>OY728135.1:1460269814-1465269814 GCA_963277665.1 Viscum album | reverse complement strand
CCTAGTTGTAAAAATAACAAATTTATTCTATGAATTATATATATTAATCCCATATTTACTTTAAATGGGTTAAAAATTATGTTTTTTCATGAAATTAAGCACTTGTTATGAAATTATTTAGATATAAAATACATTATTTATATCCAATGGTTATTTATAATGTTATTTTAATTTATGATCAATATGGATAGCATGAAATAGTACATATTATGGGTGCTCTCAAGTTGTGGTCCAATGCATTGGGTAAATAATAAATCTTTAAATATTCCATGTTTATGACACAGTGGTGAATAAACTCAGTTATTACGATTTATGATTCCTTGGTGATAATCCATGGTGACATGATTTCGATTTTTTTTTGTTGCATAAAAAATTTCATGTCATGATTCATCATCATTATTTTATGATATGACTCATATTCATAAGATCATTCCAAATTCAAATGCCTCTTGGTCACAATCTATGTCTTTCCTATGTTTATTCTCTTGTTGGGATTTTTGCTCACCAATTTCATTGATGATTGTCCTTAGGATATGATATGAAGTAAGAGTAACCTCAGGAGAACCTATGAAAGTATCTAGAAATTGGTCTATAATAATATTTAAGTTTATGTAATCCTAATGTAATTTATGTAATATATACCTAATTTCCAATGCCTTGAACCTAAAATGATCATTCACTACCGTTAAAGTATTATTTTTAAGGATTTATATTAAAATAATGAATTTTATGGTGGGTATCCATAATAAGAGAGGAAAAACATATGTATTAGGGTTTTCAGACATCGTTGAATCAATATCGTGAAGTAATACCATAATAAAAGTTTAGGATCTATGTTCAGGGTGTTCAAAATTTATGGAGGCTTGTACAACACATTCTATAATGAAAAACACTCCATAAATATAGGGAATTTTTATGTATCTGTTATTTTTATGTATATAATTAATTGATAACATATCCAAAATTATAAAAGTGGTTTCATATGTAAAATTTTTTATTTTATTTTTTATCGAGTTTCTTCCTTTTATAGATGCATTAAACATATTACATGATTGTGTTAATATATAATTATGTAGATCCATGATGCACTTATAAGATTCATGAGATAATATTGATTGAATAGTTGGTGTATGACTTTATTATTTATGTGTGATATCTTTTCATGAGTCCATGATGTTATCTTTATTATATATTCTATTATACCTTTTATCACAACAACATCATCTATTTTTATCCAACGTCATTTTTTGTTTCCATTTTTATTCTATTCAGGGATGATTTTGAAAAAATTTAATATTATTTAAGGCCTCATTTGATTACTTATTCCTATCGTATTATATATTACATCTTTATATCATCATAGAGACTATTCTAATATACCCCTTCATCAAAATATGATATCACCCATTATTATTTTTTCCCATTTCCCTAGGAAACAACAAAAAATACTCTATGTTATATAAGAATAAAGGAAATAATTAATAAAGAAACTTGTGTTATTATGATCCACATTAGGATTCCAAAATAATTTGATCCACATGTATGTTTCTAGTATACTGAGACTACAATACTATCAAATCCTATGTGTTGTGACATATTTATTCTCTACCATTGTAATGAAATTATTATTATATCTTTGTTACTAGAGTTGGGGTTATATATGGAATCATAGGACATTTAGTAGTAACATTTGGTATAATATTTATAGTCACACGATTAGATAATATAACCCTATAAATAATCCATATGAAATTATATAAAATATTTCTAGAATATATAGATTACAAAACACAAATTTTTAATAAATCCATGGTAATTATATAACCCACGAAATTGGTGAATGTGTTGTATTTTTTAAACATTATATAAGATAGTTTTTAGTAAATTTTTAAGGAGAGTTTATTTATAGATGTATTATTCTAGAGGTTTTTATTTTAGGTGGTGTGATTCTATATTTATAAGTAACATATGTTTCATATTTTTAAATAATATTTTATGTAAGATAGATAAAATATTAGCAATAGAGTTTTTGATAAAGTCTCTGGTTTATAGATGTTATTTGAATTATGAGTCCTCATAAATAATTTTGAAGAAAATGATGAGTAGAGTTTCCTAAAAAACATTATACATAAGAGTACCATATAATATTCAATGTATAAATTTATATAACCCTAAAATATGGTATGTTATATATGATTCATTTACTCATTCATATGAGTCACTCTATGTTAAATATTGTATTCGAGTTGGGAATGATGTAAAGGATTATAAATAATTTATCATTTTATTTTATAGATGTTTGTTGATGATCATTAGATAATGAGTTGGAATGAAATTATATATTTGGGATGTTGGGAAATCTGTGATGACTAAACTATTTAAAGGGTCCAAAATTTATCTTAGGCAATGATACACTAATTATCATTGTATAAAAAATTAGGACTGCACACGGTCAATTATTACACATACTGATTCTTGAAGAAAAAATTATACCAATAATAAATGGTAAGTATCAAGAAGATATAATAATTGAATAATGGGTGAATTATCCCAATGTTCCTTGGAAATATAAAAGTTTAATATCAATATGTAATGTAAATTTTTTAAGGGAGTTGAAATGGGATGATGATAAAAGAAATATAAATTCTGTATTGTCTAAGAGATTAACATACTAAAGATGTATGTATTAGAAGATGCTATGTCTAAGAGAATTAAATGGTTTTGGTGAATTGATCCAAAGGAACCATTTCTCGCGATAGTTCTAGGAAAATAAAAACGTCCAAGATGGTGAGTTTTAAAGGGGCATATATATGTACTGTTGATAATTGAGGTTGATTTAAATATTTTTTTTTTGAGAAATACATAATTAATTGATTAATTCAAGTTATAATTTGTTTATCAAATGTAATATATATTTTATTCACTTATTTGAATTATTTAATTTGAAAATTTCCAATTATAAAAATAAAGATTTTGAGTTGATCCTTGAATTTGTTTAAAGATGATAAATTTATTAAGTCTATATTATTTTATTTTTTAAATGGGATTTTATCGGAATATATTATGTCATAATATTAAGTTTATATTAGGTTCCAGTAAAATGGAATGAGAAAATTGGATTCTAAAGAATATTTTTTTATATCATTAAATGTTTAATAGGGGAAATGACACATGATCTGAATTTTTGTGTGATGTATCATTAGTGTAAGAACCAAAGGTTATCTATCCAGAGGTTTCTATAATATTTTATATTGTATTTACCTGAATTCAAACTCAAGGTGCTGGTTTTTATATGTACATACTGAATTATTAATTAAAATATTTAATATAATATTCTATAAGAGATTTATAAAATCCTTAGAGAATGTTGATTTCGTGATTCTTAGAAGAAGTTGATGAAGCTGAATATTATTTTTATCAATAGCCTTATAAATGGATGAAAGAGATTAACGGTGATACATAATTTAGAGTTTGTAGTTAATGTTCTATAAATTAATCAATATAATATTGGATATGTAGGGAGGATTTTAATTCAATTATTTGTACTGATAATTTGACTGTTATGATTTAGATATCCAAATCCGCACATTCTATAAGATTCTGCCGGTGAATGAAAAAGATATATGATTTTATAATGTTTTACATTATTGAAGGAAGATCCTCAATTATAATACATTACTTATTTGGGAGAGAAGATAATTATGTGTTGGATATTGAAGTTTAGGATTGTTATGTTTTAGAAAATTATGGGTGATAATACTTATTAATATTAATTCCAATTGGAAGATCATTTTTTTAGTAAATAATTGTTAGTGACATAATGAATCTTACTCATTATGGTTAAGGTTAATTAATGTATAAATTTATTTTTACAACCATTATAAACATATTATATAATTAATTATTGATTTTATTTGTTATGCAGACTTTTAACCTACCCTATCGTGTCCTCTAGTGTAAAATAAATCAATGAATGTGTCTTTCTTATGGATTATTCCTACTCAAGCATTATAAAAAAATTCTATAATAGTGATAAAATCTATATCATGGAATCTATGGATAAACAATAAGGATTAGATTCCAAAATTTTGATTGATCCATTTGAAAATCTTATGGGTTTTTTGTCATTTATTTTTATATTAAATATTATTGAATGTGATGTTAAAATCCATGGACTATTATGAATCTAACAATTCATAGAGGTTAATTTCATATTAATGGAAATTTTAAATGTTTATTTCTCATTCATAACAACCCTTTTTAGTGGAACATCACATTACAGAGAATATAAAGTGGTATCAGGGTATCCTAGGATCCCCATGAAATATCATTTCATAGTTAGAGATGTATAATATAGAACTAGTCAGCTTTATAGGTATTCCTACTACATATGTAAAAAAATTTCATGGATAGAAGAATATGATAATTTAAAATATTATATCACATTCATTGGATGTTGTATATCCTCCTAATATAGTATTTCTATATATGGGTAATGTTTATCCCATGAATTTTTCTGGTAATTGAAAATTGGATGTCAATTTATGTGAATTCTTTTCTTTATTATGTATATAATAGATAAACTATATATGACTGTGATAGGTCACATAATTTATAATGACACGTGGAAAAATGAAATCATATTTAAATTGAATGTAAAATTTCAGAAATTAATGTTTTATATAAAGTAATTTCATAGAATTTAGAACAGAAAATAAGGAAACTATTTATGATTAGAACACCATAATGAATTCATGTTTTAGTGACATTTATGGAAATAGAGAAGATTTAGAAGATTCTATTATGATAATGATATTAATGAGAAACATCAATGATATTTATGATGATAATGATTATATATTGAGGTATACATATTATTTGTCTCTTGGTTAATTTCATGACATACGTGTTTCTTATAAGATGAAAAATGCTCTAGAATTTAACAAGAAAATACAATATATAATTATATTCAATAAGTAAGAATAACATATTAGAATACCAATTTATTTATTCTGGTGAATTAAAGGATGATGATATTAGGGACGAATAATATATGAGGGTTATAGATTTTATCTCAAATAATTTTAGAAAATACATAAATTAAAAATTATCAATGTAATGTTTATGTGTGGTGGAATTTAAAATTTCATAGTAATCAATCTAATGATCCCACTTTGTGCGAATTTTAATTTTTTCATTGATTTTAAATGGTTTTTAATAAATAATAATTCCATTTATATCAATATTTTTAATATATTGTATAGAATAATTATATTGGATGATTATATTCTTCTATATAATCTTGTTTAATAAGATATGAAGTTCCCAATAAGATGTATAATTATCGATACATGTTTCATGAATGAGAAACATATCTTTTAATACTACATTTAATTACTTTGAAGATTGGTTTTTGCATTAGTTTGACTCCATACCTTTATTTAATTGTGAATTTACCTTATTATTATATAAATAAGTGTTGTAAATTACATTGTTATTATAGGATAAAGTGGTTGGATTATTGATGTTCCATAGAGGATTTAATATTGAGAATTTTTTATCTATTTGATCAAATGAGATTGATGTTTCCTGCCACATGTGTCAAATATAATCAAAAGACACACAAATAAATAATTATATCATTTTTTTTATATCTCATACAAATGGGATTCTTAGATTTGTAATTATTCATTATGTCGATCAATTAATCATTATTCCAATGGATTCTAGTGATGGAAAAAAATTAATACAGTAATATTGGACGTTTTAGTGGATGAAGTGGATGTGATTCACTATGTTAGAATATATTTTAAATACAAAAATGATATTAAAAAGATTATTTTGTCTAAGTTGAATTTGTATGTGGATTAATTTAAATATAACTTATTCCATCTCCATGTAATAAATATATGCTATAATGATTTCATAATAACTGTAATTTGACGGAAAATAATGAGTTCTATACTATAGAACATGCTTGTACACCATAAAATCTTGTTGGAGAGTAATTAATTTTTCGAAATGGAAATCCATGTAGTAGATAGTAGACATAAATTAGTATTATGTCCTGGTAATGTTTCTCATGTCATGGATATATTAAATTTTTTAATAGTGTGGAAAATGGTCTACAAAATATTTATATAGTATTAAATGACTATGTTGTAGCTAGATTTCAGTCAATCAATAAATTTGAGTAACTATAAGTAATAGTTCAGATTCCATGACACAGTATATAAAAAATATGGAATAAAAAACTATATTGTGTGGACTATATCATAAATTTTATTAGGGTGATTTTTGGTGGCTATAGAAATTTGAAGACTTATACACCAAATAAGCATTTTCTTGCCACAAAAAGTCATTGCAGTAAAATATCGAGTTTTTATATTTTCCTTGAACCATATTTAAGATAAAAAAACATCAATTTTGTAATATTGAGATATTCGAACACTAGTGATGAATTGGATTCATCTACATAATATGGTAGTTAATTAATATAAAAATAATTATCTATTTGAATTGGATGTTTAAGAAATATTTAAATAAATATCAAATTATAACATGAATAATAAGTTGAAGGAAGTTAGTTGTAAAATCCCATTACCTTCTTAATCATAATTCATAAAAAATTTATATTTTTATATTAACTTGGGTTCATTTTTGGTTTTTTGGGTGATTTTTGACATTTTTTGGAGCCTTGGGTTGTTATGCATTGTTAATGTACGTTTCGGTAAACCGTGTAGTTTGGATCAAGAACCCATACAACTAATGATGTTCCACTAGAAGGGGTGAGTAATTTTTTCAAATCATGATACCTCTCTCTCCAATAATAGCACATATAATAGTAGGTAATTTCAATTTTTTTTCACTGTTAAAGTAACTATGTGGCCAAACATTGTTCTCCAAACTGAATCAAGTGGAGGATGCATAGTTAAGGCACACAATCACTATTTACCATTCATCACATTTAGAAAACCATGCACATGGGTTTTTTATCCATTAATATTAATTATAAAATCTTGGGACACTATTATAACATATAATTTATCCATAATTACACTATTTCTATTTCCGTGGTCTTGATGTCCCTAACAGAAGTGGGATTGGATCCCTAAACTAATTCTCTTGTTGGATCATTGAAAATTTGATCTTATTCAATATTATTTAGGTAAGTAGTTATTCTATTATCCAATTTTCATTCAATATCCTCTTCTATTTTTATTAGAGATCGATATATCATTATGAAATTAATGGATCTAATATCTTTTTTATGGAACGTGATTAAAGGTTGTGTTTGTTGACCTCCTTTGCCTCTTTCATCTTTTCAAATCTCATTATTCATGTTGTATTTGATTTTGTGATTAAAGGTAAGAGGTTATATAATGTATTACCCTTAAATGGAAACCTTGAATTTATTTATTAAAAATAAATGAGTATTCAGAATGGTTTATATTACCTATATATGAGATAAATGGAATTTTATTTTGATATTGGAATGGAATTTATGAAAAACACCCAATTTCAATGATATTCAAATTGTTAGGACAATTTGAGGAAATTGATGGCCTGATTTGAAAAATTATTTGTTGAATCGTTTTTTTTTTCATTTTTTCCAATGAAAATAGATTCAATTGAATGATGATATGAAAGGGAATGAATTTTAGGAAAGTCATGATTTGGTATTGAAATGAAAAAATCATTTTCAAAACTGAAATTGGGTAATTGTATTTTATATTGAATTGACATGATTGATTCTACCATAGTTTATTGGTATATTCTTCTACCATAATAGTATCTTCTAATGGGGAGTAAATTTATGGCATGACATGAGCTCTCATAATGATTTTTTTATTTGTTTTCTAATATGATCTCCCCTAATGGAGTATGGATTAACTAACCATTACGGGCTCCCCAAATGGGGTGTAGTATGATTGGTCTAAATGGTATCCCCTAGTGAGATGTTAATATCAATATCCAAATATATTTATAATGAAATGTTTTATTTTAATATTGAATTATTTTATTTATTACAAACAATATATATAATATTTATTAGAAAAAATTTTCCTTTAATCATTATTTTCGACATCTTCTATCAATTTCATTGATATCATGTTTTGTTGAAAATTTAAAAATAATAATTTATCATTTTCTTGAAATTGATGCCATATTTAGTATCTTTTTAGGGTATTGTTTATATAAAAATTTGTGAGACCATACTAGGATGTTTATCCAATACCCTACCATTACCTCTGAGAGTTTATAGATTATATTTTGTCAGGTCTGAGAAATGGGAATATATAACATAGTGGTGGTGGATGTTCTTGATCCTTGGGACATATACTTATGGAGGTGACTATAGAATATTATCTACAAATAATTCATGTGTTTTTGAGATTTTGTCTTTTAATATGATGGGTCCTTTGATGATGTACTATTTTTGGTTTGTATTTATTGTTTATTTCTAGAATGTTCCATTTTATGTGTTATGATCATAAATACATTATCTATTATAAAATATTTTTGGTGTAAAAATTATTTCAATTATATTTATTATTATTTGGTACTATTTTATAACATGTTGGGTTCAGGAACACACTCTGATCCAAGTCTGAGATGGATCATATATTAGGGTACCATTGTATTTGGGATGGTTCTTGAAAATCTGGTATCAAAGGTTTGATATTGTTCGTCTTTCTTTATATATGACTATAGTTGGGGTATCATGGTAGTTCTGAGGTAGGGTTTTTGAGATATAGGTGGTATTTTTGAGTGATTTCCTTTTTAGAGCTCATCAAAATGAGACTTATGTCGCAATGGTTGTTTGGGAAAAGTGTATTGAGTAATGATTTCACATGATTCTAGTATATTACAAACCTTTGCTTGAATATTTTTTTAATACCAATATATAATTTTATTTATGGAAGTTGTGTTTCAATATAACTGAAATGTGTAATCTTATTGATGTATATGATAGGGAATTGAGGGTTGTGCTTAATCTTTATGGTAAGTTATTGTTGAATGATGATCTGTTTTTTCATAGTGTAATTTTAGGGACTTCCTTTACGGTAATAAGAAATATGGAAAATCCACATAGTGGATTGAGAAAGAGGAGTCCTTCTACACCTCCTATAGTTCATTTATGATTCCCTATAACATAATGTCAGTGTGTAAATGTGATATACCTATTGGAATTGTTATTTTCCTCTAGGTTGATGAATTTATAAATTTATAACCTGAATCAAACAATGCACTAACGAAAATTTAGTATAGGAATTCCAAGCCTGAGGTTAGACCCACAATGGTAAGGTTGGATAAAATATTAAACAAATAAAAGAAACCATATCTAATTACAATTTCAAGAAATTTAATCTATGATACTAGGAATTTATATGATTTAGAAATTTGGAAAAGAAAATATAAGATGTGTTTCGAGAAGAAAAGATTCCAACTTCAATGGATGACAAGGTATTGAATAATGAAATAAAATTTATATTGTTGTCAGAATCGGTAATTATCAAGTACAATGGTCATGTAAAATGATCTATATAATGTGTTATACTTCTCTCATTATTAGTTACTTCGGATTGCAATGAATTTGTAGTTAAAAAAATTTATTAAATATAGGTGAAGGAGAATACAAATAGTTAGGATGCGATTCTAAACTCTAGATCTCACATATTTAAAATTTATTCAATCAACTCAGAAAATAGTAAGGATAATGGAATGAAATAAATTAAACCAATTATCTAATTACACTCATAATGATGATGTTTGAATAAATTAGTACATATATAGAAATGAATAACATATAAGAACTCCTATCATAAATTGAAATAAAATAAAAAATTCCTCATACAATAACTCCTTGCTCATCACAGATGCCACGACCCTTGAAAATAACCCCCTCATGCTATCCAAGAGAAGGTGTCAAAAATTAATAAGGAACAACCCTATAGAAAGTTGAAAATAATGGATCTATAGAAGGTGGATGTTTTTTAGAAGGATAGTCTTCATCGAAGCTCCCCTGTGATCATCATCAAAGGAAAAGTTGTTTAGTTATTTTCTAGAGGATTTTGTTTAAACAATCAGCTACGTAAAAGATATCTTCAATCCATTTTATTGTTTCGAGAAACTATCATGATATTTAATGTATTTTCATAACCAGTAATCCATTTTACTAGTATATTTTTTACATATTTCATATTCTGAACATTCATGATGTGTATTTTAATACACATTGTAATGCATAATTTTACAGTATATAACCTCTTTATGACCTTTACTGAGCTAAGGTAACCCCATATGAAAAAATGAAATCTTGTAATCATAACAGAAGAAAACCAAACTATCAGCTCCAGTTATGTAAATCCGCATTGGCTTAAAAAATCTGGTGTCATGTTGATTATCTTGTCTCATGGTTATAAGTGTCTTTAAGCTCCAATATTCAGCTTTTTATTCCCTTTCAAATAATAATTACATCCTTCCATAAAAAATAGATCATTTTATTCATAAATTGGAATGATTATTCATTTAAATACACAAATAAACATATTTAAATACTCTAAAATTTATGAATCAAATAAATCCATAAAAAATCCTTGAATTTGAAATGTGTTTTCACTAAGAAACCAATGAAATATAGTTTATGTGGTCTCTCATTCCACTAACATATGTTCTAGAATATATTATCATATTAAAAAAGTGTTTTGGATCATCAGTACCTATTCGTACTGTAGTGAAATTAGATGCTTCATGATCTAAGGGTTTCCATTAATAGGCATCTATATCAAAGCTTCTTCCTGAACATAAATATTCCCCATAAGAATTAAATGTGTGTCCAATGACCATGAGATGTTCCAAAATTATAACTTCCTTGTTAGTGACTTCTTTGTATGGTACTTTTACATCTCACTCTTTTATATCAACTCATGTTGTAAACATTCTAAGTCATCTTATAGAGAATTAAACTAATTCGGCATACATTACTATGATCCTTGGAATAATGATATGGAAGCATCTTCGATAAACATGTAGTGTTTTACCCTTACAAAAATTTGAGTATACTTGGTATTTTTCTTGGTTATCAACATGAAACCACTTTATGTCTTCCTTGATATGAGTTGGATAATTGCTAAAAAGTCTTGAATTGACAACAACATTTGATGGTCATACTATACAACACCCGATGGGGTGTGTCATGTATTTCATGGAGATTATATCCTTTGTTCATGTAGAGTCATAAAATATTTTATAGAGTTCTAAAGGGTAATATCAGTATTTTATTTTTACTTGATTATATAATATTTTTGTTATTATATCCCTCCATTCATCTTAGATTTTCCTGAAGTGTTACCTCTAAATTTCTATTCTATCTCACTACTCTTAGAGGTTGATTTATTTGTTGATTTAGAACCTAGTTTTCATCCAATATCTATTCCTAATTACTACATGGTACCATAAGTGTTTAAAGAGTAATATAGTAAGTTGGGTGATGTATTAGAGAATGGGTTTATACACCTGAGTGTGTGAAATTTGGTATCACATGTTCTCCATGTGAATTAATTAGATGGACTCCTCACCTCTATCTTTATTAACAAAAACTAAACATATTAATGATAAATAAATTTTATCCATAACATAGATTGATGATCTAATTGGCTATTTGAGAGGTGGAAAGTGGTTCTAAAATATTAATCATTTGTCTGGTTTCCACAGGTTAAGAATTAAATAATTTTTCATTCCAAGTACCACATTTAAAATTATGTACAATAATTTTCAGTATCTTTTTTATGCCCTTCATCCCAACCAATTCTCTCACAAACTATGTTTTTTATTCATATAACATTACAGGAGTACCTTGAGTCATTTATGGTTGTATTTTTATATGATATTTTTGTTTCTTCATAAAAATGTGGATCATGTGTGTCATCTGAGAGTATTACATGAAATATTCATATATTTTGTAGTTTATGTGAAGCTGTCAAATTGTTATTTATAGTAAAGTGAATTTAATTTCACGGGACACATACTATTGTAAAATGGAGTCTCAGTCGATCGTGATAAGGTAATGGATTTAATGATATTGTAGAATTGGGATGATATTTTTAAGATACAGATATTCATGGGATTGATGGGGAATTTCAAAATGTTTGTTAATGCTTTACCACAGCTGGATTCTCTAATGACCACCCTAAAATTGAAGGAGGTAATTTTCTTATGTAATGAAAAAATTTAGGGTCAATTTTATTAGTTGAAATGTATTTTTACATTTTTATTAGTGTTCACACTTAAATTGGATTGGAAGGGATATGTGGTTATATATAGAGAATCATGTTTGAGTTTAGACTATGTTTTTACGATTGGTTGTCATGGAGTAGCCTATGGATCTAGAAAAAACACAATACATCAGAATATATATACATCTCATGATCTCAATCAAGTGGCTATGATTCAAGATTTGTGTGGTAGAAGAATAAACATTTAGAATAATGGTTTATCGTTTATTCCGATGAGAAAAAATTGATTTATATATTCTCTAAAATATATTTAAACCATTGAATGAAGCATTGGTTGAAGTACCTTATATCTCATGATTTGGACATATCATGCTCCCCAAGAATGTGGAAGGTAAATATAGATGATCTGAGTAGGATGCTTCTAACCCATCCCATGAAGGAATCACATGAAGAGTTGAATCTTATACATCTCATTGATTAGTGGTACATTTTAGTCTGTGAGGAAGATGTTGTTGTTGTCTTGGGTGGTGTTTAGTTAACCTATTATTTTCTCAAGATGATTCATCAGGATAAATTGGATTATTATTAATTATGTAACATTAGGTACTTACTATATAGTGGGGGAGAATATTGGTGTGCGTACTTTCACATTAGAGAAAATCTTAAGTTTCCAAAACGATTTTTTTGTTCTTTTTCCGTTGAGAAATTATATGATAGGGGATTTCCCAAAATCTATGTGGATGGTGTAACTATATATTTCAATGATGATATATGATATATAATGATGATTCTTGTCGAAAAGTATGAGATTTCATTCCCCAGAATTTTTTTTCATTGTTATCTCATCCAAAATATCAAATATAATAACCATATCCATTTTAGTTTTTTTATACTCATCCAGTTACAACATGTATGTGGGATGAGATGTCTATAGACTTGGTGGTTGGGTAATCATGTATAGCTCAACGATATAATGTGATATGCTTCATGATCGATAGGATGACAAAATATGTTCAAATAATAAACAATATATGTAAATCCATTGTTGAATACTTTAGAAATCTCTATGTGTAGGAGTTTTAATTATTCTACATAATTCCTCATACTATAGTCTTTGATAGGTATCCCCAGACAACTTTTTTATTTTTTGGAGTGTCCTCTATGAGGCATAAGGATCTCAAGTGCATTATAGCTATGGATGTCATCAATGGATTTGTGGATTGATAGAAAGAGATTTACATGTCATTGAGGACATGTTATGTTGTTGTGTTATCAAATTTGGTAGATCTTGGTACATCCAGATGGGATTTTTTGGTATTATATATAATAACAGTTTGCAATCTGCAATGCATATAGCTATTTTTGTGCCCATCAATAGTGGATCATGTAAATATCTATTTTTTATTTGATATTGTCTAAAAATCATATGTTGGATAGTGTTTGGTCAGAGATAAAATGACAAAGACTCAATTCATTCATCAAATAATTGTTATGGAACAATGTTGGAATAAATCCATGGCTTATTTTAAAAAATGTCCATTGGAAGTTTTGGTTGGTGATCAGGTGTTCCGGAGAGTTTAAACACAATTGTGTCATTGACGTCTTGAAAAAATCCTATGTCACATTTCTTAGAACCTTCTGAGATTGTGGAGAATGTGAGGAAAGTGGAATGCCATTTATCAATTCACCATTATTGACTATGATCCACAACATATTCATACATCACAACCTAAGAAGTATCATTCTGACCATTTTCATTTTTTGAGTTGGGATGATCTTGATGATAAACTATATTTGTCCATGATTTACTATCCAGGCATGATGGTTTATTCTAAAAAGGTTGATTTTTTGGGTGGAAAATACCATTGGTTCTTGTTCTATGTATTTTTTGTTCTGATTCACATGATTTGTGGTAGTGTAAGGTGTTGATGAGGGTGTAGTGACCTTATCTATTTGATACGGTATTTTTTATATAATTTTTAGGGTTGAAAATTTATTATGGTTTGGATGATGTAACATCTCATTACATTAGTATAGTTAAATTTTTTATTTTATTTGGATGTACATTAATTTGGCTTATTTTTGCGATTTTAGGATGAAATTTGGAAAATATTGTTTCTCTATGAGGTCATGTAAATTTGGTGCATGTTTATGAAAATATGTACAGTTTAGCTGAGGAAACCATATGGCCAAGGATGTGCCACTAGAAGGGGATGAATTATTTTTCCAGACCATATTACCTATGCCATAAAGGGTTCATATTTTAATAGTGGTGTTTTCACAATTCTTTTATGGTTAAGAAAAAGGGTGCCAAAACCATTTACTATAATGAAAATCTCATGGATGGTGTATAGTTTGGGTACATACTTACTACTAACCATACATACTATATATTTAATTGATAAAAAAAATATCCTACTAGAAATTAATTTTAAAATATAAAAACTCATTATTTAACCCCTAATAGACACCTCTCATCCCTAAATTGATTAAATATGTCTCGAAGGCTACTGTGAAGATGTATTGGAATCTAAAATGACTACTATGAAAATATTAGAGAAAAATTGATCTTGTTTGATATACATTGGTTATGTAGACCTTATATCATGATGTTTTATTTTGATCACCAATTCTACAATTCCTAAATATTGATATATCATTATAATATTGAATTATATGATATCAATTAAGATCGATCTTAATTTAATATTGTGTTTTTATATCTCCTTTGGATCATTCTTCCTTAGATATCAAATTATATATGTTTTCTTTAACTGTGTGATTAAACATATGTGGTTTTATTAAGATTTTCCCTTCATTTTAGAACATGAATTTACTAATAAATTTTAAATGAGTATTTGAATGATTTAAAAAACCCATATTTGAGAATATTGGAATTTTATTTTTATAATTGTATGTAATTTTTGAAAACACCCCATTTCTATGAAATTGAGATTGTTGGAAATGATTTAGAAAAATGATCACTTGGATTGAATTTTTTTGATGAATATGATTTTATGTTTATCCTTATGGAATATGTATTATATAGAATATTGGTTTTAAGGGTCGTGAATTTGATGAAACATAAGACGTTTTTTGAAATGAAAAGGCATGTTGAAAACTGAAATTAGGTAATTGTACATTGAATTTATTTGAAATAATTTATTTTACCATGATTCATTGGTAGTTTTATTGTCTTTAATGGTACGCTATAATGGGATGTTTATTGACTATCTGATATGGGATCCCGTAATGGGGTTTAGAATCACATTTTGATATGGGATCCCTGAATAGGGTATTGTTTGATTTCATGTAATGGGATCCCTTAATGGGGTGTTGAAATGAGTTCCCAGATATATTTATTTTCAGTTATGATATTTTAATGTAGAATTTTTTTATTCAGTAAAACTATTTTATAAAATCAATTTTGTAAATAATATTCTTTTTAGAATATTTGAGATTTATTTCATAATTTTCACTAAAAGCATGATTTTTCTAAAATTTAAAATTATTTTCTATGATTTATATTGAAATTGGTAGTATAATTGAATTATTTTAATGGAATTGTTTATGGAACACTTAGCGAGACACTACAGGTATATTTAACACACACCATTCCTTTTAATTATTTCATTTTTTGATTATGTTTTTCCATGATAGAGAAAATGGGAATGACCACTTGGAGGTGGTATTTTCTCTTTATACTTGGTACATTGTGTGATAGAGGTTGCCAGTGTACATTATATTTTCCATTTTCCATGGGGTTTTTGAGATTTTATCTTGGAATTTGTTAGGTACTTTGATGATGAAATTTTTTTGGTTTGTTTTACCTATTTGTTATGGGTACGTTCTACATGAGAGTTGTTGATCATACCCACTTGTTTCCATTATGTTCTATTGTTTTGTGGGAAAAAATTCCCTTTATTTTTCTTGTTTGATGTTACGATCTACTCTCTAAATAACGAGGATCTTCAATTCCTGTTAGAATATTTCAAATCTGGATTTGGTATTAGGGTACTGGGGTATCTGGGATGGTTAATGACATTAGTGTTCTGAATTTTAATTTTAATTTCAAATTAAATCTATATGAATGAGTGTGACATTGTTAACCATTATTATATACATAGGATATTGGATAATAAGATAATTTGATAATGTATCGACCAATAATGACATATAGAAGGGAATCTTTGAGTATCAAATAATTGATACAAAAACTAATTCTTAATTGAAAACATCCATGGGTATTGATGATGATTAAATTCAGTTCATTTCTGTGAATTAAAGACGATCAAGATAAGGAATAAGGAAGTGAAATCCTTTTGTGGGAACAAGTAAATGAAATGAAAAAAACAAATAATGGAGAAGTTATGGTGTTTTGAAAATGTGTTTGTATAGTGAATATGAAGAACAAGAGTCATGATATTATTTCGTTAAATATGAATGAGTTTCATTATACTTAGTCTGAAAGAGAAAAATTCCATGAATTATATCATGAAAGTTAAAGAAGATATGGATAGAGGAAACAAATCTGTAGTAATTGATAATTTTAGATTTATATCTAAATAAATTGTGGTTTTAAAATTTTTTATCATAATATTTTTCAAGAAATTTTTTTTGTATAGAATATACCAAATCATAGTTGGAAGATATAAAAACAAGAGTGTTATGTATATATCCATCTCACTATAGATCATGGGATGAACTTAGTGAGTTTGGTGATCATAGAATAATCCAATTTACACCAAGTACTATCCAACTCACATTGAGTAGTGAAACTTATAGTTTTTGGTTTCTTGTCTTTCAGTGTTCAACTTTTCCCCAATAAAGAAAGAAGGAAAGACAGAAAAATACTAACCTTTTTACCTTATCAAGTGATACAGGTAAATTGATATGGGATAAAATGTCATGATTATTTTATTTGATCATGACCTACCAACATAGATTCGTACCCCCTAATGTGCTTTATATCACAGTTAGTCTGCCTAATTGGTATAAAAGGAGGTTCACCTGTATTTCATACTTAATTGCAATTTTTATCTTTTGAGATTTAATTATTCTTTCTTGAAATTATAATGAATGTTATTTTTTTGAGAAATTATTTCTGTATCATATCAGGACTTAGTTTCTTCCATGAAAATGATGAATATATAAAGAAAAGAGAAGAAATATATAAGAAATATTTTCCTACTTTTAAATGAGGAATAAGATTCATATTATTCAATACATTGTGATAAAGAGGATAGTTGAATAATTATTATATAAGAATATATGGTTTACAATCATTGTACCTCAATCGTATCGAGCCATTGAATAGATCGTAATGTATCGAAAGATTCGTATCAAAAATATCCAAATGAATAACATTCATGTGGGTATGATCGAATATTAACAAATGTATCTATTGATATATAAAAAGATATGATACAAAATTTACCCAATTAAACAAGTTTTAAAATTTGTTGATCTTTGAAAGATAATAATAATAGATCCCTTATCTTGGAGTTTTGGTAGATAACTTTGATACAGATTTAAAATAAATATCTCTTATGTTTATTAAGCTCTCATGAAATATTAGTACTAAAGAAGATGTGTATGAATAGTTTATGGGGACACACATTATATTTGAAGAATAAGGGATCATGAGAATAAAAAATAAGGACAATTCACCTAAATAGTTTTAGAAGAGGATCTTTTCATTGGATGAAAATCTAAAAAACAACATTGATGTTAAGAATGAATTTTTTTTATTAATCCATGAGAATCAAGGTATCAAAAAACAGTTATAATTGATTTTTATATGGATAATGTAGATGTTGAGATGATAAGAAATGATTATTAAGAGTGAGTTCAATTTCCTAAAGAATAGAAGAACTTACCCAATATGGAGTGTAGTTAATTGAATATAAAATTAGAAATAATTGAAATAAATTATATTGAGCCTTCATAATTAAGTTAATATAATACTAATAACACACCTTTATATAAGGAGTCTTATATATCTAAAACTTCTATTATTTTATAACAAGATATTTGAAATCTTTTGATGATCTTTCTTAGATAGTCTAGAAGAAAGAGGTACTATTCATAGACCAAAGTTGTGATTTTTCTGAATAATTTTCTATAAAATTGTAGGTTTAAATAAACATTTTTTACAAATATGGATGATGTGAAGTGAATAATAATTTACCAACATTAAAATGGTATATAAGCTATGTTTTTTTAGTGATGTTGCTAAAATCAAATTTAAACTTGTGATGAAGAAGGAACACAAAAAATGATACTAATTTTAGAAAATCTAGAAGTTATTCATAAAAGAAGAAAAGAATAAGGATTTTTCAGGACTTATATTGGTGTAATAAATTTACAAAATGTGTAATTGATTTTTGGTAAAAATTAAATAATTTTAATATCACAAAGGAAGTATTATTATTGGTGGATAAATATAGAGAAGATCCAACAAACATAGATGATAAATAAGTCATTTTACTCATAAATATTCAAATAACATTACAATATATATATATATTTAAAATAATATGGTAAAATAATTGATTAATGTTTAACCATACATGTATCAGATTTATATAATAAGAAAAAAATATTTGATAAGAAAGAATTGGTAGCTTTAGGAAAAAAACAAAGGACTGTTTGAAACAAGATTTCTCCCAAAAAGTTCAATACTGCTAAGAGATCCACTGAAAACAAGGTCAAGGAAAATTATATTCAATATAGGTCTAAAAATATGATCAATAGGAGTGATAAAAACCTTAAGAAAGATGTAAATAATGGAAATCATAGGAATCTATTGGTAAACTCTATGAATGCTACCAACATTCCTATCATGTAATTTAGATAGAAAATATAGATAAATTAAGGAAATTGGATTAAACACGACCATTAGATAATGAAAAATGAAAAATGATGATCACATATGATATATATAATTACATTAGTGGTTGTAAACAAATGAAAATAGATATTTTAGTGATTTTTTAGGTGGGAGATGTTAGATGACATCATCATTTTAATTTTTATTAATTAAGAGGCAAAACATGAAAAAGACATGTCCACAGGACCACATGAAATTGAAGGAACCTTTGGTGGTCTAAAATGGTGAAGACCGAGGGCATCTCCTTTGATGAGGTTAAATCCTTCTAGTTTCAATTTTTGTACATTGTTAAAGCAAACTCAATCAGGCCCAATGACATCGATCAAAGAAAGGTGATCCGTAAATTGATTTACCATTATCTAAGACTGTTTCACATTGGTACCGTTGTTGATCATATTATTACATTTTATGATGATGTTGGTGATTGACCAAAGTTTTTTGTAGAGTTCATGAAAAACATCATAGTGTATTTTAGAGTGTGTTTCCACCCATGAGAAAACAATGAACTATTGTTGGAAACAACCAAAACCCTATATCACGGCCTTATCATTGTCCTGAAGAGACAAACCATGGCCATAGTGAGTGGAGAAGGACATAACCACAGAGCCTTGAGATTCCCGGACAACGTCACTGCCACGCATGACCCCACTACTATAGTATCCATTAGCATTATTGTTGAGGTCCCTAGATGAGGGGTTTGAGTGAATCCAATGACCACCTGGACAGTTGCTGTTTGGATGGCTTTCATGAGGTTGTATGTTCTTCAAATTATGGTAGGGGACTTGCCACTATTTTCTAAAGAGACAGGCCATGTCAATGATGAGACTCATCATCTTGAGAATAATATAATTAATAAATGATTTAACCCCTTCATGTCATAGCTTATTCTTGGACTTCCAGATATACCAACACCATGCATTCAGAATCACAGTACAAGACACCTTATCCATACCTCTATCCCCCAAACCATTTAACCACTGATCCAAGAAAGAGGAGTTGACCCTGCTGTGATCAAGAAGGCCTGTAAACTCCCGAAAGGAGCTCCAAAAAACAGATTCCCATTCACCTCTGATGAAAATTTGGTCAGCAGTCTCCTCATCACTGGCAACACAAAAGGAGAAACGAGACATCTTTGGGATTTCATATCATCAGATATTCTCATCTATTGGATTATACATGATATTAATTCTCCACATAAAAATATTGTATTGTGAAAGGATGAGTTTGGACCATTAAATATCACTCCATTAATCAGAATAAATAGGAACCTCCCACGATCATTGGAATTTTCGGAAGTTAAACGACCATGAGGAGGAGAGGGTGAACTCACACTGATATGGATCCGAAAATATGCCAATGATGTTAAATGTGTTTTATTTCTCATAATCCATCACCCCAATAATGAAGGTAGAATCCATGATGGATTCCCTAAACATGAGGATTTAGATATTTTAGATTACTGGACAAAATGTAAATATTTTTTGACTATATTTCCAAAATAATAATTATCCACGAAAGGATTTCATACTAAATTGAAAATTAAGGATGATATCTCATACAAGGTAGTGGAGGATATGCCGAGATCCATTCCATCAATATCTAAATCAAAAATTTTAATCAAATATGCATGCATCAATGGTAGAGAAAATTGGTTGAAAAAACAATATCAAACATTCTATTCAAATCAAGGAATGGGAAGAGACACCTAATTAAAATAACATATTATTATTGTATTTATATATAAAATACATTTAATTTATGGGGGAACATGTTCTTAGGAGGATAAACTGATAATGAATGGATGTTATCAATTCTAGAAAAAAAGTTGAAGAATTCAGCATCCTTGATTGATTTTTGAATTGAAATTAAAATATAAATATGATGTAGAATAATATTTCATGATTTTTTTGGGTCATTAAAACTAAAAATTATAATAGAAAACGATTCTACGACCATTATAAATATAAAATTAACTCAATAATAATTATTGGAAAAATTATTAACGAATCCTTTCAGTAATGGAGGACTAAGGTCGACAATGAAAAACATGATATGTAGTCCACTTTTCCACATGGTATCCCACAAGATAAATTGTTTGTGGTACATGGATTCATTCGTGAGCATTGAATATGTTCTCCACCAACAAAAAAAAAGGTAGTTTGATGTAGGGGATAATGTATTCCATCCCCCCCACAAATATAAATTCGATTATGGGTGGGGATAGTGTTTTCTCTCCCCCATAAATGTTGACGTTGTTTGTGGGTACATGTAAAATTTTATTTCCCCACACATATGAAATAGATTGTGAGGATGGATGTACTTTCTAGGATCTCACTATTGAGATCCTCATTGACCACTATGGAAGAACGATAATCTCAATAGTATGTTTCTCCACTACCCTATAAAAGAAACAAGAGGGAGACATGGAAAAAAAGGTTATTAGAGACACATAGAGGATGAAATTGATGAAAAAAAGTGAAATATCCATCCATTTGAGTAGGTAAATAAACCTTAGAACATTAAATAAGAAAAAGGGGACTCACCCAGACTATCTGAAAACTAATGACCATTTTAGGAATCTATTTCAGAGAGTAAAAGAAAGTTTTATCTTGGTGTTCCATCACCCGTAATAATAAAAAGAAACACTGAGGGATACCTGCATGACTTAGAAATACTGTATATTGGGTGTACTCAAGTCTAAATATAAAAGTGCTAAGAGGGAAGAAATCAAGCCCATTTATGAAATCATTATGTAGAATGAATCCAAATCTTTTTAGTAATGCCCTGCATGGGAGGAACCAAAACCCATGTAGAAAAACACTACATGGTGTGATCCATAACCCACATAGAAATAAACTATATATAATAAGGCATCCTATGATGTATAGTATTACCGATCTCATTGCTTCCATTTGGTCATCCATTTTGACCAAATTAGGCCAGTCCACAAACCATTATAATGGTATTAGTCCATAGACTCTACCAAAAATACCATATGTGTATGATCAAATTACTGGGCACATCATTGTATCCTCTCGAGCATACATACTCATGGTATGTGTGATCCAATTGATTACTTATGTCACAAGGGATATATTAGTAACACTATAAAGTGTAAATCCTCATGGTAATGACGGTATCAATAATAGAGAGACACTTATTAAAATCCTTATTTAAGTGATTGAGGGGAACCAATTTAATTTCTCTTTGATGAGGGTTAGTACTAGATTTTTTTCCCATAATCTCTAAAATCAAGAGAATGGAATTCCTCCATGAGTAATAAAAATGAATTTCATGGAGGATGTTTTACTCTTACACCTCGTCACATGATAGGTAATTTCCAAAATTCAATGTGACTATCAGAGTTACAAAAAAGTAAAAATTATGGCATAAACATAATTTATCTCTTCCATTGGCCCTAATATGTTAAAAAAGAGAGGCAATGAGACAAACCAATCTCCTTAATTCCACATTCCTTTAGTCCTAGGCCTCAAACGTGTTATAAGCCCCCACCATACCCAACATGGGCCTCTATCATAACTATAATCCCAAATCAGTCTAAGATATATGGGATTTGATTCTCAACCAATAGGTATACATTGGAAGCCTCTTGGATTTCCAAAACCAAGAAAAAAAATTACACCCAAATCTTCTATGGGACATCATCCCATTAGTGTTGCATCCATCATGGATGTCAATATTCCTTCTGAGCCCCATTAATAACAATCTTTATTGGGTCATAATCACAATAAGATCACTCCCTACCTATGAGAACACATATCATCTATCCACCCTTTAACTGATTCGATGTTTTCCCCACACCAAACATTTACTATGTTCCATCAACATATGAATCTTTATCATATGACATTAAAATACACAGTTAGATCCTCATCATAAGACCCAAAAACGTATGATGAGTCCTTTTAAGTGACATTGTTCTGTGTAGGTTATTTCAAAAGGTTACTTATGATGCACAATTTTTAGGTTAAATACCATCAATAAAACAATCCCCATTCCCCAGGATGACATTAACTTCAAGATTTCACCACTATGTGGCTTAAAATAGAATCATAATAATAAACGACATTAGGATATCTGGTCCAACAGTACCATTAATAGAAATTATCAGATATATATATCATCATCAATGGATAACCTCATATATATATATATCGAATATTATTTGTCCACACACACAAAAAATATATCATTATTCAAGGGCGAACCATATCATAGATGGGAATGAAAAGTTTTCTCATGAACATATCATAAATCTATAAGATTGTCCCATAATAGGATATTATTCCACAGAGAAGGGTGTGATTAGACCGACCTTCCATCTTATCCACCAATATGAGTTGTTAAGTGTTTTTTCTAAATTCCCCAATAAATTCCTTCCTTAAGAAATCAGGACCATGAACCATCATAGATTGAAAAACTATGAAGTGTTTTTAGCTCCATGAATGATCCCCTTTTTAAATAGACCCATTGAACACCTATCCAAAAAAATTGTGAACTTGACATGATCCCAAATTCATGGTGGCATTGTCACCCACTCGTCTGACCGATTTCTCGTTCATAAGGAATGTGGTCCCACTAATATGGATGATATGAATTCGTGTAATGGTATTGTAATTTGATATTGAATTCATGAATGTGTTTTTCTTATATATTATATTAAATTTTTACCATAACCCTCTTCAATATATTGTTGTATAACTAGTTTTCAAAGACCTCTGATTCAACCGCTGTAGGAGATGATTCCTTAAATAAATAAAGGATTTAGTCACCCACCTAACTTCTTCAATGGTGGTTTATAAACACATTATTCCATGAGTGTCAAAAAATTATTCTCTTACGACTCTTGAGGAAGCTTGATAGACCCTCTAGTCCATGATAAGCTGCTAGCCATATGTTCAATGATGGTTGGTGGTCCAGAAGAAGACAAACCTATCTCACATATCAATCATTTCGGATACTTATCCATAGAATAGGATAAAGTGACCCTTTTACCGTTGTTCGGATGATGAAGTTGTTACTAGAAACATTATCATGGCGATACAAGGGTACCACATGAGGGATCCTACCAGCGGTCATCATCGTCAGTACCACAGTGCCCATAATCCTCATCATGAATGGTACACATCACCCTAGGCCCCATATAATGTTATTTGGACCTGGGCCCATTGGGTGGACCATATAGTGTTATATTCAAACAATCTAGAGTAGGCCACCATTCTTGTTTTTACTGAAGAATCCTACCTAAAAAATATAGTGAATAATTATCAGTAGAAGGAAATCATTTCCCATGAACATCAAGACCCTTAGTCATATATGATATAAAATTATGTGTAGATTAATTTACTTTATCACACGTATGAATCCCATCATAAAATACAGTGGAAGCCCATATAAAGACGTATATCCCTACACACATATATCAAGTTCGACAGTAAAATAAATTGGTTAATAAGAAGTTGATGTAAATATTTTCTCATGACCATAAAGTATGCCAGTCAAATATGGTGAAAATTACAGGAAAATGAAAATAATTTTCATACATATCAAACCACATTGTCATATATGAAATAGTGAAATTATAGGATACAAATCATTACCCATTCCCACCAAAATTGTTAGCAAAATATGGAAGAAAATTACGAGCATATAGAAATCCTTGCCTAAACACATCAATCTCATCAAATAAGTAAGGCATAAAATAATGAGAAGATAAAAATTCTTATTCAAAAAAAAATCCAGTGAATAAAAAATTATAGGCAAATATGAGAATATTCAATTTCATTTCTCTCATATAAACTATACATGTTTGTTACAGTGGAAAATGATCAAATAAAAATCCCTTCTAAATCATATCAATCCCACCAGTAAAATATTAGGGAATATGAGAAGAATAAACTCACTACTCAGAAATATGAAACCCACCAATCAAACACTATAGGAAATCTAATATCTTACACATAAAATTTCTTGATTTTAATCATGATAAAACATCATATTTTAAGACAATTATTGTAAATTCTAGTGTATTGGAAGACAAGATATATAAAACCGAAGACATGAGACCAAATAATTTTTTTAATATAACATTCATAAAGTGACCCTAACATCTAATGTGCTCATACATATTTATAGGTTAACCTGTGGATTACATAAACAAAATGGATGACCTAAAAACCTAATAAGGAAAAAGGCATAGTAACAATGCTTTATCACATGAGTTAGAAGGCATCAAAAAATTATATAAAAATTAATGGAGCATGTTAAAATCATTACATATAAAAATAGGGTGATATAATGTGGTATAAAAATAAAACCAGACTTTATAATGAGACAAGTCCCATTTCACATAGAGGAGAAAAAGTCATGTTTTTCCGCCATGACAGTTGCACATGGTAGAATAAGTCAACACAAACTGCAAAGACAATTAAATATAACATATCATTAGAATAAACATTTCCCAATGCAATGGAGTGCTATCTAGGAACACCCATATTAATATTTTTATAAATATTCTTTAAAATTTAAGAATCATTCATGATCAGTCATAAAAAATATAAGGGTACCCATGGAATAAAATGGGTACCATAATCATGTCATATTGAATAACGTATGGGTGTATCATAAAAAGTTTCCATGTAAGAAATGAATTAAAACATATTTGGGCATTAAAAAGGTAAAATATAAATATATAATGGAATGTTATTTCAAAAAAAGTTGAAAACATGTGATAAGATTTCATAAAAAATTTATCATTAAAATATTTTAGAACAATTCGTAGGAATATACTAACGATAATTTAAAATAGAAAATGATATAATCTTTTAAATAATTATAGATTTGATATGGTAATGTTTTCATAACAAAATAACTTATTTTATAAAATCAATGGTGGCTTAAAATATATTTTTAAATGAACATGAAATTGGTTTCAAATTTGGGATGTTTCCTTAAAATGGGTTGGCCTATCAGGAAGTATTGAGGAGGGAATCACTAAAAAGCATGTATGTCACCAAAATATTATGGATTATAGATCATGATACATTATTTTTTACATATAAAAAGGAATTATAATATGTAGGAAAATAGAATATATAATTTCATCTGGGTAAAAAAGGAGTTTGAATAAGCCATAGAAATAATGGAGTTTTGAGTATAATCTCTTACCTTAAGACTGAATGTGTTCCCATCTTGATATTAATGACCTGAATAATAAAATTATGTTCATTAATTAATAATTATAGAACCTTAATTAAATTAAATTTATTTATTATAACTTTTTGGTATTAATAATTACCTTTTTATTGGTTATGATGTTCAATTTCTTTTCATGTGTCTGTTTGTATCATGGCCATCTTACTTATATACATGAACAGAAAATCATGTAAAATGAGGATATTTGTCCATAATTATAGTGATAATTTATTATTGTATTTCCATAAAATTACATGGATGTAAATATAATTTTTTTACTTGGAGTGATGTTGGATTACTATATAAAATGATAGTGATAACCATTTGGGTTAATTTGTTGTTTTTTTATCAATGAACATGTTTTTTTTATTATAAATCAAATCCAATATACAAAAAAATTCTACGACAATAAATGAGACAAAACAAATATATTATAGTACGTTTCAACCATAAAAATGGATTCATTATCACAATTTAATATGGTAGTAGATATTAAATACTCATTTTCCTTGAATGTGGTAAATTAACACATCTTAGATAGTGTTTTTCAACTAGTATAAAATAAGGGTAAATGATAGATGATAATAAACTATTCAAGTATCAAAAAAAACTATTGTATATAAATTGTGGTATTTTTCATAGCATTTGAATAATGATAGGTATGGATAGAAAACAAAACAAAGGACCATGAAAAGAAAGTAAAAGAATATAAAAGAGGAAATTTCCTCTTGAATTAATCACCATTGGGAGCCTCTTAATGGTATATAATTTTTTATTTGTAAGATAAAAATTGTTTATAGTCATGGGGGATGATCTTGAGGAGAGATTTGAGTTGAATATAGTAATGGAACAAGTCTAGACAAGAGTGAAGAGATGTTGGTATTGAGGGTGGTGTTTTAATCGAGGAAAGGAGGGTTTTGTTGATATTTTAGTCATTAGATAATTATTTTTCCATATGACAAGAAATTTTATTGATTACTTGAACAAAAATAGTATTAAGTGATTGTAAGGACCAACCAATCAATATTTACATCATCCATGACACAAACATGATGTTCCAATTCAGTTTATAATGCATAATAAAATTTCTCGGATTTCACTATTCATAAAAAAAATCAACCGATTCATAAATATTCCAAAAAAATCAACCTAACCATTTTCGAACTTATGGAATCCAAAAAATTAAATCCATTTTTCAAAAATTGAATTATAAATATGATTAATTTAATTTTAATTAAAATTATAATTTACTTTAAAAATATATATTTTTGAACTATAATAAATTTTATAATATTTTCAAAAAAATCGCCTAAGGTATTATAAAAGTATATTAAAACCAAAAGAATTTATTTTGAAATTTATGAACACCTTTTTGGAAAATAAATTCTATTTTCATTTAATTAATTAATTTTAATTAATTCTTTAGGACTTATAAAAATACTAATATTTTTAATGTCGTCATATAATTCCTTATATGATGCAAAAAAATTATTTATACATTCAAGGGTGATGCTATTATTATTTTATAAGATTTAAGATTCATAAGTGTCATATTATTATTCATATGGGTATGTCACTATTCATAAGGGTAGGTTACTATTCAAAAAAATTATGTTTGTTCCATCAGACCCCAAACATCTTACAGAGTGCGACAGTGTGTGTCATATTTTAGAAATCCAAATCAAAAAAATACAATATCATATTTCAATGTAATATAAGACTTAGTAGGTCATTATGTTTTGATTTCATGTGATTATGTGACATAATTATATGAATGGAATTCCATTTACAAAACATCTGGACATTACATTCTTCCCCCATATGAACGTTTCCTTCAAAATTATATTTTACATTCTATGCCATAAATAGGTGCATGTACTTTCCCATCATTTCCTTATCTAGTTCCCATGATTCCTCTACATATATGTGGTTATGCCATTGTACTTTGGCTAGGTGAGTAATCATGTAGCATAGTACTATATCTCTATAATCCAATATCTTCATTAGATACTCCTCATAAGGATGATCATTTTCCCACTGTACCACCTCCGGATAGAGTACATGTGAGGATCACGTATGTTCTTACATAAGATGGATATGTGGAAGAGATCATGTATTTTACATATGGTAGGTGGAAGAGCCAGTTGATAGACCACAACCCTAAAATTATCAAGAATATCCAAGGGGCCAATGTACCTGGGACATATCTTTACTTTTATCCCAAACCATAAAACCATTTTATGTGGATATATGTGTAGAAATAAAAATTATCCAACTTTGAGCTCAGTTTCTCATTGATGATTAACTGCATAAATCTTTTATCTATTTAGTGATTCCATGATTTGATGTTGAATGGTTTTCAAATTCTCTGTAATTTATTCAACAATTTCATGTCTTTGCATATTACACTCACTGAATTCACTCCAACATGCTAGTGTTCTATATCTTTTCCAATGAAGGGATTTTTAGGTTTCCATTCAGATTCTCGAGTGGAAAATTGTATAGTAGGTGAATTTTATAAGTTAAATATATTGGAAACATCCTCATTTTAATTCTATATAACACACACTCCACATATCTTCTACTGTATGAATAGTTCACTCAGAATGAAAATCAGTTTGAGAATGATGAATCGTACTGATGTTCAGGTCAGTGCTTAGAGCATGTTGGAGAAATTTCCTAAACATCGAGGTGGATCTTAGATCTCTAAGAGATACAATATATATTTTTACTCCATCCAACCTTACATACTCATTTGTATATATCCGTGAGTTTTGATTCATTGAGATGTCCTCTCGAATTTTGGTAAATTGAGCTGTATTTATAAGATGATCCAAAATGAGCCATATAGCATTGTTTCCTCTGTATGTCCTCGGATATCTAGTGACAGAGTCCATTGTCATTTTCCCCCACTTACATGTTGGTATGGATAGTGGTTGAATCATCCCATTAGACATTTTTCCTTTCATTCATCACTTGTTCACATACCAGACACATTAATGTATACATGACAATTTATTTCTTCATATTATCCCACCAAGAGATGAATCAGAGATATCTATAAAACGTTGTTCTCCATGGGTAAATTTAAAAGGTTTATCTATGTGAATAATTCAAAATATCCTTTTCATTTTGCATACTTGAAAATGATGAAGGTGAATTTCCAAATAGATTCTTCGACAACTTATTTTACATAATAGGATGGTAGTGGATTGAGCTTTCATAATATTATATGATCTATAACAATAATCAATAGATAATATTAAGATATTTTGTGTGAATATATATTTGAGACTATTTTGATCAGTTTTTATCTCACACATCTCCCAATAAAGATAATGGAACTAGATTTTTAAAGAAAATATCATAGCTACCAACAACATATCTTGTGTGGAATTGGATTTCTAATGGATTTTCAGCTACCTTGAGGTGTAGGCTATCACATTATAAATTTTTATTATCACATATCCTAAGAAATATTTGTATGTATAATTGTACAACAAAAATTGTTCTCTACTGATTAGGAGTTTCAGTATTGGTGTACTTATAAACATCTTTTTCCACTCCTTAAAGCGGTCT
Source organism: Viscum album (assembly GCA_963277665.1). NCBI lineage: Eukaryota > Viridiplantae > Streptophyta > Magnoliopsida > Santalales > Viscaceae > Viscum > Viscum album. The sequence continues at coordinate 1,465,239,889 of OY728135.1, read as the reverse complement.
TCACATTCTTGAGTCTAGACGAACTTCACTCCATTCCATGTCAGATCGGTCATTGGGTTTGACAATAATGATATGTTCTTAGGCCATGTGATAATAAAAAAAATGAAAAAAATTTATATTCATTATAGATGTTTTCATGGGATTCTCCCCAATTGCCTTTGTCTTGGAAGGGTCCATAGATATCCCATTGTTGGTGATAACATTCCTGAAGAATGATACTTTTCCCATCTTAAACTCACATTTACTAAACATTGCATATAGTTTATGTAACATTCCAGGTAAATAAAGAATAATAAATTTTCTTATTTATTAATATTTTAGAATTAAATATTAATTTTACTTTAAAAGGGTTTCTATGTTCGATAGCGTACCTGATACGCAACAAAGAGTTTCTTTTAAATCTTACGTTGCACAGTAGTAATAAAATAATATTATTTTAAATGTTAGTTAACATGTATCCATTGTATTGGCGGGAATGAATAGAAATAATTAAAATATGATTATATATTTTTGTTAAATGTTTTTACATTTATCCAATAAAGGATAAAGGATTAAATTATGAAAAGAATTCAATTTTAGGCATATATACTCTAATTTTCACTGAAGGTCCATTTATCAACTTTTGATGGAGAACCGTCATTAAATATAGTTTTGGTCACTCATATACATTCTATTGGACAAAATAAAATTCTTCTTTAGAATCGGGACATCAAAACTGACTTTGTATACATTTTTTTTATTTTTCGGATAAAGTTCATTTTTTTAATGAATAGTAAAAAATGATTTATTTTAATTCAAAACCTCTTTTTAATCTAATATATTTAGATGATTATATTATATTTTTATTTGGTTTTAAATTTCAATTAGAATATATTTTTACCATTTCATCCAATAGTGGTCGTTGGAATTAATTTCACTTTGAAATTGAACTTAAACTAGTGTTAATCTTTTGCTACTTATTGTTTCATAAAAACACGCTATTTGCCCAGACAGCGGGAATTAATTATTATATTAATTAATGTAACTTATATGTTTTGAATTTTTTAAAATAGACATCATTTTTGAATTTGGAATATCAAATATAGCTAAGGGTGATGTTTTTGTATTTTTTTGAAAAACATCAATTTTTGATGAATAGTGAAACCACAAAGTGGTACTTAAAAAAATGATTTTTCGTTTAAATGAAAGTTTACCACTTCTGTGTTTTGAATTTCAAAAATCTAACATACATGGTTTTCATTATGAAGTAAAATGTTGTTCAATGGGATTAAAATAATTTTTTGGGGAATAGTAACTTTTAAGTTTTTAATCGCGATTAGAGGTAATTAGTGTAGTTTAAGGTAAAAATAATGTTTTAATAATATGAAATGAAGATGTCCCATGTACTACTCTAATTGGATGTGTCATTTCCGACCAAGACAATCCATGGGTCAACTTGGGGATCCAATGGAGCCACTTTGGTAGGAAAATGACATTAATATCTTTTTATTAAAAGTTACAATAAAAATGTCACAAACATGAGTTTTTTTACTAAAACAATTTTTACATAGGGTTATACAAGTCATATTTTTACTATAAATATTCATTGGAAAGAAAAAATGGTATCTTACATCATAGTATTTTTTTAATAAATTTTAGACATTAAATAAATTAAATTATTTAGGACACCATGATGATGTAGTGATTACCTCATTATTTAACGATTTAAATAAAATGGAAATATAATATAAAATCTAAGACCTAAACATGTCCAAAACCTATTAGATGGGTGGATTTAGAACCCTTATCACCTTATCCTCGAAACACATCAATGTGGGACCATTAAAATCCGAAACTCATTCTAATATAAAGTAACATTTCCTTACATTCCATGAGTGCCCCTCCTCTCCTCTTATAAAAGGCCCCCACCTCTACCTCCTTACCCACACATCCAAAGACTTTGGCTTGGCCAACCCCTGCCCATTTTGTCTCTCCACATCCCTATATTACTCCTATAAGCCTCACATTGGGTATAAGTCTTCCCATGGAAGCCTTTGAGCTCAAATCAAAAGGCGTTACCCGTTTTAAGGTAATGTCTTCACTTGTGTTCTTTTGTTTTATTTTTCTTCTCCAACCCCTTAACTCCTTTGATTCCTTTATTTTGTAAAAAATCCAGTATCTTCAATATACTAGGATTTTTTTATAATAATAATTCGACCTACACAAACACACACCTTCATCTAATGGTTAAAGAACATACTGTTTCTGTGGATGGCGAATTTCTGCCTCACAAAACGATGATTGTTCAACACTCATATGACACCTTCAAAGGTAGACATTAAGATGTAAATATTTTAATATATGATATATATTAAGTTTATGTTTTACTTATGCTTCTTTATTTTTCATTTGTTTCATACCTATATTGTTTCCATTGTGGGTAAACACGATAATTTCATTTTAGGAAGTGCGGACTACCGCCCCCTCTAAGTGATTTGATTCGTTAATGTCGTATGTGGGACGTATAAAGGATCGCGTCAATGTTATTATATATGATGTTATACTGGAATTATAATATACCCTTATATCATTATGATTCCACTACATTAAATATGAAATAGAAATGGAAGTAGCGTTCATGCGTACGTACGGCTTACCATCTCCATGAACGGTGCATTTCATTTAATACCTCTAAATGATTATGTAATATTATAAATACATGTATATACTTGATATATATGATATATATTATATCCAAATCATGAATATCATTCTAGATATAATGATCCGTTGACCACACAAACAACACATAATTGTAAGAAGTCCACTTTCGACTTAAGAACCAAATATCGACAAAACAAACATTATTAACTTAAAGGATTACATAATGTTTATAACATGGTAATAAGTGATAGAAAAGGAATAATGAACTTGAAAAAGGTTATTAAGCAAGTATAAATTAACTCAAGTTTATTATTTAGGAGGTTAAAGAACGATCGATTCAAGTCGGACCCGATGTAAGGGACTTCGTCTCAATCTCCTTTCATTGAGGCATATTTAATTTTATACACAACTTTATTTTATATAGTGTATAAACCCCATTGACTTATACTTTTATACAAAATGAATCTTTTTCTATTAAGCATTTTACTAAACGAAAAAAATTAATGTTTCTTTTAACTCACGTAGCGACAATGACCTTTTCCGCCGCCACGAGTATTATTTGATCTTTGGCTTCATCAACAAGCCATAATGTTTTTAAAATAAAATAAATACCATATACTCTTTTATGAATTTTGGTATTGAAAATGGTTTTTATAATGGATTTGTTATGTCAAAATATTTTAGTGATATATTTTGATCAAAGTGTGGAAATGTTTTCTTTCCATTATATTTGTTTTATGTCTTATGATTTTATAATGGTACTTGGACATTTGACGGGTGGTTACGTGACAAATCATATGATGGGTGGTGATGTGAATACTAGGACGGGTGGTTACGTTATAACCAGGAATGCATTGGGTATGGAAGTTGGTCGTATAGCTATTCCATTAAGTATGTATGGATGTTGACCAAATGGCTATTCCATTAAGTGATTTGTGTGAAAGTCGACCGTATGGTTATTCCACTTATGTATGTTTATGTCCCAAGTTACCTTTATATGTTATGTGTTCTTTACATGGGTTTTATGGTAATCATTTTGTTACAAAAGGGTAAGTAATGATATTTTATTCAGTGAAGATTTTTTACTACTTTATAAAGGTGAAAGTATTACTTTGATAAAATATACATGGTTTACTTGTTGTTTTGAAAAACTAACAGATTTCCTTCTTTGTGTATCCCATACTGAGCTTTTTATGCTCACCCCAAGTTTTTGAAATGTTTTTCACATGACTTAATGTGGAATAGGTTCAAGGACAGGATCAAGGAAAAGTCATGCTATCTAAAACATGGAACTAGACATGTTTCTTTTTATGAGTTTTTATTTTATGGAAATTTAGTAGAAGTGTCTACTTTGTAATCTTTTGAGATGTAATAGTTATGTCCTAATTCCCTAAAACTCTAAACCGGAAAAGATCCTCAATGTGAATTATTCATTTAATTCAATATTAAGTAAGGTTTAAGGTTGGGGCCTTATAGTTTGTATCAGAGGTCGGTTTAGAAAACATTAGTAATTATAATTCTATTAAATGATTATCCAAAAATATTTTTTTATGGTCAAATTGAAATGATATAGAATTTACAGATTACCATGTTGCATCACCTAAGGTATTTTAGTGTTAAGAATGGTTTTTCGTAGAGGAAACATAGATGATTTTTTGGGAAGGCATACTGAGGGAAATTACCTTCCAAATCAGCAACCTGAGATGGTCAAGATTAGTACCAAACAGTTTGTTGAAGTGATGGCACAGTTGACTTAGGCTATAAATAGTGGTGGTATCCATGCACGAGATCAGCGAGATCAACCGCAGAGGAACATGTCAGTGGTGGAACATTTCATGAGGCAACATTCCCCATCATTCAAAGGATCATTTAACCCTGTGCTAACTGAAGGGTGGATTCAAGAACTGGAGATGATTTTCGATGTCATGGGGTCTTCAGAAAATCAAAAGGTTAGTCTTGTTATTTATCGTCTTGAAGGTGAAGCAGATCAGTAGTGGTCGATGGTGAAAAATATTAGGGATATTGATGAGATTGATTATATTTGGTGTTTTCTAAAAGTAAAGAGGAGCATTAAAGACATTTAAGGGTTATTTTGAAAACCTTAAAAGAAAAGAAACTGTATGGGAAATTCAGCAAGTGTGAGTTTTTGTTACAAAAAAATTCTTTCCTTGGTCACATTGTTTCAAAAAAAGGCATAACTGTTGATCCTGCTAAAACAAAAGTTGTTGAACAATGGCCAAAACCCACAAATGTAACCGAGATCTGTTGTTTCCGTGGTTTGGTAGGTTACTACTGAAGGTTTGTTGAATATTTTTCACAGTTATCTAGTCCAATGACAAAGATAACTCGGAAGGGTGTTATGTTTATCTGGAAAAAAGAATTTGATGATTGTTTTCAAGAGTTGAAAAGAAGATTGGTGAATGCTCCAGTTTTGGCACTTCCTTCCAGGAATGGTGAGTTTGTTATATACAGTGATGCTTCGTTGAAGGGACTTGGTTGTGTCCTTATGCAGAATGATCAGGTAATTGCATATTGTTCACGTCAATTGAAAACTCATGAGGTAAATTACCCTACACGTGATTTGGAATTAGCTGCTGTTGTTTTTGCTCTAAAAATTTGGAGGCATAATTTGTATGGAGTAAAGAGTGAAATATATACTGATCACAAAAGTTTAAAGTATATATTCACTCAAAAATAATTGAACATGAGACAGAGGAGATGGCTGGAATTAATCATAGATTATGATTGTACAATTCATTACCATCTGGGAAAATAAAATAAAGTTGTTGATGCTTTGAGTCGAAAAAATAATGCTTCATTAACCATGCTACGTTTGGAAAGAGATCCTTCGGTTTTTGATTTTATGAACTTGGGCATGGAAATTGTTTGTAAAACAAGTTCTTCTATTTTGTTTCATGTATCAGTGAGATCATCCCTATCAGACAGAATTAAGAAAGCACAGAAGCAAGACAGCGAGTTGCAGAAAAAGGAAGAACTGGTTCAGAAGGGTAAGTTGCCTGAATTCAACATTGATAATGATTGTGTTTTGTGGTTTGGGAAGAGATTATGTGTGCCTAGTGATTCACAGTTGAAGAATGAGTTGTTATGTGAGGCTCTTAGTTTCCCATTTTCAGTTCATCCTGGCAGTAATAAGATGTACATAGATCTGTGGGAGTTTTACCAGTGGGATGGAATTAAAAGAGATATTGCTAATTTTACTGTGAAGTGTTTGACTCGTCAGCCAGTTAAAGTAGAGCGGTAGTTACCGAAAGGGATGATTCATTCATTACCAGTTCCAGAGTGGAAATGGGAAAATATGTCCGTGGAATGTTTTGTGGGATTACTGAGGACATATCGAGGTAATAATGCAATCTGGGTTATTGTTTATCGATTGACTAAATCGTCTCATTTCCTTCCTATTCGAGATACATTCTCTCTAGATCAACTTTCTCGATTGTATCTTAAAGAGATAGTCAGGTTGCATGGAGTTCCCCTCTCCATTGTATCTGATCGTGACCCCAGGATTACTTCTATCTTTTGGAAAGGCTTTCAGAAGTTGTTGGGTACTGAATTAAATTTTAGAACAGAATTTCATCCTCAATAAGATGGGCAGTCAGAACGACCGATCCAGACTTTGGAGTATATGCTACGTGCTTGTTCGATGGGTTTTCAGGGAAATTGGGACCAACATTTTTCTTTGGTTGAGTTTTCTTATAATAATAATTTTCATTCTAGTATACAGATGGCACCATTTGAGGTGTTATATGGGAAGTGGTGTCTAACTACAACATTCTGGGATGAAATGGTTGAAAGGAAGCAAATGGGACCAGAATTGGTAGAAGATATGGCAGAAAAAGATCAGTTGATTCAGAAACACATGAAAACAGCTCAGAGCAGATAGAAATGTTATGCAGACAATTGGAAGGAAGGATCTATCTTTTGATGTAAGTGATCATGTTTTTCTCAAAGTTTCACCATGGAAGAGTGTGATGCGATTTGGTAAGAAAGGAAAACTGAGTACAAGGTTCATTGGACCATATGAAATTATGGAGAAAGTTGGATCAGTTGCTTACCGAGTGGCTTACCTCCGTGTTTATCTCAGGTACACAATTTTTTTCATGTTTTGATGTTGAGAAATTATATGCCAGATCCATGTCATGTTTTGATCCCAGGGGTAGTTCAGTTGGAAGAGAATCTCTCTTATGAAGAACAACTAGTCCAGATTCTTGACCGTAGAGAGCAGGTGTTGCGGAATAAGGTAATTCACCAGGTAACGGTTTTGTGGAAAAACTATATGGTTGAAGAGACAATGTGGGAATCTGAAAATGCTATGAGGGATAAATACCCCCACTTATTTTGATAATTGAATAAAATTGCGAGGACGCAATTCCCAAAAGGGGGGAAGGATGTAACATCCCATGTAAATAAAGAATAATACATTTTTATATTTATTAATATTTGCGAATTAAATATTAATTTTACTTTAAATGGGTTTCTATGTTCGATAGCGTACCCGATAGGCAACAAAGAGTTTCTTTGGAATCTTACATTGCACACTAGTAATAAAATAATATTATTTTAAGTGTTAGTTAACATGTAGCTTTTGTATTGGCAGGATTGAATAAAAATTACTAAAATAAGATTATATATGTTTGTTAAATGTTTTTACATTTATTCAATAATGGATAAAGGATTAAAATACGAAAAGAATTCAATTTTAGGCATATATACTCTATTTTTCACTAAATGTCCTATTTTCCACTTTTGATGGAGAACCATCATTGAATATAGTTTTGGTCACTCATATACATTATATTGGACCAAATAAAATTCTTCTTTAGAATCGGGACATCAAAATTGACTTTGTATAAATTTTTGGTATTTTTCCCATAAAGTTCATTTTTTAATGAACAGTGAAAATTGTTGTATTTTTATTCAAAACCTCTTTTTAATCTAATTTATTTAAATGATTATATTATATTTTTAATTGGTTTTAATGTTAAATTAGAATATAATTTTACCATTTAATCCAATAATGGTCATTGGAATTTATTTCACCTTGAAATGTGACTTAAACTAGTGTCAATCTTATGCTACTTATTCTTTCATAAAAACACGCTATTTTCTCAGACAACGGGAATTAATTATTAAATTAATTAATTTAACTTATATGTTTTGAATTTTGAAAAATAGACATCATTTTTGAATTCAGAATATCAAATATAGCTTTGGGTGATGTTTTGGTATTTTTCTGAAAAAACTTCAATTTTTGATGAATAGTGAAACCACTAAGTGGTACTTAAAAAACTGATTTTTCATTTAAATGAAATGTTACCACTTCTGTGTTTTGAATTTCAAAAATCCGACATACATGGTTGTCATTAAGAAGTAAAATGTTTTTAAATGGGATTAAAATAGTTTTTTGGTGAATAGTAACTTTTCTGTTTTTAATCGTGGTTGGAGGTAATTAGTGTAGTTTAAGGTAAAAATAATGTTTTAATAATTTGAAATGAACATGACCCACGTCCTACTCTTATTGGATGTGTCATGGCCAACCAATACGATCCATGGGTCAACTTTGGGACTCCATGGAGCCACTTTGGTAGGAAAATGACATTAATACCTTTTTATTTAAAGTTACAATAAAAATGTCACAAACATGAGTTGTTTTACTATAACAATTTTTACATGGGATTATACAAGTCCGATTTTTGACTATAAATATTAATTAGAAATAAATAATGATTTCCTACATCATAGTATTTTTTTATAATTTTTAGACATTAAATAAATTAAATTATTTTTGACACCATGATGATGCAGTGATTACCTCATTATTTAACAATTTAAATAAATTAGAAATATAATATAAAATCTAAGACCTACACATGTCCAAAACATATTGGATGGGTGTATTTCGAACCCTTATCACCTTATCCTTGAAACACATCAATTTGGGACCATTAAAATCCGAAACGCATTCTAAAATAAAGTAACATTTCCTTACTTTCCAAGAGTGCCCCTCCTCTCCTCTTATAAAAGGCCCCCACGTCTACCTCCTAACCCACATTTCCAATGCCTTTGGATCTGAAAAACCCGGCCCATTTTTTCTCTCCACATCCTTCTCTTACACCTTGAAGCCTCACATTGGGCATAAGTCTTCCCAAGGAAGCCTTTGATCTCAAATCAAAAGGAGTTACCCATTTTAAGTTAATGTCTTGACTTGTGTTCTTTTGATTTATTTTGCTTCTCCAACCCCCTAAACTCTTTTTATTCATTTCTTTTGTAACAACTCTAGTATATTAAATATATTAGGATGTTGTTGTAATAAGTATTATAGCTACACATACACACACCTTCATCTAATGGTTAATGAACATATTGTTTCTGTGGATGGCGAATTTCTACCTCACCAAACAATGATTGTTCAACACTCATATAACACCTTAAAAGGTGGCCATTAAGATGTCAATCTATTTATATATGATATATATTATGTTTATGTTTTCCTTATTCTTCTTAATTTTTAATTTTTGTCATAAATTTATGGTTTCCATTGTGGGTAAACATGATAATTTCATTTTAGGATGTGCTGACTACCGCACCATCAAAGTGATTTGATTCATTAATTCCATATGTGGGACGTATAAAGGATGGAGTCAATGTTATTATATATGATGTTATAATGGAATTATAATATACCCTTATATCATTATGATTCCACTCCATTAAATACTAAATAGAAATGAATGTAGCGGTCATGCGTACGTACGACTTACCGTCTCCATGAACGGTGCATTTTATTTCTTACCTCTAAATGATTATTAATATTATAAATAAATGAATATTCTGGATATATATGATATATATGATATAAAAATAATGAATATAATTCTGTATATAATGAAACTTTGACCACACGAACAACATGTAATTGTAAGAAGTCCACCTTCGACTTAAGAATGAAAATAAATCAAATTTTTGCAATGATACTTCCCTTAGGATTTTTGACTGACAACCCCCATAATAAATCAAATTGGAAACATCTAATTTTCTTGGAAAAAAGGATTATATGAAATAGTTCAATGATCTAGAATCAAATATATAATTGTCTAAGTTTGAGGATATGATTAAATTACCAGTCACCACATACTCAATAGCTTCAATATTAGCAGTTGTGATATCATAAGCTTGTCCCTGCTCCGTTTCCCTTATCTATGGCTTGTTTCTTTGATGCTTGGGACAATTATTATCATAGTGTCCAATATCCATTAAATTGTATCATATAAAATTAATAGCTTCTTTATTCCCCTTCCAGACACCGACATGATGTCTTTTCTATCCACACTTGTAGCATATCCGTTTTACATTAAAGCAGGAACAAGGGTGTTTCTTTCCACATTTATCATAAGGTAGAAAGTCAAATAGTCCATTTTTCCCCGTTTCCTTATTTTCATTTATAGAGACACCAAAACGTTTTTCTTCTTTTGAATTCAATTAATGTCATAAGACATAGATAAATACTTTTCTATCCTAATAACAAATGATACTCTATATTTGTATGATGAGAATGTTTGGAAGACTAACAACTATAGTAAAAATGACTTCATGCCATAAAAGAATCCATTATTCCTTCTCCTTGGGTTGTGTATATAGTATAAATCATGCTTTATTATTATTTTGATGTTATATTCATACATGGAAACATTTTTATCTTCCCTTTACCTCAATTTTATAAACTGCCTTTCCATATCTACTCATTGTTCACATGGAACAAATTCCTCTAGGAAAAGGTATTTAAATTTGGTCTTTTATATTTTCCATATCTCTTCCTACTCATTTATATTTTAAATTTTTCTCCCCAATTGATCAACATTTACCATCATATGTCAAACATCCATGAAAACATTCTCTCATTCATTATATCCCATGCCAATGAATATCTTCTCTAGGTAACATATCCACTACTACACTACAAATGGGTTTTTATCCCCATTAAATGATGAAGGGTGTTGTCACATAAATCTATCTAATATAGCTCTTCCAAATTTTGGATATAGATGTTCCATATGGGTAAGGTTATTTTTCATCACCTGATTACATTTTCATAGTGTATTTATATGTTTCTACGCACTAGTCACATCTCTAAAGCCAACATTAATATCTTATATAGGTCATAAAACCCTACCTGGGATACATGAGTTCATGAGGATTCCATTCTTTAAACATGGGACTATTTCTTAATAATGAAATTCAAGAAATTTGGTTACGGATCATAACATATTATCTCAACTTAGAATATATAAATAACATTAATTGGAATCCTATTCATGGATAATCCAATAATCATAAACTTGGTTTCTCTGAAGAATAATTTACAATTAATTATGTCAAAATGTTTTTTAAATATAATGTGAATTATCGTAATAATATCTCCCATGAGATTCAAACCAATGTGCTAAAAGGCCTATTGTCATGTACTAGGATACATTGGGTTAGGCCCGAACCTCTTTTTCCAGGTTTTCACTCTTAATTACATTTGGGCCAGAACAAAATCCAGTTTTAGTATGAAGATAGTGTTTTTTTCTTGAAATACACACATTATATATTCCTTAATAAAATTAATGAATGTTCTTATATGTTTATCCTCAAAGACTATATTAGGAGTTTTTTCCTAATCTACGTCTTCTAAATATAGTTTCCATGTTTTTTACTAAAAATCCTATGATACCAACTTTAAGGTCTCGAACCTAGTTCCTGGGATAAAATGCCTTAATTTATTACAATTGAATATAAACAAGGATTATGAATCTCAAAGGACCATGTAGTTTATTATCTAGGAATAAATATACATACATATGTTAAACACTACAACTTGAAATGAAATACAAAATATAAGTTTTATTGCGAACATCAACAATGATAATTTCAAAGGTCATTCATAATAAACTTCATTATGTCCTAAGAAAATGAATCATAAGAAAGGGGTGAGCTCAAACACCCTGTAAGAGTAAGAAATAAAGTGAATGATAACATGATCATAAAAATTAGTAAAGGTGAATAATTGAAAATGAATGACATTGAAAATAATAAACATGAACACATTATGGGAGGAATACGAGATGAGTAAATATAGCCACAATAAAACAGAATCATGGGTATTCTACTAGTCGAATAACCACATGAACTCTGAATTTATAGCTTAATGATGATGTTAATGTATATTCTAGACATTCTGAAACATACCTTCAGGTCCACATCTAAGAAATCTAAAAGTTATTAAGGATTGGACAAAAACATATCTATAAATGGGAAACGACTCAGTCATGTCCAGATTTATTTGTATTGTGAGACCTACCAATGCATCGAGGGGCTATAGAGGGCCCCAAAAATAATATAAATTATATAATTCATTCCACATATGAATGGGGATAATCATAAATAATATATACTTTCATACTAAAACTAACATAAATTACTTTCCCAAAACATTTAACATAAACACTAACCATTCAAAGTAAAATGTTGAATGGTTTTAAGATAGAACATCAACAATAAAACTAATCATAAACTATTAAATTTAATATGGTATATGATATCATAAATATAAATCCCAATAATGTATAATGATTAATTGAACAGTTGAAATATATGAAGATAGTCTTATAATGTCATTAAGTAATTATTGAGATAAATACTCGTTTATATCAAAATGAAGAGTTCCATTAGGAAAATGATCGTATAAAAATATAAGTGAAGTAAAATATTATTTTCATTATAAAATTATTTATTTTAAATGGATGATGTTTTCAAAAAAATAGATTATAGTGTTCCCGTGAAAATAGGGAAGAGGTTTTGAAATTCCATTGAATCTGGCTTGTATTTTTGGAAGAATTTTTGAATGTTCCTTTTAAAACATATAACTCCACATAAATAAAATTTGGTTTATCGTTTGTAAGTATATATTTAAAATCATCACATAATATATGAAGAGTATATATTAATAAAAAATAAATTTATTGTGGTAATTATATAGTAAGTGTAACTCAAATCAAAATGGGGGTTTACGTAAAAACATTAAATTATGTCCGAAGGTGTTCCTAACTTGATCATAATGACATCAATAATCAAATTTAGGCTCATAAATTAAAGATTCCTTAACCAGATCTTCATTTAATGGATATATTATAGGATTATTAGTTTCATTAATGTCTTCATTATGGTTTATGATATTCAATTTTATTTTTTGGGAGTGTTTTGTTCCTATGTTTTCATAATCATATTACTTATATTCACTATAGAAAAACCTGTAGAATGAGAATGGTTGTATATAATAGAATTTGTATGTTTTTAGTGAAAAACAATAAGATTACATGGTCAAAAAAATTCATTTGGTTATTGGGAGAGATGATTAATCATTATATAAAACATCAATGACAATTGTTTGGGATAATTGGCGGTTCTTGATCACAGCGAACTCATTTTGATTTATAAATTAATATAATGTTTCAAAGAGGAATACATAAACATAGATAAGTTGTTATACATATATTATTTTCTGTTTCAACCATCAAAATGGTTTCATGACTATAATTTAATATGGTAATAGAAATTTAAAACCATTTGTACTTGAATGTGGAATATTAAGAAGACTCAGATGTTGTTTTTATTTCTAGTATAAAAGACAGAGAAAGGAGAGAGGATGAGTCATTATTCCATTATCATACCAAAATTAATGTATATGTGTGATACTATAGTCATCACAAAAATATGATGAAATGTGGTGAGGAAAAATAAATAAATTAATATAAAATAAGTGAAATGAAATGAAAAATTTACTTCTTGAAGTAATCTTCATTTAGAGCCCCATTAGGGGAGAGGTTTTGGGATTTTAAACAGACCAAGGGCTTATGAGTGTGTCAGAGGTTCCTGGGAAGATATTTGAGAATAATTTAGAATAGTCACAAGGCTTGACAAGGTTGAAGAGAAGAGGTAGAGGGTTATAGTGGAGTAGAGGAGTGGATTCTCATTGTTTTAATCATTATTTTATTATTTTTTCAAATACAATCAATATTATTAATTCTTGTGACCAATAATAGTAATATGTGCATGTTATATTAAAACAAGTGTGATTACATCAGGTGTGAAGATATGAATAGTAAATTTAACTGATAATATATAAACAATAAACTATAGTATAAAAAATTTCAGTATTTCAGAAAAATCCAAAAACATCACTCTAACCATTTTTAACATCTATAATTCAAAAATAAACACCATTTTTTTAAAATAATTTTTTAAATATTAGTAATTTAATTTTTATATAAAATAACTATTTATTCAAAAAATACCAATTTCAAAAATATAATTTTTTTATATCACCATCGAAAATTAATAATGATCTCATTATCATATATCTTTAAGTTAATAAAATAATAATATGTTTAAATATTCTTAATGCTCACATTACTATTCATATTACTATTCAATAGAGTATGTTAATATTTACAAATAATTTAGTTTTTCTAATCAGACTCTTAATATCATACTAAACGCAAGTGTGTATGTTAGTTTCTAAAAATTCAAATAATAGAGGTTGTAAAATTAGGTTTACTATCTAGGTTATAAAAAAAGTGATTTTTAGAGACTTAGTGTTTCATGCATTAAATATTAAAATTTATTTTAAAATCTTATGTTGTTACACAACTGAATATTTATAATATTTCCAACATGTTGTACCCCTTATCCACTTATATATTTCTTATTCTAGAGTAATTTTCAGAATGGTACATACTAAAAATCATTTTGAATCCTTGGAAATATTTTCACCTCTTGAAAGAAATGCTATTACATTTCAATGGGTATACTATCAATTTTAATATAGTGTGGTTCCTTGTCCCCAAATTATCCTTGAAGCCCTCCTAGTTTCACAATGTCCAAAATCGGAGAAGAAGTCAAAATATATGCAACTAGCATGACTCAATGCATTGAATAAATTATTTCAGCTAATTATTTATGTTATGCCACTTGTTAATATTCAATGATGGGGAGAGCATGTAGCTTTTAATTTCACCCCAAACCATGTTCAGAAAACTACACCAGGGGTGAAAACCTATTTTCATTGTTCCAAGGAGGCTATTAAAAAAGACCTTAACCATAGAATGATGGTGCACCAAGAAGGATTTGTCTCTGAATTACTCTCAGATGTACTAGTCCTGAAAAGAGAAAGATATTAAAAAACTCTTGAATTGGTGAACAAGAACATTATGATAGAATCTCTTTGGGGGGAATCCAATCATCAGGCACCAATAATATCCTCTAAATATTGAAATTCATATTTAGATATTACATTAAACTCGGCTTATGCTTGAAGAATGACACAATAGATAAAAGTGTAGTGGCAATAGCTGCATTAGTTACATTATTGGATAAACCATACTATATAGGGATGGGGGAATTTTTAACATAAAATTAACCTCAAAATCTAACATATTATGATGAAGGCATTAAAATAAAAGAATTGGATAAACCCCAACCAATAGGGATGGTGGAATTTTTCCTCAATCTCAACCTCAATAGAAATTGGTCTTTTACCATTTAGAATGATCATCGTGAAATGATTTATCCACATTCATCCCATCTCTCTACCCAAATATCTCACAAGGGACACATATGATGATGATGTGTGGTAGTGAAATTTGTGTAAATCTTCACCAAGAAGATTGAATTTGATCACATAATGTATGGAGGAGATCGGGTAAAATAAACTAACATCCCACCTGTCATTTGAAAAAAAATATGAATCCTATGAAGAATTATGAATTAGTGAGGGTTGTTGGAGTCCAAACATCAAATGACATTGAAAATGAATCCAATTAAGAGAATTAAATAGGGGATTTATACACTCAAAATATGGTTCACACTGAGTCAAATGAATGATATATTTGTACCTAGTACCAGAGTGTCAACCAAAATTTGGGTATTCCCATGAATATTCACTCATTGACTTTTAGGAGAAAATCGAAAGAATAAAAAAGTAATGATAAGGCTGTAGATATCCCACCACTATAAGAGGGAGAAAACATTACAATAGATTAGTGATTTATAAATTGGACAAAGAGGTGAAAGAGATGACAAGAATCAATGTTGGATCACTTTGAGGCATTATTACTACCATATATGCTCTAGGATCAAATCCACAACATTAAATTCCAACCAAGAATCCTCATCAAAAAGGGTTCACCCAGGAGGCTAATGCATGTACCTGATATCCACCCAACTCTATTCATGGATAATCATTTTACTAATTTCCAATTATTGATGGATATAAATAATTCCATAATAAAGGTAAACAACTTGACCGAATTTAGGAGAACCCAAAAAGATTCTCTATGTTAAATACCCACTACAAATATTGGAAGAGAATGTTTGTTAGGCCATGCTTATTACCTCCCATGTTCAAGATCCTGTTAAACCAACTATTCATAAAAAGATTATCAAATTCATTAGGTCATTGAAATATCTATTAGAAGATATATAGAAACTTATTGAAATAGTACATCTAGAATGGAAGCATTAACTTGAATTGGTGACATACATCCCACCCCCGAAACATTAAAATACTCCTATATTTCCAATATTAAATAGATTTGACATATGGAGAAGGTTATAAAACATTTGGAGTCTCATTGTGATCACATAATGGGAATACAGGTGTGATAAGATGTAGTAAATGTTAATTTCTTTGTAAAAACATTTCAAGGTATGGATGTTGTTTGTTTGCTCGATAAATTAATGGGATGTGAGGATCTATATAATATATTGTTCATTATATTAAACATAATAATAAAATAAATAATTCATCTTGTAATATAACAACAAAAACAACGATAGAATGATAGGGTATCTGATTTTATTTCTAGATTAAATTCAATGATTTACTATCTGAGACTATATCATCCCCACGATGATTTGAAATCTACCTTCATTGAGAATATTTGTGATGATTTTTGATCACCTCTCTTCCGAATAGTTATGTTGGTGGGTTTTGGGATCTTATAGTAATTTCTAAATGAATAGAATATTTAATACACAAGATTAATCTATTGTCCTGAATGATTCAATTAGACATAAGGAATGGAATATAAGAGGTATATGGTTCATCTTTCCCACTTAATCCAACCTCTATTTCAACTTCAACTCTAAATAACACACTATAATGTGCGGCACCCCCTGAGTGTCACCCAAAACATCCACCACATCATGATGAGTAGAGGGGACCTATGTGAAAATAATTCAATGTGCGAAGGAATACATTATAATCATTCCAAGAGGATCAATTCCATGGTTACATTATAGTAGTTATGAATAATGAATTACGCTGACTTTTGGAGCCCAAGAGGCTAAACTATATGGGTCATGATTTCTAGAAAAATTATTCCCCTCTCATTGAACATGGGGGAAGATTGTTTAAGAATTATATTTTTAGGACATCCTGTAAAAATGGCAGACTCAAGGAATGAGAAGCTAGGAATTCCAAATTCATAGATAGCATTTCTATACTACTACGTCAAAGGAAAAAGTTGAATGGACAGATTTTCTGGAAGTTGT
This sequence comes from Viscum album, assembly GCA_963277665.1. Lineage (NCBI taxonomy): Eukaryota > Viridiplantae > Streptophyta > Magnoliopsida > Santalales > Viscaceae > Viscum > Viscum album. The sequence goes on along the minus strand of OY728135.1, from coordinate 1,465,222,636 downwards.
GTGTAGATGATTGGTTATTTTATTACCCAATAGATAATCAAGAAAACAATTTTGATCATCGAAGATAGTTAAATAACATATTATTCCCCAGATCACTCCCACTGTGACACAACTGACTTTATCACCATCACATTTATCTAAAATAAAATATATTAGGACGAAATATGGTTAGAAGTGAGAAGACAAAATTAATGGATATAAACATGAATTTTTTCCAATTTTATCAAGGGATCTCTTGGAAATTATACACCTTTTTTCAAAAAAACATTAACAACAACGCAAATTAATATGCCTAGAATTGGCTTGCCAAACTAGAAACTCATCAGATGAGGAGTTAATCATAAGTTCTATTAATTTTAGTATTTTAATGGATAACTATTATAATGATGACTATGACTATTAATTATAGTTCCTCATACTTGATTGGGGAAGCATTGTTAGAGGCTACAAGATATGAGGGTAAAATAGTAGATACAGTTGCCAAAAAAGCCTTAATTCTATCCATACCCCTGCTCAATCATTCAATGTTATAGAAACATGCTTAAGATACCATCATCAAGTTAAATAGGAGAAGAGGAAACCCCATTCTACATGCCAAAAACCTCCTTTTATAGATTATCATAGAGTGCCCATTATAAGAGGAATAAGTACTCGACTAGCCTTAGTAGGCATGCATACCTTTTCGGCCTAATCCACCAAGGATAAGAGAACCTTCAACTTATGTTTCGAGGGATGATCCATTGACTTCCATCCATTCAGATCCAAAATAACCCTTGAATGGTCACCTAATTTCCATAATGTGTTTGAAACTGGTCAATAAATATTAAATATTCATGAAATTATCCTTGATAACGGTGAATCATTCAATCCTAGATACCCTGAGATTAATAAGATTCCTCATGGAATCATAGGTAGAGGTTTTTCATATCCCCCAAGAGTCTGAAGTTGAGGTTAACACTATATAGGTCTATGATATAGATATTGACCCTTCATAATTTCATATTGTAGGATAATTTATAGATCAATATAAATATGCCATTATTTGGGAACAAATCATAACCTTGTATGTGTCATGGAGGATAAATAGATATGACAACTGAATGGATTTCATTAACAATGGCTCGAGAGATAATATCCATCTAATACTGACCCATATCCTATTATCTAATAGAGAGGATAACCTAATACCTTATGTTGTAATGCTACTGGGCTATGAAAAGGGTTAGGTAAATACACTAGGCCAAATCAATACCATGGATCAATTTTGGGACCTCATATCCAACTAGTAATTGTTCATCATCCTATAGGATTTAAACATAATTATTTTTATAGGATGACTTTGGTTGCATCAACACATAGAAACTTCCACTTCATAACATCAACGCCTTAATTACTGTATTAACTATAAAATTGTGTTGTTTCATGTTAGTAATTCAACATTCAAATCATATGAATCCATTATATTGATTCAGGTTTCAATTAGATGGATGTGAAACAACAAATGGTTGATGGTGTCCCTTGGATCAATACATCAAATGGTTATAAATGATCTTGAACAACCAATTAAAATAGCTCAGTCAAGAGTACATGTTACCCATCAATCTGGATGATCATATGTGTTTATATATAGATTAATATTTTAAAAAATATTGTATCATCAATGAAAATTGAATTCAATAATGTAGAAACGACTGTCGACTCTCCATATAGAGGTAAAATATTAGATTAAATTTCTTTAATTCCATCCTCAAATATATGAGAAATCACAACTGTATCTATTTAGTCAGAGGAATATATCTAGTCAGCAAGAGAAATTTAAGATAATCATTATTTTACCCCCATCACTCATCCAGAATTTTTAATAAAATACACTTCATCCATTGTCTTAGTCCAAGTATATCCATCTAGTAGATATGAATGTGGTTACTCCCCTTATAAATCTAAATGGAATAACCCATCTATTACTTCCCCTTAGATTATTGTAGAATCAGAATGTGGGGAACAATAAGAAAAATAGTAGGGCCTTATGGACACTCCTCCAGCATTTAAGGAAGGAATATTTACTATCATTGATGAACTCAAGGAAATAAATCAACATACCGAAGAGGGACAATGGCCCACATTGGTCTATGTAAGGATGTATGCTAACGATAAATAGTTATATACCTCTATTCTGAAGAAACATTGGGATATATTTTCTTATAACAACACATACATTCTAGGCCTCATTCTTGAGGCGTACACCCACCACTTGGTCTTACCAGAAGACCACCTGGGCCACACATAGGTAGCTAGAAGGACATATTCAACACCCATATATGAAATTAAATTTGATTTTGAAATTTTAATTAGGTAAAACATCAATTTGGATGTCCAATATATACGTTTATTGAACAATATCAACCCCATAAATATGAATACATATAAAATTGGAGTCTTCATTTATTTTATAGATCTTAACAAGAAATGACCAAAGGATGATTTTGCATCCAAATAGAAAATATATCAATTAATTTGATGACTAAATATCAATATCAATATTTAATAGGCTGTAATTTATGGCATAATCCAATCTGAATGGCATGATAAATGAAGAATCCACAATCTCCAAGTCCCCCGGGTAGTTTTTTTCTACCATGCAATTCCATTTATCTAAAGAATATCAGTGCAACTTAACAATATTCCATTCATCAGATATTCAAAAAATTCATAGGGATTTTTATGAATTCAAAAATTATTATATGATGTTTAAATATCAAAAAAATAATGACCACACATCTGATCAAAAATATTTTTTCAATAAACAACAGAAAAAACCCTATTAAAGAATCCATTGAATTGTTCATTCAGTGTTACATCAATAAAATATATCAACTTAATTTTACTCCATCATTGAAATGAATTTGACTCTAAGATGGGAAAGGCTATCCTTATAATGACAGATCTTAAAAACCTCAATTATTTGAGATGAAATAGAGGATACATTCCCAAAATTTTATGATTTATTGAACAAAATTAATGAATTTTTTTTCCAATACCTGGGTTGATGAAAATAGGGGCTACGTACTGGTGGACCAATGACTATTAGAATTTTTTTGATAGTATCATGAAATATTTATAAAAACTTATTATATTAATAACTTCTTCCAATGGATATCCTCTTAATTTATATGTGATATCCATAGAGCTACCAATGTTCATCTTCCTTGCATAAAAGAATGATGTTGGGAGTAAAAATATTAGTTATTACCTCAGTCGAATCATGCCCAATGCTAACAAAACTGGTATAAATATTGAGAAAAATGAAATGGTTTTAATCATTAAATTATAGAAACTAAGGCATTTCCTAAATCATTTTGTTGTCCATTTGGTTTATCATAGAAACCCACTAAAATGTATCCTCAGTTGTTTGATTTTTACTCGATATTTTCAAAATGGGAGGTGATTTTGCAGTGGTTGAGTGTTCATTCCCTTCTCATAATTCATTAAAAGGGTATGAATTTGTAGAATTCATTACAGAACATCCCTGGGAAGGAATGAAATCCCCATATACAAAACACCTTGATGAAGTCGTATTCTATGACCAAGAGGTTCCCCTCACACGAGCTATGTAGATGAAACATACGGAATCCCATCATGGAAGAGGATGGAGAAACCCATGATCAATAATGTTGATTAGATATTCATGCACATTTCCATTGAAAAAACTATCATACCCCAATCCCTCTGAAATTATAAGGGAGGATGAATAATTAAATAGAATATCATGACCTAATTTTAGGGTTAGATCTTGAACTTTGGGTATATGAAAATCACTTGAAGAAAAAATGTGATTATGAATTGGTCATCAAGAAGATCAATGGTGATTATGATATCAAAAAATAAGAGCTAATTCCCATGATAAAATTTTAAACTAAATAATTATGAAATTACATAGGAAACTAAAATTGGCTCACATCTTGTGATCATAAAATTGACATGTCAATGCATTGGAAAATACATCCAAAATTCTAGATGATCCAAACTCATAAGACACATATTTCATCATTACAAATCATTGGATTGTATCACCTTATATTTGGGAATGAATAGAGTATATCGATAAATTTATTCCCAACTCTGAACCATACAGTACTACCATAGGATGTAAGATACCCATTGTAGACCTCCATTCTAATGGAGTAATCCTATGGGATGAGGATGTAACATAGTAAACATGAAGAAGATAAATTAACATTTTCTATATGATGACATAAATAATCTAATCATACTCCATAGGAGGGGCCTTGATGGGGGTCATTTTCATGTAAACTGATGGATAATAAACCATTGTATTCATGAAAAAATTGTTCACAAAAGCATATGAAACCCACCCATAAGAGTTCTAACATTCTTATTTGATCAATAGGTTGAGTAATACAAGCACACTATGACCTAGGATGGAAAAAAATTTACTAAAAAGTTTCATTCATTCCATGTAAATGAAATTTGTTTTCAAGAACCCCTTCTATTGTTTCAAGCTTCCAAATAACCTTTTCCTTATTACTTATTGGTAATGGAAATTCATCCCATTATCTTGTAGTGGATAAGGGATAGATAAAGGACCCCTATAAGACCATATCAAATATAATACAAAATATGGTAGATAAAAGTAAAAAAAATTATAGATAATCTTTTTCATCACTTGTGGGATTACCAGACCCTTACCCAAACCACCACACAAGAAACACCATACTCATTAGTATACATGACATTGTTGGTCTTCCCCCTAAAAGGGTAATTCCCTAGATCTATGTGGATATCATTGACCGGAAATCTATATATGAAAAATAATTGTTAAAGATGGATTAATTTTAGTAATTAATGTGAAGATATGTCCTATCTTGAATCTTTTTGAATTCCACCAAAACCGGATTGCATAACACTTTAACAATAAATTCCACCTCAAATCATTATATGAGAGAGAAATGGTGTTGGTCCCCAGGTCTATGATGATGCCTAGAAATAAATCCCTAATGTTGGAACCAATATGCGAGTGGAATTTTTTTATAAAAAAATTAAACTCTAATGGATCATAAAAATTGATCTTAATGGATGATTAGCTTACCACATCTACCAGTAATTCATGTTTCATTATGAAATATTTCCTTTAATCACACAACCAAACTCTTTACTGTATGGGTTTCTAAATCAAATTTAATTTCATATTTATTTAATGTCATTAAACTATATAGTAAATTTTTTCATGTTAATGATGTTAAACTATGCATTATCATCATTCTAGCAGCAAGAAAATAATCTCCATAACACCATATATTCCACTTCACATGATGAAAAACAATGTGTTAACAATATCTTGACCATACATTGTTAAATTACATAGTATCATTATCCTCACTACCTAACATAAATATGAATTTTTGATTCATCGCAACAAGAATTTAATCTTTAAACTTTATGTCCCATGAATAACATAAGGCAACACATTATTGTTCACCTCACCTGAGAGGGCCACTACCCTTAGAGTTGGCCTTACACCACACATAAATTATAGAACTACATGATGATTGACTCCAATAACTAATTGAAATTTTGTGATTCCTCGAATTCTAACAGTAGGCTCAACCACAAAATTCCGTCCATTTATATGATGGGTTTCACTATCCTTTGGCCACCAAGCCTCACTTCACATCACCTATTTTCTTATTGGTCCCCAAAATCATCATTCTAATAACTATATGACCTTATTTTATATCTTAAAAATAAATAAAACCACCATTATAACAAAACTATTTTAAACACAATATTCCACATCTTTATTGAATGGTGTGAAACATTACAACAAGACTATCCATATATGAGTGGATCACAACCTTGGGAATTTTTCTCATACTACACCCCCATTTAATAATAACATGTGACACTGAACCCTTTACAATATGTCTGGAGTAATGTTTTGGAAAATTATTCTTTCAAATCTCTATTTATGATGATTCACCTTTCATGTGATAGACAAGCCCCATAAAGGCATTTGTTCACCCTCATAGTCAAATTTATTCAGCAATAAATTGTAGAATTACCTAATTGATTTTTTAAGATGCCTAATTAAACCTTGTGTTAGTAGAATCGACAACAACAACCTTATCCAAAAATGATAAATGCTATCATTATTCCATCCTAAAAATACAGGATGTTAATGATAGATTTGGGATTCTTTAATGTCCTCACCAGAGAGGACACCACTATATATAACATTGGTCTCATAAAATGTATATAATTTGAATAAGTGGTGGCTGATTTATATTAACATTGTATGCATATAAATGTATGAATATTTTATCCACGAATAGCTATAGCCTGTAGGAAAAAATCTCATTCCTTAGACCCATGTCAGATCTATACAGGGAACTCCATACTACATGGCCAATAGCGATGTGAATGATTATTTTTTACTTATGAGACATACTTCCACTTATCATATTTTCTATACTGGGTAAAATTGTACCTCCAAAATCATTATATAGACATCCAAAATAGAACCTCATTATCTTGAGGGTACTTTTGTTTTACTATTCATGATATACATTATTTGGATTTTAAAAATCTACAAAAAATAACCTATCAAGTAGAGGAAAATTCATCCCAAGGAGAGGAATCTTCTATCTCTATTATCCCTAAGGACATTTTTCCTATATCCATTAACAGGATCCAAGAACCTGAAAAATCATATTTTATGTTTTCCATCTTTATTTAATAGTGATTTTGGTCCATTTTTTTCCAGTGATCCTTTCATTACATACTATTTTCATGACCTATGGTCCTCTCCTAATGATTTAAAACTTAACAATGAATTGTTCTCCTAATAAATGACCTTAATCTATAAGAAAATTTCAAAAGAACATGAAGTAAAAATGTATCCTTACTTGATTTACCAATAATTGGATTTAGAGGACACCCATATCAAGAAGCCTTATGTCACACACAGTTGAATCTAGTCACAAGGAAGTTCACTGAATTCCTAAAAAAAATTTAGGGATTCATTCCTTCTATTTTCTTTCACTTATGGTAACTAATTTCCTTATATCATGATGCTAAAATGAATTCCTTGTATACCAATTATTTGAATTTCAATATCATGAAATACATGTGGCTTGATTCATTCAATAACAAAATATGTAGTGATTCTAATATCCCAAATCTGGAGTCTAGAACCATTAATTTTCTTTAATGTTGAGTCACCCACATCCTTACTACATAACATTAAACTGCTAGAAATATTTCCTCACCCCAATAAATAAAACTAAATAATATTTTACAATTACATATTGTTTGATTCTATCCGTTTTATATTTTTAGTGATGATCGAATCTTTCATCTTGGTACAATAACTACCAAATCAAAAGGTCATTTCCCTTCAGTTTTATCACGTTTCTATGTTTATATAAAACTATTCATCTCCTTGTTTCCCACATAGAATGAATATTAAATGTGCTATAAAACCATGGGAATAAATTTCTCATATAATCAAGGAATATAAATCCATGGTAGGGTTACATTATTCTAAGAAGAAATACCTTATAAGGAACAGTAAACATCCATACTGTAATATGTTCAAATTAATGATTGATACCTTTTGTAAGATTTATGTCATAGGGAGACATAAAACATGTTTCTTATTATACTAGGTTATATATTGATTCCTTGATCAAAAATTATTGTACCATACACACTATATATATATTTACCCTTTCTATTTTGTGGGTTAATACAACACAATAATCATTCCCACAAGAACTATGTTTGTGTTGATTCTCAACCATGTGAGATATGTTGTGATTTCCATATCACACATCCTTGTCTTTACATAACTAATTAATTCTACCACTATTATATATGATATAGAAATTTTTATGATTGTCTTGTATGGGTTCTCACATAATTCATGAGCTCGTATTTAGACCCACCCTCTCAACATAAGAATTCAATTAGTGTTAGGAGTATTTCCTAAAACTACACATTTCATGATCTCACTATAATGATATATTTATACATTCAAAAACCTTATTTATTAGGCCCATCAGTAATAGAGAAAATCCCACTTTTCTATGTATATGTAAGACTTTCATGAAGAAAACATTTCTAATCATTCTTATGAAAATCTCACATAATAACTACATCAATATTCAGGATGTTTCCCTAAAAAAACAAAATCAATGTCTGGAGAAGTATGAAACAAAATAAAATTCCTAAATGAATCCAAAATAGATGATCAATGTCCTAGGGAAACCTTTGTTTGACTATTCATGATACACCGAAGTTGGATTTTATTATATCTCCCAAAAAGGAATTTCAACCAAAGGAAAATTCATCCTCAAGAGAGACTTATTCTATCTCAATAATCCCCAGAAATATTTTCATCCCATATCACTCATTAGATTTGGTATCCACCCCACCAAGATTATATATTATGATATTTCCCCTTTATGCTTGAAGGTAGAAGAACATTATCAGTCAAATCGGTTTGGACTGGATAAATATTTAACGCATTCAAAGATAAATAGACAGAAATCATAGAATAAATTTTTTTATTTATAAGATATTAAAAAGTGTTATCCATGTATAAGTCACACATCAACAAATGAAACTATGCATCAACCCTAATTTACACAAGGAAAATTCATGTTGGATTGGTTTCCCCATTCATGGATAGTGCTGATACAGTTTCAATTTTCATTGTAAAACATCTTCCCATGATAAACCACGCTTTCACAATGGGAGAAACATGTATATTTAAAATCCTCTAGCCATCGAAAATTGGTGGTTAGTGTCCTTGTAACACCTTTTTTGATAACGAATAGATATTCCCTTTTTAGATTTAAATACAACCCCTCAAAATGATCTATCAACCAATTTCAAACTCCTCTTTAGTAGTGACCACTTATATATCTATAATCCCTTACAATATCACAATATAAAACAAATTTTCAATAATTTCCCTGTAGTTACTCACCAGGTACATGTCCAAAATCAGGATTCAGATCAAGAATCATAAAATCTAGACCTAAAATCCCCGTTTATATGTTTAATGAATAATTGGATATTCTAACATTCTCCTTCTAAACTTAAGCTCAATATTGTAATATCTTTTATATTGTGAGACATGAGTGGAGGGTGATCGTTCGAGATTCTAGAAGAACTATCTTCCTTGGGTTTTAAACCTCTTTTGTCCATAAAAATTCCTTACATGTGGATGAAAAGTCTATGTATATTTTCATATCCCTATGTTCTCAAAATAAAAACTATCCGACAGCAGTCGAAAAAGATTCCCTTAATCCATGGAACTCTAGTATTGTTCATGGATCATCCCCCTAGTACATTATTTATAACATGAGAAGGTGAAAGAGCCTCATTAGCAACCATGTGGATATGCTTCACACATGGAGAGAGGGGAACATGGAAGATGACTTCCTTTCATCAAATGTTGTTCAAGGATTCCATGTCTAATTTTTCATTAAATTGGGGTCTTTTCCTTCAGAGAGGGTGCGGCTAGTGATTGTATATTTTCTATGGTTTCACCATTTCAGACCAACCATAATCATGCGTTTCATTTTTTTCTCCTTGGGTACATTTTTCTAAAATTATCTCAACCTCAATTAAATATTTTGATATGATGTATTGGGAAATTTTTAGTCTATAATCCCAACTAGTGTCATTACCACACAATTCATGGTCAATGATACACAACCTAAAAACCCTATCACAATAGTTTTGTTTTCAAGACATTATATTGTCTACAAAAGTAGATATTGTACTCACATGGTTGATGCCCCACAAAGGGAACCCCATATAAAAGAATATCCTTATATCATAAAACATATTCTTTTAATGGTTTATGAATGAATATATCAATGAAATAAAAAATCAACAAATATTATTTCATTGAAACCCACAACGATCATCCTACTAAGAAGTCAATTAATTTTTGCAAAGTCTGCGCCATAGATGACATAGGAAAAAATTAGCGCAATAAAAGAAAATACATTAATTTTTTAGAGTTTCTCATGTAACCAAAGAAATAGTATCAAATATTCTCACTTATACCCTTATGTCAAGAAAAAAATATGGCATTAATGTATCCTTTATCTGAATAAGATGAATATGATATTTTGGTGATGGTAATTATTCTCTTACTCTTCCATGAGAAATAGTCTAGAAGAAACCATTTTAACATTTGTATACTATGATATGATTGAGATTGTTATCCATATATATTACCATTTATATATTTTATTTGATTATCATTAAATACACTTCATGTTATGTTATATTTATACAAAAGGATAAAATAAAGGATAATAACTGGTTGGAAATTAATTTTCCATTCATTTTTTAACTGGGAACAAATGAAAAATTTATAAAGCTTGGATTATCTCTTGGCCATAAAGAAAAATGAGAAAAAAAGAATATATTATAGTACGTATTGATTTTATTTATTTAGTAGATAGTTTATTATTTGGAACGATCCAAAAAGGTCCTTCTTAATACGAGTTCTTTTCCCTCGTTCATATTTAGCTAATATATGCATTTTTTTATTGAAGTCCATTAGATTTAATAATTTATATTTGATGGAATCTATTATGGTATTAGTTGATGTAATATTATCCTCTAAACTAGATATGAAAGCTTCACATTCTCTAAGATCTATAGTATTTATATCCATATAATCATATAATAATGCATCTTCAATGACTAAGTGATGAATCTAAGTAGAAAAATCTAATTAATTATTTCTCCATGATATTTTAAAGATTAAACTAGATTATATCACATTAATAGGTGACCAAATCCTCTATATAGATAATAAAATGATGGATAAAGATATGAATCTTCGAGTAATAAACCTTGTTATCAACCATGGCAAGGAAAGGATAACTGAGGTTTTCTATCTTATCAAAAATCATTTTTATGTAGTCGCTATGATGATATTGTAAATTTAGATCCAATCCAATTTATTTATATCCTGATGTTCAATGGAAGTGTTGGGATCCAGACCATGTTTACACACATTCACTGTTATATAATCTATTATAACCATCACTATGTTTGGATTCACCTAAAAATGTCACGTCGATGTGGGAAAGTCATTCGTCTCTACCTTCAATTTAATTATGGGGTCTGTGCGAAAATGTGTTGAATCAATAAGTGGTGTCCTTACTGTTGTTCCTATAGGACAACATTTTTTAGTACTCCATTAGTGATAGCTAAAAAACTCATTTCTTCACCACTATCATTGAAGTGGGATATGGAGAATGAATCTCCCATAAAATGCATTGATCGTCCAAACCCATATACTACACCCTTAGAAATTGGTGAGGAATGTGTGAAAAGAAATGGATTAGGAGAATCATTGGATGTGTACCCATATGATTGGATTCCCAAAAAACATGTAAGGATATTTTTTGAACTATGTTCTAGCATAACCCCATGAAAAGTAGGTCGGAGAAATCATGGGAAGTAGATATATTTCCCAGCCAGAGTCTACACATAATATCATCAGACATGGTTGATGAAGGTGTAGTGTGTTAATCCATTTTTAATATTAGAAAGTGTTAAACATGATACTTTTTATAGATATTCATATCTACATTCAATATTATAGGTATTATAGTGTGTGATGTTAGACAATCTATTTACCTAAATAACAATAATTCCAACTCATAATAATATTATGTAGGAGTCTTCAAATGATGTAACTCAGTCATTGTCTATAACCACTCCTAAATGTAATGTACAATTAATGAAAGATAAGTGAGGCATATCATTTAACAACTAAAAAACACTTTTTATGCCCATATATGTAGGGAGAATGACATAAATATATATTAATGCAAGGTGAAAGGTGTAATAAAGGATTATTGTAGTATATTGATATATATAACATCAAATATTTTACACCAACCAACAATTTATGAACAAGAATGGTCCATAAAGATGATTTATATATTATACCTCATAAATATGGCCCAATAACTAATAAATATGAGCGATAATGAGCATATATAGGTTCATGGGTAATCACTTAAAAATTGTGGATTCCATCATTAAGGTGAAAACCCTAAAACAAGTATATAAATCATGATATTTGAGGAGGTATCAACTCACGAATATTGAAAAGAATATTTCCAAACATAATTTTGGAGATACATCAGTTTGGATATGTTAAAATGATGTGGTATATTTTCCCTCCTTGAGAATGTCCAAGTACAAATGAGGAACACCTTGAAACATTTTAGTTCAATGAGTCTTGTTACATCAAACATTATGACTTATACCAGTAGATTGAAAAAAACATCTTTTTTATAATCACTAAATGGATTAATTAAACGAGAATGAAGTGGATGACCAAGTGATTTCTATTTTTTGAGTAATAGTTCTCTTCCCAATTGAGGAACCTATTAAGTATTTTACTAGTGTTTTGATAAATGTATTAAATTATAACACTTTTTTTGAAGAATATGAATTCATCCAAGTCATAAAATATTATATATGCTGATACGAACTCCACAATGTGATAAGTGGAGAGTGTTGGAACTCTAACCCAAAAAAATTGTCAGTTCAGGTAACATCTCTATTTGCGATTATACTACACATTGAGAAATCAATACTTCCTTGTATAAAAGAAAATAGTCCATCTATAAGGTAAATTCCATAAAAATCTGATGCACCACGAATACCCAAAACTATTCATCTGAATAACATCATCTAATCCAAAAGTCCCACTCGGTGCTCCTCCCTCCATTTGGATTTCATCATGGGAAGTTAAAAATAGACAAATAATATTTATTAGAAGACTGAATGTATTTTTCATGATTATACTGGATACTCTATGTCTACAAGGACACATTCAGGGTGAAGAACTCTTATTTGAATGATGGATAAATAATTGGTCTGATGGAAAAGAAATTTACATGAATGATGTCTGAGTAAAAAAAATTCATGATGTTCGAATATTCACATAATCTAGTGAAATGGGAACATTTTAATTATGTTAAAAGATGTATAGTAAAAATCTATTCAACTTTGGGAAATTCAAAATCTCAATTAAAAGTAAATAATTCTGAATATAGCTTGGAGGAATGATGTGATGTCTAAGATTATTTTCAATGTTCTAGAAAATAGAATTTTTCCCTTATAATCATATTAATTCATGTGGAATAAAAAATTTATTTAAAATATATGTTTCAACCCTTTGTTAATATGACCAAAAGAAAGACAGATTCACTAAAAAAACGAAAAATCATATCAAACCAAATGTCCTGTTATGCGGTCTGTGAGGTGCTCAGTCCAGGACATTATCAATCGAGTAGGTGCTCAATCCATGAAGTGTTAATTAATCAAAAAACCCAACAAATAAACCTATTATGTTGAATCTCATATCAATATTTGAATCCATTTATATTATGATAAGTTAATCCCAAAATGATAAATTCCTTATGGGACCAACATGTCGTCGAGAGTTCAAGAAGGGTTCAGTTCATAGGGATATTCAGTAACATCAAAATGATACAATTTCACTTTTTTATAGTAATGGTCCCCTCTATGTTTTCATATGAATAACCCACACTAGTTTAAAATAGGGAAAACACATTTATCGAAATCACCTCTTATTCATCACAATCAAATAAGATTCTGATGGGGAATTATTGGGTCCTAAAAACACTTTACTCCAAAAGAACAGTATTCTGTGAATTTCATAAGGTTAAAATAATCCTGATGAATAGTTTAAAGAAAAATGATTAAGGAAGACAGTCCATAAAAAGGGATAGGTTTTATATAGAAAAACTAACTATAAGTACCACCACTTTACATGGAATCCAACAATTGAAATCATTTTCAATATGTATCTTTATTCGCATGCATTGATGAAATTCATCATCCCTCAAGAATGAATTTTTTTGTAGGAGGTGATAAATTTTTTCTTCTCCCACAAGCAAAAATTATTTATGTGTGGGGATGGTGTTTTTTTCCTCCCTCAAATGTAGAATTCATTTTACGGTGTGGGATGTTTTTTCTATCCTTAAATAATAAAATCAATTAAGGGGAAGGATCTACATTATGGGATCCCATAAATGAGATCCTCATGGAAATATAAAGAGAATTGTCCATCCAATTCTTTAATTTATCTATTTCTCTATAAAAACAACATGTTAAATACAGAAGAACAATGATACATAGAGAGACATGGTGGATGAAAAAGTATAACAATGTGCGAGAGCCATTGTTTTTCAGTAGGTAATGCTACCACATATCATTAATGGTGTAAAGGGAGCTTCCCCATACCATCCTCAAACAAAAAACACTTTGTCAATTCCATTTTGAATATTAAAATTGGATGGTATTTTTTCAATCCATAAGACCACATAGAAAATTCTATGTAGAGGGATCAATGTACCGTGTAGGAAAAATCTACAATGGAGGAATGTGAACCCTTGTAGAATAGTGCTATGATGGTGGAACCTATCACCACATAAAAAACTAATATGTGGGTGCAAACCATGCCAGTGTAGAATAATTCTACATAGAAAAAACCTTATCTTCCATAGAAATACACTATATAGAATATTTAATCTTATGATTTACAACTTTCCAACATTATTCACTTATATCTAGTGTTCTATTAGGCCCCACTTATCCCCCTTCAAAAAAATTATAATTTGTCAGACCAAGGCCTCTATCAAGACCAAGAGATGAGTAGAATCAAATCACTAGGAACATCATCTATTTATATCGATCACACAAACTCATAAAAATTGTGGTTCTATTAATAACCTATATAATAAGGGGGTCCATTGAATACAGTCAAACATAAATTCTCATGGGGACAAGGGTCCCAACAATGGAGGTACTAATGTGGATCTCCAAGATTTCAAGATTAATGGAAACCATTGTCCTTTCAATTTGAGATGGGTCAGTGGTGTATCCTTATCTTATTCTCTCTAAAATTGTGAAAAAGGAATCCCGCTGGGAGTAATCCCATATCCTTTATTGTAGTAGGTTTCAGTATTTATCTTCTTCGTATATTAGTTCATATCCTTGAGTTGATGTGAATATCATAGTCACAATGGACTCAACATGTACCTCAATACGCATTATCACACCTTGTGGACTCAGTATGTGAAAAAAGAGAAGAGATGAGAACTAGGCCTCTGTCCAAATTCTTCTTCATTTGGGTCCAGGCCTCATCCATCATGGGTATAGTGAGATTTTTTGGGTTTGAGATCTACGACATCCTCTTTTTCTCAAACTAATCATGAATCATGTGGGAAACAAAGATTGAAGTGATCATGAAATATTTTCAATCCTATGTATATAACCCTCCTCTTTAGGTATTATACCCAACCATGTAACGAACGCATGTTCTTCTACTCAGTATAAGCCCTAAAAAACCCAAAAAGGGAATTATCCATAAGATTATGCACAAACCATCTCTACTACATGGGATTTGATTCCTAACCAACTAGGATATATAGGAGAGGTCCCTATGTTCTAAATAGAACACCAAAAAAATTTCTAATACTATATAACCAATATTTTTTTATCCCCTTTCATTATCATCCTTATCTGGTCGTATTCTCGATAGAGGCATGCCCAACAGGGATGCTTGATATTTTCCAGTCCCCTTAGACTAATATAGAATATGTACCACCAAAAACATTGACTAGGAACCATCATTCTTGGCTTCATTGCTTCATAATGTAAAACTACATAGTTGGGTCTTCATCACATTACCTTAAATGGTATGATGTATCCCATTAAGTGGAACCAAACTATGTAGGTTATGTTTCCTCTCAGAAGGACACATATGAGTCTCCATTTTATGGGTCTAACCCTGAAATTAAAAAAAATCACATTTCCATGTATGACAGTCAAATTTAGAGTTCTCGACTGCGTGGATTAAAACTATCATCATAACAATAAACAATATAGTAATCTTTGGTCCAATGTTACCATTGATAGAGAAGCTTTAATTAAAACTAATAACTCCATCAATGAATATCCTTAGATACGTACATATTATTTGATGTACCTACATTTTAATATTCAATCTTAAATTCAATGGTAATCCACATCATTCTTGGTAATGAATTAAGGTTTCATGAATATATCATAAAGATATAATAATGTTAATTAATATGAAATAATTTCCCATAAAATGGGTTGACAAGATTGAAAATCAAACCTATTCACCAATTTGAGTTCTTAATTTTTATTTTCCAAGTCACCTAATAAACTGATAACTTTGGAAACATGGTCCATAGGTCATCACAGATAGAAGAACCATTGGGTGTTTTTGACTCCACAAACAATCCCAATTGTAAATTGACCATTATGAAACATAGGATAAATTTTTATATAGGGTGATGTAAACATAGTAATATAAGAATATGAATGTATAATCGTAGATTGAACTCAAAATTTGGTATTCTAAAAATCATATATTTAAGTGATCATCTTTTATGATTATTTTGAAGTTATCCAATCTAGAAATGAACATGTAGAATTCCAATTTGATGTATTTTCATCATTGAAATACAAATACATATCTATTAAATAGATTCACCATTTCAAATATTCTGGGGAATTAATCATTGAATTTGGAAAAAATGAGAAATGTTGAAGAAGCTTCCAGAATTTCCATTCCATGTAAATCTGAATATTTTAGAATGTTATTGTAAAAAAATTCAATTAATGTTGAATTTATTATATAATACCATCATTGATAATTAAAAATCATATCCAAAATTAATGGGGGAAAATTTATTTTTATAAAAAACATTAAAGTTGATGTTTTAGAAACATCCAAATCTATTCTACCTTTTATGTTGTACATGAATGTTATCTAATTTTGTGTTGAAGTTGGTATATGAAAATTAGGTTTAAAGTTTTCATGTAAAACAGGTATCTATCACTTTTGATTTTTTAATTTAGAATGAGAAATCATTAAAATCATGTTTTTAAGATTTTTAATTTCATAAGGTATCAGTTCTATTTTTATGTGAACGCTTAATTTTCTAAATCAAACCCTAATATTATTTCAATGATCATGGATCAGTATACATAGAGTGGAATGGTTAATGGAACTTCTCTATGTATGATTTGATACCCTTTCCAAGCTAGTTTTTCTTTGTTATAAATTGTGGAAGAAATAAAAATAAAATGATTGATGATAATATGAGAAAAAATAATAAACTATGGATATAATGAATCAAAAGTTGGCTTGTTTCTTAGAGAGAAGAAGATAACAATCGTGGTTAGTATGTGAATTTTAAATATTGATATTAAAACATCACTTTATATGGGAATTTGCAATAAAAAAGGAGTGATTATTGATCCCACAATGTGTGCATTTTATTTCATTCCAATGATTTTAAATGGTTCTAAATAAAGGAGGATTTCATTGATATCATAATATTGATGATTTAGTATAGAAAAACTAAAATTCATCATAATATGTATATATCAAAGATTAGTGTTATAAAGATGGTGTCGACTTATCTCTATATGTTTCAATATTGGATTAAATATAAATGAATATTTTATGATTATCTTTTGTTGATTTTTTGGAGATTTTTCATGTATTTTCAATAAAATCCATCATAAATTATTTTCTTACTGTTTGATGACAATTATAGAATATTGACCTTCACAAGAGGCCTTAATATTTAGTATTGTATATCCATGATGAAATAATGTTCTTATTTCGAAAAACATGTGTTTGGAAATTTATAAATCAATCCGAAGATATAAGTTTATTTTCTGTTTAATATAACAAAAAATGAAATCAAGATTTTGGAATTTTTATTAATGTCTATATATTAATCAAAAACTAAGTGTTTCATAGTGTTTAACATAATTTTTAATTCAAAAATATTAGATTATTTCAATGAATAAGTGTGTTTGATTTTGTTGTTTTCTCAACTTTTAACAATATATGAATCATATTCAAAGTCACATTTATTTAGAAGTTAATACTCTCTTTGCTGATCCAGAAACCTTCACATGTCCTCTGTTGAAACAGAGTCCAGTATTGTGTGGAGATCTCTCACCGACACCTCCTCCTCCCCCTGCCATATAACTTAACTGATCCGTAAGTGCATGGCTCTCCTCTCTGATGACATGGAGGTTCTCCATACGTGGCGTGAGGTCAATCAGGTGGCTGACTTCTTGATACCCTTTCCTTCCCCGGAGTGGCCCATTGTGGAATTTTTCTCCCTTGGATCCCTTCCCCCTTGTGGGGTGGCCCCTGTTATCAGTTATGGTTTCGGCATCCATTTCTTTAGGCCACCATGAGTTGTACTCCTCTTGTTTCCCTTTTTAAAATAAAATAAAATTTATTTGTGGTATGAAATGTTCCAAATAGTTGTAAATAGATTTGAAAACAAGAGTGTCAAGGTTACACAATGACTGTAGAATTTCATATGATGCATTTAGTGTGTTTTTTAATCATGGATGAATCCAGTTCACTACATTGAAGACCCAAATCATATTGAGATATTAATTTTGTCAATTTATTTTTTCCTTGTGTTTGTTTTTATGGTGCTACAAGGATGAACGAAATAATGTGGGACAATGGGTGGTCTGTTCACCTTAACAATTGGTATAGGTAAATTGAATATTTTTAAATGTTAATAATCTTTTATTGGATTAGGACATACCAACCCTGATTCACTCCACTATAATATTCCTTTATATATTGATAAGGCCCATCAGTATCTAAATAATAAATGTGGCATGTATGAGGATGATGAGAAAGAAATAAAACCCCAGATAAATTACTGGGGTTAATGATATAAGAAAGTTAAAAAATAGATTGAATGTAAGAAAATATTCACTTAAAAAAATTATAATTATGTTCAAAAAATAAGATCAATATTACTCAACATAATGATGTTAATGTAACAAATTTTCTTATAATTTTTTTGGAACCTTTGGATCTTATTGAAAAAATGATGATCATTCATGAAATATAAAAGGTGGTGGTGAAGAATCTTACACAGAACACATATTGAATGGTGATATTGATAATTTTCATTAAAAAATATAATCATGTGAAATTATTTAAGAAACAGAAAAAATAAGATGAAAATAACAGTGAAGTAAAGGAAGATATTCAAAAATTGGAATATGTTTAAAATGTAGAAATTAAAAATATAAAGTTAGAAGTTATAGAGAAATATGGTATGTTTAAAAATTTCATTAAATAAATTTCAATAGAGGAATAAGATTTGTGTAATAAAAAGTCATTGTGCCTTTAAGTGTAAAATACATTGAAAATATGAGTGAATTTTTTTAAAAATTCATAGAAGATAATGATGCCGCAAGTCAGGATTCTTTGAGTATTATCCCAAGAGGTTAGGTTAAACCTAATTTTTTAATCATATATATAAATTTATCATTATGAATTTTTATATTGAAAAACCAATATGTGAAAATTTTATTCAAAGAATAACTTTGAGAAATAAAAATCTATATAAATTGATGATCATAGAAACTCATAAAAAACACTTCCCTATATAAAGGAAAAAAGGAATCGTAAATATGATTATTCTTCATATTTTCTTAATTGGATGAAACTCGTATCAATTCGAGATATCAAAATTCAAATGATATTGTTATCAATATTGAATCATTGCAAATAAATCCTATAATTTCAACTACAATATGTTAATCTGTTGGAGTATTCCAGAACTAGGTGGGAGAAACTTTGAAAAAATTGATAAAACTCGATGAAGATGAATAATTAGTTAATAAATTACATAACTATGAATAAAATATCCTCAAATATATCAAAATAATTTTTTTAACTCCTAATGTAAATTCAATTATTGTTTAACTAATATGTTAATAGTGTTGAATAATAAACGAGAAAACTAATGATAATATGTCATTATGTTGAAAAATAAAGGTATTTTGAGAAAATAAATAACGAAGAAAACTAACTTCCCATCAATGTTTCTATAAAACATAACATGGAAAAAAATTCACAAAAACTAGATAGATTATATTTTTTCTAAAATAACTATTGATGAAAAGTAATAGAAGAACATTAAAGAACATAAAATTGTATAAGATACATTTGGGAATTATTGTTCTATAAAAATTAGAATAATCATTAAAACTGAGATGAAATCACATATGTTCAAATAAAAAGAATCCATGTTTAATTATTTCAACAAAAAACAATTATTTAGTATAATCCAAAAAAATTATGTGGGTAAAAAGGTTATATTCAATAAATAATTTTCTATTATTAAGTACTTATAAACCGGATGAGTTATTAATAGGTGATGAATTACCAGTGGTATCTTATTCAAAATTTTATATTCCATTAATTTGTTTTATGTAGGTAAAAATTCTAGAAATAATCAACAAGATACCTACTCATGTTTTTTTATAATGATTTGATATTTTTCAAATATATAAACAGTTGAATATGTATTTTTATGTTATAAAATGTTTCTGTTTCATTCTATTTTATTAATTGATATTGAACAATTTATTTTATGATTAATAATAAAACATCAATCCACAAAAGTTTATCATTACTTTATAACCTTCATTAATGACATCCAAAAAATTACTAATTTTATTATCAAAAAAATATAATTCTATGTCTCATATATAATCAAATTGTTTATAATGGAAGTTATAATGAAATTGAATTATTTATTAAGTAGTCTAGAACAATAGTTACCCTATGGATAGAGAAATTACACTTGTGGTGTACATCAATGTAACAAAATCTTACTATATTTTAACATTATTCTTAATTAATACTTCTTAAAATCAATAATTTTATTTGGTTAAAAGAAATAGATTAATTATCTTCTACTTAATGTTATGAAATGTTTAATAATTACAATCACTGCATCACATGAGGTTTTAGAAGTTTCAACCTTAATATGAGATCTTACACCATTTAAGATAAATGTTGGGTTTTGAGACCTAGATAAATAACAAGAACTAGTAGTGTGAATATAATTGAATGAGGGGAGTATAAATTATATAATTCTTAAAATCATCTGACACTAGTTTAGGCATGTTTCTTGAAATATAATGTATGTATGGATCACATTCCTCAATATGTATATCTTTGAAAACCAACGAATCATATGATGAAATTTAAGAAGGATGAATCAAATTTATCTACTCAAACACACAATATATATTTATCCTGGTTGATTTATTATTATAAGGGGATTCAACACCAATATCTTCAATAACATCAATATGGATGGTCCCTTCTAAAAGCAATCTCTTTCTAAGATATAATTATATTATATACTATTTAATATTTTTCTATATTTATAAATGTTATTTCTAAATATTTTCACATACTATAAGTCCCTCTCATTTTTTTATTCAAATTATAGATTATTTAGAAATAATATCATAGTTGAGTTACCCAATCATTATTTATATTATATATATATATTCATATTTATCATTATTAACACTTACTTATTCAAATAATGAAACATCATTAAAATCCAAAATGCTCTTTATATGGGTTTTAACATATTCAAAATCACATTCAAGATATTGACCCTTTAATCATTATATTTCCTGATAATTCCTTATTAATGTAATATTAAAATATCATTAATTTTTCTATAATATCATCCATCTTATTAGAGATTTCCATACAGGTATGCATTGTTCTGTGACATTGAAATATATATTTTATGTCTTAATGTAATTTCAAAGTTCCTCTCATAGTATTGTGGTATAATCCATGAAGTGAAATATTTTTCATCATATCTAAAAATTATTCCTAATTTCATGAATAACCATTATATTTTAACTTAGCAAGGACAATCAAATGTATCATTTAAATTATTATAATGACATATCATAATGATGAATTCACATCCTTACAAACAATTTTACACATCCAAAACCTCTTATTGGATCATATTTATAATGATCTCTTTAAATTGACATCAAATTACATTGATATTTACATGTGGACTCCATTATGTATATTATTTCCCATATTTGATCCCTTAAATCATAGATCCCATTACATGAATCTAAAAATTTCAACCACTATTTATTAAATCATCTATGATCACATTATATATCTATTATACTATATAAATGTATATACACATAGATTTAGTAATTGTAATCATAGTCACATTAGTTTATCCACAGTATCCAGACAATTTATTCTTGATAAACATTTCATTATATAGTATACATGCTGAAAATAATGGCATTCAATTCTTCAAATTAAATATTACTCATTGAATTTGTGAAAAAAATTTGTTGAGATATCCAATTATTGATATTATTATTTTGGTATTATAGGGGTGATGAGAACTCTTGTTGAAATCCCTAGAGTTGAAATGTTAAAGATGAAATCAAATTATACTGTTTAAAATTTTGTACAACTAGGTTTTTATAACATGAACAATATGCATATTTGGATGTCCCATAATGGAAGGAAACTCAGGTTAGGTATTATTAATATATTAGGATGTGTTTGGGAAATAATTATAAAATACCTTATTCACCAACTACGCGATGGGTTAGAGTGTAATATTATACGGTGCATCATGTCAATGCCTGAGCTTCATATTGATCTCTTAGAGGGTTTCTCACCTATGAGTATCAATTAATTCTTCATAAAGAATCATGACTGGTGTTTACCCTTTATAACATTCAGTTTTCCTATATATGGATGTCTTATTGAGTTGTAATACCTTAATAGATTGAATATTTTTTGTTATGTCAATATTGAATATTATGCAGTTGAATTCATGTACTCTAGGATAACTCTAATAATTTTCATAAGAGTCATGCCAATTTTCACTTCCATCATTGTTAGGTCATATGTTCTTTTCAATGTTTAGTGTCCACCTATATCTATGACTCATTGGTAGGTGTCTATTACCAATTATTAATGCCCATAATGAAACACATAATAATGGACATAAAATAATTAAATAACTGTAAATGGATTCACCTCTTACAAATTTAGAAATTCTAATTATATTATATAGTTTTCAACCTTTTTTCCAATGTGACTTAAAAAATCTTTATGAAATATATGACTTCAATGTATCTCTGAATATTCTAAACAACATTCAATAATGTGAATGATAATTTCATTATCAAATATAAATTCTCTAACTATCACAAAATTGAATTCAAGATTCAATTAATTACATTATTACATACTTAGATCCACAACCCACATGGCTTTGGAAATATATTATCTTTATTAAAAGGCATAGAACATCAATGAACTTTTGTGAAATTCATTATTTCAAAAATATTTAAATCATTTTTGTTATGAACTCAATCATTTTTATCAAAAATGAAACCTTTTCATCAGATCTCCAATTCCACCCTTTGATTAGTTGTTTAATAACCTAAAATATTTTCAATTAAATATTTGTTAATTGTATATCCATTTCATTTACCCGTATTGTTAATAATTTCAACAGAGGTTACTTGGTTTGGACAACACTAGTATCAAAAGAACATCTATCCTCACTTGTAATTTTTTCTTCAACATGAATATATTAAGAAAACTAAGAGACAACACAATTTATTATCTATTAAACTATTGTAATAATCCTTAAATTTTTGTGATATAACATTGTATACAAAAATATTTATTATCCAATGGTATTAAAGTCATATATAATTGTGTTTGCCATGTGATATTCCATCAATAAATCAATTTTAAGGAGATTTGTATATCTTTTTTCAATAGTGACATATAAATCCTATAACACAATTAATAAAAAAAATTATAAGTTTCAATAACATTATTTATTACTCACCCATTTAATTAATATTTCTAATCAACCAGCATTATCCCTTTGGTTTTCTTCACTGTACATCATGATGTCCTGAATTTTCAAAACTATATGATTTTTTTCGTTGTTTTCTATATTAGTTTTGGATTATTTTATGGAACCATGAAATCTTATAATTCATCTATCCACCCATGAAATTATTATAGTCTTATCCTTAATATTATTTTCCTATATTTTTATATATTTTAATTTTAAAAATATATTTGTTCAAGTAATATAGTTAAAATGATATTTATATTTCAATTTTAATGGAATATTTTTCATCAGGGATACTAGTAGGTAGTCATTTGATGTTCTAATGAAATTTTATCAATAAGTTAGGGATAATATATCCAGACAATCTCCCTTATAATTTTTTGGTTGTATGACCACTTCTTCTATATGTTGGTTTTGAAGACAGAATATTAGAAAATAAAAAAATTATAGATCGATCTCACTCCCAAGAAACCATAAATTGAAAATATTATTCAAATCATATAAATATTTTTTCTAACTTTACTCCCCATTTTTAGTCATTCAACATCCTAATATTTCATTTTTTTATTTCTATTATAACAATTTTTCAATGTACTTGATCCTATTTGAATTAACTTCTTTTTTTTCATTATTAACATCCAATATAGCTTGGTGACTGTATTAATGTACACATATTAATTATTTAATAATTTCCAAAATTATTTCATTCTAAAAAACATTTATTTTTGAATAATATAAAACAAGAGATGTTTTTCATTAATATTTATTACAATTTCTTCTTTGGAATCTATAATTTATGTGAGAGAAATTTACATTCAAAAACTTTTACATAGTGAAATATTTATTTCTTTATAATCTTATTCTAGATATTAATTATCATCCATACAAAGTTAATTAATATATGTATGTAAGTGATAAATTAAAAAGGTAATTTTTTTATACTTGATTACAATGTATAAGTAGTAAACTATCTCAATATTCTCATTTTACTCATACTTTATATAACACGATTTTAAATCAAAAAGGGGGCCTCTTTAAATGGATTTATAAGATAGGTAATTACCAATTTTACAATTTTCATGTAATGGTTGATCTATATATCCCTAAAAAATATGTATCCTATTTTATTCTCATTTTTTCTTTTATTTTAACACCCCAAGATTTTATAGTACGCTATTTCGTCAAAGTAATTCAATAACTTTCACTACACGCAATACTGTGTTTAAGCGCACTACGTCTTACCAAACTAGCTGTTCAAAAGAGGTAATTTATAGAATTAAATTAATTTTTAACTTTATATAATTCCTATAATTTTATAATCTATATTATGAATTTCTTAGACATAATGAAAAAAACGAATTCATTCTTTCTGATAAAAGATGTATTTTTTTAAATGAAATTTTACCTCCTTTTAATTGAGAAACCTTTTTAAATCCAATATATGAAAGATTTATATATTATGAATTAAAAAATAAACATTTTCTTTAGAATTGGTTCATAAGAATTTAGTTTCAATAAATGTTTGGTGTTTTTTTGATAACATTCATATTAGGGTGAATAGTAAAAAATAGTATATTTTAACTGAAAACAACTTTTTTAATCAAAATAATTTGTAGTGTTAAATTATACATTTTAATTGTTTCTAAATATAAATATCTTATATTTTACAAATTAATCCAATGTTATTCATTGCAAATAATTTCACATTGAAATTTATCATAAACAAGTATCAATCTTTTGTTAGTTATTATTTCTTAAAAACATGATTTTTGGTTTTTACAACTAGATTTATTTTTCAATTAATAAATTAAACTTATATGTATTGAATTTGGTAAAATAGACTTATTTTTTTAATTGAGAACATCAAAATTATCTTAGGGTGAAATTTTGGTATTTTTCTGAAAACTTTCAAATTTTGATGAATTGAGAAAAACACTGAGTAATTAGTAAAAACCATCTTTTTTAAAATAATTATTTATTTTATTAAAAATTATTTTATGTCAAAATAGATACATAATACCTATATAAGTTAAACTTAATTCATTTGGAGTAATTTTATAATAATTTAAGATATATAATAATTTAAGATATATAACAATTTAATTGAACTCTTTACCGTCTTTTACCCACCTCCTTGGAGAATTTGCAAATTTACATAAAAAATAATTTTATCACTTATGTGATTTGAATTAGGAAAATCTGAGAGACATGTATGATATCAGTAAGTAAAATGTGTTTCAATAAGATGAAAATAATTTTTGGTGAATAGAAACTTTTTTACTTTTATTTACCATGGTTAAAAGTAAATAAGGTAATTAAGGGTGAAAATGATATTATTATAACCCAAACACATGTCCTAATTTTGTTGGATAAGTTAAATTTGACAAATAAACAACTTTAGGAATAAAATATTATCCTTTATTTCCGCTTGGATTAGATTAGGACATTTATTATTATTTAATTCAAAGAAGCGTTAAAAGTGTTAAATTCAATGTTTATTGACTAAAACATTTTTAATATAGGGATACAGAGAAGATATATTCGACTATAATTATTCATTATAAAGATAACAATATTTCCTACATAATGGTGTTTTATTTATATTTTTTAGACATTAAATAATAAAATTTATCTATGACACAATGATGATGCAATAATTTCTTTATTAATGAAAGATTAAAATAATTGATATTATAAATATTTAAATAAATATAATCTGATACTTTTTATGAATTACACTAATTTTATAGGTTCATGTGAAATTTTAGGGTTGGATAGATGGATTGTTTCTAAGTAATAATTCTGTTATAAACATAGAAAAAAGAAAATACAAAATACTGTCAAAATTGACATAAAATGGGTTTTTAAAAATATTATATTATTAATTGATATTCTATTTCTAAAAATCTATGTATTGGCCAAATAACTTATATAATGATATGAGTGTCATTAATGAACCACTTTATGTTATACTAGAAGTTTATATTATGTTTATTAACCATATAATATAAGAATACAACGATACATGGTAAATGTCAAACTATTTAATTGAGAGTTAAATCTAAAATATTAAGTTAATATAGTTACCAAAACCTATTTAAAAACTATTGGTTGGGTTTTTTTCGACCTATCTACACCATAACCATTAGGTAATTTATTTTGGTGTGATTAGAAACATAAAATAATTTTATTACGAAATAATATTTCCATCTTTTCTTAAGGTTCCCCTCACCCCTCTTATAAAAGGGAACTCACCCTTCTCTCTAATTCACACCTTCAAGGCCATTCGATTCATCCAAACTATACCCAAATACCCTAAAAACTGTCCAACCTTCATCCTAGAGGCCTTCATTTAGTAAGAAATCCAACCTATAGAGCCCTTTTGATCAAATGTACTGGACGAACCCGAAGAAGAGATAAATATTTTGTCACCACATTCAAGTTCCTTTATTCTTCCACTTCCACTTCCTCCTTCTTTGTTGTTTGTATTATAAAATAATAACTCTAGTTTCTTATATATACTTTTGTGTTATTATAAATATGGTTTAATGATATTCATTACTCTATCCTTCTTTTGAATGACATGTCACCATATGTGTGTACGTACAGCTTACCGTCTCCTTGTCATGGTGTCATAGTTTTTCAATACATTATTATTTGGATGGGTATAAAAATGATGTGTAATTTATGTAAAAAATAAATATAACATGATAATGATTATTTATATATGATATACAATCCAATTATATATTATTGTCTCGCATGCGTACGTACTGATTACCGTCTGCATGAACGTGATGAGATTCATTCCGCATCGTAATCCATTCAAGAATAATTTTCATTAGATGATTAATAATAATGTTTAAATATTTAATATCATTCTGAATATAAATAAGATACATCCTATACATAATAAACATTACTTACGTTACAAATCATATAAAGTAAAACGAATCAGTTAACACCCAAAACGACGATAATACTAAAATATTATTAACAAATAAATATTAAATGATAAGATACGATATCATATTAATGTATATGATTCTTGTATAATTTAAAATCAAATAATTCACCATTATATATGAGTTTAACCTAACCTCGAACAAGAAAATGAACAAGGTAAGGGTTAATTTCATAATCTATTTATTATCTGAGATTGTTTTTACGTAAGTATCTTCTGGGACCTCTTAATCATCCACATACATGTTTCATAAAAATGTATTTCGAAACATTTTTACTATTTACTGGACTATGTATTAAATTAATTAATTTATTTATTTGAATTTTTATAAAATGGTTTTAATAGAATCTTTATTTCATTTTCCAAATATGGTACTTTATGAAATTTACGGAAAAATTAAGGTAAGAATGTTTTTTATCTTATATGGCGGGTGCGGCTATTTTCTGCCATTATAATAACATTCAAGCATACCATACAATCTAATAAAAATATTTTCAAAATAAATGTTTTATTTTATAATTATATGAAATTTAAATTATTTCAAAATAGTAATATATATTTCTCTAAAAATAGGTTTTGATTTCATCTATGTCAACATCCTTTGAAAGATTTTAAGCTTATTTGAAGTACATTTATTATGATATAAAACATATATATTGTATTAAAGTGTTTGTGATATGTTTGACTGTGTATGTTTTATTTTTATACCATTCATGGTTTATGGATAATTTATTGACATTTAGTATGCTAGTTTTAATATGAATGTTTATGTTATATTTATACCTTTTCATATGAGGAATGCATTAGACTTAGTATGTGACGGGTGGAGAATGTTATAGCTACTCGATGCATTGGTAGGTCTCATGAGACAAACTACTGTCTTGGTACAAGGCCTTAACAAAATCGTTTTTGTAGTCTTGGCACAAGGCCTTGACTATGTGTTTATTAATGTCTGTAATTATGCATTCCATCATTATAAAAGTGGATATTGATATGGTATGTGATTATATGACTAGTAGAATATCATTGTGAATAAGTAAATGAAATTATTTGATTTTATCATTTCTATATTATGATGATGTTCAATTTTAAAAGGCTTTTGTTTTAGTCTTATACATTTATTTAAATGTTTATTCTTATTTATGAATGTTTCCAGAATATTTTTATCCATACTGAGCATCTGAACTCAGCCCTTTCTTGTTTTACATTCCCTAGGATGCGAAGAATTATATTAGGACTGACCTGTAGAGATAGTATATGGAATCTCATTATTTTATATGGAAACAATGTTATTGTAGTATTCCATTTTATTATGTAATGTAAACCATATGAATATATTTACTAATTCAAATGCTACTAAAATAATCGGCCTTTCAAGACATGTTCTTTTGAGATCATACCAATGATACATAATAATGCATTGACTCTGGGTTTTTGGGGTCGGGGCATTACTATTGCATTCAGAGAAAGTTTAGTAAAAACCTAGGAATCTATATTTAGATAATATCTTATTATATCACATTACCCTAAGATAGACATTGTGGATTAATATAGAATCAATTCCTAGAATTTTGGTATTGTAGTGATTTTTTGAGCGTTCCAAGCAATACATCCCTGTCTGGATACAAGTAGGTAGAGGTGGTTCTGGCATATATGTACCTAGGGGTAAAAATCAAAAAAAAATCCATTTGAGCTAGACTCGAATGGGAACTGGTGTACGACAACGATCCTTGCTGCACTCTTGGTTACGTCACTCTCGGGGGACATGCTTAGGAAAATTATGATTTTCTTTACAGATCATTATGAAGGGCTTATAAACATATTCTTTCTCAAAGAATACATTTTTATAATTATAGATTATATCCTTAAAATGATCAATTTACGTTAGGTATTTTACAAGTTTGAAATTATTCATTACGATTCATAAACTCACTTAGTGTATGTCATTGTTTAGAAATGGCGCCTAGTAGAGGGAATGAGAACTCCATCAATATGTATGATACAAATAGTAAGAATTATCAAATGTTTCATGGTATTAATCCAACATTTAGCAGGGAAATAATATTCCACGTATTCTAAAAATATAAAGAAATAGTATCATGTGTTAATAAGATAAATAGAGAATTCTCTTAATCCTATGGCTTTGAAGGGAAGCAGGAGTCGAAAAAAATGGTGGAGAAAAATATGGATAAATGGAAGAAGGGAAAGAAGTATTTTCCCACATATGATAATTATGGAAAGAATCACCTTGGTAAATTTTTAAAGGGAATGTGGGTTTTTTATAAGTGTGGAGAAAAAGAACACCACGTATGTGATTGTAAGGGTGATAAAATGGTTTCAAATGTACAATACTTAATCTGCAAAGAGTTGGGACACTACTTGAATCATTTTTCAAATAATCAGGGTATACCCTAAATGCTTCTATTGGATAAGAATCATGTTATGATCCTACCCATGATGAAGAGGAATGATTAAGAGTTATTATATTTTTATTAATGTATTGTTCCATTTGAGTGTTATATCAATGGTGTAATGGTTATATGAATTCTAGAAATTAATAATGAGTGTAATTAAATACTATTTCATTGGTAATTAGAGATTATATGGTCCTGATAAAAAGGTAGTATTTTTTAATAAGATATGGTTTATTTGGAAAAATTATATTGCATATTCTTGACTTCCTTGGAATTGATTAATAGTTTGTTTATATCATTATTGTTGGAATATTCATTATTTTTAGATATAAGGAGTATATCTAGTATTATATAAAGGATAAAGGAGCATGAATGTAATCAATAAGGTTTTAGGGTAATTCAGGGTGTAACCATGTTTTAAAATAATACATGATGAAGGTGTTCACATGTTATTATGTGGAAAAAAGTATCTTCATTGTGTTTAAATTACTTATAAATTATGGACTGGGAGTGTGGATAGAAGTATTTTGGATAAGTCTAATGGTTGAAATGGATTATATTCAAAAATTGGATACTATTTTTATTTTTATTTTTAGATTTTTATAAATTTTACAAAACGCAGACCGTATGACAACCCGTCGTGTCAGAGAAAGCTACAGAAATTGAACCCACAACCATAGTGTCATTGGAATTTATCACTTACCACTTGAATACTCGAAGTCCCTGGACTGTATAATGTAGTTTCTTTTTTTTAAATGATCTAATAGGTGAAATGTAAATTCAATTTTTTGGAAAACAAAACGATTAGGATACATATAATATTTTTTAAATCTTTTAGAGTGAATGATGTGTTTGTGGTATGAATTAGTTGAAGGATGAAAATCTACTTGTCAAGTATATACATA
Source organism: Viscum album (assembly GCA_963277665.1). Classification (NCBI taxonomy): domain Eukaryota; kingdom Viridiplantae; phylum Streptophyta; class Magnoliopsida; order Santalales; family Viscaceae; genus Viscum; species Viscum album. Next base: position 1,465,191,483 of record OY728135.1, on the reverse strand, counting down.
TATATACATATATTTTTTCCCTCTTATTATATGGGTAAATTAATTCTTACACATTAAGAAAGAGATCTTAACCCCAAAAATATGTTATCCTAATACCTTATGTTTGGTTGAACTGATGGAATTTCAAATCATTATAGATTGATGTATTTGAGGCCCTCAATTTTACACATGTTTGTGATTGATGACATCAATCACTCCCTATAAATATTTACATTTTTCCTCCAATTATGTGTCTCTAATTACCACCAATATTATCCTAATATAGATCATAATTTGGCGGTGACCCTTTAATTTCCCTTTTCCATTTTATTAAGACTAAATTTTATTAACCCAATTAACAATGTGGATTTTGCCACAGAGGTATGTTCTATTTTCTATAATTTATATTAGAAAAATAATATCAAATTGCGAGGACACACTTTGTTGAATTAGGGATGAATGTAACACCCCAAGATTTCACAGTACGTTATTTCTTCAATGTAATTCAATAACATGAACTACACGCAACACCATGATCAAACACACCATAAATTACCAAACTAGCCATTAAAAACTGGTTATAAATATTATTAAATAAATTTTGAACATTATATAATCCATATAATTTTATAACCCATATTATGAGTTTCTTAGGCCTAATTAAAAAAACAACTTCATTTTTTTCAAATAAAAGATGTATTTTTTAAAAAATAGTATTTTACCGCCTTTTAATAGAGAAACCTTTTTAAATCTAATATTTGAAACTGTTATATATTAAATTTGAAAAAATAAAATTCTTATTTAGAATCTGGACATAAGAATTTAGTTTCAATAAATTTTTGGTGTTTTTCTGATAACTTTCTTATTTGGGTGAATAATGAAAATAAAGTATTTTAACTAAAAAAAACTTTTTTAATAAAAAGAATTTGTAGTGTGAAATTTAACATTTTAATTGTTTGTATGTATAAATATATTTTATTTTTACCATTCGATCAAATGTTATTCATCAGAAATAATTTCAGTTTAAAATTTAACATAAACAAGTATCAATCTTTTTTAGTTATTATTTCTTAAAAACATGATTTTTGGTTTCGACAACAAGATTTAATATTAAATTAATAAATGAAACTTCTATGTTTTGAATTTGGTATAATATAATTAATTTTTTAATTTAGAATATCAAAAGTAGATCAGGTTAAATTTTGTTATTTGTTTGAAAACTTTCAATTTTTGATGAATAGTGACAAACACTGAGTTATTGGTTAAAACCAACTTTTTATTTAAATAATTATTTATTTTAGTCAAAAATATTTAGGATAAAATAGATACATAATACCTATATAAGTCAATGTAATTCATTGGAGTCAGTTTATAATAATTTTAGATATATAAGAATATTATAAAACATTTTACCATCTTTTACCCATCTCCTAGGAGCATTTGAAAATTTACATAAAACATAATTTTACCACTTATGTGACTTGAATTTTGAAAATCCTAGAGACACTATTGATATCAGTAAGTATAATGTGGTTTGATAAGATTAAACTAATTTTTGGTGAATAGTAACTTTTTTACTTTAATTTACCACTGTTAAAACGTATTAGGGTAATAAAGGGTAAAAAGGATATTATTATTACCATAAAACATGTCCTAATTATATTGGATAAGTGTAATTCGACCAAAAACAACATTAGGAATAAAATATGATCTTTTAGGGTCACATGGATTAGATTAGGACATTTATTATTATTTAATCCAAAGACGAGTTAAAAGTGTTAAATTTCAATGTTTAATAACTAAACTATTTTAAATATAGGGTTCCACATAAGCTAAATTCGACTATAAATATTAATTATAAAGATGAATAGATTTCCTACATAATAGTATTTTATTTATAATTTTTAGACATCAAATAATTAAATTTATTTATGATAGGATGATGATACAGTAATTATCGTATTAATGAATGATTTAAATAATTGATGTGATCAATATCCGAATAAATTTAATTTGAGACTTTTTATGAATTAAAATAATTTTTTTGGTTAATATTTCATTTTAGGGTTGGTTAAAAGAATTTTTTTAGATGTAATAAGGCTTTCAGAAATTTAGAAAAAACAAAATATAAAATAGTGTCAAAATTGACATATAAGAGTTTTAAAAAAAATATTATATTGTTAACTGATATTCTATTTATAAAAGTCTAATGTTAGGACAAAAGACTTATGTAATGACAGGTGTATCATTAATGAACCACTTTAGGATCTATCGGATGTTTATAGTATGTATATTAACAATAGAATATAAAAATACAAAAAGAGGTGGTAAAGGTCAAAATATTTTAACTATGAGTTAAATCTAAAATATAAAGTTAATATAGTCCCCCAAACCTCTCCAAATACTATTTGTTGAATGGTTTTTAACCCATACCAACCATATCCTTTAAATAAATCACTTTGGAGCAATTAAAAACGGAAATTGTTTTCATTATAAAATAATATTTCTAGATTTTCCTAAGGTGCCCCTCACCTTTCTTATAAAAGGGAACTCCCTATTCTCTCCAATTCACACCATCAAGGCCATTTTTCATGGCCATACTATACTCAAATACCCTCTCAACTGTCCTTCCTTCATCCTATAGGCCTTCCTTTTGTCATAAAGCCAACCTATGGAGCCCTTTTGACAAAATCGAAATGAAGAACCTGAAGAAGAGGTAAATATTGCATCACCTCTTTCATGTTCCATTCTTCTTCCACATACTATTTCTATGTTGTTTCCACTATAAAATAATAACTCTAATATATTATATATACATTGATGTTATTATATATAGGCTACAACCATATTCCTTATTCTATCCATCCTTTGAATGACATATAACCATACATGCATATGTACCGCTTACCATCTCCATGTCATGGTGTAATAGTTATTCAATACATTATTTTTTGTATGGTTATAATAATGATGTGTAATTGATGTAAATAATAAATATAACATGATAATGATTCTTTATAGATGATATAACATCCAATTATATATTATTTTTTCTCATGCGTACGCACGGATTACCATCTCCACGAACGCGATGAGATTCATTCCCCATCATAATCTATTCAAGACTTATTTTCATTATATGATAAAATATAATTTTTAAATACTTAATATCATTATGAATATGAATAAGATACATCTTATACACAACAAACATTACTTATTTAACAAATCATGTAAAGGAAAATGAATCAGTTAACAACCGAAACGACCATAATAATTCATAACAAAGAAATATTAAAAGAACATATATGATATCATATTAATGTATATGATTTTTTTATAATTTAATAACAATTATTTCAACATTATACAGAAGTTTAACATACCCTAGACCAAGTAAAAGAACAAATTAAGGGTTAATTTTATAATCTCTTTATTATCCGAGATTTTTTATGTAAGTATTTACTGGGACGTCTTTATCATCCACATCCATATTTCATAAAAATATTTTTGAAAACATTTTTACTCTTTACAAGACTATGGTTTAAAATCATTTATACCCTTATTTTAATTTTTATAAAATGGTTTGAAAGGAATCATTATGTTGTTTTCCAAACAAATAACATTATGACTTTATTGAAAAAATTAATGTAAGAATGTTTTTTTAACATTTATGGTGGGTGTGGCTATTTTCCACCGTTATGAAAAAGTCAAAGCATACCTAACAAGATTAAAAGAATATTTTCAAAATAAAATTTTCCATTTATATTTATATGACTTTTAAATGATTTCAAAATAGTAAGAGATATTTCTCTAAAATAAGGTTTTGATTTTATCTATGTCAACATCCTTTGGGTGATTTTAAGCTTATTAGAAGTATATTTATTATGCTTCAAAACATCAATATTGTAATGATGTTTTGGTGATATTTATTAATGTGGATGTGTTATTTTTATACAATTCTTGGTTTATGGATAAATTCTTTACATTTTGTATGCTAGTTTTAATATGAATGTTTTTGTTATGTTTAAACCTTTCAATATGAGGAATGCACTAGACATAGTAAGTAACTGGTGGAGCCCGCTATAGCTCCTCGATGCATCGGTAGGTCTAATGAGACAGACTAATATCTTGGAACAAGGCCTTGACAAAATATTATTTGTAGTCTGGGCACAATGCCTTGACTATGTGGTTATGAAAGTATAGCATTATACATTTCATCATTATGAAAGTTTCTATTGATATTGAATGTTATTATTCCACTAGCATAATATCCATGTGAATAAGAAAATGAAATTATTTGATTTTATATTATCCATATTATAATGAAGTTCATTTTTAAAAGGCTTTTGTTTTAGTCTTATACATTTCTTTAAATGTTTATACTTATTTATAAAAGTTTTCGATAAATTTCTATGCTTACTGAGCATCTGAGCTCACCCCTTTCTATGATTTATTTCTCCCAGGATGTGAAGAAGTGTATTATGACTGACCTGGAGGGATAGTCTATGGGATCTCAGTGTTTTATATGGAAAAAATATTTCTATAGTTTTCCATTTTATGATGTAATGTAAACCTTATGAATGTATCTTGTACTTCCAAGGCTACTAAACTAATAATTCTTTCGAGACTTGATCATTTGTGATCATTCCAATGATACATAATAATGTGCCGAATGTGGGATTCTGGTGTCGGGGAATTACATTTATTCCTTATAATTTTAGATTAAGCATCCAATGTATCATCAATAGTGGTGATATATTTTTTCACTATTAGTCTAATTTAGAAAAAAAATCAACTCAGGCATCATTTCATCTATTTAAAGAACATGGGAAAAATATAATAAGTGGAAGACCTAGATAACACTAATATAAATTTTAATATATAAATGGATCATAAAGGAAACTAGAGAGGGGGTGGGGATGAATTGTTGTGAAGAAATCATAACATGTTTTTTCATTTATCTTAATCAGTCTCTCTAGAACTCTAACTATTACCCCTATTATGTTAAATGTATCTTTAATATAATCTAAACCACACCCAATTTTGCAATAAATAATATGATCAAGAAGAATATCACATAAGGATTTATAAGTGTTGACTTTATTGTGAACAATTTATCCTTAAAATGTACATGTCATGTTCTGAAACCCCATGTAGTCACTAAAACAAAATGAGTTATTATAGTATAATAATGGAAATATACATCATTGAATTTATTTTAAAAAATATTCTATAATATATAACATTACTATCATGAAGTATATGGGTTGTTTTTTTCTTTAATTCATATAGTAGAAAATACATCCTTTTATTTCTTTATCCTCCTAATTATAATGATTGATTTGTTTATTTTAAATTTACATGTATTTTAAAATTATCCCTAGATCATATAAAATAGTTCTGTCATAATGATTTAGATCTAAATGCATTAATTAGAATAGGATCACCTTCATAAAAATACATATCATTGAATTATATGAAAATATAGGTAGATCTAGGAATGTTATTTCTATTGTATCTTCACAAACACACTATATACTGAGATATCATTTGTTTTATTCTCAATAATGATCCCATCAACAATAAAATTAATATCAGAAACTTTCTTGGTACCTTATTTTCTCGATATTCTTCTTTAATATGAGGACATAATCGAAATATTATTTTTCTTATCCTTTTATGATTTTTTTCTTCTAATTCACACACTATTATAGGATCTATCACTACTTTAGTTCCTCTACTTGTAGATATTAAAATTATAATGTATGTTTGAAGATCAAATTTTTTTAAATATATATATATATATATATTCTGTTTAAACATGAATAATATTACCATTTTCAAATAAAGGAACATCATTTAACGTATTATCAAGATATATATGGTTTTGATCTCATTGAAATTACAAAGAAATATGTTTACCTTCAAGCTTCATAGGACAAGAGATTTCATTCTTTTCGAAATTTGAAAATTTCATGAATTCTCCCCAAAAAATATGTAACTATTATTCTACATTTACTTCAACATTTTCATATTTTTTTTGTTTAAACATCTCTTTTATATCATGGATTCTTATAAAATATCCTCTTATAGTATCCTTTCATGACATATGAAGTAAATGATTCTTCATATTTCTCCCATCTAAGTCATAGTTTCATGAATCACCTAGTTGTTTTAACACAATAAGAAGATCCCCTTATCATTATTTGAATTATATATAGTGTTATTATGAATTATCAAACTTATTAACATATTTATGAACATGAAACAATTTCATATATCATCCTTATGATGATCTCAACTTGGGGTTATCTTATTATGTCAATCTTAAAAAAGAGACTTTCCATATATCAATCTCTATTTATAATAGATCCCATATTATTGAAGATCCCCTTATAGGAATCCATAAATATTGCACACTAACTATAAATCAATATTAGATTTCAATACTGAGATAGATATATATATAATTTAAATTAAAAATGAAAAGTATCATTACTTAAATTATATCCATTACATTTATAGAGTTTTATATTGATTGTCATTGTGTGGTGTAGTGTAGTTGGTCCAACTAGAAGCATTCAAAAAATATGATGAAATTTGAATCATATTTTATATTTTTAAATATAATTGTGTTATCCACTTCTTGATATTTACATAGTTATTATAGGAATGATAAAAACTCATTGTGTAACCCATTGTGTCATATTATTGAATGTAATACACAGTGGTATAGTTTAAATCACTATGTGACTAGTTATTTATTAACATTAATAGTATATGTATTCATTAATATATTAATGTAATGGAACTATGGAAATTTCCACTAAATATATTATGACATGTATGATAAAGGTTGATTAAATCCTTTGGGCCTCAGCTGGAAGATGGGTCACCATGCCTCCCAACATAGTGCCTCCTCCCTACTATAGTGTCACCTCACACTCTCCTTATTATATGTCAACGTCAAGAACCACTTTTAATTTTTCATAGTTTATCTAGTATTTTTTCTAAGAATTAATATGGGTATGGTTTCCATCATTGTATTTTATAATTTAGTTGGATTATCTTGTCAGTTGATATATGTTTTGGCAACGTCTATTATGACTCTTACATAGTTTAATCCATATACTCCAATATCAAAATTATGATGTTCATAAGGGTCAATATAATCTACATAACCACCCATATTAGGTTATATTACTTTTTTAAATTTCAATAAGCCACCAATTTTAATGACTCATATGTAGGTTTAATCATGAAAATATTAGATCCTGTAATGAAACACCTATAATGGAAAAGATGTATAAAATAAAATCCTATTTTTAGAAACCCCAACTTTTTCTAAAATTCCAAGAAAATTCTATTATTTAAAATCTTTTCATTACATTTTTCAATATATACCATAATTATGTAACAATGAGTGTGGATGATTCATTAAATATTCCAACAACTTTTCCATCATGTGAATGAAAATTTAATTATCAGAAATAATTTTCATAATTTCTATACAAATACATTCATGCATCAAGTCATTTCATTAATATTTCCTTCATTACTGAATGCACCTGGATTGTGAACTCCATGATCATTCTATAAGTTCTTTAAAACATAAATAATCTTGATGTAATTTCTTAATATTAAAAATATTTAAAACCAACTTATAATCAATACATGAATCCTTGTTAACAACAAATACAACCTTTGAAATGATCACTTCATGAACAATTAAGGTAAAGGGATCACTAGTAATTTGTTCAAATCCTATTTTTTAAAACCTGTCATTCATTAGAAATATATTTTTCATCAATTCCACGAAATAATTGAGTTAGAAATGGGAGAAATATTAAATTGGATTAAATTTTAAGAAACAAGTTCATTATGTACAAAAACATAAAATTAATCTATATGGAAGATTTAATTATCACTATTCAAATATAGAACAAATTATTATTGAATAAAAAATCCAATATGAGTCCATATGAGATACTATATAATCATAAATCTATAATTACATAATTTCTGATTTTCTAGAGTCCATATTTTAAAAGATTAAAAATATATAATTTAAAATGATTAATGTAAAATAAAAGGAAGGTTGATTTTTTAGATATTCATATAAAGGAAAATGGTAAATGTTTTTGAATAAATGATTTCACATAATATTTTTACTATATAATTTTCATTTTACAAAAAAACATTACTTTTACAAAAGAAAAAATTCAATGAAAAATATATTATATGATATTCAGAAAATGTACTCTAATTCTCTTTATCTATGTTGATGATGTATATTTTGTTGGAAATGGAGTATGATATTGAGAAACTAAAAAAATAAATGAAGATTTTTTTTGATATGTAAATATAATGGAGAAGAATCTAATTCTTTTATTAATAGTAACAATGAAAAAATATATCTTCCTTCCTTAGGAGAAATATTCCAATTCTTTTCTGAATAAATTTAGAATGAATGATTCAAATGAACTATCATCACCCATAATGGTTAGTGTGAATATAGGTAATGATAAATCTGGGAAAACTAGAATAATAATAACATCAAGAAAATTATTATAATCTCTCAATGTATTATCGTATCATGAATAGATATTATGTAAGTGATATCTTTGTGTTATTGGTATCATGTTGATATAAAGAATGTGAACCTTTTGATGGTTAATAAAATTTTATTTCCTATGATAGGAATAATGAGTTATGGTATGATGTCTAAAATAATTGAATAAATAAACATGTTAGTTACACTAGTGAATATTATTATGGAGATTGATATTTTATAAAATAATCATTTGGATGTTCATTATTTTTTGGAGAATGGTGTCTAAGATAGAATTTTAAGAAAAAACGTTTTGTGACTTTATATACAGATTAAGATGAATATGTTGCTTCAACATATTCATCTACAGAAATGCTAAGGGTGAGATGAAAATAATATATTGTAAGATGAATATCTTAAACCCATTAAAAATTTCATGTTACAATCAATGTGAAATTAATAATTCCACAAATCCAGTTCATTCAAGATCCCAACATATTTATATTGAGAAAACATTTATCGAAGGTCAATCAATACATTATCCCAACATCATAGAAGGTGCGGCATGATATATTATAATATGATTCCAATAGAAAAACAATTTGAATACATGGATGATTAGGAACCAAGATATAGTATAAGATAACAACCTTAAAAAGATGGGTATTATCATCGCTTCCAACTTCTACTGCTATAAAAAATAAAAGGGTGGAGAGCACAAATCACATATTTTTTTGAAGTTGAATAATCCTGCTGTGTGTGGAGTGAAATTGGTTATTTTCCTATATTTTGTTCTTAGGACTTGTAGGATTCATTGTTTCTTAATCGATGGTTTAAGGGTATGCTTGACACAGGTCTGGTGAAAATGGAGAGAGTACTGATCCTTAGCACAGGGTCTTGGTTCCTATGGAATGCCAGTAATCTGGAAATATATGAGGGGGGTCATCAAATAAAATATCCATCATTGAAAAAACCAGGAGTTTAATGGTTGAAATGGATTCTTTGATAGACAGTAAATAGGAAGTACACTCTTCTAAGGATGGTGCAAGTCTCTTCCCCAAGGGTCCAAACCACCTTCAGGACTCAGGGTCGTTGGGTACATTGGATTACTCCATCAATTATCCTTAAGATCAATACGTAAGGCTCATGTATCTCGAGATACATGCACAAAGGATGGGTAATCCGAGGCTATATATGATGTTTGATTCTAGCATTTATAATGCACAATGGACGTGGTACGTCCAATCAGATAGAGTCACATGCTATGTAAAATGGTCTTAGCCTCAAAACGCATGATGATATTCTCCTCTCCCAAGTGAAAATTGACTCAATTATAATTAGATGCACCTTGAATAGGATAATATCAATCCCTTGGTCCATATCCTACACAATTATACAATTAAATGCGCTTCTCAACAGAACTCAAAGGTCACCCATACTAGGAATGGGGGGAACAAACTACCAGATAACATTTCTTCTATGGCATGTCAATGATCAAATTTCACGTGCTTGTCTTGTATATTCTTATTCAAACATGAAGGGTGAATTTGATTCGATGTTTTTCCATTGTTCATTATCATTTTAGGCCTTTATTTGCCGTTTTTATCCTTCTTCACCTTATAAAATGTTTTCATATAAAAAATGTTGATGTATAAGGTCAGGTGTAACTTATCAAGGAAAATGGTTCTAAGAGAGATGTATATTTGGATAATATTTCCAAAAATTATTTGATTTCCACCAAGGCTATTCCAAGTGTAATATTCAATGATTTATAACTAAATCTTAATGTTTATACGTTTCCTTAAAATTAATGATGTTATTGATTTACCCCAGTATGGATTATATATTATTTTAAAGGGATATATAAAAAAATATTATACCAGAAATGTATTTCATCTTAGTTTATCATTTGTAGAGTAAAAAATGTATATATTTTCCTAAGGTGGAGAAAATATAAGTGTTTTATTATATATCATAACATCATACTCAACAGACAAAATTTAGGTATAACTGAGTGATGTAATTACCAAATATTATTTATTTATCTAGCAGTGTAGTTTCGAGGAACAATGATTTGAAAAGGGTAATATTTTTGTGAAAATTTGAAATTCTCTATGATGATAGTTGATGGTGTGGAAAACCAATATAAATAGGAAAATTAATTAACCAATTAAAAACATTAATTTATTTCGTATATTATAATCATTGTAAAACATAATTATTTTGGGAAATTGTTAATAATTGAGAAGTTATCTCACAATGATTCTTTCCAACTATTTTTATTTGAGGTATATTAATTATATATTCATAAGTTATATATTTTATAAAAAAAGATACATCCATGGAAGATATGTTAATGTTTTATACATGATATTATGATATAGATTCTTGTGTCTAGATATGACATTATTCTAGAATCCCATGTGAAGCATTAATAATCACATTGAACCTGAATTTTAGTAAAAAACGTTATTTGTTAGTTCCAATCAGTTAATTCACTTATTTTGTCAAAGATAATTTCAAATATTTTAGGTTACTTTAGAATAAATTAATCATGAATATGATTCAAAATGAGTGAAGGATTCAACGATGGTAGTGATATATGTAAAGGCCTATGGATATCGATAGAATGTATGTTCTGGATGTTAATTGATGAGCTTCAAATACATGGTAGGAATAAAATAACATGATGTGGTAGCTCAGATATCTGAAAGGACTGAACTATATAAAGGGTTAATAATATGTGTTATATGATGTTATAATTATCATTACAATACCATATATTATTATTACTAATTTTAAATCTCAAATAATTTTTTATTTTAATGAATAATTTTATTGAATCTCAAGGTGAAATGTCATGGATTAATAGGAGATAAATAAATAAAAATACACACACATTGTATAGGGAAATATAAAATTAAAATATCCCTACATAATGGTAATTTTTTAGAAGGGTTTCTAGAAGTCAAAATTGAATAAGTAATATATGGTAAGGATTCTCTTACAACAATATGTATTGAAGATCACTAGAATTCAATAAGTTGATACTGATCTAATAAGATAAATTTTGGTGACTTTAGCCTAAGTTATCATGTTTATTGGAAAATTATACAAGAATCATAGTGTTCATGATAGAGTTTTTTTCAATGGATTTATTCAGTAATGATGAAAACATTGGTTGATGTAATTCCAAAATTTTCAGAGTAATGAATATTTTATTGAGTGATTCGGAGGAAAATTAAATTTGTGAAAAAAAAGTACATTATAGAGGATTAACTTATTTTAATGAGTAACTATATAAAATTTTAGTTATGGAATATAGTTTTTTAGTTGAAACAAAAATGGATTTTAAGATGAAAATTTTCAAAATACCATATGATGGGTTTCTATTAATATAACTCCTTATAATGTTATATTGTTTTAATCTATAGTATGAATGATTTTTTTGGAGAAGTTGATATAAATAATATAATATAATGAGGATTTTAGGTTTAGTATTATTATTCAATGGTGGTATGTTACATGATAAAAGGACTGAGTTATTCAGTTTTAGGGGATAAACCATATGTTAAATATTTGTAAGATTCTAAAATAATTCACATAACATTTAAATTATGTAAAATCCAATGTGATGATGTTGATTTTTATATCTATATTCAAATACCATGATTTTGAATAAAAAATTTATCAATGATTTATATATTATTTTAATATTCATGCCAATAATAATTTTTTTTTGATATATTATAAGTTTCAAATATTCATATTATTGGAGACCTTGAAGACTATTGATTGAGATTTATAAAGGTATATATTTAGTCCTTACAACATTCATTCATAATAATTATCATTGAAATGATGTATATATATGGAGAAATTTTAATCATAAATCTTTACTATTTTTTTGATATTTCAAATGTATAGATACAAACCTTTACATTCTATAATACCATTTATGTGAAAGAAGGAGTGAAGTAATTAAAAAAACAATCTAGTGGATGAAGAGACTAATTTCTAGAAAATTGCTGAGTTGAGAGATGGAACAAAAATTTTATAAATTTTATATTTTTATATTTTTAGTATGAGATTATTTAAAAATATCATGTAGGAATATTGGAACATCAATCCTTTCAATTAGAATGATATAAAACCTAAATTATGTTAATAATTATGGTGGAGAGTTGTTGAAGACTGAAGGGATCCAATATAATATTTTTGAATGAATAATATAAAGAGATTGTAATTTTACAATTGAAATTTATGTAAACCCTTACCTAATGTTTCAAATAGATATTAATCAACTAGTTATGTATTCAATTAATGATGATACTTTCAATCCCATTAAAATAAAAATTATACACTAGTAAAAACATTTGTGTCTCAGACTTCTCTTAACCACAACAAGAAGTAAGTTCCAAAATCCTGATATAGTCTTATAAAAATAATATATTTTTTATCATTTAATTTTTTACTATATACATGTAAATTTTATATATAATTCATGGGTTTATTGATAGTCTAGAACATCACAGTGGTTAATTTAGATGAAAATAATTTTTTAAAGTTCCATTGATTAAACTCCTACGACATTTTCAATAGTACATCCCGTTCCTGGGAAAATCAGTAATTAAATATTATGATTCTTAATTAATATTTTTTCCTATATCAAACTAATTCTATGAATTTTTTAAGAAATGGCACTATATATAATGAAAAAAACTATGAAAACACACATACTAAAAATAGGAATTTAAATATTAAAAACTTTTATGTAGTTATTGTTAGAAGAAAATTGTTCATCACTATATTTGACCAGTTGATTTAAATTTTTACAAATTTAAATTACTATATAAAACAACTTATTTCCCTTCTACATAGTATAATGTTATTTTAACACTTCATGAGGAAACAACTTCAAACATTCCATTAAACCTTAAATCAAATATAGGTATAATAGGGGAAAATTCTCTATAGAAGATAAACCTTTTATTGGGATATAGTTAAAATCATATTTATATATGGGGATATATAGATCAATTATGGGCCTTAATTCAACATATTATGATATAGGAAGTGATAAAAGTTATAGGGAGGAATAAATATAATGACATATATATTTATAAGTATTTACCAAAATAGTAAATATACACTATAGAAATAAATATCCAATATATAAGAAAAACGATGAATAGATTATATTTGAGTATATCCAGACATGTTTTATGTTATTGATGTAATATTTAATGAAATATTGATCGATTTATTGTTGAAATAAATCTAAGATATTAATGGGTATATGTCTCTATGAAATTTCAATCCAATGAGGATATAATAAATATTTACATCAATATATAGATGAGGTTTTCCAATTCTATTTTAAAAAAAAATATGTGATGAAAAGGATGATTTAGATCCTTATAGAGAGAAATTTATCAAAGGAACGGAAATAAAGGGTATAATTTCCTACATGAAATAATTTAACAAAGAATAAAAATATATATTTCTTGAATGACTTGAGATGTTTTATTATATGTGGTGATAAATTCCACCATGTACATTATTGAAAGGTGAGGGGGAAGATACTAATTTATATTTATTCAATTTCAATGAGATGGGAAACTGTTCAAATCAATTACCCATGTACCAAAGGAATCATTACAATAAGAGGATAAAGGACCATTGACAGTATTAAGAAATCATAATTGAAGAATTTGGGGTGTAAATTTATGTTATAGATATGAAATTTATCATAAACTCAAATTAAGATATTATATTTTGTGATTCCAGATATACAGACAAATATTTATCCTTAGAATTTTCTAAGAACATTAATGAAACCCTTGATACATTAAAGAAGGATTTGATAGTTAAATCTCATTATAGTTATATTGTAGTTGTGAAAATATATTGGGTTATATATATTAAAATACATTGAGGATATCGTTTGGAAACATTATTTTTATACAAATGGTGGACTTTGAAAAAATTCATTTAATGGATAGAAACATATAATATTATCGAAATAAATTGATTGTATAATTTAAAAAATTTGAATCTAGAATGAAATCCATTATTGTTAATGTGTAGTCATCATTACATAAGTCTTATTTGGAACCACATAGAGTGTCTCATCCTAATAAAATACATTTATAAAATTAATTAATTAATGGGAAGGATATCAAATGTGTATAGAAATAATATACATTAACAGATTATACAAATTTATTTATTGAGTAATTACATTGATATTAATATGGTAAAGAATTTGAAATATATATTGACTATATATATGATGCAAGGATTTGGTATATATGGTATAATTAATGAACCAAATAAATGTGTTGTGTGATAATGGGTTTAGATGTTTACTATCTCACCTTGGAGAGAACACATCTTATTTTGAAAATGTATGATAATTCTATTCCGTTTTGTATTGATTATAGGAAAATCAATTTCATCATTGTAAAGAAAAATACCCACTACCATGCATTGATGATTTGTATAATCTAATTCTAGAGCAATGATATTTCTCAAAAACATAACATAATTATTATTATCATAAATTAAAATTTGAAAATTATGATATACTAAAGTTGAGTTTTCTTATGAAAAATTATTTTTATGAGTTCATAGTATTTACTTTTCGAATAACATTAACACCGTTTGTGTTTATGGCTCAGATGAATATAGTATTCAGTAAATATCTTGAAAAACTAATTATAGTATTTTTTTAATGATATCCTATAGACATTAATATCAATATGGAACCTGAGAACAATTTAAATTTTTTTCTTATAACTCTAAAAGAGAAGTATATATATTGAAACTTTAGTAAGATTCAATTTTTGATTGATCCAAACTATTTTCTTGTCCATTGTTTCTCCATTACTAGAATATTGTTCAATAATTTAATAAAAATTATGGATAATAAATGTATTCTATTAGGAATATAATTTAAATACATATGTTCTTGGGATTTTTAATTATAATAAGTGATTCGTTGTAATATTTAATTATTAACAAAGCATCATACCTAGTCGTAATGAAAAAGGGGTCAAATTCACATAGTTAAAGGAATATAGAAAATGTTTTTTAGAACTAAAGAGTATACTAATAAATGAAAGGTTATTACCCTTACCAAATAAGAATGAATGATCTGTGATAAATAGTGATACATTAAATAAAGGAATAGGGTGTGTCATTAATAAAAATGAAAGTGTTGTTTCATATGCATCATGGAAATTAATAACATGTGAAAAAACTATAATATCCATGATCCAGATTCAACATCTGTAATAATTATTTTAAGATATTGTTAAATTATATTTAGGGTGAATGATTTGACATATATAATGAAAATAAGAATTTTTCATATATATTAAAATAAAAAGTGCTCAATCTATGACAAAATTTATGGATATAGTTACTCAAACCCAATTACTATTGAATATACTTCTACCCTATATAGGAAAAAAGGTAGTGGATTCATTATATAAGAATGATCAAGAAGATATATGCATGATAAATATATACATGTATCACATATTCAATGTTTTATTAAATTTGGATATTAAAATTATTTAGTAATAGAAAACAAAATTATTTTCTAATTAATTACCATACCAACCTTACTATAAAATATAATTAATTCTAAAAAATATAGAAATGGTATAAAAATAATTTTTACTCCAAATAAAATGCAATATATAAACAATTTAACATTTAAGATGGAGTATTCAGGTTTATAAAGAGATTATGTATTGAATTAGTACCATACTAAATAGAAAATTTCTAATAAAATCCCTTAGTTCAAATTTCGTTATACACCTTGGTAGAACTATGGTATATAAAGAACTAATAGATACCTCTTAAAAAATTAAAATTAAATCTGTAATTATGTTCTATATATATATACTCTTTGTATTATAATAGAAAAATTTAAGGATTCAAATTCTAATGGGTTTTATGAAACCTCCTTCAATTCCATTGTTAAAGTGGGACAAAATCACAATGGTATTTGTAATTTGACTCTATGTAATATTTAAGAAAAATTATGCATTATGTTTAATCATTAGTCATCCTAAAAGGTTTTCACATTTATTATAAATAAGAGAAGATATGACCCTTGAGTATATTTCCAATCATTAAATTATTTATGTTTTTAGACTTTAGAGTCACTATTATAGAAAAGTGTATACCAATGGTTTGGAACTATTTTAATTGTCCCTCAATACATAAGTACAAACAATATAAACTCTTTGAATAATCATTGTTACTTTTTGTGTTAAGATATAATTATAAAAATGGTTTTCGTAAAACCATTTGTATAGATATTATGAAATAATTATATCAATTGTTTTGGAATTCAATTGGTGTAGGTAATTTAAGAAAATTATAGGAGTTTTGGTCCCATTGCCTCCCAATTATTATTCAATAACATAAAAACAATATTATAATAATTTCATTGTTATAATTATATTTATATATAAAAAATTAATTAAAAATTTTATTTATTTTTTATTATTTGAAATATCAATTCTTAAAAAAATTGGGTAGCTATATTAATGTTTCTCAAAACTACTGGTATAAGTTCCCTATATCACTGGAACATCAACCCCATTTGTACAAGAACATTATACAAACCGTTTTACAAGCCTTTAGTATATTTATATTGGTATAGGAAAATTACAAGATGTGGGTGAGCCTTTATCAATTTCATATGATTTTAATATAATGGTAATTCTTTAAGAACTATCTAAACATTAGAGGATTTATTATGGTCCTGATCACTCAACATCTAATGATATTGGGATTGGTATCTATATTTATATGAATTTGGATGAAATAATAGTTTCTATTTTAGTATAAAATTATTACCATATGAAGATATTTTGGGAAATAAATTACATATATAAACCTGTTAAGATGAATTTGGGGAAATAAACCTTACAGGTACTAAACCCAATAAGGAATAAATAATATTGTCCATTCAATCTAAAATCATTTAAATACAGATAAAAGGAGGTGAAAAATCTTAAATTTGATTAAGGAATAATAATTTCAAGTAGGGGAAAACACATTACAGAATGAATCACAATAGATGGGATATATAAGTTTTAAAAATAAGGTGAAGCTAAGTTAGAGGTATATTGAGAAATTTGATTTTTTAAAGAGAATTGGAGTTGTGTCTTACATTTGATTTTACTACATATCTTCCATAAATTTTATGATGTCTTCTATAACCTTTTAATGATATATTTGAATTCATTTTAGAAAAATCATATATGAATGTGAAATATATAAAAATTAAATATATGTTAAATATTATCTTAAAAACATTAGATATGACATGAAGGTAGAACCCATGATACACCATAAATTATTAGGGATAGTGAAAAAATTAAATGAATTATTGTATAATTGGTTATAATAATTATTTCTAAATTTTGAAGATCAAAATAATTTTGGTGGCATGTGATATGTATTGTTGTGCACATTCAAAGCCATATATTTTTTATGCCAAATTAAAATATAGATTCATAAGAAATTTTGTATAAACATAATCCTATTTTGACTTAATTTTTAGTCTTTGTAATCCCTTTCATCATGATGATTAATGACCTAGATATCGGGATCTTTTAAGAGAAAGACATGGAATGGGTCTTCCAGGGTACCTATATAATAGAAAATCTACATGTAATATGATACTTCACATGGTGATTGACCATTATGATATAAATGTAACTAAAAAATCCTCTGAATCATGGTTTGGATATAGTATCTCATTAAGAAGATAAATATAACACCAACCCAGATACAAGACATATTAATGTAAATCTTCTTGATATTAAACCCAATATAGTAGGTTTGGACTCTAATCTGATAGTTAATGATGTTTAGGTTTCTAATATTTAAAAGAAAGTTGAAAATAAAATTAAGTGTATAAAGGGATAGAATATAATTGGAAATAAACAAACACTAGTTAAAAACATAAGAAGGATATATATTAATGATCAATATTCATTAAACTGTAATGTTGATCCGTATTTAGTTACTAAATAATTTAAACAGAAATAATAGATTTATGTTATGAGTAAGAATACAAATAACACTATGAATAAATACACTTGGAAACTTATTCAGAGACATGTTGAAAAAAATCTCCTTAGAACAATGTAGTTTTTCATAAATATATTAAATGATCAAGGAAACATTTTTAGAAACAAATACATACTTTTTTAAAGGGTTGTCTCATATTGAAGGGGTTGGTTTTGGTGAGTCCTTTTCTCCAATTGTAACATTAGAGACCACAATAATTTTTCATTCTATAGCAACATATAGAAAATTCAAATCTATAATATGGATATAAAATATATGTTTTTTAAAGAAGATCTTGATGAATAATTGTATATTGGAATGATTTAAGATTTAGTCAACATAATAATGGAATAAGAGTATGGAAATTAAATATGGATATTTATTGATGAAAATAATCTCTAAGGTAAATTCATTCAATGTTAGAAAATGTTTGATGGAGTTAAAATCATTCAGTGGAAGATTTGGAAAAACATGCATATAGAATAAATAAATAATGGTAAAATTAGCATACTTATGTTTTTTAATATCATTATTGTTAGTGATCATTAGAAGGATTTTGAGTAATTTTCATTTCAAAAGAAATAATACTTTCTGAGATCCAAACATGATGATATCAAATACTTCATAGGATAGAAAATCTTTTAAAACAAAAATATTTCTTGTACCAATAATATTATTCTAAATATATAAAAATGAATATTGATATAGAATAATCAAATACAGTATCTACATATATTCAACAGGTAATAAATTTATAATTTTATTCAAGGTGGCTTTGTCAACCAAAGATATTTTACAAGAATTACATGGAGTTTAATATATCTTATATCATATTGTATTTATATTTTGTATATCATGTGTATTTAATATAAATACAAGATCTATATAAATTATTCCTATGTTATGGTTTGAAATTATTCAAGGGACATATCTAATTAACTATGGGCAATGGGATACTATACAAGAATGGAGATATTTTAAATCTGGTTAGGTTTATATAGACTTATTGGGTAGATGATTATGATGATAGAAGGTCCACATTAGGTGAATATTCCCTTTAAGAGATAGTTTTATAAGTTTGATCATTAAGAAATAAATCATAGTTAAACTATGTACATCTGAGTTTGAGTATAATGATGATACAAGTGACTATACTCAAATGATTTGGATGAAAGAGCTGTCAAATAATTTGAGGGTTAAATCTTAGGTACCTATATGAATTAATTTTTACAATAAATGTTCTATAAACTATTCAAAATATCATGTGAAACATTTATTTTAAAAGAATATAGACATAATATGTCACATCATTAAACATTTCATGGCCACTAGAGACATAAAACAATTATTTATTTTTAACCAAGAATAATTAGATGAAATTATTTTCACGTTTTACAAAAATGAAAATTCTCAGTACTTGAGGTTCAACATGTATATCCATCCACTATCACATTATTAATAAGATTTGGGGGACCACCCCCCCCCCCACTAAATATGTATTAGTTTTTCAATGGTGGATGAATGTTTATAAATTTTTTTAGTAATAATAAAATCATTTCGTTATTTATAATAATTAAGTGGATTTATTTATTCTGAACATATTGATTTCTTGAAATGTTAAGTGAATGGATTGAGGGAGAGGTAACTCTAATAGTTGAAAAACAAATTACTATTTACAAAAAGTGGATTTTCATAAAAAATAATAGAAAATATTGCGCAGAGAAAAGATGTTTATAATTTTACTATGATGATGATTTTGAATATTGTGAATGATATGTCAGGTTTTGATATGATTTTGAGAAAATGTTTTATGGGTTGAGATCAATCTAATTGGAGTTATTAATGTTCCCTGAAAAAATTCAGGAAATATTATATTTGATATTAAATATATGTGAGATATATATTGTGATTCTTGATATGAATTTGGATGTTTCTTTATGTTTTTTGGATGATTACATTTCTTTAGAATGATTATGGAATCCATATGTCAAAATTGTAAAAATGGAAATTTCATTCAATAGATTAATTTTTGTTGAATTAAATTTTTTGATCATATGACTCCATCATATGAGACATCTCGATCAGAAGACTTATATTGTACAACTTTGATCCACCAAAATCTAAATAATTACAAGTTCTAAAAATGTATGACTTTTCTTAGAGACTATATTTCATTTTCATATGATATCACCATATGGTTTGTCCAAATCATATTTCTTCATCAAAAACCATTTTTTGATTAGGGGACACTATTTTCTAGAGTCATAATTTCAGTTGGGTCATGCAATTGAATTTTTGGGAATGTAATAATTGTATGAACGTTCTTCCATTAATATTTCTTTCAATAAAGTCATATCAGAATTCAAATAAATATCATGTTGGCCATAATATTGGAAAATGAATGAGAACATATAACATTATAAAAATCCTTTATTCCATTCATATAACTCAATTATCTTGTATCTTTCTTCGAGATGAGGAATGTATAATAATTTTTTGTAAAGGTGTAATTATATAATTTTTTCAAGAATATTTCTCTGGATCACATGAAATTAAAATTCAAAAAAAATCATATTGGGTTGTATATTAGAAAATGCATGAGAATGTATTGCTTCATCGTACCACTTTTATATATCTGTATGAATTCGCTGGTTATATGATTACAAATGTCATTGAAAAACCTAACAAATTTAATACCAACATAAAGGTAATTAGATGTTCCATAAAGGCCTTCCTAACATGTTTAATGGTTATCTGAGTTTCCAAAATATCAAATTCTAAATAAAAGGGAAATTAAAATCGATGATTCTTTTTTGTTCATATATTTATAAAATCTAATGGGTTGAACCAAATCCATCAATAAGAATGAAATTCATGGGAATTTTTAATTAGGATTAATGGAATGGTTCTTTGGTGATTTCTAAGGATTTAATATTCTGCATGAGAAATTATCTTTCATTGTAAATGTTACGAATATTTTTGGATTATTCATGCATGAAATATTTTTGGTAATTTCTAAAAATAATTAAGGAAATATTATTCACATGTTATTGATATTATAAAATATATAATGAAAATGAAATAGTTTATCCATTGTTTTAATAGATCTTTCCAGATGAGTGTATAGAGGAGATTGATTATGAGAGATTATCGGCCTCTGTGAATCGTAATAATCTATTGATGTTAAAGAGTTCTATCTTTCATGTACTGTTTATTCAAGTTGTTTCTAAAGTTAAGGATGATAATAGATCATACTAGAATTCTCCCATGAAATGTTTTTTCATTATAAACTAGTGAGTAGAGGGAAGATGTAATGTTACTTCACAAAATGTTTTACAGATATTAAGGGAATTCTAGAAAAATATCATGAAATTGATACAAAAGCATCCAAATATTCATTGAGCATATGATTCACTCTAGAGAAAGAAAATAATATTAAATAATTGGTGGATCCTATCTATAAATTCCATGAATTCAAGGTGTGGTAAGTACATAATACATTCCATCATAGAGAAGTTCATTATACATTCTCAACCATTGTGTACTAATGTTATAAATTTTTATTCATTTTATATTTATATTTGTAAGAAAATAAATTCACGTATTCATGCATGACATGTAGTGGGACATCACATTGAATAAAAAATTTATAAAAATATTATCGTGAAAATTGTCTTTCTTATTTCTACATTTATCCAAGGAACATATTATTAATATATAAAAAAGAAATTAATTGATTATAAGGTTTTTATTTAACATAAATGATATAAAAAATTAAAATAGATTCTATGGATTCACCCCACTCAAAAGTATCGTTACTTTTATGGTCTCTACAGACATAATAATAATTGGTGCTAGTATAATCCAAAATATTAGTGGATCATACTTTAAAATAATGAAAAATATAAGAGAGATATTTCAATCAGGAAAATAACATTAAAATATAGAAACGATATGGTATAATAAATAGAAAACTATTATGAATGATTAGAATGAAATGTATAAATATAGGATAAAATTATCATTGGAAGTGTAAGTAACATTGGAATAGTGACATTACAACAATATTGTCATAATAAGGATATATTAATTTTACATGCAATTATCCAAAAAATACAGACAATTATTCAACTAAAATAAATGTATTAAAAAATAATAATATATAATGATTAAGAATTAATAATTTAATAACACACATATATCATAGAATGAAAATTATATTTACTCACAATGTTTTTATATTTTTAGTTCGGAACACATTTATTTGTACTAAAATGGGTTTTTACTTGAAAATGAAAGTTCATATATATATAAAATATATTTTTATAAGAATAAATCTTAACCTAGAAACATCAAATTGAAATTATCCAATATTTAATTAATTATAATTTTCGGTATTGGTTGATTTTAACATGAACATTTAAATATAGTGTGAATATTAAAAATTTAAAATGAATTTGTTATATTATTAATATTAATTAATAATTAATATAATCGAATAAATTCCAAAAAAATGTTAATTTTTTAATAAAATTGATTATTAATTATGAACATTAGATTCTAAAACTATATATGGAATTACTATGTCTGAAAAAATATGGTTTAAAAACCAATATTTTATAGCAAATTTATATTTCATGATGAAAATTAAAATAAAAAAATGGATTTTTCCGCACTAAATTTGGAATATAAAAAATAAAGCCTTATATTTCAGGTACCAAAAATTAAATCAATAATATTGAATTTTACAATGCCTAAATCTCCAAGTATGAATATCAATAACTTACATAGAACTCTCTCCCATTATCTATAAACATCAACCAATCCTTGTATTCCAATTCACTCTGAAATAAGTTATCAAGTTTCAAATCACCTGTTCTATTTCAAGAGTCATCTCACTGTTTTCTTTAGGTTTAATGGTATTATTTATCAATTTATATGAATATAATTATCATAGTTGAGCTTATTGACTCTTCTTCTCATTTATATTTTTTAATACTACATGATTTCATAAATTTCATTATCAAAGGGTATAATTCCAAATTACTCAACATTTTTACTATTATACAAATTAGATATTATTTTTACCAATCATTATATATCTACATTATGTCATTATAATTTCAAAACAATTTCATATCCATAAAATTTATCCAAACTTATATGAATTCCATTACTTAGTGTTATTATTGATGTAATATTTGTAATATAGTAAATTTAACCAATGTAAGGATTATTTTCTTGTATCTTGTGGAGTCACTATGTGGTAACATGTGTATTAAATAAATTTTGTAAAAAGTTCACATTTTCCATGAATGAATATATTATTAAGAGTTTCTCCATAATGATACATTATTTCCCTACTGCATATATAATGTCCATGAAACATGCTATTATCTTTTAGAGGGTATTTTTCTATCATATATTTATTATAATTCCATTAATAAATAACGTATTCCAATAAAATTTTCTACTGTTATACTTATAGTGTTTACAAATTCCCCACATTTGATGGATTTATTACACATATTACATGATATGTGTGGGAATAAATATATAACAACTAAATGCATTAATAAGACATATGTCACAATATATCATTGTGATTTGGTATATATGTTACAAGTTTGTATATAATTTCTTGACATAATTCCTTAATGGTATGTTTATGATACCCAACAATATAAAATCCATCTATATTGTATCATCTATTATAGGTGATTATTTATTTCCACTATTAGGTAATATATGGATTATTTTAGTTGAATAATACATTATTATGGGATCATTTTATTATTTATTCCATTCATATTACGAGTTCCATGTTTATGTCATGTTAGATTCCATTATATGTTATCACTTATTTTGTGTTTGTGATCAACTCCTTTTATATTTTGACATTTCCCCATCAGACAGTTTAGATTACAATGTGTGATATAAGTATAATGTTGATATAATTAGTAATGTATCATTCATTATTATGATATATTTTTCTTTTCCCATGTAAATTAATTCTCATCAATGTTTTTAGTATATAAAATCTACATAAGTAATAGATCATATAAATTTTGATCTATGTATTGTTTACAATATATTTAAAAAACAATTTGAAATATGTTTCAATATTTAGGGTCTTTAAAAAAGGTATTAGATAATTTTTAGTAGTATCATTTGTAAATATATTTATAAAACATAAACAGGGAATATAACCCTATGAAAAATATTTAAATGGATTGATCTTTTTAGAAATTAAAAACACATAACAAGAATTGTTTTTTAAAAAATTATACAGTGATTATAGAGTATGATTCAAAATTCATAGTGTTATTCATACACAAATTATATATAAAACAATACTTTGAAATAAAATCTAATATAATGAACAAAAAAATTTAATTATCATTATTAATGTTGTTATTTACCTCCAAGTAAACATAATGATGTTTCTATTTGATATTAATTGATCATAACTATATTAAGGAATTTTACCCAAGTTATGAAAAATAAAATTTTATATATAGGACATCATTTTAATCCTCGTCATTTTATAACCACATCATATCACTTTACAAGGTAAAACCCTTCTATTTTTCAGGGAACCATTAATTAGCTAGGGGTAAGACATTGGGAAATGTCTCTAGAGGTGATATTTCTCTTTTTGGGATTGTGTGATATGTAGAAGTTTATCATGGTTATATATTAACTAATGGGAGTTGTTTAGAAATTGATTTATTCAATTTTAAACACCAAGGATGATAAGATAGAAATCCTATAGTGGAATTAATTTAATCATATATACATTCTCTCCAAAAATAGAAATAACGATATCCCTTAAATAAGATTCCTTATTTATATAAATTAGAAAGAGATGACTATTTATTAGTATGAATACAACATTACAAGGTTAACGATATATTATTATTTTTACATAATAAATATTGAAATAAAAATTCTTATCTTATTTAATTGACTGCATCCATTCTATCTGATGGAATTAGTATCCTGCATATATTAATATTAAAAGGAGATAATGATATGTAGAGTCAGGATAGAGAATTAGGTTTACACGTCATATATTTATAGAGGAATATGTAATATTAAAAGGATTAAAAAGTACCTTGTATATACAGGTATGAATAATAAAAAGAAAGGAAGTGTGGAATTCATAACTCGTAATAAATAGGGAAAGAATCGCCCTAGGGATTTGTTTAAGGTATTTGATATTTTCTTGAAATAAATATAATAATAAATAAATCACATGGGTTAAATGGAGTCATAGTGTTCATTAATGTCCAATTATTTAATTATATGAATACGTAATGTTTTTTTTTCAGTTGATACGTATTCATATATAGATATAACATAATTTTATATGATAATTCACTACATTACACAATGATTCATTTAATAATCATATAGGTATTGTTCTATTGGAATCATGGATATATAAACAACTATTTCCTATGTAATAAATATAATCTCCCAATATTTTCTTCATAAATAGATTCCTTCTTAAACATATCATAATTACAATTATTTGTATCATTAGAAGAGGAAACATAATAAAGTGTGATGTCAAATTCTTTGTAAGAGTAAACAAGGTAAATATCAATGATCACATTATCATAACATCAGAATAAGGGAATGGGAACATAATCATTAAATTTTAAAACCATAATCCATATATAAAATATCATGAACATTAGTAGTTGAATAAATCATTGAAGATTATAACAAATGAATCAAAAAGGAAGAATTGAAAAAACTTAATGAGGGAATAACATTGGTACATGGCATGGAATTTTGGAAAAGGAATATAAAATAACGTTATTAATAGTAAAGTCTCATTTCCAAGACGACCTTAGTGGAATGAGTTCACTCCTAAAACTATCATAGTATTTAAGATTTACTCATAGTAATACCATAGTGGATATAATTCATTACTGAATTTGGTTTACTCCACATTATAACAATTGTTATCTCATGAGATATAAATAATTACCCAATTAATTGGAGTTATGTATAATTTTTGGCCCACCAATCCTTTCTTATAATGTAACCACATATTATGATATTTCATAACACCAATCCATGGTTATAATGTAACCACCATCAGAAAAATAAAACCATGCATATGTGAGTCCTAATATCCTTGAAAATTCATTATATCAACACCCACAACTCCTGAAATATAAATGAGTTTCTTAAAATAGTCATCAACTCATCATATCATAAACCATGGAAAATAAATGGGTTTTATGAAAATCTCATAAAAATAGTCATTAAAATATAAATAAAGAGTAATAATTCTGTCACTAGATCGTCTCCCTAGTAAATAAATATTAACATCAATGGGTATGATCATAAATTAAAAATAGATTATAATAAAACAAAAATACTTACTAAGTAAAATAGCATTTACATTTTGAAGAAAAATAAATACAAAACTTTTCAACATATTATGGGAAACATTATTCTAAAAAAACTTAGAAACATGTTATGGGATGTTCAAAAAATTAAGAGGTCAAGATGGAAGGAAATTATATCCATATCATATATGTTAAAAGATTACATTCCTATGATTTTTTTTACAAATTACCAAAAAATTATCTCATATATGAAAATTAAAATGACTTCAAAAATCATTATATAATAGTTAAATCATTCTCTAAAAAATTTTATAAGATCGTGGATATTGATGATAAATGTTCATGGTTGATTAGTAAAATGAAATTTTATTTCCATAGAAATGTTCATTCATTCATCTAAGTAATAAATGGGAGGAAAATTAATGGAAAAAGTCATTAATTAGAAATTACCAATGTTAGAGAAAAATTGTTGGGGTTAATATAATAAGATAAAATAATTTCATCTAATGTAAATTTAACCATAATTATTCAAAATTAAAATAGGATTGAGAAATATATCCCTTACCACTTTGGGAATATATGAAATCTATTCCCCAAGAATGAATGAAACATATTGATATGTAAATAAATATAAATTTCACAAGAATTATCCAAAAAGACACTCATGTGTATTATATACACTATATAAACGAAAAAAGTGGCGATTATGGAATTTTTCACATAGAAATAAAAGTAACATGAAAACAAATTACTATAGGTATGATATATTTCATAAAAATTTGAAGATAACAAATAATTAATATTTATTTATTATAAATATATTATATTACTATAATCATTTATATCATACCATATATTATTTACAGATAATCTTTTACGACTCGTTTATTATCAATTCATTATTAAAATCATTTATTAGTGTGATATCTACTCTATTTTTCATGTTTGTTTAGGTAATGTAGTTTTGGTTTTTTTAAATATATCATGGCTCCATAATCACAAAAATAATAATCATGATATAAAAATCATATATATTTATTATAATCATATTTAGAATTGTATTTAAAAGTAGAGATAACCGAATAAAATTTGTTGTTCCTGAAGATGGTTTGTCGAATGTACGAATTAATGTTGTTATCATCTTTTCAAGGATGTAATGGATAAATGGTATATAAAAAATCACTTTAAAAAATCTTTATTATATCATAAAAGTTCAATAATTTCAGCCTTATTACAACCCAATAAAAATGGGTATTTAAAATCAATCACATCTCCTTGTAGAGGTGGTTTTCCACATGTACACACAAATCATGTCCTTGTTTTCCAATAGATTAGAAGTGTAAAAACCATCCCATGTTTCCATATAAGCTATCACCCATCTTTATTATCAATAAGGCCCTAATGGAATTATAGATCTTCAAAGTCTAGAAAATATTTCCTAGGAATCACAAGAATCCCTTGGTAATGATTTCACCCAAAATAGAGACAAACAACAATAGAAATAAAATAAAATATCCAATATAAATAAATATTGAATATTGGTCAAAACAAACTTCAATTATCCAACTCATTAAAATACTAAATGAATAAAAATTCATAGAAAAAAAATAAATGGCTAGGCAGATAAAATACATTACAAACTGAAAATAAAACAACTATAAACCATCTCCATACGTGAAAAAAACAATTACATGCAACATTTGCTTTATCACCACTATAAAAATCAACAACACAAGAGCCTCAGCCAAGTTGGTGAGGACTTGCTAGTTGCATCCAAGAGACCCAGGATCAAATCCTGGTGGAGGCATATTTCTGGGTTACTGTAGAAGCACTGTAGCAGCACTGTACCAGGCACAGTTCGGTACTGTAGCAGCCGGAACTATTCATCCATCTGGGCCTTCGGGCCACTGGTTTGGTTCTCGGGTCCTACAAGGCTTTCGGGCCACCCAAGGCCTTCAGGCCAGTTGATTCTCAAGGCCTTCGGGGCACCTTAAGGCATTAGGGACACCCCAAGGCCTTCGGGCCACATGAATGCAGGCCCAGACACACTACAAAAAAGGAGAAGCCCCAGAAGAGGATTCAGAGCAGGTGCACTCACCATAGCAGAGCCAAATGGATTGTCAGAATGGGATGGTATGGTTATTCCATCGGTACCAGCCTGTGCATGCACGGGAATCCTAGCCATATGGTCATGCAAAGGTGGAGAGCTACTATCAAGATGCAGATGCTGGGGAGGGGCAGTTCCTTGTAGATAGTCTGGTTGAATTCCCTTAAGACCTTCCGGTCATGTAATCTCTCAAGCCTACGGGCCATGTAATCTCTGAGCCTACGGGCCTTGTAAGGGTTCCCTCTCATCCCTTGAAAGAGGGGTTATCAAAAATAAATAAAAAAAATGAAGGCCTTCGGGCCACTTAGGATAAAATCAACACACATTGGCCAAGAAATACAGGAATAGAATCAAATTGGGATCCTTAAACCTGATATATATTTGTGTGATCTAAAATAACATTTCATCCACTAACCCCTTCCAAAAAATACAGTATTTTTTGTATGAAAATAGATTATTTCAAGTTTGAAATTAACTATAAAATTGGTTTTCTAATATGAAAAATTAAAACCATCCATTCCATAAGAATGTTTCAAAATATTTCTATTTTTTCTGAAATAGAATACAGATGTTTTGAAAACAAATCCACTAGCCAAATCAATTTCATACCACACACTTACCATTATCATTTCTAAAAATAATTCATTTGTTTTATAAATAATTAAAATGTGACATTAAAATATTTCACATGATTAATCCTTTAGTAAAAAGTGACACCATGTTAAAATCCACTTTAAAACCACAACAACATTGTCTATAATTTCAAAATTGGTTTTCGAATATTAGTGAAAACTCATTTTTTTCAAAGATATTTATCTATCCAAAAAACAAATCAAGAATAACTGAACTGGGGCCACACATATCAATATATATATATGCCGAACATAAAAAATAAAGGTATCATAACAATTAAATAAGGGGAAAGAATGAAAAAAATTACTAGATCAAACTACCCTACACAATTAACTAATCAACAAAAAATAGAATATGCCATTATATTACCCTAGGATACCAAACACGTGAAGAACCTATCCATATAAGAGTATACCACTCATTAACTAAAAACCTTTATGTGGTAAATTTTAGTAAACAATCATCCAATTACCCCGCAAAAAATCATTATAAAAAAAACCCCACCTAGCCCTTGTTCCTATCATGAATTGTTAGAAACAATTGACATGTGAACCAACTACAAGAACAATATAGGTCCTACACCTAGTAACTAGTTCCCCATGACTAATAAAGGAAGGGAGGCATCAGAAAAAATTATCCAAGGATTAAAAATAATTCATAACTAAAACAACCCTCAACCCTTACACTAAATGATAAATATACAGATAAATCGAATTCACCCACAACATAACATGATAATTCCCTTATAAGGGATGATAATACCCTTTATTAGTTCCCTATGACTAATAAAGGAAGTGAGGCATCAAAAAATTTATCCAAGGCTTAAAAATAATTCATAACTAAAACAACCCTCAACCCTTACACCAAATGATAAATATACCCATAAATAGAATTAACCCACAACATAACAAGATAATACCCTTATAAGGGATGAATAAAGATTCATTTAGTGATCAAGAATGAAAAAAGGGGTAAGATAACAAGGAGCAATATAACACCACGAGACTTTATGAAAAATATTCCTTTTAATTTCATTAATGTCTTGTGTTTTACGCTACACCAAAAGGTGCTTGCACAACACACATCCTTGACTTGCCTTACATTCCACGCAATCGTGACCTTCCTCGATAGCGTGTGTAGTACGCAATACCGAGTTTCACAAAACAACGATATGCTATTAAAATATTAATAAAACTAGTCGTTATGAATAGTAATAACCACTTTTTGATATTTTGTAAATTTTATTTTTAAAATGGACTTCATTTTTGGATTTGGAATATCAAAATTAGCTTCTGGTGAAATTTTGGTACTTTTCGGATAACTTTCATTTTCTGATGAATAGTGAAAATTACTAAATTTTAATTAAAAACAACCTTTTTAATAGAAATAATTAGTAGTGATAAATTATTAATTTGAGTGGTTTTAAAGTATATTTATAATATATTTTTACAATTTAATACAATGTTGGTTATTGGATTAAATTTCACATTTAAACCAGACATAAACAACTGTCAATCTTTTGTTTGTTATAATCTCTTAAGAACACGCTATTTGTTTTGACGACGGGAATAAATTTTTAAATTAATTAATGCAACTGATATGTTTTGAATTTCGTAAAATAGACATCATTTTTGAATTCATAATATCAAATATAGCTTAGGCCTAATTTTTTGTATTTTTCTGGAAACATTCATTTTTTGATGAATAGTGAAACCACTAAGTGGTAGTTAAAAAAATGAATTTTTCATAAAACTTAATTTTACCGCTTCTGTGACTTAAATTTCAAAAATCTGATGGACACGCTTGATTTCAGTAAGTAAAATGTGGTTCAATGAGATGAAAATAAGTTTTGGTGAATAGTAACTTTTTACTTTTTTTACCACTGTTAAAAGTAAATAGGGTAATTAAGGGTAAAAGTGTTATTATTATTACCCCAAAACATGTCCTAATTCTATTGTATAAGTGTAATTCGACCAAAAACAACCTTAGGAATAATATATGACCCCTTAGGAACACATGGATTATATTAGGACATTTATTATTAATTTATTTAAAGAAGGGTTTAAATAGTTAAAATCAAAGTTTAATAAGTAAATCATTTTTAATAAAGGGTTATACATAAGATAAATTCGACAATAAATATTAATTAGAAATCTAAAAATCATTCCTACATTATGATATTTTATTTGTAATTTTTAGACTTTAAAAAATTTAATTTATTTATGACACAATGATGATGTCGTAATTATCGTATTAAAGAAATATTGACATAATTGATGTTATAAATACCCAAATAAATGTTATTTGAGACTTTTTATGAATTACAATAATTTTATATGTTAATATGACATGTTAGTGTTGATTTAATTAACTTTGTTCGAACTAATCATTCTGTTATTATTTTCACAAAAATCAATTACCAAATAGTGTCAAAATTGACATAAAATACTTTTTAAAACAAATATTATATTATTAATTGTTATTATATTCCTAAAAATATAAGGTTCGGCAAAATGACTTAGATAAGGTTATATATATTAATAATAAACAATGTGGGGTTCTTTTGGCTTCTTATATTAAGTTTATTAACCGTATAGTGTAAGAACACAAAAAGACACGGTAAAAGTAAAATTATCTAACTTAAAGTTAAATATAAATGATAAGGTTAAAATAGGAACCCAAACTTGTCTAAATTCTATTTTATGAGATTATTTCGACCCATCCCCACCTTAGCTTAGAAATAAATCAATTTTTAGCTATTTAAAAACGAATTTGGCTTTATAATAAAATAATATTTTTTGTTTTTCCGAAGGTGCCCCTCTCCTCCCTTATAAAAGGGCACCTCTTTCCTCTCTTCCTCACACCACTTTGAGCCTTCATGCTCGTCCAACCCATGCCAAATTATCTTCTCCACTTCCCTAGAAACATCCTAGAGGTCCTGGTCTTCTTCAAAGTCCAATTGTAGTGCCCTAAGAGGAGGTCTCAAAGAGGCGCTTCAAAGAAGAGGTAATGTCCGTTACCGATTCTTTCACCTTTATTTCTTTTTCCACTTCTCCTTTTTAGGTTTTTTCATTATGAATTAATAACATCAGTATCACTCATATACTGATATGTTATTATAAGTATGAAACAACCCTATTTCACCATCTATCCATCCTACGGAAAACGAAATCACCATGCGTGCGAATGTACGGAATACTGTCTCCACGCCATGGTGCAATCTATTTTCCACCACCACCTTACGTGGATGGGTATAATGGTGTAAATAATAACTATATATCATTATTGTAAAGTGATACTGATTCTTTCATACTATACATACAGTCCAATAAAATTCCACGATCATGGGAACGATATCATCGCTCGTGCGTACGTACGGAATACCGTCTCCATGACGCGATGAGATTCATTCTCAATGATTAACCATTCATGAATGATTATAAAGTATATATAATATGTAATCATTAAATATATGACATAATAATGACACTTTATTTATGTATATATATATGAAAGTCATCCAACTAATTCCATTCAATTCAATGACGAAACGAAAACAACGTTCATGCGTACGTACGACCTACCGTCTCCATGAACGGTGTATTTCTTTCAATTTATCGATCTATTATATATATGTATAGTATGAATACATATTATATATAAATCATGTTTTATATTCTGGAATTAAGTAATCATGATCTATGTAATCATATGAATAATTACAAGTCAAAAAACAGACGACAAATGAAAAGAATTTACCCAAAACGCTCTTTAACATGTAATTTACAAAAGAAAGAGTAATATAAAGTCATAAGTGAACCATATATGATATAATAACAATGAATATAATTCTGTAATAATTCAATTACATTATTTAAATCATTATATAGGAGGTTCGGATACGCACAAAATATATCGGACCTAAGGTAAGGGATAATTTTTCAAATCTCATTTTTATCTGAGATTGCTTATTCGTAAGTATTTAATGGGGTTATTTATATCATCCATGTCCATGTTTTATAAAAGTATTTTCATGAATGTTTAAATTCCTTTTTACCCATTCTTTACTTTTACTATAGGGTATGTAAGGCATCTTTCTTTTGTTATGAGGTACTTTTTGATTTTCTGGCAAAAGTACGAGAAGAATGTTTTTTTTAACTTATACGGCACGAACATATATTTTCGGTTTTATAAAGCCTTATTTTCATGAAGCTTCCTACAAAATATTTCATGACTATTTTCAACAAAATCGATTTCTTTTAAAATTAGATGGCCTTTTGTGAAAATAAATTGATTTTGGAGAAGAAAGGATATTTTCCTCAAGAATTCATTTGAAGTGTTTTATCAAAACCATTTTACATCTAAGATGACATTATTTCATATGTGTATGTTTCAAGTATAATGTCTCTATGACATACATACTTTCACTTTCCTAATTATGAAACGATATCCATTTCTTTTATATGGATTATGTGATGATGGGATTATGTTTATGAATCCCATTTTATTTGTTGGGTTATAATGAATGACGTATGCTTATTTTGTGGCACAAGTAATAATGATTTCATTATGAGATGGGTGGGACCTATATCTCCCTCAAATGCATTGGGTAAAGATTTATATCTCATGAGATAGACATGGCTGGAACGGCAAGTTAAACCGGTTCAGTAATACAGGACTAGAACGAGGAGTGAACTCGATTCAGAAAGGGACTTTGTCCACTAAGATGGTCTTCGCAGCAATGCCTTGGCTAATATGGAAATCATATCATGTGTTTAATGGTTTCCACAATTACATGATTTATTTCCATGCTATTTTATCATTATTAATGTTTCTTTATGATCTATTCCTTATGTACATCCATGTTTTATGTTATTGCTCAAGCTTTTGTTGTTTAAACATTATGTTCATGTTTTTAAGTTTAAATGTATATGGTATGTTTTATTTTATCCATGCTTAACCTTACTGAGCATTTGAGCTCACCCTTTTTATGTTTTCTTTTCCCCAAGATATAAAGAAAGGTTTTAGGTAAGAAAAAAAGGGGAAGATCTTTATGGAAGATGTTGAAGATCATTCACCAAGATTAGAAGATTATGTTCCGAGTTTCCAAAGACACTAAACTATTTCGGTCCTTGAGTTTTTATTTTTGTTATGTATTATGTATTCCGCAAAAGTAATGTATTGTCCATGTACGTCAAGCTTTGGGTCTCTACAGTTGGTATCAGAGGAAAGGTTTAGTCAACCATTGGAAACTAGGATGCGAAAATGTTAGTGAGATCCCTAAAGATATTTCTAAGTTATGTCTAGGGATGTACCTAAGGATAAGTATACGTATAGGATATAGTCCTAGAACTACGGTAATGATCTTATAATTTAACCCAATATGTTAGATATTGAGCGTGCTCCCATTTACTATGTTGTTTTCCCTAGCATGATTTTTGCCTCTCACACTATTCTTTTTGGGTTTTAGAAAGTGGTTGGAAATAAGATGATTCAAGATAATGGAGGATATGATGGACAATGGAATGATATTCTTCATGATAAACCAAATGAAATGGGATTTGGAAATCCAAACATCATTATTATGTCGAATCAGCAATCTCATAATATGATCAATAAACTCAAATTTGGTAAGTTTCCTGGCTTGGCTAATAAGAGAAAGATGGTGTTTCATGATGATAATAGAGGAAAGAAAGTTCAATTTCCCCTATGTAAATCATGTGGGAAGTGGCATCAAGGAGAATGTTTCAATGGAACTGGAAGATGCTTTGGGTGTGGAAAAGAAAGACATAAAGCCAGTAAGTGCAAAGGAAAAGGTTCAGTTAACACCATGGATAAGGATAATGGTATTTCTACGACA
This sequence comes from Viscum album, assembly GCA_963277665.1. Lineage (NCBI taxonomy): Eukaryota > Viridiplantae > Streptophyta > Magnoliopsida > Santalales > Viscaceae > Viscum > Viscum album. The sequence goes on along the minus strand of OY728135.1, from coordinate 1,465,155,880 downwards.
TCAACAATGGTTAAATGTTTTAAATTTGGAATGTACGGGAATTATGCAAACCAATGCCCTAACGGAAAGTCTCATGAAGAGAATCAGTATGGTTATATGGGTAATATTTATGTTGATGATGATGAAGAGACTACAAATGATATGTGAGATGAAAGAATTGTTAAAGCGTGGTCAATGGTTTAAGAAGGTAGTGGAATGATTACATGTTTATCAAGTGAAATGTTGTATAAGTAATCTCATGGAAATATAGAATAAAGAGACATTTAAGGATTTTTACACTGTTTTCTTTTCTTGAGATTTGAAAGTGTATGATTAATGGTACTAGTATCCATGAAAGGTTATTCAGATATTTTTGGAATGTAGATTATATGCTCATAATGAAGGGATAAGGATAAAATTAAATGTTTGATAGTATTCACGAGCTCATGACTAATATAAGGATAAGGTCATGTCATGGTTTGAGTATATAGATTTTTTGGATTTTGGAATATGGAAAGAGTTATCTTTTGACAGCATTCATGTTTTCTCTAAGTTTTAATGGGTATTCATTTTTCAAGAGATTACCTAATTATGTTATTCACATGACTGGAATGTAACCATCAAGATATATGAGGGATAAATGATGGTATTCACATGCTTGTTATATGACCTTTTTAGTAATCGTTCTCTTTATACAATGAGTTTGGAAAGAAGTATTTTTGATAAGCCTAAAGATTAGAATTGATTATATTAGACATAAGTTAGTATTGTTTTAGGATATAAATTTTTTTCAATATTATTGATGGGATGTTATAGTACTGTAGTTTTAGAAAATGGACAACCTGCATGACTAGAGACAGCCCATCGCGTCGGACAAGGCTGTGGGAATCGAACCGCCAACCGAAGTGCGACTGGCCTTTATCACCTACCATTGGCCTACAGGAAGTCCCTGGTTAGTAGAAACTAGTTTTATTTTATTAAGCGGTATGATATATGAAGTATATGTTCATTTTTGGAACCATATATGATTAATCTAACCATAAGATGGACTTATAACTTTTTCTAACCTTTTGTATGAAAGAGATGGAATAACACATCATTCTATCACATGATCTGCAAACACATCATGAATAACAAATTCAACATCATTTATTTAAGGGATGAAGTAGAAATTGTTCAATTTACGAACAACAGTGAGATTGTACCAAAATCAAGAAAGTATTTCTTCTAATTCAAAATTTTCAACTTTAGGGAAATGATATTTAAAACCAAAAATGTTGTCCTAGTGCTCTTATATCCGATGAATCAAATGGTACCTTAGATCATCACAAATTTATGGCTTTGTGATTGATGGATTTTTCATAGCCATGTTCTCTACCACTCTCCATCAGAACTTGATGGTTAGATTTTTCTTCCATATCCATATTTTCACCTATGTTCTCCTACGTGGAAACCCAGTGATGAGTTAATTTGGGTAACCATTACATTTCATACATTAGTTTTTAAAGCCATGTTTTGGTATTCATTTTTACGATGTCTGTTTCTATTAATGAAACTTTCGAGTAGTAAACCATTTATAACCCTGACAAATTTTGAGGGAGAAATTCATTTTAAGGGGGTAGAATGTAACACCCCGTGATTTTATGAAAAGTATTCTTTTTAATTTCATTAATGTCTTGTGTTGTAAGATACACAAAAAGGATCTTACACAACATGCATCCTTGACTTTATTTACATTACACGCAATCGCGACCTTCCTCGATAGCGTGTGTAGTACGCAATACCGAGTTTCACAAAACAACGATATGCTATTAAAATATTTTTAAAACTAGCAGTTATGAATAGTAATAACCACTTTTTGAAATTTTGTAAATTTTATTTTCCAAATGGACTTCATTTTTGGATTCGGAATATTGAAATTAGCTTAGGGTGAAATTTTGGTACTTTTCGGATAACTATCATTTTCTGATGTATAGTGAAAATTACTAAATTTTAATTAAAACAACATTTTTAATAGAAATAATTAATATTGATAAATTATTAATTTGAGTGGTTTTAATGTATATTTATAATATATTTTTAAAATTTAATACAATGTTGGTTATTGTATGTAATTTCACATTTAAACTAAACATAAACAACTGGCAATCTTTTGTTTGTTATTATCTCTTAAGAACATTCTATTTATTTTGACGACGGGAATTAATTTTCAAATTAATTAATGCAACTGATATGTTTTGAATTTGGTAAAATAGACATCATTTTTTAATTCATAATATCAAATATAGATTAGGCCTAATTTTTGGTATTTTTCTAGAAACTTTCATTTTTTGATAAATAGTGAAACCACTAAGTGGTAGTTAAAAAAATGAATTTTTCATAAAACTTAATTTTACCGCTTCTGTGAGTGGAATTTCAAAAATCCAAGAGACACGGTTGATGTCAGTATGTAAAATGTGGTTCAATGAGATGAAAATTATTTTTGGTGAATAGTAACAATTTTCTTTTTTTTTACCATGGTTAAAAGTAAATAGGGAAATTAAGGGTAAAAGTGTTATTATTATTACCCTAACACATGTCTTAATTCTGTTGGATAAGTCTAATTCGACCAAAAACAACATTAGGAATAAAATATGACCACTTAGGCCAACATGGATTAGATTAGGACATTTATTATTATTTTATTTAAAGAAGGGTTAAAATAGTTAAAATCAATGTTTAATATGTAAATATTTTTTAATATAGGGTTATTCATAAGATAAATTCAACTATAAATATTCATTATAAATCTAAAGAGATTTCCTAGATAATGATATTTTATTTGTAATTTTTAGACTTTAAATACTTTAATTTATTTATGACACAATGATAATGTAGTAATTATCTTATTAATGAAATATTTACATAATTGATGTTATAAATAACCAAATAAATGTAATTTGAGACTTTTTATGAATTAAAATAATTTTATATGTTAATATGGCATGTTATTGTTGATTTAATTTACTTTTTTCGAACTAATCATTCTGTTATGATTTTCACAAAAATCAATTACCAAATAGTGTCAAAAATGACATAAAATAATTTTTAAAACAAATATTATATTATTAATTGTTATTATTTTCATAAAACTCCAAGGTTCGGGCAAATTCCTTATATATGGATATATATATATATATTATTAATAAACAACCTTGGGTTCGGTTTTCTTCTTATAGTAAGTTTATTAACCTTATAGTGTATGAACACAAAAATACACGGTAGAAATAAAATTATCTACCTTAAAGTTAAATATAAATGATAAGGTTAAAATAGGAACCTAAACTTGACTAAATTCTATTGGATGAGATTATTTCGACCCATACCTACCTTATCTTCTAAATAAAACAATTTGGATCTATTTAAAAACAAATTTGGCTTTATAATAAAATAATATTTTTAGTTCTTCCAAAGGTGCCCCTCTCCTCCCTTATAAAAGGGCACCTCCTCCCTCTCTTCCTCACACCACTTTGAGCCTTCATGATCTTCCAAACCCTACCAAATTCTCTTCTCCACTTCCCTAGAAACAGCCTATAGGTCCTGGTATTCTTAAAAGACCAATTTTAGTGCCCTAAGAGGAGGTCTCAAAGAGGCGCTTCAAAGAAGAGGTAGTGTCCGTTACAGATTCTTTCACCTTTATTTCTTCTTCCACTTCTTCTTCTTATGTTATTTCATTATTAAGTTATAACATCAGTATCACTAATATACTGATATGTTATTATAATTTTGAAACAACCCTATTTCACCATCTATCCATAATACGGAAAACGAAATCACCGCGTGTGCGTACGTACGGAATACCGTCTCCACGCCATGCTGTAATCTATTTTCCACCACCACCTTACTTGGATGGGTATAATGGTGTAAATAATAACTATATATGATTATTTTAAAGTGATATTGATTCTGTAATATTATACATACACTCCAATAAAATTCCATGATCATGGGAATGATATCATCGCTCGTGCGAACGTACGGAATACTGTCTCCACGACGCGATGAGATTCATTCTCAATGATTAACCATTAATAAATAATTATAAAGTATATATAATAAGTAATCATGAAATATATGACATAATAATGATACTGGATTAATGTATATATATATGAATGGCATCCAATTAATTCCATTCAATTCAATGAGGAAACGAAAACAACGTTCATGTGTACGTACAGCCTACCGTCTCCATAAACGGTGTATTTCATTCCATTTATCGATATATTATATATATGTATATTCGGAATATATATTATATATAAATCATGTTTTATATTCTGTAATTATGTAATCATGATCTAATTAATCATAGGAATAATTACAAGTCAAAACACGGACAACAAATGAAACGATTTTCCCCAAAACACTCTTTAACACGGAATTTACAAAAGAACGGGTAATATAAAGTCATAAGTGAACCATATATGATATCATAACAATGAATATGATTCTGTAATAATTCAATGACATTATTTAAATCATTATACAAAAGGTTCGGATACGTACGAAACATATCGGACCTAAGGTAAGGATAATTTTGCAAATCTCAATTTTATCCGAGATTGCTTATTCATAAGTATTTATTGGGGTTATTTCTATCATCCATGTCCATTTTTTATAAATTTATTTTCATGAATGTTTAAATTCCTTTTTACCCATTATGGACTTTTACTACATGGTATTTAAGGAATCATTCTTTTGTTACGAGGTACTTTTTTACTTTTCCGGCAAAAGTACGAGTATAATGTTTTTTTATCTTATATGGCACGAATGGATTTTTACGGTTTTATAAAGCCTTATTTTCATGAAGCTTACTAAAAAATATTTCATGACTATTTTCAACAAAATCTCTTTCTTTTAAAATTAGATGACGTTTTGTGAAAATAAATTGATTTTGAAGAAGAAATGATATTTTCCTCAAGAATTCATTTCAAGTGTTTTATCAAAACCATTTTACATCTAAGATGAAATTATTTCATATGTGTATGATTCAAGTATAATGTCTCTATGACTTACATGGTTTCACTTTCCTAATTATGAAACGATGTCCATTTCTTTTATATGTATTATGTGATGATGGGATTATGTTTATGAAACCCATTTTATTCGTTGGGTTATTATGAATGATGAATGCTTATTTTTTGGCACAAGTAAGAATGATTTAATTATGAGATGGTGGGACTTATATCTCCCTCCAATGCATTGGTTAGATATTTAAATCTCATGAGATAGACATGGCTGGAACGGCAAGTTAAACTGGTTTAGTAATACAGGACTGGAACGAGGAGTGAACTCGATTCAGAAAGGGACTTTGTCCACTAAGATGGTCTTGGCAACAATTCCTTGGCTAATATGGAAATAATATCATGTTCTTAATGGTTTCCATAATTACATGTTTTATTCCCATTCTATTTTATCATTATTAATGTTTCTTTATGATATATTACTTACATACTTCCATGTTTTATGTCATTTCTCAAGCTTTTGGTGTTTAAACATTATGTTTGTGTTTTTAAGTTCAAATGTATATGGTATATTTTATTTTATCCATGCTTACCCTTACTGAGTATTTGAGCTCACCCTTTTTATATTTTATTTTCCCCAGGATATAAAGAAAGGTTTTAGGTAATAAAAAAAGGGGATGATCATTATGGGAGTTGTTGAAGTTCTTTCACCAAGATTAGAAGATTACGTTCCAAGTTTCGAAAGACACTAAACTTTTACAGCCGTTGAGTTTTGATTTTTGTTATGTATTAAGTATTCTGAAAAAGTAATGTATTGTCCATGTACGTCAAGCTTCGGGTCTCTACAAGAAATCAAGGTCTGTCACATATTTAAAATTTTAGAAACAAATGTTCACAATGGACCTCTAACACGAAAACATGTCTAGGGACACCAATACATTTCAAATGTCATATAAAACCTTTTAAAAACATATTAAAAAATGATAATTCACGTACCATTCCAACGAAATTAAAATGAACCCTTAAACATGACTATTTACTTTTGAAAACAAAAATAAGGACCAAGACCATTGATTTCCATAAAACAAATTTAAAACAAGCCAAATTGTCAATGTCAAAAGGGGTAAACCACACACACATTTCAAATCACCATTTAAAATTATTTAAATAAACCCTTCGTAATCCATTTTTGGTCAAAACCTCTCTAAGAAACCAATTTTTTTTTGAAAACATAATGCTAACTCTTTCAGAACTAAAATTGGATAAAAATAAAATACACAACATTACCACTATTTTGAAAATCTATATGGGAATTAAAAAATTAATTCATCCACTAAAAAATAGATTTTGAATTTTAAAAACAAAAATATATACAAAGAACTAATTTTTACGTGATCAAATAACCATGAAATGTTTTAAAATCAAATCATTGTCATCATGTATATTTACACGTTTAATGTCAAGGAATTTATAAATCACAATAACACTCTGAATAAAAAAATGAAACAATTTGAAATAAAAACTTACCTAAATATGATGATAACTGTGATTAAATGTTTGAGAAAATGATCCCATCAGTTGATACCACATTCGTAGGGATTGAAATGGTTCCCAATAACTCTAAACATCAAAAAACATAAAATTAGATCCACCAAGAATGATAAAATAAGCTAATAGAATTCCAATATTTACGAGTAAATGATAAACCAAGAAAGAATTGATTGATAAGTGATGAAAAATTAAATATAAGGAATATTGAACTCAAACCTATTGCAAATACTAATAAGAAGGGAAATAATTTAGGGTAGGGGTGGAACTAATTCAAGAGATCCCAACATGTTGGATGACATAGGATGGGATATAAGGGTGTGGGACCCCTTAACATTGAAAATAATCATAGGGGAAATACAAAAAATTTTAAACAACTTGATATGTTACATGGTTTGACCACATGGTTTGGTTACAATGTTTTCCAATCCATGTTCCCACATTTTCATAATCCAAAGTGGTCATTTTGGGTACTACACATTTTAAAAAATAGTGGTCAAACTGGTTCATTTGATTTCCACGTGGATTCCTAAAGTATATCAATTTTGAGTTCCAAAATGCTAACCCATTAATAATCCCACATGGTATCTCCAAGGGATCACACAGTTTGGACAAAACCATTCATAGATAAGGCTGAAAACCCATATTAAATTCAATATGAATGAAAAAGGTCAATATCAAATATTGGAATCACGATTTTAAAATAACCATTCATCCTAACCATGAAAAAAATAAAACATCAAAAATTTACATGTTCCAAGGAAAAACACTAATGAAAACCAAACTGAACATCATCATCATTAAAAACACTAAATAAAAAAAATTGTGATAAGAGGGTTATGACATACACCCCACCAGAAAACATTCTTCCATGCATATAAATATTCTAGAAACATATTGGTGATATAGGAAATAAAATACCAAATGAAATACAAACCCACAAAACCATACCTAATCATTACACATCAGAAAAAACAACCACGATACTAAAAAATTATTGAACTAATCACCCACAATGCTCCTAAACATTTCAAGGAATGGTGTAAATAAGATCATCTAATAAGAAGTCTTATGCATCACAGAAGTCCTTGCATGGTCTCACCAATATTTATAATTGTTATAAAATTTTCTCCTCACCCTTTATATTTACTAGAAAATAAGGACACAAAGATAGAACTAATTAGAAACACATCCACAATCAATAAGCAACCATTAGAGAATCACACTCTCAAACCACATGCTCTTCCAAACCCAAAGGATGGATGAACAACCACATGTAGCCTCAAAAGAAAAAAAATAATCTCACATCATGTCTTGACAAGTGAAGATAACCTAGTCTTAAATATTGGATATATAATGACCCACGAATTTTACAAATATCATTATATGATTGTTTCGGTGCGGATGTGTGTCGGGTTACGCTGTTCCGCCAGGACGCGTTCGTGCGTGCACCCGTCAACCCGAGGGGATGGGCGCGCGGCTTGTGGTCCCGCAGTCCCACTTTCCAAAGGCGGGCGGCATCCGTCCCTTATTCAGGGGCGTCTGCTCCTTGATCGAAACCGGGATGATGGGATGTCGGCTCCTCCTTCCTTGGACGTCTCCTCGGAACTCGTCGCCTAATCCGGGTCTCCCTCATAGATTTAAGACATGCTCGTGAATCTCGTTCCCGGCGCCATATCTTCATGGACACCGGTTAATTACGCTGCTTCCGCCCGGACGCTCCAAGGAGTCTGGTCGGGGCAGCAACCAGCAGTGAGGAGGCCGGGTGGCTCTGGGTGCTGGGGGCGTGTCGTAACACTGCGGCTCTGCACGTCTGTCTTCCGTCCCTAATAGGGCTTCTCGAAGGCATGATGGCCTGAGGCATCCCGCACTGGGTGCGGGGAACTGTGTCCCCTGAGGTTTTCCTCGGCTTCCCATGTTTAACACGGGGTATGCTGCGAGTTTAACGTCCAACGGGGACGACATCGGACTGATCAACAAGAAGAGTGGATCAGATGACAGAACCCCTTGCGGGGAACCTCCGACGCTGGGGCCAACACATGGGTGGCTTCCCAAGTGATATGGAGTGGAGTGAAGTGGCATGACCCCACCGGGATGTGGCGGCCCGGGTAAGGATCAGGATGGATGATGGAGTGAAGAGCTTGGACCCCGTAGAGGCTTCCTACGTACCGCGCGTTAGCATGGATCAAAGTCAACGTAGTTCGGGTATACAGTTTAACGTCATGCTGGACGTCGGCAAGCCGACTCACGAAGGGGTCGAGGCCGCCGGGCGGAGGATTGAACCGAACCACGTCGCACAGAGGGGGATGGAACGGCCGGGTGGATCACAGTTTCACGTCATGCTGGACGATAAAAGGAGAAATGGAAAAAGGGGTTGTGGGGAGGCACAGTGGAGATACACACGGGCAGTCTCCCACAGGGGCGGATTCATAGGTGAATCGACGCAAGCGTGAACCCTGGAGGGGTCCACTGATGGACGAACCGACGTGAATACGACCGGGACAACCAGGTGGTGGGCTTGAACCTCAGGGAGGCTTCCTACGTACCCTGTTTAGAAGACAGGGATCAAAGTCCACGTAGTCTATTCTGTCAGGACTTACGCACTTGAGGCAGCCCGGATGCGGCAAAACTCAGTTGGAAGGGACTTGGACCGAAAGTAGGAGACACCTCGATCCCAGTCACACCCTCTACTGGCTTCGGCGGTGGGGGAGCGCAATGGAGATACACATGTGCAGCCCCCCACAAGAAACTAGGGGTTTGTAATACCCTACCCCCGTGGGGAAAAGCCGCTCCCATTAAATCGTCCCTAAAGAGGGGCAATCCCGACATCCCTGCAGAGACGAGCGGGTGGGGGCCACATCCAAACAAGGGGGGGGGGGGGACCCTGCGTGCGAGGCACGGGATCAGGTGATGCGGACGGTTTAGCGTCTTGCCGGACGAAGTACAGTTTAACGTCGTGTGTTGAGGACGAAGCGGACGGTTTAACGTCTTGCCGGACGAAGTACAGTTTAACGTCGTGTGTTGAGCATGAAGCGGACGGTTTAACGTCTTGCCGGACGAAGTACAGTTTAACGTCGTGTGTTGAGGACGAAGCGGACGGTTTAACGTCTTGCCGGACGAAGTACAGTTTAACGTCGTGTGTTGAGGACGAAGGTGCTTGGCAGTTTAACGTCTTGCCGCACGGACGATAGGGGGTAGGCAGTTTAGCGTCGTGCAGCTTGGACGTAGTACAGTTTAACGTCATGTTGGACGGATGCAGTTTAGCGTCATGCGGGACGAATGTGCAGTTTAACGTCATGCTGGACGTTGGTTGCCGCCGATGGGTCCGTGTCACTTCGCGCGAGCCTGGAGGGCCGCACGGGAAGACAACGCACGGTGCGGGCACCCAGGATGAAGATCATCGGGCGCCACGCAGGCGGGTACCCTCAGGGGGTCAAGGGGGGCGACCCTGGCGGATTGCACGCAAAAGAGGAGCTTTGCGCGCAAAACAGCAGGTTGGCGCGCAAAATGGCGGGCTGGCGCGCAATCGGGTCAGCCCTTTGCGCGCGGATGATTGAGATTGCGCGCACCGGGCTTCGGGTAGCACGCGGGGGAAACGGCTCATTCTCTAACGAATGGCCACTTTGAAAATGGGGGGTGCGCGCAATCGGGCTGGATTGCGCGCACCCGGGGGCAATTGCGCACAAGAGGCTTCTTTTGCGCGCAAAGGCCTTCGGGTTAAGGATTATTCAAAGGAAAGGATCCAAGGGGATTGCGCGCGAAGGCGAACCCCAAGGCTCTATTGCGCGAAAGAAAGGAGGTTACCTGAAGATCGGCATTGCGCGCGGAAGGGGTTGGATTGCGCGAACGAGCGACGCTTCGGATTCTGGCAACCTTCAAAACGTCGGGGGTCGCCTTATATTTATAGGCAACCCCGGGCGCGGAATCCGGTCTCGGGCGCGGAATTCTCTTCGCGGGCGCGGAATCAGGACCCGGCGCACAAGGGAGCCGCGCAGGCCATGGGCGCGCAAAATAGCGCGCCGGCCCAGCGCATTGCGCGCATCCCGGGAGGATTGCGCGCCACGACTCAACTTTGCGCGCGGGCCTCTGAAATTTCGCGCAAGTCCTCCGGGCCCTCCGGAACGTGCCTCTGACTCCAAATATCACTTCGCTTTCCGCATCCGGAGCTTCGTTTGGGAACAACGGACTTTTCTGGCGTCTACAAAAGCCCCCCCTCGGAATCTGATCGGCGAGAGGTCGCAACGATCGGGTTCCGAGGGAGACGCCGGAATGCCGAAGTCCTGGGCTGCGCGGGACTTAGGCGCGCAAAAAGGGGCGCCGGGCGCGCAATTCGCCGCTGCGGTCGCGCAATCGAGCATTCTGCGCGGCGCGGAATCCCGGACTCGTCTATAAATAGGGGTCCAGGGTTCCGCGTTCCGTACACAGGCCTTCCGCGCGATAAGCTTCGACGCTCTCGTGCGCGAAATTGCCTTTTCCGGTGGCGAAATTCGCCCGATCGGCGCGCAAAACCATCCGGAATTCGCCTGTCTTTGCGCGAAAACCCGGAACTTTGCGCGACATTCTTCCCAATTGCGCGCCGTCCACTTGGATTGCGCGCCAACCTTCAAACTTCTCTACCAGCCTCGTCTGATCCCGCACGCTTCATCCCTTAACCCGCACGACTCCCAAAACTTCTGAGATGGCCGCGCACCGAGGAAATGAGGGGGATGCCGCCACTCGCAGAGCAGAGATGGCGGCGAACGAGGAGATTTACGGAGCCAAGGAGATTGTTTCCAACAATCAATCCTTGTTCGACTTGCTGACGCCGGCCCAGAAGACATATCCACTGTCGGACAACCTGCCGCTCTGGAACTTCGACATCCTAGATGAGGTTCCGGTGCCAGGGTTCGAGGTTGATGCGCCACGGACCTGGGTGACTCGGGAGGACGAGCTTCCCCGCTATAACATCACCAACAATGGGAATCCTGCCAGGGAGACCAGGCACTTGGACGTCTATGTCCTGAACCCGAGGACGCGAACCATTGACAGGGGTGAGCCTACTGCGGAGAATTCTCCAGCCCTCTACTCAAGCACATATCGCCAGAGTTTCACTGACGACACCAAGGACTGGCTGAAGGACTGGGACTTGCGGTCTGGGGGCAATTTCACCAGCGAGTGGGCCTGGGCGTTCTGGGTACGCCACACTTGCGATCACTTCGCAGAGGAGCTGCGGTACATCGGCCTGTTTGAGGCGGTGTGGACGTCGCAGTTCCACTTCTACCAGCAGTCCGAGCTCGGGCCGGAGCTGTTCACCCGCTGGTCTCCGGATACCAACACCTTCCATCTTCACCATGGGGAGGTCGGCATCGGTCTCTGGGACATCCACTGCATCGGAGGTATCCCGCTGGAGGGCTACCAATACGATGAGTTCCTTCCACCGAAGAACATCTGGGAGGACAGGTCACGGACTCCCATTCTGACCTGGCATCTGCTTGACCTGGCTACGCAGCGGCTCGGGATCAAGGTCTTCCAGAAGGACATAGCCTACAAGGAGTGGTTCGGCCAGTTCTTGGAGCGTGACCCGGTGGTCAAGATGCCAGGCAGGGGGAAGCGGTGCCCGACCGCAGCTCAGAGGAGCCGGAACGGGTCGTACTGGCGGGTCCTGGAGACGGGCGACTACCGCTCATGGGGGTATCGCGTCATCGAGGCCCGGGACCCAAATGTCTGGTACGCGGCGTTCCTGGCCGCCTTTCTGAGTGTGTGGCTCCTGCCAGTGCGGGACGCGAGAATGGGCGTTCGCCCGGCGACACTGGCGGTGGCGGGCGCTATGGCCGCCAACAAAAGATACAACCTCGGGGTCCCAGTGCTGGTGAGGCTGTATGCCATCCTGGGACGCATCTCACGAGGGGGGTCGCCACGAAGGATCTGTGGGCCCTTTCAGTTCTTCCACGGCTGGGTGGCTGCTCACCTCGGTGGGTACACGTTTCCGAACGCCATCATTCCTCCGGGCAACGGCCTGCGACCCTCCCTGCTGAACATCGCGGGGGTCGCTCCGATGACCCCAAGTGAGGAGGACGTGAGGATTTGGATTGGCAATCATGCCAATTTCAACTTCAGTCTGTTCCCCACTCCCGTTGGCCAAATGATCGACAACGGGCAGGGTCCGCTGGAGCAGCATGAGTACTTCCTGAACATGCGGGGCGGGGTGCTCGTGGCTCGGATCGACGGGAAGGTGATCTGCGAGCCTTACGTGCCAACCCGGTTCGCCAGGCAGTTCGGGTGCCTTCAGCGGATGCCGAAGAGGGTATTCACTGCTGTCCGGGAGGAGACGAACCCTTGCGTTCTTCGCCAGATGTGGCTGATGTTTGCCGCTTTCGGCTCTGGCGACGTCATCACTCTCCCTCCTACCGGGGTTGACGCAGGCTTGGCAACCGAGTACGCCGAACACTGGGCCATTGCGTACCCCGAGGGGCTTCTACGGAAGCCAGTTCGGCGGCTCTAGGTTACCCGTGCGGAGACCGGGCGTCAAGGAAGGAGGCGAGGCGTCGCCACACGGGGGAGAACGGAGGCGTGCCAAGCAGCGGAGCCGGCGCGAGCAGGGACTTCAGCGGCGGGCACATCGCAGGCTGCCGCTACGACCTCGGCGCCCAGAGAGGGGGCACGCACGGTGGTCGAAGAGCGGCCCGGGAAGCAGGTGAGACGTCTGCTCGAACCCTCCCACGATGCAGTCTTCCCGGCGATGTGGTCGTCCTGGATGACCCTACGGCAGTCACTGGGGACCGACGCCATCTGGCGAAAGATTCTCAGAGAAGGAATCCATCTGCCAGAGGTCGGGCGCCTCCATATTGCCGACCGGGTGGACATCAACCGGCAGTATGCGTATCTGACGGCCATGGACGATTACGCGCGCCAACGTGGTCAGCGTGCGGAGCCATCCCTTCTGGTGAAGGTGATGCTCGGTCTAGAGCCCGCTCCAGAACAGATGCCGCCGGAAGAAGACGACAGTAGCAATGACTCCGAGGAAGAGGAGGAAATGGGGGAGGATGAAGCCTCCGAGGGAAGATCCCATCAGGGGAGCCCACGGGAGAGCGGCGAGGTAGCCGGCTCTGACAACGTTGATGTCACTGAGCTCCTCGAGGTCCGCTTCTATCCCTACTCAATCTGCTTCATCCATTCTCTTATGCAGCTTCTAACCCATTTCTCCATCTTTCTCAGGAGCGCACGAATGTTGGTCAGGCGTCCTCAGCGGGAGTAGGAGGGGCGCCAGCAGGACAAGGCGGGGGCCAGGCACCCATTATCGAATTGACAGGCGCGGAAGGGCCCCCTGCTGCAACTGTTCCTGCGGCGGCCGGGATAGCGGAAGATGACGCTCTGACCTCCCGTAAGTCCCCTTGCTTCTCCTTTCTTTACTGCTGGTGCTTGCCATTGACGATCCGTGACTAACCATGGCATGCCCTGCGCAGTGATCTCAGGACTGGAGGCTCGTCGGGTTGCCGAACCCGGGCCATCTACGAGTGGACCAGTGGTGGACATGCCGCCTGCTCCGGAACAGACTTCCCATACCGAGCCGGCCCCACCAACTGCTGATCAGGGGGCTGCGGACGCCGGCGGAGCTGACATCGGAGAGAGGTCGGGGGCTGACGAGGGTGTCAGTGCCGCTGGGGAGAGAGAAGAAAGTCGCCCAGATGTTGGGAAACCTATCCCTCATGAGGATCTCCCAGGGTCGGACCCTGCAGCAGACCTGCTGGCTGCCTTCCCTGCCTACCGGCCTGCCGACCCCGAGGAGATGGACGACTCGGACGCGGAGGCGGTCGAGGAGAGCCGGATAACGCGCCGCAGGGGGTGGAAGTGCATCCAGTGCTTCCTCAAGCGAGACCCATCGGAGTGGCTGGGGCGCATGGGATCACTTCAAACCTCGCTGCGCTTCCTGTGTGCCGGGGGAGCTGATGCTCAACGCCTCCATCTGACAGTCCGTGATTTCATGGCCGAAAAGATGCGCGAGAGCTGCCGGCGTGCCGACGTCACACAAAGTCGGGACATGTCGGAGAGCACGCGGGCGCTCCTCACGGCGGAGCAGGAAGTCCGGCGTCTCTAAGGGCAGGCGGCAGAGAAGGAGGCCTTCGTCGCAACGTGTACCGAGCTTGTGGAGCAACTAGCAGCCCAGCTGGTTGACGCCCAGGTACAGCTGACGGAGGCGGGCCAACAGATGGTCACAATTCAGGTCGAGCGGGAGCGTGCACAGGCCAGAATCAACGAACTACGTGCTGCGACCGCCGACGAGGAGAGGGCATGCAGAGAGCGAGAAGCAGCCCTGGAGGCCGCCAGCCAAAGGGTAGCGGCGTTAGAGAGACTCATTCAGCACGCTAATCCCTAGGGGCTTTGTTTTGTCGTTCCCAAAACATTTGCTTCCGCTACTTTGATCCATTTGTATGAATCGATATATTTATCTGCATCTTTTGGCTTAACATGCTCAACCACAATTCACTATCTTGCGGGAGCGTTAACCAAGCATCAGGCATCCATAGTTGGGCCTGGATTGCTGGAGAAAAGAGGGAGGTCATTCCTAGGGAAGGAGACCTCAAGCCTAATCAGTGTATTATCCCCCCAACTTGTTCCAACACACGAGCGGGACAATGCTAGGGGCGTTGAGATTTTATCCGAACATAGGGAAATGAGAAAGGGTGAATCGCGTGTCCCGAATCCAGACATCCACAACGGTCGGCCTTCCAGGAAATGCCCAAGACGGTAGGCGGACAGTGGATCGACCATAACAACTGCAATAGACGGACCGAAGGTCATCATTCATATTGCAGGAGGCGGACCACACGTCATCATGAATACCACTTTGGGGGTTCCTTCAGACACAAGGGTGGAAATCCAGATCAACAGGGCATGCGAAGCGTGGGGCGAAGTGACGATTGTTTGGACAGAATCCAACGCTCTCAGAATTGCGCCACCGTGGGGAAAGCGTATTAGGCGGATGCACTAATCTGGCCGTGAATCACCCCAATTCTCAGACAGCACCTATTTGACTAGGAAACCGTCACTTCCCATCATTGCAATGGGGCATCCCGAGCTGAATCGGGGAGAATATCACAACTGCACCACTCTACCAGAAGCCAGGCCAGACGGCCGGCGACGAGGAGGGGCGGGACTTAACGATCCCTGAGGCTGGACCCGCATTGAGATGCCCGGCCATTCCTACGTACTCCATCAGGCTGGAGATCAAGCCACACGTAGTTCTGAATGTGCAGTTTAACGTCATGCAGGACGTAGAATCCCGTTTAGGGGAGATCTTAGTTTAGGGTCGTAGAGCTCGGACCATAAGGAGAGATCTTAGTTTAAGGTCTTAGAGCTCGGACCATAAGGAGAGATCTTAGTTTAAGGTCTTAGAGCTCGGACCATAAGGAGAGATCTTAGTTTAAGGTCTTAGAGCTCGGACCATAAGGAGAGATCTTAGTTTAAGGTCTTAGAGCTCGGACCATAAAGGCTAGATCTTAGTTTAAGGTCTTAGAGCTCGGACCATAAGGGCTAGATCTTAGTTTAAGGTCTTAGAGCTCGGACCATAAAGGGAGATCTTAGTTTAAGGTCTTAGAGCTCGGACCATAAAGGGAGATCTTAGTTTAAGGTCTTAGATCTCGGACCATAAGGGCTAGATCTTAGTTTAAGGTCTTAGAGCTCGAACCATAAAGGGAGATCTTAGTTTAAGGTCTTAGAGCTCGGACCATAAAGGGAGATCTTAGTTTAAGGTCTTAGAGCTCGGACCATAAAGGGAGATCTTAGTTTAAGGTCTTAGAGCTCGGACCATAAGGACCTCAAAGTACGCCGCATCGTGGTCCTATCCCCTGGATATGCGAAGATGCACTGAGGGATAGTGTCAAGAGTGTCAAGGTTTCGCCTGGTCAGGATGGGAGGTGGAAAATGTGAATCATGCGGCCATTCACTCAAGGACTGGGGGCACCGGAGTAACGATATGGGAGTACTGCCGACCGTGGCGGAAAAGCAGCATCAATATCGCACTAACCGTTGGTGGAATGAGGCAGCAAACGAGCATCGACCGCTCAATCGCAGGATTCATATCGATTTGCTGCCCGAGGCCATTGGGGGTACCGGCCCAAGCCGGTGGGAGAGCACTGAGGCATTGTGTCCGAACCGTTCACGGGGGCTCCACCCAGGGCGTAGACGATGGGTCCGAATGAAAGGGAGCACGAAGCCTGAAAAGTGGAGGAAACCTGACCAAGCGGATCCTGACCCTCCTGGCAATAAACCAGAGTACTCTTGATACCGGTGGACCACTGCAAGGGGTCGGGGAACACGCCTTGAGGGTGACCTGAAGGCGGCGGATTCCCCAGAGAAGGGGGAATCTCTAAGAGTTGGGGGGCTGGACCCGAAGTTTCAAACATCCGGGCGTTCCTACGTATCCCATAAGGATGGGAATCAAGCCACACGTAGTTCTTGAAGCGCGGCGCAACACAATCGGGCACCAACGCGGGGAAGAGTGCGGGTCTGACCCTCGCACACAGAAGGAGCGGCATTTGATATTTCTTGTTTGTCCTTAAAGATGAATGGTTTTTCTTTGTGCGGCGACATGCCTGTGATTGAGAAATCTCTGGCGTCGCCACAATAATCAAGCAACGGAAGGCATTGATGAATGGCGTGGTTATTAACCAGCGCCCAACATGAGTGCCCCCTGAGGGGAACATCACGATGCAGTGCCGTTTCTCGTCGGGCGGCCAAGACGATCACAATTTACGGTCGTGTGGTAGGACCAGACAACACAGTTTAAGGTCGTGTGGTTCGGACCATGGAGGAATCCGCTTATCGCGGTACGGCGGACACGGCAGGGGTGGGAACATACCCAGCCCTGCGGTCACGCACGATTCCAGGAGAAGAGTCTTGGGATAGGGGTCTGCGTATGTCCATCACCTGAGGGGCAGAGATGCTAGCCTCTAGATATACTGGGCCCAGAACGCGATTGTTCCGGCGACTCCTTCCTCCTTATGGGGACGAGGGTCCAGCTACGCATGGCCCCTAGGGAGGATATCCGCATATATCCTTGGTGCTCAGATCATGGGAGCCTCGAACGACATCATTACCCTGGTTGGTCTGCCTAACGTGTAGAGGTGTACTGAAGGTCAGTATGAAGAGAGTGTCGAGATTCCACTACAACGCACAGAGGCGGAGTGTGATGAGGACTGCGCAACCAATGTTCAGAGCTTGAAAGAGCCGACATGGCGATCAAGGACATTGCTGACCATATTCGCAAGACAACATCCGATCGCGTCAGCCTAAGACGGGGCAAGAAAACGAGCATCGACCGCTCAATCGCAGGATTCATATCGATTTGCGGCCCAAGACCCGCCGGTAAATCGACCCGGAGTGGTAGGAGAGCTCTGAGGCATCGTACCCAAACCGCTAACGAGGATCCCTTTGAGTGAAGGCTCGAACAAGAGGAAGCGTGAGGCCTGAAAAGAAACACAGGACTTGTCGGGATTGAATCTGACACTACGAGTCATAGACCGAAGTACCCAAAACATGTTAACAGATCACCGAAAAGGGTCGGAGGACTCACCCAGAGAGCAACCAAAAGAGGGAAGATTCCCCGTGATCAACCAAGAGACGGGGATGGACCTGAAACACGAGCGTTCAGGCGGTCCTACGTATCCCATAAGGATGGGAATCAAGCCGCACGTAGTTCTTGAGAGGCGGTTTAACGTCATGCAGGACGATGAGAGGTGTGAGGTGGTCCCACACACGGGGGGAGGCGTACGGCGCGGCCAGTAGACCAACGCGAATGAGGATATAATCCCCCGCTCACGCGATACGCCTCGCACAAAAAGGAGGGGAACTTGGGCCAGAGGCCCGACGCGGGATAGAGATTCCCGGGAAATGGGGCTGGGCCTGAAACATGTATGTCCAGGCGGTCCTACGTATCCCATAAGGATGGGAATCAAGCCGCACGTAGTTCTTGAAGTGCAGTTTAACGTCATGCAGGACGAGAAAAGAAGGGGGGAGCAGAAGGCATCCCCAAACGTGGGGGGCGTACAGCGTGGCGAGCAAACCAACGTGAATGAGGGCATAGCCCCACGTTCACACCATACGCCGCACACCCGGAGGCAACTGGGCCAAGGGCCCGAGATGGGATGGAAATTCCCAAAGGATGGGGCTGGGCCTGAAACATGAATGTTCAGGCGGTCCTACATATCCCATAAGGATGGGAATCAAGCCGCACGTAGTTCTTGAGAGGCAGTTTAACGTCATGCAGGACGAATGCTGAACAGTTTAACGTCTTGTAGCTCGGACGTAGTACAGTTTAACGTCGTGTTGGACGAAACACTTGGCAGTTTAACGTCTTGCAGCGCGGACGATATGCTAGGCAGTTTAACGTCGTGCAGCTTGGACGTATGCAGTTTAACGTCGTGCAGGAAGTTGGCACACTCAGACAAAGTAATGCTTGAGGAACCTAACGTTGGTGGGAGGAGTGACACGCTCACCATCCATAGTCGCTAGGGAGTACGCGCCATTGGGATAGACCTTGTGGACAACAAAAGGTCCCTCCCACTTGGGCTCCAACTTGGGCGGCTTCCTGCCGGGGATCATCGGTGCTCTTAGGGCTAGCACTAGATCACCCTGCAGGAAGGAGCGGAGGCGAACCTTCTTATTGAAAGCTCGAGCCATTCTGCTTTGATGCCTCTCCAAGTTGTGCAAAGCGCGAAGTCTATTCTCATCCAGTGCTTCCAACTCGACTAGACGGGCTTCAGCAACTCTGTCCGGCACTTGCTGATCGTAGACCGCAGTGCGCAAGGACGGTAACTGGATCTCGATGGGCAGGACGGCCTCAGCTCCATACACCAGGGAATAAGGGGTCATCTGGGTGGAATTGCGAGTCGTCGTCCGATAAGCCCAGAGGGCGTTGGGGAGCTTGTCCGGCCAACTCTTCTTGTTCTGACCAACCATCTTTTGCAGAATGTTAGAGAGGGTTTTGTTAAACGCCTCGATCTGTCCATTCGCCTACGCATGATAGCGAGATGTATGGTTCGAGCGAATGTTATACTTGGCGTACAACTTCTTCAACTCGGCTGCTCAGAAATTGGTTCCGTTATCCGTGAGGATAGCGTGAGGCACTCCAAATCGATAGATGATGTTGGAGGTCACGAAGTCAGCGATCGAACAGGATTTGACCTCTCTGAGCGGAATCGCCTCTGCCCATATGGAGAAGAAGTCCGTGGCGGTCAGAATGAACCGGAACTGGCGAGCTGTCGCCGGTGGGTAAGGTCCCACAACTTCCATCCCCCAGACTGCAAAGGGCCAAGAATACCTGGTGGTATGGAGAGGCTCCGGCGGCCGATGCACAAAGTTCGCATGAACCTGGCATGCATGGCACCTCCTGGCATACTCGATGCAGTCATGGATCATGGAGGGCCAGAAGTATCCCAACCTCCGAATCTGGTGGGACAGCTTCGGTCCAGTCTGGTGGGCGCCACATGAACCAGCATGAACCTCTTGCATGACTCGTGGGATCTCAACTCCCTGAAGGCAACGGAGGAGAACACCATCGAATCCGCGTCTGTAGAGGATCTTCTCCAGGCCGGGACTGCTCTGGAGGACAAACTGCGATGCGCGGCGTCGAACTCGCTCGCGCTCGGCCCGATCCGATGGAAGAGTGCCATGTTGGAGGTACTCAACCAAAGGCGTCCTCCAATCAGGGGCTGATCCGACTGTCATATCTTGGGTACTCGGGGCTCCGAGCATAGGGGCAACTGTGGTGAGATTACTTACCAATGGGCCGCGATCTTCCTCCGGGATAACGGGAGCGATGAGCCTGCGGCGCGTCACGCGGATGATCAGGCTGTCCTGTTCAGGCTCCGCAAGTGACGCAGCAAGGCTGGCCAAGGCATCTGCTCGACCGTTCTGCGACCGGGGAATATGGACAATTTCTGGCCGAGAAGGGAACCGGGCCATCAGAAGGAGGGTGCACTCCAACAATGGCACAAGTTCCGGCTTCCTGACAACATAGTCGCCATTGATCTGCTTAACGACCAGCTCGGAGTCCCCTTTCACGCACAGACAGGGCACGTCGATCTCGAGAGCTAACTCGAGGCCGGTGATGAGGGCATGGTATTCCGCCTCATTGTTGGTACCGCCCTCTGACAACAGGAAAGAGTATGGAAGCACGGCTCGCTCCGGGGTAATGAAGACGATGCCCAAGCCCACTCTGTTGAGCTTAGGATTATCGAGTCTTCTACCGGTGGGGCTCTGGGAGGCACCGTCAAAGTGCATCTTCCAGCATGGATCGGCTCGATCAACCGAGAGAATGGTCTCATCAGGAAAGCCTAGATCCAGCGGCTGATCCGCGGAGCTCGGGTGAGCTGCCAGGAAGTCTGCCAATGCTTGCCCTTTGATGGCCTTCTGAGACACATACCTGATGTCGAACTGCTGGAGAATCACAGCCCACCGCGCTAGACGGCCAGTCAACATAGGTCGGCTCAGGATATATTTCAACGGGTCTACCCGAGAAACCAACTGTACCTCATGGTGCTGCAAGTAGTGCCGTAATTTCTGTACGGCAAATACGAGCGCCAGGAAGCTCTTCTCGATGGGGGAATACCTAACTTCCGCATCGAGGAGCATGCGACTGAGGTAATAGAGGCTATTCTCCATTCCCTCGTTGTTTTTCTGGGCGAGAAGGGCACCCAGGGACCGTTCCAGGGCGGTCACATAAAGGACCAGCGGCTTTCCGGATACTGGCGGCATCAGAACCGGAGGTTGAAGCAAGTACTGCTTGATTTCCTCGAAAGCGGTCTGACACTCTTTATCCCATACATAGGTGGCACCTTTCTTCATGAGCCGAGAAAAGGGCTTACACTTTCCGGCCAGATTCGCGATGAATCGGCGTATATAGGCTAAGTGGCCTTGGAACCCTTGTAGTTCCCGGATGGTACCTGGGGGAGGCATCTGGCTAATCGCCCTGATTTTCTCTGGGTCGATCTCAATACCCCGGTATCTTACCACAAATCCAAGGAACTTTCCGGAGGTGACCCCAAAGGCACACTTCAACGGGTTCATCTTCAGGCAGCGAGACCAGAGGAAGCCGAACACTTTCTCAAGATCTTTGAGATGGTCCCGACGCTGGCGCGATTTGACCACCAAGTCGTCGACGTAGCATTCCACCAGTGTGCCGAGGATCGGCTTGAATATGCGGTGCATCGCCCGTTGATAGGTGGAACCTGCATTCTTCAGGCCGAAAGGCATGACCCGGTAGCAAAAGGTACCTTGGGGGGCCCTGAAGGCAGTGAACTCTTCATCCTCAGGGGCCATCCGAATTTGGTTATATCCGGAGTATCCATCCATGAAGGAGAGGGCTTGGAACCCTGCCGTGGCATCAATCAACAGCTTTGTCACTGGAAGGGGAAAATCATCCCTCGGACAGTGGCGGTTGAGATCGCGGAAGTCGATGCAGACTCTGATCTGCCCGTTCTTCTTCCGGACCGGCACAATGTTGGCCAGCCATTTGGGGTACTGAACTTCCCTCACGAAGTTGGCTTTGATAAGCTTGTCAACTTCGGCCTCAACCATGGCACCGTGGGATGGGTGCATCTTCCTGGGAGGCTGCTTGAACCCGCGATGGTTCGCCGGGAGACCAAGGCGGTGGACGGCTACCTGAGGATCTAGCCCCGGCATCTCGTCATAGCCCCAAGCGAACACATCACGGTGCTGCCTGAGAAAGTCCACGTACTGCTGCCACTCCTCATAGGGCATGGCGGCACTGACCAATGTGGGTCTTGGATCGGCCTCGGTTCCAAGGTTCACCTGTATTAACTCATCGACCGTGGCGGGGACGCCCTCCTCAAAGGCTGGGGGTGCGTCTTCCATATCCTCTCCACTCGGGGAGGGATCGTCCACGGGAGAGACTGTGTTGGAAACTGCATTGGGGCTACCAGATCCTGCTGGGCCACTGGTGCTGGCGCGGGCGGTCGCGGTCATCTCATCAGGAGAGTCGCGGGCCGTCGAGACCATGGCGACGTCCAACCGGTGAATCGGGAGGACGTAAGCGTCATCCAGACTTGCCCAGGGATCACTTGCAACAGCGACAGGCTCAACCTCACCTGTCAGGATCTGCTTATCCTTGCTCTTGTAATAGTCCGCGTCCAGATAGCGGGCTTCACATGAGGCAAAAGGAGAGGCATCTCCTTGAAGCACGCCTACTCGACCATTAAGGGAGTATTTGAGGCATTGGTGGTATGACGAGGGAACCGCCGCGTGAAGGTGGAGCCATGGCCTTCCCATCAATGCGTTGTACGCAGTGTCCTGAGAGACTACCATGAAATCGGTGTTGGCAACCAAGTCACCGAACTGGGTCTTCAAACGTATCTTGCCGACCGTGGTTTGCTCGGTGCGGTCGTACCCCTGGATCCTGAGGTCGGAGGGAATCAAGTCATCCTCAGACAACCCCAATCTCCGGAGCGTCCGAGTTGGAATCAGGTTAATCCCGGACCCCGTGTCGACAAGACAGCGCCGAACTTCAAGGCCATTGAACTGGCCAGTGATACAGCGGACGAATATGTCCCTGTATAGGAGGGTCTTTATCCTTACCAGAGAACGAGATAACTGCCTGACATTCGGCGTCCTCGATCGTTTCGGCGTGAAAGGCCTCTGCAGCCGCAACCTCTGTCTCAAACTGGAGGGGGCTCTTCAGGGCTTCAGCGAGTGCCTCGCGCATCTCAGATGACATGCGCAGAGCCTCAAGGATGGAGAGCCTTTCTGGGATGTCGGCCAAGTGCTTCAGGACATCATACGTTTTGGCCAAGCGTGAGCCCCTGGTTGCAGGAGGTTGCTCTGCGGCTGGCGGCATGACGGGCCTTGCCGGTTGGATCGGCGGCCGACTGGTACTTGGCGCATCTCGCTGTTCACTGGCTGCAGTCCGGGAAATGGTCACCGTACTGGGGTCAGGAGGCCGGGATGGACCCGTGGCAGGGCGGAGCTGGTCGTGACGCGGCTGAGGCAGTTCTGCCTGGTCCCACACCACAAACAGCGGCGGAGGCGAATCCGTCATCCCTGAATGGGGGGGCGGCGCGCGTTGTGCTCGGTTTTGAGCTTGCTGCCTAGTCTCAGTGGCGTGCACGGCCTGGCTGGAGGTACCAACGGCTGTGCCCCGGCGACTCCTGCTACTGCGGTTCTTCCGACGGTGGCGACGACCGGGGACACTAGCGAGGTCCACCTGGTGTTCTTCAACGTCGGGAACCGAAAAGGGATTTACCAGCTCGACGGTGTTAACCGAAGCGTACCCAACACCGTCATCGGACGAATCATCCATCACCGGGCGGATCCGAGGGGGGAACCCCATCTCCGGGGGCATGAAATCACCGAGAGTGCGGGATAGTGGCGGAACCGGCGGGGCGCGCTCTTCCTTCCTGCGCTGCTGCCGTTTGCTCCTCTTGGAAGAGGCAGGCTGGGACGACGATGCCGAAGCAGCACCCGCAGATTCTGGGGGCTCAGGCTGATTCAAGCGCGCACGGATGATTCCATGGGCGCGAATGGTCGTCTTGCGGGCCATCCAGTTATTATACTTCTGGGATCCGCGGTTGGAGACCAGCTGCCATTCGTCCTCGTTGCCACTATCGTCATCTGATCCCACGAACACGCCCGCCACTTGTGCTGGAGCTGGGCCCAACCTGATTACATTGTTGTTAATCTGGTCTTGGAGCCAATCCTTAAACACATAGCACCGCTGGATGGTGTGCCCCAGGGCCCGATGGTAGGGGCAGTAGCGGGGGTTATTCGTAAGATGTGCCTCCTCTGGCCTCCAACACTCAGTCAGTCGCACAATTCTCTGCTCCAGGGCGCTCCGGAAATAACCGGGGACCTGATCCTCATGGAATGAGTAAGTCAGGTGTCGCGGGACCCTGGGAGCATGGTCTTGACGAGGGGTTGGAGGGGCCGGCCGAGGAGGTGGACCCTGATTATCTCGCCTGGGTTGCGGCGGTACATTACGCGGAGGGGCCGGCCGGTTCTGAGGCTGCCGCTGCTGGGCCGGGAACTGAGCCCGTGGAGGCGGATTCCTGTGAGGCTGTGGAGCTGGCCTCGCCGGAAGCAGCTCCAACGGCCTGGGGGCCTCTATCTGGGCAACAGCAGCGGGCTCAGCCCTGCTGACTCTCCTTGCAGGAATCATAGGAGGTTGCGGGTGTGCCTGGCTGGCCTGTTGCAGGGCTTCCTCAAGACGTTGAGCTTTGTCTGAGAAGTCCCTGAACCCTCCGGGGTAATTCTGAGTGATCAGGGAAGGGACCAGCTCGGTCTTGACGTTCCCGACGCACATTGTCAGCAACTGCTCCTGAGTCAATGGCATGTCAAGGGAATACGTGAGACCCTTCCATCGGGCGACGAAGTCCGCGACTCGCTCATCAGGCCTCTGCTTGCACTTGAAGAGGTCTGCGATACTTGTCTTCCGGGTCGTGGAACTGAACTGGTAGATGAACTGTCTACGGAGGTCCTCCCACCTCATCCGCATAGGGAAGGGAACTGTCAGAGCGCTCCGGGGATAAGCTCCCGAAGCGGTTGGACGTTGAGGTAGGCAGCGGTGCCTCCCTGCGCGGCCCTCGGGGGCGGCAGTGGTGGCGAGGTGCAGCCTCCTCAAGGTCCAGGCGAGCCATGTCCCTAGTGGGGATAACTCCCTCTTCCTCATATCTCTGCACCAGGGTGTTGATCACCCTTCTCTGGATGACCTCCGAGGGAGAGAGAGGGCGTGGTCGTCCCGCAATTGCGGCTGCTGGGACGGCCGTGGAACAGGCGGGACCGCGCGGAGTAGCCACGTCGGTGTTTCCCCTACCTCTGCGCCAGTGGGCGGGTGGCGATCGGGCACTGGATCGGGCGACCTGATTTCTGAAAGCAGGGAGAAGGACCCATTAACACTGACAGGAAAAAGGAATCGACAACCAACCATTAGCGCCACGACGCCTTCCGTGGGGGGAACCCAGGCCCTCGACGTTGCGAGACGGAGTGCCCGATGTCCCTTCCCCAGCCCCTGGCGGGTTAGACTGAATGCTTGGCCGGGCAACATGCCGGTCTTCCAACACCTCTGAAATCCATCGGTCTTCGTATCTAGGAGAAGAGATTCACGTCGGGTTCACCATTTTTCTGTTTCGGTGCGGATGTGCGTCGGGTTACACTGTTCCGCCAGGACGCGTTCGCGCGTGCACCCGTCAACCCGAGGGGATGGGCGCGCGGCTTGTGGTCCCGCAGTCCCGCTTTCCAAAGGCGGGCGGCATCTGTCCCTTATTCAGGGGCGTCTGCTCCTTGATCGAAACCGGGATGATGGGATGTCGGCTCCTCCTTCCTTGGACGTCTCCTCGGAACTCGTCGCCTAATCCGGGTCTCCCTCATAGATTTAAGACATGCTCGTGAATCTCGTTCCCGGTGCCATATCTTCATGGACACCGGTTAATTACGCTGCTTCCGCCCGGACGCTCCAAGGAGTCTGGTCGGGGCAGCAACCTGCGGTGAGGAGGCCGGGTGGCTCTGGGTGCTGGGGGCGTGTCGTAACACTGCGGCTCTGCACGTCTGTCTTCCGTCCTTAATAGGGCTTCTCGAAGCCAGGATGGCCTGAGGCATCCCGCACTGGGTGCGGGGAACTATGTCCCCTGAGGTTTTTCTCAGCTTCCCATGTTTAACACGGGGTATGCCGCGAGTTTAACATCCAGCGGGGACGGCATCAGACTGATCAACACGAAGAGTGGATCAGATGACAGAACCCCTTGCGGGGAACCTCCAACGCTGGGGCCAACACATGGGTGGCTTCCCAAGTGATATGGAGTGGAGTGAAGTGGCATGACCCCACCGGGATGTGGCGGCCCAGGTAAGGATCAGGATGGATGATGGAGTGAAGAGCTTGGACCCCGTAGAGGCTTCCTACGTACCGCGCGTTAGCACGGATCAAAGTCAACGTAGTTCGGGTATACAGTTTAACGTCATGCTGGACGTCGGCAAGCCGACTCACGAAGGGGTCGAGGCCGCCGGGCGGAGGATTGAACCGAACCACCTCGCACAGAGGGGGATGGAACGGCCGGGTGGATCACAGTTTCACGTCATGCTGGACGATAAAAGGAGAAATGGAAAAAGGGGCTGTGGGGAGGCACAGTGGAGATACACACGGGCAGTCTCCCACAGGGGCGGATTCATAGGTGAATCGACGCAAGCGTGAACCCTGGAGGGGTCCACTGATGGACGAACCGACGTGAATACGACCGGGACGACCAGGTGGTGGGCTTGAACCTCAGGGAGGCTTCCTACGTACCCTGTTTAGAAGACAGGGATCAAAGTCCACGTAGTTCATTCTGTCAGGACTTACGCACTTGAGGCAGCCCGGATGCGGCAAAACTCAGTTGGAAGGGACTTGGACCGAAATTAGGAGACACCTCGATCCCAGTCACACCCTCTACTGGCTTCGGCGGTGGGGGAGCGCAATGGAGATACACATGTGCAGCCCCCCACAAGAAACTATGGGTTTGTAATACCCTACCCCCGTGGGGAAAAGCCGCTCCCATTAAATCGTCTCTAAAGAGGGGCAATCCCGACATCCCTGCAGAGACGAGCGGGTGAGGGCCACATCCAAACCGGGGGGGACCCTGCGTGCGAGGCACGGGATCGGGTGATGCGGACGGTTTAGCGTCTTTCCGGACGAAGTACAGTTTAACGTCGTGTGTTGAGGACGAAGCGGACGGTTTAACGTCTTGCCGGACGAAGTACAGTTTAACGTCGTGTGTTGAGGATGAAGCGGATGGTTTAACGTCTTGCCGGACGAAGTACAGTTTAACGTCGTGTGTTGAGGACGAAGCGGACGGTTTAACGTCTTGCCGGACGAAGTACAGTTTAACGTCGTCTGTTGAGGACGAAGGTGCTTGGCAGTTTAACGTCTTGCCGCACGGACGATAGGGGGTAGGCAGTTTAGCGTCGTGCAGCTTGGACGTAGTACAGTTTAATGTCATGTTGGACGGATGCAGTTTAGCGTCATGCGGGATGAATGTGCAGTTTAACGTCATGCTGGACGTTGGTTGCCGCTGATGGGTCAGTGTCACTTCGCGCGAGCCTGGAGGGCCGCACGGGAAGACAACGCACGGTGCGGGCACCCAGGATGAAGATCATCGGGCGCCACGCAGGCGGGTACCCTCAGGGGGTCAAGGGGGGCGACCCTGGCGGATTGCGCGCAAAAGAGGAGCGTTGCACGCAAAACAGCAGGTTGGCGCGCAAAATGGCGGGCTGGCGCGCAATCGGGCCAGCCCTTTGCGCGCGGATGATTGAGATTGCGTGCACCGGGCTTCGGGTAGCACGCGGGGGCAACGGCTCATTCTCTAACGAATGGCCACTTTGAAAATGGGGGGTGCGCGCAAGAGGCTTCTTTTGCGCGCAAAGGCCTTCGGGTTAAGGATTATTCAAAGGAAAGGAGCCAAGGGGATTGCGCGCGAAGGCGAACCCCAAGGCTCTATTGCGCGAAAGAAAGGAGGTTACCTGAAGATCGGAATTGCGCGCGGAAGGGGTTGGATTGCGCGAACGAGCGACGCTTCGGATTCTGGCAACCTTCAAAACGTCGGGGGTCGCCTTATATTTATAGGCAACCCCGGGCGCGGAATCCGGTCTCGGGCGCGGAATTCTCTTCGCGGGCGCGGAATCAGGACCCGGCGCGCAAGGGAGCCGCGCAGGCCATGGGCGCGCAAAATAGCGCGCCGGCCCAGCGCATTGCGCGCATCCCGGGAGGATTGCGCGCTGCGACTCAACTTTGCGCGCGGGCCTCTGAAATTTCGCGCAAGTCCTCCGGGCCCTCCGGAACGTGCCTCTGACTCCAAATATCACTTCGCTTTCCACATTCGGAGCTTCGTTTGGGAACAACGGACTTTTCCAGCGTCTACAATGATTTTAATCATAATTATCTAAGAAGTCTAAACCAATGATAGAAAAATATATTTCCATGGGGGATTAGCATCATCATTAATAAAATTAATGTAGGAAAAAATATTTTCCAAATCATTACAATGAGGTCATAACATACATTGATCTCCTGAAACATCATAGGATAACCAGCAAAAATACCACGAAAAAAATGATGAAGCTAAAAACCAAGTAAGGCAATAAATAAGGTAATAAATCTTAATGGTTGAGATTGAATGAATAACATAATATTATAAAATGTATTATTTAATAATAACCATAATGAATCATGAAATATATAACATTAAATATTATGATCATGTAAATATAGGAATCATCCAACAACATATAACATGACATAAACACAAGTTTATGATAACTCCAACACTATTAATCATGGGGAATAATGACCCATAATGGAATACATTCACTATTTAATCTAAATCATGACCAATGAAGAAGATAAAGAATTACCCAATTCATTGGAGTTCAATTTAGGATCACCCATAAATAAATTTCATGAATTAATGTGTGATATAAAGAAAAAAATATAATGGTAAACCATTAGGTTTATCCATAGAAAGAAATAGGTATTGTAATAATGTATTAAGGCGTACGCAAAGGGTGTATAACAATCATATCCATGAAATAAGGGTCTTAAATAAATATTTTTCATTCATAGTGAAAATATAAGAATTTGTTCTTTATAATTATATCTAACTTAATTGATCAAAATTAGTGGTTATGTAATATTAGAAATGAGACAGGTTAATGTGATTTAAGGGAATTGTTTAAAGTGTATTTAAAGAGAAAAAAAAGAATAATTTTTTTTATAAATCCATAAATGCACTGAAAATTTTTTTCATGATAAATTAATATATTTTAGAAAAAAATTAGTGGATTAAATTATTATATGCAGTGAACTTAAAAATTTGTATGAAACGTAAAAGATTACTTCAATTGGGTTTTCTTATCATGGGTAATTGATAATAATACTATTTAAAAAATGTATTTACCCATGAAATAATTTAGGATTTTTATTTATAAAACTATCTGTAACATATATAGATAATTTTCATGTTCTCTATAAGAATAAATAATAATTTCATTTGGGTAAATATGGGGAAACCGTAATAAGAAAGAAAATGGATGTTCGGAGAGACCCCTTACCTTATATCTGAAAAATATATGCCCTGGAACTTAATATCCTGGATAATAAAATTAGATCATTAATTACATAATAAAAAACCACTTCCACAATTATTTAATTTATTATAATTTCATTAAGTTCATTTATGACAATTTTGATGATTTATAAATAGAAAATTCATCATTCTCAGATCGTCTGTTTCATGGTTTCATGGTCTTTTAACTTGTATATAATTTCCCAAGTTCTTTTCCAATGGGAATAATTTTATAAAAGTAAAATTATATACCACTCATATAATTACCTATTTTTAAATTTTAACCTATATCATTATATTTTTTTGATATAAGGATTAATAATTTTATAAAAATTTATTGATAAAATTTTAGTTTATTTTTTTGGGTTTACTATCCATCATGAAATAGTTTGGTTTTATTTGATATTATATATATATAAGTTACATAACATAAAATAAGTTAAAATATAAATATTAAAATTTTATTTAACCACAATAATAATTTTATGACCATCCATGATGGTGGTAATGGAAAATTAAAAATCATTATTCATTGTGATGATAAACTGCCATAATTTGGACATCTATTTTTGTTTCTTTGAGTAAGAGGTGATGAGAAAATATGTGGAAATATGAAATTAAATTAGAAATATAAATTTCATGCATATGAATTATTTTTTATTTATTATGATTTTAGATATTAATAAGTTGAGGATAAGCTAAAATAATAAATTCAAATAAAATGGAAGGCTTGAGAAAGAATCCCCTTAAATATCTCTTCCATTAATGAAGCATTGGGGAATATGGAGATGTTACTTTTTTTACACAATAATCATATTAATATTATGAGGGTGAGGAAGTGTTTTTTAGTGATTTTGAAGGATTTATTTCTAATATTTTTTGAGGAGAATGGGTTGTGAGGGGTGGTATTTATAATGTAGGAGATGTTTTTTTATATAAATTTCCCAAAATATTAGATTATAATAAATTTATTTGATAACAAAATACCACCCAATAGAAAATGATTCTACTCTAAGATGAAATAAGGTTATAACATCATTATTCAATTAAATTTAGATATATTTCGGTTTTATTTTACATATTCTCATTTTCATTAACCAATAATTAATATATTTTTATTTAACCACTCTAAAAAAATTAATATTAAAACTATTTATTTTTTTCTTATATGATGTAAATTGGACCCTAAATGTCCAATTTATGATATTTTAGATCATATAAAATTTTATTCTAATTTATAACTTTTTTATTAATTTTATATATTTTTAATAAATTATTAATCCAATAAAATATTATTATTGCCAATTTTGTAAATATTCACTACATTAACTTTTAAAATCATCAATAAACCCATTAATATTAGAGAAAACTATTTTATAATATCCTATATATATCATGGTAATGTAGATAAAACATTGACCATCTTAAATATATCTAATTATATTATTTAAAATAGTTTTATTATAATTTATTTGATAGTTTAGTTAATTGAATGATTACTTCATCATCATTGTGTATAAATTTAGAAAAATAATATAATTCTTAAAAATATTAAATAAGTTACCATGATGTATATAAAGGACTTTTCATTTACAAGTCATATTTATTGTCTATAATATATTCTTATTAAGACAATATTAATAATATTATACTTATTAATAATGAGAGTGGGACATTTTTCACATTCATTGATTTTAATATTTTTAAATTAATTTTTATATAATTGTTTCCATTAAATAAATAAATTAAAAAAATTATGTATCAAGGGTATAAATTAAATCATCTAAGAATAATTAGGTTGAAAACATACGGTCGTATCACTTAATTTTTTTATCTTGATTAACCTCATTTAAACTTTACCGAGGTGATAAATTTTTTTATAGGTACAATTCATATTCACCAAAAATAAAGTGTCTCTATCTAAAAAAATAGAACTAATGATTCAAAATATTAAATATATTTTCAAAAAGATTAAAATATAGTGTCCATTATTTAAACTAATATTAAACTAGAAATACGCAAAGAAAAATAATTTTTTTGATTTCTTTTAAGTATAATATATATTTATAAAAATTTCTTATATTGATTTTGTATCTGTAGAAATTATTTATTTATTTTTAATAAAATATTAATAAATATAGTTTA
This sequence comes from Viscum album, assembly GCA_963277665.1. Lineage (NCBI taxonomy): Eukaryota > Viridiplantae > Streptophyta > Magnoliopsida > Santalales > Viscaceae > Viscum > Viscum album. The sequence goes on along the minus strand of OY728135.1, from coordinate 1,465,124,124 downwards.
AAACTTATCCAAAAAAATTATATGTTTTAAAATAATATATAGTTTTTATGTCAATGCTTATTTTCACTATTGATTAAAATCTCAAATTTTTATAAAATTTTGAAAAATTAATAAGTAAGATAATTTTGACATGATAAATAAAAAAATTAATTTTAAATTTTAAAATAATTTTCCAATATGTTTTAAAATTAACTATATTTATTGTATCATAGAATGAACAAAATTGTATTTCGAAGAAAACATATTTTTGATGAATAATATGACTTTATTAAAATTTATTATTTTATTTCCAAATCTTTATTATATTTAATGATATGGTTATTTATTTTAATAACATCCAACTTACTAGATTTGTTAAAAAAGTTATACTAAATATAATAATATATAAATTTCATTTCATGGTTTGTGTAAACTCGGTTCTGTGTTCAACATTAGCAACCAATGAAAAAATAATAATTATTAGAAATATTTTAAATAAATATTAGTGTTTCAAATTATTCCCCTCTTATAAAATTTAATCTGAAAATTTTATTTTTACGAACTAATGTGAAAATAAGATATGGTTCTTATCATTCATCGATTCCTCTGGTTTACATTTATCATCTTCTTCTTTGTGGTTCAACCAGAGTAATTTAACAAGATGGGTGGCCTTATCACATATATCCTAATATCTATAGTCTATGAGATTCATTAGATGATACTCATAAGAGAGATAATTCTATAGATATACCTCCATTTAATATAGTATATTTCATAGATCTGGTATGTACTTTCCAAGGAGGGATAAATGGAATACATAATTTATTTTATACAAGTTTGGTGGAAGTTCTAGTCAAAATTCTACAGTTCTTGTATAATAAAGAATCTTAAATTCCCCAACATACCTAGGATATAGCATTCCATTCCTCTCAAATATCATGGATCTATTGCAAGGAGATATCCATAGGAATACATTATCTCCAACATCAATTCATTGTCTTGTCGATGATTATCATTATACTTTTCTATAGAATTTGGTAAGTCCTGATCTGATGCTAAATGATCATCATCCATTTTACAATTTCTTAGACCCTGTCATGTTCTAGAAGCTTACATTCAGTGACATCATAAAAATATAAAACTTTTCTATAACTATTCCCATAAAATCCTTATTGTGGGTCCATTTGGATTCTTGATTATAAACTATTAATATAAGAGGAATTAACCAATGGATCATGTTGATCACATTATCCCTTAGAGAACAACAAATATTCTCTCAATAGTTATCCTAGTGTTTGAAATTTCCAGTCAAATTCTTCATCAGTATAAGGGAGATAATGTGTAAAGAAGCACTTTATAGTGTTTAGATCATGATTGGGACTTTTCCAGAACACGGAGTTAAATATTATATTTCAATACGTTATAATAAATAATTGTTCTCAGTGAAACTGCCCCACTTATCTGTTGTACACCCATGAAATTTTATTGAGTGAAAAGTCCATTTTAATTTCAATAAAGTGAACTGTATTTATTAGATGATCCAAAAAAATTTATATTTCATTATTCCTGATTGGTTTTTTAGAATTCTGGTCATAATGTTAATGGTGATTTCTTCGTATTTACATTTTTTATCAGTAATGGTTTCATCATCACCATAGATGTTTTCACTTTATCATTCACTTCTTGACATACCAAGAACATTTATGTATATTCAGTGATGTCACTAGTTGACCTATGCACCTCATTAAATATATATCTCTTAATCATTGGATATGATGGTACACATAGTTTTCATCCAAATATTACAACTCCATCCTAATGAGTTTTTGCTCCATGTATTTCCCCTTCTTGATAAATTTCACCTTCTTCTCAATTTCCATGTCATTTCATTGATCACATTAACTTCTTCACAAGGGATGGTTGAGAAATCATTTGATAATATAATTCTGATGTTCCTTCCCATATCATTCTCTATTTTAGCATATATTTTATAAGAATATTGCATCCCTCTCAATTCTAATCAATGATAAACTTACATGATCCTTTCTCATTAGATAATACTCCACATTATGTACTTTACCATAATGATAATTTACTATGAAATCATATTCCTTGATTAGATCTAAAAATCTTAGATGGTAGAAATTAATAACATTTTCTCTCAATATATATTTAGGTATATTGTGATTAATATATCATTCACACTTCTCCCCATATAGATAATGTGGACATGTTTTTAATTTGATGATCACATCAACCGACTCTAGATCACATGTAGGATAGTTTCTGTCATGAACATTCAACTACCATGAGGTTTAAGATAAACATTATCATTATGTATCTATATGAATCATAAGTCCTTATTTTATTCATTTATGTATACCAAAAATAGTTTTTTTAATTGTGTAGTGTGAGTAATGGTGGATTTATAAATCTCTTCATCAAAAAATGGAAGTATTTTTCACATTCACTTGTCCCTAGTAATATTTTCACCCTTCTGATATAGTAAGTCTTGTGTGTTTTAAAATCTATAAAAGTTCATTAAAATCATAATAAATACCCATATTGCCCCATGAAATTAAATATCTTCATTACATATGATAGTTTGTTCCACTCCACATTCTCCTTTATCATAGAAGGGCCAAAAGATATCCCTTTTATTGATATTTTCCTCAGGAATGATTCTTCCTTCATCCAGAACTCACATTTAATATACACTGAATATTGTTTCTCCTTTTTAAATTTTTTTAATCAATATTTAAAAGGTCATCATGCTCTATCATTCACTTGGACTATATTATAATATCAATTATAATTACAATCACAAAATTTTCATGGTAATATATAAAGACTAAATTCATTGTGTTCATGAATATTTCAGTGGTATCAGTGACTATTTATGGAATAACTATGAACTCATATTGTTCAATCATTGTTTGAAATGAAGCCTTGGGAATATCATCCTTCTTCACCATTAATTAGTGATTTCTTGGGTGAAGGTCCACCTTAGAAAAATACATATCACCACATAGTTGATCAAATAAGTCATCCTTATATAGAATGAGACACATTTTATTTATCAAGTATTATTGATATCATGATAATAATTGTATAGGCTCATTGATCTATCATTATTCTTAACCAGTTAGACTAGTTCACCCCATGATGAAGCACTCAGGCATATAAAACCCCAATCCACATTCCCTGGTAACTACTTCTATTGTTATTCAAACTCAATTATGTCCATATTAAAATAATTATTTGTTATATTCAATGGTCCATATATAAGATCGATTGAAAACTCAACCTATTGATTATGAGGAAGATTATGAAATTCTTAAAGGAACACATCAATTTAGTATCTGAAAAAGTGAATGAAAACAGGTATGATCATCACCTATGAATCAATAATTTGTTCTTGATATGATTTCTCATATGGTAATAATATCCACACATGAGTTTGGGATTTTTAAAGAAGATACATCATCCTCTTTACACAAGAAAATAATTGGAGGATTCATCTTTATTTAAGTTGTAATATCCCTCCCCCAAAATTTGATTTTGTACTTATATAGTTATAGATAATCCATGCACAATATATCAAAAATCTCCTCTAAAATTATTATAATGATATTTTCTTAGAGGTTCAGCCCAAAAACATTGACCAAGGGTGACTGTATACATTACATGAAATAATTTCACCATTTATTTCTCTAATAAATAAGAAAACATGCATATTTTAATGTTATGTTTGAATAGTTCTACTAAAAATTCAAAATTTGACCTAATCTATCGAACTAAAATCAAATAGAAAATTTCCTATTATTGAATAAATTATTTATGTACATGTCACCACATCATTTTTGGGTTTCACCTCAGTAGTAGTGATAGAATATGACTTTCATTTTTTCCATGTAGGTTATTCCTGCATATTTTCCCCAAAAACCATTGGTTTTGGGAACTTTCTATCATAGTTACCATATTTCCTCTAGTTAAAAAATAGAAAAAAAGGTATAGTGTTCATCTGAAAATTATTCTCCACCTCTTTTAATGGGTTTCTTTATTTCAAAATGACATTGATTATCATGTTGGATATTTATTCCAAACATAAAGCATCTTCGGGTTCCCCTTAAAATGTTTTCATTTTGTTTCCTCCCTCTTGATTTCCATTTATGGAGTTTGATAATCTTTCACCCATGATATGTTTTTATTGGCCTGCCTAAAGGGAATCACATCTTACAATTATTCTCTCTAGTTCCATGAGACCACTGGGAATCACAAATCAACATCAAAAATTTTCGGTATTACTAAAAATATATTTATAACTATCAACGAAAAAAAATTTAAAGTATTTTAATAGACTCAAAATCAAACCACAAATGAATTGATCCACATTACATTTAGTTCTAATGAAAATTCCTGAGGTATACCATGAATCTATTCAGATGTTTTATTCATATTCTCTAATAGAATCATCTTATATTCTTTTCAAACTAGGTAACTACCTCTCCATCATAAGATGTATTGTTTGTGGAAAATAATTTTTTTAATCCTTCCCTATCAATGGATTAAATTTACTAATTAGTCATCATGTTTTTTGATCTTTTTACACCATTGAGTATCTTCCCCTTTAAAACAATAGACTCGTAGCACAACATTGTCTTATTTTGAGAACTGAAGAACATATAATATCTTATAACATGAGTTAATACATTAGTCCATGATGATGGGATCAGAATATCCTCTAAATATATGAGGCCTTTGTTTCATAAATGATTATATTTCAACTTTATGTTTCTTGGGAGTATAAGGGAATTCCATTTCATTAAATTTTTTATTCAAAACATGAGGTAGTTGGGCCTTTACTACCATGATGTTTTGTGCTCCCATTCCCATCTAATGATCTGTTTCATTAGTGCATTCATCTTATATTTTGTCACATTTATTTTTTGGATCGTTTCTCATTTTTTTCATCCATTTTATAATAGAAAAAATAAAATAAAATTAGTGGGGATTTCAAACATAACAAATGCGAATATAAAAAAATAATAAAAAACATATAAGGATAAAAATATAATTGGAAAATATTTTATATGTTGTTATTACCTCATTTCCAATATAGTTTATCCAAGGTGATAGAGTTCTCCCAAGGGGTATTTATATGGTTTTCTATTCATAATCCCCAAAAGTAACTATATTATGCACTGATACCAACTATAATAACTCAACATTTTTAAACTTCTCATTACATGACATTATGAATAATTATTTAATAAATATAAACCCTGGATATTAAATTAAAGTGTCTCTGTAATATTAGGTACATAATAAGAAAAAATGAAATGTTACATCCTGTCCCATGTGACACACACTGGTTCACCAATTCGATTAGCATCATGACCTCAGGCGCACCTCCCCGTATATGAGAGGCTTCTGACTAGTAGTGAGGATCTAATATTGATCATGGGAATATTGTACCGTATTCAAAAAAATGGAAACAATAAAAATAAATAAACAATTTCAAAATGATATAATCATAATAAGAATAATACCAACATCACATGATTAAAAAAACCATAGAAAAGTTTCCAAAACAAAATCAATTGGTGTTTTATGCAAAATATAGGTAAGGTGTCAAAATGAATACCCAAAATAAAGAAACTGACAAATCCCAAGAATAGATCAATACTATGTTAGGGTCCCTCATACATGATCTGTCACATATCTTTAACATAACATAGGGATATTTCCCATATCCTATATAGATAACATGATGTTTATTCATATATAGATCATGCAGCTCGAGTAGTGTGTGAGTACAACTTAATAGGTAACCGCCAATGGCATGTAAAGAAATACAAATACAATAATAATGTATGTTGTATTATAAGGAATAAAATACCTAAAATAAGGTAACTAGTTTACATATTTAATTATTCATTATTTAACAACATTAATTACCTAGTATCATGATGAAACGCGAACCATCAATAACTGCTTCGTCCCATGCCAGAGCCTAGACCATATAAAATGGTGATTCAAAATTCATTATTGCAGGCCTTTAGTTTTCAATTTTTATTTAAATTCATATCACGGCTAATTGGAACCACAGTCCAATGCCATCATTTGGGCCAATATAGCCCTGGATAGGACCCTGTGGGTATATGATGCTTCTGTCAATGTATGATAACCCATTTATCAACCAATCAAAAAAATGGGATTTTGAAGTATAAGTCTCCGTCCAACACTCTTTCCCCAACCAAACACAAATGTGGGATTTGGAAGCACTAGTCAATGTCCCATGATCTAAAACGCATGCATGATTTTGGGTCAAGAATGAAATTTCATGTGTCGTGTGGGTATTTGGATCATTATTACATGTCCTACAACAAATTTATTTCACAATCACACAAGTGGAATTTTGATGTAGTAGTCAATGTCCCACACTCATTTATGAGTCAAACACATTATTCATGAATATCAAAATTCACAAGGTTAATCATCCTTAACCCTCTTATAAATATTTCTTATCATGGAATATCAATTAAATTATCAAAAAAACATGGTTTAATACATTAATCACATGGAATAATTGTTTCGGTGCGGATGTGCGTCGGGTTACGCTGTTCCGCCAGGACGCGTTCGCGCGTGCACCCGTCAACCCGAGGGGATGGGCGCGCGGCTTGTGGTCCCGCAGTCCCGCTTTCCAAAGGTGGGCGGCATCCGTCCCTTATTCAGGGGCGTCTGCTCCTTGATCGAAACCGGGATGATGGGATGTCGGCTCCTCCTTCCTTGGACGTCTCCTCGGAACTCGTCGCCTAATCCGGGTCTCCCTCATAGATTTAAGAATGTTCGTGAATCTCGTTCCCGGCGCCATATCTTCATGGACACCGGTTAATTACGCTGCTTCTGCCCGGACGCTCCAAGGAGTCTGGTCGGGGAAGCAACCTGCAGTGAGGAGACCGGGTGGCTCTGGGTGCTGGGGGCGTGTCGTAACACTGCGGCTCTGCATGTCTGTCTTCCGTCCCTAATAGGGCTTCTCGAAGGCATGATGGCCTGAGGCATCCCGCACTGTGTGCGAGGAACTGTGCCACCCGAGTTTTTCCTCGGCTTCCCATGTTTAACACGGGGTATGCCGCGAGTTTAACGTCCAGCGGGGACGGCATCAGACCGATCAACACGAAAAGTGGATCAGATGACAGAACCCCTTGCGGGGAACCTCCGACGCTGGGGCCAGCGCATGGGCGGCTTCCCAGGTGATGTGGAGTGGAGAGAAGTGGCATGACCCCACCGGGATGTGGCGGCCCGGGTAAGGATCAGGATGGATGATGGAGTGAAGAGCTTGGACCCCGTAGGGGCTTCCTACGTACCGCGCGTTAGCATAGATCAAAGTCAACGTAGTTCGGGTATACAGTTTAACGTCATGCTGGACGTCGGCAAGCCGACTCACGAAGGGGTCGAGGCCGCCGGGCGGAGGATTGAACTGAACCACCTCGCACAGAGGGGGATGGAACGGCCGGGTGGATCACAGTTTCACGTCATGTTGGACGATAAAAGGAGAAATGGAAAAAGGGGCTGTGGGGAGGCACAGTGGAGATACACACGTGCAGTCTCCCACAGGGGCGGATTCATAGGTGAATCGACGCAAGTGTGAACCCTGGAGGGGTCCACTGATGGACGAACCGACGTGAATACGACCGGGACGACCAGGTGGTGGGCTTGAACCTCAGGGAGGCTTCCTACGTACCCTGTTTAGAAGACAGGGATCAAAGTCCACGTAGTTCATTCTGTCAGGACTTACGCACTTGAGGCAGCCCGGATGCGGCAAAACTCAGTTGGAAGGGACTTGGACCGAAAGTAGGAGACACCTCGATCCCAGTCACACCCTCTACTGGCTTCGGCGGTGGGGGAGCGCAATGGAGATACACATGTGCAGCCCCCCACAAGAAACTAGGGGTTTGTAATACCCTACCCCCGTAGGGAAAATCCGCTCCCATTAAATCGTCCCTAAAGAGGGACAATCCCGACATCCCTGCAGAGACGAGCGGGCGGGGGCCACATCCAAACTGGGGGGGGGGGACCCTGCGTGCGAGGCACGGGATCGGGTGATGCGGACGGTTTAGCGTCTTGCCAGACGAAGTACAGTTTAACGTCGTGTGTTGAGGACGAAGCAGACGGTTTAACGTCTTGCCAGACGAAGTACAGTTTAACGTCGTGTGCTGAGGACGAAGCGGACGGTTTAACGTCTTGCCAGACGAAGTACAGTTTAACGTCGTGTGCTGAGGACGAAGCGGACGGTTTAACGTCTTGCCGGACGAAGTACAGTTTAACGTCGTGTGCTGAGGAAGAAGGTGCTTGGCAGTTTAACGTCTTGCAGCACGGACGATAGGGGCTAGGCAGTTTAGCGTCGTGCAGCTTGGACGTAGTACAGTTTAACGTCATGTTGGACGGATACAGTTTAGCGTCATGCGGGACGAATGTGCAGTTTAACGTCATGCTGGACAAATGTGCAGTTTAACGTCATGCTGGACGTATGTGCAGTTTAACGTCATGCTGGACATTGGTTGCCGCCGATGGGTCCGTGTCACTTCGCGCAAGCCTGGAGGGTCGCACGGAAAGACAACGCACGGTGCGGGCACCCAGGATGAAAATCATCGGGCGCCACGCAGGCGGGTACCCTCAGGGGGTCAAGGGGGGCGACCCTGGGGGATTGCGCGCAAAAGAGGAGATTTGCGCGCAAAACAGCAGGTCGGCACGCAAAATGGCGGGCTGGCGCGCAATCGGGCCAGCCCTTTGCGCGCGGATGATTGAGATTGCGCGCACCGGGCTTCGGACAGCTCGCGGGGGCAACGACTCATTCTCTAACGAACGGCCACTTTGAAGAGGGGGGTGCGCGCAATCGGGCTGGATTGCGCGCACCCGGGGGCAATTGCGCGCAATAGGCTTCTTTTGTGCGCAAAGGCCTTCGGGTTAAGGATTATTCAAAGGAAAGGAGCCAAGGGGATTGCGCGCGAAGGCGAACCCCAAGGCTCTATTGCGCGAAAGAAAGGAGGTTGCCTGAAGATCGGCATTGCGCGCGTAAGGGGTTGGATTGCGCGAACGAGCGACGCTTCGGATTCTGGCAACCTTCAAAACGTCGGGGGTCGCCTTATATTTATAGGCAACCCCAAGCGCGGAATCCGGCCTCGGGCGCGGAATTCCCTTCGCGGGCGCGGAATCAGGACCTGGCGCGCAAGGGAGCCGCGCAGGCCACGGGTGCGCAAAATAGCGCGCCGGCCCAGCGCATTGCACGCATCCCGGGAGGATTGCGCGCCGCGACTCAACTTTGCGCGCAGGCCTCTGAAATTTCGCGCAAGTCCTCCGGGCCCTCCGGAACGTGCCCTTGACTCCAAATATCACTTCGCTTTCCGCATCCAGAGCTTCGTTTGGGAACAACGGACTTTTCCGGCGTCTACAAAAGCCCCCCCTCAGAATCTGATCGGCGAGAGGTCGCAACGATCGGGTTCTGAGGGAGACGCCGGAATGCCGAAGTCCTGGGCTGCGCGGGACTTAGGCGCGCAAAAAGGGGCGCCGGGCGCGCAATTCGCCGCCGCGGTCGCGCAATCGAGCGTTCCGCGTGGCGCGGAATCCCGGCCTCGTCTATAAATAGGGGTCCAGGGTTCCGCGTTCCGTACACAGGCCTTTCGCGCGATAAGCTTCAACGCTCTCGTGCGCGAAATTGCCTTTTCCGGTCGCGAAATTCGCCCGATCGGCGCGCAAAACCATCCGGAATTCGCCTGTCTTTGCGCGAAAACCCAGAACTTTGCGCGACATTCTTCCCGATTGCGCGTCGTCCACTTGGATTGCGCGCCAACCTTCAAACTTCTCTACCAGCCTCGTCTGATCCCGCACGCTTCATCTCTTAACCCGCACGACTCCCGAAACTTCTGAGATGGCCGCGCATCAAGGAAATGAGGGGGATTCCACCATTCGCAGAGCAGAGATGGCGGCGAACGAGGAGGTTTACGGAGCCAAGGAGATTGTTTCCAACAATCAATCCCTGTTCGACTTGCTGACGCCGGCCCAGAAGACATATCCACTATCGGACAACCTGCTGCTCTGGAACTTCGGCATCCTAGATGAGGTTCCGGTGCCAGGGTTCGAGGTTAATGCGCCACGGACCTGGGTGACTCGGGAGGACGAGCTTCCCCGCTATAACATCACCAACAATGGGCATCCTGCTATGGAGACCAGGCACTTGGACGTCTATGTCCTGAACCCGAGGACGCGAACCATTGACGGGGGTGAGCCTACTGCGGAGAATTCTCCAGCCCTCTACTCGAGCACATATCGCCAGAGTGTCACTGACGACACCAAGGGATGGCTGAAGGACTGGGACTTGCGGTCTGGGGGCAATTTCACCAGTGAGTGGGCCTGGGCGTTCTGGGTACGCCACACATGCGATCACTTCGCAGAGGAGCTGTGGTACATCGGCCTATTTGAGGCGGTGTGGACGTCGCAGTTCCACTTCTACCAGCAGTCCGAGCTCGGGCCGGAGCTGTTCACCCCCTGGTCTCCGGATACCAACACCTTCCATCTTCACCATGGGGAGGTCGGCATCGGTCTCTGGGATATCCACTGCATCAGAGGTATCCCGCTGGAGGGCTACCAATACGATGAGTTCCTGCCCCCGAAGAACATCTGGGGTGACAGGTCACGGACTCCCATCCTGACGTGGCATCTGCTGGACCTGGCTACAGAGCGGCTCGGGGTCAAGGACTTCCAGAAGGACATAGCCTACAAGGAGTGGTTCGGCCAGTTCTTGGAGCATGACCCAGCGGTCAAGATGCCAGGCAGGGGGAAGCGGTGCCCGACCACAGCTCAGAGGAGCCGGAACGGGTCGTACTGGCGGGTCCTGGAGACGGGCGACTACCGCTCATGGGGGTACCGCGTCATCGAGGCCCGGGACCCAAATGTCTGGTACGCGGCGTTCCTGGCCGCCTTTCTGAGTGGGTGGCTCCTGCCAGTGCGGGACGCGAGAATGGGCGTTCGCCCGGCGACACTGGCGATGGCGGGCGCTATGGCCGCCAACAAAAGATACAACCTCGGGGTCCCAGTGCTGGCGAGGCTATATGCCATCCTGGGACGCATCTCACGATGGGGGTCGCCACGAAGGATCTGTGGGCCCTTTCAGTTCTTCCACGGCTGGGTGGCTGCTCACCTCGGTGGGTACACGTTTCCAAACGCCGTCATTCCTCCGGGCAACGGCCTGCGACCCTCCCTGCTGAACATTGCAGGGGTCTCTCCGATGACCCTAAGTGAGGAGGGCGTGAGGATTCGGATTGGCAATCATGCCAATTTCAACTTCAGTCCGTTCCCCACTCCCGTCGGCCAGATGATCGACAATGGGTAGGGTCCGCTGGAGCAGCATGAATACTTCCTGAACATGCGGGGCGGGGTGCTCGTGGCTCGGATCGACGGGAAGGTGATCTGCGAGCCTTACGTGCCAACCCGGTTCGCCAGGCAGTTCGGGTGCCTTCAACGGATGCCGAAGAGGGTATTCACTGCTGTCTGGGAGGAGACGAACCCTTGCGTTCTTCGCCAGATGTGGCTGATGTTTGCCGCTTTCGGCTCTGGCGACGTCATCACTCTCCCTCCTACCGGGGTTGACGCAGGCTTGGCAACTGAGTACGCCGAACACTGGGTCATCGCGTACCCCGAGGGGCTTCTACGGAAGCCAGTTCGGCGGCTCGAGGTTACCCGTGCGGAGACCGGGCGTCAAGGAAGGAGGCGAGGCGCCGCCACACGGGGGAGAACGGAGGCGCGCCAAGCAGCGGAGCCGGCGCGAGCAGGGACTTCGGCGGCGGGCACATCGCAGGCTGCCGCTACGACCTCGGCGCCCAGAGAGGGGGCACGCGCGGTGGTCGAAGAGCGGCCCGGGAAGCAGGTGAGACGTCTGCTCGAACCCTCCCACGATGCAGACTTCCCGGCGCTGTGGTCGGCCTGGATGACCCTGCGGCAGTCACTGGGGACCGACGCCATCTGGCGAAAGATTCTCAGAGAAGGAATCCATCTGCCAGAGGTCGGGCGCCTCCATATTGCCGACAGGGTGGACTTCAACCGGCAGTATGCGTATCTGACGACCATGGACGATTACGCGCGCCAACGTGGTCAGCGTGCGGAGCCATCCCTTCTGGTGAAGGTGATGATCGGTCTAGAGCCCGCTCCAGAACAGATGCCGCCGGCGGAAGATGAAAGTGGCAGCGACTCCGAGGAAGAGGAGGAAATGGGGGAGGATGAAGGCTCCGAGGGAAGATCCCATCAGGGGAGCCCACGGGAGAGCGGCGAGGTGGCCGGCTCTGACAATGTTGATGTCACTGAGCTCCTCGAGGTCCGATTCTATCCCTACTCAACCTGCTTCATCCATTCCCTTATGCAGCTTCTAACCCATTTCTCCACCTTTCTCAGGAGCGCACGGATGTTGGTCAGGCGTCCTCAGCTGGAGTAGGAGGGGCGCCAGCAGGACAAGGCGGGGGCCAGGCACCCATCATCGAATTGACAAGCGCGGAAGGGCCCCCTGCTGCAACTGTTCCTGCGGCGGCCGGGATAGCGGAATATGACGCTCTGAACTCCCGTAAGTCTCCTTGCTTCTCCTTGCTTTACTGCTGGTGCTTTCTGTTGTACCTCTCGTTCCCCTCGTTGTTTCATTTTCATGATCACAATCACCTTCTTATTTATCTAATATTGTGTTTTAAGTGTTGTGGATGATAGGCAAGAGATTGCCAAAAAATGGCCCAAGAAAGAAGGCAAAGTGGACTGAAATTCAGTCCACCGGCCAGCCGATGGAAGAGCACCGGCCAGCCGATGGAACTGGCAGAGGCATTGCCCACTGCCAGGTTCCACCGGTCGACCGGTGGCTCTGTCACCGGTCGACCTGTGGCACCCAGCCCAAATAGTGTTTGCCACTGTCTTGCCACCGGCCAGCCGGTGGCTCCTCCACCGGTCAGCCGGTGGCACCTGCACAGACTGGCAAGCTACTGTATTGCCACCGGCCAGCCGGTGGCTCTGGCACCGGTCAGCCGGTGGCCCCTGGACAAGAATCCTATGCTTTTTTGCACACACCGGCCAGCCGGTGGGACTGTACCGGCCAGCCGGTGGATCCAGTCAAACTAGCCGTTGGAGCTTTGACCAGGCTGCTCCACTTGCCTCCCAACGGCTCCGAAAGCCTTTCCAACGGCTCCAAAGGCCTCCAACGGCCATATGAGGGTTCCCCCTCTATAAATAAAGGACCTTGAAGCCCCGGAACAATTGTCGGACCATAATTAAGCATTGTGAAGCCAACGAACACAATTCTCCTCATTTGGCAAACCTCCGCCGGATTGCTCCAAGGGAACCACAACTGCTCCAATCCAATTCCACATCCAAGGAGCACCACCATAGAAGCTTGGGAGTGCACGTCTTCAACTCCATTCAACCTTTGGCGCCCAAGGCTTCTCAACAATACGGTTTTTATTGTTTTATTTATTTTGAGCTTTAATTTTGGGTTTGTGCCTACAAACCCCAAACCCTTTTCTCATCCCCCTTTCTTTTGGGTTTCACACCACCATTAAGGTGTGAAGAGGTTTCTTCAAGCCTTTCCTTTTAAAAGGCTTGTATCACCGGTGAGCTAGCCTTCACCCGTTAAAAAGGCTAGTGGGTTCTTGCTAAACCATCAAAAGCAAGTGGGTTCTTGCTAAACCACAAAAAGCAAGCTGTAATAGGTCCTAGTGCTACCTCAAAGCCTAGTGGGTTTCTTGCTAAAACCATTGAAAATCAAGCGGTAGGAATCTCTCAACGGTTGAGTTGGGAGCGGAGACGTAGGCCGGGTTTTGGCCGAACTCCGTTATCAATTTCTTGTGTGATTGCCTCTTTATTTCCGCTGCATTCTTTACTTTGATTTTAAATTGTTAATCATTTTTTAAAAGGCAATTCACCCCCCCTCTTGCCATCTTTTCCTCGTTTGTTCCGACCCAACAATTTGTATCAGAGGGGTAATTTGAGTAATACCTTAAAAGGTTTCAAATTCAAAGATCCATTGTGATGGCATCTACCTCTTTCGCCCCCGAGGGCTACTCATTGGGTCGGGCTCCATTTTTTGATGGGACCGACTATAATTATTGGAAAACCCGCATGACCACTTTTTTAAGAAGCATAGGATATCCTATTTACAAAATTGTCATGCAAGGTTATACTTTGTCTACCCCCGACGAATCCAAATGGACCCAAGCCGATATAAAAAATTTCGAGCTTGATGGCAAAGCCATGAACGCTCTACATTGCGGCCTTGATCGAAATGAGTTCAATCGAGTTTCCACATGCACCTCCGCACATGAAATCAGGAAACTTTTGGAGGTTACCCATGAGTGGACCAACAAAGTAAAGGATACTCGATTGGACATGTACCGTCAGGATTTTGAGTCTTTTTCTATGCATCCAAATGAATCTATTTCTGAAATGTTTACTAGATTTACTGACGTGTGCAATGGGAGAAAGTCCCTTGGTGATGATGTTTCAGCTGAGACGATGGTCAAGAAGATCTTATGGGTCCTTCCGAGCTCATGGGCACCTAAAGTGACGGCGATCCAAGAAGCTAAGGACGTCAAAAATATGCCGGTAGAGGAGCTCATTGGATCTCTAATGACGTACGAGATCACCATGAGGAGGCAAGCACAAAAGGAGGGCACCCCTATCAAAACTCCAAAGAACATCGCCCTCAAGGTACAAAAGGAAGTAAGCTCCTCCTCATCCTCTTCCTCATCTCCTTCCTCATCTTCTTCATCTTCAAGTGGCGACTCGAAAATGGAGAATCTCGCCCGCCAAATGCACAAATTTATGAAGAAGCACAAGAAGAAGAAATCCCGCAAGCACCGCAAGCAAGAACCCACCGCAAGATCCGAGCCCAAGGTGAAATGCTACGGGTGTGTCCAAAAAGGGCATTACAAGCCCGATTGCCCACTCAACAAAAAACGGGCCACGCCAAAGGAAAAAGGAAAGAAAAAGGTCCTCAAGGCGACATGGAGTGACACCTCCTCATCATCCTCCCCCTCCTCCTCCTCGAGCGACAACGGTACAAAATGCCTAATGGCATTCCATGAGGTAACATCTTCCGACTCCTCCTCTTGTTCTTCAAATTCCAATTCTTTAAATCATTTATCTTATGAAGAACTCTCACACGCTAGAGACCAACTCGAAAATGGTTTTCATGAGCTTTCTTCAAAATTCGTTGCTTTGAAAAAGAATTTCAAAAAACTCTCCTCCGAAAAAGAACAACTTCTCAAAGAGAAGGAGGAGATGTCCCTAAAAATCCAAAATTTTCCAAATGTTGATTCCATGGAATCAACCATCAAAGACCTAAGGGAGACCCTAGCTAAGTTCACCCAAGGGGAACAAAATTTGAACAATCTCCTAGGTTCCCAACGTATATCTAGAACCACCCAAGGGCTAGGATACACCAACCGAGCTTCCTCCTCCCATGCACCCACTATTTTTGTAAGGGGGAGCTCCGAATTTAAATTTTGTAACTATTGCAAAAAACCCGGGCACCTCATTTATGAATGTAATTGTAAAAACGCCCGGTATGGTCAACCCAAAAGTTTTTTCTTTTCGGATGAATTTTATAGGAGAAGACCCGCCATGAAACAAATTTGGATTGAAAAATCCCTTTTGGCGAGTCTCACGGGACCAAAATTTGTCACGGTTTCAAAAACCGCTCCCCGGTGATTAGTTGTTTTTATTTAGGGGGAGTTAGGTTCTTTTAAGCCTTTTTGTGAATTAAAAATTTTCTTTCAATATTCTCATTTCAAATTTTTTATTCAAAACTTTCGATTCAAACTTTCAATTTCAACTCTTGGTTTCAAATTTCAAAATTCATTTGGTTTTTGATTCAAAACTTTCAATTCAAACTGTTATTCAATTTTCATTTCAAAATTTTCAACAATTGATATCATTTTCAATTGATTTAAAATCTCGTTTTTCATCGTTTCCCTCAATCAAGTTTTATGCCCCATTCTATTTTGATAATCACAAAGGGGGAGAAATTTCTTGATTGATTGGGGGAGAATCCTTTTCATCATGCTTAGCATTTCCTTTCAATTTCAGTATTTTACATTAATTGTTTTGGTGATTGTGATCATCAAAATAGGGGGAGATTGTTGTACCTCTCGTTCCCCTCGTTGTTTTATTTTCATGATCACAATCACCTTCTTATTTATCTAATATTGTGTTTTAAGTGTTGTGGATGATAGGCAAGAGATTGCCAAAGAAATGGCCCAAGAAAGAAGGCAAAGTGGACTGAAATTCAGTCCACCGGCCAGCCGATGGAAGAGCACCGGCCAGCCGAAGGAACTGGCAGAGGCATTGCCCACTGCCAGGTTCCACCGGTCGACCGGTGGCTCTGTCACCGGTCGACCTGTGGCACCTCGCCCAAATAGTGTTTGCTACTGTCTTGCCACCGGCCAGCCGGTGGCTCCTCCACCGGTCAGCCGGTGGCACCTGCACAGAGTGGCAAGCTACTGTCTTGCCACCGGCCAGCCGGTGGCTCTGGCACCGGTTAGCCGGTGGCCCCTGGACAAGAATCCTATGCTTTTTTGCACACACCGGCCAGCCGGTGGGACTGTACCGGCCAGCCGGTGGATCCAGTCAAACTAGCCGTTGGAGCTTTGACCAGGCTGCTCCACTTGCCTCCCAACAGCTCCGAAAGCCTTTCCAACGGCTCCAAAGGCCTCCAACGGCCATATGAGGGTTCCCCCTCTATAAATAAAGGACCTTGAAGCCCCGGAACAATTTCCGGACCATAATTAAGCATTGTGAAGCCAACGAACACAATTATCCTCATTTGGCAAACCTCCGGTGGATTGCTCCAAAGGAACCACAACTGCTCCAATCCAATTCCACATCCAAGGAGCACCACCATAGAAGCTTGGGAGTGCACGTCTTCAACTCCATTCAACCTTTGGCGCCCAAGGCTTCTCAACAATACGGTTTTTATTGTTTTATTTATTTTGAGCTTTAATTTTGGGTTTGTGCCTACAAACCCCAAACCCTTTTCTCATCCCCCTTTCTTTTGGGTTTCACACCACCATTAAGGTGTGAAGAGGTTTCTTCAAGCCTTTCCTTTTAAAAGGATTGTATCACCGGTGAGCTAGCCTTCACCCGTTAAAAAGGCTAGTGGGTTCTTGCTAAACCATCAAAAGCAAGTGGGTTCTTGCTAAACCACAAAAAGCAAGCTGTAATAGGTCCTAGTGCTACCTCAAAGCCTAGTGGGTTTCTTGCTAAAACCATTGAAAAGCAAGCGGTAGGAATCTCTCAACGGTTGAGTTGGGAGCGGAGACGTAGGCCGGGTTTTGGCCGAACTCCATTATCAATTTCTTGTGTGATTGCCTCTTTATTTCCGCTGCATTCTTTACTTTGATTTTAAATTGTTAATCATTTTTTAAAAGGCAATTCACCCCCCCTCTTGCCATCTTTTCCTCGTTTGTTCCGACCCAACACTTTCCATTGACGATCCGTGACTAACCATGGCATGCCCCGCGCAGTGATCTCAACACTGGAGGCTCGTCGGGTTGCCGAACCCGTGCCATCTAAGAGTGGACCAGTGGTGGACATGCCGCCTGCTCCGGAACAGACTTCCCAAACCGAGCCGGCCCCACCAACTGCTGATCAGGGGGCTGCGGACGCCGGCGGTGCTGACATCGGAGAGAGGTCAGGGGCTGATGAGGGTTTCAGCGCCGCTGGGGAGAGAGAAGAAGGTCGCCCAGATGTTGGGGAACCTATCCCTCATGAGGACCTCCCAGGGGAGGACCCTGCAGCAGACCTGCTGGCTGCCTTCCCTGCCTACCGGCCTGCCGACCCCGAGGAGATGGACGACTCGGACGCAGAAGCGGTCGAGGAGAGCCGGATAACGCGCCGCAGGGGGTGGAAGTGCATCCAGCGCTTCCTCAAGAGAGACCCATCGGAGTGGCTGGGGCGCATGGGATCACTTCAAACCTGGTTGTGCTTCCTGTGTGCCGGGGGAGCCGATGCTCAACGCCTCCATCTGACGGTCCGTGATTTCATGGCCGAAAAGATGCGCGAGAGCTGCCGGCGTGCCGACGTCACACAAAGTCGGGACATGTCGGAGAGCACGCGGGCGCTCCTCGCGGCGGAGCAGGAAGTCCGGCGTCTCGAAGGGCAAGCGGCAGAGAAGGAGGCCTTCGTCGCAACGTGTACCGAGCTTGTGGAGCAACTAGCAGCCCAGCTGGTTGACGTCCAGGTACAGCTGACGGAGGCGGGCCAACAGATGGTCACAATTCAGGTCGAGCGGGAGCGTGCACAGGCCAGAATCGACGAACTGCGTGCTACGACCGCCGACGAGGAGAGGGCACGCAGAGAGCGAGAAGCAGCCCTGGAGGCCTCCAGCCAAAGGGTAGCGGCGTTAGAGAGACTCATTCAGCACGCTAATCCCTAGGGGCTTTGTTTTGCCGTTCCCAAAACATTTGCTTCCGCTACTTTGATCCATTTGTATGAATCAATATATTTATCTGCATCTTTTGGCTTAACATGCTCAACCACAATTCACTGTCTTGCGGGAGCGTTAACCAAGCATCAAGCATCCATAGTTGGGCCTGGATTGCTGGAGAAAAGAGGGAGGTCATTCCTAGGAAAGGAGACCTCAAGCCTAATCAATGTATCATCCCCCAACTTTTTCCAACACACGAGCGGGACAATGCTAGGGGCGTTGAGATTTTATCCGAACATAGGGAAATGAGAAAGGGTGAATCGCGTGTCCCGAATCCAGACATCCACAACGGTCGGCCTTCCAGGAAATGCCCAAGACGGTAGGCGGACAGTGGATCGACCATAACAACTGCAATAGACGGACCGAAGGTCATCATTCATATTGCAGGAGGCGGACCACATGTCATCATGAATACCGCTTTGGGGGTTCCTCCAGACACAAGGGTGGAAATACAGATCAACAGGGCATGCGAAGCGTGGGGCGAAGTGACGATTTGTTCGGACAGAATCCAACGCTCTCAGAATTGCGCCACCGTGGGGAAAGCGTATTAGGCGGATGCACTAATCTGGCCGTGAATCACCCCAATTCTCAGACAGCACCTCTTTGACGAGGAAACCGTCACTTCCCATCATTGCAATGGGGCATCCCGAGATGAATCGGGGAGAATATCACAACTGCACCACTCTACCAGAAGCTAGGCCAGACGGCCGGCGACGAGGAGGGGCCGGACTTAACGATCCCTGAGGCTGGACCCGAGTTGAGATGCCCGGGTGTTCCTACGTACTCCATCAGGCTGGAGATCAAGCCACACGTAGTTCTGAGAGTGCAGTTTAACGTCATGCAGGACGTAGAATCCCGTTTGGGGAGATCTTAGTTTAAGGTCTTAGAGCTCGGACCATAAGGAGAGATCTTAGTTTAAGGTCTTAGAGCTCGGACCATAAGGAGAGATCTTAGTTTAAGGTCTTAGAGCTCGGACCATAAGGAGAGATCTTAGTTTAAGGTCTTAGAGCTCAGACCATAAGGAGAGATATTAGTTTAAGGTCTTAGAGCTCGGACCATAAGGACCTCAAAGTACGCCACATCGTGGTCCTATCCCTCGGATATGCGAAGATGCACTGAGGGATAGTGTCAAGAGTTTCGAGGTTTCGCCTGGTCAGAATGGGAGGTGGAAAATGTGAATCATGCGGCCATTCACTCAAGGACTGGGGGCACCAGAGTAACGATATGGGAGTACTGCCGACCGTGGCGGAAAAGCAGCATCAATATCGCACTAACCGTTGGTGGAATGAGGCAGCAAACGAGCATCGACCGGTCAATCGCATGATTCATATCGATTTGCTGCCCGAGGCCATTGGGGGTACCGGCCCGAGTCGGTGGGAGAGCACTGAGGCATTGTGTCCGAACCGTTCACGGGGGCTCCACCCAGGGCGTAGACGATGGGTCCGAATGGAAGGGAGCACGAAGCCTGAATAGTGGGGGAAACCTGACCAAGCGGATCCTGACCCTCCTGGCAATAATCCAGAGTACTCTTGACACCGGTGGACCACTGCAAGGGGTCGGGGAACACGCCTTGAGGGTGACCTGAAGGCGGCGGATTCCCCAGAGAAGGGGGAATCTCTAAGAGGTGGGGGGATGGACCCGAAGTTTCAAACATCCGGGCGTTCCTACGTATCCCATAAGGATGGGAATCAAGCCACACGTAGTTCTTGAAGCGCGGCGCAACACAATCGGGCACCAGCGCGGGGAAGAGTGCGGGTCTGACCCTCGCACACAGAAGGAGCGGCATTTGATATTTCTTGTTTTTCCTTAAAGATGATTGGTTTTTCTTCATGCGGCGACATGCCCGTGATTGAGAAATCTCTGGCGTCGCCACAATAATCAAGCCACGGAAGGCATTGATGAATGGCGTGGTTATTAACCAGCGCCCAACATGAGTGTCCCCTGAGGAGGACATCACGATGCAGTGCCGTTTCTCGTCGGGCGTCCAAGACGATCACAGTTTACGGTCGTGTGGTAGGACCAGACAACACAGATTAAGGTCGTGTGGTTCGGACCATGGAGGAATCCGCTTATCGCGGTACGGCGGACACGGCGGAGGTGGGAACATACCCAGCCCTGCGGTCACGCACGATTCCAGAAGAAGAGTCTTGGGATAGGGGTCTGCGTATGTCCATCACCCGAGGGGCAGAGATGCTAGCCTCCAGATATAATGGGCCCAGAACGCGATTGTTCGGGCGACTCCTTCCTCCTTATGGGGATAAAGGTCCAGCTACGCATGGCCCTTAGGGAGGATATCCGCATATATCCTTGGTGCTCAGATCATGGGAGCCTCGAACGACATCATTACCCTGGTTGGTCTGCCTAACGTGTAGAGGTGTACTGAAGGTCAGTATGAAGAGAGTGTCAAGATTCCACTACAACGCACAAAGGCGGAGTGTGATGAGGAATGCGCAACCAATGTTCAGAGCCTGAAAGAGCCGACATGGCGATCAAGGACGTTGCTGACCATATTCGCAACACAACATCCGATCGCGTCAGCCTAAGGCGGGGCAAGCAAACGAGCATCAACCGCTCAAGCGCAGGATTCATATCGATTTGCGACCCAGGACTCGCCGGTAAATCGACCCGGAGCGGTAGGAGAGCACTGAGGCATCGTACCCAAACCGCTAACGAGGATCCCTTTGAGTGAAGGCTCGAACAAGAGGAAGCGCGAGGCCTGACAAGCAACACAGGACTTGTCGGGATTGAATCTGACACTACGAGTCATAGACCGAAGTACCCAAAACATGTTAACAGATCACCGAAAAGGGTCGGAGGACTCACCCTGAGAGCAACCAAAAGAGGGCAGATCCCCGTGATCAACCAAGAGACGGGGCTGGACCTGAAACACAAGCGTCCAGGCGGTCCTACGTATCCCATAAGGATGGGAATCAAGCCGCACGTAGTTCTTGAGAGGCAGTTTAACGTCATGCAGGACGATGAGGGGTGTGAGGTAGTCCTACACATGGGGGAGGCGTACGGCGCGGCCAGTAGACCAACGCGAATGAGGACATAATCCCCCACTCACGCGATATGCCTCGCACAAAAAGGAGGGGAACTTGGGCCAGAGGCCCAACGCGGGATAGAAATTCCTGGGAAATGGGGCTGGGCCTGAAACATGAATGTCCAGGCGGTCCTACGTATCCCATAAGGATGGGAATCAAGCCGCACGTAGTTCTTGAAGTGCAGTTTAGCGTCATGCAGGACGAATGCTGAACAGTTTAACGTCTTGTAGCTCGGACGTAGTACAGTTTAACGTCATGTTGGACGAAACACTTGGCAGTTTAACGTCTTGCAGCGCGGACGATATGCTAGGCAGTTTAACGTCGTGCAGCTTGGACGTATGCAGTTTAACATCGTGCAGGACGTTGGCACACTCAGACAAAGTACTGCTTGAGGAACCTAGCGTTGGTGGGAGGAGTTACACGCTCACCATCCATAGTCGCTAGGGAGTACGCGCCATTGGGATAGACCTTGTGGACAACAAAAGGTCCCTCCCACTTGGGCTCCAACTTGGGCGGCTTCCTGCCGGGGATCATCGGTGCTCTTAGGGCTAGCACTAGATCACCCTGCAGGAAGGAGCGGAGGCGAACCTTCTTATTGAAAGCTCGAGCCATTCTGCTTTGATGCCTCTCCAAGTTGTGCAAAGCGCGAAGTCTATTCTCATCCAGTGCTTCCAACTCGACTAGACGGGCTTCAGCAACTCTGTCAGGCGCTTGCTGGTCGTAGACCGCAGTGCGCAAGGACGGCAACTGGATCTCAATGGGCAGGACGACCTCAGCTCCATACACCAGGGAATAAGGGGTCATCTGGGTGGAATTGCGAGTCGTCGTCCGATAAGCCCAGAGGGCGTTGGGGAGCTTGTCCGGCCAACTCTTCTTGTTCTGACCAACCATCTTTTGCAGAATGTTAGAGAGGGTTTTGTTAAACGCCTCGATCTGTCCATTCGCCTGCGCATGATAGCGAGATGTATGGTTCGGGCGAATGTTATACTTGGCGTAAAAATTCTTCAACTCGGCTGCCCGGAAATTGGTTCCGTTATCCGTGAGGATAGCGTGAGGCACTCCAAATCGATGAATGATGTTGGAGGTCATGAAGTCAGCGATCGAACAGGATTTGACCTCTCTGAGCGGAATCGCCTCTGCCCATTTGGAGAAAAAGTCTGTGGCGGTCAGAATGAACCGGCACTGGCGAGCTGTCGCCGGAGGGTAGGGTCCCACAACGTCCATCCCCCAGACTGCAAAGGGCCAAGAATACCTGGAGGTATGGGGAGGCTCCGGCGGCCGATGCACAAAGTTCACATGAACCTGGCATGCATGGCACCTCCTGGCATACTCGATGCAGTCATGGATCATGGAGGTCCAGAAGTATCCCAACCTCCGAATCTGGTGGGACAGCTTCGGTCCAGTTTGGTGGGCGCCACATGAACTAGCATGAACCTCTTGCATGACTCGTGGGATCTCAACTCCCTGAAGGCAACGGAGGAGAACACCATCAAACCCGCGTTTGTAGAGGATCTGCTCCAGGCCGGGACTGCTCTGGAGGACAAACTGCGATGCGCGGCGTCGAACTCGCTCGCGCTCGGCCCGATCCGATGGAAGAATGCCATGTTGGAGGTACTCAACCAAAGGCGTCCTCCAATCTTGGGCTGATCCGACTGTCATATCTGGGGTACTCGGGGCTCCGAGCATAGGGGCAACCGTGGTGAGACTACTTACCAACGGGCCGCGATCTTCTTCTGGGATAACGGGAGCGATGAGCCTACGCCGCGTCACGCGGACGATCAGGTTGTCCTGTTCAGGCTCTGCAAGTGACGCAGCAAGGCTGGCCAAAGCATCTGCTCGACCGTTCTGCGACCGGGGAATATGGACAATTTCTGGCCGAGAAGGGAATCGAGCCATCAGAAGGAGGGTGCACTCCAACAATGGCACAAGTTCCAGCTTCCTGACAACATAGTCGCCATTGATCTACTTAACGACCAACTCGGAGTCCCCTTTCACGCACAGATGGGGCACGTCGTTCTCGAGAGCCAACTCGAGGCCGGTGATGAGGGCATGGTATTCTGCCTCATTGTTGGTACAGCCCTCTGACAACAGGAAAGAGTATGGCAGCACGGCTCGCTCCGGGGTAATGAAGACGATGCCCAAGCCCACTCTGTTGAGCTTAGGATTATCGAGTCTTCTACCGGTGGGGCTCCGGGAGGCACCGTCAAAGTGCATCTGCCAGCATGGATCGGCTCGATCAACCGAGAGAATGGTCTCATCAGGAAAGCCTAGATCCAGCGGCTGATCCGCGGAGGTCGGGTGAGCTGCCAGAAAGTCTGCCAATGCTTTCCCTTTGATGGCCTTCTGAGACACATACCTGATGTCGAACTGCTGGAGAATCACAGCCCACCGTGCTAGACGGCCAGTCAACATAGGTCAGCTCAGGATATATTTCAACGGGTCTACCCGAGAAACCAACTGTACCTCATGGTGCTGCAAGTAGTGCCGTAGTTTCTGTACGGAAAATACGAGCGCCAGGCAGCTCTTCTCGATGGGGGAATACCTAACTTCCGCATCGAGGAGCATGCGACTGAGGTAATAGAGGCTATTCTCCGTTCCCTCGTTGTTCTTCTGGGCGAGAAGGGCACCCAGGGATCGTTCCAGGGCGGTCACATAGAGGACCAGCGGTTTCCCGGATACAGGCGGCATCAGAACCGGAGGTTGAAGCAGGTACTGCGTGATTTCCTCGAAAGCGGTCTGACACTCTTTATCCCATACATAGGTGGCACCTTTCTTCATGAGCCGAGAAAAGGGCTTACACTTGCCGGCCAGATTCGCGATGAATCGGCGTATATAGGCTAAGTGGCCTTGGAACCCTTGCAGTTCCCTGATGGTACCTGGGGGAGGCATCTGGCTAATCGCCCTGATTTTCTCTGGGTCGATCTCAATACCCCGGTATCTTACCACAAATCCAAGGAACTTTCCGGAGGTGACCCCAAAGGCACACTTCAACGGGTTCATCTTCAGGCAGCGAGACCGGAGGAAGCCGAACACTTTCTCAAGATCATTGAGATGGTCCTGACGCTGGCGCGATTTGACCACCAAGTCGTCGACGTAGCATTCCACCAGTGTGCCGAGGATTGGCTTGAATATGCGGTGCATCGCACGTTGATAGGTGGCACCTGCATTCTTCAAGCCGAAAGGCATGACTCGGTAGCAAAAGGTACCTTGGGGGGCCCTGAAGGCAGTGAACTCCTCATCCTCAGGGGCCATCCAGATTTGGTTGTATCCGGAGTATCCATCCATGAAGGAGAGGGCTTGGAACCCTTCCATGGCGTCAATCAACAGCTCTGTCACTGGAAGGGGAAAATCATCCTTTGGACAGTGGCGGTTGAGATCGCGGAAGTCGATGCAGACTCTGATCTGCCCGTTCTTCTTCCGGACCGGCACAATGTTGGCCAGCCATTTGGGGTACTGAACTTCCCTCATGAAGTTGGCTTTGATAAGCTTGTCAACTTTGGCCTCAACCATGGCACCGTGGGACGGGTGCATCTTCCTGGGAGGCTGCTTGAACCCGCGATGGTTCGCCGGGAGACCAAGGCGGTGGACGGCTACCTGAGGATCTAGCACCGGCATCTCGTCATAGCCCCAAGCGAACACATCACGGTGCCGCCTGAGAAAGTCCACGTACTGCTGCCGCTCCTCAGAGGGCATGGCGGCACTGACCAATGTGGGTCTTGGATCGGCCTCGGTTCCAAGGTTCACCTGTATTAACTCATCGACCGTGGCGGGGACGCCCTCCTCAAAGGCTGGGGGTGCATCTTCCACGTCCTCTCCACTCGGGGAGGGATCGTCCACGGGAGAGACTGTGTTGGCAACTGCATTGGGGCTACCAGATCCTACTGGGCCGCTGGTACTGGAACGGGCGATCGCGGTCATCTCATCAGGAGACTCACAGGCCGTCGAGACCATGGCTACGTCCAACCGTTGAATCGGGAGGACGTAAGCGTCATCCAAGCTTGCCCAGGGATCACTTGCAACAGCGACAGGCTCAACCTCACCTGCCAGGATCTGCTTATCCTTGCTCTTGTAATAGTCCGCGTCCAGATAGCGGGCTTCAAATGAGGCAAAAGGAGAGGCATCTCCTTGAAGCACGCCTACTCGACCATTAAGGGAGTATTTGAGGCATTGGTGGTATGACGAGGGAACCGCCGCGTGAAGGTGGAGCCATGGCCTGCCCATCAATGCGTTGTACGCAGTGTCTTGAGAGACTACCATGAATTCGCTGTTGGCAACCAAGTCACCGAACTGGGTCTTCAAACGTATCTTGCCGACTGGGGTTTGCTCGGTGCGGTCGTACCCCTGGATCCTGAGGTCGGAGGGAATCAAGTCATCCTCAGACAACCCCAATCTCCGGAGCGTCCGAGTTGGAATCAGGTTAATCCCGGACCCCGTGTCGACAAGACAGCGCCGGACTTCAAGGCCATTGAACTGGCCAGTGACATACAGCGGACGAATGTGTCCCTGTATAGGAGGGTCTTCATCCTTACCAGAGAACGAGATAACTGCCTGACATTCGGCGTCCTCAATCATTTCGGCGTGAAAGGCCTCTGCAGCCGCAACCTCTGTCTCAAACTGGAGGGGGCTTTTCAGGGCTTCAGCGAGTGCCTCGCGCATCTCAGATGACATGCGCAGAGCCTCAAGGATGGAGAGCCTTGCTGGGATGTCAGCCAAGTGCTTCAGGACATCATACTTTTTGGCCAAGCGTGAGCCCCTGGTTGCAGGAGGTTGCTCTGCGGTTGGAAGCATGACGGGCCTTGCCGGTTGGATCGGCGGCCGACTGGTACTTGGCGCATCTCACTGTTCACTGGATGCAGTCCGGGAAATGGTCACCGTACTGGGGTCAGGAGGCCGGGATGGACCCGTGGCAGGGCGGAGCTGGTCGTGACGCGACTGAGGCGGTTCTGCCTGGTCCCACACCACAAACAGCGGCGGAGGCGAATCCGTCATCCCCGAATGGGGGGGCGGCGCACGTTGTGCTCGGTTTTGAGTCTGCTGCCTAGTCTCAGTGGCATGCACGGCCTGGCTGGAGGTACCAACGGCTGTGCCCCGGCGACTCCTGCTGCTGCGGTTCTTCCGACGGTGGCGACGACCGGGGACACTAGGGAGGTCCACCTGGTGTTCTTCAACGTCGGGAACCGAGAAGGGATTTACCAGCTCGACGGTGTTGACCGAAGCGTACCCAATACCGTCATCGGACGAATCATCCATCACCGAGTGGATCCGAGGAGGGACCCCCATCTCCGGGGGCATGAAATCGCCGAGAGTGCGGGATAGTGGCGGAACCGGCGGGGCGCGCTCTTCCTTCTTGTGCTGCCGCCGTTTGCTCCTCTTGGAAGAGGCAGGCTGGGACGACGATGCCGAAGCAGCACCCGCAGATTCTGGGGGCTCAGGCTGATTCAAGCGCGCACGGATGATTCCGTGGGCGCGAATGGTCGTCTTGCGGGCCATCCAGTTATTATACTTCTGGGATCCGCGGTTGGAGACCAGCTGCCATTCATCCTCGTCACCACTATCGTCATCTTATCCCACGAACACGCCCGCCACTTGTATTGGAGCTGGGCCGAACCTGATTACATTGTTGTTAATCTGGTCTTGGAGCCAATCCTTAAACACATAGCACCGCTGGATGGTGTGCCCCAGGGCCCGATGGTAGGGGAAGTAGCGGGGGTTATTTGTAAGATGTGCCTCCTCTGGCTTCCAACACTCAGGCAGTCGCACAATCCTCTGCTCCAGGGCGCTCCGGAAATAACCGGGGACCTGATCCTCGTGGAATTAGTAAGTCAGGTATCGCGGGCCCCTGGGAGCGTGGTCTTGACGAGGGGCTGGAGGGGCCGGCCGAGGAGGTGGACCCTGATTATCTCGCCTGGGTTGTGGCGGTACATTACGCGGAGGGGCCGGCCGGTTCTGGGGCTGCCGCTGCTGGGCCGGGAACTGAGCCCGTGGAGGCGGATTCCTGTGAGGCTGTGGAGCTGGCCTTGCCAGCAGCAGCTCCAATGGCCTGGGGGCCTCTATCTGGGCGACAGCAGCGGGCTCAGCCCTGCTGAGTCTCCTTGCAGGAATCATAGGAGGCAGCGGGTGTGCCTGGCTGGCCTGTTGCAGGGCTTCCTCAAGACGTTGAGCTTTGTCTGAGAAGTCCCTGAACCCTCCGGGGTAATTCTGAGTGATCAGGGAAGGGACCAGCTCGGTCTTGACGTTCCCGACGCACATTGTCAGCAACTGCTCCTGAGTCAATGGAATGTCAAGGGAATACGTGAGACCCTTCCATCGGGCGACGAAGTCCGCGACTCGCTCATCAGGCCTCTGCTTGCACTTGAAGAGGTCTGCGATACTTGTCTTCCGGGTCGTGGAACTAAACTGGTAGAGGAACTGTCTACGGAGGTCCTCCCAGCTGGTTACCGACCCGACGGGGAGCTGGCTGTACCAGAAAAATGCTGGCCCTTCCAGTGTCTGAACAAAGCAGCGAAGCTTAGCGGCCTCTTGCTGCGCCGGAGTCCCCAACATAGGCCCGCACCTCGAGTTGAAGTGGGCTAAATGCTGTGGCGGATCTCCTGTCCCGTTGAAGGGAGCGAAAGTGGGATTCCCGAATCCCGTAGGCGCCGACATGTCATCCACCCATGCTGGGTAGGGCTTTCCGTCCGGTGGGATCGCCACCTGTCGAGTCTCCAAGGCCTCCAAGCGGGCAATGAGTGCCGCCATCGGATCGTCCGGGCATGGGTTCCAGTCCTGGCGAGGATCTCTAACCACGAGCGCATTGCATGGCCCTTCAATCGGGTCGTCGACCGGGTCGTCGAACTCGGCAGCTCGTGGGATGGCGGGCGGAGCGACCCTTGGGGCAGCGGGAGGAATCTGAGCGGGGTCTCTCAGGTAGTCACGCCGCTCGGGAGGGTGTGGCGAAACATACCGCGCCCTCTTGCCGTAGGCAATGGACTCTCTCCTGTCGGCGAACACGGCGTAATCACGGTTGCCCGGGAGAGTCTCGTAGAGGAGCGGTTGTTCCGGTCCCTGCTGTCCTGGCCTAGGATCACCGTAGTCAGGCCGCCGTTCTGCAGCGCGCTCGGCGAGGAGCTGGTCAACCAGCTTCTTCTGTTCGGCGAGCTGCTGACGTAGCGTAGCCTTCTCGGGATTCTCCTCTGCCCTCTGCATGGAGGCAGATGGGTCGGCGGGCTTTATAGCCTCGCTGTGCTCTTTTCCTTTGCTGACGTTTCGGCCCAACGTCAGTGCTTCAGTGGGTGCGGGGAGCCCCAGGAGGTTCCTCTGATGACGAGTGACTCTCACCGATGGCTCTGACGACGGCTTGTCTTCGGGGGGGAAGCCCCCGTCGAGAAGTTTCAAGTCGTTCCCCTCTCCCGACAGGTCAGCCATATTGACCGTTTCTGTCCCTGGGGATATACCCTCAGGGCCACCCAGCAAATCGGGCTGTCGGCGAATCACACTGAAGCGTAGGGCAGCGTACTGCCCCCATCCACGGATATACACGTGGGGAGTGGCTTCCTCGATAACTTTGCGGAGTACTTGAAAACACTCAACGCATCGTTGTTGGAGGGCCTCGTGGTGCTCAAATGACCCGGGGTGCCGAACCGCGGGGAGCATGGCCAGGTCAATTTGACGGCACTGCTCACCAATATCCTCCAGGTGCGCTTGACTCCCGGGGTATGGCATTTGTAGGCGGTGAAGATAGGAGCGAGTCTCCCGGAGAGTTTGGCGGAAGCATTCGAACTCATCCGGGGTGAGCGATTCGGGTGCATCAAAGCCCGGTCCCGCGACTGGCCAAAACTTCTCAGGGAAGTGGCCCTCTGCAAGGACGGTCCAGAAGCTCCACGACTCAAACTCGGGACCCAGGTCTCCTTGGTCCTCTTCAATGACTGGGAACGGACGGGGAACCGGCAGTGGTGCCGAGGCGGGCCGCCGGGCTGACGGGCTGGCCGGCGGTGAATACAGCGAACAGGCCGATTGGCCTCCATAACCCGGGCCGCCCTTTCAGGGTGGCGGTGCCCTGGCTACCACATCACGATAGGATGGGCCGGCGAGCGAATATCCTGCCGTAGCATCGGTGCTCGCCGAGGGTGCACTAGATCGTGGTTCGACCGTTGGTCCCCAGAAAAAGTCTCCGGCTTCTCCGATCGAGACGGAAGGCACTTCCGGAGGGGCCGGTACCAACCGCAAGCTTGATCCTTGGGGGTCTACCAGGCCCTCGTTACTCCGGATATACCTTCGGAGAGAAGCGGGGATCACATCGATCTCGCTCTCGGGGAGCACGAGGCTGACGTGCTGCATTCCTACCCCTGCCCTTGACTGGCGGGATTGGGGAAAGGGCTCTATCGCCGAATCGTACTCCGCCTCTGAATCAGAGAAGCGAACCGGTCGGATCTCTGTCCGGAATTCCGTAACATTCTTCCCTCGGCGTCGACGCCTTGCCTTCCTGCCCCTGGGTGGTTCTTCGGGGCAGGGCTGATCTCTGTCCTGGCGTCCTCCGGCCGCACTGGTGCTGGGGCCAAGAGGACTAGAAACCAAGGTGCGAGGGGCACCGAGACAGGTATCAAAGGGGACGCGGGGAGAGATGATTCCGGGCAGGCCTCCGGGCCGGGATCGGAAGGTGGGATGACCCATGCCTCCTAAATCGGCCACACGGAGTAGACCCTGCTGGTGAATAGCGCTACCGCGAGGTGGTCCGCGGTGGCTACTGCCTGCACCAGCAACCGGGAGAGTCGACCCAACCTGCCTTTGGGGCGGTCGAGGCCTCGATCCAGGTCGGGCATAGAAGTTCCCCTGCTCAGGATGCGCAGGGGCCTGGCGACTGGAGCCAACAGTGGCTTGGGCCAATGCGGCCGCTGTTGCTAGGGCCCCAAGGTGGGCATCCTCTTCCGCTCGTGCCTGACGTTGGCGTCGGGACAGACGAGTCGGGATGAGAGGCGCGGGCAGGTGGAGAGCCCGCTCTTCGACTTGAGAGGCCTGGCGGCGGTGTCGCTGTGGCCTGGCGGGAGCCCTTACCGTAGATCCCTGGAGCGAATCTCGGATAGGGTGATCCCGGACATCTTCCACCTCATCCGCATAGGGAAGGGAACTGTCAGAGCGCTCCGGGGATAAGCTCCCGAAGCGGTTGGACGTTGAGGTGGGCAGCGGTGCCTCCCTGCGCGGCCCTCGGGGGCGGCAGTGGTGGCGAGGCGCAGCCTCCTCAAGGTCTAGGCGAGCCATGTCCCGGGTGGGGATGACTCCCTCTTCCTCATATCTCTGCACCAGGTTGTTGATCACCCTTCTCTGGATGACCTCCGAGGGGGAGAGAGGGCGTGGTCGTCCCGCAATTGCGGCTGCTGGGACGGCTGTGGGACGGGCGGGACCGCGCGGAGTAGCCGCGTCGGTGTTTCCCCTACCCCTGCGCCAGTGGGCGGGTGGCGATCGGGCACTGGATCGGGCGACCTGATTTCTGAAAGCAGAGAGAAGGACCCATTAACACTGACAGGAAAAGGAATCGACAACCAACCATTACTGCCACGACGCCTTCCGTGGGGGGAACCCAGGCCCTCGACGTTGCGAGACGGAGTGCCCGATTTCCCTTCCCCAGCCCCTGGCGGGTAAGACTGAATGCTTGGCCGGGAAACATGCCGGTCTTCCAACACCTCTGAAAGCCATCGGTCTTCGTATCGAGGAGAAGAGATTCACGTCGGGTTCACCATTTTTCTGTTTCGGTGCGGATGTGCGTCGGGTTACGCTATTCCGCCAGGACGCGTTCGCGCGTGCACCCGTCAACCCGAGGGGATGGGCGCGCGGCTTGTGGTCCCGCAGTCCCGCTTTCCAAAGGCGGGCGGCATCCGTCCCATATTCAGGGGCGTCTGCTCCTTGATCGAAACCGGGATGATGGGATGTCGGCTCCTCCTTCCTTGGACGTCTCCTCGGAACTCGTCTCCTAATCCGGGTCTCCCTCATAGATTTAATAATGTTCGTGAATCTCGTTCCCGGCGCCATATCTTCATGGACACCGGTTAATTACGCTGCTTCCGCCCGGACGCTCCAAGGAGTCTGGTCGGGGCAGCAACCTGCAGTGAGGAGACCGGGTGGCTCTGGGTGCTGGGGGCGTGTCCTAACACTGCGGCTCTGCATGTCTGTCTTCCGTCCCTAATAGGGCTTCTCGAAGGCATGATGGCCTGAGGCATCCCGCACTGGGTGCGAGGAACTGTGTCACCCGAGGTTTTCCTCGGCTTCCCATGTTTAACACGGGGTATGCCACGAGTTTAACGTCCAGCGGGGACGGCATCGGACCGATCAACACGAAAAGTGGATCAGATGACAGAACCCCTTGCGGGGAACCTCCGACGCTGGGGCCAGCGCATGGGCGGCTTCCCAGGTGATGTGGAGTGGAGAGAAGTGGCATGACCCCAACGGGATGTGGCGGCCCGGGTAAGGATCAGGATGGATGATGGAGTGAAGAGCTTGGACCCCGTAGGGGCTTCTTACGTACCGCGCGTTAGCACAGATCAAAGTCAACGTAGTTCGGGTATACAGTTTAACGTCATGCTGGACGTCGGCAAGCCGACTCACGAAGGGGTCGAGGCCGCCGGGCGGAGGATTGAACCGAACCACCTCGCACAGAGGGGGATGGAACGGCCGGGTGGATCACAGTTTCACGTCATGCTGGACGATAAAAGGAGAAATGGAAAAAGGGGCTGTGGGGAGGCACAGTGGAGATACACACGTGCAGTCTCCCACAGGGGCGGATTCATAGGTGAATCGATGCAAGTGTGAACCCTGGAGGGGTCCACTGATGGACGAACCAACGTGAATACGACCGGGACGACCAGGTGGTGGGCTTGAACCTCAGGGAGGCTTCCTACGTACCCTGTTTAGAAGACAGGGATCAAAGTCCACGTAGTTCATTCTGTCAGGACTTACGCACTTGAGGCAGCCCGGATGCGGCAAAACTCAGTTGGAAGGGACTTGGACCGAAAGTAGGAGACACCTCGATCCCAGTCACACCCTCTACTGGCTTTGGCGGTGGGGGAGCGCAATGGAGATACACATGTGCAGCCCCCCACAAGAAACTAGGGGTTTGTAATACCCTACCCCCGTAGGGAAAAGCCGCTCCCATTAAATCGTCCCTAAAGAGGGACAATCCCGACATCCCTGCAGAGACGAGTGGGCGGGGGCCACATCCAAACCGGGGGGGGGACCCTGCGTGCGAGGCACGGGATCGGGTGATGCGGACGGTTTAGCGTCTTGCCAGACGAAGTACAGTTTAACGTCGTGTGTTGAGGACGAAGCGGACGGTTTAACGTCTTGCCAGACGAAGTACAGTTTAACGTCGTGTGCTGAGGACGAAGCGGACGGTTTAACGTCTTGCCAGACGAAGTACAGTTTAACGTCGTGTGATGAGGACGAAGTGGACGGTTTAACGTCTTACCGGACGAAGTACAGTTTAACGTTGTGTGCTGAGGACGAAGGTGCTTGGCAGTTTAACGTCTTGCAGCACGGACGATAGGGGCTAGGCAGTTTAGCGTCGTGCAGCTTGGACGTAGTACAGTTTAACGTCATGTTGGACGGATGCAGTTTAGCATCATGCGGGACGAATGTGCAGTTTAACGTCATGCTGGACAAATGTGCAGTTTAACGTCATGCTGGACGTATGTGCAGTTTAACGTCATGCTGGACATTGGTTGCCGCCGATGGGTCTGTGTCACTTCGCGCAAGCCTGGAGGGTCGCACGGAAAGACAACGCACGGTGCGGGCACCCAGGATGAAAATCATCGGGCGCCACGCAGGCGGGTACCCTCAGCGGGTCAAGGGGGGCGACCCTGGGGGATTGCGCGCAAAAGAGGAGCTTTGCGCGCAAAACAGCAGGTCGGCGCGCAAAATGGCGGGCTGGCGCGCAATCGGGCCAGCCCTTTGCGCGCGGATGATTGAGATTGCGCGCACCGGGCTTCGGACAGCTCGCGGGGGCAACGGCTCATTCTCTAACGAACGGCCACTTTGAAGAGGGGGGTGCGCGCAATCGGGCTGGATTGCGCGCACCAGTGGGCAATTGCGCGCAAGAGGCTTCTTTTGCGCGCAAAGGCCTTCGGGTTAAGGATTATTCAAAGGAAAGGAGCCAAGGGGATTGCGTGCGAAGGCGAACCCCAAGGCTCTATTGCGCGAAAGAAAGGAGGTTACCTGAAGATCGACATTGCACGCGGAAGGGGTTGGATTGCGCGAACGAGCGACGCTTCGGATTCTGGCAACCTTCAAAACGTCGGGGGTCGCCTTATATTTATAGGCAACCCCAGGCGCGGAATCCGGCCTCGGGCGTGGAATTCCCTTCGCGGGCGCGGAATCAGGACCTGGCGCGCAAGGGAGCCGCACAGGCCACGAGCGCGCAAAATAGCGCGCCGGCCCAGCGCATTGCGCGCATCCCGGGAGGATTGCGCGCCGCGACTCAACTTTGCGCGCGGGCCTCTGAAATTTCGTGCAAGTCCTCCGGGCCCTCCGGAACGTGCCTCTGACTCCAAATATCACTTCGCTTTCCGCATCCGGAGCTTCGTTTGGGAACAACAGACTTTTCCGGCGTCTACAATAATGTAAAAAAATCACCATTAAAACATTAATAATCATTTATTTATATAAACCAATAATCATTCAAGGTTTATCCACTTGTAAGTTTGTTTACAATATTAATCAATTCTATAAAACAATAATTAACCAATTACAAAATCCCATTTAATTTTAAAAGTGATCAATTTAAATATCCAATAATTTCCATTATCATATCATTCTAGTGATTAATTAACCAAATTAATTAATCTAGTTCAACCAATTTTCAATTTCCCTAAATGTGGCCCCGTCAAAATTTACATAGATATTAAATTTAATCTATTTAAAATTCATATAAAATTTCCCAATAATGGTAATTGAAATAGTATAATTACAAACATTTAATTAAATCATGAATATGGTGTTTTCAATTTAGATCACCTACCTCATAGTCATTAACAAATGCTCACCAATGAAAAACAAAAATTCAAGAGAAACATCCTAGATCACAATAAATAAATAGATCTAAATACAAAATATTTTTACAATATCCTATGTGTTAGATAAATAAAAACCTA
Source organism: Viscum album (assembly GCA_963277665.1). Taxonomy (NCBI): domain Eukaryota; kingdom Viridiplantae; phylum Streptophyta; class Magnoliopsida; order Santalales; family Viscaceae; genus Viscum; species Viscum album. Next base: position 1,465,089,472 of record OY728135.1, on the reverse strand, counting down.
GATCTTTATCCATTACCAGTAGTGAAAAAGTCCATTAAAGGGATGTAAGGATGATGGGGGATTGGTATTATACTATGCTGGATGAGAATATATTTTCAAACGATGTACAGATCAGTAAAGTAATTATAGATTCATCAAAAAAAGAGGTTCTAATTCCATGAAATTCATCTAAGAGTCACAAAAAATTAAATAATTTTGTTAAGGGTAGAGATATGAGGGTAAGGGATATAATACGGGGGTTCAATATATTTGAATTGAATTATTGGAGTTTTAATTTTCTATTCTCACATTTTCAAATACTGGGCACAAAATTTTCCCTAACCATGTACCTAACTATGTACCTCCTCCTAAGGGGTCACATGATTAATTTGAGTATGTAACAGGATTTTGAAAACCATTTACCAAATGTGAAAATCCCTTTTGTTTTGATTCACTTGGTTTTTTGTCTTGTGTGCTAGATTGGGACACCAGTGAGACAACTATGCACTATCTCTTTTCATTCCAATGTTGATTAATTTCACCACAATACTCAAAAAATTAAAATTCAAAAAAGGTACACTAAAAAAATTCATGAGAGGTCCTAAAAATGAGTCTGATACATTTTCATAAATTTATAGGATCTTCTAATCCCCCAACCCTATATTAGTTTATCCTCATGTTGTACTCACAAGTATCTCATCGATTATGTGCTGAAAAGATAGACCCACATATCTTACTTATAAACATCAATCAAACATGTTTCCTCTTGGAATCATCTGTGTTTTCCAAATATATGAACTATCAGTATGGACTTTCACACAAAAATATTCTCACTGTGATCCATAGCCCATATCATATGCACCTCAAAAGACATATTGGTCTCCAGGTCAATAAAATCTGCATAAATCACTTGATAAGGGTTATATTGATACCTAAAAACTATGATACATGAAAAATATCATGCATATCAGTATACCAATTTTTAATGGCCAATTAGAATTCCATTGGACTGAGTATCTCTATAACCACAAATGGTTCAACAATCCTAGGCTCTATCATTTCATGGTTCCAAATCCTACAATGAACTAATATTGGTGACACCCAAAGGAAAAAAAAATAACCCTATATAAACTCTATGGGTCACTAATGTCTATATTCATATGACTTCTTCCTAATTTCATCAGTATCCATATGATTCTGAGTCAACTAAACATACTCTGATTTCTCCTACATAGGACTCGGTCCCAAAAACATTGACTCGCCTACCTCCATCAAACCTAGAGGTCATCTACAAGTCCTAAATTAAATATTCTTATATGTTTCCTTCTTAATAGATTCATGATAGATTTTTTTGTAGTTAAACTCAATGAAAAGTAGGTGTTTCTCCCAAGAACCGCCTAATTTGAGAAAACACACTTGAATCATATCACTAACCACCTTTATATTAAGTTCCTATTACCCATATTATTGTGGGTGAGAATACAAACATGCTAAAACATGTGTCTCAAGTGCCTTATAAAAATATTACTAGAAGAGTGAAGTTAAACATGAACCACAGTCTGAAACAATTCTCTTTTAAACCCCATTATGACAGACTATTTACCTGACATAGAAATTTAACAACTGGTCTACTATGAAAGACTCTCATTTTGGAATGAAATGTGTTAATTTCATAATTTGGTCTGTAGCCACCCATGTAGCATCATTTTTATAGGGAATTATCAGAAGACCCACAAAAAATTCTTTGGTAAATTCATCCCACATACATTATAGAATTGTAAATGGCTATTGTAAACCAGTTGTTCAATGATGCCAATCCTTCACCTATTGAAAGGTGTAGCATCTTTTTACGAACCCTATTATCTCCTTTTTATTGCCCATAAACCAAATCTATCTTCATAGAAAGCTGTACATTTTTTTCACACTGAGATGCACCTCCCACTTCATGGAATTAAATTTAGGCATTATCTACTCCTACAATCTAATAAGAAAAAATACCTGATTTCTAACAGATATGATCTTGTCCTCATCTATGTACCCATATAAAGGTTACCCCCTACATTCGTGGAATCCATTACGGATAATCATTCATGATCCTTATACTACATTTCCTTAATCTGAAAAGAAAGGGTATAATCCACTGAATACAATATTATTAACATCCACCAATATCCCTCAAGAACCACAACCTGAATCTCATTTGATATGGTAATCATTTTCCACTCATCAAAAATATCATGAACTATATGAGTCTGGGATTTTCTTCATAAAGTTAAAAAAAAATTCCCATCATCGTCATATATGTTATTTCAAAATAAAAATACTATATACACTCATCCCACTGACACTACCAAATATCCAAATATAACTCTAAATAAAAATATATGCAGCTTTAATGATAAGTAGGCATAGAAAAATTTTCATCCAACTGATAATTTTTCTAACACATTAATGAATAAACCAATACTATTGAAACAAGGTCATCAATAGTGTAGTTATATGCATGTGTTCTTAAATGCTGATATCCATTCAGCACAACTCGATCTCCATACATCAAGACTACTCCAATTCCTATTCTAGAATAATCCTAATGTACCATATACTTATCACCTAGATCATAATAGATCTAGATTTATTTCATTTTCATGCACATATTATACTCCTATAAATAATTCTTGACATTATTACAACCATTAACATTATCACTTTTGTGGTCAATAATTAAATAGGTTCTTGTAAGTAAATAAAGTCTAGGATGAACCTCCAATAATAACTGGATAATACTTGAAAACTATGGATATCGAAAAAAAATCATGGGATGCTACATAAAACTAACTCCTTAAACCTTATATATTTTTATAGACTCACCTTCTGCAAAGATGATGTGACCTATAAGGTGTGCATGATCTATCCAAACTCGATACAAAGATATCTTGGTGTATATATGATGTAATCCTAGAGTAATAAGGACAATTTCAATATTTTAGGAATGATGATCATGAGTATTGGAGTACACCAAGATGAAATCAATAGTCCAACCATATGCTGGTCAATGTATGTATGGAAGATCATATTCATCATTTCCATAAACACTTATAGATCATTCTTTAGCCTGAACATCGTCACAATGAACTCATATATGAGTTACTATCTTTTAAAAGATATATATGATATATAAAATTTTTAACATCCCAAATGATGATACTTCAAATCCATGTAAACAATTATGAATACACAAACTCCCATTAATTATTCAAAGAGATCAACAATACAAGTGGAGGATACCAGTTCATAACCTTCATTTGATTCACCTTCTCATAATCAACACAAAATCAAAAGGCCCCATTACCCTTATTTTCAATCAAGATTGGATAATCCTAAGGTGATGTAGTGATTGTTATAAACCCCTTATCCATTAGCTCTTCGAGTTTAGACTTAATCCCTCGATGCTCTCTTGTCACATTTTATATTGTGGAATAGAAAATGGATCATACCCCACCATGAGATCAATTATAAATTCAACATCACTCTCAGCTGGAATCCATAATTAGTAAATATGAAACACATACTGAAACATATACAATATGGGTGTAAAGATATCATGATTTACACCACCTTTATCCAAAAATAGTCTAGAATCCTGGGTGGTGAACTCCCCTAGTTTCTGAGGAAATATCCTTAATGGACTGCCTTGGTATCCACCTCCCCATTGGAAAACATAATTATTACCCTCATGAGATACAAAAGTCACTATCATTCACTAGAAATCAACAGGAGCTCGTTATTATTCTAAAAAATTCGATGTGTGTAATTTTTTCAAAGACAGGCATGTCAAGGATGTAAGTATCACAACTAAAATAATAATCCCAAACCTGGAGATAACACTTCTTTCACAAAAATATTTCTCTCAACCATAATCCAAATGGTTTATCTATTATCATATCCGCACATGAGAACTCCACATACAGTCTCAAACCATTCACAATATTCATTGTTATATGTTTTTTAGAGGAAAATGTATCATATAATAACTAAAATGAATAGAAGATACAAGAATTGTACCTATAACTATTGATGTCATTGTCTCTATATCCACCTGCGTAGGCTAAAATGAATGAAACTATCTTATACAACTTCCTTATATTTTAGTCTATGTACTCTGAGATGAGACACTATACTGATATGATAGCTCTTTACCAAAATGACCACATCCACTGCCTTTACCACCATATCTAGAAGAACTACAACTACCTGACTAGTATGGTGTATTGATCCCCCTTCACATACACTAGTTCTATCTAGCTTCTCAATCACTACAAATAAATTATGGGTTCCTCCATAACCATTAACAATTTCCCATACTACATTATTATATTAACACTATCAATGGTTAGGTATGATGTCTATTAAATTAATCTAGACTAATGCACTAGTGACAAGTCACTTGGGTACGGTCTTTGTGACTGAACCTTCCCCCTGACCACTCTTTATATATTCACCTAGACAGGAATTATCATATTGATGCTTCCTACTGTTAGAATATGCACCTACATATTATCTAGTAGAAACCTTATTTCCTCTAAAATAAGAGATATTTTTGTTCCCATAAAAATTTAGAGCTTGATTCACCACTTTAGAAAACTATTTTTAGACAAATGATTTTCACCTAGGAGATAATATCATATTTAAGATAAACATAAAATAGCATAGCCATAATTTCATCCTTTCCTTCTAATGTTGTAGTAAATAACTGAAAATCCAAGAAGCATCTGAAATGGTACATCATGAATTGTCTCTGTTGACTCTACCGTATGAACTCTTATGGCCACTCATACATGAGAATATTAGGGTAAAATTGTTTCATGAACATCTTTAGAATGTTCTTCCACTCTATACCATCCAACTACCCATCCCATGCCTGGATGTCCCACTTATTCATTACCTGACCACGTAGAATATAGGTATCTGATATGACTCTTTTCTCAACAGGATTCTAAATTTTGTCACGTATCATCTAGATAGAATCGATACAGAAATGGTAATCCTCAAGTCATCCCTCTCTACTAAGCATTGAAGTGTGACATAACTAAAACTACAATTTCAAGTCATACATAGTCTTTTAAGCCCACCCTAGGTCTCGTTCCATTATCTAAATAAAAGAAGAGATGTTCTCATGGATCTTCTCTCTTGATCATTCACTTGGCACTATAGGTGCCTCAGGTTCCATATATAAAGGATCATTTATAGGAATATATTCATGTCATCCTATTATCCAGAGTCTTCATAGAAGTATATATAAACTCTAAAAACATGTATTAGAATAGATAACATCTCATTTAAATAGTTAACAATATTGATTCAAAAAAATCAATAACAATTCACCCACCTTTCACACCACAGATTCAAAACCATGGCACTATTGTTACCCTTAACCATCCTACATTAAGGTCATGGTTGAAAAAGGTTAAACTCATTTTAATTTTATAGTGTTATCATTACACACAAATTTATTAATATCATGAAACATTTAAAAACATTCAACATTATATTAGATACCTTTTTCAATGGGTTTTATAAATGTAAGGAAACACATTTCAAATCCAATGACATGCCCAAAAACCTATTTTCCCCATGAATACCTAATATAATGCATGTAACCCTTAATCCTGAGTAACTTCAATGATTCCCATATACTCAACTCTAATTCCATATCAAGTCACGATTCAACTCATAAAAATTTATAAAACCAGTAATCACATCACCATACAATTTTGTTACTCATGGTGAAATAACATCCAATCGTAATAACAACCAACCATAACATCAATCCTACCATGGGTAATTCGTTTTACCCCATGAATGGGTTAGCTTCTCACATCGATGAAATCATTTCCGAGGCCCATGTCAAAATAATATCTTGTTTACCATTCCATAATATTTTGACAAATAAAATGAAAATAAAACTCAAATGATGTTGCTTTGTGATGTCTGAAACTGGGTTCTACACACCGATTCCTTGAGACAATTTTCCACATGACCAAAAATGCACCTTGCCACATGGAAGAGAATTATTACTAATATCGAGGGTTAAATCATGATCATGGGAATACAATAAACTCATTATCAAAGTATCAAAATAGAAAAATAAAATAAATAATATACAAATGATATAACCAAAACCCTATTTATACCAACATCACAGGCTGACAGAAATCAGTATACAATATCCATAAGTAAATTAGTACATATATAAATCCTAATGCACATTAGTTGTAATAATAAAAACCCATAATAAATATACTAACGACTCCCATGTGGGTCCCAAGACAATGTCTGGACCCCTCATCCATGTTCCCTCACATATCAACCATCTATCACAAGGATCATTTACTAATACCATCATGTAAACACAAAGTCAATTATGGTATGGACTAGGAAGACTATGTATGGTGTGATTAAAATTTAGTAGTCAAACACAAATGGAATATAAAAAATATATTGTCAGTAGTGGTGTATTTTCTTGTATACGAAATAATATATGAGTAATGAGTAAATAGTATACATATTTAGTAATTAATAATTTAGCCCCATAAATTAAATTTTTTCATGATAACCTTCAATCCACCAATACCTACTTTAGTTAGTGTCTGATTATTAACCAAATCACACGGGGATTCACAATTCATTATCCCAAGGCCTTTCATTATCGATTGAAATTTCAATTCCTACCACATCTAATTTGAACCAAAATCCATTGCCATCATTTTTTCCATAGAATGGAATGTATATAACTCTGTTTCTATTTGAAACATTAGTACATATCTAAAAAATAATTTATCAATCAATAACATTAGTGGGATTTTGAAGCATCAGCCTATATCCCACACTCATTTCTCAATCAAACAACGATATGGGATTTTGAATCATTAGTTCATGTCCAACAATCATTATCGCATTCTTATATTAGGGTTTAGAAAGCCATGTTTATAACCCCATTGGTATTTAAATAATCATTTTATGTACAATATACCATTCATTAAATGTCTTGAAAAGTGGGTATTTGAAAAAGTAGTCTATGTCCCACACTTATTTTTGAAACAGTCACACAATTCACATATATCACAATTCCCAAGCTTAATCCTCATTAACACACTTATCAAAATTTCATATCATGTAATATCAATGTAATTATAAATAAAACTATGGTTAAACACATTAATCACATAGAATAGTATGAAAAGTTAACCGTTAAAATGTTAATTAGAATTTATTCACATATCCCATTAACAAGTCAATGTTAAGACATTTATTCCATTGTTTGCATTATCGATAAACTCCATAACAAAAGAATCATCCAATTACACAATCCCATTTAATTAACCATATTTTAAAATTCAATTATCCCATCATTTTCATAATAATATCATTCCATTAATTTATTAACCAGATCAATTAATCAAATTCTAAATTTTTAAAATTTTTCCAAATTTATCCCATTCATTTTCAACACAGAAATTAAATTTATTATAATTAAATTTTAGATGATGTTTCCTGATCATAAAAATTTTCATTTCCTAATAACTCACATTTAATTAAATTACATGTATTGTATTTTCAATTTAGACCATCTATATCAAGATCGTTGATAGGTGCTTACCAATAGAAATCCTCAATTGAAGCGAAACAACCAATATTAGGAAAAATAATAAGTTAATGATCTAAATCCTATGTACATGATCAAATGGATTTTACCTATAAAAACCTACATCATGAAAAGTTAATAATATAAGAAAATATCTCTTCAAAATATGATATAAATATATTTGATAGGTAGAAAACCATATTGGATAAGAATCTATCATCGGAGAGGTGAAGATACATCAATAGATCTTTGTTTCATCTATAATAGTTGTTTTAATGACTTGGAATTAATCTGGGAGCCTACAAAAATGATAAAAATTGGTTTAGGATTCATATGGTGTGTTTAGGTATACAAAATGGGGGTTTGTAAAAAATTAAATCAATTATTTGGGGTTTAAATTTCTATTTTCATGATTTTCTATACCGAGTGAACGGCTTTCCATAACCATTTTCCTAACCTTGAACCTCCTCCTAGGGTTCAAAATTTTATTACTAGGTTGGAACACTCCCTGAACCAACCATACATATCTCCACTCTTTGGGTTCAAATGATTATCTTTCTATGTTCACATTTTGGGAAAATTTTCATGTAACACCCCGATATTTTATGAAAAATATTCTTTTAATTTCATTAATGCCTTCTGTTGTATGCTACACTAAGATTACCTTGCGCTATACGCAAAACTGTATTAACTTGCAGTATACGCAACACTATTATTGGATCGTGTTATACACAATTTTGATAATAGTTATTCTAAGCAACATTGAGTATATATATATATATATATATTCAATGTATAAATGAAATATGGTTGGATTTTGTTATACAAAACAACGAAGGATTCTTGCACAACACGCAACCCTGACTTAGCTTTCATTACACGCAATCACGACCTTCCTCAATAGCATGTGTTGTACGCAATACCGGGTTTTACTAAACAATGATATACCCCGAAAGTTTAGTCAGAGGAAAACCTTCGACCATTTATTAAAAATAAAAGAAAAGGAAAGGTACATCAGACAGGCACAACAATGTGAGAACTACAATTACATATCATAAAAGTCAGACCCATCCCCACATCCCTAATACACCATTTCCTCCGCAGTAGCCGATTCCCACTCTGAACTGTCATAATGTTTTAGAATCTTGGCATACTTCCTTCTAAGATGGAGCTTCCTCAAAGAAAGGTGCTCCTTAGAAGAGATTGCAATTCGTCCAACCTTCCCACTAGAAACTCTCATAGTCATAGGCATTGGAAAGTGAGAGTAGTATTTCGGCGGCCTTCTTCGGGGTGGGTCATTCTTCACTTTTTCCACCACAGAAACTCTATTTTTGCAACCCTAAACCATATCACTATAGGAGGGCTGAATCATACAACCATCATTTTCTTTCTCACTATCAGAGCAGTCCCCCCATTTACCAGAAATGTGCACCACCCTATACCTGTCCCTCTCACCTTGATCCTGTTGAGATTGACTGTTGACATCCATAAAACTAAGGCAGGGGGGTTTTTGACAGAGTCACAGCCACCATGCATGACTTTTTTCAAATTACAATCTCCAACTAAGCTGTCCAGCAGTGAACCATTGTCCGTATTTGCTTCAGAGCCCTTCTCAGCAATATATGTCCTCACAGTCCCCAGATCTTGATCAAAAGTTCAAACACTAGCAACCCTTCACTCAACATCAGCACCTAAAGAAACAGAATTTTGATCCTCATGAGTCCTTTCAGCATCCTGCTCATGATCCAGGACCAAATCAGCATCCACCAGGCATGCAAACCGATTCCCGAGCTCAAAGTTGTTTGCCTGCCTCCCAGGTGTGTCCTGCATCCCATCCACTGTCATCACAGAACCAGTGTCATTAGCAGTTTCCTTTACAGGGATTTCTTGACTCCCAGTCAGCTTCACAATCCCAAGATCCATGTGTTGATAGTGCCTCTCAATCCCCTCTTGAGATGGGGCATTAGGACATGCAGCAACGACTTTCTCATCATGGACAGCGACAACTGCTGCAGGTGCACTCACAGTTTCCAGGTAGAGAGTTTCCACACCACCATTTTTCCCCCCAGGTCCACATCTTTCTCCACATCAGCACAACTTCGTTCAACATAAACATTCCTCTCAACACTAGCACCCACTTCCCTTTGGGTGCTTGCCGTCAAGGATGTAACCTCAATCATTGGAGTTCCAGCAATGTCTCTTGCATCCTTAACAGCAGAAGAAGGCTCACCACTGCATTTCAGGATATCAAGCTTACCCAAGTCCCGCTTAAACCTGTTAAAAATATCATTGACCTTTACTCCAGGAGGCTCCACACCTGGCTTCTGCAATTCATCCCTCGTTCCCAGAGCCCCACTGTCCACTAAGTTCACCATCTCATGCCGAGGGAGTATGTTTTGTTCTACGTTCACCCCACCATCAACCGAATTCACTTGTTTCCTCAAACTCCCCACAACAGCAGATTCATGAGAAACCAAACCATTCCCCACCCTCCTGCACACCCTCCTGTTCAGAGAGCCATTTATGCAGGCAGAGACACGATGTCCCCGCCGATGGAACACACTCTAATAATCAGCCCACAATTCAAACATTACATCCTGCTTCCGTCAGAATTCTTGCCCATCAGTAATCCACACCCAGTCCACCAGTGTCTTGGAGACATCAATCTCCACACATATGCGAGGGCAGATGGGATGACACATAGTTTCTATTTTGATGTCTGAGCACAGGTAGCAGCCGACCATGTTCCCAAGAATAGATAGAATGGAAGGGTTCTGGAAAAATGGATTCCATATTTGGAATCAGTGGTTCCAAATTATGTTAATAAGCTACTTTTTATTTTTGGGCATTGTTAATAGTAACTACGGTAAATTTTATTTACTATAGTTAAAGGTAAATCAGGTAATTAAGGGTAAATATAAGATTATAAAATTACCCTAACACTTGTAAAAATATTATTGGATGACTAAAAGTCGACCCATCTCACCTAAGGGTCGTATTAGAATCATTTAATGGTCTTTTGTCTATACAAATAACTTAATTATTATTAAAACCAAAGAATGTGACAACATGTCACTTTCTTAAATCTTATAAGCATAATAATTTTAATTTAGTGATAAACTTCATGATACTTCTAACATGAATAGTCTCCAAGAAGCTAATACAATTATCTACATCATAAGAATTTATTTAGAATTTTTTGGGATTAAATAATTATCATTTATTATGACACAAAGATGATGCAGTAATTATCTTATTAATGAAATATTGACATAATTGATGTTATAAATACCCAAACAAATGTAATTTAAGAGTTTTTATGAATTAAACTAATTTTATAGGTTAATATGACATGTTAGTATTGGTTTAATTAACTTTTTTTGAACTAATCATTCTGTTATGATTTTCACAACAATCTATTACTAAATAATGTCAAAATTCACAAAAAAAAGTTTTTAAAAAAATATATTAGATTATTAATTGTTATTTTATTCCTAAAAAACTACGGTTTGGCCAAATGACATAGATAAGGTTATATATAATAATAATAAACAACTTGGGGTTCTTTTGGCTTCGTATAGTTTGTTTATTAACCTTATAGTATAAGAACACAATAAGACACGGTAAAAGTAAAATTATTTAACTTAATGTTAAATCTAAATGATAAGTTTAAAATAGGAATCTAAACTTGTCTAAATTCTATTGTATGAGATTATTTCGACCCATCCCCACCTTATCATTGAAATAAATTAATTTGGAGCTATTTAAAACCGAACATGACTTTATAATAAAATAATATTTTTAGTTTTTCCAAAGGAGCCCCTCTCCTCCCTTATAAAAGGGCACCTCATCCCTCTCATCCTCACACCAATTGGAGCATTTAATCTCGGCCAAACCCTGCCAATTTATTCTCTCCACTTCCCTAGAGACATCCTAGAGGTCGTGGTCTTCTTCAAAGACCAATTTTAGTGCCCTAAAAGGAGGTCTCAAAGAAGCGCTTCAAAGAAGAGGTAATGCCTGTTACCGATTCTTTCATCTTTATTTCTTCTTCCACTTCTTCTTCTTTAGTTGTTTCATAATGATGTAATAACATAAGTATCACTAATATACTGATATGTTATTATAAGTATGAAACAACCCTATTTCACTATCTATCCATCCTACGAAAAATGAAATCACCGCGCGTGCGTACGTACGGAATACCGTCTCCACGCCGTGGTGTAAACTATTTTCCACCACCACCATACTTGGATGTGTATAATGGTGTAAATAATAACTATATATGATTATTTTAATGTGATATTGATTCTGAAATAGTATACATACACTCCAATACAGTCCCACGATCATTAGAACGATATCATCGCTCGTGCGTACGTACAGACTACCGTCTCCACGATGTGATGAGATTCATTCTCCACGTTAACCATTCATGAATGATTATAATGTATATATAATAAGTAATAATGAAATATATGAAATAATAATTATACTTTATTTATGTGTATATATATGTATGTCATCTACTTAATTCCATTCAACTCAATAAGGAAACGAAAACAGAGTTCATGCGTACGTACGACCTACCGTCTCCGTGAACGGTGTATTTCATTACTTTTAGAGATTTATTATATATATGAATATATATTATATATAAATAATGTTTAATATTCTAGAATTAAGTAATCATGATCTATGTAATCATATGAATAATTACAAGTCAAAACACGGACGACAAATGAAACAATTTTACCCAAAACACTCTTTAACATGGAATTTACAAAAGAACAGGTAATATAAAGTCATAAGTGAACCATATATGATATCATAACAATCAGTATGATTCTGTAATAAGTCAATGACATTATTTAAATCATTATACAGGGGGTTCGGACATGTACGAAGCCAATCGGACCTAAGGTAAGAAAAAATATCACAATCTCATTTTATCCGAGATTGTTTATACTTTGGTATTTACTGGGGTGTATTTTATCATCCACATCCATGTTTCCTCAATATGTAATATTATTTCCATCCAAATACAATTTTTTAAATAAAATTTTACCCTTCGGTGAGTTTTTAGTAAAATTTATGAAAGGAATTTTTTTTCATTTTTCATACGAGGTACTTTTTGACTTTTCCGACAAAAGTACGAGAAGAATGTTTTTTTAACTTATACGGCATGAATGGATTTTTAAAATATTATTTCCATGAAGCTTCATTTACAAGTTTTCATGTTTATTTTTAATCAACTTCTTTTAGTTTAAAATTATATGACATGATAAGAAAGGAAAATTTTTTTGAAGTAGAAAGCATATTTTCCTCAAGAATGGAGTTCAAGCGTTTTATCAAAATTATTTTCCATCTAAGATAATAAAGGGTTCTGTTTCTATCCCTATTATTACTTTGATTTGATTATGTTGTGATGGAATTATTTTTATGAATTCCTTTATCTTATATGAGTTGTTTTATGATGTCACGATGTTTAAGATTCCCATTTTTATTACATAGATTACGCGATGATGTATGATTTATGATTTTGTGGCACACATAATAATGGTTTAATTATGAGATGGTTGGGACCTATATCTCCCTACAATGCATTGGGTAAATATTTTATATCTCATGAGATAGACATGGCTGGAACGGAAGGTTAAACCGATTCAGTGAAATAGGACTGAAACGAGTGGTGAACTCGGTTCAGAAATGGACTTTGTCCACAAAGATAGTCTTGGAAATGAGTATTGACTAATAAAAAATGATTCTCTATGATTATGTGTGTATGCCAAAAAGTATCATATTTTAAGTTATGATTATTGGGATTACATTTCACTATTGTGATTTATCCCATGTTATGAAATTATGATTTCTTTTGTAGGTTAAGATTTCCAAAATCTATGTTCTTATGTATATGATGTGATTGATATTTCTTTTGTTTACCCTTACTGAGAATTTGAGCTCACCCTTTTATGTTTTCTTTTCCCCAAGATATAAAGAACGGTTTTAGTTAAAAAAAGGAAGATCCTTTTGGGAGATGTTGATGATATTTCACCACGATTAGAAGATTATATTCCGAGTTTCCAAAGACACTAAACTATTATGGTCCTTGTGTGTGTGTTTTTGTTATGTACTAAGTATTCCGAAAAAGTAATGTAATGTCCATGTACGTTAAGCTTAGGGCATCTACAGTTGGAATCTGAGGAAAGGTTTAGTCAACCTTTGGAATCTAGGATGTGAAAACGGTAGTGAGATCCCTAGATATATTTCTAAGGTATGTCTTGGGATGTCTCTAAGGTTAAGTATACGTATAGGTTATAGTCCTAGAATTGTGCTAAGGATCTTATAATTTATCCTAAGATGTTAGATATTGAGGGTACTCCCCCTTTACTATGTTGTTATCTCTAGCATGATTTGGCTTCTCACAGAATTCTTTTTGTGTTTTAGTTAATGGAGGGAACCAGAAGGAATTCGGTTAACATTGAATCTAATGGTCAAATTGGTGACTATGAGAAACAAAATTGTGTAATGCCTAGAGAGAAAGGTATTGTGATTATGCCGAATCAGTCATCACGATATATGATTAACAAGGTGAAATTTAGTGGTATGCCTATTTCATCAAATAAGAGGAAGATAAACTATTATGAATGTTCGCATGTTGAGGAGCATAAAGAATGGAAGATTGAGATTTCTAAAGAAGGGAAGAAGAACCTTGAGGAATACCTCAAATGGAGGGACCAATGTTATCTGTGTGGAGAAAAGGGTCATAGAGTGACAGACTATTATGGAGTTCAATGTATTATATTTGGAGAACATGGTCATTACCCAACTCAATCCCATGACCTAAAAAGTTACTTCTAAATCAAGGAAGGACATATTCCAGGACAATCATTGAAGAGGATGGATTGAAGTGTTTATGTATTAGTATGAAAGAATAATGTTGTTGAGGTACTTTTATTGTGTATTGGAATATTTTTTTATTAGTCTATTGTGGTTTTCAATAATTTTAATGTACCGGTAACCATGAAAAATGATTCAAATATATTGGAAAGCAGATGATATGCCCATAATGAAGGGATAAGGAGAAAATGAAATGTTTGACAGTATTCATGAGCTCATGATTGATATAAAGACTAAGTGATATCATGGTTTGAGTATATAGAATTTTGACGATTTTGGTATATGGAAAGAGTCAACTTTTAACACCATTCATGTTTTCAATAAGGTTCAATGGGTATTCATTTTTCAAGAGAATACATGATTAAGGTATTCACAGGATTGGAAAGTGACCAACAAGATATATGTAGGATAAATGATGGTATTCACATTCTTGGTTGATAACATTTCAAGTAATAGTTTTCTTTATACTATGAGCTTGGACCGAAGTATTTTAGATTAGCCTAAAGATTAGAATGGATTATGTTGGACATAAGTTAGTATTGTTTAAGGATAAAAGTTTTTTTCGATATTATTTATGGGATGTTATAGTAATGTAGTTTTAGAAAAAGGACAACCTCCAGGACGGGCGAAATCCCATCACATCGGACAAGGCTGCGAGAATCGAACCCACAACCGAAGTGCGGCTGGACTTTATCGCCTGCCACTGGACTATAGGAAGTCCCTATTTAGTAGAAACTAGTTTTATTATATTAAGCAGTATAATATAAGAAGTATATGTCCATTTTATGAACCATATATGATTAATCTCACTATAGATGTACTTATGTATTTTTTCTATAACTTTTCTAACCTTTTGTTTGAGACAGATGGAATGACACACCATTCTATCACATGATCTTCTAACACATAATGAATGACAAATTCAACATCATTTCATTAAGAGATGAAGTGGAAATTGTCCAAATAATGACCAACAGTGAGACTATACCAAAATCATGAAAGTATCTCTTCTAATTTCAATTTCATCAACATTATGGAAATTATCTTGAAAACCAAAAATGTTTCCCTAGTGATATTATATCTAATGAATCAGATAGTACCTTAGATAATCACAAATTTATGGCTTTGTGATTTCTGGCTTTTCCATAGCCATGTTCTCTACCACTCTCCATCAGAACTCGATGGTTAGATTTTTCTTCCATATCCATATTTTCACCTATGTTCTCCTACGTGGAAACCAATTGATGAGTTAATTTGGGTAACCATTACATTTCATACTTTATTATTTATAGCCATGTTTTGGTATTCCTTTTTACGATGTGGGTTCTATTAAACAAACTTTCAACTAGTAAACCATTTATAACCCCGAAAAATTTCGAGGGAGAAATTCATTTTAAGGGGGGTAGAGTGTAACACCCAGAGATTTTATGAAAAATATTCTTTTAATTTAATTAATGTCTTGTGTTGTATTCTACAACAAGATTATATTGCGCTATATGCAATACCTTATTAGCTTGCAGTATACGCAACACTATTCTTGGATCGTGTTACACACAATTTTGATAATAGTTATTCTACGCAACATTGAGTGTGTATATATATATATATATATATATATTCAATGTATAAATGAAATATGGTTGGATTCTGTTATACGAAACAACTAAGGATTCTTGCACAACATGCAACCCTGACTTAGCTTGCATCACATGCAATCACTACCTTCCTCGATAGCGTGTGTTGTACGCAGTACCGGGTTTTACTAAACAACGATATATTATTATAATTTTATTATGAACTAGCCGTTATGAATAGTATTAACTAAATTTTGAATTTTATAACATTATTATTCATCCTACACATTTTCTAGAATATGGTATAAGAACAAAATAAAATTTTCAGGTAAAATATGTATTTTTCAATAAATGCAGTTTTGCCGCCTTTTGATGGCGCACCCACTTTAAATCTAGTTTTTGAAAAATATCTATAAGTTACATTTGACAAAATAAAATTATTATTTGGAATCAAGAAATAAAAATTTACTTTGGATAAATTTTTCATTTTATTCTGATGACTTTCATATTTTAATGAATAGTAAAAACACGCTATATTTTAATTAAAAACAACTCTTTTAATCGTAATATATTATGTGGTTAAATTATAATATTGAATGGTTTTAAAGTATAAATAGAATATATTTTTACCATTTAATATAATTTAAGTCATTAGCATTGATTTTACCTTGAATTCGTAGGTTAAATCAATTCAATCTTTTGCAATGTTTTAAAGAAAAACTCGTTTTCTTTCGACAACGGGATTAATTTTAATTTAATTTCTGCAACTTTTGTGTATTGAATTTGGAAAAATGGATTCCATATTTGGATTCAGTGGTTCCAAATTATGTTAATAAGATACCTTTTATTTTTGGGCATTGTGAATAGTAACTACGGTAAATTTTATTTACTATAGTTAAAGATAAATCGGGTAATTAAGGGTAAATATAAGATTATAAAATTACCCTAACACTTGGAAAAATCCTATTGGATGACTAAAAGTCGACCCATATCACCTAAGGGTCGGATTATAATCTTTTAATGGACTTTTGTCCATGAAAATAACTTAATTATTATTAAAACCAAAGAATGTGACAACATGTCACTTTCTTAAATCCTATACGTATAATAATTTTAATTTACTGATAAAATTCATGAAACATAGAAAATGAATAGTCTCCAGAAATATAATACAATTATCTACATCATAGGAATTTGTTTAGAATTTTTAGGGATTAAATAATTATCATTTATTAGGACACAAAGATGATACGGTAATTATATTATTAATGAAATATTGACATAATTGATGTTATAAATACCCAAATAAATGTAATTTAAGACTTTTTATAAATTAAACTAATTTTATAGGTTAATATGACATGTTATTATTGATTTAATAAACGTTTCTGAACTAATCATTCTATTATGATTTTCACAAAAATCAATTATTAAAAAATGTCAAAATTGACATAAAATAGTTTTTAAAACAAATAATATATTATTAATTGTTATTTTATTCCTAAAAAATCTAAGGATCGGCCAAATGACTTAGATAAGGTTATATATGTTAATAATAAACAACTTGGGGTTCTTTTGACTTCTTATAGTAAGTTTATTATCCTTATAGTATAAGAACACAAGAGGACACGGTAAAAGTAAAATTATTTAACTTAATATTAAATCTAAATGATAAGGTTAAAATAGGACCTAAACTTGTCTAAATTCTATTGTATGAGTGTATTTAGACCCATCCCATCCTTATATTTGAAATAAATCAATTTGGAGCTATTTAAAACCTAACATGACTTTATAATAAAATAATATTTTAAGTTTTTCCAAAGGAGCCCTTCTCCTCCCTTATAAATGGGCACCTCCTCCCTATCCTCTTCACACCAATATTAGCATTAAATATCGGCCAACCCCTGGAAATTTCTTCTCTCCACTTCTCTAGAGACATCCTAGAGGTCCTGGTCTTCTTCAAAGACCAATTTTAGTGCCCTAAAAGGAGGTCTCAAAGAAGCGCTTCAAAGAAGAGGTAATGCCCATTACCGATTTATTCATCTTTATTTCTTCTTCTACTACTTCTTCTTTAGTTGTTTCATCATGAAGTAATAAAATCAGTATCACTCATATACTGATATGTTATTATAAGAATGAAACAGCCCTATTTCACCATCTATCCATCCTACGGAAAATGAAATCACCGCGCGTGTGTATGTACGGAATATCGTCTCCACGCCGTGGTGTAAACTATTTTCCACCACCACCTTACATTGATGGGTATAATGGTGTAAATAATAACTATATATTATTATTTTAATGTGATATTGATTCTGAAATAGTATACATACACTCCAATACAGTCCCACGATCATGAGAACGATATCATCGCTCATGCGTACGTACGAACTACCATCTCCACGACGCGATGAGATTCATTCTCCACGTTAACCATTCATTAATGATTATAAATTATATTTAATAAGTAATCATGAAATATATGACATAATAATGATACTGGATTTATGTGTATATATATGTATGTCATCTACTTAATTCCATTCAACTCAATAAGGAAAAGAAAACAGCGTTCATGCGTACATACGACCTACCGTCTCCATGATCGGTGTATTTCATTCCATTTACTGACTTATTTTTTATATGAATATATATTATATATAAATCATGTTTTATATTCTAGAATTAAGTAATCATGATCTATGTAATCATATGAATAATTACAAGTCAAAACAAGGACGACAAATGAAACAATTTTACCCAAAACGCTCTTTAACATGGAATTTACAAAAGAACGGGTAATATAAAGTCAAAAGTGAACCATATATGATATCATAACAATGAATATGATTTTTTAATAAGTCAATGACAATATTTAAATCATTATACAGGAGGTTTGGACATTTACGAAGAAAATCGGACCTAAGGTAAGGGAAAATATCACAATCTCATTTTATCCGAGATTGTTTATACTTTGGTATTTACTAGGGTGTATTTTATCATCCACATCCATGTTTCCTCAATATGTAATATTATTTCCATCCACCTACAATTTTTTAAATCCAATTTTACCCTTCGGTGAGTTTTTAGTAAAAGATATGAAATGAATCTTTTGTCATTTTTCATACGAGGTACTTTTTGACTTTTCTGACAAAAGTACGAGAAGAATGTTTTTTTCACTCATATGGCATGAATGTATTTTTAAAACATTATTTCCAAGAAGCTTCCTTTAAAAGTTTTCAAGTTTATTTTTAATCAACTACATTTAGTTTAAAATTGTATGACATGTTAAGAAAGGAAAAATTTTTTGAAGTAGAAAGTATATTTTCCTCAAGAATGGAGTTCAAGCATTTTATCAAAATTATTTTCCATATAAGATAATAAAGAGTTCTGTTTCTATCCCTATTGTTACATTGATTTTATTATGTTGTGATGGAATAATTTTTATGAATTACTTTATCTTATATGAGTTGTTTTATGATGTCACGATGTTTAAGATTCCCATTTTTATTACATGGATTATGCAATGATGTATGATTTATGATTTTGTGTCACACATAAAAATGGTATCATTATGATATGGTTGGACCTATATCTCCCTCCAATGCATTGGGTAAAGATTTTATATCTCATGAGATAGACATGGCTGGAATGGAAGGTTAAACCGGTTCTGTGAAACAGGACTGAAACGAGGAGTGAACTCGGTTCAGAAATGGACTTTGTCCACTAAGATAATCTTGGGAATGAGTCTTGACTAATAAGAAATGATTCTCTATGATTATGTGTGTTTTCCATAAAGTTTCATGTTTTAAGTTATGATTATTGGGATCAAATTTCACTATTATGATTTATCCCATGTTATGAAATTATGATTTCTTTTGTAGGTTATGATTTCCAGAAGCTATGTTCTTATGTATATGATGTGATTGATATTTTTATTGTTTACCCTTACTGAGCATTTGAGCTCACCCTTTTATGTTTTCTTTTCCCCATGATATAAAAAAAGGTTTTAGGTAAAAAAAGGAATATCTTTTTGGAAGATGTTGAAGATCTTTCACCATGATTAGAAGATTATATTCTGAGTTTCCAATGACACTATACTATTATGGTCCTTGTGTGTGTGTTTTTGTTATGTACTAAGTATTCCGCAAAAGTAATGTAATGTCCATGTACATTAAGCTTAGGGCCTATACAGTTCATCAACCATTCACTTCCCCAATTCCTTCCAAATTATCCAATTTCACCCCAAAAACCACAATGTAAAACCCAAAATTGATCTAGTAAAAAATGTAAGAAATTAATTGAAAAATAGCTCAAGACATATCCATGAATTTTTGGGATCTTATAAGGAACAAAAATAAAAAAAAATCTATAATTTTTTATAATGTAATTCTAATTTTCATTGAGCTCGTACAAATACATATGTTAAGCTTGGGGAATACATATAATAAGGTATTAGTTAAAAATCATATAAATGGAGTAAACATGGGAAAAAGATTAACAAATTTGTAAGAATGAATAATAATATATAGTATATGGCATGGATAATGAATTTACATAAGGATACAAGAAATAAATATAATGAAATCTTATGATCATGGAAACATAGGACATAAGAAAAAATATATAACTTGACATAAATATGTGTCAAGGATAACTGCCAAGACTATTTAACATGGTGAACATAGTCCTATAATGGTTTAAGATTACTCTATAATCACATATATGATATCTGATGAGACTAAAATATTACCTAATGCATTGAAATGATATCTATATTAACCCATAAAATCATGTTCATGCATAATTTTTTCATATAAATAATACAACACATGGGATAATTATAATGTTTATCTATAGAATAAAATTGGTATCACAATCAAGTCGTGAGGAGAAACCAAAGGGTGTATAACAAATGTATCCATGAAATAAGGGTTTTAAATCATTATTGGTAATTCATAGAATAAAAATAAGAATAGACTAATAATAATGATGATAAAATGAAATAATATCATGGAAAAGTGTTTTTATGAAATATTAAGAATGATCCACTTTAGTGCGGTTTAAGTGAAATGTTTAAAGAGACATTATATAGTAAAAAGACTAATTGTTTATATAACACTGAAAATGAAATCAAGTAGTTTTTTCATGATAAAATGTGTGATTTTATAAAAATATTTGTGTCTTTAAACAATCTATGAGTGTACATGAAAATGGGTATGAAATAGAGATGTTCCAGTTAATTGGGCATTCTTAAAAAGAATAATTTATAATGAAACTATTTCAAACATGTATTTCACCATAAATGAAGGATTAATTAATCTATATAAACTTATTGGATCATATTCACAAACATACATAGGTTTATAAATGAATAATGAAGAATACCCATGTTGAAAAGAGATATAAAGTGTAACCTGAAGGGAAAAAAATTGATGATCGGAGAGACCCCTTACCTTATAAATAAATGTTTTTTTTGAACTTGCACTCAAAGACCAGGATAAAAAATAAGATTAATTAATTAATATTTTACAACTCGTATAAGAGGTTCTCATTTTGTGATTTCTTCATGACCACCTCTAATAGGCTTGGGGCTAGCAACTACCACCGAGTAGGCATATCCCACAAATGAGTGGGAGTTGCCTAAGTAACTGTACACCCAAAAAAACCTCTAAGAACAATAATTATATAATGTAAAACACTATGTAAACAAGAATTAAAACCACTAACATACCAATAGAAGGATATGATAAATGTAAACTAGAATTTAAACTGGGCCCTAATACATACCCCCTAAAAGAAAGAGTCTGTAAAACTAATTATACAAGTTCTTGAAACTCATCTGTAGGAAACCCTACCTAAAGTAAAGGTACTGGATATCTATCTAAATCTATAGGAGAACATCTCAAATGACTGGTCTCTTTAATAACCAAATGATCCTAGTCCACCTAGGACCATGTCATAGAGTCGATCGTCTACACTAGAAAAGACACAGATGGGAAATGCCCGTTTAGTGGCGAGTAAAATGATACTCATTAGGGAGCCCTGAAACGAGAAATGTATACCACAAAAAAATACAAGGATTATACCACAATTAAATACATAAAGTATACACCAATGAAATACATGAAGTATTATACCAATAAATATAAGTTGTATACCAAAAACAAATACACCATTTATACTATAAATAAGATACTTAGTCACCTCACACATTGATAAGTCTATTGTATGAAAAAAAAGATTATCATATTTATTCCATCAAACAACTTGTATCGATAAGATTCATCATCATGATGATATATTCATTCCTGGTAGTACAGTTATTGTTGGTAAAACATTTAGTCTTGGTAAGACATGTAGTATTAGTAAGACATATACTCTTGGTATGTCACGCAGTCTCAAAAACTTATTTAGTCTCAAAGTCACATAGTCTCGACGGTGATGATAGATCAGATATCGTAATGCTGATTGAAGATTTGCAACATTCCATTGATTCTAAGGATATATCGAATGAAAATGAAATGATGAATGATCATCATTAGTGATAATTGAAAATATAATTAGGTAAATTTATTTCTATGATTTCCTCCTCATTCTTATAATCAATGATGAACATGAACAACAAAATTGAACAAGTTGATCCATGGTTTGATCATTCTTTCATGATGTTTAGTATTTAGAATTGTTAATGGGTGTTTTTACCCTCATTTTTTATTCCCCTAAAGAGAAAAAAATCAATGTTGACAAAAAAGGCCTAATTTTGTTCCATATATGTTCCTGGTTCCGTATTTTACCCAGTTCGTGGCATTCTTTTCCATTGAACCATAGTGGTCACAGATCGACCTTTCGAGAGGCTCCAAACATGATCAGACACCCAAATTGGAGGTAAATTGAATAAAGTGGTCAAACTAGTGTATATTGGGACCTGAATAGGATATAAATATGACTACATAATTTTTCGGGCATTAGAGGATATCAGATGATCTGCAGAAGGGACTGCTAGTGCATCGGTGTGGGCGGTGGTACCCAGTGATAGCTGTATGTCGGTGTGGCAGTTGATGGAGGGGAGGTCGATGACTATGATGGTCCATAGGGTTGGTGTATGTGATGATAGGGAATTTTGGGATGCGGCGGGACGCAGGGAACAAGAGGAGGCACATGGTCAGGGCGGACTATATGGACCATGTAGGAGGCCGCTGGGGTGGGCCCCATATGAATCACAAGGCTGCCCACAGTGAAGGACAACCAATGGAGCCAACATACTCTAATCGGCCCCAAAGACTATGCTCTATAAGCCATGCCAGTTTAGGCGGCACCAGACTAGGATGTTTTTGGCTTAACTGAAATGGGACGAGATTGGTCGACTCAGCCAGGTTGGATATGCCGGACCTGGTCGGGTCAACCAACTGGTTAGGATAGGTCTGGTGGGTCAAATCAGACTCAGACAAAACCTAGTCATACCTTTCTACTGAAACAACTATAACATTCAAACAGTATATATGGTTTATAATCCATTTTATGCATTGGGTACCTTGCAATGAGATGGAAATTTAGATATACACTATGTGGGTTTTTTGGATGTTGGAATTGGCCTAATGGATTTAGTAGTAGGTACTCCAAGAATGAGCATGCTACGAGAGGAATCTTATGGTTGGGTGTGACCTTTTGACTATGTGACATTGAGAGTAAGTGTTTTTCTTATACTACCTGACTTACCTGGAATACATGTATTATCGAGACTACATGTCATCTTGAGACTATGTGTCTTACCAAGAAAATGTTTCTTAAAACGACTGCATGTCTTATCAGGAATGAGTGCCTCATCGGGACTGCATGTATTATCGGCAATGGGTTTTTTTTGGATTTTTTCTAATTATTTTATTTGTGTAATATAGACTTATACCTGTGTGAGATGTTTATGTATCATTTTTTTCATAAACATAGTGTTTTTAATTATGGTTTACTTATTGTATTTACTTTTTGTATACTTTTTTGTATTTATTAGTGGTATACTTTTGTGGATTCGAGGGGTCATACTGACTATCATTTTACTCACCCGTGCAAAGGATTTACCCACACAGGTCGTTTCTTTGCACACAATCGATGCTTTGATAGTGTCCTATGTGAACTAGGACTTGGTGGTTCTTCATGAGACTAGATATTCAAGGATTGATAATATAGATTTGGAAAGTTGTGTTTTACCATTCCCTTTAGGAAGCATTTTTTTCATATGAGTTTCAAGAACTTGTGACTTCACTTTTACAGACTCATTTATATGGTGGCCCTGTATTCAAGACCTATTTACATTCAAATTTCAAAAAATCATTAACTATTGTTGTTATATTAGTGGAATGCATCAATGATTACATAGGGTTTTATATTTTAGCTTTTTTTCATGCAGATGTGTTGGTGTATAGGTAATTAGGAAAATGACTCACAGTTGTCGGATATGCCTACTCGATGCTATTCGCTATCCCCATTCCTATTTGGAGGTGAGATTGGGGAAGTCACAACATGAGCCCCTATAGGAAAGGTTTGGACATAGTTAATCCATTACCTCTTCCACATGTGTTATAAAAACTATAATTTAATTAATTACATTTTCAACTATTTAAATGAGTAATATATAATAATTTCTTCATTCTAGGAGTGTTCATTTTGTGTTTTCATGGTCGTTTTAATACTGTACATATATGGATGTTCCTATTGAATTGAAATATTATTGTAAAATAAAAAATTGTTTTTTTTCATACAATTACTTATATTAAAATTTTCTAATATATATTTTTATTTTCTTACATTAGGATAAATCATTTGGAAATATAATTATAATAATTGTTTTGTTTATTTTTGTTGTTTTTCGGTCCATCATGTACTAGTTTTGGTTTCTTTTATATTATGTATATATATATATATATATTAGGTATAGAACATGATAAAAGTTATAATGCACATATTAAAATCTTATTTATCCATAATAAAAATTTTATGACTAGTCTTGAATTCGGTAATAGAAATTAAAAAATTGGAATCCATGATGATGGAAAACCACCACAATAGGGAAACTATTTCATTTATTTTAGTAAGAGGAGATGTGAAAAGAGGAGGAAAAAATATACACCAATTTAAATATAAAATTCTAGTTTATTATTGATAATTTAGTTTTTATTATTTTTAGGTTGAAGGAGGTGAGGATATGATCGAATTAGAAATGAAATTAAAAGAGATAGTTTGTAAAGGTTACCTCTTGAATCTCACCTTCTTGAAGAAACCCTTAAGGGACCATGTTTTTTTATTTTGGTGATATCATAAATAGATAGATGTGGGGAATGTATAGAGTAGCAATTTGGGAAGACATGTTTAATGATTCGTAGATTAGATGTTTTGAATCAAAGTGGTAGTAAGGGAGGTGTTTATAAAGGGGGAGAGTGGTGTTTTTTGGAAATTTCACCAAAAAATAAATTATCATAAATACATTTCCATCCAAATATCATAAAATGGAAATGGATACAAAAATATTATGATATAAATATTTAATATAATAAACCAATAAAATTTAGATATGTTTTAATTTCATTTAATACATTATCATTTCGATTAAACCTAAATTTACGTATTTTAATCATAATTTTGGTAATAAATTATTTAATGTAAAATGGTTTTAATTTTTAATTAAGTAGTATATATTGGACCATAAATTTCCAATTTATAAAATTATATATCAAATAATAATAAATTTTTATTTTTATAGAGTTTTATAATTTTTAAATAATGTAATTATTATTTAACCATATCCAATTACATTATTATTGATTTTGATGCAATTCACTATATTGACATTTAAAAACAACAAGAAACAAATTTAACTGAAAAGAAATATTATATGATATAGATTTCATGTCAAGGTGTGTAATTTGTCGATGTGGTGAAATATCTCAAATTATATTTCGTTCAATGTTTTTTTACCATTTATTTGATTTTTCTATTAATTTATTAATAACTATATAAGAAACATGTAATAATTTTGGGAATGTATTTAATTAATAAAATTTTCAATGAATTACCTTTTTAAATTTTGTTGTTTTATATATCCATGTAATATTTATAGTCAAGTTTATCTTCTGGTTAACCCTATATTAAATCTATTATAGTTATTAGAAATAATAGTGTGAAATTTTTTCACTTTAATTGATTTTAATAATGTCTATTTGTTTTCTAAAAAAAATATGTCCATTAAAAATATCAACTTATAAAATTAAGTGTATGGGTATAATTTAATTCAACAATTAATAATTTAAATAACTACGATTATCTCTATAACTTATATTTATTCTATAATAACATAATTTACCCTTTATCGAGGTGGTATATTTTCCCACAATTACTATTCATAATGGCCAAAAATAAAATATAATTATTTTTTAAATGTCATATTCTTAATTAAATATATAGAAAATATTTTTATAAATTAAAAAATGTGACATAATATAAATTTAAATTAAACCATAAATACCCATGGAAAAACAATTTTACCAAAAAAAAATCCCATTTTTAATATATAATATTTTTATATTAAATTAATATAAAAACATTATTGTAGAGACAAAAAATCGACTATTAATTCTCAGAAGGATATCATTAATTTTTGAAACAAATCTGATAGATAATTTTACTTCATAATGTTTTTAAAAGAATAAATAGTTATTAATAAAAATTAATTTTTTCACTATTCATTAAAATTTTAGGCTTTTTGGAAAACACCTAAAAATCCATCATAAGATAAAATTAAAAGTATTAATTCAAAAATTATCTTTTTATTATAATACATATTATATATGTGTAAAAATTATTTATATGTTTTTATATAAAAAATAAAATCATTTTATTGAAAAAATATTTTGAATAATAAAATGAACTTATTAAAAATTTAGTATTTATTTTGTAATAATTATTATATTTAATTATTTTGTTTTAATACTCAAACCCACCCACTCGAAATCTAAGGTTATAATGGTTTTTCTAATATAATATTATTTTAATAGCATATCCTACTTTGTTTAAGATTGGGATTGCATGA
Organism: Viscum album; assembly: GCA_963277665.1. Taxonomy (NCBI): domain Eukaryota; kingdom Viridiplantae; phylum Streptophyta; class Magnoliopsida; order Santalales; family Viscaceae; genus Viscum; species Viscum album. The sequence goes on along the minus strand of OY728135.1, from coordinate 1,465,062,300 downwards.
AACACAAGATAAAATAAAAATTAATTATTAAAAAAGAAATAATTATTAAAATATCATGGTGTCATAGGATCACTCGTACATTGTGCGTCAAAAAATGGAAGAAACCCAAAGACCAATGAGTATACCAATCTCAAATGGTAAATCACACACCCTATTTATCCAATCATGCACCTAATACCGCTCTTAGGTCCATGAAATAAACACCTCAAATGATCAACCAGAGAAAAAGCACAACATAGGAACTAATGGAATGTCTACCTAAAGAAAGATGCTCATTAAAAAAGATGCCTATAGTGGAATAAAAACATCAAAGATGTTGATATTGGTGGAAATAATTCTATAAAAAACATTCAATTAACTATATCCACTAGAAGCATCTAAAAAGGGGAATCGACCAATAGATTCATTAAAATAATGAAAAAACTGAAAAATGTGATCAAAACTAAAAAATGAAATGTCACAAAAAAAACAAAATCCTCCAAAAAATGACCAACCCCATATACAATTACGGAATATCTTCTTAAAAAATCTGAAGGTGACCCACATTTCTATATCATAAGAAAAAAATAGGATACATCAAATAGTTCGTCTTATTATACCCTAAAGGACCAAACTAGAAGAACATGAGTGACAATGTTTTTAAAGAGGAACACATTTTTCTTTAATATCTATCTCATCCTTTCTATACTCCTTCATTTAAATGTTAACCTTATACACACCCCACCTTCACTGCATATTCTTATGGGACAGAGGAATCACCAATAATGGTTTTTCTAAGATGGGTATCTTCCATTCTAAATGATTTACTAAGATCATCCAAAAATTATGGCAGTCCTAATGTAAGTATAGATGTCCCAAAATAGGGTTGAAAAGTGCCTCTGAATAAAAGTGATTTATCAGGATGAAAAACCACAAGCATCAATAATAGATAAAACTATAGAAAATGATTAGAATTCTCCCTTAATTATAATTCATTATGATAATGGATCATAAGACCAATCTAATTCTTTATCTCAAGTCCTTAGGAAATATCATTTTATGAAATTTCATTCAAAAGAGCTTCAAAGACATAACATCACATAACTGATAAGGTAACATCAATTTCCACTAAAATCAGATAAAATGACAAAAAACTCATAACAACTCGTGCCTATAAAGAGTTCCACACCCAATAATCCTATTTGATTATGGGTACAAATTGTAACTAGAAAACAATATTTGACCATTAAGTTGGATGAAAACAAAAAAAACAATACATGAACATTGCTATGTAATTTCAAAAACATAAAATACATGATTGAATCAAAAGCTAGGAATCCAGACCAATACCTCCAAGGAGGCACTAAAACATCCCAACTAAAAGAACTCTTCCATTGAAAAAATACTTTTTACCATGTAATTTAGTAATCTCTCACCACTAAGGTATGTTATTGAAAACCAATATAATACATCATTAAAAGAATAGTTCCCATGGTGAAACACACACATAAAATTTTCAATCATGCAATATAACAAAATATTATTTCAAAAATCCCCTTCCCACAAAGAACAATGTTCCTAAAGGATTCCCACAAAAAATAATTTTTCATTTGAAAACATTTTTTACCATAAATAGTTTACTCAACACCATATTGGAAAACACAATTTTTTATAGAATGTCATTAAATATTTTTTTTAGAAATATATTCACACAGCAGTCCATTAATTTTACAATACAATGTTTTAAAGAAAATTGAAATAATTGAACTAAAGAAATCATAAAATCTTGGTTCAAAAGAATGAAATCTACAACAGGAATCAAAACCATCCTCAATAATCCTCACAAAAGTGGAAAGAAATTTTGTAGAATACATAATTAAGAGGACTAAAAATATGAAAACCAAAGGTGATAAAACATTGTTCAAAGTTTGGCTTCACAGGTTGAGTATCTAAGTTTCAACCAAGTGACACATTCTACTATAGAGGTATAATTGACTACATGGGAACTGTATAGTTTCAAAAGATGTGGGAGAAAACTATGAAGCTCGATTAATCCTCTATTTCAACCCTTAATCAAAATATTAAACCCCGAAATCATATACTAATCAAATTGGATCAAAACACAATTCACATACTAATAACATAAAAATAACCTTCAATTAACAATTAGTGACCCAGATTACCATGCTAGCTGAAGACACATAATGAAAAAGAGATAGATACACTCTTCCCACAGTTACATCTCATCATATAGCAACCATACTCCCTTTTCTATCGGGATATCCCCAAAAAAAAAGTATTGCATGAAATTTATAGGAACCTACCATAAAACATGACTCCTCTAATATCCTTTTGTAATAAACTATAAAGGGATTAAATTTAACATGTCATATAAAATTATTTTCCATAAGGACCAAAGGAAATTCTAAAACCCTTTGGGATGAAAACAAGTGCATTAGAATCATATGAATACCTTTAGAAATAATTTCACCCTACCAAAGTGATGTGAAAATATAATATATATAAATATAGGATCCAAAATAAATAAACTATCAGAATAGGTCATCACCATCTATAATGATCATACCAATTAGAATAATCAAAAATAATAACCAATAAATAGATGAAATGTACTAGAGACAATGGATACATCCAAAAATAAAAAAAAAATACAACCCTAATTGAGCCGATCTTGAATCTGCTCCATGAAGCATATTTTTAGTGACCACTAACCAACCCAGAACACATTGGCCATGGAAAATAGATACAAATTCCAACTGAGAACCTTGAGCCTAAAATATATAGGTATCCATGTAAGTCACTACACCTCTATGAAACTATGAGATGTGACTTATAAGTCAATTCATTTGTTATAGTTTAAAATTAACGATAAATAGGATTTACAATACATCATATGAAAACCAAAAACTAAAAAAGAATAATTTGTATATTTCATGGAACAAATTTGGGATTCCATTCATGCCTAGAACCTAAACATATATGAGTATACCAATCAGAAACTACTACACTGCATGTGATGAATTTCAATAATAGGTCATCCAATTAGCCCACATAAGCATCATTGTAAAGACCAACTCCCACCTAGACTTATTGCCAAGTACAAGTAGTGGGAATATAGTGCCTCATGAACTAAGTATAGGAACATGATTATACTTCCACTTAATACCTGGTTTCTCATGACCAAAAAATTATGTGATGTGTAGGAAAAACATAACTATGTTTAACGAACAATGTATAACCAAAACCAACCTCATTCCAAACGACTAATGATAAATATACCAATATATAAAATTCACCCATATAATAACAATAACATTACCACAAAGTGAGTGAAATGAGAATCACTTAGTGATTATGAACCCCAAAAATGTGTAAAAAACAAGGTTTAATAAATTGGTTTCTAAAAACAAACATTTAAAAACCCAAATATCTAACATGAGATTGCACACAAAAACAATACTTATAATGTCACATCCTTAAAAATTTTATAAAATTACATTCATGTTTTTTTAAAAATAATATAAATCATAAACCATTCATAAAAATTTCAAATCCGCCATTAAACATATTATATACTATTTTAAACCCAAAATAAGGCACAAGGTAATCCATTTTTATCAAACCATTTACAAAAATCCATCTATAAATATTCACAAGGGGTAAACCACACACCCATTTTAGTTAAACATTTGAAATATATTATTTAAAACTTTATAAACCTTTTTTGGGTTATAAAAACCCTTAAATAGAATTTACTTTTTAAAAAAATTGATTTAAATCAAGGAAAATTAAAACCTAGTAGAAAACCAACCCAAAATAAGAATACCACATCAAAAATCCAAACAAGAACTCATAAAATATTAAAACCATTAAACATTATATTTTAAAAATGAAAACATTGAATTTATGAGATAATCCAATTATCATGTGATAAAAAAACCCATGATTTGTTTTAAAATTAACTTCAATGATATCATATATATCCAAACATTCACTAAATATGAATTTATAAGGCATAAGAGAACATTGATTAAAAATGAAACGATTTCATAGAAACACCAATATCAAAGAGATGATAAATAATACCGAACATTATGGAACATATCATACTCTATGGGTATAACACCCATATGGATAGAATCTATTTTAAAAAACCATTACACAAAAGAATCCCAACAATAGATTTATCTGAACCCGTAAAATCATCCATGAGAGATATAAGGTTCATGGGGAAATTCAAAACCAATAGAGAAGAAAGGGAGGATAGAAGAAGTGATAAAGAGAGAAAAAGATATCCTCAAACCTATTGAGAGTCATAGTAGGGAAATAGTCCAAGGGGGTGAGGATGAAACTCCTCCAAGAGCTCGCATGGCATCAGTTGACGTAGGTGGCGAGAAATGGGGGTGAAACCTATTATGTTCGAATGGTGTATTATGGGAAACAACAAAAATTTTAAAAACAAATATATATTTAATGGTTTCTTTGAACTATTTTACAATTTATATTATAGCCACTACCTATACTGTTGAGGTTGTATGATTTCTCCTAGAAACTCCATAGATTTAGAAACAATTCTCTAAATATGAATTTGGAAAATTTTGAAAAGAATATCCAAACCAAAAAATTGAAACATGTGTTTCATTAATATGTGTTGTCCATGTTCCACACCCTTGATCCACTAAATAACTCACATGGTTTCTCTAAGGGGTTTCCCAATTTTGACCAACCCATACGCAACCCAAAACAGAGAACCATGTACGGCTAAAAACAATATGAAAAGTTTCATCACAATTCAATGCCCCATGGTTTACTCATATCCATGTGACTTAACTATTTATCTAAGGAAATCCTAAAATGTGGCCTTTTTCCGAGTAGGAAATCTTTGGAAATTCATACCATAGCTCACCATCTCAAAATAGCACAAAATAAACAAAAATATGAAATTTTGGATACCATAGGAAGGTAAGATGATAATTATGATATTATAATTTTAGTAGAAAAATATTATCATATATATACAATAATAACATCAATATATACATCCTAGAATGATGGTGACAGATAACGAATTATATCGATTTTTGGAGATAATACATCATTCTTACGTACGAGTGATAAATTCACATCCCATTTGATGGAATGTGGGTGAACAATGGTTTTTTATAATCATCATAGAATTTCCGTATATTAAGGATAATTAAATAATTAATTTATCTAGAATATTATTGATCTATATGAGGATAAAGTAGAATTGAAAATAAATTTATTAGTTATGTTGATTTGTTATCCATTCCAAAAACATATTTATATGTCTTCCTAAGGCTATTGGGGTTAGTGTTCTGGGAAGACCATAACCACTAAAATGTTAATAATAATGTTTATTGGGTTTTTTGGTAAGTTTGGTTGAGCTAAAAGTCTCAATGTGCTAAATTGATGATAAAGGAGGGGTCCCTATATAATAATTTATTGGAGGGATACATTTGGAATTTGCTAAAATTTTAAATTAATTTAAATTAATTTTATGTCCAAATAGAACTATGTTGATAATATAATGATGAATCTAAATACTCTCATAGAATAAAATTTGGACAAGTTTGGGTAAATTTGTTCCATTATATTTTTAACGCTTCATTATTCCTTTTGATAATTACAATTATATTAATGTTTTAAATCATAAGGGGTTAATATAGTTTTTATAAGGGGAAAAGGGACCAAAACTGGGGCATGGTTCATTTTTCATAGACATATATCTTTTACATGAAAAAATAAAATGTCTTATGAATTTTAAATTATTTAATAAAATATTAATTTCCCTAAAATATAAATAATAATATTATTATTTTTATTTTGTAAATTGGACCTTAAATATATGAACACAAGGGTTAAATTAGAACTAGTTATTAACAAACACCATAATATTTATTAAATATATATAAAATATGTGTTTCAAATTAACTTATTCAAATTATATCATAGTAATTTTATTTATAATAATTTATTTCTTTTTCTTATTAAATTAATAATAATTATTTCAATGTTGTGTATGTTATTAAGGTAAATACTTATTCACTATATTTTAAAAACATTAATATAAAAAAAATTATTTATTTTTATAATTATTATTTATAAAAAAATATATGTTATGTTTATCCCTATATTAAAAATATTATAGTTATTAATGTTTTGACTGGCTACCTTGGGCCCAAGTCATTTATGTACAATAATTACCATCACTTGCATACTGATTTACATATAAATGTGATTGTTCTTAATGTAATATAGTTAATACTTATGAATAATCTTTTTATAATTTAATGTTTTGAGAATATATGTCACATCAAAAGGTTATAGTATTTCCCAACTATAATGAGAACCACATAATTCAATGATGGTATTCCTAAATACATTCCTCTTGTGGTCTAGAAAAAAATGTAGTATATAGATGATGTCTTAAAATCATGTTATTGGGGATCATATGCGTTGATACTTCTTCTCATGATGTTTTTACTTGGTGATCATAAGTAGATAAGTTTAGGAGAAATGACCAACCAATAGGAAAATCGTAGATTTAATGAGCCATTGGTTGTTTATATAAATGAACACATTTATTGGTCTATAGACATGATATCATTACCAATCTATACCATTTGATGATATAAATTGACGTAAGGAACAAACCATTATATTGATTTCATGGTGTGGTAGCTTATGTTGGGTGTTTCATTGATAGTGTGGCATTTGTTGATTGATCAGGAAATAATATGACACATTTGAGTTGAGTAAGTGCTATTTATTGGGCACAGGATGACCATGATTTTAGTACATTAATTAAATTTTTGTATATGGTAAATTTAGGATTTTCATTCTAGTAACAACCTAAAATATAAAAATAATAATGATCACATAACTATTCATCCAGATTTTTGAAAAATTGTAAGACAAACAGATTTTAATACTCAAAAAATGTTTTTAAAAGGTATTCATAGCTACAACACTCCCTATCTATTGAGGGGACATGATGGGTTGCAAAACATTTACCATTTTCATAGGTTTTTACTCACTATTATCGATATAATGACCTAGAGGGTGTCACGGTAAGTGTATCCACAAGTTACACATATTTTAATGAGTAAGACTATAGAACCTACATGGGCCAATGTGTGGGCTTCAGTGCATGTCTGAGTATGATCGATCACATATTAAAATAATTCCATTATATTATTCAAGTTATTTATTTATGAATTTATTTATTAAGGTATTAACATGTTGTCTGATCATAATATTGAATACAGAAAAATATAATTTTTTCAACAAACATTGGATGTACAAGGTTAATTAATTTTTTGGGGAGCTTATGGGCAGAGTTAATAGTTCTTATTTCCTCATATAACATTATATTTTGATATAGAGAAATGAATTTTTTTTTTACATTTATAAAAATTTTAGTATGTAATACAAGTGCGCAAATGTATCAAATGAAGGCTATTAATCATTAGGGACCAAAGTGTAATTTTTGAAGTTATAACCTAAGAAAGAAATATCATTTTAGTCACTTGAAATGTATGCTCCATAATTTGGAATAATTTAGTAATATAATATATCTTATATTATCTGGTCCTATCAAATTCATATAGATATATTCTGAAGGATCTACAATGTTAGATACTTATGGATTTTGTGATAGAATTTTCATTCTTCATGCAATTGTAGGTATGTCGTAGAGTACATTGATTTACCATGATAGCACTCAATAATCTGTAATGACTCTGATTTTCTATGTATTAATTTTAAATACTATATTGAATAATTTCAAGACCAAGCGCTAAGACAATGTGCGATTATAAGGCCCGGTTTGCACGGATTTTTTTTTGAAATATAAATATCATGGCACATGGTTTTCCAAAAAATGTTGAATATCATCAAAATGGTTTTTCTAATATGAAATAGGATCACATCATTTCATTCAGAATAGTGGTATTACTATAGGTTCAACCTAATATTGGTTGGTATAGGTTGATTTTGGAATGTATTCATGGAATCATAAATAAATAAAATACATTAAGAAAATTTATACTATTTTAGTTTTTTACACAGCAACGTAGAGACATAATATTTTCCTCTTAAAATGTATCAATATTTCTGAGATACATGGTTAAACACATAACCCTAGTATCCTATAGAGATGTTGGAGAGAGAGATCAAGAAAATTCTCTCCATAGGATGATGATGAAACCATAGATCACCCATTGGCACACACCAATATTTTTTGATCTCACAAACAATAATGGTGAAAATAATGATCTTCATTAATGAATGATCATAAACATGGTTGGTTTCATTATTTTTATTTTATTTCATGTTCTTGAATTCTTATGATTAACATGGACTAATCCACCAATAGAATAGCCTGCGGATCTGTCATATTTGTGGGATGGACTATTTACAGGATTTACCAGGAATTCATTCTCGAGATTTGTTTGGATTTTTTTATCATTCTAATGGAGATGAACCAATAATGAAATGAACATTAGTCATGGTTCATCCCTATCAATTTTTTTATTTTTATTCCCAGTTCATGTTGCCTTTGTTCTTCCCCACACTTTGAAATCCTTGTGAATAATCGATCATTACACCTTTGATTCTTGGTGCAACGATCTGAAACAACAGATTCAATATCAGAACGACTCGATGGTGGTGCAAAGGTAGGAGTGACACCGAATAGAATAATGGTGGAATCTGAATCTGTATTCTTCATTAGAAATGAGGAATGGATAAAATCATGTTTTCTAAGCCGATGGAATTCTCCAATCCCATCGTTACAGTTTTAGGATTATCAGATGAGATTTGGTCAAGTGTTTCAAGGAAAACAGAGTAATGAAACATAAAAATGGGTGATTGACAACATGAGAGGGAGGAATAAGGTGGATTTGTAGAAACTCTGATACACACAGATTGTATCCCATGACTATATGGTGTGTTCCCCCTTTAGTGGAACTCACAATGTAACAGGGTAGGTACACAAACATGGGGTGGAGTATATGGTTTTCTAACATGGTGTGTACTACCCCACATCACATGGTCTACATCAGAAACATGGAAAGAGACACATTGGTTGACATTGTGTAATGGATCCTAAATGGAGTACATGGGAAAACCTGATATTCTAGGATATAGTGCGCTACACTTCTACTCATTGTGTACCCCTCTTACACATGATAATGATTAAATGACACAATTCATTGTACATGGATAGTACCTGGGGTCAAGGGACACAGCGTGTGAACCTATAACATTTTATTTACCCATTTATACATGGATTGACATTCTTTTCCTCCATATTTTAGAAATGATTGGTTAGGGTTCATTCCCATAATTGATTAAATGAAAGTTAGTATGAATCGTTTCCTAATCCTAGAACAATGATCCATTCAAATGGACTTCCTTGACAGAGTTTTTGGAATCCCTAAAGAGGACCAGAACATGATACTCTATTGATCATCATACACTTGGTGTAGTTACCCGTAACGACCTATCCAAAAATATGTAGGCACTGATCATCTACATAGATGATTAATCCGGATTTAGTATTTCATATCAACCCATTCTCCTAGATTTCATCCACATCTTTGTATATATTTTCATTAGATATCATAGTGTATCTCACTCATGACTGTAGACATTGATCAATACCAATTGGACAAACATCATTACTGCCATCAGGCTCAAGAGAGTTTCACCCCTGATGAGTGCTTCATGGAATAATTGAGCTGGATTCATATGGTTGGTATATAGTGTATGTGACTTACCGATATACTATGTGTTTTGTGTGAGTATATCTAGTTAATGTTTATATATGTGTTGTAGACCTATACATATGTATATATGACAATGAAATACTTTTTTGAATAGTATTGTGGTTTTGGGGTGTCCTACTGAGTATTGTTATACTCACCCGTGCACGAGCTTTGGTCGCAGAAGTCATGTCGGGTATTGATGGTTGAATTGATGAAAAATTCCTAAGAACATTGGGACAATAAGTTTCTTAGTGAGACAAATAAAGAGAAGGTGTATTCCTATGGCTAGCGCTAGCTGCCTGAGCACCTTTACATACTGGTTAGACTTGTTTTTACAGACTCTTTGTGGTGGGATTATATTATATTCAATTTTACTTTACATTACATTCTATTATACTCTGGTTGGGGAATATAATTTTATATATGTATTGGATACTTACTGATTCTTACATTTTCAAATTTTTTATTTTTGGATATGTGTGTTTTCTTATAGGAATATAGGAAATACCTACAATGTTAGTGATATTCCTACTCAGTGCTAGTCACCAGCACCCATCCTATTAGAGGCAGGCTTGGGGAGTCATAGAATATGCCCAACTAAGATAGGTCATGACATAACCATATATAGAATATCATATATATTTTTCATTTGTGAAGATCTATAGGATGACCAGTCTTATGTCATTAAGCCATGATATGATCAAAATTAAAGAATCAAATTTTCAACCTCAAATTAACAAGGTATCATTTATTCTTCCAATTGATTTTATTTTTCATGAATAAGTTGAATTAATAATTATCCCATAAGGAGATAAAGAAATGGGTTTTTTGTATTCATTTTTTTCAACATCAATCCAATCGAAAAATTTTAAATTGTTTAGGTTTCATGTTTCAGTTGTGCCCCAGGTTCCTTCAATCGATGTCTCATGGAAAATATTTTTATTTAAGTTAAAAATATTTCAATTTGAATTATTTATTTATGATTTCGCAATGGGGTTTTGATACAGTTCCAACACAACTAATAGAGTAATTATCCATGTTCATATCTCTAAGATATGACTGATTGATGATTGATGGGTTTTGTGTAAAAATTATAATGAAAATTAATTTTTTTTAGTTTATTCACTTTAATTGATATTGGTGTAATTGATATTTATATGGAGATCGACGTGATTACATTTCATGTTTTCTGGAAATACAAGATGCTAGTTGGGATTGGTTTTTAGCAATACGTGCTTTCCATGGAAGCATGATTGAGTTTCCAAAAAATAATGAAAAGAAAAATCTTCACTCGGAAACTTGTTCTATGCATCCCATGGAGGATTAATATTGTTAATCCAAAAAAAGGGACAAATATTCCCATGTATGCATGCCATGGGTTTTAAATAATAGTTAATTCTCTCCTTAAAATCATTATTTATAATATATATATATATATATATTATTTCCTCTAAATGGATTTCAAATAGACTTGGTTCAGAATAGAATAGTTTGGGTCCAACCAGCATGACCTGTCCGAAGCCCTAAATTATTTTTATAAGGATCTTCTTTATATATAAATAAATCCAAAAAATTATTAAAAGAATTTAAGAATTTAAATTTATTCATTTATAAATAAGAAAATTGTTATTAGTGATGTGGTATGTATCTGTAATTAATAATCATTATTTAATGCAATATAATGCATTTGAAATACCTAAGAGTTTTTTAAATAAATTATCTATATTATATAATATAATTGTATATTGTCTGGTCCTAAGATGATTCTTATTCGATCATTTTAGTTTTATTATTTACTTAAATTTATTATTAAATTTATGTTTTTTAATTAAATAATTTTTTAATTTTGTTGATCTGCGTATCATCAGTCCATATATAATTTTTATTGGGCTTAATGTTTCCACATTGATGAATTATAATTTCTCACACTAACATCCCCTTATCTGTGTGTGAGTATACACAATAAATATCAAGTTATTTAATGGAAAAGTGGCTTGAATCTAGAGCTTCCGTAGACTAAATAAGTGAAGTTCACATGAGTTATGGGTGATGCAATTACATTCATATATAATGTAATGAAATTATCATTATGTCCTAGTTAAACCATTATTCTATTTATAGACTAAAAAATAGTTAATGACTCATTATCATGTCATTATTTATTTATTTTATCTTATCATGTTAATGATTTATTATTTTTTTTAATGTGTATTTACTATATTTTATCACCTAGTATAACAATAAATGTGAATTCCAACAAAAAATGAACATGTGTAGTTAATGTCTTCTATTTTAGTTAATGGTTTATTTGTGATTGAGATCACTTCAATGAAAAATGTAAAATAAAAATGGATTTCCATCAATTATATTAACTTACAAAATATCTTAAATAAAATAATAAGTAACTACATTCCTTCAATATCTTGAATTTGGAGACAAAATATAGTTCAAGGTGGTCATCAACCCTATTTACGGGCTCCAATTAAAACCTTGTAGTTCTTATAATAGAATTTTGTATACATAACTAATTTTGGCATCAAATAAGTAGTCATAGTTATCTTTTATCAAATTTAGAAGAAATCCCTGGAAAAATACAAAGTAATTCATTGCAAGAAACAGGACTCCACTAAACACATCAGGGATCCATGAGTTAATTCACATGTCAAGTAAGAAGTCAACATAATACTCTTAGAGTGGTGGTAATTCCATTGCATAGTCTATTAAGAGAGGATTAAGGATTATTTCTACCAGAATACTAAATTGAATAATCATTACAATTCTAGAAGTAGAGGTCTACTATGATTAGAAAAAATAATGCGAGACCACTAAAATTTATATTTTGAAAATGTCTATAGGTAATCATGATAATGAAAAAATATTATATATATTTTTGTTATATAAAATAGAAACCACAACCGATTTAATTTTTCTATGATCAATATATGGTAAAGAGAAAATCCTAACTGGCCATAACTTCCTGGAGTGGTGCAGGTGCTTACAAATAGTACAACACCAAATGATTAAGAAATATGTGATGGAATCCCCATTTAATGGTGGTACCACTCATGGATCAATTAAGGTGGATGAAAAGTAATTGTAATAAGCACATGTATGAATCAATATATGTTCGTTATTTCATGATGTAATATATATATAGTAAGAGACATACAATGCATGAGGATATGGATTCATTCCAAATGATAGTGTATCTTCATGTTATATATATTGAGAAATCATTTCAAGAAATATATGGGATATAAAGTTCTAATTATTGATGTATTCTAGTATAGTAAAAATAAAGGTGAACTTAATATACTCATGATAACCAGGAATATTGATAGACATAAGTCCAGTGGGTTCAAAATATACCGAAATCTAGCGGTTGATCTAATTCTTGTTACTCTACCGAATAAATTATAAAAATTAATTGTTAATTATAATATGAATAAAAAATAAGAAACTACCATATTTTTTCCTTTAGTTCAGCAATAAAATAATGATATGAATAGTTACCTCTCTATGGTTATTATTTTAAACAAGATGATGAATGAAATGGCTAAGTGTCAAGGTGTATGTCTATTTCAAAGCCACTGATGCACCCCCATTCATAAATCCCATGTTATAAATGGTATAAATAGTAATGAGGCAGTATAAGTTTCATATGGAAAGAAGGCTTACAAGATGAATAATAAAATAGAAGAGAATAATGAGAAAGTCGATGGTCCTGCTTTAGGTGTATTTTAAATGGAGTTATATGTGTCTATTTCTACAAGTTTGGATTTATATACTTCATGTGGATCCCAATTTTTGTTTAAATAAATTAAACAAGTGAATTAATGATAAATGAAAAGGAGATTTTGATCTATAAGTATAAAATCGTGTGCATATAAAATCATTATCCTTGGGATATTATCATTATACTTTTCCCTGTGGGATGTCTCTTGTACTAAATTAGTTTTATTATGTGCCATCTAATACCAAAAAACATAATATCGGTGTTATAAACCATCTTGGGAGTCCATCATAGCTATCACATGATCTGATATTCCACAAATCCTTAAGGGTATTCCCAATCCCTAGGGGTAGTAAACTAGGACATGGGAAACATAGAAACATATCTGGGAATGGATTTTCACAAATCATAGATAAAATATAAGTATACACTAAATTAAGAAACAAAAATAATTAAAAAAATTTCATAATATATTATAACTGACTAACATTATCCAATCCATTTTTCAAAACATAAACATCATCAATCAATAAAATATACAACAAGGCATAATAAAAAGGATACAGTTCAAGTAGGACATCAGATAATTGGGGACTAACTCTATCCAATCATGATTCATCACCAATAAAAAATCAGTTGTTCATTGTTACCCAATTGACCCCACATTGTACATGAAGGACAAGATGAATCCCATTGAGATCATGGAACCTGAAATTTTGTATCCATGATCGAAAAATCCCCCAAATCAATTTTATGCATGTAAATAACCAAAAGTTCTAAAACATATTTTCAAAATATTTTAAATTTGTTTCCAAAAATATAACACACATGTTGTGAATGCAATGTCATCGGCCCATGCCACTTTCAAACCACACACTCCATTAAAATTTCTAAAAAACTACTCATGTTGTTTTATTGTAATGAAAAACATTTATTTTGGAAGACATTTCACCATTCAAATATAATTTTATACCTAAAATCATTTTAAAACATTCATTAGATAACTTTCATAAGTTTTTTTCAAAATTCAAAATATGTATTCAGAAAAATCAATGAAAAATAATTTTCAACGTTAATATCCCAACCATTATATTATAATACCAATAAAAAGAAACCCAATAAATATCCAAAAATATTAAAATGAAAAAAAAATCGTGGGAGATTCTATATCAAAGGAATCATGGAAGATGTTACAACCAAGGACTAGATGAAACTCCCCCGATCGATAACTCATTGAAAAAATGTGTGTGTTATGTTATACCAAAAGTCACTAAAGTGAAAATAATCATACCTTATATGTGTAACCACATGAACCACAAATTGAAATATTCCAATTTTATACCATCTTCCAATTATCTCACACAAGCATCTTTAGAATTAAAATCCCCACATAGATCTATTTTATGCAATGGAGCCACTAACAGCATGTGGAACAACTATAGGAGATGAATTATATCTTTTACATAGTACATGGAATCCCATGACTAGTAATGGATATGAGGCATAATGAAATTATTCTTGTCTACCCATAATGCATAACAATAATAACCCTCACCCCTAACACCCAGTGATGGTAATTCACATACACATAACATGCATGTAATTCATAACAATTGAATTCACATACAAATGGAGAACAAGTAGAAGATCATGATCACAAACCCACACAAGGGGTAAAAAAGGGGAATCAAGGATTTATTACACATACACCATTTAAACAAAATATTACAAATAGACATTTATCATAATTGAATAGATCTTATTTCAATGTCCTCTTAGATATCATAAAACACATTCTAAACCCCATTTCCAATATGAGGGAAATCACATATACAATTACAAAATCTAAAATTGAACCATACATAATGGTTCTCAACATTGAAAATCTAAATAATCGTCAATTCCATTATTTCCATCACACATTTCATTAAACACCAAAAGAAACATTTTACGAGTTCCAAAGAAATCACCCATTTCTATATGAATTTTTCAAAGGTACCCTTCAACATGGTTTATACTCATTGAAAATTGAATCAAGGCTGAAGGACGAACCATTTTTTATAAACCATTAAAATATGTTCCCTTGAAATTTAATAAATGGGGTAAATTATACACACCATTAAATAAATGAGATAAAATACATTAAAACACCCCTTTGTGAATCATCTTGAGTTCCACTCCTCAGTTACAAGACAAATGAAATTTAAAGCCTTCTTTTCACTCATTTAAAAAATATAACTGGTTAAAAAACCATTACAGATAATGAAATATATTTCAAAAAACCAAAAATAATTTCAAAAAATGCATATCATAATATAAAATTTCATTTTAAACATGAAAACATTGAATTTACATATAAAATAATATATGAAAATTATAAAACTAAATGAAATGGTTTCAAAACAACATTACGAAATCATATATTATTATACTATAATAAAAAATAATTTATATAGAAAAAACAAAATAGAATTCCATAATGAAACAATTTACTATTAACAGTGATGTCAATGAGCATGAGAAAAGCCAAATCATCCGAAAATATGTAGATTTTGATTGATACCACACCACTGAGATTAAGAATAGTGTTTAAAACCCCTATGACACAATATTTACATAATAGAATAAACCCAAAAGAATAAAATGATTAATATTGTTCACGGTTAATCATGTACTTGAGATATGAGAGGGAGAATGAAGAATGATGGAAAAGAGGAGAAATCCTCCTCACATCTATTCAAAAACACCATTTGAAGGGAATTAATCAAAAGATGATGAGAATGTAACTAATTATAGAGATCCAAGAGGTTATCCTACTTAGATTAAATTATGTGGTGGTAAAAACAGTCTTTATTCATGAGGGAAAATTGGGAAAATCGAAAAAAACATAACAGCTGGATAGCTTACATAGTTTAGACACATTGTAACACACACAATTCACCAATGGTGTGGTCGAAACGATATCCTAGAAAACCCAAGCCAGAGAGACACTCTCCATAGGCCTCGTGATTGAACAATCCATATTCATCACTCCATAACCATCCCACATGACACATGGATTTCCCATGGAACTGAATTATTGGGAAAACTATGATCAAACTATGTTACTCGACACATTGAAAAACTATTGATCCAACTACAACCTTTCAACACATTTTAATAAAAAAATATAAATATTGTTTTCCAGACTACATACACCCCAATGAACCAAAATGATAGCACTTAAGGGACACATCATTTGTACATGAACATGAACAACCCATGATAAAATTTTTTTTAAAAATCAAAATATGCTTAGAAGTATCCTTATGAATGGATGATGCATGGTATCCCTCTGTGCACCTTAAACATGAAAAAATGAAAACCTCAAAACAAATCCATTTTTTGAATAGAAACTCTATGTAAATAAAATTTGTAAATCCACTAAACCAATGAACATCAGACCAGCACCCTGGAGACATGGGAGGGCAGGTATCACAAATTCTCTACCAAGACAAATTCAACCCCTAGAAATTCTTGAATAAAATAAAATCATTAAAAAAGAGTAGAATATCCCAAGAGGAACTAACCAAGGAAAATACCCATTGCGGTTAAACCTCAACTCTAATAAAAAAAATCCTAAAATGATCAAATGGATCTACCATAAGGGAATCAAACATCTCCAAGGAGAAATAAAAAATGGACACCACATAGAAAATTAAAAAATTCTTCTGAGACCCATCCTTTCTAATTACCCTAAAATGCTACCCTGGCCATTTAAACTACAACAAACATGGTGTCACAAAAGAACCACGACTGAGAAACTATTCATTGAACAACAGATAACCATAGGAATGTCACACCCTCAACTATGAAAAATTACTAATAAACGGGGAATGAAGAACAACTAAAACAACCTCATAATAATTATCAGATCACTCACCATTGGTTGTGATACTCATAGAAAACCTATGTTCAAACTCTATACCAACCTCATAGGAAGCATCCTAGAAATGTCCCACATCCAAACAATAGTTAGTATACACACTCAACTGATGTATCATTAACCCAATTTACACAATCATTTTCGAAAAAGGCATATATCATGACTAAAAACCAAAATCCAGTATGATCAACCAATAGAATGGGAACAACCCGGTATAAAAAAGAATTAAAACCATGAAAATGAGGCCCAAGAATATGGAACTTATAAACCATCCATAAAACATCCAAGATGCTGGGAGGGGGAAACCATTACACAATTTAACAAAACATTCCAAAAATATATAACCATAATCAAAGAAAATGAAATAATGATCAAAACAACCAAACAGAATCAATCTATAATACATAATCCTCCATGAAAAAATCACATTAAACCCTAAATAATCAAATTATAAACCAATAACATGCACTATATTAACAAAAACTGACTAATGAGCTCTAAACATCATTTACATTCAATGATTTATATGTCCCAAAAGAATTTATGGCCACATTAATGTCTTCCTAGAAGGTTTATTATTTAAAACTCAACGAAATTTCCATATCCACCACTCTACTTAGAGGCTGGGAAGTAATCATTACTAGAGAAACACAATCAACTATTTAGGGGAACCACAACAAAAATGACTTCAACTGCCACGAGTCATGTACCAAAGTGAATACCAAATGACTATTTAAAATGTATAGAATCAAAATCAATAGAAAAAACCTCAAATTAAAGATTAAAATTTCATAATATAATAATGTATTCTTTTAAGAATAACAATTTTAGAAAGGAATTTTAAAACCACCTTTCTGTAAGGGGTGAATTCAAAAACCAATTCAACAAAAAACAAAACCACCTCAGTGGAATTCCCCCATCTCAGAAACAAGGAATGCCATGAAATTCCAATCAGAACTTTCTATCACCTTAAAAATAATTAATCTAAAATATTTTTCAACAACTATTTTCTATTTTCAAAGAACATTAATTTTTTTAAAGAAAATCATTTTGAAAAATTCTAAATACCATAAGGGAAAACACCAATTTATAAAACATATAATAAAATTGGGGGAATAATTCCCCCCACCTATTTTCAATCCAAGTCAGAAAGTAGTAATTTTCAAAGAACCCCTTTATTTTTGAAAACATGGTTTGAAGATTCCAAGTGCAAACTAGTACAATAATAGAATATAAATAAGGATAACAAAAGAAACATCCTAAAAGGGAATCTAAAAAGTCTTAATTCCACTTATAGAAAGATAAAATACCTTTTGGAGATGTCTGTAATTAATGAAGAGTCTAAATATGTTAACTCACCCATTTACAAATCATTTTTATGTACACACCTTTATTTAAAAAAAAACCCCTTTAAAATATTATTTCCACTCCTTGAATACTAAACTAGGTTACTAATCATTATGCCTCATGAAATATAGTTCAAAATACTCTATATAATTTAATAAGAGGATTGGAATAATAAAAAAAATACATTTAAAAACATATACATCACATATAAACCCAATTATGAAAAGAGTAAATCTCAATGAAACTGTTTCAAAACAACATAAGGCTATAACATATTTTTATTCATTCATAAAAATGGAATGTATAAAGAACGAACAAAATAGAAATCCAAAAGAATTAATTGAACTGTATCTTCTACTTAAATTAATTCAGAACAATGAAAAAATGTCCTAAATCATGTATAATTTGATGAAGAAAACCCCTATAAGATTATCAATGGTGAATATAACCCATAGAAAAAAAACAATCCATCATTGAATCCTCCCAAAATCTTAAAATCAAACCTCATATTAAATAGGTTTAATAAGGAATTATAACTCCAAAATAAAAGAGAGTGATATGGAAGAAAGAGGGATAAAGATGAGAAAGAAACACTGAATCTCATGGAAAACATAATAATAATGTCATGAATCTGAATTGGATGAGAATAGAACTCCTCTTAGATAACCAATGGGGTTGGCCTATGTAGGGGGAAATAAAGGGGTGGTTAAACCCTTCTTAATTCAGTAGATAATAATGGTAAAAGTCAATAAAAATATTAAAACATCTCCAGACCAAATGGATTTGTTATATAGTTAGGTAAATCATGCACCAACCATATGGGTTCCAATGCCTATGAAAAATTGAAAGCAACAAGAACACAATAGAGTGGCCACATAGTTAAGAAAACAATGAACCTTACATTATGAACACCTTGTCTTGGCTCGACTCCCCCCCTTGGAATTTTCTCAGCATGATTGTGGTTTTCATTTCTATTTTTTGGAGCTGTCATGCAACCTTGTGGACTCAGACTGCTCAGTTGTTCTCATTACTGATATCCTTCTCTCTGTCTCAGTCATTATTGCAAGATAAGGATTCTCCTTGTAGCACGATGATGGTCTAGTTGATGAGGTTCAGATTTCTCAACTGAGGGTTTTAGTCTTCTCTCCAATAGGTGGATTGGGTAGTCTACTGTGGTCTCCAAGGGAATTTTAGACGGTGATGACCGGATCTGGGTTTTTCATTATAGAGGTGAAATTTTCCAATGTTCTTTGGTGCTCAAGAGGTCTTCATTTTGGGGATATCTACTTGATTCTCATTTTTGTGTTTTTTTTTATTTTGGGATGTGGTTGTTGCAGTTCGTGTGTTAATTTTTGTTGTTTTGGCTTTTTTAGTTTGGAATTTTTTTTTCATACCATGGCACTAGGGAATTTGTTGTGTGCATCCTCTGTGAACATGGTTTAGTTTCATTTGTGGTGTACTAGGACTTAAAATCATGAGGTAATTTGGGGATTTTTTCCACTAATTTGATTCGAGTGGCTATCATGGTTGCTTATATGTCTGGAATTGACGTTGTTTTTCAATTCATGATGGTTCACAACAATTGCGCCAAGGAGGAAGCAAGCTCATGTGTTCTACATTACTAGATATAATATTTGAATCTGATATCACCATTTTGTTTCACTGAATTCATTTAATTTAGCCATATAATTTTCTTCAATAATATAGATGTGATTAGATCGACTGTAGTTATGATCTGGTCAGGTCTTTTTCCAGTGAAGTCCAACCGATGTGATTGTGACAACACACTATTTGGGTCTTCTTTTGATGAGGCATGGAGCATGAAACATTCACCCTTGATGTCATTCATATTTAGATGTTTGATATTGTATTTACTTAGCATCAATATCTGGCCTGTACCACCCTATACAAGACAGATTGTCGAGCAGTCGTGCGATGGTGAAGGCGTTTTGTCCTGATGTAATCGTTGGTAATGGGAAGATCATGTAGTTTGACATTGGTTTACATTTTCATGGTTTTATTTGGTTGTAATGTTTTGATCCTTTTTACTATCTTTTTACCCAAACGTGTTTATATAATAAAATGATAATTTATGTCATAAACCATTCTAAAATACACATCTTGGAACAATAAAATACAACTGAAAAATACATTCTTTCCTAAAAAGATATAAATCCTTGTACAAGTCATGAACCACACATCATACACAAAAATGACGATGTTCAATTTCTCAAAGGGGTTGTACTATATTGAAATAACCCTAAAAACCCCATTCTAAAAAGTCATGTATAGTAGAAATTTATCTTTTAATGATTCTCATGATGGGAGGTCACACAGTTTCCCTATAATCATGCACCATAACCATTAAATGAAGGAAAACATCAAAAACATTCCATGTTATAATCCTTAAATCCATGGAATGGAATTTGACACCTCTACATCACCAAATAACACCAAAATAATAACAGAATGATGTGGGAGGATGGTGTGTCACACTCAGTTTCATGTTTACACACAATGGTGTTTAATTTTATGTTTGGAAATAAATGTTTTCATTTTTTATAATGATAACATATGTTATGTTATGAAATTTCTTAAGAATGGGTTGAATATAAAAGAAATATAGAATCTAGTATTGGAAATTAAGGATAAATCCTGTGAGAATGAATCATATCATACCCACCTATGGAACATTATTCATGTTAATGTAAGTGATATGACTTTAAAAAATTAAATCAAGTAGGGTATTTGGACTTCATTGAGTTAATCCCCTTGGATGTATGTAATTATTTAATAGAAGGTAAAATATCCCAGAAAACATTTATTGGGAAATGATAATGATCTAAAAACCATTAGAATTAATTTATTCTGATGTATGTGGTCCATTTCTAGAAGAGTAAAGGGGTGGTTTTTCAAACATCATTTCATTTACTGATGAAAATTCTGGATTTGAATATATATACTTAATGGCGTATTAGTCAGATTCATTTAGCATGTTTAAGAAATATCATAATGATGATGATAATCAACATGGTTATATTATAAAGAATATCAACTCTGAACATGGTGGAAAATATCTTAACAAATATTTCATCGATCATTTAATTGAGTGAGGGATAATTTCCCAACTCACTTCTTATACACCTTAGTAAAATGGTGTCAGTGAAAGGGGGAATCAAACCCTTCATAACATGTTCTGATTGATGACAATTCATGCAACTCTATCACTACCCTTTTATGGATATACATTATATAGTGTAGAAGAAACACAAAACCGAGTACCCATTAAAGAATCATATGAGTTTCGAAATGAGTTGTGGTATGGAATCAAATGTTTTATGTCACACAAATGTGTATGGGGATGCATGAATTGTACCAAGACTATAACATGTTAAAAACTGTCATCACATAGCTTTAAGAACATTTTTATGGGTTTTACCATAGAGAATAAAGGATAATACATTTATAAAACGTAAGATAAAAAAATTGATTATATTAGGAAATTCTAAATTTCTAAAAAGGTAAAAAATTTCAAATGGTAATAGTGAGATAATGTATTAATCTTAGGATGTTTTTTCTCCAGATAAACATGAGTTGGAATGGAGACAATCTCCATAAGTGATAGTGTGAGAAACATATCTTCCTGGTATATAAGTACGACACAGGCCTATTAAAGATATTAGGGAACCAATGAGATAAGGGATTTTATCACCAAGTCATATGAAAAATTACACCAAGAGAATTATGAACATATGACCTATAAGGAAATAGTGTATGTAATGGATAATTCTAAATGTATTGAAGTTAGGAACTTTGAAATGGAATCAATGTACCAAAATCACATGTAGATTTTGGTCGAATAACTAGTAGATATAAATCTTAATTTTTATATTTTGTACTAAAGAAATCATAGGACATGGATAGTCATGTAACAACCAATAATGCAGAACTATTATTAATGGGTTTTAGGAAGAATCATGGAATTAATTATTTTGAAACCATATCATTGGTTTAAATGATAAAATCCATTATAAAATTAATTATAATTCCAGCCCTTCATGATTTTGAAATTTTTGAAATATATTTCAATACTATTTTTCTATAGGAGATGTTTTTTGAAGATGTCAATATGAAACATCCTGAAGGGTTTATTATGTCAAAGAGGGGTAAAAAATTTATCATGATGCATAGATTGATTTATGTATTTATTTCCAAATCATAATTATAGATTAATCATTTTAATGAGTCCAAAAGAGAATTTATCTTCATTTTGGATGAAATCAAGACATGATTCCATAATATGGTTAGTGAAACTTTCATATTTTTCCATTTATTATTTGTTGGTGCCATATTATTAATGGAAAAAAGAATTGAACGTCGAATATTTAGTGAAGATTTCATTAAATGAATGTTTCTCCCTAAATACTTTATGTGAAGAAGTATATATTCTAGTGATGAAGATATATCATGAAATTTATCAACGTCTTATTGGGATAATTCAAATTACATAAATTTACAAGGTACTTAAACGGAAAATATGGGAAAATACATTAGAGGATTTTTTTCATGTATCACATGGAATTAATAACTTCAAGAATATGTATTCAAAAAAATAAAGGAGATTGAATTAATGAGAAGTATCAATTATTCATCAACAGTGATATGGCTCATTTATTCCATGATATATACATGTTTTCATGTTGTCTTTTCTTCTTAATAATTGTGGGAAGAGATCAACCAAATCTAAGAGAGCTACTTTATGATGTTGTAAAAACAATCATAAAGTACTTGTGATGTATAAAGAATGTATTACTGGTTTATAGAAGAGGGGAGGAGATAGTTATGATGGGATGCATTGATTTTAGATTCCACACATATCATGATGATCTATAATCGTCATCATGATTTTTCTTTTTAACGAATTGTGGTGTCGTGAGTTTGAGGAGATTGAATTAGTCCTTGGTTGACAATTCTAAAACAAAATTCAACTACATAATGAAATCAAATGAGTCTAGGAAATTAGTTTGTGTATGCATCTTTTTTATGAGATTTTAATTGTACTTAATGTCGACTATATTATAATGCACTATGATAATATTATATCATTGGGGCATGAGAAGGATCCTAGGCCACACCATATGATAAAGAATATACTTTAGATGTTTCATCTCTTGGGTAATTTGTCGAAAAGAGGTGACATCATGGTTAACAACGAATCCATTGATGAAAAAAAATCAAAGAACCCCTGTCTAAATTTATATCATAGAAGAATCATGTTACTCATGTGAGAGCTAATGTATTGATATTTTTTAGTAGTTGTATCTAGTACTTGTGGGGGTGTTTTGAGTGAGTTCCCTAGACCCAAATTCATTTTGTATTTTAACTACCATTACCTATATATACTTATATTTATACGTTTACTTATTCATACTATATTAGTGTCGATACTTTTGAATCCTTAATTTACATGGTAATATCCTTTGAACAATATTCATAATAAAAGGGTAGAATAGTGCCCAATTACAATGAGAACATATTGATATTATTGTAGTGAACATAAATATATGTGTCATATTGTACAGATACATCATACTGATGTGAAATTTATTATTTTTTACTATTACATGGTGGGGGATCAAAATTATTGGGAATTCGTCTCGTGAATTTCGTAAAAGGTAATCTCGAGTAGAATAGTTCATGAGGACTGATCACCAATAGGAACACCACATGATTCTAGTGAAATTGGTTGTTCCAATATAAAAACATGACTACTGGTATCCAAAAATGATATTGTTATCAATGTGTATCATTTTATCACATATTCTGATGAATGGTTAAAACCATGACATTCTTGTCATAGAGAGTAATCATTCATTGGGTGTGTCTTTGGTTGTATAATAATGGTTGACTGATCAAGATATAATTTTTCACTTCTGAGTTTGAGAGAATATATCTTTTGGGACCATGTTTATTACGATGCTAGTACCTTCATTAAATTCATGTCCATGGTACAAGAATGTATGTTAATCAAATAAGATCATGAAACATATAATACAACAAAAGGAAGTTGCCACAATTTTCCACCCTGATTTATGAGATATTATTACAAAATAAGATTATTTACATAGAACATGTTTCCAAGAGGTAGTCATAACTATGAAAATATTTATCATTATAGGGTTCAGGATGGGTTTCTAGACTATACTTTTGGTTTTTTGGCTTGAATCATTGCTATTGAGATAAGGACCTACAGGGTCACACACTATATGAATCAACAATATCCACCAATTTTAATGAATAAGATTTTAAAACGGAATGGGATCCACTGGCATGAGTTTGTAAAAATTTGAAGATAATTGATCATGAGTAAAAATAATTCAATTACAATATTAATGTTTAGAATAATTATGAATAAATTTATTTATCAAGGTATTGAAATATTGTTTGATCATATATTTGACAACAACATATTATGAATTTTGAAATGAACAGATGATTTAAAAAGTTCCTTAAATTATTTGGTGATATTACAATGAGAGAAAATGGTTTTTATTTTATAATGACACATTATTTAGTATTAAAAGTTAGTGATTAAATATTTTTGTAATTTAGGATAATTTTATTAAGTCCTGCATTTGTGCAATGTTCTAAAATTATGGTTATAATGTTCCACAGATCAAAGTTAATGTTTGACCGAAGAAAATTGGAATAAAATATCCTTTTAGCCTCTTGATTAGTAATATCCACCAATTAGATGAATTTAGTGTGAGAACAACTCATTTAATCTCATATCATGTTCCTAGAGAAATATTCTGAATAAAGAACATGGTAATATTGAACCCACTTTCCTGATGGAGTTTCTGTTCATCATGCAATCGAAGGGATGTCATGAAACACATTGATTTAAAATGATGGCACTCAGGAATCGCAGATAAATGATAAGGTATATGTGGTTCATGTTTTTATTATCTATAGGAATTATTTTTTGGATCTTCTGATCCACATAACACAATTGGTGAGGAAATTAAATCATCATCTTTAAAAAAAATATAGTACCATTTACACTTTGGTTTTAAATTAATTTTCTCTGTTAAATTAATTTACACATGACATTTTATGAAATTTGTGAAAGGGGTTTTCTAATTTAGTTTTTTAACAATAATCCAAACCCATTTTTTAAAATTTTATATGTTTCATGATTTTCCTATTCCCTAGGTTCCTTCAATGAAAAACAAGAGTTGATATCTATATAATTATATTAACTTAAATATTATAAACATACAAATATTTTATAAAAGAAAAATAGAAATATATTATCTTTTTATTTTTAGGATTTATATATTTTCATCAAATAAAATTATATCAAATGTTAGGTTCATTATTTAGTCCTTATCAGTTTATTTTTTATCTTAATTGCCCAATTTACCATTTACCAACGTAAAAAAATTTCAAATAATACTATTTATATAGTACAAAAATAAAAGGTATACATTTACCAAATGGTGAACCCCAGATACCAAATAAAGAATCTATTTTTAAAGATTCAATTTCTTGAATTGTTAGAATTTAATTTTAAAATAATCATGAAACATTCTAGGATTCCCTCTTTTAGTTAATACATTTTTAAGTATAACACATGGTATAATCTAATATAATGACTTTAAAAATATAAAATTACTATGAAAAAGTTTTATTAAATATAATATATATTTATTTAAATAAAATAAATAATTAATAAAAATACATTTCATGTATAAAAATATTTATTTAAAAAATGTCTTTTGTGTATAAAAATGATTTTATAAAAAAATTCAATTAAAATTGACTCGATTGGTCTAAAATTGAATATTAAATGAAACATTCAATCTATTTTATAACTAAAATTGAATATTAAAAGAAACATTCAATCTATTTTAGGAATACATTTATATTATATATGGAAATTATATATATATATATATATATCATAAAGTAATTTTTCTTATTCAAACCATCTAATTTAATGGACATATTAAAACTATCATATTTAAATAATATTATTTCCAAGTTCGTTTTGGATCGTTTTTTGTATTCAATATGCTATCAAATATACTGTAAACTTAAAATCACATGGAGTTACATTCTCCCCCTATAATAAATTACATAATCAGAATTTTAACTTATTAACGGTAATCAAGGGTTTCATATTTGGAAATATCATTATTAAAACCAAAAAGCGTAAAAATTATAATTAATACACCGTCATAAATAGAAGGGAAAAAAATATGAAGTTTGCCACAAAATAGAGTTTGCATGTAAATGAAAATGTTTGAGATGTGATAATATGGATATAGAATATAAAACTAATTCCCATGGAATAATATATGATTAATGATAACATGGTAGTGATAGTGTTAACAAACACAAAACCAAAAATCAGTTAGGGCTTAAAATTTCATCAATTCAATGGAATTGAAGGTTATTAGACAACATTTTTAGCATAAAATAATTTTCCATGAATTATGGAATCAATTTACCATCTAGGATATGAAAATAAAAAAATATATACTTAGTATAAAAGTATAATAACATTATTTAATAAATTTCCACCATAATATATTTTGTTTCCCAAAATAATGATAATTGAAGATGAATTTTTCTTGTCTAAAGTCTATAATAAACATTAAATGGATCAAAAAGGTATATCAAGATATTTCACTAACATTTAGTCATTTAATAAAACCAAGAAATTTTTATCATGATATTATTCTCTAAATTAATAAAAAATTACAAGAATAAATACTACATTTATCTTAAAAGCCATAAATTCCTCAATAATATCCACATTAAATAATTTTTTAATCTAATATTATATATCACGCAAATAATTTAAAATATTATATTGAATTATTCCAAAATAGAATTTTATATTAAATTTCATGTTAAAACTATGGTTTATATATACATCACCCCAATAAAAAATTCTACCAAATAGCTTTAATTTATACTCTAAATCACTGGGTAATTTTATAATTGTGTAAATCAAACAAACATATCATGAATCAAAATTATATACTAACTTGAAAGGTATTAATTTTGTTAATAGTAAATATCAATATAAATATCACATTTACAATGAAAAAATTTCCAAAATTCCAGATTATCTATATCATATATTCCGTAGTCTATAGTGTACATAACATCAAATCAAATACTAACTCAAGTAGTTGTGGTTTGGCTTAGTGGTAACCACTCTATAATACTATATCAATGATGGGGGTTGAAAACCCATTGGTTGAATGTTCTCTAGAATAACTATAGAGATATTGTAACATCACTGTAGTGGTGGGAGAACTGTACCGCCGAAACCCTCTAGAAGTGGTGGGAATAGTAACTGAAACAATAGAAGATGAAACATGGTAGCAAGTATTGTAGGAGACCTGGTACTATATCAGAACTATTTATTGGTGGAATTTGGGTCGAATTTTTTTTTTCAAACAGACCGTTTAATGGTATTTCATGCTTATTAGGATTAAGTTCTATGTAATAAGATTCATGCCAACTGGGACAACAGTGGAGGTATTTAGTAAATAAGTATTTATAGAAGGGATATCCCCTTGTAGTGTATATGGACTACCATTATGGCACGTGTATGAGTTGTGTCTGTGTTTAAATGTAATTATACCCCCAAGAACATAATATATATATATATATATCAAACCCAAAATTTAATTTAAACCATAATAGCATATTCTTAACAAAACCAAGTAAATGTTTCAAATTATATTAAAATATCGTCACATAAAACATTACAAATGGGTTCTAGATTCCCTTTAACATATAATAATCATTATATATATACTCCCATAATGGTATCCAAAAATTCATTGTTAATAAAAATTGATATGCTTCAAAAAAATTAACACAATCCTTATTCCCAAAGTATATTCATATATTATTAAATATAATCAATGAATCAAATAAATAAATAAACATAATCATATATGCTCTAAATCATATTACAATCCATTAATCACTTCTACATTCACTATCATTTTTCAACTAATATAAATAATCTATTTATCCAATATAAACCTATCTTTTCAAATTATAATTTATAACAATCCTTTTATTGTCCATGATCATTGTATAAAAAATATATTTGATATAAAAATTTCCTAAACATAATTATCAAATCCTAATAAATAATTTTTTTTATTTTTTAGCTTCATAGTATTTCATTACTCTATGATGTATCCCATAAATTTTGGAATTGTCATGTATATTTACCACTTTCCCAATACATGTGAAATTGATTAATAAATTATACCCTATGACAGAATTCGGTTTCCACTAAAAAACACTTCATTTCTATTTTTATATTACTTCTTCTATGCCCATAATTTCCACAGAAAACAACTTTGTGTTCCTCAAATACATTCACTTATGTTTATCTTCCCAAATTATCTAATTATATAAAGTTGAATATTTATTTTTTTATTTCCTCCATAACTCTATATTTTAGTTGTCCTATCACCCTATTATATTCTATAACCAATAGTTGGTCATAGTGAAGGTTTTTAATCATATATTGTGACAATAAATTAGGCATAATCATATGTTTTCTTATTCTAAATCATACTTAATTTATTATCACAATAGTGAAATTATTTCATTTTCCAATAGTGCTAGAAAAAATACACTTGGTTCCAAAAATTGAATAAATCATAAAACATTTTTTGATTTATAATAGTAATAGTTAATAATCAGAAAAATTCATTTATATTATTCATAAATAATGACACATCATTTTGAAACATTAATTCCTTTTGTGAAACATAGGTTATCACTTCTAGTTTCCCAAACATTAAGATGATATCCTATAGAAAGACGTTTCCCTATGGTTCAAAATATTGTTCGCCCATGATTTTTTCTAATTGATAATTATACCTAAATAGAAAATAATAATATAAATACATAATTTATTATAGATTTATTTTATATTTTAAGATGAATATTCATTACATTATATAATAATCCATTCCACAATCATATAGGTGTAGTTAATTTGTAAACATGGTTTACTAAAAAACTATTTCATAACAAATATAAATAATATCCCACTTATATCTTCATAAATATTACCATTATTAGAAAAATAATATGTAATACTTTTATTAATAACAAAGGAGATAAAAAAAGACTAGCTCATATGCTCAATGAGGATAAATAAGTGGTATACCAAGGTTTCATCAATATAACATGATCATAAGGGCATGATAACATGAACATATCATTTGAAATACATACCATACATACCATAGATCATAAACATGTATAATGGCATAAATCATTGGAGTTCAAATAGGATGAATCATAAAAAATCAAAGAACACGGTCCATGAGATAATAACATAGGAAAATAAAATTGAATTGTGGAATATGTATAGAAACTATTTTCCATAGTAGCCAAGTCACTTTTCCAAGACATTAATTTTGGTATGTGTTAACTCCAAATTCTATAATAATATTCATGGATTAATCTCAACACATTCATAGAGGAAATATTCCCTTTATTAATATAGTTTAATCCTTATTTTAGTCATACATATCTCATGATATATCAACTATTTCCTAATGCATTGGATATTTTTATAATATTGGGACCTCTTTTAATTGATTATAATGTAACCACAATATGTAGTTATAATTTACCACCATCATTGGTTATAATGTAATCATAATTACATAATTAAACCCAGACATAATTTTTAACACAATATCATAAAACATTCATCATATTATCACATCACAAGTTGTGTAAAAAAAAGATTTCATAAAAAAAATCCAATACATCATAACACAAACTATATAAAATAAATTGGTTTCGTAAAAATAAACCTTATCTTTGATGATTAATAGTATGAAATTTATCATAAAAAATATCCAGATTAAATCCTAATTAATACCATAGGATATTATAAAAAATGTAAATTCATTTAAAAGAGAACTATAATATTTCATTAGGAAATTATAATTTCCACATTGAAAATAATTATTAGAATAAAAATATGTTCAAAATATTATAGAAATAATTTATTTGAAAATATCATTAGAAAACTCAAAAGGAAACATCAAAATAATAAGTGGTCATGATGGTTGGAGAGTTCTTTCTTTTAATATAAGATTAATGAAAAAACATATTTCCCATTTTTTATAATTCAAAAAAATTAACATTTATAAAAACGAAAATAAGATTCATTATTAATAACGTTATAAAAAATAAAAATTGGGTAATAATTAATTTAAAAATAATATGATAAAAGTAAAAAAAGCATAAAAACATTTTAGAAAATCGTTGATATGGAAGAAAATGATTACATGATAAATGGTAAAATAAGGATAGTTTTACTAAAAAATAACAATCCATACACTTGCATATTTAAATATGGGTAAATTAGAAAAAAAATCAAATAAAAAATTATTTGAGAATAAAATTTAGGTTGATTAATCAGATAAGTATCATATAATTTCCTCTAAGAATAATTTAACAAAAAAAATACAAATTAAAATGGGATTGAAATATAAATTTTTTATCGCTTCATCAACATGTAATCAGAAGACCGTGAAATAAAAAACTTTATATGGATATGTAAACCCACATAACATTCCAAAAAATAATCATAAAATACATTTAGAGGAATTGTATAAACCACATAAAAGAAATAAGTTTTCGATATGGAATTTGTTTCACAAAAATAAAAGTTAGAATAAAATCTATAAGCATATGACCAACTTCATTCGTACGCATTTGAACATCCAGTATAATCAACTCATATTTATTTTAAATTTATTAAATTATTATAGTTATAAATATCATACCATATGTTATATAATTGTATTCTTGTATCTCCCGATTTTTTTATAATACTCTTCTAAAATCACTATTCCATGTGATATCTTCTTTGCTTTCACGTATGTTTTGATTCAGTAGTTTTTGTTATTGAAATTTTATCATAGTTAAATAATTTAAATACTAAAAATAATGATAAAAATATCATATATATTCATTATATACATGAATATTATCACCAATAAAAAAATAATAGAAAAAATGAATAACACCATTCATGGAGTTGGTAGGTTTTATGTATGCATGGTGGTTGTTTAAATTTTTCGACAGATGGATTATAAAAAATAATGAATTAACTTTATAGAATCATTATTATATCATATATTTAAAAACTATTCATAAAATTCACCATTATTACCATCCATGTAAATTGTACATGAAAAATTAATCACGTCGATTCATGCTGGGGGTAGTCCACACATATGCACGAACAATGTTTTAATTTTCCAATAGGTCTGAATGTAAGAAAGTTTAGGTGATATTATCATTATTGTAGATTATTTATTTCAAATAAATTTTATATACATTAAACATATCATAATGACCATTTATTAATTAGTAATATGAACAAATAATTGTATCTTTGTGTGGAGACAGTAAGTCATACATGCACACGAGTGATTCATTCACATCACATTTTATAGAAATAGTGTAAATAAATGTATTCATAAAATAATAGTATATTTTCAGTAAATTTATTATTTTTTTGTTATTTTTTATTAATTATATAATATATATATATTAAGTAAATGAATAATTATAATAATGAGACTGGATATTGTGATGAAATTACCATTGAAAGAACACCTTTAGATTTGTCTTAAGGGTCATATGGTAGGTATTTTTAAAGAAAATAACCTCTAAAATGTGTAAAAAGATGTTGATAATGGATTATTGTATGAGGAACATGATCTATGAGGGTAAATATTTTTTTTAATAATTGAAATTATGGGTTCCATTTTATAATTTAGGTGATGGACTATTTTAGAATTTCATAAAATATTTAATTAATATTGTTGTTCGGAGTGGATACTCAAGGGGGGGTGAATTAAGTTCTATTTAAAGTTTCTATTAAAATATTTTAGGATTAAAAACCCCCCTAATTAAAACATCCCTGTTAAATAAGGAAGTAGAGATATAAGTGATTTATTGTTCAATAGGTTTCTCAAAGGTTGATTAATCCTTCGTTGAATCAGTGTGAGTACAAATTAAAATTTTTAAACAAATTTACTAAAATAATCACATATACACACTGACCAAAACTAAATATCAGAGTGAATGTAAAAATAGATTTTTGTCTTTGAAAATATAAGCAGCAGATAAATGTAAAACAGATTACATGAAAGTTGAACTCGATAATTTAAACAAGAGGTTTAATCTTAAGCCAAGACCTAATCCTCTCCACTTGTTGATCACCTACCACCATGAAATTATATTAAAAATGATACATATCCTCTATCAGGATTTACAATAGTTTAAACAAACATTCTAGGTTTTGAAACCTCTACCACAGTTCTACGTGGGAAAATAATCTACCAAGCCACACTGGTCTACTTCCACAGTTATTCATGGGAAACAAATGTGAAGAGAGTTTGGTATATGCAATTTCAGTATCCCTCAGTTCAAGCAAAAAAGTTAGTGTGTGTAGAATAGACACACTGGTCACAAATGTAAAATACTATACACAGTAGAGCTAAAGATGTTATGAAGAATTTTATAATGCTCTATGTGTTGGAAGATCAGCTCTTGACTCCTTGAAATGAAGGAAATGAAGTGTTGGTCCTTCTCTGCTAGTTGCCTCTAAAACAGAGTGTCGCAACATCCAGGTTCTGAATTCTAGATGTAGAGATGGCCAGTTTCTTGGGTCAGAAACTCTTTGTAGAACACCACCACAACTTGGAATGTTCTTCCAGTAGATCTTTGTGAATCTCTATGATCTTCAGAATGAGTGATCGAGTGCTCTTCATATAGCTTGGTATATCAGGTATTGTATATGCCTCCGTTATGTGTGTCTCTCAATATCTTGATGTCTATCTCCTTTTATTTAGGTCTCTACACACACATATATATCCTTTTTCTAAATCTTCTTTCCTTTATTTAATTTAGCAGGGGCTGATAAGAGAAATGAATCATCCATGTGTGGTCTTCATCGTACCTCGTACTTTTTTATGATATCCCTGCTAATATCCTTAAAAAATGTCAGGTGTGTTAAATTGTCCTAACATGACTGTTATGATGGTACAAAGAAAATTGTTAAATTAAAGAATCGGTTATCATTATAATGGTAGCAGATTCATGTCACACGGTCGACTTCAACAGTAAGCTCTTCATGATTGAAATTCATTGGTAGGCTCAACAGTAGACCACTAATAGTAGGCTTCAGTCAGTAAGCTTGATCAGCGATTGAATTCAAATAGTTGACTTCATCAACGGTGGAGTATGTCTATGAGTAGACTTCTACTAATGGTAGATTTTAAAAATAGTGCACGAAATCGATACTAGTAGTTTTCTAGTGGTAGCCTTCTACTAACGGTAGACATGCCCATTGGTGGACTTGAACTATGGAGCTCTTAACAGAAGACTTGAGAAAGAGATGGACAATGGACTTCTAATAGGATCCTTGTCCCAGCATTGACCTATAACAGATACTCTTTGTCTTTAAGATTTGATAAGAATATCAACAGTAGACTTGTAACAGAGACCTTGTACTGGTAGCTTCCAACAGTGACTGTAGATCTTCAACAGTGAGTTATAACAGTGACTTTGAACAGCAAGCTCTTACCAGCATGCTTTAATAGTGAACTCATATATAGAGAAATGTAAACTGTACAATTGATTTAGAAAATCCAGGATATTGAAAGAGATATATATTTATTAAAGATAAACATTATGAAGACAGATTAAAGAAGATTTCAAAAATGCCTAATACATTTTAACCATGGAATTAATCATGATTTGGGATTATCAAAATAGGTGAGTCCAAAAATCTCCCCCTTTTTAATAATCACAAATTATGCCAGTCTGTATTAATTATTGATATCACATATATGTATATAATACAGAGATCAAAGGGAACATTAGTTCAGTTGTGGTTTCTCAAGTATCATAGATTTATAAGAGTACATGGTATCAGTGGGAAAAGTATAAACGGTCCATTAGAGAGTAAAGAAATCATAGGATAATTAGTATTACCACATCATTTCTCCCCATTGTGATTAGAAAAAAGAAACTCAAATAGAGATAATAGAGAATGCTTGTATTTACTGAATGACATTACATGACCCAAAAAGAATTTACATCCCCTATCAAAATATAGAAACAAACTCAATCCACATCAGCCTCTGGAAAGTATTTTTCCCTTTTGAAGATAAAGATGGAGGATGAGCTGGTGGATCAGCCGGTTTAGGAATTGCTGCCGGATTGACTGGAGGGGTAGCAACAGAAGATCTTATGCTTCTCTATTGGGTAGCTCTCTGAGGTATCAGTGGATTAAGGCTTCTGATGGCCTCAGTAGGAGTCATAATGGAAGAAGAACTAGTTTGGGATGTTGGTATGGCCGGAGATATTATGATAGGGGTATAGTCCACATGGGGAAATGGTAGGAGTAGGTTTCTGAAGTCCATAATAATGATTCCTCCCCATTCCATATCTGGGATGAAATCATCCTTGTTCTCCATAAATTTCTCTATGGCTGGAGTTAACTGGACCAATTGAGTGACTTGTTCCTTTAAGGCTCTGGTGACTGGTGGAATCTTGAGGTTTCCCAACAAAAGCTTTATATGAGCATCCATCTGATTCTTGGAGTAAATCCTTTTATAATCGTAATCAATCTTTTCATTTATACTCTTCCGGTCTTGAGAAGCTTCTCGCATGAAGTCACTAACTACCTTCTAAACATCTTAGGCTGTGGTGATAATCTGAGTCACAGATTGACAGTCCGGTGCACTAACACCAGATATCTTTGCTAATTCTTCACTGACCACTGTCTTGAATGCTGAAAAGTCCACATGTGATGGAGTGGAGGTTAAAGCAGATGTAGAGGCAAAAAAAGGTGTTAATGATAAAGCAACATTTTCCTCAAAAGACATGGTCAACCCACTTATGAGATTCTTCATGTCATCATCCTGTCCCTTCACATGAGATTTCATTGATTCCTTAAAACATTCAAACACTAAATCCTTCTGTTGGACCAAATTTCTGATATAGTGAATGTCTTTGTTTGATTGGCCCCTTGAATCCATTAGAGTAGTCGGGCTGACCACTGACTGTCTTAGAACCTCCACAGACTGAGACACGTCTTTGAGTTGATTCTGGCATTGAGATTATTCATGGAAAAAACTTAGTTGAATGGAAGACTGAATCCTAGTCATCTCAGAGACAGTCATCTCAAGAATTATGGCCACTGCCTTTTCCAATTCAGAGGCCCTATTATCAGACATATGGTGCAAATATGTTTTCAAAGATTCCAGATCATTTTTAGTGAAATGATTCTCAGGATGGATAACCACTGGAGGCACTATAGCAGGTTCTAAAACAATAGGTGCAGGGTGTCTTTTGATTGACACATGACAATCCGAATCATCATAATCCAACCCAAGTACTAAGTATCCAGGATCTTCTGACCATTCTTCAATTTCAGGAAGAACAGATACTGAACCAAGATGCTCCCCCTCACTTGGAGATTTCTCCAGAGTATTCTCATGTGCTAGTTCTCCTCTGGGTAATTCTAGAACCTCCTCTTCAACTCTTGTAGACTCAACCTTTGTCTGATCCACTGGTTCACCAGTAGGGTGAGTAACATCCTCCACTGAGTCATCAATGACTTCTATTTCAATGGAATTAGATTCCACTTCTACTTCAAGGTCAGACAATGTTATGTCTGTATTACCTATCAGAGGGCTCAAACTGAGCTCTTCATATCTACTGGTCTCATCATCAACTTCAGCAATATCATCCTCCTTTCCTTCATTTTTATCACCAGCCTCCTTTGCCTCATGATTAGAATGATCTGACTCATTTGCCTCATCCTCTTCAAAGGTGTCTCTGACAATATTCTGATATAATTCTTATTCTTCAATGATCTCAGTATCACTATCCCTTAGAACATTCTCTTTTATTGGCAGTACTTTTGGAGGGATAGGTTCTCTGAAATCTATTTTACTTACAGGACTGGTAGGTAAATCAGGATCACTCCAATCATCAATGGGGTGACTTGACATTCAGGTTCCAGATCTACTTCAATTTCCTCCTCCTCATCTGAATAAGTTGGTTCTACCTCATTAGGCATCAGGCCTAGATTTCTCTTGTCTTTTGGCATGGATGGATGAGTAGTTGGGTCAAACATTTCATACAACATTCACTCATCATTCACCCATGCCTTCTTCCAGGGAATCCAGCTAAGTTTCATGAATTTGATAATAACATTGGAGATACAAACACTGTTCTTATCCACTATCATCTACTCTTTATTTCCAGCCACACTCTTTACCTTTATCATTGCTGAGATTTTATTGGCATGGAATAGGGAATTGTACTTTGATATTTCCTTAGTCATATACTCAAATTCTTCCATCAGCAACCTACATAGGTTGATTTTCTCCCCATGCTTCAGCATGTACATCAAGAATATGTCATTATAATTTAGTACTGAAAAATCCCCTCTCTTAGGACAAAACACATGCTAGATGAACAAAAATAAAAGCATGTCTTCTCCATTCATCTCATCTACAATTATCATCTTTGATTTTCCATTCCCTATCAGCTCTTACAGAGCTTTTTCATACCCAAAAATATCCATATCTGGAGGAGCCACTCCATAATAGTATTCATATACTCCTTTATGAGGAAATCTCAAACAGGAATCCCACTCAGCAGAGGAAAATCTAAAATCATTTCCATTGACTCTAGATACCATCCTATGCACATCATCTTCCTTTTCATACTTTAGGTATTCATATAATTACTTCATAAGATTCGGGTAGTATGGCCCATGGTTGATGGAAAAGCATTCGGTCCATCCATGAGCTTATATTGCATCCAACACTAATGACTAGCTCGACAGCAGCCATTCATCACTCAGCTCATTCTCAGCCACAATTTTTCTCTTTGTCAAATACAGTTTGACAGGTCTTGTCGGGGTACTACTGGTACCATTGGACTCAGATCGAGTCCTCTTTATGCTTGGGGAAACATCATTAATAGTAGTGGGTTGCTTGAGTCATTCCATGGAGGTTCGAAGCGATTTACAGGTTTAGCAAAGAGTTAGTGTTTCAAGATTTTGAGAGCTAAGGTTCGAGACTGAGGAAGAGAGTGGATTGATATCTATTTATAGATTTAGTTTTATCATTTCTGGATTAAAAAGTAAATAAAATAGGAATAATAAATAGTAATAAAACGGTTTGGATTCCTGCAAAAATAATCAGTAAAGAAAAACAGCGAGGTATCTAACAGTTAGGTTCCTAACAGCGAGGTTCAAACAACAATGAGGTTTAACAGTGACGTTCAATAGTGATGTTTAACAGTGAGGTTCAACGGTGTGGTGTAACAGTGAGGTCCAACGGTGAGGTACAACATTGAGGTCCAACGGTGAGGTACACCAGTTATGTGCCTATCAGTGAGGTTTTTCTGTGAGGTTTCTTATACTGAAATTAATCATAACTAACTCATGTTTGATGTAATTTAATCTATCTGAATTCAATGCTTTTTTAAATATATCATCCAATTGATGTTTAGTGCCAATGATTTCATGAGTGATATCACCTATTTGATAATGATCCCTCAAAAAGTGATGTCTCACATCAATATGATTTGTCCTAGCCTGAGATACTGGGTTTTTGGAAATGTTAATAGCACATATATGGTCACACATTATAGAGACATTTTTGAATTGATATAAATAGTTGAGTAAAGTGTGTTTCATCCACAGAATTTGATCACAACAACTATCTGTAGCTATGAATTCATCTTCGGCAGTAGAAAATATAATATAATTTTATTTCCTACTACACCATGATACTAATGACTTTCCTAAAATGTGAAATGTTCTAGAGGTGATTTTTCTATCTGACTTGCAACCATAAAAATCAGCATCAGAATAACTCAACAAATCAAATGATTGTCTGTTTGGATAAAATAGTCCTATATTGGGTGTATTTTTGAGATATTGAAAAATACTTTTAACAACAGTTAAATAAGACTATTTTGGATTGGATTGAAAGCGAGCACACATACATACACTAAACATAAAGGTAGGTCTGCTAGCTGTAATATATAGTAGGCTCCATATCATTCCTTTGCAGCTGGTTTGATCCACTGGTTCTCCAGCTTCATCAGCATCTAACTTACTTGTGGTACTCATAGATGTGTCACTTCCTTTACTACCATCCAAATAAAAACGTTTTAAAAGAGAATTAATATATTTATTTTGATTCAAAACAATACCATCTTAATTTTTAATGATCTAAAATCCATTGAAAAATTTGATTTCTCCCATTAAACTCATTTCTGACTCATTTTGCATCATTTTTGAGAAAACAATACATAATGAATTTTCATAAGATCCTAAAATAATATCAACCACATAAATTTGTACTATCAAAAAATCTTTATAAATTCTTTTAATAAAAAAGAGTATGATCAGCTATCCCTTTGGTAAAACCTTATTAAATAAGAAAAGATCTAAGTCTATCATACCATGATCTTGGAGCTTGTA
The DNA here is from genome assembly GCA_963277665.1 of Viscum album. NCBI lineage: Eukaryota > Viridiplantae > Streptophyta > Magnoliopsida > Santalales > Viscaceae > Viscum > Viscum album. The sequence continues at coordinate 1,465,022,899 of OY728135.1, read as the reverse complement.
TTAATCCATATAATGCTTTATAAAGTTTAAAAACATGATTTGAAAAATGGGGATTTTTAAAACCAGGGGTTTGTTCAACAAACACATCATCAACTATATACCTATTTGGAAAATCACTTTTAACATCCATTTGATAACGTTTAAAATTAAGATGAGCTGTATAAGCAAGTAGTATCCTAATGGCTTCTAATCTAGCTACAGGTGAAAAGGTATCCTCATAGTGTATTCATTCTTCTTGACTATATCCTTGTGCTACTAACATAGCCTTATTTAATACAATATTTCCAGACTCATCAACTTTGTTCCTAAACCCCCATTTAGTGCCTATTCTCAAAGTGTCCTTAGGTCATTCCACTAATTCATAGACTTTGTTTCTTTCGAACTTATTTAATTCTTCTTGAATAGACATTACCCAAAATTAATCATTGATAGTATAATTAATATTTTTGGGTTCAAGCTATGAATGTAAATCCTAATGTTCAACCTTGTTTCTCAGAGAATATCTTATTTGAGTTCCTCTATTTAGATCACCTAAAAAAGCATCTAGAGGATGATTCTTAAGAGTATTAATGCCTATAGGGAGGGTTGAACTAGATTCCTCATTATTTTCTGTTTTTTCAAAATCAATAGTGCAGTTTTGGGAACAATTCCAGAACTTGACACTTTCACAGTGGATTCACCATCATTATAATTAAGGTCCAGAATTGGCATATCTTCCTTAAGGTGTTCAAGAGAGGTTTTAGGCTCATTTGTATCATTCTCATCGAATTTGACATGAACAGATTCTTCCACACATTTGGTTTTCTTATTTAACACTCTATAGTATTTACTTGAGATAGAGTAACCAAGGAAAATTCCATCATCACTTTTGGGAGAAAATTTGTCAAAATTATCCTTAGTATTAAGAATAAATATTTCACAAAAAAAAACCCTAAAGTAATTAACCTTAGGATTTCTATTGTTCCAAAGATCATAAGGGGTCTTATTTAGAATATGTCTAATTAAAACTCTATTAATTATATAACAAGTTTTATTTACAGCTTCAGCCCAAAAATAGACTGGTAAATCATACTCATTAAACATGGTTGTAGCAATTTCATGAAGGGTCCTATTTATTCTTTCTACTACACCATTCTGTTGAGGTTTCTTTGGGGTATAAAAGTAGTGACTATAGCCATTGTGTGAGCAGTAGGATTCAAACTCATGATTTTCAAATTCGTGGGCATGATCACTTCTTAAGGTCATAATTCTAAGTCCACTAAAATTCTCTACTGACTTTGAATAGTTAATAAAGTAGGAACATGCTTCACTTTTGTGAGGAAGTAAGTATACACAAGTATACATAGAAATTTCATCTACAAGAACATAAACATAGTGCTTCCCATTTTAACTTGAAACTCTTGATGGTCCAAACAAATCCATGTGAACCAACTCAAGTGGTTGAGAAGTTGAAACTTGTTTCTTTGGTTATAATGAAACTTTGTGTTGTTTTTCCTTTTGGCAGGGATTACACACTTTGTCAAGTGGGAATTCTAATTTAGGTAATTCTCTAACTAAACTTTTCTTAGATAGCTACCTATGTGAGTGAACATTTCAGTGTCTTAACCTTCTGTTCTGTAACCATGATTCCTTTTGAAAAGAATTTAAGAAGGAAACATTTGGTTTGGGTAAGGAATTTATATCAACAACATATACATTCTAATTTCTACATTCATTAAAAACTAAATAATTTTTAAAATTGAAACTATTGCATGCATCATTCTCAAATTTAACATTAAAACCATAATCACATAGTTGAGAGATTCTAAGTAAATTGTACTTTTGTCTATCAACAAAATGTACTTTAGAAATTAATATTATATTAGGGTTACTAATCTGGACTAAGCCGACGATTTTTCCTTTTGCATTATCACCAAAGTTAACATTCCCACCATCAACATTAATTATACTCTTGATGAAAGAATTGTCTAATGTCGTATCACTTGAACATCCACTGTCCATGTACCATAAGGTTTTACAGGAACACTTTAAACAACTTCCCTGCAAAAAAGATTAAACATGGGGTAATTTTGGTACCTAGATATTCCTGGGTCCAGAGAGATTAGCAAGTAAATATTTGGGAACCCATATTTTCTTTATAGATGTTCTAAAATCAGAAAACATATTTTGAGACATAAATATTTTGTTTGGTCCAATAGAAATTTTTTTCTCAAATGATGGTCCATAACTAAAACTAGCAATGAGCTGTCCAGATTTTGGAATAAATTTGGTTTTGCTAATTTGTCTCTATCCAAGCTGATATCCTAGACCAGTTTTATTCTTTGGATGTAACGTCATTATTCCAGAAGCCACCCAAAGGCGCCACATACCTGGTTGGTCACATGGCCTCAAGCGCATTTCACCAAATGCTAGAGGCTGCCAACTAGCAGCGAGGGCCTTGGGTGTGATGGTGGGGAATATATGCCCTCATTGGCAGATTACATAGTGGAAAAAAATAAACATGCAATAGTGGAAGTAGTAAATGACCAATAATAAAAAATAGTGGAAAAATAATTCAAATAACTGGAGGACATAAGAATATATGGAATGATGCAAGATAAAAATCTACGAAAGAAGCCAAACAAGCTACAATGCCGAAAACAACACAGTACCAAAAATTGTAAAAAAGAAAAGTAAACAGCTCCTCAGCATCGCATGCTAAAGCTTGGTCCCTTTATCTCCTTCTCCAAGAAATCAAGTTCTTATAGTCGAAGGGCGCTTTCCCTTGTCTATACCTGCAACAATATAGTCTTCTTGGGCCCAAAAGCATAGCCCAAACAAGGTGTGAGATAAAATCCTAGTAAGCAGCCACCCGAAGATCTGTACCTAACAGTCAGATAGTATATGGCAGGTAAAAGTAAAATAAGTAATAAACAAAAATAGCAACCTATAGGCAGTAAACAATAAGTCGTGAAGCAGGATGATACACAATAGTAATCAACCACAACAACATCATATGTAAAGTAAAACAGTTAACACAAAGATAAAACCCCACTAGGATGTACCCGCAGCTATCCCCTCTCGTCCTAACTAAGAAAAATACCACAACCCTTTGGGAAGTGCACTAAATGTAACCCCTCTAGCTTGGTCATACGAATTTATGAGACTCTCTGGGGAATCTAAGTCAGTCAATTCCCCTTATAGTCTAGGGTCGTCAGGGACTCTCTTAGGAAGATCACGCAGTCTAACCCTCTTAGCCCCAAGGTCTAGAGACTCTCTGTGGAAGCTATCTCGGTCAATTCCCCCTATAGCCTCAGGTATACCATAGACTCTCTTAGGAATCTCACTCGGTCAATTCCTCCTCTAGCATTAGAAGGTTATTAAGAGAAAACAAACAAGGTAAGACTCTCTAAGGAATCTCACTCGATCTACCCTCCTATAGTCTATTATATACAAGACTCTCTGGGAGCTCACTCGGTCTATCCCCTATAGTCTGTAATGTCCAAGACTCTCTGAGGAAGCTCTCTCGGTCTACCCTCCTATAGTCTATAATGTCTAAGACTCTATGGGAAGCTCACTCTTTCTATCCCTTATAGTCTATAGCACCAGGTTCTCTCAGTCCCATGCCAGTCAGTGCATAATAATGCTATAAGACCAATGTAAACCTATATAGCTACTTGGATATCCAATGTGCACTTATAAAGCTACTTGTATAAACAGTCTATTGAACAGCAAACATGTTATGAATTTCACTCCAACCTATAATGACTAGGAATGGAAACTGGTGTAACAGCCAAAGGAAAACGAGACCCAATGGTCATAAATAGAGAAAAGCATGGGAGAAACCTAAAATCAAAACAAATTTTCCTCTAAAATTATTAAATTACCTCTAAACAAGCATACAAGCAAGGCAAGAAAAACAACATGGGAAAAAATGTAAACACACAATACCCTGTTCACAGGTATTTGTGGAATTTGCAAATAAAACTCAAATAATTTGAACGGTAAGGCACAAAACACCTACCTCGATCCTAGAAGATAAAAATACGTGAACCACGAAGACTGATTCTCCCTTGAATGTCATAGATATGAGAAAATGTCCAAAAAACTCAAACCCTGAAAACATGAAAAGGAGGAGGAATTGGAAAATAAGCCTCAAGAAGAAGGAAGAACTCACCGCCACGATTCCAATGCAATCAACAATGTTCAAAATGGAGAAAGGACGGAGGAGTAGTGGCTCATCGAATATTCGTGGATCCTCGGTGCTCTCGGACGAATGGAACCTAGATGAAGACCTTTATGTGTGTCTGGTGCGACCCTGGTCCAATTAATAAAAAAAGAAATTACACGACGTGTACATTTTAGAGTACATGGAATGTACTTTTTAGAGTAAACGGCGTGTACTAGGTCTTTTCGTACTCTGCCAAAATTGGCATCCACGTTACCCCTACACACCGTGTGTGTGGCCTGGAAATGGCCAGCACTCGGCTTCGAGTAGAAAAAGAGTACACTGCATGTACTCAGAAAGTATACGACGTGTACTTCAAAAATTTCTAGAAACAATAATTCTCTCAAAAACTCCCAAAAAAGGAAAGACATACCTGAAACCAAAAATCCAGGTTCTTTCAAACTTCCCCCCTTAAAAAAATTCATCCCTGAATTTCCCTAGCAAGGCATAGAAGAAGAAACCCCGAACAGCTCCGGCCACTGTGATCGTACATCGGCCTCCCTTTCCCAGGTCTCATCCTATACTCGCCCATGCTGCCAAAGCACCTGTACTAAAGGAACAGACCACCCATGGAGAACCTTCATACTACGATCGAAAACCCGGATGGGATACTCCTCAAACGATTCATCAACTTCTAGCTCAACCTCCTCGGGCTGAAAGACATGTGATGGGTCTGAAAAGTAACGTCGTAGCTGATAGACGTGGAAGACATCGTGCATGGCCCGGTACCTTTGAGGTAACTAAAACCGATAGGAAATAAGCCCAACTCTCTCCAAAATCTAACACGTCCCGACGTGCCGCGGTGAAATTTTACCATGTTTCTCAAATCCTCTTGTGTCCCAACATCAGTATGACATGCAGAAAAACCTGATGTCTGACCTTGAACTCTAGAGGTCATCTCTGCTAATCAGCAGAACACTTTTGTCGAGACGGTGCTGTATCCATCCTCTTTCGAATCAACTCTATCTGCTCTGAGGTCTCCTGAACAAGGCGAGGTCCCAGCAAAGCTGCCTCTCCTGCCTCCAGCCAGTATAAGGGTGATCTACATGGCCTACCGTACGAAGTATTATAAGGTGCCATCTGAATGGTCTCCAGAAAACTATTGTAGTAGGCAAACTACACCAGAGGGATATGCTTCTCCCAAGAACCTCTAAAGTCTAAATTGCGAGCTTAGAGAATATCCCCAAGCACCTGGATCGTGTTCTCGGACTGGCCATCTGTCTGGGGAAGGTATATTGTACTCAAAAGTACCTGGGTACCCAAAACCTTTTTAAGTCCATGCCTAAACTGAGAAGTAAAACACGCATCCCTGTCTGAAACAATGGAGTGTTGAACTCCATGTAGGCGTACAATCTCTCGGATGTACAGTCATCCCAAATCATCAACACTAAAGGTCTCCTTGATTATCAAGAAGTTTGCAACCTTCATAAGTCTTTCGGTGACAACCCAAACAACATCACTCCCAGAGATGACCTTTGTAACCCAGTCACAATGTCCATCGCGACATCATTCCACTTCCACCTGGGAATGGGTAACTGCTGCAAAAGCCCCGCTAGTTGTTGATTCTCTGATTTCACCTGCTGACAAGTAGAACATCTCATGAAAAAATAGGAAACATCTCTCTTTATACCTGGACACTAGTACTGGTGGTGTAGGTCCCGATACATCTTGGTGACGCCATGATGAACTACCCAAACTGAGGAATGAAAATCGTGTATAATCTCCTCGTGTATGTCTGCTGGAACCCATACACATCCCTGGAAATGTATGATCTCATCCTCGCCCACTGTCCATCTGGGAAGAGGGTCCTCTCTTGACACACTCTCCCGCAGGACTAATCCTTCTTAGTCTGATATCTTCCTCATTTGTACCCAATCATGTAGTGTAGAGGTAACAACTATAGAAGATAGAAAAGTCGGACCCTGTTTGCCGTGCACATTGAAGTGCATCTCAGAGAATAGAGCCAAAAGTTTCCACTCACTACTAGCCTCCTGAACTGCATGAATCTGAGTTCTTCTTCTCTACACATCTGCCACTATGTTTCCTTTTCCCGGTGTATAGGTGAGCTCGATGTCAATGTACTGAAGGTACTCAACCCACCTACGTTGTCTCGGATTCATATCACACTAAGTGAAGATATACTTGAGACTCTTGTGGTTAGTGAAAACCACAATGTGCTCTCCCAGAAGGTAGTGTCTCCAACAGCGTAAGGCATGAACAATAGCTGCTAACATCAGATCGTGCGTAGGGTAATTCCTCTCGTGTGGCCTCAACTTCCAAGACCCATATACAACGACTCCAACTCCATACATAAGCACAACTCCCATCCTGATACATGAAGCATCATAATAAATAGTGTAGCCCTTTCCTGGCTCTGGAAAGACTAGTATAGGTGCTGATGTCAACCTCCCCTTCAGTTCCTAAAAGTTTGGCTCACAAGAATATGACCATAAAAACATCACCCCCTTCTTGTTCAGACCTGTCAATGGTGCTTCTAGGGGTGAGAAGTCCTGTATGAAATGCCTATACTATCCATCCATCCTGATAAAACTCCATACCTCAAAGGCGTTCTTCGACTACTCCCATGAAACTACAGCTCTCACTTTATCTGGGTCAATTGAAACTCTTGACTCTGAAATAATATGACCCAAGAAGTGAATCTGGTCCATCCAAAAGTGGCACATAGAGAGTTTAGCATACAGTCGATTCTCTTTCAGTGTACTCAGAATGATCTCAAGATGTGTGGCATGGTTGTGTCGAGTGTGAGAGTACACCAATATTTCATCCACGAAGACCACGAAGAAGGATTCCAAGTACGGATGGAACACTCTGTTCATCAGTTCCATGAAAACTGTAGGCGCATTTGTGAGACCAAACGTCATGACTGTATACTCGTATAGATCATACCTTCTATTGAAGGCTATAAGAAGTATATCTGATAGTATAATGCTCAACTGATAATAACCAGACCTCAAGTCGATCTTCTATAACACTCGGGCTCCTCGAAGCTGATCAAAGAGGTCATCTATCCTCGGCTAGGGATATCAGTTCTTGACCATCAACTAGTGCAGCTTCCGATAATCCACACAAATCCGAAGGGTTCCATCTACCTTTTTCGCAAATAGGATAGGTGAACCCCAAGGACAAGTACTGGGTCAGATGAAGACCTTTGCCTGCAACTCCTCCAGCTACTTTTTGAGCTCCTGGAACATAGGTGTAGCCATCATATAAGGACAAATTGACACCAGTACCACTCCCATCACAAGCTCAATTGAGAATTATACCTCACGCTCTGGGGGAAACCTAAAAATTCCTCAGAAAAAACATTGCTGAAACGATCCACCACTAGGGGAAAGTCTAACTGTGAAGTGCCCTGGTTATCCAGATAAAGACTACAAATCTGGACTGTAACTTCCCCTAGCCCATGATTCTCGGGTCCATCTCTACCCTCCTAGACATCCCACTCACTTATATGAAGAAAATATATGCCCTCTGGTGATACGAAGCCCAAACTACGGTGATAGCAATCAACGACTACCTAGAAGGGAACCAACCTGTCCATACCGAGATTGACATCATAGCCCGACATCTCTATTACCTAGAGATCCCATAAGAAATGACACCTCATAAACTCAAGAGGGAAATCTCTGCAATGACATATGCTATATGTCCTTGTTCCCAAAGGCGTGTCAAGAGTCAACAAGTTAGCAGATGAAAAGATACAGAGCCCAAGGCTCTCCGCAACCGCAACAGAGATAAAGCTATGTGAAGCACCAGTATCGATAAGATCTAAAGATAAAACTGGGGCTATTAAGATTGTAACTCGAACTATATAAGGGTCAGGATCCTACTCCTGGTAGGTTTACTCCACGACGAATGATAGGCATGCACTATGGCCCTACGCCCCTGGCTGATCGCTCTAAGACGATCCACTCTACTGTCGTTGATGACCTGGTGACTGACCACCACGACCGCGACCTCCACCTCAGCCTGAATGGACGGAAGAACTCCAGTTCCCAGACTGGTGGGAAACTGGAAAAGCATCTCCAGAATGTAGGGTCATAGAGGAACCCCTACCACCAGTTGAAGGTGAGAAGATATGAGAGTAGCGATGAATATGTCCCATCATGCTGCAAGATCGGCACTCACTCGGATCTATCTGGCATTGAGTCCTAGTATTGCCACTCCTACTGCACTGGTATCATACAACCTGTCTCCCAGAAGACACATCCCATAAACCTCGATCTCCTCGAGAATACTCTCTACGATGATTCCTACTTCCCATAGGAGGAATACCAGCTCTGGAAGTCGAACTGCCCTGGATCCCTGATCCAGAATCCCTCAGATTGCACTCAGTAATCAGTGCCTAGTTGACGATGGAGCATATAGAATTCAACTGGAATATATTCACCTGGGAACAGATCTCCTGCCTGAGACCATCCACGAACTTCCTAGAAACGATCAACTCATCACTTGATGGGATCGGTGTGAAATGCTGCAGATCAGTAAAACAAGATGAGTACTCCCTGACAGAAAAAGTACCCTACTGCAGACTCAGAAACTCCTGTGTAACGCCCCAACCCTAGTTACCCAGAGTCGGTGATTTATTACATAACATTGGCATTATCACAAGAAAGATAAAATCTCGAAAGACCGATTGGTTTAGTAGCCTTGTAAACACTAGATATATTCATAAGTCTTACATTACATCATAAAATGAAAAACTACTAAAACAACATAATGTCTCCACCGTCCACACTATTATCCCCCCATAATATCCCTGCAGGTCATTCATAACTTACTTCTTCACATCCTGGGAAAAATAAAATATAGAAAAGGGGTGAGCTCAAATGCCCAGTAAGGATAACAATATAGTGGAACATTCAAAATAAGCATAAACATTTAAGGCAATGCATTACTAAAACAAAAGCCTTTTAAACATGAACTTCAACATAGTATGGAAAAAGTAAAATGAAATAATGCCATTTACTTGTTCACATGGATATTCTACTAATCCAATAATTGCATGAAATATCAATAACCACTTTCATAATGTTGGAATGAATAATGCCAGACTATCATAACCACATAGCCAAGGCCTCGTGTCAAGACTACAAATAAGATTTTGTCAAGGCCTTGTGCCAAGACACTAGTTTGTCTCATTAGACCTACCGATGCATCAAGGAGATATAGCGGGCTCCACCCGTCACTTAATAAGTCCAATGCATTCCCATATGAAAAGGTTTAAACATAACATAAACATTCGTATTAAAACTAGCATACAAAATGTCAATACTTTCTCTATAAACCATGAATGGTATAAAAATAACACATCCATAGTCAAACATATCACAAAACCTTCAATACATTATGGAAGTTTTTTATCATAATAAATCAACTTCATATAATCATAAAATCCCTCAAAGGATGTTGACATAGTTGAAATCAAAACTATTTGAGAGAAATATCTGATTTTTGAAATCATTTAAAAGTCACACATTTATAAAGGAAGTAATTAAAAAGAGATTTTTGAATCAAAGTGTCCCATACAACTTTGAAACTTTTGAAAAGAATTAACATTTTAAAAACATTCATGTCCATATAAATAAATCCTTAAAAACCATCTTGAAGACAACGACATTAATTAAAAGGATTTAGAAAGATAAATCTTTAAAACATTTAAAATTCTGATTTTAATAAAGAGTACCTTTCTGAAATTCTTAAAATATTCATTTTGAAATAATATAAAAGTCACATAATTATAAAATAAAACATTTACATTGAAAATAACCTTGTAATATTTTAAGGGAATCTATGACAATTTTATAATGGCAGTACATAGCTGCACCCACCGTATAAGTAAAAAAAACATTCTTACCTTAATTTTGTCGAAAAGGTTAAAAAGCACCTTGTTTGGAAAATGACAGAAAGATTCCTTTATAAACCTCTTATAAAAAGTCAAACAAGGGTATAAATGACTTTAACCCTTATCTTAGTAAATAGTAAAAATGTTTTGAAATTCATTTTTAAGAAACATGGATGTGGATGATAAAGAGATCCCAAAAGATTATTACGTATAAACAACCTCGGATAATGAAGAGATTACGAAATAAACCCTTACCAGTTTGGTAACTTATGAAACATACAACCCATGAAAGAGGTATCATACAATGAATATGTAAAGACACATAGATTAGAGTGTATTACACGAAGAATATAATTATGGGCAGTACATACCCCACACAAAAGGTGATGGTGGCAATATGGCATGAATCTCACGGGAATAAAGAGTGAGATGAAAACCCCTTACCTTGTACTTTTCCTTTGTTGGGGTAGGTTAACCTTCTGTATAATGGTAAAATAATTGTTATTAAATTATAAAATAATCAAATATATTAATATGATATCATATATGATCTTTTAACATTGATTTGTTAATGATATCTGTGAATTATCGTTGTTTCGGGTGTTAACTTACTCATTTTCTTTTATATGTTTTGTTACATAATCCATGTTTGTCATGGATAGGTTGTATATTTTTCATATACAGAATTATATAAAGTCCTTAAACATAATTATTAAATCATCAAATGATAATTATACTTGAATGGATACGATGGATAATGAATCTCATCGCGTTCGTGGAGATGGTAGTCCGTACGTACGCACGAGCGACAATATCATTCTTTTGATATTAAAATAATATATAAATGGATGGTATATCATATATAATGAATCATTAACATGTTATATTTATTATTTACATGAGTTAAACATCATTTTTATACCCATCCAAATAATATTATATTGAATAACAATTACACCACGATGTGGAGACGGTAAGCTGTACGTACGCACGTATGGTGACATGTTATTCAAAGGGTGGATAGAATACTGAATATGGTTGTACCATATTTATAATAACATCACAGTATATATATGATACTTGAGTTATTATTTTAGAATGGTAACAACAAAGGAAGAAGAAGTGGAAGAAGAAATGAACTTGGAAAAATGGTGGTGAAATCATTACCTCTTCTTCGGTTTCTTCCTTTTGATTTGATCAAAAGGGCTCCATAGGTTGGAATTATGATTAAAATAAGGACTCTAGGTTGTAGTGAGGGATGTTGGGAGAGTATTTGGGAAGAGTTTGGCCGAACCAAAATGCTTTGAAGGTGTGAAGAAATGAGGAGGAGTGCCCATTTATAAGAGGGGTGAGGGGCACCTTTGGAAAAGCTAGGAATATTAATTTATAATAAATTCATATTCGGTTTCTAATGGCTCCAAAGTTAATTATTAAGAGGTTAAGGTGGGGATGGGTCTAAAACAACTCAACCAATAGAATTTAGACAGGTTTGGGTACTTATATTAACCTTATCTTTAAGTATTAACTCTAAGTTAATTAGTTTCACTTTTACAATGTCTCTTTGTATTTTTATATAATATGGTTAATAAACTTACTACATACATCCAAGATACCCCCAAGTGGTCCATTAATGAGGAACCTATCATGATATAAGTCTCTTGGACGAACCTTATATTTTTTAGGAATTTAATATCAATTAATAATATAATATTTGTTTTAAGAACTCTTTTATGTCAATTTTGACACTATTCAATAGTTGATTTTTTGTGAAACTCATAAAAGATTGATTACTTCGAAAAAATTCAATTAAATCAATCCTAATATATCATATTATCCTAGAAAATTATTTTAATTCATTAAAAGTTTCATATTATATTTATTTGGGTATTTATAATATCAATTATTTTAATTTTTCACTATTATAGTAATTACTACATCATCATTTTGTCATAAATAAAATAAATTATTTAATGTCTAAAAATTATAAATAAAATATCATTATGTAGGAAATCCTTTTATCTTTCTAATTAATATTTATAATCTAAAATACAACATATATAACCATATGTAACAATTGTTTTTCTAAATGATATAAGCTTGTGTCATTTTTGTATTCATTTTAACTTAATTAAAATAAAGTGTCATTATCACTTACAAGTGGATCCATGGGGTCCCAAAATCGACCCAAAGATGCCTATGGTCGAACATGTATCAACCAATAAGGCTAGAACACGTTTTAGGGTAATTTAGTATTATTATAATATTATTTTTTAACCCTTATTTACCGGATTTACCCTTAACCATGGTAAATAAAATATTTACCGCAATAATTATTCAAAATGACTAAAAATAAAAGTTACCTATTTACACAATTTGAACATCCTGATTCCAAATATGGAATCCATTTTTCTAAATTCAAAACACATAAGTGGCAGAAATAAATTTAAAATTAATTCTCGCTGTCAAAACAAAAAGCGTGTTTTTAAGAGATAATAACTATCAAAAGATTGACACTTGTTTATGTTCGGTTTAATTGTAAAATTATGTCCAATGACCAAAATTATATTAAATGGAAAAAATATATTCTAAATATACGTTAAAACCACTCAAATTCACAATTTATCACTATTAATTATTTTGATTAAAAAAGTTGTTTTTAATTAAAATTTTGTAATTTTCACTATTCATCAAAATATGAAAGTTATCTGAAAAGTACCAAAATTTCACCTTAGGATAAATTCGATATTCTGAATCCAAAAATAAAGTCCATTTTAAAATACAAAATATATATAATTTCAAAAAGTAGGTATTACTATTCATAACGGCTAGTTTGATTGGTTACGGTGTGTTAGAACTCGGTGTTGCGTACAACACACGCTAACGTACTGTGGAAGCTTGAGATGTTTCATTTTAAATTTTTGATGTCCCCATTTAGTCAAAAAGTTTAAAATATAGTATCTAAAAAGGGTTCACTATTAAAATTTGGTAAAAGTGCACTACTGAAAATGAATTTGTTCTTACATTATGTCTAAGAAACTCATAATATGGATTCTAAAATTATAAGGATTATATAAAGTTTAAAATTTAGTTAACACTATTCATAACCTATTTTGAACAGCTAGTTTGGTAAGTCATGGTGCGATTGAACTTGGTGTTGCGTGTAGTGAAAGTTATTGAATTATTTTTAAGAAATAACACACTATAAAATCTTGGGGTGTTACATTCTCCCCTCCTTCAATAAATTGCATCCTCACAATTTGAAATTGTTCTTCGAAAATAAAAGGTTGAAAATAGAAAATATCTTTGTGGGAAAACCCACATCAGAAATTGGGTTACTAAAATTTAGTCTTAATATGAGGAAAAGAGAAATGAAAGGATCACCACCAAATTATGATTTCTATTAGGAAAACATTGGTGGCAATTAGAGACATATAATTGGAGGGAAAACGTAAATATTTATAGGTAGTGATTGAGGTCATCAATCACAAAAAAGTATAAAATTGAGGTCGTTAAAATAATCAATCTATGATGATTTGAAATACCATCGGTTCAACAAAACATAGGGTATTGGGATAACACATTTTTGACGTTTCAAAATATCTTAGTTGAAATCCCACATCGAAAAATGAATTAATGAGGCCTATATTTTAAATAAAGAGTGGAAAGTATGAAGATTACCGAAAATAACACATGCTAGGGTTCCATGTAGGAAAATATGGATATGGAAGAGAAATATAACCATCAATTATCTGATGGAGAGTGGTAGAGAACATGGCTATAAAAATGCCAACAATCCCAAATCCATAAATTAGTGATGATTTAAGGTACCATCTAGGACAAATTTTTTTTTCTAAGTTCATTTTATTAATGTTGAGGAATTTATTTATGAGATTGGCTAAGATCATAAGGAGATATACTTACATTATAATTAGAGTTTTATCCATTAATAAATATCTACCACAAACTCATCTTTCACTCTGAAAGATAATAGAACGTAAAAAAATTTCTATTTATACTATTCGTACAGGGTTCCAAAATAAATGAATTTATAATTCATCTACCAGATCTTTTTAAAAAAAACTACATTATTTAATCCAGGACATCTCGTGGGCCAGTGGTAGGTGATACACCCTTGTCGCCCTTCGTTTGCGGGTTCAAGTCTCGCAGCCTTGCCGGACGCGACGGGTTGCCGCCCGACCTCTGGGTTGTCCTTTTATGGTAATCAAAAATTAATCTCAAACTAGAATTTACGCAAAATACTTATGTCCAAACTCATAGTCCAATATTTATAAGGAAGGTAAAATTAATGTAGATCCTTTTTACCCCGTAATAGCATATGAATACCTTCATCATGTATTCTTTGAAAACACTGAAACATCCTAAATTACCATAATACTTATTTGTTACATTCATGCTCCCTTATTCCATATTGAATGCTGGATATACTTCATCAATCCAAAAATGTTTTAAACCCCAATAATGATGGAATATACAAATCATTAATCAGCTTCAAGGTAGTCAAGAATATCCAATATAATTTATCCAAATCAATCATGTATTATTCTAAAATCACTACCTCGGTATCAGAACCATATTATGGTTTATCTTTCTCTCAACCATATATTTTCCAAAAATTTAACCTGCTATTGAGTCACTTTTCTTTGATCCACACAATCTCAAGTCCTTAATAAAAAATTACTGCAGTACAATCCTTATATACTCCATAATTATTATAACAAGTACATTGTTGATACAACACTCAAATGACATAATCAACATAAGAACTCTAATCATTCCTCTTCATCTGTGGTAGTATCATAACTTGATTATTATCCAATAGCATTATTTGCGGCATAGTCTGATGACTGGGGCATAGGTTTGCGTAGTGTCCAAACTTCTTGCAAATGAAGCATTGTACATTTGAAACCATTTTCTTACCCTTGCAGTCACGTACATTGTGCCCTTTTCCTCCACACTTATAACAATCTCCCATTCCTTTCAGACAAGTTCCAGGGTGTTTCTTCCCACAGTTATCACATATGGGAAAATTCTTATTTTCCCTCTTCCCTTTATCCATCGTTCTCTCTTCCATCCTTTTCTTCTCTTGCTTCCCTTAAAAGCCATAGGGCTTAGTAAAATCTTTATTTATCTTATAAACACATGATATTATTTCTTCATATGATGATAATACATGGGAGACTATTTCTCTTATAAATTCTGGCTTAAGACCATGAAAGATATGATCCTTCTTTCACTTTGGATCATGTGCATTGTTGGAGTTCTCATTCCTTCTATTGGGCTCCATTTCTAAACAATGGCATACACTAGATTAGTTTATTAATAACAATACCTAATCCCAAACTTGTAAAACACATAACATAAATTAAATAGTTTATGGATATAATCCATAATCATAAAAATGTTTTCTTTGAGGACGTATATACTCATAAACCCTTCATAATGATTTGTAAAGAAAATGAGAGTTATCCTAAGCATATCCCCCGGGAGTGTCGTAACCAAGAGTGCAGCAAGGCCCGTTGTCGTGCACCAGTTCCCGTTCGAGTCTAGCTCAAAGCGGTGTTTTCGGGTTTTACCCCTAGGTACATCTGTGCCAGAGCCGCCTCTACCTGCTCGTATCCAGACATGGACGTATTGCTCAGAAAACTCACAAAATCTCTACAACACCAAAATTCTAGGAAGTTCTTCTATACTAATCCTCAAAGTTCATCTTAGGTCTACGTGCTCTAAACAGAGTTTATCTAAATCTAGTTTCCAAGGTTTGTACTAAACTTCCTCTGATACCAACTGTAACGCCCCGACCCTAGTTACCCAGAGTCGGTGCATTATTACATAACATTGGCATGATCACAAGAAAGATCAAATCTCGAAAGACCGATTGGTTTAGTAGCCTTGGAAACACTAGATATATTTATAAGTCTTACATTACATCATAAAATGAAAAACTACTACAACAACATAATGTCTCCACAGTCCACACTATTATCCCTTCATAATATCCCTGCAGGTCATTCATAACTTACTTCTTCACATCCTGGGAAAAATAAAACATAGAAAAGGGGTGAGCTCAAATGCCCAGTAAGGATAACAATATAGCGGAACATTCAAAATAAGCATAAACATTTAAGGAAATGAATTACTAAAACAAAAGCCTTTTAAACTTGAACTTCAACATAGTATGGAAAAAGTAAAATGAAATAATGCCATTTACTTGTTCACATGGATATTATACTAATCGAATAATCACATGCAATATCAATAACCACTTTCATAATGTTGGAATGCATAATGCCAGACTATCATAACCACATAGCCAAGGCCTCATGCCAAGACTACAAATAAGATTTTGTCAAGGACTTGTGCCAAGACACTAGTTTGTCTCATGAGACCTACCGATGCATCGAGGAGCTATAGCGGGCTCCACCCGTCACTTACTAAGTCCAATGAATTCCCATATGAAAATTTTTAAACATAACATAAACATTCGTATTAAAACTAGCATACGAAATGTCAATACTTTCTCTATAAACCATGAATGGTATAAAAATAACACATCCATAGTCAAACATATCACAAAACCTTCAATGCATTATGGAAGTTTTGTATCATAATAAATCAACTTCATATAATCATAAAATCCATCAAAGGAAGTTTAGATAGATAAAATCAAAACTATTTGAGAGAAATATCTCCTTTTTGAAATCATTTAAAAGTCACACATCTATAAAGGAAGTAATTAAAAAGAGATTTTTGAATCAAAGTGTCCCATACCACTTTGAAACTTTTGAAAGGAATTATCATTTTAAAAACATTCATGTCCATATAAATAAATCCTTAAAACCCATCTTGAAGACAACGACATTAATTAAAAGGATTTAGAAAGATAAATCTTTAGAACATTTAAAATTCTGATTTTGATAAAGAGTACCTTTCTGAAATTCTTAAAATATTCATTTTGAAATCATTTAAAAGTCACATAATTATAAAATAAAACATTTACATTGAAAATACTCTTGTAATATTGTAAGGGAAGCTATGAAAATTTTATAATGGCAGTAAATAGCCGCACCCACCGTATAAATAAAAAAACATTCTTACCTTAATTTTGTCGAAAAGGTTAAAAAGCACCTTGTTTGGAAAATGACAGAAATATTCCTTTATAAACCTCTTATAAAAAGTCAAACAAGGGTATAAATGACTTTAACCCATATCTTAGTAAATAGTAAAAATGTTTTGAAATTCATTTTTAAGAAACATGGATGTGGATGATAAAGAGATCCCAAAAGATTATTACGTATAAACAACCTCGGATAATGAAGAGATGGAGAAATAAACCCTTACCAGTTTGGTAACTTATGAAACATAAAACCCATGAAAGAGGTATCATACAATGAATATGTAAATACACATATATTAGAGTGTATTACACGAAGAATATAATTATGGGAAGTACATACACCACACAAAAGTTGATGGTGGCAATATGGCATGAATCTCACGGGAATAAGGAGTGAGATGAAAACCCCTTACCTTGTACTTTTCCTTTGTTGGGGTAGGTTGAACTCCTGTATAATGGTGAAATAATTGTTATTAAATTATACAAGAATCATATATATTAATATGATATCATATATGATCTTTTAACATTGATTTGTTAATGATATCTTTGAATTATCGTTGTTTCGGGTGTTAACTTACTCATTTTCTTTTATATGTTTTGTTACATAATCCATGTTTGTCATGGATAGGTTGTATATTTTTCATATACAGAATGATATCAAGTCCTTAAACATAATTTTTAAATCATCAAATGATAATTATACTTGAATGGATACGATGGAGAATGAATCTCGTCGCGTTCGTGGAGACGGTAGTCCGTACGTACGCACGAGCGGCAATATCATTCTTTTGATATTAAAATAATATATAAATAGATGGTATATAATATATACTGAATAATTAACATGTTATATTTATTATTTACATGAGTTACAAATCATTATTAAACCCATCCAAATAATATTATATTGAATAACAATTACACCACGACGTGGAGACGGTAAGCTGTACGTACGCACGTATGGTGACATGTTATTCAAAAGGTGGATAGAATACTGAATATGGTTGTACCATATTTATAATAACATCACAGTATATATATTATACTTGAGTTATTATTTTAGAATGGTAACAACAAAGGAAGAAGAAGTGGAGGAAGAAATGAACTTGGAAAAAGGGTGGTGAAATCATTACCTCTTCTTCGGTTTCTTCCTTTTGATTTGATCAAAAGGGCTCCTTAGGTTGGCTTTCTGATTAAACTAAGGCCTCTAGGTTATAGTGAGGGATATTGGGAGAGTACTTGGGAAGGTTTTGGCCGAACCAAAAGGCTTTGAAGGTGTGAAGAAATGAGAAGGAGGAGTTCCCTTTTATAAGAGGGGTGAGGGGCACCTTTGGAAAAGCTAGAAATATTAATTTATAATAAATTCATATTCGGTTTCTAATGGCTCCAAAGTTGATTATTCAAAGGTTAAGGTGGGGATGGGTCTAAAACAACTCAACCAATAGAATTTAGACAGGTTTTGGTACTTATACTAACCTTATCTTTAAGTATTAACTCTAAGTTAATTAGTTTCACTTTTACAATGTCTCTTTGTATTTTTATATAATATGGTTAATAAACATACTACATACATCCAAGCGACCCCCAAGTGGTCCATTAATGAGGAACCTATCATGATATAAGTCTCTTGGCAGAACCATAGATTTTTTAGGAATTTAATTTCAATTAATAATATAATATTTGTTTTAAGAACTCTTTTATGTCAATTTTGACACTATTCAATAGTTGATTTTTTTGAAACTCATAACAGATTTATTACTTCGAAAAAAGTAAATTATATCAATCCTAATATATCTTATTATCCTAGAAAATAAGTTTAATTCATTAAAAGGTTAATATTATATTTATTTGGGTATTTATAATATCAATTATTTTAATTTTTCACTATTTTAGTAATTACTGCATCATCATTGTGTCAAAAATAAAATAAATTATATAATGTCTAAAAATTATAAATAAAATATAATTATGTAGGAAATCGTTTTATCTTTCTAATGAATATTTATAATCTAAAATCTAACATATATAACCCTATGTAACAATTTGTTTTCTAAAAGATATATGCTTGTGTCATTTTTGTATTCATTTTAACTTAATTAAAATAAAGTGTCATTATCACTTACAAGTGGATCCATGGGGTCCCAAAATCGACCCAAAGATGCCTATTGTCGAACATGTATCATCCAATAAGTCTAGGACACGTTTTTGGGTAATTTAGTATTATTATAATATATTTTTGTTACCCTTATTTACCGGATTTACCCTTAACCATGGTAAATAAAATATTTACCGCAGTAATTATTCAAAATGTCTAAAAATAAAAGTTACCTATTTACACAATTTTAACATCCTGACTCCAAATATGGAATCCATTTTTCGAAATTCAAAACACAGAAGTGGCAGAAATTAATTTAAAATTAATTCCCGCTGTCAAAACAAAAAGCGTGTTTTTAAAAGATAATAACTATCAAAAGATTGACACTTATTTATGTTCGGTTTAATTGTAAAATTATGTCCAATGACCAACATTATATTAAATGGTAAAAATATATTCTAAATATACTTTAAAACCACTCAAATTCACAATTTATCACTATTAATTATTTTGATTAAAAAAGTTGTTTTTAATTAAAATTTAGTAATTTTCACTATTCGTCAAAATATGAAAGTTATCCGAAAAGTACCAAAATTTCACCTTAGGCTAAATTCAATATTCCGAATCCAAAAATAAAGTCCATTTTAAAATATAAAATATATATAATTTCAAAAAGTAGGTATTACTATTCATAACTGCTAGTTTGATTGGTTACAGTGTGCTAGAACTCGGTGTTGCGTACAACACACGCTAGCGTACCGTGGAAGCTTGGGATGTTTCATTTTAAATTTTTGATGTCCCCATTTAATCAAAAAGTTTAAAATATAGTATCTAAAAAGGGTTCACTATTAAAATTTGGTAAAAGTGCAATACTGAAAATGAATTTGTTCTTACATTATGTCTAAGAAACTCATAATATGGATTCTAAAATTATAAGGATTATATAAAGTTTAAAATTTAGTTAACACTATTCATAACATCTTTTGAACAGCTTGTTTGGTAAGTCATGGTGCGATTGAACTTGATGTTGCGTGTAGTGAAAGTTATTGAATTATTTTGAAGAAATAACACACTATAAAATCATGGGGTGTTACATCCTGAGCTCGATCGGCCCTCAGGGTCTCTAGATAGAAGTATTCATAGAAGGTGCGTAAAAACTCATCCCATGACATAATCTGCTGGTGTCCTGACTGTGAGATCACCTCCCACCACTTCTTGGAGGTGTCCCGGAGTATATTGGTGGCCATATTTACCCTCTTATCTGGGGGTATCTACAGATGCTTGAAGATAGTCAAGGTGGCATCGAACCACAACTCTGTAGCCTAGGGTCCTCCATCCCCTGAGAAAGTAGGAGGATGCTGCTGTTGAAATACCCTTTTCATCTCATCCATCGACGGGGCTAGAGGCGCCGCTCCATGAAAAGTCTTTAACATCCTCAGAAATTCTTCCCTGAACTGCGCATCGGTGCCTATGACGGGTATAACTATTGTTCCAAGGCTGGAATAGCAGAAAGATCAACAGGAGGTTCCTGATCAGCCATATCTGGTGTCTGGACAATTTCATGCAACTGACGCACGACCAGAGGACACCTCAGAGGCATAGCTATAAAGATCAAAAGCACACCATAGATCCAAATGATAATGACTGAAAACACAGGAGTATAAAATGGGAACAGGGGAATGAAACAATCATGTTTTACAAAACATGACTACATGATGTGTAATTAGAGCCATTAACATGGGCGTGTACTCCTACCACTACTGGTCGTGTAACACCCCAAACTACACGGCGTGTTGTTCCCACACACGGCGTGTACTTCAACTCTAAACCCCTACCCAATTCTCCTTACACGACTAAACAACATAGTCTAACTAACCCCAAACTACACGGCGTGTTCCCTATGGACACGATGGGTACTAGACACGGTATCAGCGACCCGTGTTGTTAGTTGCACGACCGTCTACACGGCTGACCTTACACAGCGTGTTCGGAACAAACATGACGTGTATATGAGAAGATAACATAGAAATGTGTTATTCGTGACACGGTCGAGAACCTGGGACAAAACTACACTGCGTGTTATTCATCAACACAGCGTGTTCTACTCAAGCTTCCCCGACCCGTGTTGGTAGTGACACGGCCGGGTACACGGCTCTAAACTACACGGTGTGGACCTACTGTACACTGCTTGTTCCTGAAGTTATTTTCACGACACTGTGTATCTGCTCACACGGTCAGTGACACGGCCTGAAAACTACATGGTGTGTATCTAGAAAGTACACATCATGTATTATGGGTTTTTCTGGGCAGTAGCTCAGAAACTGCACAGAATCCCAGAAACACTGAAAACAATGCAAAGAGGTGCCAAATTCTGATCCGTGAGGGCCCATACTCCCCTTGAATCAAAGATTGGAATATCCTACAGTCATGCACAAGAGAAAACAGGGAAATGATCCACCAATTTCCAATTCAAGAGGGACCATAACACCACAAGAATCAGAATTTGGAGTTCATTTATGAAAAGTGCAACACAATCAATTTCTCTATCACAAAAGTAGGGATTCTATCAAACATATAACACAATAGCATGCATAATCTACACAGAGTCTATCACAACAACATGCAATCTCTAATTCACCCTAAATGGCATTGCAAGAATGCCTGACATGTGATTTATAATGAGTTCCTATATGATGCATTAGACAACATACCCTCATGTCATCGGGTTGCGACAGAAATAGAACCATAATATCAAAAAAATAACATCACACAACATGTGAATCACTCTAGGTGAAATCATATCAACCGTAAAATCCCCAACCAGAAAACTGCAATAAAAGAGGTAGTATGGATTTTCCCTATACATGGGTTAGCTACTCTCTGGCACAACTTATTACCAAGTACTGAATCTGTCCTATCCATGGCTAAAGTCACCAAACACTAAACGAAGAGAAAATAACACCTCTGATACCACATTGTTATGTCCCAGTTCCGGAATCCACCCAATGGTGCCCCGTACCCAGTTGGTCACATGGCCTCAAGCGCATTTCCCCAAATGCCAGAGGCTGCAGACTAGCAGCAAGGGACTTGGGTGTGATGGTGGGGAAAATATGCCCTTTTTGGAAGAGTACACAATGGAAATAAATAAACATGCAATAGCAGAAGCAGTAAATGTCCAACAATAACAAACAGCAGAAAACAAAATCAAATAACTATAGAAAATAAGAATATATGGATTGATGCATGTTACAAAACTATGAAAGCATCCAAACAATTCACAATGCTGAAAACACCACAGTACCAAAAGAAGTACAAAAGAAAAGTAAACAACTCCTCAGCATCGCACGCTAATGCTGGGTCTCTTGCTCCCCTGCTCCAAGCAATCAAGTTCCAGAAGTCGAAGGGTGTATTCCCTTGTCTATACCTGCAACAACATATACTTCTTGGGCTGAAAAGCATGGCCCAAACATAGTGTGAGATAAAATCCCATTAGGCAACCACCCAAAGATTTTTGCCTACTATTCAGTGAGTATATGGCAGGTAAAAGTACAATAAGCCGTAAATAGCAACAGTAAGCAGTAAGCAGTAAACAGTAAGTCATGAAGCAGGATGATACAAAACAGTCATCAACCACAATAACAGTAGCAGTAAATAAAAATATCTAACACAAACCTAAAAACCCACTGGGATGTACCTGCATCCATCCCCTCTTGACCTAACCAAGAAAAATACCACAACCCTCTGGGTAGTGCACTCAACCTAACCCCTCTGGCTTGGTTATATGAATTTATGAGACTCTATATGGAAGCTCACTCGGTAAACTCCCCTTATAGTATAGGGTAGTCAGGGACTCTATGAGAAATATCACACATTCTATCCCTCAAAGCCCCAAGGTCTATATACTTCCTGAGGAAGCTATCTTGGTCAATTCCTCCTATAGCCTCAGGTATAGCACAGACTCTCTGAGGAAGCTCACTCCGTCAATTCTTCCTCTAGCCTGGGAATGTTCTTAAGAGAAAACCAACAAGGTAAGACTCTCTAAGGAAGCTCACTCATTCTACCCTCCTGTATTCTATAATATACAAGACACTCTCGGAGCTCACTTGGTCCATCACTTATAGACTTTAATGTCCAAGACTCTCTAAGGAAGTTCTCTCGGTCTACCCTCCTATAGTCTATAATATCTAAGACTCTCTGGGAAGCTCACTTGAGCTATCCCTTATAGTCTATAGAACTAGGTTCTCTCAGTCCCGTGCCAGTCAGTGCATAATAATTCTACATGAACAAAGTACACCTATAGAGATACATGGCTAACCAAAGTACACCTATAGATCTACTTGGCTAAATATTCTACAGGGAAACAAACATGTTATGAATTTCTCTCCAACCTATAATCACTAGGAACATAAAGAGTTGTAGCAGCAAAAGGAAAATGAGACCCTGTTTCCCTCGAAATCCGGGGATTGTCCGCCTTGATGGGAGGTTCAAACATTCTGATCGGTTTATAACAGGTTTTTTGTAAAACCTGAAACATCCAATGATTCCACATCCATTTAGACCTACTTTCCAAAGGTAGGCACTCATTAGTTTGTGGACTGATGAGGCTTATAAATTTGCATTGGTCGAGAGGATGGGAGGTCGGACACATCACACCATTTTTAGGGGAATTATTGTCTACTCTAGGACTCTATTTATAGAATTTAGTTAGTTCATGAACCCTTATTACATTACCAAGTATAAAATGAGATTTCCTTTAGATCTAGCAATCAATGATTAAATATATAGGAAATTTACAGAATCTTTTATATGTATTCAAGGTTCATCATCGATAGAGAATCATCTTTATTTATTAGAGATTCTTGGTCAATGGTACTCTTTGACAAATTTATATAGAGTTCTCTTGGTCATTATGAAGACCATGCTGGTTTTAAAGCCATTTAGTGGGGCACATGAATTTATTGTCATTTTGAAGGACATGGATTATTTCAGAGTTGGGATCGAACCCGCAGATGGGCTACCTACGTATCCTTTGTTTAGAAAAGAAATTTGAACCCACGTAGTTCGAGTAAGGGATTATGATGTTTATGATTGATGGCTCAAAGAATAATGACATAATCACTTTTACACTCTAAGCTCACGTGAGTCATGCATGGTGTGAGAAACAAGAGGTATTGGTAAAAATTTGACAATTGTGACATAAAAGATGAAATAATAAGAAATAATGTGGGAATTATGTATGTATGACTGCCCAGATAAATGAATATTAGGATTTAATTTAGGGAATAAATCTAGGAATAGGGTCTATAAAGGTATATGTGCTTCATGGAGATTTGAATACTCTAACTTGGGGATTACTCTGGAAAAGGAGGCCCAAATTAGGATAGGACTTGTGATTGGGTTTTACTCCTGAGAAGGAATCCCATATCAAAGGTAAATTAGGACTGGTTAAGAAGAATTAAGACTGGGGCTTACTCTTGAAAAGGAGGCCCAGGTTAGGGGAGCTGGGGCGTACTCCTAAGGAGGATGCCCAGATTAGAGGACTAGGGGCTTACTCCTAAATAGGATTCCCAAATGTGAGAATTATGAATGGGGATTATTCCTAAAAAGGAGACCCATGTTAAGGATTCTCTCATCTTAAAGGATGAGGTTGAATGAATGAAATCTCAATATTTAGTGAAATAAATATGTGTAAATCACTAGGTTTTGAGTGATATTCCACAAAATTCCTTTCAGATAAGGAATTCAAATCGAGAAATCATGCCATAAATGGCTTTGAAGAGTGTCTTGAAGACTGAATCATGAACAGGAGAGGTGGAATGGTTTAAGAGGGGTGAAATAGGCAAGAAGGGCACCCAAAAAGGAAGGGGCGTGCAAGTCCTGGCAGGCACGTAGGTACTGTGTGGGCACGCAAGTCCTGGTCACGCAGGTATACCTGCATGACCTATAAGTACTTGCGCGTTTGTGAACCATTGCGGTAATATTTGGGAGATCCTTGACCAATGCCTTTATAATTATCCTAAGGTACTTCAAGAAGAGAGGCGCACAAGTTTTGGTGAGGAAGTAGGGCGGCGCGCAAGTATGTTCATTCCCCTTAAGTGTAAAACACCTTAGGCATGCAAGTGTTAGTGAATTCTAGCACTTAGACCTTACTTCTCTTATTTAGACCTTCCATTCTAGGTAAAGAATTACCTTAGTAGTGTTCGGAAGACCTGTAGAAGTGACTTGGGTGTTTAGAAATTTAAATCTGAATTCTGGAAAAAATCCTCTCTTAATGGTGGGCCCACCGGGTCTATTTATAGGCATGAGAAGACCCCAAGCGGTTATCACTTAGGTCGAGCAAGTCACTTGCGCGACCATCATCCATCGCACAAGTGGACTTGCGCGACTATGAGGGAATTTGTGTGACCTATGGGCAATGTTATCCTTGTTCATCCCTTTGTCGATTTTTTGATATTTTCTTCAAAGGATGAATCAGTTTGTGCTAAGTCATTTCCCTTTACATTCCATTGGATTCTATGATGAAAAAGGAGTGTCAACAAAATTCCCCCCTCAGAGTTGGGTTCATAGAGAAAAGAGGATTTGACTCTGAGGAAAAAAATAAAACCAATGGAAAGGCGGCGCGTATGTTAAGGCGCGCAAATGAGCTTCGGGCACATATGATTTGGAACGCAGGGTAGGGACTTTGGTCACACAGGGTTACGGCCTTGTCTATAAATAGAGTGCCTCACATCCGTACAAGCACATGGATTTGAAACTCTCGAGCTCTCACCGCGCAAGTTTCATTTACTGCGCCAGTTTCTCTGTTTCCTGCTGTTTCCTTGATTTCACGCTGCTTTCATGGTAACTGGGCCTGTGAAGTGATACTTGCGCCTCAAATACTTGTGTGGCACATCCATACTTGCGCGCCATGTTTTAGAACTGCGCGCCTTAATGACTTTGCCATTTTTCTGAATTTATTCACAATTTTTGTGAAAAATAAACCCATTTAAGAGTTAGTTTATTCAACTTTTTTGGAGATTCAATGGCTCCCAGGAGAATCGGAATCACTGATGAACTGGATAGTAAGCGGATTGATGAAATGATGGACATTGTTGGCCATGATTACTATGATATCTGCGACAGCACTTTCCCATATTTGGCTAAGTACTTGAAGAAATATTATCTTAATTTCCCACAGAGAATCTACTTGTCCCTGTATGGTCATGGTCAACTGCAAGGAGTCAATGTTCCAAATCCCAAAAACTATACTCCTGAAATGCACCTGCACTTCTACTCCTCTATTTCGGTTATGTTATGCATTAAGATAATCAACAATGGTGTGAACTTTCAAATACTCCTTCCATGCCATTTCCTTACAGATATGAAAATGCCAAAACCATGGGCTGAAATTTTTTCCGCTGTCAGTTGGTGGAGAGAAGACAAACATGGCAATAGAGCAATATCTGAAAAGATTACTCTCTCCAAATGGATCTTTAATTTCAATGATCCATTCTCAAATCCATGTATCCATCTTCCAAGTCTCTTGGACAGAAACAGAGTCATTGTTTAATCAGCAGAAAATTTTCCTCAAACCGCACTCAAGCACATCCTTTTACAAAATTTCCAAGAAGATCTTGTATCACTGCATCTATTATTGTATACAGTTGAATGAATGAATTCCAGGTGGTTTCTGATCAATCTCGGGATGCCGTAAATCAAATGAAGAGTTACGTTGAAAGCCTATTGTAATTCTTGAAAAAGAGAAGAGACTCCAGTCTATGGATGTCCTTCTATCTCCTATGTATCAATGAAAAACACTTTCACCTTCACCCATTTGTAACTGCATTCTCTTTTGCTACATGATTTAGATTTTACCTAAGACAATGGTCCTAGTAAACACAGTTTGATTTTTACTAGGATTAATGTAAATAACCCTACAATCATCGAACCTTTTAATTGCTCAATATTACCTAAATCATACAAAAATGTATGTTTAGTGAGCTTGGAACTAGACTTTTGTTCAGAGTTCCTTTTAATTTTGTGGGAAGTTTAAAGTCATGCATGTTGGACATAAAAAGGATAATGTTTAAGGTCCAAATATATTTGACTGAATGAATTAGAATTGACTCAATTCTTTGACAATTCATCTGAAAACATAGTACCATACTCAAGTATGAGGGAAAAATATGTAAACTATGACTTAAGAATATTTGAATCTGAGGAATGATATGAAAAAGATCTAAAAGGCATTAGAAGAAGTAGTTTCCATGAATGAATTTACAATTTTTTAACAAACCCGTTAGGGGTTGAATTATGCAGGACCACCTAAGGTAATTGGATGCATAGTCAAATAAATAATATCATTTGGCTAACAAGTCTGTTATGTAGACTGTTTTTGCAAGGCCGCCTATAGGCATGTGCTGCATAGTTAGGAAAAAGGACTCTCAGAAATTTACTTTCCTAGTGCTAAAAGCCAGTGAAAGTTTATGGAGATTGAAATCTTCCAAAGTATATAGTTTTCTGTATGGAAAGAGGTACTAGAATATTGAGAAGATATTTCCAAACAAGATTATCGAAGAAATGGATGAATATCACTCCTACGAAGGTCTTACCCAAACGTAGGGAAGGAGAATATAAACGATAGACTAGAATACATTCAGATCATGAAAAAGGATATGGGACAAATATGTTAAGGATGGCTGTTTTTGCAGATCCTAACATACTGTCATTTAGGACAAATATGGACAAAAGAGGCATTCTTCTAAAGAATGAAGTTACCACTATCCGAAAAACCCGTTAGGGGGTTTAATTATGCAGGGACACCTAAGGGCATTGGTTTCATAGTCAAATAATAGTATCTTTTGGCTAACAAGTCTGTTATGTAGACTGTTTATGAAAGACTACTTATGGGCATGTGCTGCATAGTCAGGAAAAATAACTCTCAGAAATTTGACATTTTTGTGAATAGAAGTCACGAAAAGGGTTATGAAGATCTAAAAATATTTAAGGTTAGGATTATGACACATAAAAATGGGTATTGTCCATTGTATACAGAGATAAACAGATCTATGCTAACCATAATCATGTTGTGGCTAGGTCCTGAATTTAAATGTTGGACTTCACTATGTATCCCATAAGGATGAGAATCAAGCCATACATAGTTCTTAAATTACAGTTTAACGTCGTGTGGGACAATAAGGATTAGAGATCCTGGTTTAGGGTCATAGAGCTTGGACCATTTTAAGAAATACACAGTGTGTGTTTTCATGGGGACATTTCATCCAAGGGACTGAAAGTGGAATTTGGGGTTAGGCCCAAAGACTTGGGGCTGGATTCGAGGGACACTCGAACATTCCTATGTATCCCATAAGGATTGGAATCAAGCCCACGTAGTTCTAGAAATACCCTATGTACAAATTTGGTTCGTACATGTGAAGGGTGAAAGGGGACTTTAGTACAGTGATGGTTTAAACCAAGATAAAAGGTTTAGGCATTGCCATGTACGCACGTAGTCTTTGAAATGAAACATGATTGAAAATAAATGAAAATAATGATTCCTTATGAAGTGAGGGTATCAAAGAATATTGTATTTTATTTTCATACAGTACAAATGTGTTGTATAGTTTAACGTCGTACAACAATGACGAAAGTGAACCAATGTAAAGATATTGATTCTAGGGGTGGTTTGACGAATCAACATCGTATGATAGGGAGGTGAATCGATGTGAGGAGATTGTTTTTGGGCTTGATCCATGGGAGGTTAACTACGTACCCAGCCTGGAAGGCAATGATCAAAGTCCGCATAGTTCAATTAAATAATTAATTAATGATCAAGTTGTTTTTGGGGAAAACGACCAAAAAAAAAGATGTTGGGACATACACATGGTTAGTGGCCCAGAGAGAGTGTTATGGTTGAGGTTTTCTCTAAGATCATATGAGTCATACTCGGTGTGAGAAAAAAGAGGTAGCAACATCCTTAACGATACACAGTTTAACATCATGTAGGACGTATGAAGGGACTATGCAGTTTAATGTCTTGTAGTTAGGAATATTGGTGATGCACAGTTTAATGTCATATAGCAGGGAAAAAATATAGTTTAAAGTCATGTAAGACGTATCAAGGAATTTCTGTACAGTTTAGCGTCATGTAGTTAGGAAGATGGGGACAATATATTTTGACGCCATGTTGGATGAAAGGGGGATTGTGCAATTTAATGTCATGGAGTGAGGACAAAAGTGTACACCATTTAACGTTATGTTGGACGCATTGGAGACTTTTTTTTTCTTCCCATAGTTTAACGTCATGTTGGACGAAAGTGAGAATAGTTTAAGGTCATATGCATGGACCGTGGATGGTTATGTAGTTTAATGTCTTTCCGGATGTAAGGGACTTTTATACAGTTTAGCGTCATGTAGTTAGGACGTCGGGACATGCAACTAATTTAGGGTCATATTCATGGACTGTTGATGATGCAGTTTAAGGTCATACCGGACCATGTTGGGGACACCGTTTAGTGCCATGTTGGACCAAGTTGTGATTTATTTTGTGTTTATAAAAAATACTTCTTAAAAAATCTGGTATTTGTTGGAGTAGTGATGATTTCTTCATCCATCGAGATTAATGAATAATCTCCATTGGAGTAGACCCTATGTATTGAGTAAGGTCCTTCCCATTTTGGATCAAGCTTGGGAGGTTTCTTTCCTGGTATCATTGGAGTTCTGAGAACTAATACCAATTCTCCCTGAGTGAATGAACAAAGGCAAACTTTTTTGTTAAAATCCCGTGCTATTCGATTCTGATAGACATCCAAGTGGTGAAAAGTGCACAATCTTTTTTCATTTCACTGTTCCAATTCATTCAATTGCTTTTAAGATTGTTCATCTTTAGATGACTGATCACAAACTGCTACTCTGAGCGAAGGAAATTGAACTTCAATGGGAAAGACGGCTTCTGTTCCATATACCCGTGAATATGGAGTAGACCGGGTTATAGTGCGGGTGGTAGTCTGATAAGCCCATAAAGCATGAAAGAGTTTATCAGGTCATGACCTCTTATCTTTATCCACCATCTTTTGAAGTATATTTGAAAGAGTCTTGTTAAATGCTTCTATCTGTCCATTGGCCACTGCATGATACCGATATGAATGGTTGGATTTGATGTTGTATTCTTGATACAACTTCTTCACCTCGGATGAACAGAAATTGGTTCCATTGTCCATCAATATGGTATGAGGGACACCAAATCTGGTAATGATGTTAGACTTGATGAAGATAACAAGGCATTTAGAACTGACTTCCTTGAGAGGTATTTCTTCTACCCATTTGGAAAAAAAGTCATTAGCAGTAAGAATGTACTTAAACTGCTTGGTCGTAGTCGAAGGATAAGGTCCCACCACATCTATTCCCCATGTGGAAAATTTCCATGAGTATTTAGCTGTATGAAGCAACTCTGGAGGTTGATGAATGAAATTGGAATGTACTTGGCATGAATGACACTTCTTTGTGAAATCGACACAATCTTGTATCATTGAAGGCCAAAAGTATCCAAGCCTTCGAATCTGATCAGACAGTCTCTATCCAGATTGGTGGGAACCACAGACTCCTGCATGCACTTCGTTCATGACATCCATTTTCTCTTCACCATCAATGCATCTGAAGAGAACTCCATCAAAACCACATTTGTAGATAATTTTATCTAAGTGATCCAGGCTATCATAAAGAGTAAAATTGACCACACTTTCTAGATTTGTTCTTTCTCGTCTCAATCAGGTGGAAGTGTTCCATTTTGATGGTATTCTCTGATATGTGACATCCATCCTGTAGTATGACCATAAGGTTGAAGAATGGGACTAATTTCATTAATTTCCTCTATTCTGATTCGAATATAAGGTTAAATTGCATGATGTTGGGTAATACTGATGGTTGTTTCATCCCGATTTGGATCTGCCAGAGCTGTAGCTATATTAGCCAGTGCATCAGCTTGATCATTTTGTGATCTTGGGACATAAGAAAATGTCGATTTTGAAGGGAATTCCGCCATTAACTCTCTGACATAATCATAAAAAAAGATTAGTTCTTCTTTTCTGATGGCATAATCCCCATTGACTTATTTGATTACCAGGGGTGAATCACATTTCACTTTGAAGTGATTCACTTGTGCTTGAAGCGCTAATTCCAAGCCAGCGATGAGAGCTTGGTATTCGTCTTCATTATTTGTACCACCTTCCCAAAATAAGAAGGAATAAGGTAACAACGCCTTTTTTGGAGAAATGAGCACAATTCCTAAGCCAACTTTTTTGAATTTATTATTTTCCTTTTTCCTCCCTATTGGACTTCTGGAAGCACCATCAAAATACATTTCCCATGCTTGAGGACTTTCTTGAACCGAGAAGACATCCTCATCAGGGAGTTCAATATCTGAAGATGTGTCTCCCACTGAAGGGTGTTCAGCCAGGAAATCAGCCAGAGCATGACCCTTTATCACCTTTTGAGACACATATTGAATATCGAATTGCTACAAAATAACTGCCCACCTTGCCAAACGTCCTGTAAGCATTGGAAGACTAAGGATGAATTTGAGAAGGTTATTGCGAGATACCAATTGGACTTCGTGATGTTGCAGATAGTGTCTCAACTTCTAAACTGTAAAGATTAATGTCAGACATCACTTCTCAATACTTGAATACTGGGTTTCTGCTTCAAGCATAGTTCGACTGAGACAGTTTAGGCTGTTTTCATTCCCAGCATCATTCTTCTGAGCAAGAAGGGAACCCAATGATCGCTCTAAGGATGTCACGTAGAGGATACATGGTTTTCCTTCAACATCTGGCATAAGTACTGGTGGACTCAAGAGGTATTTCTTAAGAATATCGAATGCTTCTTGAAATTCTTTAGTCCACTAGTAAGTGACTCCCTTCATCATCAATTTGGTGAAGGGTAATCTTTTTCATGCCAAATTGGCAATGAAATGCCGAATATAGGATAAGTATCCTTGAAGTCCTCTTAATTATTTCAAATTTCAAAGAGGTGACATACCAAGGATTGACTTGGTCTTCTTAGGATCGACTTCAATACCACGATGGCATACACCAAATCTGAGGAATTTTCCTGAGGTTACCCCAAAAGCACATTTTATGGGGTTCATCTTCAAATTATGTTGTCGAAGCTTGCGGAATATGACTTCCAAATAAGCCAAGTGATTAGAAAATTGCTTGGATTTAAACACCAAATCATCTACATAGCATTTATCAAACTTCCCTAAGAAGGGTTTGAAGATACGATGCATGTCACGTTGATACGTTGCACCTGCATTCTTTAAGCCAAAAGGCATTACTCGGTAGAAAAACACACCCTGAGGGGCTTTGAAGGCTGTGGATTCCTCATCTTCTTGGGACATTCGGATCTGATAATATCCAAAATATCCATCCATGATGGAAAGTTCTTCATAGCCAGCTGTTGCATGAATTAAAAGTTCTGTAATCGGAACTGGGAAATCATCCTTAGGGCAATGCCGATTAAGATCTCTGAAATCAATGCAAAATCTAATTTTTCTGTTCTTCTTGTTTACAAGGACAATATTAGCCAACCACTTGGGATATTGAACTTCTCTGATGATGTTATCTTTGGTAACCTTATCCACTAAAGCCTCAATTTTGGGAGCATAAGTTGGGTGTGTTCTTCTCACGACTTGCTTAAATCCTCGATGTTCTTCTAGTAAACCCAAATGATGAGTAGAAACATCAGGATCAAGACCAGGAATTTATGTATAGTTCAAAGAAAATATATCTTTATTTTGATTTAGAAAATAAATATACATCTATTTCTCTTCACGATTCATGGCCACACTAATTAAAGTGGGGTGTGGATCCTCTTTTGTACCCAGATTCATTTCTCTGAGTTCATCCACAGTGGTAGAGATACCCTCTTCAGATGTTGGAGGAGCATCTCTGAGATCTTCCTCTTCTTCTTCTTCATGTGTTATTTCTTCCGTTTCTACTTTTATAGTAGATGATAAAGCAGAACTGTCATGATTAGAAGAGATGTCACAATTCCCACATCTTGAAGAAAAAGCTTCCATTTCCGACCCGATTGATGATGAATGGTCTTCTTTGGGTATTAAAGAGGAGATGATGGATTGAAAATCGACATCATTGTTCACCTCCGATGTTGATATAACTTCTTATGGCCTAATTGGAGAAGTATAGACTTGTTGGATTTCAGTAGATGAAATGAAGACATCACCGTTTGTGCTTTCATCACTGCTTGGTGGGTTACCAATTTCTCCCATGTTTTCTGGATCGATTTCCGTAATTGACATTATGGATCTTTCCATATGAGTATTTTGATTTGGGTCTATCTTGTCAATTTGGCTGATAGGCAACACATAATCTGTACTCACATGTGTAAATCGATTTACTGGAATATTCTCCAAACCATATGGAGCATTAACTTTGATAATCTCTTTTTTTATGGATTTATCCCTTCCCATCATGTGATAGAATTCCGCCTTAATGTATTGAGACTCACATGTCTTTAATGGGGTGTTATCACCATACAATGTCCCAACCTGACCATGAAAACTGTATTTGAGACATTGATGGTATGATTAAAGGATAGTTGCATGCTGATGTAGCCACAGTCTTCCAAGAAAGATGTTGAAAGATGAGTCTTGATCAACAACCATGAAATCTGAATTGGACACAAGATCTCCAAACTAGGTTCTGAGCGTAACATCGCCCAGTGGTTCTTGTTCATTTTTATCATATCCTTTTAACATCATGGTTGAAGAAGATAAATCAAATTCTTTGAGGCCCAATCGATGAAGTGTACGAATTGGCACGAGGTTGACTCCTGAACCATTGTCAATGAAATATCTTCAAACATCTAGACCATTGATCTTTCCAAACAAGTACAATGGTCTAAAATGTCCATGCACAACATCATATTCATATTCATCAGTAAAAGATATTATTGCATGGGATTCTGCAGGATTATTCTCTATGTGATAGACATCAGCTGCAGCAATTTCAGTTTCAAACTCCTGAGGACTTGACAAAGCCTCGATGAGTGTTTCCCGAAGATATTTTGACAGATTCAGAGCATCCAAAATTGATAACATGGATGGTACTTGGGCCAAGTGTTTCAATATATCATACTTTCGATCCAGAGGTATGTGTTTCCCAACAGGAATATGTGGTTTAGCAGGTACCTTGGAAGCAGATGCTTTGGAAGTTGATCCATCTTGTATCGGAATAAGAGTTGACAATATCCCTGATTTTAGAAGATTGGAATGATTAGATCCATTTAATTGATGAGGGAAGAGGATGAAACCTTCAACCAGTCTTCCAAAATAACTATGCCAGGACTGAAGATTAACTCTTCATCTGATGAAGACTCTGCCTGATTATCCTGTTTAGGATATGTCGTTTGGTGGGGAGGTTCCCGTGGCATTGAAGTACATGGCATGAAGTCTTCCAGAGTCAAAAAAACTTAGGCTATGACACATAATCATCTTCTTATGATTCTTTTTCTTTATTTGAATCATGTCGTTTCTTTGAGGACTTTCCCTCTGATGAAGAGTGTTTTTCTGCAACATTCATGGAAGAAGACACAATCAGTTTCTTTAATTGTGTTCACATAATATCATGAGTTCGATTGATTGTATTTCTGACCATCCAATCATCATACTTCTATGCATTTTTGCTTTTTACTTTTTCCATTCACCTTCCTCCTCTGGAACTGTAGCAGTGACACATGCTACCTGGGCTAAGGAGACATTCAATGTGAATTGTCTAGAGTCGACCATCTTTTTCCAGAGGTCTTTGAAGACAAAACACTCTTCGATGGGATTCCCCAAAATTTGATGAAAGGGGCAATAATTGGGATAGTCTTCAACTCCTTCCTTATTCGGCCTCTTGGGCTTTGGCAGTTGAACCAGATTATTTTCCAGAGCCAAAATTATGTAAGGAGGAACCTGTTCATATCAGAAAGAGTATGTTTTTCTCTTTAAATCCTCAAATTGTTTTCGTCTTTGATATCTTTGACCATCTGGACGAAACGGTCTTTGTTGTTGGCGCTCAGAAAGTGGAGCTCTTCGTGAAGATGAAGGTTTTGAAGTAAGAACAGGTTCAAGTGCTTGTTTAAGCATAACTGTAGCAGTTTCTACTTTACCCATTCTCTTTCCTGGAGCTGATGTAATTACACGAGATTTAGCCTTGGCCTATATAAGGGAATCTTCAATCTACTGAGCAATTGAAGTAAGGTCTCGAAACCCTCCTTTATATTTCATAGGGATCAACGACGTGCGTAATTCATCACGCAGATTTTCCACATAGATTAGAAACAATTCCTCTTAAGGAAGTTCTAAGCTTAGGGAATATGTTAATCCCTTCCATCGAACAATGAAATCTGAGACCCTTTCATTCTCTCTTTTCTTATGGTTTGTAAGATAAAAAACTATTGTCTTTGGAAAAGTTGAGCTGAACTGTAGAAGGAATTTTTGGAGAAGATACTCCCATCCGGTAATTGACCAGGATTGCAAGATTGACTTCCAGACAAAGGTTGGTTCTTGCAAGGTCCGTACAAATCATTTGAGTTTTACTGCTTCTTGTTGTTTGGGAGTTCCGATCATAGGATCACAACAATACACTATATGTGTCAATTGCTATTTTGGGTCACCTGATCCATTGAAAATAGGGAATACAGGGTTTCCAAAACTATATGGAGGAGAGATTGAATCTACCCATTGAGGGTAAACTTTCTTTTCTGGTTGAACCTGTGTATGTTTCCCTTCCATAGTTTCTAACAGAGCTGTTAATGACTCAATGTTAGTTATTAACTTTTGAGAAACATCCGGTTGAACTTGGACTTGGGTAGGTGCAATGACTGGAGCTTTGACAGATGTGGTGGATGGTGCTGCAACTGATGGTAGCACTACCAACTGTTGTTGTACATGACCCGTAGGATTAGGCCTTTGAGGGTGTACTGATAGAGGAGGATATTCTTGATCCATCTCAGTAGCTGCAACAAACTCCCTTGGCTGACTGACTCCAGCATGCTCAAGAAGAAGACTACTCTGAAGTAGTTCTGCATTCAACCTTCTTAATTCCTTCAT
Organism: Viscum album; assembly: GCA_963277665.1. Lineage (NCBI taxonomy): Eukaryota > Viridiplantae > Streptophyta > Magnoliopsida > Santalales > Viscaceae > Viscum > Viscum album. The sequence continues at coordinate 1,464,986,501 of OY728135.1, read as the reverse complement.
TTCTTCCTCCTATTGTGAAAACCTTTGCTCTAGTGAGAGCGATTGACCTTCTCCAGAGGAAGGATATGTAACCTGGTTCTTTACCTTCCCTTTGTTGGATCCTTTTCGGGGAGGGGGAAGTGGGTTACTCAAAGGATTACCTAGGTTCTGAGTAATCCTTTGACTTTGTGTATGCACACCTTCTTCATTTGTGTCGGTGCGTACATCTTCTTAAGAAGGAACCTCTTCATCTGAGTCCCCTGAGTGAGCCTTATATGGTGGATCAGAAATAATGGTATTGATGACATAGATTGATGCATAACTCATCACATCCCTTCTATTAGCATTTCTGTGATATTTTTTTCTACCATGTCTTTGATGAGACATTTTCTTTTTTTGATTCGATCACTTAGGAACTTCTTGACAAACCGTAATTTGGAGGGAATCTCCTGATAATTTGGCTCTTCGTTCCTCTTGAGGTTTCTTCCCAAATCGAGAAAAGACCGACTTTCCTTGAGGAGGGGATTGATGATTTGAAAAAGTCCCCAGTCTAGTGGACTGGGGCTGTTCCTTCTTAACTCCTCGAATCTTATTTGTTGATTCCGAGGGTTGTTTTAAAAGAGTCCCCAGTCTGGTGAGCTGGGGTGGCTCTTGACATGCTATGTCTGAGACTTTCTTAAAATCTCTCCTAATCTTGCGAACTTTAGTCCGAAAATTATATGGATGCATTAACCTGTATCCACTTTTATCACCCCGTTCAAAAGACCATTGGATGATTTCTGACACTTCTGTCACTTGGTGACGTGCTTGCTCCAAACAAGATCCCTGTTCAATATTCTTGTTTGCATGATGCAAGAGTAATTCAACAAATTTTTCTCTGTATTCTTGATTTTGAGAGGAACTATTTGAAGCTTGTTCTTGGGAAAGCATTTGATTACAAACAAAGCCCATTGATTGTGGCCGACCATGGGCAATAACATTGCATGAAACCATTTTCGACGGGCTTGGCTGACTAGAGAGCACTTTGAAATGTAGTACTCCATGAAAACCCCATCCTCTGACACGAATTGCAGATGAGGCATTGGAAATTAAGGGACGTAATCTTCTTAGTGCGACAAGGCATGAACGTTGAAGGGATCTCTGTTGCTTTTCAGCCTTCAGATATCGAGAGACTGATAGAGACGCCAAATCAATCTGACGTTGTAACACATCTATTATCTTAAGATGATTTTCATATTCATCATAAGATAATACTTTATTTTTCAACTGGAAAATATTTTTCCATATGTTGAGAAGAATATCATGAATTTCATCTTCTGTCAACATTTCTGGAATGTCATACTGAGAGTCATCCAAAGGCCAAAACATGACTGGCACTTCACCTTTCTCCATTTGTTTTGTCATGTTCAGCATTTCCTCTTTATCATTTGATGAATATTCGTCTACATAATTTGACCAGAGTTAGTGTTTCCTTGTTGCTTCATTGGATTCAACAGGATTGGTAGAGAAATCATTGATCAAACTAGAAGATGCCTGACTTAGGGGTGGTTCGGAGAATGACCTACACCCTGGATTATCTTCTTATTGAGAAAATATTTACCCTGCTAGTGATGAAGCTTTAGACATGACTGGTTTCACATTTGGATGTGCCTCAATATAAGAGGGCTTTCATGGCACTACATTGTCCACTAGAGCATTTTTCGGGCAATGTGCATCACTACTGCAGAGAGGACTTTCACAGCGAAATTTATCATCATGGGGAGGACTACCATAATGGGTTACAACAAAAGATGATATCTCTTGATCCTTGGACTTCTGGCCACATAGAGGGATTCTGTGGCTCTCATCTGATGATGAAACTTTGAGATCGACCGAATTGTCATGAAGCAGGCCTTCATGAGGAAGTGTCTGTTGAAGACCTTCGGAATTAATGTTCCCATTATTGGGAACTCAGGGAGTAGAATCTTGAATTCCAATAGAAAACTGTCTGAGGGCTTCAAGAACTCCAGCATCGAGAAAGTCCTTGTTACAGATTGTCTCTTAATCTCCTGACTGTGATGGGCGGGTCTTTTTCTTAGACACCTTCTTACTCGCCTTGGAAAACACTTGTTGACAAAAGTGGCTACTCTGAGCTGGTGTATGTGCCTGATCAGGAAAGATGGCCAGGTTAGGCTGATGATCTCTACTCAAATCAGGTGTATGTGCCTGAATTGGTTGTCTGTATGATATGGGGAAGTATGCCCCACAACCCTCTTGGACTGGAACAAATGTGTGTGTCTGTTCTAGAATGAATTGTTGATGTTTCACTCCACTGGTAGGGATAGATTTATGTGTCTTTCACTGAGATGCTACTGAAGTTGTTATAATATCCTGTCGGGCATCTAGAATATGAGCAGGGATTTGCTTCTGATCTTTCACCATTGATAGAATATGGTTGGTGACTTCAGCTGCTGGAACGGGAAAATACGTCCATTCCGGGATTAGAGTAGGTGTATGTGCCTGCTCTTGTCCTCCTTTTCCTGTCAGTTAATCCTAACAGTACACAAGTGTGGGGGTAGAGAGTTGAGTCTTCATTCTCTTTGTCACTGGGGCTTATTGACTGACTTCTCCGAATGCTACCAAGTGAGACTGTCGGTAGGCTTGATTAATACTAGCAGGTGTGTGTGCCTGCTGATTGCACTTCTCCAAACATGGCTGAAGAGCTTCATCATAGGTAGTTAGACGAGCCTGTTGACTAACTGATGATGTATAAACAGGTATATCTTCTTGCATATAGTACTCCGCCGGAATTGCCTGGCGGGATCAACGTGATGCTACCAGACGAGTCTGCTGGACAAAGGAATTAAAACAGGCAGGTGTATGTGCCCGCTCGTTTCTTTCCACCAAGTTAGGTTGGTGGACTTCTCCGGATATGGAAGAGATGAGAACCTGCTCACTGTTGACCGGATTCCGCCTCTGTTGGTTCATCTTTCCTGCTCGGGTTCGAGGAACCTGAGCCGAACGCCTGGAGTCGGTACGCTCATTATATTGAGGGCGCAATGCCGCACGATTCTGGCGTTGATTGTTGGGGGGAACCCTCGGGAAGGACTCCTATCTACATGAATTATGGCCCTGAGGTACCTTCTCATTCACCTCCTTAGAATAAGGGAGTGAATGGTGATTTAGTTCCGGGGATAACGAACCGAAACGGTTGGAGACGGTTGTCTGCACCGCCTGCTTCTTGATAACTGGTCATCATTGTTTAGACGACCAGTGTGAGTTGTTCACTTGGAGGGCTTGTCAGGAAACCTCCAGAGTTGGGATGGTATCGTGTTTACGGTACTCCTTAACCAGCGCATTTGATACACAGCATTGAAGATGCTGAGTAGGTGATTTCATCCTCAGAACGGATGACGATCCAGCAGGAGTAGCAACAATGGCATTTGCACCAGCAGCATTCACAGGTGTGAATTTGAGATCCGCCATTCTAGAAATGCATAAGATCTTGGAAAAGATTTCCTATTTTATATAATAGACGTAATCAAGATAAATTCATCCACTACATCTTCTGGATGAGTACATTTTTCAATTATTGTTTTTTGTTAGCCCTCTCAATGAGTTTTAAATAGGGGCCTAACAAATAGGCAAAACATTATTTTAACTTGGTTAAGGATTCATGTCGGGTTCACCATTTTTTGTTTCCCTCGGAATCCGGGGATTGACCACCTTGATGGGAGGTTCAAACATTCTGATTGGTTTCTAACAGGTTTGTTTGTAGAACTGGAAACATCCAATGATTCCACATCCATTTAGACCTACATTCCAAAGGTAGGTACTCATTAGTTTGTGGACTGATGAGGCTTAGAATTTTGCATTTGTCGAGAGGATGGGAGGTTGGACTCATCACACCTTTTTGAGGGGAATTATTGTCTACTCCAGGACTCTCTTTATAAATTTATGTTCTGTTCGAGAATCCTTATTAAATTACCAAGTATAAAATGAGATTTCCTTTAGATTTGACAATCACTGATTAAATATGTAGGAAATTTAATGAATCTTTAATATTTATTTGAGGTTCTTCATCGATAGAGAGTCATCTGTATTTATTAGAGATTTTTGGTCAATGGTACTCTTCGACACATTTATATAGAAGTCTCTTGGTCATTATGATGACCATGCTGGTTTTAAAGCCACTCAGTGGGGCACTTGAAGTTTATTGTCATTCAAAAGGACATGGATTATTTAAAAGTTGGGATCGTTCCTACAGGTGGGCTACCTATGTATCCTTTGATTAGAAAAGAAATCAAAACCCATGTAGTTCGAGTAAGGGAGTATGATGTTTATGATTGATGGCTCAAAGAAGACTTTCATAATCACTTTTACACTCTAACCTCACGTGAGTCATGCTTGGTGTGAGAAACAAGAGGTATTAGTAAACATTAGACAAATGTGCCATAAAATATACAATCATAAGAAATAATGTGGGACTTATATATGTATGACTTCCCAGATAAATGAAGATTAGGATTTACTTTAGGGAAGAAATCGAGGAACATGGTCCATAATGGAATTTGTGCTTCATAGAGATTTGAATACTATAACTTGGGGATTACTCCTGAAAAGGAGTCCCAAATTAGTATAGGACTTGTGATTGGGTTTTACTCCTGAGATGGAATCCCAGATCAAAGGTAAATTAGGACTGGTTAAGAAGAATTAAGACTGGGGATTACTCTTGAAAAGGAGGCCCAGGTTAGGGGATCTGGGGCTTACTCCTAAGGAGGATGCCCAGATTAGAGGACGTGGGGATTAATCCTAAAGAGGATGAACAAATTTGAGAATTATGACTGGGTATTATTCCTGAAAAAGAGACCCTGGTTAATGATTTTCTCATCTTAAAGGATGAGGTTGAATGAATGAAATCTCAATCTTTAGTGACATAACGATGTGTAAATCACTAGGTTTTGAGAGATATTCCACAGAATTCCTTTCAGATAAGGAAGTAAAATCAATAAATCATGCCATAAATGGATTTGAATAGTGTCTTGAAGAGTGAATCTTGAATAGGAGAGGTGGAGTTGCTTAAGAGAGGTGAAATGGGCAAGAAGGGCACCCAAAAAGGCAGGGGCATGCAAGTCCTGGCAGGCGTGCAGGTACTGCGTGGGCGCGCAAGTCCTGGTCGCGCAGGCATACCTGCGTGACCTATAAGTACTTGCATATTTGTAAACCAGTGCGGTAATATTTGAGAAATCCTTGACCAATGCCTTTGTAATTATCCTGAGGTACTTCTAGAAGAGAGGCGCACAAGTTTTGGTGAGGAAGTAGGGCGGCGCGCAAGTATTTTCATTCCCCTTAAGGGTAAAACACCTTAGGCATGCATGTGTTAGTGAATTCTAACACTTAGACCTTACTTCTCTTGTTTAGACCTTCCATTCTCGGTAATGAATTACCTTATAAGTGTTTGGAAGACCTGGAGAAGAGACTTGGGCGTTCAGATCTTTAAATCAGAATTCTGGAAAAAATCCTCTCTCAATGGGGGGCCCACATGGTCTATTTATAGGCAGGAGAAGACCCCGGTCGGTTATCACTTAGGTCGTGGAAGTCACTTGCGTGACCATCATGCGTCGCGCAAGTAGACTTGCGCGACTATGAGGGATTTTGCACGACCTATGGGTAATGTTCTCCTTGTTCATCCCTTTGTCAATTTTTTTAAATTTTCTTCAAAGGATGAATCATTTTCTGTTAATTCATTTCCCTTTACATTCCTTTGGACTCTGTGATGAAAAAGGAGCGTCAACAGACCCAAAGGTCGTAAATAGAACAAAGCATGGGAAAAACATCCAAGCACAACAAATTTATCCTCTGACATGATTAAATTACCTCAGCACAGGCATACAAGCAAGGAAGGAAAATCAATAAGGGAAAAAAGGTAAACATGCAATACCCCGTTCATGGGTATTGTTGTAATTTTCACATAAAACTAAAAGACCTTGAATGGTAAGTCACAAACCACCTACCTCAATCCTAGGAGATCAATATACGTGAACCACGATGAATGTTTCTCCTTTTAACATCGTAAATCTGATAAAATGTCCAAAACGCTCAAACCATGATAACATGAAAAGGAGGAGGAATTGGAAAACAAGGCTCAAGAAGAAAGAAGAACTCACCACCGCAATTCCAAATCAATCAATGGAGCTCAAAATAGAGAACAGATGTTGGAGAGGTGGCTTGTCGAAGATTCATGAATCCTTAGTGTTGTCGGACGAACGAAACCTAGAAGAAGAACTTTCTGTGTGTCAGGCACGACCCTGGTACGATTAATAAAAAAAGTACATGATGCGTACTTTTTAGAGTACACGGCGTGTACTATTTCTTTCTATACTCTTCCAAAATCAGCCTCCACATCACCCCTACACACCGTGTGTGTGGCCCGGACACGGCCATCACATGGATTCGAGTGGAAAAATAGTACACAATATGTACTCAGAAAGTAAATGACGTGTACTTCTTAAATTTCCAGAAGCCTCATTTTTCTCAAAAACTACTATAAAGGAAAGACATACCAGAAATGAAAATACAGGTTCTTACATTAGAGAAATCTGTTTTCCTAGAAACTTTGTCAAGGTATCCCTTCGAGTTGTGAACTTCTCAAGATCCTTTCTTAATTGTTCATTAGATAATTTTACTTTGTATTTTCATTTAGTAGCATAGAAAATTTCCTTTTTTCTATATCAAGATTTGACTTGTAATTTTCATTTAAATCATGATATCATTTTAATCACTGATTTTTGTCTTTGAGTTCATTAAATGTATCCTCATATAATTCGCAATATTCAATAAATTCTTCTTTAGTGATATATTCATCATTATCAGAGTCACATTCATTCCCAGAATAATAAGTATTATGCACAGGGGAATTAACTGTTACCTTAGATGTCTATGTCATAAATCATAGATTGGCATGTTTGTTCTGTTCTGAGTCTGAAGAATCAGATCCACTCGAAATGTCTTCTGAAGAACCCCAATTTTCATTCATTGCCTTTTTATAACCTTTACCCTTATCCTCATATTTTCTCTTGAATTTCAACTTGGGGCAGTCTTCTTTCATATGATCTGTTCTTTTACATTCATAGCATACTATTTCACTTGAATTCTCATTCCACTTCCCGTATATCATCCATTGTCCTTTATGATCATGTTTTCCTTTGAAGTTTGACTTACTATAGAATTTCTTCTTTTGGTAGAACCTTTTGAATATTATGGAATACAGTGCCATCTCCTCATCATTGTCTGTATTTGAGTCTTCACTTGTAGAACTGTCTATAGGTTCTTGATCTTTTTCGTTGTCTTTGCTTTTTGAAGCAGAAATCTTGAATGATACTGACTTCTTTCTTGGTTATTCTTCTATTAATTGATTCACCTTAATCTCTTATTCATACATCATAATCATTCCAATTAGCTCCTTTATGGGTATCTTGAATATGTCAAATGATTATCAAATTGATACAGAAGTGCCTCTCCATCTATAAGGTAGGCATCTAAGCAGCCCCATGATTTGGTATTTGCGGTCCACTGGTTTCCCAAGTAGATTCAAGGTGTTAACTATTTCATTGAACCTGAGATACATTTCAGAGATAGGTTCATCATGTTTCATCTTAAAATTATCATATTTAATTGTATAGGTATTTAATCTCATTTCTATAACATTGATTGTCCCTTCATGAGAGACAACCATGGTATCCCAAATTTTATAATCAGTCTTACAGGCAGATATTCTATTGAATTCCACATCACCCAAAGCATAGTATAAGGCATTAATTTCATTACAATTATTATTATAGGTAGTTTTAGTTACTTGATACCATGTATCCCAAGCAGTAGCAGGTAATTCATGTCGTTCCTCAATTGTATCCCAGATTTCAGGTCATAAGATTTCAAGATAGATTTTCATTTTCAATTTCCACTAACCATAGTTTTTCAATTAAAGAAAGGTGGTATGTTAGTAGCAGCACCCTCAACTTGGTTATCCATATAAAATTAAAAGGCTAAAGTTCTGATAATTTATATATAACATAAATTTTTAGATCTATAAGATACTACTAAAATCACAGTTGAAAAGAAATTGAAAATCTTGAAAAATAGATTTGATTGTATGAATATAGTAACCCTCTGATACCAAATGTTCATCGGAGTGGATACTCAAGAGGGGGGTGAATTGAGTTCCCATTAAATTTTCTGTTAAAAACTTTTAAGATTAAAAACCCCCAAATTCAAACAGCCCAATTAATTATGGGAGTATATATATATTTAATTTATTTTTCAATAGGTTTCAGAAAGGTTGATTAATCCTCAGTTGAATCAATGTGAGTACTAATCCAACTTTTGAGACAAATTTACTAAAATAATCACATATACACACTAACCAAAACTAACTATCTAAGTGAATGTAAAAAATATTTCTATATTTGAATATATAAGTAGCGGATAAATTTCAAAGAGAGTACTTGAAAGTTGAACTTGATAATTTAAACAAGAGGTTCAGTCTTAATCCAAGACCTAATCCTCTACACTTGGTGATCACCTGCCACAATGAAATTATATTTAAAATGATACACAGCCTGTATCAGGCTTTATAACAGTTTTCACAAAATTTCTAGGTTTGGAAACCTCATCCACAATTCTAAGTGGGAAAATAAACTAAGAAGCCACACTAGGATTCTTCCACAATTATTCATGGGAAAAAAATGTGAAGAGAGTTTGGTATGGGGATTTTTAGTATCACTCAGTTCAAGCATAGAATTCAGTGTGTGTAGAACAGACACACTAATTAAAAATGTAAATTACTAAACACAGTAGAGCTAAAGATGTTAGGAATAATTATAGAATTCTCTATGTGTTGTAAGATCAGATTTGTAATCCTTGAAATGAAGGAAATTGATTTTTGGTCCTTCTCTGCAAGTTGCATCTAAAACAGAGTGTCGCAACTTCGCAGTTCTGAATTCCAGATGTAGAGATGAGAAATTTTTTTGGTTAGAAACTCTTTTTAGCACACCACCATAGCTTGGAATTTTCTTCCAACAGATCACTGTGGATCTATGGGATCTTTAGAACGAGTGCTCGAGTTCTCTTCTTCTTTCATTGTATATCAGGTACTGTATATGCCTCCCTTATGTATATATCTCAATATCTTGATGTAGGTATCCTTTACTTTAGGTCTCTACACACATATATATATATATATATATATCATTTTTATATCACATCATTCCATTATTTAATTTAGCAGGGGCCGACAAGAGAAATGATTCATCCATGTGTTGTCTTCATCGTACCTCGTACTATTTTCTGATATCCCAGCAAATACCATTAAATAATGTCAGGTGTGTTAAATTTTCCAGACATGACCATTATGATAGTATTAAGAAAATTTTTAAAGTAAATAACAGGTTATCATTAGTCTGGTAGAAGATTCATGTCACATGGTAGACTTCAACAATAAGCTCTTCAACATTGGACTTTATCGGTAGGCTCAACTGTAGACCTTTAACAGAAGGCCTCATTCAGTAAGATTGATATGTGGTATACATATAACTGTTGAGTATGTCAATCAGAATACATCTACTTATGGTAGACTTGAAAAATAGTGGACTACATCGACAGTAGAATTTTCTAGCGGTATCCTTCTACTAATGGAAGACATGTCCATCAGTAGACTTGAATTGTGAAGCTCTTAATAGAATACTTGAGAAAGAGTCTGATAGTGGACTTCTAACAGACGCTTTGTCCCATAATTGACCTATAATGGTGAATCTTTGCCTGTATGCTTTGATAAGCATATCAACAGTAGACATGTAACTATTACATTGTACCAGTAGCTTCCAACAATGATTGTAGATCTTCAACAGTGAGTTATAACGGTGACCTTGAATGGAAGGCTCTTAGTAGCAAGATATAAACGTGAACTTATACTTAGGAAATGTAAATTGAACACTTTATTTAGAAAGGCCATAATATTGAAAGATATATAGATTTATTAAAAATAAACATTATGAAGATATATTAAAGAAGAATGCAAAAATGAATAATACATTATAACCATGGAATTAAACATGATTTGGGATTATCAAAATAGGTGAGTCCGACAAATATAAATACAATTTGATGTCCAAATCATTCCAAATTGATAGTATTAGAATATAATATTATTATATTTCCAAATAATGTCATATAATAAAACTTTTACTTATATAGATCACACATTTTCCATTATATTTTTTTAACTCATCATTAATCCTTTTTAAAATTATAGAGATATAAATGCCATCTACACTTAAGGGGTTAATTTAGTTACTATAAAAGGGAAATCATGCCACAAATGGACCAATGATTATTATTAAAGCTGTATACCATTAATTTGGATAAATACATGATTTTAATGAATTTTTATCATTTAATAAATTTTTATTTGTTTAAATATATCATTAATGTCATTTTAACACTATTCATTTATTTTGACTTTAAATATCGGGAAAAAAAGGGAAATTAAAATATAGTGTTGTAAAATAATCAAAATATGTGATATAGATTGGGAAAATTATTGGATATATTAAATAATTAAAATATTATCACTTTTAATACAACTTTAGGATTTTTAATTCCATGCTATGTTATGAATTTCTTTTATGGTTATTAGATTTCCCTTGGTTTTTGGGTGCTCGGGGTTCAGAATTTTTATGCCTCTTGTGTTCATGATCTAGGACCCTAGTATTGGGGGGTTCTTGTATGGTAATTGTCCTCCTATTATTTCAAATGGATTGTATGAGGTTTAGGTGGGTTGGAATTTGATTTGTAACACTACCAGTGGAACCACATGTGGGGTATGTTATTGAGGTGGTTTGTACCCCTAAGATGGATGTGTTTGGGGATGATTAGAGTTTTTGGGTAATCATTCTCACCTATCCAGGGCCTATATTTCCCCTAGGTTTCCCAAATAGATACCAATGAAATTTTAGGGAAAATCACTTTTTCGGTGGCCAGAAAAGTCTACACGGTTTACTAAACTATGCAACCAAACTGTGCACAGGTTTCCAGCTCAAAAAAAGTATTTTCAAATTCCATGTTTGACTTTTTGTAAATAAACCATAACTTTCCCTTTATTCACTCATTCTGCACTATAATCCATGGGTGGCCTCCAAGAACTTCAAACCTCCCATGGAACTCATTTTCTATGGAAGATTTCATGGAGAAAACTCAAGATCATTCAATTCAGTGAATTCTTTATTAGTTTCATCTATATTCCTTTTTTAATATTTCATCTTTCATGATGTTATAATGTTTCGATAACTAGGATTCTTAACTAGGCTTTAACATTGAGTCTTTTTGTAAAATCATTTCGATTAAGGCTTGTTTTCATTCCGTGCGGTGCAGCGGTGTATGGGGTGAAGTTTTCCACCAATATTTGGTGTTTTTAGAACAATTTTTTTGTGGTCTTGCGTGTAAGGATTCTAAGATGAGTTATAATTGCTTAATTTATATTTATATAATGTTCCATGTACATTTTGGTTGGTGCGGTATCCATTTTTGGTAGTATTTATTAAGCTTTCAGTTTCAGTGTTTCATATTTGTTTCAAAATGTTTTTTTTCATGTGTATCTTTTGTTGTATCATTTAAGGTAATTTGATAACATTTTAACGTGGTTTAATAAATGTTTCTAGGGATGAAAACCTTTTTTTGGATTGGTATTGGGGAAATTTTTGCATTGAAAGGGGGTTATGAAATGGGTTTTGTGTACAAAACATGGTTATACCTCTTGGGATTGTTTTATGGAAATTGTAAATGATGTTTTCCATTAAAAAAAGAAAGAAACGGATTAAGATATACTATTTTGGTGAGTTTTTTCTCTTAATATATGTTTTTAAAGGTACCATGGTGATTTAGGTTGAGAATCATTTTTATAACAACTTATAAATTGTTGAAATTATTAATCAAATTTCAAGAGATGCAAAACACATTTGTGGGTTGTTTTGTGTGATTATGTTGTGGAAATTAATTTTGTCTGTGAAAAGAGTACTATGTGACATGTTTGTGGGATATTTGTATGTGTGTGTTATTTTTAAATGGTGTTTTAATGTTAAAATGGTATTTCATGCCTTGTGGAGCTTGTTTGGTAACAAGAGGGAAAACTCAAGTTTCTTGGTGAGTGGATGTGTACAAGTATTCATCTTATCCCATGGGGTTTGGCCCTAGTTCCATGTAAAAATATCGATGATGAAAACACTAACTATACTATTATAATGATGACGATGATGATGGTGATTATTATTATGATGATTATGTATGGGGAAGAATAGGTTATAGGTTTGATGACAAATAGCAATTTTTGTGGATGAGAACTGACATTTTTATAGTCACATTCTCTAATATAAGAGGTATCTGGGACCCATAGCGTGATAGTTCCTAGAGTTGTTTCCAATTTCTAGTGACCATTAGATACTTTATGATTACCATCAACATACGATATTTTTGGATAAAATTTTCAGTATTTTTTTTAATTTTTTTAAAAGTGTTGATTCTTTTAAGTAACCCACTTGAAAATAGTTTTTATTTAAATTTTCATATCATTAAAATTCTTATTAGCATTTCACGTTATGAAAACTTTCACACTTTTATTATTTGATTTTTTATCACATGGAATCTTTTAGTGTTATAATCCTACTGTGAATTCTATCAAACAATACATACACCCTTTAGTGTAATTAGACTTCGAGCTTTTGTCACTGGTTTTGGTAGATCATTAGTGCTTATATATTAGGTTTGTAGTGGTCCTTTGTGATGTAGTTTGGTGAAGATGGCTTGAGAGAAATGCCTTTTTTACTTGAGGAGGATCTTGGGCTGTCCATTTTTGATTTCTTCATTGGATATAGTATTTGATAATTGTTTTAAATTATATAATTCAATTCCGAATTACTGTAAAATATGGTTTGTTTTGAAAAAACAAGATTCTTTATGTTTGATTTTTTAGTTCTCTTATGTTTATAAACTATGGAAAATCATTCCCAAATTACATTTTATGATTCTCGACCACCTTTTCTAGTCCATGGGGATCGGGAACACACATTGGGTCATGTCGTTTTCCAGGTTTGGTGCTGGTTTTGATGGAGACCATATTATGTTCATGAAAAATTGTTTTCAAAGTAAGTTAGGTTCAGTATTTGGTTCATGTTATTTGGGGAAGAGTTGGGATTGTATGAAGTTAGGAATGTTGGGGCCTGAAATTCTGATTATGAGTAGGGATCCTAACAAGTACACATCTTGACGTGATTCATGTCTCTAGGGGAAGTCAAGTTTTAACTAATTCCTTTGGTTTTCTTGGTTTGATGAATATTAGGGGAAATGAAAGGAGAGTTGGGATTATAGTCATAGTTATATAGTAGGGCTTGAAAAAACATGTGGATATGAGGATATTTCCCTTGAACACACTTTTTGATGGTGAAGTTATTGGAATATGGCCGCCAACCATATTTCCAAGTCACCCTCTATAACTAGTTTCCTCCCGTATTGTTTCATGTCTCTTTGTGATGGAATCTTGAAACATGGTTTTATGGGAAACTGGCTTGATTTATTAAATGTAGACTTTTTTGAACCTATATTTCAGTAAAGCAGATGTGGATTGATTTCGAAAATCATATAACAGAATTTTCAAATTTTTTGTAAATGTAAAATGGTATATTGACACTTATTTTAATGGTAAGAACTATGTTAAAGTTGGTTTTTAAAAAGTGTTTCCAATAGAGTTATCAAAACTATTGACATGTGTTTTAATGGGTTGTAATGCTTTGGAGGTCATGTGTGGTGTTTGGAAATGGATTTTGATTCTGTAACTAGTGATCATTTGAATGGTTTAATGAAATTTTGGAATATTTTTTTAATATGAGAATATTTGAGTTCCAAATTTAATATGGATTTGTGAAATGGAGTTTTTCAATAAATTGGAAGTGTTTTGAAGTGGGATGAAATGTTTTTAAATTAATATACATGAATTGATATTTATTTTTTATTGAATTATTAGTTATATTTTTAATTTTTTTTTGACTCATAAAATCCCTATTTTAAAAAATTAAGAGATTAGTTTTCCAAGGAACGGGGTTGATGAAACAACGTTTTCATAAAATTGGGAGTGTTTTGAAATGGGATGAGATGTCTTGAATCTAATTCATATTACTTGAATGTGAGATCTTAGTGAATTATTGGGCCATTAAAAATTATTTTTTATAACGTAAATTGGGATTTTGATTTCATGGTTATCGGTCTTGAGAAAAAAGGATTCATCATGAGAGTGTTTTATTTTTGAAAAGTGGAAAAAATTTCTATTTTAAAAATTGTTATTTCCATGGGTGACCACATAAATTTGGTTACATGGGGTGATGGGTGGTTAATGGCATGAATGGATGTGTTCGATGAAGGATATGAGGAGGGTTCCCAATTTTGGCATATAATAGTGCATTTCTAAGGCCCATGGGGTACCATTAGTGGATATTTTAACCGTTGAACCGTTTATTTTCAATGAGATGATTTTAATTGAAAACATGATGTCTTGATGTCTATATTAGTATGGCGTCGCATATTTGTTTTTGGAAATGTTTTTGTTAGGGTATTTTTTGAATCCATGAACCCCTCTTGTTTTAATGGTGTTTTCGATTTGCGTTTGTTGTGTATGCTGGGTTTAAGGGATGGTTAGTGGTCTCTTCTAATACAAGTCCAGGAATACATTACGGTGGTTCCCCACATCTGTTCAGTTTTGGCCTCTGGAACGTTTTGACCAATGGAATATCTTGTTCAGGTCCTTGGGTTCTCCCGTTGGGCAAGGTATTCCCCCATTAAGAGTTAATGCATGACTGAAGAGCATCCCAGATTGGTTTTCCATTGGAAGATCATCTGGTTGATCAATATAAGGAGTCTTTTTTTATCATGATTTTGAGATTCAGTTTACACCATTTCATTTCATTGTTTTGTGGATCCACTTGTAGCGGGAGAGTTCTTGTTGAAGGTTGCACGAGACCTTTGTTTCTTAAGTTACCCGATTCATCTAAGGTGGATGTATTTTGTGGTTGTTAGTGTGGATGGTGTCTAAAAGGGGCTATGTGTCCTTTGTAGCCTCTTCGAAATAGGGGTTAATGTTAAAACACCATGGTGGGAAATATGTTCATGAGAGGATGCTATGGATACTTTCTGGAGTTTTATTATGTTTGGGGATGTTTCATAATGTCCCTCTATATGTGTTATTTCTATCAGATTCAATGGTCATGTTTACTGATGCCTTGTGATGTCATGTGCTCATTTGACTATAAATGTGAAATTATAAATTCTTATGTGAGTCTTTATTCTATTATATGTGTGTCTCCTTTTTGGAAATCTCAAAATCCTTTTTTTAGAGGTAGGTGTTTCTATATATCTTTTACTATTTCTAATTATCATCTAAAGAAATTGGGGTTCATGGAAAGGGGTTGGAGGACACCGTGTATATCTTATTGCCCAATTTTATTCCTCCCCTGTTGGGTTTCCATTAGGTTTTTGGAGAAATGATGGAAATTTTGCTAGATAGTATTAACACACAGTTACTAGTAACCACTCCCTAGAAAACCATGTAGATAAAAGGATCCCCAAAGTTAGTCCATGGTTTTCCAAACTATGATGACTAATCGTACATCCATCCCAAATCATTAAATTTTGGGGCATTCTGTGTCGGCCCATGCTGGTCAGTCAAGATGGTTGGTTCTAATGGTGGGGAGACCAACTATGAGTCTTATGTAATTTTCTTTAGAATATTCTAATGGAAGTCTACCCCTTGTACCGGGGAGTTCGTTTGGGCCTACCCCTATTAGTGTCCTGATTTTGTCTCATAAAAATTTAAGTTGTCTCTTATGGTTGGGAGCTCATTTGTATGTCCCCGTACTAAAAACTCATGTTTTTCAATGTAATTGGCTTGGTGATAGGTAGAATATTTCAAAGATATCTAAATTCCAACACCATAATTTAGTAAATGTTGGTATTGGAAAGAACCCACCAGTTTCATTAAATTTAGGTAGTGGTAAACATGTTTGATGTTGTTTCTAATTTCGGTAAATTTATTGATTCTTGATCAGATAGTGTTCGATGAGTTTTATTTTGGGCTGAAATATTAATGTGCATGATCTTTGGGGAATGTTGTGTATTTTTTGTTTTTTTAATGTATTCCATCAGTAATTGATCACTGGAGGTGTTTAGGACTTTCGGGGGCGGACTAAACATTGAAAAGGAGTCCAATTTGGTCTTTCATTTGTGATTGGTAATTTTTTTTGGATTTTTGTGGATTTTCAAGGGCATAAATTTTTTGTTGTGGCGAGAATTTTTACACCCGGATATTCAATTCTATAATTTTTAAGAATTCCCTTTTGGGTTCTTAGTTTTCTATTGCTTTATGGGTGTTCCAGGTTTAAATTTTTTATGCCCCTAGTGTTCATGATTTATGACCTTACTATCGAGGCGTCTTGTATGGAACCTAGCCTCACCTTTTATTTAAAATGGATATTATGAAGTGGGGTTGTTATGGAGTTGGATTTGTGAAACTCCTAGTGGCACCACTTGTGGGGTAGTTTGCTGAGGTGGTTTGTACCCTTGAGTTGGAACCATTTTTAAGGGAAAAGAGTGCTTTTCTTTGGTAATCTTTCACCCTTATACTTGTAATATCTTTCCTCCTAAGATTACTATAGCAACCCAGCCTTTTCTTACATTAATATTACATCATTTAAAAGATAAAAAACACAATAGTATTACACATGGAGGATCCAGAGGTTTAGTGTCATGGGAAAACTAGGACTGCACATAACAAGTACAACATCAAGCATAAAAATTCATTTAATTTCTTCTTCTATAGCTTCTTAGTAGAACTTGTCCTCTCCTTAGTACAAGTAGCCACCTGAGGATATACATCAAAAGGGGTGAGATAAAATCCCAATAAGAGGATAGATAAGTACAATACATCATGGGGTGATCATAATCATAACATAGGCAAAAGATCATGAGCATGAGAGGAGCATAAATAAAAGACTTGAAATGTGGCAATGCATAAAAATGAAACATCATGTCTTAGTGGTTAACTACCACACATGATTGTGAGAAATTCTAGCATCTTTTTCACACATTTACTAATGAGATTCATCACTTTACCCAATGAATTGGAGTGCTATATAATTCCGGGCGCACCTGTCACATTTAAACATTCATATTGTGCTATATAATTCCAGGCGCACCCATCACATAATAACATTATCATTATCATTATTGCCACATATAACACATATAAAAAATGTACATAAATAACCCATGGAAAGGAATGGGTTTCATATCATAATAACGCACTCATAGGCATTGGGTTCCCAAAAGAAAGAGGAACAATATACTTGATACAAGAACCATCAACCTTGAATGAGAGGTAAAAGGTGAGATCTTGAAAGAAGAGTTCTTTTGGAAAACATTTTGATGGACATAAAAACTAGTGACAAACAATTATATCACATAAAAGTAAATTAAATGATGAACAAATGATCTTTGAGGAGTAACCATATCAAAAATGGAGTGAAAGAGGGAGAACCCGAAGGAAGAAAATTGGGTTCGAGATTTCCCCTTAACTTGTACTCGAATGATTCCTCCTCTTTAATGTCCTGTATAATGACATTATATTAAATAATTAGAAATTACATAACCTTTTATACATTAATATGGTTCATTCTTGTTTCATTATTTCATATTATGTTCCTTTGGATGACTTATAGAGTTTAAAAACATTGATCGAGGATGCTCGTTTTCATGGTTTTCTTGAGCGGTCCACTTGTATTCATAAATTGATGTTTAGGTAGATCATGGGTAAACATCCATAACGGATATTACATGTTATTAGTAAGATTACAGAAGCTTTAATGATTTTATAATGAGTTATATTATATCCATGTGAATGAATCATTAAATAAGATTTTAATGATGGTTATTTGGGTTAATTTGGGCGGTTTTTGGATCAAAATGAACTTGTTTTAACATTTAACTTAGTAATATGGCCATAAGTTATTTACAGAACATAAAATAGAACATAATACATATAATAGTATTCTGGTTTAACCATGAAATTGGTTTCATGATCATATTTGAAGGTAGAAATGGAAGGAGAGAGCATGTTGTTTTTGAAGGTGATAAATTATCACCACATGAACAACGTTCTCTTTAACAAAATAAAAGGAAGAGGGAAAGGTTGTGGGGTGATATAATATACCATTAGAATCATAAGATCACATTATATGTATAAAAATAGTGTTTGAAAACAATTTGGATGAAGATAGGTAGGGAGAGATCAAGAAAGGAACTTGAACTTGAAAAGAAATCAAAGGAGAAGAGGGAGAGAAATTACCTTTAGAATCCTCCTCTTGAGAACCTCCATAAAGGCCTAAGAATGGTCTTTTGATGAGACCAGGAGCTCTTGGACGTGGGGGAGAGGCTAGGGAAGGTTTTTGGGCAGAGTTTAGAAAAGGCTTAGATCTTGAGAGGTGTGAGGAAAAGAGGGAGTGAAGGGTGGCTTTTATAGTGGAGGGGAGAGGGGTTTCCTTAATATAAAATTGATTATATTATTAATTTCACTAAAGACAAAGAATATTGAGTCTTGAACGACCAAAAATAGTAATTTAATAATGTAATCCCGAACCAAGTGGGCTTACATCAGCATAACATCATCGATGACTATATTAATACATTATTTAGCTTTTATTGTGAATTATCAGATTCCGCTATTCATAAAAAATTCATGTATCTCAGAAAATTACCAAAAATTTACCCCAACCATTTTTTGATGTGTAGAATCCAGAAAGGAAGTCAATTTTTCAAAAATAATTTTCTAAATATTCTTAATTTAATATTTAATTAAAATCATAATTTACTTAAAAAAGCAGTTTTTAAAATTAAAACTGATTTTGCAGTTCTTTCAAAAATTACGTAGGGTCTTATAAAATTAACTAAAAACTATTAGGAATTGATTCAATAATTTATGAATACATTTCAGGGAAATAAATATTCTTTTAAATTAATAAATTAATTATAATTAATTATTTATGACTTATAAAATACCAAAAACGTTTACTAATGTCAAATTATCACTTTCTATGATGACTAAATTTTATTTTATTATTCATAGGTAATGTTAGTCTTATTTACTATTCATAAGGGTCATATTACTATTCATAAGGGTAGGTTACTATTCATATGGGTAGGTTACTATTCATAATGGTAGGTTACTATTCACCAAAAATTATTTTTCTTTCATTAGACTCCAAAAACTATGTTTAACGTAACCGTGTATGTCAGATATTTAAAATTCCAAACATAGTGGTGGAAATATTATGTTTAAAGGTCACTTATCACTTAGTAGTTCATTATTTTGTGTTTTTATGACATAAATATAATAAGGGAATTTTCCATTGAAATACTTTGGGTCATTACATTCTTCCCCCCTTAATAAATTTCCCCCCCCCCGAAACTTCACTTTACACAAACAGGTGAGGGTACTTAACCTTCATTGCCTCTTCTGGTTCCCAAGTTTCTTCCTCAAACTTATTGTTCCTCCACAACACTTTGACATGGAGGGTTGTCTTGTTGCGTAGAACCTTATCACTGCGGTCCAAAATTTTTACAGGCTGCTCCTAATAGGAGATATCATCTTCCAGCTGTACCACCTCTGAGTTTAGTACATGCGAGGGGTCTGGTATGTACTTCCTTAGTCGTGATACGTGAAACACATCATGAACTTGTGCCATATTCGGTGGAAGTGACAAACGATAGGCCACGGCTCCTATACGGTCAAGGATCTCAAAGGGGCCAATGCACCTTGGTCTTAGCTTCCCTTTCTTCCCAAATCTCATGACTCTCTTCCATGGGGATATTTGAAGGAAGACTTTATCTCCAACGTCGAACTCCAATTCCCTTCGACAGTTGCCAGCATAGCCCTTTTGCCGACTTTGAGCAGCTTTGATGTGTTTCTGGAAGACTTGAACCTTCTCTGTCATCTCTTGAACAAGATCGGGACCAAGTACCTTTCATTCTCCAACTTCATCCCAACAGGTTGGAGTTCTACATCGCTTCCCATAAAGAGCTTCATACGGAGCCATCTGAATACTCGAGTGGAAGCTATTGTTGTATGAGAACTCAACCAATGGGAGATGCTGATCCCATCCACCTTTGAATTCAAGAGAGCTGGCTCTTAGCATATCTTCAAGTGTTTGAATAGTCCTTTCAGACTGGCCATCAGTTTGGGGGTGATAGGCCGTGCTGAAATTTAATTCAGTACTCAAATCATGTTGAAGGCTCCTCCAGAATTTAGATGTGAACCTTGGATCATGGTCAGAGACAATCGAGAGTGGAACACCATGCAATCTCACCACTTCCTTCACATATATCCTTGAATGTTGTTCAAGTGAGAGGTCTTCTCGAATAACGATAAAATGGGCAGTTTTGGTGAGTCAATCAACCACAACCCATATCACATTATTTCCATTTGACGTCTTCGGGAGACCCGTGACAAATTCCATAGTAACATTTTCCCATTTCCACATGGGTATAGTCAATGGTTGCATCATACCTTTGGACTTTTGCCGCAAAGCTTTAACTTGGTAACATACCAAGAAACTTGATATATATTCTGAAATCTCCTACATCATGTTATCCCACCAGAAGTGCTCTTGGAGATCATGATACATCTTGGTACTTCCAGGATGGATAGAGAAAGTTGAGCTATCTGCATTATCCAATAGCTCCTTATTTATCCCGGGTGATGAAGGCACACAAAGCCGCGTTCCAACAAAATCACACCATCATCGTCGATATGGAACTCTTGTAGCTTCCCTTCCTTTACTGCAATCACCCTCTTTTGTATCTCTACATCATCCATTTGTGCTTCTTTAATCTACTCTTGGATGGATGGTTGCGCAATCATTTGGGCAAGGTAGGATGTATCCCCTACCCTTACGATTCCCAAATCCATCCTATGCATATCCAAGAAGATAGGGTCTTTCTCAATCCTCATCATGGATAGGGTATCAGGTTCTTTTCAACTTAGAGCATCAGCTACCCTGTTCGCCTTTCCAGGATGATAGTGAATAGAGAAATCATAATCCTTGATTAGCTCTAACCATCTCCTTTGACGCATGTTGAGCTCCTTTTGTGTGAATATATACTTTAGGATCTTGTGGTCAGTGTATATGTCACACTTATCTCCATAAAGGTAGTGCCTCTTGATTTTCAAGGAAAAAATCACGGCTGCCAGCTCTAGATCATGCATTGGGTAGTTCTTCTCATGGATCTTAAACTGTCGTGAGGCGTAGGCTATCACATTATCATTTTTCATGAGTACACATCCCAAGCCTTTCTTTGATGCATCACTGTATATCACAAAGCGTTCTCCACTGTTCAGTAGTGTGAGTACAGGTGGAGCGATCAGCCTTTTCATCAGCTCGTTGAATCTTCCCTCATATTCTTCTATCCATACATACTTTACTCCTTTCCTTGTTAACTTAGTTAGCGGGTTTGACAATTGTGAGAAGTTTCTCACAAAACGTCTATAGTACCCAGCTAATCCAAGAGAACTACGGATTTCTGTGACACTAGAGGGCCTAGGCCATTCCTCAATCTCCTTTGACTTTGAAGGGTCCACCGAAATCCCCTCTCTTGTGATCACATGTCCCAATAACATGACTTCATTCATTCAAAAGTCCCACTTGATGAACTTGGTGTACAACTTCTCCTTTCTCAATGTCACCAAAACAAGTCTTAGACGTTCTTCATGTTCCTCCTTACTCTTGGAGTAGATGAGAATATCATCGATAAACACTACCACAAATTTGTCAAGGTAATGTCTAAAGACTCTATTCATCAAATCCATGAAGATTGCGGGGGAATTAGTAAGTCCTAAGGGCATCACCAAAAACACATAGTGACTATACCTGGTACAGAAGGCAGTCTTCTGAATATCTTCCTTCTTCATCTTTACCTGATGATATCTAGAACGAAGATCCACCTTTGAGAAGTATTGAGCTCCTATTAACTGATCGAACAAGTCATCAATACTTGGGAGAGGATACATGTTCTATTATGGTGATCTTGTTGAGTTCTCGATAATCGATACACAACCGCATGGTTCCATCCTTCTTCTTTACAAAGAGCACGGGCGCACCCCAAGGTGATGCACTAGGGCGTATGAACACTTTGCCCAAATGATCTTGCAGCTACTTCTTTAACACCTACATTTCTATAGTAGCCATCCTATTGGGGCACATTGAGATAGGATTAGCTTTAGGTATGAGTTCAATTGAGAACTCTACCACACGATCTGGGGGAATTCCGGGTAACTCTTTGGGAAATACATCACTGTATTCCCTCATTATGGGAATTTCCTCAAGTTTGGCACTTTCCTTCGACTCAACCATTTGAGAGAGGTATGCTTCTTCATAGGAAATCAACACCCACACCATTGAAGGATTTTTTTAAAGGATATTCATGATCTTCATTGTATTTTTAGAGGAGCATGGGATGGTTCAGAATTTGAAAATATATTTCCTTTTCTCGATAGTTGATATGTGCTCTATATAACGAGATCCAATATATTCCCATTATAGCGTCGAATTCCACCAAGGTAAGTATTACAAGATTTGCTGGAAGAATATTCCCACATACGTCAACATGAGAAGAATCCAACACATGGGTTGCAATTATTGCACCAATTGGTGTTTTTACAGATATCTCTACTTCAAGGTTTTGAGTCTTCGATTCTATAGTTCTAACAAACACGCAAGATATAAAGGAATGCGTAGAACCAAAATCAAATAAGAATTTTTCCATTCTTGAGTGAATAGGAAGTGTACCGTGTACAACTTCATTATCATGTTCCACCTCCATAGTAGTGATGGAATAATCCTTCCCTTGTTCCTTTGGATTTAGTGGTTGTTGGCACTGATTACCCTCGAGAGCTCGAGGTTTAGTGCACTGGTTTGAATAGTGCCCTAGCTCCCTATAATTGTAGCATTGAACCACGAGTGGTTCTCTCCTTTCATCAGATACATTATCGTTATTTTTCATGTCTTTTTGACACTCGTGAGCTTGGTGTCCTTCCTTCCCACACTTAAAGCATTTCCCCATACCTTTGAGGCAGTTCCCATGGTGCAACATCCCACATTTTTGGCATGTGGGACGTTGATTTTCCTTCCCACCATTGTCACTAGATCCACCAGCTTGAAACTCCATCTTTATTTCCTTATCACCATAGCCATGGAACCATTCTACAAACTCCATCTCCACTTTGAGAGCACACCGAACTACTTCTTCATAACTCCCAAAGTCTCGGATTGCAAGAGCCTTTCGAAGATGTGGTATTAATTCACTAAACAATCTATCAATTTTGCTATCATTGTTGATAACAAAACCCGAATCATACCTTGCGAGCCTTGTGAAATTTGCTTCATAGGTTGTGAGGGATTCTCTTTCTTTTTTCTTGAGCTCTATGAATTCTCTCTCCATCTTCGTGCGAAGAGTTCTTGGGAAGTATTTATTAAGAAACATTATGTTAATGTCTTCCTATTCCATCTCTTCAATTTCCTCCCTTGGCTTGGTGTTCTTAATCAAAGCCCACCATTGATCAGCTTCTCCATCTAGACGATAAATGGCTAGAGTCACCTTCTCCGTCTCAGAACAGTGAAGAATAGAAAAGATCTTGTCTATGGAGTTGACCCACTGTTCCGCAACTAGTGGATCAGAATATCCACAAAACATCGGTGGTCGTTGCCGCATAAAACATTCTATAGATATTTTCTCCCACTTTGGTGAAGGAGGAAGTTCCACATTATTATTGTTATTATACATAACCCGAGATAATTTGGTAAGTATCTCCTTGATGTTTTGAACTCCACCTCCAAAATCATTGGGGATGTCATTCGGGCAATTGTTGCAATGGCCCTCGCAAGAGTTGTTGGCCTGATTTCTCCTGGTTCCCACCATTTTCTAAAATAGAAAAGGTTAGAACACAACATAAGTAAACAAGTCATGAATAACTTATTCATTTAAAAAATAATACCAAAAACATAACATATGGGATCCCTAGGAAAATATTCTTGTGTACATATTTGTACTTATTCTCATCCTAGTGGTTTTCTCTAGGGTTTACTAATCCTAATTCCCAAATTAACTAATCATTTCCTCTGATACCAACTATAGAGACCCGGCCTTTTCTTACATTACTATTACATCATTTCAAAGATAAATAACATAATAGTATTACACATGGAGGATCCAGAGGTTTAGTGTCTTGGGCAAACTAGGACTACACATAACAAGTACAACATCAAACATAAACATTCATTTAATTTCATCTTCTATAGATTCTTAGTAGAACTTTTCCTCTCCTTAGTACATGTAGCCACATGAGGATATACATCAAAAGGGGTGAGCTAAAAGCCCAGTAAGAATATAGATAAGAATAATACATCATGGGGTGAGCATAATCATAACATAGGCAAAAGATCATGAGCATGAGTGGAGCATAAATAAAAGACTTGAAATGTGGCAATGCAAAAAAATGAAACATCATGTCTTAGTGGTTAACTACCACACATGATTGTGAAAAAATCTAGAATCTTTTTCACAAATTTACTCATGATATTCATCACTTTACCCAATGCATAGGAGGGCCATATAATTCCAGGCACACTCGTCACATTTAAAAATTCATATTGCGCTATATAATTCTGGGCGCACCCGTCACATCATAACATTATCATTATCATGATTTCCACATAGAACGCATATCAAACTTTTACATAAATAACCCATGTAATGTAATGAGTTTCATATCATAATAACGCATTCATAGGCATTGGGTTCCCAAAAGAAATAGGGAACAACATACTTGATACAAGAACCATCAACCTTGAATGAGAGGTAAAAGGTGAGATCTTGAAAGAAGAGTTCTTTTGGAAAACATTTTGATGGACATAAAAACCAGTGAAAAACAATTATATCCTAGAAAATTATAGGAAATGTTGAAAAAATGATCTTTGAGGAGTAACCATATCAAAAATGGAGTGAAAGAGGGAGAACCTGAAGGAAGAAAATTGGGTTCGAGATTTCCCCTTACCTTGTACTCGAATGCCTCCTTCTCTTTAATGTCCCGTATAATGACATTATATTCATTAATTAGAAATTCCAGAACCTTTTATACATTAATAGGGTTCATTATGGTTTCATTATTTCATATTATGTTCCTTTAGATGACTTATAGAATTTAAAAACATTGACCGAGGATGCTCGTTTTCATGGTTTTCTTGAGCTGTCCACTTGTATTCTTAAATTGATGTTTAGGTAGATCATGGGTAAACATCCAGAACTGATATTACATGTTATTACTAATATTACAGATGTTTTAATGATTTTATAATGAGTTATATTAGATCCATGTGGACGAATCATTAGATAATATTTCAATGATGGTTATTTGGGTCAATTTGGGCGGTTTTTGGATCACAATGAACATGTTTTAACATTTAACCTAGTAATATGGCCATAGGTTATTTCCTAAACTTAAAATAGAAAATTATACATATAAATATATTCTGTTTCAACCATAAAATTGGTTTCATGACCAGATTTGAAGGTATAAATGGAAGGAGAGAGCATGTTGTTTTTGGAGGTGATAAATTATCACCACATGAACGACATTCTCTTTAATAAAATAAAGGGAAAAGGGAAAGGGTGTGGGGTTATATAATATAACATTAGAATCATAATATTACATTATATTTATAAAAATGGAGTTAAAAAACAAGTTGGATGAAGATAGGTAGGGAGAGATCAAGAAAGGAACTTGAACATGAAAAGAAATTAAAGGAGAAGAGGGAGAGAAATTACCTTTAGAATCCTCCTCTTGAGAACCTCCTTAAGGGGCTAAGATTGGTCTTTTGATGATACCAGGAGATCTAGGACGTGGGGGAGAGGCTAGGTAAGGTTTTTGGGCAGAGTTTAGAGAAGTCTTGGTGCTTGAGTGGTGTGAAGAAAAGAGGGAGTGAAGGGTGGCTTTTATAGTGGAGGGGAGAGGGGTTTCCTTAATATAAAATTGATTAGTTTATTAATTTCACCAAAGACATGGAATAGTGAGTCTTGAACGACCAATAATAGTAATTTTAAAATGTAATCCAGAAACAAGTGGGATTACATCAGCAGAACATCATCGATGTCTCAATTAATACATTATTTAGCTTTTATTGTGAATTATCGGATTCCACTATTCATCAAAAATTCAAGTATCTCAGAAAATTCCCAAAAATTTACCCCAACCATTTTTCGACGTGTAGAATCCATAAATGTTGTAAATTTTTCCAAAATAATTTTATAAATATTATTAATTTAATATTTAATTAAAATCATAATTTACTTAAAAAAATAGTTTTTAAAATTAAAACTGATTTTACAGATCTTTCAAAAATTACGTAGGGTCTTATAAAATTATCTAAAAACTATTAGGCATTGATTAAATAATTTATGAATACATTTAAGTAAAATAAATATTCCTATAAATTAATTTATTAATTATAATTAATTATTTATGACTTATAAAATACCAAAAACGTTTACTAAGGTCAAATTATCACTTTCTATGATGTCTAAATTTTATTTTATTATTCATAGGTAATGTTACTCTTATTTACTATTCATAAGGGGCATATTACTGTTCATAATGGTAGGTTAATATTCATAAGGGTAGGTTACTATTCATAAGGTTAGTTTACTATTCACCAAAAATTATTTTTGTTTCATTAGACTCCAAAAACTATCTTGAACGCAACTGTGTATGTCAGATTTTTAAAATTCCAAACATAGAGGTGAAAAAATTATGTTTAAAGGTCACTTATCACTTAGTAGTTCATTATTTTATGTTTTTATGATAGAAATATAAGAAGGTAATTTTCCATTTAAATACTTTGGGTTGTTACATTTACCGCTTGGAGACCCATGAAATTTGGAAAGAATTTTTTTTTGCGTGGCCATAACATGTTGCACGGTTTAGACGATCGGTTTACTAAACTATATTGTCAAATCATGCACAGTAGTATAACTCATAAAAATTATATTGAAAGTCCATGTTATAACTTTTATAAATTAACCAAAATCGCACATTTCTTCCCCCATTCAACCCTAGCCTCATTTGGAGGCCTTAAATATCATAAAAAATCACATGGAACTCATTTTTTACGTAATATTTACTGGAGAATCCTCAATATAATTCATGTAATTGAGTCCCTTATAGGTTTCTTCCTTTTTTCATTAGTTTTCATTCATTGTTCATGAAGTTTTAATGTTTCTAGCTGAAAGGGTTTGTACCTTGTTAATAACCATGGGTCCTTTTTTGTGAATTATTTTTGATTAGTACTCGATTTCACTTCCTTGTTGTGCAGCAGTGGTGTGTTTCAAGTTTCACACAAAGATTTAATGTTTTTGGAAATAATAGTTGGTGGTTCTATGTGTATGGAACCTAAGATGAGTTATAATTGCATAATTTATATTTTATCATGTTTCTATTACATTAATTTTTATTAGGGAACCATTTTTGGTATTATTGATAAATCGTTTAGTATCAAAGTTTTAATTTTTTTTAAATGTGGGTTCTCCCGGTGTATCTTTTGTTGCATCATTTAAGGTAATTCGATAACATTAGTAAGTGGTTTAATAAATGATTATAGGGAATACATATCTTTTATGGATTGATATTAGAGTGATTTTGGACATTAAATAGGGGCGTGAAATAGGTTTTGTGTAAAAAACATGGTTATACTCCTTTGGAGTGTTTTCTGAAAATTGTAACTGATTTATTGAGTTAAACAAAGTGGGAAAAAGATTTACGGGTAATGTTTTGGTGAGTGTGTCATCTGAATATAGGTTTTTCAAATATAATGTTGTGATTTATGGTTTTAAACATTTTTAGAACATTTTATAATTTTTTTTAATGATTTATCAATTTGTATGAAATGCGTGAAACATGTTTGTGTGTTGTTTTGTATGAGTTTGAGGTGGAAATGAATTTTTATTGTTAAAAGAGTATTATGTGACATGTTTATGGGATGTTGGTATTTGTATGTTATTTTCAAATGGTGTTTGAATTTGAAAATGTTATTTCATATATTTTGGAAATTTTTGGAGCACACATGGGATAACCCAAGTATATAGGTCAGTGGAATTGTACTAGTATGATAGTGATTCCATGGGGTTTGGCCCTAGTTTCACATAAAATGTTTGACGATGACAACACTAACTAAACAATTATGATGATGATGATGTCAGGGGGCACTAGGTTATGGGTATAATCCATAATAGTGGCTCTTGTGCACGAGAATAAATATTAGTATGTTTACATTCACCGAGATACGAAGTACCACCAACCCATAATGAGGTTGTGAATAGTGTTGTTTCCCATTGCTAGTTATAACTATTTAAATTACGCATACCTTTGGCATACAACATCTTTGGCTTGAAAACTAAGTAGCTTTGACATTTTATTTATAAGTGTTGATTCATTAATGTATCCCACTTGAAAATTGTTTTTATTTAAAGTTGAATCTCTTTAAAATTCTTTATTAGCATTTCAGGTTATAAAAACTAGAAAGATTTTCATATTTGAATGTTTATCACATGGAATATTATAGTGGTGCCATCATAATGGTCTTTGTATCACCCAAACTTACACCCTTGGGTGTAAGTAGAGTTGGTTATTTTTTCATTATTTTGGTTATAGATTTTAGTGAAAATGGTTTAGGTTATTAGAGTCTCTTAGTGAAGTAGTGTTGTGGAGATGGATTGAGGGTGGTGCCTCTTTCCAAGTGGAGGTTATTTAGCTTTCCATTCTGAGTTTCTAAATTTTTTATAGTCATTGAAATTTTTTTTCAGTTATTTAATTCAAATCATATTTTTTTGTAAATGATATGTTGTTTTAAAAAATATTGATTAGTTATATTGGATTTTTTTGTTGTTTTATGTTTATAAACTCTGGAAAATCTTTCCCAAATTTCATTTTATGATACCCATGCACTTGTGCCTACCCATGGGGATTGGTAATTCCATTCGGGTCTTTCCACAATATGGTTTTGGTTCCAGTTTTGATAGCCACTAGTTTCGGTACATGACATTTAGTATTATTACAATAATTCATTTTATTTTTCAATTAATCGAACAATTACCACATCAATATTGTACAAACTATAAAGGATGCGATTTTATCACAAAAAAATATAAATTAATATGATTAAAAAATGATTTATAATTTAATTTCACTATAATAGTATATATTCTCTTTTATCCATATATTAAAAAAATAATGATAATTAAATAATGAGTGTGACACCTTTGTCATTATATTCATCAAAATATTATAAAGGAAAAAATCGTTCCCAAATGGAAGAAGAACGCCATATATAAGGTTTTTATGACAATATATATGATATAATCATCTAATAAATTTAATACTAGTAATAGGGTCATTATTTAGTCTTTACCATACTATTTTTAAAATTAAAAATGTGATATACCCATTATCATGGTAACAATGTTACTAATTTTAATAATCATTTTGTCTAGAAATTAGAGGGATAAATTTAATAATTTTGGAGACCCTAATTAAACATATGGAATCAATTTTTTATGATTCGATTTATATAATTATAAATATTTAAATATAAAATTATGGTGCAAGATGCAGGGAATATAGCTTTTCAGAAAAATAACATTTTAATAATACAACTTCTTTTGATTCTATTATATAATTAAAAAAATTAATTGAACCTTTAAAAATGGAATATGTATAATATGTACATTTTATTAAAATATTTCTCCAATAAAAATGCATTGACTGTCTATATTTGTTTTAGAAATATTCTAATTGCGTATAAAAATATTTTTAAACCAAATTAATAAACAATTATTTCAATGATATCAATTAGATTATTTAAATAATTATAGATCAAATTTTACATTTCTTCCATTTTTAACAAAATTTTAATATGTACCTGATCAAAATAAAAAAAATTTTTTAAAAAAGATCTGTATTTTTTATTATTTATTAAAAAATAATACTTTTCATAAAATTATAAAAAATTATTGCTAAATTAATTTTAACATTATTAATTATAAATTTATATAATTTTAGCAAAATATATTTTTTATTAGTTATATAAATAAATTATAATATTTTATTAGAAAACACAATAAAACCTATTATTGTGGAAAATGTTTCTTTGAATATCAAATGACATCACTAAAAATTAAGTTACTATTTACTGTGAATTTATCAATATAATTATATTGAGTACATTATATATATCTATATCATAGTTAAGAAATTTTTATTTATACCCATAAATATTATTTCTAGGTTATAATGGGTATAATTAAATAATAATAGTTCATGGTTCGTTTAGGATCGATGTAGTGTTTTTTGTATGATATCAAACATAGTGTTTTTAAAATATCAGGGTGTTATAAAGGATGAGGAGAATTATATAGGCTATATAATTAATATATTAAAATATATGTATATTAACGATACTATTGTTATTATTTTAGCATGGTTAAACTTGATTTTTAAGAGGTGGAGAAATAAATAACACAAAAATGGATGGTTTTGAACTATACATCTTCTTCAAACAATAACTTCAGGATTATTCCTTTAGCTTTCCAAAGATCATTATATAATTAAACAAGAGTATCAAGGTTATGGGGGGTATGGAATGGTGTTGGGAATGGATTATCTAAACCAAAATGATCATTAACTGTGAAAAGGATAAGAGAGTGGATATCTTTTTATAAGTGGTGGAGATAAGATAACATTGATATTTATTAAATTTAAACAAAATGATAGTGTAATTATCAGTCCAAAATTTTCCAAATCTAAATATATTATAATTTCAGATAAAATAAGTTCAAAATATGGCCATCCAATATGATTAATAAATGTTTTCTAGAAACATTACATTAATCATTTGGATTCCCTCCATATTTGTAATGTACCATTAAATTTATTTAGTTTTTTCTTGACCATCATTTTCATATCTTTTTTGGGATTGATTCCTGGATCTTCATGTAGAGTTCAGAGAAAATTTGGAAACCTTTATGATGTGAAGCATTAGTGCACAATTTTACCAAACCTTACAACCCTCCCCCATTGCAATCCATCAAACCCTAGACATGGATGGATTTCTTGGTTGGAACATGATCTGAAAAAACATATGTCCACCTAGGGTAAATCGTGAACCCCTTATTAGGTGCACACGATTTCGGTGCATGGTTTGTTTGACTATGAGAGACTATCCTAGAAACCGTCTGTACAAGTTTCTTTTATAATGATTTTTTTAACATCCCAAACTCCACTGTATAACCATAGGTCCCCCACCCAATTAACCCTAATGAATTTACATGTCTTTTATGAATACCTAGAAACAATATTGGCCCATTCAAACACTTTTCTTTTTATATCAAAGCATGTTTTATGTCAATCAATCATATATGGGTGTGATAATATCTTGTTGGTCAGGATCCTCTAATATCTTTTTCTATCCCTTATATGGATAGTTTTATAATCATGTATTAAATGGATATATACTCTTTTAAATTAGATATGGATTCTTGGTTTGATTTTATGATCTATAATTCTTTTTTTCACCATTGGAGGAGACCATTGTGGGTGTCTATGCATGATATTTGATTATAGGAATGTCCTTTAATAAATATTTTCCAATTAACTAAATCATTGATTTACTAAATTTTATTTAATTTATATATTAAATGAATTAAAAATGGATTTTATTGACATTATATTTGATATATAATTGATATAGAATTTTAGAAAACTCAAATATACAATGAATTTAAATTATGTGGTTGATTTATGAAAAATTATGTACTGATTTGTAGATAGTTTTTATGAAATGATTTATTGTATGCCTTTGAGAAAATGGTATAAATTTAAAACTTATTTTCAAAAATATGAAATTATAAAAACCTATTATTTTGTTTTGTAATGGAAAATTCAAGTAGAAAACTATAATATGGAATTTTTTCTTTTAAAATTTTAAAATTCTTTATCTCCAATTTTATTGATTGTTAGAGAACAAGTTATCCAAGGTAGTTAGTGGAGACTCGGACAACCATGAAAGGATCATACCTCCCAAGATATGGATTTATGATGAAAATTGTTACTACAACAACATTTTTATGACTATCAATTATGGGTTTCCCTTTCTGGTGTAGACTACGCACTATGTTTCTTATTGGGGTGTATTTTTGTGTGAAAATATATATACTGAGTGACTTCAATTAGATTTGTGAGGATACATTAACCTAATTTTCAAATTTAACATATGGATTTTTTACATGGTGATATAATGTGCTATTCGTTGATGTTAATGGATTGACTTTGTATTCATAGCATTGATTATTGAATAATTGTTTTTATTCCAACTGATTTATATATAATATTTTATATAATATTTTTCAGTTATTTTGTTTATATATTGTATAATATATCTTCTATCTATTTTAAATGAAATCATGTAATGGTTTTTATTATTCAAATGATACTCCAACATGGTTTTATATAAATTGATTGGATATCTATTTAATTGTTTTTGAATTGCTTATGGAAAATATTGGGAGTACATATTAGGATTATAGCTAAAAAATTACATTTTACTATAGGATTTTGTAGATTATCTTATGATTGGTTTGAGAAAATGGAATGTGCCTCTTAGATAAGGTGGATGTTCTTAATCCTTTTCCCTTTGAGAGATGGAGGTCATTAGTGGATATGTTATCCACTTGTTACTTGTATTTTGTGAGTTTGTATCTCATTATATATTGAGTACATGAGAATTTAATACTTTGGGTTTTTGTTATACCATTTTTTGGGTACTTTCTCCTTATGTAGTGTTGAGCATATTGACTTGTATACTTTTCCCTTATTCCGTTTTTTGGAAAATTTGTTAAATATTTTATATTGTATAATTATAGATGGTAGTCTACAACCCATGGGGATCAAGAATTACCTTTCATCCATTTCAATTATGGATAGGGTATTAGGGTACATGGGTATTAAGTATGGTTTGGGACAAAGTGGTATCAAAGATACAGTATAAGAATCATCACATAATGTTATAATATAGTTTGGGATGTTTTTTTGGAGAATGTGTATAGTTATTAATGGGTTACAAGAATTTTCTCATCATAAGGAGACATAAGTAACTATGTGTGGCTTTTAAAATGTGTTTTATGGAATAAGTTTATAATATTCTAGTCTCTTTACTACTTCTGATATGGAATAGTTGAAATCCAAATGATGATATCTTATTTGAGGGGATTAACATTCCAATTTATCTTTTGTGGGGTTTTTGATATGTGTGTATCATATGATTTATTTGGTGTTCTTTTTTTGATATTTTTTTGAATCATACATCTAATAAGATATTTGAATAGGATCTAGGAGGAATCTTCTAGTGGAATTAAATGAAAAGATCCTCCCATGGACTAGAATCTTATAGAAATTATTTTTCCATTCTGTGAAATTTCAAGGACAGGAACAAAACACCCATTACCATCTTGGATACATCTATGGAACCACAAAGGGATGAATCTAAGAATCATGTTCAAGTGGTCCATTTCAAATATTTTCTATCATTTTGAGTATATAATGTTCCTTAAGGACATGAAGATTGGTTTGGAAATAGAGAACATCTAATTGATTTGTGGAATCACATTATTTAATTATGGTAAAATGTGTTACCTTCAGGATGGAAGGACCTACCAAAAGACTGTGGGACTCAATGGTAATATTTAGGAAGGATGATATTTAATATTTTAAGGGATTTAGGGTTCCTTTCACTAAACATTTATATTAAAATTCTATATTTTTGGATATCGACTGAGAGTTTTTCAATCTCGAATTGGCTGATTGAACAATGATGGATTATGCGAACTGCTTTACCAAGAATGTGAAGATTTCATATTTGATTTTATAAAATGATAATATGAATTGACGATGGATTTATGTGGTTCTTATACATGATTTTAATTGTTAGTTTTTCTTATTGAACCATTCCTTTTATGAAGATGTGTTTGATAGGGAATTGGTGGCTGAGCTGGATCAAGCCAGAAAGTCAGTATTGATGGGAGGTCCTTTTATCCCAGTGACATATCCATAAATTCCTTTAAAATAAATATTAAGAACGATGTGTATCATCTATTTTTTCTATAGTAGGGTTATTATAAACCTCTCATAGTTCAAAAAAGAGTCTATATTACTTTCTTCCAATATAGAATGGTTGGGAATTTGAGGTGTGATTTTATGGAGGCGCCGAAGATATGTAGTATTTGTTGTCACTCGAGACACCTAAAAAATGCATCCGTATCTTTCTAATTTTAAATTTGGAACATGTTAATCATATATTAAATGAACAATGATTCAATAAAATGTTTCATAATGTTATGGGTTCCAACTATATAAATCTGGAATAAATCTTATTCACTCAGTGGAAGTGTCTTTAAGGGAACACTTGTTTAGGAACCTACTATATCAGTTATATCACACCACACATATACATATGGTATTGTATATACCTAGTTATATATTTCAATTTTGGAAACTACAACACAGAAAAATGAGTTGGTGATGCTTTCTATTAAATGATTTTGGTAGTAGTTGGTGATATGGTGGAATTATTCCCACACTATCACATGGAGTAATTGGTTTTCTAATTTTGGATGTCCATTATGGTCAAGAAAATACATATATATTATTTTTACTCTTTATTTTATTTTTTAACTATATTCTAGTCATCTAATATAATTATATATTTTGATGGTGTCTCTATTGTATGTATGTAAAATTCTATTTCATCATGATTTATGAAATCATTCGTTATGTTTTTTGTTTGATGACTAGGTGCTATTCGTCAGCCATTGTAGAACTAGAAATCCCTATGTGTATGTGTCGGGTAGGTTTGGATATCAATTTGAGAAGGTTTTCTAGTCAGTTCATTACAAAAAGGTATCTTTGCTAAGGTTTTTCCTCAAGAGTACTTATATTGTGACCTTTCTTAAACCCTATTGTGTATTTTCAAAACATGATAGGCATATTGTATTTCGTGTAACAGTATCAATCATCATGGTATGTTGGGACCAAAATTCGGGTATATATGAACCTTCATAATGTGATTTAACACTATACACTTCTATGTTACTATATTGAAAATATGTCTATTTCCATGGATTGATAGAATTTATGAATATTTGAAAGGGGAAAAGTAATTATAAAATATTGGCCTTTAATATTCTTATCACCACATGAGAATTTAATAATCTGACATTCAGAAAACCACCTTTTGGATTATTTATGGACAATAGGATTATCATTTCATGCCATTTGTTCTAACCATTTCTCATACAGTAAGTATGTATTTGATGACAATGATATTCTAATAGTATGTTCATATGTTCATTGAAGTAATTTTTTATTAAATACTAGATTACATTAAATATGAGTACGATCTTATGTGACATCTTAGCGAGTTTCCAAAAAATATTTTTAAATCACTGACTCTATATAAATCTACGAAAATGTTATTTACATATTTTGGAAGCGATATAATGGTAAAATGATGTCTCAAAACATGTTATCCCATTTGATCAGGAGAAGGTGAAATATTTTTGACATGGGAGAAAACATGAAATTTGGATGATAATTATATATTATTATATCTAGTTTTGAATAATAACCAATTCATAATGGATTTCAAAAATTGTGGATTCCCCTATGACCACCATCACTCAGAAAAAGTTAATGTTCATTCAGGATGATAGATTTTAGAGTTGTTTTGTGGTGATGAATATATATTATTTATTTATGAAGAAATCATGATGTGTATAGAGGTTTTATTGGGCTTTGTGGTATTTTGTGAGGCGCCATATTCAGGATTATACTATGTTCTTATGTAGGGTGGTCTGGTGGTATCCATATTTTTCTTAGCATATTAGTCCACATAGGATAAATTTTCTGACCCATGACCTTGAACTCACAATCATGTTGTAGGCACTTAAGAGATGGTGGAATTACCTTTTCACAGAATGATTACCATGTATTCAAACCATAAGATCATGAGTTATATCTTCTCTGAAAAATGTGAATATTCGTCCAAGGTATTTGGTGGAGTACATGTAATCTATTGATGTCAACATTTACAATACCCCATGGAAAGGGAATTTCGTTGATAATGATTTGAGTAGAAAAATTCAAGCCAAGACTGTGAATGAATCATCTAAAGAGAGAAACATTGTAGGTTTTTTTTCACAATTTCATATTTGGGTCATGGAAGTAGGGGAAATTTTTTTCTTTGTCATTGTTCAGTTGATGTATACTCTTCTTGAAATAATTCATCATGTGAAAGAACATGATGAGAAGTTATTTATAATTATGTATAATCTTTATGGTGGGGGGGGGGCATTGCAGAGTGGTCATTCCCCATAGAGGTTATTCTTTTTTTTGGAATTTTTTATGCATTTTTACATAAGGAAGTATCTGATGGGATATTTCCATAACACCTAGTAGGTAGTGAACCCAAGAAATAAAAGATTTATTATGATATGTACGAAAAAGTCTAGTAGATTGATACAGGAGGAGACATTGATAATTATGTTTCTCATTATTATACTTTCCCAAGAGTCATTGTCAATTATGAAAATCCTTTGGTATTATTTCATTCACATACATTACTATCTTGGAGGTTGGATGAGATCTCTAGGGACCATGTGGATGGGTTTTAGTGTACCCATTGAATGAATAATATGATATGGGTTATGATTAATCAGATAACCAAATCAGCACCCATTATACCCATTCATGATGCAACAAAAGTGTATGATATAGGAAGTCAATATGTGAAATATTTTTTAGAGTTACATATGCTATTGTCACTAATAAAGATTCCCATTTTTTTATCTTTTTTGCAAGGCATTTTATTGTTGATGGGATCCCAAGTTTGGTTGAGTATAAAATACAATGCATAGAATTATGGTCAGATACAGGGATAAATATATATTATTTAGGATATTCTTTTATACTACATTCATGTCTTTTTTGGTACTTGGGATGACCATTTGGGAATGATTTAGTTTTCTTTATATCAATAGTTACCAATCTATGATCTTAATGGATTATTTTGAGTAATTTTACTGAAGGCCGTGAAAATATCTATTATTTTGGCCATATATTGGAGAACATTCCTTGGATGGACTTAGTATGGTCTTAGAGATGACAATAATGATTTAATTTGCTCATCTGAGAATCGTGAAGACACAAAGATGATTCAAATCCAATAATTATCGCCGTCATTGACCATTACAGTTATTTGTTAGTTAATAGATATTATATAGAGCTTAACATTGGTTGGGAACCCAATAGATTGTGAGTAAAGGGGATATTACTACTCATTTTATAGTTCTTCTGAGGTTTTTGAGCTGTCAGGGAACCTGGATTTCCATTTAGAAATACTACAACAATTAACATCAATAAATAATGTGATCTATGTTTCATAGCTTCACAAGTAACTTTTAGACCCATATCATGTCTTGAGATAGTAGTATTTGATGCTGAGCCATATTTTCAATGATTGGGAATCCATTCTAGATTGTTGATTCAAATACAATGCTAATTCTTGGTAGGAAGATACATTTTTTATTTGTGTTATGGAATCATGGTTCTGATTCTCATGGGACATGGGAGCATGAGAAAATTATGAGAGAGTAATTGCCCCATCGATTTTATCTAGAAAATTCATGAATTAAAATCTAAGGGAAGAAAAGTTTTATGATAGTGATGATGTATCATTATATTATCTTATTTAACTTATTCCGTGAACCTTATTTGGATCACCTTTTGGTCGGGTCTTGATTCAGGGAGTTTTGGGTGGAATTTTCAAAGAATTTCAATGATTTTGGGTTATGAATTATTGGAAAATGATTTTTTAAATCAAACTTCCCATGATTAAAATTGTGCTTCCCCAAACAGTGAGGGTTTTCATAGTCAGATCAGGTTTATACAACCCATGTGCACACCTATGATAAACCATGCACCCTAGAGATAGGTTGCGCGGTTTTAGAGCACGATTTGTCTAACCATGTTTGTAAATAGAATAAACCATGTGGGTTTGTCTCTTTTATTCTGAATTTTAATTTTAAAAAATATAGTTCCGCTCATTTTAACCATATTTTGACCACTACAAAACTCAAATTAATTTCATTGCCTTTAAGTACACCAATAGGCGATTTTGTCCCCTCTGAACCCTTTCTATGGTGGATTGATGCATGGTTCATCTAATTCTATTTTATCTAGGTATATAAAACTACAACCATTTACTATTTTCAAAACTCTACTTCTCTCATAATTATATTGTGTTGTATCATCACATATTCGATAGATATAAACTCATTTTAAATGGATATTTAGACTAGTTTTTATTTATTGATCTCTAGCACCATTATTCTTTACTGGTAGATCAGATTGTAGGTATCGATCTGTGATCATTTATTTATAAAATTTTCATCACACCTATATTAATGTGTTATGATATATATTCCATTTATTTTAATTGATACCATGTTTTGGTTCTAAATATGAAAATGAAATGTTATGTGTTGTTTTATTTTAATTCATTGAATATATGATGTTTTAAGTTTGGAAGTAATAACATAACACATTTTAAGAATCTATTATGGTTTTTTATATAGACATTACCTTTCCATTAGACAATTTTTTATTTTCCTAAGAGAGTTTTGAGAAAAAGGAAGAAACTTTTTAATGGAAGTGGATATTCTTAATACTTTGGGCTTGGACTGATGGAGGTGAACGGTGTAGATGTTATCCACAGGTAGAAATATTTATTTCAGTTTTTATATCAATAAAATTTTAGTATTTGATGATTAAATGGTTTGGGATTTTGATATATATACTTTATTTCTAGTTTTTTATACCCTTTGGAGAATTTAGCATAGAGAATATAAACTTTTGACTTCTGCTCTATTTTTTGGAAAATTCATATTTAATTTTATACTGAATGATTCCATGTTATACTATCCAAACTATGGGGGATTGGTAATGACCTTCCAAAAATATAAAATACTTCTCAGATATTAACGTACCCGGGTATCAAGAGTAGTTCGTGACATCGGTAAACCCGTTTTAACTAGAGCTGTGATAAAATTATAATTTTCTATTTTTGTTATTCATTATGACAAAGAAATATGTTGAAACTATTAACTAATTTAAATAATTTCAATTATAAATAATGCAAAAATTTTATAAAATTCAATTTATAGAAGTGGAGACGTTTAATTCAAAATTAATCTCATAAGAACGAAGAAAAATTCATTTTTCCAATGAAAATGTTTTCCTAAGTATAAAATGTTTTATATTAAAATTGATAATAAAATCGATTAAAATAACCTAAATTATAATAATATTAATATTATAACACTAAGATTATTATGAAATACATATAAAAAAAATTATTTTTTATATCATATAAACAAAAATAATTGGTTTTTTAAAAAATATTTATTTCTTAATTATTCCTCAGAAACATTATTTTTTAAAAAAATTCTCAAAATTCACTACTAGATAATTTTAACATGATGATATAAAAAAGTTTAATTTTTAAATAAATTTTCTAAAATTATGAAAATTTACTTTTAAAATAAGTTCAAAATATTTATGAAATATTTTTTTTCAAAAAACTAAATTTTTGAATGAAATGATTATTTTACATTTCCTCTATAACAAGTTGTCTTCATTATATGAAATATAATTATGAAATATAGATATATAATCTCTATAGTTATATTCATTCATTACACATTAAATTTTATTATTATTAATTAAAATGGAATGTATTTTGCAAAAAAAATTATAAGAAATGTGTTTTGAGCATAAAAATTGATTTATACCGAAATCATAAAAATTGATTATTAAAATGAAATTAATTAGAATATTCTAAAAAAGGGATAATATTTCACATTATAAAATAAACCAAAATTTAATTTTACATAAAATTTCCGGATTTAATGATAGGAAATGGAATTTTAGAGAAATCTATATCTTTCACAATTAACTTAAAACCATATATTTTCAAAAAATTAATTAAATTTCACCAAAAGAAAATATTTATTCAATAAATATATCAAATTTATAAAATATCAATTATAAAAGAGGCTTAAATTAGTTATATTATATGTGAAAAAATGAAACTAATATAATTTAATAAGAAAAGTTATTTTTGTATCATAAAATTATTTTACAGGAAAATGTGTTTTTATTTCCTTAATAATAAAAACTAAAATTTTATTTTCTAGAAAAATTATATATATTTATATATCATCTTATTTTTAACCCATTATTAACAAATAACTCAATAAATATGTTATAATGTTCACATTTTAATAATATAATTTTCTAGATATTACGCTCGGTGTTGTGTATTATATATACAATAAAAAATAATGTATTTCATTTAATATCATGGTGTTTTATAACCACAAAATATTTTCTAAATTCATTCCTCACAATTTTAACTTTCTCACAGTAATTAAGGGTTTAGGATTTAAACACTCATTCATAGAACACTACATCGTAAAAAGGGATAATAATACATCCTCTAAGAAATTAAGAAAGGTAAATGTGATGGTTTTATAAAATTACACAAAATTTCAAAAAAAAATTTCTAACATTATTGGTAGCCTTATATATGGATATAGAGTAGAGAATAGATCTCTATTGACTAAAAGAGATTGATATAGAACATGGTTAGTAGAAAGTAAACAACTAAAAAGAAAAAAATCTGATATTGGTGAAAAAACCCATTTATTTATCTTAAATGAATGAAAATGTATAATTTTTTCTATTTCCAGATCCTATATTAGGTATATTTAGATAGAGAACACAAGAAATTAAATATGATATATTTTTATTTCAAAATAATAAATTAAATCTTTTGTTGTTCTTCGATCCATTTCATTTTAAGTTATTACACCAAAAAATAAATATCTATGCTTAATTTTTTATGCTAAATGTAATAAGAATAACTATTAAGAGATCATATGATCATTAAAATAGTGTCAAGACATTATTTATCTCTCTAAATATTTTGGAAAACCAAAAAGGATAGTAAACATTATCCAATATATCAAATTAATCAATAAAATATCAACAGTAATACTTAATATTCAATATAATCCTTTTCAAAAGAATTTATCCTCAAAACCCTTAAAAAATTCATATTACCTAATAACAAATTCTTCAATATAGAAATAATATCACGAAATTTCCAAAAAAATTACGATAGTCCTTTAATCAATATAATCTAACTATTAATAAAAAATCA
This sequence comes from Viscum album, assembly GCA_963277665.1. Classification (NCBI taxonomy): domain Eukaryota; kingdom Viridiplantae; phylum Streptophyta; class Magnoliopsida; order Santalales; family Viscaceae; genus Viscum; species Viscum album. The sequence goes on along the minus strand of OY728135.1, from coordinate 1,464,945,021 downwards.
TATATTTGAATACCTTGATCAATATAAAACCTCAATGATTAGATAAATTAACCAAAATATTAACTAATTACATATTCTTATAATGAAATTATAAAATATAAAATAATTAAAATATATTTTAAAATATATTAAGCTTCATCATAAATTATTTTCTCACTAATTCACTAATAATTTTCAATGTCTTCAATAATATCATATATACTTAATCAAAGATAACAATAAAATTATAAAAACTACACATTATTAATTCTACATAAGACACATATTGAATGTTATTTTTCACCAATCCCATTTTTTACAAAAAATATCACCTTACCTGTAAATCACATTTCTAGGCCACTTATATAATTTTATATATACTTTCAAAACAACAAATAAAACTATCACTGAACAATCCTTAGATATTTCAGGATTCATATGACCAAAATATATTTTTTGTAACAATTATAAAACAAAATAATCAAATATCAATAAATAAACATTTCAATACATCTAGTTTAATTATTTTCATGGAATAGTTCCTTCCATATTCTAGTTGTTTACTCGTATATTAAGTCAATTTCATGGATAATGACCATGTTTACCACATATAATACATTAATATACTTGAAAAGTAATTTCCCTGGGTATTTTATTTCCAAATCAAGAAACCATCACCATTGTTTGAGAAATTTTCTGAGTTGTGTCTTTCCACAATTTTGGCATGAAGTAAATTGATTTTCATTCCATTGTGATCTCCACTATACGATCTCTCAGTAAAATCATTCCATATTGTCTTTGGTGTCTCTTAGATTTAGTTGAGGAGCTAGTTGTCAATAATATATCAGGATGATTTATTTTGAATAATCATAAAATATTTATCTATTTTCATCATCCAAAATATTATTCATAATCACTAAATCATCTATAATGTTCAATGCTTACATGATTCCTACTGATTCTAACCATTTACTAATATCAAATGTCATAGGATTTGAAAAAAATAATCATAGTTGGGAACCACATAATAATTTATTGGATGTTAATATCTCGTAACCATCTCTTAATTATATGAAACCAAATGTTTATACTACATCATCTATGATCATAATATATTCAAATACATACCAATGGTTCATAATGAAAATATTAATTTTCCAATGCATATCCCCTAAGAGTATCAAACTGGGTGCACATTAAGTGTATACTCATTATGTGCCAGAATTAGAAATGAGATATACTCAACCAACACTTTTGTGTATTATAAATTATAGATGCATCTGTTAAAAACCCACATCCTCATTTTTCATCAATATATGGGTAATTTTTCAAGAAAATCCACACTCCTTAGTTTGTCATAACATTGGAGTTTCTCATATGAATTAAATTATCCTATATGGTCTCTCTATTTTTTATCTTCCTAACTTCCGAAGGTTAGATAAACAATTATATGATACCAAAAATATCTTCCCATACTTTATATATATATATATATATATCACATTATATTATATTAATATTAATTAAATTTTATAATGATCCACACCAGAATCATATAGGTCTAGTCCCTTTTGAAAATTGGATACATAAACAACTAGTAAATAAGTGAATGAAAACATATCCCATAAATTTATTTGATAAATTGAACCCTTATTAGATATATTATATAAAATGCATTTATCGATAACATAGGGAAAGGAAACAAAAATAATGGATGAGCTCAAATGCACGGTAAGGTTAAATCAGGAAGATATTTACGGTCCCATTTGCATAAAATGAGAAATATGGTAAGAGAATAATAAATTTAAATAACAAAATAATACCATTCATATCAAAGATCATAATAATGAGTCTTGTCATAAATACCGATAGTTCATAAGACATAAATCATGGAATAATCAAATAACATGATCCATTAGAGAATAACATTGACAAAAGACATATATTTTGGGTGTACCCATATGTTTAGAAAATCATTTCCTTATTATCCAAGGATTAATTGTAAGACTATAATAGTGGATTCTGTTCTGTCACCAAACCATCATGTTAGTTAAGGGTCACTCCCAATACTATCAGATTAGATAGAGTTCCTTACTAACTTAAGTTATCTTCTCATTTTAGTCCTATTTATCTCATGAGTTATCAATATATACCTAAATAATTCCAAGACAATAATAAGTGTTCTAATTTCCACATTTTGATAATAATATAGATGAGAACCACAAGATCATATAATATTCATTAAATAATAACCCATTGGAAGAAATGGGTTTCATAAGCATTTCATCAGGAAAAAACATGTTGAAATGAAACATGTTTTATAATAATTTTATCTATTCATCATCACATAACCCCTTGAAATATATGGGATTTCATAAATATTATATCATCAAAAACATAAAACATCTACAAAATTAATTAGGATGGAATCGTTGGATAAAATCACTATTAAATGGTTGGAAACATCAAACAATGACAATATAAATGGAATATGACACTAAAATATTCGTCACCAAATTTCATTTAAAAAATATATTTCCATATTAAAATATTTTAGTAATATATAAAAATATTCCAAATATTAAATAAAAGGGGATTTTGGAAAATTTTATTGGATATAAGAAAATGAATCTTCAATTAATTATCTAGTCATGATGTTCAAAAATGCTATTCATGTCGTATATTTTAAAACAAATATTTCTTTCAAATTTTATATAAAAATTTAAAAATACCTAATTTGAGAAATGATAAAAAGAATTTTAAAAAAATTAAATTCAATCATTGGAAAAAATTACTTTTATCAATTATCTAATAATATTACAACATACATGAATTTTTTTTAGAAAGCCTTGATATAGAAGAAAATGCATTTTTGACCAAAGAAATTTTATCAATTTTCATTAAAAAATAATTTCAGTATATTGAGTACATAATGTGATTAAAATGAATGGAAACTATTTATTCTCTATAAATAAGATAGGGATAAAAAAAATTAGGAGTTTTTTGAGAAAATATTAATAATATTTCAACATAAAAAACACAATCATTAACAATCTTGAAAACTATTAGACTTTAAATAAAATCCATTAACAATTTGTTAAATGATTATTTCTAATACTAATTAAAAAAAATACTACATGGGAATTTACATCCCATAATTTTCATGATATTAATTTTAAATTACATTCATTATAAGTTTGCAGAAAAAACTTTTATGCATAATTTAAAACAAGATTTAATTTTTTTAGGGTTTTTATGTTAATATGAATATATTAAATTATTTTGTTAATGAAATTTTAAATTTCAAATGTTCAATTAAAATTTATTCAAATGACTACAAATATATTATTCTAAAATTTTAAATATAATTTTTAATTTTTTACATTGAAATTGAAATGGTTTTAGATGATATACTACAGAAACTATATTATGCCTTATATGGTAGCCCTCAAATCAAGAAGGTTGAATTACACTTAACCTGGTCAAGGTGAGCTAGTAGACTTTTCACAATTCTCAAGTATGTCCTCCCACATACAAATAATATGCAAAGATAATTAGTCCATGTAGAAGAGTATCCTATGAGGGTCAATACCAGAGTATCATATTGCTTCACACAATGATTTGTTCAATTATATTATTTTATTTCATCTCTACCATTTCTTTTTATCCACCTATTTCAATGACCCCCCCCATCAGTGGACTGGTCGAGGAATTTTGGTTGAGTGAAAGGAAAGGGTCCCTTTTTGATGATTTTGTTAAAATTTTAATACAAATAATAAAATTATTTTCTTATTTATTTAATGATTATCAATTTGATAAATTTTAGATTTATATTTATTATGATATATGTTTTTATTTAATTCCGAATGATTTAATTACTTCCATTAATTTTTTTATTATCCCTATTTTCTTATTGTATGATAAAGACTGGTTAATTTAAAAGAATATTGATATGTGTTTTAGTTATTAATAAACATGTGAGGAATGAATGGTTAAATAATTTTAACATTTTGGAAATTTCAATACCTAATTTGGTATTGACTAAATAATTTACATATGGAACACTACGACTTTCACACATTGATAAATATTAATCACAGAAAAAAATATAAAAGATTTTTACTATGATAATCCATTCATTTTGATTAAAATATAAGGTTAATTCTTTATTTATGACCATAATAACATTCCAAAAAGCATAAACCTAACCTAAATACATTCAATTTTCATTCATATGAATTTCAAAAAATCTATTTTTTTCTTCTATTGTTTTCATTTTAATCATAGTATTTTATTTACATTATCATTTTTGAAAAAATTATTAAAACACTAATATATATAGATGACTTTTGGTTATTACTATTACAAAACCCATGGGGATAATAAATTTATATTTTCACACCCCATTATAGATGTGTATCAAAACTAGATATGTTGTTGAGGTATAAGTGTTAATCTAACAAATAATAAAATGGCATGACTGGGACCTCAAATGTGAAAATATGTTTTTCTTACCCGGGGATAAAATTAACATTTCTAAGTTGGAAGAGTAGACTAAATCTTGAAAACTGTTTTGATGAAATTAATTTATAAGAATTAATATAAATATCTATTGTTCACCATGAGTCACTAAAAATGAATATTAATTCACAATATATTTTTCGATTCCATTATGAACCTTAATTTTCCAATCAACAAAATTGGATAACTATCCCTATACAAAAAGACGATTTTATATTATGTGTCAAATGATTCTTATGCTACCTAAAATAATTGACCATTCAGGTAAAGACCCAAAATGACACATATATGAATTAATCATTTTTTGTTCATTTATTAATCCAATAAGAGTATATGAGGAGTAATTTATGTGGTTGGAATTCCCCATTTAAATTGAAAGAGTAGTTAAAGAGTTATTGTATAGATTATAACCCAAAGGAATACAAATCTAGGTTGATCCCAAAAAAAATTTCAAGAAAAGGATCTTCCAAAAATAATTATGTATAGTAATTAAAAAGGGGATATAAAAAATTTGAGAATCTACTGGTGAGGCACCTCTCAAATACAATGAAAATTTGAAGAAGCCTTATTTATGATGATCAAATTAAATACTAGGAGAGGACCACATCCATGCCTTCTTCTACCCAGGATTGCTAGCTACTAATAGTTACATATTGAGTGCAACATCATGGAGAGATTTGATTGAAAAATCAGAAATATAATCAAGGTATCTCATTGATAATATAGAATAGAAGTAATCAAAATTTTGAATAAGAGGAACTTCATTGAGTGGAATTTATGAGTAAAGAACTGCTGAATCATCACAATTCCTTGAAACTAAAATTGAATAATTGAAAATTCTAGTGAGACAAATGATATTAATTCATGTGAGTGGGAAACCGTATTAACTATAGGTATATGGATTATATTCATCACCAAATCATTAAAATAATAAATGTTTTGATATACATGGAATAAATATTTTTTCATATCCTTTATAGAATATAAAATTTATACTGAATCAAAAATTAAGTGGTGGAAAAGAGAAAAACGGATTTTGAGGATAAATAAACTAGGACACATCCCTTTTATTCAATCATACCCCATTAAATGGTAATATAAAAAACTATAACTATTACAATGATTATAAAAACACCCCTTCCAACAAAATAAGCATTTCAACCACCAGATTTTCAGGGGAATTTTTTTGAGTATCCACCAACCTGTTTAGCATCAAATGAGAACTAGCAATAACAGTCCGACGTTTAGGGGTTTAAAAAAATGAAAAAGCCTTATGCATCGAGTTAAAGATTATTTTAAAACTATGAACAAGAATCTATGAAATCATCCTACCTAAAAAATATTTAATCCCAAAGACAATAAGAGTGCGATTACAACTCGAAGTGGAAAAGATCTTCGACCCCCCAAACCATGTACATTTGATGAATCTAGTCAGAATCCTAAACCCTATCCCATATTCAAAAAATTGAGTAAAAATGTGATAAATTAATTAACGGTATAAAAATATATCATGGAACCATTCCCTTTTTTGTTAACATGATCAAAAAATGTGTACATATACAAAAATTAAAGAGATTTCTTGGAAACACTCAATGAATATGAAATCAAGATTCCACTACATGAGGAAATCCTCATAATTGAAAATTATGTGATGGTTATAAAATAAATATGAACTTGAAAAAATATAGTTAACATGGATAAAATATTCATCTTTGGAAGGATTATATCATCCATGATAACACCCCAATTTCCAAAAAACTGTCATAATATGAGAATATTCTTTATTCCCTACACTATAGGTACATTGAAATTCTATAATGATTTTTGTGATTGTGTTTTTTCCATTAATATCAGGTCCAAATCTATATTTTTATATTTAAAAATAGTTGAACTGAATCCTACAAGAGTCTCCTCCAACTATAAAATCATTCCACATTTTTTCTAGAGGTATTTAAGGAATTTATACTAGTTGGAGTTGAAGGAATAGTTTTCCTAGAATATTTTTATATCCTCTCCTTGGAAAAATATAATGTTTTAGTGAATTCACCAATTATTTTGGGAAGATCATTCCTATATACATCCAAAAAGATAATTAATTTTCATTCGGGAACCCTCACCATGGAATTGGGATACAACAAGGTGAACACTGTTATTGTTGAGACAAACAGAAACATATAAAAAAGTCATTCACACTTTCTAAAATATTATTATTATCGAATTTATCCCATTAATGAACTGGGAATGCTTTAAAAATTATTTTCTATATGATGTCACCATTATATTAAATACACTTAGGAATATCAGAGTATATAAAAATATGAATATTCTACAATTACAACTCAAGATGAAATATCCACAAAATTCATTGATAATTATATACATGAAATTGATATGATAAACTTTACCAATGAAATTATTACATTTAATGTGGGGAATTTAAATTTACTAAAATCCATAGAACAACCCACAAATAATTAATTACATCCAATACCATTTGGCTTAATGTATGTGTATCTTATGAAGGTTGAAATGTTTCCTGTGATTATTTCCAGTAATCTATCTGAAACCCAATAACAAAAACTGATTTACCAATAAATAATTAATTCTGGATCCATTGGATGGATTCTAGGATATAAACCCAGAATTAAAACTATGGTCATAAGACATTGAAAATTTTATCATAGGGCTCTTCACTTGTTAGTCTTCCCAAAAAAAGACTTAACCCCACCACCATGGATGTTGCTAAAAATTGAAATACCATCGGCCTCCAACATCAGTTACCTAATTCTTTTACTTTCAATGGGTTATTCCCATACATATGGTTCCCAAGAAAATAGGATTCACCATTGTGGAAAATGAGAATAATGAAATAATTCCAATAAGATTTGAAAATAGTTGGAGGGAATGTATTGATTATTGAAATTTGAACTGAGTCACTATAAAATATCACTTACAAATCACATCCAATGATCAAATAATATAAAATCTACAATTTTAGAAACAATAATACTTATTGTATGGTTTTATAGGTTATTTTTTGGAACCAATATCTAAATATGACCATGAGAAGACAACATTCTCTTATCCTTTCAGGACCTTTACATACAAAAACATCTCTTTTGGATTGTGAAATTGACATGGTACATTTTATTGATATATGGTATGTATTTTCTCAAAACTCATTCAAGAATGGTCGGAGGCATTTCTCAATTGCATTAATATTTCAATAAATTCCTTTGATCATTGTTAGGGAATGTTGAAAAGAAATTTAAATCATTCCTAGAGAATAATATAGTTCTGAAATTTGAAAAGTTACACTTTATGGATGAAAAAGGAATAGTATTAGGATATATCATTTCAAAAAAAAAATCGGTGTAGTGGATAAGTCTAAAGTTCCAGTGGTCAATTATATTCCCTATCACACTTATGTTAGACCCATTACACCATCTTTGAGGAATAGGGGATTTTATATACGATTCATAAAGGACATTAATAATACTTCTCTTCCCCCATTAAATATTTTTTTAAAATGAATATGCGTTTTTAACAATAATTGAATGGAGGTATTTGAAGAGCTAAAATAGAATTCCATTAACCCAACAATAATAAATCCACCAGATTAAGAATATACATTTGTGTTTTTTTGTGATGCATGAAACCAAAATATGGGAGTAGTTCTTTACCTAATTACTTAGTAATATCCTTAATTCATAATATATGCTCAAGAACCATGGATTCCACTTATATGAATTACACAAACACTGAAAAGATGTTTCTTATTTTTGTTATTTTAAGTAGAAAAATTCATGAAATATATTTTTGAACTATTATAGTTTTATTTTAGAATCGTGAAGTAGTTTGGTACTTGATGAAAATATAGATTAAAAAATAAGGCAAGAAATATGGAAAATACTAGTGGTGGACATTAATATGAATATTAAAGACAGAAATAAGAGATGAATTTCAAGTGTCAGATCCCCACAGTAGGTTACACAAAAAAGTATTAACAAAAATTCTTGAACTGGTCCCACCCAAGGATCACATACCAAGAAAGAAAAACTACATCATGGATGTTATATACGATGGTATTATAATATAGTCAGTTAATTTTCCACATATTAGGTATGTTCTTACCTTAAATCCATTCAGAAGCATAAAATCAAATTTGAATGATGATTAAATATATTGAAAAATACATTTCACTAAAAAATTTAATATACTATGTTACAAAAATGTAATTATTAAAAATTTAATTATAATATTTATTTCTCAATTTTGTAAAATGATTTATTATGGAAGAATCATTTGAAATTAAATAAGAGATAGAAATTTATTGGAATCTGGAATACATTTTTCAAACTTATTTAGCCATTCCCTAGATTATTATAATTTTTTTAACTGCTAATTTTCGTGAAATATTTTCCATATATAATATTTTCCAAAAAAAACATCATTTCTTTTAAAGATTTGATATAAGGGAATTTATTTTTAAGGGACCCTATAACAATAATGTTTTATCAATTATATTATACTTCAAGTTGATGATGTATCAATATAGGGGAAGTTAATGCCACAAAGATTAATGATACCAATATGTTTTGTGAATTTTTAGGTCCAACATCTTTTTTTGGATTATAATTCTATAAACAATCATTAGTGACCATGTGACACATTTTTGCAGTAGAATAATGGAGTCTTTTTTTTAAAAAAAGTATAAGGTTCCCCTTATATGTATAAACCATACCATTTGAAAAACAAAATGACCAAGATAAATTGTATAACTAATATATTATAATTATTATTAAAAAACTAGTAAGACTAAATTGTATGTATTAAAGATAAATGATTGAAGACACCATATGGGAATAGATAAAATCATAAAAGACAGATATACGTATGAGATAATATTGCTATATATATAGATAATGTTGTCATATAAAAATATAATTACCCAGATAATAAATCCTGATGTCAAATTGATGAATATAAATTTAGAGAGTGTTGGATAAATGATAAAAATTCTGTTATAGGAACTGAATTAAATTATAAGACAATATATTGAAAATTTAATAATTTATAATGATTTAACTAGAGTGGCATATCATATAATGATTTAAATATAAACAATTCATACTATAGACCATTTCCTAATATACGATTCAAGAATAAATTTAATTTTATGTAATCATAATTATAGGTGGGAAGGAAATATTCATGTTAGTAATGTATATCCTTTTGGTGAGATTTAGATAATCAATGAAGAGGAAGGAAACCCAATAAATGTAAATTTTAAATGGATAAAAAGTTTCATTGGATTTTACCACATGAACCAATTTATGAGATTAATATTCTATGATCAATTTTCTAATTTCATATCAAGATGATAGTTCAAGCCATCAAAATAAACCAAAGGAACTTCTTGGAGGCAACATGATTTCTATTAATTACATTGGATTTAGGAATTTATTACATCATAAATCACTAGTTAATGTAATCTTTCTCACACTGGTATGACTTCATTATATTTTATAATAATATCATATAATGAAACTATAATGTTTCTTTATGAATTGGAAGAAGAGGAAAAATTTAATATTTCAAAATCGAGTTAATTTTTAAGGTTTATGTTCAAAAACCCTACATTTTGGTCTTAGAATCCAATTTTGATATTTAAAATGATATAACATACCCATTATTTATTAATTATTTACCTAATTTATCTTTGAGTCGGGATTTTTTTAGGAATCCTATTATTCAATTTTTTAGATTTCAATGTTAATTATATTTAATAAGTAAAATGGATAATTTTGTGATTAATATGAAATATGGATTTTAAAAATAATACTCGTGATTTGAGGGAATAAATTGAATTATGTAAATGAAATTTCCCTAAAATATTTCATAATTTTAATTTAGTAAATTCGTCTAAATTAATTTATTATTTTTAATAATTATTTGAGTGATTTTCATATGTTATATATCCCTTAACTGTTAGGAATTTTATACAATGTACTTCCCATTTTATTCTCAACCATATTTCTTGAGTGACCATGGGACGTGTCACCAACCAAATCATTAATTTGACCACATCAAATATATGACTCTAGAAAAACACATTTCAAAGGAATGAGAAATCATTTGGAAAACAATTATCTATGAATAACACTATTACATTAGTTCATGTTTTCCCATAGAAAACACGAATGACATTGTTAGGGATGATCCATGTTTCATTAAATTTTTACCCATTTCTATCCTGCTCTTATTATTTTGCAAATATTTTTATTTTGACGTGTACAAGTGAAGATAATCACGAGGGAAGGGATGAAATTATTTTTAAATAAAATTCTAGAGGTAATATTATGTTCATTGAGAACGTATCATAAATTATTCTTTTTACAATCTATTATTATTCCCTATTTATTAAAAATAATATTTCAAAACTAACCAAAAAAATTGTAAAAATGGTCTATGATTTTTGGAAACTAAAAAAGACAATTATTAGACCTATAATTATTTACATATTCTGTTAGGTGGTGGATGTGACATTTATTCTAATAATAAAACTTCAAAAAATTATATGAAATGATTCATTATTAAAGAAAAACAAAGTTTTATAAAAGAAAACAAAATCATTAAAGAGGGTCCAAAAATCATTCATTATTGTTAATCTTGACCATTAATTTACATTGAGCTACAAGAGATATTGTAGGTTTCTACATTGAATGAGATTATTTCATCGGGAATTAACTTTTGATATCATGAATTATACTAAAATAGATAAACCCCCACCCTTGGAAATAATTTTAAACAATTATTTTCTACCAACATTACCACATTAGTATCACTAGATCCTTAATTGAAATTTATTAGGATTATATTTGTTTCAAGACTTTATAATGTGGATAGAGAGTTTATTTACAATACTATGCATATGGATCATATTCACATTATATGAACATACATTAATATGTATTTAATCATGAAATATGAGTGAAAATATTCAATATATATGTTTATCATGAATTATAGTGATTAAATATAATTAATTAAGGGAGTTGAATAAATGAATGATGATCTTCCTACATTTTTTCCAAAAGGAAAAAAGTAAAATACTTGAGGTGGGTGTTTAATTGGAAAATCAGAAATTGAATTGACATTTTATGTGAAATTTGACAGTTTTATTCGACATTGAATGTTATTTGATTTTAAAACATTGAAATTTGACTAACGGTATAATTGGTTACCTATAATGTTCTTGTTGAGATTTTATCCATGAGTAAAATCCTGGTTCATTTGCGGGGGTATTTCATAGGAATTAATTTTATTCATAAATATAATAAAACTATTGGACTTGACGGTTGTTCAACATTAAGACCATATAAGAAATTATTTTAATTGAAAATTGGAACGAGTGAAAGTTAAATTAAAATACCATGAAATTGATGAATGTAGTTGTTTTTGAATTTATCAATTTAATGTTGAATTTTATACATTTACATTTTAATGGTTAATAATGTATTACATTAGATAAAAAATATTCCTTTTATCAATAAATAACTCTACTCAAGAGGATATCATTCCATATAGCGAGCTCAAGGAGAGACATCTTGCCAGGAACATCGCTTATAGAAGGTCACCCGACAAAAAAGGAGACACAATGTGCATTAGGGTTTATGGGAGATTGGGCCAAAGGGGGACAATCGTATCAGTGAATAGTGTAACCATATGAATTTATGGTTCAATTCCATATATTGGACCATATGGGTTTGGTGCTAGTGTGTTTAAGAGCACATCCCATATTTGGATAATGTGTAGGTGATACTATGAAATTTTTTATAAATGAAAACAATTTACATGTTAGTTTCGTGGTGGTATGGCCTATTTTTGGGTTATTATTCCTTTTTTACCAATGAAATATCATTATTCATATATTTTCAAGCCCTATGATCGATTAAAATTCTCTTATACTCTTCATGACCTCCTCCACATTGATCTCACCAGCCACCCACTTCATTACTAGGAAGACACCATGGGAGCACGAAACGATCTCCGCCTCAAGATTTATATACCTTTACAGCACCATGTATGATTTCCATAACCTCATTCGAGATCCATGAATCCTTTTTAGAAGGATCCTTTGGCCACTTATAATGTCGAAAGAAGAGGGGTTGGTCACTCCTTCTCCACAATGTAAGCATCCACTGTTTACCATTCCTTACTACTACTGAGAACCAAGAAGAATTTGTGAATCCGCATCCATTCCACCCTGATCGTAATAAGTTACAATTATTTATTAATGCACCACTTCTCATTCATAAATGATCACACTAATGAAGGAATGTGGTGATGGACTTCCTAAATCATCCACGTTTTCATCCTATCAACACCAAGATTTTTTCATCTGTGATAAATTTCTAATAACCTATTTATTATGCTGTTCACTTATGAATGCCAATTGTTGTGGGTTTCATAGTGAGAAATAATTTACCAAGATTTTATAAAGTACAAAGGCTCGGGCTGGAGAACTAAAGAGTGGTGTCGAGGCATGAAATTCTCGGATATCCTATATAAGGGAAGAAGGTTTTATAGAAAACGATACAATGATTTGGGAGAAAAATAAATAAAGGATGAAGAAGAAAACCCAATACCAATGTGGATTATTATTACTCTCTATACATTGAGATACTATTTTATTTTATTTCATCTCATCCATGACTTCTTACCCTCTTGTTTCAATGACCCAACTTCAATAAAGGGGAATTAGTCATATGGCTAGGTGAAGGTAAAGGGACCCCTATGTGATTCATTTGTTCTAATCGTATGCAAAATAAAAAATTTATTTCGTATTAATATAATGGTTTTAATATTTATATTTTTTGGATTCAAATTAAATATGATTTTTTTATTTAATTCTGAAATTTTGAATTTATTTTATTAAATGCTTTATTATCCCTCTGCATTGTATTAGACCATACAGATTGGTTGATCAATAATCAAGATCATATGTTTTTTAGATATTTCTAAACACATGAGGGAGGAAAAGTTGAAAATTTTTACTATTTTTGAATATCAATAATTGATTTGGTGTTTCATAAATTATTTAATGAATGAATAGTGTGACTATCACACATTGATAAATCATAGAAAAGCGAATAAAAGATAACTGATGGTTACACTGTTCATCTAAGAATTTTGATAAAAAAAATTAAATTAAATTTTATTTATTTCCATGTTTTTATTAAAAAATTGATAATCATAACCTACATCCAATCACTTTTATTCATATGATATTACAAATTACATGTTCTTTTTCTTTTAAGTCTTCGCAATCTTGTTATTTTATTTACTTGCATATTTTTGGAAACTACATTAAAACACTACTATGTGAAGATGAAATTCTATTTCTATTAAAAATTCACCCTAATCGGAAAACAAATATCATTTTACACATCCCATTATAGGTGTGATGAATAATATATATACCACAGAAATGAAACATGTTGTGAACATTGGATTTATCCCTTGAAAAGAAAAGCAATATGAATATCCATTACCTATGGTCTGATTTCATTCATACATGTTCAAACCACTTGTGTAATACATATAGATTTATTATAAATGCTGCAAAAAATCATACTATTTTATGGTATACCATATATTATATAGATACCCATATTTATCACTTTTTTATTAATAATTTTATATTAAGAACACTATTATTGGTAATAATCGAATTTTTGTCTTATATGTTAGGGATTTGTTGTTTTAGTATCTATAATTTGATAATAGTAACATAATTTATAAAATCTTATTCATAATATTAATATTTTAAAAATTAATTTTATATATATTTAGAATAGTCTAACAAATTTAGAGATAAAAAAATGAATTACACCTCTTCTAGAGACAGAAGGTCGTGCGTACGCATGAATGTTGATTCCAATTTTTAATGAATTAAATGAAAGAAAGGTAAATAATAAGTCACTTTTAGAGAATAAACTTTATATCAGTAATATCCGCTAAATTAATTTAATCTATAATTATTACCATTGATATCAAAATAAAATGAAAAACTTATCACATTGCATTATCAATGATGTTGTCCACGCAGACACATGAGTAACATTATCATTTTCCATTATATAGGAAGAAAAAAACAATTATTTTATATTAAAACAATATAGATATAATTATTTAATAAATATATTATATATATACATTAAATCCATCATTTTATATAACCTTGAGAGGTGCTGATGAAATGAAAATTACATCCGTTCGTGATGCAGTTGTCCATCATATACATGATTTGTGGTTTTTTTAACAATTTTATGGAATAAGAGATGGATATAGGTTATTTATTTAACATAATAACATATATGTTATTTATAGTACTATTTTTGAATTTTTATGTTTTTAAAATATTTGATAGAGGTTGACGAGAAATAAAATTAAAACGAATGGTTCAGAACTATACCTCTTCTTTAGACGACCTCTTTGGGATTATACATAAAGGCTTACTAGGTTGGTTTTTAGTAAAACATATACTCTAGGTCATGCGGAGGGATTTAAAAAATGGTTTTGTTTTGGGATTTGAAAAAAGAATATTCTCTTGATGTGTGAAGAGGATATGAGAGTGGATTTCCTTTTATAATTTGGGAAGACGATCAACTAGAAAATTTCTTAAAAGAATACGAAATTATAAATTCATACTCATGAAAAAATATTCCAAATTCCTAGATAATTGTATTTAAGATATAATAAGGATAAATATTATCATCCAATATAATTTAGTAATGTTTATTTGGAAAACATACCCTTATTTTTGGATTAACCCCTTGTAAATTTATTATAAACATAAAAACATTAATTAATCTTGTCTATTATTAACTATCATTGTAAAAAAATTAACTTCAACTTATTAATATAATATTAATAATTTGGACTATAAATTACCATTCTATTTTAATTAATTAATTTCATTTATAAGAATGAGTTTAATTTAATGATAAACATGTGTTCTTAATGAAAATCTATTTACCAAAGAAATGATTTTCATAAGTATAATTTTTTCATCAAAATAAATGAAAACAATTATTTTAATGATCAAAAAAATAATTAAATATTATATTAATTTATCTAATAATTCATTTAAAAAAATTAATAAAATTATTTTTCAATTATTTAAATGAAAATAAAATTGTTAATAATAGTCAGTATTCCTTAAATATTTATTGAATAAAAAATCATTTTAGAAAATTCTCAAAAAATAACTCTAATTTAATTTTTGAATTAGTATGTCTCAAATTATGTCCATTATATCAAATTAATTTTCCATAATTGGGAATATTTAATTTTAAAATAATTGAAAAAATGAGATGAGAAATATTTTTCATAATAATCAAATTTTCAATAAAAATATGACATTACCTTACTTTTATGTTTTTTAATAAAAATTATATTAATTTAAATTCATATATATAGATATGTGATATATTAATTTAATATAAATATTTCCTCATTGTGGGTCATTTTAATGATTTAAATTGCAAAAACATTATTCACATAAAAATAGTTTTCAGAATAAAGAAAGGAATTTTATGCATAGAAAATAATTTATATAAAATTATGAAAATTAATTATTAAAATCTATTTAATTATATAATTATAAATAATATTTATAAAATATATCTTTATTATAAAATTTAAAATATAATCATACATTAAATTTCATTATTTAAGGACAAAATTACAGTTTTAGAAAAAACTGATAATTTTATTATTCACTGAAAAAAATATCTTTTAAAAAAACACTGAAAAGTCTAAACTAAGATAATTTTGATATACTTATTTAAAAAATTATATCATTTTTACAATATTCCGTTAAATAAAGTGTATAGTATTATTTATATTATTCAAACACAAAAATAAATACAATCCATTTTTATGAAAATGTTCTTTTGAAGCTTAAAATGACTTTACTGAAAACTTTGTGTTTTATTTCCTAATAAATAATCAGTAAAATTATTCATTAAGACCCTAAAAAATTTTATAATTGGGTAAATCTCATTTACAATCTCAAATTCAATGTCTACAATATTACCACCCTAATTAAAAAATATAATTTATTCGTAGTTTAAGCTAGTTGTTGTATGTTGAATATGATATTGAACATAATGTTCTTCATTTATGATAATGATGTTTCACAATATTTGAATTAATGTTTTTTATATAAATTGAGTATACCATATATTTTTCTAGGGTAAAAATATAGACTTAATAAATAATAATGGTAGAGGTTGTGAAAATAAATTATTCTATAGAATAACAAATATCATTAACACAAAGACATAAAATACAATATTTATTTCAAGATATATTCATTCATACATATCTTAGATGATTTCAATTAATTATTCATAATATCATTATATATTTAGGAATGTTTTTTGGTTAAAAATAATTAATGATGTTTTATACCAATGAATTTAGATTTTATTGAATTTATTAAATTTGTTGGATATTGTTTGGTTGGGAACATATTTATTATAACAATGGTTGACTTTGACATAACTATTGGTATTTAATGGAACTCTATGTAAAATAAAATAAAATATTTCCAAAGAAAAGAAGATTAAAATTTATGAGGATATATGTGAATACGTTTTTTTAAAGTGGGACATCATTTCTAGATTCTTGTCTAGAACCATCTCTAGAGAATCATCTTAATGAAAATCATAGAGAAAATAAATCATTGAGTAAAAAATATACTATAACAATAAATGATATAAATATTATCTATGATTATACATATTAATATGTTATAGAATTAATTTTATATACATATGATCATTAAGGTGATTTCTCGATTGACCATATCATATATATAAAACTCATGTCAAGGATGAAGGGTTCTAGGAATCGATTAACATTTAATCAATTCAGTAATGGAAAAACAATAAGCCATCAAACCAAGGATCATTCATGCCTGAACCTAAAACCATATGATATATAAATTAAGGTCATTATGTTACATTCAATGTGTTTATTCACTACTATTTTATTCAACATTATGATTGATGAAGGTCACTCAAGAAACCCAATAGAATCTATTCTATATGTTGTATCCACAATTTTCCACCAATAACCCATCACATGGGTTTTGTTCTCCTTAACTCCACAACATTATAGTTCCTCTCTTGAAAGTCAAGAATGAATTATATATATTTGAGGGAATAAATAGTAGGAAGAAAGCATAAGGGTCTATATATCCATCTCAAGTAAATTAATTATTTTAATACCCTTATATATTCTCTATGAGTAATTATGGTATTTACTTATATGTAACATAATGTATGTGTTAATTCCTCAGTTATACATTCATTTATCATATGAATACAATGATCCTAACTATAATTGCATCGTATGAAATTTTTATAATTATGATATCCCATATGAGGGATTGGATCATTTATCCATTAAAAATTTTCATTCCTTAAATGATGTTTAAAATACAATCCATTTAATAATATATATACATATTATATAAAATTTTATACCACATTTGATTTATATGATATATTTATATTTTAGATAAAGATATAAAATAATATCATAAAACACATAATTTGAGACTATAGAGTTAGGGAATATCACATTCTATCTCACAATTTCTATGAAGTCTTATAAACATAGTGCAATTTCACATTATATTATATTATAAATAGTAAATTATGTAATTATATAGAACAAATCTTCACGATATCATCCAACAAATATTTGGAATGAAATCATCAAATTCACTATATATTACATAATGATTAATACATTATAAATAACTTTATCAAGATCCATATTAGGGACTCACTAAATTAATAATAGATAAGATATTTGAGTATAATACTCAATCCAAATTAATAAAACCAATATGTTTATCCCCATTGATCTTTATAGAATTAACAAAAAATATAAATTCTAAAAAACATTAATGTTAAAAAAAATAGATTCCTCTGTAAAACCATTGATGTTACATAAGATGTAAAGGTATGTGATGTGATCTCAATCACACATATGTATCACTATAGTTTTTTCGATGAGTTACATCATATACATGTATGAATTTTCATATGATCCCTTTTTCCAAGAAAACTCTTAACTAGATGACACGTTGTATGTCAATCATGTATAGATACTAAATATTTATCATTATTATTAGTATGGACTGTAATGGTTAATGAATATATCACATTTCCTTATTCATTATGGATAAAAATATCTTTAATTAATAAATTTAATAAAAGAGAACCCTCTAGAGAAGAATCAATATCATTTAATATGTAAAGGTATCATGCGTAATCTCAATCTATATTGTATATCGACTTATATGTTCTCGATTCATTGATTGTATACTATCCATGTTGATGAATAAATTCCATGTTATACATCTTTATAGATGATTGCATAACACTCCCATTACCTGATAGATGTGATCACCATAATGTTTTACCTTGGTATGGTCATATAATTCCTTATTCTATCTAAATCAAGGGCTCATACATCATAATTATTATGACCCCCCCAATGATACCCTATTGAAGGGAGAGAGATAATGACACCACAAGTCCTTCCTTGAGTAGGCACTGGGATAGAAAATAGCTCTGTGGGTATAAAAATATGATAAAATGGGTGCAATTACCCAATATATTAACCTGGGATCAGGAAATAAAATAAACCATACATATGAAACTCTATTAGATAATATAAAATAATTCAAAAAATCATCCCACAATGCATGTATAAAAATGGATACATATAATAGTATACAAAGTAACAACAAAAATGAAATCTAAGGCATTGACATAATAATATTCTAAAGGTATAAACTCTAAAGGTCAATCACAATCCACATAGTCCTCTTGGAACCTCGAATATCAATTTTATATACATAGGGTATGTATACAAAAATAAAATGGGGAAAAAATGTCCCTTGTACACATGTGGAAAGAGAATACTAATGCGCCCAAGATAAAATAGTATAATCAAACCACTAAATAAATAAATACAATATTAATGACATAATATAAATCATATCAACATAGGACACACTACACCAATTACCCATTAATTTTCTGTTTTTAGACCCAAATGGTGTACCTCTTTTTTCTCTCACCTCTTCTCTATAACATCCCATCATATCAAATCACATCCCAATACATCACATCACATAACACCCACAATAACCTGGTCCATTACCTCACTAACGTCCCATTAATTAGTGGTAGGGTAATGTGAACTTGTAGGATATCAACCTATTATGCTCCTCTATCTATGTAGGACCCCCACAACAAATAACCTCAACAACCCACTCTGAAAACACTTGGGACATCACATATCATCTCACCCAAAGAATCCTAGGTTGTCTCATAAAAAAATGAATCTCAAAAATCAACACTTATGTCATTTAGAGATAAAAACCTATGAATGGATTCATATACTGGAAGAGGTAGTAGGGATGAGTGAGTATTCGGCCATGCATCATCTCTACTGAGATATTGCAAAAAAATCCCAGAACATTTGGCTACCACACTAGGTTCTTGACATGGGTGGGTCTTGTATAGAAAATCACAAGGAACATATATGATATATATATATATAAATAATATCATAACAAACAAGGACAACCTATGGGTTTGCAATAATATCACCAACCAACTCAAAATATTCCCCACATTCTGTTCCACCTCTAAATGCAGAACACCCCAAAACAAGACAAAAGACACATTTCACATTCCAAAACCCCATTAAGATTAATCAATTATCTATATTTCACATTTCATTCATTTTAATTTCAAACACCAACTCATCATATTATTTATAGGCCATTTAATTTATTTATAAACAAATATCACATTTACGTCAATGCCCATTTTTTTAACATTTGTTTTAAATTTATATCCTATTTAGACTAAAACATTATCATTTAATTTCAACACTACACATGAAACTAGAACAACACATCACATAATAGGTTTCACAACATAGCATCCCATATTTATTCTATCCAACATACCCACATACCATTACACCATTCCCACCTTTATAACACAACAACCACCACATCGACCAAGATTTCAAGCACAACCACCCCACAACACGGCCTCAAAACCAATCCAATAATTCCCTATACTGCATCAACACACCAAATCACTACCCCACCACATATCACCAAACCCCACCTCATATTCCACAAAAATCCAATACCCACACACCTAATAAAACAAATTTCCATACAACATAAACACTTCCACTAAAGCATTACAAATTATTCATTGTAATTCATTTTTAGATGGGAATAGGGGAACTTTATCACTTTTACTTCATTATTCAGGGGAATTCGCAGACAATCTATATATCTAAGTGAAACCCTTTAATTAGATCAATATAAATGATTATAAAATTACATTTAGGGTTATACCAAAAAATCACAATAACATGTTTTCAGTAATTTCAAAACCATAATAAAAACAATGCCACCAAGGGCCACAATCGGTAACAAGTCATTATGCCTAAAAAATCATAATATCAATAATAATACATATTGTAAAAAATATGATTCAGATCCCACTACCCATTTTTAAATTTATTTAACCAGTTAATTTGTCTTTAATAAATTGGATGATATGATCTCCAAAAATGATAATCAAATGATACCCTCATCACATGATACACATAAATAGTAACAAAAGGGAATTCCCTAACTAGATGGGAGAAGCATCACCTGATATGCTGCTCCAAAATAGGGGGCACATGCATGATAGAATCATCTTTGGAGAACCCAAAACACTATAATAAGTGTTTCAAAACACCATAGTAAGGTATCAATAATGTGTTTTCTCAATAGAACGAATAAAATAAGGAATTAAGGAAGGATATCTATTTCCATGTCAAGAGATAAGAAATAATATAGTATTTAGATTGTAATAAATTTGACTTACCAATTACTGTGGATATTATTAAAATCCTCATGCAAGGACTTGTTTATAGCCTAATTAATCACTTAAAATCAAGAATATAATTATACATGGAAAATTAGTTTTTGAAGGACCCTGATTCATAATGATGAAAGTATCAAATGGTCATTTTCATAGAACTACCAATAATCTTGTGGTGGAAAATTTCAAAGAGTTGAGTTCCCCACATAGCCATTTTCACATAGCCAATTCAAGACACCAAATGAACATATATATAATCACTCACATAGTTGATCCACATAGTTTGTCATGAACATATCTAACATATCCACTTAGAAAATTCATATAAACAATCTACCCATATAGATAATTCACAAAGTCGATCAATCATAAAGTCAATTCATCCCCAACAAAAATTCATGTATTTCCTAACTCATTTAGATGACCCATCAAGAAAATACATAGATTAAAATAATTAACTTAACAAATTCAGGTAGTCGATTAATCAATGTAAATGATTCATATATCTATTCGATGTATCCAATCCAACCACACAAATGATTTACATATGCAATTCATCCATGTAAAATATTCACATACCTTGTATATGTTTTGGTTCCATCCATGTAACTAAATCACGTTTTTTATGGATCCAACTAGAATTTTTGGATGATTGTAGGGATAAACCTTATAAAAAGAATTCGAAGAGTCCCCAAACACCATCTAACCACCAGAACATACAATGTATTAATTCAGAAAGGATAAGATCATAACATTAGAAACCATAGAAATGATTGTCATCCATGATAATCAAAACCATACACGGGGAAGGAAAAATGGACCAAACCCCTTATAAGATATATTTCAAATATATATTCATACTTCTAAAATACCACTAGTAGAAATGGACAACCTAAATTCCCACAAACACCTAAAAAATAAGGATAAATATTACTCCCTATACGAACCTCTACTACCCATGTTACTGGGAGACCTTAAAGGACACATGGTCTCCATCTTCAGAATTCAAGAGACTCTTTCCTTAATCAATACATGTAATATTCTATCTTGCAATTCTTTTAACCTATCATGAGGAGAATAAAAATATTATATTTTTCTCTACACCACATCGAGTCCCAAAACTGATTCCTCTACAAAATCTATCCAGCTGAGTAGAGAAAAAAAAATCAACCCATAAAATACCTCAAATGGAGCCATATAGATGGATGGGTGATATAAACTGTGGTAATTGAACTCAAACAATGAAGAGTTCCATGGCCATCATATTTAGAATAATAAGATAAATTGACACAAATTATCCTCTAGTGTTTGTATAATTATCCCATTTTTACATAGATCTAATTTTGGAAACATGTACAAAGGGGTAACTGAGATTCAATAATAGGAAGTCATACCCTATAGACTAGAAATGTGACACATGAATTATTATCTAAGACAATGGATCTATTTATCAAATGAAACTACCCCAAATCATCCACATAAAACCATATAAAAACATCCAAAAAACATGACTCAGTGATTTCAATGAAGTGTTTCGATATTGTTAACCAATCTAAGATTAACAAGATAACATCCCATCGTACCTAATCTCAAGGTGGAACTCCGATAAAATCCTTTGAAATTTAATCCCATTTCCACTCATGAACATTCAAATTTTATATCAAACAACCTATAGCATGATATTCATCAATTACATTTTGAAATACGAGTCACTTTTCCACAAACTCTAGAGTTGACCATTTCATCCCAAGCCACCAAAATTGAATCCCCAAACCCATAGTACATATTTGAAACTATTGGTTGTATTTTCAATGGTGAGATGTGAAAATCATAAAGGACTCCCATACACAACACTAAAAAAAGACATGATTAAATATTAGGTTGTGATCATCCTACAAGCACCCCTCTATTATATTATCATGGATAACATGAGCATACATACTCTACCTATGAGTGTCCCCACTGGGTCCCATATTCCTATTATATCTAATAAGAATACACTATCATATAAATCAAATAACCTCCACCATAAACCACCATTTAATCAATGGTCAATGATTCTAAATCATTGATATCATTATAATCGTAAATAGACTCCCGATCCATATCATTCCATGAAATTCTTCTCAAATCATCAGCCTTAAAATTCCCATTTCCCATGGTCAAGTATATTCAAAAATAATATTCAAAAGTAAACTCAATACACCTCTCTTGTTATAGATTCATATAACATTGAAAAAATATATACATTAAAATCTTATGATCCATGAATACCAAAAAGTTCTCCCAAAAAATGTAATGGCACTATAACATCCACACAAACACAATTTGTTCTAACATCAAATAATGTGTGATAGATTTAAACTCATGTGTTTGTAAATTCCTTGAAGCATAAGATATAAAAATTCTAGTTTCATCAACACACAACCCAATCCCAAATGGAATGAATCAGATAACACCTCAAAAATCACCCCATCTTATGGAATGGTAGAACTAGAGAAGTGACCGAATTCTTTTTCAGGTAACTAAATGATACTTGGAATTGATCACTCCAAAGAAAATGCTGGTACATCACGGTCAAGGATATTATTGCGTCCAAAAATCTTGAGTAATCATATAAAAATATCTTACAATATTATACTAAACCAAGAAAACATAAAACCTCTACCATGTTCATGGGTGTTCTCCAAAAAAACTGGCTTAACCATTGAAGGGTCTACTACCACTCCCTATAGTTACACCACGACCCAAGGGAAATGTACCTATAATTTAAAAAAAATATTCCTCGATAATTTACCATAGATACTGTGGAATTTTTGAAATGATAATACTAATCAATGATGATTTGTATTCTTATCGTCCGACTTTGGGTGTACCAAGTTTTTATTGATCACCACAACGTTGAACTAGTATTGGTATTGAGGGAACATATAGTTAATGATCTTCATGAACACAATTGGTGATATTAAGACACTGAACAATGTGACAAAAAATTCATTGTGCTCCTTCCTGCATATGATAGAAGTCTTCAAAAAAACCCCTCCTTTATCTGCAACTAGTGATACCTATACTACATATTAATCTTATAAATCCACCCCACCCATCTCATCTGATCATTGAGATCGTCTATTCTAAAAAGACATTAACGATTCTTTATCGTTACATAATAAAAACTATAGTATTCTATAAAATATCTAAATCTATATTCTTCTTTCTTGTAGAAGAATAGTATATCACCACATAGTGACACAATAGTCTAAATGAAGCCCCTATAAATAAAATAATCTATCTGAATCATAAAATCCTTTAACTAATACGGAAATTTCTGATATGGATAAAAAAATAGAGAAAACTGGGTTGTAATTCTATCCCAAATATAACATCCTGTTGATGGGGTAGTGTCACACCCTCCAGGGAAAAAACATCCAAAAAATCAATGAACATCATCATATCATCCTACATTCCAAATGCTACAAACTCTAAAGAAAACATATACATCAATGGAATAATGATTTTCTATACATATATTTCACATCTAGAGAACTTACCCACTAATGAATACCACATGTTGTCTATGCACATATGAGAACATGAATATCAAATAGAAGTAGTTAATAACAACACATACTGAATACAAATAGTCAATGTAAAGAATGACATCATATGGGTTCATCTTCCACAAAAGAGCCTCACCAAATTACTAATGTGGCCCCATCACCAGTCTATAACCCCAATTCACATAAATCAAGCTGGTTTCGATTACAACTATCATAGTCAAAATATGGGACATGGGGATCCTTTCTACATCCAGTTCTAAATTATTAATTCTAGAGGGTGAAATAAATTTTTCTTAGTCTCATAATTAAAACAAGGAATAAACAAGGGTATTAAACAAATATATCATTCCTTTAACAATATCTATACCCCAAAGAGTTTGTACCCCCACTTCCTATAATTCACCACACATAGCTCACCTCTCATTGTGAAGATGTTTACCTCCACAACCATGCTTTCTCATAGCTCCCTAAACTTAAGGAACATCTTATGGTTGGCCTACAGAATCTCGATATCACCTCAATAATGAATAATCATAATATTATAATCACTGAGATGATATCACTATAAAATACAACTGAAAACACTTCTGAATATAACAACTACAACCAAGATGATCCCCATGAACCATTGGTCACTAGTGCTAAAAATTAGCATGTCCCCTAGAGGAAAAAATGACTGAATCACCCAATATACTGAATAGGAAATTTCTATGGTTCAGACCCAACTAGATGAAACCATAATGTCCCCAAGGGCTGAAAAATATTGCCAACAAATCCACTACTCATGGAACCCTATTGTATAATCTATCACAGAAAACCTCTTAATGAGTGCATATGTTCGATCACCTCCAAATTCTTCGGATCCTTCAAATACATAGGCATCCAAAAACATTAACTTTATACTAGATCAATGGATAGAGTTCCTCCTCAAGGAATATCTCATGAGACTCTTCATTATAAATGTAAATGGTAAAATAATAAGATTTGAAGCTCGTATGTTGACTTGTTCCCATACCAAAGAGAGAGAATCTATTGTCTTTTATCCACCAATATAAATGATGACAGAATCCCAATATGAAACTCCCTATGGAAGTCTAACCACATCACATTTACCTCCTTATACACACCCAAAAACATAGTCTACCACTATCCCACATCTACCAACATTTGATTGACTACCAATGTGACCCATTACTCTACCCTAGCCAGTGTCAGACTAAAAATAACCTCAATGTCATCTAACAAGTGATATTTATCTATAACAGAGATACTACTCTCATAATTTCTCAGGACATCTACAAAAAAGTATGCAATATCCTCTTCCACAGATCATCACACACAATCATGTCCTTCACCTAGTGATCAATAGTGTTATCCAAATAAACCTCCTCTAACTGAACCTTACATAGATGATGACTAATATCCTCTTATGTAAGGGAAACAAATATTTCTTATGATCAGTAATAATTTTTTTTATTATGTCTTATTTAATTCATTTTTTACTTATTAAAAATTATCTAGAACCAAAACCACACATATCAAATGAAAACACAAGTCATCATGATGATTGTACCGATTCTAGGTCTTTGTCCTAAAAATAGATCAACCACACATGATCACTAACTATGATCATAGTGTGTTTGAACATGATCGCGAGACCAAGGAACTAAAATATTTTGACCTAGATGTTCCCTAGCCTATGTCATAAAACAATGTCAATTAGAACTATACCCATTCTATCCCATGACATAATAACAATGAATAACTCAAAACCTCATCCTATATCTCGAGTATATACATTGATACCACTCTTTTATGACCCTCTCCACACAAAATGTTGTATTCATGGGAGATAGATAATTTTCCATGGTCCCACCATCTTGAATGCCTCAGGTGTCCAACTAAAAATTACAGTATAAAAATATCATAAAATTATAGACATTGAACTCTATATTAATATGGAATATTGATATAAGCTAAAGCATTGAAAAAAATAACATGAAATAATATAAATGAATGACAAAAATAATCCTGAAATTCATGTATAAATAAAATAGATACATATAAATATATCTAAAGGAAACCCCAAAATAAATATAAGTAAATAAAATAACAACTATTTAGAGTTTTGAAATAGTTATGTCCATAATTTCCCATGCAGTTATCATAAAAATAATAAAATTAATTTTATATACATATGGTGAGCATACACTTTTTCAAATTAGTTAATTTTCTATAGTTTACATTATCATCCACATTAATTTAAATATAATACTCATAATGTTATTTCAATACCATTTAATTTATTCAAAAAACATTTTAACATTTAACACATTTCCCCTTTGTTCTCGACATTCATTAACCATTTCTATCACATTTAAACATTAATATTATCAATTAATTTCAATACTAATAGGGAATATAGTATAATATAGGAAACAAAATAAAAAAACACAATAAACAATATTAACTCGTTATAACAAATTAACACACCATTACCACATCTATAGAAAGATAGAACAATAAGAACCACTTTGCCATCATATTCCATCACTAACACCCCACAACATGTCCTCATAGACTATCACATATCACCCCATGACACATTGCGACCACACATCACACTAATAGCTCATATCACAACACCCTAACTCATCTACCACAATAGAACCAATGACTACGAACCACGTTAACACAAAAAGTGATACGAAAAGACCATTTACATTTACACATATCACAAAATGAAAAACCAATCATTTTATGATTTGGAATATGGGTTCTTTATCTATTTCACTCCATTATTGAAGGGTGTTCTCACCAAATATATAAATCTAGGTTACAGAATTTCATTGGATGAATATAAGTGATTAGCCAATTCCTTTTAGGGTGACATCAGACAATCAAAAAAACATGTTCCCCATAATATTAAAACTACATCGCAAACAAATCGACCAACAAAATAGTATTCAATAATTAATTAGTAATATATAGTCAAAATATAAATAATAATAAAACTTGTAAAACCATATGATTCTCATTCCCTACCTCTTTTTAAATTCATTTAACCAATCAAATAATATTTATTAATTTTGATGCAACCTTATCTATAAAGATAAATAAAACACACAACCCATGTACGATACACAAAAATCAAAATTAATGGGGATTTTCTTCCATAAAAATCTTTAATAGAATTGATGCACCAAAACAGTGGTCATGTGTGAGATTGATTCATCATTTGAGAAGTCAATCCACCAGTATAAGGGTTCCACAACTCCGGGGTAAGGTTTCTAGAACATCATGTAATGATAGAGATAAAGAATGATGTAATGATGGAATGTTTTTTATTTCTAATTCAATTAAGGGAATTTTTTTCCCATATTAAATTATGTTATATTTAACAATTTTTTTCATGTATCATTAAAATATATATGAAAGGACTCAAATTAAACCTCTACCATTATAGATAATAAATGATTTAATTATCCATGATTAGTTGGACTTTGATATCTAATAATTCATGTCCCTTAAATAACCTTATATTAGTTTTCATGAAAATATTGTATATTTTAATTTGGAAGATTTCACATAGCCAAGAGATCTATGTAACTATTTTAAAATATACAATTCTAATAGTCGATCAATCGCGTAGTTGATATCTCACATCGCTGATCCACAAATGGAATTTCTCACATAGCTGATCTAGTAGCCAATATGGTCATGAAGCTAATTCACATTGTTGACCCATCCATGTAGCTATTTCATGATGTCAATCATCCACATAAACAATTCAACAGCAAAACTGATTCACATAGATGATCACCCTCTTAGCTGGTTCAAATAGAAGATTCATCCACATAACCAATTCAAATATCCAATGCTTCCAGATAACTGATTCTTATAGAAAATCGATATAATTGATCCAACCACATGACTGATTCACCGTGGTGATTTTTCCACCGATGTGATTCATAGTACCAATCAACATAGCTGATCCAGCCATGTAACTAATTCACATAGGAAATGGATCCACATTTCCTATGTGACTGGATGCAATGATAAACCTTATTAAATAAGTGAAAATTTTCTAAATTCCCTCTAACCACCAAAATTTGTTAAGTAAGGAGCCGAGAAGGAATAATCCATTACAATACTCATCATACTAAAGGATGAAACTCATATTGTTTAAGTTCTAACAAGAAACATGATTTGAAACATAGCCAACTATCTTGTGATTTAATACTACTCAATGGTTTTGTAAGAAATATATAAAGATGACAAGTTATTGATTCTATGAATGACACCAACCTAAGCTATATGTAAATCCAGATAAGTACCATGCACCCCTTTTATACCAAATACTTACAATATTACACAGAATTTTTTATATACAATTTTTTATCCTCTATATAGAACCCATTTAATTCCAGATGAACATATTTCCTATCTCAATATAATAATCCTCCTCATTCAAACCATAACATTTAATTATAACATATAATACTCTATGAAAAATATCAGTTAGAGGTAAATTAAATGTTTACATTGAGAGGTCCATTTTTATTTTAAAAAATTTAATATATATTTATAAGAAATTTGAATGAATAATAAAGTAGGGATTATATTTTTTATAACATAATACATTTTATATCTTTAAACATATTTATGAAAAAAAAATCCATGCACAATAAATATTCTAACATAAAACATAAGATTAACACCCATATCGGACTTGTGATTATTTCTATTTTAGTGGTTTTTGTTAAGCTCATTATATCTCTATTTAGTTCATGTCACATATATTTTTCATCAACTAATAAAACCCTACCTCTTAAATTGTGTTTGAGTAATATCTATAATGTATGATTTATTTAACAATGGTGATAGTAATAAGTCATTTTTCTAATGTGAAACTCTTTTATCATGGTATTAAAACTGTTTAACTTTATAACATCCAATTTTTGAATTATAATTACATCATTTGTCTACCTGGATTTATATTTAAGTTTGTCATCACTGTCATACATGGATTCTTTTCCATAAAATTTTCTCCCCACATCTTTTTGTAACAAATATAAAAATCTAAATTAGTCTTTTACCAACATATCCTAGAATCTTTTAGAATACAATGTCACATTAACTATGTATTCATACTATTATAATACATTATTAATTAAATTGGAAATTTTTAAGTACCAATCAAACTCCCACTAGAGTCTTAGACACGATATTTTCTCGAGAATATCATTATTTGTTAAAAAACCATTATGCTTGGGAAATAACATATATTTCTTTTTAGAGATAATATATAACAAATTATACCATTATATAGAGATCCTATTTGTTTTTCATTTCGTTTAGATTTTTATATTATTGTAGAATGTATTATTATTTAAAATATACCATTGGTGGTGAGATAAAATCCCTAAATAACAAAACATATAGATAAAATATTTTTATACTCTATATTATTCTCATGTATGTTATATAATCGGATGAATTATAATATCTATGTTTTGGAACAATAATTTCAACTTTCATAAAAAATTCATTTTAGAAAATACATGAATTATCATAAAAGAGAAATAATTGAATATTTAAATCCCTTACATGGATCCATCAATGTTTGATATATTTGTTACATTACATCAACTCTATGATTAAACAATCATTTTCCTAATCAACTGGAAGAAAACTACAAGAACATTTAATTATTTCATTCATTTTGAAATATTATATTCATAGAAAAGTTTAAATTTTTAGATTTTAATCGCATACCCTTGTAAATAAAATAAATGATTCCATGACACTAACACATGACATGTACATTCCATGATGTTTCTCAAACCCCATTAGGAATTTTGAACAATTCAATCTTATAGAATCATTAATCCTCCTTCCTAACACCTAATATAGAATTTAATGACCTTTAATGGATATTTTAAATAAATATTATTGGACTTTAAAAAATTTATTCTTCTACATTGAAATTTTTACAACTTGTAAAATCAAAAATTAAATTTTTCCAAGACAACAAATTCCTAGTTTATTTATCCCATACTCTTAAAAAATATTGAGTAAATTGACCTTAAACAAATTCACATGGTTGGAAAATTTCTATTGATTAAAATCCAATTTTGATGACTTGAGATGCCCTTAATTGAACAATTATATGTTGTGATGAATCTAAATTAATGTGTTGAACAACATCAATAGTTGGTTGATCGGGAAGGGGATACTTAGACATATAGAATTTTCATACTCAATAAATTTTCAAGAGATCTTCACTAGATAATTTTCATTGTCAAATTATGATTTTCAGGACCCCATCCCCCAAAAGGTTAACCTTCCCATGCCTATAATAAGTGAAATTATATGGCGATAGCCTGAGCTTCCCCTCTAGTAGGCCCCATAGTGGAATCTAGCACTGAGGGATTATTAAGAATAAATTTTGGATATGTTATCCTATATGAGAATATGTATAAGAGATACATAAGATAAATACTCCTATAAAAACATACTCATACACATATTAGAAATAAAACTGATGTGAAAAAATTCAATGCAAAATAATAATATAACAACAGAAAGGGAAACTAAATGTACAAAAAAGAAAAGTCGACAATAGACAAAAATATAAGAAAGATCCTGTAAAACCATGAGATAGTAATATCCAACCCAATATACAACATACTCTGAATTAATCGAAAATAGATTATCTATATGTATTGTTATTATAAATTGGAACATCCCGACCCGGCTCCCCACTAAACCGGAGGCCGGACCGGTTACCACATGACCTCAAGCGTGCCTCCCTGTATGCCAACGACTGCTGACTAGCAGTGAGTGTCTAAGGATAGTCTGTGTGGAGACTATACCCTCATTTTAGTGTTCAAAAAATAGACATCAGAAAAAATAGCAGAAACGGTATAATAAATGAATAAGCTATAGAAAGCATATTTTCTAAATCTTGTACAAATAAAATGGACAACGCCAAAGTATACAACGGATGCATGCATGATGATAATGATAAAAAAGTAGAAAATGGTGAACAAAACATCATGCTTTAAATATCAATGCATAAATAAATAAATAATGATTCAACGCCCCAAGGGAAATCTCCTCAAGCATCCCGAGCCTCCTCTCTGTCATGTGATCCTAACTCCCAAGTAAATGAAAACAACGTAGTCTTGAAAGAAAATAAAATCTACTCAGGTACCCAATACAATGGAGGCCCGAATAGGGTGTGAGATATAAATCTCAGTAGGCCAGGACCACCGATGTCTACCCCAAACCAGACATTAAATAAATAACTTATAACATGTGAAAGCATGCATAAATTAAGTAAATCGTAAAATGTAACTATATACTGAAGTACCTGCTTCAGCCCTTAACTGGTGTCTTAACCTGCATTATTCATTTATCATACAAACTCAATATTCATTACATAATCATTCATCAGTTATTAATTATTACAATCTTAATAAATTATGATGGTCTTGAGATTTGGCATACGCCCAACATCTCCCATATAAATCACTCACCATAGATGTCTCTAAATACCATCTACGTAATCAATGTAAAGACTAGTTCCAAGCTTCTGATATGGCTTGGATAACATGTCATAAGTTATTAAATTTAACCTTTCATATAATATGTCTGAGATCGCCCACTAAAAGTGGTTCACCCAATTCATAAATAAGCCTGAAACCTTCCTCATAAACAATTCACAAAACATCATGTCTAAACAGCATTCATTAACCATTAACTCATTTCATGAACGAACAATTGGACCCATAGTCCAATGTTAATTAATGGGTGTAGAACATCATGTCTAGCACCCTCGTGATTATTTGGAACGTCAGTCCTTATCTCACAACCCATGGGTATTTAGAGGATGTGTCCCTAACCATTTATCGTCAGACATACCCTCACCTCATATTATAGGCCATACATTGGGAAAAAGACCAATATAATGTGCCCTTTTGTGAAAATGAAAAGGAGGCACTCGAGGAAAATGTAATTGTTTTACCATTTCCATGATGCAATGAGATTCATTATCCATGTTAACAATTAAACAATGATTCTTTGCTATATATTATAAATAATCACGAAATAAATGATATAATAATGATACTATAATATATATATATATATTTGTTTCATTTACCTTCTTCCATTGAATACGATAGTAAAAAAGAAACAATATTAATGCGTATGTACGGCCTACAGCCACCATGAATGGTGTATTCGATTTCATATATATATATATATATATACTATTATATTCCATATAAATATAGTTTATTATATTTCATATATAAATATATAATATTTATATGGTGAATATATATGATATATAAATCTTATTTTAAATTTTGGAATTAATTAAGTCTTGATATATGTAATAAGATCAAGTATAGCAAGCCAAAACACGTATGATAAACAAGACAATTATTACCCAAAAATTTCATTAACATAGAATTTCCAATAAATAGGAAATTTAAAGACTTAATAGAATCATAAATGATATAATAAATATTATAATGATTATTAAATAAGTTCATAATATGTTTAAAATCAATATTATTTTATTTCAGACACGTATGGAGGGAATCAGATCTATTATATTGGATTTTTGTCGCACTTTTTCTTTTATGAGACACATGCCTCAAACACTACCTATTTCTTTTAAATGGTGTATATAATAACCATGAATATTTTTTATTCGAATTATCTAGAGTATTATGATATTTAAAAATTATTATTATTTTTCATGCATTATACAATTCTATTGATTATGAATTGATTAGTGTTGATTTCACAATCACTTCTATATTTGGGATTGTTTATGTTGGGTAATATTTATAATATGTGTCCATGTTTTTGAAAAATGTTTTGATAAAAAGTTTTATTAATCTCATATGGATTTTTCATGTCATTTTAAACAATTTTTTTAATTTTACTACATGGGTTTAATGGAATATTTTTTCCATTTTTCAAATGATGTATTTTTTGATTTTCGGAAAATATATGAGAAGAATTTTTTGAAAAATATAATGTACAAACATATTTTTTTCATTCAATATTTCATGTTACATTAATTATTACCCTAAAATATTACAAGGATTTTTTCAAATAAAATTTTATATTTTAAAATTGCAGGACATTTTAAGAAAGAAAACTATTTCAAAAATGAAACAATATTTTCCTCTAAAATTGTTGTAAATGATTTCCTTTATTCCATTATATTTTTTTGACGATGAATAAATGAAAAGGTGTTTCAAAAAATTTTATGTTTTAAAAAGTTATATTGATGTAGAATTCATGTTTCATGTGATATTTAAATAACATTCCCCACCTATGATGACAAAAATTATTATAGTTCAATAATACATTGGATGTTATTTCTCGTAATGGTTTATAGTTTGATGGAATGATGTTTAAGAAACCACATTTTTTCATTTGTTTTTATTTTTTAAAATGATTAGTAAATCTATCTATTTTTCATAGGTTATTAAATTATTACATATTTATTACACCCATTCCATTTTATGGGCAATGATATGATTGTTTGTGATCTAATAGAATATATACGCATGATTTGATAAGGAGATGGGTAGAACAATTATCTACCTCATATGAATTGGGTAATGATTTATCTTAAATGAGATAGACCTGAAAGGAATTTTTCTCTATGATATTTATTGATGTGACCCATGACCACTATGATTGTTATGGGAGTGACCCATGATAACCAAAATAGCACTATAAGTGTTCCTATAAAACCAATATATCTATGGATGTATGGTCATGAATACTATGGAAATCATTATTATGTCATTATGTGTGTATAATAATTCATTGTTTTATTCCTATGTTATTCTTCCATGGCTCATGTTATTTATTCCATTATGATTCATGTTTTATTAACTCTCAATAGTATGTCATGATCCATTTTTATGATCTTTTACGTGAAAGGGTATTATGTTCTATTTTAATGACCATGTTCTTATGCCCTGATACTTATGATTATGCTTATAGGTCTCCCTTGTATACCCTTACAGAGCATCTGATATCACCCTTTTTCTTATTTTTCCTTTTTCATAGGTTATAAACAATCGTTTTAATTATCTTTTCTAATGTGGAAGATCTTTACAGTAGATTTTGAATATATTTCAACCAGATTAGAAGAATTTTTACCATGTTTCAAAAGTCACTAAACTAATATAGTTATTGGGAATGTTTTTCTATAATGTATTATATATTCCAAAATAGTGATGTAATTTCTATGTATGTCAGGGATGGTCCATTATAGTTGAAATCATAGAGAAGGTTTAGTTAACCATTAAAATCAAGTATATGAAAACATTACTGATATCCCTATAGATATTTCTAAAGATATGTCTTAGGATATACTTATGGTTATGTCTAAGGATGAGTTAATGTTTAGGAAAATGACATGTATTTCTGGTAAATGGTAGATTATATGGTTTCATAGAAATACATCCTTATCTATATGCCCCAAGTGTATGTGTCTCTTAGACAAATATAACTTGGAGTAATAACTCTGCCACGGTGCGTCACGCATGACTCGATCATAACGTGGTACACAACAATAGGTCTTGATGCACACTTGTTTTGACACTACCAGGGGATATTATTTTTAAATAAACAAACACATAAGTGACTTATCATGATTATGTGGTTCCTCGTTATTATTAATGTTTCTTACTATATGATTTTGGTTTTAGTAAATGGATATAACAAGAAGGAACCATCTCAATAGTAATTGTAATAGAACTTTCAATGAATACCCTTTTGAGAAACCGACTGATATTATATTTGGAATAAAAAATTTCATTACTAGGATCACCCATCTATCTCAAGATATGTATCATATTGGTATTTCAAATGAGCAATGGAGGGAAAAACATTTTATATAGTCCTTATCGAGGAAACATCCACCATATTTCGGTGTGTCTTATAATCCAAATCTTTTCAAACTAATGTATCAGTCATCATGAAAATATATTATCTGTTATCTAGTATTTAGAACACGAGAAGTTCATTTTTGTTGTTTGTCGATTAGAAGGAGTTGCAGACTAGTGGTGGAATTTAATCAAGAATATGTGGTAGCAAATAAAATTGAATCCATGGATTGGAATGAGATCATGAACATATTATTCAAAAAGTGCATTTTTCGTATTCTACTTATGAAAATAGAGAATCAGTTTAACGAGTAAATTAATAGAAATGATGAATCTATTGGTACTAATGAATCCAATTTTACAAGACATATGACATAATCTTATAGAATTATCATCTAGCCTAAATGTAATGTTGATGTGTTATTTATTGGAATAATGTAAAGTCATAGATAGGTGTTATCCATAAGATACTTTAGTAGCTATAAAGAGATTGTGTGGGCTGAAATAAATGTTGAAATATAGGTTGGAGTTAAGTTCTAATCGCCTAGTTTTGAAAAAAAGAGGAAGATGGAGATTAATGGGAACTATGAAAAACACGAAGAGAAAAATAGGATCCTTATTTTATGCTCTATGTGAGGGAATAATAATGGATGAAATATTATGATAAGGTCTAATAAATTTTTTATGCGTGGAAAAGACATTCTTTCAGAATTTGAGTGTTGAAGTCATGGGAAGAAGTTATCTAACAATGTGAATAGAGATAAAGTCTAACCTAATGCACCTCCTAAACTTTGGTGCTAATTGTGTAATGGGAATAATAATAATTCTAACCAATTCCATAATAAAAGGTTATTGATGATGACCAACTTCAACATCCACTAATGGATAAAGGAGAAGGAAAATCTCATGTGATCACAATTAGATATATGGATTATGACAATAATGATGTGGAATGATTTATTTTTTATGTATTATAATTGAATAATTATTTTTTAGAAGTAATTTTAGTGAATTATAGAATAATGAAACATATATGTATTGGTCCTTAAAAGTTTTTTTTACTTAAGAATTTAATATAATATGATGAATGGTTATAATAACCTTGAAAATTAACTAGGGTAATAATGTGTTTTTAAGAAAAAAATATATTAAGGGAATGATAACCCTTAATATAAGAATTATGTAGAGATAATGATATTTTGGTAAAGAAATATTTGATAGGAATAAGAAAATTGGATTATAGTAGTTACCTTAGAACTGATTTAGGATTTATTGACATATGGGTTATATTATGATGGAAGAAGCTTACATTTTTTTGGAATTAATAATATAGAAACATTGATGTTTTATATAAGTATGTATGGTAATTCAGGTTATTCCCATGTTTCATGAGAATAAATGATTAAGGTTTTCACATTTTTGGAATATCAAAACCATGAAATACCTTATGATATATGAGAGATATATATTAAGATGATTTTGTTGAATTCATTGTAACGTTCTAGATCTTCAGCTTTTGGAAGGATTATGGGATTATCTATTTATGGAATTTTTATGTCAAACATTAAATATGTTTGTGACATTAAATTATTATCAAACCATAAGTGGATTTATGAATATTTGATAACGTGTGGTAACCTTTTTTGTGATACAGATCAATGGAATAGACCATCATTCTATTTATGGATATCTTGATATGTAAAAACTTCAGGAATGAAAAATTCAACATCATTTCTTAGAATGTGATATGAAGTGTGTATTTATTTAGGAACAAAAAAGGGGGAATTAATTCTCAAATCATGTAAGTATATCTTCTCTTCAAAATCATTCACAATCAGGAAAAGAATCATGAAGTAAAAGGCTGTCTTATTATCATCATTTTTATGATATTAGTGACCTCTTTAATGCTTTTTTATATTATGGTTTTGTTAATATTATCATTATATAGATCATTAAATATATTCACATTAGAGTTATTTATCAATCTTCGTGATTATTTATGATTTTCCCCATGCCAAAAAATTC
Organism: Viscum album; assembly: GCA_963277665.1. Classification (NCBI taxonomy): domain Eukaryota; kingdom Viridiplantae; phylum Streptophyta; class Magnoliopsida; order Santalales; family Viscaceae; genus Viscum; species Viscum album. Next base: position 1,464,907,014 of record OY728135.1, on the reverse strand, counting down.
ACCTATGTTCTCTTATTTGGATAAATAGTTATGAGTTACATTAGGTAACTATTATTTTCCAACTATTAAATTTTAAAAGTAAATTTTATAATTCATTATTATGATGAAAATTTATTTGAATTAAAATTTCAAGTATTAAATCCTTGATAACCAAAATGAATTTTGAGGGTGAAATTCATTTTATGGGGGTATAAGGTAACACCCAAAGATTATGTGAATTTTTTTTTCATATTAATTTATAATTTTTGATATTTTCACATCATTTAAATTTAATATATATTTTTATTATCATATTAAATCACTATGATTAGATTACATTGAATGAAACACAAAGGGAAGATTTCAGAACACACAACATCGATTATGCCTACGACACACAGAACAATGAGTTTATGCGAAACAATACTTTACCGCTATAAATATTTTGAATATATAGTCATTACCAATCCATTAAAAATGTAATATTTATAAATAATATTAAAATATTTGTTGTAAAGGTTTTGACATAGAAAAAATATTTTTTTTGTAATTTCTTTTTTGAATATATAAAACAAGTATTTTTAGAATGATCTCCTTTTTTTCTTTCTATAAAAAATAATAGAATAATTTGAATACTCTAATAGAAATTGAAAATAAAAAAATAAAAAAAATTGAATTAAGAATTTCAAAATTAACATAGGGTGAATTTTTGGTTTTTTTGTGAAAAGTTTCCTCTTTTGATAAATAGTGATAAATACTACAATTTTTCTAAAAACCAAATTTTTCATTTAATTAATTAATTTAATTTGAATTTTTATCATTGTCACGATAGATAATTAATACATATATTAATCTAATTTTTAGTAATTGGAATAGTTTTCATAATATAATTAGATATATAAAATTTACTAAGATTTTAATATCTATTCTACCCACTGCCAAGCCTCATTTATAGGATATGCATTAACAATATTTTTTCAAATTCTATGAATTTAATTTTTAAAAATGTAAATACTTGGTTGTAATAGTTATGAAATATATGGGCTAATAAGATCAAAATAATTTATGGTGAATAGTAAATGTTTTATTTTATTTATCACTGTTAAAATAAATATCATTTGAGATATTTGATACCATCAATTAATTCTTTGGATGATTATGATAGGTTAGGAATGGGTTAATTTTTTTGTAAGGAATCATGTTTTAATGATTTTATAAAAACTCAAATAATAAATAGTGTCAAATATCACCAAAATGATATTTGATATTAAATAATATTTATTTAAAGATAAATAATTTATAAAAATCATTATTTGGGGAAAATAACTAGGATAATGTTAAATATATCGTAAATGATCCAATTGGGATTTGTTTAGTATTTTCTAGTAACTATTATAACCCTATAATTTATAAAAGAGAAGTAATCAGGAAAAGAGTTATGGTGTTTAACTAAGGGATAAAAAAGGTTAAGGGTATGTGATTGATATAATCGTGTCTTAAATTCATTAGTTGTGATTATTTTGACTTATACTCGTCTCATCATTGAAATAACTCACATTGAAGCTATTTTATATCAAAAATAAATTTATATTAAATTAATAGTTTTGGGTTTTTAAATAGTTCCCATATATCCTCTTATAAAATGACACCACTCATTCTCTTTTATTCAAACCACTAAAACCTTCTGGCTTTGAAAATCGTAACCTATTTCTCCTCCAAAATTCACAAGAGGATATACCTTCCGTCGTTGGAATATCAGAGGAATATTTTTGTGCAGATCAAAAAGATACCCTTGAAGATGAGTTAATCATTTTACTAACTCATTCAATGTTCTTTTCTTCTTCGAGTTTCTTTTACCAAATTTTTTTCTTAGTAATGTAATGAATATAGATTCTAATATATTATTATATTTTTCTATTATTATGGTATAACTATATTACTATTTTTACCCATACTACTAAAAATAATATCAGCATGTGTGCGTACGTATGACTTACCATCTTCACACTATGGTGTCAATAGTTTTTCATCTATTATTCATTTTTATGGATATAAAAATGAATATATATGATATAATTAATTAATATTGCATGATAAATATTTTCAATAATTATTATTCCATCCAATTTCATACAATTTATCCATTAATGGAATTATATCATCGCTCGTGTGTATGTATGACATTCATTCTCCATGACATGTTTAGATTCATTCTCCATGTGATATATTAGAGAATGTTTAAAAAATAATTATTTAAGAAAATGAAATATGTTAAATAATAATCTTATTGGAATGGTGCATTGCATATCATATATATACCTATAATATATATTTATAAAATGAAAATATAAATTATATAAATATTGTTTTACATTTTGGACGTAATGAAAATATGATATATGTAATAATATCAAGAATAACAACTAAAAACATGTATGATAAAAAGTAGATTATTACCCAAAACCTTCCTATAACACAGAATTGTCAACAGAATTGTAATTTAATGACAATATTGAATCATATATCTTATTATAAATATTATTGTGATTCTCATATAAGATAATAATATTTCTAAAACCACAATACACGAGTATTGGATATGTATGGATGGAATCAAACCTATGTTAAGGGATTTTTATCCACCTTTACTTTTATGATGCACATGACTCATACGCTACCTGTTTATTCTACGTGGTGTAAATTATACTCATGAATATATTTTACGCGTCTTATCCAAAAGATTATTATATTTCCATATTGTTGTAATTTTCTTCTTTACATGGAAAAAATGATTGAATTTATTATAAATTGATGAGTGTTGATTTCACAATCTCTTATATATTTGGTCCTTTTCTATTGGGTAATATATATCTTCCATATCAATGTTTTCTAAAACTACTTTCATCAAATGGTTAAATATTCTCTTAGGTATTTTTAATTTCACTTTTAACCATTTTTAACTTTTTACTACATGGTTTTAAAGGAATATTTATTTCATATTTTAAAAAATATACTTTTTGACATTTCCAGCAAAAGTATGAGAAGAAAGTTGTTTAACATATATGGAACAAATAGATTTTTATGATTTTATAAATTCTTATTACCTTGATTCTTCCCCTACAATTTTAAATTTTTATTTTTCAATAATATTTTTTCATAAAAAATTTCATGGAATTTTAATAAAAAAAAAATTTCAATATATAAGGGATATATTCCTCAAGAAATATTTTAGACTATATTCATTATTCTTTCATATTTTATCTGTGTAGTTTAAAATAATAGGGTTTTGTTTTTTAATATTTTAAAAAGTGATTATTATTTAAAATTCATGTTTCATGTGATCCATCAAAAAATATTCCCACCTATGATGACATTATTTTTTATTATACAATAATACCATTCATATTATTTATCTGAATGGTTTATGTTTTGATGGAATGATGTTTATGAAAACCATTATTTTCACGGGTTATGATTTGGATGACATTATTATGATACCTATCTATTTTTCATAGGTTATTATATGATTACATGTTTATGAAACACATTAAATTTTATGGGAAATGATATGATTGATTATGATTTTAGGAATGTGTATGTATGATTTCATTATAAGATGGGTGGGGCCTATATCTCCCTCTGATATATTGTGTACTAATTTATATCTCATGAGATATAACTAATGGACCTTGTCCACCATGATGGTTGGGGAAGTGAACGATGAAAAACACGATGGTCATGATAGTGAACCATTACTACCAAGATGATGTGGGATTTGAACCAATACTACTAATATGGAATTTTTAATAATGACTTCACTACTATGGAAATAATTTTTATGTGCTTTTTTGTTTGCCACAATTACATGTTTTAATCCTATGTTATGCTTCTTTGTCTAATGTTATGTATCCCTTATTATTCAGGTTTTATAAACTGCCAAAATTTATTCCATTATTCTTGTTTATGGTATTTGATATGCTTGGTATGATCTTATATTTTCTTTATTATATTCTCATACCATTATACGCATGATTATGTTTACATTTTTCCCTTTTTTACCCTTATTGAGAATCTGAAATCGCCATTTTTTTATGTTTCCCTTTCCCTGGGTTATAAGGAAATGATTAAGTAAGGGGTACTGAAGGGAATGATCTTTATTGAAGACATTGAATATATTTCTTCTGATTAGATGAATGTGTTCAATATTTCCAAATAAATTAACTCATACGGTCATTGAGAATGTTTTTGTGTAATTAAATATATATTCAATAAAAGTTATATAATTGGCATGTACGTTAAGGATGGGCCTTTACATGTAACTCCTTATTTTATAGTTTAAAAATTTATAAAGTCATTTTAATATTTAATCTAAATAATACTTAATAGTTCATAAAAAAAATTTATTATTATTCATAACATAGGGAAATAATTATAAAAATGAAAAATTAATAAATTTAAACATAAGAAAATATTAATATAAAAAAATAAAAAATAAAGTAGTTTTAAAATAATAATAATGTATCCATGAATTATGGATATCCCATAATTTTATAAATATAATCATTTTCATTTGTTCATTAAAATATTTCATTAATGTTATTAATTATATGGAATTCTCATTAAAAATATTATATTAATTGAAATTGAAATATTAATTATTCCAAATCAATTATATAATTAAATAACATAATCTAAATATCATATATTTAATATTATTTAAACCATTATCATATCAACTACCAAAACTCAATTTTATAAGTCTTAAATAACCATTAAATAAGAAAAATTTAGTTTAAATGATTCAAAATTAAATATTATGAATAATTAATAATAGTAAATATAAAATGGAAATGGAAATTGATTGGAAAATATTTCATACCTTTTTGTACCCCCATAATAATTTATATTTTTTTTATCATTAAGTAATTCCATTCATTTGATAAATTTTGTTACATGATTCACTGAGTTTAAATGAACAATGTTATAATATTAAAATATTATTATTTAAATGATATTACTATAACCATATCGTAAATTTTGATGATAAGAATTCTATTAACTACATTATAAAATTTAAATAAAGGTCTTACACAATATAAATTTATTTAGAATTTTCTAATAAATATGAAACCGGCTATAATAAAAATAATTATATCCTATAAAAATAAAATTCCATCAAAATTGTGTTTTATTTATTTGATAAAGATATATTAGAATAAAATTTTTGAACATTTAGATGTTTATTTTATAAAATGAACATAATTTTTTAGAATCAATATACTGATTTTACGTTTTCCTAAAATTTTTGGATTATAAAGAAATTCCATTTTTCAAATGATAGTGAAAAATTCTGATTTTTAGTAAAACTGACTTTTATTTTTTATATATTATATAATTTAAATGTCCCATTATTATTTATTGTTTACAAAAAATTAAATAATTATATATTAGTTACATTTAATCCAATAAATGAAATTTAATTGATCTTTATAATGGATTTAAATATTGTTAAGACCAGTAGGCTTGAGACACTAATAGGGGTGAATCAGGGTATGACATATTAAAAAACCTTCCATTTAAATCCTGTTTCATTGTTAAACAAAAAATTCATTTATTTCTTCCTCGTAGCATAATATGAACTGAAATTAAAGCATGCACTATACACATCAATTTTTACATAGTTCACCCTCACTAGGATCCGTCCAAGTAATATACAATAACAATGTGCTGATGTACCTAATTCACTAATAAAACATTAATGTTTATATGTTTGAAGTTGACTCACTATACCTCAGGGTTTAGAACCAATAACAATTTGAATTCTCACTGCCCTCATAACTTAAATGTGTTCACATAATCATTAGAAGACCCCCTAATAGTTTATAGACATTTAGGTCCCCTAATTATTTCGAATGAATGGATCCTCCACTATTTTTATACTCTCTTTTGATGTTCCACTTTCATCCATTGATGAATAAATAATTATTGTAGTATTACAGGGAAACCTCAAATCTTTTATGCAATCCTTACATCATCTTGTGCACTACATTAAAGCCCTAAATTCTATATTAGGCTTTTGTTATGAAATACCCCTTGCGATCAACATTAATATTATATGTAACTCAAATATTACGTGCATCTTCTTTTCTGTGCATGAAAATAAAAATAATTCACATAAAATATTTTGTTTAAAATTTATTTGTGATCCGAAAATCATATTCTCTCTAATTGTATATCAAATTTGAATGAGGGGAGAGGGTCAACTCTTATTTATAGGAATCCCTAATCCCTATTTGAAAATTCCATGATTATCCATGAAAAATCCATAACATGTCACGCAATACCCAGTTTAACATTGCATTGGGTGTGAAAGATTCTATCACACAAAGTCAACATTCTTTCACTACATGAATCTTTTACGCACTTCATGATTTTTCCATTTTTCGACGTTCTGATCCCGAAACATGCCCTGCACAGAACATTCAAATCACTATTTTATCTTTCTCATAATAATCAATCCTTTGGGCTATTTAATGATCTTTCACAGAATGTCCTTTTCAAAAAACACTTGTCTCCACCTCCGGATTTTTAGGCCCTATAATTTGGTAAACACTAGAATATTAATCTACCTTGTATATACTATTTTTGTACATCCTCCAGATCATCAATTTCTTTTTCATGGGTTTTTGTCAATATAGGTTGTCAAAAATAACTCTTGATGGATTTTTCCTAACAAATATAAGTTTATTTTATTTACCAAAACACCCATTTTTCTAAAAACTATTTTAAGGTTTATTATGATTATCAATTTTATATAATTAATATAACATAAAATAAAAAATTATTTAAATTACATTAATATATATTATATAAATAAATATGGATTTGAATTCATTTATGTATGATTATTTCTCATAAATTTATTATAAAATCATCTTACACATGATAATTTAATTTCCTGAAAAACCCTTTATTCCACACAGCTATGAGTTTTTTTAAATTAAATTATACCACATTTTTAATTTATTTTTAAAAATTCAATTAAATATATTCAATAATCATAATAAATTTTATGTTGTAAAAAATATTAATTTTTTTACCTAAATAATAGTGTAAACAAACCAAAATATATTCCATGAAAAACATTTAATTTATTAAATTTAGATATCATTTGAAGAAACAGGTGGGGATTGTTTAAAATTTTGTTAATTTTTAATGGTGGAGGTGTGGATCTGATTTATATCTCATATAATCCATTGTTTTTCTATTATGGAGGAACTTTTTATGAGAGTGACTTACTATTATTGAATAGTTTTTGTTATTTATGAGAACGTCAGTCCTTCGCAATTATAACAAGGCACCCCTCCCCTAACTTATTCACATATCAAAACCCAAATGACTTGAAACCCCCGTTCAAAATATCTCTCCAATATAATTATCGAAAATATATAGATTTTTTTCTTCCAAAAATCAAGTCCTTGGTGTCCTTAATAAGAGATCCAAGTTATGTTCTTCTAAGTGTAAGTAATTGTCATCACTGAGATCTTTTATATTTTATTCTTTTTATAGAATAAATTTTGAATTAAAAATTACAATATAATAATAGAATTATATAATAAATACTAATATCTTATTATGTTGACTATATAATATTCATCCATATCAACATTTATGAAATGGGAAATGAAACTGTCGTTTAAATGTACGGTGGACTACCATCTTAAAAACCAATGTAATTTGTTTTCTATCAATATCTCTCATGACTATTAAATATAATAGATTTAATTTTTTCATATGATATTCCTAAAATATTAATCATTATAGAAAATTAATATATCATAGACCCTCTGAATATACCATCAATTGACAAATGATAACATCAGTCATGTGTTTGATAAACTACCACCTCACAAATCAATGCAAGTTGTTTTTTATTACTGAATCACATGGAAGGTATGTTTATGTTTATATAAGAAATAATATTATATTTAAGAGAATATTATCATTATATAATGATAAAATCACAGTTACCTACTTTTCATCATGATAGTTGAAAAATAAAAATATTGCACAAACATACATATAACTTACCTTCTCCATGATTATTATGAAATTATTATTTCAAAACTATATTTCATATGAATTTTTAAAAGCATAAATGATTAATAAAAATTATAATTAATTTATTATTATTATTCTATTAATTTGGGAAAAATTACCCCATTGACCACTGTTAAGACACCGATTCTGTTGTGAAATTATGAATCGGGCGTCCTTAAAATAGATGATGTAGACATAACATATTTTGTTATTAAATAAATCGTTATAATAAATGAAGTAAATATTTTATGTATATCGAATTATTCCAATACAATTTTTTTTTGAAAACATGTTTGTATATGATTATTATATAGTAGATAAAATATATCCACAACAATGTCTAGACCTGAGGTAAGGGTTTGGTGTCAAAACATCCTATGTTGAGATGGAAGTTCTTTTTAGAATATAATTTATTTTTAATATTTCATATAATTCCACTTGAAAATATATAATATTTATTCATTAATAATTCATGATATTATAAGTGAAAAATAAATCACTTCATTCTTATGAGTATTTATTTAAATGTTATCAAAGAGGTAAGGGTTTATGTTTTGATATCATTTTAATTGGGGCTATTTTATGTTGAATTTTATTTATTAAGAATTATATAAACATTTTCTAATAAAATTCCTCCATTTTGATATATTCTATTAATTCATGAAAAATTCAACTAATAGTTCCAATTTACACTTTTCGGAACGTAAAAAATGATTGAAAATTGTATTTAGGGAAATTTGATAATATTTATCTCTTTAGTAGAAAATAATATTTTCCTTGAAAATTCATATTTTATAAAAATATTTCACCAAGTTATTAATATTATAAAACGATTTATTAAATAAATTTTGACCCACTATTTAGTATAAAAATTTTAAAATGAATTTTCCATCAATTTCAAAGCGAGAATCATATTAACTATTAGAAAAATAATAAAGTAATTTTTTAACTTGAATAACGTGTCAAAAAATTACAGACTATCTTTTTAATAGATGCTTCAATTATGATTTTCCAAGGGAATTTTCAAATAATTGGATTTAAATGGTATTTTTGGAATTTTTTTCAAAAGTAATTTTCAATGTGTCAAGGGTATTTTCTTAGAGAAATTTTATTAACTTATTAAATGTATTTATATTCAACAATGAAATAAAATTTTAATGTTATGTAAGAATTATAATATATTTATATAATTATCTTAAAAATAGATACATCTTACTCTACCTTTCACTTATAGGGTGATACATTATTTATTATATTTCCCAACCATCATTATGATATTTCCTTTTATTATTTTATTTGGAATGATTATGTAACCCATTTAATTTTTATTAGTAATTCTTATTTCTATGTCATAATATTGATTTAATTATGTGTTACACATATTCATCTGAATGAAATTAATTTTATGGGTGGGCCTAGAATTCTATATTCCCGTAATGAATTAGGTAATGTTTCAGTCTCATGAGATCTCATGTATGGGATTCTGGAGTGAACCTAATCTATTATGGGACTCTTCCCACCAAGTAAAATTGTATCGATAGATATAATTTAAATATTTTTATATCATGTTTCTTGTTTCTTCCACATTTACATAGATTCAATTGTTTAATTATTTCATGTTCGTTATGTTACACTTCCATGAGATTACTCATCTGAATTCTATTTTGTGATATCACGTTATACCATTGACTCGCATTTTATGATTCCTTGTTATTTTTTTCTGTATAAAACATTTTAGCTCACCCATTTTATATATTTATTCCCCAATTTTAATTTTGTATTTTTTTATCATAAATGGATTTAGGATCTTCAAATGTAGAATAAATTAAAGATTTTTTATTTTAGTTTCACTTTCATGTATTATGAACCTAGTCTTCTAAAGGAAGTAGTAGTCAAATCATTAGTTTTTAATTAGTGTATTAGAATATTAAAAAAATATAATAATATGTGTAAATGGTTTGTGTCACTAATCGTGTTATTAATGAAAAGTTTTACTCATACATTTGAAAATAGTATTAGAATAATTTACTGATAACCCTTGGGATAAGACTACGGATAAGACTATGTATAGATAAAAATCCTAGAATCTAAGTGATTTATATAGAGAGTGGTTAATTAGAAATTATATCAATATATAGATAATAAATGTGTAAATGGTTCTAGGACTGGAATACCTATTTGTAATAAATTCAAAAAAGTCATTTCAGGGATGACTCGAGAATATCCTAGTACACGACAATAGGACATACATCACACCTAGTTTGACATTTCCAAGGGATTTTTGGGCTAATAATCATAAACAATTTACAACCCATTATAAAGTTATTTAATTAATTGTTAGTCTAAGAAAAATAATAGAAATATTAACAATGGATAACATATATTAAAACATTGAATCACGTAATTTTTTATATTCTTACCATTAATAGGTTATTCATTTTATCTTTATAAGTATTGATTATTGTTTCTTAAAGTATTATCATCATTTTTTCATTGATTTAATTGAGGAAATTTTAATAATGACTTCTAAAAAACAGTTTTATGGGAAATGTAATAATTTCCATAATAAGGTTTTTATCCTAATGGAAATTTAATTTAGATATTTTAGTTCATGCTAGAAGATTATTCTAGAATTACGATTAAGAATTGGAAAATAGTTTAATTCACCACGACGCTAAAAAATATAAGGATTTTGTATCAAGAATGTTCATGTATTAATTATTAAAAATTAAAGATTATTAGATTTAATACATGTAAAAAATATCAAAATAGAAAACATGAGAAATTACTTAATATAGATAGAGGATTCTTTATTTGTGGAAACAGAGGGAATAAATAATATATTAGTTAATGTTAACAAAAAAATAGTGTAATTAACCTGATTCATTTAAATAAATCATAACATAACAAACTAAAAATAGTTCAAGGTTGTAAATTTGGGGAACTTTATTGTTATCCATGTTAATTTCCAAATCCAAAGATGAATTCCTAAGGGCATGTGTTATAAAAAAATATATGTGAAATAAATTTATTTTTTTAGGAGTTGGAACACAAAAATAAGGTTGTCAAAGTATTTTAATTAATAATATTCTTGTTATAAGAATCATGATAATTATAAGAAATATTCTAAATTATTATTCTTTATGGTTTTAAATTAATATTTCATATCTTAATGATGTGTAACATCTCTTGATCTGACACTCTCTTAAGTGGCTACATCGAGTATGTTACGGGCATCAAGCATGTCTCCCCATAAACTAGAGGTCCCTAACTAGTAGCAGATGTGAGATAGGTATATTGGGGTGATAATAAACTTTGGCTACAAGGTAAAACATATCAAAATAATCATTGAATAATAAATATCAGAGTAACATAAATAATTGAAACAATTACACATAGTTGAAGAACCATAAATAAAATCCAACTGAATATTTCAATAAATAATAAAATAATAATGTAATGAAAAGATTAATTCATAATAAATTAAATTCTAATTGTGATACATATTAAAGACTGGTAGACTAAAATAAAGACTCAACTGTTCACAGCCTCAGTCCCCAAGAATATCCCCACTCTAAACTTTAGGCTATCCAACACGCAAATAATCAACAACAAGGTATCAAAACATTTTCCAAACCTTCATCCATGTAATCTTTTCAAGTACCAAATGATGTCCCAAATGGGATTTTGGTATAAATCAGTAGGTCAACACCACCAAATCTAAATATAACCACTCTAATATTAAGTGCATCTACTAATGTAATAAATTGGTGTATCAATTGAGTAAATAATTAAATAGCTACCACATGTACCAATATCAACACCATCTTTTAATATATATTAGAATGTGTCCCAACCATTCTATCCCAAACAATATAACCATGGTAAATATTTACCCTCTTTAGCGGCATGTTTGAATCAATCTCAGTATGTCTCACTACCATTCCAAACAAAAACATATGCACATGGTACAAATCACACAAATCAAGATAATGACTGATATATTATAATTTTGAAAATAAATCATGGCTTATCATGGTATATAAGAATAAGAATATGTATCATGGTTAAACCTGATATATAACCATTTCAGCATGTGTTAGGGATAATCTTGGTATATAAGGGCTACATCATGAATCACTTCAGAATAACACCTTATATAATAATTGCAACATGAATCAATAGGAATATACTAATATATAATAACTACACCATGTATTAGAGACAATCCTAATATATATAAATTATGGTATATATCCCTATGAATAAAAGTAAGGTTATAAAAATATCACTTCATTGGTGGTACAATGTTGTATAGAAAAGTTTTTTGGAATATGAATGATGTTATATTATGTATGTTATATTTTTTTCAAAAAATTAATAAATAGATTCACAATGTAAAAGATGAAGATTGAATTGACTATATTATTTAGGAGGTTTATACTCACACTGCTTTGAGAACCCCATCAGATTGATAAGAAATTTTCTTGAATGAAAGGTTTATTAGACTCACCTCATAACTATAATGAAAGGAATATCCTAATGAGAAAGTGTTTTCGAGACAACCCATCTATGATGAAAGTCAGAATATGCTATGATTATTTTTACAGTAATCCAAATCCTGAAGGATTTCATGCAAAGAATATTATGTTTGGTAAGGAAGGATGTGGTTGAAGTCAATGTTTTCAAATCATAGTCCATTAATGTGATATCACCAAACATAGAATTGTTTGATGGTTGTGATGTTTTGTTTGAAACGTGAATTTATTAAGAATATAGATTTTAGTTAAACCATAATCCATGATATATAAATTATAATTAATTGAAGAAAATTTTAATCATATTTAGAGAATAAAATATTTTTCTGAAGTCGATGCTACAAGAACTAGTAAATGGGATACGGTGTTCCACAAATCATCATAGGAATAAAGGAATTCTGAAGAATAATTTTTCCTTCGATGATGTTGGTGCAATGAATTTGAAAAGTGGAAATGTTTTTTGGAACTAATATGAAGAATAAAATAATAGATCATTCAATAATTTAGTCAATAATTTCCATCAAGATGAATTGTTGGGTTTTTACATCATAAGTGGGTTGAAATAAAAAAGATCACTAATTTGATTTGAATTGTGTCATGGGTAATAATATTGAAACCGCCAGATATTATCATAGTAACCGCACGAAAGATAATTAAAGTATAGTATGACACTAATATACATTTTTTTACGTAGGATCATCGACCTAAAGAAATGAATAAAATATTTTTTATTTTCCACCACCAAAAAAAAATTTCAAGGGGGGTGTTGATATAATATTTGAATATGTTTCAAAAATGTTATCAATAAGGACATCAGAATGAGTAGCTGGTTTCAATAATTATTATGAGAATACATTTCTTTTTAACATGGTTTATTGTTTGGTTTCCAATTTTTGAGGTGAAATGTAACAAAAAATTATTTTTTACTTCATCATAATGTTGATGTTAGTATATGAAGATTAATATTAAAATTTTTTCAAGTTCTGTAATTAAAATCCATTTTTCTATATTTTTATTTAACAAATTGGGATAATAGAAATGGGCAATTAGAATCAGACTATATTTTTTCAATAATCATAATGCGATCTAATATTGGGAGAAAATGTGATAAGATTAAATAAGAGTTATGAATCATTGATGATGTTCAAAAATGTAACCTTAATCCAAGATAAATTCATGACTTAAAAATTTTAGTTAAGTGGGATTGATTTTTAGAAGCCCTCTAAAACTATTTTGGGTCTCCTATAAAGGGAGGAGTTAGTTTCTACCTTTCATACACTTTCAATGTTTATGAAATAAGTGATTTAATCTCAAATACTTTAGGGAGAATAAGTTTTTGGAATGAGAATTGTTGAGAGTGTTAGCTGGATAGAAGAAGATAAGAGTAAATATAAGGTAGATGATTATATTTAGCTTTTTTATCTGATTGAGTAATCAGATAGGGATTTTTAGAATGAGGATTAAGTTGTTTAGGATTGTCTCAATGGTATTCTAACATTATTATATTTCTATAATGGGAAATCACATTGAAGAATCCTACTGGGAATTAGAATGAGTATCATTATGAAGTCCAATGAAGTGTTTACCAACTCATGGGGTAATAAAGAGAAGAACTATTTTAAAATATTACATTCATGAATGTTAATCTGAAATCTAGAACACATATTACCTCATTTTTGGATATTTTAATAACATGAACTATTTTATTGAACATAGTTCTACATGAGTTTAAGGGTGTATCTTATGCATTGTATTCCAAAAAATGATTGTTTTCTGGTTTATTGTGTATTATTGTATTATTTGCAAACCATACCATGGATGTTGATACCCTTTTTGACTAGTGAGAATTTTATGTTCTTATGTTCATCGGGATGTGTGATTTTGTATCCGGAGAGAAAGACATCCTTAACCCGAGATGAAGTTTGCATGAAAATAACAGAAACATGAAAGAAACAAATATCAGGGATTAACCCCACTTCTTCATAGGGATACATCAATCCATCTTGGAAACTAACAAGTGTTATATGAGTGAATTCCCCCTTCACTTATTCCATGTTAAAGAATTTGAAGGATAATTTTTAATAGATAATAAAAATTGGGTGACTAGTAAAAGGATTTCAGTCTATGACATTAAAAACTAACATATCTAGAATGATAAAATGTTTCCTCAACTTATCTATCATGGGTATTATGATCTTGAATCTGCAAAAATTTATATTTCCTCTTACTAATGATAAATATTATGTTACATCATTTGAAAATAAGAATATTTGGAACAAGTGAATGGCTAAAAATTCATTACTATCATCACTTTTTGAAATTTAATTTATAATATTGAAGTTCATTACTATTACTAGTGGTATGTTGGATATGGTGAAAACATTTATGAATGAAATAAAATGGTCAACAAAGATAAGTTAAAAATATGGCTATTAAAGTATGATGAAATTTGGATAGGTTAATATAAATCAGTTGGTGACTTATTTACCAAGGAAAAAGACATTTCTTCACTATCAATGCCTTTGTGTTATGTTGGAAGACTTTACTTTTATTGAAATGATATGGATATTATTACTTGATATGTTTAATGAAAAAGTTCATTTATTAGTGGATAGTGATCCTAAAAATGTACATTTTGTTGATTTTCAAAACACTCTCATCACATGTGAGATGATAAGAGAGAAAGAAATGAAAGAAAAAAAATATGATCATGAAATATATTTCAATTATGCCAATCATGAAATGTCAAATATAGTTGTTGATGAAAAATATTCCTTTGATTATTATTTCGAAAATAAGGTATTAAAAATTCATGATGAATTATTGTCCTCAATTTTTAAAAATACTACAATAGGTAAAAAGAATGTATAAGGGAAAACATTCCTTCAAAATTATTTGAATGTGGAGACTTTAGGAACTTTGAAAAAAAATTCCTCAAAGAAGGAAATAAGTGATTTTGATGATGATAAATGAATTCCAAAAAAACATTGGATGAAATAGGTGGATAAAGTTAAATCATATATTAAATTGAGGGATAAAAACATCTCAAGAAATAATATATTATTTTTTTATATAAATATTATATAGAATAATATAGTAATTATGAATTCTAATATATACTAAGAATGCCGATGTGAATAATTTTTTTAAAAAATTGAACAATGATGAATTCAAAAGATTTAGTCCTGGGGAGAAATAAATACAATTATAATTTCACCAGAAAGAATATTTGAAAGACTCTCCAGGTTTGTTTCAAAGGATTGAGAATGAATATAGGAAATTTAAAATTAAATTTTCCTCACAAAATAATCATGAACTTTGTCTGGCTGATACTATTAATCTACAAGAAGGGATTGATTATTTGAATAAAAATTAATTGTGAAACAAAAGTATAATAAAGATTATTTGGATGTTAAGATTATATATAAAGAAGATTAATTAGAGGTTGTTAAAAAAAATTCTAACGGTGAGTAGAGGGTTACATGTTTCAAAAACACTATATCTAAAATTGGGGAGGTTTATGGGAAGGATAAACTTGATATGGATTAAAATAACATACATAAAAATGATGAAAATGATTTTGAAATTATTTTTATAAGAATAAAGTGGGAAAGATTTATATGTTTTGAATTTTAACAATGTGAAGAATATAGAAGGTTCTAAAAATAATTATTCTTAGAAAATTTATAAAAAATCTTAGTCTGAAATAGTTCATATATCTTATGGTTCTGATAAGAATGAAAATAAAACCATTCTTAAAATGATTTTTTCTGTTGATAATAGAAATCTTGGTGGTCATCAATCCTCTTATAATAAAGATAAGAATGTTTCTGAGAAACATACGCACTACTCTAGTATGTAATTAAGCTATAGAAGTGAATATTTATTCTATTTTACTCCGGGTATTGTTTTATATTCGGAATCATGTTTAATATGTCTTTTCTTAATCATAAAAATAATACTGTTCCAAAAATTATAGAATTAAATTTTTTAATGGGGAGTATATCCCTTTAAAAAAAATTCTAAGAATGATCTAAAAAAAATTCAAAGAATGATGTTTTGATGAAACCTGAGAAAGATTATAAGAAAATTGAAAATAGATTCTAACTTGTAGAATATATTTTTGAAATATGTGAACCCTGTGGAAATCATTACAAATTATTTTGTATTTTGGTACCAACACAAAAAAAAATTGTTAATAATTTCTAGAGACTGGAGATGAAGAAATAAAAAGGGGGAAAAAGATCTTGTTATAGAAACTACTCGTAAAGCTATTAAAGGAGAATGATCATGTGTTATTGATAGTGGGTGATCCTCTCAGGTGATATGAGACATAAATTTATTCAATAATTTTATATAATTAAATGTAGGAATTTTGACATTAATGAATGAAGAGTCACTATAAATCCAATTGGTTAGATCCTAGATCATTTTGAAGGAAAATTTAATATCTAATCAATAATTATATATTAATGGGATGAAACATAAAATTATAACTTTTTGAAAAAATATAGATGGAGGCTAAAACTTTTTATTTGGAATCTATGTTTTTTTTTTGAAAATTGAGAAATATGGAAAGATAGTTATAAGGGGACACATAAAAGAGTTAATATTTTCATTGTTTATAAGGTTCAAAACTCTTGATAATTGTGTAAAATTAAAGAGAATTAGTTATGGAATAATAGGATGGGATACATGTATCATAGAAATACTAGATTTATATATATGAGATATAGTGTTCGAGTATTAATTGATATACCTTAAAATGAATTATTGCTTCATTGTTTTTCAGAAATGAAACATTTTAAAATCGAAGTATGAGATAGATTACATTTGAGGAAAACAACCCCTAGAACATATCCCTTATAATATCTACATAGAAATGAGAAAAATAATAATAATATATATATATATGTGTGTACAAAATCACTGTAATTAATTACTTTACTCACTTCACTTGTGTTATGAATATGAAATAGATTCCTTATTCTCGGAAAATGTGGTATACATTTCAAGTGTAATTATGAGAAGGAATGAAAATATTCAGTGAAAAATATTATAATAGATATTGTTTGGGAATAATAAATGATAATTTTGAAAACTATCTTGAGAAACATGGAGTTGGGCATGAATTTTTTAAATCATACACTCCTTAACAAAATTGGTTCTATTGAAAGAAAAACTAGATATTTTGTGGAAATTATGTAAGCAATATTAATTTAACATGGTCTTATCATTACATTTCTTGGAGAACCATGAGTATATAAATTTATATTCTAATCTTATATTTCTACATTCAATGTTCACATATGACTCCATATGATTTTTTTTAAAATAATCTTTTTTTGAAACACTTTATAGTTTTTTGGAGTACATGAATTATAAAGACGAAATGTGGAAACCTTATAAATTGTGAAAAAATAGGTGAAGATGTAATATTTCTTGGCTAGGCTCTAGAATGAAGAGGATACATATGATTCAACAATGATTTATACTGATTATTTAACTCTGTTTACCTGTAATTTTTTTATAAGGATGAGAAATGAAAATAGAATTATGAAAATATGAATGATTATTATAATGAAGTATTGTCAGATAGGGATTTGGATATGGATGAAGGCAATAGTAGTCCAACCAATGAATAATAATTAGACTCGTCTATTTCATGTGATGAGGATGAATATCAAAAATATCATCCCAAGATAAGGAAACAAGTGGAGGATTATAACATTATTTGTGATTAACATCAAATGGTTTAATCAAGTAGAATATAAAAAATTGTTAAATATATATAATGGTATTTAAAAGTCATGAAGATAGATTTAAATGTTGATATTGAGCATTTAAAATGGGTTTAGCATATAAATGAAAAGCTAGATATGATAGAAAATAATAATGACTAGAAACTCACAACGATGCATGATATTAAAAAAGTTATTCATTTAATGTTGTATTTCTTGAACTATTTTAGTGAATTAGTTGATGTGATAAAAAATAAAGTATTATTATTGTGTAAATTATACCCATATATTGATGGAATTTATTTTTATTAATCATATTTTTTAGTGGAATGGTTATAAATAATCATAATTTTTCTTTCTATTGATTCACAACAACATTACCAAAAACAATTATATGGATGTAAAATCATTATTTTAATGGATATCATGATGAATAAGCATATATTGAACAACAATTTTTTGGGAACAATGAATGTTATATAGAAATTTTTAATAAATCCATGTACGTCCTAAAATATGCACTGGTGGAATTGTATTCCATATGGGATGCTTTCTGATGAAAAAAGTTGTTTCAATGAAAAAATAGTTAACAGAAATCATTTCATGAACTAATGATATGAGTTTCCCTTATTGTAACTATTTATGTTTATAAAATTTTATTTACCATGAATAATGAAATAATATGTGAACCATTTTATGAGGAAATGAAATAATTACATGATATGTTCATGATGGGGGAAATGAAATATAGTCTTGGGTTAAGAGTATTAAAAAATAAGAAACAAGTTTTTTTCTTAATAATATTATTATAGGTTATTTCTTAATATGATATTAATAAAAAATTAAAAACATATTTCAAAAAAAAAATTAGTGGGAACCAAGTTATAAAAATATATAGAAGACATGGATGTTGATCCAAGAGAGTTTTAAAAGAAGGTCAGAAGTTTTTTATATGTGACTCCTTCATGACCCGACATTGTTTCTATTGCATCCTTATGTGCAATATTTCAGAGTGAAATAAAATAATCTCAGATGATGGAGAGAAAAATAATTATTATATATATCAAAGGTACAACAAATATCTGAATTATGTATGATAACTAAGAATGTATTGACTTATTTGGATATTTAAATGATTATTTGGAATGAAATGTTTCTAATATAAGATCTAGTTCTTGTAGATTATTCAATCTGTGAAAGGATTTGTTAGTTATCCTAGAAGTAAACAAAATTCAATACCTCTTTGTATATCTCAAGTTGAGTATGTTTATACCACTCAATATAATACTCAACTTGTGTGGATGAAGTCTCAGTTAAGATATCAACTTTCTGATGTGATGCCACCCTCTCTCTTGGGTTGTTATCATCAAAGTAACATCAATATTATGAGAGATATAGTAAAACATTCTCATTAAAAACATATTAGATTCAAATATCAGTAAATGAAAGAGAATGTAGAGTAGAATTAATTGAAGATGATGCATTTTTCTACATCAAAACAAGTTGCGAAAAATTTCACAAAAACAATAACCAAGGGATATTTTTATAAATTGAGGTTTAATGTGATCATCCAACATACTTCTTATCAAGGTTGAGGTATGTGCATTTATCCATTATCACTTGTAATATTTAGATAGGGTTTTCATGGGGTCAATCAATTCATAAATCTATCCTTTTTAGAATACTATAAATCCAGGGTTTTTTTTGTTTACATTATGAATCAATCATGTAAATGTGTGAACTATTATAATGGTTTGCTGATTGTGTTTTAGGAAAACATTTATCTCAAGAAAGTTGATAAAGTTAATAATATATGAGGATGTTTCATGATAGGTTAATTTTAGACATCATGGGTTTTATATCAATAATTCGTGTTTCCTACAATTAGTTAGCTCAAATAATCTTAAATTTTATGATAATAGGACTTCACATTGTATTTAGTAAGTTCATACAAAAAATGCATAAGAAATGATCATCAGATTAAGGAGATGTTTTCTTATTGAAAAGGTTCATCGAATTGACATTAGTCTTGGAAGAAATATAATGTGATGATAAGAATCTATTGTAGATACTACCTAGCTCTAATGAAATTCATATTATGCTACAAAAATAATCAAATTATCAAATTCAATATAGAAGTCACAATTAATAGAAGAATATAATAAAATAATTATATTTCTAAATTTAATATTTTCTGATCTATGTTAATCAGTGGTTCGATCAATGGAAGTAGAATTGACTGATGGTTGTGATTTTTTATTCTTAATTTGATGTTATAATGATTCTAGTTTATTTCCAGAACAAAATCCATTAGATATAAATCTTCATAGGAAGATGATGATGTGATGAATATTCATAAAAGAAAAGAAGTTGTTGAAGTTGAAGATGTGGGAAGCAGTCCATCAAACACTTTGTTTTACTGATCATCATTGGATGAATTTTTTTTTAAGAATAATGAATCACTTAGGAGATTATAAGACAAATTAATTAGAAAATAAGAAAAGTTTTAATAGACTTTTTTGAAGACTAAAATCATATATCAATAAAAAATGTATTCATCTATTTTCATCAAGATGAAATTCTAGTTGTATTCCATCGCAAGTGGTTCAAAATAAAAAAGAACTATGATATTATGTCAATTGGATCAAGAGTAATCAGACTGAAAATGACACTAATTATATTAGTAATTTATAGAAAGGTCTATTAAAAACATGTTGAAACCAATAAACAACATCAGATACATGATTATCATTGTATTGACCTAAAATATTATAATTGAAAATTCCATATTTGATTTAAGTAAATGTCATATTATATGAAATTAATTTATAATACAAATAGAATCTATTTGTTTTATTATATATAATTTTATTTGAATGAACATTATTTATCATTAATATTGATAATATATATTATGAATAGTGATCACATGACTGGTATAAATATAATGTTTTAACAAATACATTTGAAATAGAAAAAAGAGGTGATAGCCTCAACGAATATTATTTTTTTCCTATAAATTCCATTTATTTGATCTTATGAGGGTGACCGATTTATAGTCATTTTTAAAGACCAATCCCAATCCATGGTCCAACAACATAAGCATGAGAGAAACAATTTACAAGAGATGCTCAAGCTCATCGAGATCACGACCAAAACAATGTTCACCGAATGACCCCATGAAAGCCCGACAATCACACAACTTACTCCGAGGGTGTATATTGTTATGATAAAGAGATATGTATCCATAACATCGAATTATGGTTATGTACATTATTTTTTATTTAATAATGAATATACCTTCATTCTATTATTGTATCGTTTTAAAGGATTTAAAAATAATCGAATTATTTTTTGTTAATATTCAAATTTTATTAAGAAATATATTTTGGTGAATTAATGGATTTTTGAAATATATATTCTTTTAATAAAATATAATAATTAATCTAATTTTATTAATTAAAAATGATCATATAATTTTTAATAATTCAAAGCTAACATTATTTAATGATTGGAAACAATTTTTGACAAAATGAGTCAATTTTTATTAAAGGTTTATTTTCATTTTAAATTTGAAAATTCATATATTTATAAAAATCATTATAGAAAATGAATATTATATTTGGAACTAGGATGTCGAAATTATCCAGTAGTGAAATTTACATATTTTCTAGAGTCAGTCGAAGATTTGGCTAAAAATTTAGTACCATATAAATATATAGTGGGATTTATGACATCATAATAGCCCAATAGTGATGTAATAAACACTATAAAAATTATAATAAGTCAAATATATGATTAAAATTTAAGGTAATGTGTTTTTAGATTGGTTTTAATTATTTTATGAAACCTTAGTGAATCCTGCCAAGGTATAATATATTTTATGACTTTGAATTCGATTCATTAATAATGTGAATCACCTCTACATAATCAGGGCTAATATTTTAATATCATCTACCCTTGGACTTATAAAATAATTTATTCCACTCTTATTTGGAAGAAAAAGTGGGAAAACCTATCAGATGGTTGGTTGTTCTTAATATTAAATTATATAAATTCCAAAACCTATGTTTGTGAAATATTAATGAATTTCCCTATCATTTCCCATATAAACCCACACAATACCCCACATATCATCAATAAAAATAAATCTAGAAAGTCATTACACTAACCTAACATTTTTATTATTCTCTTGTGGTGCTCTGAGCTCTCGAGAATCCCCTCATTTGACTTCTGAAGCCACACACCCAGGTTAGGGTTCCTTAATTCACATTTTTATCCATGTTTACTTATATTGTTACTCCCATTTATTTTCAATTAAAAATGATGGGGTATGTTTTTTTTACCACTACCATAATTCCCTTATTATATGTATATTATGATATATCCTTTACCGCTTATTAATCCCCCTAATGTACACTCTTATCCATGATGAAATTTCATAATAGTCATTTCATTCCTCCTCCTTTATCTTGTTTCTTTATTATGTTACGGCTTCTAATACCTAATTCTATATATAGGAACATGTGTATCTATGACCATATTACTTTCTATTTTATTTATATATAATTATATACCCATTTCCCTCTCATATTCCATTTTTATGAATGTTTATGTCACGTTGTTAAGCGGTCGAAATTACAACATGAATTTCCATTCCAAAAAAATTGTGTAGTTAATACAATACCCATTACCTATCATGTTTGTTCAATATTATTCACATTTTCCTTTTTATTGATAACATACATGTATGAATTCCATATTCCATGACTGTGGAATAAATTATGATGAAGAATGAATACATTTTTTATGATCTATGTGGAACAATTAAGCCTTAGATTGAAATAAAAGTTACTGGTTCGCCCAGAATTATATTGGGATCTAATGCACTGGGTATTGTTTAGTATCATGATATGTCATGATCGGATAAGGGTTTACCTAATTCTTTAATGTTATTTTTTCTACTATGATGTCTTGGTAGTTTATCCTTGCCTTATTATGTAGTGTTTTATGTTTTTTTTCAACATTTCCATGTTATGAAAACCATGATATATCATGATTTATGATTCATGTTCTTTTAGACCACATTGTTATGAATTTCCTAACATGTATTACTAATTTCATGTAATTACACATTTACTCCCATGTTGTGATTTATAGATCACCCCTTTCTTATCTGTGTCCTCAGGTAATCCCATGATGTGTTATGTGTGAAGGAATGTTGTGGTCAGGTAAAGTATGTTTTCAATAATGATGTTAAATTTCATGTTTTATTTTGTTATGTAATGTTTTTAATTCTCAAAGAAACTTGACATATCAATCTTTTAGGTTTTATTCACTGTAGTTTTATGTAATTAATTAATGTATGAATGTAATAAAAAAGTATAGGGATGTTATAATTGGTATCAATAGTAGAAGTAGTTATTTTTTTTGTTTAGGATTACAAAAATCTAGTTAAGTCCTTAGGGATAAAACTACGTAAATGAAAAATAGCAATAAATCTTAGAGTGTGTATAGTAATTGTTTTATCAATTAAATAAATCCATTTCTCGATATGTACATATGTATGTGACTCTGGAACATATATATTTATGGGTAAATCACGAAAACACCGCATTGATCTAGACTCGAATGGGAATTGGTGCATGAAAATGGGGCCATACAACACTATTGGATTGACAATCTAGGGGGAATGATTTGGTAAATTCACTAGATTATTATGAACAATTATTAAGAAAGAAAGACCATAAAAATATACATTAGGAAATATATAATGGATAACATTAATTAGAGCCTATAAATTAATAAGTTATGGAAATGAATTGAATTTATAAGTAATACCATTATTTTCATTGGATTCCCTATTATTGGATTAAAAGTTTATAATAATTATCCCTAATTTTATTTTTATTAAAACAAATGGTTTTTAATAGGAGGAATCATGCAAACAACTGATGTGATGAGCAATGTAATTACTTCCCGAATTATTTTCTCAGTCTTATGGGAGTAGAAATAAAAAACATTTCCATGATACTCCCACATTAATCTCATATTTTTAATAGAAACTGGGTTCAAGATAGAATTACAACCCAATCCCTATGAATGAAAAGGTCGCAATTAATAGCATCATGAGAAAAAGGCCTCCAACTTTAATTTTTTTATTTTATCCATCTATAAGAGAATAATGAATCAACTCCATTGAGAAGATCGTCTTCGCCCATCAATGATCCAATCAAGAGATGTTTCATCTAGTTGTTATCATATAGAGGGTGATGTTTATCGAGGGTGTTCATTGACTAAAAATATCAATCCTGAGGAAGGAATTTAGGCCATGAGATTGATGGATTTCTTGAAAATATTTTCCGAAAATATTTTTCCTACACCCTCCGACATAAGATGGAATGGGACTTACTTGTACTCTATGAATAAAAGATTATTAATCCATCAGGGTGTACAAGGAGAAATTCACAAGGATTGAATGATACAACACCATATTTTTTGTTACCCATAAATACATGGATGTATGCTTATTTTTTATGAAAATAATATCCTACGGAAAGACCTAGAGATCCATGACATTCATATCTTTGAAGAAATTATTCTCCATTTCCTCAAAACAGAAATAGAAATAAAAAAAACATTGGGGTATAACAAGGATAAGAAGTGGAAGGTGGAGTAAAGGATTTTCACTATGATAGAGAAATATCATGGTGCCAAAATAATTGAACATCTCTCTTTACAAAGGTATAGAAATAAGCACCCTATAAACTACCTGAAGGGGGATGAGTGAATTTTGTAGGTGCAAGAATGTAGGGCACCTAGCCAATAATTCATGGAAAGAAAAAGTAGTTACTACATAGAGGAAAGGAATGCTCCACTAAACCCTCAGTGCATTGGTCATTAATATAACTATAAGGATCTAAAGAATGTATCAAACCATTACACAAAGACATGGGTGTTCAGAGGCAACCAACAACATCCAATGAAAAAAGAGTGATCATTTTACATCACTACCAAATAAGTGAATTCCATTAAAAAAGTGGTGATATGTATGCCTGTTATTCATTCATGAATAGAGAAATTCCTTTTTGATTCTTGTTATATTCATTCTTTTATATATAAAATGTTTAGTAGAACTATCCAAACACCCCAAAAAATAATTGATGTAGAGATATTAGTGAAAAGAGATAATGGCGAAATTATAGTATCTCTTGTATATGACTCCTCCACCATCAAAATATGTGGGTTAAACTTCATGGATAACCATATCATACTTACCTTGGTGAAATTTATTATAATTCATGGCATTGATTGGATTTCCCTATATAGAACCGACACAAATTTCTGTGCGAGGGAAATCAATCTCAATATGGAATATAATCCCATGACTCTATATAAGAGCAAGGAGGAGATGGAAATTTTTTTAGAACCATAATACAAAGCATGGATATCACTACCATATTATAATTATTATGTTTCATAGATGATTGAGTGAAATGAATGATCCATCCTCAAAGAAATTTACATTAAGAGGGAATTCACTGGTGTGTTTTCCAATGAAGTGATTGTACTTTATCCAAAAAGGGATGTTGAGTTATTGATTAAACTTATACCTGGGGAATTTCCAATATCCATGAATCTATATAGAATAGATATTGGGGATCTTGAAGAGCTAATTAATCAACAACAAGATATTCTGGATGAATGGTTTATATGACCATGTGCTTCATCATGGGGTGCACCAATACTTTTTTGTCAAGAATAAGGATGGTTCAATGCACCTTTGAATTGTTTATCATGAGCTCAACAAAAGAACAATATATAAAAAGTATCGTGATCCACAAATTTATGACTTCTTTGGTCAACTATGTAGAGAACAATACTTCTCCAAGGTGGAGTTGTGGTCAGGATATTACCATGTAAGGGTGAAGAATAAGGATATCCCCAAGAGGGATTTTGGTACATGGTATGAGCACTATAAATTTATATTAATTCCTTTAGACCTCATTAATAATCCAATAATATTTATGTACTTAATGAATATAGTCTTAGTAGATTATTTCAACAAATTTGTGGTTGTCTTTATTGGTGATATTCTATTATACTCAAAAACTAAGAATTATCATGATGATCATTTAAATTACTATTCTAATGACCTTGTGAATGGAAAATATTTATTCCAGGTATAGAAAATGTGTTTTATGGTTTAAAGAAGCCTTTTTATAGGTGTATATCATCACATGTATTGAGAAATATGTGGAACCTTCAATAAATGACGCCATTGAAGGATGGGTGAGTCTATCATCACATATATAAATCTATAGTTTCTTGAGATTATCTACATATTATTGTCGATTTGTGAGAAATTTATCTTTATTTTCAAATCCTATAGCCATGGTAACTTTGAAGGGAGTAATGTTTTATTGGAATAATGAATGTGATGATAGATTCAAGGAATTTAATAAGAGTATTATCACTGCGCCCATGCTCACACTACCCACAAGTGGATATATTTTTGTAGATTTTAGTGATGCTTCGAAGAAGGATATCTGGTGTTTGTTGATATAAAATAAAAATGTCAACTCTTATGCTTCTAAGATGTTTAATGTTCATGAGTAGAACTATATAACACATTATCTTGAGTTGGAAGCAGTGATCTTCACTTCGAAAATTTGGAGACATTACCTCTTTGGTTTTAGGTGTGAAATATATATGGATCACAAAATCATCATGTATATATTCACATAGAAATATTTGAATTTCACGAACAATGTGTTTTAGTGATGATCAATGACTATGACTTCTCAATTCACTTCCATCCAAGGAAAGGGAATAATGTGGCTGATGTGCTATGTATAAAGGATCCAGAAACTCTTTTATTGATGAGAATTGAGAAGGATATAATCTTTTTAGACATAAAGAAGTTGGACATGATAATCATAATGGAATGAAAACTATCAATCCTTTTAGAAATTATTTTTCAACCATCCCTTCTATAGGTGTTAAAGGATGCTCAAATAGATGATGTGGGAATTGAAATGATACTCTAAACAATTAAAAAGTTAAAATCATCAAATTTCAATGTTAATATTTTGTATGATTTGGGTCAAGAACATATGTACTATAAAATCATGAGTTAAAGAAGGATATGTTGGATGATGTACATTTAAGAACCATCTCTATCAACCGAGGAATCAGAAGGATCTATCGAGATTTTAAGGATAATATTGGTGAGAAAATATAAAGAAGTTTCTCGCATAATATACATCAAGATGTCTTGTATGTCAAAAAGTGAATGCGGAAATGAAAAAATATAAGGGGATTATTCATCCATTACCCATAAAAAATGGAAATAGGGTAAAATCACCATGTACTTCGTCATCAGGCTTCCTAAGACATATATAATAAACAATTCTTTCTGCGTTTTAGTGTAGTTTCATAAAATTATTATAAATTTTATTGTGATTCTAGATAATTTTTGTTGGATAATATTTCATGGATATACATCAAATAAGTGGTGAGGATTCTTGGTGTAACAAAGTCTACTATATCTGAATTCAGTCTAAGATTCACCTCTACGTATTGGAAGAGTCTCTAAAAGGCTCTAAATACTGAGTTAAAATATAGCATGACCTATCACCATCAAACGAATAGTCAATCAGAGTAGTCTATCCAGACACTTGAGGATATGTTGAATGAATGATCAATGAATTTCAAAGGAGGATAAGACTAACATCTTCATCTGTTTGACTTCCCTTAAAATAAAAAATTTCAATCAAGCATACAAATGTGTCCCTATGAATCCCATTATGGGAAGTAGAGCATAACTACAACATGATGGGATGAAGTAGGGGAATGAAAACTATTAGGTTCTGAAATGGTTGTGTAAATGGTATAGAAGGATGAGACCATTCATCAGCACATCCAGTCTTCTCATTGTTGACATAAAAGATGCGGGTAATCATTATTGAGCCCAACATATTGATGTTGGGGACATGATATTCCTATGTATATCTCTATTAAATAAAATTATGACATTTGGTAAGATGGTAAAGCGTTGTCCCAGATACATTAGACCAATTGATATCCTTCATCGCACCAGTCTGGTTTCCTATAAATTAGCACTCCCACCTATCCAATCTCAAGTAGATTATGTATTCCATGTATCTCTATTGAGAAAGTAAATTTCATACCCCTCTCATGTACTAAATCAATGTGTTGGACCATTATAGAATGGAATATCTTATAAAGGGAATCCAGTGATGATGTTAGATCATAGAGAAAATGTTCATTGAAATAATTCAATTCACAATGTTGAATTGATGTGAAGAAACAAAAAATTTGAATAAGTAATGTGGGAACAAGAGAAAGTGTTGAAATAGATTCACCCTCATTTGTTTTAATTTTGAAAATTAATATTTGTAGGGATAAAATTTTAAAGGGGAAATATTGTAACAACCCAAACTATTATAAATGAAATTTTGATTTTCACTTAATTAGATTGATTAATTTGTAAAATGGTAATAGAAAACACATGCACACTATTTCTTTTACTATATAAAATTGGATTTAAATTAATGTAATGTATATTTATCATTGATTATATAGTCATTGAACAATGATCACATGACATGTGTAATTATATGGTTTTAAAAAATTCTTTTAAAAACAATGATAGGTGGTGATTGCCTCAACCAGTAAGGTTATTCCCTAGAAAAACCATTAATGAGAGTTCCTCAGGGATAAATCATTTTTGGGATTTTCCCTCGACCACTACCATGTCATGATCCAACATGTTAAGAATTAGAGAAACCATTTACACGAGAAGTTAAAGATCATCAAGATCATGACTGAAACCATGTTCACCAAATAATCCAATTAAAGCCCCACAGTCACACACCATATGCATAGAGAATATACCAGTGTAATAATGAGATATGTATCAAAATATTATTATTAAATTGCATTTGTTAAATATAAATGAGAATATAATTTTTATGAAGTCAAAGGTAATCTTTTTTTGTGGTTTGAAAAAAAATTTCATCAAAACTAGTCATTTTTAATAAATATAGTTTCTCATTTAAAAGAATAAATTTACATATTGACCAAAAAATTTAGATTAAAGAAATAATATTATTGTAATCATGATGTAAAAATTAACCAATGGTGATTTATTCATAATTTTATGAGGCACTCTAATTTTTCGTTTAAAATTAAACACCATATAAATATATAGTGTATTATATGAGATAATAATATCCCAATACTGATGTAATAAACACTATAAAAGGTATTTTCGGCCAAATATATCCTTTAACTTTTAATTATTTTTAATTTATATTTTTTTACTTATTTGATAAATCGTTTGTGAATCCTCCAAAATGTATAATATATTTTGTGAATTTAAGTTCATTTATTTAATAATGTGACTTACCTCAACATAGACAAGGCTAATATTGTAATATATTCGGCCCTTTTAATTATAGAATATTTTTTTCCACTCCACACTAAAAAAAACCATGGGGAAAACCATTGGAATTATTGTGTATTTGAATATTTAATTATATAGATTCCAAACCACAAATTTGTGAAATATTAAACAATTCACCTGTAATTTACAATATAAAACCTATTAAATTCACAGATATCTCACTAAAGATATATATATAGCATCCGCACTCTATTATCCACTCTCTATAATTCTCCAATGGTTACTCAAGTTCTCAATAATTTCCACATCAAGGTTTTGAAGTCACACACTCAAGTAATAGTTCCTTCTATTATTATTTTTCAAGTATCCTTAAATTTTTACACCCTTTTGTTTTTAATTAAAAATAATGTGGTATGATTTTTAACCTTCCCATTATGACAACACTTCTTTTTATTACAACTTAAACATGATTTATTACATAAAACATCACTTGATAAAACAAAGAAGATTAAGAGGATTAGTGTCTTTGGGGAATAGGATCATTACATAAAAAATTAAAACATGAAATACAACATCTTTATTGAAAACTCCCTTTACACGACCACTACATTCACTCGTACTTAGCATTTAATGGGATAACATGAGGACATGCATAAGAAAAGTGTGAGCTATAAAGCCCAGTAAGAGAGTACACATGGAATAACATGAGGAGTACAATACATGTTAGGCAATAGGCATGTCAATAGAGCATAATATAAACATGAACATAAAGGCATGATAAAGCATGATAATCATAACATGGAAATGTGGAAACAACACTTAACATTGAATTAGCATGAGCCAAGGCTCATTTCACATGGAGAATGAGTAAACTCTCATTGCACATGAAGCATGAGTAAACCCTCGTTTCACTTGAATTATCACGAGTCAAAACTCATTGCAATGACATATCATGATACTATACTTTACCCAATGCATTGGAGTGCTATAAGGGCTCACCCTTCTTAAACTTTTCATTCCATGCATAAGTGTGCCACATGTATAATAAAACATGGATTCATAAAACATAATCATTTATTCCATGATAAAGTAATGTGGAATTATACATGAAACTTTACAATCAATATGTAAATGTGCATAAAAGTGAATACCCTTGATGGAGAAATGGGTATGGTATTCACTACATAATGACATTGGCTTAGAAAATCTGCGTGATTTCGGCAGCGTAACGGTGTGACATAAGAATTCGTAAAAAAGGTTGACAAGAGATAAAGGGTTTACTCATCATATTTGCATGTAATGGAAAGTAAAGAGTTCATATAGATACATGTACCAACACTTGTAATGGAATTTATATTCATGATACAAATGTATTTCTTGAATGTAAAAGAGGAGAGAGAAGTTCCTTTCGGAATTTCGGCATAGTAATGGGTGTACATGGGAGGCATTTAATGAGAGAGAAAGGGGTATCCCATAATTCAAACAATAAGAGGGAATTATGGGGGAGGTGTGAAAACATACCCTAAAATTCATAATTGAATTAAAAGGGCAATACAATTTAATGAAAATTGACAAAAATGAGAAAGGAAGAAAAAACCCTTACATGGAAGTGTGCTTCCAAAGGCTAGATAGAGGCTTGTGAGAGGCTTATTGGGAGCATGGGTAACCTTGGGAGGATTCTAGAGAGAGTAGGGAAGAGTTTGGACGAAATCCAAGTGATTTTAGTGAGGAGGAAGTGGGAGCTTGGGTGGGTTTGTATAGTAAAGGTGAGTAAATTTTTTATTATTAAGGTTTCAGTCCCCTTACATTAAATTAATCCAAACCACAAACCATCCCATGGTTTTTTCTAATGATTTTTGGCAAAGGGAAGAGGAAAAAATATTTTATAAGGCCCAAGTCCGAACTTCTTAAAATAATAAGGTTGCTTATGTGGAGGTGAGTCACACTCCCATGGAAATTAATTTAAAAAGGCAAAGTGTTGAATAAGTCTTGAGGGGTTCATTAATGCTTTGAAAAATAAGTCCAAAAAACCCAAAATCACATTATTTTAATTATAAAACATATATTGGCCGAACATAAGGATTATAGTATTTTATTACATCACCATTGGGTCATTATGATGTCATAAAACACATTATATATTTAAAAGTTATTTAGTTTTTACCCAAAAATTTGACTGTCTTCAAAAATTATGAAAAATTCACCATTAGATAATTTCGACGTCCTGATTCCAGAAATGAAATTTATTTTATCTAAAAAAATTCTATTTATTTTAATTTTCACTTTTAAAATAAAAACCAATATTTATTGAAAATTCATGGGTTTTGATAGAAATGGCTTTCAAACCTTAATAAAAATTTTAATTCCATTCATAAAATTATAAGTTATTTTATATTTAATAAAAATTAATATAATAATAATATTATTATATTATTAAAATATTATATAATTCAAAAATCCCTTAATTTAATAAAATAGATTTCTTAATTAAATAATAACTAAAAACACCATTTTTACTTAAAAAACTATTTAGAATGTATCAAAAATGACTAGAAATTATATTCATTATTATATAAAAAAATAATGTAAATGAACATAGTACTACATATTTGTTATATAACCCCTTAAAACAGCCTCATAAGACCTAAGGGTAAGGTGTGCGATGGTGACATACTCTTGGGGTGGCTCGGATAACATCGTTCGAGTGATAATCTCTATCAACTTCCACTTTTCCCATAGAAGGTCATGTTTGAGATTGACATAATGAATCTCATCTTGGGCTTGTTCAACGGAGAAGCCCAAAGACGCCACCTCTTTTCCAAGTTCCAACATATGGGCATCGTATGGGGAAAATCTACTGGATGAGGCCATCGCTTCCTTTGTCTAAGTAAAATTGGGTTCGTTAAAGCCTTATATTTATACTAATCATGCGATCACTGTTCAACGACAATAAAAGTAACGGTCACAACTCTTATCATAAACCCAAAGAAGTTGACATCTTATAAAAACATTTTTCATAAAGATACATTTAACTGGATCAAGAGGGATTTTCCATTAATGAAACTTTGGGTCGTTACAATATTCCCCCCTTAAGAAATTTCTCCCTCGAAATTTTCCTTTTCCCACACTAAAACAAAAGTGGGTAACTCAGATTCATCATATCCTCCGACTCCCAAGTCACTTCTTCAAACATGTGGTTTCTCCACAACACCTTGATGAGGGGCATTGTCTTATTTTGTAGAACGTTTTCTCTATGATCTAAGATCTTCCCTGGTTGCTCCTCATAAGAAAGATTGTCTTCTAATTGTACCACCTCAGAAGAGAGTACATGTGAAGGGTCTGGTATGTACTTCCTAAAGAGGGATACATGAAAGACATCATGAACCTTGGCCATGGTAGGTGGAAGTGCTAGTTGATAGGCCATAGCCCCAACACGATCAAGAATCTCGGAGGAGCCGATGTACCTTAGATTTAACTTACCTTTCTTTCCAAACCTCATTAACTTCTTCCACAGAGATATGCGTAGAAGCACCATGTATCCAACTTTAAACTCATGGTCTCATCGATGATTATCTGCATAACTCTTCTATCGACTCTGGGCTGCCTTGATATGCTTCTTAATGGTTTTCACCTTCTCCACCATTTCCTCGACCATTTCTGGTCCAAGAAGCATACGTTCACTGACCTCATCCTAACACTCTAGTGTTCTGAACCTTTTCCCATACAGGGCTTCATATGGTACCATTTGGATGCTCGAGTGGGAACTATTATAATAAGAGAACTCAACTAGAGGAATATGTTGATCCCATCCTCCTTTAAAGTCCATTCAGCATGCTATAAACATATCCTCAAGTGTTTGGATATTCCGATCAGATTGGCCATCAGTTTGAGGATGATAGGTCATACTAAAGTTCAGTTCAGTATTCAGAGCATGTCGAATACTCTTCCAAAACATAGAGGTGAATCTTGGATCTCGGTCAGACACAATAGATAGTAGTACTACATGCAAACTTACCAGTTTCCTAATATATATCCACGCCAGTTGATCCAATGAAAAATCCTCTCGAATAGAAATGAAGTGTGCAGTCTTTGTAAGATGATCCACAACAACCTAGATTGCATTGTTGCCTTTGGATGTCCTTGGAAGTCCGGTGACAAAGTCTATGGTGATGTTCTCCCATTTCCATTCTTGTATGGGAAATGGTTGCATCATCCGCTTAGACTTCTGCCTCTCTGCTTTCACATGCTGACACACCTGGCACTTTGATGTATATTCAGCGATCTCCTTCTTCATATTATCCCACCAAAAGTTTTGTCAAAGATCTCGATACATCTTTGTGCTCCCTCGGTGAATAGAGAAATTTGGACTATGTGCATCATCCAAAAGTCCCTTCTTCAGCTCCGAACTTGATGGAACACATAGTCTTTTCCAAAACTGCACAATTCCTTCTTCATTAACATTAAACTACAAGGATTTCCCCTTTTTGATAGCTTCCACTTTTCCTTGAATTCCCACATCATCCTTTTGAGAATCCTTTAACCTTTCCAAAAGAGATTGTTGAGCAATCATTTTTGAAAGGATTGATGATGTTCCCTTCTTTATGATTCCCACGTCCATCTTAATCAGGTCTAAGAATATTGGATCCTTCTCAATTATCATCATTGATAGAATCGCTGGATCCTTTCTACTTAGGGCATCTACCACCTTGTTCACTTTCCCATGGTAGTAATGTATTGAACAGTCATAATCTTTGATGAGCTCTATCAATCTTCTCTAGAGCATATTAAGCTCTTTCTGTGTGAATATATATGTAAGACTCTTGTGGTCAGTATATATCTCACATTTATCTCCATAGAGATAATGCCGCCAGATTTTCAAGGAAAAGATATCACTTTATCATTCTGCATCAACACACATCCTAAGCCTTTTTTTTCGTAGCATCAATGAATACCACAAAAAGCTCCCCACTAGTGGGTAAAGTGAGCACGGGTGCACTGATAAGCCTCCTTTTCTACTCCTTGAAGCTTTCTTCGCATTCATCACTCCAAGAAAACTTTAATCCCTTTCGAGTTAGGTTGGTAAGAGGGATGGACAATCATGAGAAATTTCTCACAAATCGTCGATAATATCAAGCTAACCCCAAGAAGCTACGGATATCCATTACTGATGTTTCCCTCTACCTTCCCTCAATTTTATCTATTTTGGAGGGGTCTATAGATATACCATTTCTTGTGATGATATGGCCCAAGAATGAGACCTCCTTCAACTAGAAGTCACACATGTTGTACTTTTCATAGAGCTTCTCCTTGCGCAATGTCTCTAATACAGTTTTTAAATGCTCCTCATGATCCTCCTTGGTTTTGGATTATATTAGAATACCATCTATAAAGACTACCAAAAATTTGTCAAGGTAATCCCTAAAGACTCTATTTATCAAGTCCATGAATATTTCTATAGAATTGGTGAGTCCAAAAGGAATTACTATGAATTCATAGTGCCCGTATCTTGTACGAAAAGCAGTCTTGGGGACATCTTCCATATTCACCCTTACTTGATAATATCCCGACCGCAAGTCCACCTTGGAGAAGTACTGTGCTCCACACAGCTGATCAAAAAATTCATCGATTCTTGAGAGAGGATACTTGTTCTTTATCATGATTTTGTTAAGTTCACGATAATCGATGCAAATCCGCATTGACGCATCCTTCTTCCTGACGATGTGGACTGGTGCACCCCATGGTGAAGCACTTGGGTGTATAAACCCTTTATCCAGATTCTCTTGTAGTTGTTTCTTCAGCTCTTCAAGCTCTAAAACAGCCATTATATATAGAGTCTTGGATATTCGTAATGCCCCATGTATAAGTTCAATTTAGAACTCAACATCTCTTCTTGGAGGAAGACCATGCAGTTCCTCGGGAAACACTTCAGCGAATTCCCTCACGATAGACATTTCTTCAAGGATGGTTTCTTCCTTGGACTCAATCCTCTGAGCCAGATATGCATGCTCATAAGGTAGTAATATCCATGCTTGAGATGATGGAGCTAAAGGAGATTCATCTTCCTTCGTACACTTGTAAAGAATCGGGGGTCGGTTCTCCCTATGGAGTGTGATTTCCCTCTCCTGAAAATTAATGTTGGCTCTATATAAGGAAATCCAATCCATACCAAGAATTGCATCAAATTCCACCAGAGGGAGTATGACGAGGTTTTTCAGGAAATTCAATCCACATATTATAACACGGGAGGACTTGTACTAATGGGATGCAAAGATTGCCCCATTTTCCGTACTCACTGACATTTTTACTTCCATGATTTGTGGTGGTGATGGGATT
Source organism: Viscum album (assembly GCA_963277665.1). Lineage (NCBI taxonomy): Eukaryota > Viridiplantae > Streptophyta > Magnoliopsida > Santalales > Viscaceae > Viscum > Viscum album. Next base: position 1,464,870,892 of record OY728135.1, on the reverse strand, counting down.
GTTCTACTAATCATTAGAGATATAAACGAATGTGTAGTACCTGAATCAAAAAGTATGTTCGCTATTCTTGAATGAATAACTAGCGTACCTGTCACCACTTTGTTGTCGGGGTTCACTTCCGCAGAAGTGATGGAAAAAGCTCTTCCTTGTTGTCTTGGAGGTTGTTGGTTGCCTTCGATAACCCATGGATTAGGGCACTGATTTTCAAAATGACCTGGTTCTTTACATTTGTAGCATTTAACAACGCGTTGAGGTTCGAACGGAGCGTTCCTCTCCTCTGTTGCATTCGCGGGTCATTCTTGCCGACAGTTAACAGCTAGGTGCCCTTCTCTTCCACACCTGAATCATTTTCTCGTCCCCTTAAAGCAATTTCCAAGGTTCTTCTTTCCACACTATTGGAATGTGGGGTGCTGGAACTTCTTAGCGCCATTGGATTTATCCATCGGACGACTTTAATTAAAGTACACCTTACGCTTCTTGTCCCCATGATACCCCTATGATTCACCATTCTCCATTTTGACCTTGAGGGCACATCGGACAATTTCCTCATAGCTGTCGAAGTCACGGATCGCTAATGCTTTCTACAAGCTAGACATCAGCCCACCAAAGAAGCAGTCAACCTTGCATTCAGGGGTAATGACAAATCCATAAGCGTATCGTGCAAGCCTTGTGAAGTTTCCCTCGTATGATCCAATAGATTCTTTATCTTTTTTCTCGCGGGAAAGGAAGTCCCTTTCCATCTTAAGCGGGAGGGTGCACGGAAAATATTTATCGAAAAAAATCTTTCAGGATTCCTTTTATCCCAAAGGCTCGATCTCCTCCTAAGGCTTCGTATTTTTAGTCAAAGTCCATCATTGATCATCTTCACCCTCCATAAGATAAGCATCCATAAGAACCTTCTCTTGTTCAGAACATTGAAGGATGGAGATGATCTTTTCAATGGAGTTGATCCATTGTTCAGCGATCATGGGATCAGATGGTCCACTAAAAGTAGGAGGCCTTGTCTCATGAAGCTCTCGATAGTGACTAGTTCATTCTCAGGGGGGGTTGAATGTTCCTCTTGACCCATATTTCTATTAAAAACATGAGTTAGCTGAGTGGGAAGCGTGACAATGTTCGTGATTCCCGCTCCCATTAGATTGGGCATCTCATTAGTACAATCATCACACTGATCTTCATAACGGTTGTTAGCCCGAGTCCTCCTATTACCGATCATTGGCTGGAATAAAAGGAATGTTAGGGGTAACACATAAAGGGTAATCCAAATACAAAAGTTTATGACTTATAAATTCAGTTTAATTTCTTTAACTAATGAGTCTATAGGATTCAATTTAGGATTTTCATGATCTACTTTCTAACATATATTCTTAGGGGAATTTTTCCCTTAATAAGGGTTCATAATAAGATTGTGAATTTATCAAAACATATCCCCTGGGAGTGTCATAACCAAGATTGAAGAAAGACCCTTTGTCGTGCACCATTTCCCGTTCGATTCTAGCTCAAAGCGGTGTTTTCGGGTTTTACCCCTAGGATACATCTGTGCCAGAGCCGCCTCTACCTGCTCGTATCCAGACAGGGATTTATTTGTTTGATAAACCACATACATAGTATTTACCAAAACTTAGGGATGTTTTTATTATACTTAGTCTTGTATCTAAGGATTTACTAGGGTTTTCCTAATCCCAAAAATAACTAAACCTATTCTCTGATTCCAACTATGACTACCCTGATTTTTATTACAACTTAAACATGCTTTATTACATAAAACATCAATTGATACAACAAATAAGATCGAGAGGTTTAGTGTTTTTGGGGCTTAGGATCATTACATAAAAACTTAAAACATGAAATACAACATCTTTATTGAAAACTCCCTTTACATGACCACTTCATTCCCTCGTACATAGTATTTCATCGGATAACCTGAGGACATGCATAAGTAAAGGGTGAGCTATAAAGCCTAGTAAGGGAGTACACATGGAATAACATGAGGAGTACAATACTTGTTAGGCAATAGTAATTTCAATAGAGAATAATATAAACATGAACATAAAGGCATGATAAAGCATGATAATCATAACATGGAAATGTGGAAACAACACTTAACATTGAATTAGCATGAGCCGAGGCTCATTGCGCATGGAGCATGAGTAAACCCTCATTGCACATGAAGCACAAGTAAACCCTCGTTGAACTTGAATTAGCATGAGTCAACACTCATTGCACATGACTTATCATGATAATATACTTTACTCAATTCATTGGAGTGCTATAAGGGCACACCCTTCTTAAACATTTCATTTCATGCATAAGTGTGCCACATAGATCATAAAACATGGATTCATAAAACATAATCATTTATTCCACGATAAAGGAATATGGAATTAATACATGAAACATTACAATAAATATGTAAATTTTCATATAGGTTAATACCCTTGATGGAGAAATGGGCATGGTATTCACTACACAATGACATTGGCTTAGAAAATCGGTGTGATTTCGGCAGCGTAATGGCGTGACATAAGAATTCATAAAAAAGGTCGATGAGAGAGAAATGGGTACCTCATCATATTTACATGTAATGGAAAGTAAGTAGGTCATATATATACATGTACCAACAATTTTAATGGAATTTATATTCATGATACAAAATTATTTCTTGAATGTAAAAGAGGAGAGAGAAGTTCCATTCGGAATTTCGACATAGTAACAGGTGTACATGGGAGGCATTTAATGAGAGAGAAAGGGGTCTCACATCATTCAAACAATAAGAGGGAAGTATGGGGGAGGTGAAAAACCATACCCCAACATTCATAATTGAAATTAAAAGGGAAATACAATTTAATGAAAATTGACAAAAATGAGATAGGAAGAAAAAACCCTTACTTGGAAGTGTGGTTCCAAAGGCTAGAGAGAGGCTTGTGAGAGGCTTATTGTGAGCTTGGGGAACATTGGGAGGATTCTAGAGAGAGTAGGGCAGAGGTTAGACGAACTCCAAGGGATTTTAGTGAGGAGGAAGTGGGAGCTTGGGTGTGTTTATATAGGAAAGGTGAGGGAATTCTTTATTATTTAGGTTTGGGTCCCCTTACATTAAATTAATCCAAACCACAAACCATCCCATTGTTTTTGCCCATGGTATTTTGAAAAGGGAAGAGGAAAACAATATTTTATAATTCCCAAGTCCGAACTTCTTAAAATAATAAGGTTTCTTATGTGGAGGTGAGTCACACTCCCATGGAAATTAATTTAAAAAGGAAAAGTGTTGAATAAGTCTTGAGGGGTTCATTAATGCTTTGAAAAATAAGTCAAAAAAACCCAAAATCACTTTATTTTAATGATAAAACATATATTGGAAGAAAATAATGATTATAGTGTTTTATTACATCACCATTGGGTCATTATGATGTCATAAATCACATTATATATTTAAACGGTATTTAATTTTTACCCAAAAATTTGACTGTCTCAGAAAATTATGAAAAATTCACCGTTGGATAATTTTGACGTCCTGACTCCATAAATGACATTTATTTTATCTAAAAACAATTATAAATATATTAATTTTCACTTTTAAAATAAAAACCAACATTTATTGAAAATTCACGGGTTTTGAGAGAAACAGCTTTCAAGCCTTAATAAAAATTTTAATTTCATTCATAAAATTAGGAGATCTTTTATATTTAATAAAAAATAATTTAATAATAATATTATTATTTTATTAAAATATTATTTAATTCAAAAATCCCTTAATTTAAGAAAATATATTTCTTAATTAAATAATAACTAAAAACACCATTTGTACTTTAAAAACTATTCACAATGTATCAAAAATGACTAGATATTATAATCATTATTATATACAAAAATAATGTACATGAACAAAGTACTAATTATTTGTAACATAACCCCTTAAAACAGACGCATAAGACCTAAGGGTAAGGTGTGCGATGGTGACAGACTCTTGGGGTGACTCGGATAACATCGCTCGAGTGGTAATATCTATCAACATCCACTTTTCCCGTAGACGGTCACGTTTGAGCTTGACATAATGAAGCTCAACTTGGGCTTGGTCAAGGGCGAAGCCCAAAGATGCCACCTCTTTTCCGAGCTCCGACAAATGGGCTTCGTATGGGGCAATTCTACTGGATGAGTCCATCACATCCTTTGTATGAGTAAAATTGGGTTCATTAAAGCGTTATTTTTATACAAATCATGCATCCACTATTCAACGGCTATAAAAGTAACAGTCACAACTCTTTCATAAAACCAAAGAAGTTGACATCTTATAAAAACAATTCTCATAAAGAGACATTTAACTTGATAAAGAGGGATTTTCCATTAATGAAACATTGGGTCGGTACACCCATACTTATCTTATTATTTTTGAATGATAATTAACCCTTTCCCTCCCATTAATCCCTACATGTAAACCTTCCACCTTGCCAAAATTTTGTTAGAGTTATTACATTCAACCTCTTTGTTAAAATTCCTTTATTATTTTATGCCTTCTATTTCCAAATTCAATATCATTGTACATGTGTTTATATAGCTATGTTATTGTCCATTTCATGTATATATGGTTAGAGACCACTTTCTCTTACATCAACCCTTTTTATGAATTTTTTTATTGTCGTCAGGTTTCTGAAATTACACTATGAATTTCTATTCCAAAACAATTTTGTAGTTAATAACATATCCATTACTTATCATTGGTGTTATCATTCAGGACCTTATACAATTTTTCTATACATTAATGTATGTACTTCATACTCATTGATTGTGGAATAAATTTTGATGATAAATGAATCCTTTATTTATGATCAATTTGATACACTTATGCATCAAAATTTAATGAACGTCACTTTTGCGCCTGAAATAATATAGTGCTATAATGAATTGGGTAATGTTTAGTATCATGATATGTCCTATTGGTATAAGGTATTGCCTAATAACTTTATGGAACTCTTTCCAATATGATTTCTTTTAATTTTCTCATGGACATACGATGTAGTGTTTAATGTAATTTCCACATTTCAATGTTATGGAAATCATGTTATATCATGATTTATGATTCTTATTCATTTACTCCTCATTGAAATGCTTCGCCTAGCATGTATTACTACCTTCATGTTGTTCCATGTTTACTCCCTTGTATTTATAGCTCAACCCATTCTTATACATTTCCATAGGTTACCCCATACATTGTTAAGTATGAGTTAATGATGTGGTCATGTAAAAGAGTGTTTCAATAAGGATTTTGTATTTCATGTTTGATGTTTTCATGTAATGTTCATAATTCTCAAATACAGTAGCCTAATTGATATTTTGGGGTGTATTTAGTTTAATATTTTGTAATTAAATAATTTATAAATGGAAAAATATAGTACATGGCTCCTATAATCATCTTGAAGAAAAGATTAAAATAATATTTTTTTCTACCACCCAAAAAAGAAATGTCAAGGGGGGATCTGGAATGGTAGGTTGAAGCAGTTTCTAAAATTTTGTCATGAATTCCATCAGAATGAGCACTTTGTTTTGAGGTTCATCATGAGATATTATTTTTTCATAATTTTTTTGTCTTTCAATCAGATTGGATAAAATTAAATAAATAATATGATTAGTTATTCATAATGAATAAATTTTAACAGGAAGATTAATATTTCATGTGGTGAGAAAAAATGAAATTAAAAACATATTGTTTTTAATTTTTATTCATCTTATTGAGAAAATTAGAATGTAGAATCAAAATAAAAATAATTTCGGTAAAGAAGTTTTAAGTTAAAGGAATAATATAGAACAATTAATAATATTCAAGCAGAGTGGGTATGCTTTTATGAAGTAAAAAATGTATAATAAATTCAAGGGAAATTTGTGATTTGGAAAATTTGGTTATGTAGGAAATAATTTCAAATTCTTGCCTAAACCTCTTTGGGGTTACCTATAAAATGTGGAAGTATATTGTACCTTTCTGACACTTTCATTGTTTTCAAAAAAATTGATATAACATCCAATGTTTTATATAGAATAATTTTTTTGGATTGGGTAATTTTGTGATAGTTTTTTTGATGGATTAAGAAGATGGAAGACAATCATTTTCAATTTATAGATCTTCCTGATAAATCGGATTGGGATTTATATAGTCAGGAAAAAGTTTTTCAGAATTATTATAGGGGTATTATAAAAATGTTATATGTACTCATTTTGAAATCATACTGATGTATCAGATAGGGAATCAAACTGAGTATCATCATGTGCTCTTGGAAAGTTCCTACCTACTTCTGTATAAGAATGTGAAGTATGGTTTTAAAAGAATAGTTTTGTGAATGTTGATAAAGTAGAGAAAAAATTAAATTACATCATTTCATAAAATATTAAGAAGAAGAACTATTATATTAAAAATAGTGTTATATGAGTCTAAGGGTATATCCTACTCATTGTATTCCATAAAAATGGATTTTTTTTCTTATTGATTTTGTGGTATAGGATTGTTTCTAAACTATAATATGTATTTATCTACTCTTGCTGAGTAGTATAAAATAAATATTATTATTTTCATGTGGATGTGTGACTGTTTCTTTTAGGAGAGAATGAAATATTCAACATCATTAGATATTTGTTTCAAAACAAGGGAAACATTAATGAAAAATACATCACTGATTCACACCTCCCCCTATAAGTAATAATTGGGTCCTACAAAGACACAAATAACCAAGGGTTCAATGGTTAATTATAAAAATTAAAATTTATATTTCAAAAACTAATTCCCCTTTTCATTTGTTTATAAACTAAGAAAATCTATTAAAATAAATAAATTAGTCAATCCAAGGTAAATCTAAATCAAGTAATCTATTAAATTCAATGTCTTCTTAACCTCTCATTGATCCAGTAGTAAATTCCTATGTAATCAAATGTTCTCTCTCCTGAACAGTTTCCATAATCGATGTTAATATCATTTGTGTTGAAATCGATTAAAATTATTCATTTCATTAATTTAGTTGCATTCTACATTGGTGAAATTTTTAATATTTTATATACATGAAATTGAACAGACCATGGGGTTATGGTTTTGACTAACACTATTAATTATCAATCAACCAATTAATCCAACATTATTTTGAGACAAGAACGATGGAAAAATATCCAAATAAATATACTAGACCATAATGGATAATGGTAAAAATCATCTATGACCACAATCATCAAATTAAACCACAATGGATAAAGAATAGAACGAGAGAAGGAAAAACCAAAACATAACTTCCTGTCAAGGATTGATCCAATAAAAATGACCTACAAGATATAGGTAAGGTTTCAAAATATTATAGGTATTCATCATATGTTAATAGAAGGGGTTAAAATGATATAATCACAAATAAATCCACTATGATTCAAATGTAAACCCTTTATTCATGAAACAAACATGGAATGTAATCTATATACATGTCATGAATTTATTTTTAAATAATATTATGAAAAATATATCATCATGAAATAATATTTTTCCTATATATCATTAATATGACCTAAAAGGATTACACAACATGTAACCATTTCCCATTTTGTTCCAGTTTTATTACATGTTTCTAGAGGAAATTACATGTCATGTAATATATTTTCAAAGTTTATTAATCCCTATATTATGATTTTATTAGAGCATCCACAATTAGGTAAAACACATCCAAATACACAACAACAAGATAAACCCATGATAAACCCATTTAACTGGTTTATAACAATACACCATTAATTCAGACCGACATATATCCCTAATGTTTAGGTCATTTCCCTCTAATAAAGGATCTATGCATCAAAAAACGACTCTTCCATAAAGTGTTAGAGGAAACAGAAAACCCATACAATGTCATTTAATAAAATTCACCAAGAGGGATAGACATGGAAATTGATAGGTGTTAAAAACTCCCCAAAATTTAACACCTTGTAGTAGAGATTCTCACTAAATCATTATACATCTCGGTGAAGAGTTCAATCCATTATAAATGTATATACTTCTCCAAATACTAAGTATCATATTGAACATGATCATCCTACCATTTCACTTTATCCATAGGTATTATCCTTCCATTGAGATACTTCCCACTATGGTCCATAATCCCTGTTAGTATATAATCAATTGTCACATCAGTACTAATTTTGACATATGATAATTATTTCACCAAAGAATGGTCTGGATAATATCTTTGAGGATTTGATATGTGATAAGAGTCATACATGTTACTATATTTTTTTGGAAGGGTTAATCAGAACTCTGCTAGACCAACCCTATCCAATATATCAAATGGCCAAAAAACCTAAGGGATATTTTTCCCAGTATTCTTATACAGTGTTTACCCAACCAAGGGGATACATGAATCAAAAAACACAAAAATCATCAAACTCAACATTTTATCTCCAATCAACAACATATGATTTCTTATTACCCTACAATTTTTCCAACCACCTCCTAATCTACTGAAACTTATCAGATGCATCATTTATGATATATGGTTTGGAAATCCCTAAAGCACTTGCCTTCAACCAAAATTGTATTTAATTGAATGAGCTTCCATAATATCCTGAAATGTTTTATATGGATAATTAATGGAAGATATTATTATATAGAGAATCCACAAATTCTATATGATGATCCCATGAACCATAGAAATCCAAATCATATCCTTATAATATATCCTCTAGAACATAAATAGTCCACCCGAATTGGATATCTTTCTAAGAATGTTAGGATGTTCTCAGAAGAAACTGTGATCATAGAGCCTTGTTATAAACCTACAAGAACCACATTCTAGAATTATGGTCTCTATCAGAGATACACCTCAAAAAAAAATGTGTCACAGAGCTACCTCACACACATAAAGAATACCTTGATCACCAACTTTGAAAATTTACATGATAGAAAAGAAGTGGGATAATATCATCAGTAGATCCAAAATCACTCATAATACAACATTATTATGGGGTTCACTTATTAATCATATCACAATTCCCCTATTCCAAACTTCTCATTTCCACATGAGAATTGAAAAATGCTACCAAATCCCATGTGGCCTATGATTCTTGGATTAATCCTGTTGAAAATTGAAATATCTCACCACAAATCCTATTACATAATTAATCCATCCTAACCACTAGTACAATATCCAAATATAATGATACATATATTCAAATCTAAGACTCACCACACACATAAAATTGTGAAAATCTCTCATAAATTCCAACATCAAACCCATAAAAACCAATACTCAGGCATAAAAAATAAGATAATTTACACTTGCAAGTTACCATTCTGATGGTGTGTTTTCACCATATATGTTATCCCTATAAAATAATACCTTATAATTATATAAATTACCTTTAATTGTCTTGGAATAATTAATGGGTAAAAGATATGTTAAAGTCAAAACTACTTTCCCTTAACACTCCATAAAATTAATATATATTTCTTTGAAGTGTGACATCATCTAATTCTCATTGCAAGACTCATGTTGGTATGCATTAATATTATGGATTAAACAATCATCAATAATGTTTCCCTCTTATAGTGTATATTCCAACATGATGTTGATATATTTAAAATTCCTTAACAACATCCTTTTTTTAATGTTTAATCCCTACTGAGAAAATAATTACCTATGGATTTTTTGGTCCTTATATACCAAATCCTATCACCCATGTAATAATTCCACAAGAATATCATGGAATAAAAAAATTATTCTAAATAAACATTTTTTGGGAACTTCCTCACATTCAATATCAGCTTTCTTGATTTTTATATAATAAATTGATCCACCATAATCCCAAATCATGAGAATAAAAATCCAGAAGGATCATAGTACACGATATATGTTATTCCAAGAATAGGTAAAGTAAGGATAAGTGATGAGGTCATCCTACCTTTCCTCTCTAAAAAATCCCTCTCACAAATATCTAAAATAATGAATATAAACCTCTTCTAGGTAAGCCTATATACGAATTCCAACTTCTAGGAGCTATCCCAGATAAATTTTCAACAATAACCTGGTAGACCCATAATGCATCAAATTTTGAAGACATTCTTGGTATTCTCCTAAGAAACCAAAGATTAAAATTTGTAGGGGTCTTTTGAAACTCCTTCCCCTGAGATGTAATTGACCAATAAGTTCACTTTATAAATAATGAAACGTCTTTTAGAATATATGGTGTAAATTTGTTTCTCTTTCAATGTATATTAAAAGTTATCAATATGTTCAGTATGATTGTACAATGAATGGTATTTCACATATATTTCATCGAACAAAACAACAATATGATATTCCAAAAAATGTTGAATGTTCTGATTTATCAAGGAAATGAATAAAACTTGTGTATTAGTTAAATTAAATAAATCAAAATGGACTCCTATAATCCATTAATTATTTTAATTGAAATTTAAAATATGTTTGTAAGTCTCAACAATAGTGTTTTGGGGTAGTGCGCATAATTTGATGTAGTGGGCATAATTTGACACTGATCAGACCCTCTACCCAGGGCTCCAGCCTATCTTTCATAATATATTCCCTCATCTATGTATTATCATTCTTAAACTAGATTTCCATGTTCCCCACCTCAATGGAAACGTCACGTGGAACTATAACAACAAACCTCCTAAGCTGTAGCTGAGTCCATCCCACACACTTGTGCATATCCTGGTCCCCTACCACTACTCTACAACTACATTACACAAAAATAAATTTTATTATAAACATCTATCCATAACGACAACACTCCAATGAAGGGTACAAACATTGAGTTAGCTCATGTCCCATTGTTTCCATAATAATTTCACCATAATTGAACATTGTCCAAAGACAACAGCCCACTGCTCTGATTTTTCTGAATGTTGTTTCCATTGATAAAAAATTCATTGTAATGTGTCAATACACTAGAATAATATTCCACTGTTCAACATCCGAGAGAACATTTTTTATTGTAACACACTGTTATTTTTAAATAGAAACCAATGTTTTATAGTGTGTGAGAGACACCATACCGAACCCTAAAAAACAATGACTGTTTAAATATTATTTCTTAAACCTGTTTCATCAAATTTGATGATATGAATAGGATTAAATAATAATTGATATATATATATATATATATACTAAATATATTTTTAAATTCTTATTAAATAATCAAACATATTTTTTTAACGTATTTTTGTTATTCTAATTAGTGTTTCATAATAAATGAATTTTTATATTTTTTTATTAAAAATTATTATTATTATCTTCAATAACATTTAACATATAATTTGATAAAATGAATGAAATAATATTTCATATCAAAATAAAAAAATTAAGTTAGAGTGAAAAATTGGTATTTTTTAAAAATTATTGTTTTATCAGTTAATAGTGAAAAATATAGTTTTTATTTAAAATTATTATTTATTTTGAAAAATTATGTACTTTTAAAATTTAAATTATTATTTTTAATAAATTTTAAGGAAAATACTTATTCTTTAGATATATTTAATTCAATTAATTACATTAAAATATTATTTATATCATATTTCAGAATAACATCATTTTTAGAATTAAAAATTCACTTTTGAGAACTCCTTTAAAATAAATAATATTTCTCAATAATAATTAATTAGAAAACTACTAGTGATAAATTATATATATATAATTTTTTAAACTATATTTACTAACTAAAATTCAATTATTGAATATTTCTTATCATATAGTTAAATTAATATCATCTTTTCCTTATAAAATTTTGTTTTTAGAAAACCATATGACTTCATTCTTACTTGTTTTATATTAAATTAAATTACTCTAAATATTTGATTTCTTAAAAAAATTAGTTTAATAATTTATAATCATTGTAATTTATGTTATGTAAATTGGTCAACATAATTTTAGAACATTGGGAATATTACTTGTAGTATATATTAATCACCACTATAAAAACCAAATAGATTTATTAAAGTAAAAATATTTTAACAAAGACTAGAAATAAGGTAACCATAATAGTATGAATATTTATATTTATATTTAAATTAAATTTTAATCATATTAATAATTAACTGATTTTACTTTTTAATGATTAAGTTATCAGTTTGATAAAAATTATATTTTAATATGATATGAGAGAAATGTTATTTTTTTAATAATTTAAAATTTCAATTAAGGAATTATGTTATATGGATTAATGGATTTTAAAATTTGATAATATTTTAATAATATATAATTATAAAATTATTTTTATTTAATATACATGATCTTATAATTTTGATGAAGACAATTGTAATTTTTATAAAGGTTCGAAAACTATTTTTGTCAAAAAACCCAGAATTTCTAAATAAGTATCGATTTATATTTTCAAATATAAAATTGAGATATTAATAAAATTATTTATATCAAATAAATATTTTTTGGAATTAAAATGTTAAAATTATCATATTGTTATTTTTTATTAATTTTTTGAGAGAGTCAAATTATTGGTTAAAAACTAAAAATAGTATAAATATAATGTGTGTGTTATAAAAAAAATAATGATCCAAAATGAAGTAATAACTATTATATGGGGTATAATAGAGAAAATATATCATTAAAATTTAATATATTGTGATTTCAATGTTTTTTTATTATTTTATAATGGCATTATAAATCTTACAAAAACCCTAAATATATTTCATGGTTTTAAACTCATTTCATTAAGGACATGACTCATTTCTTCTTCAATAGGGGTGTTATTTTATATTTTTGACCATTTAAATTGTAACATAATTTAAACTACCCCTATATTATATAAAACATGGTAAAACCCCAAGTAATTTTTATTATTATTATATAGAGTCCAATAACAATGTTTGGGAAATAATAAAGAACTCCCCTGTCATTTCATATACAAACCCACCCACTCTCCCACATTCCTTCATAAAAAACCCATAGATCATGACCGAACTATGACATCCCTTCATTAAATTCCTACAACGGTTCCCCTAAAAACTCAATAAACTCCACTAAATTTTTTGGTAGTCACTCTCTCATGTTAAGGGATTTCTCTATTCTCAATTCCATCCAACAACCATTTTTATGTTATTCCTCTTACATTATATTTTTTGTTTCTTGGGTGTGTTTTCATAAAACCAACATAATATTTTCATAATTTCTATTTGATGATATAAAATTTTCCCTATCATTGTGACCACCCAAGAACATTTTTGTCCAGCAATTACCATACCAATATTTAGTAAGGGATCCTTTTCTCTTCTTCTATATTCATGTGTCTTATTTATCTTATTTTGTCATCTTCATTTCATAATTTTTAGATTTTTATTTCACCTAACCATTAAAATAAATTTTATTAATAAATTATTATATATACATTTCACCCTCATTAAAACCTACCGTGAACATTCATACGCCACGTTATCCTGTCAAAATTTCATAGTGATTTTTAGTGACAAACAATTCTATAGTGAATACAAATACCCATTTCCCATAATGGTTGTTCAAATTTAAGCACTGATAGTTAATTTATTTGTAAAATAAATATAGTTATTAAATACTATTTTATAGTGGAATACTATGTAATGAAACAAATTCTATGTTTTATGATATAAGTGGCACAGTTAAGCATGAGAATGAAATAAATGTATCAGTTTCATGTGGAATTATATCTCTCTCCAACGAATTGGCTAATGTTTTATCCTCATGATATGTCATTCACGAGATTAGGGAGTGAACATAATCATTCATTGAAATTTTTACATCATTATATCATGTTAGTTATCCTTGACCTAGGTTTATTATTCAATGGTTTATTTTGTTTCGAAATTTCTCATATTTCAATTATGATTAACATTCAATATCATGCCTCATTGTTCATGTTTATGATTTTCTCTACTTTTATACATCATTGATATATACATTATCTAACATGTTTTAATTAATTAATGTTATTCCATTTTTAATCCACTACTTGGATTTATACCTCACCCTCTTCTTTAATATGGGCATAGGTTATCCCATGAAAATTTAAGTGTATTGCAATATTACAAACACGTTATAGATTTTTTCAATAGTGATGTGGTGCCCACTGTATTATGTTGTGATTTAATTTACCTAATTACCAAATACACTAAATGTTTATATAATTAAAATTTTATTAGGAGTATCCTTACTAAATATTTCGTGAATTAATGTGTAATAAAGAGAATAGTTTTCATGTTTGGTATCATGTGAATGTGTAGTTATTTTTCGTATTAGGGTTATAATTATCAAGAGAAATCCTTAGGGATAAGAATAAACATATGAATACATCCCTAACATTTTTAAACTATAATTCATGTGGTTTTGATGAAAATAAATAACATAATGGAGATGAAACTTTTATGGGTTTTGGGACAAATGTACCTATGTTTAACAACCAAAAGCAATGCATTGGGCATGACTTGATCCAGAATAGGTTCATGACAACAATATTTCGTGAAAAAGATATTTGACCCTCCCATGGGGGTATTCATTGGTAATTAACAATCTAATTTTGAACCATTATTATTGTAATGATAAGGCTTATGTTTTTATATGATAGGAAGTATATAATTTATAACGTAGACTTAATCCGAGAAACTCATAACTTATGGAGATAAAGGCTATTTATATGTTATCCCATTATTGTTCTTGGATTTTTGTATATTTGGTTAACAGTTTGGAAATATTCATACCAAATTTTCCATCTATTATAATCAATGTATTGAAATAGTAGGAATATATTATTTTTATTGGGGGTATTATGTGATTCTTTAGAAAATAATTCTAGGGTATCAGACAAAAACAAAAAAAATTTGTTTTCATCGTTTAGAGAAAAAATGTGATTGTGGTGGAAGTTGATTAATGTGTGAAATTATTCTTGTCAATAATGTATATTTTTTATGTCAATATTCTATATGGTAAATTAATTACATAAATCATGGAAAAGAATATTAATTTTTTTTACAATCACTTTCGATCAATTGATTATCATTTTACCTATCTCCAATTTATACTTTTGTGGTCATTAACTTCCTCCATTTAATGTTATCTATGACACCCTTATAGTTATTTTGTTCTATTATTCTCTTTATTTTTATTCTTTTAATTCATACTAATATTATCTTACTAGGGAACATAGCTATATGGTTATCTTCACACTTTCCTTTATTTATTTTTAAGAGGATGTTTTATTAACCCTTTTTATGATGTTGTTCTTCAATAAAAGAATTTTATAGTTTCTAAAAATTAATTATAAATTTTATCTTCAAATTAGAAGGATGATATTTTTTAAATAGTGATATAATGTCACACCCAGTTTTTATCAAAGAGAAAAATATGTTTTGTAGATTATTCAATATATAACACTGAACTAAAATAGACAATAATTATTAAAATATGAATGTTTAAACATATCCATTAAACATTAAAATATGATTAGTATTTCTAAATTTATGAAATATATATATATATTTAATAAATATATTTATAAATTATTTGTAAATAATCAACCAAATTTGGGTAATTTATTTTTCTTCTTCAAAATATTTTTCTTGAAAAATGAGTTATTTCTTCTCTTAAAAATAACATATTATAATTATTTTCCAATAAATTTATAAAATTTAGGAGATAAAATTATATATATTTTTATGTAGGCATATCATAGTTATTATGTGGGTGAAATTTTGGTATTTTTTGAAAAATAAATATTTTTCAGTGAATAGTGAAAATATCTATTTTATGAAAAAATTTCATTTCATCTGATAAATTAATTTATTAAAAATTAACATTATTATTTTAATTTATTTAATGATAAAAATTTATTGATTAATTATATTTAAAAAAATTAATTACATTTAAATAATCTATATTCTGGATATTAGTATGTGTTTATTTTTAGGATAATCAATTCGTTTTTAGGAAAAGAGTTTTAAAATAACTAATTTTTATAAATTATAATTAATTTAAATAAAAACTAATTAAAATTTTAATATATGAGATTTTTATATTATATCAATTTTTTATGAATTAGAATTCATAAAATGAATATGAAATGTTATAGTGTTAATGTAAAACAAAAATTCCCAAAAAATTAAATTTATAAGAAAACCTTGTTCCATCATTCTTATAGGTTTCATATAAAATTAAATTATTAAACCTATGTGAATTTATTTTTATAAAGATCAATAAATATTTATAATCATCAAAAATATTTTTTGTTATTTAGGTCAACCTTTTTTTGTAAATATTTATAGTAACTGTAGAAAATATTAATTACCACAATAATAGGAAAATAAGTTAATTAAGGATAATGATGATTTAAAAAAGAATAAAAACAAAGAAACACTAAGAGTATTAATATATTTATTTCATTTATATTTAAATTATTTAATATACGTATTAATTACTATTTTATTTTTATAAATAGTCATGTACTTAGTTTAAAAATGATTATATTTTGATATGATAAAATGAAATTTGTATTTTTAGGTAATATGAAATTTCAATTATGTATTTATTGTTGAATAATTAATGTATTTTTAAAATAGATAATATTTTATTAAAATAATATTATCGACTTATTTTAATTATATATATATTATCATATAAGTTTTATTAATTCAAATGTAATTTTTATAATGGATCAAAAATTGTTAATCTCAAAAACCCATAATTTTTTATATAAATATAAATTATTATTTTAAAAGTCAAAAATCATATATTTTTAAATAATTTGGGTTAAATAAAAATTATTTTTTTCAATTATAGAGTCAAAATGATCTAATAGTGAATTAATCATGATTTTCTAAGATAATAAAATGTTTTAGTAGAAATTAAATATTTTATAAGTATATGGTGTGTACAATGACCTCATATTGACGAATAAAATGATTTAATAAATACTATAATGTTTATAAACGACCAAATATATATTTTCCCTTAAAAATATTTTTAATTTATATTAATTTGGTTAAATTTATAAATCCATTATGAATCCTCCTAAATAAATAATATATTTAATGTTTTTAAAATAATTTTTTAAAGACATGAATTGATTTCACATAAGAAATGGTATTATTTTAAAATATTATGCCTTTTCCCTTATAAAATAATTATATAATCCCATATTCCATAAAAATGGGAATCAAAATATAATTGGACCTGGTTTTGGATATTTTATTTTTTAGATTTCAAAACCTATGTTTGAGAAATTATAAAGAACGCCCCTACATGATTTTATATAAAACCACCCACGCTCCAATTTATATTCCCCTAAAAACCATGTATCACGACCTTAAAATAACCCAAACTCTAGATACTAATCTAATTCTTCCCCCAATCCCTGAAAAATATCCTCCAAATCTTCTGGGAGTGACTCTCACTAGGTAAATGTTTTCCCCCTTCTCATTTACATTCTATAATCTATTTTATGGTATGAATATTAGTTGACCTTTGCAATTGTTTGGGTTCATCTTCAAACCATATTAAAATCTATTTAATTACCATGTCTTGATAGACCCATTTCCATATCATTAAGCATATCCATGAACCTTTGTGTACACCCATTACCATCTGTTAATTTTGTATGGGTTCATATTCTTCTCCTCCTAATACAAGTATCTTATTTATCATATATATTTAATATTAATTTACTAATTTTGGGAAATGTTATTTTATGCCCTCTAACATTACATGTTATGTATAAATGATGAGATACACCTTTCAATCAAATCAATTACTCCCATGAACATTCATATTCCCCTGTTATGCTGCCATTTTTTCCATGATTTACCATGTTGAAAAAATGTGTAATGAATAACTATACCCACTTATTATAAATGTTTTAAACCATTATTCACATATATGTATTTGATTTTTTAAATACCTGTATTTATTATACATTACATGATTGTGAAATAAAATATGATGGTAAAGGATTACATATTATATGATCCATGAGGAACACATAAGGATGAGATTGAAATGAATCTAACAGTTGTGACTGAAATTATATAGCGCACCAATTCATTAGATAATGTTTTAGTCTCATGATATTTCATTAAAAAGATTTTGGACTAATCCTAAGCAATCCCAAGACATTCCCCATCATGTTTTATTTTCAGTTAGTCATTACATATGTTTATAATGCAATATTTTATGTTGTTTCTACATTTCCCATCATTCCTTTATGATCATCTCACTCTATATTGACACATTGTTCATGTTTATGATTCCCACTCATTTTATTCCACACAGATATTTAAATTTTCTAACATGTATAACTTTCATCATGGTATTCCCTTCTTATTCCCTTATATTTACTTATATCTCAACCATTCTTATGTACGTTCCTTGGTTATCCTATGCAGGTTTAACTATATAAGAATTTGACAATCATGATAGGGGTGTTTTCAATAATAAATATGTGTCCAGTGTTTTAATATTTTATATAATGTACATAATTACAATGAAATAATACCTCTAAATATTTTAGATTTTATATTATGTAAATTTATTTAATTGACCCTGAATTAATGTGTAATAAATATTAGGTTTCTCATATGCTGCTCGAGGCCTCTCATTTATTTTTATGTGATGGGTTCCTAATTCATCATATCCGAGAAACATCATTGAAAACTTTTTTTTCCAATGACTGGATCTCATGGAGAATACCATCCAAAAAACATGTCACCCTGAAGATATCATTAGCAGTTAATTATTGTGAAAAATAAACTACTTGTCGGTGAAATGTTCCACATATTATAAAACATAAATGACTTCTTGTGTCATGTTCATGAATTAACAATCCACGTCATACCTCAATTTCATAGTATATTAATAGACCAGTAAATTAATCTTTATTTCCATCCATGATAACCCCACATTCTTCACCATATTTTATAAAATGTACCACAAATTTTTTAATGGTCCAAAAATCATATTGGTAGAAAACATTACCCTTTTTTAGGATGTCTTAAGATTACTAATAATTGTATGGACTAACTCATTACAAAGATTTAATACCTAGGGGGATCACTCCCCAGTGAATGTAGGCTGATACTACAGATGTAACTATCCCATAAACGTAAACATTGAAGGGATAGTGAAAACAATCACTCATTCCAGGGGTCTGATGACCCTTAGGAAGATGATGTGAAGTGGAACATACCTCTAATCATCTAGAGACATAAAAAGATCAAATTTAGTTGTGTTACGAGAATATAAATTTGAACTATCTTGATTATCTACCTGATGATGAAAATGGAGCATTTTCTCTATTATACAAACATAATCCTTATAATAGCGGCTATAACAACCAGGTCAACCTCAACACCTCTAAAAAATATAGAACCACTACTATGGGTCTCTCTAAACATGTATTATATGTGTTTTAGCATTATATATTAGTTTATTTATTTATATTCTCAGATATAACATGTATCTTATATCATAATTCATGTAGTAAAGTATATATCACATTGAATAAATATATCTGTCTCATGAACAATGCATGTCAAAAAATATCCCATTTTGCCTATTTTGATTCATGAGTACTCATCATGTGTCATACCAAGACACATGTAGAAATATAATGAACTAGTATCATCATGAAATAACAATCTCACACAATTTTTGAATCACTCTTGGTGAAATAACATCAACTATAATAAGAAAATAGTATAAACCATCTACCCTAGGCACTCTGATTCCCACTCGTACATTGCTTAAAAAACCCATTCAAAAACTCATTTCCAAGTCCTAAAAATATCATATTCCCATTTATAACTATTCAAGATAGAAATTAAATATAAAATAAACCTTCTCTGATACAACCTTTTAAACATCCCCCAATCTGGCGATGTACCACAGGGGCGAATCAGGGTGGATATGTGAACACAAGGACGACTCTTCGTATACCAATGGAATTAGACTAGCATAGGGGTTTTGATAAGTATAATTCATAGAAAACACCTATTGTCATAGAGTTGCAATATATAAATACAATCATATAAAAATAAATAATAGTTTAGTGGAAACAATGGATGAATTAAAATAATGTAGAAAAAAGAAAAAAATTCCAATATAATAATCCAATAATTAATAAATGATAAATTTAATGACTAGATGAAATGTAATTAAATGTTCTTCTAGAAGTAATGAAAAAATATAATAGATGAATCTAATAATGACTAAAAAATTCTTGGTCAAGTTCCCCATGTCGGTCCCATATCCAAACTGACATCCATCCAACAAACAAAAAATCAAAAACAAGGTCCCTTTTTGTTGTCCAACCCAAAATCCATTAAATCTTCTCGACTACCAGATGGCATCCAAAATATTGTGTGACTATAACTCATTTTCCCAATACCACCTTGCCTATACACAAAAATTATGATAATAAATCCATGAAATAATTTGAAAAATATTTGGGTAAGTTAATTAATTAATTACATCAATACCACATCAACACACATGAGAACCATGTCCGAATATCCATGAGAATATCCCCAGATAATAAAATGAATTACTATATAACTGTGATAAATCATATCCTACTTCCTTACCATGTTGAAATTTCTCTATGAATATATCCAAACCATGTTAATTATACTCATATATCCATGGAATAAATAATCAATATATTGATCAAGACCACTTTATAAAAATTTAAGTAATAAACTAGGGATAACACCAGCATATAATCATTACTACATTTATTTGGTCCAAATCAAGTATGTAATAATTTTACCATGAGTCATGTCCAATACTGATATATAAGAATTACCTCAGGAATCACTGTTCATAGCCCGCTATATAAGAATTACAACATAAATCACTTGGAAAAGGTCACTATATAATAATTACAATAGATCAGATCCAATCCTTGTATACAATCATTTAATCATATATCACTAGGCATAACATTATAGATTTCTCAATATAACCTAATAAGGCTCAAAGGTTAGTATTGAAAATTACCATTTTTCATTCAATTACTCAAGTATATTAATGTTTTTACCCAAACCAATAACATAAATCCAACATGAGTATAAAATCCTAGACACACCAAATCTATAACAATCAATCACCAAAATCCCATGTCATGCTAAGTACACATTAAAAAATCAATAATTTTATTTATAATCAATGATTTTCTCACCTAAATAGTGTCCAAAAACGCATTCAAAATCAATTATATCAAAATATATACTAATATATCATTTAAAAAATTTATGAGAATGTTTTTTTAAAAAACTAGAAATATTACATAAACTTTCAGTTAAACACTCTATAGGGTTATGTTTTAGACCCCATACATGTAACTGATGATCAAATAATCATTCCATCAGTATTTTATAATAATAAAGATGGTGTAGATGATAATAAGAAGAATCAAATTTCATAAGAAAATATGATCAAAACCAATAATGAACACGGTCAAAAAATTACACTACAATGATTAAAGAAAAAATGGGGAAAAGGGAAAACCTAAAAATAATGACTTTCGTGGAATCAATAACATAAACACGATTTATGAAATGGTAGAAGGATTCCCAAATTTCATGGAATTCATCCATGTTTGATAGGAGTTTATGAAAAGAAGTAATGAAAAATAAATATTCCGAGCTTCCAGTATAATCCCACTAATCATGAAACATACCTCACATGTAATCCATGTATGTGTTGTGTATTTATTTTTAAATGGACATTCCAAAAATTCCATTATCATGGATAAATAATTTTCACATTCTACATTTACATAACATGAAATTTTTACATGATGTTTAATCATTTAACATCCAATATAGGTTTCATGAATGTGTATGGAAAACATTTCAAGTCATGTAATAACATTACATTGTGTGTAAATCCTCTTCCTACAACATTAAACCCAATTTCAGTAAAAAGTAATTGAACCTACTCCAAATCCCTCCAAATCATTTAAACTCCCTCGTGAACACATGGAACACATTTATACCCATACACCATTAATTCAAACAAATATATATAAATTAACATTATGACTTTTCTCCCTAATAATGTATCTATGTATACAAATTGGACTCATCCTCAAAGGCTTAATGATAATGGAAAACCCAATGTAATTCATTTAACACAAAATCTCCAAGAGTTATATACTTCAAAACATATGGGATATTGTATAAATACCTAGAAATGTTACTTAATGGATACATGATATTCTATGGAAAAAAAGTATTGATGAAAAAGTAATATTGTGTTAGTTTTTGGTATTGAGGTAATTATAGTTAACTTTAATTAGTTGATTTTTTTGAAGAATGAGTTGGATAGATAAACATAGAGGTTAAAATAACTATATATTATATCTAGTGTAATTTTTGATGTTTATAATCATATTATTATGAATTTTATAGGATAAAGTTGAATTTGATTATCAATTTTTCCCATTGATTAATATAACTGACAACTGGAAAGTAAGGAAACAACTCATCACAGTAGGAAAGGATGCGGGGAATGAACCCACAACAAAAGGGATACAAGGGAACAATTCCAACCATTGGACTATGTGTGAAATGGTTTATATGTAAAATTTTCATATAAAAAATGTATATATAAATATTATGATTATTTATGAAAAAAATTAATGGATTGAATATTTTTTAATTTTTAGTATTTTTATGTGATAAATGATACATGGGAGGTGTTTTATTAGGATAAGATATTGAATATTTAGGATTAACATTATGTATTATAATAATAGACTGCTATTACATTTTTAGTGATGTAACATGAAGGGTATTAGATAAAATTTTAGGTTGAATCATTATTTCATGTTGGGGTTATTGTAGTTAATTTAGATATAGGTTTATTTATTCAAGTAATGATCTATATTAATCATTTGGTTTTATTATGTTATTTTGGAGGTGAATATGTTCATATTAATTTTTTTTTATTTTACATTATTCTAAAAAATTAATTTCTAATAAATATTAGGGGAATAAATTGTTAAACATTTAGGGATATTATGATCTATTAAAATTTAATTTTATAAATTGAGTCATAAAGAAATCATATTGGATATTCATTCAATTGAGTATGGGGTGAAATGGAAATTTATCAAAGCACAATAATAGAATGAAATTCTGTTTATGAAATAAAATATATATCAAGTAAGTGTATTTTCAAGTGTTTTATTTCAAAAAAAACACCCCATCCATGGAAAATTATCATGAATAAAATGGTGTTATCATATTACCATCATGACTGATGAATTAAATGTCTTTTAATTCATCAAATATTTGTGGATTTTTTAACTTTATATAGACCATTCACATTCTTATGATCAATGATATATATCAGTGTCCATAAATATTTAAATTTTTATTCAATGTCCTTATTTTAACTCCCCCCAATGTTCCCCTCTCTAGAAACCTATTTTTGTGATGAAATCTATATTTATTGTTTCTTCCTTAAGAGGAAGTTTTATTAACTCCTTTTACAATGTGGGTTTTTCACACCAAAAAATTATATTTTCAAACATTGATTACATAGAATGCATTCAAATTATGATCAAAAAATTTTATTTAAAGGGTGTAGAATGTAAGACCATGAAAACTTTGAATAAATTTTTCTTTAAATATTTTTTTCTTTGATAGGATATGTTACATAAGACACTAAGATTAAAATAACCATCATATTATAATTAATATTTTAAAATTACTAATTTAACCAAGATATTAATTTGAAAGGCCTAGATAGTATTAAATTATTTTGAAAATATTTAAAAAAATTCTAAATTTAAAATTCATTTAGAAAATATTAATAAACAATCATTCAACTTTAAAAAGTGATATCTTATTCTATAGAAAATTATGGTTCCTTAAAAAATAATTTTTATTTATATTATGATAAAATATTATTTTTTGGATTATCATAGAAATTATTCTGTATAAAATGTTCCTTTTTTTTGAAATCATCATATCAGTAATAAAACATGGTGAATGTTTTGTATTTTTTGAAAAAGGTCATTTTTTCAGGGAAGGGTGAAAAATTCCACGTTTTTATAAAACTATCATTTCAAAATACTAAATTAAGTAATTAAAAAGTATCATTTTAATTTAAATATTATTTAAAAATTACATAACTATTTACAAGATAAATATAATCCAATTAATTATTTTAAACCATTTTATACTAATTTTTAAAATAAGTTTATATTAGGCTGAAAACATGTATTTCTAATAATTATCTTAATGTGAATGTTATTTCTCTATTTTAAATAATTAAAAATCCCATAATACAGATTGATTTAAACTAATTTTATTTATTATATAATAAAATTTTAATGCTAATTCATTTAATTATGATTAATTTTCATATAATTTTTATATGATGGCCATATGGTTAAAAATGCATTTCCTGAAAAATAGTTCCTTTGATATGTCATCATGTTTTATTTTGAGTTAAATTATAAATATTATATGAAATTAATTTGATAAAATGAATTAAATATTTTAATCCTTAATTATTTATATTATATAATAATTTTACAGTTTTTTTTAAATACTGAATAGTAAAAACAGTAAAAAATAGTTACTTTTTTTAAAAAGATGAAACGGTAAATGGTAATAAACATAGAGGTAAATAGTATAAAATGTTTTTAAAATATATAATATTAGTTATATTGGTCCAGTTAGCCCTTAAAAATCATAAAATCCTTTATGGTTCCAATTTGGAGGAACTTGGCATAAGAGTAGTTTACCATTATAAAACATCTTGGGGTATTTACAATAATGTAACTCCTTCTCACATTTAAAAGGGAGACTCTCCCTTTAGTTATTCACCAAAATTGATACATATGAATTAAAAATTCACAAAAATTATTTCCCTAATCTCTTTATCCACATTCTAGGGATTATGGTCTTCCCCAAAGACCATCCTTAGGGATCTTAATAAGTTATCCCAATGAGGTTCATCAAGGAGAAGGTAATCAAATTCATGGAGCTCGTTCTTTTTACTTTATATTTTCCACTATATATTATGTATTAAAAATTAAAATACTATAAAACAAATATATATTATAAAGTTATATTTTATTATATTTAGTTGCATAGTATCCATCCATATTATATTCGATCAAATTGGAAATCAACCCGTAATTTGTGTGTACAACAAACTAATTCATTGTGAACTGTTGTAATTCATTTAATATCATTGACTGGAATGGATATTAAATATTATGGATTTTATGTTTTATTATGATATTAATTTCATATTAATAATTCAATAGAAGTAATATTTTATATACCCTCTTACCTGACCATTCATATAAAAATTATAACATCGTTTGTTTGTTTTGAGGACTACAAGCTCATAGAGCGATGTGATACATTATATCATTATCGCATAACATGGATGGTACTTATATCAGTTTTTAAATAAATACTATTTAATTTATTATACCATTGTTTTTCATTAATGATAGAATAAAACATACATTCATTCCATCATGATCATTGAAAAATGGAAATTTTACTCACTCCTATTACGACCATCCATTTTCATGATTTTATCATAAAATATATGTCATAAACATGTTTAATGGTAGATTTTAAAAGTATAATTGATGTATGAAAATTATAATAATGTCATTATTATTATTATATGTTTTATATAATAATGAATCCATTGACTATGATTATCATAACGATGCCATTTAGAAATTATGAATCAATAATCTTAAAAAACACCTAATGTGGGCAAAACTGATTATAAAATTGAATAAATTATAAAAATAAATGAATTAAATGGATTATATTTATGGTAATAACCCTGTTCAAATAATATTTTGAAGAAAAATAATTGATATATGTTTTATTTTACAAGACATAAAAACATAGATTACAATGTTTGGACTCGAAGTAAGTGTTATATCTCAAAACACCATTTTATGAGACACATGATCTATTATGAAAATAACATGTTTTAAATTGTGTATATAATTACTCATTACATATTATTTCATTAATTATTCAATATTTATTATATTTTATGCTTTAAATCATTTTCATCATTCATGTGTGTTTTGATTCAATGTTACCAAAGATGTATGATTTTGGGTATCAATATCATTTAATCATGATTTTTTATGGTTGAATTTACATTGTTAGAGTTTAATTGGTCATTGAATTAAAAATACACAATTTTATTCTCCTCTATTCTTTCTTGAAATTTGCATGTCATGGTATTTTTTCTTCATTTTTCTACAAAAAATTATTGCAAAAATGTTTTTTTGGATAATCTATTTATTTCTCTTTTCGATTGAAAATCCATTTTCCTTCCATACCCATATTTTAAGAAAAAGTATAAAATAATGATTTCAATATTATAAATTGTTATTAATGATATATATACCCATATTTTACTTGTGAATTTTTTTTAAAAATTAATCTTTCTTTCATTTTTCAAATGAGTCACTTTTTGTCATTTTTTAAAAAAAAAATGAAATGAATGTATTTTAACTTATAAAAATTGTATGGAATCACAAATAATAATTTTTATTGAATATTACATTATAATATTCCAAGGATATTTTTTGATAAAATAATTCCCAATATATTTTTTAAATTTTATATTTCAAAATTTAATTTCAATTTTCTATGGTTATTTTCCACGAAAATGTATTTTTATATTTAAAATAATATTCTTATTTATCAATTTAATAAACCTTTAATTTTATATATTTCTTGTATAATCGTTTTTTATTTATCTTAAAAATATATCGTTCAAGTTCCCTCTTCTTTTTAAGGGGTAATATATGATTTATAGTAATTTCACAATTTCTTTCATTATCACATTTCCTTTTATTATAATATGAGGAAAGATTATATGACTCATTTTATTTATACAGGTAATTATTTTTTCTTTATCAATTATTTCATTATTTTGAAAAAGTATTTTTGATCATGAATAGAATGTGATTGGTGGATCTTGAATTTTATACCCCAATAATAAATTGGGTAATGCTTTAATCTCATGAGACATCATGTATGGGATTAGAGAGTCAAAGTAATCTATTATGGGACTCTACACATTATGTAATGTTCTATAAATAGTGTTATTTGTCTTGTGTTTATGCCATGATTAATTTTACAACCACATTTCCCATGATGTCATGATATTATGATACATTTTTCCATATAGTATGGTTATATTTTATTACTCATGTATATTATCCTTAATGATATCATATATTATCTTTGACTAACACACTATGATTATTTATCATGTTTATTTCCATACTTATCTTCTTAGATAACCCTTTTTATATATTTTCAAGGATACCCCATGCTTTTTTAGGAGCTATAATGGATTTAGACCCTCATTATGGTTAATAAAATAATGAAGTTTTATATTACCCTCATTGTGATGTATTTGAACCTAGTTTCCAAATTCAATAGGCCACCCGATCATTCAACAATAATTAAATGATGATAATGTTAAAACTCATTTAATAATATTTATAAAAATAATGG
The DNA here is from genome assembly GCA_963277665.1 of Viscum album. Classification (NCBI taxonomy): domain Eukaryota; kingdom Viridiplantae; phylum Streptophyta; class Magnoliopsida; order Santalales; family Viscaceae; genus Viscum; species Viscum album. The sequence continues at coordinate 1,464,843,360 of OY728135.1, read as the reverse complement.
GTTTAATAAGACTAAAAAATTCTTGGTCAAGTTCCCCATGTCGGTCCCATATCCAAACTGACATCCATCCAACAAACAAAAAATCAAAAACAAGGTCCCTTTTTGTTGTCCAACCCAAAATCCATTAAATCTTCTCGACTACCAGATGGCATCCAAAATATTGTGTGACTATAACTCATTTTCCCAATACCACCTTGCCTATACACAAAAATTATGATAATAAATCCATGAAATAATTTGAAAAATATTTGGGTAAGTTAATTAATTAATTACATCAATACCACATCAACACACATGAGAACCATGTCCGAATATCCATGAGAATATCCCCAGATAATAAAATGAATTACTATATAACTGTGATAAATCATATCCTACTTCCTTACCATGTTGAAATTTCTCTATGAATATATCCAAACCATGTTAATTATACTCATATATCCATGGAATAAATAATCAATATATTGATCAAGACCACTTTATAAAAATTTAAGTAATAAACTAGGGATAACACCAGCATATAATCATTACTACATTTATTTGGTCCAAATCAAGTATGTAATAATTTTACCATGAGTCAAGTCCAATACTGATATATAAGAATTACCTCAGGAATCACTGTTCATAGCCCGCTATATAAGAATTACAACATAAATCACTTGGAAAAGGTCACTATATAATAATTACAATAGATCAGATCCAATCCTTGTATACAATCATTTAATCATATATCACTAGGCATAACATTATAGATTTCTCAATATAACCTAATAAGGCTCAAAGGTTAGTATTGAAAATTACCATTTTTCATTCAATTACTCAAGTATATTAATGTTTTTACCCAAACCAATAACATAAATCCAACATGAGTATAAAATCCTAGACACACCAAATCTATAACAATCAATCACCAAAATCCCATGTCATGCTAAGTACACATTAAAAAATCAATAATTTTATTTATAATCAATGATTTTCTCACCTAAATAGTGTCCAAAAACGCATTCAAAATCAATTATATCAAAATATATACTAATATATCATTTAAAAAATTTATGAGAATGTTTTTTTAAAAAACTAGAAATATTACATAAACTTTCAGTTAAACACTCTATAGGGTTATGTTTTAGACCCCATACATGTAACTGATGATCAAATAATCATTCCATCAGTATTTTATAATAATAAAGATGGTGTAGATGATAATAAGAAGAATCAAATTTCATAAGAAAATATGATCAAAACCAATAATGAACACGGTCAAAAAATTACACTACAATGATTAAAGAACAAATGGGGAAAAGGGAAAACCTAAAAATAATGACTTTCGTGGAATCAATAACATAAACACGATTTATGAAATGGTAGAAGGATTCCCAAATTTCATGGAATTCATCCATGTTTGATAGGAGTTTATGAAAAGAAGTAATGAAAAATAAATATTCCGAGCTTCCAGTATAATCCCACTAATCATGAAACATACCTCACATGTAATCCATGTATGTGTTGTGTTTTTATTTTTAAATGGACATTCCAAAAATTCCATTATCATGGATAAATAATTTTCACATTATACATTTACATAACATGAAATTTTTACATGATGTTTAATCATTTAACATCCAATATAGGTTTCATGAATGTGTATGGAAAACATTTCAAGTCATGTAATAACATTACATTGTGTGTAAATCCTCTTCCTACAACATTAAACCCAATTTCAGTAAAAAGTAATTGAACCTACTCCAAATCCCTCCAAATCATTTAAACTCCCTCGTGAACACATGGAACACATTTATACCCATACACCATTAATTCAAACAAATATATATAAATTAACATTATGACTTTTCTCCCTAATAATGTATCTATGTATACAAATTGGACTCATCCTCAAAGGCTTAATGATAATGGAAAACCCAATGTAATTAATTTAACACAAAATCTCCAAGAGTTATATACTTCAAAACATATGGGATATTGTATAAATACCTAGAAATGTTACTTAATGGATACATGATATTCTATGGAAAAAAAGTATTGATGAAAAAGTAATATTGTGTTAGTTTTTGGTATTGAGGTAATTATAGTTAACTTTAATTAGTTGATTTTTTTGAAGAATGAGTTGGATAGATAAACATAGAGGTTAAAATAACTATATATTATATCTAGTGTAATTTTTGATGTTTATAATCATATTATTATGAATTTTATTGGATAAAGTTGAATTTGATTATCAATTTTTCCCATTGATTAATATAACTGACAACTGGAAAGTAAGGAAACAACTCATCACAGTAGGAAAGGATGCGGGGAATGAACCCACAACAAAAGGGATACAAGGGAACAATTCCAACCATTGGACTATGTGTGAAATGGTTTATATGTAAAATTTTCATATAAAAAATGTATATATAAATATTATGATTATTTATGAAAAAAAATTAATGGATTGAATATTTTTTAATTTTTAGTATTTTTATGTGATAAATGATACATGGGAGGTGTTTTATTAGGATAAGATATTGAATATTTAGGATTAACATTATGTATTATAATAATAGACTGCTATTAAATTTTTAGTGATGTAACATGAAGGGTATTAGATAAAATTTTAGGTTGAATCATTATTTCATGTTGGGGTTATTGTAGTTAATTTAGATATAGGTTTATTTATTCAAGTAATGATCTATATTAATCATTTGGTTTTATTATGTTATTTTGGAGGTGAATATGTTCATATTAATTTTTTTTTATTTTACATTATTCTAAAAAATTAATTTCTAATAAATATTAGGGGAATAAATTGTTAAACATTTAGGGATATTATGATCTATTAAAATTTAATTTTATAAATTGAGTCATAAAGAAATCATATTGGATATTCATTCAATTGAGTATGGGGTGAAATGGAAATTTATCAAAGCACAATAATAGAATGAAATTCTGTTTATGAAATAAAATATATATCAAGTAAGTGTATTTTCAAGTGTTTTATTTCAAAAAAAACACCCCATCCATGGAAAATTATCATGAATAAAATGGTGTTATCATATTACCATCATGACTGATGAATTAAATGTCTTTTAATTCATCAAATATTTGTGGATTTTTTTAACTTTATATAGATCATTCACATTCTTATGATCAATGATATATATCAGTGTCCATAAATATTTAAATTTTTATTCAATGTCCTTATTTTAACTCCCCCCAATGTTCCCCTCTCTAGAAACCTATTTTTGTGATGAAATCTATATTTATTGTTTCTTCCTTAAGAGGAAGTTTTATTAACTCCTTTTACAATGTGGGTTTTTCACACCAAAAAATTATATTTTCAAACATTGATTACATAGAATGCATTCAAATTATGATCAAAAAATTTTATTTAAAGGGTGTAGAATGTAAGACCATGAAAACTTTGAATAAATTTTTCTTTAAATATTTTTTTCTTTGATAGGATATGTTACATAAGACACTAAGATTAAAATAACCATCATATTATAATTAATATTTTAAAATTACTAATTTAACCAAGATATTAATTTGAAAGGCCTAGATAGTTTTAAATTATTTTGAAAATATTTAAAAAAATTCTAAATTTAAAATTCATTTAGAAAATATTAATAAACAATCATTCAACTTTAAAAAGTGATATCTTATTCTATAGAAAATTATGGTTCCTTAAAAAATAATTTTTATTTATATTATGATAAAATATTATTTTTTGGATTATCTTAGAAATTATTCTGTATAAAATGTTCCTTTTTTTTGAAATCATCATATCAGTAATAAAACATGGTGAATGTTTTGTATTTTTTGAAAAAGGTCATTTTTTCAGGGAAGGGTGAAAAATTCCACGTTTTTATAAAACTATCATTTCAAAATACTAAATTAAGTAATTAAAAAGTATCATTTTAATTTAAATATTATTTAAAAATTACATAACTATTTACAAGATAAATATAATCCAATTAATTATTTTAAACCATTTTATACTAATTTTTAAAATAAGTTTATATTAGGCTGAAAACATGTATTTCTAATAATTATCTTAATGTGAATGTTATTTCTCTATTTTAAATAATTAAAAATCCCATAATACAGATTGATTTAAACTAATTTTATTTATTATATAATAAAATTTTAATGCTAATTCATTTAATTATGATTAATTTTCATATAATTTTTATATGATGGCCATATGGTTAAAAATGCATTTCCTGAAAAATAGTTCCTTTGATATGTCATCATGTTTTATTTTGAATTAAATTATAAATATTATATGAAATTAATTTGATAAAATGAATTAAATATTTTAATCCTTAATTATTTATATTATATAATAATTTAACAGTTTTTTTTAAATACTGAATAGTAAAAACAGTAAAAAATAGTTACTTTTTTTAAAAAGATGAAACGGTAAATGGTAATAAACATAGAGGTAAATAGTATAAAATGTTTTTAAAATATATAATATTAGTTATATTGGTCCAGTTAGCCCTTAAAAATCATAAAATCCTTTATGGTTCCAATTTGGAGGAACTTGGCATAAGAGTAGTTTACCATTATAAAACATCTTGGGGTATTTACAATAATGTAACTCCTTCTCACATTTAAAAGGGAGACTCTCCCTTTAGTTATTCACCAAAATTGATACATATGAATTAAAAATTCACAAAAATTATTTCCCTAATCTCTTTATCCACATTCTAGGGATTATGGTCTTCCCCAAAGACCATCCTTAGGGATCTTAATAAGTTATCCCAATGAGGTTCATCAAGGAGAAGGTAATCAAATTCATGGAGCTCGTTCTTTTTACTTTATATTTTCCACTATATATTATGTATTAAAAATTAAAATACTATAAAACAAATATATATTATAAAGTTATATTTTATTATATTTAGTTGCATAGTATCCATCCATATTATATTCGATCAAATTGGAAATCAACCCGTAATTTGTGTGTACAACAAACTAATTCATTGTGAACTGTTGTAATTCATTTAATATCATTGACTGGAATGGATATTAAATATTATGGATTTTATGTTTTATTATGATATTAATTTCATATTAATAATTCAATAGAAGTAATATTTTATATACCCTCTTACCTGACCATTCATATAAAAATTATAACATCGTTTGTTTGTTTTGAGGACTACAAGCTCATAGAGCGATGTGATACATTATATCATTATCGCATAACATGGATGGTACTTATATCAGTTTTTAAATAAATACTATTTAATTTATTATACCATTGTTTTTCATTAATGATAGAATAAAACATACATTCATTCCATCATGATCATTGAAAAATGGAAATTTTACTCACTCCTATTACGACCATCCATTTTCATGATTTTATCATAAAATATATGTCATAAACATGTTTAATGGTAGATTTTAAAAGTATAATTGATGTATGAAAATTATAATAATGTCATTATTATTATTATATGTTTTATATAATAATGAATCCATTGACTATGATTATCATAACGATGCCATTTAGAAATTATGAATCAATAATCTTAAAAAACACCTAATGTGGGCAAAACTGATTATAAAATTGAATAAATTATAAAAATAAATGAATTAAATGGATTATATTTATGGTAATAACCCTGTTCAAATAATATTTTGAAGAAAAATAATTGATATATGTTTTATTTTACAAGACATAAAAACATATATTACAATGTTTGGACTCGAAGTAAGTGTTATATCTCAAAACACCATTTTATGAGACACATGATCTATTATGAAAATAACATGTTTTAAATTGTGTATATAATTACTCATTACATATTATTTCATTAATTATTCAATATTTATTATATTTTATGCTTTAAATCATTTTCATCATTCATGTGTGTTTTGATTCAATGTTACCAAAGATGTATGATTTTGGGTATCAATATCATTTAATCATGATTTTTTATGGTTGAATTTACATTGTTAGAGTTTAATTGGTCATTGAATTAAAAATACACAATTTTATTCTCCTCAATTCTTTCTTGAAATTTGCATGTCATGGTATTTTTTCTTCATTTTTCTACAAAAAATTATTGCAAAAATGTTTTTTTGGATAATCTATTTATTTCTCTTTTCGATTGAAAATCTATTTTCCTTCCATACCCATATTTTAAGAAAAAGTATAAAATAATGATTTCAATATTATAAATTGTTATTAATGATATATATACCCATATTTTACTTGTGAATTTTTTTTAAAAATTAATCTTTCTTTCATTTTTCAAATGAGTCACTTTTTGTCATTTTTTAAAAAAAAAGTGAAATGAATGTATTTTAACTTATAAAAATTGTATGGAATCACAAATAATAATTTTTATTGAATATTACATTATAATATTCCAAGGATATTTTTTGATAAAATAATTCCCAATATATTTTTTAAATTTTATATTTCAAAATTTAATTTCAATTTTCTATGGTTATTTTCCACGAAAATGTATTTTTATATTTAAAATAATATTCTTATTTATCAATTTAATAAACCTTTAATTTTATATATTTCTTGTATAATCGTTTTTTATTTATCTTAAAAATATATCGTTCAAGTTCCCTCTTCTTTTTAAGGGGTAATATATGATTTATAGTAATTTCACAATTTCTTTCATTATCACATTTCCTTTTATTATAATATGAGGAAAGATTATATGACTCATTTTATTTATACAGGTAATTATTTTTTCTTTATCAATTATTTCATTATTTTGAAAAAGTATTTTTGATCATGAATAGAATGTGATTGGTGGATCTTGAATTTTATACCCCAATAATAAATTGGGTAATGCTTTAATCTCATGAGACATCATGTATGGGATTAGAGAGTCAAAGTAATCTATTATGGGACTCTACACATTATGTAATGTTCTATAAATAGTGTTATTTGTCTTGTGTTTATGCCATGATTAATTTTACAACCACATTTCCCATGATGTCATGATATTATGATACATTTTTCCATATAGTATGGTTATATTTTATTACTCATGTATATTATCCTTAATGATATCATATATTATCTTTGACTAACACACTATGATTATTTATCATGTTTATTTCCATACTTATCTTCTTAGAAAACCCTTTTTATATATTTTCAAGGATACCCCATGCTTTTTTAGGAGCTATAATGGATTTAGACCCTCATTATGGTTAATAAAATAATGAAGTTTTATATTACCCTCATTGTGATGTATTTGAAACTAGTTTCCAAATTCAATAGGCCACCCGATCATTCAACAATAATTAAATGATGATAATGTTAAAACTCATTTAATAATATTTATAAAAATAATGGGTTTAATAAGACTAATTTATAATTGAAGAGGTCAACCTAATATATCTATTTAGTGAATCTATCATTTATAATTTTTATGCTATAAAATTTTACATTCTCAATGAATATGAGTGGGTAAATTATTATTATTTATAATGTAATAATACCAATCGCTGTTATGAATAAATTTTATGGTGTTTGGTTTGTGGAAAATATTGGGTGATTTTTCATGTTGTCGATGTTTACAGGATACATGATGATAAGGCATATATTGTCCTTTATAACAATAACAATTAATATAAAAACATATTTTGTGGTTCTATCCAATATAGAAGAAAAAAATAATGTCCATGAATAATGATAGAGTAATTCCTATGAAAATATGAATTATATAATGGTAAATGTTGGGAATAAATAACTATTTCATTATTACCTCAAGAAAGATAAATTGTAGTCTTATTTTATTACTACTATTGAAACTAGTGTGGACCTATTCAATCTGGTTGAAAGGGAAAGATATTTTATCTCCCATGAAATAATAGATTCAGAATTCAAAATTATTTTAGAAGTTTATTATAATGAAATTCATTCCTAACCCTAATATTAAATTGCATCTTATAAAATTTATTCCCGATAATATTTAGTTTATTCCTACCATGCCTAATCCATAAAATTAAATAAATGATAGGAGTTGAGTTCAATTTCCTCTTCTTATAAAAAATAATAATAATCCTTTAAAGTACATGATTATAGAATCTACTAAGTGAAATGTTAAGGTAAATATTGGTGATGATTTTTTTATTTTACTCTTCAATTAATAATACAAATAATTTTTATAACTTAAGTTTATATTATTTATTTGATTCAAAACATGAAGAGTGATCCCCAAAGGGAGATTCTGATTCTATAAAGGGTTCGAAGTTATTTGTTGATGTTTATACGATGGATTATTGTGTTTCTTATTCTTTAGAGGATAATCTTCTCTAATAGATACAATGAATCATGTGTCAGTAACTACTAAGTTAAAATATGATTATCTTATGAATAATACTTATTAGTTCTTGGATTCCAAATAGAATATAACCTTATGATGTTGTTCAAAGGGAACTATCCAAACACTAGTGTATTTTATCTTCCATTTTCATAAGAAATAAATTATTGATGGTTGGAGCCACATAATAAAAATATAAAAAATGGATACAAAATATAATGGGATTACATGATATTGGGATAATTATATTTATGACAATTATAGCATGAGTAACAGTTAGTCCCATATTGATCTCTGTGATACTAATGAGTTAGATATTGTATACTTAGTATGTAAATCTAGATGTGTTGTAATGGTGGAAGTGGATTTTGATAGTGCTTCTAATTTATCAACTCACTCTATAAGCACAAGTATAATTTTTTTAATAAATAGGGTTAAAATCATGGATCAATGAATCTTATATTTTCATCTAGATCTCTATAGTTGAGATAATTCATTTCATAGTTCTAGATAGATTTGGATTTAATGATTGATTTTAAACATTGACCCCAAAATAGATTTCTATAATCTTTTATTATATAGACATTATGGAAGAATTTCAAATCATAATGTGAATAATGGATTATAAAAAATAGGATGGTTTATACAACACAATTATGTTTCTTAATGATATTTTGTACCCCTAGAAACAATTCAATATATAGAGGATATGCTGATACCCATGAGGTAGAGAAAAACAATATACTATAAGGATATTTGGGAGAAGACTCTTGTTTATGAAATAGGTTTTCCTTTGTTTCATGTTATCATATGGGATCACACATTTGACGTCTATTTATTGGTTTGAATGGTTTGAGTGAAAATATGTTACTTTTTTATATTTTCCATATAATCAATACCTTTTTAATTGAATAATAAAATGACCATGGGTTTTAAACATGTGGTTCAACATGTTTCAACAATCACATTATATGATACCAATGAAATTTCAATGTAATCATTCTATATGTATATGTTAAGTCATTCCATAAAATTTAAAAAGTATGTTAATATTAATAATTAATATTATGGAATAATTATATAATTATTTTTTCAAAAATAATTAATTGATTAATTATAAAATTTTGATAATCAATTAAGTTATAAAGGCATAATTATATGTAAAAATATCATAAAATTACTTTTATTAAGATTTATAAAAAATTTAAATTATACAAATAAATTCAGAATTGAAATATAAAAAAATACAATGAATATATATATATATATATATATATCATCTTCATAGATATCTATTTTGTTGTAAATAATAATTGTTAATCCATGAAACATTATGTCCCCTACTAAACTATATACCATATTTGATAATGGAAAACTCTACTATTGGTAAGTCTTCGTGCCTATAAATGATTAAAATTCCAAATGTGGATATAATTTTTTGATATATGTTTGATCTGATATTAAACCCAATATTTACAGTTCTATGTTGGAATAACTCATGGCCTTGGAAACTATGTCATATGATATAACTTCTATATAATATAAAAACAACATTGAAAAAAAATTTAAGACATTCCTTGAACACCTGGAATCTGAGGACTAAGATAGTCCTCTATATATGATTAACACAACACACATCATACATTTGTTCAACTGACTATTGCATGTTATTGAAAAACATAATACATGCCATATATAATTAGTTACATGATCCTCTGTTTTATGGTTCTCTTTCAACAGCATTATATGTTGTGACTCGTCCATATCATATTCTATCAGATAATGGAAATAATAATGTTTTCAAATAGATCAAAACCTATGATATCCTTTATTATATTGAATGTCCCATTCTCTGTTGATGATATCATATATCATATATGAATCCATAAAAAAAAATATTATCAATATTTTAATATAGAAACAGCAACATCAAAAAAAAATTCATATTCATCATTTTGAACATTAATTTTTATAATGTAGTCACATTTCAATGAATTGAACAACTAAAATGTTTATAGGGATTTATTACCACATAATGAATAAAATGAAAATAAGAAGAAACTCGTATTCCCTATATCTAACATTCATGAAACTAAAACCATGTGATATGTAAAATGAAGATAATCATGTATATGTTTCACCAATAAATCCATTGATACAATCTTAATCATTATTTTTGGTGAAGTCCACCAAATGGATTGCTATGAAACACCATTATTTGTGGTGTACCTATTATTTTATCTGAATAAAACATAACATGGTAGAGACCCCCCATCGCTTCAAATTATTTTACTTCCACTCATGTAAAAAAGGAATAGTAAGAGATACTCCAAAAGAAAAATACTATTAAAAAATAATAACTCACTAGCTCACTAACACATGGTGGAAATTTCCTCATATGATAATTGAGGATGCTCCTTATGTGATCATGGAGTTAAATATTATATAAAATAATGTATGAGTTAATTCTTATTTTATATATGAATTCATCATATGAATGAAATTATAATCCTATAAATTTCATCATATGATAATTTTGTAATTATGATACTATGTGGAAGTGTTTCGACATTTAATAATTAAATAATCCTTTTCATTGAATGAATTTCAATATGAAATACATGTAATATGATATAGCCATATCATATAAAATATATATAAAGGGAAGATTCATATAATATTTATATGTCACACAGTATGATGTATTATAATAGTAAAAAATACATCAAATTATCTTATTTTTTAGGGAATACCTCAATCAAAAATCTCTAAATATAATGGATTTGGTTGAATTAGTATAATGAAAGAAGAAACTAAAAGACTTGTGTGGTAAGGTATTTGTATTATATAATCTATATCATTCAAGATCACTCGGTTTATTTTTTAAAAAGGATTGGTCTCTAAATATTTTTATTAATTATAGAAAATTCATTTTCATCACTATTAAGATCATGTATCAGTTTCCTTGTATTGATCATTTTTTGATCAAATTTCTGGTGCTAAATAATTTTCATTTATTTACATTCATTTGGGTTATCATAAATTAAATTTAATGAATAATAAAACCAAATATATAGTTACACCCAAATTATGGTAATTATTGGTTCACAATAATACCTCGCGAATTAAAAAATTCACTCTTTATGACTATGGATTAGATAAATAGAACATTCAAGGAATATAATAGAATTTTTTTATAGAATTTATTGATGATATCTTAATATACATAATGAGATATATAGATCATTAGAACCATATATGAATTTTTTTTAGACTCACCTATAAGAATTATATGGAATATTTAGTAACAGTGAACTTTAGCCTCATCAAATATTTTTTCCTAGCCATATTATCTCCAAGGATGAAATATTCATTGATCTATCAATTAAAAATGTGGTTAGATAATGGACTATATCCATGAATATACTTGAGAAACACATTTTTCTAGGATAATCTAGTTACTATATGTGATTGGTGGATAATTTTTTCCTATTTTCATTTTTGTTAACCAAATGTGACTTTTAAAGAGGTAAAATTCATTTTGTTAAAGGATTGTCTATAATTGTTTGTGTAATATATGGTATTAATTGACACACAAGTATTAATTTTATAATATAGGAAATATGTAATTTTATAAACACAAATTTATCGAAAAAATGGATTGGGTATGATATTATAAAAAATTATATAGTTATTTATTATGAATAAATGGTATTAAAACACTCAGAATATAGCTAACAAACTCATGACCAGTATCTCCATATAATAACATGTTCCATAAAGTTATGAAAATACTAAATATTTGGGGAATTATGTGACATATATGCTGATTACAAAAGTTTTAATATTATATTCTCACAAAAATATGTCAACACTAGAAAAAGAAGATGTCTATAATTAATAAAATCGCTATAAAATACCCTACCACCATTGGAAGGAAAACAAGGTGGAAGATACATTGAGCTGGATTGATCTTCAAATATCATCCATGATGAATATATATAAGGATACAATGTTTGTAGTTTCATTAAATATTGACCTAAGAACCATTAGGGAAGAGTAAATATCATTTATTCTCTCTGTAATAACCCAAAAATACTTACTAGATAAGATAAAGAAGATCTAACTAAATTATATGTGTCAATAAAGGATTAAAAAAACCATATGATACATGAGGCTTATAGAATTCATCTATCATGATAGATTGTTAATATTTTGAATGATTTTTTATTCCAATAATACCTAATCTAAAAAGGTAATTTGTTGGGGAAATCCGAAAATCAAAATTATTTATGGACAATGGTTTCTCCATGATGTATAAAGATATAATAGATAAATTATGATTGGATAACCTAAAGCCTAAAATTACCATGTGTCTAGATAATTGGTACACTGATAAGTAATGGTCAGGAGATAAATTCAAAAATGATTCATGAAACATCACTTTTTACTAATGTGGAAGTGGGAAAAAATAAAAAAAGTCATTGTTACAAAATTATAAAAGTCATATAAGAAGAATGATGTAATATCTTTCATCATGAATCACCTTAAAATTTATAGAAATTTTATATATATAAGGGTTGATCTTCTCATTGAGAATATTTCAGGACCCATATCCATGATGTTTTGATACATTATGGTGCATTTCTATCAATCGTACTTAATTTTATAACATAATTCACATTTAAATTTAATAGGGTCTTTAGAATTATTTCAACATAGAGGTAAATTTGATATTAAATTATCAACCTCAATCCGATGGGAAGACTTAGAGTTCATTCAATACCTTATAAGATCTGTATATACAATATTTTCCGGATATATAAAAATCATGGACCATTTTCTATCTCAACTAGAATTTTCATACCATAACATATTTAACTCAAGAATATTATTTATATAGGAAAGGATGTCATAATATTATGTATTAACATTATTTTGTGAAAAATAGGAACATATGTCCTAAACATATTGACTAATTAAATATGAAATTGAGAGTTATCTAGAATTATATCAATATGGAACAATGAAGACATAAATGATAAGCTGATAATTGGTGGAAGGAATAGTAATTTCTTGAAGGAGACCAATTATTCTATAAATAATCACAATAGATGTTTTTTATATGTTTTTTCAATAAGTAGAAGTTAAGTATATGCTACATTAGGAATTTTGATATTTTTGACTGAATTAGAGTCATGGGTTTTCATCTGGGTTTTTCTCCCAACCTCACTAAAATGAATGATGTATCTCATGTATCGCTATTGAGATAGCATATACTAGACCAACTGAAAAAAATCCCATTAAAAAAGCTATGATAGAAACTATCTTTACATATAATTATGATTGAATCTATTTTTTATGAAACTGGAGAGAAGGATTTGTGGAATCAAAAATCTCGGTTGGTGAATAGTCAATGGATGAATACAAATATTGATGTGAATTATTGGTGTATACTGATCTATTTGAATGTTGTTTTGTTAAATGAATGTTTCCAATACTAAACACTATGAATTAACTGACATGGTTCAAGCTTCAAGGTCATATCATTATTGGTTTTAGGGGAAAAGATGCACCTATACTAATGGTCCCGGGGCCGAAGTCCAAAACCCAAATTTTGGGGAACTATAAAAAATATAGTCGAATGTAACTGATCTTACTAGAAAGATAAAATAAGAATCTATTAGAGTGTAGAATATGGAATAAATATTAATGAATATGAAACATTAGAGACAATCGAAATGTTGATTCGTGGACTTATAGCCACTAGCCACTATAATAGCTTGGACTTGAGTGATGGAGCACTGTGTAAATGCAGAAATCAACCCATTATCAACTATAGCATATTGGAAATACTGTGAGATTGGTGGAAAAGTTTTTTTATTCCGTATTATATTATTTGAGATACGGTTTCCATGTGTGCGTAAAAATATTAAACCTCCCAATAATTGTTATAATGGATTTAGTGAACTAATTCTTCCTCTCCATGGATATATAGATTATTCCTGAATCACATAAATCATCATTTCCATAGTCATATTCTTATTCTTAGTTTTTATACCTTTTATTAATATATATATCATTGTCATGTGACTCCTGACGTTTCTGCAATAAAATGAAATGGTATGGAAACAAAGGATATAATGGGGAAGATCATCCAATTTTTTTCATTGATTGATGTATACAAGAAAATTTGAGGATGGAAATATTTAGGGGAATAATGTAGGACTTGAGACGTTATTTTAACAAAAAACAACTTATTATAATATTAATCATATACAAAAATGATTATGATTTCATTATTATAGTAAAATACAAACAAGGAAGTTAATGTCACTATGACCAGCTCAATTAGGGAAAGAAAACAAAAAATAATATCAGATAGTGGGATAAAATTAAACTCTAGAGGTTAATACTCTAAAAATAATGACATTTATAACATATAAATTGATATAATTGTGAAAAAATAGGAAATGTAATAGACATTGTATAGGAACTAGGATAAATATATGAATGATATTTTATATTAGAATGACTCGTATATAAATGGAGTAATAATATAATTAATTACTAAGTGATCATTGGAATAGTATTTTCCCCGTATGAAAATTTTAATATAATAATGTAACCTTTATAAAAAAATTCAAACAAATAAAAAGAATTATATGGTGAGAATATAATTTATAACTATTAATATTGTATAATTATATATTAATAATATATAATTATACAGATGTCTTACAAAAAATATTATTTATTAAAAATTATTTGATATTCTTGTATATAAATAAATGTTTTTTAAGTAAAAAAGATTTTTTATTCATTAAATTACCTATATATAATTATTTTAATAAAAAATTCATCAAAATTGTAATCAATGCATAAAACTACAAAATATTGAGTTTTAGATAATTTTTTGAAATATATGATATTTTATGTGAATGGTAAAATAAATTATGCATATATGATATTTAATATTACTAAATTATAAGGTAAAAATAAAATAATAATTAATATTAGTGAGTTTATGATGAAATATATGTTGAAACTAAAACACATTATCTACCTTGTAGTACTAGTATTACATAAATTTGAATATTTAAATGTAGTTAGCGATGGTTCTTCTAAGTCTATGCAATCCTAATGATCATTCAGGGTTAGCATGAATTTGAAGCAATTTATACTAGGTATACTATTGTGGGAATGGAGACTATTTTTTGAGATCATACATTATTAAAATTATACGCTAGCCAGGAAAGAATTGTTAACTTCTTGTTCATTAGGAATGTGCATAAAAACACTACCATTTGGCTTAGGTAGAATAATTTCAATAATTAAGGCCCAATTATTTTATAAAACATCATTATATTTATTCCAAACCTTCTTGAGTGATTATTTTGGAATCTCTGTATATTTTTGGTGGCCTCCTATCCTCCCCTTGATAGATCATTCATCAAGATCGTGGATTCAGAGTCATATATTTGGTAAGAATAAGATATGATTTCGTTATTATTTCTATCAATATCATTTGGATATGGAATTGATAATGTCAAATTAAATAACCTATGTATATGAATTTATGGGTAATATTCATCATGAGTATGGATTGAAGCACTAACATAAATAGTGTAACCTTGAATAACTTTACAATATTTTCCTTTTTAAATAAATTTTATTTTTTTACAACTTTTCTTTATTAGATACAAATATTTAAGAATATTTTACTTGAAACATAAATCATAGCTTTCACTAAATGGAACACCTATGTCTTCTTTCATTACACACATGACTAACATTCCTCGATGTCTTTTCTAACATGCAAGACAGAGTTTTACCGAATAGTTATATATTATTAAAAACGCTATTATTTAAGATAATTAGATAAGTCCTAGATTTTAAATTTATGGTTATGAATATGATTAACTAACTTATGTAAATACATGGTTTAATACATTGGTTACAAATTAATTAGAAATGAATAGAACAACCAATTGAATATAAAGGGTGTGTTTTTATTCATTCAAATTAATTTGATCCTAATAATTGATTAACAAAAATTATTGAGTGACATTAATGTAATATAAAAGTTTTATATTCAATAAAATATTTTCTTACATTCATCCAATATATTTTATAATATTAATATAACAACAAAATCAATATTATACATAAATACATATATTTCTATAAAAGAAATTTTATAGCATTTTAATGGTGCACCTACATTATTTCACAATTTTGACACATTTATGATATTTATATCCCAAAATAAATGTAATACATAAAATAGAAACATCAAAATTAGGCCAGGCTGAGTTATTATAATTTTTTTAAAATATTTCACTCTCAGTGAATAGTGAAAATATTTAATTTTAATTCAAAAAATATTGTTCATATAATTTATTTATATGGCTAAATTAACTTTTTAAATGGTCTTAATGATTAATTAGAATAAATATTTATAAATTAATCTAATTTATTTAATTAGAATAAATATAAATATGAAATTTAATATAAATATATAGAAAACATTTGAACATTTTTACTTTTAAAACCTGCAATCTCATCCCATCTACAAGATTATATTTAAATTAATTTCTTAAAATTTTGTGATTTGATTTCTGAAAAATAGTTCTAATATTTTGAATCAGAATATTTTATAATTTATAATAATGTCAAATTATTTTTCAACAAAAATAGTAGTGGAATTAATTCAAATGAAATACATCGATTATAGTAAATTTAATCATTATATTAGACTGAATCGCAATCTTATAAGGATAAATGACATATAAATTTATTAAAACCTAATTATGGGGCCATATTTATTCCAACCCACCTATAAAGTCACATGATTTGTCCATTTCAACACTTAGGGAAAACAGAACTGTTTTAAAAAATACCATTTCTGTCTTTTCCATCTATTATAAAAAGGTAATCACACCTCCCACATCCCCAAAACTCTCAATCCACATTGGCTCTGTAATAATCTTCCAAAATAGAATCCCAAAATACCTACACTAATATTAAAACCCACACATTTGGGAATAAATACATCCAAGTAATCCCTTTGGTGCATAAAAAATGTACTCACTCAAAAAGAGGTAACCACCACCGTCATGAAATTTAGTTTTATTATCATTATCAACCCCTCAAATATTATTTTCCCATGCTTATAATATAACACTAGTATCAAAAATATAATTACATTTTTTATTATAAATTTTTTACCTAAAATTACACACACTTCCATCTATGGTGAAATTTACTTACCATTTATGTGTACAGAAGACTATTGCCTCACAAAATGTTGTTGTTCATTTTTCCTTTACCAGCAATCATAGTTGGGAATTTTGATATAAAAGCTATTAATATATGATATTTAAGATATTTATTTTGTATTTATTTTTATTTAATTATGTTATATAACATACCATTAAACATTCCATTTCATGAAAATATGATTACATTTTCTGTGGATGTGTGGAATACATCCTCCTCAACGTGATGTAATTCATCCACACTATACACAGAACTTATAAAGAATAATTTTAATTAATAACATGAATTAAAAATGATACATATTTGATATTAATTAAATAATTATATTTATTGAAACATAATATATCAATTTATTTATTACCCCTTTCAGACATTAAAAAGTTATATAATCGGTCATGGATGTGTGGACTACAACCTCCCCAACATGATGTGATACTTATTACATAACAAGAATTATATATAAAAGTATATATGTAAAAATAACATTTTATTTATGATAAATTGATCATTTAGAGAATATATAGTTTTAATTTCCTTCATTCTATAATAATTATTGAAAAATTGGAAGGATACTCATGCTTATGTACGACCTACCATCTCCATGATTATTAAATTTGTTCATTTATCATATCCATAATTCATGATTGTTTTTAAAAGAATAATTTATGTATAAATATTATATATATTCTATGATTATTATTCTAGATATTTTTAAATAAGGACCCCTTTGACAATAGTTGACCTACAAATTTAATTTTTGACACCTAACCTGAATATAGTCAAAACACCTAATATATAAATTTTTTTTAAGTAATTATTTATAATATTATAATTAGTGAAGTAAACATATTAATAAGCATGATGAATTTTATAATGAAAATAAATAATTAACATAGGTTTATTATTCTAGAATATAATGGCACATGTGACAAGTAGGACTCAATGTATGATATCTTGTCTCAATTTACACTCCAATAAGACTTATTTGTTATTATAAACAAATTTACATTAATAAGGTGTATGTACTCCCCATTGAAATTTCAGATCTATAATATCATTATTTGAATGATATTATATGTTTCACATAATTTTATTCATTCAATCATATTATGATTAAAATGTTTCAAAGTGGTAAGGGACACATTGGATTGTTTAAGGATTATTTTAATCAAGAATACTTTTAATGAAATTTTGATGTTATTTCCATTATTCAACATCAAAACCCCTTATTGATACTTATCCAAAACTATAAAATTATTGATTAATCTATATCATTTATTCAAAATGTATATTTTATGATAAGGGAAAAAATTATTAATTAAGTTGAGTATTTTATATATGAGGAATGGTTTGGGCTAGAAGACATGTTTGGGGACTAGTTAAAGATAGCCTCTAGAGGCATCAATAGTCCAATCAAATGAATCAATTGGCCAAATAAGAATAGTTGAATGTGTCTTGATAAAATATCATGATGGTAGTTTGGTTCATATGAAAGGTACACGATGTCTAATATTAACATATTTAATTTATTTTGGTTATCATTTTATACATAATATTTTTCATCAACAAAACTATAAATGCATTTAATTCTCATTTAATTGATTAAATGTTATGTGATTATTTTTTTCCTCTCCATGTTGATCTTTAACTTATCTGGTTATTTCAATGAATCTTCTATTATATTACATTATTTCCCAAAATTTTTATCCTAATTCATATCAATATATTTATTACATGGCACATGTCTTCTATTTTTATCTTCAAATATAAAATATTCTAATTAAATCATTATTTGTTTTATTGTCTTTTCCCTAACTATGAATTTGGTTCACCCTTATTTTATTCATTTTCCCATGTTTATGAAGAATAATTATTTGAATAAAAATTCAAGGGTGTTATTCATTTCATTTTATTATGTACTGGGTTTTGTTTTTTCACCATTGCAATATGGGTATCAATTATGAAATCTTGTATTCGATGACTTCTAAATCGTCTGGTCCCTATGTAGTGGAAGAAGTTATCAATGAAATGTATTAAAATAATGCATGAACTCTGATATTTTGGGGTTGGGGAGTGAAAATTGATGTCATAAAAGTTTTACCTTCAATATAGGAAACCAGATTTAGAAAATCTATTTTAGGGACCATAACAATAATACAGAATTTGATGATATGTGAAGAACATACTATAATTTTTGTAAGGTAGATATTATGTGGGTATTAAAATCAATACACCCATGTTTGGATGAAACAATTGGACATTGTTCTTACACTGATGTATCTAGGGGTAACAACTCAAATAAGGCGATTCAGGCCTAACTCGGCGTAGCTAGGTATATGAAAATACGCCTTACTATGCACCTATATTGACAGTCAATATTGATATTATTTGGTTAATTCAGTTGTTATTTTCAAACCATTATAAAGGATTGTAATGTAGAAATACCCCTTAAGAACCCATTTTTATAATTATTATATTATCTATGAATAAATTTCCCAATTTATGTTATGTACTTTTCTTGTTTTGGGACTATAAAATATGTTCTGTAATGATATGAACTAATTTAGGGTATATCATCATTTAGAAATTGAGTCTAGTATAAGGAACAAGAACCACACCAATGTACAAAATCCAATGAGTAAGAAGAACCATATCATGTATGGGCTTCAGAAATTCATTCGAAGGTAAGTACTCTCACAAGAATTACCATTGTATGAGGACCTAAATACCATGTGATAAAAAAAGTATTTAATTATCCATGTTCTATAAATTTAAAGTAGAGAAATAAAATAAGACGGTGGTAGGTAAAAATAAGTATAATGTGAATAAGGGAAAGACATACATTTCTAAATGTGATAATAGTGGAAAGGAACACCATGGTAGATGCTTGAATGGAATTTGAATTAGCTATAATTGTGGAGAAAAAGGCCAACAAATTCAAGATTTTATTGGAATGAAATAAAATCCCAATTTTCAATGATTTCACTACAAAGATATTAGACACTAAAAAAATCAATGTCTAATGAAATAAAAGAATGTACCCTAAAAGAACCTAATTGAAAATTTTTAAGAATCTTTACCACCAAAGATGAATTAGAAGTATAATTGTTCTTATTTCTAGGTTCATAAATTATTCAATTTTATTATTTTATCAGTTATATACGAGTTAAAAAAATTAGGGAATATATGAGGTTTGTTCTGTAATTCCATTTTTTAAGGATTTGGGATCATATGTTGATTGGTACAAAGAAAGGTTATTTTGTAGAATTTTTTTGAATACTCATTATTGGGGAGAAGACATCTTTGATTATGATTAAATATTCAGACAAAGATTTTTGGATAATGAAATTATTGGTTTGGATAACATAAATTTTATATGTTCTGACTAACATGGAACATAGTAAGGATTTATTGATAAAGTGCTTAATGTTATCCCTGAGGGAAATTATACCATTATTATTTAAGAAATATATGAAATAAAATATACAATATTTAAATAATAAAAACAATTCATGTTTCGGTACGGTTTATTCTAATAAAAGTTATTATTATATTCACATATTTGGTATGTTGGGATTAAAATACATTCCATGTTATTTGATAAGTTAATTTTCTAAATTAATTGGCCTTCCTTCTAATGTGATAGATCATAATCTTTTATAGAGAGAATCTATTTAAAAAATAGCTTATGTTGAATTTTGGATGAGGAATTAAAGGATAATGTATTAATACACCATATGATGCTTTCTTTGATATAAAATGAAGTATAAATATTTGATGGAATTACTAGAGGATATGATTTTTTTATGAAGTACATATATATATTTACTTATATTCTTATAAACCAATAAAATTACTCAACTATGGGAAAATGGCCTTGAAACAAAAATTTCTTCATATTATCATCATTTCTTATGTTGTCCATGTGATTTTTAATAATAGTATTTTAAGGATTTGAGATCATCAAATTTTATCTGAAAATGTTCTTTATCACTCCACCTCATAACACGTGTTTTATATTGTTCTTTTGTATCCATGATTCCATATCCCTCATGTGTTCCCTTAATGGAGAACCTAATTACATTACCAATGTAATCACTATTATATTTTACTATTAAAAACTTTTTATAACCTTATTACAAATATTGGGGTTTTAAAAATATTTAATTTTAAAATACATATCCCTTGATCATCGATGTCAATTTCTAAGTGTGAGGACAAAATTTATTTAACTGGGATGAATGTACCACCCAATGGCATTATAATATTTTCTTCTTAGAATAAATTTATTTTTTTTAACAATATTTTTTATATAAAACACCATGTTATTTTTATATTACACAAATTATAATGTTTATATTTCACTACACAGAACATTGAGGTTATCCTGTGTCACACAAATGACTATCTTTCATCAATGGATTACATAACACACAAGACTGAGTTTTACCGAACAATATATTTTATTAAAAATATTTTTTAACATAATAAAATAAAACCTAGATATTAAAATTATGGAAATTAATTAGATTAACTAATTTATGAAAACATATTATTGTATTAATTGGTTATAAATTAATCACAAATGAATAGAAAACTAGTTGAATATAAAGGGTATGTGTGTATGATTATAAATTCATTTTTTAGTAATAATTTAAATTAGATATAAAAAGTGAGTGATATTACCGTAAT
Source organism: Viscum album (assembly GCA_963277665.1). Classification (NCBI taxonomy): domain Eukaryota; kingdom Viridiplantae; phylum Streptophyta; class Magnoliopsida; order Santalales; family Viscaceae; genus Viscum; species Viscum album. The sequence goes on along the minus strand of OY728135.1, from coordinate 1,464,821,077 downwards.
ATATAAAATATATATTAAAAAAATATTTTTTTCATCCATCTAATTGATTTGAAAATCATAAGACAATAACACACATAAGCTTGTGTATAAAAACTATATTTTTATAAAGGAAATTTTGATTCCTTTTAATAGCGAACCATCATTAAATATTAATTTCTATACTTTTTTGAATTTAATATTACAAAATAATCATTATTTTTAAAATAGAAACCCGAAAAATAGGTTTTGGTAAATTTCTTTATTTTTTTAAAATATTAAATTTTTAATAAAGAGTTAATAATATGAATTAAAATTCAAAACTGTTTTTCATCTAATTTTTTAGTAAAGGTAAATTAATTTTTTAAATGGTATTAATGATTAAATAGATTAATTTTTTTAAATTAATCCATTTTATGCAATTTTAATCAATTTCAATTTTATATTGAATATAAAAACATAGAAAACTTATGAACATTATTACTTTAAAAACATATAATTTCGCCACATCTGTTGGATTAAATTTAAATTAGTTTCTACAACATTAATGATTTTAATATATAAAAATGAATTAGATATTTTTAATCAGAATATTTAATATTTTATAATATGGTTAAATTATTTTTTAACAATAAATATTAGAAAAGGTAAATATATTTAATTATATCAATTATGTTAAAATTATGTTTAATAAGGGACTAAACCTTATTCGTAAAAAGAAAAATGAACTGTAAATATTACCAAAATATAGTTTATTGTAATATTTCGTTCAATACATCTCTAAGGTTCCATAATATTCCATTGTTACACTTTTCAAACAATTAATACTTGGGGAACACATAATAATTTTCAAACATACCATTTATGTTTTCCACCACCCCCAACAATAAAAAGGCAATCACCCCTCCCACTTCATCATAAATCTAAAACCACATTATCTAAAAAATAATATTCCCAATTATATAAGAATAATATCTATCCAATTACTAACTTCAAACCTTTGGGATGAATACCATCCATGAATTCCCTTGGTGCAAACAAAAAGTACTTACTCAAAGAAGAGGTAAACTCCTCCCTGATGATCTTTAGTTTTTTTTCATTCTCCAAACCCAAAATTAATATAATATAATGATTATAAAAAAACAGTATAATAAATACACATATATGATGTTATTAAATCTTTTCTACCTATACATACATACATTTCAATATAAGGGGCACTGAAAATACCATTAATGTGTACGATGTACTTCTGTCTTACAAAAAGATGTAGTTTGTTTTTCCTTGACCACCTCTCATGGATGTGAATTATTATGGGAAAAAATATTTATGGATGATATATACTAGTATTATTATATATTTGTTCCTCTATAATTATATAATATCACATACTTGTATACATTCCATTTTGAGTATATACAATAACATGTTTTGTGGAAGAGTGGACTCCTACCTCCTCAAGGTGATGTCTATTTTTCACACAACACATAGAACATATAAAGGATAGATTTAATGAAAAATATAAAAAAATTAAATATATATTATATAAAATACATAATTTAATTTGTTTAATCCTAATATATCATTCTAGTTGTTACCCTTTTCACACACTTAAAAGTTACATAGTCAGTTGTGGACTTCTGTACTACCACCTCCCCAACATGATGTGATTACTCTTACATACCAAGAAATATATTTACAAGTATATAAGACATAATTAATTGGTTTTTATTATAAAATGATAATTATAGATATATATATTTTTACCTACCTTCATTCCATATCGGTTATTCAAAAATGGGAATGTTACTCCTTCACATGTATGGCCTACAATCTCCACGATTGTAACGTTGGTTCATTTTTCACAACCATATATAATTATTAGTTTCAAAATTTTAATTGATGTATAAATATTATAATTATGTAATTATTATTATTCTTTAGTTTTTCTACATTTACCCATTTGACCATAGTTAACCTACCAATTTTCATTTTGACACATAAACCGAATATTCTTTAAACAACCTTTGTTAAAATTAATTTTATACATAGAATTTTAAAAAATTGTAATAAAAGATTTAATGGTAATAATATTATTAAAAACGATTCTTAATCAAGTAAATAGTAAAAATATGAATATTATTTTGAAATACAAAGACACATGTGACAATTCAAACTCAATTTGGGGTTTTTTTCTCCATTTACATGTTATTGAGTCTTTTTTTGTGGTTATGATCGAATTCAATTCTATATGGTTTATATTATACCCTAGGACATGTAATATCATGATTTTATATATTCTCAAGATATTCGTTGTTTCATTTAATTTTATTACATCACGGAAATTATGAATCAAATGTTTCTTAAGTGGTATGGGTCACATTGGAATGGTTAAATATAATTTTTATCAAGAATGTTTTTAATGATATTTCAATGAAATTTCCATTCACCCCCAATATTAAGACTTATTGTTACTTATCCTACAATAAGTAATTGATGATAAATATGTATCCTTTATTCAATATGGATAATTAATGATAATAATCATTTTTATTAAATAAATAAATTATTTGATGTATGGGGTGTGCTTTGGATGGGATGACATGGATGGGGAACGGTTAAAAATAACCCCACAATTCATTAATATTCTCATGAGATGAATAAATTAGAAAAATTATATTATTTTAAACTATATTGAGAATAAATATTAATGGTATAGTGGTTCATTTTCCAAATACATGACATCCTATATTAAATTACTTCCTTCCATTAAGTTATCATGTTTATACATGATATTTTGAGTGGAAATATATATAGATAAATTTTATTAATAGTTAATAGATTAAATGAAATGTGTTTCAGTTTCATAAATTTCAATTTTTATTTTTTCATTATGTATTTATTTCATGGGAAAATGTTTTCAATTATGTAATTTTTCAAGTTTTTTATCTAATTGAATCTTAGGTTATTGATTACATGGAATGTGCCTTTAGTTTTCACCCTATTGAATATTATTAGTTTTTCATTATTGATTCAACTGTATTTTATATTTAATATGACTTTTATCTCACCATTATTTTAATTCTTTTCCATAAGTTATTATAAATAAATATTTTAATATTATTTTAATGTTGTTGTTCATTTAATGATATTATATGCCATGTTTTATTTTTTTCGCAATTTAATAGGGTTATAATATATATAATATTGTTCTCGAAGACTACTAAACTTTTTTCTCCATTTGGATATGAAGCATGTATCTATTCCAATATAATAAAATAATTCGCCATATCTGGGATTTTATGGTCAGAGAATTATATGTCATGTAATCTAGTAAACATTAGGAATATAAAATAGGATTTGTTTAATAAAATCAATTTTTATATAAAATATGATCTTAATAATTAAATATGTTTTGAATTAGAAATGAGGATTTTATGTGGATTGATTTCATTTATTTTCTACTGTTTAATATTTAATATTAAATTTATTTGGAATTTGATATAAAATTTTACTTTTTGAAATTTCATAGATTAATAACCTGGTGTGGATGCTCAGGAGAAAAAATTATTTTTTTGGACCTTTTTTTTAATCCCCTATATTTTATCATTGGTAAATAAATGACTTAGAAAGTGTGAGTTATGTTGAGAAATGTTGGGATGACTACCTTGAAAGGTGACACTCATAATGGCAAGAGTTTGGTATTTGTGAATATAGATTCCCCGCTTTGTATACCTGGATTACAATAGAATTACGGGTTATTCTTTGGAATTATTTGTCATGAGAACTTTTTAGGGAAGTAATTTCACTTATGTTTTAGTAAAATGGAATTTTATTTTTGTATTATTGGGGAAATGGATATATTCCAAAATTTTATAATTTTTTTTTAATATTTTATAAATAATATATTTACAAAAATGCATTTTGGCGGAGATAATGTTCAATGTATTTTATTTTGAAATAATTTTTTTATATCATTATAAAAATTTGGGGAATTTTTATATTTTATTTTTACAGGACTTTTGGATTATAAATTTTTCATAGATCAGAAAAATTTATTTATTTTATTTGTGTTTTATCGTTATCTAGTATCTTTTCATAATTTAACTTCACATACATGGAAGTGTATTCAAGTCATTGGGTAAATCATATCAAGATTATACTCAACCCCAATAATTGAACTGTTGTGTACATTTAGACATGATTAGATATAATGTAGGAAATGGGAATACAACATTCATCATCATTGGTGAGTTTTAGATCAATCATGATGATATTTGGAAATAGTATATTTCTTGGGTTTGACAACATTATAATATTTCCACTTTTATCTCATACATTTTATTAATGACCGATTATTTTTGATTTTGTAAAAAAAATTCCAAAATTATGTCATTTTAATATAGTTTTTATGTAATGTTACTTTATTTTCACATGCATTGTTATGGCTTATTTCCCAGGTTAAGTCACACAAAAAGTGGTTACTTAATCCCTTTCTATTTTCCATTACCCTATAGAAATTGAATAACAAACATGAGTCCTTGTGTAATTCATGTATTTATCAAATTATTTTTTATCCAAGCATAGGGATTTGCAAATATTTATTGAGGATTACCTATTTATTTGATTTTTTTTGAAGTATTTTAGCTATGGAGAGTATCTATCTTTCCATTTGAATCATACCCATAAAAATATGCACCTATAATTTATATATTTATTCCAATTTATATGGTTTTTTATCTAAAATAGAGGTTAATGGTGATCACCTAAGAACTTTATATAGAAAATGATAACTTGTGATGTAATGATATTTGAACATTTTCATTAATTTGGTCAGGATCGGTAATGGTTTCTTCAAATGGAATGGGTTTAAATACAAAAATAATTAAATTGCATAAAATAAATTTATAATGATTTAGTGGTTTTTTAATTTTAATAAATAAGTATCTAAAAATATTTTTCATGAATTCTGAATGAATTATTAAAGAAATTTTATTTCTATTAAAATTAGAAAAGGGAAAATAAATCTATTTTGATATAAAACTGAATTTTTTGAATGTTTTGATGATTTATAAAGGATTATATGGTATTAAATTAAAATATTTTCATGTTATATAATAAAATTCATAGTATAGAACCATTTTGGTATGAAAAAGGGTTAGGAGATAAAAAACATTCAAATATAGACTCCCATCTACAAGGTATTATTGTGTAGGATCTCTATGGGACGAGAATTTATAAAATTAAGATAGTCCAAGGGATGTGGATATAACTTTATAATCTAAAAAAGAAAAACTCTATATCATCTATATGATATTTTTAGACGGATAATATTGATTAAAAGTTGTGTAATATCATCTATATCATCATGTTTTTAAAATTCCCAAGACCTCAAAATTCTAATTTTGATTATATTTTTTGAGAGTCTATCGTGGAAGTGGTGGGATGTGATTGATAATGTATAGAAAGATAATGATCATGACTAGAGAGTATTTTAGAAAATATTCACTGATTACATATTTATATAAGGGGTGAATTTTGATAATTTTAAAGATTTCTTTGATGTTGACTAAAAAAACATGTTAATTAAGGAGTGTTTACTAAACATACTAATATATTTAATTAATATCACAAATTAGTAGTTAATGGAATGATTAAGGGAGTTTGATTTTATATGTTGTTTAAATAATAATAATTTAAGGAGTACATTGATGAGGTTACTAACTTATGAATTGTTGTCATAGAGGGTACCCAAGAACCTTATAAATAATGGTCTTATATTACCATATGATATATGTAAGAGTAATTTAGTATATACATTTACCATTATTATTTTTATATTTCTACTTATACTATATCATTGTAATGTTTATTGATTAAGATTCACATAAAAATGTTATAGATGTTTCTCCGATTAAAATTTGAACATTGATATACTATGACATTAATATTAAACATATCTCATATGGTCTAGACACATCATACCAATTGAAAATATTTAATGTATAAATATAAAGAGACAATGTATAATAATAATTGATACTCCCTCCTAGTAAGTTCTGTCATGGTGATCTATTATTGGTGAGATCGTGAGGTCGTACCTACTAATTGGAACACCACATATTCTCGGTTTCACTTGTTATTCCTATCATTGTTTATGTGTATTAGTGTCATGATTTGAGATCATTATTAATATGTGTCATTTAGTCTTGTAATTAGATTCATGGAAAAAGTCCTACACATGATGGTATGGGGTTTTATCTTGTATCGGGAGTGTCATTATTTGTGTGACATTACTGGATAAACAAGATAGAATTTTTCTCCTTTGAGTTGAGGGAGTTGTATCTCATTCATGGTTGATTAGGAAGGTTGTAACTTCAGTACATACATTGAAATGTTATAAAAATGTAACATTATCTTGTAATGTTAAAAAATATTGGAAGTACGATGACAAGTGTGTGTAAAATGATTTATGAGATATAATTTTATAGGGAGATAATATTGATTAATGTTTATTCGTATGATGGTTTTCCTTGATTTGAATATTCTATATCTATTTATGGGACTTGATAGGTTGTTGGAATATGTTCTCGGTCTATTAAAAATTTTCATTTATATGTAGATAATGTCCAATATGGTTATAAACAATAGTGCATTCCTGATTCTTCCCAATTACGTTGAATAGAAATATAGGGCATATTGGGGACCAACACGAGGTTCGAGAGTTGTCGAAGAATTATCGATATATGGTGAATAAAATATCATTATTATTCAATTATAGAATAATTATAATGAATTTATTTATTGACAGGGTTTACATGTGTTTATGTAATTAAATTGAATAACATTACATGAACAAATACTATTTAAATATAAAAGGATTAATTAATACTAGTGAGAATTACAAGTTCAGTTAATGAATTGGGTTTATCATGTAATATAATTAATATATATTACATGTATGTGAAAAAATATAAATAAAAAATATGATGAAATTATTTAATCATAATTATTTACTGTTTTTAGTTAAAATTAAATATGTGGTGTTTGGGGAACCCCAAATGATTATTTTAAAAAGCCACAATATAATTAGAGAATAATATCATTAAATAAACCATTCATCATTAATATTTTATAACATAATTATACTCCTATATACTAGAAAGATAAATGACTTCACTAAGAAAATGATCCAATAACAACTTTTCAAAAATAAGTAATAGGATCAAGGTGATCACTGTGACATCAAATAAATTGACCGAGCTTTACTCAAGGACCTATAATTTGATTAATAGTGTACTCATATATCCTTGAATCATCTGCGTATAATATAGAGGGGTTCAACCTAAGTTCTTTGGATCAATGGTCACCTACATTGTGAAAAAAAAAATTTCATCAAATCAAATGAGGTGCTCATTAATTTTTTTTTGTATTTTGAATTACTCATTTGAGATACTAGGACCGTTCTGAATCTCAAAACTCTAAATGATATGATGTATCAACACTCATGTAATGATATTTTTTAACCCCCCATCCAATTAGATTCCACTTTTCATCTCAGAATAATAATGAAAAAGTGGTTAGTATGAAAACTATAGTAGAGGTGGATATTACTGACCCCAAAAAGGTTAGTAAATATCTTGCATAGGATGCTGAAGGGAATAATTCCTATAGTGATCAAAAGAAAAATAATAATCATTTATAGGTTAAATTAGGTAATTTATTCAAATATATATCCCATGTGAAGGGACTGATAGTGTTCTTTTAGTATAGTAATGTGAGACCCCCTACATCACTTGTTTTAGATCCTCACCCACATATATTTTTAGTGATGGAATGTCAACCAGTTGAGGGGGTTTTAAAAAAAATTTATTGATGAATATCAATGAAACGTCTACACTACTAAAAGTATTGGAAAAGAAAATTTATTCTGGAAATAAATTTATGTTTGGGACACATATATGGGCTTCTAGGCCTATTTATAAGGCAAGTTAAACACATGATAATATCTATGGGAAATAATTTGTTGTGGTTTAGTGATCGAAAGAGGTTAAAAATGATGAATAGCCCTATACAATGAAAGGTATAATCCCAAAAGAATATAATAATATTTATTTATTTATTTAAATTGGAGAATCACATTCAATTGTATTTATATAATTTACATATTGAGTAGGGTTTTCCCAACATTTGATTCCATATTAAGTAATTAATTATATTACACATAGTGAGAGAATACATTAAAAAATAAAATATAAATCTTCCACAATTTTAATTTGGAATGTGTAAAAATCATGTTTTTTTTAGTTTTTGTGAAAAAAATATAGAACTCAGCCATTATAAAAGATTATTTAATTAAATTGAATGAAAAATAAATTATATATTTGGTTTAAAATTTATATTGTTGAACTGAATTATACTATTCGGACTTTTGTTGGATAGTGAGGTAACCATGTAAATTATAATGGTTTGATGGATGGATTTGTTATGTCCTCATCATATCAAAAAAAAATTAATTCCTTAGTATAAAGAATCATATAAGTAACCAATAAATCCTAAGGTGGTGGATTTGTATTCAGATCCCTTTAAATATAATTTCTCACCATATATATGATAAATGTAATTATATATTTTTTAAATCCAACTATGAAAATAATTTTATTATAAGGGGTTATATAATTGGTTAACATGATCACAGATTTCCCCATTAGGCATCAGTGGTTTTATTTATTATGAAATTTAATGATATATTGGGGTTATATAATTTCTATAAAAATATAGAAAAATGTTATAAATGTTATTTTCCCAAAAAAAATTTGATTTATTTGATCAATTAGATGGATTTAATTATTTTATCAATATTTAAATTTTATTCGGTTATCATCAGTTAGGGATAAATAATGGAGATATTCCATAAATAGACTACCATTAGAAATAAATACCTTATAATTTCTTGTCAAATATTCTTGGATTAACCAAAGCACATATTGTCTTTATGGATTTGTTGAATAGGATTTTACAAAGTTTCGTATATTCAATTATGGGGGGATTTTTAAATGTCATAATTTTTAACCAAAATCAATGTAAGATCATGTGAGGATGATGTAAATTGATGTAGATAATACTCATGATCTTCTGATATACACTATAATCATTGATTTTCATATATAAAAAAAATTGTTTAATTAGATAGTCAAATAGTTTATGAAAAAGTAATTGTTTTCAATAAACATATCCATGATATGATTTTTTACAAAGATAAGATAAATATTACTTGAAAATAATTCTTCAATTTAGAATTTAACCTCTCTTTTATAAATCCTATTATCTCGACAATTTGAAGTGGTTCTAGGTACGTGACCTGAGGACCTGCCCAAAAACCCCTAAATCCATTCAAACCCACCAAAATGATGTGGAAATTATAGGTTCTTTTATGATGTCCATCATATGAAATGTGGTGAAATTTAGATTGAATAAGAATTATCATGTGGTATTTTAGGGGATGTAAATAGATATAGTTCAACTATATTTTTTATTATATCTGATTTAAAAGTTGATTATAAAGTATTTTTTGATGCATTATGGTTAGGTTTCAGATATTTAATGATTAAAGGAAGTACAGTTATAAAATATAGATCTTCAAATTTGATGCCTTATGTGAAAAATCACCCGACTCATGAATTAGAATTATCTATTATTTTTCATGATTTTAATATATTGTTTCATGAGTTTTTTAAAGTGAGGTTATAAAATATAGATCTTCGAATTTGATACCTTATGTGAAAAATCACCCGACACATGAATTAGAATTATCTATTATTTTTCATGCATTGAATATATTGTGTCATGAGTTTTTTCATCAGAAAAGTATGAATCTTGGGTGAGACCAAATTTTTAGTAATATAACATGAGAGTTAGTATATTGAACTACAAATCAGAATTTCATTTCTAAAAAATGGGTTTTTAAATTCAAATATGAAAAACATTGAATACAACTTCAGAACATGGAAAGACCAGTTTGTAAAGGGAATTCCAAATTTAATGTTGATGGAATTAAGGAAATATTTTCCCAAGTGTTAAGGATAGAATCAATAAAATATTTTCAATTTGTTATTTTTTAAAATAAATTTCACATTTAAAAATAGATATGAATATGAAATTTCTTAATGAACTTCTAAAAGAAGAAGTCTGTATTGAACAACCATTAGGATTTCATATTATAGATAATTATTTAATATTATTCTAGTCAAAAATGGATTCAAATGGATATAAGAACGTACCCCCTGTTTTTATGATAGGTTAGACACAAAATAGAAAAAAAAATTCTTTTCAAATGATGTTGGTTTGGTCACAACCCAAATTGGAAAGTATCATATGATGTACAGTTCATGGTGATGGTATGTGGATAATTTATCATCTTTGGTGAAAAGAAACATAATTCCGTTAATATTTTTCAATAAAATAAACTTTATAGTTTTGAGATATTAATGACTGGGTTGTAAAACTAATTTATTAAGTTACATGTGAATCAAAATGAACGAATTATTTTCTCATAGGTGAAATATGTAAGAGATCTATTCAATAAATTCATAAAAGAAGATTGAACAATAGATTAAACTCGAATAGTAACTGGAATGTAACTCAAAAAGGATGGAAAAAATGGAATATACATCGAATGGTATCAAAAAAAATATTAATATATAACTATATCTCACAACAAAAAGGATATATACATATTTCATGTTACATAACTGATACCATGATTCCAGACTTTTCCAAAATAATAACATATCATGTGGTAGAAATGTTAATGACATATATTCATGGAACATTGAATACATTTTAGTTATAAATGGTTGGAATTTTTTTTTATTGGGTGGTGTATTTAAATTCATAGTAGGATGGATATGTCATGAATTGAATAACCACATGTGGAAAAACATTATTTATTAGAAGAAATTCCATTTGGATGCTATTAATGAAATAAGAATGTATATTCTAGGGAATCGTTAAGACATAATATATTTTAGTTACTTTGGATCAAACATAATTGATGTGGATGAAAATTTGGTTAGAATATCATTAAGTTGTTTTTTGACAAATAAATGTGATTCAATGTGAAAAAAAAGTATCATCTTGTTAACAAATAACTATGTATAGTATAATCACATGAATCATGTCATGACCGATTACCACTTTATAATTGAGAATATAGAGAAATATATTTTGAAATTGGGGTTTCCTAGTACTCATCATGAAGTAGTAGATATATTATAAAAAAATTATCATTTAAATTGAATTTTAATTGATCCCTGGATTTCAACCAATTTATTAAAATTATGGAAAATTATTATTTAACCTCCCCATTTTATTAAGTATTAGGGAAATTAGGGAGAAACAATCCCTAGGGAATTAGATTTATAATGAAGGTGGGATCTATAGATAATGATATTTATAGAAATTTAAAAATAATTTTGTTACCTAAAATTATTTTTGATTTTATTGTTCTTTTATAATTTTTTAATTTAACCTTGTTCGATTATTTAGATGACGGTAGAGTATGAGTAATGTTTAATGGTTAATTTTAAATTTTTGTAATTATTTTTTTATGATTTGAAAATGATAGAATGTGTTGTGTTCGATAATGATAGGGTAAAAATTCATATGAAAAACAATTTTTGAAAAGAAGGGGAAAATCATAAGGTGAGTGGTTGGAGTGACAGAAGATATATAATTTTGGTCGAATGTGACAAACTAATAAGAGAGATGTAGAAATTTTATAAACATGACTCAAATTCAATGTAAATTCTATATAAAGGATTTTATTGATCCAATCAACTTTATGGATTTTCTAATGATGTATTTTAATCTAGTGGAACCACCAATCCTTCACCAAGGTTATTTCTTTCATAATCAATCATCATTGTGATATAAAGAATCAAGATCAACTAGTGATGTGATGAAAAAGTTGTTTAAAATTCTAACACAATCCTATAATGTTGCATGAGATTAGTAAGGTTGGACTATCTACACCACTGAATTCTTATCTCTATCTTTGAGTAGTTTTAGAAAAAAAAAGGGGGTGAAAAGGGATTTTCTATTTGGCTCCTGCTCTTTGACCTTTCCCTAGGAGGCGATGGCCGCCGCCAGATCCCCTCCCCTATCAACGGGGAGGGTCTATCCTTCATCATAAGAGCCAAATGTTTTTTTAATCCATTCTAGAACCTTGATTTCTTACTGGAATTCCTTGGTGTGGCTCTTTTCCCTGAAGTCTCGGACCACCGAGATGGTTTCCCTCAGCTCATGCTATTGTTTTTAGAGTATATTGAAGCTTTGTCTATTTTTTATCATACTCTGGTTTCTCAGTTAATTTCTCAACGCCGATTGGTTGACTCCTTCGATAGTTTTATATTTTAATCATGGGATCATCATGAATAGGTGACTTTTGGCTGGCTTGATAAGCTCCACATTATGATTCTCCTTTCATCCTAGGAAGATCTGATCTCTGTGTGGTCCAAAGATTCTCATTCCTACAACGACCTCCACTTTCTCCTAGTAAAATAGTCCTTTGACTTCCATTTAAACCGGGAATCCCTGTCAACTGCTCTGTGGGTAATATTTCCGATCTCCCTCTCCCTTTTCATAACCCCTATACATTCTGAATGATGGGTAATTTAGTCGGCTGGTATCACTACTCGGACTCGAGAACCATCTCCATTTTCACCCTGTCACCGCCTGAATTTGTGTAGATGTTGACATTTCAAGACCCCTAGATGAATGGTTCTGGATCATTGTAGGAAATTATTTTGATGGAAAAAACCTGTAGTGTTTCTGCCTTGAATGCTTTTTTGTTCGGTGTGTTCTCACTTGTGGCATCTGGCTCATTCATATCGGCAAGGTAGTAAAGGCCCTAGTAGGCGGATGGCTCTAGGCGATGGTGTCATCCCGCTATCGGGTGGGGTTTCCTCTTATAAAGGGGCCCCTCTAAATGTAGATAATATATGGAAAATTTTAGGGATAATTTTGACTGTCTCCGAGCAGATCTCATCTGCTCCAATGCTTTTGTGCAATGGGGCTCAGGTTGTCCAAAACCCTTCAAAGTCCACACTGTCTGAACCCAAAGTCTCCTAAATTTTTTTGTAAGATTATAACATGATCTCAGAGCAACTGGACCTCTAGAGTCTGTGGTTGCAGTATCTCATTGTAATGATGAATAGTTCGTGCAACCATCTCTATCGAGTCTATCCAATGATTTTATGGTGATTGGGGATGTTTGTTATGCTTTTACCATAGGTAAGGATCCACGATGTCTAGTACTGAATCATCCAATCTCTCAATTCCAGTATATGGGTTTTGGTTTCGAGAGGACATGGGGTTCATAAAAATCCATTCAGGTCTTGAAGGTCAAACAAACCTATGCTTAAACGGCGTTAGATGGAAGAATGGCATCTAACACCAAAAATCGGTTAGCTATGTTGGGAGAAAAATAGTGCCAATCTTATAGGGATGTCCATAATGTGAAGACCTCACAAGAGGATTTGAAGTCCTCCTAGGACTCCCCTAAAAAGTCCAAGGAAGAAAATATGGAGTAAAAATACCTTAGATCTTTCTCAATGAAAGGTAAAATCAGTATCATTGACCCTATCAGTTTTATAAAGGGAACATGGAGTCCCCATCATAAGGATGACTATTCAGATATTCCAAACTCTCCCGTCACTAGATCCTCATGAAAAATCAAGACATTGATGAAGGTGCACAAAATCTCTTGAATTGTTTATCTGATTATAGAGAAAGATTCTAATATGCATCAATTGCCTGAAAAAATTGAGTCTTTGGATACTACTAGCCTCTAGTATGGAATGGAACAGATGGAATGTGAGGAGTGGGACAACATCATTAATGATATTGAATAATTTGTTTATAATTATACAAGGTTGATTATTCACAATAGTATTTTGAGAGGTTGGTTGAGAGGAGCAGAAATTTTACTCTAACCATTGATCTGGAATCTTAGATCAATAAACAATGTGGTATCTTGGCTTGTGGATTTAATGAGAAGAAGATATCAGTGTACGATCTCATTCAATCATGGGACAATATGATAATCTATTTTGAAGACCTCATCAAATATGAACCTGAGAGGTTGGATACCTCTCCTCAATGAAGTCATTTTAGAGGTAAAGGATCTAAATGACACAAGTTGGAATTTCAAGATTCAACCATTTATTATGATATTTCTAGATGTTTTTGTACTTCATCTTTCAAACTTTTTCCTCCAATGTGATTCTTAAAAAAAATATGTTATGACTCTCTATAACGTTAGGAAACAAATCATCAGTTATCACTGAGGTTGAAAAACATTTTTATTCTTGAAAAAAAATTTGTTAACCCATAGTCGTTAAAGGGTTCCTAGAAATGAAATTGAGTTTCATAAAAATTCTCTCAAGTGGAATTTGAGAAAGTATATACTAAAATTAAAGGAATAATATAATAGATTAGAAATATATCGCAATTATTACACCCAATGAATTATTTATCACAGTTTCAGAACTATTTACATATAAAAAATAAAATTTGAATAAGAAATTAATTTTAAAATATAGGAGAAGAAAAAAATGAGGATAAACATAATATATTTCCCTCCATAAGTACATAGAGACAATAAGTTTCATCACAACACACTTGAATTCGACACAATGAAAACATTTATGTTATGAAAGTGGGATTTAAAAAACATATTCTCATATAGTAGGAAAACCAAACATGTTATGATTTCTTAAATGGGTCCTTCTATAATTTAATCCTACACAAAGGCATATTGATGTTTTGTAGTTATTCAATTACTCTACCATGAGAGCATACAGCAGTGACTTATTAATAATCAATGTAGATTTCTAATCAGGTAAATATTAGGATATATCGTCCTCCGCCTATTTAATCTCACCATGTGGAGAGCTAATAACATATTGGGCACCCTCCACCAATTAATCACACATGATGGTTCCCAAGTGGAAGCTCAATCACACATAGATGATGTTCAAGGCAGCAATCATCTAAACCTTCTCATTCATATAAGACCATCACTAGGAAAATTAATCTTATCTAAAACATTGGCCAGTAGATAATAAAAAGGAATTTTGACACTAAAAAATAAAATATAATAAAATATTTAATTTAAGACCATCAAATTACAAAAAACACACCATATTTATACAACAAATTCATTTGGAAACCAAATAAAATGTTTCCACATGAAACACGACCACACATTCACATTTCATTTCCTCAAAAAAAATATAAAAAATATTAAATTTAATGAAAAGGTAAAAAATAGTAAATTAATAATCACGAACACCATAACAAAAGTTATCACACTCTCACAAATGAAAATTTTTTAAATACCACCCTTAGGTTCACTCATTATCAAGTATCAATAACACATAATACCCATCCAACCCACACACTTTTTACAGATTCATATTTCACTATTTCTGTTTTTATCTCATTTTAAAATTTTATATCACAACACAAACCATATTAAATACTTTTTAAAAATTATAAAAACAAATAGAAAACATTAAAACACCCACTCATTGGTGATACTAGATAACTTCAAGGAAATGTTTCTAGGGTGTATCCATAACACTGTTTTATTCAATATTATAAAAACACACACAAAAACATAGAAAACATTTATAAATATATATATGGTTGTTTTTGATCATAATAACATCTTATAAGAGATATAAATCAAAAAAATTGGGTTATAGCTTCTAACTGAAGCACACAATGCATACAAAGAAACCTGCAAAATAAACTGGCCCATGTACTCGACCCCACAACCAGCCCCCCAAAACCCTCCCTCCATACCCTCCAATTGTGTGTGGGGGATATAATAGCTATAAATATATTTTACATTAATACTATTTTTTATCTATTTTGATATTATGTGTGTATTTGAATCATTAAACTAGGGAAATATATAACTACTATGGGTATTATGAAAAGACTACATCGAGGTGTGAACATTGTAGAAAATGTAAGCACATAAAAATTAGGGAAACACATTTATTATAGTGAATAAATTGAAAATAAAATGAACATTGAATAATATATATATGAAATTTGATCACCATGATTGATCAAGAGAAAAAAATACATTCAAAGGTTACTAGAACAAATTTATGAATGAAATCAAAAATATAAAGAATGAGTACAATTGATAAAAAAATGTAATTTATAAACAATAATATAACCAAATAATTAATTCACTCAAATATGATATTAAAACTAATTGAATTTAGAGTGTGATTTAGCTTTAAAGTAATGTGATAGATATGAAAAATAATGAATTAAATTATTTAAAAGATTGAACCTACATGCATTGAATGTGGAATTTCTATCATTATGATGATAATGACATTGATGATTAAAACTGAAATATAATTTTACTATCAAAATATAATAATATTTAAAAATTATATTACATATAAAATAACAATAATAATAAACCTTGTAAAAAAAATATGAAATATGAATCTATTTATCTCCCAAATAGTTTATTTATCTTTCTCATCCAAAATTATTAATATAGTATAATAATTTCATGGACACCACTAATTTGTGTGATATAAAACCTACTTTTATGGAAATTATTTTGGATCAATTATAAAAAAGAACTAATCATAAATGAGTTCTGAAAAAACATATTAGTAAATTTTGTTATATTCAACCATAGTAAATAAATAACTTTTTACAAAAGAAACAACGATTAACATTATACATGTCCATTTATTTTTTATTGTTATGAATATGATAATGGAAACAAAATTTATGTCGTCCAAATTGTTATTATTTTATCGAAATGGATAAAAACAATATGAGATTATGGTAATATCCTTTCTCAATCAAATTAACACTCACTAGGAGAACCAACTATGAGTGATGGTGGTTCCCATGAGTAGGATAAAACAATATATAAAAAATTATTTCATGTAAAAAAACAAGAAAGTTACCATTTTTATGGAACATTTTATGTTAAATGATTAGGATTGTCTTGAAACAACACATTCTTATTGTAGTGAGGTAGTGGGGGGAGGGGTAGAGAGAAGAGATGATGCTTCCAATTTATATTTATCTGAAAATATTTTTTTAGTAAGAAATAAATGTACAATCGAAGATACATTTTCAATTCATTTTTTTCAAACATTAAATATACATAAAAAATATAGATGATAATTCTATTATACAAGAATGATCTGTGTAATAAATATACAATAAAAAATAAACAAGTGACTAAGTATTCAGAACAAACAATAACACCAAATGATCAGTGAGAATTTTAGATGATATTAATATATTCATCCACTAAATGAGTGACTGTTGGAAATATCAGTCGATAAAAATTGAGTAGTTGATGATATTAATGATCACTTTTAATGAATATTAACTATGGAAGATCTAAATCAGATATAACAATTAATTTTAATCTAATGAACATATTCGACATACTGATAGGGCCACTAGATTTGACATATACACATCCTAATAACCCAATTAAATGCAATAAAAAAACTATATGAAGCACCTTAAATACATGGTTATAAAAGAAAAAAATATAGTGGCTCAACTATAAGACTCTAACCCTGTAATGAAATTTTATAGATCAATGAATGTTTATGAAAAACATAAAACACTAAAGGTTTATATGGAAATGAAAAATAATATATATTACCATTTTATATAAAATTTATTATTAGGAAGTGGTTGTAACATACCAAATTTATATTTTAGACTAGTGGTTAATGATCTTATAAAAAGAATTCCTATGGGAAAAAGTTATAATGTGGAACCTCAATAAGAGACTGAACACAGATCTTGTGACAGTGATTTCATGGATGATATCAGATCATACATCCAACAAAAAATAGAATTAGTAACCTGGATGAGAGATATCACAAAATATTTTTGTTTCTATATCCGTGATCAAAACTCCTACCCAGTGCTCTAATAACAAGAAATCCTAGCTTCAATATAAAAATGGAAGAAACTAATGTCTTGAACGGTGGATATAGTTGAAAGATAAAATGAGTTGTGATGATGAAAAATAACTCACATCATAATTTTCCAAATATAGTATGGAGTTTCAAATAAATGAAACACATTTACGGAGGCCTCTTGTGTCCTTATTAAGAGATTCATCAATTATTTTGGTTCCCTACATCCTCATGAATGACTAAATTGAAAATTTTTATTCCATACATACCTATTGGGGATGAGATAGGATATGTTATTGACTATAATGATGTAATTTAAATTTTTATGCATCTATATTACATAAATATGGTAAAATTCAGATGACATAACCTATTTGTGATTTTTATCTCGAAGAAATTTTTTACCATGAAATTGTGGAAATTTAACTTGTGGTGTCCTTGTCTATTGCCTATATTGATGCAAAAATAAACATATTCAAATCTTATATTTAATAAAGAGAATTCATATATGATCTAATAAGTTACTTCTCCTATTGAAAATATGTTTAGTTACATTAGTTTTAATTTCTTGATTGGTCTATAAGTAATTAATGGTGTTTTTATTATATCTATATATTGCATACATGAATTAAATATTACATATTTGTATATGAATTGATAATTGGATTCTAAATTAGAAATAATTTTATTTTTAGTATCTCATTAGTATGATACATAGATTTAATATTAATAATTTACATGTAAATATATTATACCAAAACATAGTTTAAATGAATTTACACAAACATATTATAAAACAATATAAAATCATACAAATAATAAGTTGGTTTAGGGAAAACAAATTCAAAAAACCCCACCAAATGTAACAAGGATTGATTCTATGATAATTATTCTACACTTTTTCCCAAGGGCATAAGATTGTACAACCCCTCATGAAAAATAATTTAGAAAATCATAATAAAAAAATAATAACCGACCATATCAACATAAATTTTCATTACATACTCTATAGTCAAATCAATGTCTCCATTAATTAAAGACTATTTATACTTGATGTGATGAAAAAAAATAATTTTATGAATATGGATGTGAATAATAACTTGGAATCTAGAAATAATCAATTCCTTGTGTTATCTAGGTGGTGGATTTTGATTCATGGATGAAAGGATTCATTTAAATTGATTGATTGAATCATTGTTTGATGAACATTTGTATGATAACATATACTATATATTAACATTGAATTATATAGAATCCTAGATAGGTTGAAAATTTTAACGTAATCATAAAGCCAGTTCGTGTCATTTCCATTAAATATATTTTCTATGATCCTAAAAGAAAGACATGGGTTTTTAAACTCAAAAACTAGTAAAAAATAACAATGTCACATTTTTTAGATAAAAAAGATAAACCTCACTCAAAAATTATATGTGGAATTTCATCTTCCATGTGGTTCACGCCTCCATCTGTATAGACATGTTACAACACTGCTCAACAGAAACAGACATTAATCCTCAATGACTGAATCAAGAACTACGACCAAAAAATGATAAGCTGATAAACTTAAAATCCAGATTAATGGATGGTGGAAGAGAATAGAGAGTATCTATAGAAGAAATGTGAAGAGAGGGATGGTCTGTTTTGAGATGACCAGAGAATAGGTAATCAATAGAAAGTGATTGGGGGAATCTATGGTAGGAGGAATGAGGATGAATGGAACTACATCACTATCTACCTTCCTTTTCAAGGGAATAATTTTACCACATGATACCATATCTATCCAAATTATAAAAGGTTTAAAATTCCATTTTATCATAAATATCTTACAATGACTATCACAATGTAAAGTGGAAATGTTTGAAGGAAATTTCCCATGTACATACTGCATTATATTTTTTAATGACAATCTAATTATTTTATTTATATAATAAATAATTTATAATTATTTATATATATAAAAATCAAGGATAGAAGGATATATTATTTTTAGAGAATAAATATCATGATTCATTCTGTTGGAGTTTACCACAAGTGGGTGATGTCTCTGAGGAGGTCACCAGGGAAATCCTGATTTGGTAGTCCAGAAAGGATACAAAAATAATTAAAATTAGTAAAACATTACCCACGAGGAGTATAAGAGGAGTAAATTTCATCAAATTCATAAGAACTATTTGGGAAAACATTTTCTGAACAATAAAAAGTCTTAGAGGGAATTTACATACACAGAATGTATGCAATAGTTTAGATTTATTTTTAATGTCACCTCTCTGAACAAATAGGCCAGAGGTCCCTTATAATGGTATTTGGGCTTTTCATAACTAATAATATAAAAAATCATAAAAGGAACCCATTTGTAAAATACAGAAATAATATTAAAAACAAAAATAAAAATGTCAGAGTCACAACCGTGATACTTCCACATACATTAATAACTAAATATAAACTACAAAAATGACATGTCTGATTGTGTTTGATCATTCGTACAGATATGGAACCTATTTGGATCAAAACCTATAATACCTCGAAGTCATATAGAGAATCAATCATTTCTTCATGTGAGAAATATATCTCTTACCATTACATATTCTTCTATTTTTTATGGAATGATGGATTAGATCGTTAACAATAATGATATCTTCTTTAAATCCATTCAACATATTGAGTTTATCAGGAATCATTTCTTCCACAACCGCGATGTCTCTTAGATGTGTCATTTCGTTTTTTTTTCATTTATTTAGAGTTGATAGAGACTAACATGTTGCCTCATTCAAAGAATATAAAATCATTTAATGTTATATTTATTAAATTAGACAAACACTATATGATATTTTGATAAATTTTTAAAGGATCATATTTATATTGAACTCTATCTAATCTTCAGCACTAAACTGTGAATCACCGAACAATTTCTAGACATGTCCTTTTTTCCAATGCCCTAGATATATATTCCTTGTCATGATCAATATATTTACTAGTATTATAGGTTAAATATATTCAACACCCCATAGAAAACAATGATAGGAATTGTTTAGAACCATTATCACCATCAGTAGTACCCAATTGAATGTGGAATTTATTGTCTTAAATCCCAGGAATTGCACTACCCCCATTTTGAATGATTTTTCGAATTTAATGAACATTTCTAGTTCTAATTAAATATCTATTATATGGATCCACAAAATCCATATTCATGGAATTTTCAAAAACATTTCATGAACTAGATATTCATCCCCTCTTATCTCCATGATTATTTTTACTTTTCCAAGAAGACCAAAAACATGGAATTTCATCCTGATCTCTTCAATAATTGTCATACTAATCATATCTCAGTAAATCTTTTCATAATCATCCATGTGGTCTTTAGATTCATCATGCATGTCCAAAAAATGGTTCAAAACTCCTCTAAATATCTGATCATATTTAATTATATGTACTAGATTATACTTTGTTGTGAATTTATTTCTTGAAAAATTTTCAATCCTCTTCAAAAAATATTGTATTTCATTTTTTGAATCGGTCACATAATCTATATCATCATCCCGAATTTCTTGATTTTGTTCCTTCTGATCATTCGGTAGATAATGTTATTTATGAGACTTTTTATTCCTTTCATGTTTTTCTTCTAGGTTATCATCCCATATTTTATAAATATTTTTAACATTTATTTTATAGATTATATTTTTTAAATATTCTATTTATTCAGAGACTTCATGTTTCTCGAATTCTCTACACATTGAGTGATGTAATGGATTTTCTAACCACATACAAAGAATTCAATTTTACTTTTACCTTTAAACATGACATGTAGATGTATATTTGATGAATTTCTTAGTTTTCCACCATTTTAGATGAGGAAGATGTTCTTTTTGATCATTCGTCCTTATTTCTAACGATTCCTTGTTCTGAAGATGATTCTCTACTAGTATTCATTTTCTATGTTTGATTTTATCAAGTTTATCATTCATTACTTTTATAACTATTCATTATTCTATAGAACTCTTATCAATACAAACAAGTCATCTTCTTAATTTGATACATTCTTCCATTGCACCTAAAAGAGTCAAAATAGTGTATTAGTACATGTTGAATGATATGATATTTTCCTTTAATATTTTCTATATTAATGTTATAGTATTAAAACTTATTTCTACACCACACAAGTCATGCATGGGTAATAAAATTTAATTTAATTCTCAAAATTATTTTCATATAAGAATTATTTGTTCTTATAGTAAAATATTTTCCCAAGAAAAACTAATTGTCTCTAATTCTTCTATGGAGTGTAAGAAATTCACCTTCACAGACTTGATAATTCTTTTATGCTTATTAACCAACACCACCCCCTCTAGTATAAACTAATAAATTCATTATAGAATTTCCTTATTTTTAGGAAACATTCACAATGTGATTATCATTTATATGCTTTTAAGACAAGTTTACCTTAACACCCATATTGATACTCAAATTCAGGGAGTTTCTGAGATTTTTTAAAATTATGATTACATTTGAATCTTCTTCTATCCAATCCATTGGTATGTTACTGAACACTATTCACTATATTGAATCTAATCTTTTTTCTAAATATATATTGTATTCTCTGGTATAACATAATATACCAAGAAACACATGTATCTTCTTATGAACTATATACTCATATGGGAATGTTTTTAGATTTTATGAAATATGTGGTTGGATATTTTATCTACTTATTTGAATCTGCAGACCCAAGAATTTTATCATTGGTTGCATCCAAAATATATTTTCGTTCTGAAAGTTCCATCCATTATTCTATGAAAACATCATCCACATACTGTAAATGTTTTATATGATCTTCATTAATTTTAATAAATAAGAGCCCATCATCAATATATACTTCCAAGAAATATAATAATCTACAATTTTATTTCATACATTCTCATATATACTATTCATGGTGAATTCTTGAGTCCAAATGGCATGAGTATCCTTTAGAACAAGCTTGCATGTGTCGTAAATACTTTTGATGGTATAGTCTATTCTTTGATTAGTATCATCCAATATCTGGACTTGAGGTCAAACATAGAATAAAACATTCTAACGTTCATTCCCAATCCATCTTATTAATGACTCATCATTAAAGAGATTTTATCGATCATCATTTTCTGGCACAATTATGAACATAATAATCCCTGACCATTCTACCCTTACCAAGTTTCTTTCTACACGATTCATTTCCATGAATGTCTCACTCTTGTGATGACATCTACTATGTTTGACTAGTCCAAGACTGATTATTTATTTAATTTTATTCTCTGAATACATAACCATTTAATCTATATAGTAAATTAACATACTTCTACTCACTGTACTATATATTTAAGGGTGATTTTAGATTCTGGAATTCCATTCTTCTATAGTATTAATGGATTATTTGACCAATTTTTTGATAATTAATATTTTATCTTATCCAATGACTCTTCTTCATTTATCCTTGTAACATTAAATAAAAATAGTTCTTTCCACTGATTAATAATTATGTGGTATTTTCTATCATAATCTGGATCGTTTTCCATTTTAACAGTAGATACTTTCTTATTTGGAAAAATTCAGTTTCTTTCTAGAAGTAGTTTGAATCAAATAATTATTGAGGATAATTCCTTGTGAAAATATCACTACAAGGTAATATATTCTATATAATATATTTTCTATCAAGAATTCAAAGGGTAATTGAGGAATAAAAAATAATATGCTCTATAAATACTCTTCCATTGAGTTCAATTTTTTACATCCTTAGAATCTTCTAGAATCAGAACGGTTTTATTATTACCAATTGTAACCTAAAATTATAGATTCCTAGGTTACCCATTAATGTAACACCCCGAGATTTTATGAAAAACATTCTTTTAATTTCATTAATGTCTTGTGTTTTAGGGTACACCAAGATTACCTTGTGCTATATGCAACATCGTATTAGCTTGTAGTATATGCAACACTATTCTTGGATCGTGTTATACACAATTTTGATAATAGTTATTATACGAAAAATTGAGTGTATATATATATATTGAATGTATAAAAGAAATATGGTTGGATTCTGTTATAAGAAACAACGAAGGATTCTTTCACAACACGCAACCCTGACTTGGCTTTCATTACACGCATTCACGACCTTCCTCGATAGCGTGTGTTGTACGCAATACCGAGTTTTACTAAACAACGATATATTATTATAATATTATTAAGAACTATCCTTTATGAATAGTATTAAATAAATTTTTAATTTTATAACATTATTATTCATATTACACATTTTCTAGAACATTGTATAAGAACAAAATAATTTTTTTGGGTAAAATAAGTATTTTTCAAAAAATGCAGTTTTGCCGCCTTTTGATGGCGCACCCACATTAAATCTAGTTTTTGAAATTTTTATAAGTTCAATTTGAAAAAATAAAATTTTTCTTTGGAATCAATAAATGAAAATTTACTTTGGATAAATTTTTCAAATTATTCTGGTAACTTTCATATTTTGATGAATAGTAAAAACACGCTATATTTTAATTAAAAACAACTTCTTTCATCATAATAATTTTTATGGTTAAATTATAATATTGAATGGTTTTAAATTATAAATAGAATAAATTTTTACCATTTAATATAATTTATGTCATTAGCATTGATTCTACCTTGATTTCGTAGGATAAATCAATTCAATCTTTTGCAATGTTTTAAACAAAAACCCGTTTTCTTTCGACAATGGGATTGATTTTAATTTAATTTCTGAAACTTTTGTGTACTGAATTTGGAAAAATGGATTCCATATTTGGAATCAGTGGATCCAAATTATGTTAATAACTACTTTTTATTTTTTGGCATTATGAATAGTAACTACGGTAAATTTTATTTACCATAGTTAAAGGTAAATCGGGTAATTAAGGGTAAATATAAGATTATAAAATTAACCTAACACCTACCAAAATCCTATTGGATGACTAAAGGTCGACCCATATCACCTAAGGGTAGGATTAGATTCATTTAATGGACTTTTTCCATGAAAATAATTTAATTATTATTAAAACCAAAGAATGTGACAACATGTAACTTTCTTAAATCCTATAAGTATAATAATTTTAATTTAGTGATAAAATTCATGAAACATAGAACATGAATAGTATCCAAAAATATAATACAATTATTTACATCATATGAATTTATTTAGAATTTCTAGGGATTAAATAATTATCATTTATTATGACACGAAGATGATGTAGTAATTAACTTTTTAATGAAATATTGACATAATTGATGTTATATATACCCAAATAAATGCAATTTAAGACTTTTTATGAATTGAACTAATTTTATAGGTTAATATGACATGTTATTATTGATTTAATTAACTTTTTTCGAACTAATCATTCTGTTATGATTTTCACAAAAATCAATTACTAAATAGTGTCAAGATTGATATAAAATAGTTTGTAAAACAAATATTATATTATTAATTGTTATTTTATTCCTAAATATCTAAGGTTCGGCAAAATGACCTAGATAAGGTTATATATATTAATAATAAACAACTTGGGGGTCGTTTTGCTTCTTATAGTATGTTTATTAACCTTATAGTATAAGAACACAAGAAGACACGGTAAAAGTAAAATTATTTAAATTAGTGTTAAATCTAAATGATAAGGTTAAAATAGGAACCTAAACCTATCTAAATTCTATTGGATGAGAGGATTGCGACCCATACCCACCTTAGCTTTGAAATAAATCAATTTGGAGATATTTAAAACCGAAATTGACTTTATAATAAAATAATATTTTTAGTTTTTCCAAAAGAGCCCCTCTCCTCCCTTATAAAAGGGCACCTCCTCCCTCTCCTCCGCACACCAATTTGAGCCTTCAATCTCGGAAAAACCCTAACAATTTATCCTCTACACTTCCCTAGAGACATCCTAGAGGTCCTGGTCTTCTTAAAAGACCACTTTTAGTTCCCTAAAAGGAAGTATCAAAGAAGAACTTCAAAGAAGAGGTAATGTTCGTTACCGATTCTTTCATCTTTATTTCTTCTTCCACTTCTTATTGTTTATATGTTTCATTATGAATTAATAACATCAATATAACTCATATACTAATATGTTATTATATGTATGAAACAACCCTATTTCACCATCTAACCATCCTACTGAAAATGAAATCACTGCGCGTGCGTACGCACGGAATACCGTCTCCATGTCGTGGTGTAATCTACTTTCCACCACCACCTTACTTGGATGGGTATAATGGTGTAAATAATAAATATATATGATTATTTTATAGTGATATTGATTCTGAAATAGTATAAATACACTCCAATACAGTCCCACGATCATGAGAATGATATCATCGCTCGTGTGTACGTACGGACTACCGTCTCCACGATGCGATGACATTCATTCTCCACGTTAACCATTAATGATTGATTATAAATTATATATAATAAGTAATAATGAAATATATGACATAATAATGATACTGGATTTTTTTGTATATATATGTATGTCATCTACTTAATTCCATTGAACTCAATAAGGAAACAAAAACACCGTTCATGCGTACGTACGGCCTACCATCTCCATGAATGGTGTATTTATTTCCATTTACTGATTTATTATATATATGTATATTCTGAATATATATTACATATAAATAATGTTTTATATTCTGGAATTAAGTAATCATGATCTAAGTAATCATATGAATAATTACAAGTCAAAACACGGATGACAAATGAAACAATTTTACCCAAAATGCTCTTTAACATGGAATTTACAAAAGAACGGGTAATATAAAGTCATAAGTGAACCATATATGATATCATTACAATGATTATGATTCTGTAATAAGTCAATGACATTATTTAAATCATTATACAGGAGGTTCGGACACTTACGAATCAAATCGGACCTAAGGTAAGGAAAATATCACGATCTCATTTTTATCCGAGATTGTTTATACTTTGGAATTTACTGGGGAGTATTTTATCATCCACATCCATGTTTCCTAAATATGTAATATTTATATCCTTCTATAATATTTTATATCCAGTTTTAACCTTCGATGAGTTTTTTTTAAATATATTAAAGGAATCTTTTGTCGTTTTTCGTACGAGGTAATTTTTGACTTTTCCAACAGAAGTACGAGAGGAATGTTTTCTTTTTTACTTATACGGCATGAATGGATTTTTTAAACATTATTTCCAAGAATATTTCCTTACAAGTTTTCAAGTTTATTTTTTTAATCAACTTCTTTTAGTTTAGAATTGTATGACATGTTAAGAAAGGAAAAGTGTTTTTGAAGTAGAAAGGATATTTTCCTCAAGAATGGAGTTCAAGTGTTTTATCAAAATTATTTTCCATCTAAGATAATATAGGGTTCTGTTTATATCCCTATTATTAAATTGATTTGATTATGTTTTAATAGAATTATTTTTATGAATTATTTTATCTTATATGAATTGTTTTATGATGTCATGTTGTTTAAGAATCCCATTTTTATTACATGAGTTATGTAATGATTTATGATTTATGATTTTGTGGCACACATAAGAATGGTATCATTATGAGATGGGTGGGACCTATATATCCATCCAATGAATTGGGTAAAGATTTTATATCTCATGAGATAGACATGGCTGGAACGGAAGTTTATACCGGTTCAGTAAAATAGGACTGAAACGAGGAGTGAACTCGGTTCAGAAATGGACTTTGTCCACTAAGATAGTCTTGGAAATGTGTCTTGACTAATAAGAAATGATTCTATATGATTATGTGTGTATGCAAAAAATATTCATGTTATAAGTTATGATTATTGGGATTTCATTTCACTACTATGATTTATCGCATGTTATGAAATTATGCTCTCTTTTGTAGGTTAAGATTTCCAAAATGTTATGTTCTTATGAATATGATGTGATTGATATTTCCTTTGTTTACCCTTACTGAGAATTTTAGCTCACCCTTTTATGTTTTTATTTCCCTAGGATATAAAGAAATGTTTTAGGTAAAAAAAAGGAAGATCTTTATGGAAGATGTTGAAGATCATTCACCACGACTAGAAGATTATATTCCGAGTTTCCAAAGACACTAAACTATTACGATCCTTGTGTTTGTGTTTTTGTTATGTACTATGTATTCCACAAATGTAATGTAATGTCCATGTACGTTATGCTTTGGGTCTCTAGAGTTGGTATCAGAGGAAAGATTTAGTCAACCTTTGGAAACTAGGATGCGAGAACTTTAGTGATATCCCTATAGATATTTCTAAGGTATGTATAGGGATGTCCCTAAGGTTAAGTATAAGTATAGGTTATAGTACTAGAATTACGGTAATCTATGATGTTAGATATTGAAGGTACTCACCCTTTATTATATTGTTTTCCCTAGCATAATTTTTGCCACTCACACTATTCTTTTTTTGTTTTAGATGATGGCTAGAACCCGAAGGAACCGTGTTGATCAATGTAATGGAAAATGCAATGATTGTCCTCCTGAACAAACAAATGTTATGGGAGATGGAGTGAAAAATCTTATTTCTATACTTTCACAATCTATGAATCATTCTGGACTTCCAAATGAGAAGAGAAGGGAACAACATTCTATTGAGTCCTTCATGAGGCAACACCCGCCCTCTTTCAGTGGGTCTTCTGATCCACTTGTTGCTGAACAATAGATCAGTACCATTGAAAAGTTATTTTCAGTTATTCAATGTTCTGAACATGATACAGTCATCTTAGCAGTATATCGTTTGTAAGGTGAAGGTGATCAATGGTAGAATCTTATTAAGAATACGAGGCAAAGAGACGAAATTTATTACATGGAATGGGACGAGTTCAAGAACTTATTTTTCAATAAGTACTTCCCTCGTATTCTTCGAACAAAGATGGAGAAGGATTTTCTTGAACTAAAGAAAAAGGATGATGAATCTATTGGTATATTGGATGAAAATTTTACAAGGCTTGCAAGGTATGTATCTGGATTTATTATCGAACCTGAAAGTAAAGTTGATCGATTCTTCAGTGGATTAAAACCAAATCTTCAAAGGGCATTATCTATAAGAGACTTCAGTAGCTATGAAAAAATTGTACATTGTTCTATCAAGGTAGAAATGGAAGTTGGTGTTACTTATCCATCTCATAGTTTTGACAGGAAATGAAAGATGGGGTTCAAGGAGAAATCTCAGAATAATGGTGAAATGAAGATGAATGTTTCCTTATGCACATAGTGTGGAAAGAAAAATGGTAGAGATTGTATTAAAGGGACAAGTAAATGTTTCAAATGTGGAAAGGAAGGTAATCGGGCATTTGAATGCGGCAATGATGTGAAGAAGATGTCTAATAATGCAAACAAAGGAAGGGATACACAGAATGAACCTACAACACTTCAATGCTTCAAGTTAATGGAGATGGGGCATTATGCCAATAAATTCCCTAATCCAAGGGTTATCGATGATGATCGACATCAACAAAATATTAAAGAAAAGGACAAAGGGAAGTCACATGCGATCACCATTGGCGATGTTGAATATGACAACGATGTGGGGGAATGATTAAGTGTTTATGTAATTGGATTCCAAAATAATGTTGTATATAGTATCGTGGAATATTGGAATATTTATGTATTGGTCTATCGTGTTTTTCAATAGTTTTATGGTACTGATAACCATGGAAAGTGATTGAGATATTTGTGGAAAAAAAGATGATATGCACATAATGAAGGGAAAACGAGAAAATGAAATATTTGATAGTATTCATGAACTCATGATTAATATAAGGACTAAGTGATATCATGGTTTGAGTATATAGAATTTTGAGGATTTTGGTGTGTGGAAAGAGTTAACTTTTAACAGCATTCATGTTTTCAATAGGGTTCAATGTGTATTCATTATTCAAGAGAATACATGATTAAGGTATTCACATGTTTGTAATTTGACCAACAAGATATATCTTATGATATATGGGGGATAAATAATGGCATTCACGTGATCATTTTCTTTATACTATGACCTTGGACCAAAGTATTTTAGATAAGCCTAAAGATTGGAATGGATTATGTTGGACATAAGTTAGTATTGTTTAAGGATAAAACATTTTTTTGATATTGTTGATGGGATTTTATTGTAATATAGCTTTAGAAAAAGGACAACCTACAGGATGGGTGACAGCCCATCGCGTCGGACAAGGCTGTGGGAATCGAACCCACAACTGAAGTGCGACTGGCCTTTATCGCCTACCACTGGCCTACAGGAAGTCCATGTTTCGTAGAAACTAGTTTAATTTTATTAAGTAGTATAATATAAGAAGTATAAGTCCATTTTAGGAACCATATATGATTAATCTCACTATAGATGGGCTTACGTATTTTTTTATAACTTTTCTAACCTTTTGTTTGAGACCGATTGAATGGCCCCTCATTCTATCACATGATCTGCTAACATATCACGAATGACAAATTCAACATCATTTCTTTAAGAGATGAAGTGGAAATTGTTCAAAGAACGACTAACGATGAGACTATACCAAAATCACGAAAGTATTTCTTCTAATTCCAATTTCGTCAACTTTAGGGAAATGATCTTGAAAACCAAAAATGTTGTCCTAGTTCTCTTATATCTAATGAATCAGATAGTACCTTAGATCATCAAAAATTTATGGCTTTGTGATTTCTGGCTTTTCCATAGCCATGTTCTCTACCACTCTCCATCAAAACATGATGGTTAGATTTTTCTTCCATATCCATATTTTCACCTATATTATCCTACGTGGAAACCCAGTGATGAGTTAATTTGGGTAACCGTTACATTTCATACTTTATTTTTTAAAAGCCATTTTTTGGTATTCCTTTTTACAATGTGGGTTTCTATTAAACAATATTTCGAGTAGTAAACCATTTATAACCCCGACGAATTTCGAGGGAGAAATTCATTTTAAGGGGGGAAGAATGTAACACCCCAAGATTTTATGAAAAATATTCTTTTAATTTTATTAATGTCTTGTGTTTTATGCTACACCAATATTACCTTGCGCTATACGCAACACCGTATTAGCTTGTAGTATACGCAACACTATTCTTGGATCGTGTTATACACAATTTTGATAATAGTTATTCTACGCAACATTGAGTACATATATATATATATATATTCAACGTATAAATGAAATATGGTTGGATTCTGTTATATGAAACAATGAAAGATTCTTGCACAATACGCAACCCTGACTTGGCTTGCATTACACGCAATCACGACCTTCCTCGATAGCGTGTGTTGTATGCAATACCGGGTTTTACTAAACAACGATGTATTATTATAATATTATTATGAACTAGACGTTATGAATAGTATTAACTAAATTTTGAATTTTATAACATTATTATTCATATTACACATTTTCTAGAACATGGTATAAGAACAAAATAAATTTTTCGGGCAAAATAAGTATTTTTCTAAAAATGCAGTTTTTCCACCTTTTGATGGCGCACCCACTTAAAATATATTTTTTTTACATGTTTATAAGATAAATTTGACAAAATAAAATTCTTCTTTGGAATCATGAAATGAAAATTTACTTTGGATAAAAATTTCATATTATTCTGGTAACTTTCATATTGTTATGAATAGTAAACACACGCTATTATTAATTAAAAACAACTTTTTCCATCGCAATAATTTATATAGTTAAATTATAATATTGATTGGTTTTAAAGTATAAATAGAATATATTTTAACCATTTCATATAATGTATGTCATTATCATTGATTCTACCTTGAATTCGTAGGATAAATCAATTCAATATTTTGCAATGTTTTAAACAAAAACCCGTGTTCTTTCGACAACGGGATTAATTTTAATTTAATTTCTGCAACTTTCTTGTATTTAATTTGAAAAAATGGATTCTATATTTGGAATTCGTGGGTCCAATTTATGTTAATAAGATACTTTTTATTTTTTGGCATTATGAATAGTAAATACGGTAAATTTTATTTACCATAGTTAAAGGTAAATCGGGTAATTAAGGGTCAATATAAGATTATAAAATTAACCTAACAACTGCGAAATTCTATTGGATAACTAAAAGTAGACCCATATCTCCTAAGGGTCGGATTAGATTCGTTTATTGGACTTTTTTCCATGAAAATAATTTAATTATTTTTAAAACCAAAGAATGTGACAACATGTCACTTTCTTAAATATTATAAGTATAATAATTTTAAGTTAGTGATAAAATTCATGAAACATCGAACATGAATAATATAAAAAATTCTAATACAATTATATACATCATAGGAATTTATTTATAATTTCTAGGTATTAAATAATTATCATTTATTAGTACACGAAGATGATGCAGTAATTAACTTATTAATGAAATACTGACATACTTGATGTTATAAATACCCAAATAAATGTAATTTAAGACTTTTTATGAATTGAACTAATTTTATAGGTTAATATGACATGTTATTATTGATTTAATTAACTTTTTTCGAACTAATAATTCTGTTATGATTTTCACAAAAATCAATTACTAAATAGTGTCAAGATTGACATAAAATAGTTTGTAAAACAAATATTATATTATTAATTGTTATTTTATTCATAAATATCTAAGGTTAGGAAAAATGACCTAGATAAGGTTATATATATTAATAATAAACAACTTGGGGGTTGTTTGGCTTCTTATAGTAAGTTTATTGACCTTATAGTATAAGAACACAAGAAGACACGGTAAAAGTAAAATTATTTTAATTAGTGTTAAATCTAAATGATAAGGTTAAAATAGGAACCTAAACTTGTCTAAATTCTATTGGATGAGAGTATTTCGACCCATACCCACCTTATCTTAGAAATAAATAAATTTGTAGCTATTTAGAACCGAACATGACTTTATTATAAAATAATATTTTTAGTTTTTCCAAAGGAGCACCTCTCCTCCCTTATAAAAGGGAACCTACTCCCTCTCCTCCTCACACCAATTTGAGCCTTCAAGCTCCGCCAACCCCTGAAAATTTCTCCTCTACACTTCCCTATCGACATCCTAGAGGTCCTGGTATTCTTAAAATACTAATTTTAGTACCCTAAAAGAAAGTCTCAAAGAAGCACTTCAAAGAAGAGGTAATATTCGTTACAGATTCTTTCATCTTTATTTCTTATTCCACTTCTTCTTCTTTAGATGTTTCATTATGAAGTAATAACATCAGTATCATTCATATATGGATATGTTATTATAAGTATGAAACAACCCTATTTCACCATCTATCTATCCTACGGAAAATGAAATCACCGCGCGTGCATACGTACGGAATACGTTCTCTATGCCGTTGTGTAAACTATTTTCCACCACCACATTACTTGGATGGCTATAATGGTGTAAATAATAACTATATATGATTATTTTAATGTGATATTGATTCTTAAAAAGTATACATACACTCCAATACAGTCCCACGATCATGAGAATGATATCATCGCTCGTGCGTACGTACGGACTACCGTCTCCACGACGCGATGAGATTCATTCCCCACGTTAACCATTAATGAATGATTATAAATTACATATAATAAGTAATAATGAAATATATGACATAATAATTCTACTGGATTTATGTTTATATATATGTATGTCATCTACTTAATTCCATTCAACTCAATAAGGAAACGAAAACAGCGTTCATGCGTACGTACGGCCTGCCGTCTCCAAGAACGGTGTATTTCTTTCCATTTACTGATTGATTATATATATGTATATTATGAATATATATTATATATAAATCATATTTTATATTTTGGAGTTATGTAATCATGATCTAAGTAATCATATGAATAATTACAAGTCAAAACACTGACGACAAATGAAACAATTTTACCCAAAACGCTCTTTAACATGGAATTTACAAACGAACGGGTAATATAAAGTCATAAGTGAACCATATATGATATAATAACAATGAGTATGATTCTGGAATAAGTCAATGACATTATTAAAATCATTATACAGGAGGTTCAGATACTTACGAAGCAAATCAGACCTAAGGTAAAGGAAATATCACAATCTCATTTTTATCTGAGATTGTTTATAATTTGGAATTTACTGGGGAGTATTTTATCATCCACATCCATGTTTCCTCAATATGTAATATTTATATCCTTCTAAAATAGTTAATATCAAATTTTACCCTTCGGTGAGTTTTTTTAAATGATATGAAAGGAATCTTTTGTCGTTTTTCGTATGAGGTAATTTTTGACTTTTCCGACAAAAGTACGAGAAGAATGTTTTCTTTTAACTTATACGGCATGAATGGATATTTAATGTAACATCCCAAGTAAGTAATGAATAATATATATTTTTATCTATGTCTATTAATGATTAATATAGTGTTTTAGAGGATTAAAATGAAAATAAATACAATCTTATGCATGGAATACACTAATATTCTTAAATGATTGTTTTACTGCCTTTTGATGGAAAACCTTTTTTGAATCGTTCTTTTGACAATTTTATAATCTATATTTGTAAACATAAACTTATTCATTATTATTGGGGCATCAAAATTTACTTTGTGTGAATTTTTGGTATTTTTCTGACAATGTTCATTTTTTAATGAATAGTGAAAAATACTGCATTTTACATTAAAACTGCTTTTTCATTTAATTTATTTATATCTTTAGATTATCTTTTTAATTGGTCATAAAGTGTAATATGAATATATGTTTACCATTTAATCCAATAGTGGTCATTAGGATTAATTTCACTTTGGAATTGGTTATAAACAAATGCCAAACTTTTCATAGATATTGTTTCAAAAAAACCCCACTATTTGTTTTGACAACGTAAATTATTTTTAAATCAATTATTGCAATTTATGTGTTTGGAATTTGGTAAAATGGATTAAATATTTGGAATCAGAAGGTCCAAATTATTTAATCAAGACTCTTTTGTATTTTGACATTATGAATAGTAACGACGGTAATTATCTTTAATTATCTTGATTAATGAGTAATCGGGTAGTTAAGGATAGTAAAATAATATCATAATAATAAAAAATTACCACAACATGTGTCATAAGGCTACTTTTTGTCTCATGGCCGACCATGAGATGCCTTGTGCCAAACTTGGGGGCCCTATGGAATCACTTTTGTGAGAAAGTGACTTTTTATCTTTTTATTTTTAAAGAATGTTAAATGTGACAAAGAATGTATCACCTAAGTAAAATATTTTTACTTTTTTCTACATAGATGATATTTTAGACTATAAATATTCTTTGGAAAGATAAAAATATTTCATACATCATAGTATTTGTTTCATAAATTTTATACATTAAATAAATTAAATTATTTATGACATCATGATGATGCAGCGATTACCTCGTTAATAAATGATTTAAATAAAATGGAATGATAATGTAAAATCTAATACCTACACATGTCCAAAACCTATTTTCTGGGTGTATTTCGAACCCTTATCACTGTACCCTCGAAATATATCAATGTGGGACCTTTTGAATCCGAAAATCATTTTCAAATAAAGTAACATTTCTTTACTTTCCAAGAGTGCCCCTCCTCTCCTCTTATAAAAGGCCCCCACCTCTACCTCCTTAACCACACTCCCAAAGCCTTTGGCTCGGCCAACCCTACCCATTTTGTCTCTCCACATCCCTCTATTACTCCTGGAAGCCTCACTTTGGGAAGAAGTCTTCCCAAGGAAGCCTTTGAGCTCAAACCAAATGGAGTTACCTGATTTTAAGGTAATGTCTTCATTTGAGTCCTTTTGTTTTATTTTACTTCTCCAACCCCCTAAACTATTTTTATTCATTTATTTTGTAACAACTACAGTATCTTAAATATTCTAGGATGTTGTTATAAGAAGTATTAGAGCTACACTTACACACACCTAAATCTAATGGTTAAAGGACATACTGTTTCCGTGGATGGTGAATTTATGCCTCCCAAAACAATGATTGTTCAACATTATTTTAACACCTTCAAAGGTGGCCATTAAGATGTAAATATATTTATATATGATATATAATATGTTTATGTTTTCCTTAAGCTTCTGTATTTTTCATTTTGGGCATACGTTTATGGTTTCCATTATGGGTAAACGCGATATCTTCATTTAAGGAAGTGCGGACTACCGCCCCCTCAAAGTTATTTGATTCGTTAAATACCATATATGGGACGTATAAAGGATGGAACTATGATATTATATATGGTATTATACTGGAATTATAATATACCTTTATATAAATATGATTCCATTCTATAAAATACGAAATAGAAATGAAATTAGCGTTCATGCATACGTACGGCTTACCGCCTCTATGAACAGTGCATTTCATTTCTTACCTCTAAATGATTATGTAATATTATAAATGCATGTATATACTGGATATATATGATATATACATCATGATTATAATTCTGGATATAATGGATACATGAACAACTTGTAATTATAAATGGTTTATTTTTGACTCAAGTACCAATGATCGTTAAAAAGACCGTTATTAACTTAAATAATTACATAGTGTTCATGATATTGAAATAAGTGATATAAAAGGAATAATGAACTTGGAAAAGGTTCTTAAGAAATTTTAAATTAACTCATGATTATTATTCAGGACATTAAATAACGATCGAGTCAAGTCAGACCCGAGGTATGGGACTTCGTCTCAATCTCCTTTCATTGAGGCATATTGTGTTTTATACACAACCTTATTTTATATGGTGTATAAACCCCTTTTAATTTTATGTTTATTCAAAAATGAATCTTTTTATACGAAGCGTTTACTAAAAGACAAAAGGGAATGTTTTTGTCATACGTATGCGGCGACAACGACTTTTCTGCCGCCGTGACCATTATTTGAGTTTCGGCTTCCTCTACAATCCATACCTTTTTTTAAAAGAAAAATAAATACCATGTTTTAATTTTCTTTTATTTTGGTATTGAAAACGGTTTTCATAATGTTTTTATATCAATGTGTTGTATTGATATCTTGTGATTGAAAGGTGGAAATGTTATGTTTCCTTTATGCATGTTTTATGTGATACGATTATGTTGAGGTTCTTGGGAATTATTATGAAGACGGGTGGTTCCGTGATAAACTAACTGCGGGTGAGCCCGATATAGATCTCCAATGCATTGGGTAACGTGAAGGAGTGAAACGTTAAGGTTTCTCCGAAGAGATTTAGGTAATATATTGTGATGGGTATTCCAAACATAACCAAGAGGGTTACTCCCTACATAAGAATGTTATGAATGCCTCAAGTTACCTTTATGTCTTATGATTTCTATGATTTATTCATGATTTGATGTGGTATGTTAAAGTGCCTATGTTTTATGGGTAAAGTATGATTTTATTCTTATGTATATATGTACCCATGTTTCCTTTCCATATTTTTATATCCCTTACTGAGCTTTTTATGCTCATACCATGTTTTTTGAAATGTTTTTCATAGGTCAAGGGAAAGGTACATGATATAACGATAGTGTCAAGGAAGTGTCAAGAAAGAATCCATGTTTTATTTTAAATATGTTTCCATTGATGGGAAAGACGAATACTATCTTTTTGTAACCACTTTGTTTATGTGTGGAATGTAGTGCAAGCTTTATGATCTAATTCTCTAAAACTCTAAACCTGAAAATATCCTCAATGTGTAATCTTGTAATAACTCAAGATTAAGTAAGGTTTAAGGATGAGGCCTTATAGTTGGTATCAAAGGTCAGTTTAGATAACTTTAGGAGTTAGAATTATATTAAATGATTATCCTAAAATATTTTTTTTATGGTCAAATTGAAGTGATATAGTATTTGAAGATTACCATGTTGCTTCATCTAAGACATGATTTTTCAGAATGGTTTTCCGCAGAGGAAACATGGAAGCAGTGCTAGGAAGGCATACAGAAGGAAATAACCTTCAGAATCATCATCCTTAGATGGTTGGAATTAGAACTGAAAAGTTTGTTCCAGTAATGGAGTAGTTGAATCAAGTGATAAATGGAGGAGGTATCCATGAACGAGATCATCCAGATCAACCGCAGAGGAACATGTCAGTGGTGGACCATTTCATGAGGCAACATCCCCCATCGTTCAGAGGATCATCTGACCCTGTGTTAGCTGAACGGTGGATTAAAGCACTGGAGAAGATTTTCGATGTCATGGGGTGTTCAGACAATCAAAACTTTAGTCTTGCTATTTACCATTTGGAGGGTGAAGCGGATCAGTGGTGGTCGATGGTTAAAAATATCAGGGACGCTGATGAGATTGATGCTCTCGACTGGGATGAATTCAAAGGTATGTTTCTTGAAAAGTATTTTCCTATGGCTGTTCGACTTAGGATGTAAAATAAATTCTTGGAATTTAGGCAAGAGGAAGACTCAGTGGCTACTTATGAAGAAAGGTTCACTCGATTGGTAAGGTATGCTCCAAATTTTATCTGAGACCTTGATAGTAAAATCAATCGTTTTTACTCAGGATTAAAGCCAAAATATCGAAGGGCATTAGCTTGTCGTGATTTTAAAAGTTATTAAAAGCTTCTTCGATGTGCTAAGAAGGTGGAAATGGAGTTTTCCGATGATCAAGTGTTCTATAACAACCAGCAGAAGAAGAGACCAAGGTGGCAGGAGAAAGGGAAGAATTATTCAAAAAAGTCTGATGGTAAGAAATCTAAGTTTCCAGATTGTGATAAATGTGGCAAAAGTCATGTTGGAGAATGTCTTCTGAATTCTGGAAAGTGCTACCGATGTGGTAAGATGGGACACAAGGCCCGTGATTACACGGAAAAAGATCAAGGTGAAGGTAAGACCAAATTTGATTTACAGTTAGTGAGATGTTTTAAGTGCAATGAGATGGGTCACTATGTAAACGAGTGTCTGACAAAGAGCTTGAGTGATGGGAATCAGTTAGACTACAAGTAGAAAGGGGTGGTGAAATCCTTTGCAACTACCTCGACGGATGTCAGGCCATAAAATGAAGTTGTATCAGCTCCAGGGAGCTTAGTATTTTTCAAAGACTGAATTGAGATCGGGGTACCATCAGGTGAAGGTAAAGGAAGCAGATGTTCCGAAGACCGCGTTCTGTACAAGATATGGCCATTATGAATTTGTAGTAATTCCTTTTAGGATAACCAATGGACCTGCTATATTCATGGACTTAATGAATAGAATTTTCCATGAGTTCTTGGATAAGTTTGTGGTGGTTTTAATTGGTGATATTTTGGTTTTTTCTAAAAGTAATGAGGAGCATGAAATACATTTAAGGGTTATCTTGCAAACCTTAAAAGAAAAGAAACTGTATGTAAAATTCAGCAAGTGTGAGTTTTGGTTGCAACAAATTTCTTTCATTGGTGACATTGTTTCTAAAGAAGGGATAACTGTTGATCCTGCAAAAACAAAAGTTGTGTAAGACTGGACAAGACCCACAAATGTAACTGAGATTCGTAGCTTCCTTGATTTGGAAGGCCATTACCGAATGTTTGTTAGAAATTTTTCACGGTTATCTAGTCCAATGACTAAGATAACTTGGAAGGGTGTTATGTTTATCTGGACAAAAGAATGTGATGATTGTTTTCAGGAATTGAAAAGAAGTTTGGTGAATGCTCCAGTTTTGGCACTACCTTCCAGGAATGGTGAGTTTGTTATATACAGTGATGCTTCATTGAAAGGACTTGGTTCCATCCTAATGCAGAATGATCAGGTAATTGCTTATGCTTTACGAAAGTTAAAAACTCGTGAGGTAAATTACCCTACACATGATTTGGAATTAGCTGTTGTTTTTTCTCTTTAAAAATTTGGAGGCATCATTTGTATGGAGTAAAGTGTGAAATATATACTGATCACAAAAGTTTAAAGTATATATTCACTCAGAATGAATTGAACATGAGACAGAGGCGATGGCTTGAATTAATCAAGGATTATGATTGTACATTTCATTACCATCTGGGAAAAGTAAATAAAGTGGCTGATGCTTTGAGTCGAAAAAGTAATGCTTCATTAGAAATGTTGCGTTTGGAACGTGATCCTTTGGTTAAGGATTTGATGAACTTTGGCATAGAAGTTTATGGGATAGGAAGTTCTTCTGTTTTGTTTCAGGTATCAGTGAGATCATCTCTATCAGATATAATCATGCAAGCACAGAATCAAGACAGTGAGTTGCAGAAAAAGGTAGAGCTGGTTCAGAAAGGTAAGTTTCCTGAATTCAACATTGATAATTATTGCGTTTTGATATTTGGGAAGAGATTGTGTGTGCCTTGTGAATCAAAGTTGAAGAGAGAGTTGTTATGTGAAGCTCATAGTTC
Source organism: Viscum album (assembly GCA_963277665.1). Taxonomy (NCBI): domain Eukaryota; kingdom Viridiplantae; phylum Streptophyta; class Magnoliopsida; order Santalales; family Viscaceae; genus Viscum; species Viscum album. The sequence goes on along the minus strand of OY728135.1, from coordinate 1,464,780,791 downwards.
TCTGTTTTCAGTTCATCCTGGCAGTACTAAGATGTACAGAGATCTGCAAGAGTATTACTGGTGGGATGGAATGAAAAGAGATATTGCTGATTTTACTATGAAGTGTTTGACATGTCAACAGGTTAAAGCAGAGAGGCAGTTACTGAAAGGGATGCTTTTGCCTTTATCAGTGCCAGAGTGGAAATGGGAGAATATATCCATGGACTTCGTTGTGGGATTGCCAAAGACCTATCGAGGTAATAATGCAATCTGGTTTTTTGTTGATCGCTTGACAAAGTCTGCTCATTTCCATGCTATACGAGATAATTTTTCCCTAGACCAAATTTCCCGCCTGTATCTTAAAGAGATAGTCAGGTTACATGGAGTTCCTCTCTCCATTGTATCTGATCGTGATCCCAGGTTCATTTCTAACTTTTGGAAAGGCATTCAGAAGTCGTTGGGTACTAAATTAAATTTTAGTACATCTTTTAATCCTCAATCATATGGGCAGCCAGAACGAACAATTTAGACCTTGGAGGATATGCTACGAGCTTGTTCGATGGATTATCAGGGAAGTTGGGACCAACATCTTTCTTTGGTTGAATTTTCATATAATAACTCTTTTCATTCCAGTATACAGATGGCACCATTTTAGGCGTTATATGGGAAGCGCTGTCGAACTCCAGCTTTCTGGGATGAAGTGGGTGAAAGGAAGTTGATGGGACCAGAATTGGAAGAATAGATGGTAGAAAAAGTTCAACTGATTCAGATACACATGATAACAGCTCAGAGTAGGTAGAAGAGTTATGCAGACAACAGGAGGAAGGATCTAACTTTTGAGGTAGGTGATCATGTTTTTCTCAAAGTCTCTCCATGGAAAAGTGTGATGAGATTTGGTAAGAAAGGAAAACTGAGTCCAAGGTTCATTGAACCATATTAAATTCTGGAGAGAGTTGGATCAGTTTCATACCGGGTGGCTTTACCTCCGAGTTTATCTCAGGTACACAATGTTTTTCATGTTTCGATGTTGAGAAAGTATATGCCAGATTCATCTCATGTTTTGAGTCCAGAGGTAGTTCAGCTGGAAGAGAACCTATCTTATGAGGAACAACCAGTCCAGATTCTTGACCACAGGGAGCAAGTGTTACGAAATAAGGTGATTAGTCATGTAAAGGTTTTGTGGAAAAACAACATGATGGAAGATACAACATGTGAATCTGAAAATACAATGAGGGATAAGTACCCCCATTTATTTGATAAGTCAATAAATTATTGGGACACAATTTTCTAAAGGGGGGAAGGGTGTAACATCCCAAGTAAGTAATGAATAATAGATATTTTTATCTATGTCTATTAATGATTAAGATAGTGTTTTAGAGGCTTAAAATGAAAATAAATACAATCTTATGCATGGAATATACTAATATTCTTAAAAGATTTTTTTACTGCCTTTTGATGGAAAACCTTTTTTAAATATATATTTTGACAATTTTATAAGCTATTTTTTTCAAAATAAACTTATTCTTTATGATTGGGACATCAAAATTTACTTTTTGTGAATTTTTGGTATTTTTCTGACAATGTTCATTTTTTAATGAAATGTGAAAAATACTGCATTTTACATTAAAACTGATTTTTTATTTAATTTAATTATATGGTTATATTATCTGATTTTAATTTTTCTTAAAGTGTAATCTGAATATATTTTTACCATTTAATCCAATAGTGGTCATTAGGATTAATTTCACTTTGTAATTGGTCATAAACTAATGCCAAACTTTTCATAGATATTGTTTGAAAAAAACCCACTATTTGTTTTGACAACGGGAATTATTTTTAAATAAATTATTGCAATTTATGTGTTTGGAATTTGGTAAAATGGATTAAATATTTGGAATCAGAAGGTCTAAATTATGTAATCCAGACTCTTTTGTTTTTTGACATTATGAATAGTAACGACGCTAATTATCATTAATTATCTTGATTAATGAGTAATCGGGTAGTTAAGGATAATAAAATAATATCATAATAACCCAAAATGACCCCAAAATGTTTCCTAAGGCTACTGGTTGTCTCATGTCCGATCATGGGATGCCTTGTTCCAAACTTGGGGGCCCCATGGAATCACTTTTGTGAGAAAGTGACTTGTTATCTTTTTATTTTTAATGAATGTTAAATGTGACAAAGAATGTATCACCTAAGTAAAATATTTTTTATTTTGTCTACATAGATGATATTTTAGACTATAAATATTCATTGGAAATATAAAAAGATTTCCTACATCATAGTATGTTTTTCATAATTTTTAGACTTTAAATAAATTAAATTATTTATGACATCATGATGATGCAGTGATTACCTCATTAATAAAGTATTTAAATAAAATAGAAAGATAATGTACAATCTAAGACCTACACATGTGCAAAACTTATTTTATGGGTGGATTTAAAACCCTTATCACATTACCCTCAAAATATATCAATGTGGGACTTTTTGAATCCGAAAATCATTTTCAAATAAAGTAACATTTCTTTACTTTCCAAGAGTGCCCCTCCTCTCCTCTTATAAAAGGCCCCCACCTCTACCTCCTTACCCACACTCCCAAGGACATTCGCTCGTCCAAACCCTACCCATTTTGTCTCTACACATCCCTCTCTTACTCCTTGAAGCCTCAGTTTGGTCAGAAGTCTTCCCAAGGAAGCCTTTGAGCTCATACCAAAGGGAGTTACCCAATTTTAAGGTAATGCCTTCACTTGAGTCCTTGTGTTTTATTTTGCTTCTCCAACCCCCTAAACTCTTTTTATTCATTTATTTTTTAAAAACTACAGTATATTCAATATACTATGATATTTTTATAAGAAGGATTCGAGCTACACTTACACACACCTACATCTAATGGTTAAAGGACATACTGTTTCCGTGGATGGTAATTTATGCCTCCCGAAACGATGATTGTTCAACATTATTTTAACACCTTAAAAGGTGCAAATTAAGATGTCACTATATTTATATATGATATATAATATGTTTATGTTTTCCTTAAGCTTCTGTATTTTTCATTTTGGGCATACCTTTATGGTTTCCATAATGGGTAAACGCGATATCTTTATTTAAGGAAGTGCGGACTACCACCCCCTCAAAATGATTTGATTCATTAAATACCATATATGGGACGTATAAAAGTTCGAACTATGATATTATATATGATATTATACAGTAATTATAATATAACTTTATATCATTATGATTCCATTCTATAAAATATGAAATAGAAATTAAAGTAGAGTTCATGCGTACGTACGGCTTGCAGTCTCCATGAACGGTGCATTTCATTTCATACCTCTAAATGATTATGTAATATTATAAATGCATGAATATACTGGATATATATGATATATACATCATGATTATAATTCTGGATATAATGGATATATGAACAACTTGTAATTATAAAGGGTTTATTTTTGACTCAAGTACCAATGATCGTTAAAACGACCGTTATTAACATAAATAATTACATAGTGTTCATGATATGAAAATAAGTTATATAAAAGAAATAATGAACTTGGAAAAGGTTATTAAGCAAGTATAAATTAACTCATGTTTATTATTCAGGACATTAAATAACGATCGAGTCAAGTCGGACCCGAGGTATGGGACTTCATCTCAATCTCCTTTCATTGAGGCATATTGTGTTTTATACACAACCTTCTTTTATATGGTGTATAAACCCCGTTGACTTTTACGTTTATTAAAAAAGGAATATTTTTATATGAAGCATTTACTAAACGACAAAAGGGAATGTTTTTTTCTGACGTATGCGGCGACAATGACTTCTCCACCGCCGAGACCATTATTTGTGTTTCGGCTTCCTCTACAAACCAAACCTTTTTTTAAAAGAAAAATAAATACCATGTTTTACTTTTCTTTTATTTTGGTATTGAAAATGGTTTTCAAAATGTTTTTATATCAATGTGTTGTATTGATATCTTGTGATTGAATGGTGGAAATGTTATGTTTCCTTTATGCATGTTTTATGTGATACGATTATGTTGAGGTTCTTGGGCATTATTATGAAGATGGGTGGTTCCGTGATAAACTAACGGTGGGTGATACCGATATAGCTCTCCAATGCATTGGGTAACGTGAAGGAGTGAAAATTTAAGGTTTCTATGAAGAGATTTAGGGAATATATTGTGATGGGTATTCCAAACATAACCAAGAGGGTTACTCCCTACGTAAGAATGTTATTAATGCCTCAAGTTACCTTTATGTCTTATGATTTCTATGATTTATTCATGATTTCATGTGGTATGTTAATGTGCCTATGTTTTATGGGTAAAGTATGATTTCATTCTTATGTATATATATACCCATTTTTCCTTTCCATATTTTTATATCCCTTACTGAGCTTTTTATGCTCATCCAAAGTTTTTTGAAATGTTTTTCACAGGTCAAGGGAAAGTTACATGATATGATGATAGTGTCAAGGAAGTGTCAAGAAAGAATCCATGTTTTATTTTAAATATGTTTCCATTTATGGGAAAGAAGAATACTATCTTTATGTAACCACTTTGTTTATATGTGGAATGTAGTGCAAGTTTTATGATCTAATTCTCTAAAACTCTAAACCCGAAAATATCCTCAATGTGTAATCTTGTAATAACACAAGATTAAGGATTATGGTTGGGGGCTTATATTTAAAATGTTATTTCCAAGAATATTTCCTTACAAGTTTTCAAGTTTATTTTTTTAATCAACTTCTTTTAGTTTAGGATTGTATGACATATTAAGAAAGGAAAAGTGTTTTTGAAGTAGAAAGGATATTTTCCTCAAGAATGGAGTTCAAGTGTTTTATCAAAATTATTTTCCATATAAGATAATGTGGGGTTCTGTTTCTATGCCTATAATATTATTTATTTGATTATGTTGTGATGGAATTGTTTTTATGAATTCATTTATCTTATATGAATTGTTTTATGATGTCATGTTGTTTAAGAATCCCATTTTTATTACATGGGTTATGCAATGATGTATGATTTATGATTTTGTGGACCACATAAGAATGATATCATTATGATATTGTTGTGACCTATATCTCCCTCCAATTTATTTGGTAAATATTTATATCTCATGAGATAGACATGGCTGGAACGGCAGGTTATACCGGTTCAGTAAAACAGGACTGAAACGAGGAGTGAACTCGGTTCATAACTGGACTTTGTCCACTAAGATAGTCATGGCAATGAGTCTTGACTAATAAGAAATGATTCTCTATGATTATGTGTGTATGCCACAAAGTTTCATGTTATAAGTTATGATTATTGGGATTTCATTTCACTATTATGATTTATCCCAAGTTATGAAATTATGCTCTCTTTTGCAGGTTAAGATTCCCAAAATGTTATGTTCTTATGAATATGATGTGATTGATATTTCTTTTGTTTACACTTACTGAGCATTTGAACTCACCCTTTTATGTTTTCTTTTCCCCAGGATATAAAAAAAGGTTTTAGGTAAAAAAAGGAAGATCTTCATGGGAGATGTTGAAGATCTTTCACCACGATTAGAAGATTATATTCCGAGTTTCCAAAGACACTAAACTATTATGATCCTTGTGTGTGTGTTTTTGTTATGTACTAAGTATTCCGAAAAAGTAATGTAATGTCCATGTACGTTAAGATTAGGGTCTCTATAATTAAAATAGGATTCTTATTCCAGACATGGTATATATTATATCATCTAGGGAAACACTTGATATTTTATTGATATATAATTTTAATAATTTCACACCTCCTATAAATTTTCACAGAGTAATGAAGATACCATATATCCTACATGACATTATTCATCTTTATAGATAGGTTGTTGAAAAATATATTTTCCAATTATATTAATGGAAATTCATGTTCTAGGTGATTCTACTGAGGTCCCTCCATATTTAACGATTGAGATACTTGGATTTTCTCATGGTTTATTAGGTATTTTTTATTTGGAATTTTATTTCTTCTTATCTGATCTACCTGACCATTATCCTTGTGATCTAATATCATCTGCATCTTCTCTAACCCCAGAGATGAAAAATATATTTCTAACTTGTTTAATAAGATCTTGAAGAAGTTTCTATTGTCATTTTTATTGCTCTAGGTCTGTTGAAACACATTATCTAAGACAAGTTAACCACTTGGGGGTTATCTTATATGGTGATGCTTCTATAATAGATGTTATTTAATCTTGAAAAGGATATGTAAATAATTCCACACCCTTCTTTTGAGTTGATCTTATGATATTGTTGAATATTACAAGAGGTGAGTAATCACTGAATACATATCCTATCATGTGTACATCCCAATGTTCTTCTGGTACCTCATATTGAACGTACCTTCTTGAGTTATACTGGTACCTATGTCCATTAGAACTACATGGATGTTTGGGATCACCTTTACCAAAGATTATACTATATGTAGATTAGATCGTGCTCCTCCTAATAATGCGTTGGAGAAATTTCTAATCATACATTCACAACTGAAATCTAGATTGGTTTATCATATTCTTTTCTGACACAATTATATTCTCATATGTGGATTAATCCAAAATTCACAAACTAATCATTTTTCTAGAGTGCCTTTTTTAACACTTTCTATATAAGGTCCCAACCATAAACATTACATAATTTTGAATTAAAAGAATAATTCACATTGATGATGTTTTCTCATTTATTGTTTTATATAATTATACCATAACTATTACATTACATCTCATAAATTACTAGGTAGACACTTCTACTCAATTACCATTTTTTCATAAAATAAAAACTTTTGAAAAAAAGAGTCATGTCTTGTCCCATGTTTTAGAAAACATGAACTTTCCTTGAACCCATCCTTGACCATATTTATCTTTAGGTCTGTTGAAAAATATTTCAAAACATGGGATGAGCATAAAAAGCTCAGTAAGGGTTATAAAACAAAGAAAAAAAACATTAGATCATTATTAAATACAAAAAATAAGCTCTTTAACATACCTCTTGAAATCATAATATTTATGAATAACACATAGAAATCATAAATCATAAAGGTAACTTGTGTCATCCATATCAAACCTACATTGTAGCTATCACTGCTACATATATAGTTACATTTGGGATACCCAACACAGTATATTCCCTAAATATCTTAGTAGAAATATTAATGTTTACCTCCATCACATTACCCAATGAATTAGAGAGTTATCTCAGGCTCACCCAACCTAGGTTTATCACGGAACCACTAGTAAATGTAACAATTTCCAAGAACCATAACATATTAATAACACATAAAATAAACAGAAAGGAACGATAGAATTTCAACATTTCAATCACAATATAGCATTTAAATATTTTGACATAACAAATCCCTTATCAAAACCATTTTAAATAAAAAAATATTTAACAGAGTATATGGTATTTATGTTCCATTTAAAAACATTATGGCAGGTTAAGGAAGCTATAGATCAGATAATACTTGTGGCGGTGGAAAAGGTCGTTGTCACCGCTTACGTTCAAAGAAACATTTTTTTTTTGTTTAGTAAAAAACTTATTTGAAAAATATTAACATTGAATGAAATGAAAAATAAGAGGTGTTTATACAACATATTAAAAAATTTGGTGTATTAAAACAAAATATATCTCAATGAAAGGAGATTAAGACGAAGTCCCTCACCTCATGTCTAACTTGACCTGTTCGTTCTTTAATCACCTAAATAATAAACTAAAAATAATTTCTACTTTGTTAAGAACATTTTTCATGTTTATTATTAATTTGATAAAAATTATTACCATGTTATAAAAATCAGGTAATCATTTATGTTAATAATGGTTGTTTTGTCAATATTTGGTACTTGAGTCAAAGATGAATATCTTATAATTACAAGTTTTCTATGTGGTCAAAATTCCTTTATATCTAGAATTATGTTACTGATTTAGATATCGTATATAATATATATATCTAGTATAAACATGTATTTATAATAGTATATAACATGTATAGATATGAAATGAAATGCATCATTCCTGGAGACGGTAAGCCGTACGTACGCATGAACGGTATTTTCATTTCTAATTCCAATTTTAATGGAATTAAAACATAATTATACATAGGTATATTATAATTCAAGTATTAAATCATATATAATATCATTAAATCCATCCTTTATACGTTCGACATATGGCATTAACGATTCATATCACTTTGAGGGGCGGTAGTCTGCACTTCCCCAAATGAAATTATTGCATTTACCCATAAGAAAACCATAAATGAATTATATAAATGGGAAATAAAGAAGAATAAAGAAAACATAAACATAATATATATCATATATAAATACAGTTCCATCATTATTTTTACCATGAGAGGCGGTAGGGTATAATTGAACAATCATCATTTTGTGAGGCGTTAGTTTTCAATCCACAGTTATAGTGTGTTCTTTACCAAATAGATAGAGGTTTATATATGTTTTTTTAATACTAATAATAAAAAAGTCATATTATATTAAGGATACTATTTTTTTAAATATAATAATAAAAAGAGTTTATGTAGTTGGAGAAATAACATAAAACAAAATATCTTAAGAGAAGTCATTACCATTAAATCGGGTAACTCCATTTGGTTTGAACCAAACAGGTTTGTTGAAGTGCCTTATGACTATGTAGAGGCTTCTAGTAGGAGGAGAGGGATGTAGGGAGATTAATTGGGAAGAGGTTGGATGAGGCAAGGGGATTGAGAGGTGTGAGGAATGGGATAGAGGTTAGGTATTTTTATAAGGGGGAGGAGAGGCTCTTTAGGAAGATGTGAATATATTATTTTATTTCATAATGATTTTAGGTTTCTAAATGTGAAAACATATAAACATCAAAGATAAGATGACTTGTGGTAATATTAGAATCATCCAACAATAATTGGATAAGATTTGGATATTATTTTAATCTTTTTAATCTTTTTAATCTTATTTATTTAAATCATTTATTAAGGAGGTAAACACTCCATCATTATTCTGTAATAAATAATATTATTTATTTGATGAATAAAAATTATTAAAAATACCATGATGTAGAAATTGTTTTATATTTTCAAATATTATTTATAGTGGAAAAGATAACTTATATAAGCATTTGTAAAAATTGATTTACTAAAAGATATTTGTTTATGCCATTTTTGTCTATACATTATGTAAAATAGAATAAAGTGTCATTATCACTCTCATGTGGCCCAATGGGGTCCCAAAATCGGTCCAAGGATGATCATGGTTGGACATGTATCATCTAATAGTTTTAGGACACATGTTGGTGTAATTTTCTGTTATTATAGTAATATTTCATTACCCTTATTTAACAGATTTACACTTTAACCATGGTAAATAAATTCCTTACTGAAGTAAATATTCATAATGTCTAAAAATAAAAGTTACCTATTTATAAATATTATACCTTTGGATTCCAAATATAGAATCCATTTTTCAAAATTCAAAACACATAAGTAGCAGAAATTAATTTAAAATTAATTCCCGCTATCAAAACAGAAGGCATGTTTTTAAGAAATAAAAACTATCAAAGGATTGACACTTGTTTATTTACAATTTCAATGTGAAATTACATCCAATGACCAAAATTGGATTAAATGGTAGAAATATATTCTAATTAAATTTTAAAATCAATTAAAAATATAAAATAACCATATAATTAAATTATATTAAATATAACATTTGAATGAAAATACAGTAGTTTTCACTATTCATTTAAAAATGAACATTATTATAATAATACCAATATTTCATCTAAATAAAATATTGATGTCCCAATTTTAGAGAAGAATTTTATTTTTAAAATTGGAAGGTATAAAAGTGACCAATACAATATATAAATAAGGGTTTCCATCAAAAGGCGGTAAATAAACCTTTTAAAATAAATTGTGCTTAAAATTAGATTCATTCACATTTTATGACACTAACTTTTTCTTAAAATATGGAATAACATTTAACAAAAATGTATAATAATATTTTAGTTAGTTCTTTTCATTCCCACCAATACAATGGATGGGGGTTAACTAACATTTAAAATAACAGTATTATTTTATTATTGTGCAACGTAGGATTTCAAAGAAATTAGTTGTTTCATTTTGAGTACGCCATCAAACATAGAAACCCATTTAAGGTAAAATTAATATTTAATTGAAAAAATACAAATACAAATACAAATTTATTATTTCTTTGTTTACCTGCGATGTTACATTCTAGATTTAAATAAAATTATAAATAATCCCTGATCTGTTTTATATAATTGAGATTTCCAGTCATCTTAAAATATCGTTGTCATTTCTCGATATTGTACCCAAGGATTATGTTATAACCCATGCCAAACAACTCTTGGAATTTTCCAATCATGGAAATCTCTTCCTTCTAAGGGAAATTTTATTTCTGAAGAGTGATCTAGATTACCTTCCATTTCTTCTAGTTTTACTAACTTTATAGAGTCTATAAGTACATTATCCCATATTTGAATCAAGGATAATTGAAGACGGATCAAAATATGATTATTTACTTTTTCATTATTGGAGATATAATATTACACCTATGAATCCTGAGAATATAAAAAATATATTCATTTATCACCACACTCTATATCTTTTTCCTAAATATACTCAACCTATATCTCCTATGAATCTTTTATCAATATTACTTTGAGGCATCCCTTTCTTCTATCTGTATCTGGGCACAACTTTCTCGTGAAGTTGACTCGATTCTTAAAAAGAAGTTATTAGACAAAACAATTTGTGTGAGACACAACTGTGATACTTCCACAAAATATTTAATACTAAAAAAACTACATAAATAAAATTTCTAGTTTGATCCCATCATCAATGCCGGATATGAGCATGTCGGGATTTTCACCTAGAACTCTTATATGTTTCACAAAGCATAAATCATTTTTACAACTAATACTTATTTCTATCAATCATTAATTTTCTTCATTTTGATGATGGATCAATGTATTTTATCTTTGGTAATAATGATATATTATTTATGTCATTTCCAAGTCTCGAGTTCTTCATGAATCATGTCTACCTCCCCTACGATGTCTGTCAGATGTTCCATTTCTACAAGTTGCAAGCCTGTAGTGATGATAGAGACTAACACATTATCTCTTGAAATGAATATTCAATCATTGATTTTTTATTTTTATTCAATTAAATAAATACTCTAAGAAATTTGGATATGTTATCAATGGATCGTATTCAATCTAATATCTACCAAATCATTATTGCTAAACTAAAAATCATTGAACACTTTCTGGACAAGTCCTTTAGTTCAATAATTTAGGTTGAGATTTTATATCATGATCATTCTATATAATAGTCTGATAGGTTTAATATGTATAACCCACCATAGAAAACATGGATATGAATTTTTTAAAACTATTCTGCCCAAATGTAGTACCAAATGGAATATGGAATTTATTTCTAAACTCCCATGAATGTTAATACTCCCATTATAAATTCTTTATGCAATATAATGAACTCTTATGGTTCTAATGTCATATCTGGTATATGGATCTTCATAATCACAAATCAAAAAAACCTCTAAGACATTTTAAGATAGAATATTCCTCCACTCATATCTCTTTTTTCCTTCAAACATTTTCACAAATACCTTAAATTTGGACATTCATTGCAATATCTTTAGTGATGATCATATTTGGAATATCTCAGTCATTATTTTTATAATTTTCAGTGAGGTATTTGGATTCTTTAAGCATGTGTGAAACCTTTTTTAGAAATCTTATTAGTATATAATCGTCTTTAATTTTTAGAATCCAAATAATATATTTCCATATTTTCATTCCTGGATTCAGAACTTCATCTAGATCATCATCCAAACGTTCTTGATCTTGTTCAAACCAAAAATCTTGTCTATGTTCCTACTGAACATTCAATCGATGAAGTTATTTCTGAGACGTCTGATTATTTTCAAGTTATTCTTCAACTTGATCAGTTTATCTTTTAAAAATGGTATTCTATTTTACTGAATAATTACCATTTGTTTGAATCCTCTGGTTATTCTGATCCTTCTTGTTTCTCAAATTCTCTACACATTGAGTGTGGTAACAGACATTATGACCACATACAAAGAATTAAATATATCTTTTATATTTATACCTGTTGTCTTGTGTTATCTATGAATAATTCTTGATTTTCCATCAATTCTAGTGAGGAACCAATGTTTTCTGATCTTCCAACTTTATTGGAAGATGATCCCTTCTTCTAAATGTGATTCTCTGCTAAAATCCAATTTCTTTATTAGTGTGTGTCAATTCTATCATTAATTTCTTTGATAATCGTGAATTCTTCCATATAATGAATATCATGGACAATGAGGCATCTTATTAATTTATTAATTTCATTAATTTCACATGCAAGAGTCAAAGTATAATGTTCTAGAATCTAGATTGAGATTATCTTTTCCATTAATATTTTCTATATTAATGTTATAGTATTGCAACTCATTCATCTACAGTACAATTCATGCCTAGGTAAACCATTTTAATTTAATTCTAATAATGATATTTTTATAATAAATATTTTTTCTTATAGTATATGTTTTTCAAAACAAAAGCTCATTATCCCTAATTATATTAAGGACTGAGAATTTCTTTTTAATTTATAAAATAATTTGTCTCAGATTTTTAAATCCTCCACTCTAGTATCTACTGATACGTTCAATATGCAATTTCTTAATACTTAGGATACATCCCCATACTGAGTCTGAGGAATCAGTTTCTAAGATATGTTGAAAATCACTCCAATATGGATACTCCAATTCATTGAGGTTATAATATTTTTTCATTAAAATTATAATTACATCAGAATATTATTATGTCCAATCCCAATGTACAATACTAACAATATTTCTCTATAATGGAACTGATATTTTTTCTAAATATCTGATATTTGATCTACCATAACATAGTATACCCAAAAACATCTATATCTGCTTATGTTTTGAAAGCTCATTAAGAGGTTTCTTTTATATTTTGTAAAATATATGGTTGAATATTTTATGTACATACTTGGATCTGTAAGCCTAATAATTCTTTCATTGGTTGAATCCAAATGATCTTTCTTTTAGAAATTATCATCTGTTATTCTATGAACACTTCATCCACCAACTATTAATGTTTTATAAGATCTTATATCTTTTTACTAAATACGATCACATCATCAATATAGGTTAACATGAACTATGTGAATCTAATGAATTCATTTTCCATTATCCCTTGGAATATTCCTGGTGCTTTCTTGAGCCTAAATGGGATGACAATCCATTCAAACATGATGATTATAATTATAAATGTTCTTAATGGTATAACATCTTATTTTATATTTATCAACAAATATACTGACTTGAGAACCAAAAAAGAATATACCATTGGCATTTCATTCCTAATCCTTCATCTTTAGTATTCTGGATTAGGAATATTTTATCGATCATCCTTTGTGGAACAAATTAGATCATGATAATATATAACCATTCTTGATATACCACAGTCTTTTTCTACATGATCCATTACCAAGAATGTCGAACTTTTATGAGGACGTTCATTATTCCTGATTAATCCCATAGTGATTAGTTATTAAATTTTATTCTCAAATTACATAACCATTTCACTGAACTGGTACATCAATTACTTCTGATCAATGATCTAGGATTTTTAAAGGTTAATGTAGCCATTGGAATTGCATTCTGCCATAGTTTTAGAGGGTATTATAACCAATTTTTTTGTTGGGTAGTCTTTTATCATAGACAATTACTCTTCTACATTAATCTCCATATCATTCAAACAAACAAGTCGTTTTTAATTATTAATATTTTATCATTTTATTTATCTTCATTTATATTGTTATGCACTTTAACAATAGTAACATTATTTTATGGAACCATTATGGTTTATCTAGAAGTGGTTGAAATTTCTATGATAATTCCCCCCAAAAAATATCATTAATGGGTGATATCTACTATGGTGTCGATTTTTAATCAACAATTCAACTAGAAATTTGGGGATAAAAGAAATAATATGATCTATAATTATTATTCCACTAAGTTAAATATAAAAATCAATGGCCACATTTTAAATCAAAACTATTACATTGTTACCAAATGTTACCAGCAACTCTAAATATTGGATTCTATTATAAGAGACTATACATACTATATCATATAGGTCAATACATGATGTTTTATTAGTACATAATTTTAATAATGCATCTCTATCCTTTATCATTCCACTGAGTAATGGAGATCCCATATATCCTATAAGACATTCTTTATCCTCATTTATAGGTATTCAAATTATCCTTTGTCCAACTATATTTTTGGAAATCAATGTTCTAGGTACTTGTATTTATGTACCCTTATCATTTATGGTTGAGAACATATATTCTCAAAACAAGTCTTCTGTATTTATAACTTTTATTATTCTATCTAAAAATCAGTTATACCAGATATTGACCCTTCTAATCAAAGATCATCTTCATATTCTCAGACAACATCTATAACAAGTCTCTTTCCATCATGTTTAATAACATCTAGAAGATGTTTCCTCTTCTTTTATCCTTCCTCTAGATCTGGTGAATCTGATTCTATAAGCCATGTTATCCCCTTGGGATTTATCTCCTGTGGTGTCATTTCAATAATTAATGTTACTTCATCTTGAAAAAGATGTGTAAATCATTCCGCACCCTTCTTTTGTATTGGTCTTCTGATATTTTAGTACCTTCATGGAGGAAAGTAATCATTCTAACACATCACCTCTCTTGTGGACATCACAATTCCTTTTTAAAGTTCATAATATTTATCTTAACTTCTCTAGTTATACTGATATTTTTTTACATTACAAATACGTGAGAGTTTTAGATCACCATTACCCATGCTTATCCTACATGTAGATTTGATCGTGATACTCCTTTTCTACATTGGGAAAATTGGATAATTCTCCATCCATAACAGCAATTAGGATTGGTATATATTGTCATTTTCTATCAATAGTGTCTAATATTATATAATTTATTCCAAAATGTACATACATATCATTTTTCTAGATTACCTTGGTAAAACCTTCTGGTTTTAACACAGGCATTGTAAATAATCCTCTATCTGTTTCATGGACTTCAGTTGTACCTTCATCATCAATGACGTTGGTAATTTTTAGATATGGTAACCAAGACTTCTAGTATACCTACGTACAATAATCTATAGGCATATTCCATTCTTATAAATCTATTCCTCTAAGAAAATTTCTATTCCTGATTAATAAACCAGATTAACTTCTATATACAATAGATTAACTCACTTTGGAGAGTATTCAGGTACATTAGTCTATGTTTGAATCATGGCTATTTAATGTTATTTCCCAATAGGTTTATTTCATTCTTCTTTATCTAAGACAAAATCTTCTTCCTATGAGTACTCTAAATATAATAAATATAAAAATTTATCATATGTGCCTATATATTCTCCCTAGTTATTATCAAACTATATCTTGGATAAATCTTCAATAATTATTTCTTTGAAACATCCCCTTATTCTATTTTCATATAGGATTATCTTTTCCGAGAAGATGATTCAATTCTTATAAAAAAAAGTTTGAACAAAAATGTAAAAGAATAATCAAAAGAAAATGGTGGGATTCACAACTATGAAACATCCACTACACAATAATCACTAAAATCTAACTTCATAAATTACATGTCTGGTTTGATCATATCATCCATGCTAGATAAGACACATGTCTGTACCAGCACCTTGAATCCCACTAACTCATATAGTGAATTGATAATTTATCAATCAAAACCTTCTTTCTTGGAAACTTTCATTTTCCCCAATTCGTAGATGGAACATTGGATTTGGTCTCTTAAAATAATGATATCTTATTTATTTCACATCCACATCTTGAGTTCTTTAGGAATAGTGTCTTCCTCCATTGTGAAGTTAGTTAGATGTGTCATTTTTTCATGTTAGATACCTCTTTTATTGATCAAGCCTATCAAACTTCCTCTGGTAATAAATATAAAATCATTTATTTATTATTGTGATTCAATAAATAAATACTCCTTATGATTTGGATACATTCGTAATGGACCTTATTCTGACTAAAGTCTAGTAAATAATCATCTCAAAATGAAGAATCATTGGATTCATTCTAGATAGGTCCATTAGTCCAATGAACTGGGTATAGATTTCATAGCATGATAAATTGTTTTTCTTTTATGATTGGTTAAATATGTGCAACCCACCATAAAAAGAATTAATATACATTGTTTATAACCATTCATACCATCTATCGTACCCAATTGAATGTGGAATTTATTTTCGTATATCCCATGTATTGGAGTACTCCCATTTTGAGGGTTTTCTGGAATTTAATGAACTATTTTGGTTCTAAAGAAATATCTAGTATATAGATATTCATAATCCCAATTCCAAAATTATTTGAGAACCTTTTTAGAATATGATATTCCTATACTCTTGTCCCCTTTATCATTAAATATTTTTAGAAGACTAGAAACATGGAAATTCAACCTGATCTCTTCGGAGATGATCATACTAATCATATCTCTATCAATATTATTATAATCTTCCATGATGTCTTCAGATTCTTTATGCATGTATATAATGTTGTTCATACCTCTTATAAATATCCAATTATCTTTAATTCTATGGATTAGATTATACATGGTTATTGATTTATTCCTTGAATTATTTGGAATCCATTTAAAATATTTTTGTATTTCATTTTTTGGATTGATCTCTTCATCTAGATCATTATCCAAAGATTCCTGACGTTGTTCATATTGAACATTTAATCGAGGTTCTTTCTGAACATTATGTCGATGTTTCTTTGTAATATTCGATCGATGATGTTTTTATGAGACATCTTCTAATTTTCAAGTGATTCTTATGCTTGATCAACCCATATATTATATGTATTTTTCTCTCATCCTTTATAGTTTTCATTTGGTTCAATATGTTGGTTCTTCTGAGCCTTCTTGTTTCTCAGATTCTATACACATTGAGTGCTATAATATCCTTTGTTATCGCATACAATTCTTTCAAAATGGCGTTTATCTATATAGTCATTGTCTAGGGGACACTTTAAATTATTACATTTTTAATCAGGGTTTCAAACCGAGGAAACTGTTTTTTTTTCATTCATCTTTATTGGATAAAGATCACTTATTCTGAAGTTTATTCTATTATATAATCTTTTTTTATTCATTTATGTCATGTCTATCATTCATCGATTTGATAATCATGAATTCTACCAAAGAATTATTATCAATAAAAATAGGAAATCTTACTAAAATGCTACATTATTCCATTCCACCAACAAGAATCAAAATAGTGTGTTGTGACATCTTGAATGAAATTATCTTTTCCTTTAATAATTTCTATTTTAATATTATAGCATAATAAATCATTCCTCCACAATACATGTAATTCCTTGGTAAACATTTTTAAATTATTTTTTATAATTTTATTTATTTATGAACTATATGTTATTATATTATTATGTTTTCCTATGAAAAAATCATTAGACAAAATTACATTAAGGACTGAAAGAAATTATCTTTCATAGAAAGTATAATTCTTCTCTAACGTATTAAAATATCAATTAAAATATCCATTGATACATTCATTATGGTTTTTCCATATCTTTAGGATACATCCCTATGATGAGTTGGATGCATCTGTTTCTAAGATAGGTTGATTTTCACTCCCATTTGGATACTCCAATTCAAGTAGGTTCTATGATTTTTTATTAATATACTAATTAATTCAGAATATTCTATTGCCCAATACTATGGTACATTACTAGAAACCATTATCTGTATTGGACCTGAGAATTTTCCCAAATATATTAAGTATGATCTGACATAACATAGTATACAAAAAAACACTTATATCTGTTTATGATCTATAATCACATGAAGTAAATTTTTTAGGTTTTCCACAATATGAGATTTAAGCTTTTCTCAACTTTCGTAGATCTGAAAACAGATGAATTATATCATTGTTTCACCTAAATGATATTTCATTCTAGAAGTGTCTTCCCTTCTTTAATGAAAACTTCATCCACCTAATATAAATGATTAGTATTATCTATATTATTTTTTCTAAATACAAGCACATCATCAATATAGTTTTCCACAAACTATGATAATCTAATGAATGCATTGTCCATTCTCCTCTGGAATATTTCGGGTTTATTTTGGAGTCCAAAAGGAATAACTATCTATTCAAACAAGCCTAATGGTATTGTAAATACTATTAATGGTATAGCCTCTTCTTTGATCTTTATCATACAATATCCTAAATTGAGATCAAACATTGAATATAACATTGTCCTTTCAATCCTAATCGTGTTTCTTAGTGTATCTTAATAATGATGATTTTATCTATCTTCCTCTGTGGTACATTTAGTATCACGATAATATATAACCATTCTAGCCTTAACATGATGTTCTTATACATAATTCATTACCATGAATGACGCACACCTATGATAATATTCACTTTAACTTATTAATCTATGACTTATTATTTCTATAATTTTCTTCAAAAATTCCCTAACTATTTCATCTTGATTGTAAATTACATTACTAATGATCACTGTATTAAGATCTATAAGGGTGATTTTATCCTCTCGCATTGCCTTATATCATAGATTAAGAGGGGTTTTGACCAATTTTTTATACATAATCATTTATTTTAGAAAATTCATCTTCTTCATTAATCCTCATAACATTTAACTCAACTTGTTCTTTCAACTTCACAATATTTATGTGTTGTTATCTATATATATCTGGATTGTTTTCCACTTTAAGAGTTGATACATTATTATCTATAAACATTATGGTTTTTTCAGAAGTAGTTGGAATCAAATAATGGTCAATGATAATTCCTTCTGAAATTATCGATAACAGATGATATCATCTGTGGAATATATTTCAAATCAATATATCATCTTGAAATTAACGAATAAAACAAACCATTTTCACTATAAATATTATTCCCTTTATTTATATTCGAAAATCCTTAGATACTTCTTGAATCAGAATCATTTCATTATTACCATATATATCTTACTACTCTGTAGATTCCCATGTTTCTTTGGAAAATTGGATTCATGTAGAAGTAATGGTACATCCTCTATAAACATAAGAAACACATTTAGTTTCATTAATACATAATTTTATTAATGTATCCCAATCCTCTATATTTTCACTGATCAATCCAGATCAAATATATCATACATTACATTCCTTTTCTTCATAGATAGTTAGTCAAACATTATTTTTTTCTAACTATCAATTTATAAACTAATGTTCTTGGTGCTTCTATATAAGTACCTACATATTTCATTATATAGATACTTGGATTTCACAAATTATTCACATGTATTTATAATTTTAAATCTTCTATGTTTAGATATGATCTACCTAATCATTATCCTTCCGATCTATGCTCATGTTCATCTTCTCTAACCTCATAGATTATAATTATATTTCTAGCATGGTTAATACAATCTAGAAGAAATTTATTTTTTCTTCATTCTTCCTCTATGTCTGGTGAATCCCATCTTCTAGGTAATTTTAACCTATTAATTTTTATCAATTTTGGTTTCATTTCACTATGTTATCATCCTTTATCATGGATAATATGTGTAAATAATTCCACACCCTTCCATATAGGTGGAATTCTAGTATTGTAGGACATTAGAGAGAGGTGAGTAATCACTCTGACAGATCTCCTATCAGGTTGAAAAATGAATTTCTTTATATTTTTTCTTGTATTGATCTTATCTTATAGAGTTCTATTTTTAGTTTTTTCCATAATAAAAACATGAATGTAAGGTATTTCATTTACCCATGTGGATCCCACCTACAGATTTTATCATGCTCTACTTAATTTCTCATTAGAGAAATAGGCTAAACATGAATCCATAACTGTAATTAGGATTAGAAAATCCTGTCATTTTCTTAAAATAGAATCTAATCTGATCTAGATTATTCTAAAATTCACATTCATATCATTTTTAACACCACAAGATTTTATAATATGTTATTTATTTAAAGTAATCTAATAACTTGCACTAGAGCCAACACCAAGGTCTAGCGCACCACGACATTCCAAACTAGCCGTTCAAAAGAGTTTATGAATAGTATTACCTGAATTTTGAACTTTATATAAGCCTTATAATTTTATAATCCATATTATGAGTTTCTTATACATAATGTAGGATCAACTTTATTTTTTTCAGATGAAAGATTTATTTTTAAAAAAATGCAATTTTACCTATTTGTAATGGTGAACCCTTTTTATATCCAATATTTAAAAAAAATTATATTAAATTTGACAAAATAAACATTTTAATTACAATTGGGACATAAGATTTTAGTTTTAATATATTTTTGGTGTTTTTCTGAAAACCTTTATATTTGGGTAAATAGTGAAAAATACAATATTTTAACTGAAAAATTTTTTTTTATCAAAATAATTTGTAGTGTTGAATTATAAATTAGAATGTTTGGAAGTATAAATATATTATATTTTTACCATTTAATCCAATTCCGGTTATTGTAATTAATTTCAAATTGAAATTGGACATAAATAAGTGTTAGTCTTTAGATAGTTATTATTTCATAAAAATACACTTTTTGGTTTTGACAACAGGAATTAATTTTAAATTAATATATTCAATATCTATGTTTTTAATTTGGTAAAATGTACTTCATTTGTGAATTCGGAATATAAAAATTAGCTTAGGGTGAATTTTTGGATGTTTCTGAAAACATTAAATTTTTGATGAATTGTGAAAAACATTGCGTTATTGGTTAAAACCGACTTATTATTTAAATAATTATTTATTTTATTTAAATTTTTTAGCTGAAAATTGATCTATAATACCAATATAAGTTCAATATAATTCATCGGAGTCCTTTTATAATATGTTTATATATATAAAAATTTTATTGAACTTTTTACCGTCTTCTACCCACCTATTTGGAAAATTTTCAAATTTATATAAAACTTAATTTTACCGCTTCAATGAGTTGAATTTCAAAACATTTTGATACATGGTTAATATCAGTATGTAAAATTTGGTTCCATGAGATGAAAATAATTTTGGTGAATAGTAACTTTGGACTTTTATTTACCACAGTTAAAAGTAAATAGAGTAATTAAAGGTAAAATAATTTTATTATCAACCTAAAACGTATTATAATTCTATTGGATAAGTGTAACTTGACCAAAAACAACCTTATGAATAAAATATGATCCATTATGTCAACATTGATTATATTAGGACATTTATTATTATTTAATTCAAAGAAGAGTTAAAAGTGTTAAATTTAATGTTTAATTACTAAACCATTTTTTATATATAGTTAAACATAAGATATATTCGACTATAAATATTTATTTGAAAGATAAAAAGATTTCCTACGTAATGGTATTTTATTTATATTTTTTAAATATTAAATAATTTAAATGATTTATGACACAATGATGATGTTGTAATGACCTAATTAATGAAATATTTAAATATTTTATATTATAAATATCCAAATAAATGTAATTTGAGACATTTTATGAATTCAACTACATTTCTAGGATAATATGAAATGATAGGGTTGGTTAGAAGAATTTTTTTGAAGTAATAATGATGCTATGGATTTAGAAAAAATAAAATACCAAATAGTGTCAAATTTAACAAAAAAAGAGTTTTTTAAACAAATTTGATATAATTAATTGATATTATATTCCTAAAAATCTAAGGGTCTGTAAAAAGAGATATAAAATTATAGTTTTATCATTAATGACCCACTTCGGGTTCGATTGGATTTATATAGTGTTGAGTCAATAAGGTTTTCCTTGTGACTTTTCTATTCCTTCTTGTTTTGAAAATCACAAACACCTATTACTTAAGAAAATAAATGTTTTACTTCTATAAGGAAAATTTCCCTCCTTAAGGAATTTTAACCAAACTTATATTTCCTTATACATATCAATATATTTCTTAAGTGTAAAAATCAGACTCATACCCAAAACTTCATAATCATATAATGCTAAGATATGAAGCATTCTGTTTTATGATCGAAATTCATGATATGAGCTGTAATGAAATTCCACTCCGAATTCTGGAAATGAATTGTAATTATGTTCCTCTCCGAATTCTAGATATGATCTATAATGAAGTTCCACTCCAAATTCTGGATATGAACTATAATGAATTTCCATTCTGAATTCTAGAAACGAACTCTCATATAGTTCCATTAGAAATTCTGGATACAAACTCTCATATAGTTCCATTCCGACTTCCTTGAAGTTCGAGGGTTTTCTTGCTGAGAAAGACAGAAGTTCCAACTACCTTGAAGTTGAGGGCTTATGGGGATAGCAAGATAGAGACTCTGGTCTTCATATCGAGGTCTTACCCTGGTGTGGGTAAGACAGACTTGCTTGAATATATAAATCAATGGACCTTTATCTACGGTTGTTGGATTCCCTTCTCTTTGGGTTAAAAGATTTACATCTTGTTACTTGTAGTTTTACGACTTGTTTTTCAGCTGCATTGTGCATTGTAAGGAAAGTATAACCTTCTTATATTTCCTTACACTTGTACTCTGATTCATTTATATTCTATACACTCTAAGATAGAATCTCATATTGTAAACTATGGTTAAATTTCAATTTCCAGATCCATATTTCTAGAACCTATTTTTCAGAATCACTTTTCAGATATAGGCAAGTACATAGAACTAAAAGTTTGTAACTTCATACTTTTTCCCAATCATTCATTGGTGTTGGAGGTGTTGTGAATTTTTTTAGGTTAACTTTTTCAAACTTATATCCTTCCTTGTTTAAGGATATTTTTAAAGTGTAAAATTAACCCCCCCCCCCCTCTTGTATATTGAGCATCTACATCATTATTTCGATCCTAAAATTGGTATCAGAGGTTGGAAACCACATACTCTATACAAATCCTACATTTGGTATCAGAGCAGGTCTTTGAAATAATTATAATCACATATAAGTTTTTCTTTCTTTGTTTTTCATTATTCTATATTTTTCTTTCTTAGGAATATTTTCCATGAATCTGAACTTTTGTTTTTAACATTTTTTTGTGTAGAATGATTTTTAAGATGGTAGGTTTAAATGGTGGTTCTATCGATAATCTAAATCCTACAAGACCACCAATTTTTATGGCAATGATTATGATTATTGGACAGATCAAATGAAGAAATTCATTATCAATACTGGAGTAGATAACTTTGTTATGCTTACTAGAGTTTATAAAATTCTTGATAAGGAAGTTAGTGATTTCACAAATCAAGAGAAGCAATATTATCAATTAAACTATAAGGTGCACAATACTTTACTATGTTCAATGACTAGGAACATATATAACCAAATTTCTTCTTGTGAAACAGCTAACTGTATATGGAAGAAACTTGATGTTACTCATTTTGGTACATCTAAAGTGATTGAGACTAGAAGATCTATGTTGAGAGCTGAGTATCATGGTTTTAATTTTCCTTATGGTGAATCTATAAGCAAAGTGCAACAAAGGTTTATGACAATCGTGAATAGCATAAAATCTATAAGAGAGAAAGGTCTAGATGATGAATCTCTTGTGGATATGATTATTGATATTATTCCCAATTAGTGGGAATCAAAGAGAACTACTATTTATGAGAATAGAATAGTTACACAAATTTCCTTATATGAACTTTTTGTAACTCTTCTCCAACATGAAACAAGGAAGAAAAGAGATGTTAATAACATCGAAAAGAAGAATGGGAATGTTACTGTTTATTTTACTACAATATAAAATCATATGAAAGCAAAGACTCCTGATATGATAACTGGATCTATGTCTAAGAAGGTTACTATCCAATCCGAATCTAGTGAGAGTGATGTCTCAGAGAATGAGTTAGCTAATCTTGCTCGAAGGATGAACAAGATAGTTGGTCAAAGAAATTTCTAATCTAGGTATAAGAAAAATGAAAAGAAAGATAATAAAGATTCAGAGTTCACATGCTATGAATGGAAGAGAAGTGGATACATAAGACCTGATTTCCCTATGCTTAAAATAATGAAAGAAAAGAGAGGCATTCTGAAAGGAACAGGAAGAAGTTTTTCAAAGCTAAAGCTAAGAAAAGTTTGAAAGCTAATACTACTTGGAGGGCTAGCTGTGGAGACTCTCCCGAAAGTGAATCTTCAGAATATGATTCATCAACTCAGAAGAATATGATATTCATTGCTAATACTTCTTTTCCACATACAGGTCTTATGGCCAAGGTACGCTCAGCTGAGGCTTTAACAAATTTATCTCTTGATAAGAATTACTATTCCGAAAATAGTAATTCTAATGAAGATACTTCATCCTAAAAAAATGAATAACATTCATATGAAGATGTATATAGATTTACCAAGTTACATGAAGCAAAAAAATGTAAAATTTATAAGAAATTAGAAAATGAAAATACTAGAGAAGAAGTTCTTATAAAAGAAATTTCAGATGATTCTTTAGATCTTAAAGATAAAGAAGAGCTTTTAGAAAAACTTTCTAAATACCTTTAGAAAGAAAATTCTAATAAGGAAGAAATTTCTAAAGATCTTAAGAATGATATTTTAAAGATGATATTTTTTGAGGAAAAATCTAACTCTAAGGAAATGATTCTTGAGAATTGGAATTTAGTCATTAGACTAAAATCTGAAATGTTTTCCCTTAATAATCTTCTTGAAAAATTGACCTCTGGAAAGGATAATTTTGAAAAGATGTATTATCAAATTAATCCTCATGGAAACACTACTGGAGTAGTTTATACTCACCAAAAACCAGTTTTCAAAAACAACTGCTTTGTTCCTTTAAAACCCCTTTTTTCACCAAGTGTCAAAGTGGTGGGAACTGGAAGAAAAATTGTTCTTTGAATAGAGTTCAATATCTTGGGCTTCATAAATCATATTTCTCTAAAAAATTGTGGATACCCAAAATTGTGTTATCTCAAAATCACATATCCAAACAAGTTTGGATTTTGAATGTCTAATTCTTTTCTTGTTTTTATGTAGATAAAAAAAGTACCAACAAAAATACTTGGTGCATGGATAATGGATGTTCCCGGCACATTACTGGTAACAAAAACTATTTTGAAAAGATTATCAAGATGAAAAGAGGAAAATTAACTTTTGTAGATAGTGCTTAGGGAGAAATTGTTGGTATATTTAATATTGTTCTTCTTGGTAAAACCGTGATTTAAAATGTTTTGTTTGTTAAGGGTCTTAAGAAGAACCTCATTAGCATAATTAAATAATGTGATGAAGGATACCTAGTGAATTTTAGGAATGATAAGTGCTTAATACACAATTCCAAGGATGAGTTTATTCTTTCTGCCCATAGGCAAGAAAATGTTTACACTTTGAACTTAGAAGACCTTAACAGCCAAGACATACATTTCCTATGTGCAATGGAAGATAATTATTGGTTATGGAATAGAAGGCTAGGTCATTGTAACCTTACGAACCTATGAAAACTCTCTAAGAATGGTTTAGTTAAGGATCTATCAGAACATAGATTTGATTATTCAAAAGTTTGTAATCCCTGTCAATATTGCAAGAAACTTAAATCTAGATATAAATCAATCGGTTAAGTCTCAACAACTGATGCACTACATTTGGTGCACATGGATCTTTTTGGTCCAACACAAACTGGAAGCATTTGAGGCAAATACTATGTGTTCGTTCTAGTTGATGATTGCACTAGATTAACATGTGTCTATTTTCAAGAAAAATAATCTAAATAATTTTATTATTTCAAAAGCTTTAGATCCCATGTTAAAAATGAGAAAAATATTCCACTAAAAACTATTCATAGTGATTGTCGAGGAGAATTTCAAAATTATGATTTTGAAACTTTTGTAGTAGAAAAGATATTACTCACAAATTTTCATCACCTAGAACTCCTCAATAAAATGATGTAGTTGAAAGAAGAAATATAATTCTTCAAGATATAACTAGAACCATGTTGAGTGAATATTATATAGCTAGACATTTTTGGACTGAAGTTGTAAGTATTGCTTATTACACTATAAATCGAGTTTTTATTAGACCTTTTCTTAGTAAAACTCTTTATGAGTTCTGGAATGGTAGAAAACCAAACTTTCCTACTTCAAGGTTTTTGGTTGCAAGGTATTCATCCTGAATACTAAAGATAATATACAAAAATTCGCACCTAAATCTGATGAAGGAATTTTATTAGGCAACTCCTCAACTTCTAAGGCTTATAGAGTTTTAAATAAAAACTCTTGTATTGTTGAGGAAACAGTGCATGTAAAATTTGATGAAACTGATCCTTTTGTTTTTAAACCATCCCAACCTACATCCTCAGATATGTTTTCAAAAACTGATTATCAACCATTGATATAATATCCTTCTGATAAGGAAAATTTTCAACAAGATACTTCAGAAACATTTACCCCAGAATACTTTCTACCCTATGTTGATGAACAGGTTTTACAAAACCCAAGTTAGGTGTTTCAAAATAATCATCCCAGTGATAGTATCATTGGTGATGTCAATCAACCTATAAGGATGAGAAGTTCCATGGGGAATGATGTAGAGAATCTAAAATTTCTTTCCCAATTGGAACCAAAAAGCACTGATGAAGATTTAGGTGATGATGATTGGTTTAAAGCCATGAAAGATAAACTAAATGAATTCGAAAGGAATAAAGTATGGACCTTCGTTGAACGACCTAAGGAAACTTCTATTATTGGATTAAAATGGGTCTTCAAAAATAATTGTTATGAAAAGGGAGTCATTATTATAAATAAATCTAGATTAGTTGCTAAAGGCTATAATCATCAATAATGAAAATACTATGAAGAAACATATGTTTCAGTAGCTAGACATGAATCTATTCGTATCTTACATTCCTTTACTGCATTCTTAAATTTTAAACTTTTTCAAATGGATGTGAAATGTTCTTTTCTTAAAATTTATGTTCAAGAGGTAGTTATTTTGAAGAACCTCTTGTATTTGAAGATACAAAACATCCTAATCATGTTTTTAGACTTACCAAATATTTTTATGGCCTTAAAAAAGCCCCACGAGCTTGGTATGATAGACTTATAAGATTTTTTCTTTAAAATAACTATGTTAAGGGAAATATAGATCCAACTGTTTTTATAAAGAAAGATATGAAAGTTTTTTTGACTGTTCAAATTTATGTTGATGACATTATATTTGGTTCAACTCAGAAATCATTAATTGATTCTTTTGTGGATCTCATAAAATCTGAGTTTGAAATGAGTATGATGGGTGAGTTATTATTTTTTTTTTGTTTTTAAAGTTTCTCAAAAACTAGAAAGAATATACATATCCCAACATAAGTATATTAAAGATCTTCTTAAAAAGTATGGGTATGACAACACTAAGAGTATAAGTACTCCTATCTGTACCTCAAACACACTTGATCTTGATGAATATGGGAAACTAGTGGATCAAACATATTTTAGAGTAATGATAGGTAGTCTACTTTACTTGATAGCTAGTCGACCAGACTTGATGTTTTTAGTATGCATATGTGCAAGATATCAATCCCATCCAAAGGAATCTCATTTAAAGGAATTGAAAAGAAATTTTTGCTACTTAAAGGGAACCATATATCGAGGATTATTTTATACTTCTGGAAATGACCTTGTTTTAAAATTCTTTTTGGATGCTGACTTTGGTGGATGTAGAATGGATAGAAAAAGAACATCTGGAACTTGTCATTTCTTAGGTGATTAATTAGATTCTTGGTCCTGTAAGAAGCAACCCTCAGAAGCACTCTCCACTACTGAAGCTGAATATCTAGCATCTAGAAGTTGTTGTGCTCGAGTGTTGTGGATGCAACACACACTCACATATTATGGCTTGAGTATTACTAAGACTCAAATTATGTGTGAAAACAAAAGTGCCATTTTCCTTAGTAAAAACCCTGCACATCACTCTCGTGCAAAAAACATAGATATTAGGAATCACTTTCTTTGGGATCACACACTTAAACGAGATATGATTATTCAGTTTATCGGAATGCAAGATCAACTTGCTGACATTTCCACAAAATATTTACCTTTGGAATGATTTGAAAACATTAAATAGAAGTTAGTAATGATAACTTTGAGGTAATTCGTCTTGATTAAGTTCTTGTTGAATAATTATCTTTATAGTAACAATCTCCTTTTCATAGGGGGAGTACATTTGCATGTTATCATAATAAACAATTTTGTAGTCAGTCTTTCAAACTTTTGTAACTAAAATTTTCTTAATGAAAATTTTCAGAACTGAAACATCCCTAATGAAATTTTTGTACTTGAATTTTTTTAATGAAGTTCTCATACTAAGAATTTTCTTAATGAAATTTTTGTACTGCAACTTTCGTAATTAGAATTTTCATAATGAGAATTTTTGTACTCAAAATTTTTGTACTGGAGTTATGGTACTCAAAGACTTTTCAACATTAAGGTTTTTGTAGTTAGTTTTTCTTAGCCAAATTATTCATTCAATAAGAATATCACCTATTATGAATAAACTTCCTAGCCAATCTGAAAGGTATAATTTCCTTACTTAAGTTTTCATAGTCATATTTGGCTTGCTGGTATTTTCCAATGAGTTTTAAAATTTCTTGGACACTACTTTTCTCAAATCCTATTTTTTTTAAAACCTCAAAAGATCAGATTTGAGATTTCCTTGTGGGTATGTTTTCAACTGTCAGATCAGATCAAAAGGTTTTTTAAACCGTTAGATGGTTTTTGGAAGTTAAAAGTTAAAAATCATCACCTAGATAAAGGGGAACCTAGAGGGTCATCCCATATCGGTTTTTCAATGATTTTGTGTCTCGAAGCTCTGTCTCTCTTCTTAAGGTCGTTCCGATCTTTGTTAAAGACCATTCTGAATCTTCCAGAACTCTCCATTACGAATGTCTACTGAAGAAACCTCTCCTGATATGTCTACCTCAAAACCAATCTCAATGTGGTTAGTTTACAGGGAGAGGTTAGTGCATCCTAGTATCTACAAGTATGATTCTCTTATATCTAATAATATCAAATTGGATGACTAGGAGGAGGTTTTCTTATCAAATCTAGAGAAATAGGATCTGGTTTATACAGATCTTCTTCTTGAGTTCTATGGGTCTGTTTCCTTCCTTTAGGATGATGGTAGAGAGTTATTTTCTTTCATGTCTTATGGGAAGTCTTACTAATTATCCTACACCAAGGCTGGATGTTTGGTGGGTTTAACGTATGAAGGTGAAGCTGAGGTTTGATCACATAATCTTCCGGATGAGCAAAGAAGTTTCAACAAAGTGAAGGCATTGAAATGTCTTGGACTTAAAGATGCCAAGACTGGTAAGATTGCTCATCTCTCTTAAAATAATTGGATTCTATAGTTGTGGGTACAAGTTTTTATCGTACCAAGAAGGGGTGATAAGGATAATCGTAAGAAGAGTGATATTTATGTTCTAGATTTCATGGTAAATCTAAGGATGATAAATCTGATGAGGAATTTTTTGATTACAGTTAAGAATATTAAATAAGGGAATCTAAAAGCTCAGATCATAATGTATTCGGCCCTGATTTCTAAACTTATCATCAAATGTATTGATTCATTCATAGTTTCTTTCACTTCAAAGAAAAGAAATTACAAGGTAATGCTAGTACATGAAGATACATTAAATAGGATTAAAATGGGATTTTCTGATGAATATAGATAATTCTACCCTTTACGAGAAGAAGAGGTTGAGACCAGTCCGGAAAATGTTGAAAAATATGAGCCAGTGAAAAAAGATACTAAAAAGTGTAAGCTTAAAGAAAGGGATCCACAGTTTGGATTGGACCCTGCTAAGTCTATGGCCTTAAGAGAAAAATCTGCTGAAGAGTTAGAGAAGTTAGAAAAAGAGAAGAGGATGAAGAAGAAAATGTCTGAAGCCGAGTTTTTTCAATCTCTTTTGAAAGCAACAGAGATGGCTTCTGAGAAGATTTTGGTTCTGGAAAGCTTCCTTACCAAACCACTAACAGAGACTCCAGAAAAGAACTACATCACTCTGGAAAAGATTAAAGACAATGAATTTATTGAAATAGAAGAAGAAGTTGTAGAGGAAGAAGAAGAAGAAGAAGAAGGAAGTGAGGATCTGGATGACTTGATCAAACAAGTAGAATATTATCAAGAGAAATCTGAATCCACAAAGTTAGTTACTTCAAGAAAGGGAGTTGAGAAAGAAGGCAACAAAGATCATGATAAGGAAGAGGAGGAAAATGAGTTATCGGATGACGAAGTATGTTATGAGAAGCATTATCTTAAAGAAGGAACATAGAAGGAGAAAATTGGTGAAGACATGATTGTTCAACTTTCAGAGAGTGAAGAAGAATATCCAGATGATCAACCCATTCCTAAGACTGATAAAGGAAAGCAAGTGATCCTGGATACAACAAAAAAAGATATAATCTGGAAAAAAGTGGTTAGTGGTTCTTCTAAAAGGAAGTTAGTCCAAATTGAAGAAGAACAATCCCCATGAAAATTATCAGATTCAGAGTCATCAGCAAATGTTCGTGACTTTGTTGTTGAATCATTGAAAAAGCTGGTGGACACCATTCCGATATTTCCCACTATTGACTCCAAATGCCAGATGCTGCAACATAGTTTGAATCAGAAGTCAAAATCCTTATCTATGGTGATGGATAAGTGTATAAAGATTTATTATGACCATAAAAATATCCTAATCAATTATGATGTACACAGGAAATCATGCAGAAAAATTATTTTGTGGTCGATGAAAATTGAAGAAGACATGGCTTGGTTTGATAAATTTCAAAATCAGGTAAAAGATTCTTTTGACACTGAGGAATCCATGATTAATAATCTTTAGAATGAGTTGATCATTAATCAACGTTCTCAGAGTCAACAAGTCAAAGACTTGAATCATAAGGAAAACTCTCTTGCTCGAAAATTTTTAAGGGATAGAGATCCCCAGATTGAGCTCGAAAAAAGACTTGTAAAGCAAGATGAGTTAGTAAAGATGCAAGAGGAAGACATGAAGGCTCAAACAGAGGTGTTGAACGCTCAACAAGAAAATATCACATCCTTGGAGAAGCAAGATGAGTAGGATCAAACAGACTTGAAGAAGCTAAAAATCTTGTTGAATAAGCCTATTCTGAAGGAAAAGGGAGACAACTAGAAAAATCTGATCTTTTGTTGTATTTGTATTTCCTTGTAAAATTTTTTCAACACAAATGAAATTTTCGTTGGTTGTATCTTGTATTACTATGTTCTAATGTTTTAGATACCATACTTCTTTTCCATTCCATTAAATTCTTTTTGAAAATCAAAAAGGTGGAGAAGAAATAATATCTAATTAAAATGGGAGAAGGGAAATTTAAAATGGATAAGGAAAATTTTCTAAGTGAAATATCCTTAAAGTAAGGGGGAGTTTCTCAATATGAAGCTTTTCATTCCCATGATAATCAAAGCTCCACTCCGGATATTCAGAATACAATCTTTAGAGTTTTAATTCCTTAGGGGGAGTTAGTTGTATTCATCATCATCCATGAACAAAGGATGATAAGATTTAATTTCAAAGTTTACTGAAAATTTTCAATGTCTGTATATTCTTTTTCGTAAGGATGTTTGTGCTTTCAAAAAATGGTGAGATTATTGAGTCAATAAGATTTTCTTTATGAGTTTTAAATTCCTTATTTTTTTGAAAATCACAAACACCTTTTACATAAGAAAATATATGTTTTACTTATATAAGGAAAATTTCCCTTCTTCAGAAATTTTACCCTAACATAGATTTCATTATACATATCATTATTTTTCTTAAGTGTAAAAATAGGACTCATACCCAAAACCTCGTAATCATATAATGCTAAGATATGAAGCATTCGGTTTTAGGATCCTAATTCTGGATATGAACTGTAATGAAGTTCCACTCCAAATTCTGGATATGAACGGTAATGAAGTTACACTCCAAATTCTATATATGAACTGTAATGAAGTTCCACTCCAAATTCTAGATTTTTACTATAATGATGTTCCATTCCGAATTCTAGATATGAACTCTCATATAGTTCCATTCTGAATTCTGGATATGAAATCTCATATAGATCCATTCTGAATTCTGGATACTAACTCTCATATAGTTCTATTCTGAATTATGGATACAAACTCTATAAAAGTTCGACTCCAAAATCTTATGAGTTCCACTCCGAACTTTTACTAGTTCGACGCCAAAATTCTATGAGTTCAACTCTGAACACTGTAAGTTCAGATTCTGAACTCTGATGAAACCAGACTCCAAATTTCCTTAGAAATAAACACTCCGGATTTCTAAAGAATTCAGGTTACAAATTCTAATAAAACAGAATCTGAATATCTCTTTATTATAGACTCCTAATTCCATTTTTGTTAGAGTCCAAACTTTTATTTCCTTACATTCCGAATTTCTGTTTTTCTTATAATTATACTTGTTTCATTACAAAACGATTTCATTCTTTCAATTACAAAAGTTTTGTTATAAAACGATGTCGTCTATTCTGTTTCTAACTAACCGTAGGTTGAGTGACACGTGTACATGTCCCGTTGAATTTTATGGAAAATATGGCCCTTAGAGGCGGGATCTTACCATTCCAACCGAGCCTATAAATTGAAGCTCATTTGAAAGAGATCAATAACAAGTTGATCACTGTAGATACCAAACACTGTTAAGGTGATTTCTAGAGAGAGAGGTTTTTCATTCCTTGTGCGTATTGAACTACTCGTTCATATTGCTTCATGCGACTATGAATGTGGGTGATTACATTCGAGGGATTCTGGGGATAAGAAGACAAAGGTGCCAAATTCCTTGAAGTTTGAGGGATTCCTTTCTAAGGAAGACAGAGGTTCCAACTACCGTGAAGTTAAGGGCTTGTGTGGATAGTAAGACAGAGACTCCGATATTCGTATGGAGGGCTTACCCCGGTGTGGGTAAGACAGACTTGCTTGAAATTATAAATCAAATGACCTTTATCCAAGGTTGTTGGATACCCTTCTCTTTGGGTTAAAAGATTTATATCTTGTTACTTGTATTTTCACTACTTGTTTTTCCGCAGCATTGTGTATTGTAAGGAAATTATACCCTTCTTATATTTCCTTACATTTGAACTCTGATTCTTTTAGATTCTATACCATCTAAGGTAGAATCCCATATTGGTAGAATCTCATATTGTAAACTTTGGTTATGTTTCAATTTTCGGATCCATATTTTCAGAACCTGTTTTTTGGAATCACTTTCCTGATATAAGCAAGTACATAGAACTAGATGATTGTAACTACATACTTTGTCCCAATCTGTCATCATTGTTAGAGGTGTTGTGAATTTGATTAGTTTAACTTTGTTAAACATAGATCATTCCTTGTTTAAGGAAATTTTTAATCTGTACAATTCACCCCCTCTTGTATATAGAACATCTACATCATTATTTCGATCCTATATATAGTATGTTTATTAATCATATATATAAAAATATAAAGAGACATGGTAAATGTCAAAATATTTAACAGAGAGATAAATCTAAAAGATAAGGTTAATATAGTGACCCAAACATGTCTAAAACCTATTAGTTGTGTGTTTTTTGACCCATCCCCACCTTAACCTCTAAATAATTCAATTTTTTTCCATTATAAACCAAAAATTATTTTATTATAAAATAATATTTCTATCTTTTCCCAAGGTTCCGCTCACCCCTCTTATAAAAGGGCACTCCCCTTCTCTCTTATTCACACCTTCAAAGCCATTTGGATCAACCAACCCCTACCGAAATACCCTCTCAACTGTCCTACCTTTATACTAAGGGCCTTCTTTTAGTCATAAAGTCATCCTAAAGAGCCTTTTGATCAAATAAAAAGGAAGAACCTGAAGAAGAGGTAAATATTTTATCACCTCTTTCAAGATCCTTTCTTCTTCCACTTCCTCTTTCATTGTTTTTTCCATTCTAAAATTATAACTTTATTTTCTTCTATATAATTTGATGTTATTATCAATATGGTACAACCATATTCATTATTCTATACATCCTTTGAATGACATGTCACTATACGTGCATATGTAAGGCTTGTCGTCTTCACGTCGTGGTGTAATTATTATTCAATAAATTATTATTTGGAAGGGTATAATAATGATGTGTAATTTATGTAAATAATAAATATAAAATGATAATTATTCTATATATATGATATAACATACAATTATATATTATTTTAATATCAAAATAATGATATTGTAGCTCATGCAAACGTACAGATTACCGTCTCCACAAACACGACGAGATTCATTCGCCATCATATCCATTCAAGAAAAATATTCATTAGATGATTAAAAATAATGTTTAATGACTTATTATCATTCTGAATATGAATAATATAAATCCTATCTATAAAAAACATTATATACATTACAAATCATATGAAGGAAAACGAATCAGTTAACACCTGAAATGAAGATAATACTAAAATATTATTAAGAAATAAATATTAAAAGATCATATATGATTTCATATTAATGTGTATAAATCTTGTATAATTTAATAAAAAAAATTCACTATTTTACAAGAGGTTAACCTATACTCAACCAAGGAAAAGTACAAGGTAAAGGTTAATTTCATTATCTCTTTATTATCTGAGGTAGTTTTTATGTAAGGGTCTTATGGGCCCTCTTTATCATCCACATCCATGTTTTTAAAAAATGTATTTCAAAACATTTTTACTATTTACTAAACTACGGGATAATTTCATTTATACCCTTGTTTGAATTTTTATAAAAGTGTTTGAATAGAATATTTCTGTTATTTTCCAAAAAAGGTACTTTATGACCTTTTTGAAAAAATTAATGTTAGAATATTTTTTAACTTATATAGCGGGTGCGGATAATTTCCACCATTATAACAATGTCAAAGCTTCCCTTACAATCATAAAAAATATTTTCAAAATAAATGTTTTCTTTTTTTTAATTATATGAATTTTAAATTATATCAAAATAGTAAGAGATATTTCTCTAAAAAACGTTTTGATTTCAACTATGTCAACATCCTTTGATGGATTATAGTATTATTTGAAGTTGATTTCTGATGATACAAAACATCCATATTTTGTTGAAGGTTTTGTGATATGTTTGAATGTGGATATATTATTTTTATACCATTCATGGTTTATGGATAAAATATTTACATTTTATATTCTAGTTTTACTATGAATGTTTATGTTATGATTAAACCTTTTCATATGAGGAATGCATTGGACTTAGTAAGTGTCATGTGGATCCCACTATATATCATAGATGCATCGGTAGGTCTCATGACTCAAAATAGTGTCTTGGAAGAAGGCCTTGACAAAATATTATTTTTAGTATTGGGACAAGGCCTTCACTATTTTCTTATGAATGTCTGGCATTATGAATTCCATCATTATGAAAGTGGTTATAGATATTGCATGCGATTATTCGACTAGTAGAATATCCATGTCAATAAGTAAATAGAATTATTGATTTTATCTTTTCCATATTATGCTGAAGATCAAGATTAAAAGGCTTTTTATTTAGTCTTATACATTGCCTTAAATGTTTATGCTTATTTATGAAAGTTTCCGCTATATTGTTATCCTTACATAGCATCTGAGCAAACCCCTCTCTATGTTTTATTTTTCCCAGGATGTGAAGAAGTATATTATGACTGACCTTTAGGGATAGCCTATGGGATCTTAGTGTTGTCTATAGAAACAATATTGTTGTAGTTTTCCATTTTATGATGTAATGTAAACCTTATGAATGTATCTAGCACTTCCAATGTTACTAAACTAATAGGTCATTTGAGAATTGATCTTTTTTTATCATTCCAATGATACGTAATAATGCACCGACTCTAGGATTCTGGGGTGGGGCGTTATAGCTGGTATCAGAGGAACATTAGTTCAAACACTAGAGACTATATTTAGATAAACATTGATTAGAGCACATATCCCTAAGTTAGACTTTGAGGATTATTATATAAAACCCTCCATGAATTTTGGAATTATAGATATTTTGTGATTTTTCCATGAAATACATCCCTGTATGGATACAAGCAGGTAGAGGCCGCTCTGGCATAGATGCACCTACGGGTAAAACTCGAAAACACCCTTTGATCTAGACTCAAACGGAAACTGGTGCATGAAAAAGGGTGTTGTTGCACTCTTGGTTACGACACTCCTGAGGTATATACTTAGTATAATTCACATTTTCATTACAAGACATTATGAAGGATTTAGGAGTAAATAAATCCTCAAAGAAATTTTTTTATGATTATGGATTATATCAATAAACTGTTCAATTTACATTAGGTATTTTACAAGTTTGAAATTATTCATTGCAATTCATAAACTGACATAGTGTATGCCATTATTTAGAAATAGAAGCTATTAGAACGAATGAGAACTCCAGAAATATGCATGATACAAAGAGTAAGAAGGATAAAATCTTTCATGGAATTAAGCCAACATTTTTTGGAGGGAAATAGTCTCCCACATATTCTCAAAATATAATGAAATGGTACCATGTGTTAATAATATAAGTAGAGAATACTCTGAGTCCTACGGTTTTGAAGGAAAGCAAGAGACGAAAAGGATGTTAGAGAAAAATATGGATAAGTAAAATAATGGAAAGGAGGATTTTCTTATATGTGACAACTATGGAAGGAATCATCTTGGTTAATGTTTAAATGGAATGGGAGTTTGTTATATGTGTGGATAAAAAAGACACTATGTACGTCATTTCAAGGGTGAGAAAATGGTTTCAAATGTATAATGCTTCATCTACAAAAAGTTGGGACACTACGCGAATCAATGTCCGAATCATCTGACTATATCCCAAATCCTTCTGTTGGATAACAATAAAGTTATGATACTACTGAAGATGAACAAGAATGATTAAGTGTTATTATGTTGTTTTAAAGTATTCTATCATTTGAGTGTTGTATCCACAATGTACTGGTTTTATGAATTTTGGAAATAAATAAGGATTGTACAGCAGTACTATTTCATTGGAAATTTCAGATTCTATGGTCCTGATACTAAGGTACTAATTTTCCAAAAAGAGATTGTTGATTTGGATAAATTATATTTGTTATTTTTGACTATCATGGAAGTGAATAATGGTTTTTTTATTTCATCGTTGTTGGAATATAAAAATTTTTTGGATATAAGGGATATATCAAGTATTATATAAAGGATAAGGGAGCATGAATGTAATCAATATAATTTAATGGTAATTCAGGGT
The DNA here is from genome assembly GCA_963277665.1 of Viscum album. NCBI lineage: Eukaryota > Viridiplantae > Streptophyta > Magnoliopsida > Santalales > Viscaceae > Viscum > Viscum album. The sequence continues at coordinate 1,464,743,404 of OY728135.1, read as the reverse complement.
TTTACCATTTTTTAAAACAATACAAGATGAAGGTGTTCACATGTTATTACATAGAAAGAAAGGATCTTCATTGTGTTTAACTTCCTTATAAATTTTTGAATGTGGATTTGGATAGAAGTATTTTTGATAAATCTAAAGGTTGGAATGGATTATGTTTGAAATTTTATATTATTGTTATGGTTATTTTTGGATTGTTATAAAAATCACAGCACACAGACCATGTGATAATCCATCGCGTCGGAAAAAGTTGTCGGAATCAAACCCACAACCATAGTGTGATTGGGATTTACCACCTACCACTGGACTGCAGGAAGTCTCTGGTTTGTATAATCTAGTTTTTTTAGTAGTTCTAATAGTTTAAATATAAATTCATTATTTTTTGAACCCTATACTATTAGGATAAATAGAATATTTTTTTGAAATCTTTTGGAGTGAAAGATTAGTTTGTGGTAGGAATTAGTTGAAAGATGAAACTCTAATTTTCAAGTATATATATATATATATATATATATATTCCCTTTTATTCTATGGTTAAATTAATTCTCAAACATTAGGGAAGGGATCAAACAACCAAAAATCTGTTATCCTAATACATTATGTTTTATTGAACAGATGGTATTTCAAATCATCGTAATTTGATGGATTTGAGGCCCTCAATTTTATAGTTTTTTGTGATTGATGACCTCAATCACTCCCTATAATTATTTATATTTTTCCTAAAATTATGTGTCTCTAATTTCCACCAATGTTTTCCTAATCGAGATATTAATTTGGTGGCGACCCTTTCATTTCCCTTTTCCTCTTATTAAGACTAAATTTTATTATCCCAATTTCCAAATTGGGTTTTCCCACAAAGGTATTTTTTATTTTCAAACTTTTATTTTCAAAAAAACAATTTCAAATTGCGAGGAAGAAATTTATTGAAGTGGAAATAATGTAACACCCCATGATTTTATAGTATGTTATTTCTTTAATGTAATCCAATAACTTTCACTACACGCAACACCGAGTTCTAGCGCAACGCGACTTACATAACTAGCCGTTAAAAAGCAGTTATGAATAGTATTAAATGAATTTTGATATTTATATAATACTTATATTTTTATAATCCATATGATCTGTTTCTTAGACATGATTTAGGAACGAATTCATTTTTTCAGAATGAATAAGTATTTTTCAAAAAAATGCAATTTTTCCGCCTCTCAATTGAGAACCATTTTTAAATCCAATATTTGAAAATTTTATATATTCAATTTTACAAAATAAACTTCTTCTTTAGAATTGGGACATAAGAGTTTAGTTTCAAGAATTATTTGGTTTTTTTCAGATAACTTTCATATTTGGGTGAATAGTGAAAAATATTCTATTTTAATTGAAAACAGCTTTTTTAATCAAAATAATTTATAGTGATATGTTATACATTTTAATGGTTTGTAAGTATAAATAGATTATATTTTTACCACTTAATACAATGATGGTGGTTGTATGTAATTTCACTTTGAAATTGGACATAAACAAGTGTCAAACTTTTGATAGTTATTATTTCTTAAAAATACGCTTTTTCATTTTGACAACGGGAATTAATTTTAAATTAATAAATTCAATTTATATGTTTTTAATATGGGGAAATAGACATTATATTTGAATTTTTAATATCAAAATTATCTTAGGATGAGTTTTTGATATCTTTCTGAAAACATTCAATTTTTGATGAATAGTGAAAAAATGTGTTATTAGTTAAAACAGACATTTTATTTAAATAATTATTTATTTTATTTAAATTTATTTTAGGTATAAATTGATATATAATACCAATATGAGTTCAATATAATTCATGGGTGTCATTTTATAATAGGATAAGATATAAAAAAAATTTATTAAACTTTTTACCGTCTTTTACCCACCTTCTATGAGAAATTGCAAATTTAAAAAATACATAATTTTACCACTTCCGTGAGTTTAATTTTGAAAATCTGAGAGGCAAAGTTGATATCAGTAAGTAAAATTGGGTTCAATGAGATGAAAATATTTTTTGCTGAATAGTAACTTTTGACTTTTATTTACCACGGTTAAAAGTAAATAGGGTAATTAAATGGAAAAATGATGTTATTATTACCCTAACACAAGCCTTAATTTTGTTGAATAAGTTTAATTAGACCAAAAATAACCTTATGAATAATATATGATCCTTTTGGTCTACTTTGATTTGATTAGGACATTTATTATAACTTAATTCAAAGAAGAGTTAAAAGTATTATATTCAAACTTTAATAACTAGACCATTTTTAATATAGAGCTACACATAATATAAATTAGACTTTAAATATTCATTATAAAGATAAAAATATTTCCTACATAATGGTATTTTATTTATAATTTTTAGATATAAATTAATTTAATTTATTTATGACACAATGATGATGCAGTAATTACCTAATTAATGAAATATTAAAATATTTGATATTATAGATATCCAAATAAATGTAATTTGAGAATTTTTATTAATTACACTAAATCTATATGTTAATATGACATGTTAGGGTTGGTTAGATGAATTTTTTTCGAAGTAATAACGATCTTATGAATTTTGAAAAAACAAAAAACCAAATAGTGTCAAAATTGACATAAAAGAGTTTTTAAAACAAATATTATATTATTAATTTATATTCAATTCTTAAAAATCCCAGGCTCAGTGAAAATAATTATATAATTATAGGTGTATCATTAATGAACTAGTTGGGGTTATCTTGGAAGTGTATAATATGTTTATTAACCATATAATATAAAAATACAAAGAGACATGATATATGTCAAGCTATTTAACTAACAGTTAAATCTAAAAGATATGGTTAATATTGTGAACCAAACCTATCTAAAACATATTGATTGAGTGGTTTTTGACTCATAACCACCTAATCCTTTAAATAAATAATTTTTGAGCCATTATAAATCGAAAATGATTTTATTATAAAATAATATATCTATCTTTCCCTAAGGTGCCCCTCACCCCTCTTATAAAAGGGAACTCCCCTTCTCTCTAATTCACATCATCAAAGCCATTTGGCTCAGCCAAACCCTACCCAAATACCCACAAAACTATTCCCCATTCATATTTTAATCGTTCCTATTTTTATAAACGAAACCTAAAGATACCTTTTGATAAAATCAAAAGGAAGAACCTGAAGAAAAGGTAATTATTTCATCACCTCTTTCAAGTTCCTTTCGTCTTCCACTTCCTCTTTCTTTGTTGGTTCCATTATAAAATAACAACTCCAATATCTTCAATATACTAGGATGTTATTATAAGTATGGTACAACCATATTCATTAAGCTATCCGTCCACTGAATAACATGTCACCATATGTGTGTACGTACGACTTACTCTCTCTACGTCATGTTGTAATTGTTATTTAATAAATAATTATTGTGATGGGTATAATAGTGATGTGTAATTGATGTAAATAATAAATATAACATTATAATGATACTTTATATATGATATAACATCCAATTATATAGTATTTTAATATCAAAATAATTGTATTGTCGCTCGTGCGTGCGTACGGATTACCGTCTCCAGGAGCGCGATCAGATTCATTCACCATTGTATCCATTCAAGTCAAAGTTTCATTCAATGATAAATAATAATGTTTAAAGACATAATATCATTATTAATATGAATAATATACATCCTATACATAACAAACATTACTTACATAATAATGCATATTAAGTAAAACAAATCAATTAACACCTGAAACAACGATAATACTGAAATATTATTAAAAAGCAATATTAAAAGATCATATATGATATCATATTAATGTATATGATTCTTGTATAATTAAATAAAAAAAATTCACCATTATACTAGATGATAATCTACCCTAGACCAAGGAATAGTACATGGTAAAGGTCAATTTTACAATCTCCTTATTATCCGAGGTTGTTTTTACGTAAGTATATACTAGGACCTCTTTTTCATCCCTATCAATGTTTCTTAAAAATGTATTCCAATTTTTTTCAATTTACTAGAGAATGGGTTAAAATCATTTGTACCCTTATTTTACTATTTATAAAATGGTTTGAATGGAATATTTTCATCATTTTCCAAACTATTTACTTTATGATCTTTTCAGCAAAATTAAGGTAATAATATTTTTTTAAAATTATACAGCTGGTGAAGATATTTCCCACCATTAAAACAACATCAAATCTTCCCATAAAAGCTTATAATATTATTTCCAAAATAATTGTTTTCTTTTATAATTATATGACTTTTAAATGATTTCAAAATAGTAAGATATATTTCTCTAAAAAAGGTTTTGATTTATCTATGTCAATATCCTTTGATGGATCATAAGCTTATTTGAAGATGATTTATTATGATTCAAAACATCCATATTGTATTGATTATTTTTGTGATATGTTTTACTATGGATGTGTTATTTTTATACCATTACTGGTTTATTGATAAAGTATTGACATTTAGTATGTTATTTTTAAAACAAATTTTTATGTTATGTTTAAACCTTTTCATATGAGGATTACATTGGACTTAGTATGTGAACGGTGTAGCCAAATATATCTCCTTGATGCATCGTTAGGTCTCATGAGACATACTAGTGTCTTGGAACAAGGAATTGACAAAATATTATTTGTAGTATTGGAACACGACCTTGACTATGTGATTATAAATGTCTAGCATTATGAATTCCACCATTTTGAAAGTGGCTATTGATATTGCATGCAATTATTCGACTATAGAATATCCATGTGAATAAGTAAATTTAATTATTTGATTTTATATTTTCCATATTATACTGAAGATCAAGATTAAAAGTCTTTTGTTTTTTTCTTATACATTTCCTTAAATTTTTATGCTTATTTGTAGAATTTTCCACTATACTTATATCCTTACTGAGCATCTAAGATCACCCCTCTATATGTTTTATTTTTTCCCAGGATGCGAAGAAGTATATTATGATTTTCCAGCAGGGATAGTCTATGGGATCTTAGTGTTTTCTACAGAAACAATGTTATTGTAGTTTTATAATTTATGATGTAATGTAATCCATATTAATGTATCTAGTACTTCAAAGGCATATAAACTAATATATCTTTCAATACATGATCTTTTGTGATCATTCCAATGATACGTAATAAGGTTCTGACTCTGGGCTTCTGGGGTCGGGGTGTTACAACATTTTTATGTATTTCTCTATTAACACTCTTTGGTCTTTAGAAATGAATTTTAAATGATATTTTATATATTCAATAGATATTTCATATCTCCTCATATTCAAATATCTTGGTTATTTCTTGATATAAAAACCAAGACTTATGCTATAACTCTTACCAATTAGCTATGAGAATCTTCCAAATGTGAAAATCCCTTCCTTACGAGGGAATTTTAGTTTCTAAAGAATGAACCACATTACCTTCCATCTAATCTTTTTTTACTAATTCATGGTTTTCATCATGTACATTATACCATGTTGGAATCATGGCTCTTTGAAGCTGGCTCAAAATAGGGTTATTTATTTCTTCCCTATCTGAGATACAATATTCTTCCTCTGAGAACTATAATTAATAAAAATATGAAAATTCATCATCAGAGTATATATCTTCTCCCCATATAGGCTCAAAAAATATCTCAAATGAATATTCCATCATTATTGCCTTGATATTTCCTCTTTTTCTATCTGCATTTGGGAAACTATCAGCACAATGACAATTTTTTTAGTAGAGCCAAATATAGCCATCTTGATAAATATTTTCATTTAGGGTATATGGGGTACATCACATATTTTGCCATAATGGTTTCTCTCGGGTACTTCTGGAGTCTATGTGTTCTAATAAATCTCTTAGATTTTTTTAGTATTTCTTCTTGAAAACATACTTGATTATTTAATTCTTCCAAATTGTTTCCAGAACATCTTTAACAATTTATTAAATTTACACTTTCTATCCTCAAACTCTGTTTTAAATTATATTTTTTGTGTTTTTTGGTCCTTCCTGGTTGGACCGGAACCATATTGTTATTCAACACCCCTATTTTTTGGAATCAAATTGAACTCATGTATGGAATATTTCATACATCTGGTAAGACATGCCTCTACATTTAATATAATTTAATCACCTACCTTATTGTTTCCGAATGAACTCTAAGTGCTTCTTACAGATCTTCACTCGAGTAAATATGAGTTTTCAATGATTGTTGATAAATTTTAGGCCAACTACCAAGATGCCTCTAAAAATAGGCATCTTGAGAGTACTCTTGATCTCTTGGTCTAAGAAGTTAGTACTAATTTTGAGACTGAAAAATATATTCTTCCATGAAACACATGTCACAAATTTAGATCTTCGTTAATGATGTTCTATATTTTTCAACTAATTATCTATCCCAATGTACCATTGAATTCCCAATGAATTCCTATTTAAGGAAATGATCTACTATCATTATAAACTCAATTGGGAATGTAAAATATTCTTGGATAGTTATTCCCAATTTTTAGTGTCTCATTAGCATATCCAAAAAACATCGTATAATACATCTTAATGTTTCTCCTATAAAATTTAGTTCACATTAAATGGTTTATAACTGTTAAACAAAAAATAGCATGTAATATCGATGGTCTATATCCCATTCATCTACAACTAATCCTTTATCATTTTTGAAATCTAGATTCAGGATCACCCTATGTAGAGGAACATATTCTAGATGTGTTTTCTTTGCCCTATATTCTTCATAAATATTGATGGTATGTGAGGGATTAAAAACCAAATTGATTGTCTGAATGAAATCCTTGAACGATATGTTTTTTCATTCCCAAGTAATTGGTTTCTAGGATATTTCCTTCCTTATTAGATTGGTTTCCCATTTTTTTACAAGAATTATTTTAGTGGGAGTTAACATAGTCTCTTTCTTTTTCCTCTTATCTTATATTATTTTCAGATTCTCTGCACATTGAGTTATTTAATTGATTTATTACCACCTATAAATTATTAAATATGGAATTTTTTATTTGAACTGATGTCTATGGAACTCTCAAAATAATTTCTTGTTTTTTTGACCTATATTGCTGAGGAACTTGTGCTTTCTGATCATTCTAAATTACTTGATGAAGATCCCTTATTCTAAATGTTATTCTCTGCTATAATCTCTTTTAAGTCTTCATGATTATCTAGACATTCATTCATTACATTGATAACTGGGCATTCATATAGGATTATGAAATAAAACATGATATCTTTCTGATTTTCTAATTTCTTCCATTACACATACACGAGTCAAAATAGTGTGATTGTGCATCTAGAATGATATTATCCTTTCATTTAATATTTTATATATTAATGTTATAGTATTAAAACTCATTCCTACACCATACATGATGTGCTTGGGTAATACTTTTTAATTAATTCTCATAATTTTATTAATATAAGAACTATCTATTACTATAGAAAAATGTTTTCAATAGAAAATATCATTATCCCTAATTCCTTTAAGTACAGAAAACTCATTCATGGAAATGATAATACTTCTCAACCCTATTAAAAAATGAATACCATTTTCTATTGATAAATTTATTTTCAATTTTCATTATCTTTATGATATATTCCAAGGATGATTCTAAGGCATCTATTTCTATGATATATTGATCATTACTCCCATTGGGATAATCTAATTTATGGTGGTTCAATCCTTTTTTTAAGTCTTGATGACATCAGAATCTTATTCTGTTGAATCCTAATTTACCTTAATGGACCCCAATCACGTTATTGTAATTGATATTTTTCCTAAATCACTAATGCCTTCTTTGTCATACATTATTGTACCATGAAAAACATGTATCTGTTTATGATCTGTAAGATAATCGAGGAATGTTTATAGCTTTTCTGCAATAAGCAGTTGAAGAAGTTATCTACGTACATGGATCTGTAATCTCTAGAATTATATCATAGGTTGAATCCAAATCATCATTATTTTTGAAAGTATAAACCCATATTTTTTTAACACTTTAGCCACCTGATTTAAATTTTTTATTTTCTCCTTTGTATTGTTACTAAATACAATAAAATCATTAATAAAGGTTCCATGAACAATGATAATCTACTAAAATCCTTATCTATTATCCTATGGAATATTCCCAGTTCATTCTTCTATCCAAATGTAGTTATTATAAATTCAATGAAGCCAACATGCATTATAAATGACATTGATGGTATAGTCTATTCATTGATATTTATCTCTCAATATCCTTACGTGAGATAAAATATATAATATACCATTATCCATTCATTCCTAATCCATCATAATAATACTTCTTGAATGGAAATATTTGATCCATCATCCATTGTGAAAAAATTAAGATCATGATTATCTGTAAACATTATATCCATACCAAACCTTTTTTCTTTCTAATTAATTACCATGAATGCCTCACTCCCATTTAAAAATTCACTATGACTGATTAATTCAGGACATATTATTTTTAAAATTAACTTCTCAAATTCATTAAACATTTCCTCTAGATAGGTTGTTCCCATAATTCATGTCAATGTAGTCGGATCATTAAGGGTTATTGTAGCCTCTGAAATTTCCTTCTATGGTTGATTTAGGGGTTTTTCTAACAAATTTTATGATAATTAACTTTTTATCTTATCCAATGTCTCTTCTTCATTAATAATCAAAACAGTCAATACAATATGTTCTTTCCACTACTCAATCATTTTATCGTATTTGATATCTTATCTAGATATTTTTCCACATTAACAGTAGATACATTCTTATCTAGAACCATTCTAGTTTTTCCTGAAGCTGTTGGCATCAAAAAATTGTCAAGGATAACACATTATAAAATAATCATTATAGGATGATATATTTTAAGGAATATCTTTCCAATCAATAACTCATATAGAAATTGAGGAATAAGTAAACTATATTCTCAATAAATATTCTTCTATTGACTTCAATCTTAACATCTTTGTATATTTATTGACTTATAACTATTTAATTATAACAAACTATAACCTGCAACTCTATAGATTCTAAGGTTTCTCCTAAAGATATGATTCTTGTAGAAGGTATGGTATATATTGTATAAACTAGGGAAACACATAGTGTTTCATTAATACTTAATTTTACTAATTTAGCCCACTCCTCAAAAATTTCACTAGGTAATGATGATCCCACATATCCTATATAAATATATTTATCATCATTGATTAGTAGTCAAACAATCATTTTCAACTATCTTTCTTTAAATCGACATCCTAGGTGCTCCTATTGGAGTACCTTCATATTTTTTGATTGAGATCCTGGGAGTTTCCAAAGGGTTATCAAGTATTTCTAATTATTAATCTTATATCTTCAAATATGATCTGCCTGATCTTGATCCTTCTGATCTTAAATCGCATTCTTCTTCTCTTAATTCATAGATGATATGTTTATTTCCAATATATATAATAACATGTAGAAGAAGATTATTTTGTCTTCTTTCTTCTTCCAGAACTGGTTATAAAAATTTCTAGGCCATGTCAAAATCTTGTGGTTTTCACATATGATGTCATTTATCTTATTGAAACCTTTTAATCTTGAAAAAGATAATAATTATTTCCACAGAATTCTTTAGAGCTATTCTTTTTGTATTGTAGAACATTACATATAGGTGAGTAATCACTCTAACACATCCCTTGTTGGGTGGACAACCAATCATATTTTTATAGTTCCTCGTGTTAAACAATACGTCAAGAGTTCTAAAAATACTATAGTTCATAAGAATAAGTTTTATATCTTTGGTCAACAATACCCATTCTTCTCATGTTTGCAGATTTTCAGACGCTCCTTCTAATAGTGCATTAAAGAAATATTCTAAATTTCCACCCAAACCTGCAATTTGGATTTGTTGATATTGTCTTTTTCTTACAAGGGGATCTACTCCTATCTAAATCATTACAAAATTCACAAAAATAAAATTTTATTTATTTATTAGTTATCCCTTTCTGGTTTTAATAAAATCATTTTATATAATCCTATAACTATTCTATAGACTTTCGTTATCTATTGTTCTTCATATGCCTTAGTCATTTTTTATATAATACCAATGAATTCTGGTATACCTCGGTCATATCAACTCTTGGATTCTTCCATTCCTAGAAATGAATTCTTTCTAAGGTAATATTAGTTTCTAAAGAATAAACTAGATTACCTTCCATATACTCTAGTTTCACTTACTCTATAGAATCTTCAAGTATATAATCCCATATTTTAATCATGGATATTCGAAGCTAGCTCAATATAAGTTAATTTCATTCTTCCTCTTCTGAGATATAATCTTATTTCTTTGATTAATTAAAATATAATAAATATAAACCTTCATTATTTTATTTGATATGTTCACCCGATATATTGTTATATAATACTTCTGATAAATCATCCATAATTATTACTTTGAGGTGTCCCCTTCATCAATCTACAAATTGGAAACTAGTAACTTTGTGACCTTTTTTCATATAACCAACAATAATCACAACTGGATAAAGATTTTCTTTTAGTGAATTAGGTATACTTCCCATATTTATCTTTGAGGTTTTCTCTCATGATCATTTGGATTATATTAGGTATATTAAATCACATAGATATTGTCTGATTCCTTTATGATAATTTACTTGATGAGTTTTTTTCTAATCATCTACATATATTGTTGATATTTTTCATTCATTTTGATTATCCATCCTCACAGTGTGTTTTGAATGATCTTTAGAGGGTTTTTCCTAGCACTTTCCTAGTCGGACCGCAACCATATCTTTCTACAACACCCTCTATTTTTTTAAAATAATAAAAACTCTTGTATGACATATTTATTAAATTCTAATTACTCGAATCTTCATAAAATATAGTCTTATCAAATTTATTATTGTTTTTTCTCAAACTCCTACAGTGTTTCTGAGATCATCAGTATAAGAAAGGAGAGTCTTTCATGCTAGCAGAAAAAATTCATGCCAACTACTAAGAAGCTTCTTTATAAATACATTTACCGAATATATTTGATTTCATAGTCCGTGAGAATATTAGAAATGAAAATATCATGAAAATATAATTTTGAAGGTAAAATATGACATAATTTTATATCTTGGTTAATACTATTATTGCTTTTTCTAAAAATTATTCATCCAAATACACCAGTTAATTACCAGAGAAATCCTATTTAAGGAAATCATCTACTACTGATATAACAAAAAATAAAAATGTAATATATTCATAGATAGCTTTTCTCACTTCAATGTGTCTTAGCAGCATATCACCAAATCGCCCTGTATTACCTTTTAAGGCATCTCCTACAAAATTAAGTGCACTCTCAATGGTCCATGATTATAAACCAATTGATAACACATAATATAAGCGGTATATATCTCATTCATCTATGGATAATAATAGATCATTTTCCAAAATAGATAGAGGATCATCACATGAAATGAAACACCATACAAATGTGTTTTCTATGGCCTATGTTCATCATAAATATAGGTGTGATATGAGGGATTAGCTTTATTATTATTATTCATATAAAATCATTGAACGATACTTTTTATAACTCCATATGAATTGGTTTCTAGGAGGTTTCCAAATATTCTATATTTGTTTCCCAATGTTTTACATTGAACCTTTCGGTGGGAGATGGCTTAGTCTCATTCTTTTTTCTCTTCTCTTCGATTTTGTCTAATGGTCTTCACAATTTTTGAAATTATAATTTTAGATTTTGATGAAAAATTCTATATCCCCACGTTTCTATTTCTCCTGAATAATATTATCATGTATCTGTTTTTTGTATTCCAAGATACTTTGGGGAATACTCAAAACACATTCCTAATATTCTTGAGCCTCTCCTACTAAAATCCATGCATAATAATCTATTGTATATCATCATGATATACATTCTCTTTTTATTTATCAATGTGGATGCCTATCAGAGACAGTGGCATCAGGCTGATTGGATGTTTATCCCTAAGATTACTCTATGAGACTCAACCAAATATCTCATATATTTGGTCCAACCCCATATCCTCTTAAAACCATTTTCACATTTCAATGATAAATAATTGACTTTTAAAATATCCTAGTGGTATTTCTCCATTTTGGACTAACCACGTGGCGTGTTGAAGCTAAAAGTATATACTCTTGATTTTTTGTATTCAATTTCTCAAGCTGATCATGAGTTATTTTGAATTTCTACCAAAACATGTTTACTTCATATATGTTTTCGAAGACCAGCCTGGATTTTATAATTTAATGATAATTTTTGAAAAACATACAATTATCTTAGTTATTATGGTACCTTAATCTCACTTATGGACATTTATTCTCTTAATAATGACCTTTAACCAGGAGTTCTATGAATTCTTTACTATAAAATCCATTGAACCTGTGATTTGGCTATATTCATTATGTCCCCTTCCCTCAAATACCACCAGTGGGATTATTATTCAATGTGTTCTCTTAGGAAATCTGAATTTGCGATTCCAGAAAGGCTACAAAAATCACAAACAAATTAGAAAAAAATTATCTACAAAGAGGAGAAGGGGACTAACTATCATTGAATTCAGAGGATGATTTTTCTAATTTCTTTGCGTGAAAGACACAGGGTCTTAGAGAGAACATAGAAAGAGAATTTCTGAAATTATTCTGATTTCTATTCAAAATAACAATTCTGAACAAAGGGGATGTATGTCCCTTATATAGTTCCCTAGTATCAGCATTCATGATAAGTAAACTAAAATCTTACAAGGCATAAATTCGATAATGAAAAATAAACAGAAAAGGAAAAAAAGATAAAGGTGTGACAAGAACCACAAAACGTCCACCACATACATTACACTAAAAACAAATTACATAACTGGAATGTCCAATTTGATCATATCATACATGCCAGATATGTAGCATGTCTGGATCAATGCCTAGAATCCTTTCATGCCATACAGAGCATCAATCATTTCTCCAACTGAGAATTATATCTATAGATATTATATTTTCATCAAAAAGTTAAAGGAATGTTGAATTTAATCATTGACATTAATGATATATTTGTTATTATTTTTCCAGTTCTTGTGTTCTTGATGAATTGTGTAATCCTCCACCTCGAAGTCTTTCAGATATTCTATTTCTACCTGCTACATTTCTCTAGAGTTGATAATGACTAACACATATTCTCATATAGATAATAGACAATATTTTCTTTTCTATTATTATTAAATTAGATAAATACTACATGATATTTGGATACATTTAAAATGTCTCTTAATCAAAATGAAATATCTCTAATATTAGTCGCTAAAAAATGATTTTTCAAATGATTTCTAGAATGTTCCATTATTCCCATTCCCTAGTTATTGATTACATAGGATGATTAATCTATATACTATTATGATAGGTTCAATATGAGCATCAAACAATAGTAAAAGTGGATAGTCTTTGTTTATAACCATTCTCACTATTTGTAGTATCCAATTGAATAGAAATTTTATTATCAAAATTCCTAAGAATTTCACTTCTCCCATTCTAAAAGACTTATGGTTTTCAAGGATATTGTTTGTTTCTAATGCTTTATCTAGTATGTGGAGATTCATAATCTATATTGTAGAAATTTTTCAAAACCATTTAGAACAAGAAATTCATATAGTAAAGAATTCATGGATCCCAGGGTTACAAGTATTTATTATGAGCAAAAATGACAAAAATTAAGGGTAAGGTACTAGAAGAACAATGCGAGTAATATTATAAATAGAAAGTATTATCATCTTTAAGAATATATGTCTTCATTTAGAAAAAAATCCTATGTAATGAAACTAGGAATAAATTCTAGGAAACTGATTATAATATCGGGGAATTTAAGGATGAAATCAAGCATATAGAATCTCATTTTGGATAGGCTTAGTGGTTAGTCCAATGCCTAGAAATAACACTAAGAGATCAAGAAATAGATGCATTTTTCGTTCAATAATAAAATATGGATGGAAATGGATCAGTTGTTGGACCAAATACCTAAAATATTTGGAAGATGCTTGATGGAAAAGCATTAGGAGAAGCTTCCATCCAGCTCAAAACCACTATATCTGATTTTCATCCACACATAGATATAGAAAAAAGAATGTAAATTTGGAAGATATACAATATAATACTATGCATGACCTTTTGTATGATGAGATGAAGAATATCATGACTATGTTTTGAGTATTACTCAACGTATCCATGAATACGAGAAACAGACCAAAGATATTATTTGGGGAATGAGAACATGGTGATATAGAACATATTTCCAAAAATCTAATTGATGATCTTAATAAAGTTTAATATCTATAAGAAAAATGCTAATATAAGAGGAAAATTTGACTAAGTCATCTCACATAAAATGACTTGGTGTAAAACCATGGGAACCGAAGATATTATTTAATGAAATCACCAAAAACCCAATCCTTGGGAATGACAGAAAATGTACTTCAAGGATTTCATTCAGAGGATCAATATGGAATCCAATGCCCATATCCCATCTATATTCATGATGAAAAAAGGATAAATAAAAGACATCTAGAAATTGTTCCTCATCATGGGATGACCCTAATTATAGATTATGAAAATTATCCCAAATAATTCATAGATGAATAAGATATATATCGAATATACGGTATAATATCAGTTGGTTCAGAGACGTGGACTATAGATAGTGTACATAATTTCACAAGATCTACCTTGAGAGGTAATGTGTTGTCATTTTTTTATATTTTAATGAGACACCCCAATGTGATAAAAGCTATCTGGGAATATGTTGCATTCCAAAATGAGGATATACTAGTAGTAGCTGATTTCATTAAACAAGAGATTGCAAGAAATTCACTAGTAGATCATGAAAGAGAATTTGTAGAAAAGAATAGGATGAATTTAACCAAAATCCAAATTTGTTACATGTGTCACATTGATTAATATCATTGTGAGTTTCAAATTTGGTATTATAATCTTCGAGCAGGTGATCATGCATATGATCTAACTATATTTGTCTTGATGCATCGGGGTAGTTAGTCAAAAAAAAATTAGTAACTATCAAAGACTCATCTTTCATAGAGTAAAGATCTTTAAGACACATTAGGAGTTCGATAGGAAACAATATGGTATGAGATAATACTATATCATATGTAGATACATATCTTACACAATTTAAGAACTATTCTATACATGGGTTTTTCTTGTTTTCTAAAAGTTGAGGGTTTGCAGGATTATAAGTGTATGGTCCAACAAGGTAGGATCATGGAAGAACCCAATAAAGTTCATTCAAAACATAGTGTCATTATGTCATGTGTGAATGAAATAAATCATTCAAGATGGTTTGGAAATGATTTGGAAAATGAAAATCATCAAGTATATTTTTGGGTAAAAATCGAGAAAAATAAAAGTGATTTCTAACACTAAATAAAATCTAGATGGTCATGAGATAAAACTTGAGGAAATTTAAGGGATATATCCTAGATTCCCTAAAAGAAAATCATTATACATTAGTGATAATTGTTTTATTCTTTTCATGAAATGCACATAGTTTTCATTTTCCCAGATGTAGAAAGAAGAAGAGTATGTCTCAATGAAAAAATAATGGAAGATTCATTGGGGATATTGTTTGAGTATATAGTGGTAGAAGATATAGACTTAGATGATTAAAATGTTTATTCCTCATATTTAGTGTACTCTGAGGGAAATTTGTTTCTTATATGATGAAGAAGTATATAACCTTATTTTGACCAAGTTTCGAATAGGCATGATTCGAATTGGGAAAATTGTACATGATGACTCTCTATAGTGAGTAAAACTAGAGGATATGAAAGGTAATCTTGTTCATCATTCAGAAACTAATATTCCCTCAGAATGAAGAGATAACCTATAATATAATGTTCTTATAGTGGATTGGTTCAAGGTATAACATAATTATTATGTACTATATAAATAAATTAGGAATATCATTGAAGATAAGGAGATTGTTGATGTCTATAAAAATATAGAATATTTTTAAAATTATTTTATTAAAACAATAATCGGTTGATAAGGAAATACATAAAAAATTTATGTATGTGAGTTTTGGAATGATCTATATATGAGTATATCCACTTTTTAAAAAGAATACGATCTATAAATCCTAATTGCAGTTGAAAATTATTGTTTATCCAATTTCTCCAATACATAGTATGAGGAGCACGATCATACCTATATTTTGAAGTAGCATGGGTAAAGGTGATCATAGATTATTATGTATTTATTATGAAAAGATATATCAATAGAACACTATAATTTAAGATCAATTCTTGGAACTAGAAATACATATTTGGTTTTCCATTCCCCAGGAGATGTGTTATAGTGATTACTCATAACTTTGTAAGGTTATAAAATACCTAAAGAAAATATCTATGGAAGGGTTCTAATGTATATACACAAAATTTTCATGATTAATCAACATCAATTAGAGAAATTAAACCATAGGTGATAAACCCCAAGAGTCTCACCTTTCCTATAAAATGGGTTTTAACATTTCTAGAGGAATAATGAAGGAGAAATCATATTCTTCCATATGTTATTAAACAAGTTAGAGTTTGATATTTCATCTCTCAAATCATAGAAGGATAATATGATCATAGATCATAATGATCAATATTATGTAGATCATATTTTAAGATAGAAAATTTAAAATTGAGAATACTTGAGAATCCTATGGAAAATCTATGTATCTCAATTAAAAAATTGGATGGTACTTCAATAGATACACCTAGAACATCGATTTCCAAAACAATAGATGGAAAAAATGACAGTATGAATACTAAAATATTAGGTTGAATAATTCCATATAAGATATATGGGATCTTTATTACTCAGTAAAAAGAGAGAGGATTGGAATACATTAATAAAATTATGTATCAATGTAATAACATGTGTCACCCTAGTTGACATAGGATATACCATATCTTGTACATTAATCATATTTTCAAGAGTAAGCTTAGAAAATGTAGAGTATTAGTTATATTTGGTAATAATGCAATAGTTATTATTCAAGAATATTCCAATGATGTTCAGATTGAACTCAATGGAAGACTATTTATATAAAAAATATTTATTCTATACAATATTGTGCTTCCTAGATGTATAGATAAATTAGAGCTATGAGCTTAATCCATCATCTCCTTATTTATTTTTGGAATTATTCCTCAATTTCTAGATTAATTATTTATTTTAAATATATTCATCAGAATATATTATTCTATAATGATATTTTATGAAGTAATAATCCTAATAAATGTTATTTTATTACAACGGCTACTAAAAAATCCAGAATGGTTCCAGATAAAAATATATCT
Organism: Viscum album; assembly: GCA_963277665.1. NCBI lineage: Eukaryota > Viridiplantae > Streptophyta > Magnoliopsida > Santalales > Viscaceae > Viscum > Viscum album. The sequence goes on along the minus strand of OY728135.1, from coordinate 1,464,726,019 downwards.
ACTATTAAATGGAAAACAATAGAGTGGAAGATGGATAATACCATAGAATGATTGAGAAGTGGAAGGAACTACTTGGATTTAATGTTATGAGGATTAACGAAGAAGATGAATTTCGTTGGATAAAATACTATTGAAAGAAAATTGATCAGAAAACCCTGAGAAACTATGGTAGAAGGTAATAAGAGAGGCTAAAATCACCATTAATAATCCAATAAAAGAGATTAGAAGTAGGATAATTTCACATATAGATGAAATGGTTAGGGAATTTGGGATGTTAATTATAGAACTAATTAGTCATGTACTAATCAGGTATAGTGAAATTCATCACATGACTGCAGTATTCATGGCAATTACTCATGTAGAAAAACAGCATAGTAAAGTCAGAATGGATATACAATATCGTGATTATAATTTTTCCACCACGGATGATGTATACAATGTTTCTAATCATGAATATTTAGGAAGTAGTATTTGGAATGAATGGTTAATGTTATATTATGTGTTGTATCTCAGGTCTGAATGTTAGATGAAAAATATCAAAGAAGAGGCTATACCATTGACATCATTTACAATTATAGTTGTCTGATTCTAATGGAATATCATGCCATTTAGAATTAATAATGTTCCATGAAAATTACAGACAATAATACATAAGTATAAAAATAGATTATTATAGTTTGTAGAGGTCTATATTGATGATTTCTGCATATTAATATAAATATAGAAGAGTATATAAAACATTTATATAAGGTGGTCGAGTTGTTCATAGAAGAACATATGATACATTCTAAAAAAGATCATTTGTATTAAATTAAATATATAATTCATTGGGTTACAAATCCAATTATGTAAATAAAAACATCAACCACATATTGTAGAAAAGCTAAAAAAATTCCCCGATGAGTGTACAGATTTTATGTAGATACTTGTGTTTTTTGGTATACTAAGATATTCTAGAGTATACATCAGATATTTAAAAAAATATCAGTTACAAAATAGGGATTGGTTTCTAGTATAGTACATTGAATTTGGACTTAAGAATATTCTGAATTAATCATAATTTTAATGAAAAAATATCAGAACCTCTCTAAATTAGAGTATCTTTATGGGAGTGAAGATCAACATATCTTCGAAACATATGCATCAATCTCAGAATGGGGATGTATCTAAAAGATAATGAAACCCAATAATTAATGTATCCATAGATAGTTGATTTTATGTTTTAATAAGTAAGATACAAATTATATTTTCCATGAATGATAATTTCTTATAGTTATTAATGGAATTAGGGATAAGGTGGATTTCTTGGGAAAACCTTTTACTAAAAGAACATATAGTTATTATATAAGGAAATTTATGAAAATTAAATTAAAACGGTTTACCAAGGATTGACATGTAGAGTAGAAGAATGAGCTCCAATACTATAACATTAGTATATTAAATGTTAAATGAAATGATAATATCATTTCAGATTCACTAACACGCAATTTTGACTCTGAAATGTGCAATGGTAAAAAGTTTAAAATCCCAGAATATGTCATGGTTTCATTGATAATCATTTATTGGTTGATTTCCTAGTTTTACAGACATTGAATAGTAGAATTGAATGAATTTATATGCAAAACTTGATTCTAGCCCAGAATATCCTTCATAAGAATAGATCTTCATCCAACAAAGTATAAATATCATAAATAAAGGGTTCCATAGAAAGAAAGGATGAAAACATGAAATTATTCAATGATTCCTCTATATAGAAGGTATAAAAATAAATGTCGCATTTAATTCTTTGTATGTGGTTATAAATTCAACTAAATAATAAATTTATAGAGTATCTATGAAACAAGAAGGCTCAAAATAACCAAAAGATATAAAATAGAAATGAAAAAATATAAAATCATTTTTAAAAGTAAGGCTGATCAAGTTGAAGCGTAACATTAAAATAAAAAAATGTCTGAGAAAGAAATTCATCAGCGGAATGTTCATAAAAAACATGATCAAGAATGTCAAGATGTTGATCAAGATGAAGATCCCAATACATCAAAGGAAATTTGGATATTTTTGGAAAGGATTCTAAACATTTCAAGTATTAAATCCACAACCATTTTTAATCTGATCTTGAAAATTATTGATGATCGTATATTTAGAAGATTTCATATACATGTTTTATACATGATTGAAGAATACAAAGTCATCATGGATGGTTATAAAAATATTTTTTGGGATATGACCAGTATGATCAACACTGAAGCGATCAGGCTGAATGTCCATGTTTCTAGTCATATTGGAAATATTAGAAGCATCAAGGAGACATGAGTGGGAAAATATAAGTTTTTGAAAAAGATTTTTAAAATGGTTGGAATACGGATTATAAAGATATGTATACCACATATGACATTAGAACCAAAATAGTAATTTGAATTCTAGAATGATTCCAAAATTGGAGCAGTTCAATTCTTGGGTTTATGAAAATTAATTCCACATTCAATTGGGTACTATGGAAGGTGGGAATAGTTCTAAACAACATATATCCAATTTTTTAATGGTCGGTTGCATATATTGAATCTATCATACTATTAGAGAAATTTATCATGCTATAGAATCAATAACTAGGACACGAGAAGAAAGTAAATGTCTGGAAAGAGTTTGAAGATTCATTGTTTAGCGAAGAAGATTGGATATAGTTAGGTTTGTATAAGAGACATAAGAAAGTATCCAAATCACATTGAGTATTTATATAATTCAGTAAAATTCAATAAGAAAATATTGTATATTCTTTTTAGAAGATAATTTGTTAGTCTCTATCAACTCTAGAGACAACAGGAATACAAAAATGGCACATCTATCATGCATCACAGTGGAGGAGGATATGATTCATGAAGAAATAAATATGTGTAAAAGTCATAAAGAATATATATTTATTTTTAGAGACCAAATCCAACATGCCTTTAAGGAATTTATAAAAATGAATGAGTTAGAGAAAGAAGCCATAGTTGGAGAAATGATTGATTCCCTTCATGACATGGAGGGATTATAGGAACTGATCTAAACACGTGTTATATTTGGTATTGATGATATGACCAAATCAGAAATTTCAATTATTTAATTTTTTTAGTGTGAAGTCTGTGGTGGAAGTTTCACAGTTGTGCATCCCACACTTTATTTTTTCTTTTTTCCTTTTAATTTTCGTGGTCAAAAGTGGTCCATGTAAGATTTGAGTTAGATTCTCAAGAAAGCTGATCCCAATTCCATATATAAGGGACCTCCGACCATTTTGGTCGGAGAGATGATCTTGAATAGAAATTAAAACTATTGTAGATTTTATCTCTCTATATTCACTCTAATACTTTATGTTCTTTGTGTGAAGGGATTCCCCAAACCATCTTGTGAATTTAATGATGAATAGTATGCTTATATTTATGTATTGATTGTTTTTCTGATGTTTTGGTGATTTTTGAAGTGTTTTTACTCCCAAATTGGGATTTCCTACGATAACTCATTATAGACATCACCCAAACGTTGTATCTGAGGGGTGGGGGAGAATGAAGCTATCCAGATCACTGTTTCAACATATTTTCTAGTAAGGAATTTTTGGATTCCATGGTTAAAGGAGTTAATTATGAGAAGAAATTACTAGAACCCTGGGTGACGTACATTGAGGATAAATCCATTCATATTTGACATAGAAAGTATTGTCAAATTCCAGAACCTAGATTGTCCTTTGAAAATGAACATTAAGTAATCATTTTTTTAAGAAATCTCATGAAACATATGATAAGATCGAGGAATTGAAGGTAGAAATCAGGAATACAGAATATCAACATCGACAATCCAAGTGGTTAGTCCATAACCTATAATTAACCCTATGAGATAAATAAGGAGAATTATTTTGTATTAAATACTAAAATATGACTAGAAGAGAATCTAGGGTTGGACCAAATATTTTAAATATTTGGCTGATCCTTGAATGGAAAGATTCAGGAAAAGATTCCAATAATCCCAATGTCAATATCTCTGATATGCATCCATGTAGATATAAAAAAGATAAAGCATATCATGATGATATAATATTGATGATTATGCATTACCATAAGCCAGAGAAGCTCATGAATATCTGGAATAAGTTTTGGGTGTTCCTCAATGTATCAAGTAATACTAGAAATAGACCTATGATTTAATTATTCGATAGAATAGTGAACATCGTGATATAGAATGTGTTAAAAACCTAAATGGATAGCTCAAGAATGTTGATGACCTATAAAAAACTCAATGATAATATGAAAATGAAAGAGACTAAGTCACCCCACTAAAAAACTCAGTTTAAATCCTTGGGAAGCCAAGCTAGTGTGGTATGTAATCTATCAGAAACTAGTTTTTTGGGAATGAAATTAAGGGTCTTCCAATGATTTTTTATATGATAAATACAGAATCTAATCTCTCATATAACATATATATTTTAGAAGAACATAGGCCAAATAATACACATTCAAAAGGTGTTCCTCAGCATGAAATATAACTAAACCTAGTTTCAAAAAAATTATCCTAGAGTATCCATATATTTATGTGATTTAGACCATTAATATTATATGTGATCAGTTGGTATACAATTGTTGACAATATATTGTGCACTTAATTTCACAAAAGAAACCTTGAGAGGTAATGTAGGAAGATTTTGGGATATGATGATGAGACACTCTGATGCGAGGATAGATATCTAGGTTTATGTTATATTCATAATTATAGATATACATATAATATATGATTTCCATAAACAAGAGTTTCCATGAAATAAACTAGTAGGTATTTATGGAGAATTAGTAGAAAATCCATGAGAACATTAAACAAGATCCAAATTCTCTATATATGTTACATCAAAGAATATCGCATCTATTTTCAGCATTAGTATTTTCTTCTTGGACTAGGATATCTAATATATGATCCTGATGTATTTATCTATAATAATTTTGGTAGTTGGCCTAAAACTATTCTACAAGAATTAAAGACTCATCTTTACTAGAGTGATGATCTTAAAGACAATCTATGAGTTCAATCAGAAACAATAATGTTGGCCATAAAACCTTATTTCATATAGAGACAAGCCTTATAGTATGTAAGAAATATTTTACACATTAGTTCATATTATTTCCCAATTGTGGAAGGTGTTGCAAGCTGATATGGGTGTGGTCCAACTAGGCAGGGGTTTGGAAAAACCCTACAAAGATCATCCAAAACACACTTCCGTTATTTCTAGTGTGAATGATTTATATAAGTGAAAATTTTCTGGAAAAGATTTGGGAAGATAAAATCATCAAATAGATTTTCATATAGTAATAAAAAAATTGTAAGGTATTTTTTGAACAAAATAGAATAATGATTGACATGAGAGAAAAATTTAATTACAAATTTTTGAAGTATCCCAAATTCCCAAATGGAAAATATCTATCCTATTGTGATTGTTATTGGTTCTGTTGTACGAAAGAACACAAAGCTCACAGTTTTGAAGATGTGGATAGAAGAAGGAGAAGTCATAAAGCAATAATGATGTAAGATTCATTAGATATACTATTTGACCCCATATTGGTAGAAGATATAAACTCTAATGATTATAGTTTATATTTTTTATATTTAAACTAATAAAATAAATAATATTATTTTCTTAGATGAGTATGAGGGAAATAATCATATTTTGATCTATCTTATAATACCCTCAATTCGAATAGGGGCTAATGTACTTAAAGACTCTCAATATTTAGTAAAACTATAGGATATGGAAGTAATCTAGTTCATTATAAATAAATTAAAATTCCCATTGAAAGAAGATATATCTAATAAAAAATATTCTTAGAGAGGATTGCTCTGAGGTATAATTGATGTCTTGGGGTTCCATATCGATAAATGGGGAAGATCATTAAATTTGAAGTGACGACAGATTTCTATAAAACAGTAATAGGATTAAATAAAATTCCATTTCAAAAACTATAAAGGATTCAAAAATCAATCTAAAAAAATTATATTTATTTTTATTTTGGAATCATCTAGATATGAGTAGATCCTATTTTCATAAACAGAATACATATACAAATCTTAATCGAAATTATGGTTTGTTGTTTAGATAATTTCTCCAGTGCAATATTTGAAGGAGCATGATAAAATATACATGTAAGAGCAAGATTGGTAAAGGTGATCCTAGTTTTTCATGTACTTATTATGGACAAAATTATCAGTAAAACTCTAGAAATTATGATCCATAAGAGGAAGTTGAAAAATAAATTGGGTTTTACACCCAATAGAAGATGTTTCATGGTGATTAATCTCCTCTATGTAATGTTCTACAATACTAGAAAGCCATCCTTAAGGATGGGTGTGTAAATATATAAAAATAATTTTCTAGATGAAGGAATATCAATTAGAGAAATGAAAGAACAGGTGATATACCCCCATAGAATAACTTATCCCAGATAATGGGGTTTTCTATATCAAGAGGAAGAATAAAGATAAAATAATCTTATTCTAGATGTTATGTAAGAAGTTAGAAATATACTTTTCATCTATGTGGTTACAGAGTTTTAAGATGATATTAGATTAGAAGTATAGAGATTAGTTTTTTCATATTTTATGATTGAAGATTTAAAATCCGAAATACTTTAGAACCCTTTGGAAAATCCATATATCATAATATAAAATGTTAGATGAACTTCAATTGAATCATAGAACAACGATTCCTATAATGATATTTAAAAAAGGACTGTATAAATAAATATCTATGAGGATGAAGAAATTCTTTTAGGATATATGGGATCTTCATTACTATGTAAAATGACAGAGGAGTGGGATACATTAGTAAAATTATGTATTAATGATACTGAATGTGTTTCCCTAATTTTTGCATGATGTTATTTCTTTTGTATAAGAATCTGATTTTAAGGAGTAATTTGGGAATATAAAGTTATGCATGTTACAATTAGTAACAATGCAATATTTTTCTCTCAATAATTATTAAAGGATGCTCAGATTGAACACAATGAATGAATATTTATAGTGTGTATACATTGTTTTTTTCTTCAATTTCCATATGACTTATTGATAGGAAATATATTCCTTAGAAATATCAGCGTGTAACTATATTTTCTAAAAGAATTATTCTCGACCATTATATGATACCAAACACTTATAGAAAACCAAAAATGGTTCTAGATATAATAGTATCTACTATTAAAGTAGAGAACTATCAAGATGATCACAGAGAATACCATAGAATGATTGAGTAGTGTAAATAACTAGTTGGATTGAATGTTATGAGGAATAATGAGGTATAGGAATTGGATAAGATAAAATATTAATTATCATAAATTATTTCATAAAATATTATTAAACTATTGAAGAATGTAATAATAGAGGCCACGGTCACACTTAATGATCATTTAATAGTTATCAAAGATAATAGAATTGCATATTCGGAAGAAATGGTAAAGGAAATTGAGAAGAAAACTCTAGAACTAATCATTCATGGACATATCAAGAACAATAAATTTCCTCACATAAGTGTGGAATTCATTGTAAGAATCATGTATAAAAAAAGTGTGGTAAGGCCAGAATGGTTGTAGATTATAGTGATATTTAGTATTCTACAATGTATGACATATATAATCTTCCTAATCAAGAATATTTAAGAAGAAGTATTAGGAATGAAAGGAAAGTGGTATATTCTAATTTTGATCTCAAGTGAAAGTATTAAAAGTTAATTATTAAAGTACATTCTATACCTTTATGACAAATAAATTTCAAGTATACTTGTGTTAATGACATGTCATGAAATTTTGACTTAAGAACGCTCTAGAAATATTCTAGGGGAGAACCGACAAAGAAATTGGTGTATTATCACAATTATGGTTATTATATATTATTGATGTTCTCATATTTAGTAAAAATAAATAAGGGCGTATAAAATATTTATAGTAGGTGGATGAAGTGTTCATTGAATAAGGGATGATAATTTCAGAAATATAAACCATTTGGATGCAAATAAAGAAATAATTCATGGTGTTGAATATCCAAGGAAGTAGTAAAATGATTCAACTATATGTGTATAAAAGCTAAAAACATTCCCTAATGAGAATATAATTCTTAAGAAGATATATTTTTTTCATGTTATAATATGTTATTCGAGAGCATAAATTAGATATTTAGAAAAGAACTCAGTTCTAATATAGATAAAGGTGTCCAGTAATGTACCTTTGGATTGCTCATAATATGATTTTGAAGTAATCCAGTTTTTAATGAAAAAATCCCAAAACCACCTTCAATTTGAGTATTCAGTTGGGAGTGAATGTAAACATATACTAGAAACATATACATAATACTCTGCATCAGTATGTATCCAAGATATATGTAAACACCTTAATGAATGTATCAGTAGATACTAGAGTGGATGTTTGAATAAGGAAGAGAATAATTATCCTATTCATGAAAGGTAATTTCTTGAAATCCATAAAAGAGTTTGGGATACTTATATTTCCTTGGGAAATTTTTTTATTATAAAACAGATGGATCATATATAAATAACAATATGAAATTAAATTAAAATGGTTTACCCGGGAATGAGTTGTATGGTGGTGTAATGATTTACAATACTATAAAATTAATATATATTATATTAATGGAAAATAAAATATCATTATAGATGCACTAGAAATATATTTTCAATCACACAGGTGAAATGTAATAAATTAAAAAATTAATAGGATGTAACGTTTTCATTGATAATCATTCTATGGCTGAATTCTCGTTTATCACAGCAATGAATGACAGACCTGATAGACCTAAAAAAGGGAAATGTATTCCTATAAAGAATCACCTTCAGAAGTGGAGATTTTTATCTAATAGTCCTCGAATATCAAAAATCAGAGGTTACTCAACTATAATGTCTGAAAAATGAGGTAATTCTTCAAATATATCTATATACATTATTTCTAATGATTAAAGTCATATTTAATGATTTTTATGTGCATAGAAAGGCCATTACATCACTAAATTCGAAGAGAATATAATAAAAATTAAGGATAAAATGAACTAGATAATTGAAATAAATGGAAACTTGGAAGGAAAAGAGAAATTAATTTAAAAATTCAGAAGGATCAAGATGAAGAAGAACTCAAAAAAGAAATATAAGTTTCAGAACAAATTTCATTGACCAAATCATTAGCAGAAAAAAGATCATGAATGTTTAGAATATGATATTGATGATGATCCCAATCCCATAAAGAAAATGATAAAATATTTTCAATGGATTCCAAATATTTCCTGGAATAAATCCACAACTATCCATAATATAATAAAAAAATAAAAGATGTTTGGAAATTATGAAGAGGTCCAAACAATGTTTAAAACATTTTTGATGAATTTGAAGACCTCATGAATGAAAATAAAAATATTATTTGAGATATGATCAGTATGATCATCACTATAGAGATCAGGCTGAATATCCATGATTACTGTCTTCATGATAATGTTAGAAGTATTAAGGATACAGGAATGGTAGAATATCTGGCACTACAATGGATTTATAAAATATATAGAAATGTTATTCATAATCATCATATACCATATATGGAATTAGAACCACATGATATCATTGAATGCTGGAAATATTTTTGAATGGGAGTAGTGAAAGTCTTTGTATTTATGAAAAAAATTCCATATTCAAATGGGTACCAAAAATGCTGAGAGCGGTTCAAAAAAATGTATATCCATGTTTTCAGTGGTGGGATGCACATATTGTACCTATAAATCTAGCAGACATATTGATCATACCATGAAATATATACCTAGGAAATTGTACTAATGAACCTATGCTGAATGTTTTCAAAGATCTAATGTTTACCGATGAGGATTGGATAGAGTTCAGTTTGAATAATATCCATTACGAACATATCCCAATTGTATAGAGTATTTATCTAATTGAATTAAAATCTACAAGAAATAATTCTATATTATTATTAGGATAAAATGTATTAGTCTCTATTGATTTTTAAAATAAGTAAATAATATATCATTATTTTTAGAGATAAAATAAAATACGCCATCCAATAATTAATGGAAATAAAGGGATCAAAGAAATAATTCTTAGTTGGAGAAATAATCCTTGATGTGTACAATTTGAAGAGATTATAGGCACCTATCCTAACACTTGTCATATCCAGCATGGATGATATGATCAAATTAGGCATGTAAATTATGTAATCTTTTTAGTGTGCAGTATATATTGGAAGTGTCTCAGTTGTGCCTCCCACATTTTTCATTTTAATTTTCTTTTTTCAATTTGTGCCTCATCAAATTCGAGTTGGATTCCTGAGCAAGGTGATCCCAGAGACCTGTATAAAGGACCTCATACCCATTGGTTTGGAGAGGTGATTTTGAATTGTAAGTTGAATGAATTCATACATTCTCTCTCTACATTATCTCGAAGAGTTTGTCTCCTTTATGTGATGTCATTCCCAAAATGGTCCTACAAATTTGACAATATATATTCCCATTAGCTAGTTCATGGATAGTTTTTTGTTGTCTTATTTGTGATTTTTATATCCCTTCACGGTTCCCATATCATGACTTCCTAAATGACCTCATCATAGACCATACCATTAATTTCACATGACTCATAAATTCCAATTCCAAAATTAAATATTCATTCATACATAGACTCACAAGTGAGGCCCAATATGTGTGTGGAGGGACATGCATCATTGAATTTAAAACTATCATTAAATTATTTTTGAGAGGGGGTTAATTTCTATTCAGTTTGAAGGGTTTTTTGGGATTAATATTGGATAAAAGAAAATATATAACTATTTGTTTTATGTTTTTAGAAGATATCGAAATAGATTATAAAAACACGAAGTCATTTCATGTTTTGTATACTAGTAGAAAAAAGTTGAATGGTTTAATTCATTTTATAAAAACATTTTTCAAAACAAACATGAATCTATATCATGTTTTCGAAATCATTGTCAATAAAAAAAAATTTCTCTATAATTTTCTATATTGAAAATAAAATACATATTTCCAATTCTCTTAATATTTTTCAATATTCTAAATTTTAGGTTATTTTTTTGTATTATTAATTTTTATTTTTGGAATATTTGTTTGGTAAAATGATATTTAATTTTTTAGTTTTTTATAAAAAGTAGTTTAATTAATGTTAATTATATAATAAAAGATTAAAAATATAATTATTTTTAATAACATAATAGGGAGATTAATTTGAATTTGTGAAATGTTATTTTTTGAAAACTAAATTTAGTATTATTTTTGAATTATGTTTATCAATTAACGATTTATAATAATACTAATGTTATAATTCAAATTTATTAATTAATAAATTAATTCATTTTAAGTAAAAAATAATTAGATTAAGTAAACATGAGAATTATAAATTATAAGACATCAATATGGACCTTTCCCAAATTGATATGAGGGGTTTTCTCTAACCACGGTGGGTATAATGTATTGTGCTCACTCTAGTAGGGTCATATTAAATAATAATTTTTTAGAACATTGTAGTTTGAAGCATAATAAATTAGTGAAAATTTTATGCAAATATTCACATTGTTTCTGTTATAACCGATATAAAAAACTATCACGCAAAATTATATACTTTAGTAATTCTATTACCGATAATAAAATTTAATTTATTGTTTCCATTATTATATAAATTATAAAAAAAGTTATTTCTATGTCTATTAAAAAATAAAAACTGTTGAAATCATTTACCAAATAAATAACCTATTGTTGGAGTAGAACATTTAGCCTATATGTTGGTATTATTTCTATAACTACAAATATTATATTTTTAATTTATAATGATAATTTTATTGATTTTATTTGTTTATTAATTTTTTGATTATTTATTTTCACTCTTATTCATATTTGTTTCTCGTTAAATATTAGGAAAATTAGTTTTCAATGTTTTTTATTTACCGTTATGTATCATTAAAAAATATCATCACCCTTTCACAAATTGAGTTGTACCATTACATAACATATGAAATTATGTTGTTACAAAGACAAAACTCATTTACACCCTCACACAACTTGATAAAATTATTCTTTACCCTTAAATAAAATTTAATATTTTATTTACATATGTTATTTAGTTACATTTTCATGCTTAAAAAATTTATACTTACCTTTATACAAGTTATGAAATCCCTGTGTTACCATTACAAAACATTTTTTTTCTTCGCCATTACATATCTATTGATTTTACCATTAAAATACTTATCTATATGAAAACATTACCATACAACGAAGAAAACATTACATGTTACTTTTAGGTACTATTTGGAAATTATATTTTACCTTTACACATGACATGAAAGTAACCCTTATATAGTTATAAGAGTATAAAAACTCTATTTAAAACATTTTCACAGTATTCATGATATATTTAATTACTCCATTTTTATAACAAGTTTTTTAATTTTATGTTTATTTATATAGATTCATAAATATGATATATAACTTCTGTGATGTATTTTTATATTATTTTAAATACATTTATATGAAGATTAATATTTTTCTTAATTTATGTGTGAACATTATGTGGATGTTTCAAATATTTCACATTTATTTGTTTAGTTTAATTTATATTTTTTCATAAATTCATGTTTAAGTACAAGTAAGATATAGAAACTTTTTTTATAGTTTTAAATTTTTTATAATTATTGATTTAAATGATCACATGTTTAATTTGGAATGATTGTTGCATTTAAATTTTGAATATTTTACGTTGAATATATGAGGGTTTTCTATGATATCCTTGACCTATTATTATTTTAATGTTTTGAACACTTTAATGAGTGATTTAGAATGATTTTAATTGTTTAAATGATTTCAAAATTAAAATTATAATATATGTATATCCTTGATAATTCTAGAATAATACTAACATAAATTTTTTAACGGATAAATTGGATTTGTTTATATGTTTATTTCTAAAGTGCAAGATGTAAACATAGAATGCTTGTTGATTGTGAAAGGATGGACAGATATGACTATAAAATTGATCATATACCAATATGTTATATCAATTTATCAACTCTCCTTGTGGGAAAATTTATCTTCAAAATTATTCACCATAAAGAGAAGAATTGTAAAATTTATAGATCATCTAAAGTACACTATTAGAACATTTCAAAGGGCCTATAACAATCATTTTCACTAAAATATTCTTTGTGACTCTATTTAGATGTATCCCATTGTTTAACATTTTAAACCAACAAAAATATGAATAGAAATTAGGATTCATAACTATTTTAGCATGACATAACCCTGGTAAAAGAATCAGGTTTTATAATCATTATATAAATTCATCATAACATATCCCCTGGAAAAAATGAAAAAATGCCATAAATATATTTTCATTATAATAATAAACCATATAGATAAAGAATAATTATGGTATAAATAGATCATATCCTTAGTAAATGAGAGGAAACATCAAATGATATCATATTTGCTAAAATATTATATTAAAAAATTGATAGAAACATTCCTTCAGATCAAATACCATGTTCAATATAAAATAACTTATATAAAATAAAAATATTTCCCAAATATTAAAGATACATTATCATTAAGAAAATTGGAAACATGTAATTAAATCCTAAATGATTGAGCATTCATGAGGTTAAGAAATACTATTCATGTTGTATAAGACAAGACAATGATTCAATTCAATTTTTTGATAAAAAATGAAAAGTATATTGTTTCTCAAATACACATGGAGATTAATTTTTTAACATTTTTTAAAACATAAGACATGGAAAAAATGTCTTTTAAATTTCATATGATAATGTTAGAAATACTTTTCAGAACATTTTTTAACTGATTTTTCAAAATCCTTTATATAGAACATAAATGATTTTCGTCCGAATAGGGAAACGAAGTTAATTTTCCACACAAATAATACATTATCATGGGAACAAAAATATATAATAATTAATGAAAAATATGTATTCACTAAATATAACTGAATGATATTCATGAGGTTCTTGATAGGTATTTCATAAAAATTCATCATCATAAACATAATAAAAACCTATCTTGACAAACAATGAGATTGTTACCTAAAACCCTTACCATTGTGGAAACTTTTGAATCGTAGTCCCCCTAGAAGACATAACCATATATACATATGAATATTCCCTATTTTCATTAGAATAATCATAAATTACATTAATGGGAAATATATATTCCATATTAAAAATTCAAGTGTTGAATAATGTTGATATTGGTGTCTTATGACTAAATATTTGTACTTGTATTAAATATATATTTTATGTATTGAGTAATAATTAAAGTTCTTATAAAAAATTGTTCATTATTATGTGTGATAACAATGTAATACTTTCCTAGACAATAAATCACATTGATATGTTCATTGGAATTCACCGCTATGTTGAGAACCTGGAATGATGTGATTATATTAAAAAATAATGTTATTTGGTTAGATAATGCAATGTGATGCGACAAACAGTATATACGTTTATAGGTGGGTTTACTCATAAGTTTATGAGTATCCTTATAATGATTTATTCACTTGTTAATCCCCGTGATTGGTGATTATTGGAACATACATTCAAGAAGGAATTTTATATGATTTGGGGTCATCATATAGTTCATTCATCAGGCATGTGTAATGACCCTTTCAGTTTAGGATTATTATTAATGCATTTTTTGACTCATGTACTTATATGTATTTAATACACCATTATGATAAGAATTAATAGAAAATATGGATATGTTGGGTTCTTTTGAGTAAAATTTCATTAATAGATATGTCAGAGAATGATTCATTAATTCCATTTAATGGAAGTTGATATCTGGATCTTTTGATTGGAATAGAACCATTGAATTTAATTCCATAACCATGGTTTAATTATATGTTTATTTTACATAGAATAAGAAAGAAATATTTAGGTTACACGTTTTTGACCTGAATTTGAAACTTGTGTTATGAGATATTTTGTCAAATAGATTATACTATACATTGTTCTGCTGTATATGGTTACTGACATCACGACATTAAATTATTTCACATGGATGCCTTGACCCTTACTAGAAAACAATATTGGACTTTATGCAAACCAACCTAATGTCATGAATATGGAATCCTTGAGGGACACATGATAACTATTTCATTGGTCACGATTATATTATATTTTAATTTATTTAATTGAATAATGATTATTTTCATGATTGAGGAATGCTTTTATTCAAGGTATGTTTATTTTTTAAATTAAATTAATATTTATTCATTGTAATCTGGATAAAATATATTTATTTATTTTACTCAACAGTTATTAAATATTTTTTTAAATGATATGTATAAGAAATATTAATATATGAATATAATATTAATTCAGGTATTCAATATATACATATTAAATCTAATGGGCCAAGACCACTCTAGTGATAAATAATTATCTAAATGTCATTAATTACTTTTTATCATATTCACAAGTTGGTGCATGGAAGAAAATATTGATATTACAATTTTGAGGTATGGGGTTTATTAATGTTTATTATATTGTTTAAGGGTTGTTATAATATTGAAAAATATTCTAACCTAAACCATACCTCTTAAAATACCCCATTGTGGCTATTATTTATGTAATAAAAAAATAGAATTGATCAGAACAACAAATTATCTTTCAACTCCTTGAAACCCCTCCCCCTAAAGATTAAAAATGAACAAGATATTTCTTCAGGACCAAAGAATGAGTGATCAAGATTAGAAAACAAAATTCATTTCATTTTCCTTGCAAGAACCCAAGGACACATAGGATTTTCTTGGATACCATTGATGCACATGTAGATCACTTCTTAAAGATATTATACCCTCTGATCCTTACAAGAACAACGAAGGTAATTCAAAAGGGTTTTTTGAGATGATGGGAATCGACAATTAAGAATGAAAAATAAGATGAGGTAATTTATTTATTCATACCTAAATAATGTAATTATAATCCTAAAGTCAAAGATCTCTTATTGGAGTTCCAGAAAATTGAAATTAAATAATAATAATTATTTCATCACTCACTACCCACTTCAATTATTCCAAGAACATTTAAATGGTATCATAGTAGTCATATACAAAGTTATAATTTTTTATTTGATTGTTGAAATATGTGAAACTATATCTATATTTCCATTTTATGTTATTCTTTATTTAATAAAACTTTAATTAAAATGCTATTACATATTAATCATGTTAATCCAGTGTTTTTTTCTTAAGTTATAACAACATATGGTGAATGATCGATGTTACCCTTGGGAATTATGATTTTGTTCCCTGTAAGATGTGTTTACATGGCCTGTACTCAAAATTACATGTATTCTACCCTATTATACTACATATGGATATGTGAAGGGATACGCAGCACGCCGCACAGTTACTAAATGAAGAGTATTTATTCCACACCAAGTGTAGACCAAGCTGTAAAAAAAACTTGTTTTGGATTATAGAGTGTTTATCAATGTATTTTCTATGATGTTCACATGGGTTAGGGGCATAAATTGTGTAATTCATGTTTTCATTATACACAATGAAAATTTCATGAGACTGTCAATATAGATCATTTATCATTTCCCCCATTTGTATATGGTGTACAAGACATATAGTTTATCAATTCCTATAATGAACAATCCTTTTTTTAATGAAAATTCATATTGATCTAGTTAAATGTCTTATTATGTTAAATGGTTATAAAAAACATATGCACTTCCTTGGTTTTATGTTTTTTTTAAATACCGTTTATCATTTTTACAGTTTCTAATATAGTCGTTGACCATTTATCAAATTTTTAGTATAATTATAGGGATTTCTCCAATCCAATTTACTCAAAAAAAAGGAAGTGATGGCCTTGTCCGGTATAATGTTTCCCTATGAAGGCCATTTCATCAGAGCATAGAAAGTTGTTTTCATCACTGAGCTTCTCTCTTGACCAATAGCAAGCTGATCATCAACACAGTAAACATGAACAAAACCACCTATGGGGTCAGTGGAAGTTGATAGAGATTACCACCTGAGCGATGTTATCTGAGAAACCCCAAGAGTCTACCAACTTTTTACAACTTAATTTCAGGTTTTATGCGGGTGTTATAAGGGGTTATTTGACAACACCCTAGCACAATGATTGTGTACATTATTTTTTTATAGAGAATATACATTCACATTATTATTGTTATATTTGTATAGTTACTAACAAAAAATAATATTTTTAATTAATATTCAATAAATAAATAAATTTTGATGAATTAATGGATTTTTGAATAAATAATATTTTATTCAAATATTATTACAAAATTACTTTTTTTAAATATAAATGATCATATTATTTTTATGAATACAATTATAATTATTATTATGGTCTGAAAGCTTTGATTTCGAAAACCCTTAACTTTTTTATAAATGTCTTTATTTATTTTAAAAGTAAACATTCAAATATTTAAGATATAATTTAGATAAAATTATTATTATTTTTGGAATATGGACATCGAAGTTATCCAATGCTGAAATTGTTAAATTTTTTTGATAAAGTCAAATTTTGGGTAAAAATTAAATACCTTATAATAATATTTTTCTTTTATGAAATCATAATGACCCAATAGTGAAGTAATAAAATATTATAAACATGATGTTCAGAAAATATATATATTAACTTTAAAATAATTTTTTTATGTATATTTTACTTATTTTACAATTCTTTAGTGGACCCTCCAGGACATATAAAACAATTTAACTTTTTAAAATGATTTCCTTGAGAGTGTGACTCACCTCCACATAAGCAAGACTAATATATAAATATTATCGGACATTGGCCCTAAAAAATAATTTATTCTAATCCTATTGGGAAAAATTCATGGGATGAAACCATGGGTTGGTTTGTGGTTTGGATTAGTTTAATGTGGGGTGTCCAAAACCTAAATAATAATTAATTCTCTCTCTTTTTCATTATAATCCCAGCCTAGATACCACATACACATCACCAAAACCCATTGGATCTCAACCAACCTAGGAACTCCTATATCTAGAGTCCACTGAAGGCTCCCCAAGATCCATATAAATTTCTCTCAAGCCTATCCCAAGACTTTAGGATAACATTACCAAATAAGGGATTTCTTCCTTTCTCATTTTTTTCTGAGTTTTAATATTTTAAAATATCCTTTTATTTTCAATTAAAAATTTAGGGGTATGATTTATCACCTCCCCCATACATCCATATTTATTTTTGATTGATGAAAGTACTATTTATCTCTCATTAATTCCACCCAATTACAACTGTTAGCATGCTAAAATTCTGTAAGGAATTTCTCTCTTCTCATTTACATTCAAGTTTTTCTTTTGGGTTATAAATATAATATCCATTAAATATATTTAGACATGTATATATGTGAACCATTATAGTATATTTCATTTTAATATTATGATACCCCCCTTTCTCCCTCATCAACCATTTTTAGGAATTTTTATGTCACACAATAATGCTGCCGAAATTACACCCTTGTTTTTTTCTAAGCCAAAGTCATTATGTAGTGAATAACATTCCCATTCCCCTATAAAAGATATTCACCTTTATAAACATTTAATTATTGATTATAGAGTCTCATTTATGAACTCTACAATCCTTTATCATGGAATAAATGATGATGTTTAATAAATCTATGTTATATGATCCATGTAGATCACTTATGCATGAAATGTAATGATTAAGATGGTTGCACACTAGTCACGTTCTAATACATTGGGTAAATATTAGTATCATGATAACTCACGTGATATAAGGGATTACTCAAGTTAACTAGATTTCAATGAGGTTTTACTCATAATACATGTTCAGTGTGCCTTGTCTAATGCTAATATCATGTTAAATTTTGTTTCACATTTCCCTGTTATGATAATTATGTTATATCATGCATTTATGTTCATGTTTCTTTAATTCTAAATTGATATGTATGTTTCCTAAAAGGTATTGTAATATTCAGGGTTTTCCTTGTTCACTCCCTTACTGGCCGTTATAGCTCACCTTTTTCTTATGCATGTCCTCAGGATGTCCCATGCAATGCTAATTACGATGGAATGTGTGTGGTCATGTAAATGAAGCTCATAATAAAGATGTTCATTTCATGTGATTATGATGTTATGTAATGTTACTAATCCCCAAAGACTCTAGACATCATGATATTATATGTTGTATCAAGTTAAGAGTTTATTTAATAAATTATGATTAGTTTTTAAATGAAGAGCAGCGTTGTTATAGTTAGTATCAATGGATAGTTTTACTAATTTTTTGGATTAGGATTACAAAACCGTAGTGAATGGCTTATAGATAAGACTATGTATAATAAATACATCCCTAAATATTAGTGAGTATTGGTTAATAGTTTTATCAAGATAATATATCCATGTATGGATATGAGTAGTTAGAGGTGTCTCTAGCACAGATCTATCTAGGGGTAAAACCTGAAAACACCTCTTTATGCAAAACTCAAACAAGAACTGGTGCACGAAAACAAGCCTTGATGCACTCTTGGTTATGACACAACTAGGGGATATGCTTTGGTAAATTTATATTCTTAGTACAAACCATTATTAGGGGACTAAATAATTCCATTAAGATTATATGTTTGTAAGTAGATCATTGATAAGATAGATTGAAGCATATAAATTCATATGTTAATGAATAAAAATAAATTCCCAAGTCATCCATTTTTTTATATGTATTACACTATTAATTATACCCTTAACATTCTATTTATTGAATCCAATGGCTAGTAATAAGAGTACTTCGGCTAAACAATGATGTGACGATTAATGTGACGATTTTTTAAATGAGATGCCCAAGCTATTGGTAGCGGGAATCACAAAATGTTTCATGATACTCTCTCAATTAAATCATGTTTTGAATAAAAACATGGGTAAATGGGAACATTCAACCCCCACTAAGAAATAACAAGTAACAATCGAGAGATACATGGGATAATGACCTTCTAATTTTAATGGATCATCTGATCCATCAATCTCCAAACAATAGATAAAATCCATTGAGAAGATCTTATCCATCCATCATGGTTCTGAACATGAGATGGTACTTCTATCTTATTATCATATAGAGGGTGAAGCTAATTAATGGAGGACATTGTTCCAAAATACAATGCTAGATGAGGATAATGAGTCAATTCAATGTAAGGATTTCTAGAAAATGTTTTTTAACAACTATTTTCCTCTCACTATCCTATGTAAGATGGAAACTGACTTCCTTAAACTCAGGTAATGAATCCAATGGAGCATACAAGGAAAACTTCACAAGGCTTTCATGATATACCACCTACATTGTCATCACCACCAATTGCAAGGTTGACTGCTTCTTTGGTTGCATGAAACCAATCCTACAGAATGACCTAGAAATCCATGACTTTGAGGGCTATGAGTAAACTGACTGATGTTCACTCATTGTCGTAATGGTGATCGATGAATCTCAAGTGTATCATGGGGATAAAAAGCATAATGTGGAAAATGATTCTAGTGCTCTGATGGATAAATCTAGTGGTTCTAAAAAAAGTCCATCACCATACATTCCAAAGGTGTGGAAAGAAGCACCCCATAAATTTCTTGAAGGGGATGACGAAATGCTTTAAGTGGGTAAGAGAATTTAACATGCCCATTAACTATTGATAAGAAGAACCCTCCACTCCGATAGAAGAAATGAACACTCCATTTGACCCTTAACGGGATGTTTAGGGATTCAACAGCAAAGAATGAGGGAAATTTTCAAGCCAGTTCCCTATGACAAGGGTTTTCTGAGGCATCCATCATCCTCCAAGGAAGCCAGGGAAATAATTTTCCACCACTATAGCTGAAGTCAACCCTAAAAACATATTGGTGATAGGTATGCTTTTTATTAATTCAAGAATATTGAACGTACTTTTTTATTATATTTCTACACATTCTTTTATATCTTAAAAGTTTAGTATAACAATCCCAACACCACCAAAAATCATGGAGGTAAAGATGTCGATGAGAATAGAAAATGGGGAAATCATTTCAATCCATGAATATAACTCCTCTACAGCCATAATTTGTGGATTGATCTTCCTGTTGCTCCTAGTCATACTCCCTTTCGTGGAATTTGATACAATTTATGGAATTGAATGGCATTCTATATATAGATCCAACATAAATTTTCATGAGGGTGAAATCACTCTCCATATGGAGAATCAGTACACAAATCTATACATGTACGAGGTGGAGGTTAAATATTATTTAACACCATCATCTCAAGAATCGATATTACTAACCTATAAGAATGTGTATCTGGATCATATTATTGTGTCTATGCAAGAAACCATCATTGAACACATTCCTATTATTAGAGAATATGATATTTTGTTTCTCGAGAAATTTCTTGGTCTTCCTCCTAGAAGAGATGTTGAATTCTCAATTGATCTTATACATAAGGAATATCCAATATCCAAAACTCTATATAGAATTTTTTTGGTGGAGCTAGAAGACATGAAAAAACAAACTATATGAGAATCTGGATAATGGTTTTATATGCCAAAGTGATTCTCCATGGGGGGAAATGGTTTTCTTCTTCAAGAAGAAGGATGGGTTAATGCACCATTGCATTGATTATCACGAGCTCAAAAAAATCATGATAAAGAAAAATTATCCTATGGAAGGAATGTATGACTTGATAAATCATCTAAGTGGAGCACAATACTTCTCTAATGATGATTTTCAATTAGGATATTACCAATTAAGGGTGAATAAAGATGGTATCCCCCAAAAATATTGTACAAGATACAGACACTATGAATTCATAGTAATTCCTTTTAGACTCACTAATGATCGACAAATATTCATGGGTGTGATTTGTATGGTCTTTAGATATTACCTTGACAAATGTTTTGTTGTCATTATAGATGATATTCTAATATTCTCCAAAACCAAGGAGGATCATGTGGTGAGTCAAAACACTATACTAGAGACCTTGCAAAAGAAGAATATCTATGAAGAGTACAACACGTGTGAGGTTTGGGTGGAATATGTATAATTCTTTGGTTATATCATCACATGCAATGGGATATAAGTGGATCCCTCAAAGACCGTCACAATAGAGCGATGGATGAGGCCAACATCGGTGATATATATTTGTAGCTTCTTGGGGTTAGCTGGATATTATCCCCGATTAGTAGGAAAGTTCTCATGATTTTCCAATCCTATTACCAAGATAACTCTAAAGGGAGTTAGGTTTACATCAAGTGATGGATGCAATGATTGATTCAAGGATTTGAAAAGGAGTCTTGTCGCTATTCACAATCTCACACTACCAACAAGTGGAGAACTTTTTGTGGTATTTAGTGATGTATCGAAGAAGGGCATAGGCAGTGTGTTGATTCCAAATGAAAAAGTCAGGCCTATGATTTATGGAAATTGAAATTTCATGAGCAAAAACAATCCAACACACGATATAGAGTTTGGTGCAGTAATCTTACCTTCAGAAATTTGGTTACATTACCTCTTTGGGGAGATGAGTGAAACATATACATACAACAAAAGCATCAAGTATATATTCACATAGAAAGAGTTAAACATGCATCAATGATAATGGATATAGCTGATCAAGGATTATGATTTCTCAATCCATTACTATCCTTGGAAATAAAAAAAGGTGGCAGATTCTCTAAGTAGAAAGGACCCAATGATTCTATCATTGATGATAATTTGAAAGGATACAATCTTCTTAGATTTATAATGATGGGAATAGGTATCATAGAGAATGGAACACCATTAATCCTTTCACAACTGATTTTTCATCCATCCCTTTTGTAAAGGATTATGGTTTCTCAAAATGATGATGTGAGAATTCAAAAAAAAAGTGGAAACTATAAAAAATTTAAATCCTAGGAGATCAATGTAAATGAAGAAGGAATTGTGAGATTTGGGAAAATACTATGTGTTCCATCAGGTCTGAAGATGAAGATTGAGCTTCTAGACAATGCACATAGTTCTATTTTCTCCATTCACCCTAGAAACAAAAATATGTATCGAGATATCTGAGGGAATTATTGGTGGGATAACCTTAAGTAGGAGATCACAGAGTATAAATCAAAGTTCCTAGTATGTCAGCAAGTGAAGGCTGAGAGGAAAAAGTAAATGGCGATGATGCAACCATTACCCATACCAGCATGGAAATGGTGGAGTGTCACCATGTACATTGTTACTAGACATCCGAAGGCATCCAATGGAAAAAATGTTATCTGGGTTGTTGTCGATCATCTTACGGAGACTGTACACTTCATTGAAATTAGAGAGGATTTCTCATTGAACCAACTGGCACATATATTTCAGAGAAGTGGTAAGGTTTCATTGAGTGCCACTTTCTATTGTATTCGATTAAGATCCAAGATTCACCTCTATGTTTTGGAAGAATATTCAACCATCTCATTGTATTGAGATGAACTTCAGTACAGCCTACATCCTCCAACTAATGGCCAATCTGATCGGACTATCTAAAAAGTTGTGGACCTGGTGAGAGAATACCCAATAGACTTCAAAGGAGGATGGAATCTATATCTTTATCTTGTTAGGTTCTCTAACAATAACCGTTTCTACTCTAGCATCCAAATGGATCTTTATGAATCTTTTTATGGGAAGAGGTTTAGAACACCGATATGTTGGGATGAGGAGGAGAGAGAAAACTCAGAGGTCTAGAAATGGTTGAAGAAATAGTGGAGAATGTTGAGACCATCCAGTAGCACAATAATGATTCTCAGAGTCGAAAAAAGAGATGTGATGATAATCATAGATGAGACCAACGTTTTAATATCGGAGACATGGTATTCTTCATCATATCACCATGGAAGAGAGTTATGAGATTTGGTAAGAAGCAAATGTTTATTCCAAGGTATATCATCTCTTTTGATATCAGTGATTTCCTTGGAGAAGTGGTCTATCGACTTGCACTCCAACCGAACCTATCTCAGGTATATGATGTATTCCATTTATCACTCTTGAGGAATTACAAATTTAAACCATCACATGTTCTCAATCCATAGGTGGTACCATTGGATAATGATCCCCCTATAATGATAATATGGTGAAGATCATAGACTGTAGGTAAATTGTTAAATGAAATAAGACAATTCACCTCATCATGGTGTTGTGGTGGAACAAAATATTTTTGGAGGAAACAAGGGAATCATAGGAAGTTATGAAGCAATGTTTCCAACATCATCTTTAGTACGGGAAAATGAAATTTTGATGGAAAATTTTCTTAAGGTGGAAGATTGTAGTGACCCAGACTTTTATTAATGAGAATTCCTCTTGATCTATTTAAATGTATTATTTGGTAAAATTTTTATATAAAACATATGTACTACCTTGGTATTGTGTTTTTGGATATTAAATTACAGTTTTGAGTCGTATTGTTGCTAATATAGTTTACGAATAGTGATCAATGATTTGTATAAATTTAGGACTTTAATAAATCCAATTAATAAAGAAAAGGGAATTGAAGGAATCATTTAGTTGAATTGCTCTATATGAAGCCCATTTGTTGGAGCTCAGAAAGCATGTATCTTCACTGGGATTCACTCTTGACCAAGCCCAAGATGAGCTTCAACACCTTAAGCTTGAACAAAACCACCTACATGAGACATGGAAGTTGATAGAGATTATAACCTAAGCTATGTTATCTGAGCCACCTCAAGAGTCTATTACCATCGTACACCTTACCCATAGGTCATATAGAGGTGTTATAAGGGTTTATTTAACAATACCAATGCACTATGATTATGTAAATTAATTTTTTAAATAGAATATACAATCATTTTATTATTTTTACTTTGTAAATTGTTTTTAAAATATGACTAGTATTTTCATTTCATATAAAATTATGAAATATATTTTGGTGAACTAATGGAATTTTAAATTAAGGAAAATTTTAATTAAATATAATTATTAAAAAATTATTTATTAAATATAAATGATCAAATAATTTTTATGCATAAAATTTTATTTTTTTAATTGTTGAAAGTAGATTTTTCCAAAACCCATGAATTTTTAATATATTCCTGTTTTTATTTTCAATGTAAAAAATTCACATATATAGAAGATTATTTTGATAAAATTTATTTTTTTCGGAATCAGGACATTGAAATTATTCATCTACTATTTTTAATAATTTTTTGAGATAGTAATTTTTTTAATAATTAAATGCCGTTTACATAAATAATTTATTTTATAACATCATAACGACCCAATACTGATGTAATAAAATACTATAAACATATTTTTCATCCAATATATTTTCTCATTTAAAATAATGTAATTTAATATTTTATTTATTTATTTTAAAAATAATTAATGGACCATTCAAGACTATTTTATCTTTTTAAAATAATTTTTTTGAGAGTGTGACTCACCTCCACATAAGAATGACTAATATTTCAAGATGTTAATCCATTGGACATATATAATAATACATTTTAAAACCCTTTCGAAAACACCTTTGGAAAAAAAAGAGTTGGAATTAGGTTTTTATTAGTTTAATGTGTGGTGTCCAAAATAAAAATGATAACAAATTCACTCTCTCTTCCTATACAAACCCTCCCATGATCCAACATACTCTTCACTCAATGCATTTAGATCTCGACCAAACTCTTCCATACTCTCTATAGAATCCTCTCATGGCACCCCAATCTTCCTATATTCATCTCTAAAGACTCTCCCAAACCGTTGGGATCACATAACCAAGTAAGGGATTTCATCCTTTTTCATTTTTTTCAAGTCTTATTATGTTAATATACCCTGTAATTTTAAATTAAAAATGTTAGGGTATGATTTTTCACCTCCCACATACATCCATACTTATTTTTGAATTAAGTGATACCTATTTCTCTCTCATTAATGCCTCTCATGTACACAAATTACCTTGCTGAAATTTGGAAATGAAGTTATTTCTTCTCATTTACATTGAAGATATTCTTTTGTGTAATGAATATATATTAAATTACATATGTCAGATATGTATCTATATAACCACCTTCCTATCCATTTCATATACATATGATGTGAAACCCATTTATATCTCATCAAATATATTTATGAATTTTTATTTCTTGCCATTATGTTGCCTAAATTACACCGTAATTTTTTTCTAATCCCAGGTCATTGTATAGTGAATACCAAGCCCAATTGTCTATCAAGTCAATTCCCCTTTATGACCATTTACTTAATGATTATAGAGTTTCATGTATAAATTACACATTCATTTATCATGTAATAAATGATGTTGTTTAATGAATCACATTTATACAATTTTTATGGATCACATATGCATTAAATGAAATGATTAAAAAGGTTGTGACCTGATAGAGCTCCATTGCATTGGGTAATGAATAATATCATGATATGTCAAGTACAATAAAGGATTAACCATGATAATTCAAGTGAAAGGATGTTTTAATCATGCTCCATGTGAAATTATCCTTTCTTCATACTAATATCATGTTAAATGTTGTTTCCACATTTCCATGTTATGATAATCATCCTATATCATCCCTTTATGTTCATGTATATCTTATGCTACATTGATATTCCTACTATATGACATGTATTATATTCTTCATGTAATGACATGTTTACTCCCTTATATGGATTTATAGCTCACCCTTTTCTTATACATATCTTGTGGTTATCCCAATCAATGTTATGTACAAAGGAATGTATCTGGCCACGTAAAAGAATTTTTCAAAAACAAAAATTATTTCATGTTTAAAGTTTTTATGTAATGTTTGTAAACCCCAAAGGCACTAGAAATATTGATCATCTATGTTGTATCAAAAAAAGATTTTATGGAATAAATTTTGATTATTTGTGAAATAAAGAGCAGTGTTGTTATAATTATTTTGTGCAAATAACATGTTGATACAATTCAAAGAATTACGAACCCACGACACAAATAGATACACAACAAGTAGTTTTCCTTTTCATGTAGTGTTGTTCACCAAGACACGCACCAAAGACCTAGGCTTACATTCCAACACACTATAAAGATAATAAATGGAAAGTATCTGGTCATTGCAGGAATTGTAATATGACCAAGGTACATGTCGCAGACCAAATAATGTATACTATATTCATAGAAAATTTGAGATGCATGACAAAAAACTTGATGTAAACACCATGTAATCTTTCATCAAAGGGAAAAATAAAAATTACATTAAATTGAACAAGTGCAACATCAAATAATTATTTTTTTATTGGTAAACCATTTTGTTTTTGAAAATTTAATAATGGTTTTATGTAATTTTAAATGATGAATTAATTTAATCTAATAAAGATGTAATTAATTTTTCTATTATATATTTTCTATAAATTACGTAAATGAAGTGTGGATACCCCAACCCCAGTATCCTATATTTTGTTTTTTTACTTTATAATATTGGCGTATATAAAAAACCTGAATACACCATTATCGATCAGATTATTAGTTTTGGAATATAGATTACATACATGGTGCTTATATTTCTACCTAAAAGGAAAACAGCATAGAAACTCAATTAGTAACACACCCAAAACTATTAGATTAAATATTCATTTTATTCTAATATTCATCTTAATATCATGAGGGAAAATGAAATATAATAAATGGGTGAACTCATATGATCAGTAGGGGTATTTAATATAGAAGAAGATAATATAAACAATATGGTATGGTTAATGACAAAAAACACATTCCATTATTTCCAAATATTGAACATGATTTGGTAAATATAAAATCTGAATAAATAATTCTATATAAATAATCACTTAAGAAATAAGCTTAACCAGTGATATTCTACTAGATAAATATTCATATTATTAATCAATTAAAAATATATTAATCAGGTAATGTATATTCTAGACATCTAAAACATACTGTCAGAGCCACATCCGAGACATCTGAAAATTATTATGGCCTCAGTCAAATCCATATAGGAAAATGGGAAATTCCTGGACCAATTACATAACATTTTTCTTTCAATAGACCTACCAATTCATAATGGGGCTATAGAGGGCCTCACCTATCACATTTTATGTGTGATTAATTCCCCATATGAATGAGGTTAAACAAAAAAATTTATTCATATTGAATGAAAATAATTTTAGCAATCTGTAACCATTCTGAGTACTATAGTGAATGGTATCAAGATTTCACATCAACATTAAAACTAATACTAAACCATTTAATAAAATATATTAGATGATAATCATATGATATAAATCTAAATAAAAATATAAAATTTATCAAATTTGTTGGAATTGATGAAAATACTCAAATAAATCATCGAGGAATTCTTGAGAGAAATTAAACTTTTACTTTTCAATGAATAGTTCTTTTCGAGAAATCATAAATATTTGAAATAATTTATTTTATAATACCAAAAATTATAAAATATAGTTTATCAGGATAAAAGTACTTATTTTTTAAAAATAATGGTGTTCTTAAATAGATTATGGATGATACATGAAAATGAGTAGTAAATCGAGACGTTCCCCTCAATCAATCTTGTATATAATAAATAATTAAGAATGAAATATTGTAAAACATGTATTTACAAATAAAAGACTGATCAAATAATGTGGATTAATGAGTTTGAAATGTACACACAGAATTTAGAATAATTATATAAAAATAAATAATAATTACATTAGTTTATAGAGGTAGAAATAATAACACAAATGAAAATAGAGGTACGAGGAGAAACATTTTCCTTATGTTAAAAAGTGTACTTCACATGACCATAAAATATTGGAAAATAAAATTAAATCCATTAAGTAATTAATTTGGAAACTTTTATACCTGTATTTGATTTATTATAATTTTATTTAGTATATTTATTTTCTATTTTTGATGAATTATAAGATACAATTTTATCGGTTGGGAGTGTTCGTTTACATGGATTTCATGATCAGTTCGGTTGTTTATAAGTAATGATGTTCATGAAAATTTGGTTTAATTATATAGAATTGGAATTATATGAAATTAACGAAAATCTTGAATATTTAATAGTAATTAATATTTTTTTGTAATGACAATGAATGATTTTATATAATTTTAATGATATATGTATAGATCATTTAGGTGGTTATTCGATTTTCAGGAAATTGGTTTGTCTTGTTAATTGATATCATGTATATATACTACATCCCAAATACTAAATAACATATAATATGTATAGTAAAATATTTTTTATCGATAATTATGCTTATATGGACATCCATTGATGTGTAAATGGAGTATGAAAATGCATCGCCCATGATGTCGGAAAATCAACACATCAAGGGAGGTGTTTTCATTTATAAACACAAATAGGGAGAGTGAATAGATAGTGAGTATGGATTGTCCATTAACATGATATAATTCCAATATATAAATGATACTAGAGTTATCGTGTCACTTTTGAAGCTATGTTAAGGGAAGGATATGAAAATATTATAAATTTAAATGTAAATAAAATGTAGAAAGATGATTTTTACCTCTTGAATTATCCTCCTTTAAGAATATACTTAATGAGATTTTATTGACTACACCTGTTTTGATAATCCCAATTAATGATCATCTATATATTAATTCATTCAATTTATGATATTCTATTATCATGTTGATAATTATATTAAAGTAATCCTTGAAATATGTTAATCAATGTTTAACTATTCTTATTTGAGTTTTGAAGTAATTCTAACTCAATCGGATGTGTTTTTTCATAAAATAGATAAGTATTTAGTCACTAATTTTATTATAGCTACTGATACAGATTTACTGGTACGTAGTCTATCGATATAAATAGTCACTGATAAGTTATGTTCACTGATATGCAGAGCTACCAATATATTTAAGTCCACCAATAAGTACCTGTCTGATAGATCGTCCACCAATACAGAAACCTACCGATAGAACAAGTCTACCGGTATGAATAAGTCTACTGATACATATATCACTAGTACAGAATCGTAGTTACCAATGAAGATAGCCATTGATACATCAACCTACTAATACAAGATACTGTTACATTACTGTTACCAATAGATTAAGTCTACCGATAGAACAAGTCTACCACTATGAAGCTACAAATACAAAAAGAGCTACCAATAGAAGCAAAGTCGACTGATAGTTGGAGTCACCTTTATATAGAGTTACTGATACATAGAGCAGTGGATACTAATACCAGGAGCTACCAATACAAGATTAAACAACTAACAATATCAGGAGCTACTGATACATGATCAAAGAGCTAACAATTCAAGATTAAACAACTACTGATACCAGGAGCTACCGATACATGATAAAAGATCTACCAATAGGTCACTACTACATAAGTCAACTGCTACCAATAGAATCTACTGACAAAAGCATGACCAGTCAAACTCTATACTCTCAATACTATTTATTTATCAAACCAATGGTTATATTTTATGATTTTAATGCAATTAATACTATTTAATGATAGTTGTTGGCATGTAAGGTAACCGTACCTAGTACCCATGAAAAAGGTAATCATTATTTTTACCAGAGCTAACAGCTATAAAAGGAAGGAAAATGACTGGGAAGAAAGAGAGGAATCAAGAAATAATAAGGAACGAGAAGGGTGTAAAAAGTAAAGGCTGAACAACATTGAAAATGTGGTTCATTCGCACAAAATGGAACAAGCTACATTCATACTGGAAGATAACTATACATACACGAATCCATTCATTCTAGAGGAGAACACAAGATGCATCTTGAGTGAATAAGTACAACGAACTCTTCATGCACTCAAGCTGATAATAATGAACTTGAAAATCAAGGAAGAAAAAGACACTCTATTTTTCAGACAAAAACCAGAGAAAGACTCAGAGGAATTTCTGATTAATCAAAAGAGTCCAGAACTACACTTCTGGTCACTAGAGAATTCTAAAATCTTATCTACTCTTTTAGTGATTCTTTTATTTAAATTTAGAGTAGTGTGTAAACTCGGTATATTTTATATATACACTCTGTCTCCTAGACTAAGTTGGAGGATATCCAAATCCTCATTCAAACTCTATAACTTCCATGTACCCCACTGTGGATAGTGGAAGAGGTCATGAAAGTCCTTGACAACCTATGAGTTGTTGTTTGTTTTCCCAAATAGAACTGTGGTAAAGGTCTTTGTACCTGGACAGTGGTTTCATTATTGTTTACCCTGATCCATGGTGTGGATCAAATTTATATAACCTGTTTGAGAGGACTAAGTCTCAGATTGAGACTGAACCTCTTGGTTACATATGATGTGAATTATTGTTTAAGTTTAAAAGTATACTATATATATATTTCATATTCCACTGCTAATTAATTTGAAATACAATTTGTTTTTAAAGTTACATTGATAGTTAAATTGGAAAGTGTTTATATTTATTGTTAATTAGTAAGTTAGTTTCAAAATTAAATTAAATATTCTGATTAAATTAACTGAGACTTAATTAATTTTTGAGAAACTAATTGAACACTCAAAATATGTATAAATTCACTACAGTTTAACTTGTTTTTAAATAGGGTTATTTTAAGAGAAATATTTTTCACAGAAATTGTTAATTGGATCTCAATTCACCCCCCTCTTGAGTATCCACTCTAACAAACATTTGGTATCAAAAGATTTCTTTATTAATATAGGATTTCAAAACACTCTGTTTTTTTACTGTAATTTTAGTTTCATCATTAATGATCTTAAATTTCTATTAATTATAAATTTTATCTCATTAAACATTCTTTCTAAAATCAATCTATGGATAATAGGTTAGAAGGTTTTGCTACCAACATGCCACCTTTCATTAATTGTACAAATTATGCTCAGTGGAAATATATGATTAAAATTAAATTAGAGAGTATGGGATTTGATATCTGGACTGTTATAGAAGCTCAATATAAAATTCCAGAAACTGATATAACTACTTGGGATGAACCAACTAAAATAGATTAAAATAATAATTTTAAAGCTATGAATTCCATGTACTATGTTTTTGGAGACGAAGAGTTTAATAGAATATCTGCCTGTAAAACTGATTATGAAATTTGGGACACTTTGGCTATTTCCCATGAGGGAACAACTAATGTGAAAGAAATGATGCTGAATACCTATACTATTAAATATGATAATTTTAAAATGATGTCTAATGAGCCTATTTCTGATATGTATCTCAGGTTCAATGAGATTTTCAACACCATGATCTCTCTTGGTAAGGTTGTTCCAGCAAAGGAACAAATTATGAGGATATTAAGACGTCTTCTAGAATGATGGAGAGGCACATATTTTTCAATTAGATAATTGTGAGACATCAGCAATCTTCCTGTTAAATAATTAATTGGTAAGCTAATAATGTATGATTAAGAACTCAAGGTAAATAAGGAAGAAGATGATGAACCTAAAAGGAAGTCAGTGGCATTAAGTCTATTTCGTCAAAGATCAAGGATAGGGAGAAAGTTCACATACAAATAGAAAGATCAACAACGACAATTTCAGAATCTGACAGTGATGCTGAGATGGAACAGATAGCTAGAAGATTTAAGAAATTTTATAGGAAGAAGAAATTATTCAGAAAATCAAAATACAAAGTTAAATATGACAAAAAAGGTCATTGAAAAAAGGACTGGAAGAAAGTTGATAAAAGTGATGAAATTGTCTACTATGAATGCAAAAGGAAAGGACATGTGAAAGCTGACTCTCCAAAGTTGAAGTTCAAGAAGAAACATGACTACAAGGACAGAAAGTATAAGAAAGGAATGAAGGCCACTTGGAGTGATTCATAGGAAACTTCATGTTATTATGATTCTGATAAGGATGAAGATTCTCATAAATCTAACATGTGTTTTATGACAAACACGTCTGAGGTAACACTGGATACTTCTGCTTCAAATTCGTATTGTTTTGGAGTTGATTCTTAATCTGATTCTGAATCTAAAAACATGTATAGCGAAGAACTATTTGAATATTTTAATATGCTAGAAGAGACTTGTAATGAACATAAGGACAAGTACAAAGTTTTAAAGAAACAGCATGCTTTATCCAGCAACGTTAAATCTGCCCTTGAGATTGAAAAGGAAAAGAATGCTCAATTTATTAAGGAAAATACTGAAATAAAATTGTCTAATGAGCGGTTAAGGAAGGACTCAGAAAAATTCAAAAATTGAAAGGATACACTTACACAAATTCCAGGTAAACAAGTGGCACCAAAGTACACTAATGGTTTGGGATACCAACCTGGACAGAGACAGTTTACCAAAAATAGATTAATTCCTAAATCTGGACAAAATTCTGCTAGAACTAGTTCTGGAAATTCAAATACCTCAACTAGTTATTCACATTGTTATAGATAAAACAAAGTTTATATCCAAAATATGTTGATTCTATTAATTATATGAGACCCATAAGACATATTTGGGTACCTAAATCTTTGATTACTAACCTATCTGGACCCAAGAAGATCTGGGTACCAAAATCATTTTCTGTTTAAACCTGTTTTGTAGGAGACTTGCATGATGATTTCACACAAGAAGATATGGTACTTGGACATTGGATGATCAAGGCACATGTCTAGAGACAATTAATTCTTTAAAAGCATAATAAAGGTTGATGGAGGCTATTTCACCTTTGGTGATAACTCTAAAGTAAAGATAATCATCCTAGGCCAATTTGGAAACATTAATTCAGTTTTAATTTCTAATGTTTTATTTGTTGATGGACTTAAATGTAATCTGTTTAGAATTTCATAGTTATGTGATGATGGTTTCATTGTTATGTTTTAAAATGATTCTTGTAATGTTTTTAATTCTAAAAAAAATTTAGTATTTTCTGCCTTAAAAATGAAAATGTTTATTCTGTTGATATGAATTCATTAGCCTAGAAAAATGTTACCTGTTTAAATTATTTTTATAATGAATCTTGGATGTGGCAAACAAGATTAGGACACTAAAACGTCCATTCACTTAGAAAACTGACTAGGAAGAACATAGTTAGAGACCTACTTAAGCTTGAATTCCCATCAGAAAAAGTTTGCAATCCCTGTCGAAAGGGAAACCAACATAAAGTTTCTTTTAAATCAAAGAAAGAAGTAGCAAACTTTTCAACCTCTCGAGTTGGTTCACATGGAATTGTTTGGACCATCTAGATTTTCTAGTTTAAATTGGTTTCCCTATGTATAGGACTTAGTAGATGAATTTTCTAGATATGCTTGGGTATACTTCTTAGCTCACAAAATTGAAGCTTGTTCCTACTTTACAAAATACTCCAAGTCTGTAGAAAATCTTAGTGGACTTAAGATTATAACCCTAATAAGTGATCATGGCCATGAGTTTGAAAATCATGAGTTTGAATCTTACTACTCACATAATAGATATAGTAATAACTTTTCTTCCCCTAGAACACCTCAGCAGAATGGTGTAGTAGAAATAAGAAATCGAACTCTATAAAAAATTTCATGAACTATGCTTAATGAGTATGACCTACCTATTTATTTTTGGGCTGAAGTTGTGAATACAGCTTGTTATATTATTAATAGAGTCCTGATTAGAACTGTTCTTAAGAAGACCTTTTATGAACTGTGGAACAATAGAAAACCCAAACTTAATTACTCCAGAGACTTTTGCTGTAAAGTCTTTATCCTCAATACCAAGGATAATTTGACAAGTATGCTTCCAAAAGTGATGACGGAATTTTCCTTGGTAATTTTTTAAATATAAAATCTTATAGAGTCTTTAACAAAAGATCCAAATGTGTGGAAGAATATGTTCACATCATGTTTGATGAAACTCGTCCACATGAACCTATGTCCTCTCTTGAAAATCATGAAGATGATTTGACTGTTCTGGACCATAATGATAAAACTAAAGAACCTACTGTGATAACATCCAGTTCTAGAAATATTCCTGAATCTGCTACCATAGAACCCGAACTCAGAGAAGATCCTGAAATTTCTAGTCCTTCCATTACTAGATCAACTAGGATTCTAAATATTCATCCTATGGATGTTGTTGTTGGTAATCTTAATAGATGGACACAAACTAGAGCTTCTCTAAGAAACCAGGTTTAACATCAAGCCTTTATTTCATTGCTAGAACCTAAAATTTCAATGATGCCATAAGTGATGAATTTTGGGTAATGGCTATGCAAGAAGAGTTAAATCAATTTGAAAGAAACAATGTATGGGAATCGGTTGACAGACCTAAGTACACTTTGACAATATGAACTAAATGGGTTTTTAAAAACAAAGTTTATGAGTCTATAAATATAGTTATAAAAAAATCTAGGTTTGTTGCACAAGGATATAGTCAAGAGGAAGGTATATACTATGAGGAATCCTTTTCCCTTGTAGCTATATTAGAAGCCATTAGGATCATACTTGCCTCTTCTACTTATCTGAATTTCAAGTTATATCAATTGGATGTCAAAAGAGATTTTCTAAATGGTTTTATAATTGATGATGTTTTTGTTGAACAACCACCTAGATTTACTAATCCTCTTTTTCCAAATCAAGTTTTCAAGCTATCCAATGCTTTATATGGTTTGATACAAGCTCCAGGAGCTTGGTATGATAGACTTGGAAATTTTCTCATTTCAAAGAGTTTTTCTAAAGGTATTGATGATACATCTCTTTTTATTAAATGAATTTCTACAGTTGTTTTGATAGTGCAAATCTATGTTGATGACATTATTTTTTGATCTTCTAAACATTCTTTATGTTCTTCTTTTTCAACGAGTATGAAAAAATAATTTGAAATGAGTTTAATGGGAGAAATCAAATACTTTATTGGATTTCAAGATTTTATAAATGAAAATGGTATTATTTTAAATCAAAGTAAATACACAAGGGATCATTTAAAACATTTTAGTTTTGATAGTATTAAGAAAAATGATACTTATATGAGTATTGTCTGTAAATTGGATGCAGATGAAACTGGGAAACCAGTGGATCAAACCAATTACAACAGTATGATTGGAAGCTTACTTTACCATATTGTTAGTAGACGAGATATTATGTTTAGTGTGTGTACGTGTTTAAGATTTCAAGATAATCAAAAATAATCTCACTTACTTTCTGTTAAAATAATTTTTAAGTATCTTAAACATATTATAAATTTATGTTTGTTCTATCCAAAAGGAAAATATTTTGAATTAATGAGTTATTCAGATGTTTACTTTGCTGGTTTTATGTTGGATAAAAAGAGCACATTAGGAACATGTCATTTATAAGTAAGCACTTAGTATATTGGTGTAGTAAAAAAGCAGAATTCTGTAGCATTGTCTACTGCCGAAGCAGAGTATATAGCTACTGGTAGTTGCTGTGCACAATTTCTGTGGATGAAACACACTCTTTTGGACTATGGATATGATTTTAAGCATGTTTCAATTAACTGTGATAACACTAGTGCAAAAAATATTTGAAAGAACCATGTATCTCACTCTAGGACTAAACACATTGATGTAAGGAACAAATTCTTGAGAGATCATTACCAAAAGGTGATATTATTCTTGAATTTATAGCTACTGAACATCACTTAGCTGACATTTTCACCAAAACCTTAAGTTTGGATAGTTAAAGTTACATTATACATGAGTTAGGAATGATTAACCTTGGTCGGTAGAAACCTCCCTGATGTGAAAACCTCACCAATGTGAAAACCTCACCGATGTGAAAGCCTCATCGATGTGAAAACCTCACCGATGTAAAAACCTCACTAATGTCATACCTCACCGATGTGGAAACCTCAGTGATGTGGAAACCTCACCGATGTTAAAACCTCATTGATGTGGAAACCTCACAGATGAGATACCTCACCGATGAACCTCACTGATAATAATTCTCACTGATAAACCCTACCGATGAGTACGCAGTGTTTTAAACTTCCATGCCGCCAGAATTTGTATCATCTATATTTTCTTTTATTTTATTTATTTTTTTGATTCCTAAATGATAAAACAAAGTCATTGTTACTTCTCAATCCACCGAACCGCAAACACTTTAACCTCAAGCCTTATTCCCGAATTTCTCGAAAACTTATGTTCCTCGAACCAGAGATGAAAAAAACCAAACTCCCTACCATCAGCGATGACATAGATGAGCCCAATGCAAAGAAACAGAAGTCCAAGCTAGAAAGAAGTGGTAGTGTTGGTAGAACAAGGTCAGGGAGGTGACCAGTGAGCCCTCATTTGTATAATAGAGTTATTGTGATCGAAAAAGAGTTGTGCATGGAGTGGTTGATGGCTAGAAAGTTGTTAGTGCTCGAGGTACTGAAAGATCATAAATGGGTATATTGCTTTTCGAAGAACAATGGTCCCTATTATCCGAATCTAGTGAACCAATTTTATGAGTTTATGAGCTTTCAAAAATCAGAAGATGATAATCGAGTGATTTGTTTTGGGAATGGAAAGGAGATATCTTTTTCATCTGTTGAGTGGGATGAATGCTTGGAGGTTCCACATGAAGGTGTTTCTGGATATGTCTCAAAATCAATACCACCTACAAGTGATATATTCGATTATGAGACTTCCTTGGAAGGGCTCACCAGTAGTGGCAATAAAATACAAGTGGTGGGTGCTGAAATGGATGGAGAGGACCGATTTCTATTCAAATTTGTTCATCATGTCTTAATACCGTGGAGAGGGGTCTTTTTGAAGTTAAGATATCAAGATATCTATCTCCTACATATCTTGAGACATTGTGTGAAAGTGAATATGTGAAGATTGCTAATGTTTCAAATGGAGGACATGACTAGGCCAAAATCAAAGAATTATGCCCTATTCTTTTCCAAATTGATCTCCGTAATGATCAAAGTGAAAGGAGTAGGTGAGTATCAAAATGAGATAGTGGCAGTAAGGAATAATTTATGTATCACAAACACAGTTTTTAAATACATCGAGACAAACTAGAATCCATGGTGAAGAGATATGGTCAATGATGACAAGAATCTATATGATAAGTTCAATCCTGTGGATCATCCTTCAAGGACTAAGGATATGAGGGATCCAGATCTAGGACCTGATGAAGAAGAACTTGTGTACAGTAATGAGACTGATGAAGAAGAGACTTCTTGGGCAGATGGATGGGATCCGGATTTGCCTCCAAGTCCTACTGCTGAAATTGTATCTTCAGGAAAGGGTACATTATTAGATGAAGAGACACCTGCTAATGACGAAGACCAGCTAGTCCCTGAGAATGAAGATGAAAGGGAGAATGAATCTGAAGCCTCCGATTTTGTTTTCCAAAGTCTGAGTCCATTGATTGGAAGCTCAGTTGTTCCTGTTAAATAAGTAGTGGGTGATATGGAAGGACATGTGCCTAATCAAGAGGAGCCTTGTGCAGTTGCAGCTATTGCAGAGAGGGAGTTTATTGTAGAAGATTCTTCTGAGGAAGAAAAACCTGGTGAGAATGTTGTTTCTTTATAAGAGAATTCACCAATTGAGGGGGATAATCAAACCTGGTTTGGCAGTGTTTCAATGGCTATTGAAATTTAGGAATGGGCAGAAGACCTAGGTTTTGTGGTTTGTGGTTTGGATTATCCCGATTCTTATAATGAGGCATCCCTAAATAGACCAAAAATTAATTATGATGTTCAGACTGAATTGTTACCTGAATATGTTGTCAGAAATCATGATCTGGATAAGCTAAAGTCTTATATCAAAATCAATTTTGTGGAAGAAATAAGGAAAATCGAAGCTTCAATGGTAGCATCAATTCAATCTATTATGAATGACTCAGTAGCCATTATAGCATCTGAAAGAGAACCTATTGTGGTTGTAGCTGCTGATATGATCACCAGGGCTGACCTTGAATCTTTAAAAAATGAACTGAAAGAATATTTTATTGCCTCTATTGCTGAGTTAAAGCACTACTTTGTTGAAGAGATGAGCAATTTAGAAAAGTCTTTTGTAATCTATCTCGGTTGTAATCTGTCATCCTTTGTGGCAGAAATAGTGGATGAAGTTACAGCTTTCTAGAATCAGTTTTCTAGACTAGAAGAGGAAGTTGAAGCTCTAAAGAAATCGGTTATCTCTTTATAATCTTATATGAGTTCAAAATATAAAGATTTAGATTATGTCAAAGGTGATTTGAGAAATATGGTATCAGTGTTTGAAAGATTTATAAAATCCATGAATGATCATGTCAGTATCCAGGATTCCCATGTCAAAAATCTTATCAGTGGGTTGAATAAAAATTTCAATGAAACAGTAACTTTCTCTGTTGCTTCTCTTTCCTCCAGAACGTCGGTGGATTTGGATCATATTAGAGATGTGATGAAGGAGGATCTTGGTTCAGCATCAACCAGTAGCTCTGTGGACTCATTAGATCTGACCAAAGTGGTCACTTCTACTAGAGATACATCCAGAGTGATAATGAAGATAGTTCGAGACTATATGAGAGAAGCTTCTACCTATCAAAAAAAGTGAAAGACAAGGTATACTACTATTTCCAATGAATTTATACCAAACATAAACTCAGCAACCACATTCATACTTCAATTAGAGAACCTAATGTTACCTCCTATTAATCAAGCCATCAGATAGCTAGTCAGCAAGCTAAGGGAATTGACTCCAACCTTGGACAAATTCATAGAGGACATAGATGATTTAATATCTTCTATGGAGATTGGAGAAGGAATAATTATGGATTTCAGAAATCTTTGGGTTACTTTATTGCATGTTGATGCTAGAACTGTGATTATACCTCCAGATTTACTTGGCTCTTCCTCTACTGCTTCTTCTGTTCAGATGACTCCAACCCAAGCCATTCAAAGCCTTACTCCTATGATCACTCAAAGAACTACTTAGTACAGGCCAAGAACAGTTTCAGTGGCTCAACCTCCTGTGATCATTTCTGGAATTCATAAGCCTTCACTTGCATCCACTCAGCCTGAATCCTCTTCTGATCCCAAGGGAAAATATCACATTGAGGACGTGGATTGACTATGTGGCTATGATATTTGATAGGAATCCCTTGTATTTTTATTTCTTTCCATGTACCTTGTTGCAACATGAAATAAAAATGACTTTCTTTTCTTTCTAATTTTGTTCCTTTTCTCTTTCTTTATTCCCACTTTTTGATTATCACAAAGGGGGAGAAATATTATAAGGGGAGAAAAATTATATCTATGAATAATAACTTTTATGCGAAAGGAGGAGAAATATTATCAAAGGGAGAGCTACTATGGTTTGTACCTTTGATACCATTTTATTTAATTCCACCTCTAATACATTGAATATTTCCCATATTATATTGTTTTCACCGATAAAATTGAATTTAATGATATATCCTTTGATACATTACTGATTATTTTGAGACTATAATTTCAAAAGTTGTGATTATCAAAAAGGGGGAGATTATTGACCTCCCCTGTTTTGATAATCCCAATTAATAATCATCTATATATTAATTCGTTCAATCTATGATATTATATTATCAATTTGATAATTATAATAAAATTATGCTTGAAATATGTTAACCAATGTTTAACTATGCTTATATGAGTTTTGCAGTAATTCTAACTCAATCGGATGTGTTTTTCATAAAAAAGATAAGTATTTAGTCACTAATTTGCTTATATCTAC
Source organism: Viscum album (assembly GCA_963277665.1). Lineage (NCBI taxonomy): Eukaryota > Viridiplantae > Streptophyta > Magnoliopsida > Santalales > Viscaceae > Viscum > Viscum album. The sequence goes on along the minus strand of OY728135.1, from coordinate 1,464,685,357 downwards.
TGATACAGATCTACCGGTACTTAGTCTACTGCTAGACATAGTCACCAATAAGTTAAGGTCACCGATACGCAGATCTACTGATATATATAATTCCACCGATAAGAACATGTATGTTGGATCGTCCACCAGTATAGAAATCTACCGATAGAACAAGTCTACAGGTATGAATAAGTCTACTGATATATATATCACTGGTACAGAAGCAAAGCAACTGATGCAGATAGTCACCAATACATCATGCTACTGATACAAGCTACTATTACACAAGAGTTACCGATAGAGTAAGTCTACCGATAGCACACCTCTACCACTATGAAGCTAGCAAAACAAAATGAGTTACCGATAGAAGCAAAGTCTACCGATAGATGGAGTCATCGTTATATTGTGCTACTGATACATAGAACATTGGCTACCGATTCCATGAGCTACCAATACATGATTAAACAGTTACTGATACCTGGAGCTACTGATACATGATCAAAGAGCTACTGATATAAGATTAAACAGCTACCGATACCAGGAGCATCCAATAGGTCACTACTATATAAGTCAACTGCTCCCAATGGAAGATACTGACAATTGCTTGACCAGTCAAACTCTATACTCTCAATACTATTTATTTATTAAAGAAACGATTATATACTATTATTTATATACAATAAATACTATTTAATTATAGCTGTTGGTATGTCAGGGAACCATACCTAGTACCCATGAAAAACGTCATCATTCTTTTTACCAGAGCTAGTAACTATAAAAGGAAGGACAATGACCGGGAAGATAGAGAAAAATAATGAACTAAGAAGGAACAAGAAGGGTGTAAAAACCAAAGGCGGAACAACATTGAAAATGTAGTGCATTCACACAAAAAGGAACAAGATGAATTCATACTGGAAGGGAACTGTACATACACGAATCCATACATTCTAGAGGAGAACACAAGCTACATCTTGAGTGAAGAACAACAACGAACTCTTCATACACTCATGTTGATATAGTTGACCCTGAAAATCAAGGAAGAAAACGACACTCTGTTTTCCATAAAAAAACCAGAGAAGGACTCAGAAGAATTTCTAATTAATCAAAAGAGTCTAGAGCTACACATCTCACCACTAGATCATTCTAAACTCTTTTCTACTCTTTTACTGATTCTTTTATTTACATTTCGAGCAGTTTGTATACTCTGTATATTTTGTATATACACACTGTCTCATGTTCCAAGCTGGAGGATTTCTAAATCCTCATTCAATCTCTATAACTTCCTTGCACCCAACTGTGGATAGTGGTAGAGGACAAGTAAGACCTAGACAGCCTATGAGCTATTGTTTGTTTTCCCACATAGAACTATAGTAGAGGTATTTATACCTGGATAGTGGTATCACTGTTGTTTACCCCAATCCAGGGCGTAGATTAAATTTATATAACATGTTTGAGAGGACTATTTCTCAACTTGAGATTGAACCTCTTAGTTAAATGTTTTGTGCATCTTTGTTTATGTTTAAAATTATAATATATATATATATATATATTTCATATTCCAATACTAATTACTTTGAAATACAATTGGTTTTTAATATTACTTGGTAGTTAAATTAGCAAGAGTTTATATTTATTGTGAATCAGTAAGTTAGTTTGAAAAGTTAATTTAATATTCTGATTAAATTAACAGAGACATAATCAATATTTGAGAAACTAATTGAACACTCACAATCTATATAAATTCAGTACAGTTTAACTTGTTTTTAAATAGAGGAATTTTAAGATAAATATTTTTAACAGAAATTTTTAATTGGAACTCAATTCACCCCCCCCCCTTGAGTATCCACTCCAACCAATAGATTTGATTTGGTTATTTAAGTTATGGGATTTATTATTATATTGGGATGAATCTATACAATTCTATAGGAATTTATGGTTTGATGAGATGAGGTGGTGAGGGGTGGTATTTACAGTGGAGAAGAGGGGTGTGTTTTGAATATTTTATTTATTTATTTATTATTTTTGTTCAAAACTATGAATAGTTTGGGCATTATCACAAATAAAATATTAAAATAATTAATGGTAGTTTAATATTATGGTCATACATCTTCTATATATAACCCATGAATCAATAATTCATGTATACAACAATTATCATAAATTATCTTATTTTAATATTAAAAACAATCCATCTATTATTGAAAAATCCAAATAATTTACCATACCCATTTTTTGATGTCTTGAATTAAAAAATAAACTGTATTTTAGGAAAATAATTTTATAAATATGAGTAATTTATTTTTTAATTGAAATCATAATTTACATGAAAAATTGATATTTTAAAGTTATAAATGATTTTATGACACATTCAAAATTTATCTAAGGTCTCATAAAGTTTACCAATAATAATAAAATAAAAAATATATTAATATATGAATCTATTTTATGAATATAAATTTTCTTGTAATTGATTTTATTAATTATAAAAATTTTAATTGAATATTTATAATGTATAAAAAATACCAGCATGTGATTAATATTTTTTAAACTATTTATTAAAATATAATATGATATAAATATTTCATTTATTCATTTTACAGATACCTAAATTTTAATAATAACTTTATAGGTGAGGTTATTTTTCTAATTAAAATAGTATAATTCCTAACGATCAGAATATTATTCCAGTGGTCACATTACTATGCATTAAAAAATGAAACTAATTAGAAAAATACCTAATTATAGACAAAGTTAAATGGTGATATTATCATTTCAAAAGATATTTTTATTCTTAAAATATAATTTATAGATGTTTAAAATTTTATATTTAAGACATGTTCTCAATTAAATGGAGATAAAATGTTTTTTTCAAAAAATATCTCTTTTTTATGTGTAACATTGGATTTATTATAATCATATCACTCTAAAAAAATTGGTAGACTATAAAAATATTCCATTGAATATAATATATATATATATATAATAATTCGTTAATAGTGATTAATTTTATTTATTAACATAATTTTTCATTTTGGGAAAAAATATTTTTTATAAAAAATAAATATTAATTGTTCAATTGGATATCATTTCCAAAAAAAATTTATACATTAAATTATTTTTATTAACATATATAATGTATATTTCTATAATTTAAATAATATCTTTCATTTCTTCCGTTAATATGAATAGTTTATAACAACAACAAAATTTCATTTTTTTTATGTTCAGAGTTCTATGTAATGTAATCTATTAATGAAGATAAAATTTAAAAAGAGACATATTGTAAAATCTTAGGTTTTTAAATTCTCCCCTCCAACAATTAATTTCATCTTCAATATTTTAAATTAAACTTCAAAAAGCAAAATATGATACTTCAAAATTGTATTATGGAAGACCCACATCGTAAATAGGTTTAATAAAATATCTTATGAATAATGGTGAAATGGAATGTAGAAGTTACAAAAAAACTAGGAATTAAAATATGATAACATTAGTGTGCTGTGAAAATACAAACATGGAATAATAATCTTACCATCATGTTCTAATAGAGAGTAATGGAGAGCATCGTCATTATAATGTTAACAATAAAAAGCCGTAAATCATGTGATTAGTTGAAATACTATTGATTTCTGGGAAAAAATGTAAATATATAACATTTTTTGATAACAAAAATTGCTAGAGTTGAGGGATTATTTTAATATTTAGATAAGAACATGAGAAATTATAAATATACTTAATTTATTTCCATGACATAACTATAATCTCATCATATGGTTGTTCATTGATCTATCTTCAAATCTTCTATTACCCATAGAATTGAAATTTCAAGATGAATTTTCCATGCCATAAGTACTTTTAACAAATCATACATTCCTTATGTCATTCCATTTAACATTAAATTTTTACTGAAACTAATAAAGTTATAACCATATATAAAAGATAAATAATTTCCAATGATTAACTTGATCCATTACCCAAGTAGATAATCTTAAGGCTCATCTAAAACATGCCTTTCCACATTCAACGAATAATAATTTAGATGGGGGTTCAATAAATTTCCAAAACAAACATAATACAATGTTCTCCAAATAATATATATCATAATCCCACATACCGAAAATAAGAGTATGTTGACTCCTTAAAAAAACAATTAAATATGGGTTCTTCCATATTCCTAATTAAGAAGTACTACCGTACAATCCTTATATATTTCATGATTCATATAACCAGAGCATTATTGATTAAAAACTCATATAACTTAAATATGGAATCCTAATATATGAATATTAATCATACATCTCCATATTTCTTAGTAGAATATGATTGACCATAATCCATTAATACCTTTGGGGGTATATTCTATTGACACTCGAGATAATGATTTTCATATTTCCCATCTCCGTACAGTTTAAGCATTATACATTAGAAAAACATTTCTTACCCTTGAAATCAAAATCATGGTGTCCATTTTACGCACAAATTTAGTAACATCACATTCATTTGAATCATATGTCCTGGTTATTTATTCCACAATTATCTGATGTGGGAAAACAACTACTTATCTTCAATCCATTATCCAAATTTTTTCTTAGTTGTACTCTTGTTGTCACTCATCCCTCCGAAGCCATAATGCCTAAGAAACTCATTCACCATCTTGTTAAAACATGATATTTTCTCCTCCTATGATGTGATCCTTTGAGAGAATATTTCCATTAAAAATAATATCTTAAACCCATTGAATAAATGATCATTCTTACTCTTTAGATTATGATAATTGATGAAGTTCCCATTCCTTCTTCTAGGTTCCATTTATAAATAATTGAATAGAGTATATTAGATCATTAAAGTTTGAAACATAATGTATAATCCCGAAACAGGTGAAATACATAACATTAATTGTAAAATTAATTCATTGATAATATAATAGTGATAAATATGATTTATTTGGGGACATATTTAATTTTAAATATTTCTATAATCGTTTTTAAATGAAATCTGAATTATCTAAGGAATATCCCATATGGTGTCTCAAAACAGGTGCAAAGTATTTGCCATTATCTTATACCATATTACCCTGAGTCTGGCTCAGGATAACATGTCATATTTGTTACCCCTATGTATATATGTTCCATAACCACTCCCAACTGTTGAATCCAGACATGGATGTATTTCATTGAAGACCCCCATAATATATTCCATAAATAAATTATCAGATGTTCTTCTATGTTTTTCCTAAAATTCAATATTTTAGTTTTGTTCCCTCATCAATGTTTTCTAAACACAATTTCCAAGATTTTAACTAATCTATATTTGATACCAACTATAAATATACTGATCACAATATCTCAGAGTAGGTGCCTTACATTATTACACTGGTAATGATACAAGACTCAAACCCCAAAAGACCCTTTTTGTAGTTCTGGAATCCAGATTTCATACAAGAAGTTTATATTTCTGCATAAATGGGAAAACAACCAAGATTCATCATTAGTAAAACACCTAAAAACTCATAGAATAACTATGCAATCCATTCATAATATTCATCTACATATCTAGGGGAAATAAAACATAAAAAAGAGGGATATCATATGTTCATTAAGAAATGTAAAACAATGGATGCTAATATAAACAATATATCATGATGGATTAATAAAAATTAATTCTATTTCAATATAATCATCAAAATTGTATGGAAAGGATAAAATATTAATAAATAATTCCATATAAACAATCACATGAGAAAACAGTGTAACCATCTATATTCAATTATTTAAATATTCACTTGGGTAATAAATTAATAAATATCACTATGAGTTAATACCTATTATGGAAATCTAAATAAATTATATAATTTCCTTGACCAATACATCTATAAATAAATAAATTTTCAGCCAAAATCAAAGATGAAAATGGTCAAGGCCTTAACCAAGTCCATATTTATTTGGTCTCATGATACCTACCTATGCATAGATGAGATATATTGGGACTCAACCATAACATTATTATTACAATGAAATACTCATATTAATGGGTTTGAAAATAAACAACATATAAATATTTAATGTAAAGAACATACCACAATCTGGAAACATGATCACCAAATATTCTGAGTAACATATTGAATGGTATCAACATAGAACATCCATAATTAAACTGATCGTATACCATTTAATGAAATATGGAAGATGATTATCAAAAGATATAAGTAAAAATAGGTAAAAAATCAGTATATGTTTTAAAATATATGAAAATAATATAGTAAATCATTGAGGAATTCTTGACAGAAATACCCCCTTTACTTTTCAATGAAGAGTTCTTTTGGAAAAATCATTAATAATTATCATATTATTAATGTAAATGTATAATTGATCAAATGTAGTATTTTTTAAAAAAATTATTGATTTATTGAAATAATTATGACTCAAAATAGATTATGGTGTGTACTTGATAAATTGGTATGAAATCAAGATGTTCCCCTTAATCGGGCATGCGTATCGTGAAGAATCAAGAGGGAAACCTTGTAAAAATGTATTTAATCATAAAAAAAAGAAATGATTTCTAAATTTATACAATGAATTTAAAAGAATTATATTAATATTATTAATAATCAAATTTCGGTATATGGGGAGAAACCATAATCTAAATTAAAATCAAGGTTTCAGAAATAACCCTTACTTTATATCCGAAAGGGTTTTGCACTTGACCATAACATACTAGATAATCAAATAAAATCCATTAATTAATTAATTCAGAAATATTTATACATATATTTGATTATTTTTAATTTTATAATGTTTACTTAAAGTCATTTTAATGAGTAATAATTTACGATTTTGTCATTCGAGAGTGTTTGTTTCCTTAGTTTTCATGACCGGTTCACTTGTTTATAAGTAATGAAGTTCATGTAAAATGTGTATAATTCTCAGGAATTAGAATTATATGTTATTAATGAGTATCTATATGATCAATTTTTTTTATATTAATTTTTTTTATACCTGAGTAATATTCATCAGATATATCTTTAATGATAATCGTTGAAATTATTTTTGTGGTTTTTTGATCGTCATGAAATAGTTTTCACATATTAATTAATATTGTCTGTCTATAATGTTTAAAACATACTAAATGATATAGAATATGTATAATAAAATATTGTTAACCATAATTATTGTTTTATGACCAGCCTTGAAGGTGTTAATGGAAAATGAAAATGCATAGTCCATGAGGTGAGTAAATTGACACATCATGAGCTATGTTTCTATTTATAAAAGAATAGATAGAGAGAAAGAAGTTTGATGATGGATCATACATTAACATAATATAATTATAGTACATATATGATACTATATTTTTTATATATCTATTTATATAGGTTAGGAGAGGGAAGGATAAGTAAATAAATGATATTGAGAAAAAAATACAAATAATGAAACATGATTTTACCTCTTTAAGTTTTCACATTGAGATCCTCCTTAAGGGGATTGGTTTTTTTCATTTATGAGACAAAGAGATCCTAAAAGTGGGGTAGGATATTTTTAATGTTATTGGGAACAATTTACACAAGTATAAAGACTTGGATGGTGTGTGGAGAATATGGAGTGATTGGTGTGATTCATAGTGGAAGGGAATAGTTTTTTTAATATTTGTTTCATTTGTTTATTATTATAGATCAAGACTATGAGTAATTTTAGAATTATAACCAAATATATTAAAATAAAATAATTAATATTTTGTGGTTATGGGATTATATCATCTATGTTGGGCTCACCTATTTTGATAATCCCAAATCATGTTTCATTTAGGTAAAGCATCTTGTTTATTTTATAGGATAATAATTAATGAGAAAATCATGTTTATATCAATGTGATAACAAGGAACTTTTAATCTCACAGCATTATAGTTTAATCTTACTGTGCTAAAAATTTCTAAGTGAATAGGTCACCATTGCAAGGTCATCGTTGCATGGTCTCTGATGCAAAGGTAATCGATACAAGGTCTTCATTGCAAGGTCACCATTTCAAGGTCACCAATGCAAAGGTCATAGATGCAATGTCACCAATGAAAAGGTCATCGATGCAAGGTCACTAATGCAAGGTCGCTGATGAAAAGGTCACCATTTCAAGGTCACCGATAGAGGGTTATCGATGGAAGGTTACCATAGGAAGGTTATCGATGGAGAGTTACAGATGGAATATTACCATTGAAAGGTTACCGATGGACAGTTATCGATACAAGGTTACCATTGAAAGGTTACCGATGACTGATTCTGATGTGAACTTACTGTTAAATCCTACCATTGTAAAGGATATTGTTACCTATCTACAATACTCTTCTACACCATACATTTTCAAAATCCTCGGATTATTCTAATGGTCATAATTGATAAATTAAATACTTCTGACATTAATTAATGTTTGTTTTAGACATATCAAGAGACCGTATCTAGGGATAGTAAAATGTATGTAAAAAATCACACATGATATACTTATTCCTATTTTTAGACCTCAACTATAAATGAGAAGACCGAGGAAGAAAAGATACTGTGGTTTCATGAGTGCTCGAGTCCAGAAGCTAATAATGTGAAGAGAAGTTACAAAGAAGTAGCTTATGAATAATCTTACTTTCTTGATCAAAGACGAACCATACTACACTTATAATGTGAATCCACAAGCATCACGATAATCATTTGAGACAAAATCACTTCTTCCTTTTGTTTCTCATCAACTCTTGGTCAACATAAGAAGCAGAACACTCAATTCTTGAAAGCAAGAACCTGGAGTTCCGACACTCTATTTTGGAGACAACATCTAGAGAAAGACTCAAACAATAGATTCTTCACTCCAAGGAGTCAAGATATGAATTGAAAACACATAAATCCTTCTAAATACAAGTTTATAATATTAGCTCTATTGTGTTTCTTCTTTTAAAATTACTAAGAAGTGTGTCTGTCTGTTACACACACTGTCTCTTATAATAAGAAGAAGGATACTGAAAATCCTGACATCAAACTTCTCTTTCATCTTATTTCACATGAATTACTATGGAAGAGGCCATGGGTGGTCTGTACTATTTTTTTCCCATAAAGAACTGTGGTATTGGGTGTGAACCCTGTACAGTTTATGAAAACTATTGAAAATCCTGATACATGCTGTGTAACTATTTTATTGTCCATATAAACTACATGGTGGAAATTGATCACCAAGTGGAGTGGATTATGTCTCAGCTTGAGGCTGAACCTCTGGTTTAACTCCACTATGCTCTGTATTTTTGTTGGACTCTGTTTAATCTATTTTATACTGCTTATAATGGCTAAAACATAGCACTATTTTTCATTCACATTGATAGTTAGTTATGGATAGTGTGTGTATGTTTTTACTTCAGTAAACTAGTTTCAAAAGTTGAAGAAGTGTTTCTTACACTAATTTAACTAAGGAATAATCACACTTTGAAAATAATGTTGACCAAATAGACATTTACATCTCTACTCCCTTAATTAACTAGGCTGTTTCAAATTTTTGGGATCTTTATAAGAAATATTTTGGATAGAAATTTTATATAGGAATTTAATTCACCCCCATCCCCTATTGAGATTCTACTCCAACCTACATTTGGTATCAAAATAATTAGTTTAGTTTTTATTACTACTACCTTAACTTTTGTGAAATTCGTTTAATTCATCAACTGTTATTTTAGTTGTATCTTAAAGATCTTAAAATTCATGTCATATATAAATTTTCAGTTCTATAAAATTCTTGTTAACTATGGATGATAGAGTAGAGCTTGCGGATACTAAAATTCCACCTTTCTTTAATTTTAATAACTATACACAATTGAAATTAAAAATAAAAATGAATCTATAAAGAATGATACATGAAATCTAGGACACAATTGAAGAACAACATGTATTGCCTGCTAATGATAGGGGCACATGGTATTAGTTGACTAAAACCACCTATAACAATAATTGTAAATAAATGGATGCTTTGTACTATTATCTAGGTGAAGAATAATTGAATAGAATATCTTCTTGTAAAACTGCTATTTAAATTTGTGATACATTATCTATTTATCATGATGAAACAACTAATGATTAAAAAGGAAATTAAATACCTAAAATATTAAATATGATAATTTTGAAATGAATTTTGATGAACCTATATCTAAAATTTATCATAGGTTCAATGAAATATTGTATACCATGAGTCTTCTTGGGAAACCAGTGGACAACACGGATCATATTTTGAGATTGCTTCGATGCTTACCGGACAGATCGAGAGGAACTTTGGTTTCTATCCAAGAATCTTATAACATAGGCATGTTACCAGTGAATGAAGTAATTGGAAAGCTTATGATGTATGACGAAGAGATTAAGGTAAATCAAGAAGTATATGAACAACTAAAAAAGAGATATGTATCATTCCAGACTGCTACCTCAACGAAAAAATATAAGGAAAAATCACATGCTCTTATAGACACATCCACCCGTGATGACTCATATTCTGATAGTGACGATGAGATGTCTTGTCTTTCAAGGAGATTCAAGTAGTTATACTGCAATAAAAATTTCATTAGAAATTCAAACTTTTAAAAAGGTATGTTAATAAACGACAGTGAAAAAAGGACATAATGTGGGAAGATTACAGAAAAGATATTATCTTTTATGGGTGAAAATTAAAAGGACATGTGAAGGATGATTTCCCCATGCTTAAAAATAATAAGAAATATGAAGACAGTGGAAAGGGATAAAAAGGAAATAAATGCCACATGGAGTGACTTAGAAGATATCTAAAGTGAACCTTACAATTCTGATATTGACATTAACAAACATGAAACCCATTGTTTCATGATCAAAACAACTGAGGTAAAAACCAATTCTTCTGCACATAATGCTTACTATTTTGGGATGGAAGGTGAATATCAATGATTATAATATGACTAAGTATGAACTATTTGAATATTTTTGATTTCTTGAGGACACCTTTGATGAACTAAATGATAAATATAAAGGATTGAATAGATAAAATGCTTTAAATTCCAAATTATACATCTGATCTGGATATTGAGAAAGAAAAATGTGCTCAATTGTTAAAATAAAATACAAAACATAAACTATATAATGAGTAATTAAAAAGAGATCCTGAGAAGTTTACTATAGGTAAAGATACATTGACTCAGTTTCTAGGGAATCAAATATGTTCCAAAATACACAACTATTATAGAATTTAAACCAGGACATAGAAGGATTATTAAAACTAAATTTGTTCCAAAATCTAGACAGTTCACTGCTAGTTCATGTTATGGACCATCTTTTAAAATTAAATTCTCTAAAGTACCGAAAAATTTCTTCATGTCTCAAAAACATATTTTTTTTATTTTATAAAACCATTGAGACAAGTATGGGATCACAAAGTTTTATGTTCTCACCTCTCTGGACCCAAGAAAATCTGGGTACCAATGTTACCCTACACATAATATGTTATGCATGAAAACTATTTAAAGAGATACTGTATAATTCTATGGTACTTGTAATGTGGATGTTCAAGATGCATGACAGAAGACTAATCATTCATCATGAGATGAATTATTGTAGATGGTGGACATGTTACGTTTGGTGATAATTAAAAAGGTAAGATCTTTGGCTTCAGCCAAATTGGAAACCCTAATAGGGTATTAATTTCAAAAATATTTTTTTGATGCGATAATGTAAAATTTACTAAGTATATCTCAGTTATTTGATGATAGATTCAATGTAATATTTGAAAATTATTAATGTAATATTTTTAATTATAAAAATGATTTAATATTTACTGCTCTTAGATATGAAAATTTATATGATGTTTATTTAAATTATTTAGGTATGAATAATGATTAATGTTTAAATGTGTTTCATAAGGAATCCTGGTTATGGAACCGAAGATTAGGACACTACAATTTTCACTCACTTAGGAAAAAACAAGGAAAGGTTTTGTTAGAGACTTACCTAAATTTGTAATCCCTCTTAAAAAGTGTGTAATCCTTGTCAAAATGGAAAACAACATTACGTTTCTTTCAAAACAAAGAAAGAATTTTATACTACTCAACCACTTGAGTTGGTTCACAAGGATTTTTTTAGACCATCTAGACATTCAATTTTAAATAGGAAGCAATATATTTAGGTTCTTGTACATTATTTTACTAGATATACTTGGGTATATATTCTAGCTCACAAAAGTGAAGAATTCACTCACATAATTAAATATTCCAAGTATGTATAAAATCTTAGTGGACATAGAATTTAGACCTTGAGAAGTGATCATGGCCATGAGTTTGAAAATAATAAATTCGAATCTTTTTTCCCACAAAATGTTTATACTCACAATTCCTCTTCTCTTAGAACACCTCAACAAAATGGAGTTATAGAAATTTGGAATAGGAAACTTCAATAGATTTCCAGGACTATGCTAAATGAGTATAATCTAAGTATCTATTTTAGTCTGAAGTTATTAATACAACTTGTTAAATTATCAATAAATTCTTAATTAGACATGTTATTAAGAATACCCCTTATGAGATTTGGAATAATAGGAAGGAAATGGTTAATTACTTTAGATCTTTTGGTTGCAATGTCTATATCATTAACACTACGGATAATCTTGATAAGTAATTTTCCAAACATAATGAAGAAATTTATCCAGGTTACTCAATCACTATAAATCTTATTGAATATTAATTAAGAGAACCAAATGTGTGGAAGAATCATTTCATGTCAAATTTTATGAGACTGATCTACATGATCACAAAACCTCTGTTGAACATCTTGAAAAATACATGTTAATTCTGGAACATAATGATAAGGACAGTGAACCCATAGTGAAAATAACCAGTTATGGAAATCATCCAAAATCATTTCATGGTGAATATGAACCTAAAAAAATCATTAGGAGTTGAGTTCAACTCTTTCTAGAGGTATTATAGCTATCAATAATCATCCTTTAGATGTGGTAATAGAGGATTTAAATAGAGGAACACAATCTAGAGATTCTCTGTGAAACCATGTTGAACATCAAGCCTTTATTTCACAACATGAACATAAAAATATCATTGATGCAATTAATGTTGAATTATGGGTGATAACTATGCAAGAAGAATTAAATCAGTTTGAATGAAACAAGGTTTGGGAATTAGAAGAAAGTACTAAAGACACTTTGACCATTGGCACTATATGGGTGTTTAGAAATAAAGTTGTTGAATCTGGAAACACAATTTGAAACAAGTCTAGTCTAGTTGAACAAGGATATAGTCAAGAAGAATGAATAGACTATGAAGAAACCACTTCACCTGTAGCTAGACTAGAATCCATTAGGATATTACTTTCCTATGTAGCTCATATGAATTTCAAACTTTATAAAATGGATGTCAAAAGTCCATTTTCATGTGGGTACATAGTGGAGTATGTACTTGTTGAAAACCCCCTTAGTTTTATAAATCCCCATTTTTCAAATCGTGTCTTCAAACATTCAAAAGGACTATATGGTCTGTAACAAGCTCCATGATCTTCATATGACAAACACTTTTCTTTCCCGATTTTTAAAGGCTTTACTAAAGGACTAGAGGATCCTAATATTTTTATTAAAAGGATTTCCAAAGATGTTTTAATAGTACAAATTTTTGTAGATGACATTTTTTTTGGATCCTCGAAAAATTATTTATGCACTGATTTTACAAAAATGATTCAAGATGAATTTGAAATGTGATTAATGGTGGAACTTAAATTTTTTCCTTTGGTACATAAACTTTTTCAAAAGAAAATTGGTATTTTTTTAAATCATACCAGATATAACAATGATATTTTTAAATGTTTTGGTTTGGAAATCAATAAATGTATTGATACTCATATGAGTACCAACTGTATGTTGGATGCTGATGAAACTGGTTAACCAGAAGATCAAACCATTTAGAGAGGTATGCCTGGAAGTCTAATATATCTTACTACTATTAGAATAGATAATATGTTCATTGAATGATTTTGTGCTCATATTCAATCCAATATTAATGAGTAACATTTAACTATAGTTAAAAATATATTTAAATATCTCAAGTATACTTCAAACTTAATACTATTCTATCCAAGATGACAATCATTTGATTTAATAAGTTATTCAGATGCAGACTTTGTTGGTTGAAAGTTAGATATAAAGAGAACCAATGGAACATGTCACATTATAGTTAATTCACTAGTATCATGGTGTAGTAGGAAACAAAATTTTGTTACAATATATACTACAGAAGATGAATATATAGTTTCTAGAAGCTGTTTTGCTCATATTATATAGATGAATCACACTTTTTAGACTATGGATATCAAATAAAATATGTCTCTATAAGGTGTGATAAAATAAGGGCTATCAATATCTTTAAAAATCTAGTATCTAATGCTAGGACCAAGCACATTGATTTGATAGATCACTTCTTGAGAGATCATTATCAAATAGGTGATATTTCTCTTGAATACATTGATACTAAACTCTAATTGGATGATATATTTACAATGCCTTTGAATTTTGATAGGTTAAATTACATAAGAAATGAGTTAGGTATAATAAACGGTAAACAGTTTAACATCACAATTGGACCTCACCATTGGAAACCTCACCATTAGAAACCTCATCGTTAGGACCTCACCGTTGGACCTCAATATTAGAAACCTCATTATTTGTAACCTTGCTACTGTACCTCACTGTTAGAAACCTCACCATTAGAAAACATACTATTAGAAACATCACCATTAGAAACCGCAATGTTGGATCTCACCGATAGACCTCACTATTAAGAACCTCATCATTGGACGTCACAGTCAGGAACCTCACCGTTGGACCTCACCGATAGAACTCACCGTTTGGAACCTCACCGATAGACCTCACCAATAGGAACCTCACCAATAGACCTCACTAATAGACCTCACCATTATGAACCTCACTAATGGACCTCATTGTTGTTAACTTACCGATAGTGGATGTTTTCAGGACATAGTTTTTTTGATCTAGCATCTGAAATGTTATCTCTATTACTTATCACTTTTATCTTATTTGTTTTTTAATCCCTAAGTGATAAAATTAATGTGCATACCACATTTCGATCTACCTCAAACTCTCTCCAGAATCTCTTTCTCCCTAACCTCATATCGTAACCCTTTTAAAAAACCCTTGAACCACTCTAGACCACATGGAAATGGTGAAGATACCATTGGTCAGTGATGAAGGGGGTGCACTAAATCCAAAGAAACCTCGAGCTGAGTCGAGCAGTGGAAGCCAGGCTGTGGAAAAGCCGATCAACCCTCATATATGGAAGAGGGAAATAATAATTGAAAAATGGATCAGTTTTAAATAGTTAATGATGAGAAGATCATTAGTGATAAATGCACATGATGCTCAAGGCTGGGTTGAATTCTTTATAAAAAACAATGAACCCTATTACCCAAAGTTAGTGAAGGGGTTTGTTTTGAGTTTTTAAAGTTTGAATAGACTATGGATGAGAACATAATTTCTAAAAGGGTAAATTGAATGGGTATTTATTTTTCTTCTATTTAATGGGATGAGTGTCTGAGAGTAACACATGAAGGGATTTATGATTACTACTCATGAGTGGTGCCTCCCACTATGGAGTTCTTTTGTTGTGAAGAAGCCATAACTGAACTAACATGGAGTTGGATCCCTAGGAAAGTCATTTTTACTGAGATGGGATGAAAAGAAAAGTTATTGTTTATGTTTTTCCAGCATGTCTTGAGTCCCAAAAGAGGGTCCTTTTCTACATTTAAATTTCAGGATATATTTCTCTTGTATCTATTGAAGCATGGATTGAAGATTAATTTTCTTAGGCTGCTAATGATTCAATTAAAGGTTATAAAAAATCCTAGTTCCAAATATCATTCCTTATTTCATGAAATATAGATATCCATGATGGTGAAGGTGAAATTATTTTCTAGAGACAAGGAAGAAACAATTATTTTAAGGTACAACTTTTTGAACTACAAACTAATTTGAAAGGTGATGAAGCTAAATTGGAACCCTTCGAAAATAAGATGTGTGCATGATGAGGATAAGATATATGAGGAACTAAACCATGTAATTTAACCTACAAGGCCTAAGGACAAAAGAGATCCTGGTCTAAAGCCTGGTAAAGTAGAGCCTACATATTCAGATAATGATGGAGAAGCAGCTGTTGTGCTAGAAAGAGAGGATCCTCCTATAGATGACAGTAGTGATCCAGATCTTCCCTCCAATCCTCGTTCTAATATTTTATACCTTGGTGAGCCTATTCCACCAAAGATATTTCTTAGAAGGAAGACAGTCCTAAGGGACATTAATTATGAAGAGACTAGTGAAGAAAAATGGGATGAAAATGTCATAAGAGACATTATAGAAACCTCAGACGAAGATGAGAACGCTGATTCTTGTCATGCTGACATTGAGACTACTGCTAATGTGAGTGAATAAGAATGTCTTAGTCTTAGTCCTCCGATAGGGAATATGGAAATGGTTGAAAGTGTAGATGAATAATTTTATAATTCAGTTGAGGGAGGAATTGTTTTGGATGTTTTTGAAGATTCTGTAGAGGAAGTGGAAGTGGACCCTTCTGTTGATGCAGTTGCTGAAGGAGGTATGACAGAGATGAATGTGGATGTTCAAGAGAATGATCCAAGTTTGGGGGAGGAACCTGTTTCTATAGGTTCTTTTTTTGTTTCTCATAGAATAGTATATTGGTCAGAAGACCCTAGATGTGTGGTCTTATTATTATATTATTATGATTCCAATCATGACCATCCTATTATAAGTCCTCCAATTCCTATTGTTTCTGAAACTACTATAGTGAAGCTAGTCGTTCTTTTGCCTCGGGACTATTTGAAGAAGGAGGTTTTGGAATCCATAAAATCAGATCTGAAGAGAGACCTTGATTAGAGATTTTTTGGTTTATAAATGGATATGACTCAAAATCAAGAATCTATAACCTCTACAACGGAAAGACTAGTTTTTACCTCTCACTCTATCCTGCAAGAGGACGTAAAGGATTGTTGAAATCAGATCATATCCATGGAAGATTATATGGAATCTGTTAAATAATATATTGCTAGATTAGACTATTCTATGGATTCAAGGGCTCAAGTTGATAGAGATCATAGATCTGATAAAATTGTGTTTTAGAAAATGTTCACTATGTTTGAGGATATTGAGAAGTATATGGAGACATGTGTGAGTGGAAATGACGTTGATGGGGAAAGGCTGATCAGTGGGCTTACAAAATATTTTAAGGAGACAGTGTATTTGACTATGGAACCTCTATGTTCATCTACTTCATCTTCATTTGCTCCACCAGTTGATCTAGAATCATTATTGATGATTCTTAGTGAAGAAGTGGAGAAGTAATCTGGTAGAAGTCCCTGAGACCCTCAGTCTATGATTTAGTTTATTTCCACTGCCAGAGAAATTCGTAATCATATGGAAAATTATTTGAGGGAAGCATCTCAAGATCCGAAGTCCATCAAAGAGAAATTTGATTTCTATTAAAAATGGGTTTATACTAAACATCATATGGATGGTCACTTCAAATTTTTGTTGAAGAACATGAAGATTCCACCTGTCACTCATGCATTTAAGGATTAGGTAAGAAAGCACAGAGTATTGACTCATACCTTAGAGAAATTCATGGAAAATATGGATAATATTATTTCATTTAGGGAGAGATGAGTATGTATTACTATGGAATTCAGATATCTTTTTTTACCCTTCCCCCATGTGGATTGCACTCCCATCATTGTTCCTATATACTTTCATTCAACCTCGACTTCTTTAGGATCTACCAGTGTTGCACCAATGATGTCTCTTACACAAGCCATCAGATGTTTGACCCCTATGATTCATCATAGATCTATGCACTATAGTTCTACTGATGCTTCTATTGTAGCTCCTCCAACCCTGCTAATTTCCATCCCTCGGACTATCCCCCAATCTTCAAAACCTACCTCCTCAACTCCCAAATAAAAATCTCTCTTGGAAATCTTTGTTATTAATTTAATTTTTGATTTCTTATTTGATCTGGATCTTTATAACATGTTTTTATATTATACTTTTGCTTCCTTACTATAAAATTCTCTTTTTCTTGTATTTGTAAATCATAAAGGTGAAAATATTTAAGATTCAAGGAATATGGCTCTCGAAGCTCTAGAAGGCGACAATGCTGATAACCCTAACCGGGATATTGATGCTGAGATCTCTAGGGATAAAAAGGCGCTCAACCTGGGTGATGAAGACCAAATCGGTCACTCCGATCTCTTCAGTCTGTGTGCGAAGCGTAGGTCTGAAAAAGAAGTGGTTTAGGATACCTATGAACATGGTAAAAGCTTTGAAGACATGGTTAAATGGGCTAGAGGACTATATTTCATAGACTGTGAATCACCCAGACCGGGAATATTAATAAGGAAAGTTTGTATCGCTCATGTGGCGGCTAATCAGGATGCTGTTGAAGAATGATTCAAGCTGTACAAATTTTCAATCATCACCCGTGGTGTAATTCCAAACGGTGTCTGGCCCTGGAAGTTTCATGATCTCACAAAAAGGTTGGCAGAGCTCTAGGGATTCAGCTACTGGAAGATGATATCAATCGGAAGTGTCTTTTATCATGTGGTATTTCCCTCTGACGAATGCAAAAGGTGCGCATGGAGTTTGGGATCTCTTCATCTATATCCTGGATTTCTGTGGATTCATGAATCGGATTGGAATTTTGATCCTAACATGGGGAAGAACACATTTTCCCAAGTATGGATACGAATTCATAATCTTATCTGGCTTTATTGGCATCCACAATTGCTATGGGATATATCCTCCTCTGTTGGTAATCCAATTTGGCTTGAAAAGAAAACAAATAACCATATCATTGTTCATTATTCTATGATTCTAGTTGAGGTAGACATGTCAATGGTTTTAGAGGAAGATGTGGTATTCACAACTAGGGATGATTGTATTAAACTGGAAATAGGTTATAAAAGGAAGCCAAAATTCTACTCTAATTGTTACATCTTTGGGTATGTTCTTTATGATTGCAACAGTAATAAAACCTTATCTACTTGTAAAATTAGAGGACATGATTCTGTGAATTTTTGAAAAAAGAAAACTAAGAAGGGACCTCTGAAGACTAACAGTAATGCACAGGCTCATATTGAGAAGGATAATGATCATCCTAGCTCTTTGGAACCTGGCATGGTGAATGATCATCCCGGTCCTTTGGAACCTGTTACTGATGAATCTATTGCTGATAAGGACAAGGTGGTCAATACTGATAATGTAGAGGATAAACAGGATACTGAGATGGATCCTGAGTAGGAAGCTTCTGATCCTAGTAAGGGAAGCTCACAGGAAGACTCTATCCCACTAGAGGGTTTTGTAAACAAGTTTAGCCATGAAGTACCTATGGAACCCCTTCTGGGATCTAATGAGAGCTTGGAAAGGCAGCCAATACTTACTATGGTTGAGGTTTCTGGCACTCAGGTTAGTAACCTGGTTGTGATGGAATCTCCTTTGGAAGGAGATGAATTGTCACAACTCCCAACTGATGCAACATGAGAGTTTTCACAAACTCATCAATCTAAGGTTGCTAAAATAAATCTACCTCTTACTTTAACTATGCCTATTGAATCTAGGAATAGGTTTAGCACTCTCTCTGATGATGAATGTGAATACTCCAAGGATGAGAATGCAACCGAAAAGGGAATGGATGACATTAAGTCACATTCTAAGGAATTCCTTGCTCCAAGTTATGCTGGACCCTGTACTAGATAGAGGTCCTCTAATCAATGAAGCTAGTCTTCTGGAACTGCCAGGGTCTTGGGAATTCTCCCACGGTCAGGACCCTGAAGCACTTTATCATGACCAATAAACCCATGTAACTGGGTATTGCTGAACCAAGGTTGAAATTTGAAAGATGGATGGCATTTAATTGGAATGATTTGGGGTATTCCTTAATTTCAAATACTCAATTGGAAAATGATTGTGAATCCTTATCAGTGCTCAAACACAATAGTGTTACTATTGACTCTTTCCAAAATGACCAACAATCAATGACCTTTTTCTATAGTATTCATTCTAAGTCACCATGTGTATCCAGTGCCTATGATTTCAATAAATATACCAAAATGAGACTATTATAGAACACTTTGATTACAATTTATGAGAGCATGTCTATCAGATGGATCTTACTTTCACGATTTAATGCCATATTGAGGTATAAGGAGAAAACTGGACATAACTTCTATAGGGCTTCAGCTAAGGATTTCTCTTCTTGTATTGATCATTATAGACTTTATGAAGTCCCTATTTCAGGTTCAAATTTCACCGAGAGAAGACACACTCTTAATGGTAGACAAGAAAGAAAATTTGATAGGTGCTTTGTGCAATTGGATTACAGGAGTGATATGATGGAAATTTCTGGCATGACCCTTCCAAAAAATCACTCTGATCATAACCCCATACTGATTGATCTTCGCTTTAGTAATTTGAGGTCAGCACCATTACACTTTAAATTCAAAAATGCTTGAATGGTTCTTCCAGGCTATAGGGAAGTAATTTTGGAGGATTGGGAATCAAATATAGCTGGTAGTTTTTTGCACATCTTGTCTTCCAAGATGAAAGCGGTGAAATACAGGCTCAAAATATGGAGTAAGAACTCTTTTTCAAATATTGGAAGGGATATCAAAGAGGCTGAATCTCTTTTGTTAGGCTGTTAGAATATGAATATGAATCAAGATATGCGCTCTTCAGAATAGATACAAGCTGCCTCCAAACTTGATAATCTCTTGACCCTAAAGGAGAACATGGACTGCAACCAGTTTAATGTTAAATGTCTTAAGGATGGAGATATAAATTCCAGATTGTTCTATTGCATGCACCGGGAGAAAAATGTAACACCCCGAGATTTTATGAAAAATATTATTTTAATTTCATTAATGTCTTGTGTTGTATGCTACACCAAGATTACCTTGTTCTATATGCAACACCGTATTAGCTTGCTGTATAAGCAACACTATTCTTGGATCGTGTTACACACAATTTTGATAATAGTTATTCTACGAAACATTGAGTATATATATATATATATATTCTATGTATAAATGAAATATGGTTGGATTCTTTTATACGAAACAACGAAGGATTCTTGCACAACACTCAACCCTCACTTGGCTTGCATTACACGCAATCGCGACCTTCCTCGATAGCGTGTGTTGTACGCAATACCGGATTTTACTAAACAATGATATATTATTATAATATTATTATGAACTAGTCGTTATGAATAGTATTAACTATATTTTGAATTTTATAACATTATTATTCATCTTAAAAATTTTCTAGAACATGGTATAAGAAAAAAATAATTTTTTCGGGTAAAATAAGTATTTTTCTAAAAAAATGAAATTTTGTCGCCTTTTGATGGCGCACCCACATTAAATATAGTTTTTGACATTTTTATAAGTTAAATTTGACAAAATAAAATTCTTCTTTGGAATCAAGAAATAAAAATTTACTTTGGATAAATTTTTCATTTTATTCCGGTAACTTTCATATTTTGATGAATAGTAAAAACACGCTATATTTTAATTAAAAACAACTTTTTTCATCGGAATAATTTATATGGTTAAATTATAATATTGAATGGTTTTAAAGTATAAATAGAATATATTTTTACCATTTAATATAATGTATTTCATTATCATTGATTTTACATTAAATTCGTAGGTTAAATCAGTTCAATCTTTTGCAATGTTTTAAAGAAAAACCCGTTTTCTTTCGACAACGGGATTAATTTTGATTTAATGTATGTAAATTTTTTGCATTGAATTTGGAAAAATTTATTCCATATTTGGAATCACTGGGTCCAAATTATCTTAATAAGATACTTTTTATTTTTGAGAATTATGAATAGTAACTACGGTAAATTTTATTTACCATAGTTAAAGGTAAATCGGGTAATTAAGGGTAAATATAATATAATAAAATTATCCTAACACATGCAAAAATTCTATTGGATGGCTTAAAGTAGACCCATATAACCTAAGGGTCGGATTAGATTCATTTTTCGGACTTTTGACCATGAAAATAATTTAATTATTATTAAAACCAAAGAAAGTGACAACATGTCACTCTCTTAAAGCTTATAAGTATAATAATTTTAATTTAGTGATAAACATCATAAAACTTCAAACATGAATAGTCTCCAGAAAGATAATAAAATTATCTACATCATGATAATTTGTTTAAAATTTTTATGGATTAAATAATTGTCATTAATGGTGATACATTAATGATACAGAAATTATTTATTAAGTGGGAAATAAGTAATATAGTTTTTATTGAAATAATAATACCCATTAAAAGGCCCAAAAACCTGACCAAAACTTATTGGTAGTGTATATATACACCGTAATCATCCAATGACCCTATATATAACCATTTTTATCCTTATAAAAGTTATTATGACACTTATATTATTTTATTTTAAATGATGCCAAAGTTGTCACCTTCATAATTTAATAAATATAACAATTTAAATATTGTGCTTTTAAGGTGATAAATTAGAGTAAAAGTATTATTGTGAAAGGTAATAGATTTATCTTCATCATAGGATTTTATTTGTAATTTTTATGCAACAAATGAGTATATTAAATAACTATACAAAAATGTTGCAGTAATTATTTTATTAAGAGATAAACCAAATAAATGGTTTTAAAAATAATAAAATAAATATTATATGAACTATTTAATGTGATCCATTAATTTTATAGATACATATGGCCTTTTATAAATCTATTAAAGATTTTAGTTCGAACATTTATTCTGTATTTATTTTATTTAAATTCAAATAAATGAATAGTATCAAAATTTACACTATTGTTATTTTATAAAAATAACATATTATAAAATTGTTTAAAAATCACAAAAATATTTAAAAATTATAAATTTAAATTTATATGGTTTATAATGTTATATTGTAAGCAATTATGGAAAAGTAACAACAAATAAGTAATTATTTGTTATAATTTAAAATTTAGAATTGTATTACCACAAATAAACTTAAATAGATTAAATAAGGATAAATCAAAGTGATAAGGTTTAAAATAAGATCCAAAAAGGTCTAAATTTGATTGGTTGATGAGATTACAACCCTATATCATCTGATCTATGAATATGAGTCATTTTTGGAGGTTTTTATGTGGGTCTAGATTTATTATAAATTAATATTTTTAAGAATTCCAAAGGTGCCCCTCTCCTCCCTTATAAAAGGGAACCTCCTCCCTCTCTTCCACACACCACTTTGAGCCTTCAAGCTTGGCCAAACCCTGCCTAATTCTCTTCTCCACTTCCATAGAAACATCCTAGAGCTCCTAGTCTTCTTCAAAGACTAATTTTAGTGCCCTAAGAGGAGGTCTCAAAGAGGCGCTTCAAAGAAGAGAAGGTTCAGATACGTACGAAGCATATCGGACCTAAGGTAAGAGATAATTTTTCAAATCTCATTTTTATCCGAGATTGCTTATTCGTAAATATTACTGGGTTTATTGCTATCATAAATGTCCATGTTTTATAAAAGAGTATTAATGTATGTTTAAATCCATTTTACCCATTTTTGACTTTTACTACATGGTATGTATGAAATCCTTCATTTACGAGTTACTTTTTGACTTTTCTGTCCAAATTACAAGACGAATGTTTTTTTTAACTTATATGGAATGAAATGATTTTTACTGTTTTATAAAGCCATATTTTAATGAAGCTTCCACCAAAATATTTCATGAAGATTTTCAAAAAAATCCTTTTCTTTTAAAATTGAATGACATTTTGTGAAAAGAAAATGATTTTGAAGAAAAAAGGATATTTTCCTCAAGAATTCATTTCAAGTGTTTTATCAAAACCATTTTCCATCTAAGATGACATTATTTTCATATGTGTATGTTTCAAGTATAATGTCTCTATGATTTACATGGTTTCTCTTTTCTTATAATTAAATGATATCCATTTCTTTTATATGGATTATGTGATGATGTGATGATGTTTATGAACCCCATTTTATTTATTGGGTTATTATGAATGATGTATGTTTATTTTTGGAACAAGTAAGAATGATTTCATTATGAGATGGGTGAGACCTATATCTCCCTCCAATGCATTGGGTAAAGATTTATATCTCATGATATAGACATGGTTGGAACGGCAAGTTAAACTGGTTCAGTAATACCGGACTGGAACGAGGAGTGAACTCGATTCAGAAAGGGACTTTGTCCACTAAGATAGTCTTGGCAGCAATGCCTTGGCTATTATGGAAATGATATCATGTGATTAATGGTTTCCACAATTACATGTTTTATTCCCATGCTATTTTATCATTCATAATGTTTCTTTATGATCTATGCCTTACGTACTTCTATGTTTTTTGTCATTTCGCAAGCTATTGATGTTTAAACATTATGTTGATGTTTTTAAGTTCAAATGTTTATGGTATGTTTTATTTTATCCATGCTTACCCTTAATGAGAATTTGAGCTCACCCTTTTTATGTTTTCTTTTCCACAGGATATAAATAAAGGTTTTTAGGTAAGAAAAAAATGGGAAGATCTTTATGGGAGATGTTGAAGATCTTTCACAACGATTAGAAGATTACGTTCCAAGTTTCCAAAGACACTAAACTATTACGGTCCTTGTGTGTCTGTTTTTGTTATGTATTAAGTATTCCACTAAAGTAATGTAATGTCCATGCACATCAAGCTTCAGGTCTCTACAGTTGGAATCAGAGGAAAGGTTTAGTCAACCATTAGAAACTCGGATGCGAAAACATTAGTGAGATCCCTAGAGATATTTCTAAGGTATGTCTAGGGATGTACCTAAGGATAAGTATACGTATAGGATATAGTACTAGAACTAAAGTAACGATATTATAATTTAACCTAAGATGTTAGATATTGTGGGTGCTCCCCCTTTACTATGTTGTTTTCCCTAGCATGATTTTTGTCTCTCACACTATTCTTTTTGGGTTTTTGAAAATGGCTAGAAATAGGAAGATTCATGATATGGAGGATATAACAGACAATGGAATGATATTCTTCATGATAAACCAAATGAAATGGGAATTGGAAGTCCAAACATCGTTATTATTCCTAATCAGAAATCTCAAAATATGATCAATAATCTCATCTTTGGTAAGTTTCCCGACTCAGATAATAAGAGAAAGATGGAGTTTCATGATGATCATAGAGGAAAGAAAGTTAAATTTCCCACATGTAAATCTTGTGGGTAGAGGCATCGGGGAGATTGTTTCAAAGGAACTGGAAGATGCTTTGGGTGTGGAAAAGAAGGACAGAAAGCTAGTAAGTGCAAAGGAAAAGGTTCTGTTAACACCATGGATGAGGATAATGGTATTTCTATGACACCAAAAATGGTTAAATGTTTTAAATGTGGGATGTACAAGCATTATGCAAACCAATGCCCTAAGGGAAAGTCTCACGAAGAGAATCAGTACGGTTATATGGGAAGTATTTATGTTGATGATGATGAAGAGACTACAAATGATATGTGAGATGCAAGAATTGTTGAAGCTCGGTCAATGGTTTAAGAAGGTAGTGGAATGATTGTATGTTTATCGAGAGTTATGTTGTATAGTTAAAGGTACTATGGAATAAAGAATCATCTAAGGATTGTTACACTATTTTTTTTATAAAAGTATTTGAAATTATATGTTGAATGGTACCAGTAACCATGGAAGGTTATTCAGATATTTTTGTAATGTAGATGATATGTGCATAATGAAGGAATAAGAAGATAATGAGATGTTTGATTGTATTCAGGAGCTCATGATTGATTAGAAGGACTATGTGATATCATGATTTGAGTATATAGAATTTTGTGGATTTTGGTATGTGGAAAGTGTTATCTTTTAACTACATTCAAGTTTTCACTATGGTTCAATGGGTATTCATTTTCAAGAGAATACATGATTAAGGCCTTCGAATGTTTGGAATGTGACCAACAAGACATATCTTATGATATATGGGGATCAACGATGGTATTAAATCTCTGGTAATCATTTTAACTATATTATGAGAGTGTACTGCAGTATTATGGATAATCCTAAAGATTGGAATGGATTATGTTGTACATAAGTTAGTATTGTTTAAGGATATATGTTTTTTCGATATTGTTGATGGGATGTTATAGTAATATAGTTTTAGAAAAAGGAAAACCTGCAGGATGGGCGACATCCCATCGCATCAGACAAGGCTGTGGGAATCGAACCCACAACTGAAGTGCAACTTGTCCTTATCGCCTACCACTAGCCTACAGGAAGTCCCTGGTTAGTAGAAACTAGTTTTATTTTATTAAGCGGTATGATATATGAAGTATAAGTTCATTATTGGAACCATATACGATTAATCTAACCATAAGATGGACTTATAACTTTTGTTAACCTTTTGTTTGAAAGAGATGGAATGACCCATAATTATGTCACATGATCTGTTAACACATCACGAATAAAAAATTCAATATCATTTCTTTAATGGATGTAGTGGAAATTGTTCAATTCACGAACAACAGTGAGATTGTACCAAAATCATGAAAATATTTCTTTTAATTCATCAACTTTAGGGAAATGATCTTGAAAACCAAAAATTATTTCCTAGTTCCCTTATATTCGATGAATCAGATGGTACCTTAGATCATCCCAAATCAATAGCATTGTGATTGTTGGCTTTTTTATAGCCATGTTCTCTACCACTCTCCATCAGAACTTGATGGTTATATTTTTCTTCCATATCCATATTTTCACTTATGTTCTCCTACGTGGAAACCCAGTGATGAGTTAATTTTGGTAACTGTTATATTTCATACTTTAGTTTTTAAAGCGATGTTTTGGTATTCCTTTTTACAATGTGGGTTTCTATTAAACAAACATTCGAGTAGTAAACCATTTATAATCCCGACAAATTTAGAGGGAGAAATTCATTTTAAGAGGGGTAGAATGTAACAACCAGAGATTTTATGAAAAATATTCTTTTAATTTCATTAATGTCTTGTGTTGTATGCTACACCAAGATTACATTGCACTATACGCAACACTGTATTAGCTTGCAGTATACGCAACACTATTCTTGGATCGTGTTACACACAATTTTGATAATAGTTATTCTATGAAACATTGAGTATATATATATATATATTCAATTTATAAATGAAATATGGTTGGATTTTGTTATACGAAACAACGAAGGATTCTTGCACAACACGCAACCCTCACTTGGCTTGCATTACACGCAATCGTGACCTTCCTCGATAGCGTGTGTTGTACGCAATACCAGGTTTTACTAAACAATGATATATTATTATAATATTATTATGAACTAGCCGTTATGAATAGTATTAAATAAATTTTGAATTTAATAAAATTATTATTCATCTTACACATTTTCTAGAACATGGTACAAGAACAAAATAATTTTTTTCGGGTAAAATAAGTATTTTTTTTAAAAAATGTAGTTTTTCCGCCTTTTGATGGCGCTCCCACTTTCAATCTAGTTTTTGACACATTTATAAGTTCAATTTGGCAAAATAAAATTCTTCTTTGGAATAAATAAATAAAAATTTACTTTGGATAAATTTTTCATATTATTCTGGTAACCTTCATATTTTGATTAATAGTAAAAACACGCTATATTTTAATTAAAAACAACTTTTTTCATCGCAATAATTTAAATGGTTAAATTTTAATATTGAATGGTTTTAAAGTATAAATAGAATATATTTTTAACATTTAATATAATGTATGTCATTAGCATTGATTTTACATTAAATTCGTTGGTTAAATCAAATCAATCTTTTGTAATGATTTAAAGAAAAATCCATTTTCTTTCGACAACGGGATTAATTTTGATTTAATTTCTGCAAATTTTGTGTATTGAATTTGGAAAAATGGATTCCATATTTGTTATCAGTGGGTCTAAATTATGTTAATAAGCTACTTTTTATTTTTGGGAATTATGAATAGTAACTACGGTAAATTTTATTTACCATAGTTAAAGGTAAATCAGTTAATTAATGGAAAATATAATATTATAAAATTACCCTAACACATGCCAAAATTCTATTGAATGGCTAAAGGTATACCCATATAACCTAAACGTCGGATTAGATTCATTTTTTGGACTTTTGACAAAGAAAATAATTTAATTATTATTAAAACGAAAGAAAGTGACAACAGGTCACTCTCTTAATGATTATAAGTATAATAATTTTAATTTAGTGATAAACATCATAAAACTTCGAACATGAATAGTCTACAGAAATCTAAAAAAATTATCTACATCATGATAATTTATTTAGAATTTTTAGGGATTAGATAATTGTCATTAATGGTGATACATTAATGATACATAAATTATTTATTAAGTGGGAAATAAGTAATATAGTTTTTATTGAAATAATAATACCCGTTGAAAGGCCCAAAAACCTGCCCAAAACTTATTGGTAGTGTATATATACACCGTAAGCATCCAATGACCGAATATATAACCGTTTGGAGCCTTATAAAAGTGATTATGACACTTATATTATTTTATTTTAAATGATGCCAAAGTTGTCACCATCATAATTTAATAAATATAACAATTTAAATATTGTGATTTTAAGATGATAAATTAGAGTACAAGTATTATTGTGAAAGTTATTAGATTTATCTTCATCATAGGATTTTATTTTTAATTTTTATGCAACAAATAAGTATATTAAATAATTATAAAAAAATGTTGTAGTAATTATTTTATTAAGAGATAAACCAAATAAATGGTTTTAAAAATAATAAAATAAATATTATATGAACTATTTAAAGTGATCCACTAATTTTATAGATACATATGAACTTTTATGTATCTATTAAAGCTTTTAGTTCGAACATGCCTTCTGTATTTATTTTCTTGAAATTCAAATAAATGAATAGTATCAAAATTGACACTATTGTTATTTTATAAAAATAACATATTATAAAATTGTTTAAAAATCACAAAAATATTTAAAAATTATAAATTTAAATTTATATGGTTTATAATGTTAAAAAGTAAACAATTATGGAAAATTAACAACAAATAAGTAATTATTTGTTATAATTTAATATTTAGAATTTTATTACCACAAATAAACTTAAATAGATTAAATAAGGATAAATCAAAATGATAAGGTTTAAAATAAGATCCAAAAATGTCTATATTTGATTAGTTGATGAGATTACAACCCTATATCATCTATTCTTTGAATATGAGTCATTTTGGAGGTTTTTATGTGGGGTTAGATTTATTATAAATTAATATTTTTAAGAATTTCAAAGGTGACCCTCTCCTCCCTTATAAAAGGGAACCTCCTCCCTCTCTTCCACACACCACTTTGAGCCTTCATGCTTGGCCAAACCCTTCCTAATCCTCTTCTCAACTTCCATAGAAACATCCTAGAGGTCCTGTTCTTCTTCAAAGACCAATTGTAGTGCCCTAAGAGGAGGTCTCAAAGACGCGCTTCAAAGAAGAGGAGGTTCGGATACGTACGAAGCATATCGGACCTAAGGTAAGGGATAATTTTGCAAATCTCATTTTTATCTGAGATTTCTTATTCGTAAGTATTTACTGGGGTTAGTGCTATCATCCATGTCCATGTTTTATAAAAGAGTATTAATGTATGTTTAAAGTCATTTTTACCCATTTTTGACTTTTACTACATGGTATGTATGAAATCTTTCTTTTACGAGGTACTTTTTGACTTTTCCGTCCAAAGTACGAGAAGAATGTATTTTTAACTTATATGGAATGAAAGGATTTTTATGGTTTTATAAATCCATATTTTTATGAAGCTTCTTTCAAAATATTTCATGAATATTTTCAACAAAATCCGGTTCTTTTAAAATTTATTGACATTTTGTGAAAAGAAAATGATTTTGAAGAAAAATTGATATTTTCCTCAAGAATTCATTTTAAGTGTTTTATCAAAACCATTTTCCATCTAAGATTACATTATTTTCATATGTGTATGTTTCAAGTATAATGTCTCTATAATTTACATGGTTTCTCTTTTCTTATTATGAAATGATATCCATTTCTTTTATATGGATTATGTGATGATGTGATGATGTTTATGAAACCCATTTTATTTATTGGGTTATTATGAATGATGTATGTTTATTTTGTGGCACAAGTAATAATAGTTTCATTATTAGATGGGTGGGACCTATATTGTCACGACCCGTCCTCGGGGCTCGTGTCGTGACTACCCCAAGCCCGCCTTCCATAGGCCAAGGGCTGGCGACTAGCACCAAGGTGTAAATCACGATAAACAGGGAAGGCATTGCCTTTGTAAAGTAAACAACCACCACAGTGTAAGCAAGAAGAAAGAGTAAACACTAAGTAAAAACTGTAACAAGCTGTGCTTAAAGTACAAGGGGCCGGAAATACAAGCCCAACGAAAAAGGTAAAACAACAACTGAAAAGAAAATCCGCAGCATCGGGCCGTCCACTAGAAATCCCACCTGAATCGTGGGTACAGATAGATCCACTTCTCCTCGGGTCCCTCCATCCGCTCGGAGTACGTTCCACCCAGGGGTCCACCTCCAGGCACCGTCCTGCTCTGCAAGCCTCAACCACGATCAATACTTTCCATCGTCTACAACCAACACAACGTAGTGCAGGCATAGCATGTGCAGGGGTGAGTATAAACTACTCAGTAGCGACCCTAAGACCCCCGAAGGTCTCCCAAAATCCACAAAGGTTAAACCACAAAGGAATGATACAATCACGAAGTAACAACCGACACTGCTTGGGTATATGCCCATACATATACCTAAGTCATCAATTCCAACACGTTCCAACCACAAAACCCAAGTACATCCCAGTCTACACAGGAAAGCAAATCATATTCCACATAGGAAAGCAAAAACATGTTTCAGCTCACACAGGTATACATCATCGAAAAGGTGAAAGAGATGATCAGATATAGTTACTGAATCATCTAAGCTGGGACCCACATAGAATACAAGACCAGCACAACTAGGACCCACATATGATACAAGACGAGCTGTCTGCATTGATTCATCTATACTGGGACCCACATAGGATACAAGACCAATATGGAATCATCTAAGATGGGACCCACATAGGATACAAGACCAGCACAGCTAGGACCCACATAGGATACAAGAACAGTTGTCTTCATTGATTCATCTATACTGGGACCCACATAGGATACAAGACCAGTATTGAATCATCTTAGCTGGTACCCACATAGGATACAAGACCAGCATAGCTAGGACCCACATAGGATACAAGACCAGATGTCTTCATTGATTCATCTATACTGGGACCCACACAGGATACAAGACCAGTATTGAATCATCTAAGCTGGGACCCACATAGGATACAAGACCAACTGTCTTCATAGATTCATCTATACTGGGACCCACATATGATACAAGACCAGTATTGAATCATCTAACCTAGGACCCACATAGGATAAAAGTCCAGCACAGCTAGGACCCACATAGGATACAAGACCAGCTATCTCCATTGATTCATCTATACTGGGCCCTACATAGGATACAAGACCAGTACTGAATCATCTAAGCTGGGACCCACATAGGATATAATACCAGCACAGCTAGGACTCACATGGGATACAAGACCAGCTGTCTTCATTGATTCATCTATACTGGGACCCACATAGGATACAAGACCAGTATTGAATCATTTAAGCTGTCAGATCCACAAAGGATCGATAGGTACTAATCCCCGCAAAGGCCCACACAGGATCGGACCCACACATGATCTATAGCACTGACCCCCTTAGGATCGCTGTGTGTTGTAATCATCGTCGTTGAATCCACTGGGGATCTATGCACAGTCGTTGTCGAAGTCGCAGTCGCAGCCAGCACTAGGGTTCCCGCACACAGCAAGCTCGTTCGGGAGGGTCCGCTCCACGAGCCGAGAGGATGATACATCAACTGTCACATAGTCCGAAGTTGATGTATCCATAAGCTCTGTATCGTCAACAGGAACTCAACGCAACAGACAGCGCATCAATCGGACGCTCGGTCTGAGAGTTACTGGCTTTTTCGTTCGAGGGGCCCTGTTGGTTTTTAAGGCAAAACCAACCTGATCATACTCCACTTGCATCCAAACCCCGGGCAGATTATGCCAAAATATACGTCTCACTAAGAGGAACTCAACCAAGTCGACAGCACGTCAATCGGACATCCGAAGTTCATGATATGAGCGTTTCTGCTCCGAGGGCCCGGTTGGTTTCGTGTACGAACCAACTCGGAAGAACTCAAAGTATTCCTAAACCTTCAGTACGATATACTGAAACGACCTTCTCGTTCCAAGGATCGCTATGCAACTGACGGCGCGTCAATCGGAGGTCTACAGCTCATGATATGGGCATTTGACCAAAAGTAGTCCGAAAACGGGGGGTCTGGGCCCGGGCCGACCCGGCCCGGTCCGGCTCGGTCTGGTCCGGCCCAACCGGCTGGCCGCGGGTGGGCGGTCGCCGCGGAGCGGCGGGGGTGCCCCGCCCCTTCACCGCTGATTGATGCCGGCAGTAACCGCCGGCGGCAACTTCCGGCACCGCGCCGCCGCCGCCTTCCACGGACCACCGGACGCACTCCGGTGGTCCGTTTCTCCTGGCGTCTCCGCCTATGGTCCCCCCGAGACCCCACCTTCACTGCGAAGTGATTCAAACGCCAAAACGTCCGGCATCATCATCGCCCATCAATCCGCACATCAAAACGAATAGCATCATCTTTGTAGTTTTCCAGCGTGACCTGATGGCACCGCGCCCCTTCGCCGCGGCCCGACTACGACCACGGTTCTTTGGTTTTCTTAGAAGTGGTGTGATGGCGTCGCGTTCTTAAACTTCCTTCCATGGTGCGGCGCGATGGCGCTGCGCATATCCTTCCGCATGAAACCGCGTGGTGCGACGGCACCACGCCTTCTCGTACTAACCACAAGGGAACCATCACGAAATTAAGGAGGAGGGTCGGCCGTGTTTGTGCGGTCCAACCCCCTTGCGTTATTCGGTAAAAAATGGTTTAAATCCACAAAGATAATCACATTGATATTCACGAATCAAATAAATAAATAAAACCCCTACATCAATCCACATGTACGAATGATATGCGGATCAACCTGGAATTGGTTGGTCAACGCTCGTCGTTCTTTTCTGAAAAGGTAAGAGAATACCAAAATAAAATCCCAACCCGCAACATAATCTTCACGGATCAAATTAATGTTTATTTGATCTGCGTTCTTTGATTTATAAGGAAGTAGCATGGGGTTCATTAATATTTCATAAAAAATTCCCAAACTCGGTTCAGAAACGGTGCACATCAATTGAGCCGCGGAAGACGAGCGTCGCGGAGGTCGGGCATCGTGGAAAACGAACGTCTATTCAGTTGTCGTCGAGGTGCGTTCGAAGAGGAAACGTCGTTTGAAGAAGACGTCACATTCTTTGGAGGAGATGTTCTTCGTTGAAGAACGGTGTTCTTCGTGTTCTTCATCGAGGTTGAAGAAGAAGAAGACTTCACGCTTCCCAAACCTCTCAACGTGACAAAAACTCTAACAAAAATAAAATAAGACCAAGTATTAATTTTATTAACACATCCTAACCATTTTAATTTCAAGAGTTTGAAATTAAGTAACTCACCTTATTAATAATAACAAGTTGTAAAAAAAATAATGAAAGTGAGTTAATGGGGAATTAGGAAGGTGAGGGGTTAAGAGAAGTTAAGGGATTTGAAAAGGTGGGGGTCCGTGTGGGCCCCACCCTTTCAATTATCCACAAATGGGAAGTTGGGTGGATGTGGGCCCCACCACCAACTTTTCATGGGAGAAGTTAACCACCTTGATATGAAATAAAATTGATCCAACAATTTTATTTACTTTTAAATTAAACCCCATTAATTAACTTCTTCTCCCGCACAAATGCAACTACGGTAAAGGTTCTCTTAAGAGAATACTGTTGTTGCGAGTTCATTGGTGTCATCAGATTTCAATTCCGAGCATTTGTTCAAAAGATAGGAATTTCCGCTCTTTCGTTCACTGAACGTACCCGAGATAAACTACGGAAATTTATTCCGGGCACACCGGGTCTCGGAATCAGGTTCCGTCAAAAACTGCGTTCTTGTAGAATTCCAAAGTAAATTAAGAAAATATTTCTTTGAAATTTCTAGGTCTTTACATTACTCCCACCACAGGGATTTACGTCCCCGTAAAGCTTCATCACAAACTAGGGATACAAAGGTGGTAGAGCTAGGCGGTAAGCCACCTCACCAATCCTGCTGAGGACCTGGAAGGGTCCGATGAAGAATGGAGACAACTTGCCACCTTGGCCAAATATCTATAATCCTCATCGAGGTGAGACCCGTATAAGAACATGATCGTCATCCTCGAACTAAAAAGGTCTCCAATTCCTGATAGAACTGAAACTCAAAACGACTACTGCCACGAGGGTAAGGTTGGCCATCTCAAGAGTGATCGGTCACACCCTCCCGTGCATGAGATTAACTTGTGCTGCCCAGGGTTTCCTTTTCACCGACCAAGGAAAACCCATCCTGACGTTTGCTTAATACCGTCAATTTGAGTATGAATAGTGATTGCCAAATTCATACTCAAACTAACGTCGTAAGGCCTCTACGCTGCCACCAATAGGTCCCAACCAAGACTCTCGCCTCAAGGGTAAGATCACACCGTCGGCGTATGTGTGACTATCGAGTCTCCTCCCAAAGGTATCTCCAGACATGAGGGTCATGTCAACAGCTTAACCGGAAACTCTAGGTCTGGGACTAGATTCATGGAAGGGATGATTTGGTTCGATGTCTGTGGCTACGGAAGCTAGTAGAAGACAAAGTCCGCACTTCGAATCATCCTTAGAGCCCTTTTTTGTCGCACTCCTTGACCACAAGCAGCTAATCTCTTCCCCTGATCTCCAACTCCCTGAGTCTAGCGGGGACTACAAAGGCGGGTGATGGTAATATGTTGAAATTTACACCACCACATGCTGGTCTCCTAGATCTACCTCCATGTCTGCTACTCTGCAGATTCATCTGTCCTTAACATTTCCTCTACTTGAAACATTTTACACGCCTAAGTCTCCGAGACTGGCGTTAGTTTCCTGCTTTCCAATCTTTTAACATTCTCTGGCTGTATTCGATCAACAATGAATTCTCAACCACAAAGGCTCCTTCTAGCACCCTAGCCTAAGTAGGAATGCATAGAGAAAAGGTGTTGGCTCAAAATTCCTTAAAAAAACTGAGCTCAAAGGTTCGAGCTCTATTGCACTGATCGAAACGCATTCATCGAGTACCCGGTATGTTCGGTACGCCTCGATTAATTTTCAGGTATAAACACGTCGTCCTGCCGAAACTGTAAAAGCTCTAGAAAACTCTCGGACACCACCTGAAGCCAGTCCTCAGCCGCCTATGATTCAAGTTCGCCTCAGATCTTGAGGGTATCTGATGTTAGAACACATGTAAGGTAGTAAGCCTAAATGTGTCACCTACCGGTACCGCCGGTTGTAACTGTTGACCAACAGGTAGTGATGTATAGCTGACACACTACCCAAAGGCACTATCTCAGGCATCGGTCCATGTACCGAAGCCTCATCACTATGCGGACCATCCTCATGGTCATTCACTAGAAAAAAAAACTAGTGTCCAAGTCCACCATCTACTCTACTGATGTCTCAGCTAGGCGAAAAACTCTAGCAATCGCCTCCAGCCACTGCTCTGCTGTCTTGGAATCTGTCTCACCTCGTAACCTCGAAGGCCTCTACTGCTGGAACTCGTGCAACGCGCTCCGCCAGCATGCACAGTTTGCTAGTATAGTTGTTGTCACCTGCTACCCAACAGGAGGTGGTTCTACTGGAACACCACCTGAGGGTTCCAACATAGTAAAAAGGGCCCTTCACCAGAGCCTCGTCGCTCGGTGAGCCGTCATCGAGTACTCTCTCGGAACTCCATCTAACTGTCTGTGTGGAGACATCCTGAACAGATGTGACATGGTAAACGTCATATACATGGTGAGCTGACACAAGTAATCACAATGAAAACTTGAAACACACATGCAATCAATGTTTTCGTGCATTAAGTCGGAAATCAGAAGTCAGGGTTCTGGTGTACGGATATGTCGGCCGCCGCACCAACATTGGACTCCCTGAACTGATAACCACACTCAATATGCTTAACACTATTGTTTCACATAGAAGAAAGATCAGAGTCTGTGGTAGAACCGAACTCCACTGATACCAATTTGTCACGACCCGTCCTCGGGGCTTGTTCCGTGACTACCCCAAGCCCGCCTTCCATAGGCCAGGGGCTGGCGACTAGCACCAAGGCGTAAATCCCGATAAACATGGAAGGAATTGCCTTTGTAAAGTAAACAACCACCATAGAGTAAGAAAGCGGAAAGAGTAAAGACTAAGTAAAAACTGTAACAAGCTGTACTGAAAGTAAAAGGGGCCGGAAATACAAGCCCAACTCTAAAGTACAACTGAAAGGGGAAAACAGCAACTGAAAAGAAAAGCCGCAGTGTCGGGCCATCCACTGGAAATCCCACCTGAAGGGTGGGTACATATAGCTCAACCGCTCCACGGGTCCCGCCATCCACTCCGAGTACGTTCCGCCCAGGGGTCCACCTCCAGGTATCTTCCTGATCTGCAAGCCTCAACCACGATCAATGATGTCCGTCGTCTGCAACCAACACAACGTATTGCGGGCATAGCCCGTCCAGGGGTGAGTATAAACTACTCAGTAGGGACCCCGAGACCCCCGAAGGTCTCCCAAAATCCACAAAGGTTAGACCACAAAGGAAAGATACAATCATTAAGTAACAACAGACACTGCTTAGGTATATGCCCATACATATACCTAAGTCATCAATTCCAACACGTTCCAACCACAAAACCCAAGTACATCCCAGTCCACACAGGAAAGAAAATCATATTCCACACAGGAAAGAAAAAATAGGTTTCAGCTCACACAGGTATACATCATCGAAAAGGTGAAAGAGATGATCAGATATAGTTACTGAATCATCTAAGCTGGGACCCACATAGGATACAAGACCAACACAGCTAGGACCCACATAGGATACAAGACCAGCTGTCTTCATTGATTCATCTATACTGGGACCCACATAGGATACAAGACCAGCACAGCTAGGACCCACATAGGATACAAGACCGGTTGTCTTAATTGATTCATCTATACTGGGACCCACATAGGATACAAGACCAGTATTGAATCATCTCATCTGGGACCCACATAGAATACATGACCAGCACAGCTAGGAACCACATAGGATACAAGACCATTTGTCTTCATTGATTCATCTATACTAGGACCCACATAGGATACAAGACCAGTATTGAATCATCTAAGCTGGGACCCACATAGGATACAAGACCAGCACAGCTAGGACCCACATAGGATACAAGACCAGCAGATCTAGGACCCACATAGGATACAAGACCAGCTGTCTTCACTGATTCATCTATACTGGGACCTACATAGGATACAAGACCAGTACTGAATCATCTAAGCTGTACCCACGTAGGATACAAGACCATCACATCTAGGACCCACATAGGATACCAGACCATTTGTCTTCATTGATTCATCTATACTGGGACCCACATAGGATACAAGACCAGTACTGAATCATCTAAGCTGTTAGATCCACAAAGGATCGATAGGTACTAATCCCCACAAAGGCCCACACAGGATCGGACCCACACAGGATCTGTAGCACTGACCCCCGTAGGATCGCTGTGTGCTGTAGTCTTCGTGGTCGAATCCACTGAGGATCTCTGCACAGTCGTCGTCGAAGTCGCAGTCGCAGCCAACACTAGGGTTCCCTCACATAACAAACTCGTTCGGGAGGGTCCGCTCCACAAGACGAGAGGCTGATACATCAACTATCACACAGTCTGAAGTTGATGTATCCAAAAGTTCCGTATCGTCAACAGGAACTCAACGCAACATATGGCGCGTCAATCGGATGCCCGGTCTGAGAGTTATTGGCTTTTTCATTCAAGGGTCCCGATTGGTTTTTAAGGAAAAACCAACCCGACCATTCTACACCTGCGTCCAAACCCCGGGCGGAGTATTCCAAAAGATCCTTCTCACTAAGAGGAACTCAACCAAGTCGACGGCACATCAATCGGACATCGGGAGTTCAAGATATGAGTGTTTCCGCTCCGAGGGCCCGGTTGGTTTCGTGTACGAACCAACCCAGCCGAACACAATGTATTCCGAAACCTTGAGTGTGATATACCGAAACGACCGTCTCGTTCCAAATATCTCTACGCAACTGAAGGAGTGTCAATCAGAGGTCTACAGCTCAAGATATGTGCATTTGACCGAAATTTGTCCGAAAACGGGGGGTCTGGGCCCGGGCCGACCCGACCTGGGTCCGACCCGGCTGGGCCCGGCCCGACCAGCCGGTCGCGGCCGAGCGATCGCCACGGAGTGGCGGGGGTGCGCGCGACACCCCCCCCCCCTCGCTATTGATTGACGTCGGCGAAAACCGCCGCCGACAACTTCTGGCGGCGCGCCGCCGCCTTCTATGGACCACCGGACGCGCTCCGGTGGTCCGTTTCTCCTGCCGTCTCCGCCTATGGTCCCCCCGGGACCCCACCGTCACTGAAAAGGGATTCAAATGCTAAAACGGCATGCTTCATCATCGCCCGTCAATCCGCACGTCAAAACGAATAGCGTCGTCTTTGTAGTTTTCCAGCGCGACCCGATGGCACTGCGGCCCTTCGCCGCGGCCCGACTCCGACCGCAGTTCTTTGGTTTTCTTCGACGCGGCGCGATGGCGTCGCATTCTTAAACTTCCTTCCATGGCACGGCGTGACAGCGCCGTGCATATCCTTCCGCATGAAACCGCGTGGTGCGACAACACCACGCCTTCCCGTACCAACCACATAGGAGCCATCATGAAATTAAGGAGGAGGGTCGGCCGTGTTTATGCGGTCCGACCCCCTCGCGTAATTTGATAACAAATGGTTTAAATCCACGATGATCATCAAGTTGGTATTCATGAATCTAATAAATAGATAAAACCCCTACATCGATCCACATGTACGAACGATCTGTGGATCAACCCGGAATTGGTTGGTCTGCGCTCGTCATTCTTTTCTCAAATGGTAAGAGAATACCAAAATAAAATCCCAACCCGCAACATAATCTTCGCGGAACAAATTAATGTTTATTTGATCCGTGTTCTTTGATTTAGAAGGAAGTAGCATGGGTTTCATTAATATTTCATAAACAATTCCTTACCTCGGATCAGGAACGGTGCACATCAATTGAGCCGCGGAAGACGAGCGTCACGGAGGTTGGGCGTCGCGGAAAACGAACGTCGATTCTGTTGTCATCGAGGTGTGTTCGAAGAGGAAACGTCGTTGGATGAAGACGTCGCGTTCTTCGACGGAGATGTTCTTCGTTGAAGAATGGTGTTCTTCGTGTTCTTTGTCGAGGTGGAAGAAGAAGAAGACTTCACGCTTCCCAAACCTCTCAAAGTGACAAAAACTCTAACAAAAATAAAATAAGACCAAGTCTTAATTTTATTAACACATCCTAACAATTTTAATTTCAAGAGTTTGAAATTAAGTAACTCACCTTATTAATTATAACAAGTTGTCAAAAAAATAATGAAAGTGAGTTAATGGGGAGTTAGGAAGGTGAGGGGTTAAGAGGAGTTAAGGGATTTGAAAATGTGGGGGGTTCGTGTGGGCCCCACCCTTTCAATTATCCACACATGGGAAGTTGGGTGGATGTGGGACCCACCACCAACTTCCCATGGGAGAAATTAACCACCATGATATGAAATAAAATTGATCCAACAATTTTATTTACTTTTCAATTAAACCCCATTAATTAACTTCTTCTCCCGCACAAACGCAACAATGGTAAAGGTTCTCTTAAGTGATTACAGGCGTTGCAAGTTCATTGGTGTCATCAGATTTCAATTCCGAGCACTGGATCAAAAGATAGGAATTCCCGCTCGTTCGTTCACTGAACGTACCCAAGATAAACTTCGGAAATTTATTCTGGGCACAACGGGCCTCGGAATCATGTGTCGTCAGAAACTGCATTCTTGTAAAATTTCAAAGTAAATTAAGAAAAAAATTTCCTTGAAATTTCCGGGTCTTTACATATATCTCCCTCCAATGCATTGGGTAAAGATTTATATCTCATGAGATAGACATGGATGGAATGGCAAGTTAAACTAGTTCTGTAATACAAGACTGGAATGAGGAGTGAACTCGATTCATAAAGGGACTTTGTCCACTAAGATGGTCTTGGCAGCAATGTCTTTGCTACTATGGAAATCATATTATGTGCTTAATGGTTGCCACAATTACATGTTTTATTCCCATGCTATTTTATCATTCTTAATGTTTCTTTATGATCTATTCCTTACGTACTTCCATGTTTTTTTTCATTTCACAAGCTTTTGATGTTTAAGCATTATGTTGATGTTTTTAAGTTCAAATGTATATGGTATGTTTTATTTTATCCATGCTTACCCTTACTGAGAATTTGAGCTCACCCTTTTTATGTTTTCTTTTCCCTAGGATATAAAGAAAGGTTTTTAGGTAAGAAAAAAAGGGGAAGGTCTTTATGGGAGATGTTGAATAACTTTCACTATGATTAGAAGATTACGTTCCAAGTTTCCAAAGACACTAAACTATTACGGTCCTTGTGTGTTTGTTTTTGTTATGTATTAAGTATTCTTCTAATTTAATGTAATGTCCATGTACGTCAAGATTCAGGTCTCTACAAAAAATTCTAATATGACTCTTAGGGATCTAAATATTGATGATGCTTTGTTTACATCTGAAAATGAAATTTCTAATGTTGTTACAAGTTACTTTGAGCAGTTATACTCTGACTCTAGGGGGAACAGTTCAAGCAGAATTCTCAACTGTTTTGAATCTAGTGTGGATGAGAGCCAGAATAAACAGCTCACTGAAACACTTAATTTAAAGGAAATAAATTTATGACTTTTTTCCTTAAACATAGATAGTGTGGCTGGCCCTTATGATTTCAAAAATATGTTTTTTATGTTCTATTGGGATATCATTCATACTGATCTTATCAATGCTGTCAGATAATTCTTTCACCACTCTTTCTTCCCATTTGGGTTGAACTCAAATTTCATTGATTTAATTTCTAAGAAAGATAATTCCCTGGACATCAAGGACTTTAGGCCTATATCCATTGGGAATAAAATTCCTAAGATAATCAGTAACATTATGGAAATTCATCTAGGTGAAGTGGCTAAAAATATAATCACTACCAATCAGGTTGCCTTTGTACCTGGGAGAAACATTCAAAACTGCATGTTAATTGCCTCTGAATGTGTTAACATCATGAAAGGTAGTGTTCATAATTGTAATATGTCTATAAAAATTGACATATCAAAGTCCTTTGATACTATAAGGTGGGATTTCATCCTCAATGTTCTTAGTATGCCTTGATTTTTAGTGAAATTCATTTACTTGATTTTTTCTATTTTGGAAAGTGCTAGGCTATCTATCCTTGACAATGGATACCCTAGGGGTTTCTTTAAATACAATAGAGGAATCAAGAAAGGTGATCCTTTATCTGGGATTCTTTTTGTAATGGAGGAAGACTACTTAATTGTTTGTCTACATGACCTTATCAACAGTGGTATATATCAGAGAATGTGGGCAGGAAGGAAGTCTTTTGCTCCTTCACATATTTTATGTGAAGATGATATTCTCCTCTTCTGTGAGGATAACATGAATAAAATATCCTCTATTAAGACTATTTTTTCTCATTATGAATAAGTATCAGGTCAGGCAAGCAGTTGGAAAAAATCATTTTTTGTCTTTGGTCAAGGAATCACTAACATGAAGAAAAGCAGGATTGAAAGAAGGCTTGGTGTTAAGAAAGGTATATTACCTTTCCAATATCTTATAATTCCTCTATTTTGGGGAAGGGTAAAGCATGCACATTTAGAGGGTATTGAATTGACAATTACCAATCAACTGACAAGATGGAAAGGGAAAGCTATATCCTAGGCCAGGAGAATCTACCTTGTTAATTCTGTTATCACATCCATGTTTGTCTACTCATTCTCTATCTATAAATGGCCAGAAGCTCTTCTTAAGGAACTGAGTGGCCAGATCAGAAACTTTATATGGACCAGCTCCATTAAACAGAAATTTTTTTCTGTTGAATTGAAAAAGTATATCAAGGCCATTAGGATGGGAGGAATGGGTATTAAGTATGTCAGATCTTTTAATAATGCTCTTATCTAGAACATTGTTTGGAAGCTACTTGCAAAGCCTGACTTCTCTGTGAAATATTTGATAGACAGGTTTGTTTCCAGATGACAGAAAGGAAAGTGTTTATACCTCAAATCATCTATATGGTATTCAATAAGGTCTACTTTATCTAGTCTCTTGTATCATTCAAACTGGATAGTAAGTCATGGTTCTCACCTCAACTACTGGAGAACTTCATGGTTGTCTTCTCCTCTCAAAGACTATGTTTCTGTCCCAAAATTTCTTCGAAACCTATCTATTGCTAAACTAAATGATAATGCTGATGCACTTAATCTTATTCCAGATAACCTTCGGCTGGAAATCAATGATTACAATTATGTGGATGTTGACATTCTAATTTGTAAGCCTGCTCTTTCTGGATGTTTCTCTACTAGAGACTGTTATAATAAGCAGGTTTAAGTGAACACTACTTTTCCCTCATGGCTTGAAGAATTAAGGAGACCATTTATACCAACCCATGACCTGATTCTTATATGGAGAATCTGGCAAAACAAACTACCCCTCCAATGTTCACTACAGTGGAAAGGTTTCAGTCTTGCATTAGTATGTCAGTTGTATTTCAATAGTGATGAAACACTTTCACATATTTTCATACACTATCACTTCTCTGCTCGGTTATGGGAGTATGTGCAGTCGTTTTTTAAATGGTCCCTCAATATCTTCTTTGTGGATCCACTATTTACCTCGGCTTTCAAAACTATTTTTATTGATCAAGTGAATTCTATGTTCCTTTATGCTATTATTTCGGTATTCTCTTTTATCTGGAAATCTCGGAATAGTACTGTGTTCATTAATACCAAGCCTTCTTTTAGAGATGGTGTTCTGTTGATGCATCAAAGTATAAAACTTGCTTCGACAATACAAACTGGTTCCATGCACAATGATGTATCTGACTTTGTACTTTTGAGAGCTATTGGTGTTCGTGGTAGTGAACGGAAGCCCTGAATGGTCAAGTTTATCCCATGGATTCCACCTATCTTCGAATGGATGAAGGTGAATGTTGATGGGGTGGCCTCTGGTGCACCAAGTCTCTCTGGTTGTAGAGGGGTCTTCCAAACTCATCGGGGCTTCGTTAAAGGCTACTTCTTCCATTACGTTGGATATGCTCATGCAATTAAGGCAAAACTTTGGGCGATGATTAAAGTAATTAGGTATGCAGTCCATTATGGTTGGAATAGAGTTTGGCTAGAGTCGGATTCCTCTGTTGTTGTGATGATTTTTAAAGATCGATCCCAGAAGGTTCCCTGGAGAATGATGTCTTCACGGATTTCTTGCGTTAAGCTTGCTGAACAACTATGATTAGATGTCTCCCATGTCTATTGGGTAGCAAACCAAGTTGATGATGCTCTTTATAAAAGGGCCATTATTGAAGCTAGTTCCAGTTAGTCCTTCACCTTACCCCCCTATTGTGATGATTTTGTCTTCAGTGATAGGGATGGTGTTCTACATACTCAGCTTTGTAAGAATCCTTGTTTTTTAGTTGGTTTGTACTATTTATTTTATTTATAATCATTTTTTGGGAGCAGGCTTTCACCTATCTCTCAAACCATCTGGCTATTTAAGCTTGAATCTCAATATTACCTAGAGGGGGGGGGAACAGATCAGGTTACAAGTTAAGTTTACGTTTTTAAACATCCTAAAAGGAAGATATGTTTTTATGTTGAATTTTTTATCTACATTTTCTTCATAGTAAACATGTTTCAAATGTTCTTATACACACCTCTAAAGATATTATCAAATGTGCCTAACCATAATTCAGAAAATACTGTCATAATTTGTGATTATCAAAAAGGGGGAGACTATCGTACTAAACTATTATGATAATCCTAAATCATGTTTCATTTATTTAAAGCATCTTGTTTCTCTTACAAGATAATCATTAATGGTAAAATCATTTTTATATCAAAGTAATAACTATGCACTTTTAATCTCACTACCCTCTTATTTAAGCTCACATCACATAATTTATCTAAGTGCCAAGGTCACTGTTGCATGGTCACCAATTCAAAGGTCACTGATGGAAGTTCACCTTTCAAGGTCATCGTTATAAGGTTACTGATGCAATGTTACTCGATGCAAGTTCACCGATGCAAGGTCACCGATGCAAAGGTCCCCGTTGTAAGGACACTGATGAAGAGTTGTCAATGGAAGGATACCATTAGAA
Organism: Viscum album; assembly: GCA_963277665.1. NCBI lineage: Eukaryota > Viridiplantae > Streptophyta > Magnoliopsida > Santalales > Viscaceae > Viscum > Viscum album. The sequence continues at coordinate 1,464,640,802 of OY728135.1, read as the reverse complement.
GGTTACCGATGGAGAGTTATCAATGGAAGGACACCATTAAAAGGATACCAATGGAGATTTATCAATGGAATGTTACCATTGAATGGTAACCGATGAATACTGTCAATTTTCACATACTATTGAAGCCTACCTTTGTGAAGGATACCACTATCAATCTACCATAATCCTATACTCCATACATTGTCAAATTACTAATATTATTTTAATGGTTTTATTTGATAAATTAAGTGCTTCTGACATTAATTAATTCTGATAGTAAACATATCAAGAGACTGTATCTTGGGACAATACGAGGTATGATAAAGATCACATGTGATTTAATTATTCCTATTTTCGGACCACAAAAATAAAATAAAAGACCGAGGAAGAAAAGAGATTGAGGTTTCATGAGTGCCTGAGTCTAGAAGCTACAAAATTGAAGAGTAGTAATAGAGAAGTATCATGTGATGGAGCTTACGTTCTAGATAAAAGAAGAACCATCTTGCACTTACACTGTGAATCCAAAAGCATTACGAAGAACATTTGTGATGAAATCACTTTTTCATTCTGTGTCTCATCAACTCTCAATCCAAACAAGAAGCAGAACACTAAATTATTGATCCCTAGAACCCTGAGTTGCGGAAATCTATTTTAGAGACAAAATCCAGGGAAAGAATCAAACAAAAAATATTTCACTCCAAGGAGTCAAGATCTGACATTCAAACAAATAGAGCCTTCTAAACTCATGCTTATAATATTAGCTCCATTGTGTTTCATCTTTTTACAATTCTGATAAGTGTGTCTGTCTGTCACGCACACAGTCTCTTATACTGAACTACAGGATACTGAAAATCCTCACATCAAACTTCTCCTTCATCTTGATTCCCATGAATAACTGTGGAAGAGACCTTCTGTGTTCTATACTGTTTTTTTGAAGAACTATGATAGAGGGTGTGAACCCTAGAATGTTTGTGGAAACTGTTGTAAAGCCTGATACAGGATGGGTATCAAGTTTATTATTAATATAAACTGTTTGGTGGAGGTGATCACCAAGTGGGGAGGATTATGTCTTGGCTTGAGACTGAACCTCTTGTTTAACTCCACTATGCTCTGTATTTCTATTGTATTCTATTTTATCTATTTTCTTCTACTTATAATTTCTAAAACATAAAAGTGTTTTTCATTCACCGTGATAGTTTTTTTTGGTTAGTGTGTGTATGTGTTTACTTCAGTAAACGTGTTTCAAAATTTAAATAAGTTCTTTTAAACTAATTTAACTAAGAACTAATCACCCTTTGAGAGACATTTTGACAAACTAGACATTTACAACTCTACTGCCATAATTAACTGGTCCGTTTCAAATTTGGGGGATCATTATAAGAAATGTTTTAAACATAAATTTTATATAGAAACTATATTAACCCCTACCGCTCTTGAGATTCCACTCCAACCAAAAATATATACATCACTTATGTATCAACAATTCAAGCATCTAACACGTATCATAAATTATCATATTATTCTAATATGCAAAAAATCAGGTATTTTAGATTCATCCCAAAAATACACTTGAACCATTTTTTGACATGTAGAATTTAAAAATTAACCCAATTTTAGGAAAATAAATTTCATAATATGTGAAAATTAAATTTTAATTAAAATCATCATTTACATGAAAAATAAAAATTTTAAACATATAACTAATTTTATGACACTTTCAAAAAAAATTAAGGTATCATAAAAGTACCCAATAATAAAAATACAATAAAATATTAATATATTAATAAATTTTATGAAAAATAAATTTTCATTGAAACCATTATATTAATTATAAACTTGTAATTAGATATTTATAACTTACAATAATACCTGCATTTAAATAAAAATTTTCAAAATTTTTATTTACATATACTGTTATATAATTATATCATACATTAATTTATAAGAATCCTAAATTTTACTTATATAATCATTAGTGATATTATTGTTCTAATGGATGCATTACTATTCTTAACGGTCAAATAATTATACCAACTGTCACATTAATATTCATTAGAAAATGTAACATATCAAAAAATAGCATGAATTTAACAAAATTAAAATTTGATATTAATATTTAAAAAATAATGTTTATTTTCAAAAATATAATTTATAAAAGTTTCAATACATATATTTAAAACAGTTTCTCCATTAAAAGGAGACAATTATTTTATGAAATATATGTACTTTTTATGTGTAAAATTGGATTTATTCTTATCCAATTTTTCTAAAAATAGGATGGATGACTATAAAAATGTTTCATTGAATATAAGATATATACACAATAATAATATATTTAATAAATAAGAAATAATTTAATTTATTAAAATAAAATTTTATTTTTTGGCATTAAATATTTTTTTATAAAAATATACCCATTATGTTCAGTTGGTTTTCATTTCTAATTAACTGGTAACGAAGAAAATAATTTAATAAATAATTTAATATATATTTCTAATATATACTTTTCATAATTTAAATAATATCTAAAATTAAAACCATTCTAATGGAAATGTGGTTTCTATAATAATATTAATTAATTTTTAATGTTTGGCATTTAATATGATGTAAACTATTGAAGAAGATATATTTAAAATGATACAGAATGTAAAATCATAGGGTGTTCCATGATGAGTATCTCTGATGTTATCCAAAAAAAATTTAATATTAAATGGAATAATTTAATTAGTTTGTTATTTAATGAATTCAATGGTTTTTATATTAATAATAATAAAATAATTAATTAATAAATTTTATCATGTTGGTTTTTTATTCATTCCATGTATTATTATTACCAAGATTAACAAAGACTTCACTTTTTGTTAGAAGTTTAAATTTAATTTGCTTCATGGTTTTGATATTATTTATTGTTAAATTTAATATGATGGCCAATGATTCATCCCTCCCTCCAAGATTATATTTGACATGTGTGTCCAATGTTAACCATGTAATTCCCCATTAACCAATACTTTGGTTCCCCACTCTTACATGTGAGTTATAATTAAATTAAATAAATGGAGTATCCCTAAGAACATAGAGGAGGTTAAATTAACAACCACTATTATTCCAACTCAGGTTATATATAGGTTGATAAGTGGAATAATGTAACTCATTCCAGGAATAGTTTAATGGTTTATTTCTCATGGGGTATATGTGGTTTTAATTACTTTTCATTAAATCCATCGCTAGATAAATGTCATAAAAATTCCATTTAACTATTTTTTTTATTTTGGTTTCTACATTATTTATTTTAGGGATAGAATACCAATATCATATAAATAAATTAATTATTCTGGTAATATGGAAATTAAATAAACGATATTCTGATAATTGAGTTTTCCAAAATGGGTAATTAATTATGTAACATAAATATAAAATTAATAGTACATTTATTGGGTTAGAAGATAAAATTTATACATAATTAAATATAACGCTTCAACCTATTATTTTTTCAGACTAATAATTCCATTACGTGATTAGGAATGAAAACAAAAATCTATGTGTAGGGTATGACCAATGTCTTGGAATTATCTTCATTTGGGGAGTTCTCATGATGGGTTTGGTTCAACATAAACACACATGAATTGAGTTTAATGGAAAAGTTAGTTCAATTCAAATTTGGTGGAATGTATTGAGGAATTACAAGTTCGGAATTCAAGATAGGGAAATCCACTAGACATATTAAGAATATGATGGACTATATTTAGAAGTACCAACTACCTAATTACATTTTTATTATTTTTGTGGCCAATTTATGGATTATTAAGAAAATTAATGAGGATCCATTCCACTATAATGACTTAGAATTTTAAAATTCAATGTAAAATGGTTAGGACTTTTGGTACAAGATAAAATTATCGTGTATTTAATAAAATGAATTAATTAAATATTTCTTACAAATCTTGTAATCAAGTAAAGTAATAATAATATTCTCTTTTAAAATTTTGAATAAAATGGAAATCGAAGTTTACACTATCCCTAGGATCAACATTGGATAAAGACAACCTCCCCATTATGAGTAACTTCCCTGGTGGTTTATACACCTTCATCTAATATTAATCCATGAATACAAAACTTATAGGATATAGTCATCTATGATGGATCCTGTTATAAAAGAGGTTAGTGATGAAGAGTTGAAAATACATGAATTCCATCTGATCGATCTGATCAACCTTAAATGTACAATGCTTTCAAATATTTCTAGTCTACACATGATGTTTCACGAAGACATGGATATGTACAGAATTCTTGAAAACCTTCTTATTCATAATTAGGAGAGATATAGACATCAATACTTGGAGATTTCAAAGGATATATGTGAGATAAATCATGGAGATTATTTCCTAGATCAGCCTCACCCAGTCATGCACATTGTCTATATTGAGTTTCTTTAGGTTCTATGGTTTTAACATCCTTAATAATAAGACAATGACCTTATTCCGGAATCACTACCTTAGATATTATACGTCATTGTTGTGAATTCAAATTTGAAAAAAATTAAAAGGTCTCTTTCTTATAATCTCACTCTTATTGGACATGTTGTAAAGTTTATGAAATGTTAAATTCCCTCCATTCTTATGGTGAAAAAAATAGAAAGGAAAAAATGATATTTAATCCCAAAGCTTCTTCATACCCTACCAAAAGGATGAAGATCAAAGGGAAAGCTTCAGAAAATGATGATTTCTATTTCACATGTGGAAAGAAGGGCCACTAGATGAAAAATTAAACCCAACCAAATAAAAAAGGGGAAGATTTAGGTGTATTTTTTATCGAGTGAGATTTATTTATTTCAATAAATTTTTTATTAGATAACGATTTTAATTATCACATTTTTATTCAAATATAGGTAACATTTAGATTTATAATGATTTTAAAATGAATTGTAGATCAATGAGTAGACAACAGACGTAAGCATTATGTTGTAGATTTTGAGGACTATGACATCACTTTTTCGACCAGAATGACCTTTGTGCTAAATGGTTATAATTAAGTTCTGTCTATTACCGAAAATATTATTTATTTATATAGTCTAGACTCAGATGGATATATTTTCAGATTTGGGAATGTTAGTTTCTTATTTAAGAAGACAACATTTGTATGGTAAGGTGTATTTAATCCAATGTATTTATGTGTTGGATTACAAGAACCAATAAAGGAAATTGATAATGAATATATTTCACTTGACTAATACCACACCTAACTTTGGCATCACATTCTACATTATGTAAATTAATGAAATTTGAATAAATTACCTCAATATGGATATTTAAATTCATTTAAACTAATATCAATTTTTGTATATCACACATGTTCACAAGTAAAATTGAATAAATAGTTATTTAGTACTAAATGTGAAAGGGAAAATATTCTTCTTAAATTAGTTATACTAATATGTGTAGTCCATTTTTGATTTAAGGGGAGAGCACTCATACTTAATTATGTTTACGGAATATTTTAGTAAATATGGATATGTCTATTTAATGAAATATAAGTCATATTTTTTTGATAAATTAATGGAATACAATAATGAAGTTGAGATCCATCTTGGGAAGATGATTAAAAAATTATGCTCAAACCATGGGGTATAATATATTAATCAAAACATCATTGATTATTTATGGGTGTTCAAGATACTATCTCATGTTAATATTCTGTATATACGTCGTTGTAACATTATAATAAAAAGGATGACCCAAACCTTCTTTTTCACGACCCCCTCCCACCAATGATGCCCCTCCTGAGCTGGAAATAGCGGAAGGGAGATAATGACCCCCTAGTCCCAACTCCAGTATGCCTCAGAGTAGCGACTAGCACCAAGGGTATGAGGTTTTCACATATATGGGAGGCATTACCCTTTTTATGAATTAATGATTGGGAAATAGGATGCGTCAAACACCAAGAAGAAGAAAAGGAACCAGTACAGAAATATCCCAAAACCAATCCCATATGCATTCTTTATACAATAGTGAAACAAAAGTACAAGTACAGAAAATATTCAAAGTACTATACCAAAATGTAATGTAAAACAACAACCGCAAACAGATACAACTCCCCCTTCCTGACTAGTAAGGTCCCGCACAGTCCCTGTAGTCCTTCTGAAAATCTGAAATCAAATGTAGTGTGAGCATACAAGTATACATAGTAGAGAAACCTAAAGATCTCGTGCACAGGTGGGGAGACATCCTAATGCCCCGTGAGAAAATAGAAGAACCAACACCTATCTAAGAATCTATCCACCCAGCCTCACCAGCCACACTCACCAAATAATGCATGTCAATAGAGTATTATAGTAATATTATCAAATTATGGGTACCCCGAACCACCTTCCCATTGAATACTTATCAATCCCTAACGCCTAATGCTCTGATGATTCCCCCTCTTCCTGAGCTAGTGCCACAACCTGGCCATACATAGCTCGAGCTAGTGCCACAACCTGGTCATACGTAGCACATAGTATCCCACCGGCACTCAATCCTCGTCCATAACCACATATCATCCTGAAGGCACCTGGGAACGTATCACATCCTCATCCTGAAGACTCTTGGGAAACATTTGGCATATCCTGCCCGAAGGATCTTGGGAAATAGAACCTAGAATAGGGAGCACAGGGAAGAGCTGTAACCAGCCATCCTTTAGATGCTTGAGAATCTCACCCTCCCTTCCCACGGGTGTTCGGCACATAGTGCTCAACATGGGTGGGGTGCGTAAAGAAACATTAAAAGTAAAGATTTATATAATTATATCAACCACTCAGCCCATCATAAGGCTTCTACACAAAATATCCGACAACATTCCATGGAACTTATACCTTGAAAGTATGACAACAATAAACAGCCCCAAACCCCAGTAATAATTTCATGTTTCAACTGTTTTAGTTTATCAGTTCCTTAACTACCGAGAAACTAAAAAAAACTAAACCAGATCAATCGTTCTTAAAATGTATCCCTGCCAACCACAAATAAAGTTAGGTAAAATACAAGAAACAGAATACCATTTTATTTTATCAGACAGTCCACTACATTGATATTCCGTATTTAATCAACTACCATTCCCCATAATTCATTAATTAACTCTTCCACTTTTATTCGTATGCCCAACCCATCCCTGCAGCCCTGCTTCTAACCACCATAACCACAAGCACATTGGAAACAGTACCTATATCACATCATCATCCCTTTGATACCACTTACCGAAGCTCCACTTCCCTTCACAACCATATCATACATGCCAACCCACAACCAAGCCAACTGCAGCCCCCCTGCTCACCCGTTCCACAAAAACCCACGAAAAACCCCTTCACATAATTAAATCTCAACCAGTACCCAAAAATTCATTCTTTCATTTAGATTAACTAGGGTGATCATACAAGGTTTCTAGGTATTCATTTAATCATCCAACTTTTCATGATTAACCAATTTCCACATTCTATAAATTCCATCCATGAAAAAATCCAGAAAATACGGAAACATTTAATTTCGCAAACAAAGGCCCGAAACGACCATGATTTTCAATAGGCATTAGCCCATTCAAGCCATAACATAATCAAAGGATAATAATTGATGGAAAACATAAAACAACAATATCAATAGAATTTCCCCAAACCCGTTCTTTAACTGGTTATTATCTTTATTTACTGGTTCAACCATATATCATGAAATAAAGAAGACACCCACCCTGCATGATGCAAAAAAGAGAGAGAGACAATGGTAAGATCCCTACTTTAATGTTTTTTTACGGAAACCAGAACTGTCAAGGAACGCTCAAGGAACCCTAGTCGATTCTCCAAAACCCCACCTTAGATCTCTCATCCTAGCTAAATCAAGACCAAGACTCATCATATTCGACATCCACACAATTATATATACCCATAATAGGCATAGATTTATGAAACTGAAGGAAGAGAAGGTGTAGATCTAAGAAGATCTAAGAACCCAACAAGAACGGTCACATACCTTGAGAAACCGGTTTCGATTTGCGAAGAAAAGCCTCTGGATCGCCTCCAAAATGAATCGGAGAGGGTCTCTTAACTCCATGGAAGTGTAATCCTAGATTATGGCCACATAGGGGATTAAATGAACCATTTTAGAGGCAAAAGAGTTCAAATCTGAAATTTTAGGATCTAACTTTATGTTCCTGCATGGTTAGTCCGCACGGTTTAACAAACTGTGCACTAACTGTGTGTTAGCTTCTGCCTCGACAACAATCCTCACACAGTTAGGCTATATGGTTTGTCCTAACTGTGCGCCTCCCGTGCGAAGGCTACTGCCTCCAACACCAACCTCGCACGGTTTGACAAACTGTGATCCTCCCATGCGAATTCCATTACCCCTTTAGTTTTCCTTAATGTTCCACCCAAACGCACCCCCAAGTCACCTTGATTTCCAAAAACACCTCTAGCCCCACGTTTTCACAATGGAATGGACCATAGAGGTCTGGGACATTACATTCTTAGACATGGTGAGATCAATGACATGTCATGAGAGTCTTCCATTATCCATTATGGGATACACTTTACAAATAAAAAAATTTATTCTAAATTGTGTTCCAACTAAACATAATATTTCTTTCCATACCAATCATGGAATGGTAAGAAACATGTCTTCTGTTAGTTATGTTTTAGGGTTGTGAAGTGTTTGTTAAGGCCTCTCTAGGTAATAATATTTTATTTTAAGAAAAAAATGAATCTTTATAGTATATCAAAAAGGTAAAAATTGATACTACCTATACAATATTTCTGAAAATGGTTGTGGTGGACAGATGACCCAATTTGTTTGAAAAATAATTTTATCTAAAAGATATATTGGGAGAAATGTAGATTTTGATGAAGTCCATTATCAAGATACAGAAGAGTGGGCACAAGAAAAAATCCTACAATTCCCCATGGGAAAAAATTGTTATAGAAACCCAATAACTATATAAGAGTTTTATAGAGGTTTGAGAATTATAAGAGTATGATTTTATAGACATTAAGGGTGGTGACTCATTATTTTTTAATAATGATGATATTGTAAAAAAATAATGTAGTTTATGGAATTGATATTTCATAGTGTAAAGAATCTATTAAACTTGAAATGGATTTGATATACCAAATCCAAGTCTCAATTTTGGTTTTTCCTTTACTAATGAAAAAACAAAATTCAACATTTATTATGTTGAAATCCATCAAAATTATACGTTACAACAAGGTGTAACAAGACTATGATATATATAAAGTGAATTTCAAAATAACCATTCTCAATGGTAACATTCCGGAAGATATATTTATAACAATAATCTCAGTGTTTGTGACTCCAAACAATTCCAACAAGATGGAAAATTTAATATTTCCATTTATGGATTAGATCACATATCTTGGTCATTTATTATATGTATTGATGAATCCATAATATATTTTTTAGAAAAAATTAATTACTGCGAGTTACGTTCCTACAAAGAGTTTAGTTGGAGATCATTCGTTTACTTATTTTTATATGTTGATGTCCTTTTACTAATTAGAAATCAAATACCAGTCTTATAGTTTGTATAGTCATGGTGGAGTTATTTCTTTTCTATGAAGGACTTGGGTGAGCATGTATATATTATCAGTATCATGAACCGTCATGATTTGTCCCATAGGTTTCTCATCATAAGACAACGATTTTACATTGAGAACATAAGGAAGATATTTAAAACAAATAAATCCTAGATTGAATTGTTTATTGCATCATTTATAATTCATATTTCGAGGAAAATTTTCCCGTAGTTAGATAAGAAAATAAATCAAGTGGAAATTATTTCATAGACTTTATAAACTAGATTATCCATTCATGTTTTTCTTTGTACTTGTCTATATTATAGGTATTTTTTAAGTCTGGTTGGATGATATCAATATTATCTTAGAGCCCACCATATCATTATAGTCAAGAATATCCTTAAGTGTTTGAAGAATACTAGGGATATGTTCCTTGTTTATGGAGGATATGAGAAACTATTTATTATTTAATATAAAATCTCTATTTTAAAAACATATCGTGATGACTTGAAGTAATAAATATGACACACATAACAATGAATGGTGGTATTGTGAGCTATAATAGAACAAATAAGGCTTCAGCCATAGATTCTACCATTGATTTTGAGTGTATTGGTGATTTTTAGGTAGAAAAAGAATAAATAAGAATGTAAAACTAAATCTAAGAGTTTCATGTGTTACCTTAAAATAAATATCCTTTCACACTCAACTATGATAATATTTCAATGGTTGTTCTAACAAAAGATCCATAGTCACATCAGTAGAACAAGCACATACTCTCTGTGTATTTTTCTCATGGAGGTGATTTTATGGTGATAATTATTCCTAGAGAAGGTAATGTTGTGGACAACTTTAGTAGAGCCTTAACTCAACAGAAACATGACTATCATTTGAGTTATAGTGTACCGAAACTCATAGCCAGTTGAATCATGTTCAAGTTGTATTTTATTGTATTTATTGTCCTATGACTAACTATATGTACCTTAATTACATGTATATTTTATGTATTTAATATCAATTAATCTTTTTATTATATATTTTTTGTTATTATACATAACACTAATTTAACAGTGTTCAATAAAATACATCATAAAAATAAGGTCGTAAGACTTCCCTACTAGTATTAGAATATTTATATGATATGAAGATATTCATAAATAAGGTTTTCCAAATAGATATTGTATTGTGAAGGGACATAATTTAAGAATAATGTCTGGTATGAGTACTCAAAAGTAGATGTGGATTATTCTTGAAGAGTTTTCACTTTGTAATCTCTGTGATGGTAGATTTTGAGAAAAGATCCAGGAGTATAAATACCACATTTTGTGTGCCCTTAGATATTCCATTCTGTGGGCATGTTTAATGGACCTTAGAAATTATTATTTATATTAATGTATGTTAAGACTTATGTACATATATTTATTCCATAAACCTTGAAATCAACATATCATATATAATTTTAATACGTTGGGTGTGTCACGAGTGACATTTCATTTATGGATAATTTGAGGAATGATTTATCTTGTCCATGTTTATGGAGGTAGATATCTCATATCAATTATTGTAATAGAACTATTGCATTAAATTCCTTAACTATGGTGTAAAAACGTGTTCATTTCAAATATTCAATGAAGGACATATTGATAATATACGTTAAATATTGGGATGTGCAGCCCGCTTAATGAGAAATTTTGACAAAGGGGTTATATTATAAGGTGAGAATACATATTCTATTATTGTAGTTTTGACATTAATTTCATTATCTTAGGTTCCTTGACCCATTTCTAGAAAATAATATTAGATATTAAGTAATCCTACATAATTCCATTGAAAAAGAATCCATGATTGTCACACATTATGTTTTTCTGTTGATATCAATTTGATTTTATTAAAAATTAATTGATGTAATAAATATGTTTTATCAATTCCAAGAAATACTTTTATTCATGTAATATTGATTGCATGAATAAAATAAACATTTCTTCTCCATCGTGTGAATAAAATATATTTAATTATTTTATTGAAATTTTAATAAATATGTATTTGTTGGTTTTTGAATAAAATATTTATTTATGATTTAAATATTTATTCAGGTATATGATAAATACTAATATGTTTCAATAGACCAGGACTGAATCGAGTGATAAATAATTATTTACAAATAATTAAACATTATTTATCATTTGTGAAACATAGAATATAATGGAATGTAATAATCGTATTATTATTATGAAGCATGGGGATTATTATTGTATTTTTATTTTTTATAGGAAAACAAAAAATTAAACAATAGAATAAAAGAATTTATTCTAATAAAAATATATTATATTGGATATTGTGTATATAATCAAACAATATATCAATTTTTGGCATAAAAAATTCCATTTCGATTCCTCTATCTTATTCTCTAATAATAAAAACATCATAAGGTAAATTTTTCCAAGACTGAAGAACAAACATTCAAAAATGAACAATGGAAGACATTGGATTCACCACACTTGAACCTTGACATCAAGTTACATTTCTCAGAGTTAATTGGAGAACCTGTGAGTCACAACAATATGTATTCTACCATTGTATCTTTATAAGAGTAAAAAAATTAATATCAATGGGTATTTGTAGATGATTGATAATGAATACAATTAAAGGGAATTAAGGCTATGCAATTTATTTCATCCAATTTAAATAAATTAATTATAAACATATTCTTAAATATAATCTATTGGGACTCCATGAAATTGAAATTGAAATTAATTTTAATTATCACCATTATTATCACACAATTCTGCTGCACCTGAATCATTCATGTATGACGAGAGAGGTTACGTTATCATTTATAAATATTTTTTGATTGTTCTTCAATGCACAATTTTAGTTTAATTTTCATTTAATGAAATTTGTTATTTAATAATATTTTAATTGATATGATTCATCATATTAATAAATTTAGTTCAGGTTTTTTTTGATGTTCTAGGAAGAGATGAATAATGATAAAATTTTCTACTAGGAACAAAAAACAAATTTGGATTGTAAGATTGCATTACACATCGTGTACATAAATGTAGATACCATGTTCCATCATGTAATGCACTAGGATATATAGAGGGATAAATGAATCATTAAAAATTTATTAAAAGTGAACCATTTATTATAAACTACTATATAATCAGATAGATTGGCACCCGTATTTTTAGATTACATGTATCAGTGTACACGCAATGTAGTCTATATGGGTTAGTAGGGTTAATAAAACAATCTATATAGTCATGATATGTGGTCAACACATTTGAGACAGAAATATTTGGGAATTTATTATATAAAGGATGCATATTTAATGTACATGGTTCATAGTTCCTCAATTTCCACATATAAAGAACAAGCTAAGACACTCTATGGGAAAACAGACACATGGTGTGTATTTTTCCTATATAGATCATGTAGTTTTTCAGGACACACACCAAAGACACATTCATGGTTCTCGGACACATATTATTCATAAAACATGGGATGTAACTAATGTATTCATTCTTGTATAGTTTAGTCAAGGTGAAAACCATAAACCTTGGTGTGTATATAGGATACATGGATACTAATATTTATAAGGTATATCTAGATGTACATATTGTGTAGTATCCTATTAAACAATAAGATTAAATTTAAATTAAATTGATATTGATGTATTAAAACCTTATTTTATTTATTTTCACACTACCTTTTTTTTAATTTAGATAATTATATATAGAATTTTAAATTATAATTTAATTTATTATAACTTTTTTATCTTAATTATAAATAATGAATATGTAAATTAGTGTTATCATGTTACTTTTTCATGTTTTTTGCATATATGACCATTATCGATCTTGACTCAGACCTGTGAATGTTCTTGATATTTTAATTTAATTTATTTAATGGGTTTCGGTTATCAATCATAAATTAAATATGGTGGCCTCTGACTCATTCCTCCATCCATTATTATGTACTACATGCACATCCATGATTATTTATGTGATTCCAAAATTACCAATCATTTGGTTTACCTCTCTTATATGTGGGTTATAAATATTGTTAATATGTGGTGTTTTATAAGGAACATGGAGGTAGTTCATGATGGAAATATTACTTTGACAACTCAAGTAATACATGGTTGTACATGTGGAATGTTATGACCCCTACAAATATTGAAAATTGAGTCTATTTTCCTAAGGTTATATGTTGATTTAATGTTTTCTAAATAAATCCATTTTTGAAAATTCCCATTGACATTTCATTAATTATCTTATTTCTTTTATCTATGCATTATTTATTTAGTGAATGAATGAAAACAATCACATAAATAAATAATGTTAACGAACAAATGATGATTATTAAAAAATAAACTGTGGGTCAATGTTTTCTCCACCATGTTTATTTAATTATGTAACATCCACTTAATATTAAAAAGTCCTGTAAATTGTAAAAAAAGATAAAATTAATGTATAATTTAATAAAATCTCCCAACATAACACTAATGTATACTAAGACTTCTATTACTTGATAGGGAATGAAGCCATTGAACTGAGAATAGTACATGGCCAAAGTCTATGCACTTTCTTTTATATATGAGTTCCCATGAGGGGTTTGGATCAACTTTTACAATCATGTATTGATTTTAATGAACAAAATCTATTCATTACAAATTTTGAGGCATATATTGACAAAATCTAATTGATGATTTCAAGATAGGGGAATCTACTCAAACAATCATTGATCTACAAGCCCATAGTTAAAAAAAATAAGTATCCATATTACATTATATGGTTTTCATATAAAAAGTCTGGATCCTTGATAAAGTTAATGATGATCCTTTCCAGTAGAATGGTATATATTCAATAAATTTTATGTTCAATGGTGAGGGTTATTGGGATGTAATTTTTTTATGAGATTTAATAAAATCAATTAATTAATTATTTCTCAAATATTTTGTAATCAATAAATGTACCAAAAATTTTCTATTTTGTATCATTGAATTAAATGGAATGATCTTCATCCACACTAACCATATGATCAATATTTGTGATAGAGAACCTCTTTAGTAGATGTAACCTCCATGAGTGGTTTAGAATCCTTCAGTGAATATTATTCCATGACTGTAAATTATATGTACCAAAATCCTAAATCCATGATATTCCTGAAAAGTGGCAATTAATGAAAAGTAACTCATATATGAAAAACATTTGGACAACGTTGTCGATGATCAATGTATAAGGATTTGTCCGATTTGTAGTGAACTCATGATGTCTAACAAAAAAATGAATGTATATAGAATGATTTATCTCCTTAGTGTTTTCATACAAGGATAGAGCATGATATGAACTATTTGATATTTCCAAGGTGATATTTTAGCACACACATGGAAAGTGGATCATATCTGGGCCACACCTATGAATTCTCATTAGCTTTATTGAGAATTTATTTTTTCTAGGGGTTAAAATTATTATATAACTAGGCACTAAATTCATTCTAGTATAACTCTCTCATAGAATCACAATCCTTTTTAGTGAATTTAAATATTGAAAACATTACTATGTATCATATATATCATTTCACTTTTCTTCACCATGTAGATAAAGATATAAAATGTGAAATGAATTATCTCATTATGATGAAAAATGGAAATGAATAGAAAATTGATTTAAACCTAGAGCTTCATCAGAATATTTCGTGAAGAGGATTATCCATGGGAATGAGAATTTAATGTGATGTTATCTATTTCAATTGTGGAAAAAAGTACCACTGGAAGAAAAAATTCACTAAGCCAAAAACTCAAGGGGAAGCGTTAGGTGATTTTTTTATCAAGTGAAATTTGTTTATTTCTATAAATTGGGTATATGATATATCTTATGATGAAAAAATATGCATTATATTATATGAAAAAATACGTTCATATTTAATTAATAAGGAGAGGAATGTCTATGTGTAGCCAATGGATCAAAACAATCTGTTATAGCTGTTGCAGAATACCACCTCACGTTTTTGACAAGATTTATCTTATTTCTCGAATGAAGTTATTTTGTTACATCTGTCACTAAAAGAAATTTTTTATCTATCATAAATAGGTACAACTTATTTTTATTTTAAATTTTATAATAAAATAATATTTTTAATAAATTTATCATTTTTATGGAAAGAGACACTTAGATAATGGTTTATATGTATAGCGTTACTTGAAAAATTTTATGATAATCGATATTTATGATAATTTGAATTACTAATACCCCAACCAACATTGGAATAACCTCCTGGGACATATAAATGAAAATTTATTAAATTAATTACAAAAATAAGGATATTTTTTTAAAAAATAAAATATGTTGGCGTTTGTCATGTCTTTTGACAAAGAAAAATGTTCAATGCAATATTTTTTTTGTTGGATGAAGGGGGTAAATAGCCTCACTAATTATTTTATAATGATGTTTTTGGATGATTTCATTTGAATATATTGGTGGTTACTGATAATTAATAAATTTTACCAACTATTTTTGTACTTTTGGATTTGTCAACTTAATGAGGTATAACTCTAATTCATTTCATAAATTCATGGAAATAACGATTGATGTTGAGAAATATTATGTTAAGAAAACTAGGAAAATCCATTCAAAATGTGATGGAGAATATCTTAACTAAGAATTTAATGGTTATTTAGGGGAGTTTTTTATATAATTTTAACTCACACTTCCATATACACCTCAATATAATAGTGTAAGTGAAAGGTGGAACCATGCCATGTTAGACATGGTGAGATCAATTATGAGTCATTTGAGTCATCCAATATCCTTTCAGGGATGCATAATACACCCATAAATATACATAATAAACTGAGTACCAACTAATGAGATGTATTTTATACCATACCATTTTGGAAATAGAAATAAATCCTTATTTCCTCACTTACATGTTTGTGTGTTGAAGTGTTTGAAATGGCCTCTTCGAGTGACAAGCTTTCAACATGAGAAACAATATTTATATTTATAAGATCTCCCAACTAAATCAATGGATACTACTAATAAAATCCTTCAAAAAAACTTATGGTTGATTGAAACGGATATTTCATGAAAAGGATCTTATCTATAATATAGATAGTGTGACCAAGATAGTCTTTAATGAAGTCTATGATCAAGATACACAATATTTGGGATAAGAAAACTTCCAACGATGGTAACTCATTATTAGTTTATATTCTAGTTACTAAAGATGTTGTATCATTTATGAAATTTTATTTTTTGATAATTAGAAATTATATTTTGAATTGATTATGGATTTTAAATTTAAATTTTTTTAAAATATGAATTTTATATTGATAATTTAAAAATTAATATATTAATTTTTATTAAGTATCAAATTAATTAGCATTATTCACTGTGTGAATTATAAATAATTGGAAATCAAAAGTTTCCTTTCCTACATTGATATGATGGTTTTCATTGAACCAAGGTCAGTGGAATGTATAATTATTACTCTATTTTCTAAAATTATAAAATATTTTCAGAACTAATTAATTAATTGACGAACGCACTACTGATAAAAGAATATTCATATTGAAGTTAGTTAAAATAACTAATGTATAAAATCAGCTCGCCAATGATTAAACGTCTCTTATATTATAACTGATGTACAATGTTCATTTATTTCATTGTTTTTTATATAATAGACCAAAACCACTTTATTTATTTATTTATTATAAATATTATTGTTTTTATTTATAGTATTATTTTTTTTAATTTAATTTTTTATTAATTATTTCATCATTAATTTTTTTAATTCTTCCTATTATTTTTTGGGATAAATCTTGTGAGTTTTTTTATGTTTTCAATTTATCTTTATATATCATTCAAAAAAATATCATCACCCTTATTCAAACTGGGATGTACTTTTATAAAATGTATGAAATTATTTTTATAACCTTATGAAACCCTTTTTCCCCTAATTAGTATGTTGAAATTGTTTATTACCCATACATAGTATTTAAGATTTCCCTTTTGTAGAGAATGTAATTCAATGTTTTACCCTATGAAATTATATCTTACCTTAACACAATTTAAGAAAAACATATGTAAACATTACGAAGCATTGATAGTATTTACCTTTTTGTAGCTATTGAGTATACCATGAATTGATTCATATATATTACACATTTACCTTATTAAAAATTTGAAAATTACTGGTATCCCTTACATACCATTTGGGACTTCTATTTTACCATTATACATGGATATATAGTAAACCATATATAATCCTGAAAAACAGGTAATTGTTGTTAACTTTATTTTACGACTTTATTGATATATTAAATTTCATTATATGTATAACTGGTGAATTATTTGTCTTCATCATATTATAACTAGTAAACCATATTATATATTTATTAATGAAATGTATTTAATGTTTTATTTTATCTTATGTTTAAAATGAAAATTAGTTTGATTTTAGATTATGAATACTATAGTTCATAAATGTACTATTTTTCTATGATATCCTTGACTTTTTATTATTGATTAGTTTTTAACTAACTAACATATGATTTCAAATGTGTTTAAATTGTTCAAATGGTTTGAAAATTTAAATTATAATCATTTTATCTCCCTTCATGTTCTGGATTATTACTGGTTTTAATTTTCTAATGGATCAATTGGATTTATTTAGTTCTTTTTAAGGGCTCGAGGAAAGCATAAAAGGTGGGATACATTTTATAGGGTGGATATATATGATTTTAAAAGTGATCATATGCTGATAATTTTTATCTATTAATGAACTCTCAATATCTTAAAAATCATTTTAAACATTATTCACCTTAAACGGGATAATTATACCATTTATTGAACATGTTAATTGCACTTTAGGACTATTACAAAGGTCCTAAAACAATTATTTCATCTAAAAATATTTTTGATTATGTCTAGTTGTATATCATTGTTTAATAAATTTAACACACAATACCTATAAAATAGAATTGGGTTTTATAACCATTTCATTATAGAAAACCCAGTGGAAAAGAAATAATTTTCATAAACATTATATAAATTTATCAAAACATAACCCATGGGAAAAGGAATGTGTTTCATAAAAATATTGTCTTAATAATCACAAACAATCCTGAGAATGAATAACGATGTTAATCTTCAATCATATCCCTAATAAATTTTACGAAATATAAACTTCTGTCATCTTATATGGAAAATTATTTTCAAATATCACTAGATGTATTTGTTTAGGAAAATACCCCTTTTAATTTCGATTCACGTATTGAAAATAAGAAAATTTATCAAATATTAGATAATAAATTTCCATTGAAGAAATTATTGGAAATTATAAAAATAAAATTTAAATCAATTATGACTCATTATATAGGGGGATAATGTTCATTTTGTAAATAAAAAAATAATGGTTCCTTTCAAAATTTTGGTAAAAATTCATAATTTTCTCATTTTTGAAATCGAAAAACAATAATAATTTAAAAAAATATAAAAAAGAAAACATGGGTTAAAATTAGTTTTTTAGATTATTGGAGAATGTTTAAAACATTCCTGAAACTTTTTTAGAAAACATGCATGTTAGAAACGAAATTATTTTAAACCGAAGAGAGAAATAAATTTTATTTTCCATAAAACATTATATTAGTATATTACATAAATAAAGGAAAATGAATGGAAAAGATGTATTTTATAGATATAATAATATTATAATAAAATTTATGATTTTCATGTTAGGTATATCATATAATAATATCATGGGAAACATATTTATAAATAGTCCCGATAAACAATGAGTTTCTTGTAGAAAAACCTTAACATTATTGTATCATTTGAATCATAATATTCATGAAAGAAATAAAATTAAATGGGTATGAATATATCCATTTTTAAAAATAATATTAATATAATAAATTCATGGGGATTATATATACTGCATAAATGTAGCTATTGGGTAATATGTCATGTGTCCCCCAGAAATAAAAGTGGGGCGAGATTCCCTTACCTCAATTATAATATTTTTTTCATAAATATTTGAACCAGTAGTTTAATAAGAATAGATTTATTATAACTATTTTATAGAATAAAAATCATATTAATCATATGATACATTTTTTAATTATAACCTTTTATCATATATTTATTATCAATTAATCAATAAAAACACATTTTGTAGAATAACTAGTATGTTTTTCATGTAATTTTTGGTTCCATGGTTTTTTTAATTTTAAATTGATCATGTATGTATCATCTACATAATTTTTATCATGATATTAATTTAATTTAATTTCTTATATATATCTTTATATTCCTTTACAAAGTTATTTATATAAAAACAAATTACATCATTCACGGAGACGATATATGACACATATGCATGATTGTTTTTTCTATTCGTTCGATAGATGTAATGAAAGAATGGAGAATAATAAATAACATATTATGAATCATTTTTATATCAAATACATGAATATATTTATTATATTTTGTAGTTATTAACATCTATGTAAAAATTAAATGAAAAAACAAATCACATTTCTTCATGGAGGTAGTAGTCCACAGGTAGGAACAAGCGGAAGTATCATTTTCACTCAAATTGGAAGTCAATAAAGAAGATATGATATTATAGTTAAATGAGTATAAAAATTTAATAAATATAATATAAATAATTTAAACTCAACATTTTATCCATTGATTATGGGTGGTGATGGAAAAAGAATTACATCTGCTCATGAGGTAGTAGTACGTCGTAGAAAAGATCAACAGTTTCATTTTCCAATTAACAAAATATGAGATAGATATAGGTCATTACACTTAAAAAAATAACAAATAATTATATGTAATATATGTTTTTAATAATTTAATCATATATTATGATTTTTTAAGTATTTTAAAAAATAAATTAAATAAAAATTCGTAGTTAAAACAATATATCTTCATTGGACAATCTCTTTAGGAAAATGAACTGTTTCATTTACCATTTAACCCCTAGTAAACATTTAACCCCTAGTAAACATGTTTAAACCATCAGTACAATAATTAATTCTTAACTACTTTTTTAGATCATTATGAAAAAAATTATATTAAAATTATCACTGATTATTAATTATGTTGATGATAATTATTTAAATATTTTACCAAAACAAACTAACCTAATATTAATAATTAAATTTAAAATTAAACCCACAGATATGGCAGAAAATATGTTTCCAATGATTTCTTTCATATGTATAAGACATTTTTACAATAACTACAAATCTACTAGCATGTATCTGATGTGTAATTTTTTAAATTGTTATAATATAAAATTAATCACATGCTGAATTATTTAGATGTTTTTTTAATATAGATAAATACATTAAATTCACTTTATATTTAAAAACAGAAAACATTCTGAGAATTTTCGTTGGGAACGCCACTATTAATATTATTTTATACCTACATATAAATAAAAACAATAATTCATGGTGTCTTAAAGAAAAAAATAATAATTAGTGGGTGAGCTCTAATTATCAGTAGGAGAAGGCGTATAGAGTAATCTATAAATAAATAAGGTATAATTAATATAGAAAGGTAAATAAATGAATCCATTTCAATTAATCGACATCATTACCATAATAAAGAAGGAATAAATGAAAATCAGATATTGAAATATAAATAACTACATTATCTTGAAAATTAACCATGAATATTGAAACTAATCAAATAACCACAAGGAATATTAATAGCTAGATTCAAAACGATGTAACACATAATATTGGACATCTAAAACATACAATCGAGGATTCTTCCAATAAATTTAATACATTAATGTCCTTATTCTAATTCGCCTAATACCATTTAGTAATTTTACCATGACATATAAATAAATGGGTAAATCATCAACCAAAAAAAATTATAGTTTATCTCATGATACCCACTAATACATCAATTGTCTATGAAACCCTAGGCCTACCATTAAATTTATAAGTCTAATTCATTCCTCATATAAAAGGGGTGAAAAATAATGATATTAAGAATTTATATTTAAAAACAATAATTTAAAATGTTAAGAATTAACCTAATAAATAAACATGATCATCAACACTCCATAATAAAATGAATTTTATCAACATAGTGTAACCTCATTCAAATAGATCATAAATCATCTGGAGAAATAATAAGGGTGGTTTCATTATATTATATCCCTATAAAAGAATAAGTAACATAAAAGTTTTTCTTTACATATGGATAATTATTTTCAATGATAATTTTGATCAATGCCTAAAGAAAATAACATTTCATTTGAAATAACCCTTTATATTTTGAAGCTAGAAATTTATAAATTATTCTCAAAACCCATTGTTATGAAACCCATTTTCAAAATTAATAATATCCAGAATATTAGGGAAATAATTAATCAAAAATAACATTATAAACATAAAAATTAAGCTTCAATGAAATGATGGTCATGAAGGTGGGTAATTCCATTTATATCGTACAAGTTAAAAGTAACATTCATTTTTCACTATAAAATTGTTAAAAATATTTGTTGTTCAAAAATGGAAAAACGGCACCCCTAAAACCATTTAATAAAAAATAAATAATGGTTAAAAACATATTTTATAAACCATTCTGAGAATGTTAAACGATTTTTCAATTTCTATTTAAAAACATTTATTGTGAAGAAAAGTGATATTTTACCGAAGATAAAAAATACTCATTTTTTCTTAAAAACATTTTATCATTCATTTTAAGTAATAATAGAGGAGATATTGTACTATTTCGTCAAAAAATAATAAATAACCATATTATATGAAAATGGATTTATTATAAAATATATATATTAGATAATTCATCTAAAGAAGAAATAAACAAAAACAAATCATAATAATGAAGAGATTTTGAAATAAACCCTTAAAACAATGGTTACATCTAAATAATAATCCCCATGACAGAAATAAATTTAAAGTGAACATTTAATAACAAGATGATAATTGGATTGATTATTTGATAAACATAAATTGTAGTATATAAACAACATAAAAATAAATAAGTAGTGATTACATCGTTTGTCTCACAGATTTAATGGTGAGATGATAAGCCATTACCATGAGTCTGAATCGTCATGTGTGTTATTTATCTTTTGGAATAATAAACTTATGTAATTTAATTAATTTTCAAAAAAATAATTTAAATAATATTTTTTATTTCACTTATTATCACATTTTATAAGATTACTTAATCAATTATGTTTACATAGGGTGTTTTGATAATATTTTACTTATGTGTCGAAAATGTCTTTATAAGGATACTATTGGCTGAAGGGGAAATTATTTCAAAACATCGAGCATAATAATAAGGAAAAATTTATCATAGATATAAATCAATTATAATTTTATGACCAATAATTATTTTTTTTATGAATAATTAACTACATTACAATCATAGGGATGTTTGGTCGTACATACACACAAGTAACTATCCATTATTAAATAATCCTTATGGAAAGAAAGTAAATAATATTTTAACATTATATAAAAAAAGATATATTAAATATAAAATATTATTTCTTTGAATATAAATAGATTTATCATCCATATGTTGTGGTGATGAAAATAGAGTCACATTACTTCGTAATGGTAGTAGTTCACACGTACTCGAGTAACATTTTCAATTTTCAATGGAAGTAAGAAAATGATATATTATACTTTAATAAAGATATATTTGAAAATAATTTCATAATTATGTTATTATATAACATATATTAATTAATATTATCCCTATTATAATCCAATTTAATTTTTAGTGACAAACGAATGACGTCGTTTCATGAAGCGGAAGTTCGTTTCACACATGAGTGATATTATCACATCCCCTATGAAACGGAATGTAAAAAGGGAATATATGATATTATTAATCTATAGGTATAATTATTTTATATATAAATTATATAGAAAAAAATCATATACATAATAATACCCATCCATGATAGTTTCTAATGAAAAAATGTACGATATCTGTTCTTGAGGTAGTAGTCTTCAATACAGACAAACGATGAAATAATAACCCATTTTTTTGATGTGGTTATGTTTTTAGGTCCTTAACATAAAAACATATCTGTATATTTAATATACATATTTTTAATATGATCATTTTATAATAATAAAATATTATTTTGTTGGATGAAGTAAATAAAAAATTCTCGATGAAGAACATTACATCTTCTTTAAGTAACCTCTATATAATTGCAACAAAATTTTACTAGGATAGATTAATACCAAAAGTATGTCCTATAAGATGATAGGATAGAATTTGGAAATTTATTTTTCATGTTCATTTTAATAAAAAGATAATTTTCTAGGAATAATATAGGAAATTGGGTGTCCATTTATAAGTGAGGTGAGTGGCACACCTGTAATGTGTCATGAAAAAATGCTAACCCATTTTTTCACATAAAAAGCGAAAAATAGATTATTTTTTATAATTAGAAATTATATGGGCTATTTATGTTTATATATATATATATGATAGACATGTTTTTAGGTCAATTTAAATCTTATATTTATAGTTTACCCCCCCTGTAAAACATTTTTTCCTTAACCACAATAATTATTTTTTACTATTTTTACTATTAATTTTTGTAAAAATTAATTTTCATCATATAAAATAATAAATATTATTATGATTCAAAATCTGGAATCTATTTTTCCTAATTTTTTTCATATTTGTTTCCAAATATAATTTAAAATTAACTTCGCATACGCGATGAGAATATGGGTGTCCAACAGAACATGTTCACAAATTTATATTATTTTTAAATAAAAATTCAATATTAATCTGATTACAATGACAATAATTGTATTATTGGTTTATTATTTAATGTTTAGATTTTAATACAAATTTAAATTATAATTTAAATTTAATGATAATTTAATAAAAGGAAATTTTCAGTTAATATTTAGTAATTTTCACTATTTAGTGAAAAATGAAACTTCTCAAAAAAATCCAAAAAACCCAACAAAATATATTTATACATGTAGATATTAAAAGTAATTAATATTTTTACTATTACATATTCATAATTGATAAAATTTAATATTAAATTATGTGTGTGAAACACGGTTATACCTCTTTCTGAAAAAAAAATTTACAAAAAATATATTTTACATTAATGTATTTTTATTTTGTTTCTAATCGTAAAATAACTATTGAATTTATTTAATACATGATTAAAACAGAAAATTATAATAATTTAGTTTTTAATATTATTTTATTCCATCTTAAAAATTTTCTTATAATAGATATGTTTAAAAAATAACATTTTAGTAGAGTATTGAGTTGTGTGCAAGCCATGTGATGCGTTCATTACAGTCTATCAATGAGATTGAATTTATTTGAAAGAATAAATATTTCACAAAGACTCAGGGTTTTATATTCTATTATATGCTTTGTGTTCTGGGTCATACTCACTACCAAATATGTTGTTCATCCATTAAATTTTTTTGTGGAGTTATATTTTTAATATAAAAATTGAACGTTAAATTTATTTAAATGATCTAAATTAAATTAGTAATTGTATAATTGAAATAATTCTACATTTAAAACCATTTGAAGTCATGATTTAAATTAATAAGTGATTTAAAAGCTTTATTTTTAATAAAAATGTGTATTTTTTACTACTCATAGAAAATTAATTTTTCATAATATTCATAAAAGTAAACTGAATGATAATTTTTAAATTTTGATTTTAAAAATTATATATGTTTTTATATTTATTTTCTAAAAGTATACAAATATATTTTCAAAAAATAAGTTGTAAAAACACAATGAAATAATTTTTTAGAAACATATTGTCTTCAAGCATAAAACTGGATTCATTCTTATCCAACATATTGTAAAAAATATTTTTTAATGAAAAAAATTCGGTATAACATAAATATTTCATTATAATCATTTAGTAATTGTAATTAATTTAATTTATTAACAAAAAAATTACTTCCATGCATAATGTTTTTTAAGAAAGAAAATTCTTTTACTTTAAATTTTATTTTCCCTTACCAATAAATCGGAATCTAATGTTTTTATTTCATATGTATTTAAAGCAAATAATTTTGATAATTTCATTACTCATATTTATAACGTCCAATTTAAAATCAGGGTAATAATAATATACTTTATTATGGTTCTTATAGACTTGAGGTAGCGTTTATAACAAGATAATAATGAAATTAAATTTATTTGGAAAATATATTTCATAAAATCTCATGGGGTTACATTTTAACCATAATTTTTGTCCGTGTTTAATAGTAAAAAGATAAAAATATCATCATAGTTAACATTAAAATAGATTTATCAGGGGGTTGAACAATGTGATAAGGTTAGTATATCACCCAAATCTTTCTAATTATTATAAGATGAAGTTAATTCAAACTTATCTTATGCTAAGTTTCAATCAATGTCCATTTGAACACACTATCTCTTGAAAATTACCTCTTATCATTGAAATCATTTATGAAATCAATTATGCATCCTTCCCCTCACATATTAAAGGGAACCTATTCTCTTCTATTATTCACACTACTTGAGAAATTTTTCTCAACCAATCCCAAAACCAAAAATTTCATATATCACTTCTATTTATTGTATAACTTTTTAAATCTCCAAAGACCAATCCATAAAGTCTTAAGGTGTTTTCCGTCTGAGGACTGTCAAAAAATAGGTACAGATCTTATCAAATCTATTTAATTTTTATTTATTCATATCCTTCCTATAAACATGTTTTATCCATAAAAAATATTATTAATAAAGTATATTATATTCAATTAAATGTAATTATGATAAAAAAATAACCATTTATATCCTCTTCCCAATCAAATTATAGGTGGAAGTATCTCCCGTGAGTACTTGGGGAGTACCACCTCCATATAGGTAAGTGATTCATCTTACACCACCATCATTCATTATTTTTTATTATGGTGGATTTAATATATATATATATATATATATATATGATATATATACTATAACAATTATTCTACAAGAGTGAATTTATTTTAACATTTCTTTCGTTATATCAATCGAAAACTAGAAAAATCATCATGCATACGTACACACTATCGTCTCTACATAGTACTGCAAATTATTTTTCATCACGGATTTTGAATAATGGAAAAAAATATTAATATAATTTATAAATATCATATTAATATAATAAATTAAATTATTTATATGATGGAACCTTGATTAATGTTTGTGGACCATAAATATTAAATCAAAATATACCGGAAAATTGAACTAGTTTACACTCGAAATGAGTATAATAATAAAATGTTATTAATGGATGAGTTATACAATGTTTTATGTAAACCATATATGGTATTGATGGTCTTAATATTATTATATTATATTTTAAAAATAATTTTTAATTTTTTTTATAGAGGTAGGTATAGTGTTTTTGCAACGATATGGTTGTGAGATAACAATTTTTTGTTATAATATATATATTTTCATATTATTTAAGACTATATTTTTCATTGAATAAATTTTATAATCTATCTCTACAAAATCAAATATATTTTCTTATAATAAGGTCATATTTAAATATTTCTTATTTTCCATTCATTTTCCAATCATTAAGTACTAAAATTTCCAATATAATGTTTGTAATGAAAACTTATTAATTTCTCTCTTCATTCCGGAATATTTTTTCCATGTCATTGATTTATTTTAAAAAAATGAAGAATTTTTATAATATTATAAAGAGGTATATTAATGTAAACAATACATATTTTTAAATTGTTGTAAATTTTTAATGAAATAATCTTGTCGTTTTCCGAATGAGGAAACTTAGGCATTTTACAAAAAATGTAAATAATTTTTTTATTTTAACATACACCAAATAGAGAATTTTATAGGATATCATGAATATCCTTTGTAACACCACAACATCAAAATATTAGATCTAGTTCCATAATTTATTTAATTTTCATGATTACAAAGAATAAAATCCTAAAGGACTGATCCATTTATAAGTTTTGAAAACTATATTAATATATGATACCCATATATTATTGTGAAATAATAAATAAAACATGATACATAATAGGATGAAATTAATAGAAACCTTGAAATCATATTCAAATATTTATTCTTTATAAAATAGTCAAAGGAAACAAAATAATTCCGAGTTCAGATGATTAGTCAGGGATATGTATAGTAGAAATAATAATTAATCTATGATAATAATAAATATGGAAATGTAAATGACTATATCACCTTCCATTTAATCAAATAACTGAATATGAAAGGCATCAATAGATAATTTATATGAAATAATCTCATGTATAATAATAATAAATAAATTCTAAATGTATGATTTGCTAAACTTTTTGGACTCCATGTTTCAAAGACACATGGAATCATTGATGTCAATACTATTGACAGTATGTTTTATAACATACTAGGTAAAGAAAAATAATTTTTTTTTAAATTTATTCATGTCATTAGACTATCGATTCATCATGGGGATTTCATTGACTAATCCCCAACTTGTAGAACATCCATTAACAGGTCCCCAGCCCATAGGGTTTTCATTAACTGGTCCCCAAACCATTTCATCCACATCCAAATAATTCTCCATATATCAAATAATCAATTTAAATTCATAAATATTATTCCGTATAAAATATATATATTTTTAAAAGCATATAAATTTAAAAATATTTCCCTATTAAATCATATATCATTCAAATTAAAAACTATATTTTAAAAAGGAAGATGATATAAGAAGTAATAAAATCTATAATACAAAAAATGGATATCACAAAAAATAATAATTTCAAATGAAAAATGATTATGAGTAATTTATTGTTTTATTATATTGTTAACAATTACAAAATAAGGTGAGATTACATGATAACTTTTACTAGTTGGTAATTTTCACGTTAAAACCCCTTGGATGAGATAATTAAAAGGAAAACCGTAAATACCATGATAATAAAAGAATCTATGGTATAATAAATCTAAATGAGTAGTAGATACACAAAAAATAGTATGTGGTTAATATGACATTTATATCACATATGTAAACTGTGAGATGAAAATACCATACCATAAGATATCTTTTGGTTGAACGCTCTTTATTGTCCTCTGAATTGGGTAACACCTTTTTTTATACCAAAATACTTTGTGGGTTATATTTATTCCAAAATTTGGTATTCTAAGATAAGTGGAGAGATTTCGGGATGCTATTTTGGGTATGATTTTGATGAGCTAAAGGGCTTGATAGGATTGAATAAGTGGGAGGGTGAGTGCCTTTTTATTGTAGAGGAGTGGTATTCATGTAAATATAAAAAAGTAATCTTTATAGAGTGGTATCTGATAACTAATTTATGAAAAAAGTTTACACAAAAGTAATCTTTATAGAGTGGTATCTGATAACTAATAAGTGAAATTTTATATTTTTTTCTTTAACTTATATGTTTTCCCACATTTACTATTTTGGATTTTATTAAGGTAACTATTTTTTAATATAAGTAATTAAACCATTAATACTAAATTTAGGTGAGTTTAATTATAAAATATATTCCCACTCAATTAAAATATTATATATACTCTTAAAAATAATAATCCCTTGTGTGTTGGAAATTAGTTTTAAAACAAGTGTATATAATGGTCAAAAACACCGTTTTAACAAAAAAGAGTGTTAAAAATGATTTTCCTATTTAGGGGTCAATATTTTCATTTAAAATACCAATTGGTCCATTAATAACCCTTATATTCTTTTTATTAGAATTTAACAATTCATTGTATGAAAATATGTTTTCTAGTAATTTTAATTCTTTTAATAAAATATCATTTTTATAAAATAACATTAATTCCAATTTTGAAATTATTTAGTTAATTTAAAATTAAAAACATCCAGCAAATGATAAAATTAAAATATATATTAATTTAACAGTTATGTAACATGAAATATTCATCTATTAATATAAGTTAACACAATAATACATTCAATTATATTCAATTTCAATATTCTTATATCATTTAATTTATTTTATTACTAAATAAATAACTAATGTGTTAGGAATTTTAGTAATTTTACATAACTAATTTAGATATAAATTTTAGTAAAAAATAATTATGAAACAAATTTTATTTTATAGTTTAAAATAAAAAATTTAATATAATATATGTTGTATTTTCAGATCTAAAGGCTTTATAAATGTTAAAATAAAGAATTTTCATTGTCTTTTTCCATATTTTACATATTATATTGGTCACTTTCATGTAATTGCATCCCAATAACTAAAAAATTATAAAAAATGTTATATTGTATAAATATTTATATGAAATGAATTTTGTAAAAGTTTATTGGTAAATTTATACTTCAGATTAACGTTTAACCACTATGTAAACTAATTTTTACCTTAATCACTATAACCAATTTTAATTACCTTCATTAATATTTTTGGTCAAAAATAAGATTAATTTAGTATTATATGTAAATAAAATTTATTAATTTATGTAAAATCATTTTTATGAATCCAATTCACAATAGTGAAAATATAAAATTTAAGGTTAATCATGTTGACGTGGCAAGAAAGCCAGTTTTAAAGTAAATTTTTTTAAAATATCATTCTTTTTTTATTTCTTAATTGAATATAAAAGTAATTCAAATGACCTAAATTGGATTAATATTTGTATAATAACAATATTTTTAAAATTTAAAAAAAATTAAAATATAATATTAAGTTAATTATCATTTAAATGAAATGGTATTTTATAACTAAAATGCATTATTGTTCACTATTCATTAAAAAAATGAAACATCATAAAAAATACCAAAAATCCCCTAATATAATTTTTAAATTTAAAATTAAAAAATTATTTTAATTTGGACAAATAAAATATATAAAAGTGTTATAATTTAGTTTTAAAATAGGTGCACCAATAAAATATGGTAAAATAAACCTTAGAAAAAGAATGATTTTTAAAAATGAATTGGATTTATTACTATCATATATCTGTTAAACTTATTGGATGAATATAAAAATATTTGACTGAATATATAATATATTTATTTTTATAGGTTAATTAAAATTATTCATTCCCTCTAATTTAACAAAAATGTGATAACTATTAATTTAATAGAATTAATGGTAAAACTCAGACTTAGGTGTAATGAAAATTAACATAGTGTTGTGTGTAGAATAATATTAAGATATTTCTATGTATAATAAAATATTGAACATGATTTAATTATTCTAAAATGAAAAAATGATAAAATTTTGGGATGTAACATTATCGTCACCATTATTAAATTATATCCTTGACATTTAAACATGATTTTGTTAATCAAGGGTTTTATATTAGTAAATAATAATGTTAAAAAACTGACATTGTAAATAGGGTTATTAACACATCATCTTAATAATTTGAAAACAAAATTTGAAAGTCCCAAAAAATTATTATTTCAAATAGGATACAATTTGTGAAAACATTGACATGGGAGAGAAATTAAACTATCTTGTTATGATGGAGAGTGATAGAGAATATGTTTAGTTGAATGTTGATAACCACAAATCCTTGAAAAGATGTTTTGAAAATGGTTAATGATATAATCATAAATGATGATAATGGGACAATATTCTTTGTTCAAGGCAGATTTTTTCCTTGAGACTATGAATTCATTTAGTATATAATAATATAAGTAAATATATAATTATATTCCAATAACACTATCATATCCTTTGTTTGTGCCTTGAAATATTTCTACATCATTTTTTACAACATGTTGTATCATATGTTTAAGTGAAACATTAATTTATAAAAACACATTAAATAATAAAATTCAACCATTTCATAAATGGTATGCTTTTCCAAACAATTATGATCCCGCAATTTTAAAAATAATGTCACTGAATTTCCAAAATGATCTTGTTGCTTATTCAAAGAACATCATGTATGGTTAAATAATCACATACCAGTCATGTGAATTCCATAATAATGTATTCTCTATAAACATAGTAATAACATTACTTATCATAAAATATAATTGGGAGTATTCATTATTCAGTATTCCTTATTTAACACACATTTTTCTGGACATATACCATAAATCCAACATTGTTTAAAACTACATTAGTAATAATATGAACCACATTTTCAACAAGTAATTAATTTATTATATTTTTTTCATGAAAATCTAGTCAACATTATCCATATCAATCATGACTTTTCCAAAACATCATTATCACAACATTAGAAATATGTTAAGGGAAATATTTCCCTCACACATGTGTTAAAAAATTTAACATGCTAATGTATCACAATTATTGGAATTATTATCAATGATATTATCATATTTTTTTGGAAATGGATGATTAGAGGACCACTAAGGATATTGAAGCTACCATTTCCTCGTGAAGGGATGAAATGAATGTGAACACACAAATACACCATTCCAAGAAAGTTTTATCTATTTATTAGATTCTCTTAGGCATGATGATGAAGCTTGAAAAATTTTAACATCTTAGTGACACAATTATTTTAGGGAAATTTGGAATACCTGATGAGGTGACCATCATGTGCTTTGATTATTATTCAATATAGTCATTGTTCACGCAAAAATATAGCCTTCAATGATATGATATCATAGTGAATGGTCATCCTCTAGGGATTCTTGGGATGTATATTTTTACATAATTATCTCAAATACCATGATGATTATGAAAAATTAACAAGAGGGGTCAGAGTTCCCTACCCACTATGCTATCCCCTTCTAGAGAAGCTTGAGGAATGATAGAATGGGATTCCAAAATATGGAACTAAGGTCTTGGGGGATCTTTACTAGTGAATGGGCTGGGGAATACTTAGTACACCACACATGCAAGCAGATTGAATAGGAACTGAGCCATATAGGACTGTATGAGGCTGTTTGTACATCATTATTCCAATTTTATAATCAATATGAGATAGCCACAGGGTTATTTGGTAGATGTTATCCATATTCAAACATGTTCCACCTTCACCAAGGGGAGGATGGTGTTAGCATATGGGGTGTTTACTATATCGTGGTCATTACATTATAGGAATGATATTATGGTTATTTCTTACCACCTAATAAAATCGTTGAGGACAGGGCACAAAAGCCCATTCTAACATGTAATCATATAGATAAAGTGATGTTCATGATGTTTATCACATATATTAAGAAGGAAAACTCGTTTGAAGTGTGGATTGATTTATTCATGATAAGGGACATTATGGTGATATTTCTGGGTAAAGGGAATAAGTGTCCAATTACATCACATAGGGAATTACAATATCATAGTATGTGATCCTGGAGGTGTGATAAAATAAATCATGGGGGTACAACATACATGAGATTTGGAACCCATTAGTACGCTGCGCATAAATTCATTCCACTTTATTAAGAGTGTGGACACTTCTAAAAAGAGATACTAGGATTGGTATCCATATAGGGATGCTTGTGATGGATGGGATTATGGTATTGAAAAAAAGGTGAACTTATGAGTGGCTATATGTGCCAGGATTTATAGTATTATGGGGAAACGTTCAAGTATTTTCATGACAAAGAGAATATGTGCACTATTTCATATATTTCATGGTTAGATCACATCAAAAATCATAGGATATTAATTTCCAAATTCTATCCACCATCCAGGTAATGGTTATGGCCATCACTATTGAATTTAGTTGGGTTATGGATGATGATTCTCAATCATGATGGGATCAAGCTCAAGATCAATAACCACAATGATTTGAATTTCTAACCCTTCCTCAATCTAGTCGATCCGATTGCAGATGATATGTAGGGTTCAATGGAGTATATATAATACCATTAAATAATTAGAGGCGGTGTTCTAGTATCTCAGATCTATGGTAAGATTACTTGTGATCCATTTGTGGCATTTATTTTTTTCATACAGTTTTCATTCCATCAGTATGTATTGATGAAATTGTACACAACATTTTGAGAAGATCGACACCCTTGTATTCTTCACCCGTAGTGGGGCATGACGACAATTATAGGATTTGGTAGACTATCATGATTTCAAATACCATGGTTGATGCTAGCATATCAAATGAAAATGATTAACATTGGGTGTTGGAATATATACAAGAAACTATAGGGTGGCACATCCGAGTGATTGAGCTAACAGATGCTGAACCAGAATAGTAGGGTACTGAAGGGGCATGTCAACCATATAGTGTATCACATACTAAAGGAACATTGAATAAAACATCATGGGCTGTTGACATAGCTCTACCACATGAAGGTGGTTGTTCTGAAGGTGACCTCAAGGGCCAGCGAAGGAGGCCCATAGAATGAAAATGAGGTACCTTCTTCAAACTACTACTGACATGGTTTACCTTATGATTTGGACAACCTAGATAAGTCTATGAAAATCAATATATCAAGAAGACCTATGGATGAAACTTACAGGAAATGGTGTTCAAAATTAAGAAATTGGGCACATGCGGGTCACAATTATGGTGGATATTCAATAGAGGTACACGTAACTCACAGCTATGGAAATATATGCTTTACAATAGGGAAAATTTAAACAGCCTAATATATTGGTGACTATAATTCATAGTCAGTAGAATGATCTTGAAGAACTATATAATAAATATGATAACATTTTTGGAAGAATAAGAGGAAGTAGTAGTAGTAGAGGGAGAAGAAAGAGAGAATGGAGATGAGGATGAAGAGGAAGATGTATAATAGCTTTCGGGTGGGGTATCCCAAGGGAAAATAAATTGTCAGGGAGACTATGAAAATATGTGAGATAACTAGATTTTATGAGAGAATCACAAAATATATTTTGATAAGCCTAACTTTCTCTTTTCTGGTCTATTACCCTTTGAAAACTCATATCCACCAATCAATCCTTTTCTTATAAAATAGCACGTTGTTGCTGACCAAGGTGTTCCTGCTACAGTGGGTCTGAATGTTGCAAATGAAGTTAAGGGTCATGCACATGGGCCTGCACCAAGGGTTGATCTATGTGATGAGATGGATATGGTGAGGAGATAAAAGGTAGTCCATCTGAGGGGGTTAGGATAATAAAATGTCGAGAGGGGAAAATTGGAATTATTGAAATTACAATATTGGAAGGTTATACATTGGTGTAATTTTCTATGTTGACTCAAGAATATGATCTGGAAGCACTCATATCTCATAATACTCTAACATCATAGTTTCACACCAATAACTTAAGGATAACATTGACTAAAGTTCCTAACTCATGTAGTGCTCAAAAGGATACAAGATCGATAACCCGATGGGTCTAGGGAATCCATGAGATATCTAATGATGAATGCTCTAATTCATGATGGTTATGTTGTCCAAACTATCCAAACAAAGGAAACAGGTAGTAGGAGTTCCCTAATAAGAGTTATTTTACTAATAGGGAGGAGCACATTACTCGCAAAGGTAGAGTTGTCGAATAAAAAATGTGAAAACTGGTGACCCCATATCATATATCCTAGCCCTTGAGAGAGGATGTTATATGAATAATATTCCACTAGACTTATATTCATCTTCCAACAATAAAAACCTACTAATCTAAAAGAGCTTAATGAATCTGATACAAACATGGACAAGGAAAGCTGCATGACTCGGAAAATGGTGTAGAAGTGTAGAAAATGTTTCCATAATCCCACAAAGGCACAATGGGTTATCCAAAATGGTTCATGAGACCACATGCTATGCTATTTGTGCACCATTGGGGTGGATGATCATGATATTCATGTGTTGATCTTTTCCTCTCTTGATGAGAATATACAAGAAGTAAATAAATACTTACATGTCTTCTAGTGCTAGAAAAATCTAATAGCGTCCAAAAGATTAAAGAAGATTAATTTATGATCCAAAAAATAGAACAATATTAGAAGGATTATTCCACATTTTTCACCAATCAATCGAAACATGATGCACTATTGAAGGTCTAGCTCACAGAGTATAAAGAGGAGATAAATAGGCTAGCATTCAAGTGGCTAATATCTAATATGAGTGAGATAGAATGAAATATCAGGCTAACGAGGTCCATCCTGAAGCTGTTCAAGAAGGGAGAGACAATAGAAGATGAAAACAACCCATATAGGCTACACACAAGAAGGTGGTATTTCTGAAACATTCCATCAAAGGGGCAGATCTATAAGGGGTGTGTTAAACAATTTCATTTTAATCATACTTACTGTTTTTTCATTGAATTTTATGAATGGGAAAATTCTTTATACTCTAAATTATTTAACATTAACCACATTTATGAAACAACCAATGAACAAACCCTAATCTCATGTGGGTCATTCCTGGGGTGAAAATAATGGAAAATGAAATAATTATTCACTTTTCATGAATGTGTTCATCAAACAACGAAAACTCAAAGTTTGTTAATTTTTACTTTCCACCTAATGTTTTTAGGCTGAGATAGGTTGTTACTAGAGAACATGGCTCTTAGATCAACCAATTTTCTTCTCCCAATATGCACTTGTCTATGAATGAGATAATGTCAGGAATTTTTTAATCGATCCAAATAAAGAGGATTGAAAATTTTGCATAAAAAATACCAAAATTTAGAAATAATGTTTGCAGGAATACAAATAAAAGAAGACTCCTAAGTATATTAAAAACACAATATCCATACCCTTAGCCTGAAATGGGGGCAGACAAACCCGTTTTGAGCAATGACCAATTTCAAAACACTAATCCTATTTAAAAATGTCATATAATGCCTTCCAAAACATTGGCCTAAAATGGTAGGAGATCCAAAGAGGAATAACTTGGATATTAGGGGTCCCTTCAGACATGAAATAGGATGAGGATCCAAATAATGGGGATGATAAGTGTGGGGTGGATTGATTGAATGCTCAAAATTATTCCAACACTCTTGAAATTATGCCACATGGAATTAGAGCACATTAGTGTATGCACATTGGTCTGAATAATGATCAAACCTATCTTACAAGAATAATATAACACCCCGAGATTTTATGAGTAGTATTATTTTTAATTTATTTGATGTCTTGTGTTGTATGATACCCCAAGATTATCTTGTGCTATAAAAAACACCATATTAGCTTGCAGTATATGTAACACTAATTTGGATCGCGTTACACACAATTTCAAGTTTGTTTGATAGTGGTTATTCTATGAAAAATTCAGTATATATATATATATTCAATGTATTAATGAAATATGGTTGGATTTTATTATACGCAACAACAAAGGAGTCGTACACTACTCGCAACCCTGATTTGGCTTGCATTACACGTAATCGCGACCATTCTCGATAGCTTGTGTTGTACGCAATACCGGGTTTCACTAAACAATGATATCTTATTATAATATTATTATGAACTAGCCATTATGAATAGTATTAACTAAATTTTGAATTTTATAACATTATTATTCATGTTAAACATTTTCTAGAACATGGTATAAGAACAAAATAAATTTTTCGGGTTAAATAATTATTTATCAAAAAATGCAGTTTTGTCGCTTTTTGATGGCGCACCAACATTAAATATATTTTTTGACATGTTTATAAGTTCAATTTGAAAAAATAAAATTCTTGTTTGGAATCAGGATATTAAAATTTACTTTGGAAATATTTTTCATATTATTCTGATAACTTTCATATTTTAATGAATAGTAAAAACATGCTATATTTTAATTAAAAACAAATTTTTTTCATCGTAATAATTTATATGGTAAAATTATAATATTGAATGGTTTTAAATTATAAATATAATATATAATTACCATTTAATATAATTTATGTCATTAGAATTTATTTTACATTAAATTCATAGGTAAAATCATTTCAATCTTTTGCAATGTTTTAACTTTTAAAACTCATTTTCTTAATATCGGGATTAATTTTAAATTAATTAATGAATCTTCTGTTATTTTGAATTTTGAAATATGGATTCCATATTCAGAATAAGTAGGTCCAAATTATGTTAATATGAAACTTTTTATTTTTGGGCATTATGAATAGTAACTACAGTAATTTTTATTTACTTCAGTTAAAGATAAATTGGGTAATTATGTGTAAACCTAAGATTATAAAATTACCCTAACAAATGCCAAAATTATATTGGATGACTAAAAGTCGACCTATATCACCTAGGAGTTGGATTAGATTCATTTTATGGACATTTGACAATGAAAATGATTAAATTATTATTAAAACCAAAAAAAGTGACAACATGTCACTCTCTTAAATCTTATAAGCATAATAATTTTAATTTAGTGATAAACATTATGAAACATAGAACATGAATAGTATCTAGAAATATAATAAAATTATCTACATCATGAGAATTTATTTAGAATTTTTAGGTAT
This sequence comes from Viscum album, assembly GCA_963277665.1. Taxonomy (NCBI): domain Eukaryota; kingdom Viridiplantae; phylum Streptophyta; class Magnoliopsida; order Santalales; family Viscaceae; genus Viscum; species Viscum album. The sequence goes on along the minus strand of OY728135.1, from coordinate 1,464,602,901 downwards.
TAAATAATTTTCCTTAAGGGTGACACAATAGTGATGCAGAAATTGTTTATTTAGTGAAAAATCAATAATATAGTTTTTATTAAAATAAAAATACCTATCAAAAGAACCAAAAACTTTAACAAATATTATTGGTCGAGTATATCTATACCCTAAGAATCCAAGGGTCTATTTGTGGATCTTTTCGATCCTTATAAAACCGATTATGACATTTATATTATTTTATTTTAAATGAGGTCAAAGATATCACCTTCATAATATAATAAATATAACAATTTAAATGTAGTTATTTTAATATGATAAATTCAAGTAAGAATATTATTATGAAAGGTACTATATTTATCTTTTTTATAGGATTTTATTTTATATTCTTATGCAACAAATGAGTATATTAAATAATTATACAAAAAATATTGTAGTAATTATTTTATTTAAGAGATATACCAAATAAAAGGTTTTAAAAATATTAAAAAAAGTATTATATGAACAATTTAATGTGCTCCACTAATTTTATAGATAAATATGACATGTTATGAATCTATTAATGATTTTATTTCGAACATATCTTTTGTGAGGATTTTATTTAGATTCAAATAGTTGAATAGTGTCAAAATTGACACTATTGTTATTTTATAAAAATAACATAATAAATTTTTTTTTAACAAATACAAAAACAGTTAAAAAATTATAAATTAAAATTTATGTAGTCTGAAATGTCCTAAATTATCCAATTATGGACAATTAAAAACACATAAGTAATTATTTATAACAATTTAAAATTTAGAAACTTATTAACATAAATGAAATTAAATGCATTAAATAAGGATAAATCAAGTTGATAATGTTTAAAATAAATTCAAAATATGTATAAATTTTATTGGTTGATGAGATTACAACCCTATCTCATCTTATCTTCGGATTTGAGTCATTTTGGATGTTTATATGTGGGGTTTTAATTTATTATAAATTAATATTTCTTATAATTCCAAATGTGCCCCTCTCCTCCCTTATAAAAAGGGCACCCCTTCTCTCTTCTCTTCACACCCTTTTGAGCCTTGAAGCACATCCAACCCCTGCCCATTTCCCATATAAACTTCCTTATAATCATAATAGAGGTCATAGTCTTCTTCAATGATCAATTTTAGTTCCCTAAGAGTAGGTCTCAAAGAGGCGTGTTGAAGAAGAAGAGGTTCAGATACGAACGAAGCATATCGGATCTAAGGTAAGGGATACCTTTTCCAATATAATTTTTATCCAATATTGTGTATTCATAAGTATTTACTGGGGTTATTGTTATTATCCATGACCATGTTTTCTAAAAAGGTTTTCATGTTTGTTTAAAGTCTTTTTTACCCATTTTCAAATTTTACCACATTTTATGAAAGGAATTTTAAATTTTTTACCACACTAGGAACGTTTTGACTTTTCTGTCAAAAGTACGAGGAGAATGTTTTTTTAAAATTAAACAACATGAACATATTTTTACGGGTTCATAACTCCTAATTTTTATTTAGCTTCTTCTACAATATTTCATGATTATTTTCAACAAAATACATTTCATTTAAAATAGCATTTCATTTTTTGAAAATAAAATGATTTTGAAGAAGAAAGGGTATTTTCCTCAAGATTTCATTTCAAGTATTTTTTTAAAACTGTTTTCCATCTAAAATGAAATTATTTAATATGTTTAAGTTGCATGTATAAATTTTCCATTATTTACATGGTTTTATTTTTCTTATGATGAAATGATATCCATTTTTTATATGGATTATGTTATGGTGGCATAATGTTTAAAAATACCATTATATTACATGGGTTATGCTATGATGTATGATTTATGATTTTGAGGCACAAGAAAAATTGATTTCATTATGAGATTGGTAGGACCTATATCTCCCTCCAATTCATTGGGTAATGATTTATATATCATTATATAGACATTACTGGAATGGTAAGTTAATCCGGTTCAGTGTTACAGGACTGAAACGAGAAGTGAACTCGATTCAGAAAGGGACTATGTCCACTAAGATGGTCTTGGAAGCAATGCCTTGGCTACTATGGAAATCATAACATGTGCTGAATGGTTGCCACAATTACATGTTTTATTCCTGTTCTGTTTTATCATGGTCGATGTTCCATTATGATATATTCCTTACGTACTGCCATGATTTACGTCTTTGCTCAAGATTTTTATGTTTAAATTTTATGTTCAAGTTTTTTCTTTCAAATGTTTATGGATTGTTTTATGTTCTCTATTTTTTCCCTTAATAATCATTTTAACTCGCCCTTTTTATGTTTTCTTTTCCACCCGATACAAATAAAGGTTTTAGTTAAGAAAAAAAGGGAGATCTTTATGTGAGATGTTGAGGATCTTTCACAAAGATTAGAATATTATGTTCCAAGTTTTCGAAGGAACTAAACTATTACGGTCCTTTGTTGTCTATTTTTGTTATGTATTATGTATTCTACAAAAGTAATGTAATGTTGTTATATATCGTGCTTTAGGTCTCTATAGTTAGTATCAGAGGAAAGTTTTAGTTAACCTTTGGAAACTAGTATGCAAAAACTTTAGTGAGATCCCTTGAGATATTTCTAAGGTATGTCTAGGGATGTCCCTAAGGATAAGTATACGTATAGGTTATAGTTCAATAATTAGAGTAATGATATTAGAATTAAACCTAAGATGTTAGATATTGAAGGTACTCCCCCTTGATTATGACTTTTTCCTCTCACACTATTCTTTTTGGGTTTTAGAAAATGGCTGGAAATCGGATGATTCAGGAAAATGGAGGATATGATGGACAATGGAATGATATTCTTCATGAGAAACCAAATGAAATTGGATCTGGAAGTCCACATGTTGTTATTATGACAAATCAGCAATCACATAATATGATCAATAATCTCAACTATGGTAAGTATCCCGACTCAGCTAATAAGAGAAAGATTTAGTTTCATGATGATCATATAGGAAAGAAAGTTCAATTCCCATCATGTAAATCATGTGGGAAGAGGCATCAGGTAAAATGTTTCAAAGGAACTAGAATATGCTTTAGGTGTGGAAAAGGACACAAATCTAGTAATTTCAAAGGAAAAGGTTTATTTAACACCATGGACAAGGATAATGGTATTTCTAAGACATAAAAAATGGTTAAATGTTTTAAATGTGGAATTTACGGGCATTATGCAAACCAATTCCCTAAGGGAAAGTCTCATCAAGAGAATCATCATGGCCGTATGGGTAGTATTTATATTGATGTTGATGAAGAGACTAAAAATGATATGTGAGATAAAATAATTGTTGAAGCTCGGTCAATGGTTTAAGAAGGTAGTGTAATGATTGTATGTTTATAAAGAATAATGTATGGTACTATGGAATAAAGAAAAAATCTAAGGATTGTTACACTATTTCCTTTGATTGAGTTTTGAAAGTATATGATGAATGGTACAGGTAACCATGAAAGGCTATTAAAATATTTTTTGAAGGTAGATGATATGTGAAAAATTAAAGGATGAGGAGATAATGAGTTGTTTGATAGTATTAATGATCTCATGACTGGTATAATGACAAAGTGATATCGTGGATTGAGTATATAGAAATTTTGGGATTTTGTTATGTGGAAAGTGTTAAATTTTGAGAGCATTCATGTTTTCACTAAGGGTCAATAGATATTCATTTTTCTAGAGAATACATGATTAAGGTATTCACATGTTTGTAATTTGACAAAAAAGTTTTATCTTGTTATATATGGGGGATAAATGATGGTATTCACATGCTCGGCAGATGCCATTTCTAGTAATTGTTTTCTTTATACTATGAGCATTGATATAAGTATTTTGGATAAGCCTAATGACTGGAATGGATTATGTTGGACATAAGTCAGTATTGTTTAAGGATAGAAATGTTTGTGGATATTAATTATGGGATGTTATAATAATTTAGTTTTAGAAAAAGGACAACCTACAGGATGGGTAACAACCCGTCGCGTCAGACAAGGTTGCGGGAATTAAACCCACATCCAAAGTACGGCAGGCCTTTATCGCAAACCACTGGCCTACTGGAAGTCCCTGGTTAGTATAAATTAGTTTTAATTTATTATGTGGTATGAGATATGAAGTATAAGTCCATTTTAGGAACCATATATGATTAATCGACGTATTTATATTTAATAACTTTTGCTAACCTTTTGTTTGAGATAGATGGAATGACCTATCATTCTATCACATGATCTGCTAACACTTCTTGAATAACAACTTCAACTTCATTTCTTTAAGAGATGAAGTAGATATTGTCAAGGCACGAACAATAATGAGATTGAACCAAAATCATGTAATTATTTCTTTTAATTCATCAACTTTAGGGAAATGATCTTCAAAACCAAAATTTTTGTCATAGTGCCCTCATATTCGATGAATCAGGTGGTACCTTATATCATCACAAATTTATGTCTTTGTGATTGTTGTCTTATTCATAGCCATGTTCTCTACCACTCTCCATCAGAACTTGATGGTTAGATTTCTCTTCTATATCCATATATTTACCTATGTTCTCCTATGTGGAAACCTAGTGATGAGTTAATTTGGGCAACCATTATGTTTCATACATCACTTTTTAAAATTAAGTTTCAGTATTACTTTTTACTATGTGGGTTTCTATTAAAGAAACTTTCATGTAGTAAACAATTTATAACCCCGACGAATTTCGAGGGTGAAATTCATTTTAAGGGGGGTAGAATGTAACACCCTGAGATTTTATGATAAGTATTCATTTTAATTTATTTGATGTCTTGTGTTGTATAATACCAAAATATTATCTTACGCTATACGCAACACCGTATTAGCTTGCAGTATATGTAACACTAATCTTGGATCGTGTTACGCAAAATCTCAAGTTTATTTGATAGTAGCTATTCTAAGAAACATTGAGTATATATATATATATATTAAATGTATTAATGAAATATGGTTAGATTGTGTTATACACAACAATAAAGAAGTTGTGCACTACACGCAACCCTGACTTGGATTGCATTACAAGAAATCGCGACCTTCCTCGATAGCGTGTGTTGTACGCAATACCGAGTTACATTAAACAATGATATATTATTACAATATTATTATGAACTAGCTATTATTAATAGTATTAACTAAAGTTTTAATTTTATAACATTATTATTAATCTTACACATTTTCTAGAAAATGGTATAAGAACAAAATAAATTTTTCGGGTAAAATAAGTATTTTTTAAAAAAAGCAGTTTTGTCGCCTTTTAATGGTGCACCCACATTAAATCTAGTTTTTTACAAGTTTATAAGTTCAATTTGACAAAATAAAATTCTTCTTTGGAATCAGGATATTAAAATTTACTTTGGATAATTTTTTCATATTATTCTAATAACTTTCATATTTTAATGAATAGTAAGAACATGCTATATTTTAATTAAAAACAAATTTATTCATCGTAATAATTTATATAGTTAAATTATAATATTTAATGGGTTAAAAGTATAAATTGAATATGTTTTTACCATTTAAAATAATTTATGTCATTAGCATTTATTTTACATTGAAGTCATATGTAAAATCATTTTAATATTTTGCAATGTTTTAATTTTTAAAACTCATTTTCTTAATAGCGGGATTAATTATAAATTAATTACTGAAACTTATATGTTTTGAATTTTGAGAAATGGATTCCATATTCAAAATCAGTAGGTCCAAATTATGTTAATATGCTACTTTTTATTTTCGGGCACTATGAATAGTAACTACGGTAATTTTTATATACTTCAGTTAATGATAAATCAGTTAATTAAGGGTAAACCTAAGATTATAAAATTATCCTAACACATTCCAAACTTATATTGGATGACTAAAAGTCGGCCCATATCACCTAAGGGTCATATTAGATTCATTATATGGGCTTCTTACCATGAAAATAATTAAATTATTATTAAAACCAAAGAGAGTGACAACATGTCACTCTCTTAAATATTATAAGTACAATAATTTTAATTTAGTGATAAACATCATGAAACTTAGAACATGAATAGTATCCAGAAATATAAAAAAAATATCTACATCATGAGAATTCATTTATAATTTTTAGAGATTAAATAATTTTCATTAATGGTGACACAATAGTGATGCTGAAAAATGTTTATTTAGTGAAAAATCAATAATATAGTTTTTATTAAAATAACAATACCTATCAAAAGGACCGAAAACTTGTCAAAACATTATTGGTTGAGTATATCTATACCCTAAGCATTGAAGGGTCGATTTTTGGACTTTTTGGAGCCTTATAAACCTGATTATGACATTTATATTATTTTATTTTAAATTATTTCAAAGATGTCACCTTCATAATTTAATAAATATAACAATTTAAATATTGTGATTTTATGATGATAAATTCAAGTAAGAATATTATAATGAAAGTTATTATATTTATCTTTTTTATAGGATTTTATTTTAAAATTTTATGCAAAAAATATGTATATTAAATAATTATACAAAAATGTTGTATTAATTATTTTATTAAGAGATATACCAAAAAAATGGTTTTAAAAATATTAAAATAAAGATTATATGAAATATTTAATGTGTTCCACTAATTATATAGATAAATATGACATGTTATGAATCTATTAAAGCTTTTACTTCGAACATATCTTCTATGAGGATTTTATTTAAATTCAAATAAATGAATAGTGTCAAAATTGATACTATTGTTCTATTATAAAAATAACATAATATAAAATTGTTTAAAAATTACAAAAATATTTAAAAATTATAAATTAAATTTATATGGTTCAAAGTGTCATAATTTATCCAATTATGGATAATTCACAACACATAAGTGATTATTTATAACAATTTTAAATTTATAATCTTATTACCACAAATAAAATTAAATAGATTAAATAAGGATAAATCATGTTGATAATGTTTAAAATACAATAAAAACATGTATAAATTTTAGTGGTTGATGATATTACAACCCTAAATCATCTAATATTCATATTTTATTCATTTTGGATGTTTATATGTGGGGTTTGAATTTATTATAAATTAATATTTCTTATAATTCCAAAGGTTCCCCTCTCCCCCCTTATAAAAAGGGCACCCCTTCCCTCTTCTCTTCACACCCTTTTGATGCATGATGCTCAGCCAAAACCTACCCATTTCCCTTCTAAACCTCCTTATAAACACACTAGAGGTCCTGGTCTTCTTCAAAGATCAATTTTAGTTCTCTAAGAGGAGGTTTCAAAGAGGCGTGTTGAAGAAGAGGAGGTTCAGATATGTACGAAGCATATCAGACCTAAGGTAAGGGATAACTTTTCCAGTCTCATTTTTATCCAAGATTAATTATTCATAAGTATTTAATGGTGTTATTGTTATCATACATTCCCATGTTTTCTAGAAATTTTTTCATGTATTTTTAAAGTCCTTTTTACCCATTTTTGAATTTTACCTCATTTTATTAAAGGAATATTACTTTTTTTCCATAGGAGGAACTTTTTGACATTTCTGACAAAAGTACGAGGCGAATGTTTTTTTAACATATACAACACGAATTGATTTTTACAGTTTCATGATTCCTTATTTTCATGAAGCTTCCTCTACAATATTTCATGATTACTTTCAACAAAATACATTTCTTTTAAAATTGCATTTCATTTTGTGAAAAGAAAATGATTCTGAAGAAGAAATGACATTTTCCTCAAGAATTCATTTCATCTGTTTTCTCAAAATTGTTTTCCATATAAAATGACATTATTTAATATGTTTATGTTTCATGTATAATGTATCCATTATTTATAAGGTTTTATTTTTCTTATGATAAAATGATATCCATTTTTTATATGTATTAGGTTATGATGGAATAATGTTTAAGAATACCATTCTATTACATGGGTTATGATATGATGAATGATTTATGATTTTGTGTCTCACAAAAGAATGATTTAATTATGAGATGGTTGGGACCTATATCTCCCTCCAATTCATTGGGTAATGATTTATATCTCATGAGATAGACATGGCTGTAACGGTAAGTTAATCCGGTTTAGTGTTACAGGACTAAAATGAGGAGTGAACTCGATTCAGAAAGGGAATTTTTCCACTAAGATGGTATTGGAAGCAATGCCTTGGCTACTATGGAAATCATAACATGTTCTGAATGGTTTCCACAATTACTTGTTTTATTACCATTATATTATATCATGTTTGATGTTCCATTATGATATATGCCATACGTACTTCCACGATTTATGTCTTTGCTCAAGATTTTGATGTTTAAATTTTATGTTCAAGTTTTTTCTTTTAAATTTTTATGGATTGTTTTATGTTAACTTTGTTTTCCCTTACTGAGCATTTGAGCTCACCCTTTTTTTGTTTTCTTTTCCCCAGGATATGAAGAAAGGTTTTTTGTATGAAAAAAAGGAAGATCTTTATGGGAGATGATGAGGATCTTTTACCAAGATTTGAAGATTATGTTCCATGTTTCCAAAGCCACTAAACTATTACGGTCCTTTGGTGTCTATTTTTGTTAGGTATTAAGTATTCCGCAAAAGTAATGTAATGTCCATGTAAGTCATGTTTTGGGTCTCTAAAAATAACCTCTCTAGTGGGGGCCAATGATACCTTGTAGATTACCGTAATAAAAATAAGGATAATTGACACATAGATTAATGTCATATGGTGAGAAGAATTCATGATACAGTTTATCATCATATTATTAGGATGAATCTTGTAGTTTAGCATCATGTGATAAGGATAAAATAGATCATCTATGGTCTTACTATCCGGTCCCTAAAGAACATATTATAGTCATGTGGCATGGATTATATGACCTGCATTCCCAAAGTAATTGGTTGGAAAAGTGAAAATAAACTTGATGTGAATGAGCCCAAAAAGGATTTCCTATCACATGAGAATTAGGAAAATAATGGAAAGAAGGAACTTGTGATACAACAAGGGGAGAAATCCTAAAAAAATTCCTAGTTTAAGGTCATAATGTTTGTATAGTGGAAAACATCTTAAATTCATATCTTCTCAGACTAATAGAAATTCTACTATCCCAGGAAATGCATGCAGCACATCAGGGATAAAACCTGATGTTAACATGGTCCAGGAGGCTCTTGTTTTGCAAACATACATTAAGAGGAATGTAATAAAACAGAAATTCATAATTCATAGACCATAATTGGTTCCATAATAACAAAAAATGTTAATGAACCTATGGATGGGCTAGATGAAAAAAAGTATGGGTGTCACTAAGTATCACCTAAGAAGGGAAAACAAGACAAATTATATTCTTGAACACAATAGGTGGGAGACAAAAACTGGTGGGGGAAGTCCTCTCAAGAGAGAGAACTAAAGCATCCCAAAATTATCATGGGGCATCCTGAACATAATTAGGGTATGGTCACTGTTTATTTATATGTGTTGCTGACGTTAACTCATAGGTTATGGTCATATAGTTTTGAACATGAGGAATAGTATAAAAAATGGATATGTGTGGTGCATTTTTATTATTAACCCAATGTGATGGACGACTCAGGAGGCCCACACAAAGTACATCCCAAGAGTAGACTGCATACTTCCAAAATTCTGGGTGTCCAGAAATCATCTTCTAGTTTAATTTAATAATTTGTTGGCCAAGAGGATGCACTCCAATAGAAATATATGTTATTTGGTGTCATAAGAAACATGGCATGAATTAAGCCATATAGTCCCACCAACACCACATATTGATTTTGAAGGAAGCTCACATAAAACATAAATTCATGTTACTAGGTCAAAGTTTGTAGTTAATGTTTGTGGATTTTATTCCCGGATGAACCAAAATGAAAGGGGAAAAATACTACAGTTGGCCCTAAAGAAAAATTACACGGTCATTTCTACATACCCCTTGATGATGGTAATCATTCCACACATAGTTCTGGAAATCAATGCATTTTAAAGTCATTTGATCACTATTGAGATAAACCAATGTGAAAATGGTGAAGTAATGTTGTGGATGGTCTCGAACTATATTATCCATCTATCACTATATATTCCATATCACATGAGGATGTGTATCAATCCATGTGTAGTTCTTGACAGGTGTCATGGTAGATGTCTAGTTCTAAGGGGGATATCCTGTCAAGGGAAAACACCACAATGTTGTGCTATTTTTCATCATGCGGAAAAGAAGATGTTGTCATGGTTTAAGTATATATGATAGGAAATATTCATGCATTTTAAAACCATATTGAGAGGGCACTAATTGGGGGAGAGGTATCCTAGAAATGATGTGTTTGGAGTGAGAAAATTCTCAATGTGAATGAGAACCATAGAGGAACGCACTCCAAAACATGTTCCTCATAGAACCATGTAGGGAATCTAAGAATAAGGTCATTGATTTTTGAATAATGATACTTTTCATCTCCTATATATGGGTATAAACTCTACCAGGACCCCTAAGCCCACACAAGCCATTATCAGTGTGGGAAACAAGGAGTGAAATTAGGATTTGTTTACCACATGTAGAAACAAAATATGAGGGAGATGAAATTATTGGTTGAGAATGATATGAAGATACAAAAATTCCCACTCAACGTGCACATATGAATAAATAAACAATAAAAAATGAGAAAGAGTTCCACTAGATCATAGTAATGTGGGAATGATTTAAATCAAAACATCTGAGGTCCAAATTATGAAGGGGTGACTAATGGGAAGGACCACTATTGACCATATTCATAACACAAGGTCCACATCATCAACACTTAGTGTTGAGGCTTGCCGACAAAAAATTGAATAATAACCATGTTTGAAACACATGATCTGATATTTTTTTTTCCAAATATCAATTTGGATGTTGGCCTAGGATTGGAGGTGAATCGAAGAGACATGACGCCATCACAGTTAGGGGGTCTATCCAGATGTGAAAGACAAGGGAAACCAAAACTAAAAACGAATCAAAGAATGGATATGAGTGAGGGAAATGTCCATGTGGAACTCAACATTTTAATACTTTTTCCCCAGTACATCAGAGCATGTCAGCTGAATGACAATATTTATATTAAGATAAATTACCATAGTACCTTGAATAGTTTAAGGTAATTATTCTAACACTAAAGTTTCTTAGTTTATGGTCATAGATTTTGGATGACAGGCTCTTAATATAAGTTCATATAGTTTAATGTTTAATGTAATGATGTATGGACTAGGATTAACATTTTAACATAGAGTTGTATATTGTGGTTCCATGAAGCAACCTAATGTGAATGAATATCATGGTGGCTAACACCACCCCACCCATTCCTTAAAAAAATCACACACATATTAGAGTCATATGTATTTGATGTTAGGGGGAGGAGTATCCCAAAGGGGATATGCATGGTGAAAAAATATGAATCAACCTAAATGAGGGTCACTAATGCCCACACCACACCACATTTTCCTAAGTAAAACATAGGAAAAGCAGTGAAAAGGTCGAATTTATGGCTAGGACTAAATAAAAAATGATTTGGTGTTCCTACATACCCTATATGGATGATAATCAAGTCATATATAGTTCTTGAAGATGGAATGGTAGAAGAACAATTCCAAAAACAATTTCCTTTTATGTGAGGTAGTCATGGTGATATTCAATTTGTCTCCATCAGATCATGAAGATGAAACCTACATTATATGGTCATACTTCCTGGAAAAAATTGTTTTTCAGTTTAACATCATGCAACTAGGATGTTGGTTCATTAAACTGTTTAACATCATGAAATGAGGATAAATATGAAGTTTAATTTCATATAGGATGTGGGGGTAGTTTAAAATCATGACACCAAGTTGACGTAGTTCAGTTTAACGTCATGTAGGATGATCAACCCCACTCATGTGAATTACTACATCAAGAATTTGTACTTAATAAGAGGAGTGATGTTCTCTCCATCTATGGAGAACAAATAATAAACACCATTGGGATAGACCTTCTAGATGATATAAGTCATTTTCTATTTGGGATCCAAAATTGGGGGCTTTATACCCTATATCATTAGCGTTATCAGAGTCAACACTATGTGATCTTTAAGGAATGAAAATAGATGAATTTTCTAGTAGAAATATATGGATATATTTTTCTAGTGCCTCTCTAAAATTTTCAAGACCCAGAGCCTATTCATATTTTGAGATACCAATTTGTCTAGACAGACTTCTAATATTCTTTATATCATCACATAATCATAGAATGTTGTGCGAAGAGATTTCATCTGAGTATATATATGATTGAAACCCATTGTCATGTATACCAGGAAATATAGATTCTTCTGGGTGGAATTATGAGTCATCGTCTGATAAGCCCAGAGAGTGTTTGGGAGCTTGTTTGGCCAACCTCTATTATACTGGACCACCATTATTTTAAAAATGTTTCATAGGTTCTTGATGAACATATCGATCTACCCATTAGCATGTGTATGGTAGTAAAAATTATGGTCAGACCAAATACTATACTTGGCATACAATATCTTTAGATCGACCACCAAAAATTTAATGTTGTTATCAATTTGAATTGCGTGGGGGACTCTAAAGTAAAATATTATATGGGACATAAAAAATTCAACAATAGATAGGAACTAGACTACCTTGATGGGACCACTTAGTCTCACTTGGAAAATAAAACTATAATGGTAAGAATGAAATATAATAGGTGAGTCGTTCCTGGAGGATACAGTACCACTAAATCGAGTCCCCAAACAGAAATGGGCTAAGATGACTTGGTATTATAGAGGTTCTTAGGCAGCTGATGCACATAATATTCTTGGATTTGACATTCCTGGAACCTGTTGGTGAACATGATAAATGAATGGACCTTGGTGGGCCATAAGTAGCCCAATCATTGAATATAGTGGGAGAGCTTCTACCCTACATGATGACCACCATAGGACCCAACATGGAATTTCAATATAAAATAGGTAATATCATCTACATGGATATAATGGAGGATAATTCCATCAAACACACATTTTAGGATATTCTAATCTATGTTGGGAACACACTAGTGGGTCAGCTGTACTGTAGGATGACGAATTTTCTCACATTCAGATATGTCAAATATGAGAATTCATTGCTAAAGATACTCAGTGAAGGGAGTTGTACTATTAGAGGTCTCCTACATAGAATAAGTATTTGGATGACATGGTGTTGAAGAACAATTAGTAAGTTTTTTTACTTGATATGTATCATTATTTTTTGAACTAACAGGGGTGTTGACTCTTCGATGCGCCACATGAATGAAAAAATCATTCTGGTCATGCTCAATGAGGTAAACATATATATGTATAGGGTAGTATATATTTCATTCTGTGACTAGGGAATATGATTCGCCTCTGGCTGAGAATGGAACTGAGACATTAGATGGAAAGAATTCATGAGAATGGTCATGGGACTTTACTTCCTGGTGATGTAGTAATTATTGATCTACATGATGACTAACTCAAAATTCCCTTTCACATGAAGGTGGGTAACATCAATATAATGATACATCATTATACAAGTGATGAGATTGTGATACTCTACCTCTTTTTTGGTGTATCCTTATGATAGAAGGAGTGAAAAGGGGAGAGTATCCAATGTAGGAATTCTGAAAATGATTCCTAGGCCTGCTCTAATGAGTTTTTGATCATTGTGCCTTCTTCTATTTAGAATATGGGAGAAATCCTCAAAATGAATCATCCAACCAGTCAGAACATGGTCCATAGAGAGAGTTTATTCATTTTGGAAATCAACATCTAGATGTGTTTTCTCTAGGGACAGATGAGCGGTCATAAAATATACTAATGCATGACCTAAGAAGACTTTCTACAAAACAAACTTGATGCAAACCACTACAGGATCACTAAACAATGAGCGATATGGAAAATTAATATTGGGAGGTTTAGGATGTACTTTAGCTAATCAACATGGGAAACTAGCTATATCTTTTAATTCTACAAGTAGTGTCGCAACTTATTCACTGTGAAAATTAATGCAATATAGCATTTCTCAATGGTATAATTTCTAGACACATGATTGAAGATAATGAAACTAAGAGAGTACAAAATATTATATGTCCCTTCATTGTTTTTTAGGGTGATCAATGAACCAAGGGATCATTTTTGGGTGGACCCATAAAGGACCACTGAACTTCCCTCTGATGGGTGGAATTAGAAGCGAGGGTTGTATAAGATACATCTTGATTTTCTCGAAAGCGATATAGCACTATTAATCATAGTAATATATGTAAATGTTCTTCATGATTTTGGAAAACCTCATACACTTGTCATCCTGATTCGCGATGAATTATTGTATGTAGTTTAATTAGTTTCGAAGACCTCAGAGAAACCAGAGGTTACTTAGAGGAGGCATTAGGATGATGGAAATGATCTTATATGGGTTCATTTAGATGCCTTTGTATCTAAATAACAGAGTAACATTCCTGATTTCACCCAAAAATAAAATTTCAAGGGGTTTATCTACAATTTCTAGGAGAAAATAAAGTTTAACACTTTATCATGATCTCTATGATGGTTCTAATATTGGTGATATTTTACCACCAAATAATCCAAATAGAATTCCACTAGCATCCTATGAATCAATATAAAGATGCAATGAATGAAATGCTAGTAGGTAGCTCCTACAATCTTCAGGAAGAAATAAATCACCTAATAATAGAATGTACATTGAGGTTACCATGATGAGTTTGATTCCACATCTTCTTGGTCCTTCCCTTACATGGTTATACCTAGAATACTCATCCTTGAAGGATAGGCATAGAACCTAGTTATGGCATTGATCAACAGCTTTATCACTGGAAGGGAAAAATCTTCCATCGGGTGGTGTTTGTTGAGATCTCGAATGCCAATATAGACTCTGATAAACACATTCTTCTTCCTGGCTAGAATGTCGTGGAAATACACTTTGGGAACACTACTTAAATGATGTTATTGGACCTGATAAGTATATAAACTTCAAAAATGAACATGGAACCATGAGAGGGGTGCATCATATTAGAAGGCAGCTTGAACCCACTATAGATTAAAGGTAGACCAAGATAATGGAAGATGACCTGAGGATCTAGCCCAACCATATATTCATTTCTCCAAGAAAACACATCATTATGTTTCTTCATCGAATCCATGTACTACTATTGTTCCTCTACTTCCATGGATGTACTGATCAACATTAACCTTGTATTTTCCTCGATACCAATATTCATTTAAACTAGCTCATTGACATTGGAGGATACACCTTCTTAAAAAGTAGTACTATCATCTTCTAAAACTACATTTTCATCTAAACCAGGGGAAACATCGGCATGAAAATCATTGTGAAGAGGTTATTCCACTGAGTTGATTGTTTCTATAGTTATTCTAGTGTGGGTGTGAATGGTCATGGAATCCTTACTGATAGAATCCTACACTATGGAAAGCATGGTGGAAAAGGTTTCTAAAATAATTCTATAGATTCTTTGAACAATGGGTCTATGATTGATTTCAAATAAATTATTATGGGTCGATTTCTGACGATTCATCCTGTCTTGGCCAAATAATCATGTCTAAAAAACATATATAGTAGTGGGTTGAACATTTCAATACCGAATAGGAGAATTGGGTTCTGGTATAACATGTGCGTAACTCATATTTGAATATGAGGTAATATTATGGTTATCATTGAATCGGGGTTCATGGATCCCTTTTCTCTCAGAAACACCAAAGCAAATTTCAATGTCTACTATCTTAGATACCATCTAGTGAATCAAGAGAATGAATGAGTCATACAAATCATTACATGGGTTGGCTGCAATGGAGGTGTCCTCAAAATCATTTTTTTCACATGATTATCCTTTCTCTGATAGTAAGCTACATATGTAGAGCAAGAATCATAAGAAGTGAATGGGGAAGCAAAACCATGGCTATTTTCTACTCGGTCATTGAGGGAGTACTTGAGGGAATAGTGATAGGAAGAGGAAACTTCTATATAATGATGAAGATAAGTACTGCCCATCAATTCATTGTAAGAGGTGTCCACTGAGACAACCATTAGATCATGATCTTGTACCAGACAACTTCTTTGGGTCTTCAAGTGGATCCATCCATGCAGTCTCTATTAGGTCATATCATAACCCTGAATCATTAGGCCAGAGTGTCTAAAATATGCTTCCTTGAGTCCCATCCTACGGACCACTTGGGTCAAGATGAGACTAACCCCAAAACCTATGTCAACAACATAATGACAGACCTTTGCGCTGATGTACTAGCCGGTGATTTACAATGGGCGTATGTTCCCATCTAAGAGATAACTATAATATTCTCTACAGAAAGATACGATTACCTAAAATTTTGAATGTTCGACATACTCTTCCTATAAATTGTTGGTTGATGGAACCTATATTTAAAAATGGAGAGGGTTCTTCAGGGATTCCGCAGGGCCTTCCCTGATCTCTTCTTATTGATGTAGGGACTTGAGGAACAAGAGTTTGTTTTGAATGATGTCGAGGTGCTTCAACATATCATACTTCCATGTTGGGTGCATAGTTGTACACGTAGTTGGCCTCACTATGGCAGGAATCAGGGAAGGCACTCTAGGTTGGACCACAGGTTTCCAGATGGTGTTGGAACTATTTTTTTGATCAGATACGATCCCAAAAATCATCACTAGCTTACTTCAGGGTAATTGAGACCCTATTGAACGCATTTGATCGTAATACAACTAGGGTAGCTCTGGCTAGTCAATAAGCACATTCAATAATGGAAGTCGACCGAGAGGAGTTTTATGTAATGAATTTACCTATATATCTATGTAAATTTCCTCTTTTTTGTTCTTGATGTCATTCATGTCTAGGTATAGAGCACTAAATCTAGCATTCTGGTAGCTTTCCTATCCATGGATTCATCTTCTATGGTGTCATTAGGGGACATTTGAGTATATTTATTGATTATCATTATTGTTGGTAACCTTGTAGGGATACACCAATTCGATGGAATTCACATGCACACACTCAAGATCATCATCAGAGGAGTCTTTCTGTGTGGGATAAACCTCGCTTGTGATTCCCATTTCCTAAGGCATGAAATTTCCGAGGGTATGGGATGTATTTGAAAAAAATAGAGTACTTCACAATCCCATACACCATCTAGGCCGACTCTTATAAGATTTTGAGGGTTGGCAACAAGATGCCAAAGAGGAATCTGGAGAAGGTGCAATAAATTTTGGGGGTTCGTGCTAAGCTATATGGGCATAGATAATTCCATGGGTAAGAAAAAAACCATTCTAGTAAGATATTCAACATAAATTAGAGCCTTATGTCTAGAGATTTCTATTGATTTTCTAGAACCTTCAAATTATCTTTTTGGCTTAGAAGATATATGGGCTACCTATGCTAGTAGATTTCGCGACCTACTCACACCATTGTCTATCTAGTCTTGGATCTGATCCATAAACATCTATCACTTATTAAAGTTATGCACATGGAATATATTGTATGGGAATTATTCCTGATGGTCTGTGAGGTCATACTCGTGAGAATTTCTATATTCAGGGAGCTTCAGGGCTCTATGATTCATAGTGTTTTGGAAATAACAGTAATAATGGATTCTTGGAAAGAATAAGTCTATTTTATCCTATCTTGAGGGAAAAATCTAGGATCCATATTCTGGAAATTTGGTGGTGGTAGATGAGGAGACATAACCACATTCTCCCATCCAGGTGTTGGGACCTACTGAGGAGGTTTCGGCTGATTCTGAGTGTGAAGTAGCGGAGCTTGCTGAGGATTCTATCCTCGATGAGGTGGTTCCTGTTGAGGTTATGACAACAACAAATATATAATCTGGGGGGCTCATACCTACAATATGGTTTCTATCTCATTCTTGTAATCTCTTCTTAATGTGGCTATATCGAGAAAAGAATGTGTCATCTTGGCCAGCTACAAGGATCACTCTAGGTGTTGAGCCTTATCAATGAATTCTTGGAACCCACCAAGGAAATTTTATGCGATGAGGGTGGGGACCAATTCAGACTTAACATTCTCAACACACATCATCAATAGTTGTTATTGAGATAGTACACATGTTGAGTGAGTACGTAATTCATTTCCACCTGAAAATGAAGTCCACGATGCACTCATCTGCCAATTGATTGAACATGATAAGTATAGAAATACATTTATTTTTATTTGTATATATGACCAAATAAATGAATTACATGTGAAGATCTTATCTATATGTGATGGACCTGATAGGTAATTCCTTATACCAGAAGAAAAGACACAAATTCAATGTATGAACAAATCGTTGGATCTTAGAAACATATAGTTGCTCTAGGGTTACACACAGGGGTCTACACCATGAGATGTAGTGGTATAAATGCTACAACAAGTCTCCCACCTCATTGAAGAAGCCTATGGTTGTATTATTGATGTGTTAGGGTGACCACATGTCGTCCACCGACAATCGATATGGCTTTCGATCTATTTGGATCTTCACATTTCATTTTTCCAAGACTTCAAGTTGATGAGTAACGGCATATTTTAGGTTATAATGGTCGGGGTTCCTATCTGGTTGATGACTCCTAACCACCAAAACATTTATAGGCTCATCAACATGATAAAAAATGTCAAATATTTATGGGATATTCTATAGAGTTGATTCTAGAAGGTCTTGAATAATTAACTGATACATATCATAAAGAGCATCATCATACTACTTTGTAAGATAAGGTGATTCAATCCATGATCTATTTCCATGGGTTGTATCTTCTGCTTTGTTTAACTCTACAGGATCACCAGGGTCGATCAAGGGTAACTATCCTAGAAGGATCTATATCTACCTTGGCTGAACTGGTGGGGGAGGAGCATAATCTTGTCTTGGATCACTATTATTAGGACATCACTCAACACAAATATCATTGATGATCTGAAACTGATGCAAAATCTATTTTCATGAAGTGATTATTGTGGGATCATCATATGACTTCTGTGCAACATCAAGAAGATCTGAAGTGTTGAATGATCACTTAACATTATCGAGATTCTGACAAATGGGAATCAATTTAGAGGGTTGTCCTATGATGAGGGTCTTCATTTCAATTATAGTGATAACACAATGAGGGTATATGAGATGTTTTTCCACCTCTGTACGTTGATCCTTGTCGTTGGTTATTACACCTATCACCCCATCCTTGGGTAGTATCACCATGATCATCATCATAGTGAAAACACCTCAAGGATCTTATATGTCACTAAGTGAATTTGGTTATCACTTGATGGGGAGGCGTTGGATGGAATCATACTACCCACAACCACAGGCTTGCATGTGTGGGGTGTTGCTTCAATGATTTTTCAAGCACTGTGAAGCTCTGAATGAATCACCATTAAATGATCTAGTGTCAACAATCTGAGATAGGGTTCTTCACCACTGGAAGTTATAATAACACAACCATATAACATTACTAGATGATATTGTATAAGTGATATCTAATCCTCTCATAGGTCAACCGATAATTTCAAATTAATAAATATATCATTCAGATAGTTCAGTGAATGGATAGGCACTCTTCCTTAGTGAGTGGATTTGGAATGTCGATGTGAGGAGCTTTATTTGGCCAAATATTTCCAATATATAGTTTATAGACATAATGTTCAAAAAGAATTTATTCTCAAAAGCATGATACTATTCCTATCTTTCCTAGTCTCTATTTTGAACTTATTTCGATGCTCGAAATGATACATATGGGGGGACAGTGTGGTGGTGGACTGGATGGTGGAGATACTAGTGGGAAAAATAACTCATCAAGACATGATGGATCAACTCTTAGAGGATGTTATAACCACATCCTCACATCCTTATAAGATAGGGTACTAACCATCACCTCATGTGTGATGAAAGTAGTAGTCATATGTGGATCTAATGGGTAATGGGGGTCTATCACATTCCAGAAATACTCTCCATGATCTCTTGTAGATGTATAGAATGAATCAGGTGATGAAATTGATGTATACGTATTGAGACCTTGCAAGGGATCCCAATATTCCTCCACATGCATTTATATAGTAAGAGATCTGTGGATATAGTGAATTTCACCTTACAGAATGATGATATTCACCCATCATTCCCCTACCATGTACTCTGATGTATAAAACTAGGTAGGAGGCTCCATTATTGGGTCCTCTTTAGATGTATAATTTTAGAAGTGGACTAGATTCATATAAAATTATTTTTTTCTAGAGAAATTTTTTTCACAGTGAGGATTTACTCTTCTACCCTAGGATGGTTCATTTTGATAGGGAACATTTTCTGAAAGTGGAGGACCATTGGGCTGCTGGTTGATTGAATGAAGGGGACCATCACATTGGTGAATATAGGTTCAAGGGTAACCCGAAAATAATTCTAACGGGGTATAGGGACGACCAACATACTAGCCACTGGACAGGAGGGGAGGACATCCACATTTAATTTATAGGATATAGAGAGGACCTCGGTACTGGTTTACTTTGGATAATAGGGGATCCGCTCTAGATCTAGGCGAGGTGAGGAGGAACTTAACATAGATGGATATTTACATAGCAGGGAGGACCCCTGTTGTAATCATTGAGGATATGGGGAGGTCCTTCATGTTAGTTTTATTTGGGGTGGCGAAGACCTCTACTATAGTTGGATAAAACAAGAGACATACCTTCACATCGATAGTCAGAGATACAATGGTGACCACAATATCTTAGACCATAAGCATAATGAGGACCTATGTATTGATGTTTGATGAAGGTGGGAGGACCTCCACCTTGGTTGATATTGGGAACATGGGGAGGTAATCCATGTTGGGTGTGAGATTGAGAAGACCTCCACATTGGATGAATACTATATGGGGAAAGACTTTTTGATGAGTCTTATCATCATAGAATAAAACATAATGGGTGCTGGGGATGTTGACGGTTGATAGAGTCAACCCAACTCATGGTATTTTTTGGATCAATTGTAGTGGGACATTTAGAAGTCCTTTCATTTTAGTATTAGGTATGTGGAATATTATTTTAGGGGTGGAAAGGTCCAAGGAGATGTTGAAGATGATTCCCACTAATGGGAAGCTTCTTGAGCTTGAGCCCAACATTGGGGATGGGTGAGCTGGACTAGGGAAAATTGAATAGGGGAATGGTCCACATGTTCCTTATCCTGAATAAATGTTTGCGGGTAGTTTTGGCATGGCCTAGTTTGATCCCTCCGGGGTGACTCTCATGCGGTAGTCATATCAAGATGACTCAGAAATCCTATTCCTCCTGGGAAGAGGGTATTGAGTCAAATGTGTGCATAATAGATAGACTCGTGAAGTGTTTCAATGTCAATGTAGGGTGATGTAGACCCCTTTTTGAACCATGGGGAGGTGGTGATGATGAATCTTAAATGATTCGAGGTCTTGGTGAGCCATGTACCTGGCCAGAATTAATCACTCCTGCTCATACAATCATTTGATGGTGTCTATAACCCTCCTCTAGATGATCTCATATGGTGATACAGGTTGTGGGTTCTTAATAGCTTATTATGTTGTGGATGTTGTGGTGGAGGTTGGTTTATACAGGATTACTGAATTTACATTTGTCCTTCCCTTGACTCAACGAGTGTTGGGTGACTGGTATCCTAGAACTTAGGTCCTACAAACAAAGAGATTCAACTGCTAGTATGGATAAAAATAAATTGATGTAAAATTCCCTAGTTTTGGATAATCATTAATTTGTGGAAATTAATTTACCCACTGAAAATGCCCCAAATGGGATGCCTGACATTCTACTTACCCCAAATGGTGGTGAGATCCACACAATGACCATTTTATTATTTCATCACACTTATAACAGATATCTAGAACTCGTAACATTACAATATGTTGACATGATAAATCCATTGCTAATATTACCCTATAGAAGAGAATAGCATCACACTTGGTTCACCATTTTTATCCCTTATTCATTCCTCCAGGGTATGTCTTCCATGTAGACATGGTTCTTTTCACTGAATGATACATTATACCCCACATTCTTAAATTCCAAAGGATGATTAAATTCATAATTTTCTCATCAATTTCTAATAATTGATCAAAATGGGATGATGGTATTTTTATTACTCCTTCCATGTATTCCTATTTGGAATGTTTCTCCTAATTTGGGTCTCCGTCATAAATTTGAGTTATTGTTCACAAAACTCATTCCTAGTGCCATTTCATTATGGATGAAGGTTAGTTACACAACATCTGTCTAGATATTCCATGGGGTCTTGATAGGGCATCAAACAATAGTTAGATGAGGATTCCAATGGATAAATAGAGGAATTTGTGGGTGTTAGAACACTTGAAAACCTATATTCTTCCTCATAATAGGGATTCTCAAGGGAACAATACTTGATGGATCTTGTGGTGATCACAAGGTATATTAATCCCTAGTAATGTATTTTGAGGTGTTTATTTGGAATCCCATGTTTATCATAGTTTAGGCCATGAGTTTAATGTCCTACAAGGATGAATAATATTGATCTTAATACCCCATCGAGACAGATAGGATATGTATATCCCTAGGATTGAGGCAAATGGAATTTTTACATGATGGATGGATCAGAATTCCTAATGAGAGTAGACCCAGGATAGAATGTCCCATAAAGAGTATTCTTTAAAATATAAAGAATTATCTATATTCCACTAAGGGTGGATCAAATAATTACATCCTAAATAAGGGATAGTAAGGTTTTCCCTTGTATGGGATTGAACCTCGTGGATGATTCCAACGTAAACTGTTTAGAAGAAAGGGATCAAAACCCACATTGATCGAAGGGGTTATAATGCATGGAAATTATGCATGCATAAAATATCTTTACAATATGATCTATATTAGTTTGACACATATATATTTTGTGGGTCTTACCCATTTTTAGCTACATGGGTGCTATTGATGGCAATAATGATGTTATTGGAACATACACACTGAGATGACCCTAATGAATTTCTTGATCTCACTAAGATGTGGTGGCCCGGGTAAGAATAAGGATATATATTGATGAGGTGTTGAAATGGAATGGATGGAATGGGTGATGTGTGAGGGGTGTTGGGATTGAACCTCATGAAGTCTTCTTACGCGCCCTATATAGAATAAGGAGATCAAATTATATGTAGATCATAATGGGTTGATACGACACATCAAGAAGTAGCCTATAAGAATGGATCATAGGGATGTGGACCCAAAAGAAGTGAACCCTCTAGGCCGAGGAATGATCCTCCATAGATATTGAGACTTGAGGGAATGAACATGATGTGAATAGATGATGGCCTTGAGTCTCACAGAGGCTTCCTATGTCCCCTATTTACAAGATATGGTTAAAAGTCCACATATTTCAGGATTTCATGGGGGCATAAACATAGATTGTTTACAATTTATATTTTGGGACATATGCATGGATAATTGACCAAATGGATATTGGAGATAGGTCAGCTAAAGAGGCAGTCATGATGAAAATGGGGGATATGGATGAACGTCAAGATTATACATGGACATGGAGAGAGAAGGTATGAATAGGATGGGTAATGGATGAGATGGGTGATGGTAGATGAATCAAAACATTATTTAATGGAGGATCTATGCATTGTATTAGGCACTATAGAATGTACTATTCAGTATTGTAGCAACCAAAACTATTCATCCATTAGGGCCTTTGGGACACCGGTTTGGACCTCGAGTCTACGAGGCTTTCAGGCCACCCAAGTACTTCAAGATAGTTTATTCACAATGCCTTCATGCCACCTTAAGTCCTTAGGAACACCCCAAGTCCTTCAGGCCACTTGAATTAAGATGTACCATTTTTAATACAAAGAAAAAGGCATTAGATGAGGATTCTGGGCAGTCGCATTCACTAGAACAGTGCTAATCAGATTTGGAAGAATGAGAGGTTATGGCTTGGTCATCAGAACAAGTCATATGAAGCATTTCATAAGATATCTAGCTGACCAGGACTGCGATGGTGGAGTACTGATATCATGACATATTTTAGGGAGGAGCAGCATCAAGTTGTATTCTCAGGCTGATTCCCTCTAAGACCTACGGTTCATGTAATTTTCTCTAAGACTTTGGGCCATGTAAGGGTTTCAACCTCCCCTTGAATGGTTCATTATAAAAAATAATAAAAAATGAAGTCCATAGGGCCATTCTGACTGAAGGTATAATGATAGGAGGGAGTACCTATGTTTACTATTGGTTAGGATGGAACCTCCTGGTTGATTCCTACATACCATGTTTAGAATACATGGATCAATAACCTCATTGTTTGGAATGACGGGAATGTGGATTACTTTAGGAGGGATTCCCTAAATAAGTGTGTCATAGTCAATACTATCTTATAAGACAACGTGAATCATTATAGATGATAGAAACAATCGGAAGCAGTAGAGCAGTCATTCGTGTTTCAAATGTTGGGCCAATGAGTTATGGTTTGGTGTTACACATGGAATCTTCTTAAAGAGGATCTCATCAATGCATGGAGTTTCTAATTCCATGGGTTGAATATCTCACTCCCATGGAGATAAGTGTGTTGGTATAATTCTATATGTGATACACCCAAGAGAATGGAATTAGGTGAGGTAATACATTAATGTCATGTGCGAAGGATAACGTGGCTTGACAATTTAACGTCCTACAGCTCAAATGGGGGGATGTCACTATTCAACCATTTTTTCTACAAAAATAGTCCTCACAAACACTTAGGGGAGGGAAAGAAGAATATATTAATTATGGGAGTGGATTAGAGGTGTGTTAAATAGTGGGTTCCATGTTATCATGTCCTTACTAATATGGAAAACCCATAACCGTGCCTATGATGAAAAGAAAAACCTAGGAAAACACAACATGGGAAACTATATGAGGGACCAAGAAATGACTTCTCACATGCTTGCAGGGAAACACATATGATATTCATGCAAGACATGGGATTTTTGCACTAGATTTTCTCTAGCTTATATCATTAGAGTAAATGAAAACCATAGAGTCTTAATGAGGAGGTGCATTCTTGATTTGAATGTGGTGTGAAAAAGTAAGTGTTTAGTGCTTGATAAAGTGACACTCTAGATTAGGGATGCACAAAAAGTGAAAATTTTTCATTCACCTTAATGAAGGGAAAAAATGGGAGAGGGTCAAATCCTTGTTTCACCACACATAGGGGGACCCATAGGGGACTTATCTCCTAAGATCCTTTTCCTTGAGGGTTCCATGGTATTACATAATTTTGGGTCAGATTATTTGACATGACTGAGTGATGCTTTGAAATTCAGATCATCACTCTAAGATGGGGTTCACATCTTTTTATATTCAAATCCCAAAGGTGGTAGGGGGTGTGATTTTTTTCTTGGAAGAGTAGTTTCGAGTGGGTGTGCATCAGTGAGCACTAAAAGGCCAGTTTGACAACACATTGAGTGTGTATCAGGCTTTCGCATGGATATAGGTCATGATAAAAATAAAAAAAACAAAACTCCTCTTCATCTTTGGATTCTACTAGCCCCCATGGTAGAGGAGAAACATGCATCACATTGGTCAGACAAGAGACTTGAGAGAGGATTATGTTTATGCATGTACACCTTGGATATTGTATTTTCTTTCCTTAGGATTCTTAGTATGCTTCATTAAATCCAAAAAATGATTTTTTTCACCCAATGATAGCCTTGGATATATTGTGTGGAATTCGACACTAATAGAAATATTATATATAGTAAAAAAAGGTTTCCTCATGAAATTGAAATTACATCCCTAATGGAGAAGGAAGTTTTTGGGATCCGAAATTAATCCAGCACAATGAGGATGATATGCGGAATAAATTTTGTCCGAGAAAATTGAAAAACATTAAAACATGAATTAACTATGGAATGTGGAGTCACATGCATAAATATTTTCTTATATATAAAATAGGGGTATTTACAATACATTATGGTCGAGACCAAGATAAGGAATACGAGCATCACAACATATCCCATTGAGATGGTAATTATAAAACTCATTGTTCTAGAATGGAGATGAAGGATGAGACAGACACCAAAGGTTGTGATACTATCATGTATGGAACAAAATGATAATTTATTTTACATCGTACAATAATTATTTAAACCATGTTGTTTTACACCATAAATAAATAATGTTTCCATATAGATTAATGTCTTATGATTAGGAAATAATACAATAGATATTATCATCCTGTGATAAGGATTATATATTTTACTTTTACGATTTTGTGAACTGGACCAATGCTGCTATACAGTTTAAGGTCATTCAATAAAGATGATGGGAAATAATGTAATTTAACATCATATAGACCTGAAAAATGATTAGGGAATATTGATGTAGATGAGTCTCATAGGTTAATAGCCTAATGAATTTATTATGAAATCATACATTGGTAGGGGAGTAGTGTGTTATCCACCCATTGTGATTAACGAGAAATCACTATTGTGTAGGAATTTATGTATATTTTTTATCCTTCAAACAGTGGTTCATGCTTTGGGGATTTCCTCACATATATCATTGGAGAATTCATAGCCAGAAATAGTTTTCCTTAATAGAATGATTGGAGATGAACTTTATTATTAAAGGATCATGCCATCTAGTTTTGGTATGTTTATAAATCATGTTGGGTATGGAACCATTTCTCATAAAGTAGCTCTAACTCATCAAACCACTTTTTTGATTTATCATTATCTGAGATTTGTTCCCCATATTTTTGTTATGGGTTTGGGGAATTAGATATATATGGGAATCATCACTTCTTTCCCACAAACTAGTGAATATAGGCTTGGCTAAGTAGAAATGAATGTTGTGGTTTGGTATTCCAAATGGCATGGATAGGATTTTTGGGCAAATATTTATTTTCCATATGCAAAATTTTATAGAGAATTTTTAATAGTGATTTCTTAAAATCCTCTATCCTTCCATATTCTATTGAATTATAGTGATATGAATGGTTGGAAATGATGTTTTACTCATTATAAAATTTATTAAATTTATAATAACATATGTTGTTGTCACTTTATTTCAATATTTAAAGGGGAATGAAATTTTTTAATGATGTTTGAATTGTCAAAATTTATCTTATTTTTGGTTATTAAATTTTTATGTGGTATTTCCCCAGTCCATTTAGAGAAAAATCCTGAATAATTAATGATGTATTTGAACTAATTGGTCATAGTTGCAGGGTAGGGTGTTTCAAAATCCATCCACTATATAGAGAATGAAGAATATTATTTAGTAGTATGATGAAAATATGGAAATTAAAGGATGAATAAGGATTTTACATGGTGGAAATGAAACATTTTTAAAATTGTTTGCAATCACGCATCATCAAAGGCTAGCCACTTTTAATACTCTATATTTGGTGAAAATATTTATTCATAAATGAGTGGCACCGCAAGTATTGACATAAACATCATCTATGTTGGTAGTTATATCATATTTTTTAAAGATCCTATAGATAATTCATTAAATTATTTTCATATAAAGAACCATCTAATGACTTAGGCTATTATGCATGGTGAAATTGACCATCATTCTTCAAAAGTGTTATTCTATAGATTTTCCTAATGGAATGGACCAATTTTGATGATATATAATGTTGGGCGCATCCAACTATTTGAATCATTATCTGGTTCCAGGGTAGAATTTATCACAAATATTGCCTCTATGCCACTATAAAAATACAATGATATTGTTTTGTGATGGGAAATGTTGAACATAGTTTCATCCCAATCTCGATCTTACATGGTTTTAGAAACATTTTTAATGCATCTTCATGGGAAATTATTATACAAATATTATGATCTAGCATTGGATAATATGTTATTTCTCCCATATACTATCAAAAATAATTAACCAGGGGGGCCATCTCTTCTTTTTAAGGGTTTAATCATAGTTGATCAACTTAATTACCAACTGATAATAAAATATGACACTCTAAAAAGTCCCTTCTAACATTAAAGGTAGATCTAAGACTACAATAAATCCTTGGTATATTTCTCTATTGTTAGTGGTCCCTTCATATAATAGAAATGATAAAAGCAGAACTTCATTTTCTATATAAAATAGAATGATTCCCGACATGAATTTGTTGAGATTGGGGTCTCCCGTTACTATAGTTTTTGGGATTCAAGATGTATTGTCAATGAAAATTTCACCATTTATGTATATTCACAAATGGAAAATATTTTATTTTATGGTAATTCGATAATCATTGACCCTTATTCCAAATAAAAATGTTTATCAAAAAAATGCTAATATGTGTCCTTTTATCACCCTATTCATCTTTAACTAGACATAAAACTATTCAAGAATAACCACCCATCATGTTAACCATCTAGTAAATAAGGGAAGAATGGGGATATATTTTAGTGTGTCAATTTAAAAGAAAAAATAGACCTTTCGATGCTCCATGTAATACTTTATTGTTTGAATTTGAAAATTCAAGGCTAAATTTTTTTTCTTTATATACTAATAATGATTCTTAGTGTTTATCATGGTGATAATAAGATAATAATGTATTATTTCTCTACCAGTATCATTCATATAACCAAGGTAGAAACCCAATGACAATTTAAGAACCATCACATATTGAATAAGAATATTTCCTTCAACATGTGGTCTTACTAATAGAGGGATGAATATATATTTATTATGGATGTATAATTATACTGGATAGTCACATGTTGACTAGAAAAAAACCCTTTTCTCTATTAAACGTCCTAATGGAATATAATTTTATTACTGTTTTTTGAAGTGTTGAATGTTGGAATGGTGACCCTATTTCTGGATTAACTATTTTATCTTTTAAGGAGGTTACATGTATTAAATTTCCTTATCCATCATAGTGTAAAAATAAATGAAAAGTTGTTGTACAAAAAAGCTGAGATGTTTTTCTGAAGAATTGATGAAAGAAAATTCTAGGGTACTATTCTTTATACATTGTTGTTGATGTTTTTCAATGATTATTTTTGTATTATTACTATGGTAATTACATTTTTGTGACATAACAAACAAATATTCTATGTAGTATTCGACATATTTAACTATTATGTGTTTAATGAAATTGTGCATGGCATGTTGAAATGAAATGTCAGAATTCATAAAACCAAGTGGCATCACCTGATACACTAATACTCCCTGCGATCCCTAGAAGAATTATATTATTCATATTTTTGGGACAATCATATTTTATTGTATATTGAATATAGATTCATCAAGGATAGGTTTTTATATTATGCCATGACATTAATTATAAGTTCTATGATTGAAACAGGGAGGTCATCTTTCCTGAAATTCTAGTTTAGTTCTCTAATGTCTATGAATAATCTGATATTCCATTTCGTTTTCAGGATATGGACAATTTTAATGAGCAAGATAATTTATTGAACATCCAAACTGAAATTTTTTTTGAGGGTATTTTCATATTCAAGTTCAAACATTGAAGCACCATATGTATGTGTCCTTCTAGATGTCTGCTTGTAGCCGTGATATTGTTCATGTAATCCTTGTAGTTGGTTTGACCTATTTGGATAGAGGTATGAAATTTCAATATAATTAAATATAAACAAATCGTTATGATTATTCATGAAGGAAGGGTAGATTTCTCATTTATCAGGGGTTATAGCTGAATCAGTCAATTTAGGTCACATACCATCCTCTATACCTTGATTTATCTATCAATGTTCATTGAATGTGGTAGGGAGTCCTTTCTAAAATTCTAGGTAGGTATCTCTTAGGTCTTTTTATTTATCTTCTTACTTCCCATATCCCTTTTAATCTATATCCATTTTAGGATGGATGAGAGATGAAGAGGATGCCTTATGGTTATGGTTGGTATCCCAGGAGCTAGATTCCAACAATTATATCTTGACTTTTTGTAGGTTTAGAAAAAGATGTGGTGTCCTTCTCATGTTATGTTTATATGGTTGGAAAATTTCTATTTTACGTATCAATTATAAAGTAAGAATCAATGATTTATTTAATTCCCATGGTTTTAAATGAAATCACTAATATATTTTATATCTATTATCATATATCTGAAACTAGCCTAATGTCTTAGACTTTAATGATGGGGAGAATATTTTCATCACCATGGTATTTTAATGGGTTAACCATATTCATTTTCAAACCATTTCATGTGGTAAATTGAGTGACACCATCAATTATTGGTTTCATCCATTTAGTTTGATATAATCCCACGTCAATATTTTGATATTCACCAGACTTATATGGATATTTTTCACCATGTAATGTCTAAATATGTCTATTTCTATAGTATTTAGGGCATTAATGGTATGATTAATTTATCACAATATAATGATTCATCCAAGGAATTCCCAAAAGTATAGTGAAATATATATCATCCTAAATGAACAAGAACTCAATGTTAGACACAAGATCCCCAAACTAAGATCTAAACATAAAGAAATGATGATATTTATGTTCTCTTTTATCATACCCATGAGGCATTACAAATGTGGGGAAAAATTAACTTCAATGTTCCCTTGTAAAAAAAACATCATGATAGGACTTTGGTTGACTCTTAGGTAATTAAATATTATTGATCGATAAATTTTAATGTAATATATTTTTCTAAATAAATATATGGATCTGAGGTTTCTTACTATAACAGAATCTATATTATCTTTCATAAAAGAGATAACAATATGAAATTATATAGCGTCAACCTATACCTGATATTAATTGGTATAAAAACAACATCATTTAATTAATTAGGTCACAAAAATTACCCTACATGTGCTTCCCTCAGATCCTAAGATACATTAAGGGAATCCAAAATTGAAACCATTTTCGTAAATATGTCCAAATACTTCAATATGTTATAATCTTTTGTTTATAGTTCAAAATTTCCCTTTAGGGAACATATCCCTTAAAATAAATTTTCGAACGGAAATTATAGGGGTAGACGATTTTGGTTGAGGAGATGGTTTGGATGTAAATTTTCACGCTAATGTATTGATCTACCAGCGATTGCCAATTTTAATGTGATGTTAAAGTTGAAAATTATTCATCAATCGGTCAACCAAAATGATTGGTCCCAAATGAATTTTAACATATGTAGATGCATCGTATTTCTCTGGCTGGGCATGTAAGAGAGATTTATAAATGGTTTTAGAATAAAAAATTGGTCTATTATGGATCAGAAAGGCCTATTGTGTTTGGATACAACTACGCCAACCTATATTCCCTTTAATCCTATGAACGTGATTCCTACCTCCCCAGTTTAAAGGGGAAAGCTCCGGATTACAATAATACACATCCTTATATATGGGATAAAATAAATTTATAAAATTATAGAATATTGAAAAAAAATCATTATTTTATGTGGATTCATTTTGATAAGTCATTTCCTATTATACTTTTTTGTGTAACAATTCGCATTTCACTATTTGGTGTGGTGATACCCATTGTACCATTTGGCAAGGAGACACTAATTCTTTTGGTACTAAAGTCATGAAGTCCAATAATGTAAAGGTTGAATTTCTCTTAGTTTTTTATTCATCTGGTTGTATTTTACTCACCCATATTCCGGTTCCTTTTCTTATAATATTAGTCTATGGTTGATTGAGGGGTTAAATGAGTCTGTTTTTTATAGATAAAGATACAGGGAAAAAACTTGTTTTTTGAAACTGTGAAATGAGAATAAAATTACTCATGTTGATTTAATTTTTAATTATCCAATAATTGAACATACACGCACTCTTACTGGTGACATTATATCACTATCCTTTTTCTTTCTGAGTAGTGACATAAAAACATTCTACTTATGCTGGTTGTTTTCCCTAATTCCCATAACTAGAATCAACCATCATTTGTATGATATCATTAAAAAATAACTATAGATGTTGTGTTCCAATATTTGTGAGAGGGTAAATAATTCAGGTGATCCTCAAGGATAGATTTATCAGGTCTGGTAACATCTAGATATTATGTTTTTTTCATATTATTTTAAACATTTTGATATTTCGTATATTATGCCACATAGAATATTTATCATGTTATATGAAAGAAACATCTTGTTATTGAATTGTATATAAAACCAAAATGTTATTTTTATACAAATGAGATATATAATATATTA
Organism: Viscum album; assembly: GCA_963277665.1. Lineage (NCBI taxonomy): Eukaryota > Viridiplantae > Streptophyta > Magnoliopsida > Santalales > Viscaceae > Viscum > Viscum album. The sequence goes on along the minus strand of OY728135.1, from coordinate 1,464,570,760 downwards.
TGGTAGGCACAAAAAATAACTTTGGCATGGGTTACAATAAATTCAAAATTTTATTAATAAGTTGTGTGGTGCCCAAGAACAATTTATAGGAAATGGTATTGTACTATTAATATTATTATTGAAAAATTATTATAGTCACCACATAGTATATTGAATGGATGTAAATTATAAGAATAAATATATTTTGAAAATGCGATTTAAGCATGTATATAAAATGAATCCATTGTTTGTCAATTAGTTATAAATTAATGTAAAATATATATTTAAATATAGAAATTCCATTTCAAATAATTTTTTTTTTCGAGGTGAAAATATAATTTTATATCAATAAATTAAACAAACCAGTTTTGATTATTTTTTTTATACAATTTATATATTATATATTCGATAAATATTTTTGACACTCATCAAATATATCTTTATTGGTAAAAGATAATAATAAATCCACTTTTATGCATGAAGGTATATATATTTTATAAAAGGTAATTTACTGCATCTTAATGGTGAATCTACATTAAGTTTATTTGTTCAAAAAAATTTATATATTATTTTTAAAATCAACATCATTTTCAAAATATTATTATCAAAAATTTGTTTCTGTAAATATTTTGTATTTTTTTGAAAAATTTCGTTTATTGATGAATAGTAAAAAAGTACTAAAATTTAAATGAGAACTAGATTTTTTCTTAATTTATTTATACAATAATATTGTTTTTAAATTAGTTGTATAATGTTTTAAATTAATTATAATCCTATTAATATAATTTAGTTAATTTTGATAAATTTATCAATGATATTGGATATTAAAACTTTTCAACCTTTGAACATTTTTTCTTTTAAAATTTGTTGTCTCGTCCCATTTGTGGGATTTATATCAAATTAATTTTTTCCACTTACATGTATAGAATTTGTAAAAATTTATTCCATATTTTTATTCATAACGATTTATAAATTTTAATAATGTAATCATATCTTTTTTACAAAAAATATTATTGAATGTAATTAAATTTAATTACAACGATTAAAGTAAAATCGAGTTTACTTAGTGGTTATACATCATATTAATGGGCCAAATTACCTAGAAACATCTCCAAAATAAATTTTATGTACATTTTTTATAATATATCCATTTTATAGAAAATGGATTATCATTTGAGGAACAAGATATATTGGAGACCTCCCAATATGTTTACCTTTTTATATTTATATGTATCCCACTCATCATCCACTATAAAAGGGTACTCACCCCCCTCAATTTTTTTAAAACCTATAAATCCCTTATACTCATCAAATACATTCCCAAATAACCTCACAATATCCCTGCTCACTATTTAGAATCGTATCATTAGGCATAAAGTATATTGTGTTCTTTCATTGGTTAAAACCAAAATGATTTACCCAAAAAAGAGGTAGCATCATTCCAAAAACACTTTTTTTATTTTAACCCAATAAATTATTATTACCACATTATTATATAATAAACTATTTATACTCGATATAATTAGGCATTTTTATGTTATGGGTTTGGACTACACCTATATACACATCCATCAAATGTGATATTCAATCATCGTTCATGTGTTTAGTGGACTACCGACTCACGAACTGATGTCACTTGTTATTTATTTCATACAATAATGGTTGGGAATAATGATATAATTAATGTTTTATATGATATATATGATATTTATGATGTATTTATTATTATTTAAACAATATATTACACATAACTTCTTATATTTTATTTTGTAGTAATTCGATAACTTCATTTGTGGATATGTGGACTACTACCACCTCAAAGTGATGTGATTCATATAGAACATTACATGGAATGTATTAAGAATGGGGATAGTAAAATTATATGTTTTTTATAAAATAACAATTATACTATTATTAATATATATATATATACATATATTTTATTTATATTCTTTAGCTTAATGTGACAAGAAAACTAAAACATCGTTCATGCATACATACACCCTACCATCTCTTGTAAAAATGAATTCTATTTCATATTTATATATTTCAATAGTTATATTAAATTTATATATATATATATAATATTATATTCATATCATGTTTTACATTTTCTAATTTTATTAATAAATATATATATGAAATATGATCAAGAATAACATATTGAGAAATATACAAAAAACAAAGCGGTTATACCCGAAACACAACATTTACATGAAATTATTAAAAAATTATTAATAATAATTCATAATAATTCCATATATGTTATAATATATAATAATATAGTTATTTTTAAAATTTATAATAAACATATAATAATTATACAAGATGTTAGATTTTTTAGGAAGAAAGGTAAGCCTTATGATTTGGGTTATCTCATCTCACTTTTATTTTACTGAGATATATGAAATATTAACCACTTATACATATTGTGTGGAGTATATAATGTACAATAAAATAGTATGAAATAAATTTTATTTGTTTAATTATATTCATTTTTTAATTTTCTTATTCTATCACGAGTATCTGGATTCAATATTTAATTGAGTAATAAGTGGATTTCTTGCCTCACTTGTATTTCTGTGAGACATATACCTTATTCACCACTATTTTTTTTGTATTTAATAAAAACTAATATTTTATATCATAATTGTCCTTAAATATTTTGGTATTTACATATATTTATTATGATCATCCATTCATGGGGTTTATTGTTCAAAAATTACAAAATCAGTACAAAAACATTATCTCAATCCACCTTCTCTGAGAAACATGCCTTGTTATGAACCTAAATTATTTTATTAGGGGTATATATATACCTTTGACATGTTATATCATGAATAAATTTATTTTCAGGATAATATATGGATCATTTAATGTTATTACTTCATGGGTATGATGATTAATGTTTACCAATGTGTTAAAAGTTTATTGATACAATTTCATCATTTATCGGGATTATTATTGTTTATTATCTTATTGATGAAATATTATGATCCATCCCTCAATAAATATCATGAATTTTATCCCATAAATATTCATTATATATTCAAATAATATTTCTATTTTCCCACCCTAGGGTAATTATGATGATTAATAAAAAAATATTAAGAAAACTCGACATTATTAATCTCTCTATTTTGGAATTTGGGTTATTCAAAAAACATGTTTTATAAACATGTTTTAAAAATGATTTAAAATGACGTATTAATTTAATATTCACGTAAAATTATCTTAATGAAAATTTTAATGTTTTAATGTGTTTAAAATGATTTTCAATTATTCTTTTAATATATTTCAAGAATGTTTTCAAAGAAAATGTATTTCAAAATGTTTTATGTTTTAAAAAAATTCAAACTAAAAAAGATATATTCCACAATAAATTTTGAAATAATTATTTAATCTTACATCAAAATTTTTTAAATTTTGTTTCCAAAATATATAAATATATAAATTTTATATTTTTTTAAAATAATGTATTTATTTCCATAAAAATAGTTCTATGTGCTCATTCAAAATCCTTCCCCATCTATAATAAGATCATTCATTATTATTATTATTTGTTGTGGACATGATCCTTGGTAACCCTACATATTTTTTATCTAAATGGTTTATGTCCTTATGGAATTACATTGATGGAACCTATTTCTTTTCCTTGAGAATAACATGTTTCAGAGAGATTATTATTAAACCATATTCTTTCCCATTGTGTAATCATAGTTCAATGATATTGACATAAAACCCCTTTATATTCTAATAGTAAGTTATGTTTTGAATGAATAATTATTTAGATGTTGTTTTATGATGATATTAAATATCATTGTACTTTATTCTTGTATTGGGTCATAGAAATGGCTTATATGTTCAGGTGGCATAGATAGCACTAGGTAAGCCCATTATACCTTATATGATTAGGCGACCTAGCAAGCACCAAGTATGCTTGTTAGATATTATACTATGTGGTGTCCCATATAACACTAGGTGGGCATGTTAAAAGTAATATAATTATGAAATTATTATTACATCGGGTTATCTTCTTATATCCCTCCAATTCATTAGATAAAAATTTATATCTTATAAGATAGTGATGGGAACAACTATACAATCCTGATCCACTATGTGATGTAGAAATAACCAGATCCACTATAAGGAAAGCTCTTCAAGTGGGAATGTTGTTGTATCCCTCCCAGTAGGTGTTTTCCCCATGAAGCACCCTGACATATTTTTGAAATTTTTCATTGAAATAGAGGGAATGAATTAATATGTATCTTTGTATTCCAAATGTCTAGGTTTTATTCCAAATTTAATCCTGTTTGACTCTTGGTCTTTGTTTTCCTTATGATTAATGTCTTATTAAGAACCAATATGTATATAATTACACTTTATTATGCTATTTTATATGAATGGTGTGATATTATAATGTTTTTATCATGTTATAATTATCTTATGTTCATTTCATTCTTATGTATCTCTCATGTTTACCCTTATTGATCATCTAATCTCATCCAATTCTTGTGTTTTCTCTCCCTAGGTTATAAAAAATGGTTTTAAGTAGGAATAAAAAAGTGGAAGATCATTAATGGAGATGTTTAAGATTATTAACCATGACAGAATATTACGTTTCTATGATTCCAAACATACTAAACTATTATGGTCCTCAGGCATCTAATTTTTCAATGTGGTAAATATTAATAAAAAATAATTTAATATGAATGTATGTTAATACTAGTTCACCTTAGTTACTATCAATGGATTAGATTAGTTAACCTTTTGGAACTCGGATGAGAAAACCTTAGTGTGATCCTGTAACACCCGAGACTTTTATGTTATATAAATCATAAAAGGAATATTTTTCTACTCACAACACTTTCTTGGCTTGCTTTACCCGAAATCACAACCTTCCTCGATAGCTTGCGTCGTACGCAATACCGAGTTTCACTAAACAATGATATGCTAATAAAATATTATTAAAACTAGCCATTATGAATAGTAATAACCACTTTTTTAAATTTTATAAATTTGATTTTTCAAAATGGACTTCATTTTTGGATTCGGAATCTCAAAATTATCCTAGGGTGAAATTTTTGTATTTTTCTGAAAACTTTCGATTTTTGATGAATAGTGAAACCACTAAGTGGTAGTTAAAAACTGAATTTTTCTTAAAACTTAATTTTACCGCTTCTGTGAGGGGAATTTCAAAAATCCGAGAGACACGGTTTATGTCAGTAAGTAAAATGTGGTTCAATGAGATGAAAATAATTTTTGGTGAATAGTAACTTTTTACTTTTATTTACCATGGTTAAAAGTAAATAGGGTAATTATGGGTAAAAATGATATTATTATTATCCTAACACATGTCCTAATTCTATTAGGCAAGTGTAAGTATACCAAAAACAACCTTATGAATAAAATATGACCATTTAGGCCCACTTGGATTAGATTAGGACATTTATTATTAATTTATTTAAAGAAGGGTTAAAATAGTTAAAATCAAAGTTTAATAAATATATCATTTTTAATATAGGGTTATACATAAGATAAATTAGCCTATAAATATTCATTAGAAAGATAAAAATATTTCATACATAATGATATTTTATTTGTAATTTTTAGACTTTAAATAAGTTAATTTATTTATTACACAAAGATGATGCAGTAATTATCTTATTAATGAAATATTGACATAATTGATGTTATAAATACCCAAATAAATGTAATTTGAGACTTTATATGAATTACACTAATTTTATAGATTAATATGACATGTATGTATTGATTTAATTAACTTTTTTCGAACTAATCATTCTGTTATAATTTTCACAAAAATTAATTACTAAATAGTGTCAAAATTGACATAAAATAGTTTTTAAAACCAATATTATATTAGTAATTGTTATTTTATTCCTAAAAATATAAATATCGGTCAAATGACTTAGATAAGGTTATATATATAAATAATAAACAACTTGGGGTTCGTTTGGCTGCTTATAGTAAGTTTATTAACCTTATAGTATAAGAACACAAGAAGACACGGTAAAAGTAAAATTATTTAACTTAATGTTAAATCTAAATGATAAGGTTAAAATAGGAACCTAAACTTGTCTAAATTATATTGTATGAGAGTATTTCTACCCATCCCCACCTTAGCTTCTAAATAAATCAATTTGGGTCTATTTAAAACTGAACTTGACTTTATAATAAAATAATATTTTTTAGTTTTTCCAAAGGAGCCCCTCTCCTCCCCTATAAAAGGGCACCAACTCCCCCTCTTCCTCGCACCACTTTGAGCCTTCAAGCTCGGCCAAACCCTGCCAATTTCTTCTCTCCACTTCCCTAGAAACATCCTAGTGGTTCTGGTCTTCTTCAAAGACCTATTTTAGTGCCCTAAAAGGAGGTCTCAAAGAAGCACTTCAAAGAAGAGGTAATGTCCGTTACCGATTCTTTCATCTTTATTTCTTCTTCCACATATTCATCATTAGTTGTTTCATTTTGAAGTAATAACATCAGTATCACTTGTATACTGATAAGTTATTATAAGTATGAAACAACCCTGTTTCACCATCTATCCATCCTACGGAAAAAGAAGTCACCGCGCGTGCGTACGTACGGAATACCGTCTCCACGCCGTGGTGTAATCTATTTTCCACGACCACCTTACTTGGATGGGTATAATGGTGTAAATAATGAATATATATGACTATTATAAAGTGATATTGATTATGAAATAGTATACATACACTCCAATACAATTCCACCATCATAGAAACGATATCATCACTTGTGCGTATGTACAGAATACCGTCTCCACGATGTGATGCGACTCGTTCTACAAGATCATCATTTAATAATAATTATATAAATGAATTGAATGAATTAATATGATATATATTACACTAATAAAATTATGTAAATGAGGTATCTATAACCTAAAGTGAAGAATAAGAATTTATTCAACAAAACACGCATAAGAACAAAAAGTTATAAACACCCGAATGACAAGTAGCAATGAAATATTACTACTAAGAAGCTAAGAATATGACCATATATGATATCATAACAATAAGTATGATTATGGAATAAGTCAATAACATTATTTAAATCATTATACAGGAGGTTCGGATACTTACGAAGCAAATCGGACCTAAGGTATGGGAAATATCACAACCTCATTTTTATCCGAGATTGTTTATACTTTAGTATTTACTGGGGTGTATTTTATCATCAAAATCCATGTTTCCTGAATATGTAATATTATTTCCATCCACCTACAACTTTTTTAATCCAATTTTACCCTTCACTGAGTTTTTAGTAAAGGATATGAAAGGAATCTTTTGTCGTTTTTCGTACGAGGTAGTTTTTGACTTTTCCGACAAAAGTACGAAGAATGTTTTTTTTAACTTATACGGCATGAATGTATTTTTTAAAAATTATTTCCAGGAAGATTCATTTACATGTTTTCATGTTTATTTTTAATCATCTTCTTTAGTTTAAAATTATATGACATGTTAAAAAAGGAAAATGTTTTATGAATTTGAAAGGATATTTTCCTCAAGAATGGAGTTCAAGTGTTTTATCAAAATTATGTTCCATCTAAGATAATATAGGGTTCAGTTTATATCCCTATTATTACATTGATTTGATTATATTGTGATGGAATTATTTTTATGAATTCCTTTATATTATATGAATTTTTTGATGATGTCACGATGTTTAAGATTCCCATTTTTATTACATGGGTTATGCAATGATGTATGATTTATGATTTTGTGGCACACATAATAATGGTATCATTATGAGATGGGTGGGACCTATATCTCCCTCCAATGCATTGGGTAAATATTTTATATCTCATGAGATAGACATGGATGGAACGTTAGGTTATACCGGTTCTATGAAACATGACTGAAACGAGGAGTGAACTCGGTTCAGAAAGGGACTTTGTCCACTAAGATAGTCTTGCCAATGAATCTTGACTAATAAGAAATGATTCTCTATGATTATGTGTGTATGCCACAAAGTTTCATGTTTTATGTTATGATTATTGGGATTACATTTCACTACTATGATTTATCCCATGTTATGATATTATGATCTCTTTTGCAGGTTAAGATTTCCAAAATGTTATGTTCTTATGAATATGATGTGATATATATTTCTTTTGTTTACCCTTACTGGGAATTTGAGGTCACCCTATTGTATGTTTTCTTTCCCCATGTCATGAAGAAGGTTATTAAGTAAGATATTCCAAAAGGGACTATAGATATGATGAAATAAATGGGAGACAGTGTAAACGCTTTATGAACCAGTTGTTTATGTTTCCCAGTTTCTAAAGACACTATACCTATACGGTCCTTTCGTGGTTTTGTTATATGATGTAATAAGTACGCTTCAGTTTTGATGTATTAACAATGTATGTAAATTATGGGTCGTTATAGTTGGTATCAGAGGAAAGGGATAGTCAACCTTTGAAAACTAGGATTTGAATCCTTAGTAAGTATCCTAAGGATATGTCTAAGCATAGAACATAATCATAGTGTTTTAGAAATGACCATGAATAACCTAAGATAAAACCTTAAGTGTGAAATTTTATTCTTGATTGTTTGGTTTTCCTATTATAATTAGTGTTTCTCACACTATTATTCTTGGTTTTAGTCAATGGATAGAACCCGAAGGAACCGTGTTAATGCGGAATGTGACGGGCAATGCAATGATTAACCCCCTGAGTAACCAAACGTTATGGGAGATGGAATGAAAAATCTTGTAGCCATGCTCACACAACTTTCTCAAGCTATGAATCATGTAGGACTTCCAAACGATCAAAGGAAGGAGCAACATTCAATTGAATCCTTCATGAGGCAGCATCCACCTTCTTTCAGCGGGTCTATTGATCCATTATTGGTTGAACAATGGATTAGTACTACTGAAAAGATATTTTCAGTTCTTCAATGTTCTGAACATGATAAAGTCATCCTAGCAGTGTATCGTTTGGAAGGAGATGCTGATCAATGGTGGAATATTATTAAGAATATGATGCAAAGGGATGAAATTGAGTCCATGAAATGGGACGAGTTCAAGAACTTATTTTTCAATATGTATGTCCCTCGTATTCTCCGAACAAAGATGGAGAAATATTTTCATGAACTGAAGCAAACGGATGATGAATCTCGTGGTACCTATGAAGCAAATTTTACAAGACTTGCAAGGTATGCTTCTGGTATTATTATCCAACCTGAGAGTAAAATCGATCGATTCTTTAGGGTCTTAAAACCAAGTATTATAAGGGAATTATCCATAAGGGACTTCAATAGCTACGAGGAAATCATTTGATGTGCTCTCAAAGTTGAGATGGAGATTGGAGTAACCCGTTAGTCATATGGGTTTGATAAGAAGAGGAAAATGGAATTAAAAGGAAAATCTAAAGAGCACACTGAAAAGAAGATGAGATTTCCCTTATGCTCAAAGTGTGGAAAGAAACATGGAGGGAGTTTTCTTAAAGGGACAAGTAAATGTTTCAAATGTGGAAAGAAAGGTCATCGGTCATTTGAATGTCGCGATGATGGTAAGAAGAGTTCTAATGATGCAAACAAAGGAAGGGACACACAGAATGAACCTACTACACTTCAATGTTTCAAGTGCAAGGAGATGGGGCATTATGCCAATAAATGCCCTAATCCAAGGGTTGATGATGATGGTCGACGTCAACAAACTCTTAAGGATAAAGAAAAAGGAAAGTCACATGCAATTTCTATCATCAATGTGGAGTACGATAACGATGTGGTGAAAGGTACACTTACCATACACTCTAAAGTAGCAAATGATTTATTTGATTCTGGATCCACCCAATCCTTTATTTCTGAAGAATTTTCTAAGGGTATCACTGTATTACCTCAACAATTAGATATTGAGTTAGCTGTGACAACACCTAATGGCACAATAGTTGCATCAAAAGTTTATAATTCTTCTCCGATTGAAGTTTTTGGGAAAGTGCTTCCTGCAAATCTTGTGATCCTTCCTATAGTGGAATTAGATGTTATTCCTGGCATGGATTGGCTTTCTTTATATGGATCTCATATCAATTTCCAAAGAAGGGAAGTCACATTTCATATTCCAGATCAATCTATGATCGTCTATCAATGCAAGGATGAACATAACCTTCCAGTGGAAATTCATTCTACCTTATGGGTCTTGATTCCACTAAATGAAGGTTATTTATCTCAAATGGTTGGTGAGAAACTCACGATTAAGAATATGCCCATTGTACGGGAGTTTGATGATGTCTTTCCAGAGGAATTGCCGGGTCTTCCAACAAATCATGAAGTTGAGTTTTCAATAGAACTCATACCAGGTGCTTTGCCTATTTCAAAGACACCATATAGAATGGCCCCAATTGAGTTGCAGGAATTGAAGAAGCAAATCCAAGAGAATCTTGATAAGGGATTCATACGCCCTAGTGCGTCACCTTGGGGAGCACCTGTTCTATTTGTTAAGAAGAAAGATGGATCAATGAGAATCTACATTGATTATCAAGATCTTAACAAGATCACTATCAAGAAAAAATATCCTCTCCCACGAATTGATGACTTATTTGACCAACTATGCAGAGCTCAATACTTTTCCAAGATTGATCTTCGTTCAGGGTATCATCAATTAAGGGTCAAAAGGGAGGATATACCAAAGATGGATTTTCGTACAAGGTATGGACACTATGAATTCATAGTGATGCCGTTTGGTCTTTCTAATTCCCCTGCTATCTTCATGGATCTGATGAATAGAGTCTTTAGAGACTATCTTGATCAATTTGTGGTAGTCTTTATAGATTATGTTCTTGTATATTCAAAGAGCAAGGAAGAACATGAAGATCACTTGAGAATTATAATGAAGACCCTCAGAAAGGAGAAGCTTTATGCCAAATTTACCAAGTGAGAATTTTGGATTCAAAAAGATTCATTTTTGGGTCACATAATCTCAAAATAGGGGATATTTGTGGATCCAACAAAAACAGAGGTTATCGAAAGATGGTCGAGACCAACAACAGCAACCGAGATCTGAAGTTTTCTTGGTTTGGCTAGATATTATTGACGTTTTGTGAATGATTTTTCACGATTATCTAATCCACTCACCAAGTTTACTCGGAAAGGAGTTATGTTTGTTTGGACAGAGGAATGTGAAGATAATTTCAAGGAGTTGAAAAGAAGGTTATCCAGTGCACCTGTGCTCACACCGCCTTGTAGTGGAGAAAGTTTTGTGATATACAGTGATGCATCCAAGAAGGTATTGGGGTGTGTTCTTATGAAAAATGATATAGTGATAGCTTATGCCTCACCACAGTTGAAAATACATGAGCAAAATTACCCAACTCATGATTTGGATTTAGCTGCGGTAATCTTTGCCTTAATGATTTGGAGGCATTACCTTTAAGGAGAAAGGTGTGATATTAATACTGATCATAAAAGTTTAAAGTATATTTTCACCCAAAAGGAGATAAATATGCACCAAAGAAGATGGTTGGAGATGATTAAGGATTACGACTGCTCAATCAATTACCACCCTGGGAAAGAAAACAAGGTGGCAGATGCATTAAGTCGACAAGACCATGCTAGTTTATCAATGATGAGGATCACAAAAGATCCAATATTTATGGATTTACAAAGGATGGATCTTGGAATTATAATGAAAGGGGAAAAATCATATCTTTCTCAAATGAATGCTCAACCATCTATACATGTGAATATTAAATAGGCACATAAAGAAGATGTCGAGTTACAAAAGAAGGTGAGAAATGTTCCTGAATTCAACATTGATTTTGATGGGATAATAATGTTCAGGAATCGGGTTTGTGTTCCTCCCATCCCCGAATTAAAGAAAGAGCTGCTGGATTAGGCTCATAGTTATTCATTCTCTATTCATCCTGGAAGCACAAAGATGTATAGGGACCTAAAAGAGTACTTCTGGTGGGATGGCATGAAAAGAGATGTTGCTGAATATGTCTCTCGATGCTTGGTTTGTCAACAAGTTAAAGCTGAGAGACAGAAGTCTAAGGGGATGTTACAACCATTACCCATACCCGAATGGAAATGGGAAAACATCACTATGGACTTTGTCACAGGACTTCCTAAAACATCCAAAGGAAATAATGTTATCTGGGTCATAGTTTATCGTCTTACAAAGTCTGCACACTTCATTGCTATTAGAGAGGATTTATCTCTGGATCATCTTGCCAGGATATATGTAAAGGAAGTGGTAAGATTGCATGGAGTACCACTTTCTATTATATCTGATCGGGAGCTGAGATTTACCTCAATGTTCTGGCGAAGTCTTCAGCATACTCTGGATACAGAGTTGAGTTTCAGCACTGCTTATCATCCTCAGATAGATGGTCAGTCTGAGAGAACAATTCAAAATCTTGAAGATATGTTGAGAGCATGCTCTATGGATTTCAAAGGTGGTTGGGATCAACACCTACCTTTGATGGAATTTTCTTATAATAATAGCTTTCACTCCAGTATTCTGATGGCTCCTTACGAAGCTCTATATGGAAAGAAATGTAGGACTCCAACTTGCTGGGATGAAGGTGGGGAAAGAAAGCTATTAGTACCCGATCTCATTGATGAAATGGCAGAAAAGGTCTGATCTATTCAACAACACATAAGAACATCTCAGAGTCGACAGTAAAGTTATGCCGACAACCGAAGAAAAGAGCTCGAGTTTGAAGTGGGTGATAAAGTGTTCTTACGAATATCTCCCTGGAAGAGGGATATGAGATTTGGAAAGAAGGGGAAGTTGAGCCCTAGATATATCGGTCCTTTCGAAATATTGGATCGTGTTGGGAAGGTAGCTTACCGATTGGCGCTTCCACCGAATCTCTCTCAAGTTCACGATGTGTTCCATGTATCTCTCCTGAGAAAGTACATACCTGATCCTTTACATGTACTCAGCTCAGAAGTTGTACCGCTGGAGCAAGATCTTTCTTATGAAGAACAACCGATAGAGATTCTGTATCGTAGAGAAAAATTCCTACGAAACAAAACCACTCGATTGATGAAAGTTTTATGGAGGAACCACCAGTTAGATGAAGCTACATGGGAGCTTGAGGATATGATGAGGGAGAGGTATCCTCGTCTGTTTGTTACAAAGTGACGAATTTCGAGGGCGAAATTAATTTTAAGGGGGGTAGAATTTAACACCTGAGACTTTTATGTTATATAAATCATTAAAGTAATCTTTCAATACACACAACAATTGCTTGGCTTGCTTTACATGAAATCTCAACCTTCCTCGATAGCTTGTGTCGTACGCAATACCGATTTTCACTAAACAATGATATTCTAATAAAATATTATTAAAACTAGCCGTTATGAATAGTAATAACCACTTTTTGAAATTTTATAAATTTTATTTTTCAAAATGGACTTCATTTTTGGATTTGGAATATCGAAATTATCCTAGGGTGAAATTTTGGTATTTTTCTGAAAACTTTCGATTTTTAATGAATAGTGAAACCACTAAGTGGTAGTTAAAAAACTGAATTTTTCATAAAACATAATTTTACCGCTTCTGTGAGTGATATTTCAAAAATCCAAGAGACATGGTTGATGTCAGTAAGTAAAATGTGTTTCAATGAGATGAAAATAATTTTTGGTGAATAGTACCTTTTTACTTTTATTTACCACGGTTAAAATTAATAGGGTAATTAAGGGTAAAAATGATATTATTATTACCCTAACACATGTCCTAATTCTATTGGAAAAGTGTAATTCGACCAAAAACAACCTTAGTAATAAAATATGACCATTTAGGCCCACTTGGATTAGATTAGAACATTTATTATTAATTTATTTAAAGAAGGGTTAAAATTGTTAAAATCAAAGTTTAATAAGTATATAATTTTTAATAAAGGGTTATACATAATATAAATTCGACTTTAAATATTCATTATAAAGATAAAAAGATTTCCTACATAATTATATTTTATTTGTAATTTTTAGACTTTAAATAAGTTAATTTATTTATGACACAAAAATGATGCAATAATTATTTTATTAATGAAATATTGACATAATTGATGTTATAAATACCCAAATAAATGTAATTTTAGACTTTTTATGAATTCCACTAATTTTATATATTAATATTACATGTTATTATTGATTTAATTAACTTTTTTTGAACTAATAATTCTGTTATTATTTTCACAAAAATTAATTACTAAATAGTGTCAAAATTGGCATAAAATAGTTTTTAAAACAAATATTTTATTAGTAATTGTTATTTTATTCCTAAAAATAGAAGGTTCGCCAAAATGACTTAGAAAAGGTTATATATATTAATAATAAACAACTTGGGGTTATTTTCTCTTCTTATAGTAAGTTTATTAACCATATAGCATAAGAACACAAGAAGACATGGTAAAAGTAAAATTATTTAACTTAATGTTAAATCTAAGTGATAAGGTTAAAATAGGAACCTAAACTTGTATAAATTATATTGGATGAGATTATTTCGACCCATACCCACCTTATCTTAGAAATAAATCAATTTTGATCTATTTAAAACCTAACTTGACTTTATAATAAAATAATATTTTTTAGTTTTTCCAAAGGAGCCCCTCTCCTCCACTATAAAAGGGCACCTCCTCCCCTCTTCCTCACACCACTTTGAGCCTTCAAGCTTGGACAACCGCTGCCAATTTCTTCTTTCCACTTCCCTAGAAACATAATAGAGGTTCTGGTCTTCTTCAAAAACCTATTTTAGTGCCCTAAAAAGAGGTCTCAAAAAGCACTTCAAAGAAGAGGTAATGTCTGTTACCGATTATTTCATTTTTATTTCTTATTCCACTTCTTCTTCTTTAGTTTTTTCATTATGAAATAATAACATCAGTATCACTAATATACTTATATGTTATTATAATTATGAAACAAACATATTTCACCATCTATCCATCCTACGGAAAAAGAAGTCACCGCACGTGCGTACGTACGAAATACCATCTCCACGCCGTGGTGTAATCTATTTTCCGCCACCACCTTACTTGGATGGGTATAATGGTGTAAATAATTACTATATATGACTATTATAAAGTGAAATTGATTCTTAAATAGTATACATACACTCCAATACAATTCCACGGTCATAGGAACGATATCATCACTCGTGCGTACGTACGGAATACCGTCTCCGCAATGTGATGTGACTCGTTCTACATGATATTCATTTCATAATAATTATATAAATGAATTGAATGAATTAATATGATATATATTACACTAATACAATTCTAGAAATGAGGTATATATAACCTAAAGAGAAGAATAAGAATTTATTCGACAAAACGCGCATAAGAACAAAAAGTTATAAACACCCGAATAACAAGTAGCAATGAAATATTACTACTAAGAAGCTAAGAATATGACCATATATGATATCATAACAATAAGTATGATTCTGGAATAAGTCAATAAAATTATTTAAATAATTATACAGGAGGTTCAGACACTTAATAAGAAAAACGGACATAAGGTAAGGGAAATATCAAAATCTCATTTTTATCCGAGATTGTTTATACTTTTGTATTTACTGGGGTGTATTTTATCATCCAAATACATGTTTCCACAATACGTAATATTATTTCCATCCACCTACAATTTTTTAAATCCAATTTTACCCTTCGGTGAGTTTTTAGTAAAGTATTTGAAAGGAATGTTTTGTCGTTTTTCGTACGAGGTACTTTTTGACCTTTCCGAAAAATGTACGAAAAATGTTTTTTTTAACTTATACGGCATGAATGGATTTTTAAAAAATTATTTCCAAGAAGCTTCTTTTACAAGTTTTCAGGTTTATTTTTAATCAACTTCTTTAGTTTAAATTTTTATGACATGTTAAAAAAAGGAAAAAAAATTTTGAATTTGAAAGGATATTTTCTTCAAGAATGGAGTTCAAGTGTTTTATCAAAATTATTTTCCATCTAAGATAATAAAAGGTTCTGTTTATATCCCTATTATTAAATTGATTTGTTTATGTTGTGACAGAATTATTTTTATGAATTCTTTTATCTTATATGAATTTTTTGATGATGTCATGATGTTTAAGATTCCCATTTTTATTACATGGGTTATGCAATGATGTATGATTTATGATTTTGTGGCACACATAAGAATGGTATCATTATGAGATGGATGGGACCTATATCTCCCTACAATGAATTGGGTAAAGATTTTATATCTCATGAGATAGACATGGCTGGAATGGTAGGTTATACCAGTTCAGTGAAACTGGACTAAAACGAGGAGTGAACTCGGTTCAAAAAGGGACTTTGTCCACTAAGATAGTCTTGGAAATGAATCTTGACTAATAAGAAATGATTCTCTATGATTATGTGTGTATTCCACAAAGTTTCATGTTTTATATTATGATTATTGGGATTACATTTCACTACTATGATTTATCCCATTTTATGATATTATGATCTCTTTTGCAGGTTAGGATTTCCAAAATGTTATGTTCTTATGAATATGATGTGATAGATATTTCTTTTGTTTACCCTTACTGAGCATTTGAGCTCACCCTTTTGTATATTTTCTTTCCCTAGGTCATGAAGAAGGTTATTAAGTAAGATATTCCAAAAGGGACTATAGATATGATGAAATAAATAGGAGACAGTGTAGACGCTTTATGAGCCAGTTGTTTATGTTTCCCAGTTTCTAAATACACTATACCTAAACGGTCCTTTCGTGGTTTTTTTATATGATGTAATAAGTATGATTCAATTTTGAATTATTAACAATGTATGTAAAGTATGGGTCGTTATAGATCCCGAGGGATATTTCATATAATATGTCAAGGTATATATCCAAGGATATGTCTAAGGATGGATCAAATTTCAAGAAAATGTCATGGAATTTTTTTAAATAATTGAGAAAGTGGTTTACAATTAATTGTGTCATAGTCTTGTCACTAATTGTGGATGTTCTTCTCAAACAAATGTAAAGAGGGGTAAAAAACGCATGAACACTGTATTTATGTATACCTAATCTGGAACTACTGCACGATAATATACCTTTACAAAGACTTAGTTTTACACTCCCTGGGGGTTATGCTTTTGGAATTCACAAACTCATTATGAACAAACATGAAATATTTATATAGATATTTACATTCAATTACCTTGTTTGAACATAAAGTTTCAAATATTAAATAATTATTTATTATTATTAATAGATAATATATGTAATTTCTTATTTATTATTTTGTTTTCAATTATAATAAGTATTTCCCCCTCTATTCTTTATGGATTTATTCAATGGATTGAACTTAATAAAACCGTGTTAATTCTGAATACGATTAAAAATTTTATGACTATCCTCTTGTGAAACAAAAATATATTGGTGGTGGAATGAAAAGTCTTGTTGATATTATCTGAAAAAATTATCATTCATTGAATAAGTTTGAAATTACAAGAATTAAATAGAGGAAAAAAATTTTATTATGTCCATCATGAGGCAATTTCCACCATCATCTAGTTTTTACACTAATCCACTATTTTTTTATCACTGTATTATTACAATAGAAAAGATATTTTACATTATTTAGTTCTCTAAACATGAAAAATTCATCATCTATTTTTATCATTTGGAAGGAGAACAAGATCAGTGGTGGACTATTATTATGAACATAATGGAACAAAAATAAATTAAATATATAGATTGGGAAGAGTGTAAGGGGATAATTTTCTGTAAGTAATTCTCTCAAATTCTATGTAAAAATATGAAACAAATCCCTGAGCTATATAAAAAGTATGTTGAATTTATTGGAACTTATTATAGGTAATTTTAAAATACATGTGAGGTGCGGTTCTTGTTTGATCATCAGCCTTGAAAGAATAATTAATCGATTCATTAGTCACCTAAAACCATGTTATCCAAAAGAATTTTCAATAAGGGAATTTAGTAATTTTAAATCTTTTTTTAGTAGTTAAATCATGGTAGAAATGGGAATTTGATATTCCCACAATTACTCTTGTTTTTATATGGAAAATATGATTGAGTTCCATGAAAACTCAAATGGTGGAATGAAATTACAAACATCTATCATCCACAAATGTTAGAACAAGGGTCATTGATATTTATTTAATATAATTGGGAGGTTATTTAAATGAATAATATTATGTCATAAAGTATGTAGATAACCAATTATTATTAATATGGTGGCTAATTTAATGGAAGAGAAGAGAATTACAACTACTACACCACCTACACTCTTCTATTTCATGAGCATGGAGTAAGGAACTATTAAAATCAATGCCCAAATCTATAAGATAATTTTGATGATGAGATTGAACAACCTATGAAGGAAAGGGGAAAAGAGAAATATTTTTCAATAAAAATGGAAGATGTGAAGCATAGAAATTAGGGAATTCTTATGATTCCCTCTTTAGTTTAATAATTTCAAGTTTGATTTTGAATAAATCATCCCCATGAAGATATTATTTTTCATCAATTATTGTTGTTACATGTGATTATCCCCCTCTACAAGAACTATAGAATAATAAAATGAAATTTTATATTCTATCAGTTCAAGGATAAACCTATGATTCAATTTAAATTCCTTTTGATATAATATAAGATCTTATTTAAGGAACAAAGGGAGACTAGTCTTTGGAAGGTTTAGTTGGTTAACCATTTATAGAATAGATTGTGTTAAACTTCAGAAAGAGGTTTTAGAGATTAAAATAATATATCTTTATATAAGGATTTATGAATATTAAAGAACATGTTTTAACAATATTTTTGTTATGATAACTAAAGATATGTGGAATGACTTATTATTCTCTCTATTACTTCTTCAGGGTTGACAAATTTAACTTCAATCCTTATGGTAAGAGATGAATTAAAAAGTTTATTAAATATCATCTGAAGCGCAAGTTATTGCATATGTAATGTAATGAAATCAAGTAATCATATCTTCTTATAAAAAATACCTCAATTAGAAAAATGATATTGAAAAGGATTTATCCCAATACCTTCATTTCTATTGAACTGATTGTATTAAAAATCATCACAGATTTATGGTTTTAAGGCTCTTAACATTCCATTGATCATTATTTTTTTATGATTAGGGGACTTCATTGTTCTATAAAATTATTTATTATTTTATTCCAAGTCCAATATTCACTTAATTCCTATGTTGTCCATGGATGAAATCTAGTTTTGAGTTACATTGGGTGACGATTATGGTTTCAACATTCCTTTTTATTGTAATTTTTTGTTCATTTTTTCAATTTGGGGTTATATGAAATTAAATTTAAAGTGTTAAACCATTGATAAATTAGATAAATTTTGAGGGATAAATTAATTATAAGAAGTTAGAATGTAAAACCGAAGAATTTTGCGATTTTTTTTAATTAATTTAATAATTTTTATATTCTTCATTTTACACCACATTGAATTTAGATTAAGATATATGAAGGATTAATGTTATTCTTTCATTGAAAGAAACCCCATCTTGATCTCAAGATATATGAAATAATTATAATAGCTTTTTACAAACATAAAATTATTTTTGGCTCGTGTTACACACAATGATGTGTTCCTTTGATAACTTGCATGACACACAAGTCTTAGTTTTACCAAACATCAATATACTAGAAATATTGCAATTAAAATATTATTATAGTTATGACCATGAAATTGGACTGGAATTTATGAATAATGTTAACAAAATTTTGAAGACATGATTTACACCTAAATATAAAATAAATCCTTTGGTTATCAATAAGTAAGAATTTAATATAATAACTATTTAAAAATATATAAATTATTTCTCTAAGAAAACTAATTTTCTATTCACAGACATAATTTTGTCTCCATAAATTATAAAAACCACTTTTGATGACTACTTTCTTTAAGAAAATAATTTAAATTCAATAATAAAAATTCACACTAATCAAATATATTATATATATATAAGATAAGAATAACTAAAATTTTACACATAAAGATATATGTTTTTTCTAACCGCTAACTTAACTTCCTTTTAAAAAATATTATTTATAATCTAATTTTTGGAAAATTAGATAAATTATATTTCAAAAAATATAATTTATTTTTTAAAGAAGAATATAATATTTCTGTTGGGTAATTTTTTGGTATTTTTTTATGAAATTTCTTTTTTATGATGAATAGTGGAAATCATAGAATGTGTATTGAAAACATAATTTTCATAAAATTTTTTATATAGTTAAAATATATAGAAATTATGTTTAATGATTAATTATTAATAACTTTGAGGTCATTGGAATCCATTTATAATTCATATTAGATACTAAAACATTTAAAAATTATAACATATTCACTTAACAAACATATTATCTCATCACCTTTGAAGGATTAATTACAAACCAATTTCTGTCAATTCTATGTATAAAATTTCAAAAAATGGATTCCATATATTTTTTCAGAATACATTATAAATTCATATGAGGTAAACATATTTAGTGACTGAAACTGTTAGTGAAAGTAATTAAAATTATTTACAGTGATTAAGGTAAAAATTTATTTATTTCATGGTTAAACATTAACAAAAGTAGAAAAATTAATAATAAACATGTAAAAAATTATTTTAATGAACATATTTATAAAATATAATCCCATTTTATGAAAAATGTCTCTTTATTGGAGTCACATGATGTTAGGGGGACTTCCTCATATTGTATACCTTTTTATATTTACAAGAATGATACTCCACACCCATAGTAAAAGAGTACTTACCCCCTCTCACATATTCACACTTCTCAAGTCTGTGGTATCATCCAAACCATTACCAAATAATATCCCAACATTACACCTCTCATCCTTGTTCCCTCATTTATTGGAAAAATTCATACCAAGTTATTCTTTTGTTGCAAACCAAAAGGAATTACATAAAGAAGATGTAACATCCTTTAATAAGAAATTTTTTTATGTATTTCTACTCCACCAAAAATAAAATTATTATATTATTATATAATAATAGCCTTATCATAAATATTAGTATATTTTTTATGGTATGGGTTTAACCTACCTACAATGACCTCCAATTAATGAGATACACCATCATATTTACTGTGAACGACAAACTACCACCTTAAGAACTGATGTCATTCATTCTTCTGTTACGATAAATAATGGATGAAAATAATGATAGAATAAATATATTTAATATTATATTTTTTGTATTTATGATTTAATTATTTTTATTGAATTATCCTATAACACATAACATAATTCATTCGATTTTTTTGGAATACGATAACTTCGTTTATGGGAATGTGGATCACTGTCTCTACAATGGGATGTTATTCCTTCACACATTACGTACAATTTACTAAAAATGGTTTTATAAAACATATTTTATATATATGACACAATTCTAAAATTTTAATGTTAATATATATACACACATATATATATTTCATTTAATTTCATCATAATATCAATATGATAAGATAATGGAAACAATATACATGTGTGCATACAACCTACCGTCTTCTTGAATGGTGATATCCATTTCATACTTCAATATTTGATTGATTAGTATAAATACTTATATAATAAATTTAAATGGTATATTTACCATTTATTACATTTTTTAAATTATTAAATCATTATCTGTGTAAAGGGATCAATAATAACATACCAAAACCTATATGTAAAACAATGCATTTATATCGTAAACCTAACATTTAAATGAAATTATTACTAAAAGGGTAATATAAATTCATAATAAAATCATATATTGCATGATATTTAAAATATTTTTATATTCTAAACGTATAATTAAAATGTATTTATTAAACATGATGATTTAATGTGTATGATAAATTAAATATATAATGTATGGGTTTTAGTGATAAAATATTTATATGAGATACATGCTATATTCACCACTTATTTATAATGTGTGGTGTATATAATTTTATATGCTATGTTTTATCATTATTATAATTTATTTCATGATATTAAATGTTTCAATTGATGTAATTATTTCATGGGGATCATGATTCAAATGATACCCAAGAAGTAAGTGGCTTTATTGTATCAATTTTATTTCTGTCATACATATGCCTTATTCACAAAACATTTACTATGTGTGGTGTATATAATGACCATGAAATTATTATAAGATTATTAGAAATAAATTTATCATCACTTAATTACCAATTTTTTGATCTCACTTTAATTGGGTTTATGGTTCAATAGTTACCCAATCTATAATAAAATTATGCCTCGATTTTCATTCTTTGAGATGCATTCCATATTATAGACCTATATTCTTCGATGAGTTATATATAATACCCTTTAAATTTTCATATCATGATTATATTTATTTCATTATATTTTATGATTCATAAATTTATATTCATTCCTATGAATTATGATTCAATTTTACCAAAAGTGGTAATTTTCTATTGCTAAATTCTCATCGTTTATCAGGATTGTTTATTATTATGTTTCCATTAATGAAATATTATGATTCATATCTCATGAAATATCATGATTTTTCATATCCTTTATTTATTTATGATATATTGATATAATGGTACCATTTTAACTATCTTTGGTAATTAATATTAATATTATTTTTTTATAAAAAACAATCATTACATATAAATTCGATTGAAAATTAATTTAAGTTGAAAACAAAGTTTTATATAATTGTTTTAAAAAATTGGTTTAAATTATAAGTTAAAATAATATTCCTGGAAAATTATTTTAAGGATGTGTTTTATGTATCATATTGTTTCAAATGGTTTTAAATTATTTGATTATTTGATTTCAAGGATATATTCAAATCAATTGAATTTCAAAATACATTTTTGTCTAAAAAACAAATTTTTATTGCAAAAATGATTTTTTCCACACAAATTGATTTAAATCATATTTACTGATTAATTAATTGGTCTTTAAATTTGGGTATGAATGAAATGTGTTTCTAAAATGTTAAATTATATTCCAAAAATAATATTTTCCATAAGAATTTATAAAGTGAAATTCAAAAATTCTTATCTACCTATGATGACATCATTCGATTTTGTTATGATTTATTAGGGATAATATCTTTGGATACCATTCACACTATTTCTCTGAATGGTTTATGTTTCTATGTCATAATGATTATAGAATCCTTATCTTTTCCATAAGTAAAACATGTTTCAAAGAGATTTTTATGAAACCCATTTCTTTTACATATCTTAATCATGTTTCAAAGTGATTTTCATGAAACTAATTTATTTTCCCTCGGATAATATTGTCATGAAAGAATAATTATTTTTATTTGTATTTATCTTGATATTCAAGATCATAATACCTTTTTGATTTTTGGTTCATTGAAAAATATTATATGATGTGGTTGACGAGATAAATTTGTGTAAGAAAGTTATATATTATATAATGGGGGTCCTAGATAGTACTTGGTAAGCCAATTTTATCATATATATAATGGGGTGATTAATATGGAACAGGGTTAGCGCGTTATATATTCTATTATGTGGTGACCCAGCTAGCATTAGGGTGATCCAATTATAGCCCTATAATTAATTTGGTAAAGACATATATCGCATTAGATAATAATGGGAACAAGTCAAAGATAATGATCCATTATAAGAATATGGTATATTATAATTCAATTTTTGAATGGGCTTTGACTGGGGATGGTGGTGTTTCTCTCCCGTTAGGTGTTTTCCCTATCAAGCATCATAAGACATTTTTAAAATAATACATGACTTATGGTGAATGATTTTGTATGTTTATGTGTATGAAACATGTCTACGTCTTCATTAAAATTTATGCACTTATGACTTATATATATATATTTCATATGATTTTGTCTTATGAATTGTCAATCATTATTCAATGACCCTGTATTATGATCTTTTATATGCAGTTTATGATCATATAATATTATTATCATGTTTTCATACACTTATGATCGGGCTATTCTTACATATCTCTCTTTTTTACCCTTACTGAGCCTCTTATCTTACCCATTTCTTGTTTTTCCTCCCCCCAAGTTATGAATAAATATATTAAGTAGGATTATAGAAACGGACCATCATTATGGGATATGTTTAATATCATTAACCAAGATATAAGATTATTATTACAAGATTCAAAAGACACTTAACTATTACAATCCTCATGAATTTACTTGTGTAATGTACTGAATATTAAACTAAAATCATGTAATATCCTTGTATGTTAAACCTATGTCAATAAAAACCCTAATTTTTTATCCATAAAACTGTATGTGTTTTGGAACTCTCATTTCATCTGAATGACGTTGGTGTTTCTTCTATTTCCACCCACAATGGGTGTTTCATGATAAGGAACATCCATCAGAGTATGAATTGGTATTGATGATGGTTTAATGTAATAGTTAATGTTTCTATTTTACCTATTCAATTTCCCTAGTATTTCGGTACTTGTATAGATTTTTCCCTAGATCACATGATGATGTCTTCAAATAGTTTTTGAACAACATCATGGTTTTGTAACCCAATTGTGTACTTGAATGGAATGAGTGGTGTTCTTAACACATCGTAGAATATGTATAAAAAAATGCAAAAAAAATATTTTGATCAAAATTAATAATTGATTGAGTAATCAAGACCCTTGAAACAAAAGAAGATGTCTTTGAATGTAACATTTTTTTCTTATTTTAAATTTGAGAGGTCTATGTCCATTTTTCATCACCTCATTGAGTTGAAAATGTTATGAAATTTCTAGAAATGTTCTTCCCATACTTTGATAAACATGGTACACTAACTAGTGTACCCAAAAAAAGATGGTCCCTTCATGGTTTGTATAAAACACCATACTTTGGTGGATTCTTACTGCAACATAGTTCCCATCATATAGACGTATTGATATATTTAATGTTCCATATGTCAGTATGGATACGCCGCACTGTCAAAATTTTGTAAATTCGGGTTTCCAAAAAAAATTGGCGAATGATTCACAAATACCCAAAAGGGGTAGGTTTTTTTTCCTTCGACACTGGGGCATGTTTTCCTTATATAACATTTAGAGAGATTATAATTATTTAATAGTTTCATTAAGTAATGAGGGAGTGGTCAAATGATCATAGGATGGAGCCAGTGCATAAGGGGATAAATTGGATCTTTTGGTCCCATATGTATTTTTGTATGAGATAGAAACGTGTAACTTGATCAAAATTTGTATGGAAATTTATCCAAAAGAGGGAAATCTTAGTATTCTACTATCACTAGTTCCAAAGAGAATGATTTATTTCATCCTTATTTGAGTAGACATTATGATTATAATTTTTTCCACAATTTCAAACACTTCTTGTCAATAGGTGTTAGTTGGAGGAGTGAAGATGATATTATATTGTAAGAAAATATCTATATGGACTATGAACCACAAGTGGTTGGAAAATGATCTATTTTAGATCTCTCATTTCTATATTTTACTAATCCATTATTTACTCAAGTGTAAAAATTGTCACAACCGTAGTTAATACATGAGATTTAACCATGACCATACCATTTCATTTTAACAATTCTATTTGAGTAGGAAAAATAGAACTCTATGTATTACCCATTTACTGGGTAATTATATGATTTATAGTACGCACACCTACTTCAATCATTATTGTGTGTACTATATTTTTGAATGGAAATATATTCATTCCTTTCTCCCATATATTCCTCATATTCTACAATTTTTTCAGATGGGGTTCTATTAATAATTTTTATTTAAACTTCATTATGACCATTTCAACCTTCCTTGAGTAATGAGTGAACTAATTTCTCTGGGAGTATCTACCATATGATATGTGATATCTTGGAGCGGTTCTGATCATTATATAACATTTCTGTTTGTGGTGATCATCGTAGGTCATAATATATTCTAATGATCCCTTAATTACTTTTGGTAAAAGGTGATATGAAGGTAACCTCTATATAATTTTGTTTTTTCATCCCTGAAGGATAAAGAGTATCATGGAAAGATATAAACTGTGAACATTCATTTTGTGGAAATCCTTCAATCCAAGAAATGAATAATAATTTTTTAGGAAGAGGTTGATGTAAAAATTTACCTAGACACAGGGTATGGGGTAATCATATTCCACAGTCATACTATTTCAAGTCCTACTATTTTCCTTGAGGTTGTGATAAAATTTCCTTCAACATTATAGGTTGTGGTTGCTCTTGTAATTCCACAACTACACCGATTTTAGCTACTATTTGAATTTGATAGATTTTTTTATGATGGGATTGATCATTTTAGTATTTAACTATAATCCTCTAATTTCCAAAGAAAATTGTGCTTCCTGATTATTTTCTTCCCTCAAGATAGAGAATTTCTCAATATTTAAGACGTTTGATGTAAAAGACATTGGATGGTTCAATATCTTATGGACTGATGACATTAAATATATTTATGGTCAAGTTATTTCTAATAATTCAATATATAATTAATATACTCAATCGATTGAAGCCTTTTTATGGCTACAAAAATTAATGATTTCACCTTTAGAGGGCCTTGATGACCAGTGAGCAAGGTGAAGTGAAATTCTTGATATTCTCCCCACCTTATCCTATGATCACTAGATGGGGTGTACACGATTAGTAAATTCAATTATTTTTTCACATTTATCAATGAGTACTATATATATTGCTGTTATTTTCCATATTTTATGTGTCATATTTCTAGGAGGACCTCCATGTTGATCTGGTAGATAATATCTTATATTACCTTAATGTGACTTCGGTAACCATAATAAAGAAATAATTGTTTTTACAATTGATAAAAATGTTCCATATGGTTTTTAATATTTCATTCACACAATATTCTAATAATTCCACTTTTATAATTAACTCATGGGTGGATAAATGTGAGAATATTATTATTACTCCATATTTACCAAACTTTCTTCTAAAAAGCATCATGTATTCATCATCATCAAAAATGAGGTTTATTAGCCTAATCAAACCAATGTGGTTGTTTCCCAACTACATTATTAATAAAAAAAGCGTTGGAAGGTAATTACTCTATTGTTTTTTATGGCATGAGATCCAATGGTGGTTCAAATAAAGGTCACTACCTTGGGTTTTCATTTATTTTAAAATGTTTATCCCATGTCAATGAAGAGGCTTTAGGAATGACTGGCCTAATTTTTCCATGAACATCACAGCAGGTGGTCTTTATCAGAGATTATTATTCAAGGGGATAAACTTCATCATGAAATTAATTTTCATTATGGGGAGGACCATCACCAAAAATTACATCATGGTGAATAGTACCATCATTAATGAATTCCCAAATAAAAAGAAAAAATCTATATTATATAAAATAGAGACAACGTTTAGGTTGGATAGTAGTAGTGGGTACATTACTACTGTTTATTCTTATATCCATATAGATGTATACTATAACACTCAACATGATATGGGATCTTGTGATTGATCTGATGTTAGACTTGAATTGATCCTTCATAGTATGATGTTCAAGGATGATCTTAGAAAATAGTGGAATCCAAATTCTCGGTATGGCCCCCACAATGGACACACTTAACTCCATAATTTTGTAATGATAGATTAATATATTGATCTTCTATAGATATATGACTTAGCGATTCATGAACATCACTATTTAGAATATTTGGGTCATGGACTAGCTCTACATTTTCCAATAATATTTAGTGATATTTCCTTCTATGTTATTTTCCATGGGATATTGGGGCCACCTTCTTGGGGTGATGAAATTAATATACCGATAAATGTTTGATAATCTCTGGTATCACATTTAGTTTATACTGATAGGTCTCTGGAATTTTGGAATGTGCTTGTTTCTACCCAAGAGTGGCCATTGGGATAGACTGATGACCTCTTGTTGGAATTGGTATAAGGTGCCAATTTATTTGTTCATTTATCATGAAATTTTTTCCATGATCCACATGGATGATAGATATAATAAATTTCTGATCCATGGTTAATCTAATATAATTCATTAGTGTCACATCATATGTATATGTAATTTTTCTGCCCAGATCATAGTCACATATGATTTGATCATTATTTCTTGGATGTTATATAAAATGTTTATAAGAATAGATATTTGTCTCCCATCATTTCTAGGATGTTTGGGGTGACCTTTATAGATGGAATTTGAATATTTGACCATTAATTTTTTGATAATGGATGAATTATTATCCTATCCTCCATTTATTTCTATTGTATACCAACAATTATAAGATGTGGGGAAACATTGTAGAGCTGCCAACTGTTTGTAGTCTGGGACTGCTGGATCATGACTCTAGGTGTTTCAAAACTATTCTGGTGGGATTGATTAATGTAGGAAGTTTTGTGACCTTTCTTGGGGTTTATTCAAAATTTTACTTTTGTGATTCAGTAGATACATATAAACTATGTCGGTGGGACTGGTTGGTTTATGGATGTTTTTATTCCTAGTCGTTGTTTTCCTCCGGATATGATTGGAACGCTTCTCTGGGGGGGAAAAGGGTTATATCCTCATTCCATGATTTATGGTCACTTCCCTTAGCTGATTGTCCTATGTGTGCATGTCTAGGTGACCTGGGTCAGACTCCAGAGGGATTCACTCATACCATGCTAAGGGTTTGTTTCAACAACACATTGGAAGTGGAGGCTACTATAAAAATACATTTCAAGGGATCCATGTGACATAAATATTATTTCATCCATAACCTCTTGATTTTAGTCCATAATAATCGGTATTAGGTTATTATATAATTCTATAGATGGGATCCCAAATAAAATTGATACAACAACCGATATCATTTTCCTCTCGGCCGCTATCCATCATTGCCCTGATGGTTGGTGGGGATTCATGATATAGATGGTTATTAAATCGACCTCCAATGTCGAGATGGTAGTACTTATGTGGAACACCTAATATAGATTTTTAAAACATGGAATTGAATAGGGTGGGATAGTGGTAGGGTCCTTAGGTTTGTTGAGGATTCTTTTTACCCTACAGTTGAGGCATAATATTGTATTTTATGAAATGATTCTATTCTATTTTAATTAATGTCATTAATTTCAAATACATCCAACATATATATGAAAAATATAAACAAGAAACCCCTATGAAATAAAAATATAAATAAACAAACACATTCCAAATAAATGGTTTTGGATCCTTGTTTTGGATTCATTCATTGTGTGTGAAGCAGCCATAAATTTTAGAAAAATAGTTACCTTTTGGTTAAGGATTCACATCAGGTTAAAAAAATTTCATTCAACATGGTGTCATGCCAATGCCCATTTTAAGTTAATTTCAAATTTCATTCTAAAGGAAAGTGCTCACATGGATTTATGAAATGAGAACTTCAGAAAATGCATTGGGTGAGAGGATGAGAGGTCAGTCTCATTGCATTATATTGAGGGAATTATTGCCTACTTTGGGAATATGTTATTGATTTAATAAATACTCATGAAAATTTTATTAATTCCCAAATATAAAAATGGTCACCCATGTATAAATAGTTAATTATTCACCATTTTTTTATTTCAAAATCATTTTGATATGTAAACGATTCTTTCTCTATATAGAAATATATATCTGTATGTGGTTCTCCATTGATGGTGCCTTTTTTAAAATGGATTTTAGATTTTCATATAATTTATTATCAAGATGATGGGGTTATGAATCATAATTTGGAAGTCAATAACTTGTATTCGTCTTGGAATATGGAAGTGTGTTTGATGACGGGATCAATCCTAGAAGATGGGATTCATATGAATATTTATGAATGGAATTATAACCCATGTAGTTATATGTCACATGATTGGACACATCAAAATTATTAAGGTCAAGTGATGAGGAACAAATAATGATATTCAATGTCATGTGGTAAGGTATTTTAGGGAAGATATTCCAAGTCAATAGATAATTTTGGACTTACATAGAATGATTCTTAAGATCATGGAAGGGATATGGCCACATAGGATTAATATAATCCTATTAAGGATATAACCCAGAGAATATTAGGGAATATTGTTGGTGTTGGATTTGAACCCAAAAAGGGGTTCCTGTGTATCCCTTTTATTCATAAATCAAATTGCACATATCCTAGTTAGTTTTGGGATTACACCTATACATGATTCCCATAGGTGGATATGGTTGGGGAATTCAGAAAATGGGATTCCCATAGATTGTTATGAATTTGGACCTCTGATGGTTGAGGCACGATTTGGGGCTTATAATCATTTGGAGTCTCATAGGTGAAGTTGATAGGAATTCAAGAAAAGGAAATCTTCTCACATTGTAGGTATTTAATGTTGATAATTCAAAGATCATTCTGATCCTATAAGTTCATGTGAGTCATGATCAGTTCCAGAAACAACGTAAATAATATATGGAATGTCTTGTGATCTCCTATTCCCAATATTAGATGATACCATGGCTACATGAGATAAAAATAGAATTAATGTGACCCTATCTTATTTTCATTTTGTATCCATTATTGGAGAATACACATGTATATGAATTCAGACCATGGGAATTACTATGGTAATACTCCATGATCGGAAACCACTTACTATATTCAGAGATTAGAGGATGATATGAAATTATCCCTCATTAAAGGGAAAATTATGTAGTTCCCCTCACACTATGAGATAGGGAGGTTCATAGCACTGCCTCTTACATTGGGATCCTCGTTTCCATAGGAATGTATGATTAGGAACATTATGAATATCAACCTTGTTATGTAGGATTATAATATTCCCCAATTAACATGGGAATAAATAATTGATATAACACACTCA
This sequence comes from Viscum album, assembly GCA_963277665.1. NCBI lineage: Eukaryota > Viridiplantae > Streptophyta > Magnoliopsida > Santalales > Viscaceae > Viscum > Viscum album. Next base: position 1,464,539,973 of record OY728135.1, on the reverse strand, counting down.
TGTTCCCTTTGGTTTGATCATGCATATACAGAGGCTTTTGAAGATTCCTTAGAATTTTAATTTTCAAAGGGGGTATTTTTGGCCTATCTATTTACACGATAGGTTGATAGAGAGGATAAATTTGATAGATTGTATAGTGGCTTTGATTAGGTTGAACTCTACATTATGGGTTACCAAGACCGAAGGACCCTATCCCACATAATTTTTTCTATACAAGATTTTGGTCTGAAAGGATTCCATGCAGATTACTATAGTTTTAAAAAGAGATGATAAAATGACAAATAATATACCTAGGGATTACATGCTATATAAAATATCTCATGGATGGTACAAAATAGGGAAATATATTAGGGATAGTAGTCCACAACAGATTGCGCTATTCAAATGAATATCTATAGAAGATTTTTTTCTATTCAGACAGCTGTCTGTAAATGGTTTTCAATGTGGATTGATGTTTGAAATGGGTTATGAATTACCTTCAAAACAAAATTCTCATACTATCTATATATGAATCTAATTTTTTATCTATTTCCCATATCTATAACTTTTTACCCCTCATCTGTCCGTCTTTGGGGTTCTTGATAGGGTACTGATGTAACTGCTCCCCCAAGGTGAATGGAAGAGATGAGAAATCACCGATCGTGGAACATTTTGTTTTGTGGGAAACCTGAAAATATTTTCTCACCCAAAAAGAGAAAATACATTAATAGGTTGGATTAAAAGATTCCCATGTCCTCAATGAAATTTTTTGTTTGGGACTAGAAATCACATCTAAACCCATAATGAAAAATACATTTGTGGGGGGGGGGGGGGCTAGAAGTCATTCCTCTGCTAAAAATAAATATTCATTTCATGAGGAATTAAAATCACACCTCACCCAAATCAAGGAATATTAAAATTTTAGGGGGGCTTCGAATGTGACACGTCACCTTGAAAAGAAATTGTTTATTGGGGGAATCTATGGGAGAGCCCTACGCAGAGATGTGATTCACACAGTGGGTTTGCTTTTCTAAAGGTCGAGATACTATGTGTATCTTGGTCCTTAGACATTTAAATCATCCTGAAATAACTCAATTTATTATAATCCAACCCATCCAGAAATAAAAAAAGGTTCTAATCATTCAGGAATTTATTTATGAACCCAGTATATATAACTCAATTATATATTTGGTTTTGTCTTCTTCGAACCACATTTCAAAAACATCTCACTTTAGTTGTTTTACCCTACCTATGTGAACAATGTTTTTTTCAAAAAAAATATCATATGGAAGTATTCATTTAAAAAATTTAATGATTTAATATCATAACAATATTATGTTAATATTAATATTTTAATTCATTAATGATAAAATATTCATCATAATTATTGAATTAAAAGGAGTTAAATTCAATTTTATCCATTAAAAAGTATTATCATATAGGAATACCTAAATTGTAACTATTTCATTGACTATTGAACATCCATGATAATTGAATTATATCTATAAAAAATGATAATTTTTGAAATTATAGATCCATTTGAAAATGAATTTTTACCATTATAATTATACCCCAATGGCTCTGGAGATTTTGAATTGAATGATCTCAAAAAGTCTAACATTATTTATAATAATTTGTTACATTAATGAAACATGTTATTATATAAAATAATTAACATGAATTAAATTCTGAATAATGTAGATAATTAAATATTTTATATTATTTAAGGGGATATAGCATGTGTGAGGCCAGTCTAAACTTGAAGAAATAATATTATTAGATAAAAATATTTTTATTGTGTTATATACATAATCCATTATCTATCATATTCTAATATTATCTTAATTATAAAAATTTATTATCTTATTTTATATTTTCCTTAACATTTCATTCACAAAATCCCATTGTTGATTAATTTTTACATAAAATATTACATTCCTTGTTAAGGTTTCATTTTTAAATGTATTATTTATAGTGAGATTATATTCTTTTAAATTCATAACAATATAAAAATTTTGTTCAATTCCTCTAAATTTATAAATATTGTTATACATATTTTATTTCTATGTTTCATGTGCCATGTTACAATTTCACCTTCATTTGGTAAAAAATTCCACAAAAATGATTCATGTAAGTGTGTTCATATTTATCTCTTCTTTTTAGTATAGAACAATTCTCCCCCATGTTGATATTATGATTTTTTTTGCTAAAATTATTTTTCACTATATTTATATTTTTTTCATATTTTATTGTTAGTTACATTTGTGATAGTTAAATGAAAGGTATCTCTTTTTTATTTTTCATCATAATTTTAATTTTTATGTCCCATGTAATTATTTAAAATGGTGTAATATGAATATGTTTTCAATGTAGTATCCAAGATGAAATTTTATCACTATACTATGTATTATTCTTGAAGAATCTTCCACTCAATTTTTTCTTGGTTTTCAAAAATAAATTATTATACCATTGTTTTTTACTATATTTTATTTCATATAAAAGTTATTAAAAAGTAAAGGGAATTAAATATATTTTATATATAATTTTCAAAAGAAATTAATATGTTTTTAATATAAATAATTACCTTAATATTTATTATCATTCTATAAGAATATTTTGATATAAAACCATACACCATCATTTTATAGATGGATTATAATAATGTTTTTTATAAATATTATGGAAACCAATTAATTTATCCTCAGTTAATTAATCTTTTATTGGTTTATGAATTTTTTAATGTTATTAGGTCACAAATATATGTGGTTCTTAGACATTATATATGATGATGAGTGATTATATTATTTCCTTCAATTAACTGACATGGGAAATGGAAACAATAAATATAATTATTATTCTAAAATAGGTAATTATTGATTATAAAGGAATGTTAATTATGTATTACATTTTTATTCAATAATATTATATAAAAAATTTAATTATACTGATTTTCTGATGGGTGGGGTATAGTGTTATAAATTCCCTATATATATTCGTAGGTAAATTGAGACAAAGTATTTAAGTTATTATGGGTGTGTAATACTAATTTTTTTAAGATATTTTTCTAACAAATTTTGATTTTGAAGCATGAGCATCATATTATATAGCATGTATGAAAAATAGAAATAAGAAAAGAATAAAATATAGTATCCCAAGACATAAAGATATATTTACATATAATTAAATTCAACAACTTTAGTATCCTAGGATGCACACAACAATTTTTTTAAACGAAACATGATACTCGATTAAAATATTATTATTTAAATATGGCCAGTATAACCTAGCAATTAAATTGGTTATGTATTGTAGTTTTATTCAATAGTATTATATGAAAAATTTATTATAATTATCTTATTATGGGTGGGGACGAGAGTTATATAGAACCTATAAATATTAAAAGATAAATTGAGACAAATTATTTCAGATGTTAGGGGTATGTCATACAGATTTATGTATGATATTTTATTAACAAATAATGATTTTAAAGGATGAACGTCATATTTTTTAGCATGTATAAAAGAACACTAATAAAATAATAAAATATAGCACCCCTACACTTTGTGGTATATTTATTTTCAAATAAAATCAACCACATTAGTAACCTAGGATGCACACAACAATTTATTTAAACAAAACATGATACTCAATTAAAATATTTTTATTTAAATAATAACCATTATAACCTATCAATTAAATTGGTTGATTCGAATAGAACCAGATAAATTATAAATATTATATTTTTTAATAATTTATAAAATAAATTCAATGGATTTATATATATTATATATTTAATAAGAACCATATGAAATAATTTTTAAAAAAAACATCATTTGATCTAGAAGGTTGTCTAGTTGTTCATTGTTCACATAATTTTATATATAATTTTTTCACATTTAGAAACATTTTCTAACAAAATAAACATATTTTTGTTATGAAAAACTTATTTTTTTAATCTAATTTTCAATTTTGTTTAATGGTGTTTTTATTTATTTTTTTGTAGAAGTTTCATATTTCGATGAAAAATATAAAAACTGGGTTTTATTAAGAATTTTCAATTATATTAAAATAGTCAAAAACATAAAAAACATATTGTAGTTTTAAAGGATAATTAGTTATCATATATATATTTTTATCCATTTTATTTAATTACATAAAATTTCATATTTATTTTTAACAAAAAAACATTGTTAATTTTTGAACTGTTTCTCATTGAAAACCTTCTTTCGCATCACATCTATGAGATTTATTTAAAATAAAAATTTGCCACTTCTATTAATGGAATTTGGAAAAATGGATTATGTGTTTTTTATAAACAAAATTAAAATTATCTGGTATGTTCAACTTAATATTTTACCCTTTTTAGTAGTAAAAACTTAAAAATTATTTACCACGGTTAAGGTAAACATGGGTTTTGTTAGGGGTTAAACTAAATATATAAGGGTTAAAAATGTCCCCAATATTTCCAAAACATATATAATGTACATATATTAACAGTAATTATTCATGGATATATAATTAAAAAATTTATATCCCTTTTTCTCATGAAAAACATGGCAATCGATTTTTCATTTAAAAAATAACTGGTATGACACTCACGCAACTTATAAAAATCTAACACATACCATATTTTATTAAATATTAAAAACCTATTGTTTTAAAAATATCCATCCCAAATAACATTATTTATTACATAATATCATCCTATAATCGTTATACTGTTCAGAAATCTAGCACACTAATCATTTTTTTTCTAACTAAAAGAATCATTCCAAAGAATAAGTGATATCCCTAACTGATCATTTTATTTTATTTATTCCTCCACCTCCTTAAATAATTCATAAAACAAGTGGATATGAAAAAAATTATATCATCCATTTATTAATATGTTATAATTTTAATTTATTTTCTTAAATGCCTATCCTCTTCCGTCAAATGGGTTATGAAATCATCATTCTATTGTATGACAGACTACTACCTCATGAACTGATGTCATTTGTTTTCTATAATCACTATTAAATTGTGGATGTAATTATTTATTTAACTTATTAATATTATATTTTTATAATTATTTAACATTAATATCTCATATGACATCTTACATTCCATTCCATGAGGGATACAATAATGTTGCTCGTGTCTACAACACACTATCACCTCAAGAAGAGATCTGATTCATTATTCAATTTTGATTTAAATATATGGTATTATGAATAATATTTAATTAATAAACGTGATATTTCTGATCTAAAAATAATTTTGGAAATATAAGATCTCATTTAATTTAATACCTTCAAATCCATTGGGAAATAATAACATTTTTGTAAGTATTTGTGGACAACAGTCTCTACATAGTGATGCAAATCATACAAACTGTATTATACATGGATGGTAATAAGGATGTATTTTTTTAATGTAAATGATATATGTAATATAATAATTATTCATAAAATTTTAATTAATATTTATTTCCCTTATTTTACTTCCATCACGGAAAATGTAAACAATGTTCATACGTATGTACATATTACTATATCTATGAACAATGTAATCCATTTTCATTAAAGAAATTTTATATATTACACTATAAATATATATATAATTAATATATAATATATTTATATCATGATAAGCATACTTTATAATTTGTAACCATGTTAAATTTAAATGGTAAAATGTTACTGAACTAAAACATACATGAAAGACGAACCAATTACCCTCGGAAAAAGTGATTTTATCAAAGAATTGTAAATATACGAGAGAAAAAAGATTATAGGTAAATCATATATGATATGATATATAATATTATGGTTCCTTAAAATATTTGTATTAAGCCTAAATTTATTATATAGGAGGTCAATACACAAATGGAGGAAGTTGAATAAGTGGTAAGGGATTTTTTTCATGCCATTAATTCTTTGAGATATATGATAAATTTACAACATATTCCATTAAGTGGTGTATATAATCCATATTTTCATAAGTTTTATCATTAATATATGATTGAATTGTGTATTTAATGTTTCATTAGAATTTGTTTCTTTTGTGTGTTGTATGATTAAAAAGTTACAAATGTTGTAAGAGCTTGTTTCACAATCTCACCAATATTCGGTGAATTTTTTATTTAGGAATCAATTGGGGGAATTTTTTTAATTTTTATCATAAATTAAATATATTTTTCTCTAATGGTTATTCCTAATATTTTTTATTCAATATTACAATTTTTCTTCTATATTCTACATAAAATGATCTAGATAATGTTTTTAGTAAAATCTAATGTTAATTCTCTCTTCAATCAGAGATACATTTTCTTAAAAAATAGAGTATTCTAAACCTATTTAAAAAAATAGAATATTTTTAAAATGATATATTAAATTATTATTTAATAATTTATATATTTTATAATAATTTTAGAAATTAATTTTCATGTTTTTTTCAAATCAATGCCTTTAGGAATTTTACCAAAAATATGACTGGAATATTTATTTTAATGTGGTCACCATGAACATGATTTTCTCCCATCATAAAAATTGAATGATTTAAATCTTATTTTATAGGTTTTAAAAAAAAATCAATTAAATGTACTTTCACAAAAAATAATTTTTTTTAAAAGGTAATTTTAAATGTGAGATTTTTTTCCCCAAAAAAATGATTTTAATTACATCTATTATATATATATATATATTAATCATGGATTTATTACTACCACATGTAATGCTAATTTCCTTCCACATCCCTTTTGTTCTATTATTGCATTTCTTCAATCATCCACGTCATCCAAAAAACACCATTCCTCTCTCCAAAATCACGATCCATCTCATGTATCTCCACCTAGAAAGCACCGCATGTGGCCTATCCTAATCCATAATCTACGTTTCCTCAAACCCACTTCTTCAAAACCCGACTCCCCATCGCTATTATTCATCTTCAACTATGGTTACCAATACTATTTACACTGCCCTTGTCTAGCTCTTCCCATAAACCACCACCTCCATCCTCCTCGCCAATGCACTCCACCTCTACATCAGGCCATCCTCTACAATACACTCAAATCGTTATTCGGTTCTTGTATCAGATGTCCGGCTTCTCATCTCCTAGGTTTATTAATATTATTCTTATTCTATGTGCTCTACTACCCTCATATGACAGTCTAATATACCACTCTCAACCCACAATACCTCTAACCCACTCCACTCCCACTCGCAAAATACATCTTTATAACCTAGTGTTCCCAGTATTATTTGTCTCTCCTGAGATCTGCCATGGTGAAGTATTCCCCTCACCGTCTTCGTAATTATATTCACCAATACAAAATCCTAATTTTTTTCTTTGAAAATATATCTCCATATTCTATTCCTCTAAAAAAATAGAAAAGTGGTCAAAATTTTATAAGTGTAGATTCATTCAGCACTAAACACATCCAGAATATGGTATTTTCTCCTCTATAGTTTCTCGGTAAAAATTCATTCTTTTTTATTGTTTCGAATTTAACTAAGTTCATAATAATTTGTCAGGCTGAAAAATAATACAATGCTTCAAAAATGGGGATCTCTCACAATTTTCATGAAATGTTTTCATTTCTCTCCATGAATTATTTTTTCATCTACATATGGATTATTCAATCATCAATAAAATACATCCCGTGGTTTGATTCACCAATCACTGCATTTACTCTTCTATAGATTCATAGCTAAAATACTATCTACTTTACAGTTTCTAATTTCAATATTTTTATACTAATTTTGGAGGTTGTAATACAATACAATGCTTCACAAATGGGGGGTTCTCATAACATTCTAGGAATGTTTCCAGTTCTCTCCATGAATTATTTTTTCTTGATACAAATAGATTATTCAATCATCAATACAATACATATTTTGTTTTGATTCACCAATCATTTCATGTAATTATTTTTCTCGGTCAATATTTTTGTGTCTAAATTATATTTCCATGGTTGATATAGTTTGTTTTATATGTGGTATTAGTATGTACTGAATGAATATCTATAAGATATGAGGTTTGAATACATTATATGTCTAAGGTAATATTCATTAGTATGTATTGTTTTTTAAAAAAATTATTGTATTTGTAGGTAAACTTGTTCGAAGATTTTGTAGGTGCTAAAACTCCTAGATCATTACCTCTTATTCTTGAACAATAACTCAGAAATAAAAATCCAGGTAAAACAAGAACATAATTTTCATGAATTTTTTTATGACTGGTCATGAAGCATTTAAAATTAAAAGGTAACACATAATAAAAATGTATTTAACATCATAAGTAAGAATTCAGTGAGACATTACTCTATGGCGATTCCTGGTTTTGACCCTATATACTAGGTGACATAATGGACTAACACTAGATTTTGGTGGAAGGTATAATTAGTGAAATATTATGGAGCAGTTGATCATTATATTTTATTTGAGTTATTAGTTACATTTAGTTATACTATAAATGAAATGACATGTATTATAACAGTGTATAATTTTTTATAGTATTGGATCTTTCATTTTCTAGGAGAAGTGGATTTGATCTTGTATTTTATTTTAGAAGTGGATAATTTTTTTGGAGCACTCAAACATGTTTTAATATGACCACAGAAACATTCATTTTTTGGGTATTGGATAATTAATTTTGTAGTGGATCATGTGTTTTATTTGAGTACTGGATCAATTTAGTATAGTAGTGGATCATGTATTTTAGATTATTTTATCATTTACTAAAGATATTGGAAATTTTATCTCATAAAACGCCCTGAGTTCCCAACATTGGGGCATGAAGACTTCCAGTTTCCCTTCAGGGGTGACCATTGAAGATATGCAGGTAATGTTTCAGTTGTATCTTCCCCTTGAAAATCCCACCTCTGGGTATTGTGCATCCAAATTTATATTTTTATATAAAAAATTATTGATTAGATGATCTTATTTTTTTCTCCAATGATTAATTATAGGTGGGAACTATTTGGTCATCCATTTTTCTATCCTAACATCGGATGAAGGAACCAATTAGGTGAGGGTTTGGAAATATACTGTGGAATCCCAATTAAATTTTCATTACTGTAGGTATGTCAATTGATATTCAATGATGTATTAAAACAATTTATTTCATTGTAACATTCTCTGCATTCTTAGTGCGAATATCCGACTCTTTTTCATTTTTTAGTGATGTTATAAAGATGATGGATATATTTTGGAATTTTATGGTATGATTTTGATTCTATAATGATATTCTAGCATAGATTTAGTGAGTTTCATACACTGTCTATTTTCCCCCTTAACTGAAAAACTACATTATCTAAATCAATTTCTTGATATGGAATTGTCAGTAGGAACTATGTTACTACCACATTAAAGTCTTCTGTTTTAGGAATTTGAACTCTTGGACACTAGATATGATCATTCATAAGGAATTTTGCAGTCTGTTTGACATTTGGATATTTATGCATTTTCATTTTTTGTTGTTTCATATAAATATGTTTCACGATAAGAGAAATATGAGATGGAAAACATATGTTTTTATTATAGTAGTTTAGTAGTGTGTAATTATTAATAGATTTATATTCTACCAATATATAGTTTCATCCAAATTGTTTCTTAATTTCAATTTTTCTTTGGGAACACTTATATTGATATATATTGATTTCAGCTTTAAATCAGTAATATTATCTTTATTTAATTTTATTATCCCTCTAAAAATCTGTTCTACATTAAAAGATACTTTTTTTAAACTGTTATTTTTAAATAGTAGCTTCTTAAATTTGAAAATTATTATTATTAAATATCTTATCATGTGGTTTCATATATGACACACACACCTTTAAACAATAAATAAAGCTTCATGAAGAGTAGCATGTAATGATTATTATTCATATCAAGAAGTATGCATATTTTTTTTGATTTCATGTTCTTTTCTACATGATAAATATTCTGTTTAACTGATCACCCACATTACAGGTTTATCTATTAACTCAACAACCTTACATTCTTATTCTAAAAAACAATAATTCACTTCAAATATGTGATAGTAATTCCCTATGATTACAGGACTGATGTAGTGTCGGACCTCTAGTAATTTACCAATGTTGTTTTCATACCATAAATCATTATTTTAAATTCTAACTGAAAACTATTCTACAATGTTATTATTTCATCATTCATTTAAGAATCAAAAATTGCACATTCTTTTACTTTTATTGTAATTTTTTTTGTAATTACATATATTTTGACTTTGATGTTCAATAAGAGTGTTCAATATGGATTTTCCCTTTCTAAAACATCACCTTCAATAAGAGTTTTCAAGATTGATGTTCCTATAAATCAGGTATGGTGTTTATCTAAGCATTTTTAATAATCATTATATTCCACACTTATTGATACATGTATTGTTGTTGACTGCCAAATTTTTTTTCTGGAATCTGTATGCACTTATGTGTTTGCATCCACTTTTTTATAAAACAAATTCTAAAGGATTTTAGTATATACACGATATTATTGTGTTCAAAGAAAACATGCCTACATGTTCATCTCAGAATTGGTCCACATGTCTATGCTATGTGGAATTTCATGTAATTTGGATTGTTCTGAATTTTTTCTGTTTTAATCTAATAAAATTGATATTTTTATCAACATTACAATCTAAATATTGGTGTCCTCTTCATGAATGTATCCAAACTATGATTCCATGTCACCTAAAAATTGAATTCCTTGCTCAAAATAAATGCAATCCATGACTCTCAGTATCCATCCAATATGCTTCTTACTCTGGTCTGACATAAAATCTCTCGAAAATCATGAATTTTCTCTAATATATATTTAATTTGAAATATATATTACGTCTCCACTCAACATATTTCAATTTAACTGCTATTTTCATTTATATATGTACATTATTCATTGAAGTCATCCAGTCTCTGTAAGTGCATATAGATGTTTCACATTTTTTAAAATCAATATACTTATTTAATGCTTGAAAACTAGCCACCCATACTAATTAGATTTATAGATTATTGAAAAAAACACATAATGTTCTATCATATATCACTGTTTCACACTTGGTAATGAATAATATGATTCATTCTTATGAATTAATTTTTAATAATACTATTTACTATTGATTGTCTATTTGTTTTTACATATACCCTCTGATTTATAGAAATTTTTCTCTTTTGATTTAAATACAAGAACATTTAGCTCATAATTAAGGGTGGTTGATATGACGATCATTGTGTTTCATTTTTTAGATATTCTATGTTTTACATGTACTGAAATAAATTTTCTATACCACATTCTTATTCGTTGAAAAGAATTCCCCAATTCAAACATATGTTAACAAACACAATACATGAAAAAAAATACAATCTCATGTCACAATCAACCAATTTTAAATCATAGTAGTTGGGTGAGGTTTTCTAGTTGGGCCGATTAATAAGAACTTCACAATAGATGTTCCCCTAGAATACTGTACTTTTTTATGTATTAAATTTGAACATACCATAATTTCAATTAGAAGAAGAATAATGTGCAGATGAGAAAATTACTCAAGATTCCCCTTTTATTCTCCTTCCGAAGACCTATGATAATACAAAGCCAAATAATCTTTGTGTCTAAATAACACCCCTTCTTGTCCCTTATATAGCGATATTTCTCTCCCTCTATCTTCCAATACCTTTTCTTATTTGATGTCGATAGTGTGTAACTGGTGATGCAGATGGGGTGTAACCTTCTTAATCCCTGAAAAAATTCATGCGATATTATTTACTCTTATTATTTTAATATGACCTCAATGCTATCTCTATTGTACATAGTTTTTTATTGGATAACATTTTCATTTTCACTCTCAGTTTATGAGAATTATACTTCAATAAATAATAACTGTATTCTTTTTGGGAGTAAGAAGGCTCCACCGAGTTTGCATCCCCTGTATCTCCTGTTCAAGGAATTTCTACTCATGGCCTCAGTTTATGTGAAACATACTTCGAGAAATATCATTCAACAATTGGTAATTGTTTTGTTGCATGTTAATATTTTTTCATAATATCTGATTTCTAAATTATATAGAATATTAGAGACACTGTGAATGGAAAGTGGTATGTATAGGAATTATCCAATGTATTCATTCAGTTTCATAGCTTATCATGTTATAAAATAAACCTTTTCTTGAAAAATTCTTCTCCTAAACATAAAATTGTAAATCTTAAACATTCTCTGGGATAAAATTTTTAGTTGCATGCAATGGTAATTGTTAGATTTTGGAAATGTAGTTATTATATTAATTTTCATATATATCTATATTTTTACCTTTTCATTCACCTCACTTCGTATATATTATTGGTTTGTGAATGTTTGGTTTTTTATAGGATTACAAATTGTAATTATTTCTCCTTTGTAATATATGCATTTAGATATGATGTAGTAATACATGAATATTTATTATCTTTGTAGAGAAACTGGTAGCATGCTATGATGTTTTATGATGACGTACTACATGAATCATTATAATATGATTTGAAACCATAATGTATATACTATCCAACTAGGTATTTCTATCAACCCACTCCCTGAATAAGGTTCCAAGGGACCCAAGTTTATTTTCTTCTAAAAATAATTACCAACTAGATGAAGTCACTTTAAAAATCATGTTTGTCTCTTGAATAGTTCAATGAAAAAATATTTTTCTTAAAAATCAATAAAATGACCAAGGGATTGATATAAGTAACCCTTAATGAAACATATATTATTTCTAAAAATTACTCCAACACCTATAGGTCTAGTTTCCCCTAATGCAGCACCATCAGCATTAAAATTGATATGGGAAGTATCCATCAAACTCAGTTTCTTGGGTTTTTAAGGTACACACCTTACCCATATAGTTTTTTTTTGATAATAATGTCATCCATTAAATTGCTCATGAACCCTAAAATAAATGTGGAAGCTTTTTTTATATCCCTCACGATGCCAAAAATAATATATTTAATGGGAAATTTTTTTCCTCAATTCTAAAAACGATTCATTATATCCATATATAATGATTGCTGGAAACAATAGTGTGAATTAAAAATGTTTTTTAACATTATTGATCATGTCCATCTTTATAGCATTTTTGATTAAGGAATTCATGTTATTTCACGGTTTCAAGTGAAGAGCAGGTGATGGTCTTCATCAAAATTTTTAAGAAATAAAATGTAGGCGAAGTAATGTGGTAAGCTTTCTAGCTGGCATATGTTTTCAATTTCAATTTTTTTACTCAAGTCAGATACTTTGAAATTGATCCTCTAATTTTCATGTTTATAGGTTGAAATAACAGTATATTTAAAGGAACGCGAATTTTTTTCAGTGGCCTGGTGTGTGATGAAGTTCCAAGTATCATTGCATTCTTGATGTATTGTTTCACTAGTTTAACGCTCTAGGGACCCTGGTTTGTTTCCCTATATGGTTCGGTCGTTATGAAAAATTATATTGTTTTCTTCAGCATCATGGAAGATTCTATAGGAGAATCTAAAAACTCTTCTTGTACATACTAGAATCATTAAGGGATATGGTGTCGGGTCAGAAATGACGAGGATTATTTACACAATCAACCTCTAGAGAAGTCTTCCTGATAGCCTTCATGGTGAGCTACTCCACGGTGACTTCCCGCATGTGGATTTTTAAGGGGTTTTCTTTGTACGAACCATGTTTTGTTTGATTATCTAGACATATTTTCATTGATCAGAAAGAAAATCAATGAAAATTATGTGGAGATAAATTTTCCCTTTGAATTAATATAATTTAATCTTCTTATTAATATTTAACATCATTATTATGTCCTTTATATTAATAAATATTATATTCCTTGACATAACTATATTTTAGTGCTTCTAAGTATTTATGATTAACATTTCTCCTCTAACAATATCATCAGAAAAAATAAATACAAATAAAGATGTGGGGATATGGTGCATCATGTTCTTGTTTCTAGAAGAATTTTTATTCTATTTTGGGATGAAAATATTTTTTAAAAACTCTGGAATTTCATTACGATCACTTTTTTTAATGTTTCCTATCATGTGTGAATTTTTTTGATCGGGGTAATGAAATCTAATTTCCCCTTCCCTAATCTATAATGTTCTATGTTAGGATGAGATTTAAATCTAACAACTGAACACTACTAGAATTTGGTTCCCTCTAGGTTGTGATCAATCATTTATTACAATATCGCCTCTTGCTTCCACCTCCACCCCTCCTCCAATTTTTGTTTCATCATTGTCTATAATCTGTTTCTCCCATTTCATCATTATCTTTTTCTGTTGTCATTAGTTTTCACTCAATTTCCTTGTGTCACGAGCATCCCACATGCTTCATTATTATCATTTTATTATAAACATTATATTGAGTATATTGAAACAAAAATTTATATTAATTATATAGAACTTAATATTTTGAAAGAAAACATAAAATCCACATGCATTTGTATGGGCGGAGTACTAGTTTTAAGGTATTTCTCTTCATCAATGACAATAACCCTTTATTATACCTATGATCCACTACAAATATATTTCATTTATATCATCCTTATTATTTATATAGATGGTTTATAACTAGTTTTACTAAGGATGTACTATTTTATTACCATTCACCATATTACTCTAGATATTTTATTATTACATTTATTTATTAGGGAATGTATTAAACATTTATATGATATTTTTTAAATATTAATTTTTTTGTTTATTTTAATTCAAACCATTCATAAAAGGAATGAATTGGACTTTGGATGTGATCGTAGGGGCCCTCTATATCCCATCGACACATCGGTATGTCTCATGATACAATCTAGATTTGGTTTTGGCTGAGGCCGTACCCATTTATTTAGATTTCGTAGCCTAATGCCTTGACTGTTTTTATATTTATTAGAAAAATGATAAGATGGATCATTTTAAATGTATGAAATTATATATTCCACTATAATTAATTCATTTATTGATATTACATTGTATTATTCGATTAATAATAATTTTTATGGTTATTTTTCAAGATATTCTTATTATATATATGATTTTTTTATCAATTATTATTTATTCAATATTATGCTCATGGTAATGATTAAATCAAATGAGTTTTAGTTATTTTTAATTCAATATATATTCATAGTTATATATTTTTTATAGCTTCTGTTTTAATATTACCCTTACTTTACATCTAGGATCACACATTCCATGAGTTCAATTTCACTTTAGATAAATTTTAGTGTTTTTATTTACATTTATGGATACACTATGGGGGATAGTGCAATTTTCAATGAAATTTATTTCCTTATTTTTTATTTAAAAATAAAATTTTAATTTCTTGTTTGTTTATAGACTACCATCACTACTAAAATATTTCATACATTTGGATGTTGTTATTTTTAACTTATTCATTGTAATAATGTATACACCATATCTAGGTTACTGGTATCATGGTCACTACAATTGGTATCCGAATAATTTTAGTATAAAATGTGGGAA
The DNA here is from genome assembly GCA_963277665.1 of Viscum album. Lineage (NCBI taxonomy): Eukaryota > Viridiplantae > Streptophyta > Magnoliopsida > Santalales > Viscaceae > Viscum > Viscum album. The sequence continues at coordinate 1,464,524,510 of OY728135.1, read as the reverse complement.
ATACAATTAGTAATACATATATTATAGAACATTACGCTATTATATATAGTTAGTTTATGTATAAAATAACATCGTATGGTTTTGTTAAGCAATAAATATTGTTATTTCAAATAAAGTTGATCCCCAAATATATACTAAAAGTGGATGTTTCTTTAGAAAAGATGAACCTATGAGTAATAACTCTAAAAAGGATGCACAGGGATTGACCAGGTCATCACATGGTGGAAGACACTGGGAATTATTCTATACGAGTCATTCCTCTACATGGGGATATTACTAAGTAAATAAAATTTTCTTTACAAAAAATTACAATGGAGTTTAATTTAAATATATCCCTAATAAAACCATGTTTATGATTATGAGATTATCCATGTGAAATATATTGAATTAATGTTAGGTTTTTTTACTAGTTTTGGATTATATTTATCATAGTTTTATGATATAATCTATCATATTACATCATTTTTAAATGGAGCCGGATTCTCACGACCCAACCCCTGAGGCTCGTGCCATGACAACCCCATGCATGCCTTCGATAGGTCAGGGGCTAGCGACTAGCACCGAATGGATTATTCTATGAAACCCAGAAGGCATTGCCTTTATAACCTTTCAACTCGCACAATGAAGCACAAAGTAGGATAGGATCAAAAAATAAAAAATATAGTAAAAGAGTGACAAAAGTTAAAAAAAACCAGAATAAAAGCCCAACTATAAAAGTAGAAGTACAACTGAAAATCACAGAACATATCCCGGATCATCCACCGAGGATCCAACCTGAAGGGTAGGTACATATCATTTCCATAGAACTCCACATCAGCATGTCTCCTCTGTGTACCACCTGGTCCTGGCACCCTCACGTCTCATCCCAGCTACTCATCATCTAAAGGTCCACCTCTGAGCTTCCTCCAGTCCCGGTACCCTCTTCCTCAGTCAGCGATGTTCATCATCTGCACATAGCACAACACGGTGTGGACGTAGCATGTGCAGGGGTGAGTATGAAAATACACAATAGAGACCCTGAGACCCCCGATGGTCTCTCAAAATCCACAAAGGATAAAACACAAAACATAGAAACAATAGTCAACTCTACATAGTTATATTCCCATAAATATACCTGTGTTATCATGTATATCCATGACATTCATGAGGAAACACAAGGCCCAACTCATTAGCTCAAAGCTCAAATGTTCCATTAAGGAATGAGTACCACGAAGGTAGCACCACAAAGGTATGTACCACAAATGTAACGTGACACAAAATAATACCACAAAGATATCAATGATAAGGATAGTACTACACAGGTATGCCACATAGAAGAATACCACAAAGGTATCACCAAGAAAGTACGTACCACAAAGGTAAAACCTCATAGAATAATACCACAAAGGTATCATCATAAAGAAAAGTAGTAAATAGGTACTCTATATAGAAGAATAAAAAATTTTTATCACCACGAAGGAATGTACCACACCGGTACGCCACACAGATGAATACCATAAAGGTATCACCATGATATATAGTACCACACATGTATTCCAAACAAAAGAATACTGCAGAGGTATAACCACTAAGGAATGTATCACACAGGTACGCCACATAAAAGAATACCACAAATGTATCACAACGAAGGAAAGGACTTTGCTCACACAAGGTATAACTTAGCTATAGTAGTAGAGATGATTAGATGTAACTACTAAATCATCTTACTCTGTAAGTGGCAGACCCACATAGAATCCTAAATTATTAGACCCACATAAAATCCTATTACATCATCAGAAACACACAAGATCCTAGTACATCATCAGACCCACACATGATCCTAGTAAATCATCAGACCCACACAAGATTCTAGTACATCATCAGACCCACACTAGATCCTATTACATCATCAGACCCACCAAGGATCATATTTCAGCAGACCCACATTGGATCTTAGAGTAGTCCCGCATGGATTTCTAGAGTAGATCAATGCGGGACCCTCAATCACATAACCACAAAGTATCCCAAGGCAGAGACCCACATAAGATCCCTTTCTCATATTACAGCTAGCTATAGGGGTCCCGCACTAAGATCGCTTGATTCTGGGAGGATTCGCTCCTCAAGCCACATGTTGATACACCAACTACCATTAAGTAACACAAAATGTATCCCAATGTACCACCATGTAAAAAGGGTATCAAAGCAATAGAATTTGCATCAATCGGACGCCTGGTCTGTACGTTATAGGCCTTTTAGTCCAGAAGGCCTGGTTGGATTTGGGATCGATCCAACCCGACCATACCCCAACATTAGTCAAACCTCAAGTGGGGTTTACCAAAAGGACCAACTTTATCCAATGTTTCTAGCGCCATACACGGTTCGTCAAATGGTCTCCCAAAGCTCAATATATGGCCCAAAGAAGGAAAAGGGTCAAAGTTGGCCCAGGCCTGGTCCGACCCGACCCAGGTCCGGCCCTAGGTCGGACCCGGCCCGTAGAATCCAACTCCGTCTACTGGGTCTGGCCCAGCCCACCGACATAGCCCGGCTTGTTGGCCCATGGTGTAGCAACCCACGACGGACCGCTTGGCTCGTGTCTGGTCAGTCGCCCATCCATTCTCCACCGCGAGGCATAGTCACGTGCCACGCCTTCACCGGCAGCCTATTCGGCTGACCAACCTTCTGTCACTACCGCGGCACAAGGTCGTGCCTCTTTTATATTGGGTGGTGAGGACGCGTGCCACCGGCCACTTCCCTTGCTTTGTCATGGCCGATGGGACACGACACTTCTCGGGTCATGTGGTTGTGCTACCTCCATCTTCACGGCTGGCTGCGGTGTCGACTCCCATTCTCGAGTCACACCAGTGCCAATCACTACAACTGTTCTCCATCCTCTACCACTGCAAAGAACACGACTAAAACCACAATGATTTCGGAGATGTCGGGACATGTTCGTTTGGCATGTACCCTCTAATTTATGGTGGTAGAAAGTGGATAAATTATTTCTTCAATCATGAAGAACATTTATAATTGGTAAGGAGGTATTCAAAACAACAAACCCTGCATAATAACCCGCAAATGCGAAAGAATCACAGGTCAACCCATTTTTATGTTGAATCGCATTCTTTGTTTAAATTCAAGAACAAGGGAGAATAAATGAAAAAAAAAATGAAATAACTCCTACCTTGAATGTTGAATAATTGTCAGCGCTTGCCGGTGGACCTTGTTCTTAGTTCCCATGACCGGATCACAAATATTCCACTTGCACGTCACCCATTGGTGGTTCGATGTCATATGTCACCTCCCGCTAGGTCATCTTCATCTTCTATGGGTATGGAGTCATGGAATTCTTTCAAAATTTCATTTCTTGGTGAAGATCTCTGATACCCCTTCCCTGGCTCCATATTTACAGGGAGGGGGAGGGTAAGTAACGATGCAGAGATTTAATGGAGCTCATTAAATACGAAGCATCTTAATTTCCATCAAAATTGTTGTTACTCTTATTAGAGGGTTAGTCCATTTATTTTCTCCACACATCATCAGTCCCACCTTACCGCTTGTCCGTTGGAGGAATAGAATAAAAATAAAATAATAGTGTTATTTTATTTATTTTATTAAAATTTCCAAAACCTAACTTTTTCTCCAGACCAAATGTGTTCAAAGTGATGGTCTCCTTAAGTGAATATAGGTGCAATGAGTTCAACGGTGTCCTTATATTTTAATTCTAATCACTGGTTCAAAAGTTACAAAATTCCGCTTGTGCGTTTACTAAATGTACTCGAAAAAAGGTTTGGAAAAAGTATAACAATCACTCTTGACCCACACCAGTTGTGGTTAGGCTCTGCCTAAGTGAAACACACCCCAACGAACCCAATGGTACCCTATGGTTTTGAATCTGAGTTACCATTTTAGAGTTATGAATTTTACAATAAAAGAATTGTCACTTAACTATTTTATTTAGAGCCAAGAAGTAAATTTCACTAGTTTCCCACGCCAACCAATTTAATTATTTTCCTAAAGAGAGTATGCCCTCACAAGTTTTGTAGTGGTTTCAGTTTCTCAATCTGATTTATTTTTTTTGAGTTATAAGCATTTGAAAAATAAAATGATTTATTTAATTATATTATTCACGATTATGCCATTTTACGGTTTTTTCATAGGAGGCCCGAGCCGACAAAACTTAAGTCACAAATATGGTAAAATTGCTATCTTGAATGCAATAGTTACCTCGTATTTCTAATACAAGTTACCTTTTAATAATTATCCCACCTTTTCAGGAAAAATGCTTATGCGTAGTAATTAAAACATAACCAAACTTGGATGGATCATTCTGGGCACCCCGGGCCTCGGAATCGCGCACTATTTGATTTTGTAGTCTCAAAATAATTCGATATCATTAATGAAATTATACATATTTTCAGGGACATTACATTATCCTCACCTTAGGGATTTACATCCTTGAAAGCTAAATCAAAGGCAAAACATACAAAAGAAGGCATTGAGCACAAATCTGAGCCACCTGCTACTATGTTCTCTCCTGGAGGTCCCTGTGCTGCCAGTGTACACACTCTAGAGGTATCGACCACCAATGAAAGTCTCCCTCTTGTTGATCCACAATCTCTACTGGAACCTCTGTAAACGTCCCCTCAACATCTATGTCCATCTCATCGTGGTCGATGATGTGAGATTGGTCCTGCACGTATCTCCTCAGTTGGGATATGTGGAAGACATCATGCACCTTTTCCAAACATGGAGGAAGTTCCAAGCAGTAAGAAACCTTCTCTACTCTACTGAGAATCTATAATGGTCTTATGATCCTCGGGGATAGTTTGTTTCCCCGACCAAATATCTGTAATCCTCATAAGGGTGAGACGAATAGGAATACATGGTCTCCCTCCTCAAACTCCAAGGATCTCCATCTTCTGAGGCATAAGATGTCTACCAATTTTGTGCAGTTTTCTCTTACAGACAAGTGAGACATCATGATACAAACTCTGACACTGTTTTCTTCATGTCTAGCAACCAACACTGAAGCCAGAGGTCCTGGTACATCATCACCACACTAGTATGTACCGCTCGAGGGGACGTTTGGAACTCTCTAAACAATTCCTCATGAAGTGTCACACGTACCATGGAACGTCATCAAAAGAGGAAGAAATGCTCCCCACATTCATAAAATCCATAAGGTGCATGAGCTGAGGATATCTGAGCACATAGAGCCTCGTAATCAATGCCCCAAGCAGTGGCTCCCAAATTAATAGATGGATTGTGGTAGTGACAGACATAGAGTGGAGGTAAGCTACTCCATCTCTATCCACGAAAGATATATGAAGTATGACCAGCTTCTATGATGTATTACTATGTAGCTACTGACCAAAAATATGTTATAACCATGGTCTTCTATGCATAATTTGGAGTATGGTTTTTGTTTGTTGTCAATCAGAAGTGGATGTTCAGAATATGTACCCGCAAGTGACATGTGCACCGTGAAGAGACTTGGGTGTCGATGCCTAGGAGGACTGGAAATATGTGCGCCTATTGTTTTTCAATATCATAAAATCAAAATATGGTAATGTAAAGATGGTCGCGCAAGTATGTGTGTAGGTCGCAGAAGTGAGTAGCGCGACAGAGGCTAGGGAGGATGAGTTGCGCACCGGAACCTGTGCGGCGAGGGAAGACTTGTGCACCACTGCGCAGGGGGTCTAGTTTTCCTATAAATAGAGGACCCCCTCCTCATTTTTAATTATGTTCAAGATTTAGAGATTTTTCGAGCTCTCATCACGCAATTGGTTGAGTCGCGCAAGTGGTTGGTGGGTCGCACAAGTAGAGGTTGCGCGCCAATTGTTCGCGGCGTGACCAAGGTAGTTGGGGAGTTAAAGGCGGAACGTCGCGCAAGTTTCGTGTTGAAGGAGGCAATGTCATGCAAGTTGTTTGGTGTCACCTGCACGCCGAATTTGTACCGCGCAAGTGACTTGCGCGCTGGGATTGAAACTTTCGCACCGGGCTTGGATAAGCGTGATGGGGTTGTTAAAGTTAATTTGTCCTTTTGAAGCTGCACGAAAGCTATAAGATCGCCCAGTACCCTTAGCGAAAAGTGAGATTCGTCTTCTGGTGAGAGTTGGACTTCAACAGAGCATCTACATATGACAGAGGATGCATTCTTATGTAATGATTAAGATACCTTCACTTCTATAAACTGAGTGGGAATTCACCTAAGGGCAGTGAGCCAGGGGGGTCAATGGGAGTGACCTGAGGGAGGCAGTGAGCTATCCCTGAACATTTGTAAAGGAAGTGAGCCTGGGACAGAGTGACTATTCCCAAACCTTTGTAATCCACAGCTAGTGAAGATTAATGAAATTAGGTATGACTGGCAACATTTCATTGTATGCTCCTTAGACGTAGCCCTTAGTGGTAAACCAAGTAAAAAGTGTTGTGTCTTCTCTATTCATGTGAATGTTTGATTTCTGATCATATTCATCTTATAGGTTCAATAAGTTCCTACAAATTTGGGAACAAGATCCATCACATTAAAAGAAAAAAATTTCACCCTGATTCACCCCTCCCCTCTATGGGTGTCCCGTGGTCCTTCAACATCCTGTTGAGTGTCTGTTCTATCACATTCCCCTTCCCAAGAGTAAATATTATCTCAATGTCATAGTCATGGTGGAACAGTAGCCATCGTAGATCTCTCAATATCTGAAAGCTATAATGACACTTCTCTTTTCTCAAGAATGGCTCCTCCTTCTTCGTCAAAGTTGACTAGGTACATCTAACATAGAGAAGTCTAGTCCAAAACTCTGGTAGTACCAGTCTAAGCATAAGTCCCTCTCTCTATGGGGTGGTAATCCTATATAGATCTTTTGAAAAGATTTCCCCATGCTCTGCCACTCCTATTTGGAAATGAAAACACAGAACTCCTACTCCGATAAGGGTATGTATGGCCGACTCATGAGTTATCGACTGCACCTTCTATGCATGAGTCCATATTGTGCTTTCAAAGTTTCCTTTTTTTCCTACCAAGGAAAACTCCATTCCATCGTTGTAGAGAAACCACAACCTTTTTTCCTAATATAGTCAGTTTCAGTATGAACTGTGGACTTCCAGTACATACCCAAACTAACTTCGTAAGTCCTCAACACTTCCACCCAAAGGTTCCAACTGAAACTATTTCCTCAACGGACAGATCACACCATAAGTGTAAGTGTTATTTTCGAGTCTTTGGCCAAATTAATCTCTAGATGTGGGTCTCATGTCAACTGCTTAACCGGAAACTCTAGGTATTGTACAAGATTCGTGGAAAAAAGGAATTATTGTTACCTATGTCTATTTATACGACAACTAGAAGTATACATAGACCACTCCTTGAATCATCCCTAGATCCCTTGCGTCACATTCCTTAACCGCATGCGGCTACTCCCTTCCCTTGTCCTCCAGCTCCCTGAGCCTGGTGGGGTCCACAAAAAGGGGGGTGGTTGTAACAAGTTGAAATGTACACCACCTCATGTCCCTATCCTAGATTTTCTTCCACATCTTCTGCCCTACAGATTCATATGTCCCTAATAATTATTCTTCCCGAAACATTTTACATGCCCACATTTGGGAGGATGGCATCGGTTTCCTTCTTTCCCAATTCTAACATTTATTGGCTGTATCCACTCATCCAAAGAACATTTTACCTCAAAGGTTCTCTCTAGTACTCTAATGTATGTAGGAATGCATAATGGAAATGTGTTGGCTTGGATGCCCCTAAACACACCACCCTCAATGGTCCAAGCCCAAAATCACGGGTCGTATTGTACTCATACAGTACCTAATATGGCCGGCACGCCTTAATTAATAATCAATTACTGACATGTCATCCTACCAAAGCAGCTGAAGCTCTTTGGAACTATTAGCCACCTCCTCAACCCATTCCTCAGCCGCCTGTGGGTCAAGCTCTTCTCGGACCCTAAGGGGTATCTGATGTTGAATCATGTGTAAGGCATTAAGCCTATATGTGTCATCTACCATTACCTCAACATGGTGGAAAACTCTAGCAACCACCTCTAGTCATCCCTCAGATGTGTGGGAAATTGTCTCACCTCGAAACCATGGAGGCCTCTACTATTGGAACATGTGTAACATGCTTATTCGGCATGCACCATCCGCCAGTGCAGCTGGTGGTAACTGCTACCCAATGGGTGGTGGTGCTTCTGGTACACCACCCAAAGGAGCCAACATAGTAAGTGGAACATGCACCGGAGCCTCGTTGCTCAGTGTTCTATCATCATGTATTGTTTCAGAAATCATAGCTGGTTGTCTATGTAGTGTCATCCTGATAAAGAACATGTGTGCTGCAATCATTATGTTATTCCTGGTGAGATGACTCAAATAAGTTGAAAAGAAAACTTTTCAAAACACAAGCGATCAGTGTTTTCACACACTGAGTCGAAAATCAGAATTCAGGGTCCTGGTGTATGGATACGTTGACCTCCGCACCAACACTAGATTCCCCAAATTGAAAACCACACTCTTAACACTTAACATTATTTCCACACAAAAAAGATCATTGTCCTTGTTCTATGGTAGAACCGACTCCTTTGATACCAATTTGTCAGGACCCATCCCCCGGGGCTCGTGTCGTGACTGCCCCAAGCCCGCCTTCTATAGGCTAGGAGCTGGTGACAAGCACTGAAAGTCGTATTCCCTAAAACCAGGAAGGACTGGCCTTTATAACCTGTAAACTCACACAACCAAGCACAAAGAAGGATAAGAGAACAAATTTAACTGTATAGTAAAAAAATTTGAAAGTAAAAAATGGGTTGGAATACAATCCCAACTATAAATGTACAAGTACAACTGAAAAGAACAAAACAGCTTTGGGATCGTCCACCGAGGATCCTACCTGAAGGGTAGGTACATATCGTCTCCACAACACTCCACATCAGCCCGTCTCTTCTATGAACAACCTACTCATAGCTCCCTCAAGTATCAGCCCAACTACTCAATGTCGGAAGGTCCACCTCTTAGCCACCTCTAGTCTCGGTACCCTCGTCCTCAGTCAGCGTTGTTCGTCATCTGCACATAGCACAACACGGTGTTGGTGTAGCCCGTGCAGGGGTGAGTATGACAATACTCGGTAGGGCCCTAAGACCCCCGAAGGTCTCTCGAAATCCAAAAAAGATAAACCAAAAATCATAGAAACAATATTCAACCCTACTTAGGTATATTCCCATACATATTCTTATGTTATCATGTATACCCATCTCATTCATTAGTAATCACAAGGCCCATCTCATTATCTTGAAGCTCAACTCTTCCATGAAGGAATGAATACCATGAAGGTAACACCACAAAGTTAAGTACCACAAAAGTAACTCCACATAGAAGAATACCACAAAGGTATCACAATAAAGGAAAGTACCACATAGGTACACTACATAGAAGAATACCACAATGGAATAACCATGAAGGTATGTACCACAACAGTAATTCCACACAGAAGAATAAAACAATGGTATCACCATGAAGGAAAGTACCACACAGGTACGCCACATAGAAGAAAGCCACAAAGGTATCACCAAGAAAGAATTTACCACACTGGTACGCCACATAGAAGAATACCAAAAAGGTATCACCATGATGGAATATACCACACAGGTACACCACAAATAATAATACCACAAAGGTATCACCATGATGGAAAGTACCACATAGGTATGCCACAGAGATGAATACCACAAAGGTATCACCATGAAGGAAAGGACTTAGCTCACACTAGGTATAACATAGGTAAAATGGTAGAGATGATTAAATGAAACTGTTGAATCATATTACTCTGTTAAGAGGCAGACCCACATAGGATCCTAAATTATCAGACCCACATAAGATCCTATTACATCATCATACCCACATAGAATCCTAATAAATCATTAAATCCACACAGGATCCTAGTTCATCATCACACCCACACAAGAATCTAGTACATCATCAGACCCACACAGGATCCTTGTACATCATCAGACTGACACAGGTTCCTCGAACATCATCAGACCCACACAGGATCCCAATACAGCAATCCCACGAAGTATCCTATTATAGTCCCTTAAGGATTCCAAGAGTGGATCCATGGGGTACCCTTAATCACAGACCCATGAAGGAACCCAAATCACAGAACCACATTGAATCCCTTTCCCATATTACAGCTAGCTTTTGGGTTCCCCGCAATAATCTTTCCTGATTATGGGAGTATCCACTCCTCAAGACACAGTCGGATACTCCAACTACCACAAAGTCCTGTGAGGAATTATCTCAAGGGACAACCACGTAAAAGGGGTCTCAAAACAATAGACGGTGCGTCAATCAGATGCCTAGTCTGTAAGTTATTAGTTTTTTAGTCCCGAGGGCCCGGATGTATTCGTTCTCAATCCAACCCAGCTGTACCCCGACATTACCTAAAACTCAATTGGGGTGTACAAAAAGGGCAGTCCTAATTCAAGGTTTCTGGCGCGACATACGGTTTGTCAAACGGATGCCGGAAGCTCAACATATGGCCCAAAGAACAAAAATGGATGAAGTTTGCACAGGTCCAGTCTGACCCTGTCTGCCCCACCAGGCCTGGGCCGACCCGACCTGGTTTGGGTTGACCCAGACCAAACCATGTCTGGCCCTAGGTCGGACCCAGCATAGGAAATCCGACCAGGCCCGCTAGGTCCGGCCCAGTCCACCGATGTGACCCGTGGTGCAGCGACACGCAACGGCCCGCGACACGGTCTGTTAGGGCGGACCTCTCAAATCACGGCTAGCTGGTCGGCCAGACATTCTCCTCCACATAGTGTGGTCGCGTGCCACACCTTCACTGGTGGCTAGTTCAGCTAGCCGCCCTTCCCCCACCGCTGCGGCACAAGGTCGGAACTCTTTTCAATCGGGCGGCACGGATGCGCGCCACACCACCTTTACACTGCATGCCGCCACCGACCACCGCCCTTTCTCCACTGTGGCCGGCGGGCCTCAGATATTCTCAAGAAGAGCGGTTGTGCTATCTCCATCTTTGCGGTGGACTGCAGTGTTGAACGTCGTTCCCAAGTCCCACCAGGGCCAATCTCTGGCACCAGTATCCATCCTCCTCCATGGCGAAGAACACGACAAAAACCACAAATATTTTGGAGAGGTCAGGCCATGTTCGTTTGGCCCACACCCTCCGTGTTAGGGTGGAAGTAAGAATTTCAATTATTTTATGAACCACAAAGAATGTCAAGAATGGGTAAGTGGGGTATTCAAAACAACAAACCATACTTAATACCCCACAACAACCTACCAGAATGACAATAGAATCTCAGGTCGACCTATTAGTCATTTGACCAATGTTCTTCCTATAAATACAGTAACAGGGAAGAGGAAATCAAAAATGCACAAACAGAATAACCCCTACCTTGAATGTTAGAGAATCAACGACACTTGTCGGTGGACTGCGATCATAGTTCCCACAACCGGCTCCCAAAGTCTCCACTCACACGTCACCCATTGGTGGTTCGATGTTGTCTGTCACCTCCTTCTAGGCCGGCTTCATCTTCTAAGGGTTTGGCGTCGCGACATTCCATCAGCAATTCACCGCTTGGTGAATCTCTCTGATACCCCTTCCATAGCTCCATATTTATAACAGAGGGGGAGGCTATGTAATGACGTAGAGAGTTAATGAGGCTCATTAACTAGGAAGCTTCCTAATTTACCCGAACATTTTTCTTACTCAAATTGGAGGGTCAAGCCATTTATTGGCATGAAACGTCGCCAATCGCACCTTACCGCTCGTCCGTTGGAGGAATAGAATAAAAATAAAATAATAAAGTTATTTTATTTATTCAATTAAAAGTTCCAAAAACTATTGTTTTCTTGGGACCTACTATGGTCAACGTGAAGGTCTCTTTAAGTGAATATCAGGGCTGGATGTTCAACGATGTCTTTAGATTTCAATTCTGATCACCGATCCAAAAGTTACAAATTGCCTCTTGCGGCTTTACTGAATGTACTTGAAGAAAAGTTCAGAAAAATTATAACAGACCCCATTGACCCATGTCAGTCAAGGTTAGTCTCGGCTTAAGTGAAATAACCCCCAACAAATCCAACGCTACTCTTATATTTTCAAGGCGAGTTACCGTTTAGAAGTTATTAATTTTACAATAAAATATATGTAACTTTATTATTTTATTTAGGGAAACAAATATCATTCATTGGTGTCCTATTCCGACCAATGTTAGTATCTTCATAATTTGATTATATCATCACGAGTTCATGGGTGGTCTCAGATATTCAATCTGAGTTACCGTTTGTGAGTTATAAGAATTTGAAAAAAAATAATTTATTTAATTATTTTATATACGATTAGACATTTTCAGGTTTTATCAAACGATGCTCATGTGAACTAAACATAAGTCGTGCCTATGGTAAAACTTCCATATTGAACACAATGGTTCTCTCAGATTTCTATTCCAAGTTTCCATTTATGATTTATTTTAATTTTCAGGAAAACTGCTTACATGCGCTAATTAAAACTTAACCAAACTTGGAAAGATCATTCTGGGAACCCCTGGTCTTGGAATTGTGTGCGGTAAGATTTCACGTTCTCGATATAATTTTATATAATTATAAAAATTATATGGATGTTCTGGGATGTTACACTAATATAATGAATGGGAACCAAATCAATGAGAGTAATCGAAAAGCAAGAATGATTGTTTATTTGATGGGATTAAAATAATATTTCAACGGAACTAGTATCCTAAAAATTATCATCATATGAGTACATAATATCATGAGATAATAAGTAATAGAATATATACTATGTGTATTATAATTTTGAAGGGAAGAAATTTATGAAAATGTAAAAAAGATAAAATTCCAAATAATAGTAAGAATGAAAGGGATGATTTTCCCAAATGTGATATTTTTTGAAAGAATCACCAAGTAACTTTCTTAATGGGAATTTTATTTTTAAATATTATAAGATTTAATGACCATCAATATGGTGATTTCATGTGCATGAATTTTTTTCAATGATTAATGATTCACTTTTAATGAGGTGGGTCACTACGGAAATGAATCTACCACATGTCAATTGAATATAACCCAATGGAAGCTAATGGATCATGGTAAATCTTATGATATTACCATAGATGAATTGGTATGATTAATGTAATCATGTATAGATTCATCAATTATTTCATTTGAGTATTTTATCAATAATATCATCATTATAATAATTATGAAATGTATTAGAATTGTACTGTAATAATATTTTTAAATGATTTGATAGAATATGATGAATGGTACTAATGACCATTAAATATAATTCATTAGAAATATGATCTTCTTGGAAAAATCATGACTAAGGTAAGAAAATAATTAAAATGTCCCCGATGTTGGGATAAAAATGGGGACTTTATAGGATAGTTTTGGTGACCATAAAATTGGTTAGAGTTTTGAGGGTTTCTATTATATTCACTAGAGATCATTACAAGCATTTATTTATAGATTATATTTAGTAACATATTATTTTATTTTTGAAAGCATACATGTTTTCATTAATGATTCATTTTGATCAATTTATTTATATATATTCAATGTAACATAAAGAGGCACTTTATGTTGTCATGGAAAAATAATATTGATTATGTAACCTTCATTAAAAAAAATTAGATATTGATTCGGAAAATAAATAATTTGAATGCGTCTTATGTTAAAAAATTTATAAAAAAAATTAAGATAATATTTATGTGTTATTGTATAAATATGGATAAACAGTTTAGTTTTTGAAAATTACAAGAAATAGTATGGGTGACTTTTCATTTTAGTTATATATAAAATGTTATTCCTGACAAACATCATCATGTATAGTAAACTATATTAGTGAAAATAGAAGTTAAAATGATAAATGAACAAATATAAGTTTAAATTGTTCCAGAAAATTAGAAATATATCGGTTAAATATATTTTTATATGTTCTAATTAAATATGGTATAGAAATTTCTAAACATTGATAAAATGGTACTAAAAATTAGTAACCATAATTCCTTAATTTATGTAAAATTGATGGTGTTTTAATCCATCATATATTTATGGATTTTTGTTCTTAAATTTATCTTTATAATTTAATTTATTGTTATCATTGATCCATGTCACTCCCTATTAATCCCTAGGCATTAGTATTTTCTTCCATGTCCATATGTTCGCTTCCCAAATGCAATCTTTCACATGGAAATCTATTTACTTGATTACATGTGTTGACTTTCATACTAAACATTATCCATTATCAAGAGGATGTTTTATTAACCCTTATCATGATTTTGGATTTCGAGAAGGGTATTTTAAAATATAAAACAATTGATTACAGAGATAATGATTCAATCATGGGGATGTAATTTATTTAATGGGGTATAGTGTAACACTGCATGATTTTATAAGATGAAAATCATATTTGATAGAATTTATGACATAAAACACCATGATTAGAAGAAAATATTACACCACAAGAATTTAAAATATTTTCGTTTTAAAATATATAGAATATCTATAATATATTGTGATGCACACAATATTGGTTTTAAATAAAAGATGATACTAAATTAATGTATTATAATTTTAAAATGACCCTTATAACCTAGATATTAAATTACGTGGTTTGAATAATAATATATTAATTATAAAAAATTATATGGTTCACAGATGTATAAAATAAATTCTATTATTATGTATTGACTATAAATAAAAGAAGAGCGATTTGAATGAAAAATAAATGTTTTCTGGATGAATAATTTTTTTCTAAAAGGAAGTATATTCATGCATTTCTCTCATAATTTATAATTAATTATTACCAAATATAGATAATTTATTTTAAAAAGAATAAATTCATTTATAATGATACATTACTAAATTATATTATGGTGTTTTTTTGGATTTGGATAAAATGATTCATTTTTCAATGATTAGTGAAAATTTTCGGTTTTTATTAAGAATTATGATTCCATTAGAAACATTTTAAATGAAAAGAAATTTTTATGAAGGTTTTAAATGTTAAATTACTTCAATGAAATATCTAATAATCCAAATTTGGTTTTTTAATAAATTATATATCAAATTATGACATAAAAATATTTTAATCATTTGAAAATTTTCACATTGAAACCTTTTTTTCGTCATTTCTATATGATTATTATTGAATAAACACATTTTTGAATGGAATTCAAAAAAATATTAAATATTATGAATAATATTAATTTATATTATCTAATATGGTCAACATAATTTTTGGCCATAATAAATTTTAATTAAATTAAAAATTATTTAATTTGGTTAAGGTGAAAATGGGTGTACCAAGGTATTAATATAAAAAGAAATTGGGTTATAAATAAATCAAAACATATCAAAAACCTATTGTATAGTCATATTTATACTTTTTATATTAATTTTTATATATTGAACTATTCTATATCATTCTTTCATGTGAAAAAACATGGGTACATCCTTTTCTTTTCAAAACGTACATGTGTACCACACAACCTAAAAACATATGATTTGAAAATAAACTCTAAAATACTTACTCAATTCCATAATATCATCATAGACTCCTTATTTTGGTCATTCATCAATTATATGAAGACTTTTGGTGAAAATCAAAAGAAATTGTTTGGAGAAGAGGTAAAATCCCTAATAAAGTGTTTTATTTTATTTATTAATCCACATACTGTAATTATTATTATACCACGATGATATAATAACATCAACATGTTAACTATAATTATATTTTATTATGTGAACTTCATAAAAAATCCTTATCATATTCTATCAAATAGGGTTATAAATGAACACTCATGTGTATGGTGGACTACTACCATATTAACCGATGTCATTAATTTTCCATCACCACATTTCAATGGTGGATATAATGATGGATTTAACCTATTTATATTTTCTTTAAGAAATTATTATACTTATATAATCTATATTTCACATATACATTATTACAATCTATTCTATGAGTGATAAGATAGGATCAATCGTATGTATGGCGGACTACCACTTCATGAAGTGATGTGATATTCTATTCACTAACAATTTATATGGAATGTAGTAAGGATAAGATTTAATCAATATATAATATATTTGTGATATAAATATTATTATTTAAATAAAATATCACTTAAATATTCTTACATTCCAATCCTCCAGAAACCAATATCCTCGCTTGTGTGTACATGTAGACTACCTATTCCATGAAATGATGTGATCTGTTTTCATTTTTATTTTAAAATTTATTATAGAAAAATATATTTGATTAATATAAATGATATTTATAAAATATTATTTATTATTTAAATTTTATTTAAATTCTATTTCAATATCATTCCATCCATTAAGAAAAATGGAAATAGTGTTCATGTATATGTTCACCCTACCATCTCTATAAAAATTGTAAACCATTCTTTGCCACTAAATTTTATAGATTACTATTATTATAAATATGAATAATATTTATTTTATTTATATCATTTTTATAATTTAATTTATTATTTAACCATGTTAAAATTAAATTGACTGATATTTATAAACAAAAATATACATCAAGGATGAACACATTATCACCTTCAACATTGATTTTTTATAATAAATTGTTAAAAATGAGACACAAAATACTATAAAAAATCATAAATAGTATGAGATATATGAGTATGTTTATATAATACATGTGAAATAATATAATATTTATTATATAGAAGGTTCAAATACATAAAAAATTTGTAGGATTAGTCGTAATGTTTTCTGGTCGCACCTTTACATCTGCAAAACATACGCCATATTCACCACTTATGCCTTTGTATAGTGAATATACATCCCAATTTTATATTTTATATGATGATTTTATTTATCCTCATGGTATTTAATGTTTCATATGATGTTATTTAATTTATGGGGATTATGATTCAAATGTTACATATGTGGTAAGGTTTAATTTCATAATCTCATCATTATTCGGGATTATTATTGTATAGGTATCACTTGGGGTAATTATTTAATATTTATATCATAAAAAGAATATATTTTTATACACTCTTATTATTCCGGATCTAAATCAATTAATAGTTTCAATTTTCTAATCTTTGGTACTTAAAATTTTTAAGAAAATATCTTTAAGAATATTCATCTTTACATTTCTCTTCATTCAGAAATCTATTTTAATTATATCCAATGTTTTCTAAATTTTTTTTCAAATATATTTTTCTCATTTTCAAAGTTTTTTTTTAATAAAATTTCCACCATTTTATGTTTTTAATTATTTTTTAAATCAATATTCACGAAATATTTATAATAATAACGGTTTTTCTATTACCGAAAATGTGAACGAATTTTGTTTTATTGTCAACAAAATGAACTGAATTTTCCCCCATCACAACCAATCAATGTTTTAAAATGTTATTTCAAAAGTTGTATTTTTTATTTTCGAAAAAAAATTATATTAAAAGTTTTTACCCTTTTTGTATATGATAATTTTCAATGTGAAAAGATTATTTTTTATGAAAATCCTTTTTCATGAATTATTTTGTATTTATATTCACTAAGTATATGTCGAAATTATTACTATGTAGCCAGTAATGGTTGGGAGATTAGTTAATAGTTATAATAAAATATGTAGTGAGGTTATTTTCTAGTCAGTTCATGTCTTTTGGGCCTCTGATGTCATATGTTATGATATACATCTACTGGGCATACAGTTCATGTAAAAAGTATTCCCCTCAACCCAATATAAAAGGGGATTATCACAAATGAAATGCAAATTTATTTCCTTCATGATTTTAGGTATCAAAAAATGACATCATCCCTTTATTTAACATATGATCTAAAGGGGATATTTCATATTTACATCATCTAAATTAATTCATTGGATGGTTTATGATCATTTTTACTTAAAATTTATAATTTTGTTACCATTCACAATATTACTCTCGATGGTTTAGGATTTTGTTTATTGATTATAGAAACTATTAAAATTTCATATTATAGTTTTTCAATATAAATTTTTATTTTAATTTTTATTCACCCCTTTCATTGGAAAAATGCATTCGAATTTTTGATGATTAGGTTATGTTATAACCTCTTGACGCATTGGTTTTTCTCATAAGAGAAAGTCTGTTAGGTTATGGCTAAGGCCATATCCATTTATTTTGTGGTTATAGAATAAGGCCTCAATGATATTTATATTTATTTCTAAAAGACCTCGATTGTATGTTTCAAATGTTCGATATTTCAAATTCCATCATTATCATTTTAGTTACCGATACATCATGGAATTATTCAATTTTTTATAATATTAATTGTAAAGATTTAATCTCATTAATTATTTATATGTAATTATTATATCATCTTTTAATCTAATGAATTATGCTCAAGTTATTCATTAAATGGAATTTGTTCCAATTATTTATAATTCTGTATTGATTATTCTGTATTTATTCATGATATATTTTGATTTATATTTAATCTAATTGAGAATTAGAGATCAATTATTTCTTATGTGTTTCTTTCCCAGGATATGAGGAAGTGTTTTGTGATTGAGATGTCGGTATACGATAAGAGGAATAATTTCTTTCTCCATAACAATTCATTGTGTATTAATTTTTTATAAAATAGTAACATGAATTCCAAGTATGTATCTACATTAATAAAAATACTAAAATATTTTATCTTTTGTGATTAATTTTATTGTATCTTATTATAATTTAATAATGTTGACACCGAATCCATGTTATTGGTGTTGGGTCACTAAAGTTTTTGAAAGAAGAATTAACCTTATGTTTATAAAGTTGTAGTCACTAGGGAACATTTTATATTTACATGAATTTTGGTGTTTATGTTTAGCCACATTTATAATAATGGATAATCAGTTTACCCATGTTTTTTAAAATATTTTATGAAAACACACATATCATATTTGGATACCTCTATAAAAGTGGATAAATTTACATAGTTTCTAAATGTTTCTAAATTTACCATATACCAATTACCTTTGTTTTATATAAACCTTAATAAATGTGTCATTTAATATCAGAAATTTCCTTAAATATAGATATTTTTTTAATTTTTTATTCGAATTTAGGGGATGGGTTTATTTTTCTAAAAAAATAATGATTTATTTCTTGAGCCTTCTAATCTCGATACATCACATCAGGATTTTATTCAAAATTTATTATGTTTTTTATATTTCTACCCCACCACCAACCTCGTTCAATAAAACCCAAAACTATGAAGTCATCCAGCCATTCTCATGGAGAACTCCTAACACCCCACACCATGCACACACCTTTTCCCCCACCACCATTCATATTCATGGCCCTCAAAAATCAAAAATGGAATTATATATCCAAAAACCAGCAATCGAACCAACCATTCATAACTATCTTTCTGTTGTATTAATTTATAATATTGTACTATTAGCATGAGGTGTAGTTCAGTTCCCCCCTCCCCCAAGTTCATTGATGGAAGTGTATGGTTGGTCATATTCTTAAGCCTCCCATGATGCACAAATTTGTTTCTATATACCCCCTCCCGAACATACTATATAATTGGTTATACTATATATATATATATATATATGTTAATATATTTGAATGTAAATTGGAGATAATATTTATTATATATAATTATATATTAATATTCATTATTTTTCTTTTACATATATATTATTATATAATACTTATATATATATTTATTATATTTATGCTTAAATATATAATTAGTGCTTATAAATAAGAATTTATGTATGTATATATTATTTATATATTTTTTAATATAATTGGTTGTGTGCTTATAAATTTACATATATAAATATATAATTTTAATATTAATATATTTTCTATATTTATATGTAAATTAACATATTCTTTGTCATATGTTATCATATATTTCAATATATGTTAGATATATATGTTATTAGGTATGATATTATATTTTTATATCTAAATTAAAATATTTTTAATTTCATGTTATTATTTATATATGTTAGTATATATTTATATTTTTTTCTTATAGATATATATATTAAGTAATAAATTTTAAAAAATATATATAATACTATATAAATATAAAAATATATATTAAAAAGAACATATTTAGTTATTATTAATTTATTACAATTATATTTTTTATTTTCTGTATGAATGTGTATATCAAATTTATATAAAAAAGATTTTATATAAATTAATTATATGTGTAAAATTATAAATATATTTTTATATATATAATAATACAAATAAAATTATAAATTAATATATACATATATAGAAATGAAATGATGTGTGTGTATGTGCATGAATGTGTGTGTGTGAATACATATATGTGTTTTTGTGAGTTATAGTAACCCTCATTTATAAAGAAATTACCTTTTTATTTTTAAGATTATATATTTATTAAAATATGAAATTAATAATTTACTTATATATTAATATATATTAATATATATACATTAATATAAATATATCTATTATTATAAATAAATACTCACACATATATATTAATTTTTATATTTAAATTTTTATATATATTTACAAACTATTATATATATAAATACACATTTTTATAATTACAAATTTATAATATTATAATATATATTCAAATCTTCAATGAGTGTTTTTATAAATGAATTTTTATTTTGTTATTTTTAATTTACTATAAATTTTCCTTGACCAATGAGTGTGTGTGTGTGTCTGTGATTATATATATATATATCTGTGTCTATATATATATATATATATTAATACATTGTAATATATATTAATATACTAATTAACTAATATATTTATTTATGTATATAAAAATAAATATATATTTATTTAAAAATAGAATGAAATAATATTATATATAAATATTAAAAATAAAATATCTATAAATAAATATAATAATACTTACAAATGATTTTTATATATAAAAATAGAATATATATATATTATGTAAATTTATTTTTGATTTTATATATTAAAAGTATAATATTTATATATATGTAATTATAATTTTAAATATCAATATACATATATCTAGATTAATATATGTTAGTATATATAATAATTAATATATATATTAATATATATATATATATTAATATGATTATATTTACAAATTAATATAGACACACAATATATATGTATATGTAAATTAATATAATATTTCTATATTTTTGTATATTTTTGTATATATATCTATCTATATGAACAGTTTGAGGATCAAGGCCCTCATTCATAAAAATAAAATGTGACAATGGGGCAAAGTAAGATGGTTGGAGGACAAGTGAGACAAACACACTAGGAAGAAAGGCTCTTATGCCCAACCAAGAATGACAAGTCACACAATCCATCCCTAAGGCACAACTAAAAAGATAAAAATCCAAAATAGAATCCTAGAAGCACTAGTACCATAACATGAATAGACCACCAAAAAAGGTAGTCACCAAAGATCCATATAGGAATCTGACCTAAACCGTCTTTGAAGTCGGTCAAAGTTTAAAATTTATATTCCTACTAACTACTGTATATGTGGCAAGCAGGGTCGAACCCACAGGGAAGGCTATTTTGGCCACTACTTTATTAAAAAAAACTCAGTAAGCTCCACTGTTGTCAGCAGTGGAGTAGTTTTCTTATCTTTTTTTATATCTTTTAAATTTTTTTATGTTTTTTATAAACTGCAACGTAAAACTACAATTCCCTTGTAAAACTCGTGCTACCTACACTAAAACAGAATACAACTAAAAGAAAATTGCAATGAAGAAAATAAGATGCTGATAAAAGACAACAGTAAAGAATGCTCGGGGTTCATTCTTGTCTACTGGTTTAAATTGTTTTTCCTTTTCATGTAAAAGTACTGCTTCGTACCACTAAAAAGAGACAACTTACTTCCCTCGCCAGGAGTTAAGTTGTGGAAATTGTTCAACTTAGAGTTCGCCACTCCAAGAAGTTCAACTTCAGACAAATGAATTAAAAAAGAACAGCAATACAAACTCGCCGTAAGTACTGATGTTTTCATTACAAGTTGATTATTTAAAAGGTGATTCCATAATCAAACTCGCCGAATGATTACAGAGTTCAGAAAAATTAAGTGCATGTGGTACGGAGCAAAAAAGTGTAATTAGAATTAATCTCGCCGATCAATACTAATCACAAAAGAATGAATTAACGAGAAGGATGATATTGATTACCAGTAGAACTAAAACTCCCCCCGAACTAAAATTTAGCTAACTATACTATTCATTATTACAGCAGTCATAGGAAACAATTCAGAAACAGAGTACACAAGTTTAAATCGTGAGGGAGAAGGAACTCCCTAAAAATGATCTGATCCTAAGTTCCTGGACTGCACTGCTTAGCATCATCTCCTGATTGTCTCCCCCCGGGTAAATGTATGAATGTCTTCTCCAATGAATGTGTTGCTCCTGGAATCTGAATGGAAGAGTCCCCCCCCCCAATTTTGCTGCTTTCTCTGCTTTAGTACCTTCCTGTCATTTGCTACATGTCACCGCATGATTCCACCGACTTCATAAGTTCTTTACCCACGCACTGCAAAATGTGCATTTTTTCGCGACCGACACATCGCGTTATCTTTTCTCACGTAACTAACTTCGGTAAAGTTAGTTGTAAGTACCTGGACATGTTTATGTTCTTTGAATGAACCTGCAAATAAAATAAAATAAATAAATAAATAGAGAAGATACAAGAAAAAAAATAATTATTTTTAGAGTAAATTGTTACATTACTCGTTACAGATTATTCTTAGTTAATTGATAATTATTATTTTTTAAATTATTTATACAATTATTAACTGTGATAAAACATAAGTTATTAAAGAGTGATTAGTTTAATTAAGTTAATAAAATAATTACTAAGTTATTTATTTTAACACTTAAACTAAGTTATTAAAAATTACGAGCATAAATAATTAAGTTAATAATTTAAATTAAATTAATAATTTAATTATTACAATAAAAGAAACATAAAAATTAAATTAATTAATTAATTATCTAATTTTAATAAAGTAATTAAAGTTATTACTTAAGTTTTTTAAATTAAAAAGTATGTTTTATAAATTATTTAGAACTACTATTAATTAAATAATTTATACTATTAATAAAAAATTAATTAATTATTAAAACTTATTATTAAGTTATTTTTATAATTAAATTTATAATTTATCAAGTTTTTAATATTATAATTGTTTATGTTTATTAATTTTATTAATTTTATTCTATATTAATTTGACTTTGTAAAATTAACTTTTATGTAAAGTAAACTTTATTTAAAGTTTACTTTACTTTAACTTTTGCTTTTCTCTTTTCTTTTTTTTTGTCTTTTGACATAATTTTATTATTATATTTTGTATACTTTTTGTCCTTATTTTTTTTAATTTACTTCCCTTCCTCCCCCAAATTGGCGCATCAAGGGAGGAGTTCCCTTTTGCACCGCAAAACAGGGCCGGCGGCTCCCTATTCCTGTGGTGCAGCGCACAACAGGTGACGACACCTGTAGCGGCTCATGCGGCACTCTACTCAGCAGCAGCAACTATCCCTTCACACAGCAGCGTGACGCAGCGCCCTTGGCCAAAACATAGCAGACCCACGGCGTGGCTCCTCCTCCTGCGGCATCCAGCAACAGCGGACCAGCAGCGGCATGACCTCCTCAAGCAGTGGAATACACAACAGCTTCGGCTCCTTACTTCAGAGCAGTGGTGGCTCCTACATACATAGCACAACAGGTCAGGGGTTCCATTTCTCTTGACCAGGCGATGCGCAGACCCTGGTTCCAAGCTTCCTTGCTCGGCTCCGGCCTTCTTCCGGCGTGGCACAACAGTCTCCCAACAGGCGCGACCTTCCATCGGTGCAACGTCCTCCTCTGCACGGCATCACCAGCAAGCGGAAATACTCAATGAGACTCCTTGTGATGCGGTCCTTCTCCTAAAAGTGGCGCAAAGCAGGAGTGCTTCTTCCTCATGCAAAGCACACCGACTCCGGTCTTCCTCCTCGCGGTACAGTAACTCGGGCGACATCTTCACTCCTCCATACGAAGCACAGCAGCGGCTCTCGTGGGTGTGCGGTGAAGTGCAGGGGAAGAGCAGCGTGAAAGAAGAGGAAAATGTGAGGATAAATTGACAACGGCCGGTAGCAGGGAAAGGACATGTATCGGTGAGGATTAAAAGGCTGTATCGGTGAGAATTATCGGTGGTTCAGCTACCGATAGAATAAAATAAAATAAAATCAGTGAGGTATCGGTAGCTTCAGCTACCGATAGAAAAAAAAATAGTTACCGATAGCATAAAAAACAGTTACCGATGGCATTATGCCGTTAGTAAAACTATCGGTGATCTTAAAAAAATAAAATGGAACATAAATTAAAACTAAACCGAAATAAAATAAAAACAATTAATTATAAAGAACCTAAATATAAACACCATTAATTTAAAACAAAATTTTTTATTAAACGTTATAACATTAAAATAATTAATTGAAAACACTTAAATTATAAACTAAATAATTAATAAACTAAAATTATAAAAGACGTAAATCAAAATAACTAAACACGCTAATTAAAGAGTAGCAGCACAAAATGAAAATTAGCATTGGCGACCCAATATGTCACCATAAGAGCTAGTTTAAATCACTCGTAGACTAAAACCTTTATAAAATGGATTAAAAATTAATCTGCATACATAAAATAATAAAGTTAATGTTTAAAAACTGTTAATTAATTAATTAATTAACTAATTGAACTAATAAAATTAAGGGAGAACCAATTTAATTAATTTAAAAGAAACATATTATTTACTTAAATGACTAGCGGGTGGTTCAACACATAAAATAATAAAATTAACCTATTTTATCGTAACCTAATTGAAAGAATAATTAATAAAATAAAGTCTAAATTAATTAATTAGAATTATGTTAATTAACTAATTATTTAAATAGAAATTAACTTATTAAGAAGCCAAGCCAAATTAAATTAACCTAACTAAATACTCACCGTTGTTAATAAAATTGAAGGGCTCACTGGTAGAAATCAAAGTCTACCGATAAGATATGAAAAAGAGCTACCGGTAGGAAAGAGTATCGGTGACAATGGTCACTGATAAACAGCACCGGTAACCTACCTACCGGTAGAGAAAAAGGACCCCTGCTATGGGTAGCTCAGCTACCGATAGTCTGGAAAGCCGCGACAAGTTTTATATAACATTAAAAATAAAAATTAAATTAATTAAAAAACTCAATGATTAATAATAATAATAAGTTAAATAAAATAAACAAATAAAGATTAAATAAATAAATTGAAAATTAATTACATTAAAAATAAAAAGGTATAAATTAACTATTTATTGTTCAAAAATTAAATAAAATGTTATAAAAAGTAAATAATTGACAAATTTATTTATATAAATACAAAAGTGCATTTATTTATTAAAAAGTGTGAAAATAATTAAATAAATTGTATGAAATATAATAAAAAGATGTGGAAAACTGAGTAAAAATAAGGCCACATCAGAATCCTCTAATACAATAATATTATATAGCATGTGAATAAGGATCCAAATTATAGATAGAGCCTCGACCTCCCCATAACCAGGGATAATGACCTTGCATCCACATTTTGAAAGGTCTCCATAGGATTTGCTGAAAATTCTAGTCACCTTCTATAAATCCATCATCAATATTAGAGGAAATAACCACCATGTTAGTTTCACCAAAATTAATACAATTTTTATATTTCAGTAGTTTACCAGGATATCTAGAAGTTTCAATTGGATTAGGCATATCAATAGAGTTTTATGTGGAAACATGACACTTCACATAGGGTTGAGCATGGTCAATTATCTCATTTAAGGAGATCTTCAAAGAGGATGAGGCGGGAGCTAGGGTAGGCCCATGGGATTTTCTGATCTCATGTCAACAGATTATGTAGAGCTAGAACATAATGAAAAATATGAATTTTTTTTAGAGAGCATGAGTAGCTACTGGAATTTCCAATGGATTTATACACCGAATCCGATTAACATTACAATGTGAGAATGTATTAGGTCCTTCATTTGTAATTTTTCCTTTATTCTTATTGGAAGGATCTCTGACACCAACTACTATACCCTTCAAATTTTTATACCCATCAGGTTTAGTTTTTTAAATCATATAAATATTTATTATCTTCATTTATCTTGATGCATGAATCTATGTGAACTTTTTTTTAAAGAATAAATGGACGCCGCCATCTATTTAACATAATCATAGAATATGATATGCATTTTGATAGCATAATCATTGAGATAAAATGTGGATTGCTTTAAAGGTGATTATTTTTGACCATGTAATATAGAGATCCCTTCATTTATTTTCATTTCATAAATTGTGTTGAAACAATGCTAATTTTCACTTTACTTTTTGTATTCAATTTACGATGTCGTTAAAATTTATGGTTATCCAACTCATGTGCATCTGAATCATGATCAGTCATATAATAATCTTGATAATATTTAGTATGTTTTCCCTTAGTGACCCTAATATAAACATAATTAAAATGAAAATTTTTTTATGATGATTCATCTCCCTTCACATGTTTATCTCTGGACTCCTGTCCTCTACCGAATGGGCAAGGACTGTGAGAATTATTCCCATAATATTCATAAATTGATGTGTCAATTTTAATATATTCATTATGAATTATTATTTTTCAGGTCCACCTCTAATAGGTTTCAACATTAACTATACTCCTCTATGCACAAATTTAGTTTTTTTTAATGGAGAGGACCTCCTATATCTATAATTGTTGTTGTAGACTATGACATGATAGGGGATAGATCTTGACTCAACCTATGGTCTTGGAATATCTTTTCAACATTAGCAATCATCAGGGGTATTTTAACCCTTCCAAAATAGTACCCACATGTTCACCATATTGGTTACTATCATGAATATAATCTTCCATATTTTGCCTCTGTTTTTTCTCCTATTAATATTTTCATCATGAACCATTAAGGGAAAACAACGCATTGGATGGATCCCATATATAATAAGCTTATAGATCTCCAATAAATTTCATTAAAATACTAAAAAATGATTCTTCTAATACATTATTTTTATATCAAGGTCATCCTCAATAGTATATTGCAATACCTTATCAACTAAGGTGACACTACGGTCAACATTAATATGTATTCAAGCATAGTAACCAAAGAGAGTATCTTTAGTGTCTTTTTCCATTATAATAGGAATCGAAACAACAAATTCAATACTAAATAAAAATTTTGGATGCCAAAAAATCCAATTCACTCATATTTTTCTAATCCATATTTGACATTGATTGATTTTATGTTAAAAATATTAACATGTAAATACTAATCCAGGACAGAAATCATTCCATTCATAATGTAATTTAATAATAGCCACATGAAATTTATGTTAATTCATCTGAATAATAAAATTATGGAATTATCACTTATCAAGTGTGATATAACACTAGTTTTGAGGCACCAAGAATTCATAAGTAGATACACACTATCCTTCTTCCACCAATATTTCCCACCAATAGATAAATAATTTATCGATGTTTAAAAAAGATTTTAAATATGTTATGCTTTTAAAATAGGATAAATTAAAAAATATTGTAGTTTTATAATATGTTAAAAAAACATGTCTAATTTTTCTTTATTAAAATTTATCTATGTTTATAGAAATGGTGGCTAAAAATATAAAAATATAAAAATATATCCTTATTTTGAGAATAAACAACTAAAATATTGTTTTTTGGAGTGAAATATTGGGGGGTCTCTAAGTTATATTACACATAGATCCATTAGGAGGTCTCATGAAAGATACTGGTATGGGTAGGTGGTGTATTACATAATTATTTATATATGATGACATTATTATGGCCAGAATAAATTGAATTAGATGTCTAAAATTATGAAGTAAACAACTGTAATATAAATTAAAATTATTCATTTGATTATTTACATTATTAAATTATCCATGGATGTATTTCATTCTCATGGTATTTTCTACATGATATTCTTTTATTATTATTTATTCCTACAATATTATTCATTCCAAATTTATTCAATGATTTATTCTGGTGTATACTAATCATTACCAAGAATTTATGATCACCCCTTTATTTTGTTTCCACATTTATTTGGGAACCACGAATACTTATATAAATTATTTAATGAGTACACTAAGACGAATACTATTGTATCCTGGAATAAAGTAGTTGGTTCAATTATAAGGTTTAATTTAGTGTAAAAACACCCATATGGTGAATGTATGTTGTTCATTATGTATGTATTATCCTAATTCATTAAAATTAGAAAACATAATTGTATGGGGTATGCATATAATCAAATATTTCTTATATACCATCTAAATATAGAATTTTTATATGTGGATTTTCAGGATAAATGTTGGAATGGTGAGAGAGGATGATAATATAATTACAGTTGACATATAATTGCAAATATATAATCATGGAATAAATATTAATAAAGGCCACATGGAGGAAAAGTGAAATACTTGACCAATCATTGATTCACAATTTTAAGAGGAGTTATTAATAAGGTATTTCACATTATTATATTGATAATTCATGTAATAACGACTTAAAAATTTCAAAAACATTATTCTAGGTATTATTATTGAGGATAAAATTTTTAAATATATTTTATAGTAGATTAAGTTATTGTATATAGAAGATAATAATATTCAGATTATATATTTATTTGGATGTAATTGTAGAGAATAAATCATGTGTGTAAATAGAAATATATTTATATATCTATTACCTTATGATTGTTTTTCATCCTTGTACTGATCATTTAAATATCCAGAAAACATCGCGAGGGAGATTATGTGGGATATTATCATAGGTAATTTATTTAGTGGGCAATTGGTAAAATATAGAACAATGATAGAGAAAAATTATGGTACAAAAAATAATGAGTATATGCAATTGGATTGAATTAAATATTATTGAATTTCACACATATAGAAAATATATCTATGTTTTAGTGTTTATAGAATAATGAAGTAAAAAATATATTTTTATTCAAATTTACATCACTTTTACTTAACTAATTTTTCAAGTGGAATGTGTATTAAAATATTTTATACTCTACTTTGAAGTTGTTTTTGGTAAAACAAATAAAACAATTTCCCATTGGGAGGTAGTGCATCATCTTTAATCCTTAATGATTCAGGTAAACCATGGTGGGGTGAACCTTTATTAAAAATTATATTCACTAAGATGTAAGTGTCGATGGATTTGAGTACTCAAAAACATCACAATTTGTTTCCTCTTCGGATGTATCCTAGTGTGGGTGAACCAAGTAAAATCCATGTACTCATGTGTGCTATGATTTTTTCATCTGCATTATAAATTGTATAAAAATAAATACAAGGGGGAAATATATATAAATAATTCAATGATGATAGGGATAAATATATTACATATGATTATTTTGAGGAAGAAATTATTTCATTTTATAGCTCATTGTTTGATCTCCCACTTAGTAATGTGACTCATACAACATAAATTGGTTGAACAAAATATGTATATCTATTAAATGTTCTATATTATAACTCAATATACTATAATTTTTTAGAGTTTATTAGATTTGTGTATTTATTTATTAGGCCTCTTATGATCACAAAACTAATGACGAATTTTTACAAAAATTCATGTTATATTATATATTAGATTGAGTTGATGAAATAATAGTGTATTTATATCCTGATGTTTATTTAAAAATTCATAATAAATTATTTCACGATGGATAAATACAGTGGTTTTTTGTTGGATAAATAAGTAATGAGGTATTCAAGGAAATAATTAATTTTTATATATCATTTAAAAATATTAATAATCATTAAAGCGGATTATAATTGACATGTGAATACATATCATGTTATTACTCCATCTATATGGAGTGAATTAAAATATGTGGATTCATGGTAGTTCTAGAATAAAAATAAGGATAATATCCTTAATGTATATAGGAAAGAAGAAGAGAAATATAATAATGAAGGTTTTCATAAATATCAAAACATCATTAAATGTGAATGAAATTTATTCTATTGATTTTTTAGACATGATTACTACAACATACCAACCCATGTAAACATGAAAATCCATCGAATCCTCTTAATCACATGGTATGGGGTGTCATAGAGGGAAATCGAAAACTTGAAACAAATCTATGAATTTATCCAAAACGAAAGATCCAACCAGAGTACAATTTTGAAGAAAATAAATACACTCAAAAACTCTACACTCCAATACGACTTAGGATAAACCAAAAAAGTATGTAAATAATCCATCTGACCAATAGTCACCTCTAAACCACCGCATTATGAAGAAAATACCAAAGGAGAATCCAACATGATACAATATTCCCTTCCCATTAACAGTATCCGATAATAAAAATTCTAAACCTACCAACTAAAAACTAGGTTTTTGAAATAAAATCCTTTAAGATACCACATTTGTGTTTATAAAAAGTATAATATCCACAATTCAATAATTATAGATATTGAAAAAAATTGTTTTAAAATTCATTTTCCATAAATCTAAATCCATTTATAAATAATTTTGACATTTTTTTCATAAAATTATTTCTTATTCTCAAATAATAAGCATTAAAACTAGATGTAATAAAACAGTAAATCCAATCTATACATCATGATGGAAGTAAGTAAACACATATCCATGAAATACCATCATGTGATGGAATGTGATAAAAACTAATATGAAAACCTTTGGGAAAAATCCATGATAAAAAAATTAATTTGATAAATAACCATAATTGATAAATAACCTTGTATTGGTCCCAAGAATATGGGAATACTAATTTGACACTAAAGATAATAAATGGGAATAAAATTGAATCCATTAAATATTGAGTCATATCTATGTCCATCACTATTAAAGTAGTTACCTTATAGTGGTTCCACGCACACTGAGATTACCTGTGTCTATTTCGCAATATAACTAATGTCCAAAATGTGATAATTTGAAAATAAATTACAAAACCAGGATCATAATTTTGTGAAAAATTTACAAATCCAAAAAATATATATAGGTGTTTGAATATACCTTTCCAAATAAAAAAACTATATTTTTAAATCAAAACCCCTTTAAATACATTTTCATTCATAATAAATTCTTTGAAAACCACATATCACTACAATTGAATGAAAAAAACAACATAAATATTGTATAAAGATAATAAATTCATAGAAATAACCATATGATTAGAAAGTCCTACCTCAAAAGTTATAAACCTTTTCACCTTCAACAACGGTGATTGGAACCTAAGAGAGAGGCCTTCGAACGACACGACATCAAATGAAACTATACATGGTCATCAAGAAACACTATTTGATCATTAATCTGAACCTTAAACATAGCCAACATAGTAGCTGAGACCAATGGAAAAATGAACTAGAAGGAACCCTTACATGGAGAGACACACTACAACAACCCTAATAATTGATCTCCAAACAATGTGATCTAGAAGGGTGGGAATCACCCATAATCAACTTGGGTGAGCTCTAGATCTGGAGAGGGAGCGCTGTAGGAGGAATGTATAAGTAAATTAGTTGAAATAGGAATAAAACCTAAAATCCTTGATATTTACACGAAATGTAATCCCTTTACACATTATTTAATATATAATTTCAGAATATATCAAAAAAACATGTCTGATTTTTATAAAAATCCATATTTTTACCAATACAAAATATGAAACCCTTAAAGATCATGTAATGCTCTTAGGCCATGAACAGGATTTAGGGAATATTCATAGTAACTATTACACTATGTATAATCCATTTACATGTCATATAATCTCTCATAAGATATAATAAAACCATCTTTCTAGAAAAAAAACCAAGCATGAGGGACATTCTCCGAACCTTGGGATACCCCGTCCTTTCCATCAAAAATATTATACCTAGACTCCAGTAATTAAAAAAACATACATCCTAGAAAATTTGGCCACTTTACCCCAGAAATTTTCTCAATCCTCAAGATTCCTATTAACATACCGTAATGATCATGACTAACAAATAATGAACAACATATTTCCTAACAATAATAATGGTTTCATATAATTTCACCACCATAAACTAATTATTTGACTAAGAATATGTAACGGACTAAACATTTTGAACTAAAATTCAGTTTTTATTAATTAAATTTATTATTTATATAGAAAAAACATGAACTCCTTTTGTTTAATTATATCCAATTAGATTTAAATTACCATTATATATCATTACCCTTGATAATATAGTTGTTGAACAGTGATCACATGACTAGTATAAATATAGGTTTTTTTAAAATACATTAGGCATAGGCAAAGGATTTGATATCCACTAACTATAAGATCATACACAATAAATCCTATTTTTAGAAGATTCCAACAGAGATAGCATTTCTAGGATTTTACCTAGACATATCCCTAGCCAAGATCCAACAATATATGCGTGACCGAATCTGTTGACAGGAGAAGATCATGCTCATCGAGATCACGACTGAAAACATGTTCATTGGATAGTCCCATGAAATCCCCTCCATCTCACACCTTATTCATATTGAATGATCTTTTGTAATAATGGGATATGTAACAAGAACCTAAAATTAAAATTAATTACATTATTTTTTTATATAATAAATAATATACATTAGTTTTATTATTGTTAAATTAGAAATGATTTTTAAAATTTTTTTATTATTTTTTTGTTAATATTCCAATTCAATACAGAAATATATTTTTAAAAATTAAATTAATATTTAAATTAAATAATTATTCAATAATTTTTTTTAAATTACTTTTATTTAATATGATTATTCGTATAATTTCTATGAATCCAATGGTATTTTTTACTACTCATTGAAAACTATTTTTTCCAAAAACCAATAAATTTTCAATTAATGTTGGTTTATAATGTGAAATTTCACATATTTAGAAACATATTTAGATAAAATGAAAATTATTTTTGTAATTAGGATGTTGAAATTATCCAGTGATGAATTCTTCATAATTTTCTGAGAGAGTCGAATATTTTTGTAAAATCATATACCGTATAAATATATAATGTGTTTTATGACATCATAATGACCCAATAGTTTTGTAATATAATATAATAAAAGGTATCTTCAGAAAAATATACATTTTTTACTTTAATATTATGTATTTGTAGGCTTATTTTATTTATTTTTTAATTCCTTAGTAAACCATTGAATTCATATAAAATATTTTAAAATTTTAAAATCATTTCCTTGATAGTATAACTTACACCCATATAAGAAAGATAAGTATTTTAACATATAATGACCTTTTATCAAGAAAACAATGTATAAAAATTCCAATTTAAATAATCCATGGAAAAAAACTATTGTATTGTTTATGGTTTTGAATTTTTAATTATGTAGTGTCAAAAACATAAATAATAATTAATTTTTCTGTCTCTCCTACATATCACACCCAAACACCAATTTTTCATCATTCAAGATATTTTATGCTATACCACCCATATCAGCATTCTCTTTAGAGTCCTCCCAAGGATCCCCCAAGCTTCTAAGAAGCATCCACAATACTTTGGGAACATAGATCATGTAAGGGATCTTCCACCCTCCTTTTTCTTCATGAACATCTTTTATGTCCAGCCATTTAATTTAAATTTTCTTATTTTGGGAAACGTTCATCCACTCCTATATACCATAAATATGGTTTATAAATGATGGGATATTTCTTTCACTCCCATTAATCCCACATATGATCCTTTAAACCAACATGTTACTATATAGAAATTATGTATAAGGTTTTTCTCTTGTCATTTACATTCAAGAATTTATTTTATATTATGCATCCAAACTCCATTTTACGTGTTGGATTTTTATGATAAATGATACACATAGTTTCCATACCATTTATAAGTTATGAGATTCATATTTCTATTTTATAAACAAAATTTATAATATGATTTCATGATGCTCCCAAAAGTGCACCACAGTTTTCCATGCCAAAGTCATCATGTGATGAATAC
Organism: Viscum album; assembly: GCA_963277665.1. Classification (NCBI taxonomy): domain Eukaryota; kingdom Viridiplantae; phylum Streptophyta; class Magnoliopsida; order Santalales; family Viscaceae; genus Viscum; species Viscum album. The sequence continues at coordinate 1,464,490,447 of OY728135.1, read as the reverse complement.
CATACCCATTCCTCTATCAATGGTACTCACCTTTATGAAAATATAATTATATATTTATTAATTATATTTATGACTTACACATTACATGATCAGGTAATAAATGATGATGTTGAATGAATCCATGTTATATGATCTATGAGGAACACTTAAGCATGAGATTGAAATGATTATGAAGGGTGAACCTGGATAGCACTCAAATTAACTATGTAATATTTAGTATCATGATACGTCATGTTCAGACAAGTTTATACCTAATACCATTATAGGACCTTTTCCACCTTGTTGAGATAGGTTATTACCTGATTCCTTTATGATTATGATGTAATGTTTTATGTTGATTCCACATTTCCTTGTTATGATAATCATGCTATATCATTACTTTATGTTCATGTTTCTCTTATGATCCATTGATATGCCTATTGAAAAACATGTATTCTATTATTCATTTTATTCCCTCTTTACACCCTTAATGTGGTTTTTAGCTCACCCTATTCTTATGTATGTATTCATTTCATCCCATAAAATTGAAAGTATGAAGGAATGTTGTGGTCATGTAAATGATGTTTTAGATAAATATATGCATTTCATGTTTTAAGTTGTTATGCATTGTTCCTAAGACATAATAAAAATATACTTATCAAACATCTATGATTTATTAAGTGAATTTTTATTAAATAAATCATGATAAAAAATGAAATTAAGAGCATGGTTGTTTTAGTTTTTATTAGAGGTTGGGTTAAGTTAATTTTTGGGATTATTATTAGACATATACAGTTAAAGACTTATGGATAAGACTAATTATATGATAAGAATCCCTAAATTTTGGTGTGTATATATATTATGTTTTTTATCAAAAATTATTACATCAGTATTTGGAATAATGCAAGTAAATGTGGATATGGCACAGATGTATCTTGGGGTAAAACCCAAAAGCATTATTTTGAGCTATACTCAAACATGATCTGGTGAACGAAAACAGGCCTTGATACACTCTTGGTTTGACGATCTGAGGGTATATGTGTGGGTATATTTATAAGACTATACTAAAACATTATTAATGGGGAAAATAACATATGAATATATGTCAGGATATATACAATGTATAACAAGATGGAATCCTAGAAGTCCATATATTTAGTAGATAAATGTAATTTGTAAGTTCTCCCATTAATGTCATTGGATTCCCCTTTATGTTTTTAATATCATAAAATAATTACCCATGTTTTCCTTTTTATTATATCCAACGGCAGTTAATATGAGGAATTGGGTTAACAACCAATTAAAATATCAATGTGATGACTACCATAATGATATTCCCAATCCAATTAGAGCTCAAGAAGGGCATATCCTGATTTCACAAATCCAACTATCCAAAATACTTATTAAAAATTGGGACATTTTTGAATTCCAAAGTTAATCATGGAAAATAATGATGAAATATCACAAAAATACATATAATAATGTGATAAGGGAATGAAGTCCCAATATACTTCATGCAAAATGTGTGCAATGTAGAACCAAGGGAAATGTCACAATGTGACTAGGAGATGTTTTATGTGTGGGATGATAGTGCACAAAGTATCTAATTTCCATGAAAAAATGAATAATGAGATGAATGGAAACAATGATCCATCTAAGGCATCACACACATCTCTATTTAATAAATTTTGATAAGTGAGAGAATTTCCTAATAGAATACACAATTGGAAGGGCTGAGAAGCATGATGAGCATAAAAAATATCAATGATCAAGGGAACATGAAATGTATTATGCTAATATGGATAATGATGAATGAATTATATATATCCACTCCATAAATTTAGTGTATATCATAATGTATTCCAAATTATTCGCTATAAGTATAACTTTTATGTTTTCAAATAGTATTGAGTCCTAACCGGAAATGATATTAAACCCATAGGGAAAATTTTTACAAGTATTATATCACATGTCGAAGTTTGTGAGAATGTTCTAATTGAAAATATTATAAGCTTACCATTTTTGGAATTTGAGTAATAATGATAAAGTCAATTCCTATGAATCATGGTAGTTAAAAAATCCTGAGAAAAATTTTCCCACAATGATCTAGAGTTGGTAGTTGGGATCTTTTCATTAAAAATCTGGTGGCATTATCCCCTTGAAGAGAAGTTTAAAATATATATGTATCATTCAATTTCCAAATATATATTCACATATAAGGAGATAAATATGTTAAAATGAAGATTCATAGATCACATCATGTATTACAACTGTAGAATCCATTACAACCTTGGGAAAGCAAACAGGGTGGTGGATGTTCTATGTAGAAAGGACCCAACAATTCAATTATTTATGAGAATTGAAAAATACACAATCTTATAATATTTTATGAATATGTACATGTTAATAATAAATAAGGGAACATAATTAATCCATTTCACAAATTATTTCACAACCATCTCTTTTGGAAAGGTTAAGTGATGCTCAAAAAGATGATGTGGTTATTCAGAAGAAAGTCAAAACTACCAGAATAGGGAAATCCTTAGAGTTCAACGTTAATAATGAAGTAATTAAGATACTTGGATTGATATTATATATTAAATAATATTGTAGGTTAAAAAATAACATTTTGATGACTCACATAGTTTTAATTTCTCTATTCACCCACGAAATAAAATGATTTATCGAGATCTTCAGGAACACTATTTGTGGAAAAATATAAAGAAGGGGAATGCTAAATATACATCCAAGTCTAGGTATGTCTCAAAGTGAGGGCTGAGAGGAATAATTATTATTGGACGATGAAATCATTACCCATACCATCATGGAAATCGAAAAACATCACCATGGACATTGTCATAATAATTTCAAAGACATCCAAAGGAATCAATGAAATCTGGGTTGTTTTGGGTGATCTTACAAAGACTACATACATTATTGCAATTGGATAGGATTTCTCAGTGGATCAACTTGAAAAAATATAATACATTAATTTGTAAGGATGCACAGAGTACCACTATCAGCTATGTTCAATCTAGATCAATTATTCAGCACTATGTTCTTGAAGAGTCTCCAATATCCTATAAAAACCAAGTTGAACATTAGCACATACTATCACCCTCAAACTGATGGCCAATATGAGCGGACTATCTAATCAATTGAGGAAATGTTAAGAGTTTCCCAATAGAATTAAAAGGAGGATGGGACCAATATCTTCCATTGGTGGAGTTATCTTACAACAATAGTTTCAAATCAAGCATCCAAATGGATCCTTATGAAGCCCTTATGGGATGGTTTATAGAAAGCTAACATGTTCGGTTGAATTTGGTGAATAAAAACTTATATGACCAGAAGTGGTTGAAGAAATGGTGGAAAAATTTAAGACCATCCAAAACAACATCAAATCTCATCAAAGTTGACAAAATGTCTATAATGAAAATCATTTATGGGTTTTATTTTTTGATGTTGGATACATGGTATTCCTCCTCATAATTCTATGGAAGAGAGTGGTGATATTTGGGAATAAACCATCCCTTTTAAGATCCTTGATCACATAGGAGGAGTGGTCTATCAACTAAAAATACAACTAAACATGTCTCAAATACATGGTGTAATATATGTATCACTATTAGGGATGTCCATTCTTTACCCATCACATGTACTAAATCTAAAGGTGGTTCATTTGGAGAAAGACCATTCATATAAGGAGAAGCTGATGAAGATCTTAGATTGTATAGAAAACGTTCTACGAAATAGGACAATTCCCATTGTCATGGTGTTGTAAATAACCCACATGTTTGGAGAACAATCCTGGGAACTAGAGGAGGTGATGAAGCATATTTACCCTAATCTGTTTTAGTGTGGGAAAAGGAAATTGCGAAGGTCGAATTTTTTAATGGGGGAATGTTGTAATAACCATAAAATTAATGAATTAAATTTTATTTGATTTAATTTAATGTCTTGTGTATATAGATAACACATGAACTCCTTTTGTTTTATAATATCCAATTATATTTAAATGATCATAAAAAATTCTTACCATTTATAATACTATCATTCTTCTGTGATCATATGAATAGTAAAAATATAGGGTTTTAACAAATCCTTTTGGAATAGGAAAATGAAGTGAAGGCCTCAATCAATAGGATCATACCATATGAATCCCATTTATCAGAGATTTCAAGGGAGATATATTTTTTCGTCCTATACCTAGACCAATCTGAAGACAAGCTCCAACAACTTAAGCATTAGTGAAACTATTTATATGAGATGTTCAAGCTCCTCGAGATCACGACCCAAACCATGTTCATTGAACAACCCCATGAAAGCCCCACCATTTCACAAATTACACTCAGGGAATATGCTGGTGTAAAAAAGGGATATGTAACAAGTCCTTATAATTATGATTATTTTCATTTTTTTATATCGAATAAAGAATATAATTTTTTTATTGTTATTTTTTTAATGATTTTTAATGAAAAAAATAGTATTTTATGTTAATATTAAAACTCAATTAAGAAATATATTTTGATTACTTAATGGATCTAAATTGGATAAAATTTTAATAAAATGTTGTTGTTAAATTAATTTTATTAATTATAAATGATCGTATAATTTAAATGAAATCAATTCCAATTTTTTTTAAGGTTGGAACATTGTTTTTGTTAAACCCCATCAATTTTCAATGTCATTTTTTATTTTAAAAATATAAAATTCATATATTTATAAAATTATTTATTTAAAATGAAAATTATATTTCGAATCAAGATTTCGATATTATCCAACAATGAATTTTTCATATTTTTTTGAGAGAGTCAAATTTTTGTTTAAAAATTAAATACCTTATAAATATATAATGTTTTTTATGTCATAATAATGACCAAATAGTTATTAAATAAAATAAAATATAATGTATATTTTTTCTAATATATGTTTTTACTTTTAAAATAATGCAATCTTATCATTATTTTATTTATTTCATAAAGCCTTAGTGAATCCTACAAGACATATATTACTTTATGACTTCAAAATCATTTCCAGGAAATTGTGACTCTACTATACATTCAAAAGGGAAATATTATGGATATCTTCAGGACATCGACATATTTAATATGTATACCACTCCCCTTTTCTAGAAACCATGGGTAATAACTGGGGATAGTTTGTGGTTTTGAATATTTTAGTGTGTAGTGTCCAAAACCAAAATAATAAAGAATTCCCCCACCTTTCCAAAATAAACCCACCCATGCAGCCATTTATCTTAAATAGAGAACTTTTAAGTTGTACTATCCTTTTATACCTACTTCATATAGTCCTACCATGTCACCCCAAGATTCTAAGAAGCATACCCCAAGCCTTTGGGATAACATAACCATGTAAGTGATCTCTATCTCTCCTTTTTCTTCATGAACATCTTTTATGTCATGCCTTTTAATTTACATTTTCCTGATTTGGGATATGTTCTTCCATACATCATCACATTCCATTTGGTGTATAATGATGTTTTCTTCCATTCACTCCCATTACCTCCCCCCCCCCCCCCATGATCATTTTAACCAACTTGTTACTATGCGGAAATTTCGTATGTGATTTCTCTCTTCTCATTTCCATTCAATGATTTATTCTATATTATGTATCTAAATTCCATTTCATATGATGGGATATTATGTTTCGTTACACCCTTATTTTTCATCACTTTTATAAATTATGATTTACCTCTTTTTATCAAATAAACCCAATTTATGAATTTCTATTTGACATTGTTATGCTGCCAAAATTGCACCTCAATTTTCAATGCCAAAATCATCATGTAGTGAGTACCATACCAATTCATCTATGAAATGTATTCACCATTAGGATCATATACATATCTAATGGTGACTTACATGTATAAATTCCACATCACGTAATCATGGAATAAAATATAATGTTGAATGAGTCCATTTTATATAAAATATGTGGCACACTTTATCATGAGAGATAAATGATTATGAAGGGTTCACCCTAGCAGCACTTGAATGAATTGGGTAATATTTAGTATCATGATACATCATGAAAGGATAAGGTTTTACATAAATCCTTTATAGTAATTATGTTAACAATGTTGAGAAAGGGGTTTACCTCATTCTCTCATGTTAATGTTGTAGTGTTTTAAATCATTTACACATTTCCATGTTATAATAATCATATTATATCATGAATTTATATTAATGTTTCTATTATGCTATATTGATATGCCTATTTCATAACATGTTTCATTTTCTTCATTTCATGATTTTTTTTCAACTTTATTTCACTTTATAGCTCACCGTTTGCTTATGTATATCTGCAGGTTATCCCATGAAATGAAATGTACAAAGGAAGGTTGTTATCATGTAAAATAAGTTATAAATAAAGATGTGTATTTCATGATTTAATATTTTATGTTTCTTTCATAATCTCCAAAGAAAGAAGACCTCACTATCCACTATGTTGTATAATGTGCATGATAATGTAATAAATAATTTTTAAATATGAAATAAATATAAGGTTTTTTATAAATTCCATATATTTCATAGATTAGAAAAAAGAAAAAGAAACTAAAAACTCATCAACAATTCCCCCTCCCATGAATATTGATATCCCACCCACACTACCATTGTAATTGAACTACATGAATCTTTTATTTTTCAATACCTTCTCTTGGTGATCAATATTGATTAATGGATTGTAATCCACAATGGTGTCAATGTTATGATTGGAATCCTTCCAACCTATCACATAAGAAGGAAATAGTGAATACCTCTTCTTCTTGGAAACATGAAAATCATTTTGGATATAATTAAAACATGATTTTAAGTCCAACTGATAGTCTACATTCTCTTGTAGTACAATGAACTCAGATAAGACCACAAACCATTATGAAAACATACACACTGTTCATATCTGATGATGTCCCAAGTGAGGTGAAAATATCTAGAAATACCTATCACCAAACTCAAAATCTACAAGCCGGTGACGATGGTTTGAATAAGATATTTGACATATCTCTATTGAGACCAATATCCTTCAAATAAACCAAACACCCTTGGTCATGTCCTACACAAGACTTCACCTAAACAATGAATGCACTCTCAAATCTTCCCGGTATAAGAGATATCTACATGGAATCCAATAAATAGACAAATTTTTTATCTTTATTGATTCTTGATAACAATTATTATTGGAAAATTCTACCAAAGGAAAATTATTTTCCTAAGATCCCATTAAATCATTATCATAAGTCCAAATAATATCCTCTTGAACCTTGATATACCTCTGCATCCTTCCATACATCAATGGATGATAATTCATTAATAATCTAATATGGGAACCCATAAAATTATATAAACCATTCCAGAAAATGGATTTTAACTCAATGTCCCTATCATATACAGCAGGAGAGGGAATCCCATGATGTCTCAAAATATATAGAAAAGAAAATTCATGGAGATATCCCACCTTCATCATCTACATTAAAGGAATGGAGTTAATTAATTTTAGAAGTTGACAAAGGATAAACCAAATTTCATCCTTCTATCTTGGATTTTATTTTAATATAATAATGAAATCCAAGGAAATATCATTAGAATTCCATACCAGACATGGTAAGGTCCTGAATAAACCTATATGTATCTGGTTTAATACATTAATTCTTAGTCAGGTAAGACACTAGAATACAAAATATTCAATCAACCACCACATCCCCGACCACCAATATTGATCCCTAAAATTGTGTTATATCTTTGTATTCCCTGGTTTAATGGACCAAAAAGACCAGTTTACACTATCTATCAACTCTTACCTCAGGTAAAATAGATACACCATCCAAATATGAATGATCAATGGGCCACTAGAAAACCAAGACCACTCAACTGAGGTAACCCCACTATAAAGGGTTTTACCCAATCATTATCACTCAGTGTTTGTCACATGTTTGAGCCAAAAAAATCATAAAAAATGATCCAAAATTCATTGAATATAAGAACACCTATTCACAACCTCTTTTACTCCAAATATTATATAAATAAAAAACTCATTAGATACCTCCATACAATTGATTCTTCAACATATTTGGTGAGTAGTTTTCCTCCCATCACATAAAAAAAATCCTACCCTAGGGGTATACGTAATATCAAAATAAAAATATGAAGGTATTCCACAAAGAGTATATGTCACAAGTTCTGATCACATTGAGTAAAAATATATATTTTATTATTATTATAGTAATACACAATAAAATGATCCCTCAATGAGGTAGTATCACCATATTAAGATTACATGGTTAGCTGCTTCCCAATCATGATCATCAAGTGGGTATTGTTTTCATGAGGGTGTAACTGGTATGATCCATTGGCCACAACCAGTCTACCCTGCATAAAGAAACACACATAACCCATAATAGAAGCATCAAATAAAATATCATAACACTATCCACATTGTAAAATAATAAAATATGGTTCTGAATTCCACCTCATTTTTAGATTATCAAAATATCTGTATCAATTTTCATTACACTCAAACATTACACCTCTATAGGTTAAATAAGTCCTTGATTAAGTGAGCTATGAGAAATCGTGAAAACCTACTATAGTAAAAATCCATGTTTATGAAGATTTATATCATGACATGTTTTATAAGAATCCCAAAGAGAATAAAATCTGGTAACTTTTAGGGACCAATTATGACACCATTCTTAGATGTCACAAGCCCCATACATTTAACTTCCTAGATCTAATACACAAATTTAGAAATATTAATATATTTAAGATAGACTTTCAATATTAAAATTAGGTAATTAAAATGGTACATTTTCCCACTCAATTTCTCGGCGCACACCAAAATATCTTCCAAATACTCCAAAACAATAGTTTCCAAAAATCTATGAAGGATATGGTCCATCAAATCTGAAAACACCAGTTGTGAATTAGTTATATGGAATAGAATAAACCCAAACTCAAAATATTTATATAGTAACCTTAATATTGTATTTGGTATATCCTCACCTTAGATCCTAAAATGGCGGTACCTTGACTGCACGTCAATATTTGAAAGATAACATGCCCATAGAATCTAGTCAAAAAAGACATCAATCCTTACCAACAGTCACTCGATTTAACTTTTGATAATAAATAAAATGTCGGCGGCTCCATTCATCTTTAATATAAAATAAGAGATGATAATCCCATTTTGACATGATAAGATGAATAATTCCATTAGGCTCCAAGTCTGTGAGATGGACCTTAAGTTCCACTAATATATTATGTTGAATTTGATAAGATGGAATATAAATTGGAATCATAATAATATGTAAGTCAATCATAAACTCAACCTATCAATATGTAGGTAAACAATATAAATATTCAGAAAAGTCCTCAGGGTATGAACACACCACTGTATGAAGTCAACCACCAAAAAAGGGTATTCTAAATCCAAAAAACATTCATATAAACAAGAATTATATTAACCCAACATATGAAACAATGGGTTCTACTACATCCTGATCTAGAGTACTACTCACCCTGAAAGGCTTTATTGACCCCATTAGAAGATAAGAATTATACCCAATTGCGATAAAATTATACTAGGGAAATAAAAATTATCAATAATTCCATGCCAATTATAAAATCCAATTATGTCAATATATATCACTAAGACGTCCCACTCATCATAAAAGTTGGTTATCATAACCTGAAAAACATGACACATGATACCCTGTTCAGACCACTTTTCCAAAGGCATGTAAAAATAAAAAATTTATGTTATAATATCTTAAAAAAATAACAACACAAAAACTAGATTTGATTATATAAATTTGTGAGTATATCAAGTATTAAGCAAGATATTTCCATAGATGATGATATAAACATCATACATATAACTAAAGATGGAATTAATTTATATTCCTTGTATGCATACTTCCCTAAAAAATTTACCTAATATAGACTCCTTCCTTGATATTTTAGGAAACATATGTGTCCCCATTTTCTTAAATATTGGACACACTAACATTGGATGAATCTTCATGACCGTGGAAACCCTTGGTAAATGTGCCTCTTACATTAATTACCTTGTATATACTATAAAAAAAAATTTTAGATGGACTGATCATTGATATAGGTGAAAATTATTGGTATCCTCTTTATAGTTAGTCATGGAATGATCACTCTATAACAACCCTGTTCATTATTACGTACTTAAACATGATTTATTACATAAATAATTAACTTGATACAACAAAAAGGATCGAGAGGTCTAGTTTATTTGGGGTATAAGAACATTATATAACAAAATAAATCATAGAAAACAACATCTTATTGAAAACATCCTTTAAATAACCTCTATATTCCCTCATAAATAGCATTCCATATGATAACCTGAGGAAATGTATAAGAAAATGTTGAGCTATAAAGCCTAGTAAGGTAATAAACATGAACTAACCTAAGAAATATAATACATGTTATACAATAGGCATATCAATGAACAAAAAGAGAAACATGAACATAAAGGCATGATAAAGCATGATAATAATAACATGGAAACGTGGCAATATCAATTAACATGGAATTAGCATGATCTAAGGATCATTGCACAAGGAGCATGAATAATTTCTAATCTCACATGAAGCATTTTTAAACCCTTATTTCACTTTAATTAGAATGAGTCAACACTAATTTCACATGATGTATCATTGTACTATACGTAACCAATGTGTTGGATCTCTTTTAGGGGACACCCATTCTTAAAAATTTAATTTCATCCATAAATGTGCCACATGTATCATTAATCATTGATTTATTAAAAAAATCATTTATTCCATTTTAAAGGAATGTTTAATTCATACATGAAAATATATAGTCAATATGTTATTGTGCATAAAGGAGAATACCTTTGATAGAGAAATAGACATGTTATTCACTATACAATGACTGTGGCTTGGAAAAATGTGGAGTAATTTGGACAGCATAACGACGTGACATAAGAATTCATAAAAATTGTTTAATGAGAGAGAAATCGGAGTCTCATTATATTTACATAAAATTTATAGTAAGGGGGTCATATATATACATGTCCCAATAATTTTAATGGATTTTAGATTCATGATACAAAAGAATTTGTTGAATGTATATGAGGAAAGAGGAATTCCTTTTGAAATTTCGACATAGTAATAGGTGTACATGGGAGGAATTTAATGAGAGAGAAATGTGTCTCTAATCATTAAAAAATAAATAGGAAAATATGGGGGAGGTGTGAAATTATATCCAAAGATATATAATTGATAATAAAAGGCATAAAAATTCTATGAAACATGGATAAAAAGAGAAAGGTAGGAATCCCTTATGTGGAAGTGAGATCCCAAAGGATTGGGAGATGCTTGAGAGGGGCTTCTTGGGAGCTTGTGGATCCTAGAGAGGATTCTAGATAGAGGATGGAAGATTTTGGATAAACTCCAAAGTATTTTAGTGTAGAGTAAGTGAGATCTTTGGTGTGTTTTTATATGAAAGGAGGGGGAATTGTTTATTATTTTGGTTTGTGACACCACACATTAAACTAATCAAAACCACAATTCTACCCATGGTTTTTTTCAAAGGGAAGTGGAAAAAAATATTTTATAAGGCCAATAGTCGAACGCCTTAAAATAATAGGGCTGCTTATGTGGAGGCGATTCACACACTCATGGAAAATAATTTAAAAATACAAAATGTTTTATAATCATTGATGGGTCCACTAAATCATTGTAAAAAAAATTAGGAAATTGAAAATCACATTATTATAAGGGTAAAACATATATTGGCTGAGTATAATGTTTACAGTATTTTATTACATCAATATTGGGTCATTATGATGTCATAAAACACATTATATATTTAAACGGTATTTAAAATTTACCCAAAAATTCGACTGTCTCAGAAAATGATGAAAAATTCATTGTTTGATAGTTTTGATGTACTGATTCCAAAAATAATATTCATTTTCTCTCAATAATTTAATAAATATGTGAATTTTTTAATTTTAAAATAATAACAGACATTAATAAAAAAATAATGGGTTTTGATAAAAACATCTTTCAAACCATAATAAAAATTACAATTTCATTTATAAAATTATAAGATAATTTATATTTAATAAAAATTAATTTAATAATAATAATATTTTATTAAAATATTATTTACTTCAAAAAATCCATTAATTCATTAAAATAGATATCTTCTTGAATATTAAATAAAAATAATATTTTTTCTTTAAAAACTATTTAAAATGTATCAATAATAAAAAGAATGTATACTCTCTATACAATAATAATGTACATAATCGTAGTACTGGGGATTTATTACATAAACCATTGAAAGACCCGCATAAGATCGAAGGGTAAGGCGCGGGATGGTGATAGACACTTAGGGTGGCTGGGATAACATTTCTCGAGTAGTAATTGTTGGATTTGGTGGTCTAGATCCAACTACATTGTACATTATTCATTAATAAAAGCCTTATAACATCTTGATATTTCTTCTGCGTGATAATTCATGTGATAATGTCCTAAGGACAGCTGTTGCATTAATGGGCCATTACAGATCCCTGCTATGATGAGAACCTATAAGTGCCATAACACTGTTTTTGAATATATGTTCTATGTCCGAATGATATTATTTGATTGACCCAAATAATACAGGTAATTAGGGGTGAGGACTCATAAAACATTGAGGAACCTTCTCATGGTGTGTTCCAATGGTAATATCCAGGAGGATATTAAGAGAATGAGACCCGCCAATTGGAAATCCACATTTCATAGTGTCATTGAATGTTCTTATCTACAGACGTGTGTACTAGTCCTTAGACATTATGATTATTATTAATGAGTTTTACAACTCGCGCACTTAGATGTATTGATGAAAACTGTGATGACACACTGTTCACAATGAGGTAGGATACATTGGGTGTGTCACAAGTAATGCTGCATTTATAGATAATGCGAGAAAGGATTTGTCCCTTTTGTTCCATAACGGAAGTAGATATCTTAGGCCTTTTTATGTAATTGATATAGCCTAAATAAATACATGTCCATGGTAAGGTATGGGAGAGTTCAATTTCAGGAAGACAAAGAACGAATAATCGAGCACATGGGTTGATGGCACTAGAATACAACCCGCTTGATTGATGATATTGAGACAAAGGGATTATATTACACGGTAAATGTTAGTAGGAGGTGAAACATCATTGCGGCGTTAACTTCTTTCTCTATGGGTGCCATTTCGTGTTTCTAGATGCTAACATTCTAATTTAGGTAGGCTCCACCTAATTCCCCTGAGAAACGGGCCTAGAGGGTGACACACTAACTGTGTCCATGTATCTCAGTTAAATATTAATTTAACAAGTTAAATAAAGATTATTACTGACTGAGGATTAATAATTATTTAAGGATGCCTGATCGCATTAATTTTGACACAGGTTATTCGAGACAATATATTGTGGGTAAAATAATATATATATATTTATTAGCGAGCAATGCAGTTACATTTATTTAAGAAATAAATATCCACTAGTCAAGGTCTAATAAATATGGTGGAGGAAATAAATGAAATGAAAAATAAAAGTACACATCGTTTATATTTATATACAAGCCGTGTAGTTTGTTTTCAGGATTTGTGAGAAAATATTTCTTAAATAATAAAATGATATTAAATATAATACGTTGGGCACATGTCAAGTAATAATGATAGTCAACTGTCATTATTAAGACATGGGGTATTACTAAGAATTAAATAAAATGATTAAATGCCTTCGGGAAATTAATTCATTTTATTATTATAATTATTATAATCTCAATTACATTATTCTCATTATAGTGAGAGCCATTGTTTTACACAATGGATTGGGAAATACCCTCATGCCATGAAATAATTCACTTTCAACCAAGAACACTTTCAAGTTACGAGAGCGAGATCCTACACCGGATCAAGGCGGTAGAAGGTGGACATCGCAAGAGAAGGTTCTTCCACACTAGCACCCAGAGAAACCTTCGGCGAAGTCTAGAGATAGATGGAGCATTTGTGGATCACTGCAAGAGGAATCATGTACTTGGATTCTACGACGTAACGACAGATCACATGATCGTGACCGGAGACTCCAACGAAGAAAGAATTCCATCGAGGTAATTCTTATGAATTAATTAAATTAATTATAACCAACATCTGATGATCCTATCTGAATGGTTTCGGGACTCTTCTTTTCTTTTTCGTTCTTCATTCTATTTCGATGATCCGGCATTTTAAATCGTAATGGATCTTGGATTGAGCATTGTTTAACGTTTAAATTAATGTTGGGTAAACCCACCAACGCGCTTCCGCTGCTCCCAGAACATTCACGTTATATTAAAGGGGTTATATCATTGATTATAATTATTTAGTTTTTTATTGTTCATTTACACATTTAATAATTTAGTTATTTCAATTCATGTTTAATCGTTCTAGAAATCTGAATCTCGAGATCCGTTCGTCCTCCCTCATTTCTCGTTCACCTCATATAAATGAATTTTTCTTTTAATAGTGATTGAAATAAAATAGATGAACTCATCCGAAGGAGCCAAACGTATCTGGACATACAACACCAGAATACATAGCATGTATTCGGAAGTACATGTCGTGTAGTCTAGGTTCAATACACTGACTGATCCTCCAAATCAGGTCGTGTATTGGATTCTTTATAAGAATTTTAGACACCGTGTGTTGACCAGAATCATGTGTCACACGGTTTCCGTATTACATGTTGTGTGGTCCAATGAACACGGCGTGTAGTCCCTTCGGTTAGGATTGGGCCATGTACCCCGTACATGGATTTCTCGGCTGAAAACAGTGTAACGCAGAAACTACATGGCGTGTGTCCCATAGAACACTTCGTGTATTTCGAAAATTTACGAAGTATATAAACACACCATGTCTCCGGGCGTGTACTTCGGATGGACGGCGAAGAAAAAGTACACGTCGTGTAGTCGGAACTACACACCGTGTAATCACCCAAATTACATAGATTTTTTAAAATTTATTATTATATTATACAAACCCTTGATATGTGTACCATGGTGCAGGTGTAAAGCTGAGGCACAACATGTGATAGGTGTTTTATATATATGTGTTTCATTTAACATCTTCATAATGAACGGGAATTCACCGGGTTTCCTCCAAGGTACAAGTTACGTACAAGGATAATTTTAAAAAAATTTATTTTTTTAAAATTATCATGGATGTGAATCTCAATGTAGTTCAGAAAAGGTGTTTAAGATAAAAGGATTGATTAATTAATGATAATTATTTGATTCGAGCGTGATTTATCTTAAACAAGAATGATTAAAGAATTGAATGCTAGTTTTATTTATGCATAAATATCATTGCATGTATGGATGAACATGAGCTAAACTGAGACCTTTTTATGTGAATGGTTTCTTTTAATTTATTTATTTAAATTAAATTTGTTGCCATGCGATCCATCTCCTCATTAATATGTAGGGCATGCATGCCCAATGATTATTTTATGTAAAAACCCCTTTTTATCCCTCACCTGTGTTTGAGATAAATGCATGTGTAATGGATGGAGCTCCCATTCTAGTGGAGGTGGCTCAAGTTAGGATCCAAGGTGAAACCAATCCAAGGAGATACAAAGGTGGACAGGTGGAAAGTTGTAAACATGAACCCGAAAGGATCAAGGTGTTTTACCCTAGGTCTTGGATTAGTTTATCAACCGCTAGATAAACTAACCAATAGAAAAATATTATGATCATACCATTTATTTTATTTCTGTCAGTTGCATGGTTTATTTATTGTGGGTGTGTTGTCATGATCACACAATTAATGAATTAAATGAGCATGCAAGATGGAACTAAAATAAAATTGGCTTATACATAAATATTATCTTAGACATGTTTATTCAATTAAGTATATCCCACTTAATATTAACAACCATGTAATCAAATATAATAAAATGGAAATTTACTTATAAGGAAAAAATCCCTCAAAAGAAATATTAAGTCTGTATAGCCTTCCATAATCTTGGTTATAATCGAACCATAGTTCAAAGTTCTTGACCAACCCTAGTTGGGGTGCTTTCAATTATCGGGTAATTCTAATTCAACGTTTTGGGTTGACATGACATGGTTCACATCAAGGGATGACTACTAAATCAGGAATTGGTGTGACCAAGAGGAAAAGGTTGAGGAAATCCCAAATAAAAGGATTTCATGATTGGGGAGTCCCCACAGTGGATCAAGGAGCTACGATTTAATGCAGTTGGCATTTTTAAAGCCTACCTAAAACCCTTCAAGTTTCTTGACCAACCCTAGTTGGGGTTATGCGAAGGGCAATATGGATCCCTTCCACTAGAATATTCATTCAACAGAATATTCTGAAATCAATGGTGAGGGATATTGGATTTCAATAAAATAGTGGGAGACTAATAAGTATTAATTTATTTATTTGTCTAAATTTTTGTAATAAAGTACTAAAACTTTGCTCATATTAATTTGTAGAAACGACAAGAAAATTACTTCAAACATATCATTGCCCATTGTAGTCAAAAAAGAAAACCTTCTCACAGGCACCCATTTCCAAGAGTGGCTGAGGCATTTGTGCGTCATCCTTTTCCACGAAAGGAAATTGTATGTGCTGGAAGAGCCTATTCCAGTTGTACCTGGGAAAGAGGATAGTGATGAGGAATTATCTCTCTACATGAAACACATGAATGATGCCACAGATTTCCAATGTTTCATGCTATTGGTCATGTCTAATGAGCTCTTGAAAAAACATGAAAACATGGATGCGTATAGCATGATTTCTCACCTTAAAGATCTCTAGAAAGAGAAGACGAGACAGGAGAGGTATGATATCTCTAATACTTTGTTTACCACAAAGAATGGAGAGTCTGCGCCAGCTGGGCCTCATGTAGTCAAGCTTATTGGCTACATTGAACGCCTATACATCCTAGGGATTAAATTCCTGGATGAGTTGCATACAGATCTCATCCTATCATCAATTCCCAAGACCTTCTATAGCTTCATTGTCAACTATAAAATGAGAAGCAATGAGAAGAGTTTGTCAGATCTTCTAACCTTGATTCTCTAGGTAGACAAGGACATGGGGCATGAGAAACTCGTAGTCCTTATGGTTAACAAGAAAAGTAAGGGCAAGGAAAAGGGGAAAAAGACTAATAAACGGTCTGAATCCCCTGAGCATCGTCCCTCCAACAAGGGGTAGATCCAGAGGCAGGGCCAGGAGTGGGAGGCGTTGTGTTTTGCAAGTGGCAAGCAAGGCCACTAGAAGAGGAACTGCACCCAGAAGCGGGGTGATGCTAAAGGTTCATTTTTTATTGAGTACAATCTTTCTATTTCTACAAATTGGGTATTAGATATAGATTGTGGGGATCACATCTGTATTCAAATGCAGGAACCAAGTAGATTTAGAAAGATCGCCAGAGGAGAGGTGGATCTTCGAGCTTCCAATGGTGAATGGATGGTTGTGTTGGCTATTTTCAATGTTCACCTCTCATTGCCAACTGGCATGATTTTGGTTTTACATAACTATTATTTTGTGCCTAGTGTTACCAAGAACATAATTTCTGTGTCTTGTTTGGAAATGGATGGATTTGTTTTCATGTTCGGAAATAAGGGTTGTCTCTTTTATAAGAACAATGTATGTTATGGTGTGGCACACTTGATAAATGGTTTGTATGTATTAAATTACAAAAACCAAGTGTTGGCAATCGATAACGAAACAAACTCACAAGACTCATACATCACCCCGTTGTGGCATCACCTCCATGGTCATGTGAAGCAGAAGCGCTTGACAAAGCTCATCCAAGATGGCTATTTAGACTCTACTGAGCTAAAACTACTTGATAGATACCACGCTTGTTTACATGGAAAAATGACCAAACCACCTTTTGGTGGACAAGGTGAAAGGGACACAGAGATTCTAGGATTGGTACACATGGATGTGTATAGACCATTTCCAGTAGAAGCTAGAGGTGGATATTCTTTCTTCATTGCTTTTACTAATGATTTGAGTTGATATGGATATGTCTATTTAATGAGGGACAAGTTAGTGTCCTTAGAGAAATTTAAGGAATTCAAGAATGAAGTAGAGAATCATCATGATAAGAAGATAAATAATCATCGATCAGATCAAGCTGGAGAATATCTGAACCAAGAGTTCATCGATCTTCTATGGAATCTGGGATTCTATGTCAGCTCACTCCTCCTTGTACACAACAGTGGAATGGTGTTAGTGAAAGGAGGAACCGCACCTTGTTGTACATGGTGAGGTCGATGATGAGTCATGTGGATCTTCCATTATCCTTTTGGGGATATGCATTACAAACCACAACATACAAATTAAACCGAGTACCAACTAAGGTGGAAAATGGAATTCCATCCGAGTTGTGGAATGGAAGGAAACCCACTTTTTTGCATACACGTGTATGGGGATGCGAGTCATTTGTTAAGGCCTTCTTTGTTAACAAAATAGCACCCTGGGGCATGAGGTGTATCTTTATAGGATATCCCAAGGAAACGAAAGGATATTACTTATACAATCCTTCTGATAAGAAAGTGAATGTCACCAGACATGCCATCTTTCTAGAGAGGGCGCACATCCTCAAGAAGGATAGTGGGAGAAAAATTGACTTTGACGAAGATGATGCTCAAGATATAAAAGAGTTGGTACTGGAAAAAGTTATAGAGGTCCCCAAGTAAGAGGTTCCACAAACACAAGTACTGTGTAGGAGCCCAAGAGATGTAAGGGAACCCGAGGGATTTGGTTTCCTAGTCACTGAGGATGGTGAATCATTATTGTTGGACAATGATGAACCTCTCTCCTACAAGGAAGCAGTAGAAAGCTCAGAAGCTGCAAGATGGCTAGAAGCTATGAATTCTGAGATGGATTCCATGTATAAGAACCATGTCTCGGTTCTGGTCGATGAGCCAGTTGATGTAAAGCCTATTGGATGCAATTGGGCATTCAAGAGAAAAATGGGCATGGAAGGTCAAGTTAGCACCTATAAGGCAAGGCTAGTGGCTAAAAGATACAGATAGCATCAACAAATTGACTATGATGAAACCTTCTCTCCAGTTGCCATGTTTAAATCCATAAGAATCATACTTTCCATAATAGCTTACCATGACTACTCGATTTGGAAAATGGATGCCAAAATATCATTCCTTAACGTGAACCTCAGGAAGATGTCTATATGACACAACCAGAAGGGTTTGTGACACCAGGTGAAGCCAAACTGGTTTTCAAGTTACAGAAATCCATTTATGGATTAAAGAAACCATCCAGGTCATGGAACATTCGATTTGATGAATCCATAATTGAATTTGTTTTCATTAAGAACAAATGTGAGCCATGTGTTTATAAGTGGATTAATGGGAATGCGGTCGTCATCTTAGTAGTATATGTTGATGACATATTGCTTATTGAAAACGATGTACCAGTCTTATAGCCTGTTAAGGACTGGCTGAACAAGTGTTTCTCCATTATGGACTTGGGAGAAGCAGCCTACATTCTAGGGACCAAGATCATTCGTGATAGATCCAAGAGGCTTCTTGGACTAAGTCAGGGTACATATATTGACCAGATACTAAAGAGATTTATTATTGAAAAATCCAAGAGGAGATTGGTTCCAGTGTCACATGGCTTACATATTTATAAGAAAAATTGTCCCCAGACACAACAGGAAAAAGATAAGATGAGTACGATCCCACAATCTCAGCTATAGGATCCATCATGTATGCCATGTTATGTACCAGGCATGATGTTGCCTATGCACTGACCATGGTAGGCAGATATCAAGAAGCTCCAAGAGAAAAACATTGGACTACTGTTAAGACTATCTTTAAGTATCTGAGAAGATCTAAGTATACGTTCCTAGTGTATTGAGAAGATGAGGAGCTTGTCATCAGAGGGTATGCTGATGCTGGTTTTCAAACAGATCATAATGATCTGAAGTAGCTGTCTGGATATGTTTTATGTCTCAATGGAGCTGCTGTGAGCTGGAAGAGTTCAAAGAAGCTAGTTGTCGCCGATTCTATAGCAGAGTCTGAGTATATAGCGACTTCCGATGCAGCCAAGGAATCCATCTGGATTCAGAACTTTGTCCAGGGGATTGATGTGGCGCCTAGCATTAAAGATCCTACTACATTGTATTGTGATAATACTACAGCGGTGGATCTTGCAAAAGAACCAAGGCCACATCAACAGACAAAGAACATACTCCGGAAGTATCACATCTTGAGGGATTTCTATCAATGTTGTGATATTGTAGTGAGCAGAGTGTCCATGGAAGAGAACGTGGCAGACCCCTTGACTAAAGGTCTATCTCAGGAGAAGCATGAATATCATGTGAGAGCTAGAAGGTTAAAGGTTGTTAGCAGTAGGATCTAGTCCAAGTGGGAGTCTGTTGGAGATAGTGGTCTATAACCAACTACTTTGTACTTTATTAATTCATAAAAGCCTTATCACATCTTGATTGTTCTTATGCAAGACAATTCATGTGATAATTTCCTAAGGACAGATGTTGCATTAATGGGTCATAACGGATCCCTGATATGATGAGAACCCAGAAGTTCCATAACACTGTCCTTGAATATATGTTCTATGGATGGATGATATTATTTGAGGGACACAAATAATACAGGTCATTAGGGGTGAGGACTCATAAAACATCTAGGCACCTTCTCATGGTGTGCACCCTTGATAATATCCAGGAGGATATTATGAGAATGAGACCCGCCAGTAGGAAATCCACATTTCATAGTGTCATTGGATGTTCTTATCTACAGATGTGTGTATTGGTCCTTAAACTTTATGATTATTATTAATGAGTATTACAATTTACACACTTAGATGTATTAATGAAAACTTTGACGACACACTGTTCGCAGTGAGGTAGGATACGTTGGGTGCATCACGAGTAATACTGCCTTAATAGATAATGAGAGAAAGGATTTTTCCCTTCTTTTCCATAACAAAAGTAGATATCTCAGGCCGTTTGATGGAATTGATATAGCCTAAATAAATCCATGGACATGGTAAGGTATGGGCGAGTTCAATTCCGGGAAGTCAAAGCAAAAATAATCGAGCACATGGGTTGATGGCACTAGCATGCAACACGCTTGATTGGAGATATCGAGGCAAAGGGATTATATTACACGGTAATAATTCATAGGAGGTGACACGTCATTGCAGCGTTAACTTCTTTCTCTATGGGTGCCTTGGCATGTTGATATATGCTAACCTTGGACTTCAGGCATGTTTTGCCTAATGTCACTAAGAAAGAGGCCTAGAGGGTTACACACTAAGTGTGTCCATGTATCTCAGTTAAATATTAATTTAACAAGTTAAATAAAGATTATTCCCGACTGAGGTTTAATAATTATTTAAGGATTCCTTATCGCAATTATTTTGAAACTAGTTATTCGAGAGAATATATTGTGGGAGAAATAATATATATATATATATATATTAGAGAGTAATGAAGTTACATTTATTTAAGAAATAAATATCCATTACTCAAGGTCTAATAAATATGGTGGAGGAAATAAATGAAATGAAAAATAAAAGTACATGCCGTGTATATTTATATACACGCCGTGTAGTTTGTTTTCGGGATTCTTGAGAAAATATTGTTGATTTAATTAATTGATATTAAATGTAATAAGTTGGGCGCATTTCAAGTAATAATTATGGTCAACTGTCATTATTAAGACATGGTGTTTTACTAAAAATTAAATGAAATGATTAAATGATTTCAGGCAATTAATTCATTTTATTATTCTAAGTATTATAATCCCAATTACATTATTCTCATTTTAGTGAGATCCATTGTTGTGTACAAAAGATTGGGAAATACTCTCAAGCTAAGAATGAATTCCCTTTCCACCACGAACGCTTTCATGTTACGAGAGTGAGATCCTCCACCGGATCAAGGTCGTAGATGGCGGATATCACAATCGAAGGTTCTTCCGCGCTAGCACCCGGAGAACCCTTCAGCGACATCCAGAGATATGTGGAGCACGTGTGGATCACCGCTAGAATAATCCTGTACTTGCATTATATTATGCAACAACGGATCATAGGATCGTGACCAGAGACTCCAAAGAAGAAATAATTCCATCAAGGTAATTCTTATGAATTAATTAAATTAATTATAACCAATATATGATGATCCTATCTCAATGGTTCCGGGACACTTCTTTTAATTTTCGTTCATAGTTCTATTCTGAAGATCTCATGTTTTAAATCATGATGGATCTCGGATTGAACGTTGTTTAACATTAATATTAAAGTTGGATAAACTAACCAACGCGCTTCCGCTGCGCCCGGAACCTTCAATAATCTCCATCAATATCCACATATCTCATAGGTGGGTTTTCTCAGGATTAACATATTCAATCTCAGTTTGGGCATGATCAAGAACAAATCCCCAAGATGCATCCTCCATTCCGAGATCTGACAAATGGGCATCATACGAGGCAAGTCTACTGGATGAGGCCATCATTTCCTTTGTCTGAGTAAATTGGATTTTTTAAAACCATATATTTATACTAACCAGGTGATCATTGTTGAGTGGATATATTAGCAATGGTCACAATTCATAGTGACATTTTAAAATCAAAAACATAGAACCAAATAAGGGAATAAGTTTTACATAACCATAAAAAACAATTAAATAGACCCATAAGAATTAACATTAATGATGTTTTGGGTTGTTACACACTCCTTACACCCTAGTATCTGAATACCATCTCATTCCCATTAAAATCCAATGAAATTAGTCATGAAAAAAATTGACAACCCTTTCCCTTCCACTTTTAACCAGAAGATACACTATGGATGACAACTTAACCATTGGAAGCTTTAATGAAGCCTTTCATTCTAGTTATACTAACCGTATCCGAATATGATTTATCAACTACCTCGAAAAAGTATATAAGGAACATGAGAAACAAAACAGACAAAATATAATACCTCAAACCTAAAATCAATCCTATGATTCTCTAGGTATTCATTATTTATAGGCTCTGATATGAGATTCACCTTCTCAAAAAATGGGTATAATACTCTAAAATGGTATTCTCCCCCTAATCCAATGTTTGAAATTCTTTGGTCATCACCATACGTACCATATTTGTGTACAATCAAAGATGATTTGTTTTCTTAATATGATTATAGGTTTTCCCACATGTAACCCTGCTAAAAATATCAATCCCACCATATTTTTTATGGTCCATTGAGAATATAAAAAGAAAACACCAACTTAGAGTCATCAAAAGTATTAAAAATGCTTATTATCATATCAGAATATTATATCCACTCATCATATTACTAGTCACATTTTTCACCAAAAAATATGGGTGGAATCTTCTTAGTAAATTTGAGCTATTATCCACTGGACGTTATAGGTTCCCAAAACCCACCTGACCTAGAGTCTATATTGTAAGGATTACTGCTTCTACTAATGATGTTTCCAATATAGTATTCTACAAGGGGACCTATATCGCATATTCATTAATCATGTTCTAAAGATATATTTTCAAAGTAATTCATTAAGAAACATAATATAATAACATATTAGATCATGAGGATATTCCAAATCATAGAAATAATTTCAGCAAACTTTCCAATTTTTTAAAACCAAAATAAATTAAAAAAAATTGGAATTATACTTATGAAATATATCACATAAATAGGAATACATAAATTTAAAAAAAAAATCCCATACATTTTATCCCAATAACCTCATGCACTATGTCTATGACCTAGAAAAACCCCCTAACCACCCATGGTTACTCGGTTTCAGTCACATACGTAATATATATTTCCCCATTTTCCACACATTATACACGAATTGTAATAGTAATATTCCAATCTACCCAAGAAAAAGAACCTAAATCAGGTAGTTTTCACCAAAATTATGTTGAATAATTCTATGATACAAAAATTCAATAGACCAACCCATGTGAACATGAAATTCCAACCAAATCGGCTCATCACATGTACAATATAATAATAAGGGAAAATGAAATGATAATACCATATCTTGAATATATCAATTAAAATTATTACAACCAATATATTATGTTGATGAAAACTGATAAAAAAATACCAATCAATCAATGAAAAATTAGGATAAATTATAATATATGAAAAAAATGCCATGTGGCCAACAATAACATCCAGACCACCCTACCATGATGGAAATGACTAAGGATAATTGAATATTACATAAAATTCACCTACCATTACATATATTAGACAATGCAACATCTATATTGACCCAAAGTAAAATGATGGGTCAATGATCAAAGCCTTGTAGTAAACAACCATTGACTATATACAAGGACTAATATCAAGAATAAAATAGATCTAGAAAAATATTGTTTTACAAAAAAAATTATAAATCTGAATCCATTTGTAAATCAATTTAAATTGGGTTTTTTAAAAAATTATTTTCATATTCTCAATCTAGTAATATGAAAAGTAGATTTCATAAAACAAGAAAGATAGTATATACATCATGAGGGAAGTAGGTAAAAACATATACATGAAATAACATAATGTGATGCCATGGGATATGACCTTATATAAAAACCTATGAGAAAAACCCATGTCATGATAATCATGTGATAAATTACCAAAATTGAAATATCACATTGTATTTAGAACTCTAATATAAAAAAGGTATTAGTCACTAAATATCCCAAATAAGAATAACATTGTTTCCAAACAATATCAAATTCTTCAATAGTCCATCGAAATTCAAAAGGTTACCTCTTAGTGGTTCCACACACACAAAGGATATCCAAATCCATTTCCCGATGTACCCAAGAATCCCAATTTTCTAATATTAAAATATAATTAAAAATCATGCATGCAATTTTATAAAATAGTTTCAAATCCTATCAAATCTAGTTCTGTGTTTTAAAATCACATTCCAAATCAATAAAATATGATTTCAAAGAAAAAAACCTTTAAAAACATTTTATTTTCCATGATATAGTTTGAAAACCCAATATCGCTTCAAATAAATGAACATAAAAAGGGAGAAAAAGAATGATAATAAATTCTTTGAATTAATCTATTATATAGAAACACCTATATAAAAACGAAATATACCTTGAATCCATTGAAAAAACTGATTGGAAACAAAGGGACATGCCTTTAAACGAAATTTCATAATATGAATCTACAATTTCTCAATAAAGAATAGTATCTGATCATGAATACAAACCATAAATGTATCCAACATAGTAGTCGTGAGAAAATGATGTAAAAATTGGAAATATTTCTTACACATTAAATCACCCCACAACAACCTTAATTATTAATTGATAAAAAAGAGGTCCAAAATAGAGGGAATCATCCAAAATAGAGAAGGGATATTTCT
Organism: Viscum album; assembly: GCA_963277665.1. Lineage (NCBI taxonomy): Eukaryota > Viridiplantae > Streptophyta > Magnoliopsida > Santalales > Viscaceae > Viscum > Viscum album. The sequence continues at coordinate 1,464,465,019 of OY728135.1, read as the reverse complement.
TGGTCAAGAGAGATAATGATTCATGTCGAATGGAAAAATAAATTTTCCGACTCATGCCTACAACCTATAATCCTTGATATTTACATTCCATGCAATATCATTACACATCATGTAATCCATGAAAGCTAAAAATGATGAAAATGTGTCTCTATTTTTATAAAACACCAATTTTTACAATTATAAAACATGTAACCCTTTAAAGTAATGTAAAACATTTACTCTGGGAACTAGTTTCACAACATCTACCTTGAAACCATTTCATGACATGTCATCATGTTACACATCATGTACTCTCCCAGTTGACAGTTTAGATCCTACCAATAACTTGGGAAATTTTTAAAACATGGGGGGAACCCCTCTTGTCCATAACCAAATTTATAAAAATACTATATTAATTAAAATATTCATATATCCTTAAATAATTTGTAATTTTGTTATAAAATTATCTCCATCACGATGAAGCTTATAAACAAACCCAAGAAGGGATGAAAAACCATGAATAAACAAAGGAGTAGCTAAAAAATAAAATAATTTTTAAAGAACACTTCTTTAATCATGTTAATAAAATATATAATTTATATTCCACGTTGGATTTAGAATGTGATCATAATGTTGTAAAAAATGGATTGAAATAAACATGTTTTTTATCTAGGTAATATTTTTTCTTCAATTAATAAGAGCCTAAAACACAATTTTAATAATTTTTATATCTATAAATCTAATTAAGAGTATATTTTTCTTCAATAGTATATTCATTTATATAGAATCAAAGGATAGTTTTAAATAGTTTTAATTATTGGAATCATCTACAAGGATTATTGAAAATATGAAGGGAAAATTGATTTAAACACATGTTTTTTACAAGATGATCATGTTCAAATGTACATGGTTAAAGAATATAAATCCAATTGTATCTTTCCATATAAATTTCGTGATGAATATAATTGTTTTCAAATAATATTATTTTTGAATATATGATACTGATACCTAGAATATTTGAATGCATTTTAATTTAATTGATCATTAAATGGTTTAAAAAACCATATTGGAGATATAGATGTAAGTGGAAGCACCTAAAAACCCCAAATAAGTACATATTGTAAAAGGGTGAATATGAAATTATCAACAAATATAAAATGATATGTTGTCTTTAAATAATAGAAATCTTATATTGTTATTATAGAACTATATGACAGACCACATATACATTTTTGGAAGCTATGATACTATGAAATGGAATATTAATTACAAAAATTCATTACCCAATAAAATTAAAAATCAATTTTATTAATATATCTTCTTTTAAAAAAATATGGTTATATAGAACATATTAGAGGATAAATGGTAATTATTGATCCAATAGAAAATCTATATTCCTATATCATTGTAGATATAAAAAGAAAAAATTATTATATTTTTTAAAAAATATTTATTGTGTTAGAAGATAGTGAGGATTAATTATAATAGAGTATCATTTATAACCTAATGGTTCCTTATTCATAGATTTGTTATTCAAAATAAAATTAGAAAATTGTGAAATTTTTTTGAAAAAATGAACATCAATTATGGATATTGAGGATGAACACGTCATGAATGTTTCAATATTAAAAAAACATTTTTTGGTTAACATAATAGTTTTAAAATGATTCAAGTTAAAGGATCACATAGAAGGTGAAAACATTTTATAGTATTGGTGGGGAATAGGTTCATGTATATTTTATTCATCATCCAACTCATCCATTCTCATAAATACCCATCTCTTCCCTATAAATATAAAAAATGGACTAAAAACCATAACATATTTACTACAGATATTTACCAATATTATGGATGACTTTAAGCATCATGTTTTGTTTGTTTTTATCCTACACACACAACTATATACATTTCTTATCATGAATTAACATATGAAAGTGTATGACCATGGACCTCTATAATAATAATACTCCCATCATTTATGTATGTGTTAATTTTTATGATGGATAAACTATTAAGAGTGGGGGAATCAATAGTATATTTTAATGAATTATTTATCATTTTATTTTCAAACACTTTAATTAGATAATGTTCTCAATATTCTCCAAATTATCACTCAATATCAAGTTATGTGATGTTTTAATAATAGAGAGAGAAACATGTAGATATTTACATGGTTCAATATAAAATCCTTAAACTGTTATCATTATTTTAACCCGCCCCCCTAATATATATTATTCACTGTAAAAAATGTGACTACATTCATAGAATACCCTTGTATAATCTATATAGATTCCCACTAAGTTCCACAACATCCCCCACAAACTGAACTATTTCTTCAATTCTTCCAATACAAATTAGAATAGCATATTATCCTATATTTTATTTATAATTATTGATTTTTAAATTACTATTTAATCCTTTTTTATCTATATAATAATTCATAATGAGGACATAGTGGTTGTGGTTGTGTCTGGGATTGATATTATGATTGAAGATTCATTTTCTGGAGAATGAACATGAGGTGTATGTTTGGTTCATGATTATTAGATACAATATAGATCAATAATTCATCCGAATATATATTTTGATGTTTTTTAACCGTGTTTGGGAGGCCACATGGCCATGAAAAACCTACAATTTTTTAAAAGGGAATTCAAATGGTCTCTGCAAGATTTGTTTAAAAGTTCACCTAGACCTTCTAGAGTGTAGGGTGTAAGGAAGTACAAAACACCTAGTTTATACATGTGTTGTCTAACTGCTTTCTTAAACTCTGTGAGGTATGATTTATTGAAATTGGGATACACATAGTGGGTATTTGATTTACAAATTAATATTACCAAAATGTCAACCCATTTATAATATTTGAAATGGACAATTTTCCCATTTGCACTTTAACTATATTTTATTCATCATTCTCCCAAATTTCCCAGGTACAGTAGCCACATGATATCCCTAATTTTTCCCTTATGCGAATTGATCTTTATAATTCATCCAATATATGATTCATGTGATGATCATTGTGTAAGATCAAAATCAATTAGTCCATGATCCCCAATTATTTTTATCTATTTCTCTCAACATCTTTGATACAATCATTATTCCATCTAATATAGCTAAAATATATGGATTTTATCAAGTTTTTTTATTTATATCAGTATATACTAATGCTAGAGTTGATATTGGATGATGATCTATCTACCAATATAAGGTAGGTGGTCCAGTGCTCTACCCTAGAGGTTTTTCATTTTACAATATACATTGTTATGGCACACACCTAACATTTCATGTGTCGCCTCTAAAATGTGAAATTAAATAGAAAAATTATTGGATTTCATTTTTTAGTCATTTTAAACCTAATTTGTTCTCGGCAGGTTATATACATTAGCTCAAACGACCATCTCTGGATGTATTTATTATAATCCCATGACCCCTATTCATCAGGGTTTATGAATATTATAGATTTAGATATTCTAGAATGATCTGAAGTTATAGTACAGACATATCTTTTGTCACAATAAAGGATAAATGAGTTGGAAGTATTGAATGATTCTAGTAGTAATTTATTCTATAGTATATTTTGAGTATATTTGGGATTCTGATGCATCTAAGTATGTATTATGGATTCCCATCATTGTCCATGTTCTTGATGTGGCACCTCACAGTGAAAACCCTATCACAATTTACTATGGTAATACAGTCATCAAGGCTATATGGTGAAAAGGTTACACCAATGTATGAAGAACATAATTCATAATTTTCATATCCTAAGGGATTTTTCACAACAAGGTGATTTTATAGTGAGTGTAGTATCAACATAGGAAACGGTTTCAGAAACATTGACTAGGTATTTTCCTCATTAGAGGCATGATTATCATGTGAGATATAGTGGATTAAAATATATGACTCATTATATATAGTGTATGAGGGAGTCAATTAGATTTATTTCCCTGTAACCAATATTTATAGTACATGTTAACATGTTTTGAATGATTTTTTTCATAGGAAATTATTAGTATTTATTTTCAACGTATTTTAATGTGATGATGTTATAATAATATATGTCGCATTGAAATGTTTTAGCAGTTCCCAAATATGATGATAATATATAGGTTCCAGGACATTATTCTAAAATATTTTTGTATAGATGGGTGATATATTATGATAGGTCATAGGTGATATATGATATTATGGTTAGAATATTCATAATATTATGAGACACCTTCTCATGTTTTTTTCTCATGATAATCTCGTATATAAGTGTTTATCAGATCATGCCTATCAAATAGTAAATCCATGTTTCTATGTTTCATTGGATATTCCAATATCAAATATGCACATTGATCCATAGACATTAATATTATTATTAATGTATACCATGACTCATTAACATTGAAGTAATGGAAAAATCATGGTGAAAAATGTTCATGTCCATGTGTGGTACGTTGGGTACCTCACGAGTGATATTCTATTAATGTAAAATGTATGAACGGATTTATTCATTCTATCCTATAATGGAAGTTGGTATCTTAGGACCTTTTATGGAATAGATCCACCTTCTTAAACACATGTTCATGGTGTTCTTGGGAGACTCCATTTTTTGAAATTTCAAGAAAGATAAATCAAGTATATAGGCTGGTGTCACTAGTATACAACACGCATGATTAGAGAGATCATGATGAAGAGATTATATTACATGGTAAACATTCATTGGATGTTTGGATGTTAATGTGATAATAAATTATGTCTCTATGGGTTACTTGTTATGTGATAGATTCTAACCATATGAATTATGTGTATATGCCTTATGTTAATTAGATGGAGGCCAAGAGCATTACTGTCTATGTGTATCTACAATCTATGTTAAATTAAACTAATAAACAAAATATGTTAGAATAAATAATACTATTCTGGTTTTACTGATTGCTATAATTTTATTTCATGTAACCTGAGAGAATAATGTGAGTTAGATAATAATAATTAAATAATGCATTTATTTTTAGAAAATATAATATTTATTAGAATTTTCATTGATATAATTTAGTGACATTTTTTTAATTAAATAATCATTAATTAAGGATCCATAATTGTAGATAAGGGAAAGCAGACCACATTTATTTAAACAATTACAGATAATTAATATTTAATTATATTTCCAATTTGTTGCACATTTCATGAAATTAATAATAATAATATTATTATTATTATTAGTCATGGTGTTTATTAATAATATCAGAATTAGTTAAGGGCTAGTGTGAAATTTTCCAACCCCAAACCTACCATAAACAATATATATTTATATTTAATTATATATAATATATCACATTCCTAAAGTGAAATTTTTAATGTGTATAATGTCTATAATGATATCTAGAAACATATATATAGTGATATATCTCAAAAATATAGATAGAGATATAAATAGGGAGATATATCTTTAGAATATCTAGATAGGTATGTAGAGAGAGATATGTTGTTTTTTATAAATTGATTTCTCTTAATAATCTCTTTGTTCATCAAGAGATAACAATGATTTATCATACATTGAGAATAAAACCGATGGGGCCATCCATGAACTATACAAGTGATCATGATCATCCATACCGGATCCTCGTGATTCGATTACATTGATATGATATTGTGGAACAATCAGGGATCACATCTAGAGATATTATTCAATTGAATCCTATAGATCAATTTTTATGTTCAAAATATTATTCTACCAGATGACCAACAAAAGTGGAGTTACATTTTTATTTAATTCTTTATCTTTTTATTGAATAAAACTAAGTTACATGTGAATATATTATTCCACTATTTTGATTATAATAATATATTGCGTTAATGGATTTGTTTTTCATTATATGATCTTATGATAATGTAAATATGTTATTACATGAAAATCTATACTAAATACATGTTGTTAAAACCTTCAAAGGATGCTTTTATTTCATTCGAAACCTATAGTTTGTAAGGAATGTGTCCTTGATTTATGAAGTTCTTTGAATAACAATTGTATTTTGTAGTGATTACATATAATAAAATTTTCCATATATATATATTTATATGTATGATTTTGAATCCATATATGTTAGGCCATCCTGATCAACCATGTTCTTATTAGAGGTACGGGATGAACCGCTACTTGGACTATGAATCGTTCTCGAGACATCAGTGAGGGTATATGATTTAAGGAATCATGCCTGTATAGCTCAGTCTAGGAAAAATATTTTGTTGATTTATGTCACAAAAAATTATATTTCATTGTAGGATATTAAACCTTGTTACATGTTTTTACAATATTGGGTCATCTTTGGATATAGGGAAAACAAAAGCTGGCACCTAGGATTGTTTCACCCATTGAGATTTTTGAGGGAGTTAGACCTGTGGCCTATCTGTTAGAGTTACTTTTGAGGTAACTGTCTATGAATGATGAATTATAAATTTACCAGATTCTCTTGATATCTATGTTGTTTTTTATTATGATGATATCCAGTTATTCATCGATGGTTCAATTGAAGAATATCCTAATTTTATCATCTAATTAAAAATGATGGCTCTTCGTGGAAGGTTTGTTCCACTAGTCTGGGTGGTATGGATGAAAATCCATGTATAGGATGATATCTAGGATATAATGGATGAAATATGTTCCTAAAGGCCGAATATATTCTTTGATGAATATCGAATACCCATAAGGAAACTGGGGAAGTGTTGTTTTATAGTGGGGTGGTTGTATGATCCTAATTTTTTAGGGTATGGATTCTCAAATTTTATTTTTAATCCTATTATTTGGGCTATATGATAATTCCTAATGTGTTAATTGAGGTTTTTAGAGATTTCATGTAAATACCTGAAAAATTCAAGGAATTTTTTTTATTAATTTTCTTTGGATTTTTACAAGAACTCAGTTTCTGACGGCACCTGATTCCGAGGCCCGGTGTGCCCGGAATCATTTTCCGAAGGGTGGCTCGGGTACGTTCAGTGAACGGACAAGCGTGTTTTTCTAACTTTTGAACCAGTGCTCGGAATCGAATTTTGAGGTCACTGATGGAATCGCAGTGCCGGTAATTTCTTAGAAACGCCTCTTCCAGAGTTGCGTTTTCTCGGGTGTGGTTTTTAATTTTTGGGCTTAAAGTTAAGAAATAAAATAAATTGTACGACAAACTTTATTTTATTTCACTTAAGCCACTTGGAAGCCACTTGAAGCCACTTAAAGATGCTTAAGCTGAGTTGATGCAAATAGGGTGCTATCCAAAAATATCCTACCCTCTTGGTAGGATATTTGTGAGGTGGGGCTCGCACAAGCCTCACCGTTTCTTTTCCGCTAAGTAACGCACTCGCGAAAACCTGTCATTATGAAAGTCAGCTGACGCATTTTCTTAATTTCTTAACGCACCAATTAATTGGGTGGTTTTATTCGTTGAATTAATTGGGCGGCTTTATTCTTTGAATTAATTCTATGAATTAATTTAATCGTTTCTTAACCTGTTTTCAATCTGTTGGCGTAATAATAAAATAAGACCAACGCACGACTTCTGAAAAAATGCTCGTTGAGAGGTTTTGACAAGTTTTGTGCCTTCATCCTCCTTCGCGAAGAACGCAAAGAACTCGAAGAATGCCAAGAACGTGAAGAATGTCGTCACCCTCGGAGATTGACGACGCTTCATCCGGGACGTTCTTCCCCGCCCCGATCTCTGATCACCAACTGTTTGAGGTAAGAGATTTCGGGTTTCTTTTAAAACATCTTTGTGGTTTATAACAACACACGGATTTAATTATTTATAATTAAATCTATTGTTTCTTGGTCCTCGGAGCTCTTCTACGCAACGCCGGATACCGTGACGACGCGATGATCCCCTCCTTCCGCGACGATCCCCTCCTTCCGCGAGGAGCGCGCGTGCGACGACTTGACGAGGTAGGGGTTTTATTGAATGTTTTATACTCCATGGATGTTCCGTTAAAAATGAAGAAATCGATTAATAAGATCAATTTTAATGAATTAAAATTGTAATTGGTTATGTTTCTTTGTGTTGATTAATCCTCCCAACTGTTATCGCCTAACGCGGAGGGTGCGGTCCCAATGAACACGGCCCAACAACACTCCACAGTTCTTCATTATTGTGCGGATTTGGCGGGCAACGACAAAACATGCCGCAGGGACGATCCATTATTTCTGAAGTGAAGAACGGGACTCGGGAGGAGCTCCGGCGCAGACGGGAAGGAAACAGGACAATCGGAGCAACTCTGGTGGCCCACAGAAGCCTCTGGCGGCGCCGGCGGCCGGATGCGGCGACGCCCCAACGCACCGCCGGACAGGGCCGTCGCGGCTGAAGCTACGGCGGCGGCGGCCAGCGGACCCGCGGCCGTGCGTGTCCAGCTCTCAAGAATGGGACGCAGCTATGCCACGTCCTTTGACTCCAGTGCGGCCCCAAAAGGCGTCGCGGCACTTCCAACCCGCGGGGGCAGCGCCCCACGGCTGCCACGCTTGGCTGAGCCGAGCCGGGCCGACCCAGGGGGGTTGGGCCGGGTCGGTCCGGGCCCAGACCCCCCGTCTTCGGACCGTTTTCGTTCTTTTTCTAGTAACTTGAGCTACGGGACTCTGAACGACGCGTCGTCCACAGTGATGCGATCCTTGGATCGAGATGGTCGTTTCGGTATATCGCACTCAAGGTTTCGGATTACTTTGTGTTCGTCCGTGATGGTTCGTAAACGAAACCAACCGGGCCTTCGGAGCGGAAACGCTCATATATTGAGCTTCGGACGTCTGATCGACGTGCCGTCGACTTCGTTGAATTACTCTAAGTGAGACGGATCTTTTGGCATACTACACCCGAGGTTTGGACGTAGGTGGAGTACGGTTGGGTTGGTTTTGCCTTAAAATCCAACTGGGCCCCTGGGACGAAAAAGCTAATAACTCTCAGACCGGGCGTCCGATTGACGCACTGTCTCCGACGTCGAGATCCTATTGACGATACGGAACTTTTGGATACATCAACATCGAAAATTGGGTCAGTTGATGTATCAGCCTCTCGGCTCGTGGAGCGGACCCTCCTGAACGAGCTTGCGGTGTGCGGGAACCCTAGAGCTGGCTGCGACTGCTACTGTGACTACGACGATGACTGTGTAGAGATCCTCGGTGGACTGCGACGACGACTGTGCAGAGATCCTCTGTGGACTGCGACGACTACTACACTTAGCGATCCTACGTGGATCAGTGCTACAGATCCTGTGTGGATCCGATCCTGTGTGGATCCGATCCTGTGTGGGTCAGCGCTCAGCGGATCTGTGTGAGCCAGCGCCTACAGGTCCTGTGTGGGCCCGATCCTGTGTGGGTCTTTGCCGGGGTTAGTACCTTTCGATCCTTTGTGGGTCCGATGACTTAGATGGACCAGTGATCATCTTTATCGGCATAGAAATAAGTATACCTTTATGAGATGAAACTCTGTTTTACTTTCCTTTGTGGATTGTGTTGAGAAATCCTGTGTGGATTTACGTTTTACTTTCCTTTGTGAATTGTGTTGAGCTATCCTCTGTGGATTTTACGTTTTTCTTTCCTGTGTGGACTGGGTTGTACTTGAGCTCGGATGTTGGAGCCGAGCGAGAATTGGTGACTTAGGTATATGTATGGGCATATACCTAAGCAGTGTCGGTTGTTACTTCATGACTGTATCTTTCCTTTTTGGTTTATCCTTCGTGGATTTCGGGTGACCTTCGGGGGTCTCGGGATCCCTACTGAGTATCTTATACTCACCCCTGCACGGGTTATGCCCGCACTACGTTTTGTTGGTTGCAGACGACAGACAACGCAGATCGTGGTGGAGGCTTGCGGAGCAGGACGATAACTGGAGGTGGACCACTAGGTGAGGTGTACTCGGAGCGGTAGGCTGGACCCGAGGAGCAGTGGAGGATTTCTGTACCCACCCTTCAGGTGGGACTTCTAGAGGACGGCTCGACGTTGCGACTTTACTTTTTCAGTTGCTGTTTTTCCCCTTTCAGTTGTACTTTACAGTTGGGCTTGTATTTCTGGCCCCCTTTACATTCCGCACTTACTGTTGTACCAGTTTTTGCTTAGTGTTTACTTTTCCGCTTTCTTACTCTGTGGTGCTTGTTTACTTTACAAAGGCAATTCCTTCCCTTTTTTCCGGGATTTACGCCTTGGTGCTAGTCGCCATCCCCTGGCCTATGGAAGGCGGGCTTGGGGTAGTCACGGCACGGGCCCCGAGGACGTGTCGTGACAAATTAGTATCAGAGGGGCTCGGTTCTACTGCAGACTCTGATCTTTCTTCTATGTGAAGCAATAGTGTTTAGCGTATTGGGTGTGGTTATCAGTCCAGGGAGTCCAGTGTTGGTGCGGTGGCCGACATATCCGTACACCAGGACCCTGACTTCTGATTTCCGACTTAATGCACCAAAACATTGATTGCATGTGTGTTTCAAGTTTTCTTTGTGGTTACTTTGTATCAGCTCACCAGGTATACTGTTCTGACCATGGCGCACTGGTTTCCTTTTCAGGATGGCCCCACGATGGCAGCCAGCTAGGGTTCCGAGAGTAGAGCCTGACGACAGCCTGCCGAGCGACGAGGCCTTGGTACAGGGCCCTCTGACGGCGGAGGCACCGACGGTATCTCTACCCGCCGAGCTACCGATGCTCCCCGCCACGACCGCTGACGATGCACGTCACCTCGGAGCTCTGCAAGAGTTCCATCACTAGCGACCACCCATGTTTCATTGGGAGACGGACCCCCAGGCAGCCAAGGGCTGGCTGGAGGCAGTCATATGAGTTTTCAGGCTAGTGAGGACACCAGCAGACCTTATGGTGATCCTCGCGGTGAGCCTACTGCACGCAGCAGCGGGCCGATGGTGGAGCTTGATGCTATAGGTGCACGATGAGGCATCTCTTCTCTGGACGGACTTCGAGAGCCTCTTCCGCTCAAAGTTCTTCCCGGCCACCCTCCGTCCGGTGCGCATCCAGGAGCGTCTTCAGCTGCGGTAGGGCAGCTTGACGGTTTCCCTGTACGCGGAAATGTTTACCGATCATTCTCGCTACTCGACAAATATGGTGCGGGACCCATTCTTCTAGGCCCGGACCTTTGTAAAGGGTTTGAGACACGATATCAGGGCATCGCTGATCTCCCACAGCATTCCGACTCAGGTAGGAGTGCTTGAGTGAGCCCTTCTGATCGAGAGCTTTCTTGCTGAGTCTACTTCAGTAGCGAGACCTACCGTCGGGCGGCAGGTAGCGGAGTCTTCGGCAGCAGGTAGCTGACAGATGACTCATGGGTCTAGGCAGACCAGACCTTCCGGCAGACGACCTCAGGACACTGGCTCAGCAGTGTGCGGCACACAGCGCAGAGCCAGTCTTTCGAGAGGCAGGCAGTGCTACGCATGCGGCGGGCAGGGCCACATGGCTCGTGATTGCCTGACCCACCGTGCCGAGGAGCAACAGACGGTGGAGGGACCACCCAGGCAGAGGCAGAGGGTCGACCGCAGCAGTTCGCAGGGAGGAGGCAGACGAGGCAGAGGGGCTGGTCGAGCAGCTGGTGGTGGGTGACGCGTTGAGGCTCTCCCACCACACCCACCAGGAGGTCCGCCCCGACCACAGGGAGCTGGCGGGCAGAGACAGGCACAGATCTAGGAAGCGGAGGCCTACGACCATGGCGCGCCTGAGATGATTCGAGGTGCGATCTGTGTCTATTCCACCATTGCTGCAATTCTTATAGACACAGGAGCGAGTCACTCTTTCATAGCCGCTGCCCTTGTTCAAAGCTCGGTGATTTCAACAGAGCCGTTGGCTCGATCCTTACGGCTACAGACCCCTACGGGAGAAGACTCGACGATTACGCACTAGTACTGGCAGTGTGAGCTTACTCTAGGAGGCGAGAGCTTCGACTGGGATCTTCTGGTAGCGGCATCGAGGCCTTACGACGTCATCTTGGGCATGGATTGGTTATCCACAGTCCATGCTCAGATTGATTGTATTAGGCGCAAGGTGTGATGTGTATGCACCGACGGGAGCAGGTTCACCTTCACCGATGAGAAGGGAGCCTTAGCAACACAGGACGGACTCACGCAGAGGAGAGGATAGCCCATCACTCATCAATTGGCTAGCCTCATCCTAGGAACAGTTGACGTGTGGAGTCCTAGTTTTCCTGCAGTGGTAGATCAGTATGCGGACGTCTTTCCCGATGACGTTCCTGGGCTACCTCCTCATAGAGAGGTAGACTTTTATATTGTTTTGTACCCCGGGACAGCCCCGATATCCACTCCAGCAAATCAGATGGCCCCTGCTGAGATTCGAGATATACGGGTACAGTTAGAGGACTTGCAGGGCAAGGGTTTCATCCGACCCAGTGTTTCACCCTGGGCTTCCCCGATATTGTTCGCCAAGAAGGCGGATGGGAGTTTGCGACTGTGTGTCGACTATAGTTGCCTGAACCAGGTGACAGTGAGGAACAAGTATCCGCTACCGAGGATTGATGACCTCTTCGATCAGCTCAAGGGAGCACGGTGGTTCTCAAAGATAGACCTCAGGTCAGGCTATCATCAGCTCAGAGTTCGAGATGAGGACGTGCAGAAGACAGCCTTTAGGTGTCGGTATGGCCACTATGAGTTCTTGGTTATTCCTTTCGGCGTAACCAACGCTCTAGAAGAGTTCACGAGCCTCATGAACAGGATCTTCCAGCTATACCTTGATCGATATGTCATGGTCTTCATCGACGACATTTTTGTATACTCGACCATGGAGGAGGAGCATGCCTACCACTTGCGGGTTGTTCTAGACACACTCTGAGAGAACCAGCTATATAGAAAGCTCTCGAAGTGCCAGTTCTGGTTACATCAGGTCCACTTCTTGGGGCACGCCATTTCTGAGGTGGGAGTTGCGGTGGATCCTGCGAAAATCGAGGCAGTGCTAGCTTGGGGGCCACCCAGGAGCGTGACAGAGGTTCGGAGTTTCTTGGGACTAGCTGGATACTATCAGAGATTTGTGCCAGACTTCTCCAGAGTTGAGGCTCCACTATCAGCATTGAAGAAGAAGAGGAAACCATTTGTGTGGTCAGACAGATGTCAGCAGAGCTTTCAGGATATGAGACAGAGATTGACCATCGCACCTATCCTGAGGTTGCCTGAGGAGGGAGTTGGATACGTAGTCTACTGCGATGCATCAGGGACCGGACTCGGATGTGTCCTGATGCAGGAGCGGGCCGTGATTGCCTATGGATCACGTCAGTTGAGGCCACATGAGCAGAACTACACCACACATGACCTTGAGTTAGCAGTAGTGGTCTTCGCACTGAATACTTGGCGGCACTATCTGATGGGCAAGTGCTTTACAGTCTTTTCTGACCACCAGAGTCTCAGGTACAACTTCTCTCAGAAGGACCTGAACCTGAGACAGCGGTGATGGATCGAGTTCTTCTATGACTATGACTTTGAGATAGTCTATACTCATGGAAAGGGGAACGTAGTAGCCGATGCCCTCAGCAGGAGGACGGGCATTCAGCTACTTGAGGAGGCGACAAAGCAGCTCGCCTCATTGCAGATATCTTTCGTGGATAGGGACGGAGCATTCTTCCTTCCGACTCTCACAGTCTCTCCTCCACTTCTAGAGCGGGCCAGAGAGGCATAGTGTGGGGACGCTGACTGTGAGACACGGTGTGCACAGATATCCTCGGGACAGGCACCTGATGGTTTCTCCCTTGGAACAGAGCACGATGTCCTTTTCAGAGGACGTACCTTGGTACCAGTTGCATTACGGGAGGAGGTGCTAAGAGAGTTTCACACTTCTCCTATGGGGGTACATCCTGGAGTGGCGAAGATGTACCAGGACCTCAGATGACAGCACTGGTGGCCGGGCATGAAGAAGGCTGTGGAAGAGTTCGTTTCTCGATGCCTCACCTGCCAGCAGGTGAAGGCAGAGCATCAGGTACCAGCAGGCTTGGTACAGACCTTGGAGGTCCCAGAGTGGAAGTGGGACGGGATATCTATGGACTTCGTGACAAGACTTTCACACACTTCCAGAGGTCACAACTCCATTTGGGTGTTTGTTGACCGACTCACCAAGTCGGCACACTTCTTACCCATCAGATAGAAGGGCTCAGTGGAGAGCTTGGGGCGCCTCTACATTCAGGAGATTGTACGGCTTCATGTTGTGCCATCATCTATCGTCTCTGATCGAGATGCTCGCTTTACTTCCCGACTTTGGAAGCGGTTGCAGGAGGCGTTCGGGACGCAACTACATCTGAGCACCGCCTTTCACCCTCAGACGGATGGTCAGACGGAGAGGACCATTCAGACTCTCAAGGACATGCTCTGTGCATGTGTCCTCGACTCTGGTCGCAGCTGGGAGGACCAACTACCCTTGGTGGAGTTCGGGTACAATAACAAATACCACTCCACCATCGGGATGGCACCATACGAGGTGTTGTACGACAGACCTTGCAGATCCCCTTTGTGCTGGACAGACCCTGGGGAGTCAGCACTTGTGGGACCAGAGATGGTCCGGGCCACGACAAAGAAGGTCTAGGTCATCCATGTGCGGATGAGGACAGCTCAGAGCCGGCAGACGTCTTATGCTGACAGGAGGCGGAGGCCACTAGAGTTTGAGGATGGTGACCGCGTCTTCTTTCATGTCTCACCTCGACGTGGATTACAGAGATTTGGCTGAGGCGGAAAGTTGTCTCCATGCTCTATAGACCTTTCCAAGTCCTAAGCTGGATTGGCGAGGTGGCTTATCGCCTGGCTCTACCACCTCAGTTGCATCGGGTGCACAATGTCTTCCACGTATCTCAGCCGAGGAGATACGTGCACGACCCGACGCACATCATTGACCATGGGGAGCTATACGTGGATGATGGGGCGACTTTTGTGGAGGTCCCGGTGGAGATTGAGGATCGACAGGAGCGGTTCGTACGTGGATGATCGATTCCTCTTGTGCACATCAGGTGGAAGCACGGGAACCTCTAGGAGAGCACTTCGGAGCGGGAGGCTCAGATGCATGCTCAGTACCCACATTTGTTTCCCTAGTTTATGATGTATCTTTACGGGGACGTAAAGCCCGGAGGTGGGAGTGATGTAAAGACCCAAAAAATTCACAGAAATTTTTTGCTTAATTTTCTTTGGATTTTTACAGGAACACAGTTTCTAACGGCACCTGATTCCGAGGCCCGGTGTTCCCGGAATCATTTTCCGAATTTCCGCTCGGGTACGTTTAGTGGACGGATGATCGGGGTTTTCTAACTTTTGAACTGGTTCTCGGAATCGAATTCTGAGGGCACTGATGGAATCACAGCTTCGGTAATTGCTTAGAAACGCCTCTTCCGGAGTTGTGTTTGCTCAGGTGTGGTTTTTAATTTTTGGGCTTAAAGTTAAGAAATAAAAAAAATTGTACGACAAACTTTATTTTATTTCACTTAAGCTGCTTGGAAGACACTTGAAGCCACTTAAAGCTGCTTAAGATGAGTTGATGCGGATAGGGTGATATCCAAAAATATACTACCCTCATGGTAGGATATTTGTGAGGTGGGGTCTGCACGAGCCTCGCTGATTTTTTCCGCTAAGTAACGCACCTGCAAAAACCCATCATTATGAAATTCAACTGACGTGTTTTCTTAATTTCTTAACGCACCAATTAATTGGGTGGTTTTATTCATTGAATTAATTGGGCAGTTTTATTCATTGAATTAATTCTATGAATTAATTTAATCGTTTCTTAACCTCTTTTCAATCCATTGGCGTAATAATAAAATAAGACCAACTCAAGACTTCTAGAAAAATACTCGTTGAGAGGTTTTGACATGTTTTGTGCCTTCATCCTCCTTCACGAAAAACGAAAAGAACGCGAAAAACGCGACAAACGTGAAGAACGCGGAGAACACGAAGAACGCGAAGAGCGCGAAGAACGCAAAGAACTCCGTCACCCTCGGAGATTGACGATGCTTCATCTGAGACGTTCTTCCCCGCCCCGATCTCCGATCACCAACTACTTGAGGTAAGAGATTTCGGGTTTCTTTTAAAACTTCTTTGTGGTTTATAACAACACACGGATTTAATTATTTATAATTAAATCTGTTGTTTCTTGGTCCTCGGAGTTCGTCGACGCAATGCCGGATACCGCGACGACACGACAACCCCCTCCTTTCACGACGATCCCCTCCTTCTGTGACGATCAAATCCGCGAGGAACGCGCGTGCGACGACTTGACGAGGTAGGTGTTTTATTGAATGTTTATACTCTGTGGATGTTCCGTTCAAAATGAAGAACCTGGTTCATAAGAAAAATTTTAATTCATTAAAATTGTTATTGGTTATGTTTCTTTGTGTTGATTAATCCTCCCCACTGTTATCGACTAACGCGGAGGGTGCGGGCCAAACGAACACGGCCCGACAACCCGCCGCAGTTCTTCGTTGTTGTGCGGATTTGGCGGGCGACAACAAAACATGCCATAGGGATGATCTATTGTTTCCTCAGTGAAGAATGGGACCCGGGAGGAGCTCTGGCGCAGACAGGAAGGAAAACGGACCACCGGAGCAACTCCGGTGGCCCGCAGAAGCCTACGGCGGTGCAGGCGGCCGGAGGCGGGGGAGCCCCGGTGCGCCGCCGGACAGGGCCGCCGCCGCGCGGGTCCAGCTCTCACGCACGGGACGCGGCTATGCCATGTGGGTCTGGCTCTCACGCATGGGACGCGGCTATGCCACGTCCGTTGACTCCAGCTCGGCCCCACGCGGGGCCGCGGCACTTCCAACCCGTGGGGACAGCGCCCCGCTCGGCCGAGCCGAGCCGGGCCGGCCCGACCGGCCGGGTCGCGCCCTGGCCGGACCGGGTCGCGCCGATCCGGGTCTGACCCGGGGGGGGGGGGGGTGGGGGGGTTGGGACGGGTCGGGCCGGGCCCAGCCCCCCTGTCTTCGGACCGTTTTCTGTATTTTGCCCGTAACTTGATATACTGACCTCCGAACGACGTGTCGTCAGTGGAAATGCGATCCTTGGATTGAGGCGGTCGTTTCGGTATATCGCACTCAAGGTTTCGGATTACATTGAGTTCGGCCGGGATGGTTCGTACACGAAACCAACCAGGCCTTCGGAGTGGAAACACTCATATCTTGAGCTTCGGACGTCCGATCGACGTGCCTTCGACTTCGTTGAATTCCTCTAAGTGAGACAGATCTTTTGGCATACTCCGCCCAAGGTTTGGACGCAGTTGGAGTATGGTCGGGTTGGTTTTTCCTTAAAAACCAACCGGTCCCCTGGGACGAAAAAGCCAATAACTCTCAGACCGGGCGTCCGATTGACGCGCCGTCTACGACGTCGAGTTCCTATTGACGATACAGAACTTTTGGATACATCAACTTTGGACTTTGTGTCAGTTGATGTATCAGCCTCTCGGCTCGTGGAGCGGACCCTCCCGAACGAGCTTGCTGTGTGCGGGAACCTTAGAGCTGGCTGCGACTGCTACTGTGACTGCGACGACAACTGTGCAGAGATCCTCAGTGGACTGCGACGATGACTGTGCAGAGATCCTCTGTTGACTGCAACGACTACTGCACTCAGCGATCCTACGTGGATCAGTGCTACAGATCCTGTGTGGATCCGATCCTGTGTGGGTCAGCGCTCAGCGGTTCTGTGTGAGCCAGCGCCTACAGGTCCTGTGTGGGCCCGATCCTGTGTGGGTCTTTGCGGGGGTTAGTACCTTTCGATCATTTGTGGGTCCGACGACTTAGATGGATCAGTGATCATCTTTATCGTCATACAAAGATGTATACCTGTGTGAGCTGAAACTCTGTTTTACTTTCCTTTGTGAATTGTGTTGAGCTATCCTGTGTGGATTTATCGTTTTACTTTCCATCGTGGATTGTGTTGAGCTATCCTGTGTGGATTTTACGTTTTGCTTTCCTGTGTGGACTGGGTTGTACTTGAGCTCAGATGTTGGAGCCGAGCGAGAATTGGTGACTTAGGTATATGTATGGGCATATACCTAAGCAGTGTCGGTTGTTACTTCGTGACTATATCTTTCCTTTGTGGTTTATCCTTCGTGGATTTCGGGAGACCATCGGGGGTCTCGGGGTCCCTACTGAGTAGCTTATACTAACCCCTGCACGGGCTATGCCCGCACTCTGTTGTGTTGGTTGCAGACGATAGACAGCACTGATCGTGGTGGAGGCTTACAGAGCTGGATGATACCTGGAGGTGGACCACTGGGTGAGGTGTACTCGGAGCGGTAGGATGGACCCGAGGAGTAGTGGAGGCTTTCTGTACCCACCCATCAGGGGGACTTCCAGAGGACGGCTCGACGTTGCGGCTTGACTTTTTCAATTGTTGTTTTCCCCCTTTCAGTTGTACTTTATTGTTGGGCTTGTATTTCCGTCCCCCTTTACTTTCCACACTTACTGTTGTACCAGATGTTTCTTAGTGTTTACTTTTCATATTGATTACTCTGTGGTGCTTGTTTACTTTACAAAGGCAATGCCTTCCCTTTTTTCCAGGATTTACACCTTGGTGCTAGTTGCCATCCCCTGGCCTATGGAAGGAGGGCTTGGGGTAGTCACGGCACGGGCCCCGAGGACGGGTCGTGACATTTCAAGATCATTTTAGTTCTTAGAGTATCAATTTTTATAGGAAAACCGTGAGGTGAAAGGTTGCTGTATGGTTAGTGGAAGTCGTATGGATAAACCCTTTAGCCTAAAATAGAGATACATGATATTATTATCTATTAAAGGGATGTAATAAGGCTATTAAAGTCCTTAAAAATAATTATAGATGGATGTCTTAACATGTGATCCTATTTTTTAACCATTCACCTATGTCATGTTGGGTGTGGGGTGGGAGGAAGTTCCAAAATCATGGTTTTCATATTTTCTATCTTACTAAGAGAATAAATTGTGCATGGTCTAGGTCATGGGTAGGGAGAGATGCAATGTTGTAGAGTTATTTGGAAGACTATATGGTCAATCAGTGTTCCCATATAAAATGGTTAAATGACAATTTCCCTTTATCCCTTTAATAATATTTACATCCACTTTCTCTCTCTTTTCCAACGAAACAAAAACCAAAAATATTAATCATCTTCCTCTCCTATAAACTTTTAGCTCCCTCCTCCATATGAACTACAATTTAAGTATCGATCGTCATGATGGATCACCCTCAGTATGTCTATGAAACCCCCTAATTATTTTCATAGTTTATATAAACATCTTTTAGTGTAATATCCCTATGAAATAATTTATCAAAAATGTAGGTATTTTTATTTATTTTCATGATTTCACCATTTCAAGACTGAATATGAAGCTGATATTGGGTGATGAGTTATTTACCAGAAAATGTTAATCGGTATTTTACTCATCCTTAATAGTCTAATTAATTATATATTGGGGATTTTTTCAGTGTGCCCGACATTCCATGTGTCACCACTGATATATGATATTAATTAAATATATTTGTAATGTATTAAATTGGTTAGTCATTAGAAATGTATAACTATTTTGGAGGATACATTCCTCAACTAAAATCACTCGTTATGGTATGTTGCTTATATATCTAAGACCCATATTCCACATCATAAAAATTAACCACCATTTAAGTGTGTTGAATTATATATTGATAATGTTATTATAAAATTTAAATAATTGATATGTAACATGGGAGGGGATAAATAAAATAGTTGATATAAATGAAACACTTGATTAACAAATTTTAAAATGAAATGTGATTGGTAAGATGATGTCACTTAGACATTACTAAATTTTGAATATATTATATTATTGCTAATATAATTAATGATAGATCATTAATGTATATTATTCATTCAATGATACATGGATTCCATGCATGCAATTACTTGGTTTTGTATACCAAATTAACAAAATTATATTGTTCCTCATTTATTAATTAGAATCAAAGGAAATGGGGTGACACATTGTTTATTGGGAACCGCTGGGTAGGATAATCCAAGTTTCTTTGATATAAAATATCGAATATTTCACATTGTATATTTTATTAATAAATATTGTACATTATGATCCATTACCTACTGATTCAGAATGTTTTACATGGATCCCAACACCATCTATTGGGATATTCATATGTGTCATTATATATTCCATGATTGATTTCCACGGTTTATCTATGTTTTTTAAGTCATAAATTCCATGGGACTTATTAATCCTATATATTATAATAATTATATATGTATTACATGGTTTTGGTCCATTATTCCCAAGATAATATTATAGGATAAGGAACACTCACGTACATTCTAGCATTGGATAGATTGGATAACATCAAATAGGTTCCCTGTGAGGAACCTAAACCAATATGGGTATTATTTATTTCATTTACTACATTACTTATTATTACCTTCACACTAATTTAAGATATCTTCATGGATTGTATATTATTATACACCATTGGTAGTGGAAAAATTAGTTTTATTGAAACCCTATTTGGGCTATTGTTTGGTACCTGAATAGACTTCATGGAAGTAGGTAGGTATGAGGGAAAGCATTATACTATAGATGATTGATTATTATTTACAAGGATAGAGTATGTTCCCAGAATATTGAGATACTATTCATAATGATATTTGACATGTATTTTCATCTTTCTCTACCATTATTTATAGAATATATTTATGTTGATTTACAATCTTGTTCCCATAGACACCTTTTTGTGTAGCATCATGACATAATAATTTTGTATATTTTACTGTTTATTGGTTATTTACTATTCTATTTGGATGTTTATCAATTATTATACCTTATTAATTACTTTATAAAACATTACTATTATTATTTATTCATTTTTTTATATAGTATATCACTTATTTAATGTGATCTGATAAAAAGGGTATAATCTCCCCACCATACAAACATTGAGCCTCAGTACTATTCAACAACCTCTGATAAATTTGGGGGGGGGGGCTTGAGGATATGTGTCCATCATTGTTCAGTTACATATGAGTTATTTGGGAACAATATTCCATAAAGACTTATTCAATTCTTTAACTCCAATTGAAAAACATTCTAAAAAATATTACGATTGATATGCAACTAGAATGATCTTTAGGCTTATAGATGATACTCATCCTCCATGAGCCTATTGGATCAGGTTTCTTTATGTATAATTCTTCCAGATATTCAGTAGCTTTATGTAAATGTTCCTCTAGTCCTGAAACTATTCAATATATCTTGTTTGATATTTATTTTGATATTAATTATTAAAAGAATTGAATAATATCCCCATCGCAAATATCTTATTAACTCTTTATTATCATTGAAACTATTTGATGATTAAAAAAATAATTATTACTCTAGAAATGTCCCAAATAATTTGGGTAATATTATTTTTTCTTCACATGGATAATTAATAATTATGATATCATTATTTCTTAATGAGAACAATCAGGAATAATATCCACACATCAAACACATATTTTTCAATGAGCTTGAAACTCATCTAGGTGGAATCATCGAATAAAATCCCCACATTATAATCATTACACAATTCACTTACATACAAGAGAATATTATTACATGTTTTGAAACATAAGTATCAATATACCAAATTCCATTAATGAATGGATACTCTATAGTTTTTCATTTAGAAAAACATTATTGGGCATAGCTATTTCATTAAGCATTTTTTTGAATGTGTTATCTTTAACCTTTATTTAGTTGATACAAGAAAGAAATGTGATACCATTCCTATATATAACATTCTGAATAGTAGAAATACTAGAGGTAGAATTCATGGTGGGACCACATAGTGGTAGAAATCATAGTGATAGTACCTTATGGTTGAAATCCTAGAGGTTGAAATCCTAGAGGTTGAAATCCTAGTGGTTGAATGCTTAAATATAATACCCCTGTAAATAGAATCTTATCAAGAACATCCGATCAATTGAATTGATTTATCAACGATTATGAACAACTCCCATACGCATAACAAGAAATGAAAGATTGGATTTACCTTTTTATAGGTTGAGTTACCCTTATGTGGTTCACTAGATTCCTTTACACAAGTTCCTTTACCCCACACATACCCTATAATTACTATATAAATGGATAAACTCATAGAAAAACCAAGGGAATATGTTATTATAGTAATTAAACTATATGGGTGTTGGTGTCTATGTTTTTTGATTCAATAATAATCTATTAGATATATAATATCATTAATATTACGGATATAAAATTGAGAATACATCTAATGATTTTCCCACAATGTCTTTTTCGGACAGATTCTAAAACATATTATGAATAGTAAAAATATCAAAGGAAAGGGATTTAGTACTAAAGTAAAATTTTTATGTTTGTATAAATATATAATTTACATTAATTATGTAAGTGGGATTTTATTGGTTACCTTTAAAATTCACTATCGATATGATAAGATGGTTATTTAGTACATATTTAATGATTTTTATTGCATTTCAAGATTAATTGAAATAGTTCATCATTTTATTTATTGAATAGTATTTGTGTTAATTGTTGAAATAATATATGTTTTCATGTATTTTTAACTTAATATACATGGATTAAATATTGGGTTTATATGTTCATTGTTGGATTATAAGTTTTTGGTTTCCATAAGTTAAAGTTAATAGATGCATTTTTGGAGGTTTTATATAAAGATATTTTAATTTGACATGAATTTTTTAATGTGTTATAAGAAGAATAATTTATTATGGTTTAAATAACCCATTATTTTAGTATATTATTTATCTATTCTATTTCTTTTATTATTTAGGATCATTTGATAAAAATATTCTTGAGTTTTAAATAATGTCTCTTTTACAAGATATCATTTTTTTGTGATATTTATGGTTAAATAAGGATTACCTTTCATGTTTGTATGTAATTTTGATTCGTGATATGTTGTGATTATGTAGTGATTTAATATGATAGGTAATTATTTTTTTGCTATTCATCATTAGGATTAAGTATATGTGACCTTCCGTTTTGATGTGTCATTTAACATGGATTATTATTTGGGAATAATAAAACTTATTTTGTGTAGTGTATGTTAAAATATTCGATATCACTATTGGGGTAAAGTAATTCATTAATGTAGATATTATTTATATTAAATGATATATTTTTATATTTATTGGTGGAATAATAACTATTTACTTTTGTTTTTATAATATTAATTTTTAATTAAAGTGTTTTATTTATTCATATGAATGATTAAATATTTTATATATTATCCTACCTAATTGTTTTCAATTTAGTATTGGATAAACATTAAAGACATTATATGTAGATTACTATCCTTTTATGGATTAGGTGACTCATTATAAGTGGATTTCAATTCATTAGGGATTACAATTCATCTAAAATACTCAACTTCAAGTGAAGAAAAAGAGATTATGGTGGAACATGATTAAATGAAAAATAATTAATTATCATATATATATATATATATATTTAATTATCTATTCAGTTTATATAGGAATTTAAATCATCATCTCAATGAAAAGAATTAAAAAAATTAATGTCATATTATGAATATTTCGGAGGACTCGATAGTATATTCACCTATAAAAAATATGTGGTTTTTTAGTCATTAAAATTATCCCAACTATGTTATTTATTTATATCTATTAGTAATTGGGAATTATTTTTCTCTTAAATATCTATATTTTCACTTCTCAATAATGGTATACTATTTGTGACCCTAGTTTTTTGTTATTTCAGTTGATCATCACATTTCTCGTTCACTATTTTTATGAGTTCATTTTATTAATACTCTATACAATGTGAGTTTTAAAAAAAGGTATTATCAATTTTTTAACCATTGATTAATGAGAAAAATATTAAATTTTTAGGGTATACATTATGAAATTTGTGAAAAGGTTTCACCGATAGATTAAACATCGATATTTGTGATAATATATACGACATTTGTAGTTGGGGTCTGGCTTAGTGGTAAGAACCCCATAATCCTACATGAATAAATGGAGGCTCAAAACCCATAGGGCACAGGGTGCTATAGCAGTACTGTAGCGGTACTGTTGTAGTGGCAGTACTGTTTATTGGCGTGTACTTTAGCGGTGACAGGGGACTGTAGTAGCGGCGGGGACAGTAGTAGTCGGTTTACTATTCACAAAATGGGCCTTGAGCAAAAAATTTGGGCATAAGGGCTATGTATTGGGCTATATGCCCCTAGGACTTTGGAATATGTAATGAGTCTCCCCTTACCTAGTTAAAATAGGTCTTTTCTTTTCTTTAATAATAAAATAAGGCTTCGGCCCCAACCTTTTAAAAAACATATATGACATTCACCACTGGTCTTAAAGGAATGTTAAAATATTAATATTTAAATATAACCTTTTTAACCTAGCCATTTAATTAGTATGTATGAATATAATTAACCAAATTATGAAAAATATATATAAAGGACCTACACAAAAAAATGTTATATTTACTAATTATGAAATAAGTACTTGATTTCTATTAAAAACATTTTATTCTTTAAAATATATTTCCTTAAAAAATATTTATTTTTTCTTATTTTGGTAGAATATTATAACTAATTTCATTAAAATTTATAATATTTAACTAATTAAAATCATATTATTTTTTAATGATATTGTAATATTTATCAAAGTGTGATTTTTTAGATTTTTTTTAAAAAATTGATTTTTCAGTGATTTATGTAAATTATTATTTATTATTTAATTTTATTATTATTTTACATTTACAATGTAATAAATTATATATACTAAACTATGATTCCTCCTTGCTTATGTGTCACCTCACCATACATCCATGTCACTATTAATTCTCTATTACTCCCTCCAAATCCAGAAAATTAACCCTCTTTCCATCCCCCAATCAGGATTTTCATCCATCTCACGCTCCCCTCCCTGAAACCACTCCCTAAATCCCCTCTCCCCTCTCCCCTCTCCCCTCTCCCCTCTCCCCACTCTACCGTTCCCACTCCCCTCCCCATCGCCCCTAGGTTCCTGCTCTCCTCACCGATACTCCTCTCCTTCCCCCTTCCCGATTATCCCCTCCAACCCGCACAGCTCCCCTCCCTAAATCCCCTCTTATTCTACCTCCAAACCTAAATGCATCTTGATGTGCTGCCTCAATTCATCACCCCAATTTAGGATTTTGGTTCCTTTATCTCTTCCATCCCATTCGCAGTGATTCTCATAGGGTTACGCCTTGACATTTACCTTTACTCCTCCATCATTCCGGACTCTATAGTCGGATACCTATACCTCCTCATATACCATGTTTTTGTTCAGATTCTCGGCCTCCTCCTTCACATTTTCAGTATCAGCCTACTCTATCTCCTTTTCCTTCTCCGCTTCATCCTTCTCTACATCCTTTGTCTCCAGAACAATCACATATGGATCCTATTCCTCCTCTGATTAAATAGTGGCGACCATATATCTCAGTGGATTTTAATATGCTTCATGATGATATTGTTGGCATTGAGTCGGGGTTCTTTCAAAATATTGTTTGTTAGTGACTCTTAATAGAGGGTCGAGGAGCTCTGTATCAGCTAAAGGCTTGGCTTGGTAACCCATTTATCACCTCTATTTACAGCATCAACTACCCCTAACATTTTCATCAGATTTCATTCATTCTAGGTTTCAATGTTTTAAATTTTTTATTTTAGATTTGATTTGATTTTCATTTTGGGGTTTTTTGGTTATGTAAATCTACATTCATGGAAATTTTTTGAGTTATATATGCATAGATATTTCATTGTGTTTGGTGTCATGAATGAATGACATTTTTTGCATTTGGGTTCCAGTTATGGACTCCCAGAGATCTCTTCTTGCCTGTAGGTATGTTTCACTAACTATGTAGTTATTTTCCAACATTCACATACTTTTTTGTATGGTGTATACAATTTTTCTTAGGTGGATGGAAAATTTATATAATTTTCCAGTTCATATTTGACCTTCATCTACTCAAAGAATCTCCATAATTCTTTATCATGTTTCTATTTAGTTATCTTTTTCAGCATCTCCTATTTTTAATGCAATGGTAGAATCAATTAAAGTAATTTTTCATCAATGAAATTATTTAATTTCTATTTCTAAATTCCTAAATTTATGAGGCTGATTTAATAACAAATAATTTTAATATTTCAAACCATGTTTTTCACAGGGATTAACATACCACTATTTTGGTCATACATCCAATGGTGAGAAAGTCATTTTATCATTGTCATCATTTTTTTATAAGCATGAAACATGTTGTAATTATTTCTTACTTCTCCTAAAATATTACTATATTTCTTCTCATCTAAATTTCTGTCACTTATGCTGCTTACTCGGGCATGTGACATGAAATACCTCATATGTAGTGATAATGTTTTATTGTAAGTTGTTTTTTATGTCCCTCCTACTACAGACCACTCCAAGACTGATTTACATAATGAAAACCCACATATATTATCTCATATAAAACATGATACAATATGAGTTTTCATTTTGAAGTTGAAAATAAAAGTAAGTTTATATGCTTCATTTGTGAATCACCTTTTTACATATTTGACAAAATTTACCTCCGTAATCTATTATATATTATTAAATTACATATTCTAAAGATGAATACCTTATCCTAGACATGTCACCTCTACCATGTTCCACGTCACCAAAAATCACCCTTCCTTTCATCCCGTCCTTTCTCGCATCTCATTCACATTCATATGAGCTATAATAAGATGATGTTTTACAGTAATCACACCACCAGGTATAGGTGGACTACTATAAACTAATGGTTCCACCTTATGGGACCATATGATGATGCATATCAGGAAATGAAATAATCAGGTAATGTTGTAGATAATTTGAAGTATGAGATGCATATTTCTTATATAATCAATTGTATATATACTATACTTACTATACTGATCCCGAGTAACCTTTCTTGACATGTGTCACATTTGTTACTATTTCTCCAATCAACTTCACCAATCAACTTCCATTGATATTCATTTTCCATCATTTCCTTTTTTTAATGCTTTTATTCTCTTCCCTAGAGTTTTTCATCATTTGAATTGCCAATGTTCATTGACTTTTTTTGGATGTGAGGTATGAGTTTGTTCCTATTTTATCATCTTAATGACAACATAGTGCTCCCTAATTAATGCATGATTAATGACAATGGCTTTTTTCTTCAGGAAATAAGAAATTACTAGGATCTACTATTTCAGCATGATCACTATGTGTGATTTCGTAGGCTCCTAAAACATTGTTTTAAATTTTATATTTTGGAAAAATATAATTCTTGATTCATTATATATACATTCTTACATGTTATGTTTGAAACGAGCCTGATTGAAATTAAGGAAACATTAAAATGGCTTAATAGTTTTTTTATTCAGGAACATTTAGGTTGACTCTATTTGCATGGTGGTGAGCATTTTCAAGAATAAAAGAGGACGAAATTGGTTCTACTGTGTATGTTTTATATCCAAAAATGATATTTGTATTTCTAACCTGTTTTATATTCATTCTTTAATTTGATTTTCATTATGATGAATATGATTTTGGAGGAGATGAAGTCTCATTCACTTGGATATCTTCAAAACTATTCCATTCTTGACACACCCACATCATGTTACCAAAAGGGTATTCGATTTGGTGGAGGGATAAGGTATGTATCTTTATACATTTTCTAAAATTATAGTCATTTTTTATATCCATTAAACAATTAATTCTAAAATTTTATTTGTTTAAATCAGATTCTATTTCTTGTTTGGATTTCCAATATTTCTTCAGGGGAACAGTTCAGGTTATATTGTTATTCAAAGCATGAAATGAAATTAAGGTAACATTAAAATGACTTAATGGTTTGTTTTTTTTATTTTTAGGAACATTTTTGTTGTATCTATTTACATGGTGGTGAGCTTTTTCAAGAATAGCAGAGGGTGAAATTGGATATATTATGTATGTTTTATATCTAAAAATGTTGTTTATATTTCTAACCAGCTTTATATTCATTCTTTAACTTGATTTTCAAAATGATGGTTACTCTTTTGCTGAATATGATGTCTCATTCACGTGGATATCGTCAAAATTATTCCATTCTTGACACACCCACAGGATGTTACTAAAAGGGTATTCGAGTTGGTGGAGGGACCAGGTATGTATCTTTATATATTTAATGAAATTGTAGTCATTTTTTAAATTCATTAAACAATTATGCATTCAATATATTCAATATAATCAATTTTAATTCCCCGTCATGGAAATGGATGTATTGACACATTTTAGTGCTGTGGATCTTTACAAATTAGTTGAAGTACTGAAATTGGGTTAGTTTTTATTATTTGATCATGTTTAATGAATTGGATGTCAAATCTAACCTGTAGAAAAAAATCCTTTCCAATTCACATATCTGGAAAGACTAGTTTACATGTATGGTTGGGTGTGTTTTTTATCATTTTAGAGCATGTATGCAGTTTTCCCAACACCATTTCACTTAATTTTGTTTTATTATGTAGATATACTTATTTTGAAAACATGGTACATGAAACCAAATAGAACATTACGATAACAAACACACCCCAATGTTATCAAATCTAATGAATGATAAATATAGGTAAAATTGCTTCTAAAATATAGTGTTATATGTTTTATATTAGTTATATGGGTGTGTCTGTTATTAGTTTGCATCATATAGGCATATTTTACAACACCATTTCACCTTTTTTTGTTATTTATAGGCATTTATGTGCAAACAAATCACATGAAACAAAATAGATCCTTATGTTAACAAACTCACCCCAATGTAATCAAATGCAATCAATTAAATATATAGGTAAACTGGACATTAAAATATAGTGTTTTTTGTTGTATATTACCTGTATGGGAGTTTTTTTATAATTTCCCAGCATATAGGAAGATTTTTCAAAACAATTTTAGTTAATTTTTTTTCTGTATAGGTACTTATTTGAAAACATGGTTCCTGAAAAAAAAATATAACCTTATGTCCACAAACACAACCCAATGTTATAAAAGGCAGTGAATGAAAAATATAGGTAAACCTTTAGTTAAAATATAGTGTTTTCTTTTAATTCAGATAAACTGTATGGATGTGTTTGTTGTCATTTTCGATCATATAGGTAGATTATTCAACAATATTTCACTTAATTGTTTTTATCTATACAGGTATTTCTATGAAAACTGGGTGCATGCGACAAAATAGAACCTTACGATGACAACAACATCATCTTACCCAATCCCAATGAGACATAGAGACTCCATCAGTAGCTCTCCATGATTAGAATAGTGTGGAAATATCTTATTATAGATGGAATATGTCTCACCATGATGGGAAATTCAATGGTTGGATTCTACGATCCCCACACTGATGGAACAAAATTTATGGTGGAAATTGAGGATGACATCTATTCATGGGGTGTTCTACATCCCATGAATTCCCGGGGTGAGGATATGTTGATGGGAATTTCATGCCCTCTTAATTATATTTCAAGTCATGTGACTTCTGGTGCATCCAAAGGTGATGATTTAGAATGATCCTTGAGGATTCATTCCTATGAGATCTCAGAAAGGGTCATATGTTCTTGCATCCATGAAGGTAAATATCAAGATAATAGTTGGTTTGTTTTTTTAAACGTGCCTATTCAAATTTTGATAATTGAAGTTGATTTTTTTATGTAGAAGTCACATTTTTATTGGTTGTTTATGTTAATTAATTTTTTTTTCTCCATGTTCAGGTTTTAGATTGTCCATGTGTGTGAGATGCCTATAGTGGCGTTGGGCATGAAAAGATACTGAAAGAAGCCGAGATGCAAGGTGGTCTTTGACAATCGGAATTATTTTAGGCCACATTGCCCTTTGGAAAATAAAGATCACCAAAAATTATTATTTATAATGCATCATACTCTATATTTATCAGGTGTGGGTTAATCACTGGATCACAATTCATGAGTCCACCAAAAAGACATTCAAACAGTTCTATTATGCATATGCTTTATTTTCAATACAAATAACTGATTTATTTTATCCTTGCAACATCAATGAATTGTATCTTTAGGAGTTAGTTTCAATACTAACATTGGGTTTGTTATAATATCTACAAATATTTCATCTACTCATGTATATATTTCTCATCTTCATTGGATGATATTTTTTTAACATCATTCGTACTAACTATACTACATTCCTTCATGTCATTTTCATTTTCTCTATGATTAAATCATACATTTTATTTATTCTCAATTTTCAACCAGTTACCATCATATTTCTACCTTAATGATTTCTTTTGTAACTATTATTCTCTACTTATTCAGTAATTTCATTATTAATGTAGAAAAATATTTTTAGTGAGTTTGATGACGATGGTGATGTCCAATGTAATGTTACAATGTCACAAGAGTTTTCAGAAAAAACATTCAATGCTAATGAACTGTAATCTCGTATGAAGGAAAACAGAAACTAAAATAATGAAAATAGTGATTACAATTTTTTGTTGAAATAACAACGTAACATTAAAACCTCATTTATTCTATTATTTTTACAGTGCGGGATGTTAAGGAGTCAGCTGCAATAATGGAAGTGGATTTTGAGTGAGTTTGATGATGATGGTGATTTCCAATGAAATTTTACAATGTAACGAGAGTTTTCAGAAAAAACATTCCATGCCAATGAACTGCAATCCCGTATGAAGGAAAACAGAAACTAAAAGAATGAAAATAGTGATTACAATTTTTTGTTTCAATAGCAAGGTAACGTTAAAACCTCATTGATTCTGTTATTTTCACAATGCAGGATGTTAAGGATTCAGCTGCAACAATGGAAGTGGATTTGATACAACAAATAAAATTATATCATATACTCAGGTACATGTTTTCTTCCTTAATTGTCTTATTTTCATTACATCATTGGAGTAAACAATAACTATTTTTTCTTGTTCCATTTACATTATCATTAAAACACAGTGAAATTTGTTATTTTCAAATGAAATTTCATAAACATCATTAATTCTGCTCCGATTATTACATTCTTCAAAATTTATGGAAATTTTTTAATTGAAGTCATTTATTTGTGTACACAAATATGTAGACGAGTTTCATTCTCATGAAGAAGTCCAACTAATAGTTACAATTTCTCAACATGATGCGACATCAACATGCCTGAAAAAATTTACTGACATTACGTGCCCAATTTTCAAGGTATCAAAACAACCATTGAACATGTACTTTTCAAATTACATTATGCATATTTACATCAACTTTTAACTCTAATGTTATTATAGTTTACAAGAAACCAGTTATAACAAATATTACACACACATGTATCCTTTCTGATTTTTATAGGCGATACACTGTAACTTTTTTATAGTTTCTTTTTTATTATTTATATTAAACAAATGCATATTATTATTTTCAACCATCATCCAAAAGTGGTTGTCGATTTTAGAATTGATGCACACTTACATAAGTATTCATGCAAGATGGAGAAAGCTTTATATATCAGTTTGATCTGTAAAATTTTTCCAGTTAACAGATGATTTTTCAATTTTAGTTTTCACTGTTTCTATATAAGACATATAATGCAGGGGGAGGGGAGGATGAGGGTAGGGTGAGAGGGCTGGTGGGGGAAGAGGTCGGGCAGGGGGTGGGGAGGGTAGGGTAGGGGAGGGTAGGATGAGGGAAGGGGGGAGGGACTCGGCAGGTTGGAGGGGAGGGGATGGGAGGGGGAGGGAATGAGGAGGTTCGAGGGGAGGGCAGGGGAGGGGAGGATGAGGGAATGGGGGAGAGAATGGGTAGGTTTGAGGGGAGGGGTGGGGAGGGGGGGGAAGGATGAGGGCAGGGGGGAGGGGGATACTACGGGAAGAGGTTGGGTAGGGGGAGTTGTGGGGGAAGGGTCTGGGCAGGGGGAGGCTGAGGTGAGAGGGGAGCTGCTTGGATTGGGTGGGATGCAAGCGATGAGGGTAAAATGGAAGGGTACATTTGGGTAGGGGGTAGGAGGAGGTGCTGGAAAATTTAGGGGACAGTGACAAGATGGCCAGATTAACCACCTTTTCTATTTCAATTAGTACTGACTTTTCTATTATTTCAATTAGTCCTGATTTTTCATTTTCATATTAATAATTGTTATCATTGAATTGTTATCAAGCTTCTTTTCATAGATGACTACTGTAAACAAATAATACATTTTATTGTGATGTTTTTTTCACTTCACTAAATTACCCATGTTTTTTTCATAGTAATATTATTAATTTACTCACATTAATGTCTAATTATATATTACATGGATCAATATAATTTTCAGAAAACATGACAAACTCCAACTGTACATAAATGAAACATGGTAGTATAGTAAGGCTGTTGACTACACATTTTGCTGACATGAATTGTAATCTGATCTGCAAACCCGATGTTGTTGAAAATCATGATAACTGGAATTGTTGGCAAATATGTATCTTCTATTTTAAGTGTATTTATGTTATCTTATCATGATTAAATAACATTCTGTAGTTTTATTACAAATGTGACATGAAAACGACAACTAATTTCTGCTTCTAATTTATAGGTCTATTACCATGAATCTGTTTCACTGTTTACATATTTCAAGTATCTTGAAATTTGATTTTCATACTTCATTTAGATGAATTGATTTATAATTTTAATACATTATTTATTAATTTCCATGATCACTTCTCATATTTCTAATGCATTTTTAGTTCATATTAAATTTATGACGTTGTGCATATGTACAGGAGATGTACCAGTTTTTTATTAATTAAAATTATTTTCCATATATTCTTAATAATAAAATTTATTTCTATGGAATCAATTTTTTGTTGAATTTTCTCAAAAAAATTCAATACATGAAAATGAATTGTTTTCAAAAAATTGTTCTTTTCCTTATATTATATGATTTTATATATAATTAATCAAATAAAATTCTCAAAATTGAATCTTGTAAAATTGATTCCATATTTTAATCTATATTTAAATTTTTTTTGAATGTTCCCATTTATTATTTTTACCAAGAATAGTTACCTTCTTAAATTAGTTCATCTCAGTAAGGGTTTATCGAGTAAATTAAAGTTATAACATAAATATAATAATTCATAAATTTAAAAAAATTATAATATAAAATATGAGGAGTTTATCCATATTCATACATTTCAGTAACATATGGTCTCTTATCTCCATATTTTTATGATTATGGCCGTATATTATTTTAGGAAAAGAAAAAATCAAAAAAATCACACTATTGAATTTATTAACTCTAATGTTTTATCATAAGGGTAAAAAGTTGATATGATTGGTTATTTTTTTAAATATAAATTAATTTTTTTATCAAGGTAATATATTGTTTTCAATTATTGAATAATTATACCAAATTCTTACCCAAAACTGACAAGTATTTATTTAATTTATAGAAACATGACATAAATGAATTGAGAAAATGTTAAATGTAGTAAAATTTATATGAACTATTGAGTACATTTAATTTTTTAAATAAATTATACATATTTAATATTTTTGAAAAGATTATATTTTAAAAAATATTTCTCTTGGTTTCATTAATTTCTAATAAAAAGAATAATATAAAAAATGTAATTAATGATATTTTATGATAAATTGAATTTTATAATCATATTTAAATTTAATAAAAATAATAAAATAGAAAATTTTGGATAATAAAAGGGTCTAAAATTTTTCTCATGGATATACATTATCAAAATTTTATATTATAAATAAAAGTATTGTTAGGGGTGCAATTGGAGATATAAGGGGTTAAACGAAATGATATGGTATAAAAATTTCCCAAACCTATTTAAATTTTATTGTTAAAAGGGTTTTAAACCTCAACAACATTTTTATTTGAATAAATAGGAATATAGATGAGTTTTTATTTAGAAAAGATTTATAATATTTTAATAATTTATTAAATTAAATGAGTGACCATATCCATCCTTAAAAATAAACAACACCATCTCTCAACTATTGACACCTCATTGAGTCATTTATATGGACCAATAAATTCCCATTTGTATTCTGAACATCTATATCCAGTAATTATAGGTATTTTTTTCCTAAAAGTGCATTCTAGGGGTCCTTAAAAAGTAATCCAATTGAAATCTATCGATGAAGAGGTAATCGTCTTTACTAACTCATTCAAATAACATTATTCTTAAAATTTATTTTACAAGAAATAAAATATTAGCTCCATTATCATGAATACAATAATATTTTATTATTATTATCATGGTACAACCATTTTTTGTGTCTCTTTAAGCCTATGAAACCCAAAAACATTTCTCATGCATATGTACTACATAACTTCCCTACAGAGCCGTCTAATATTCTTTTTATCACCAATTTACATTGATGATTATAATGAAAAAAATTAATAAATATATATATATATGATATTGATGTAATAATTATTATTTTTTAAATTTAATATAATATCTACCATCTTTCCTTACAATTCACAGAAAAACAATAATGTTATTCTTAAATACATGTGGGATACTACCTCGACAAAGCAACGTGACTCATTTATCATTTCCAAAATATATGGATGGTAATAAGAATATGTTTATTCAAAATATATAATATATACAATAAAATTTTAATTTTCAAATGTGAATAATTTTTTAAATATAATTTTATTCAATCTTTTGAAATGTAAAAATAATGTTAACACATTTGTATGGATTATTGTATCCTTGAATGGTGGAATTCATTTTATATCTCTACTTTTATAGAATAATATAATTATGTATATACATAATAAATATTATATTTATATGAAAATTTAAATAATGTATTATAGGTAATTATGTTCAATGTAAAAGTATAAAAACTACCTAGATAAAACAAACATGAACAATGAAGATGATATCACGATGAATATTGATTTTAATACGGAATAATTAAGAAAAATGTTATTAAAAGATATATTATAATCTAATATTGAGTTATATATATTAGTATGATTCTAAATTAGATTTATAAAAAGTATATATTTATTATTTAATATGTTCAATAATAAATGAAGGATGTCAGACTAGAGGTAATCATTTTCCTATCTCAATATTTTTTCAATGATCCGTATACCACATTCACTATGTGTTTCTATCATATGGTGTATATACCACCCCTATGATATGTAATACTAATATTCCAATTACATTAGTTTTATATAATCTTTCATTTGATGTTAGTAATTTCATGAGGTTTATAGTTCATAATTAATAAACACTATAGGGGTTTATTTCACAATGTCGTCATTATTCTATTTTGTTTATATTTAAATACTTCCGAGAGGATTTATTTGATATATATATATATATATCTTAAGAACTATATATTTTCTTCTCCAATAATTATTTATATAAATTAAATTTTTCCTTTATATTTTCATCTCTCTATGCACACAATATATAGAAATACTTTTTTTATGAAGAATAATATCATTTTTCTACTCATTAAAGACTCTTTTTCGTCCAGGACATAATTTTTGATTAAAATATTTTAAATAATTTTTTTATTTTTCTATAATGATTTATTTAATTAATTTTTACCAATTTTTGTATTTACACATAATTCTATAAAAATTAAATATTTTCATTATCATAATGAGGTACATTTTACTTTTTATTGAAAACGTGAAAGGATTATTTGTCTTAATGGATACAACATGATATGTATTTGTCAACATAATTACAACTCTATGATTTGAAACGTCATTTAAATATTTCTATGATTATTTTCATAAAAATTAATCTTTTTTTAAATTAGAATAATTTATAATTTTTAAATGTAAATTTAAATAATGAAATTGTATTATCCCCTATAAGGATTTTAGTTATATTTATATGAAATTTATTTCTATCAAATAAAAATACCCATTATATCATTTATACTTTACTAGGGATATTTTTTAATTATTCCATCCTAATTAATACTCTGGTTGTTTTACGTTTAGTTTGAGTAGAAAATGTATTGAAATTCTGTATGATATTTTCTCCTATACGAATAAGTTTTTATTATTAAAGAATTTGGATTAAGTAATTTTATTTTAATATGAGTAATGTACTTGGATAAGTATATGATGTTAGGGGCTAGGTATATACCATATATATATGAGTAGGTGTATCCAGATTAACTAGTATCGGTATTTCTCTAAGGCCTATACTATTTACATATTATTTCTAGTTTTTAAGCCATATTGGTAAGATTTAGATGTTCGACATTATGTATTCATTTGTTTTGAGATTATATATTAAATTTTATGTTATTTTATGAATAGTTATGATATATATTGATAATATTAATGATCATGTGTCATGTCCCGTCCTTGGGGCCCGTACCCTGACTAGCCCAAGCCCGCCTTCCATAGGCCAGGGGCTGGCGACTAGCACTAATGGCGTAAATCACGATAAAAGGGAAGGCATTGCCATTATATAAGAAAAAAACACCACAGAGTATGGAAGCTAAAGTAAACAATAAGTAAACTTAGTACAAAAGTAAGTACTGGAAAATAAATGGGCCAGAATACAAACCCAACTGAAAGTACAGTAGAACTGAAAAGAAAGTACAACAACTGAAAAGTAAAGCAGCAACCACCAAGTCGTCCTCTGGAATTCCCACCTGAAGGGTGGGTACAGATAGTCTCGTCGGCTTCTTGGGTCCGTCTGTCCGTTCCATGTACGTCCTACCTGATAGTCCACCACCGGGTACCGTCCCGCTCCACGAGCGTCAACCACAATCAGTGTTGTCCGTCGTCTGCAACCATCACAACGTAGTGAGGGCATAGCCCGTGCAGGGGTGAGTATACGATATTCAGTAGGGACCCCGAGACCCCCGAAGGCCTCCCAGAATTCATAAAGGATAATCCAAAAAGGAAAGATACAAACACAGAGTATCAACCAACCTTATATAGGTATATTCCCATATATATACCTAATTCATCAATTCTAGCTCAGCTCCAACACAAGAGCCCAAGTCCAACCCAATCCACACAGTAAAGCATAACCCAATCCATAGAAGAAGACACAACCCAATCCACACAGGAAAGCACAACCCAATCCACACAGGAAAGCATGAAAATCACATCGATGATTGTGATTCAAAGTCAAGACTCAGCTCACATAGGTATACTACTCACGAATAGGGGTGGAGATGATTATATGTAGCATCTGAATAATCTCCTCTGCCGAACCCACATAGGATCCAAGTACAGAATTCATCACTGCTGAACCAACGTAGGGTCCATGTAAAGTAACCATCACTTCTGAACCCACGTAGGATCCAAGTACAATCGTCATCACTGCCGAACCCATGGAGGATCCAAGTACAGTCGTCCTCACTACCGAACCCACGTAGGAAACAAGTATAGTAATCCTCACTGCCGAACCCATGTATGATCCAAGTACAGCCTTCCTCGATGTCGAACCCACATAGGATCCAAGTACAGTCATCATCATCGTCGCGGTCGCAGCCAGCTCTAGGGTTCCCGGACACAGTACGCTCGATTCCGGGAGGGTATGCTCCACGATCCAAGGGGGTTGATACATCAACTGTCATGAAGTCTAATGTTGATGTATCAGAAAGATCTGTCTTGCCAATAAGAACTCAAAGAGATAGACAGCGCGTCAATCAGACGCTCGGTCTGAGAGTTATTGGCTTTTTCATCCCGGGGACCCGGTTGGTTTTTAAGTTAAAACCTAACAGAATGTACTCCAGCTTCAACCAAACCTCAAGAGGAGTAATCTAAAAGAACCTTATCACTAAGAAGAATTCAACGTGATCGACAACACATCATTCGGACGTCCGATCGTTATGTTATAAGCGTTTCTGCTTCAAGGGCCCGGTTGGTTTCAGGTTCGAATCAACTCAGTTGTAGCCAAACTTTACCGAAAGCTAGAGTGTAATATGCTGAAACGACCATATCGATCCAATGATCCCAATGCAACACATGATGCATTGATTGGAGGTCTATAGCCCAAGATATGGGCTTTTGAATGAACCTGGCCGAAAATAGGGGGTTTGGGCCCGGTCCGACCCTGCCCAATACCCCCTGGGTCGGCCCGAACTGGGTTGACCTGACCTGGGTCTGAGTCCAGCCTGATTGGGCATGGCCAGGCCTGCGACTGGCGCGGCCTGGCCCGGCTCGGAAGCTGGCCGCAGCTCGGCTCGCGTCCGAGTGGGGTGTGAAGGGGGGCGCCGCTCCCTTGTCTTCGAAACGGCGGACCCAAAGGGGTCTGTCCTATGCGCTGGCCGGGTGTTTCAAACCCCCAGTTTTTCTGGAAAATTGCTGGCCATTATGGCCGGCCAGTTGAGCCGCCACAGGACCCACAGGGGTCCTGCCTCCCGGAGCGTCAGTGGCTGGTTGTCCAACCGCCCCTGTTGGACCGCCACAACCCTTCTTCGACCGGCGCGGAGTGACGGTGCCACTCACCTCCGCCGCGGCCCGCTCAGGCTGCAGTTCCTTCGGCGCGGCACGATGGCACCGCGCTCCATCGTCGCGGCCTGCTCTGGCCGCGGTCCTCTTCATCCTCGCGCGGTGCAACAGCACCACTCTACCTTCGCCTTGATCGCCAACGTTGATCAACAAGAAAACGAGGAGGAGAAATCGGTCGTGTTTGTGCAGCTCGATCTCCACCCATTACGTCACTAAAAAGAGGCCAAAATAAACAACGAATAATGTTAAAATTAACTTCAACGAAGATAACCCCTACCTCTTTAAATGATATCTTTTTCCGACAACGTGGATGTTGGCATTGTGGGGTGAGGTTTCGAGGATGACGTTGGCGTCCGTCTAAGGAGGGGATGACATCTCAAACTAGCTACGGTGATAAGAAGGTATGGCACGTCATCTCTCCTTGTGGTGACGGTGTTCTTCGTGGAAGGGTGATGTTCTTAACAGAAGGATGAAGTTCTTCCAAAGGAACTTGAGCTCTCTCCTCCAATTCTCAACACAACGAACCAACCCCAAAATAAAATAAGGATCCTCTTATTTTATTAAAGAATGGCATGCATTTCAAATTACAAAATTCAAAAACAAATTCACATAATTAATTAAACTTGAGTTCTCTAATTAATTGGGTGTTATGTTGGCATGTTTAATGAGGGTGAGAGAGAGGAGTTACTCACATAAAGGGGGGAGTTAGGGAGTTAGGGAATGTGAAGGGTTGGGATCATGTGGGCCCCACCTCACCTTAATCCTCTCATGGGTAGTTAGTAAATAGTGGGTCCCAGCCCACTCCCACATCTATGATATAACCACTTAGAAAAATAAATAATGTTAAAACACAATTTTATTTTACTTTTTTTTAATCCACACTTTTTATGAACTCCTCTCGAGCAGACGCATCTTCTGTAATGGTCCTCTTAAGCAATTACCAGTGTTGTGGTTCCATCGGTGCCCTTGGATTTCAGTTCTGAGCACTGTTTCAAAGGATAGAAAAACTCGCTCGTTCGTTCACTGAACGTACCCGAGATAATCATCACAAAGTGATTCTGGCCACACCGGGCCTCGAAATCATGTGTCGTCAGAAAATACGTACTCATATAATCCTTAATAATTTAGGAAAAACTCTCTTTGAAATTTATGGGTCTTTACAACATGTTATTATTTATGTATAATTATATTTCCATCATTTATTCATTCTATATTATTCATCATTGTCACATTAATGATTAAATGGAATGGGTTTGTAGTTATTTAACATACCATATTGGGAATTCCATATTTTCTAATGATTGAACCCACTATACAGAAACCATATTATGCATCATAGATCACCCTTAATTTTATATATTTACCTACGTTATGAAGAAGGAATATTTGATTGTGTTAAAGGATGAATAGTATTTATATTCACAATTATTTATATATTATTACCAATATTATTTGATAGGAATGTAATTAACTAATTTTTAAGGACGAATGTACACTGTTATCCCATTATTAGTTATCATGCATATATTATTCCAATATAAAAATATAACAACCATTTATGGGATACTTGAGATGGTGTCTTTACATGAGCTGAACCGTAGAGACAATTATGACGGCTAAATATGGAAATTTTCCATGTACAATGGTATAAATGAACATATAATTATTAATTATTAACATATTATAGATAATAATAATTAATTAATGTATAAAATATTTTTGAAGAAAAAAATATAGTGATACAGTGATGTCGGATAATCTTGATTCCCTCCCTGTTTTTGGAACTTGTTAGAAGATGAAAAGATTGTTAGATCCAGAATTTTCATATGAGGTACGAAACAAATAAATATTTGGAAAATATTTTTTTGTAACATATGATATTAATATATTTTGTATGGTTTTAAGAAAATCATGGTTTTTTAGGGATCATATAGAATATTTTTTGGAGGAATGTATTAATGTGCATTATTGGATAATGGTTAATTGCGATAGTACTGATAAACAATGAGGCCTTCTAAGGGGAGTAGAATAATTTCAAAATAGTGTAAATCTGGTCGAATTTCCATTAAAATAGAAAATGAGTTATAGAGGGGACCCAAACTAGTTTATCATAGTTTGAAAAATCATCTTCCTAGCCATATGTGTTTTTTCACATAGGAATTAAACATTCGTGGTTGGTACATGGGTTGAAAAAACCAAGATGCCAAACAATGGAAGGTGATTGTTAATTTGGACAGTGCGAGAACCTGATTGGAATAAATTGTGGTCCAATGAGTTACCAAATCATAATCTAATTAAAATATGGTAAAAATATCCATTTTACCCTTGTGGAATTATATAATTTGACCCACTTTCCATCTCCTCTATTAATATCACCTCCCACCCATTGGAGATCTCATTTTAATCTCATCCTACGAATAAAGATAACTTCATCAAATGAGCTCAAAATAATTCACCTCATATTAAATTGAATATTTTAAATAATATATCTAATCTGCTTCCATCATTCCTTCACATATATCCTTGTATATAATCTTAAATCCAACCAAGCACATTTTCCTTATTTTCTGGATTATTTTCTGTTTCACCAATTTCAAAAAATATGGATAGAAGTTGTATACAATAATGAAGGATTCATCTAATAAATGTCAATGTTGTGTGGTTTCATTATTTTATTTTAATGTTTAGTGATATATATATATATAGATATTCCCCATTGTTCTAGGTGAATGACTTCCCATGCGTCACCTCCAAAATGGTGTTTTTTCCTAAATTTAATTTATGGGCCGTGTTTCTATATCACACAAGACCTATAATAAATGATTTGGTTTAAGGAAAACAAGTGGAAGCATCCCTTAGGGTTAATTGAATATTTTATATGATAACCATGGGATTATAATAGTTATAGGTCACCGTTAGAGGGGTGATCTATATCACTTATAATTGGGATGTTGTGAATAATAAATGGGGTCGGATTTATTAGACTGAATTAATAAACTTATCCAAAATTGATCCTCTATCTTAGGATATCTTATCGAACAACATTTTTTGGTTATTTAAACATATCATTTATATACGTGAATCCAATTTAATAAAATATTATTTTCAAGTGTGTGGTTATAAAGAGATATGATGAAAATTCATTTTATTATATCAAGGAGTGATGTGTGGGCTCTGACCTGGAACACCATGAATTGACTCATCATATCTTGTGAATTGTAATGAACTAACACATCTTTGGTGATATGGGGGTACTCATGTGTATTTTTTGGCTTCATATAATTCATCAAACAATTGTAACATGATTTCCCGATAGGTAATCCAAATGATGGTATTAGAGGGTATATTATTAAAGCATACCATGAGTGTTACTCAGGTTCCTAGTATGGGAAGTTGATAAAAAGATTAGAGGGACTCTTATTATATCATTAATTGATGGAAACGTGGGTTTATCAAATGAATCAACAAGGAAAAAATCAATGGTGGATGTCTTTATACCAAACCTATAAATATAACTACGTTTCTATGGGAATTACATGGAAGGGGTTTTAGAGAGATCGGTTCATAGTGCACCTAAAGTGATATATTGGTTTTCACATGGAATATTTGGGATGGGATAATTTTTAACAATTTATGATTGACTTATTAATCTAAATGTTCAATATTCAATGTAAATGAACATACATGGATACAGTTAATACATTAAGTACCGAATGGACCAACTAATTTTATATTCCATGTTGTAATTTCCATTGGATAGGTTCAGCCATTATAACATAATGATCCATTGGAACTCCTTGGTTGTGATTTATGTTGAGATCCTCTTATATAAATAAAAAAATTAATGTAAAATCTTTCATAGAAATCTCGATTAAGGTCGAATAATGTCATATCAGCTGAGTTCCCCTTTGGGATGGAAGACTAACATAGGTATTGCATATTCCGTTTAAATAATTCATTATTTAATGTTCAAAACTTCTTTATGTATCTTTGGAATGTGTGGAATTAAACACCATTGAAGGTGGCCTATATATTATATATAAAGTCCTATTCTAGATTTTGATTGTTACATAGGTGTACATATGTGTTATAGGTGTAGACAAAGGGAATGGTCAATGTAACGATGCCTATATTATTTTGGCTATGATAGAGCACTAGAGTAGAGAATTAAGATATTACTCATTATGTTATTGTAGACTGATTTTATCATTTAACATTTTTATTATGCATGTTTAATATTCCTATTTATATACTTCAATTTATTCACTAATATGTGATGTATAAAGGCATGCAATCATTTTTATATGATATTAGATATAATGTCTAGTAGTTTATTTTTGATATCTGGATGAATTTCTTATTTTTTTTGTGGTTTTTTTCATTATAGTTTGAAAATTTATCTTCACATTTTTCACTATTATAGTTCCACAATACCACAGTTTAAACATGAGTTTATAGCATCCCCACTATCCTCTTACAGACCATTGATGCTA
Organism: Viscum album; assembly: GCA_963277665.1. Classification (NCBI taxonomy): domain Eukaryota; kingdom Viridiplantae; phylum Streptophyta; class Magnoliopsida; order Santalales; family Viscaceae; genus Viscum; species Viscum album. The sequence goes on along the minus strand of OY728135.1, from coordinate 1,464,422,134 downwards.
TTTGGGTGCCTCTAGCATATATAGAGGTGCGCTTGAGGCTATGTGGCCACTAGTTCATCTAATGATGTTGAGTGATCTGGGATAAGACATCACATAGTGGTATAAGAGTATTGTTTTACTTTTTTTTTACTATTATTAATATTATATTTGAAACAAGGATTATATTTTAATTTGGTAATGAGCTTGTACTAGGGTGTAGCAAACCCACATACTAGTTAAGGAAAACATTCTTAGGATGAGATGTTTTTGTTTCCAATTATATCTATTACGGTTCTCTTGACACAGTTTTTGGTAATGAAAATGATATGTGGAATTTATCATCAACATTATGGATTTACTTTCACCATTCTCCATGTAGGGAAACAATATATTTTTCTCATGCATAATTATATGTGATTGATGGTTTATATGTTATTAATATGCCATGCCATGTTTATATTGATAAAAGAATTGCCTAATACATATTATTCATGTAGATACCCAAATATTGACATACATGGACATTAGATTACATTTTCGGAATACTTGATACATAATGAAAATAGACACACAAGGACCGTAATAGTTTAGTGTCTTTTCAAACTCGGAAAATAACATTCTAATTGTGGTGAAAGATCTTCAACATCCTCTATAAAGGTATTCCACTATTTTTTTCTTACCTAAAACCTTTCTTTAACTCATGGGGAAAAGAAAAAATATAAATGGTGAGCTCAAATTCTCAGTAAGGGTAAGCATAGAGAACATAAAACAATCCATAAACATTTTATTTCAAAAACTAGAAGATAAAATCTAAACATCAAAATCATGTGCTATGACATAAATCTTGGAAGTACAAAAGGCATGGATCATTAAGGAATATTAGTCATGATAAACTAGCATGGTAATAAAACATGTAATTGTGGCATCCATTAAGCACTTGTTATGATTTCTATAGTAGCCATGTAATTTCTACCAAGATCATCTTAGTGGAAAAAGTCCCATTCTGAATCGAGTTCACTCCGTGTTCCAGTCCTGTAACACTGAACTGGGTTAACTTACCATTCCAGCCATGTCTATCTCACGAGATATAAATCTTTACCCAATGCATTGGAGGGAGATATAGGTCCCACCCATCTCATAATGAAATCATTCTTACTTGTGCCACAAAATAAACATAAAACATTCATCATAACCCAAAGAATAAAATGGGTTTCATAAACATCATCCCAACATCACATAATCTATATAAAATAAATGGATATCATTTCATCATAAGAAAAGTGAAACCATGTAAATCATAGAGACAATATACTTGAAACATACACATATGAAATAATGTCATCGTAGTAGGAAAATGTTTTTGATAAAACACTTGAAATGAATTCTTGAAGAAAATATCCTTTCTTCTTCAAAATCATTTTCTTTTCACAAAATTCCATGCAATTTTAAAAGAAAATTATTTTGTTGAAAATAATCATAAAATATTGTAGAGTAAGATTCATGAAAATGAGGCATTATGAAACCGTAAAAATCCATTCAAGCCGTATAAGTTAAAAATAAAATTCTTCTCGTACTTTTGTCAAAAAAAGTCAAGAAGTACCTCGTATGGTAAATAAAAGAAATATTCCTTCCATACGATGTGGTAAAAGTAAAAAAAAGGAAAGAATGAATTTAAACATACATGGATGAAAAGTAAACATTTTAGGAAAACATTTTGAGAACATATGGACATGGATAATAAACATAACCTGAGTAAATACTTATGAATAAACAATCTCAGATAAGAATGAGATTGGAATGATCATCCCTTACCTTATGTCCTATATGCTTTGTATATATCCGAACATACTGTACAATGATTTAAATAATGTTATTGAATTATTATAGAATCATATTCATTGTTATGATATCATATATAGTTTACTTAAGACTTTATATTACCCTTTATTTTGTAAATTCAATGTAAAAGCAGCGATTTGTGTAAAATGGTTTCTTTTATTGTACTTGTTTCAACTTGTTGTCTTGATATTATTACTTATATCCTGATTTACTTAATTCCAGATTGTAAAAACTGATTTATATATATTATATATTCAGCATATATATATATATATATATATATATATGTTAGATTGATAAATGGAATGAAATACACCGTTCATGGAGACGGTAGGCCGTACGTACGCATTAACGCTGTTATTGTTTCCTTATTGAATTGAATGGAATTAAGTAGATGAAATACATATATATATACATAAATCGAGTATCATTATTATTTCATATATTACATTATTATTCATTATATATACTTTATAATCATTCATAAATGGTTAACATGGAGAATGAATCTCATCGCGTCGTGGAGACGGTAGTCCGTACGTACGCATGAGCGATGATATCATTCCCATGATCGTGGAATTGTGTTGAAGCATATGTATAATATTTCAGAATCAATATCAATTTAAAATAATCATATATAGTTGTTTATATAAACCATTATACCCATCCAAGTAAGGTGGTGGTGGAAAATAGATTACACCACGACGTGGAGACGGTATTCTGTACGTACGCACGCGCGGTGATTTCGTTTTCCGTAGGATGGATTGATAGTGAAATTGGGTTGTTTCATACTTATAATAACATATCCGTATATGAGTGATACTGATGTTATTACTTCATAATGAAACAACTAAAGAAAAATAAATATAAGAAGAAATAAATTTGAGAGAATCGAAAGAAGAGATTACCTCTTCTTCGACGGACTTCTTTTAATACTTATCTTAAGGAAGTAGAGTTGGACTTTTGAGAATACCAGAACCTCCAAACTGTTTCTAGGGAAGTGGAGAAGAGAAATGGGTAGGGTTTGGCTGATCTTCAAGGCTCAAAAGGGTGTGAAGAGAATAGGGAAGGGGTGCCCTTTTTATAAGGGAGGATAGGGGAAGCTTTGGAAAAACTTAAAATATTATATTATAATAAAGTCATATTCGTTTTATAATAGCTCCAAATTAATTTATTTAGAAGATAAAGTTTTTATGGGTCTAAATACTCTCATAAAATAGATTTTGGACATGTTTAGGTTACAATTTTTACCATATCATTTAGATTTAACTCTAAGTTAAATAATTCAACTTTTACGGTGTCTTCTTGTTTTCTTACACTATATGATTAATAAACTTACTATAACAAGCCAAACGAACCCCAGGTTCTTAATTTTTAATATATATATCCTTATGTAAGTTATTTGTCTAATCCTTAGATTTTTTGGAATAAAATAACAATTAATAATATAATATTTGTTTTAAAAACAATTTTATGTCAATTTTGACACAATTTTGTAATTGATTTTTGTGAAACTCATAAAAGAATTATTAGTTATAAAAAAGTTAATTAAAGAAATAAAAACATGTAATATTAACCTATAAAAATATTTTAATTCATAAATTTTCAAATTAAATTTATTTGGGTATTTATGACATCAATTATGTTAATATTTCAGTAATAAGGTAATTACAGAATCATCATTGTGTCATAAATAAATTAAATTATTTAATATCTAAAAATTATAAATAAAATCCAATTATTTAGGAAAACCTTTTATCTTTCTAATGAATATTTATAGTAGAATTTATCTTATGAATAACCATATATTAAAAATGATTTACTTATTAAACTTTGATTTTAACTATTTCAACCCTTCTTAAAATAAATTAATAATAAATGTCCTAATCTAATCCAAGGGGACCTAAATGGTCATATTTTATTCCTATGATTGTTTTTGGTCGAATTAAACTTATCCAATAGAATTGGTAAATGTGTTAGGGTAATAATAATATCATTTTTACCGTTTAATTACCCTATTTACATTTAACCATGGTAAATAAATGTAAAAAGTTACTATTCACTAAAAATTAATTTCATCTCATTAAACCACATTTTAGTACTTAATATTAACTTTGTCACTCATATTTTTGAAATTCCACTCACATAATTGGTAGAATTATGTTTTATGTAAATTTTCAAACTCTCCTTGGAGGTGGGTAAAAGACTGTGAAAAGTTCAACAAAATTTTTATATATCTAAAATTATTATAAAATGACTCTAATGAATTAAATTTAACATATATAGGTTTTATGTATCAATTTTTACCTAAAATAAATTTAAATAAATAAATAATTAGTTAAATAAAAATCCGTTTTTTAAATATTAACCGAGTGTTTTCACTATTCATCAAAAATTGAAAGTTTTCAGAAAAATACCAAAATTTCACCCTAGGCTAATTTCGATATTCTGAATCCAAAAATGAAGTCCATTTTGAAATATAAAATTTATAAAATTTCAAAAAGTGGGTATTACTATTCATAATGGCTATTTTTAATAATATTATAATAGCATATCGTTGTTTAGTGAAACTCGGTATTGCGTACAACACACGCTATCGTGGAAGGTCACGATTACGTGTAATGAAAACCAAGTCAGGGATGCGCGTAGTGCAATCTCCTTTTGGTGTAGCATACAACACAAGACATCAATAAAATTAAAAAGAATATTTTTCATAAAATCTCGGGGTGTTACATTCTACCCCCCTTAAAATGAATTCCACCCTCGAATTTCATCGGGGTTATAAATGGTTTACTACTCAAAAGTTTATTTAATACAAACCCACATCGTAAAAAGGTATACCAAAACCAATCTTTAAAAACTAATGTATGAAATGTAATGGTTACCCAAATTAACTAATCACTGGGTTTCCACATAGAAGAACATAGATGAAAATATGGATATGGAAGATAAATCTAACCATTATGTTCTGATAGAGAGTGGTAGAGAACATGGCTATGAAAAATCCAATAATCACAAAGCCATAGATTTGTGATGATCTAAGGAACCATATGATTCATCAGATATAAGGGCACTAGGAAAACATTTTTGGTATTCAAGATCATTTCCCTAAAGTTAAAGAAATTGGAATTAGATGAAATACATTCTTGATTTTGGTATAGTCTCACCATTGGTGGTTCCTTGGACAATTTCCACTTCATCTCTTAATGAAATAAAGTTGAATTTGTTATTCGGGAAGTGTTAGCATATCTTTTGATAGAATGATGTGTCATTCCATCTGTGTCAAACAAATGGTTAGAAAAAGTTATCAAAAATACATAAGTCTATCTATAGTGAGATTAATCATATATGGTTCCTAAAATGGACTTATACTTCATATATCACACTACTTAATATAATAAAACTGGTTTCTACTAAACATGGACTTCTTGTAGGCCAGTGGTAGGTGATAAAGGCATGTCGCTCTTCAGTTGTGGGTTCGATTCCCACAGCCTTGTCCGACGCAACGGGTTGTCGCTTATCCTGCAGGTTGTCCTTTTTCTAAAACTACCCTATTATAACATTCCATAAATAATATCGAAAAAAAATTCTAGCCTTAAACAATTAAATCTGATGTCCAACTTAATCAATTCTAACCTTTAAGCTTATCGAAAATACTTCTATCAAATCTCATAGTGTAAAGAAAATGATTACTTGAGAGGTCACATAACAAGTATGTGGATACCATCATTTATCCCCCATATATCATACGATATATCTTGTTGGTCACATTCCAAACATTCTAAGGCCTTAATCATGTATTCTCTTGATAAATGAATACTCATTGAACCTTAGTGAAACATGAATGCAGTTAAAAGTTAACACTTTCCACATACCAAAATCCCCAAAATTCTATATAATCAAACCATGGTATCACTTAGTCTTTATATCAATCATGAGCTCATGAATACTATCAAATAATTTATTTTATCCTTATCCCTTCATTATGCTTATATCATCTTCTTTTCAAAATATTTGAATCACTTTTCATGGTTATCAGTACCGTATTCTTATATAAAACCACAATGGACCAATACACAGATATTTCAAAATTCCACGATACTATAAATGAGATTCCATGATACTATTTTGAAATCCCATTACATAAACACTCAATCATTACACAAAATCATTGTCATACTCAACATCACAAATAGTGATCGCATGTGACTTCCCTTTATCCTTTGAATTATGAGGTTGATCACATTGATCATAATTAACCGTTGGATTAGGGAATTGATTAGAATAATGCCCCATTTCCTTGCACTTGAAGCATTGAAGTGTTGGTGGTGCGTTTTCTATAGTATTTTCTTTATTCCAATCATTAGCAACCCTTTTTCCATTACTTCGACACTCAGCTGCTCGATGACCTTCTTTTCCACACTAAAAACATTTTCTAGTATCTTTAAGACAATGTCCACCATGCATCTTTCCACACATTGAACATAAAGAAACAATCGTCTTCTTTTCACCATTATTCTGAGATTTCTCCTTGAACTCCATCTTTCATTTTTTTCAAAAACATGAGATGGATATGTTACACCAACTTCCAGTTCAACCTTGATATCACAACGCACAATTTCTTCATAGCAACTGAAGTCTCTTGTAGCTAATTCCCATCGAAGAGTTGGTTTTAAGCCACCAAAAAATCGATCAAATTTACAATCAGTTTGGATAATAAAGACAGATGCATACCTTGCAAGTCTTGTAAAATTCGCTTCGTATATACCAACATATTCATCATCCTTCTGCTTAAGCTCAAGAAACTCTTTTTCCATCTTTGATCGAAGAATACGAGAGAAGTACTTACTAAAAAAAATTTCTTGAACTCGTCCCATTCCATGGATTCAATTTCATCTTGGGGCCTTGTATTCTTAATTAGAGTCCACCACTGGTCTGTTTCACCTTCTAAACGGTAAAAATTTAAAATGACCTTCTAATTTTTTGAACAAAAAAGTATTGAAAATATCTTTTCAATGTTACTTATCCATTATTCATCAATTAGTGGATCAGAAGACCCATTGATAGACGGTGGGCGTTGCCTCATGAAGGACTCAATAGAATATTTTTCCCTTCTCTGATCATTTAGAAATCCAGAATGATTCATAGCTAGTGGAAGTATAGAAATAAGATTTTCCACACCATCTACCATCACATTTGGTTGCTCGGGAGGACAATCATTGCATTGTCCATTACATTGATCAACATGGTTCCTTTGGGTTCCATCCATTGTCTAAAACCCAAAAAGAACAGTGTGAGAGGAAAAAATCATGCTAGGAAAACAACATAGTAAAGGGGGAGTACCTTCAATATCTAAAATCTTGGGTTTAATTCTAATATCATTACCATAACTCTAGGATTATAACCTATACTTATACTTAACCTTAGGGACATCCCTAGACATACCTTAGAAATATCTCTAGGGATCTCACTAAATTTTTCACATCCTAGTTTCCAAAGGTTAACTAAACATTTCCTCTGATACCAACTTTAAAGACTCAAAGCTTGACGTACATGGATATTACATTACTTTTGTGGAATACTTGATACATAATGAAAACAGACACACAAGGGTCGTAATAGTTTAGTGTCTTTGGAATCTTGGAAAATAATATTCTAATCGTGGTGAAAGATCTTCAACATCTCTTATAAAGATCTTCCCCTTTTGTTTTCTTACCTAAAACCTTTCTTTAAATCATGGGGAAAAGAAAAAAAAAAAAGGGTGAGCTCAAATTCTCAGTAAGGGTAAGCATACAGAACAAAAAACAATCCATAAACATTTGAATGAAAAAACTTTAACATAAAATCTAAACATCAAAATCATGAGCAACGACCTAAATCTTGGAAGTACACAAGGCATAGATCATAAAGGAACATTAGTCATGATAAACTAGCATGGTAATAAAACATGTAATTGTGGAATCCATTAAGAACATGTTATGATTTTCATAGTAGCCAAAGCATTGCTGTCATGACAATCTTAGTGGACAAAGTCCCATTCTTAATTGAGTTCACTCCTCATTCCAGTCCTATAACACTAAACTAGATTAACTTATCGTTCGAGCCATGTCTATCTCATGAGATATAAATCTTTACCCAATGAATTAGAGGGAGATATAGGTCCCACCCATCTCATAATTTAATCATTCTTACTTGTTCCACAAAATAAATATAAAACATTCATCATAACCCAATGAATAAAATGGGTTCCATAAACATCATCCCATCATCAGATAATCCATATAAAAGAAATGGATATCATTTCATCATAAGAAATATGACACCATGTAAATCGTAGAGACATTATACTTGAAACATACACATATTAAATAATGTCATCAGAGATGGAAAATGGTTTTGATAAAACACTTGAAATGAATTCTTGAGGAAAATATCCTTTCTTCTTCAAAATCATTTTCTTTTTACAAAATTCCATGAAATTTTAAAATAAAAGTATTTTGTTCAAAATAGTCATAAAATCTTATAGAGTAAGCTTCAAGAAAATAAAGCGTTATGAAACCGTAAAAATCCATTCACGCCGTGTACGTTAAAAATAACATTCTTCTTTTACTTTTGTCAGAAAAGTCTAAAAGTACTTCTAATGGTAAAAAAAGAAGGATTCCTTCCATAAGATGTGGTAAAAGTAAAAAAATGGTAAGAATGACTTTAAACATACACGGATGAAAAGTAAACCTTTTATAAAAAGATTTTGATAACATATGGATATGGACAATAAACATAACCCCAATAAATACTTACGAATAAATTATCTTGGATAAGAATCAAATTGGAATAATTATCCCTTACCTTATGTCCGGTATTCTTTGTATGTATCCCAACATCCTGTATGATGATTTAAATAAAGTCATTGACTTATTATAGAATCATATTCATTGTTATGATATCATATATAGTACTTATGACTTTATATTCCCTTTTCTTTTTCAAATTTGATGTAAAAGTAGCGATTTTGGTAAAATCGTTTCATTTATTGTACGTTTTTAGACTTGTTGTTCTTGATATTATTACTTATATCCTGATTTAATTAATTCCAGAATGTAAAGCATGATTTATATATAATATATATTCCGCATATATATATATATATGATAGATCGATAAATGGAATGAAATACACCGTTCATGGAGACGGTAGGACGTACGTGCGCATGAACGCTGTTTTCGTTTCCTTATTGAATTGAATGGAATTAAGTAGATGAAATACATATATATATACATAAATCAAGTATAATTATTGTGTCATATATTTCATTATTATTCATTATATATACTTTATAATCATTCATGAATGGTTAACATGGAGAATGAATCTAATCGCGTCATGGAGACGGTAGTCCGTACATATGCACGACCGATGATATCATTTCCATGATCATGGAATTGTATTGAAGTGTCTGTATAATATTTCAGAATCAATATCACTTTAAAATAATTATATATAGTTATTTATTTACACCATTATACTCATCCATGTAAGGTGGTGGTGGAAAATATATTACCCTACGGCGTGGAGACGGTATTCCGTACGTACACACGCACGGGGATTTCATTTTCTATAGGATGGATAGATAGGGAAATAGGGTTTTTTCATAATTATAATAAAATTTCAGTATATCAGTGATACTGATTTTATTACTTCATAATTAATCAACTAAAGAAAAAGAAGTAGAAGAAGAAAGAAACTTGAGGGAATCGAAAAAAGAGATTACCTCTTTTTCGACGCACCTCATTTAAGCCTTCTCTTAAGGAAGTAGAGTTGGTATTTTGAGAAGACCAGAACCTCCAAAATGTTTATAGGGAAGTGGAAAAGATAAATGGGTAGGGGTTGGAAGATCCTAAAGGCTCAAAAGTGTGTGAAGAGAAGAGGTAATGGGTGCCCTTTTTTAAGGGAGGAGATGGGCACCTTTGGAAAAACATAAAATATTATTTTATAATAAAGTCATATAAACTTTATAATTTATCCAAATTGATTTATTTCGAAGATAAAGTGGGGATGGGTTGAAATCCTCTCAAAAAATATATTTTAAACTAGTTTTGGTTACAATTTTAAACATAAAATTTAGATTTAACTCTAAGTTAAATAATTTAACTTTTACCGTGTCTTCTTGTTTTCTTAAAATATATGGTTAATAAACTTACTATAACAAGACAAAAGAACCCCAAGTGGTTCATTATTAATATATATATATCCTAATCTAAGTCATTTGGATGAACCATAGATTTTTAGGAATAAAATAATAATTAATAAAATAATATTTGTTTTAAAAAAAATTATGTCAATTTTGACACTATTTGGTAATATATTTATGTGAAAATCATAATAGCATGATTAGTTCGAAAAAGTTAATTAAATCAATAATAACATGTCATATTAACCTAGAAAATTAGTGGGATTCATAAAAAGTCTAAAATTACATTTATTTTGGTATTTATAAGATCAATTATGTTAATATTTCATTAATAACGTAATTACTGCATCATCATTATGTCATAAATAAATTAAATTATTTAATGTCCAAAAATTATAAATAAAATACCATTAAGTAGGAAATATTTTTTGCTTTTAATTAATATTTATAGTCAAATATATCTTCTGTATTAACCTATATTAAAAATTATTTAGTTATTAAACTTTGATTTTAACTATTTTAACCCTTCATTAAATAAATTAATAATAAATGTCCAAATCTAATCCAAGGGAACCTAAATGGGCATATTTTATTCCTAAGGTTGTTTTTGATCAAATTAAACTTATCCAATAGAATTAGGACACATGTTAGGGTAATAATAATATCATTTTTACCCTTAATTACCATATTTACTTTTAACCGTGGTAAATAAATGTAAAAAAGTTACTATTCACCAAAAAATATTTTCATCTCATTGAACCACATTTTAGTCCTTGATATTAACCATGTATATCACACCTGGTTTTTTTGTCTTTGTATTGATCCGGTCCATTGGAAATACTGATCCTTTCATGGGTATTTGGTGAGATGAGTCTTGAGTTTTGAAGTGTCATATATGTCTAACAACCCTAATTTTGGATCCCCATAGCTTGTATAGGAGTTTTTGAAGAAAGGGTGGTTACTTCATGATTTGGGCCAACCGTGAGCCCATTTCCAGTTTGAAAAACCGATTTTTTTTATTTTATAACTCTTTTTTTCATCTTTTTTCACCCATTAAACTTCCCACTTGTCCTATACTAATACATTAAAATATATTTATCCTTTTTGACCCAATAGAAATTTATAATCATGGTTAATTTGGGTTACTTATTTAGGTATTGGGCCATCCCATGGGCCCATTTCCTGTCTTAAAAAAAATAAATCGTTTCTTTTATATCTTTTTCATTTTTAATATTTTTCGGTGATTCCACCTCCCCCTAGAATTCAAGAACCCTATCATCACCCTCATAATATATTTTCCCTCTTTGGAGCTCATATGAGTCTCGGATTAGGGAGAAAAGTCTCAGGATACCTCAAATGGTCCAGAATTGACAAGGTAAATTGTATCATTCATAAATTAATCAATTTTTACTCTTTTGACCACCAATATTCTTTCCCTGGTTCTTCCCGCCCTTATGAGTCTCTCCATGTGGTTTAAAGCCATTCAATTCTCTCTAGGGTTGATGATCTAATGGAAGACTAAGAGTTTTTCAGGGTGAAAGGTGAGATTCCTTCTCCTTTCTCTTTCCTCTTCCCCCTCCTTTCATTATTTCTTGGATTTATATTGTCCCCTAGTATTTATGGACCTAGGGTTTTGTTATAACATGTTTTTTTGATGGGTTTTCTATTTGTTTAGATCTCTTCTTTATAGTTTTTGGGTTTATAAACCCACAACTGGTGATTTCGGGTGTGCGTTTCAATTACGCCAAGGATTTGAGGTAGGATGTCCCTTGAAAATGCCTTTATCATTCAAGTTTCATAATTTTAATATTCTCTTAAAGTGATATAAATATTTATTAATTTTTTTAATCCTTTGGATAAATTTATTGGTGTGAAAAGTGGTTGTTTAATCATTGTTTTGTGAAAGGTATTGTTGTTTTGTCATGAAAGTGCTCAACAAGTGTTTGTTTAATTGTTCCATTATCTTTTTCAAATATTTTGTGAGGTTTATAATTTGGTTTATGGTATTTTTAATATGTTACAGTATCTTGAATGAAAATATGACATTCAATTGGTGTTTTATTCCTTTTCACGTACTTAAAATATATTGTTTTATTTAAAAAGGGCATGACATGTGTTCGGTAAAATGCCCTGTTGGATTTTATGTGTGATGTGTGATTTAAAAGTTATTTGTTTGGATTTATAAAGGAATTGGAAAAATGATAAATTTTATTTTTGGGTCCTTATATAGATTTCAAATTTGGATTTTTTTTACAAATAAGTGGGTTTTTGGTTTACAATATATTTTGGCCTTAGTTTCCCAAAAATGGTCCATTTCACATCTTTATGAAAATGGGTGTGTTTTGAATATGTAACCTGAGTATTATAAGATATTTATGAATGTGGTATTCTTGTTTAAATGGTTTTTATACACATCCTTAAAAAAATTAAAATTCATGCCTTCATCAGACGTTAGTTTTGAGAAAATGTTTAAAGGCCTGTTTGGCATTTCCTATAAATGAAGGAGTGTTTTACTTGTGTAAACCATGTTTTGCAATTGGGATGTTTTATGGTCCATTAAATGATTTTTTAAATGTTTCTAGGGCTTCCAAATATTATTTGGTTTGTTTTTTATGTGTTTTTATAATTTAATGATTGTTTTTGAATGAGTTTTATGTGCAAAGCCTCAATACACTTCATGAAATTGTTTTACAAAAATATTTAGCAGTTTGTTGATTAGTGTAAGAAATGGGAAGAATGATTATGGGATGTTTGTGTTTTTATGGTTTGGGAATGGAATTTGGATGTGAAATGTGTGTTTGATAATATTTCTAACTTGATTGAGCACTAAGGGGAATCTTGGGTATCTAGGTGGGCGGACGTGTACTAGTATTCTAGTGATTCTGTGGGGGTTGGCCTCTGTTTCACGTAGAAAGTATGATGATGACAACACTAACTAAACTATGATTATTATTATTATTGGGTACTAGTAGGTTATGGGTATGTTCCCTACTAGTGGCTCGTGCACGAGAACAAATATTTATTATGGTTACATTCACCGAGATACGAGGTACCTGTGGCTCACAACTAACTAGTCCCTGGGGGTGTTCCCGTGAGTTGTGCTCAATAGCTATTTTGTACTCACCATCGGTATACGGTGTGTTTGGTTGGTAAATTAAGTAGTGTGTATTATTTATTTGAAAGTGTACAATCTTTAAAGCAGCCCTCATTAAAATAATTTTCATTTTGAAGTTTCACCTCTTTGAAATTTAGTTACTTGCATTTTTTGTTTATAAAACATGAATGTTTTTTTCTTATAACTATTATAGCATGGAACATTATTTGAAAAACATACTTTTTTATATTTTATATAAAACATTAAATTTATGTTTCTTTTATTTTAAATGAATTGCATTGGGAATAGAATATCGGGCTGACCTACTAAGTTTTAATACTTATGCCTATAGTCTTCTTCTTTTTTTAGCCCTTGTGCAGGTTTCATCTTGAGTTCGATCACCTTGGGTGACATTTGATCATTGTGTTGTAGAGTGACCATAAGTGTCACATGGAGTTAGTTGATCATTAGGATTGTTCAGTTGAGTTGTTGGTTTGGTTTTACTTGTAGTTTCTTGTACAAACAATATTTAGTTCAATTTTTATATAAATTCATTTTGGGTTGTCCGTTTATTTCTGATATTTGTTTGATTGTTTATATATGGGTGAAATCGTTCCCTTTTGTACTCTATTTATGCCCTTGGTGCTTTTCACCATCCCGGGATGATCGGGAATACCTCTCGGGACTTGTCGCGGGCTGGTCTGGGTGACCGGTTCAGGGTCGACTCAGGCTGGTTCATGACAAAATGGTATCAAAGGAGGTCGGCTCTTAGCAGACCTTTCTTTTCAGAGATCCCTTGTTATTTTGGGGAATTCAAGGTATATGGAGTAGGACTGTTGGTACTTGAGGGGTAAGTGCAAGAATAGTTTCGTGGACTCTTTCTTATTCTAATCCTCTAGTTTTCATGGGATGTCTGGTTTTATTAGTGTCCTTTGTTCTAGTTGATTTTTTGGTGTTGGGATATGACAAGGGGAGTCTGACTAATGGCCTCTCTGAGCTTGCAGGGCCTGGAAAACCATGGGGAGCTAGGTAATGGTCCTAATAAGTCTCTATGTGATGGTGTTATGTTTGACATATGGCCTCCAACCATATGGTCATGTCACCAACCGACACTAGTTCCATTTTTTGGGTCTCTTGAACCTTTTTTGAATTCTGAATTTTTGTTTTTAAAATCCTTGTGTGAGAATTGTGGAAATTGGTTTTTAAAGTAAGGAGTAGTTTTTGAAAATTTAAAAATGTGGTTTTCAAAAAATTAAATATAATAATGGTTTTGTAAGGTTTTGTTTGTGTGAAAAAATGGAGGGAAGTGGAAATGATTTAAAGGGATTGGATTATCCATAATCTAAACTTGCGGTTTGTTGAAATAAAATGTTTTGAAATTTTGAATCATTTTAAGGTGATTCTGGATATTTGTTTTAAATGGGGTATTTTTCTGATGATAAAATGTTTTTTTAATCGGATAAATTAGTGTGGAAATTGGTTTCGATCGGTTGGTGTTTTACTAGAAAGGGTATTGGTCTCAATGGACCTCAGATTATGAAAATATACGATGCTGATTTTTTTTAAAAATTTTAAGGGGTTGTTTGGAGTGGCTTGAATAATTATAAATGTTTTTAAAAATTAAAAGGGGTAGGTTTTTAAGAAAATGGTTCTTAATGAATTGTGGTTTTTTTGTGAAATATGAAAAAGTTTTTTGTCTTGGTGGTTGGTTTCCTTTTGAATGTAATTTTTTTCAATGATGTTGTTTTGTTTATGCATTTGGTGTTTTCATGGGAGATCACATGCTTGGTTTTATTTATATCTAGAAGGATGGCCTATATGGTATGGTGGTTGGGTGCCTGGGGTGGCATGGAAATGTGTATGTGGGTGAGACTTGATGAAACACCATTGGTGAATGTGTAAAACCACCAAGTTAGTTTGTTTTTTTTAAAATTCTTTTGAGCTGAAAAATTGTGGCCTTTTTTAAAACCAATGTTTTTGTGGCTTGATATTTCTATGTCTTAGAAGAGTTATTTATTTTTTTAGATTCCTTATGATCTATAATTCATACTCTTATTGTATCATGAGGTGAGATCTTGTTGGTGTCTCGGTTTTGGAGTGATTTTCATTGGGTTTCTAAAGATGTGTTTGATGTTGTGTTGTGGCCATGGATAGTTCTCAGTTGGAAATATTTCCTACTGATCAACCTAAGGATTCATTTCAAATGTTAAATACACCTCTTTTGATGATGCCTAAACCTGTTTATTGGAATAGAGAGCAGTTTGGGATCTATTAAATGTGCTTCTAGGTCGTGATAATTCTTTTGGACAGAGCAGTTGTGTTCGGTGATGTTGATATGTTTCATCGTATTCCTTGTCTGTTCTACCCCTCATTTGGAGTGAGATAAAATTTTGATACGTATCTATGAGTTCCTTCATAGATGAATGTTTTTGTTTTGTGATCAAGTGAGGTTTTTTTGAGTGGTGTGATCCTTATCCCCTGACTGCAGTGCAACAAATGCTTCAAGAATCAGGGCTCCAGCAATAGGCCTCAGAGTGAAGCTTTTGACACAGTCAGGAAATTGAAAGAGGTGTAGAGTTCTCTATTAGGATCCTTCCTCCTCTGTTTTGGTAATTTATTTTCTATGTCAAAGTTTTGGTTCCTCATTTCTGTGAATTTCCCTTTTTTACAACAAGCGTAGTGGACTTAACCCCTCACACAGTGTCTAGGGTTATGCTTTCCTGGATGTGGGTTTTCGATCAATGTCCCTGGGTGGACCTCCTGTGAAAATCGGGTGTCGTCTTAGTGTTACCTATTCGTAGGTGGAGATTTTTTTGTAGTTTCTTTGTTTATTTTGTGGTTTCAGGGGCCAAATTATTGGGTCCCCTTCCCTCCCCTCCTCGAGTGGTGGGGGTCCAGATCCGTGCAGAAAGTCTCAGCCTAGTTCTTATGCCCTCTATTCGGAAGTGGGTGGTATAGATGTCCATGTCGTAACCCTATTAACATGGTATTTTAGTTTTTTGTAGGAGAGTTTTTTTGGTATTGTGTGAGTGAGGCCCAATTCTTTCTCATGTTGAATTCTTGTCTTTTCGTTGCTAGTTGGTTTCTAATGGTGGGGAGACCCAATATGGGTCTCTTAGATTTTCATCCTAAGAACATTTATAGTGCTAGTTGTTTCTTAATGGTGGGGAGTCCATTCTAGAATCCCCTGGAATATTTGGTTTTTTTGAGTTATCTTTGGTTTGGGAGATGGTTGGGTTCATTGGGAGAAGGCCCAACAATCGGGTTCTTGGCTTGGTAGTGGAGGTGGTGGCTGGATTTTTCAAATGATTTTCCGGAAGTCGTAGTGAGTATTGTGATTTTTTGAGCTATAGGATTAACATCCATTGATGGTTGATGATATTTATTTTTATTTAGAGGCTGGAGAATGTTGATAGGTATTCCTTAGATGGTGATTTTTCAGCCGGAAAGTGTTATGGCTTTCTGTGGGCAGAAAGCTTTAATGGTGGGGAGAATTGTCACACACGGTTTTTTGTCTTTGTATTGATCCGGTCCATTGGAAATCCTGATCCATTTCATGGGTATTTTTTGAGGTTAATCTTGAGTTTTAAAGTTACATATATGTTTAAACACCCTAATTTGTGATCCCCATTTCTTGTTTAGGAGTTTTTGAAGAAAGGGTGGTTACTTCATGATTTGGGCCAACCGTGAGCGCATTTCCAGTTTTAAAAACTGAATTTGTTTCTTCTATAACTCTTTTTTTTTCATATTTTTTCACCCATTATACTTCCCACATTTCCTATACTGATAAATTAAAACTTATTTATCCTTTTGGACCCCATATAAATTTATAATCACGGTGAATTTGGGATACTTATTTAGGTATTGGGCCATCCCATGGGCCCATTTCCTATTTAAAAAAAATAATAATTCGTTTCTTTCATATCATTTTCATTGTTTAATAATTTTCGGTGATTCCACCTCCCCATATAATCCAATAACCATATACTCACCCAAATTATCTATTTTCCCTTTTTGGAGCTCATATGGATCATAAATTAGGGTGAAAAGTCTCAGTATACCTCAAATCATCAATAATTGACAAGGTAAATTGTATCATTCATAAATCAATCAATTCGTACTCTTTTGGCCACCAATATAATTTTCCTGGTTCTTCCAGACCTTAGGAGTCTCTCCAAGAGGTTTCAATCCATTAAATTCTGTCTAGGGTTTCTGATCTAATGGAAGATGAAGAGTTTTCTTGGGTGAATAGTGATATTCCTTCTCCTTTCTCTTTCCTCTTCCCCCTCCTTTCAATATTTCTTGGATTTATAATGTCCCCTAGTATTGATAGACCTAGGGTATTGTTATACCATGTTTATTTGATGGGGTTTATGTTTGTTTAGGTCTGGTCTTTATATTTTTAGAGTTTATAAACCCACGGCGGGTGATTTCGGGTGTACGTTTCAATTACGCCAAGGATTTGAGGTAGGATATCCCTTGCACATGCCTTTATCATTCATGTTTCATCATTTTAATATTATACTAAACTGATATAAATTCTTATTATTGTTTTTAATCATTTGGAAAATTTTATTGGGGTGCCAAGTGGTTTTTTAATCATTGTTTTGTGAAAGGTAGTGTTGTTTTGTCATGAAAGTGCTCAACAAGTGTTTGTTTAAATGTTTATTTAACTTTTGCAGATATTTTCTGTGGTTTATTATCTTTTTTATGGTATTTTTATCATGTTACATTATCTTGGATAAAAATATGACATTCAATTTGTGTTTTATTCCTTTTCACATTCTAAAAATAAATTGTTGTGTTTAAAAACGGCATGACATGTGTTCGGTAAATTTCCTGGTTGGATTTTATGTGTGATGTGTGATTTAAAAGTTATCTTTTTGGATTTAAAATGGAATTGGAAGAATTATAAATGGTATTTTTGGGTCCTTATTTGGATTTCCAATTTGGATTTGTTTTTACAAATAAGTGGGTTTTTGGTTTATAACATATTTTGGCCCGACTTTCCCAAAAATGGACCGTTTCAAATCTTTATGAAAATGGTTGTGTTTTGAATATATAACCTGAGTATTATAAGAGATTTATGAATTTTGTTTGATACTATAAATAGTGTTCATACACATCCTTAATAAAATTAAAATGCATACCTTCTTCAGACGTTAGTTTTGAGAAAATGTTTAAAGGCCCATTTGGCATTTCCTAGAAATGAAGGAGTGTTTTACTAGTGTATACCAAGTTGTGAAATTGGGATTGTCTTATAGTCAATTAAATGATTTTATTAAATGTTTCTAGGGCTTCCAAATATGATTTAGTTTGGTTTTTATGTGTGTTTATAATTGAAAGAGTGTTTTTGAATGAGTTTTATGTGCAAAGCCTCAAGACACTTCATGAAATTGTTTTACCAAAATATTTAGCGGTTTGTTGATTCATGTAAGAAATGGGAGGAAAGATTATGGGATGTTTGTGTTTTTATGGTTTGGGAATGGAATGTGGATTTGAAATGTGTATTTGATAATATGTGTAACTTGATTTATCACAAAAGGGAATACCGGGTATCTAGGTGGGAGGACGTGTACTAGTATGCTAGTGATTCTGTGGGGGTTGTCCTCTATTTTATGTAGCATGTTTGACGATGACAACACTAAATAAACTATGATGATGATGATTTGGGACCACTATGTTATGGTTATGTTCCCTACTAGTGGCTCGTGCATGAGAACAGATATTTATTATGGTTACATTCACCGAGATATGAGGTACCTGGGGCTCACAACTAACTAGTGCCAAGGGGTGTTCCCGTGAGTTGTGCCCATTAGCTATTTTGTACTCACCATCGGCATACGGTGTGTTTGGTGGGTAAATTCAGCAGTGTTTGTTATTTATTTAAAATTTTACAATCTTTAAAGCAGCCCTCATTAAAATAATTTTCATTTTGAAGTTACACCTCTTTGAAAAATTGTTACTCACATTTTTGGTTTATAAAACATGAAAGTTTTTTTCTGATAACTATTATAGCATGGAACATCGTATGAAAAACATAATTTTATATCTTGTATTTAAAACATTAAATTTATGTTTCTTTTATTTTAAAGGTACTGTGTTGGGAATAGAATATCAGGCTAACCTACTGTGTTTTAATACTCATTCCTATAGTCTTCTTCTTTTTTAGCCCTTGTGCAGGTTTCATCTTGAGTTCGATCACTTTGGGTGATGTTTGATCATTTTGTTGGAGAGTGACTAGAAGTGTCACATTGAGTTTGTTGATCATTAGGATTGTTCAGTTGAGTTGTTGGTTTGGTTTCACTTGTAGGTTCCTGTACAAACAATATTTAGTTCAATTTTTATATAAATTCATTTTGGTTTGTCCGTTTATTTCCGCTATTTGTTTGATTGTTTATATATGGGTGAAACTGTTCCCTTGTCTACTCTATTGATTCCCTTAGTGCTTGTCACCACTCTAGAGGATCGAGAACACCTCTCAGGACTTGTCGCGGGCTGGCCTGGGTGACCAGTTCAGGGTCGACTCAGGCTGGTTCGTGACAGTGTCTCTTGGATTTTCGAAATTCCACTCACAAAAACAGTAAAATTATGTTTTATGTAAATTTTCAAACACTCCTAAGAGGTGGGTAAAAGACGGTGAAAAGTTCAATAAAATTTTTATATATCTAAAATTATTATAAAATGACTCCAATGAATTAAATTGAACTTATATAGGTGTTATTTATCAATTTTGACATAAAATAAATTTAAATAAAATAATTAATTAATTAAATGAAAAGTCTGTTTTTTAATAGTAACCTAGTGTTTTCACTATTCATCAAAAATTGAATGTTTTTAGAAAAATAAAAAAATTTCACCCTAGGCTAATTTCGATATTCTGAATCCAAAAATGAATTCCATTTTGATAGATAAAATTTATAAAATTTCAAAAAGTGGGTATTACTTTTCATAATGGCTAGTTTTAAAAAGATTTTAATTGCATATCGTTGTTTTGGGAAACTCAGTATTGCGTACAACACATGCTATCATGGAAGGCCATGATTGCGTGTAATGCAAGCCAAGTCAGGGATGCATGTAGTGTAAGCTCTTTTTGGTCTAGAGTACAACACAAGACATCAATAAAATTAAAAAAAAAATTCATAAAATCTCGGGGTGTTACAATTCGTAACTGAATTGAAATTGTATAAGTATGATAAAATATTATGTATATAGTCAGTAAGTAATTGGTCATTAATTTTTTTCAAAAAAATGAATGAAATTTTCTTAATTACCTTAGGGGTGGCATGATAGTCATATAATTGTATAATGTCTAATTCATGGACCATGTGTCCAATGGGATGAAATAAGTTTATGGATGCATTTCAATTGATTAAAAATTTCAATATATAATGTTTATGTGTCTTATAAATTGGTAATAGAGACTCATCTTATTGGTCCATTATATGCATAAATTAAAATGAACTGTTGATTAATACAAACAAATTCAGTGGCTACCATTAAATGGTGATTACAATTGAAATTTAATGGGTTATTTCCTCTATTACATTCAATTTAAATATAATATACTAGAACCCCTCATAGGAAACATTGAAATGGAAATAATATGATCTTTCTAGTAGGAAGTAGACAATATCACTTAAATTTTCTTGTGGTATTATATGTTTCTCG
Organism: Viscum album; assembly: GCA_963277665.1. Lineage (NCBI taxonomy): Eukaryota > Viridiplantae > Streptophyta > Magnoliopsida > Santalales > Viscaceae > Viscum > Viscum album. Next base: position 1,464,401,363 of record OY728135.1, on the reverse strand, counting down.
ACCTGGATTTTAGAGCATGAATTGGTGAGTGACTATTATATATGAAGTCTTTTACTAGTCATATTATTATATTAATGATCTATATGGTTATTATATATTTTTTTTGGAATTTCCTTGGAATTGTTAAAGCTATTCCACCACAAAATATTCTATTCATGTTCTAGAAGGGTTGTGATAACCATTATTTGGAGGTTGTATAAACTGAAATGTATGTGCTACATCCATCAGTGCAACATGTGAAATCTCCCATTTAACAAAAACATGTAACTAAAACCATGTTTTAAGATAGATTATTATGAATCATGTAGAACATGTAAGGAGAAATTTGACCTTCCATAACTATGATAGAGTTGGTGGTCAAATTTAATAAGCAGCATTAATGAACAATTTCATGGGATAATGGTCACAGAGTGATTTTTTGATGCTACAGGATGTGTTGTATATTTCAATTAGTCTCGAGTTACCTCCTATGGGGAGAGTGAATATTTATATATATCTTCTATTATATTATACAATGAATGGAAGGAATATATAATCTTGGAATATTATCATCGAGATATGTTTTGGAGGGATTATTTCTATCTTGACATGTTTTGGGATGAAAATTCCAAAGACTTTATATACTTGTATAAGGGTACAATATAAATTACATACTACCGTATTATTTCACTATACTACAGCACTTCACACATGTCCTTCATAGTGATGAGTTGTATTGGGATAATTGATTCAAAGATTATCCTAAAAAGAAAACATTGATAATAGGTAAATATATTATGGTTTTGCACTATACATGGAATAGTTAATTAAGAAATCATTACAGAACTTAACCTGATAGAGGTTGAAGGTGTGATCTATAATGGTTCGACTCCGGGACCTAGAACTTATATGACTAGTTACTGAACTAACCATTTCAAGTATTCCCAAGGGAGGAGTAGTATGAATATTGTGAACTAAATTATCCATGTGGTATTTTATCATTGTAGTAGTATATGAAATATGAATACCCATTATATTAATGATCTAGTTGAGTGTCAAATTTGCAGAAGGATGCGATAACATTAGAAATATTCAAAATAACTCCACCAATTTATAGTAATAGTTAATATGAACCCAATTCAAAGTCATGAGTTTGTTTAGAATACCTAGTAAGGTTGTGTGTTGGAACACTGCTGGTCTGTTATATATAGGATGTGGTTGTTGTCAGGGGAGATAGACACGTGATTTAAAATTCCAGATGAACTATCCTTCCAAGCCTAGAGATGATGTATTCTTTGGTCACAATAGGGTACGATGAATGAAATCTTGCTGATCCCTAAGGTGAAAACTATTGATCAATTAATGTTTAATGGCATAATATTAGTATCCACTACTCTAGTTTATTCATTATTTTATACAGGTGTTTCTGCCTCTATTAGGTCAAGTTCTATTTGGATAGACCTGGGATCTAGAATCAATATTCCTCAAGAGTAATGATGCTTCATAACTCCTTGGTAATATGATAATAAGGTGGAAAAGAATTTATGGAGTTCCCCTTTGAGATATATGGGTTTCATTTCATATTGGAAATTTTTTCATTGAGATTACGGGGTTCAAAACCATTTGTAGGATAGACTAGTTGGTTTTATATCATACTTATGTCAATTATTATCAACAATGGGTTTTATTGAAATTATAAGAGGTTGATAGTTTTGTTTACATGGTTTAATGGGATATCTCAAAATGATAAATTGAACTATAGGATCATGATCTTGTGGGATGATTTCTCAAATTCATGTCCTTTATATGGATGATTTGGAAAATTTTCAATATGATTTCTCTCCAGTAGTATAATTATTCATTGATGTATTTCATAGAGACTTTTTGAGACTAATTGACAAGACAATAGTAGAGATTATGATAGATCTATTTATTGGAGAATCAATAGTATCCATTCCCCCATACACGTTTTCTACTACTATGTTACATGAGATATAAATGTTTCTAGAGGAATTGGGATCTAATAGAAAAATATGGCATAGTACATCAACATGGGGTTATCCATTCCTTTTCTCCAAAAAGTAAAATACCACACTTTGGATTTTTGTGGGTTACTATTTAATGAAAAGGCAAATCGTTAAGAATAATTGTCAACTTCCACGTAAAAAAGACCTCTTCTACTAGCACTTTTTAGTGACGTTTTTCTCCAAGAACTACTTTAGCTCGACTATCATTGTGAGTATCTTAAAAAATAAAATATCTTTCATACAACATTTCAATGTAGATATGGAATTCATGTGTATTTTTCAGGTCATTCAGTCATATGAACTCATTTAAAGTATTCATGGATTTTATGAATCATGTTTTCCACATATATCAATATTCATTTATTGTACTCTTCAGTAATTACTACATGGTGTAATCATATACTTGACAAAAACATACCCAATATCTTGATTGAATTTTAACAACACAGATAGATCACCTGATGTAACCCAATCTCAAAAAATTCTACATTTTGATCGATAAGTATCACATAGATGGTCCCATTGTCTTAAATATATGATTATAAGATATCCACGAGAATGAAAGGTCCATAGTTTTGTGGAATCATCCTAATAATTTCTTTGATAGATGGAGTTTATCAAGGATAACATAGTGTTATGTGATCTTTTTACATGAATTTTGTCTTCTTGTCACATGAATTATAGTCTTGATATTTAAAAGTTTAATGATAACATGGTTTGAAATCAGTAATAAATCATTTCATGATCTAAAAGGGATATTAACGTTACCACTGATTCTAATTTTCCCTGATCATGACATATGCTACATGACCTATTCTAATTCATTAAGAATTAGGATGGGATCCATTCTATTACAAGGATATTGGGTTTTGGAATACGGGTCTGAATGATTTAGTCATCATGAACATAATTACCTATTATACAATCTTCAGCAAGTATTTATGGTTCATGCCTTGTGTTGTTAGAGGAATTACTTACATGGATATCAATTTATGGATTTAAGGAAAATCAAAAGCCGCATGTACATATTTACATGGTGTGGAATGAATCTTAGGTAGCAAATATGGTTTGAATATATAAAATCATTCAATGTTGATCTTTATTATATTCATTTTAAATTCCATGTTATTATTGACACTAAAAGTCAAAATAATTAGATATAGGTATTTCAGTTGCAAAATATTGAATTCCAGTTGATGGTATTATTTTCCAAGATGCTCATAAAGGTCCCTGGTAGTCATGGGTAGCCTAATCATACATAATTAGTAATTTCCTATTAAGTTCAGTATTGAATAAATTTTCAGAAAACATATTATCCATAGGTCTAGTTCTTATTAGTGGTCCTTTCAGATGAGGTCCCATATCTATGTTGGATCCTTAATGGGTTGTTCATTTATTGGTGAGTTTGGGTTCATTCTGAAATTCATGGGGATTTTATCAGAAATTATCATGGCACATCATGGGTTGTGCCTTATACCCTTATGAAGATGTTCTAAGATATACTCTACTAGTATTTATGGATGAGTTTTAAAAAAGAGATAACCGGTTTTATTAATATGTGTCCCACCATTAGGCAAGTGAAGGGATAACATCAATAACTAGAAGGTATTCTAATACATTTTTCATTATATAGTGGAAAAGGTATACAATTACTGTGTATTTTATGAGAGGCATACCAAGGTCACCTAGAGGTTTTGATGAAATGACTTGATACACTAGGGCCTTCCTGGACTATGGAATAACAAGCACCCAGCACCCCAAGCTTACCTTTATAGGCCAGGGGATAATGACAAGTTTTCAAAAGGAATAACTCAAACAGGATTCCTTTTCTAATGTACATGTATACATTCTTAAAAATTATCTATATATAAATTATGAACATTAATAACAAAATAAATAAACATCTCAATTAAATACCATCCATTTAGTAACCTCTAGGGAAAACAAAACAGTACATCATAATAATCTAAAATGAAAAAGGAAAAATAAATTACCAAAAAAATGTTCGAACATAACAATATATATGAAATAAAGAAATATGAGAGATCCCAACTCTAAATATCTAATAACTAACCAACATATGTTGTCAAACATACCCATGTATCCATATGCACCACCAATGGTAGCACTGACATGTCTGTCATCTATATAAGACATACAATTTGTTACAAAATCACATGTATTGGTGAGTATATACATACCCAATAGGATTCCATGAAATCTATATAGGAATTAATAGAATACCATATTGAGGTAGTCAAATCAACCTAAATTAAATGGGACATGAATAAAAATGGAATATATATGTATGTGTGTGTGTGTGGACATTAAATATACCTATATGAGAGAGAAATAGGACATCCATCTTATATCCAAGATCCGAATGATAAGTCTGCCTACAACATTATAGTTCTATCATCAATGCTTAAAATCTTAAATGACTTTCCAAAGAATTCATTTGGAGGTCCATCAACTCAACACTACCACATGGGCTGGTGGGTAAAAATATAAAAAAGATAGAGGAAACATGCTAGGGTATAAAAGGTAATTAAATTTTATATATCTATTTGTAGACTATAGAAAAAATGCACCCTTCCATATAAGTATATTACCATCTCTATGGACATAGGAATCATGCCCTGGTATAATAGGGGAGTTCCACCTATGTGTTAGTACAATGATTATGGAAGACCCACCTCCTAGAGAGATAGTAGAGTGTCATCCATTTGGATATAAGAAACATTCCATGGTTCCAAAGGGGAGTACCACCTATGTACCGGTTCAGTGGGTATGGTAGAGCCACACCCTGGTGCGACATGGGAGTACCATATCCATGTATAGGGGAGTCACGAATAGGTGTGATAGGGGATTATCTTTTCTAAATCTATAAAATGAGTATTTAAAATCATTTTATTTATGGGAAAGTGGTGTACAATCTACGTCGATAGAAGACTCAGACCATACTGTGAAAGGGGAGCACCACATTAGCATTTGTATAATGAGTATGGAGGACCCACACCCCTATGAACTAAGAGAGAATGTTCTGTGTGGAGAGAGAAAATTCACCCTAGTGAAAAATGGTATTCCACCTATGCCTCTGTAAACTGTGTGGAGACCCATCATCCTATTGTGGAAGGGGATCATTATTACTCAATAGACCATATGATGATAATGCCTCTTTCATCATTGAGCATCACCTAATATAGTATCACCCTCAGAACATCTAGCGTTGTATATTAAAATACATGATGACGGATACCATCTCAATCTATATGGGGAAATACTCAAGACATGTTACTCAAGGTCTAAAATCTAACTACAAAACAAAAGAGAAATATGAGGTAGACATTTCATAATAAAGTATGTGATATGGATGGGGGTCCACATAGTGTCTGGACTCACCTAGCCTCCTAGATGTGTCCTAAAAACACATGGATCACAAGACACATAGTACAATATTCCATTTAATGCTACACCACAACATTTCTTGACCTACCAAGGTAATATGGATGTTCTGTTTGGAATATCCATGTTTTCAACTATTGCATTTTTACATGGCCATGTACATGGTCGTACCTGTGTTCTACTCGAGTATACGTTGTGTCCTCCCACATAGGATTCTAAGCGAGTATAGAAGGAACATATCATGCTTTCTTGAGGATGGTCACATGGTATGTGGCCTAAAAATAAAGTTTATAATCCTTATATTTGTTATAAAATCCTAGACACTGTGAATGGGTGACTAAACAAAATCGTTTTATCCTAGTACATTTCATGTTCTCTAGACCTTCACATACATATAAATTATCTCAAGCTGTAACTAGATCCAAATCCAACACCCTGAATTTTTCTTATTGATTTCCCAAAATTGTTCATATTCACCTATTGACCTTGATATTGACTCTCTGATAAATTTAAATTTTATTTTATTGATCTATATGAAGAACACATACCACCTGACACACCTCCTATCATTACCATAGTTTCCTGGATCCTAGATCCATGAGATATATCTTTTTCATCATGTGATCTATCTTTATCTATCATCATATCACTATTACATGCATCACATTCAAAATTTACATGAAGCTATTAGTTTTTTCACACTCAAACCTACCAAAACAATTACAATCATTCCCCCATAGCTAAAGAGGAAGAACCTGAGGAATGAGATATGGAAGAGAACAAAAAAAGAGTGGTAACCATTAATGTAAAATAATAATGGGAAAATGTTTTTTCAAAGTGGGAAAATGAAGGATAAATAATTGGAAAATAAAACCTAACAAATTGAGAAAATAATTTAATCTTACGTAGGAGTTCAATTGAAGGCCACACAATCACCAAGAAGAGATAGTCAACTACAATTCATGCATTAACAATGCATTATCGATGTAAGAATCCACAATTTCCATTACCTAAAATGTTTATTGATTGATCATGGATGAATAATGCATTCACTAAATATGGGGAATACATAATATATTTTATTCCTATCAATCCAACATGATCTAGTTTTCATTTGTAATCAGATTACGATTCACCAATGAAAAATTTATACAAATTTCATCTCAAGGATCCAAATATTATGAGAAAACCCCAGGATATATTCCATATCATGACACATATAAAGGGAAATATTATATGGATACTATAATTATTAATTTAATTAATTATTTCATTAATCCACATAATGTACCCACCAATTGATGGCTTATTCGAACATTCTCTATGAAAAAATTTTAGGTTGTGGCTATGGTAAATCTCACGGTCCTAATTCAACCATTGTATCATGATTTTGATATGACACTCCTTTAAGGATTATTCCATTATTTATAAAAAACAATTTCTATGTTATAAAATATATATTTAATAATTTTATAAAATTAATAATGATGTCCTTGGTCCACATAGTCTCACATCATCTCAACATCTAGCACTTAAAATATTCATTGATATATTAAAATGAGTTACAAGACGTTCCCCCTTTTTTATGATCTGCCTTTGCGGATCTTTTTTCCTTGTAATTTGTCCCTGTTATTCATAATAAAAATTTGATGATGATGATGATGATTTAAAAGACATAAACAATGTTTCTACATTATTCACTCCATTAATTATTTTCATCTAAAAAAATCTACCAATGGTGGGGATAATCAGCCTGTATCTGTCTATACCACTCTGATGATCTCTCCTAAATGATATCATGAATCCATAACACAAAAACCAATGTATTGTTCCATCCATATAGGATCCACACCATATAATCCTCAGTTGATACTTTGTGCTCTATGAAAGTGGTTCTATCCTCAATGAACACCTCTCACTAATCAATAAAAAATATAGGACCATGCATGTATCTTCTCAGATGAAATATATGGTTGATGTCATGAAACATTTACAAATTTGTGGGTAAGGATATGAACTATGAAAACTCATGAAACCTATGTAAGATATAAAACATCATGATAAACTGTGGGTATAGCTTGCCTCTTGGACTGAGTCTCTGCAATCATAAAGATGGGAAACCTCTGAAAAAATTCCCTCCATAAATGAAATCCAAGGGAATATGACATTAATCTGTATAATATTTTTTTTCCTACTCCGAGTTGTTATCATCGCATCATGGATCACCTAACCTTCTCTATCATATATTTCACTATATCTACCCAATAAGATATACCTCATTGATCTTTGTCCAGCATAATGGTGACTAGAATGGTCCACCATATAGGTCCTCAAAAGGTTTCATGATAATAGTTTATTGATATATATTTTTATAATAAAAATATATTAATGTTATATGATCCTCTTAAATATATATGAAATCTAACATGAACTCCATCAACATATCCTCTATCAACTAGATAATATGCTTAGTCTCTCCTTTTATATGGGGGTGAAATGTTGTACTCATCCAAAACTGTGTTTCAATGGATTCCTTTAGTCCTCTCTTCAATCATAATGTAATATAAACAAAATGTTTTAATATAATAATTAAAGTAACCCCATAAATGTGTAAAATATACCACATATACAATTTCCTAAACTCTCACCTGAAATAATATCCATAATAGAGAGGAAGTGAAATGAATTTTCTGGTCTGTAAACTAACACCCATATGGCATCATGTCCTCTCACTATTCATGGAATTCCTATTATAACCCATGTTTTTACCATTTTATTTATATTATTGTTTCTCAATAGGATTAAAAAACCTATAAGAACATAGTATTTTACCTTCACCAGCTAAAATGTGAGACTCTAAGAGATGATGTCCTCAACTCTCTATTGCATTCTATCCCACCAAAACTACCAGTGAAGGTCCATGTATATGTATTCTAAAAAAGGATGTTCAAAAAAATGGGAAGTGTGAAAATACCTCATAAACTATTATCACAATGTGACCAGAATAGCCTTTAATCCTTGTTTATGTATTACGCAATTCCTACCACCGAATAATACATCTAGTGAACCTTCAAATGAATTATGGTCATGTAAGACCTCATAGTAGACATACCCTAATTGATACTCCCTTAAAACTAATGAATCGGTGGAGTCAACACCATTAGATGAGGAAAATCTATATCACTATCCTTTACTAGGGCTAGCTATAACGAATCTATCTTCTCATACTCCACCTCTACCATAAGTGATCGTAACTTCCAAATGTGGGCATTTTCTATGATGTTTACATACCTGGGAGTATAGTTTATCTTAAATTCATAGTCCTATTAGAACTCCAATCAGAACTTATGAATCATGTTTAGATATACCTATATAAATACATACTTATGAATCTTATATTCTGGGTAAACCACCCAACACTCTCCAAAAAGATACTTCCTCTACATCCAGAGAGTCAATACTACCACATCTGACTCCAGTTCCTGAGTGGTGTAGTTTTTATCATGTGGTATCAAACTCATTGAACCATTTAAAATAACTAATTTCCACTACATCAATAAAATTCCGTGAACATATAAAAAGGAATATAAATACACTACATATTCCACACCCTTCTCTGGAGGTCTCAAAATTGGATCACTAGTTATCCTCATTGTAAAATCCTCACAGTCTTTGTAGAACTACTTAGTATTAGTAAAAATATTCCCTGTATGTGTTTGGTTGGTCAAGGGGCCTAAAATATAGGAGAATATATCCATGAAACTCTTATAATAACCCATTATGTGATGAGAAATCCACACCAATGGAACACTTATTTGTGGAAACTAAGGAAGAATTGAATCAATCTTCACATTGTCCATGTATAATCCATGATTATAAGTGACATGCCCTAGAAAGTAAAGCTCTGGGTTTTATAACTAGTACTTTAATATTATAACATCATTTGGGTGCTCTCAAATAAATTATTGGACCATCATCATGTTCGTTGTGTGATCCTCCTGTAACAAAGATTAGATGAGTATGTCATCATGGAAGGAAAAAAACTAGTCCATCAATGACTAGAATGTCCTTTTCCTCATATCCATAAATAATGTGGGTTATATTATTTCCTAAAATGGAATCACCTCAGAACACCTAGTGTATGTAGAATAATCTAAAAAACATTCTTAGAATTATAGACTTCCAAACCATCAATAGGTTTTTTTTCCAGAACTAAGATCAATCATTGAGACCATCTCATGCCTCAAAACTAAAAAAAGTTACAATCAATATATGGTAAGGGGTATTTTTTATATTTTTCATGATTATGAGACCATAATCAAAAAACTTACAATACCCCATATTCCATTTTTATAAACAAAAACAAAGATCAAAGGGTTAGGCACTTTGTATGATAAGCCCATTCTCTCAAAATTCATCTAACAACACACATAGTTCTCAGAGATCAATAGGTACTATATGATATTTTTCTGAAGATAACGAAATAGTCTGAAGTTTCATGTAGATGAAAAACTCTCTCTTCTTCTTTGGAGGTGTTCCTAGAACATCCCTATGGAATATTTACAAATAATCCCCCATCACCGATGGAACTGAGATTACTGAAGAACCCGATGCTCTATGGGTTAAATTTACCAACTAATGGGTGATGGGTTATAGATTCATAAACACAAGTCCCACTCACCCTTCTCTGATATCTCCCTCTACATCAAGGGATAATCTCATCCCATATTTATAATGAAATATAACATGTCTGTGGTGATTATCAATATTTTCTCAGACCATGGAAAACCAGTCCATAATCAATATGATGTCATAAGTTCCCAGTTTAGTGAAAAATGGGTATCATAAGAAATTATCTCAACCAAGAGATATCATTCACACCATTAATATATGAGATAATGAATAAGTTTTCCCTATAGGTACATTAAACCAATTATTTAAAAATAAAGTCTTTATGGGAAAATATAACTCCCACACTAATATAATGAAGATGTACGAATGGATTGAACCTACGTCCACTGTTATTGACAAAAAAGAAAAATGGTCATAGACTATAACTGTATTCACCTCATGAGCTTCCAGGTCATAACCCATTGTAGCCATAAGATTCCCACAATAAAGTCTTACATCTCTCTGAGAATGGTATAGGACTCCTAGTAGTGGTGGAAGGAAGAGATCATAACGTCATCCAAAATGATAATATCTTTATATGGGAGACCCACCTACTCCTCTTCAAGATCCACCTCCCTAGGGCCACACCGGACATGCCTACGAGAACCATGATCATGAAACTACCTACATTATGGTGGTTGATCATTTATTTTTCTACCGCAATTGTATATTAGTTTGGGAAATCATATGTATAGTGACATCTCCAATAACATGAATAAAATTTTCCCCCTTTAAGGATTCCCTAGTCCACTTTATTATACTTAATCCATATGACTACATGCCAGAGTGCGAGCATGGGTAAGACTCTTGTTCCTCGACACCTGTTGTCTGGTAGCCACTATAGAACAATCAGCCATGAAATACCTACTCACGTCTGTATATTCATGGAATCCCTTGTATATTAATATCTCTGTTATCAATACCCTCTCCATTTCACCAATAAATGTTGGAAGTCAAAGGGGAACAAAACTAAAATAGATGTCTCATGGAGACCCTTCTTGAACAGTTTTCCCTATAAGTAACAATATTTATTAATGTTAATGGAGTACTAAATAGGGTCAACATGAATCATATAATACTCAAAAACTATCATACCTCATTATTACTATATTAAAATATCCTGATTTTGATTTGAGAGAAGGAATGATGGTATTAGTCCAAAAAAAAGCTACTGGAAGACATACCATGATAGTTCAATATCATAATATCTCTACATAAAAAAATACATTACAATATATCTACATTGTTTAAATGAATGGATACCAGTTAAACCATCTGATCAATTGGTGTCTCAAAAAGTTTAAAAACATGGATCCCCAACTCAATCCAATCAATCAATTCCTGGGGTATGGCTCACCATAAAAAATAAAAATCCATTAGAGAAATAACTAAAGGATGGCGTTAATACTATTCAGAACAACATCCTACTATGTTGTAAATATCTAATTCATTATTAGAGGGGGTTCTTCTACCTGCTATAATTGTGGAAATACCCAGCGATATGGTCCATAAACATAAACATCATTACTCATCATATCATCATCATGATCCTGAATTGGTAACCCAGTTTTTTCATTCATAGAAACATCTTAAAATTAAATCATTTTTTTATACTATAAAATGAGTATATATATATACGGGGTGTTGAATCCAAAATCACATCCAAATAACCCAATCCTATATGATGAATATACCAATTTTCTATGTAGAAAATGTCTTGGTATTCTGAGTAGACATATAGGTAGTCGTAGTCGTGATGAATTGTTACTTTAACCACCACATTGAAATTAGGTTCCCTATCTTGAAATTCACACTCGAAACACTATGATTTTTTTTTCACAATTTCATAACCAAACACCATAAGTAGATTTCAATCCGAACACAATCCATATTATAGACCACCTTTGATACCAATATATAACTTTATTTTCCACTTGGGCCCACCTGGCCAACAGAATTCAAAATTTCCACTTCCCCAGTCTCACCTCCAAAGGTCTAGGACTGCTGAAAATTATATGAAGAGATAAATTAAGTTTGAGGCCTTTTAATAATTTAAATGTATGCACACGACCAACTATCTCTATAAATATATGTTCATATATATAATAAAAATAATTAAAAGTCACCTCTAGTGTAAAAAACATATTGGTAATAACCTCTAGGAAAAGCATAGGGGAATGAAAGGGTGATTCTAAAATTAATCGGAAATGTACAAGAAGAACCAAAAAATATTTTCCAACATGAAAATGACATGAATAGAATGAAAAATGAGAGATATTTACTCATGATTTATAAGAACCAACTACATTACATGGTCAAATGAAACCATGTATCTAAGCTCTTCCAATTAAACCACCCAACTATTTCTTGTCTACATAAGACATGAAACATTTAGTAAAATCACATGCATAGGTTCGTGTATACATTCCCATTAGGACACTCTAAAAACTGATGTGGGTTAAATATAATACCCAATAGAGATTTTCAGTTCAACCTAATGTAAGAGGGAAATGAAACCCAACAACTCAAACATATTTATTCTAATAGATTAAATATATAAAATAGTAAAAGGGTTTCTCTATCTAATATCCTTTTCCTAGATTATGATTCTTCCTATATCACTAAAGGTCAATCATCGATTCCCATCTTCCCTCATGTCCATATAAAGAACTCATGATTGGTCCCAAACATACCCATTAATCCACGGGATGATGGAATATAATTTCACAAAGATAGAGGAACAATATCCTAATAAGATAGTGAAGTATCACTTCTATATCAACTTATATAGTATGGAAGACTCATTCCTTGGTGTGATAGATGATTATTATCTCCATGGATAGAGGAAACACGATCGTCTGTGACATGTGAGTACCACCTCGATATATTTACGAATGGAGGACTCATTAACTAGTCCAATAAGGGGTAACTACTCTATATCTATATAAGAAATATAGAAGAAGCATTATATGATGAAATGTGGTTCTGCCATCTCTATCGATATATGACCCAGACCCTGGTGCGACATGAGATTATCTTCTCCATGGATAGAGGACTCAAACCCCTGTGTGATGTGGGAGTACTTTTGATATATCAAAATGAAAAATTTTGAGTACCTATGTCCTGGTGAGAAACGGGAGTACCAGCTTCCTGGATAGAGGACCTACACTGATGTTTGATTGGGGATTATTGCATGTACACGAGAGATGAGTGTGGAGGACCCATACACAGGTGTGACATGGTAGTATAGTCTCCATATGAACTCTATTATGATCGTTCCCAATCATATCATCATAGATTGTTTCAAAAATAAGTTTCTTTCTAATGAAATATCACATCTAATATAAAAATCTTCAAAAAAGGACACCATTATATTCTACATGACAAAACACTATGAATGGGATTCTCATAGGTGAAAATATAATTCGAAAAAAGAGGAGATAAGATACGTTGAGCATTCAAAAATATTTCACTATGTGAGTGGGGGTATACATTGTGTTTGAACTCACCTTCCCTCTTAGTTTTGTCCTCAAAATAATATTTATTATTTTTCACATATTTTTATATAGTTTTTATGTGTTCTACAATGTGTGTTCTGACATACCGAGGAAAATATTTGTGCTCATTGTCATGCTGGTGTCCATCAAGAAATGCCCATATGCTTGTAAAAGTGCCTAGTTTGGTCATTATACTCATATTTTACATGGTGTTTCCTCCCACATGGTGTAATAGGTGTGTAAAACTAGGACACTACCTTTTTCTATAGGAATGACTACATGTCGTGTTCTCCAACTATAGGGCATGTGATTCTTATCTTATTCCAAATAACCTATCCACTAAAGATAGCTGACAACACGACATGTCCTCATCCTAGTATAATCTATACAGTAAGGATTTACATATGAAGATAATTTCATTCTTGATTTTTTCTAGATATAGATCTCCCACTGTGATTTCCACCTATTTAACTATTGATTTTTTTGGAAATCACCTAAAATCGATGATTCAAGCACTCTAGTGGAAGGAAATAAGATTATATGGATCTTAACAAATTCCAAACATTATTTAATGATCCTAATATATCAATAAATCATTATTTGGCCTCATATTCATGGGAGTCAAATCATAAATCCATCATTATATTGTTATCCATCTTCAATATTCTATTCTTTTTGTTACCCATGAATCTTCCATGAATCCTAGTATTCGATCATGGTAGAACTCTCCTAAAAAGTCATGTTGTGACTACATATGCCTAAGGAGAGGATGGAAAAGTATCATAGTGTAAGATCTCCCTAAAAATTGTTATATGAATAATTTTCTAGGAATTAACTACTAATTATTTTAATGTAGGGAAACTAGGTTGAGAATGTGGTATAAAAAGTATATTAAATTCAGTAAACAATTTAATTCAATATTGGGTTTCATGAAAAGTGTGTGCAATTTTCAATAAGAGAAAGAAAGATCAAATTCATGATTTACCCATTTATTAAATTTTTGGATGCCATATTTTATGGGTCCTACCATGATTATGGATTAATTATTGGTGAAGAACGTGTTCAACATTGATGGGTAATATTTATATCATTTTCTACCTATAAATCCACCTTGATCTGGTCATCATTCATCATCCTATATTGGTTATCTAAAAAAGAATTCTCTAAAACATCCTATCAATTATCCCAAGGTTATACTGATAATATGATACATGTGATAAGAAACATGCTTTGGGAATGTTTCCATGATTATTGGAGATATTGGGAGAAAAACATACCATTTTTCAAATTTTATTACAAAAACAACATCCTTGATACTATATAGATGTATCCTTATGAGGATTTATATAAAAGGTTTATTCATTCATACATGTAATGTATATATGTTGGAGATGATTCACTACTAGGAACTCATCTCATTCATGAGACTATAGAGTAGGAACAACTTATCAGGTTGTGTATGAATACATGATAGATTAGGAAGAATCACTATGTTGATTTCCATATATGAACACATTAGTTAGATGTAGGGGAATGTGTATTCTTTCATGTTCCAACTATATTGTTCCATAAATGTGTTTAGATATTTGGTAAGAGTTTCCCTCTTATGATATGCCTTTCATGTTTTTGGATAGTCTATGGATGATTGTCGATTGATTGCAGTTATCTTAGAGGTATCAATCCTTGAACAATGTCATTCAACTAAATTAATTGTGTTTTTATCACCCAAAATAATATCATATTCATCATCATATATGTATCATTGATCAGAAATAAAAAGGATCTTTGATGAAGGATAATTCCCTCATTATGTATTTTATGGTAGCATTGCAATGTATAGGATAATACTAACGATAACGGGGACAACGAATATGCCCACATCCCTTATTTATTCTTATATGATGATTTACCACCCTCAAAAGAGAAACATGAGAATTTTTATAATTATTAAGTGGAGATTTTAGCATCCCAAATTATCATTTGAGGTATGAAACTCTACAATTTAATTATAATATAATGTTTTACTTAAAATAAAGTTCATAATAATTTTTGTAAGGGGTTTTGAGAGTTTTGGACTTGATCAGAGTCCAAAGAATGACTTTTTGGAGCAACAGACAGGGGTTGTTGGTTGGTGCATTGTTAAGAGTTACCCTGCTTCCCAATGGTATAACCTTCATAGAGGTGGAGAATGGTTTGTAAACCAGGAAAGGTGGTTCACATTGACATTTATAAAAATAAATGTTTTTTTATAGGGGAACCACATGGGATGCATATAGTTTGGAAAACAATCTTCTAAGCTTCATGGGTAGCACCACTTAATAAGTAACCCATCATGGATGGTACATAGTTTGGACAAACCGTGCATCATAAGGATGATGGGGGGATTTAATTGGTCAATACTAGTTCATGGTTGGGTTATATATTAATAAAAATGTATCCAAACCATTATAAAATTAATTATTGGAAAAAATAACCATTTTCCATTGATCATTTTAATATTTTTCCCTATTTTTAACCTCCATGTATTAAACATCCCAGCTACTAGATCTCCCAAATTTCTCACAACCGAGGATTCTGGAATGTTTTCTTCCAAGCTAATAATTGATCACCATCAGTTATGTTTAAGGTTTATTTCTATGATCTCTAATTATCTTTGTTACTTCATTATTTTATCTCTCTATATGTATAACTATATCCTTGTGGGAGACTTTTCCTATATTCATTGTTCTTATCTATTTCTTCGATTTATCCCAATATAAATGAAATTATAGTCAAATTATGGATAAGGAATAGAGTACATTTCTAAGGAACGTGGTATCATTAATGTAACATAATTTTTAATGATATATATAAATATATATAATGTGACATTCTACCATGTTACAAACTTCTTGAGTGTAAACCCCAAAATATATTGTTTCATTGATTTAACAAACATGATCATGTTTTAATATACTGTGATACATGTAAATACTGATGTGGGAAAATAACCCAACATAGATCAAACACATTGAGTGAATTTTTAATTTCATAAGATAACCACGAGTTTATTGTAGTTATAGTTCACCATTATATGGGTGATCATAGCTCCATATAATTATTAGGGTTTTAAAAATTAAAATATACATCTTTTTTAAACTAAAAAGAATGAATTAATCCTTGATAGGCCATCTAATACAATGATATTTTGTTGAACAACCATATGAGTTGAGTTATTCTTATCTTTATAAATGATATTTATAGTTGAATTAAATGTGATTTTTAGGTATTCTTGCACTTCATGACCATGAGCATTCATTATTCCATGCTAAGGAGTGATATGAGAGTTTTGACACAGAACCCCATGAATGAACACGTTGGCCCTATTAAATTCAAATGAATTATAAAATAGAAGTATATAATAACAATGAATATACATGGAATATCATATGAATTTCCTGAAAAAGATAACATGGGATGATGGATTTACTTCATGCCATGAGTGACACTTGGTTTCCCGACATGGAATGTAATGGATCAGAAGATAGAAAATATTACTATATCTTTCCATGAGTAAAACTTGGGTTCCTAGTATGGATTTATTAGGATAGGCTCATTGGGGAGCTCATTATATCATGAAATGGGTGACACTTTGGATTCTCATGTGAACACCAACGATGGAATCAAAAGGTTATTTATTTATACCAAAACAAGAGTGATACATGTGTTCCTATGATTAATTCATTGGATATTGTTTTTGGAATATGGGTTCACAATGATCCTAGAGTTATTAATTGGTTTCTCAAATGGAATTTCCATTTTGGGATTATGTTTCCAGTAACATAATTTATTGATTAATCTCAGTTATGTGTCTTCCAGGTCAAATAACCTACCTAGATTCAGTGGATAATTTATATATGGGATGTGTTTATTGCTTGTGTCGTAATGATATTTAGGGGACACCATAGATTTGAGTAAAATTCTAAGCGACATAAATAAATTAATAAATTTTAAAAAATTTATAGACATACTATATTAGGCAAAATCATGTTGTATTGGTCATGTCTCCTATTAGGAACATAATCCAACAAGGGCATTTTATAGTTCATTTACAACATTAATTATTAGAAAAACTCTATTTCTTATGTATTCACTATTGGTAGTGGCCTGCTGAGTATATCTCACAATCTGTTTAGTATTATGATTGATACTCAGATAGGCTCCATGGTATCTGGTATGGGTAAAGAGAAGGTTTATGTTAGGGATTCATTATTTATCTCTTCTATGATAGTGCGTAGGAGAATATGACTGATCTGTACTCATTATGGTTTTCGAGATATCTTTTGGAATATTTAATTTTTTGTACAAAATGTTGTATAGGTATTCTAATCTAAATCCATGTATTAATTTTGTATAGCATAAAACCATGAAATTGTGTTTTATATCATATTTGATACGGTTTCTTTCAGTTTATTTATAATATATTAAAGAATTAATTATTATAATACAATTTATTTAATTACTATACATCACCTATTTGTATTCTTATTTTTTTATTATTATGGTTATTGTACTCCAGACTCTGATCACATGGTTATAGTCTCCCCAAAATCCCATTATATACCCCAATTGGTAGTCATCAACATTTTCCACACATGGAGGATATCTTGATGATACGTGGCCACAGATTTGGATATTATTGTCGAGTGATCTTGGTTGTGACACATAAAGGCCTTTTGGGAGAATAACATAAAAAATATGGTCTTTCAACTAATGGATGGGGGAAATTAAAGTCATTTATATAAGTCCATGTAAACTATAAAAAGATTTATACAAATTGAATTTTTTTTGATGAAGTTATTTTCCCAAATTCTTGAGCACAAAACTATATCTAATGTGTTAATAATGGTTATATCCAACAAAATTACATCTAATATAGATGGAAATGAATATAAAATTTCATCTGGTTGACTGAATATAAGAAATATTTCTAGAAAAATCAATGGGTTTCAAGAAAATAATTTTTTATAGAAAATGTGTGAAAATTAATATGTAGAATTTATTGTATGAATCATGTGAAAATAGACTAGAATTATAATTTCCTTGATTTTATGATGGAATATATGTCCTTCCTGGGGAATATTTACCTATTTTCTTGGTGTGAGGTGTTTGATTATTATATTTTTATCATCCTTCATCTTCATAAGGATGACATTTTTATAGTAGGCCTAGTGAAAGAAAGGATTAATGAGTTGAATGTTGTATTATGAAGAATTATTTAAAATAATGCACCTCAATGTGAAGAATTTTTTTTTTTAGGATTTTGATTATAACTGTCATATGATATGGTATATCAAACCTATCTTTTGAGGGCTGCATTTTGAATCGGGTGAAAATATTTCGGTAAAATAGGGAAAAATGATGACCACACACTTGGTTATGAATTTTATACTTATTTAAGATATATCACTTCCAAATAATGTAGATTTTGAGTAAATGGATAATGTTTCATATCAATCAGCTATATGACTATTAATGTATTATGTAGATTTTACTCCTCTAAATAATTATTTTGTATATGGAGTATTCAAATGGTTTTTAATCCCTAAAATAGGATATTAGGGTGTTGTGAAATTAATTCAATATATCTTTAAGTTTAACTGAAGAAAGAAACTTCACATTAAAATTTTTGAGCCCATATAAGGCGTTGTGAATTCATATTTTGGAGAATTATAAGATACATGGAAAATAAATTCCAAATAAGTTCTTGTATTTAGAATAATATAAGTTAATTGAATTTCCAAACATTAATAAGTGGTCTGTCTCTTAAAAATGGAAGTTGAAAATTTTATATTAATGAAATAGGGAATGGATATGAATTATTTGAATGGTTTAACATAGGATTTTTTAATGATAAAATTTAATGATATGATCATTTATTATTCATAATGTGTGATTCAATTATCCAAAAAAAACATTTTATTCATGAAAAAAATCACATTAAATTAATGTTCCACTTCAATTGAGTGTTATTAGAATATAGAGAGTAAGAGTTACAAAAAATTATGTATTGAGGAATCCAAATTTAATTGTTGAAAAAAGTGGTTAGACAAGATGTCTTGAGGTAATGAGGTCCCACAATAATACTATGTTGACTATATGATTTTGTGGAAAACCATATTTATAAAGAATATATGTTCAAATTTTGTTTGAGGTTTTCAAAAGATGACTGGGGACTTATTATTGAATCTTGAAAAGATGATTTCAATGTCATTTATTAGTATGAAATGTGAACATTAATTTAATTAATGGTGAAATAAGGAAATATATTGAGAAAATATAAAGTATGAAATTATATATGACAAGAGGAATGAAGGAATGAATATTACATATTATAGATGACTATGTTCTATATATATCAGATTTTAAGAAATATGGAATTATGAAAATTCATACATTCATAAGACTCTTCCTAGGAGAAGTGCTAAATTATTAGTGTAATCATGCTATATTCAGAATCATTTACAATTTATTATGAGGTTTAGTTGAGAAAGTCAATATATTTTAATAAATGGATTATTAACCAAGAATTTATGTTTAAGTTCAATTCCTGAATAATAATTGAATGGCAGATCCCACTAAAAACATTAGTTGGGGAATTCTATTTATAAGGGACAATCACATGTAATGATGGGACAATGTTGTTTGGGGATGGATGTTTGAAGAGTTTATTTTTTTAGAGCGTTGTATTTTGTTTTCAAAGAGGATAAATCAATTCACATTGTAACAACCTTGGTAAATTAGGCAATGGTTTATTGAGTTATATTTTACAAATTTCATATGTTTCTTGAAGAACATGTGATTAAATCATTTTAAAGTAATGGGGGAGTAAAGGTGATTCTAATCATATTCAATTTTGATTGGAAAGAATGGTGTTATGGAAGATAGGGAATTTTTAATACGTTCCTTTACAAATTTTTTGACAATAAATGTGATCTTACCAATATTAAATATTTGGATAGATAAGTTTCATCATGGAAATAGATGATTTTTTAAGAATCTAGATGATAGTTAATATGTATGGGGGTTCTTTCTGATGTATCTTTTAAGGTGGCGGCGTTTCCCATTATTTTCATAATATTTTCACCTCAAAATTGGGAGTTATTATTTGGAAAATTAAGGGTCTTCCTATAGTAGTGAACAATATAATAATTGGGGAATAAAATAAAAAATAATTTAATCCCGTACCTTAGATCATGGACCACGTTCCATTATCTAGAAACTGTTTGTGGGTCGTGTACGAGATAGAGATAATGGTAGGTGAAGTGATTCACAGAACCAAAAATGATTCCTGGTGAAGTCACGCAATTAAGGATTGGGGTATGTGGAAGTCACATAATTAATTGAGTATATCAGTATGTGGTGGGTGCTAATATTATGTGGAAGGAATACAAAAATTGTTCATGGAACAATTGTGGTTCTCAGGAGAAAGTGGAATGTTGTGATGGATACACAGCATTGGAAATTGTTGTAAAATGGATGATAAGATTTTATAGATTTATTTTCCTATATAATAGAGAATAAAAACTTTATTAGTTAAGATAAAATATGATAATAACAGATCATCGTTGTGGAATAATATTTGGATAATTATGAAGAGTTTTCAAAATATATTATTATGTAGGGAAGATTTTGTAAGAAGAAATTCCACAATGGGAAGTGGTTTCAGAATAAATATACCCCATAGGATGAAGTGTCCTTTGGAATATGAGATGTATTTAGGGTTAAGGAAAAGAAGTTCAAGGAATAAGGGATTTAGCAGAAGTAGAAGAGGAACATAAAGGTGGTACATGGAATCTGAAGTAGTATGTATAGCCGAGGCAGTTAGCGGAAGAAGATCTATCTGCATAGCATTCCATCTACACAGTACATACCGGGAATATAAGGTATGCAGAGGAGACA
The DNA here is from genome assembly GCA_963277665.1 of Viscum album. NCBI lineage: Eukaryota > Viridiplantae > Streptophyta > Magnoliopsida > Santalales > Viscaceae > Viscum > Viscum album. Next base: position 1,464,379,843 of record OY728135.1, on the reverse strand, counting down.
TGAATGTTTGTGGAGGATGTTGATCAGTTCACTGAGGTATAAAATAAGTTTCAACTTGTTTTTGGGTAGAAAATTGAATAATTAGTTTGAAAGATAAAATTTGTAAATGTTGATCAAGAAGCAAAAAAACATTGAATTACCATATACTTTTTGAGGGGAAGCACACAAACTTGCAGATTGTTTTCCATGTTCTAAACATGTGTATAGTATATCCTACTCATTGTATTGCATATAAAAGGATTTTTTTTCTAGTGGATTTTGCGTTATTGGATGGTTTTTATACCATACCAAGGACATTGCTACTCTTGTTGAATAGTGAACCATGTTAAATCTTGTGTTCATGTGGTTGTGTTTTCGGACCATGTTCAATATAGAAGACAATATTTAATAATATGTTAATATTTTGAGAACAATAAAGAAACACAAAAGAAAAATATATCCTGGATTCACACTCTCCCCCTCTCGGTGATACACAGATCAAGATTGGGAAACCTGAATTGGTATCAGAGTGACTTGTTCCCATAATTTCTTATTTACTGAAGTTTTGAAGATATGTTGTGATGGAATAACTGAATTATGGGAATAGTATATGTATTTTGATATTTTATGGGAATAATTATCAAACCTAGAAAGATTTAATGGTTCCTTATCTTATTCTTATTAAGTATAAAGTTCTTAAAGCTACGATACATATATTTATTAATATTGATGATAAGGTTCCTCTTATACCTATTGATAATAATAATATTGAGAATGAAGGAAGTGATGAAAATTCATTAATCTCAACTCTTTTGGAGAATGAGTTTTTAATATTGAATGGTCTTGTTATAGCTAAAGGCATCTAGTATATGCTGAAGAAATATATGAAAGAATTACAAAAGTGTATAAGGAAAAACTACAAATCTGGAAGCTTGTGAATGATTGCATTAAAATTGGTGACTCTGAATCCATAGGGGACTTTCTTACCTAGGTAAATGACATTTTCAGAAAAATAATAAGTCTTGGTGAAAATATGGAGGATTCTATAGTAGTTGAATTTTTTTTGGAATTATACCTAAGAAGTATGATTCTAATGTTTCTCCATTGGAAGACAGATACCCTGAAACATTATCTCAAGATGATTTTTATAACACTCTTATAACATATGAAATAATAAGGGAGAATACTATGAAGATAAAAACAATATTATAGATTTTTTTCAAGGATACAATGTATGATATGTTGGATAATATTCTTAATGAAGATGAAGCTGGTGAATCTGATTCTAAAGATGAGTATTATAAAAAATTTGATGAAATTATATACTTATTTTCTAATAATGTAAAAAGAGGCACATGGAAATAAAAATGGAATCATTCCTCATTTTGTTTTGAATTTGGAGTCATTGGTAATTTTGCGGCTTATTGTTCCTAATTAAAAAGATGAAGAAGATAGTGATGAAGATAAAAGAAGGCCAATAAGGTTATTGAATAAATAATGTGATAAAGATAAATATTATAACAGAGGTGAGGAAAAAAGTTTCTTTAAATTAAAAGGACTAATATTTTATTTCAAAAGATGATGACGAAGTGGTTATTGAAGTTGACTCTGAAAAATATGTATCTAATAAAGCTATAGATAATACAATTATTACATCAATGAATAATGAAGATTATGAGATAAGTTGTTCGAATGGAGAAGAAACTCAACTTGAATATCATCTAAAAGAAGACTAGAAATAATTATTTAGAAAGATCATAAGGCTTGTGACATTAAACCAGAAGTGGACAAATTAAAATCCCTCATAAAAAAATCAAGAAGGTTTTCTTGATGAGAAGTTCAATCTTTTAAAAGAGACTGATGATCTGAAGATATATCTTAGGAGTGAAAAGAATCATAATGAACAACTCGATATAAAACTAAAATAAAAAAGAAAAATATTTTGAACATGTCCAACTAAAACCATCAGAAGCCCAAGAAATTAATATAATATTCAAAAACACAATATCTAAAGTGGGTGAAATTTCTGGTATGAATAAATTAAATAAGTATAATCAAAAGTTACTTTTAATGGTTGTGAATAAAGATAGAACTAGTTTTGATATTAATGAACTTGGAAAGGTTATGTATGTTGAAAAATTATAAGTATCTAAAAAAATTATTTTAGAAAAATCTATTTCACTTCTTGTTCTTAAATGTTTGAACAAAAATCTATGATGAATAATAATGTTACAATTTAAAACAAGAATATTGAAGGTATTCAGTGCTCTGTTAAGAAGGTTGTTGAGAAGAATGTTCACAACTCCAGTTAGTATTGCAGTTTCCGAGCGAAATATTCATTCTATGGTTACTGTTGTATTATGGTAGGTTCAGATACATGGGAAATATTTTTTCCTTTAACCAAAAGCAATACTAATTTTCCATATGTTATTGAAGAAAATTTTTGAGGGGTATTCAGTCCTCTAAAAAGAAGAAGTATTAGAAAATAGTTCATAAGAAAACTAAGAAGGCTGAAGTGAATGTTAAGAATAGGTACCAACAATTAGAATCATATTTTGAATAATCATAACAACCTGGACATCTTGCTATGTGATGTCATGTATTATTTCTGTCACAACAAAAGGTTCTTATAAAATCTTATAAGGTGGAGGTGATGAATGAAATGGATGAACAGAAAGATTTTGTGGTCGAAATTGTTTTTAATGATACAAAAATAGAATATCCATGGACTCTTGATAGTTGGTGTTCTTATCATGTGATTGGAAACGTAATGATGTTGAAGAATGTGATGTACTTTAGAGAAGAAGTGGTGACATTTGGAAATGATGAATCTGTAAAGATCAAAAGAGTTGGATCAGACATTATCAGGAATGAAAATATGAAATAAAGGAAAAAATTATATGTTGATGGGTTAAAAACAACATGTTGAGTGTTTCAAAATTCTGTGACGAGGGTAACAAAGTAATCTTCAAGAAGGATGGTTTTTTTTAAAATGTGATGATGATGGAATGTAAGTCACAATAGGCCAATATGAAAATAAGAAATTATTCTATGTTGGTAAAATAAAAACCTCTTATTACTAAGGTATAGTGAATGAAAATAATTTGTGGCATAAAAGGATGGGACATATGTGTCAAACAAACATGAGTAATTTATCAATACAATGTAGAATCTGGTATATTCTTGGTATCTAAACAAGAAGAGACTGGTGTTGCACTACTTGTTAGAGAGGGAAGATTACCAATAAGGAACATAAGAGATTTGACAGTTGTTCAAAATGACGCCTAGAACATATTCAGTTACATATTTTCGGGCTATGGAGTAAGAAATAATAAAATGGGGAAAATTACTTCATCACTTTCATTGATTACATTACTCTCATTACCTATGTTATGTAGATCATACATATGTAAGATGCTCAAAAAATAAGTAATTGTTTTGAGAGGGTAGTAGAGAAATAATGTGATTAGTCAGTGAAGAAGAAAAGAACAAATAATGGTATAGAGTATAATAATAATGATTTTAAAAGTTATCTTCAAATGCATGGAATTTATCCTGAGTTTAGTTCACTATACACACCACAACCAAATGAGGTTTCTGAAACAAAAAATATAAGTCTCCCAGAAATGGGGAGAACTATGTTATTTGACCATAGTCATTCTTATTTTTATTGGAGGAAATACATGAACTTTAATATCTATATTTAGAACTGATGTTTCTACAGGCTGAATTATTATACGAATCCTTATAAAATTTTCTATTGAAAAACTCCATGTTTGAAATAGATAAGAGTTTTTGGGAGTCCATGAATTATATAGAAGAAAGGTAGAAACCTTGAATGGTTTTTGCAGAGAGGATATGAGGTAATTTTTTCGGGATATTCTCTAGAAGTAAAAGTATAGAGTTGATTCAATATTGACATAAGAAGAGTTGTTTATTATTACGATGTTGAATTCATTGAAAATTTTGAGGAAGAAAAAAAGTCTTATGCTAATGTGGAAGTTGAGTAAGATAAATAATGTTTTGTTAAAAAATCTAATAATGATTCCAATAGAGGTAATCCATCTATAAAATAATAATTAGGCTCCAAAATTTAGAGTGGTGATAATGAAATTAAAACATCCCATTCTTGGATGAGGGAGAAAGTTGAGGCTCAAAACATTATTGGAGATCAATATCAACGTGTTCAAACCAGAAGAACCACGAATGTTGTTACACATATTCTATTTATTCAAAAGTGGATCCTAATGATGTCAATGAAGATTTTGAGAAACCATAATCAGTTTAGTATTTGAATGAAGATCTTAAAAATATTGAATATAATGATTCATGGGAACATCTTCCCAAGGAAAACTACAATAATGTTATTGGTTAAAAATGAGTTTTTCTGAACATGTTGAAATAATAAGGTGAAGTGATAAGGAACAAAGAAATATTACTGTTCCATGCTTACTCATAGAATAAAGGAATTGATTTTTATGTAACCTTTTCTCTAGTGGAAAGGTTCAAAAAAATCAGAATCTTTTTTAATTTTGCAGCAATATAAAGTTAAAATATCATTAAAATGGATGTTAAATCAGCATTCATGAATTTTTATATTTATGAAGAAGTCTACATTGAACTAAATTTTGGATTTGTTATAAGGAAATATGAAACGTATGTGTACAGGTTGAAGAGGGATTTGAATAGACTAAAATAAGCCATGAGGGCATGGTATTCAAAATCAGTTACTTTATCTAAGAAGATGAATTTTAGGAATGGTATAGTTGACAATAATATGTACATCATGAATGTTAAGAGTTCCCTCTAAATATAATTTTTTTATGTTGATGAAATTATCATTACTGGGAATGATAAACGGTCATGTGAATTATTATCTTAGGAGATGAAGAAGTTCTCTGAGATGTCTATGATTGAAAAAATGAAATACATTCTTTGGATGAAAATATTACAGAATTAAAACCACATTTTTCAATCTCAAAAAAAGTATATGAAGGGAATTTTTAATTAGTTTGGCATAGAAAATTTAAAATAATTTTCCACATGAATTTCACCAGGATCTAAGATGTCTAAATAGAGGGATGGTAATGAAGATGACCAAAAGGTGTTTTGAAATCTGAATGAAGGTCTGTTATATTTGACTTCCTAATGATTCAATATTGTCTATCATGTTACCTTTTGTGGATGATTATAGAACACTCATAAGGAATCACATTTTATATCTAGACGATGAATTCTCAGATATATCATAGGAATAATAAATTTTGGAATCATGTATGATGGATTAGAAAATATTGATATGTTTGGATATTCAGATGTTTATTGGGAAAGAAACATTGATGATAGAAGATCCATATCTGGTGGAGTTTTCCTTATGGGAAAACTTTGTTTTATATGTCATACAATGAAATAGAATTCAATGACATTAAGAATTTCTCAAGATGAGTGTGTTGTTGCCGCTGAAGCTTCTACCCAACTTATTTGGATGAAGATTGAGTTAGAGGATCTAATTGCTGAAGTAATGTTACCCTTGCTAATGGTTTGTAGGATATAATATTTATCAGTTCCAGATAAGATGAATAAGTGGATAATCTAGGGGAATAATCCTGAGGTGATGAGGATTTGTTGGAGAATGACGAGGAAGAACTAATGAAAATATTTTATAGTTACTACTTTTGAATTGTATGGTTCGGCTATCAATAATTCATGTTTCCAACAATGAGTTATCACATGAAGGATTAGAATAGTGTATAACTAATCCTCTTCTTATGGGTGAAAAGTTTAATGAATTATTAATATCTATTATCAAAAAAATAAAATTTGTGAGATTGTAGGGACAATTTTTTTGGAAAAAGCATGTTGGAAGAGTTTTCTTTTTTAGAATATTATCTGTTTTTGTTAAAAATTATAAATAAATTCACTTTGTAAAAGACTTGGTATATCAGACAATGCTTTGTTGATTTGTTTTTAAAAAAATTTCATATTTTTCATCATGAACTTGTGATAAAAGGAATTTAAAGAAAAAAGGAAGCTGAGATGATTCTAATCATATTATTTTTTTTAAATAATAGTGTTGCTGGAACTATTTGCTGACCACATACCATGTTCATGGATTGGTTCACAGACATCATATGAGACAATTGGATCGGTATACAGAGCAATTATTGAAACCGAAAATGGTTTGTAGATAATTTGTACATGGAATTCTAGTGGTATGGGGAAGGGTTACAATTCATTGACAATATTAGTATATGGTGGAGGCTCATAGTATGCGTATTGCGTACAAAAATGGTTTCTTGAATAATTGTGGTTCGTAGAAGAATGTGGTATGTAGTGAAGTTTTTACCAGATTAGAAAATTTTGTTAAAATGAATTATTTGATTTTGTAGATTAATGATAATATATAATGGAGACAAATAACTTCATTATATAAGATTGAATTTTATAATAATAGATCATCACTGTAGAAGAATTTTTGGAGAAGTTTGAAGAGTTTGCAGAAGAGTATTCCACGTATGAAGGAATTCATGGGAATAAATTCCAGAAAGAGAAGTGGTTTTTAGAAGAATGATTACGTATAAGATGAATTGGTACATGGAAGATAATATTGTTCATGGATTAAGGGGAAGAAATTCGTAGAATTAAGGATTCCATAGAGGTGGAAGCAGTATGTGGAAATGGAAGTAGTATGTGGACTGGATGTAGTTTGTGGGAGACGAGGTTTCTCTGTAGCATTTCCACAACACGGTATATGAAGAACAATGACAGTATGTGGAAAATACATAACAGATCATGGGGGAGTCTTGTATGTTCATGTAGGTATGAAAGATGTTTCTATTGGCTTCTTAGTAGAAAAAGGATGAATTATTTTGGAAGATAAAATTTGTGATTGCCGATCAAGAATCACTAAAACATTGAATTTCCTTATTTGTTCTAAGAGGGTGTATACACTCTTTCAGGTTTTTTCCAAGTGATACATGAGTGTAAGGGTATATCCTACTCATTTGTTTCCACATCAAAGGATTAATTTCCATTATATTTTTTGTTATTTTATTGTTTCTATACCATACGAAGGACACAGCTACACTTATTGAGAAGTGAACCTTGTAAGTTATTGTATTATTGTAGGTGTGTGTTTGGTTTATGTTCACCAAGGAAGAAACTCATTAACAAGAGTTTAAGTTTGTTTTAAAAAAACAAATACGAAAAAGATATCACTAATTCACCCCTCCCCCTCATAATGATACATGGATCCTGACTGGGAAACTTCATGTTATATATGAAATTTATTATAATAAATATATTTTTATAAATATGAATAAAATCTAACTATTATTTACTTGTGGATTAGGGTCGAATTATAAATCACAAAATCTCTTTTTTCACTTATTTTTTTCATCATATTTATTTTCTTTTTATTTAATTTGATCTATTGAAGAAGGGTGTTGAATTGTTGTGATTTGGATGCACTTCCACATTCCAGTTATAGATATTTGGGTATGAGTAAACTCAATAACATATTATCACTTTTATATATCTTTGTATTGTTTTTAGAGGTCTTATTTGTAGTATGCCTCCCCTATTAATAGTTAAAAAACAATATATTACAGAAAGATCAATATTTAAAAAATAGTGAATTAAAAAAAATAAAAATATTCATTATGTTCCATTGATCCTCCCAAAAACATTATTTTATAAAAAATATAACAATAATTCTCTAAATCAATCAAAAGTTTTTAGTTCTTAAAAATACAATAGTGTTTTTATATAAAATTCCATAACTTTCTGTGCACCCAATAATATATGGTTCATGTTTATCAACTTGATGTTAATAAATTTTCTAACAAAACACATTTTACTATATATCCATGATAAATGGAAGTAAATGTGATTCGTTTTGAATATCTTATATTTCTCTCATGGTCCTTCTCTTAGATCATTCTATAAAAAATACCATTTACTTCCTTTCTGAGTCTATAAACATATTCAATCCCGATTGAGATGGTGATTAATATCATGAAATTTTAGTTTTCATTTTTTCATCTCCATTGAAAGTGTTGAGGTATAATGTAAATAATTATTCATATATAAGGATATAGTAATAAATTTTCATTAAATACCATTATAATATTTGAAAGATTTATATTTTATATATTTATATATATAAAATTCCTTAAAATCATGTAACAGTTCTTTCCATTATTATTTTTTGAACAAAAAAATGTATCCTCCATGTATACAATGACATATAAGGGTTGATAAATATCGTCAAATAAATGATCTAATTATCATAAATATTTAAAATAATTTATATTATTTTAAATATTATTTTTTCTTCATGGTCTAAATTTTCGAAAAACCCTCACTTTTATTTCCTTTTATTCTTTCACTAAAATGTTTTAATTAAGAAACAAGATCCGGATTAATAAATGTTATGTTTATTTTTTAATTGATCGAAAATTATTCAAATTGTAATAAATAATCTTATTATAGGTTATTTCCATATGATAATAAGGATTAGTAACATTATAAATACCCATAATAATATTAATATTCTCGAAGGAGTTCTATGAAATATTCACTACGTCAACATGACCTTGAGTTCCCATAGAATAGTCATTTCCCACAACCTTATCCTTACAATAGAATATTATTAGACGATACACTTTTAATATTTTTTTTCATTTATTTTATTACATAATAATATGTTTTTTAGTTGAATTAATCTAATTGTGGTTTTTTGTATGAGTCATGGTGTTTAGTTTAGGGTGTTGACCATGGGTCTAGGTTAAATTTCATCTATAGGTGGCTCATCATGGAACAAAACATGTTTTTATACCATAAATAGGGATATGTAGGGTATAATCACCAAAAGAAATTATCATTACAATGATTGGGTTATCATAAGAAAATTGTTTGACAATGTATGCGATTCATTTTCTAAAATCATGTGGATGAAACAAAAAAGAGTAAAACATTATTGTGTAGTGATTTCTATATATGCTTAAAGATTTATGTCGATAGAATAAATCATATTGAAATGTGTAGATTTCACCAATGTGAAGGCTACACAATGTTTAAAATGATATAAATGTCATTGGATATTCTGCATTCAAGGTGGGATTTTCTTGGATTTTTTCAACAATTGGATGTATTTGGGATATGAGGGGGTGGTTCAATATGAACTCCTAGAGGAATATGTTCGATGTTTCTTCCCTGGAAGGCATATTTCATTATGTCCATTATATAAGTCTATAATTTAACACAATGTGAGGCATGTCACACCATTATTAGAGTCTTTAGGTCAAAGCAGTTATCAATGAGTCATTTTTATTCACATTGAATTATTATAAATAATAAAATTCTAAAAAAACTGGAATTTTTGCATTTCCACTAATATTTTAGACATTACCAATTCAAATTAGGTTCCCCTATCATTTACATGTTCATCATCCATTTTCTAGACATGTATCATAGATTTAACTGACTATATGGTTTTATTGTGTTATGATTCACTTTCTTCCTCTTTATATTTTTTCCAAAACATTTTTATAATATGTTATATCATTATTCAATAATTTTCTGAATTTTTCTAGATTGATGGTTTTATTCAGTTTGGCCAAATTTCTTCTAGTGGTATAATTAGGAATTATATTATCATTTAAATATAGTTCAAACTTGTCATATTACAATGGTAAAATCAATTTTCAATTTTTATATGCCATGGGGGTAGATATACCATCTTTTCTAGAAGTAATAATACAATATAATTGGTTTATTTAATGACATTATAATAAAAATATATTTTTTCGAGAAGAAATCATATGTAAAATTGGGGATAAAACCACGGTCACCATGGGAGGTGTACGTGTACTTATTATTAAATTCATTTTTAGGACGAACCATAGAGGTTAATTTGTGAATATTTTCCCTAGTGAGAAAAATATTAGTGCCTTATAGTGTCTTCATGCACTATTAGAAATTAAGAACATCCCCATTGAGCTATACCTATAGTTTATTGAAACAATGCCTTAATCATGAAAGGAGTTTACAAATACCCATTGTTTATGTAAACTATGGGAATAACACATTTATATGAATGTTTTTTAAATGGTTACTATAGTGTCCCACACCCCCTCCCACCCTACCACATTCACACGTCATGGTAAATCAGCCCTCCCCTAGATGGCGGTTTGTTTGTCTCAAAGGAGTGATGATATATGCCTCTCATCAACTATGGTTCACCTATGATTCTGTGATTATTTTACTCTTTTATTTTTTGATAGTGAGGTTCAAATTCGTTATCTATTGTGCTGAATTTTTTTTCATTTTAATTCATGTATAAAAAACAAAACAATATATAGTTATGTTATGATTATTTAAAATTATTTTATATAAGATTATTTGTGTGTGAATTTTTAATTTTTGTATTTTTTTGGACTGTAATTTATATGACCCTTTATTATAATATTATTGTGTATTTGTGTATATAATTTTATTTTTCATTTTTTATTTAATATCAGAGTAATATTATATTTATACTTTTTTGTGGACATTTTTTTTAATTTCATGAATATTTTTTATGATTTTACATTTCATTATTACGCATATATGGTGTTAACAAGGGTATTTTACCATTTGGGTATTACTTACGAGGTATGATGATATTATCAACAATATATACCCCATTTTCTCCAGGTTATTGGGATTGAATTATAAAATGGAAATGTAAAATTTAGTTGAGGTTATGAGGATTTGATATGCTCTATGAAATTGAGTTTGAGGAGGAACATTTAAAAAATTGGTAAGCTTTTTTATGGGATGTTTTTTACTAAACTATTCTATATAGTTATTTAAATGTTTATCAAAAGCATGAAATTTTTATGTTCAAAAAATTGTAAGGTTTGATAAATTTGATTGATATTGATTATTACCTTTTTTTTATTACATTAATTCAGTTATTTTTTCATATTAGTTTCTAGATATGAATCTGTTGGAATTGATTGAATATATAAATGGATTTATTATTAATTGGAGGTTAATTTATTATTAATGAAACATAAAGATATCATCCGTATATTTTTTTGTATGTAGTCTCTTCCATACATCTATATTCTAATAATACTCCTATAAGGTGACTACACATGATTTCTAATATGGAATAAATTTATAAATGATTATGTTTTAGAATATGGATGTTGATTATTTCTTGGTTATTTTGGTATATTAATTTTTTTAATAGAATGCTACATTGGGATAAAAAATATTTTAATTTTTTTCATGATTTTTCTTACTCATTATTTTTTTGTTTTGTGACCCTTTAATATTTTAATAATTTTTTTGATTTTTTATGATTCTTTAAATAAAATATCTTAATGTATTATTTTCATAATTTTATAAAAATACATCATGTAATATTTAAGTATTTTTGTTTAAAATGATGTTTAATTATTAAATTAATATCATTATATAATTTATTCCATTAATGACATATGTTTGTGATTATAAAAAAATTGGAATTATAAATGAATCCTTTCATATTATAGATCAGTATTTTTTCATATCAAAATTTGTTTTTCATATATTAAATCATATATCTTTGATTATCGAAATATTTATTATATTTTTGGATATAGTTGTATTATTTTAAAAAACCAAGTTTTTTTTAGTAAATTTATATTAAAATTGGTTGTATAGGAAAATTTAATTAATATTTACATTGTTTATTTGAATATAATTTTTTTCCCGATAATAGACTGCATAGAAGATAGATAAATCATATTGATTAAATTTCGACCATGTTTCGAATGAATATTTATATTATATTGATATTTCATTAAATAATGATTCAGATATAGGTTGTATAATGTTCCCAATTTATAATTGTCTCAAATGAAAATGGTTTTGTTAGAGAAAATATATATACCATAAACAAATATGGATTTCAATAAAACTATTACTTTTGGATTCATAATAGATAGATGAGATAGTCTTATACTATTCATGAACAGAAACAATGAATTGTTAATGGGAATTTCATATTTTATTGGTTCAAATTGTGAATACTTGTGAGAAAAATAGTATACTTGTCCAAGAAAGATGTGATATCAATAAACATGTGTAAAATACTAAAGTTAATGATAATGAAATAGTGAAAAAATTAATGGATAATTTCATTACTCTAGAATATCCGGAATGTACTAAAATAAAAATTTTGTAATTCATAATGTCATTATACCTTGAAAAAACCATGTTTGTAATTTCAAATACCACCAATGATTATATAATTACTATTTATAATTCATTTCTTCTTGAAGGTGATGATATTCCATCAATCCATTATATGGAAAGTAATTTAAAGAAGAAGCTTAGATTTTCTACTCCTAAAATTATTTTCCTTTTCAAAATATGATAGTTTATTTTTTTAAGGGAAAAAAGATGATATGAATGTATGTTAATAATGTAGCCCATCTAGATGGAAGGAGAATATAGAAGAAACACCACCTCTCATGCTATAGAGATTCATCTTGAACATTCTATTGATTCCCAGACCAAAAAATATATTCGTGTTGGTAGAAATCTCATCTAACATTTGACACTATGATATTGAGAGAATTACTTGTAATAGATATATGGTTGATTCTGCATATGGATTATCATGGAAGGAAATTAATGAAAAATATCTCTATTTTTAAGATAAATATATTAATGTATGGTTCTGTGTATTTGAGGACGGTTTTAATATGTTTGGTTAAATGAAAACTAATCATGACATGTGTCGTACTTTTATTCTTATTCATAAGTTTTCCCCATGGATTTGTATGAAAGAACCATTATCTTTATTAATTATAGCAATATTGGTACCTTATTGTCATGGAAATTATATATATATCTACATTAAACCGTTAATAAGAGAGTTGAATTAGATTTAGGATAATTGTGTATGTACATTCAATGAATCTATAAAAAATATATTTCTTATGCGTGTTTCCATTCTATGGACTATAAATGATTACCCTAATTATAATATGAAATATAGTTGGACCATGAATGTAAAATTATCATATCCTTTTTGTATGATGAATAATTAATCATGAATGATTAAATATTTTCATAGTTTCAGTTTCATTGGTCATAGTTGATTCTAGATAATGGATCATCAATTCATGAAAAATAGTCAATGGTTTGATAATATCGTTAACATTGAACAACCACAAAAAATATTTCATGAATTGATATTCTTAATGAATTTTAAAAAATCATATTTTCATTATTTCATGTTTATACAAAATTCAAAAAGAGTACGACTTTTGACATTGATTCCACATTTAAATGAAAAAAGAGAAGTATCTTTCTTGAGACTCTATATTTTCCTAAAAATTTTTGTTTCCTTGTTTATATATTATTCACATTAATAAAAATATATGTAAAATTTTTCATTCAGTTTTTTTACATATAAAAGGGAACAACAAATATTAATTCTGATCTCAATGAGACTTGTGGGATTAGGGTATTCAATTATATCTATATAATGTCCGTATTAGTGAAAGCAAGTTGAAAGCTTCTTATTCTTCTTTTGTGATGAAACATTTATAGAAAAATAAATTTTTAGTTGTATTGTAAAATATCATAGTTCATGAGGGATATTATAGAAACATATCTAAACAAATAAATAGAAGGTATTTTAATTGAAAAACTTGTAAAGCACATGATTATCACATCATTTTTATGAATTGATTCTAACAGAAATCCATAATTTTGTATCCAATAATATAAATTTGATAGTGATTCTCCAATTCTATATTCTAAAGACCCCCCTCTTAGAGGATGTCAAAGTATTTCTGGATAAAAATGATTCATTATGTTTTATTATATATTGTATGAGTTTGAAATAAAATTTCCTCTTTCTTTTTTCACTTTCATGGTTCATCTAATAGTTTATCATCCATCTAAAACACTTCTTGGGGGATCTGTCATGTTTAGGTTGATCTATCTTGTTGAAATAAATATGTAAAGAATGAAATTATATGTCTAAAATAAGAATCATCCTAAATAATCCATCATGAGAAGATATATGGCGCAAGAATGAATGGATTTCTTTCAATATATTTACATGATGTGAGAATAAAACGTAAATGGACAATGAGAATGGAAGATGAGAAGTATGGGGAAATTGAGAACTAAGTTCCATCACTGCCAAATATAAGAGAAATTTTGGGGTCATAAACATTGCCTATAGTGATCATAAAAGATCATGATATGGAACATAAAAAATTTCCTAATTAACTTTGGTTTCTTCGATAGTTATATCGTGTATGTAATTTGAATATTTACATGTTCTCCAATAAAATATCATTTCACATTTTAATTAAACAATTATTACCATTTTCTACTATGAACATAAAAAATGATATGTGGAGTTCATTGATCTTTTATAATGAGAAAAAGATATTCTTGTCATATCAAATAGTATTTTATATTGTTAAAATGAAATATATGAGAATTAAATTACTCAACATAAAATATAGATATTAAATGAATTGTGTTATTCATATATATTTTTAATGTATTGATTTTACCTCTCTAGTATTTTTTCTCATTAGTCATTACTCTTAGATTTTGGTCTAAATTATTTGGTTCATGAATGAAGATCCTTAAAAATAAATGTGTATATATATTTTACAACTGATCGAGTGGGGAAAATGAGAACCCAACAAGACATTATTATGTTAACTAATAAAAATGAACATTATTTCAATGCATCAGATAATAGGCATCCTTATGAAAATGTGTCTTATTATGGACATATTGATAAAATATTGTTATTGTATTACTACTCTCATGGTAAAATCACTATGAGAAAATTTAAATTGTATGATATAATGACAAAACATGGTTCATTTATTGATGATTGTGGATTTATAGTTATTTAAATGATATAATTCCTGACTACTAATGAACCCTATATTTTTTAATAATTTGAAAACCATGTTTTTTATGTTAAATATCATCAATTAAATGATTAATTTTTTATTAATAAAGTAATAAAAAGAAATATTTTCATGATATTTGCGATGAAATAAAAAACATTGACTCCCTAATTATTGTATTCCAAAATATTGATGACTCAAATTGTCCCATTGTGAGAGTTGATGTTGATCTTGATGTAGGGGTGAAAGTATAATGAAGCAACCATATATATTCACATTTAATTTAGTTTAATATGAATGTGTTTCTCAAGTAGGTATTATTTTAAGTTAATTAATTTATTTATAGTTTGTAATGGTATATTTTTTAGTATTTTCTGGTTTTGTTTAGTTTATTTCGACTTATTTCAATTCATAAAACTGGGTTTACAATAGGATTTCAAAAAATATATAACTTTCTAAACGATGTGAGGATATTTTATAAAAATTCATTGAATTATAATTTGTAATCATGATTTATGAACACTAATCATAAAAATATTTACATTTTATTCATATGCATATTATGAAAAAAAAATACTAAAATAATTGAATGAAGTGATTATTTGATATTGATCGAAATACCTGGGATTGTAGGTTACCTACTCTACTTCCCTTGGTGAGTATATTAATTGTAATATATTTATTATACAATACAGATAATTTAATGTTCATATTCGTAAAAGAATTTTTTAGAGAGAATCAATTGAACCATAATTGATTCCTATTCATCATACAAGCATGGGTCCAAGTGGGGGGGTGCTCTAAGAGCTTGACAGCACACCTGTCGTACTCATTCCCACCATGACCTGCCAACCCACACCTCCTCCACCACACATTTATATCCTCAAAATTACAGTCTTGTGATGTTACCACCCATTCCTATATCATCATCTCATTTATATTATTCTCCCCATATTATGTATACATCGCTACAAGGGATTTTTTCACCTTCACCATATCTATATCCTTTGATGTGTCACAACCCCTTCCACATATATCCTTCTATGACTATGTCACCTCTATTTACTATTATCCAAGAAGTATCTTATGATTTTCCCCATCATATTATACTATAGTTCATTTAGATCACGAAGAGAATGGATTGGAATTGGGACATCCTTCATAGGCTACTGATTCAGTACAAACAACAAATCCCTCAAATAAAAATATGAATCCTACATTTGGTTTTGTATTTTAATTATTTCAAACTATATTACATAATTTTTTCCTTATATACATTGTATTATTTATTATTATTTATTCATTTTATCTTATTTTTTGGGGTCTTCTAGTAGGTGACAAGGCTGCACCCTTATGGTTGAAGTATATAATTTCCAAAAATAAATATTGGTGGATTGTAATGAATAAAATCATATGATAGGTTAAAATACTAGGAATTGTAGAAGTTTTTGAGGACCGTTATACATGTAAAATGATGTCATTTTAATGAAACATGTCTCTTGGAGGCATATATTTAATGGCCTCAAGGAAACAAGAAAGGGTGGATATATAGGTGAGAATATTTGTTAAATTTTTTTCTATATACTTTTTTGTATTTGTGTGAATTAATATGTTCATTGTACCTTTAAATTAATACTCATGACTAAAAATAAAATAGAGTTTAATTGTTGATAGATATTAAAGAGTTCTAGGATCATATATGTTTTAATTATATGTTTTCTGTAAGAGTAGAGTCATTTATGATTTAGAGGGTGTACCAATATTCCTTGAATATAAAACAAACAAACAAATAAATTATTTAATATTGGAAGAGAGATGAGTTTAAGGGATTCAAAATATTTAATTCTTTTAATAAATTAATTTAATTCTAATTACATGAATTTATTTTTTGTTTTTAGGATGTGTCAGGAAAAAATAAAGATGGAAATGATTCAATGACTTGTTTTCATACTTTTAGGATCATAATAATATTCAACCACTATAATTTCAAGGTACATAAATATGAATATAAATAATATATTGATTTATAGTTTTACATATTTATATTTCTAATATGAATTTTATGTTTTATTATCATTACTCCCATTATGATAAGGACATAAATATCCATTTTAAATGGACTAATGTCTAGTTGGGAAAATTTTTTTAGGGGCCTAATGGCCAAAATTTCTAATGGATTTTGAATAATTTTTCATTTAGAATAATGTCCTAATAGCCTAATGTTCAATTGTCCCATAGGAATATTTTCCTAATAGGGTAGTGGGAAAATTGGCCTAATTCCCTAATATTCAAATAGACTATTGTTGTAGCATGAAAATGTATTAATGGATGAATTGCCTCCTTGCATATTGGCCTAATGTTCATATGTATGAGTCTCAAATTTTCCCAATGGAAAAATGGAAAATCGATTAATTGTCTTAATATCCTAATGCTCTAATGGACAATTTTCTTAATGGAAAATATGTCCCATGGCCTAATGGCCTAATAGCTAATCGGCCTAATAGCCTAATGGCCAGTTAAATAATTGGAATAATGGAATAATAGACTAATTTTCCAATTATAAAATTGACCTAATTTTATAATATCTTAATGTCTAATTGGGAAGTGGACTAATGGAATAATGGATAATTGGTTTTATTGGAATAATGGCCTAAAGTCTAAATAGCCCAATGGTGTAATGGACAAATGGCCAATTGTCCTAATGGAATATTGAAAATTGGCCAAATGGTATATTATCCAATTGGACCAATTGACTAATATAAAATTTGTCTAGTTTCCTAATGTCGTAATGACCCATTTGCTTAATTGAATAATGGACAAAAGGCCAAATGTGGAAATGGAATAATGACCTGATGGCCAAATAGACAATTAAACTTATGGCCTAATTTTCTAATGGAATAATGACCTAATGTACTAATGTAAAAATTTATTATGTCTTAATAGAGTAATAGAAAATTGGAATAATTAACAATTGATAAATTTTGACTACTAGATTGATGGAATAATTGTATAAATGTCCTAATGTCTTAATATCCAATTGGCCCACTGTCCTAATGAAAAATTGTCTAAATTTACAAAAAAACTAATGATCAATTGGAATAATGGTATAATTCAATAATGGTTAATTAGGATCATGTAAAAATATCCAATTGGCCCAAATGTCCTAATTGAAATATTGGATAATGGAATAATAGCCAATTGGCCAATTTTCCTAGTGGATTAATTGTTAATTGTTGAATTGTCCAATTGGAAAGTTGTTCGAATAGATAATTTTGAAACTATTTAATTCTTCAATTGGCCAAATGGCCTAATGACCTAATTTACTAATAGAATAATTGGAAATTGGCCTAATTTTTTAATAGCCTAATGGCATGCTGGCCAAATGGTCTAACTAGAAAATTGGAATTATTATCAAAATACCCTAATGACCTGATTTTTTTAAAGGTTAGGGATGAAGCCTCAATTTATTTTTAAACCAAAGACCCCTTTAGTGTGGGTAGTGGGAGACCCATTACATAGCCCAAAGGCCAAAGGCCAAGTGGACTGAATACAAGACTTAAAAGCCCATTTTTTTCCCAATGGACCCCACGGTGAATAATACTACAACAGTACCCGCGTAGCTACAATACCAACTACAATATAGCCACTACTACAGTACCCACAATATTTCTTCTACTGCTATAGTTATGCTACTTCTATAGTACTTCTATAGGGCCCTGTTATAGTACTACTATAGTAACCTTGAAATTCGTCCCTGCTTGGATTTGTTCCTAGGTCTTTTGGATGCCATGCAGGAGCCTGTACCACTTGGGTATAGGTTCGTTGGCACCCTAATGGCCTAATGTCCAATTGTCAAATTGGAATAATGGAATAATTACCAATTTGATAATTTTTCTAATGGAATAATGACAAAGAATCTTATTGTCCTAATTAGAAAATTTCTAATTGTTCAATTTTATTAATTGGCCTATTGGAAAAATAGATGAAATCGCATAATGGAAAATAGGCCTGACTGAATAATAGAAAATTAGTGTAATGAATAAATGGCCTAATGGAAAGTAGGATTAATTATACAAATATCCAATTGTATTATTGATTAATTTTCCTCATTTCTTAATGGTCAATTGGTATTACGTCTTAATAGCCTAATGTACAATTAGACTACTAGCCTAATATGATAATGGAAATTGGTCTAATGGTAAAATGGCCTAATTTAAAAATTTACAATTAGGATAATAAACTAATAGACTAATTTTATAATGGAAAATTGGCCAATTAAATTAAAGGCCAATTTTAAAAATGGTCAGTTGGGCAAGTGGCCACATATCCTAACATCTTAATGGCTTAACGGCCTAACAGGTTAATTGCATAAAGGCCCAATGGAAAATTTCTCATGGGACTAATTTCCTAATTGAATAATGTACTAACAACCTAAAGGACTAAAAATATGAATGGACTGAATATCCTAAATCTCCTAATAATTTTAAATGGAAAAATTTGTGTATACAGTTAAAATGGCCTATGTGGCCTCATTGGCATAAATGTCCAAAAAGGCATAAATGGAAAATTGGAATATTTTTCTAAAATATACATAATGGAATAGATTTCCTAATTAGGAAATATGTCATAATTCACCTAAATGGCCTAATTATCTAGAGTATGATTGAATTGGCTTAAATAGGAAAAAGTTTGTGAAAATGGACTAATTGGCTAAAATTGGCCAAAAATGCCAAATTGTTCAAAATGTTTCTATATCACTAAATTGTTTTAAATTAAAATAATCTTCCTAATTTGTCCAATATTTCAAAATTAATGGATTAATTGGTCTAATTTTCCTAATTTGCCTAAGTTAGCAAAAATAGCCAAAATGGATTATTTCGCCTGAATGACCTAATTATCTCAATCATCCTAAATGGACTATTTATGCTTATTAGCCAAAATTTCTTAAATATATAAATTGTCTAATTTAACTATATGGACTAAATTTCCTAAATAGAATAAATATATTAATTGGACAAAGTGGATTAATTGGTATAGTCAACATAATTAGCCTATATGGAATAATTTGACTAATGGGCCTAATTGGAATAATTGGCATAAATAGACTAATTTATAATTGTAAAAATGGCATATTGTCCAAATAAAAAATTGACCAATTGGCCAGTTTACCAAAAAACCTATCCTAAAAATGAACCTAATGAAAAAATGATCAAAATTACTAAGTGTCTAAACAACCAAATAATATAACACAAATAGAATTTGACTGAAATGTCCATACAATAGGAATCCATATCATACAAACATTTAGAGTGGATTTTTTTATTGTTTATTTTATTCCATTTGAATTAAATTTCTAATTAAATGTATATTTAGATGCTTCTTCATTTTTTGGAATTTTCAACTGATATGATTTTAATTCATTAAATGTTTATCACTTTATTATAATTCAACAACTATTTTTTATACTAATAAATATCATTCCCAAAAAGTAGCATTGGGATATGAAGATTGGGTTCCTTGTGCAAAATTAATACACTTTAGTAGGAAAAGAGGATGGAAGTGAGGTAAATAAACCATGAAATGAAAATATTTCCATATTTCATATTCATATTTGAAATATTTATATATAATTCCAATTTAAATATCATTTTATATTGTCAAAAGACTACCCTGAAGGTCATCAATTAGAAAGAAGATGAGTTTTTTTTTCAAAGGATCATTTGAGTCATGTATTAGGTGATGATCACCAGGGAAGAGTCTGATTTTGACTTTGGAAAAACATCATCCCCATGAAGGTATTGTCCTCATCATGGTCCTCTCAAAACTATTATACCAACAATATTAAAAATAATCATCTATAAAAATATGAGGATAATAAATTATGATTATTAGAGAGTGAAAAAAGTAAACTGATCACTGTAGAATTTCAGAAATCTATGCTAGTTAAAAGTCCATGAATTCTACAAGATGAGTATACTAATTTGTATTCATGTATAGAATAAATCATTTGTTTATATGATACCCAAGTGATGTCAATAAGTGTTGTAGTGGTGGTCGAGATAATGGTCCTCGAAGCAGTGGTGGTGGTGGTGATCATGATGATGATGCGGGTGATGATGGCGATTATGGTTCTCTATATCATTACATCATAAAGTGGATTTTGATGATGGTTATAAGGATATGGATATTGGTGGTTAGGGGATACTGATCCCCACCATTTTTTTCTTACCATTATAGAGACATGTGGATGTTGTTTAATAACATTAATTGATTTGTTTTATAAATATATACATCTGTTGTTGTATGGTGAATAGTTTAAAAATTATTAAAAGTTATTTGTTGAATTCTAAATATAAAATATATATATTTAATTTATTGTATTGAATGTTTTTTATTTTATTTATAGCTTCATTATGAGATTGTAGGGCTACAACTGAGCAATGGGGACTGGTAGTTATACCCTTGATTCAATGAACCATGGGAATATATTTTCTCCTATGAAAATCTATACCCATAGATCTCAAATCCATGGTTATTGATATATAGACACAGTTTTAAGGTCTATACCCATGATTTTAAAACCATTGTATAGAATATCTTTTTAATAGAGATGGAAAATGATGTCTGGTAATGTGTGGTTAGTATGGTGGTAACCATAGATAAGTATTGTAATGGGTGAAATATATTTTTAATGGGATGCATACCAAATGTAACATATAGATATATAAACATGTTATTATTTATTAGTGTCAGGAAACATAACCCTTTTTCATTGTTATATTATCATTGTAATGGTATAAACATGAAATTATCATAGAAATAATGAATTTTACATTAATGTTATTGAAATAATGACCCTTATTGTGTAATAAATGACAAAAAATAGAATGTGGTTATGGGTTCGGTGTTAATACAAGCATGACTATGTGTGTTTTTATAGAATTTATGATTGGATTTCTGTTGGGGACCAATACGCCAATGAACATATAACTTATTATTGATATTTTTAATAATGATTCATGTTGCTTTCTACCCAAACAAACATTGATTGATGGGATTTGGGTTGGGAAAAAACATCCTATAATAGAAGAAGTATCCTGGATGGGTATGATAATGTGATAACATTCAAGAGTTTACAACTATTTCTCAGGGATGGATTAGTTTAATTTTTTGTTCCATCTAGTAAAACTGTAATGGTAAATGAGTTTCATATAAAAAACAATTATCCCATGATAGCTGATTGGGTTATATATAATGCCATGTAGGATGTGGATTATTTCAATGGAATCAACATGTTCCCTATTGGTAACATTGGCCTTTATGAAATAGTATTATAGTTGATGATGAAATTAATTAATGTTTATAGAATTATGTGTAGACACCATTCTGTCCCTTTTCATGAATATTTGACATGTTCTGATTCAATAATGATATTTTAAAAAAAAATTATGGTTGATCATAGTGGAAATCATGTAATCCAAGGATTTTTTTTCTGGTCCTTTTATCAATAATTATTTAATGTATATATATCTAATTTCACATCATTATGATATATACAGAGTGGATATTAAATTGGTTAACATTATTTATGGCCTACTATGTAGTCACCCTAGATGTGGGAACTATGGATACATGGGGAGAATTCATGGTTTTGGATGTGGATAAATGAAAGGGTCATATGCTTGATGGTTGATCCGTTTAGCCTAACTATCTTTTGAATATAGGTACATCTGAGTTCTTAGAACTATTTTTTCATTATCTCAATTTATTGAAAATTGTAGATATTTTTTGGAAATTTTCTATTTAAAAATTTGATGGGGGTCTATTATTTAATATATGACATTCAAAGTGGTAGAATTATTTTATCATGAATTATGTGGATTAATTTGTATTATTTTTAAATGCCATGCTCTAAATGGTAGATTTTATTATGATATAAGTAATTAATATTTGTTATATTTATACTTATATTTACATATTCAAGGGATATTGTTCCCCAATATTTTATCAAACACTCATATCTAGTTATAAGCCTCTAAAATATTGGGAGGCACGCCTGAGGGACATAGTATTGTTCTTTATTTTTAGTGATCGTGAACATAGAGTAAGAATTAATATAACAAAAAATTTCCTAGATAATCATATAATAGAATTTACTAATAGATATATTTTTCATAAAACTCATAATAATTAGAGAATTATGTGGTTCTGTTACATTTGGGACATTAAAAACATGGGAATCATGGTACTCTGGTATAAAATGAGAATGCTCACTAGGAACATTGGTAATATCTAGTTCAATAACCACCCACTAATAAAACAAACTCAAATCCCATATAATCATATCCTAGATCCCTACCATCCCTATTTGGACCCAAAAATATCTATTAAAATGTGATATAGATTAAAAAATAGCTAACATGGTTACATTAGGATCTAGAGTGACCGCCTAAATAAATGATAAGGAAGAAAATAAATAGATCATAAAGGAAAATAACATTAAAAAATACATCCATTGTATTATTTATTTAAATTTTATGAAGATAATCCCTTGGTATATTGATATATATACAAACTCTCGAAACCTATAAATGAAAAATATTCATAGAAAAATCATATAATTCAGAATCCTATAGATCTGTTATAATAATATAAATATTATTATCTAAAAAGATATATATATTGACCATTGAACACCAATAACATCAGAAAAAACTATGAAATATACAAGTATGTCAATAGAGTCATGAAAAACATTCATTGAATTTCTTAACACCATCAAGAAAATTTATTTTCTATATTTGTTAAATGACCTCAATTCCTTAAACAAAATTTATAATTCCATTAAACAACCATATAATAAAATTGGTTAAATTTATATAAGGATCAAGAACTAATTATTATAAAATAATTATAATTTAAATAAATAGATTTTTATGAATTAATGTACATAGTTCAATAGTAAAAAGTATCTATATGATATTTTATGAGTATGATATAGAGAAAAATGTTTTAATTACACTATGCACATTTTACATTGTGAAATTTTATTATTATTTACTTTTATGAGTATAATATTATTATTCACTATTATACTTTATATTATTCAATTATGCACATTTTTGTTTAATTTACAATATAGAATCCAATTTATTTTTAATTATATTGAAAAATTAAATTTCATTTGAGTAAGAAAGTTAATCTAAAATTCAAACAAGTCAATTTTCATATGATTTTAATTTCATTTCATATAAAAATTAATGGTTTCTTAAGAACATTTAAACCGTGTATTGATGTCCATATATAGAAATTTTGGAAATGAATATGATTCATCTAAGGGAATTAAAATTTATAATTTTAATTAACGTAATTAAAAGATTCTTTTTTCACTTCTTAATTTATGTACAAAAATGCATTTTTTCATTTTATAAACAATGATTTTTCATTTAACAATTTAGTATTATATAAACATTTTTTTCTATATTAATGAATAATATAATTACTTGAGTAATATTTAATCTATTTATTATCATTTTTTTGGATATATATATTTATATGAATGATTTTAGAGATATGAATATACGTGTTTTGGAATGGAATGTTTCCATTTTCCAACATTAACTAATTTTTTAGTTATTGAGACCACCTCAAAAAATAAAATAAATTACTAATTACCTAGTAATTGTTATAAATATTTAAACAATATTTATAATATGAATATAAATAAACAATTTATCATATTTATCAGTGGTTACTAGGACCCTAATAAGTGTTTTTTCAATACTCAATTACACATAAATGTTATGTAATTATTTAAGAACTTAGTTTAATTGACAAAACTTATAAGATATCAAGTTAAACTAAAATGAAAATAATATAAAAAAATTAAAAACATGAACTATAAGGTGAAAATTCACAATATTTAATATAATTTGATTTTTGTTTCTTTTAAAATTAATAATGTATTATTATGTAAATCTCTGTAATTGACTGCTGGTTTTGAGGGTGAATAACATTTTAAAAAATAATTGACTTTATCATTCATCTATATTATTTTCATTATATAATTGTGAGTTTATAAAAAAAAATTTATAATGTCAATAAACAAGAAAATTGCAATATTCCATAAAATATTTAATTAATATATCAATAGTTGAAAATAATTAGTTAAATAATTCATCATATAATGGTACCATCCATAGATGAACAGAATCACAAATTTAAAATAAATTTGAAATAAAAATAATAATAAAATATTAATCATTTTTCATTTGGTTTTAAATAATATTAACTTGTATCCCCAGTTATTATATAGTCATGCCCTCCTATTAAGGAAATCAATAATGTGAAATTATGTAGGCCATAAGTGATAGCCTATGGAAACTATTCTGATGTGAACCACTATAATTTTAGCCACAACCAAAATATATGTTGTAAAATAAATGAAAAATATGAATCATGTAGAATGTAAGATATCACCAATCCTTCAGTCCTAGGATGAATATGGATATTTTATTATCTACAAAATTTACTCATCATTGACATATGTAGATTCATATCGTGTAATATTATTCCTCCAAAATTCTATGCATTTTCATCTAATTTTTTCCATTTGTGTTTTCCTATGGAAATATAACTCCATAATATCTAGTCTTGTAGAGTCAATCATTTCATCTATCTATAATCACATCATTAATTATTAACTCAATATAATTATCTAATTTTAAAATTACATCAAAAAACAAAATTTATTAAAAAAACAAATTAATAAAATCATATTAGATTAAATCCTTACATGAATAAATTTTAATGAAATAAAAATATAAAAATATATTATCTATATAATAAAATTTTAAAACTAATAAATTTATATACCAATAAAATATTTTTCTGATAGGTTTATGCTCACTTAATTGGTGAGATGTGGTTTTTAAAAACATATTTCCACACCATAAATGTAACATCCTGGGCAAATAAAAAATATGACATTCTCATATTTATCTATATTTGTGAATAAAATGTTAATATTACTTTAAAGGTAATGATATGCTCAATGGCGTACCCAATACGCAATAGTGAGTTTCTTTGAAATCTTACGATGCACACTAATAATATAATAATATTATTTTAAATGGTAGTTCATGCCTAGCTGTTGTAATGGTTGGAATGAACAGAATAAACTAAAAAATTATTATATATGTTTGTTAAATATTTTTAATTTTATCCAATAAATTTTAGAGTCTTAAAATGTGAATGAATCCAATTTTAAGTGTAAATATTCTAATATTCTAAAAAAGGTCAATTAACTGCCTTTTGATAGAGAACTACTTTTAAATACCATTTTTGAAAATTTTATATGTTATATTTGACAAAATAAAATCCTTATTTATAATCGGGACATCAAAATTTACTTTTTTTATGTTTTTTGTATTTTTCTGATAAATTTCATTTTTTAATGAATAGTGAATGATGTCGTATTTTAATTTACAACCTCCTTTTAATCTAATTTATTTATATGATCTTTTTAATTGGTTTTAATGTGAAATTAGAATATATTTTTACCATTGAATCCAATGGTGGAGATTTTAATTAATTTCACTTTGAAATTGGAGAAAAACAATGTCAATCTTTTGATATATATTGTTTCTTAAAAACACGCTATTTGTATTGATAATGGGAATTAATTATTTAAGTAATTAATGCAAATTATATGTTTTTAATTTTGTAAAATAGACATCATTTTTTAATTCAGAATATCAAATATAGATTAGGGTGTTTTTTGGTATTTTTCTGAAAAACATCAACTTTTGATTAATAGTGAAACCACTAAGTGGTAGTTAAAAAACTGATTTTTCATTTAAACAAAATTTTACCGCATCTATGAATTGAATTTTAAAAATCCGACATACATGGTTATCATTATTAAGTGAAATATGGTTCAATGGAATGAAAATTATTTTTGGCGAATAAAAACATTTGAGTTTTATTAATCGCGATAAGAGGTAATTAGTGTAATTTTAGGTAAAAATAATGTTTTAATGATATGAAATTACTTTGACACATGTCCTAAACTTATTTGATTAGTCATTACCGACCAATAAATTCAATAGGTCAACTTGGGGACCCCATGGAGCCACCTAGGTAAGAAAATGACATTAATAACTTTTTGTTTAAAGTCAAAATAAAAATGTCACAAACATGTATTATTTTACTAAAACAATTTTTACTTGGGGTTATATAAGTTATCATTTTTACTATAAATAATCATTAGAAATATAAAAATATTTCCTACATCATGGTACTTGTTTTATAATTTTTATACTTTAAATAAATATATTTATTTATGACACCATGATGATGCAGCAACTACCTCATTAATGAACGATTTAAATAACATGAAAAGATAAGGTAAAATATAAGACTTACACTTGTCTAAAACCTATTTTATGGCTCTAATTCGAACCCTTATCATGTTATACTCGAAATATATTATTGTGGGACCTTTAAAATCCGAAAATAATTTCATAATAAAGTAACATTTCATGACCATCCAAGAGTGCCCCACCTCCCTCTTATAAAAGGCCCCCACCTCTACTCCCTTAACCACACCTCTCAAGCCAATGGATCATCCAAACCCTGCTCTTATTGTCTCCCCACATCCCTATTTTAATACTAGAAGCCTTACCTTATGCCCAATGCTCTTCAAGAAAACCTTTTAGTTCAAACCATTGGGAGTTACTCGATTTAAAGGTAATGTCTTCTCTTATGTTCCTTTGTTTTATTTTTTCTTCTACAACCCCCTAAACTCTTTTTATTCCTTTCTTTTGTAACAATATCAGAATCTTCAATATAATAGGATGTTTTTATGATAATTATCCGTTCTAAACTTACACACACCTACATCTAATGGTTAAAGAACATATTATTTCCATGGATGATGAATTACTGCCTCACGAAACGATGATTGTTCAATTATCTCTACCGCCTCTCATGGTGGCCATTATTATGTCACTGTATTTTATATATGATATATATGGTATTTATGTTTTCTATATGCTTCTTTATTTTATATTTAAACCATTTTTTATGCTTTTCATGTCGTGTAAATGCGATAATTTCATATGAGGAAGTATGGACTACAACCCCCTCAAGTGACGTGACTCGTTCATGCAATACATGAAATGTATAAAGAATGAAATTAATGAACTTATGTGAAATATATAACATATATATTATATTGGAATTATAATATATATCTCTCTAATTTAGTTTTAATTCCACTAATATGATAAATAAATGAAAGTAGTGTTCATGCGTACGTACGACATACCGTCTCCATGAACGGTGCATTTCATTTTCTATCTCCAAATGTTATGTAAAAGTATAAAATGAATTTATACTGGATATTTAGGATATTTATATCATTAATACTATCTTGGGGATGATTTTATTATAATAACATGAACAATTCTTTTCAAACAAATTCATTTTTGACTCATGTACCAATTATCAACAAAAAACGTCTCATATGAACTCTCATAATTGTCTAATTATTATAACATTATAATATTTGATATGAATTGAATAATAAACTTTAAAGGAGTCCCTTAATCAATTATAAATTTACTAATGTTTATTATTCAGTAATATAAATAAACGAACAGGACTAGTCAGACTTGAGGTAAGGGATCAGACCTCCCTCTTTCTTTTCAAGTACTCTCTTTTATGTCGTTTCTTTTATGCTCTATTTTCTTATGTTGGAGGATTTTATTTTATATTCACCATTATGTAATTTTTATTTTAATATGATGAGATAACCCCAATTACTCTCATCAATTCATTTTAATAATTTTTAAGTGGCGTCGTTAGGCTGTCGAATTTTCGTAAGGGATTTCTTATCTCACTTTTAATTCCATGAGATTTCCATTGGTCTCCACTTATTTATGGAATGTGGTGTATTGTGTACTTCCAATTGATATATATTGTCATGATTATATTTATATTCATGTTGTTCTGAAATTCATTTGGTGGTTATTATCTTTTGGTCATTCGAATTGATTGATTAGAACAAGGAAAGGGGTTTTTGTCTCACTTTTTATTCTCGTGAGTTTCATGCTACATTTTCCACGATTTCCCTTTGTGTGGTGTATATACATACCATTATTATACTATTTGTGTAATATACTCCGGTTTATGGGTATTTACATCTTCATTGTATGACCCTTCATTCATGGGGTGTACGTTTCAAAAGTTACCCAAATTAGTAAGGGAACCATTCACCCTCCTCTTTTTAAAAGACTTATTTTTGTTAGGTCCTTTAATTTACATATTCTTATGTTGGGATATGTTCTTATATATCCTTATTTATGTAAATTATATTTACTAGTGATGAGATGCCCTTTTTATCTATCATCGTCTCATTTTCGTAATTTTAAAATGACGTCGTTAGGTTGTCGAATTTATGTAAGGGAACTTCGTAACCCAATTTCAATTCTTTGGGCTAAACCTATACATCTTTATTATGTCGTACTATGAATATGTTTGGATAACCTATGATTTTTTTACACTTAATATCCTCTTATATTGGGTGTATTTATATTTCTCACACAGAATTACATAACTGATTTATCCTTAATCTAAGGATACCAACTTTGTACGAGACTTCATCTCAATCTCCTTTCATTGAGGCATATTTTGGTTTTAATACAAGAATTTATTTTATATGCTGTATAAAACACATTTGAATTTTCATTTCATTCAAAGGGAATATTTTTATACAAAGTGTTTTAGTAAATGACAAAAAGGAATTTATCTTTTAACGTACGCGGTGACAATGACCTTTTCCCCCACCGCGAGTATTATTTGATCATTGGCATCCTCAACAAGCCGTAATGATTTTAAAAGAAAATAAATACCATGTACACTTTTATGAATTTTGTTATTGAAAATGGTTTTGATAATGGATTTTTTATGTCAATATTTTTAAGTGATATATTTTTATTTAAATGTGGAAATGTTTTCTTTTCTTTATATTTCTTTTATGTGTTATGATTTTATAATGGTACTTGGACATTTGACGGATGGTTACATGATAAACCAAATGACAGGTAGTGTTGTGAATACCAGGATGGGTGGTTACGTTATAACCTCCAATGCATGGGGTGTAGAAGTCGTTTGTATGGCTATTCCATTTAGTGATATGTGTGGAGGTCGACAGTATGGTTATTCTATTTTTGTATGTTTATGTCCCAAGTTACCTTTATATGTTTTTTGTTCTTTATATAGGTTTTATGGTAGTATTTTGGTTACAAAAGGGTAATTAATGATATTTTATTTAGTGAAGAGTATTTACTACTTCATAAAGGTAAACATTATTACTTATGATAAAGTATTCATGATTTACTTATTGTTTTGAAAAAACTAATAGTTTTCCTTCTTTGTGTATCCTTTACTGAGCTTTTTATACTCGTCGAATGTTTTTGAAATGTTTTCCACAGGACTTAAAGATGAATAGGGTCAAGGATGGGATCAAAGAAATACATGCTATCTAAAACATAAAACTAGACATGTTTCTTTTTAAGAGTTTTTATTTTATGGAAACATAGTATAAGTGTCTACTTTGTAAACTTTTGAGATGTAATAGTTATGTACTAATTCACTAAAACTCAAAACCTGAAAAGATAATGTATGTGAATTATTCATCGAATTCATGATTATGTAATGTTTTAAGGACGAGTCCTTATAGTTGGTATCAAAGGTCTGTTTAGATAACTTTAGAGGTTAGAGTATTCTTTAATCACAAGTGACATTATAATAGTGGTTAGGATTTCAGAAAGAGTCATAGTTTCAGATAAAGTTAATGAGTTTAAAATAACAAGAATAATTATATCTTATATTTACCCTCCTCATAAGATATTATATAATGATTCTAATTATATACTCACACTCACCTTTTTGGTTTTTGTAAATGGATGGATCTAGCAGACACTAATGTAATAGTGGATGTAATGAAAACTATGACTGTTTTCTGAAAGAATAACTGAATGATATGGGAGCTGCAAGGAGAAATCTTATGGTTATTCTCAACCAACTATCAAGAGTCATGATTAACCTCTCAAACCTTGGTGTGTTCTCTAATACATCAAGTAAGAGCGAAAAAACTCGATGTGGAAGTTCAGGATATAATTATAAAGGTAAACATTATGGTTTATATGATCCTTCATTTTGAGGTAATTTTGGGTTACTATATGTTATGATGGGAAATGAAAGGTAAGAGATGAAATTGAGGTTAATTATGTTATGGTTATTTTTGATGATTTTTTCTCTTTTTGGGGAATGTTTTAAGAATTATATAGTTTTTTGGAAAAAGGAAAACACGCAGACCTTGTGACAACCCGTCATGTCGGACGAAGATGTGGGAATCGAACCCACAACCAAAGTGCGACTGGAATTTATCACCTACTACTAGACTACGTGAAGACCCTGGTTAGTATGACTAATTCTTTTTAGTTACATGATCTTCTGAATCTGGAATAAGTTTATTTTGGGTTATATGTGGAAATTATTAACCTATCATGGAAGATAAGTGATTAGGTAAATTACTTTTCATTATCAGACAGTAAGAGTAACTGATGTTATTTAGAGATAAATCTTAAGATTTACCTTGGAAGACTATGTGATTAAATCCTTCAGAGATTTGGGTTTCAGTCATAGTTTGGTTTATTTTTGAATAATTTAAGGGAAATTTGGTATTTAATGGTCTCTGTTGAATTTTGGGTTGTTTGAAAAAATTTGGAGATTAAGGGTAGTTTTTATTTTTGTAAAAGATTATCTTTTTCTGGATTATATGATCTTATACTAACAATTTTGGTTTTGGTTAAGGTCTAAAGGCATGGGAAATATATAGTTCTCTTTTTTGGATTAGGTGATTCTCTAAAAGTTGATTATAGCGCTATTAATGTGAACAAGTCATCCTAAATACTCACCTTTTGGAGAAAATATGGGTTTTTGTATGAAATCTAGTAAGAGATGAAAGTCTACACGACATGTAATTATGTATCCTTATGTTTTAGTTAAGCTCATAAATTAATTCCTCAATAAAAAGTAACTTAAAAAAATATATATTAAATTTTCCTACTAGGGAATCAAATACCGATTAACCCATTACAATTTTGTGATATGCTAGTGGTTAACTTTCTCCTAGATATATTTTCCCATCACTATCCATCAGAACATGAAGGTTTCTTTTCTCCTCCATATCTAGGTTTTCATGGAATCTTAATATCTATTTTCTCATGTGAACTTTTTACTTTTCTTTCATTCTTTTAAAGTGATATTTTAATTTACTCCTTTTCCGATGTTGGGCTTTCAATGATGTTTTCGAGCCCAATTTTAAAATTACAAGGACGCAATTCCCAAAGGGGGGAAGGATGTAACATCATAGGTAAATAAAGAATATTAAATTCCCATATATATCAATATTTGTGAATAAAATGTTATTATTACTTTAAAGGGAATGTTATGCTCGATGGAATACCCAATACGCAACAACGAGTTTCTTTGAAATCTTACATTGCACACTAATAATAATATAATATTATTTTAAATGGTAGTTAACGCCTAGCCATTATAATGGCGAGAATGAACAGAACTAACTACAGAATGATTATATATGTTTGTTAAATATTTTTACTTTCATCCATTAAATGTTAGAGGCTTAAAATGCGAATGAATCCAATTTTAATCATAAATATTCTAATATTCATTAAAGGGTCGATTAACAGCCTTTTGATGGCGAACCCTTTTTCAATCCACTTTTTGACAATTTTATATGTTATATTTCAAAAAATAAAATCGTTTTAGAGAATTAGGACATCAATATTGAATTTCTGTATGTCGTTGGAATTTTTTCGATAAAGTTTATTTTTTAATTAATAATGAATGTTGTTGTATTTTAATTAAAAACCTCCTTTTAATCTAAATTATTTTTATGATATTTATAGTTGTTTTTAAGTTGAAATTAGATTATATTTTTACCATTTAATCCAATTTTGGACATTTTAATTAATTTCACTTATAAATTGGACATAAACAAGTGTCAATCTTTTGATATATATTGTTCCTGAAAAACACGCCATTTTTGACAATGGGAATAAATTATTAAATTAATTAATTCAACTAATATGTTTTGAATTTTGTAAAATAGGAATTATTTTTGAATTCAGAATATCAAATATAGCTTAGGGAGAATTTTTGGAATTTTTCTGATAAAATTCAATTTTGTTGAATAGTGAAACCACTAAGTGGTAGTTAAAAAACTGATTTTTCATTTAAACAAAATTTTACCGCATCAATGAATTGAAATTTAAAAATCTGACATACATGGTGGTAATTATTAAGTAAAATGTGGTTCAATGAGATGAATATAATTTTTACTGTATAATAAATTTTGAGTTTTATTAATCCCGATTAGAGGTAATTAGTGTAATTTAGGGTAAAAATATTGTTTTAACAATATGAAATCACCATGACACATGTCCTAACCTAATTGGATGGTTCATGGATGACCAAGATAATCCATTGGTCAACTTGGGGACCCCATGGAGCCACTTGGGTAAGAAAATGACATTAATAACTTTTTATTTAAAGTTAAAATAAAAATGTCACAAACATGTATTGTTTTACTAAAAGAATTTTTTATTAGTGTTATATAATTTATCTTTTTCTCTATAAATAGTCATTATAAATATAAAAATAGTTCCTACATCATGGTTTTTTCTAATAAATTTTAGACATTAAATACATAAATTTATTTATGACACTATGATGATGCAGCGATTACCTCATTAATGAATGCTTTAAATAAAATGAAATGATAAGGTAAAATATAAGACTTACACTCTTCTAAAACATATTTTATGGGTGTACCTCGAACCCTTATCACCTTATCCTCGAATTATATCATTGTGGGACCTTAAAAATCAATAAATCATTTCATAATAAAGTAACATTTCATGACCTTCCAAGAGTGCCCCTCATGCCTCCTATAAAAGGCCCCCACATATAATCCCTTAACCACACCTCTCAAGCCCTTGGCTCGTCCAACACCTGATACTATTGCCTCCCCACATCTCTCAATTCATCCTAGAAGCCTTATCTTAGGCATAATTATCTTCAAGAAACCCTTTTTTTTAAAACCAAGAGGAGTTACTTGATTTAAAGGTATTGTCTTCTCTTATGTTCTTTTGTTTTATTTTGCTTCTCCAACCCACTAAACTCTTTTTATTTCTTTCTTTTGTAAGATAAAAATTATATTAAATATTATATGATGTTGTTATGAGAATTATTCGAGCTACACATACACACACCTTCATCTAATGGTTAAATAACATACTGTTTCACTGGATGGCGAATTACTGCCTCACGAAATGATGATTGTTCAATTATCTCCTACATCCTCTATCGGTGACCATTATAATGTCACTATATGTTATATATGGTATATATGGTATTTATGTTTTTTATATTATTCTTTATTTTATATCTAAAACATACCTTTATGCTTTTCATGTTGTGAAAATGCGATAATTTCATATGAGGAAGTGTGGACTACCGCCCCCTCAAGTGATGTGACTCATTCATGCAATACATGGAATCTATAAAGAATGAAATTAACGAACTTATGTGACCTATATAAAATATATATTATACTGGAATTATAGTATATACATATCTCTCATTTATTTTTAATTCCATTAATAAGACAAAGAAATGAAAGTAGCATTCAGGTGTATGTACGACCTACTGTCTCCATGAACGGTGCATTTCATGTTCTATCTAAATATTTTAAGGAATATTATAAAATAAATTTATACTGGATATATAGGATATTTAAATCATTAATACTATTCTGGAGATGATGTACTTATAACAACATGGACAATTCAATTCAAACAAGTTCATTTTTGACTCATGTACCGAACATCGACAAAAATGTATAATATGAACTCTCACAATTAACTAATTATTATAACATTATAATAAGTAATATGAATTTAATAATAAAATTTAAATGAGGTCCTTAAGAAATTATAAATTGACCAAAGTTTATTATTCAGTAATATAAAGAAATGAACAAGACAAGTCGGACATGAGGTAACGGATCTGACCTCTCTCTTTCATTTCAAGTACTCTCTTTTATGTAATTTCTTTTATTATTCATGTTCTTATGTTGGTAGATGTTATTTTATATTCACCATACTGTAATTTTTATTTTCATATGATGAGAGACCCCCTATTACCCTCATCAATTCATTTTATGAAATTTTAAGTCGCGTCGTTAGGCTGCCAAATTTTCTTAAGGGGTTTCTTATCTCACTTTCAATTCCGTGATATTTCCATTTGTCGCCATTTATTTATGGAATGTGGTGTATTTTGTACTCCCAAGTGATATATATTATCATTATTCTTTTTATATTCATGTTGTTCTGAAATTCATCTGGTGGTTATTATCTTTTGGTCATACGGCACGATTGATTATAACGAGGTAAGGAGTTTTTTTCTCACTTTTTATTCCCGTGAGATTCATGCTACATTTGCCACTATTTTATTTTATGTGGTGTATGTACTACCCATTATTCTAATATTTTTGTTATATACTCTGGTTTATGGGTATTTACATCTTCATGGTATGACCCTTGTTTCATTAGGTGTACATTTCAAAAGTTACCCAAATCGGTAAGGGAACCTTTCACCCTCCACTTTTTAAAAGAATTCTTTTTGTTAGGTCTTTTAATTTACATCTTATTATGTTGGCATGTGTTATTATATATCCTTATTTCTATAAATGATATGTCTAATTGATGAGATACCCTTTTATCTATCATCGTCTCATTTTCATAATTTTAAAATGATGTCATTAGGCTGTCGAATTTCTATAAGAGAACTTCTTAACCCAATATAAATTCTTTGGGTTAAACCTATACTTCTTTATTATTTCATACTATTAATATGTGTGGATGACCTATGATTGTTTTACACTTAATATCCTTTTATATTGGGTGTATTTATCATTCTCACACATAATTATTTAATTGATTTATCCTTAATCTAAGGATACAGACTTTGTATGGGACTTAATATCAATCTCTTTTTTTAGGCATGTTTTTGTTCTAATACAAGACGTTCTTTTATACGCTGTATAAAACAACTTTGAATTTTCATTGAATTCAAATTGAAAATTTTCTATGAAGCATTTTACTAAATGAAATAATGAATGTTTCTTTTAACATATGCGGTGACAACGACCTTTTCTACCGTCGCGAGTATTATTTGATCCTTGGATTCCTCAACAAGCCATAAGGTTCTTAAAAGTTAATAAATACCATATACTCTTAATTTTATTTTGGTTTTAAAAATGGTTTTGATAATGGATTTGTTATGTCAATATATTTAAGTGATATATTTTGATTTAAATGTGGAAATCTTTTCTTTCCTTTATAAATTTATTATGTGTTTTGATTTTATAATGGTACTTGGACATTGGACGGGTGGCTACGTGATAAACCAAATGAAGGGTGGTACTGTGAATACTAGTATGGGTGGTTACGTTATAAACTCCAATGCATTGGGTATAAAAGTCGGCTGTATGACTATTCCATTTAGTGATATGTGTGGAAGTCGACCATATAGTTGTTACATTTATGTATGTTTATGTCACACATTACCTTTATATGGTATGTGATCTTTATATGGGTTTTATGGGAGTCTTTTGGTTACAAAAGGGTATGTAATGATCTTTTATTCAGTGATGATTATTTACTACTTCATTAAGGTGAATAGTATTTCTTGTGATAATGTATTCATGATTTACTAATTGTTTTGAAAAAACTAACAGTTTTCCTTCTTTTTGTATCCATTACTGGGATTTTTATACCCATCACATGTTTTTGAAATGTTTTCCACAGGACTTAAAGATGAATTGGGTCAAGGATGGAATCAAGGAAAGACATGCTATCTAAAACATGGAACTATACATGTTTCTTTTTAAGAGTTATTATTTTATGAAAACATAGTAGAAGTGTCTACTTTGTAAACTTTATAGATGTGATAGGTATATACTAATTCTATAAAACTCAAAACCTGAAAGATCATCTTTGTGAATTATTCATTTAATTCATGATTATGTAATGTTTTAAGGTCGGGTCCTTATAATAAAATAATTATTCTGTGAAATTAAGAGAGAATAATATTCTAGTAAAATATAGATTACAAAAATTAAATTCAATACAAAACAATATAGATTATACCATATTGATCAATGGGGATTTAAAAAACACATCTATTCTATATAAAAAACATTATTTTCAACAAAATGTATTGAATAAACAAAAACATTTTATCTATATGTAAAATAATTTTGTTATGTCCACCACAATAAAAATTCTAAATTTATAGAATATATTCACCATTACATTAAAAAATAATTTATTTTGAAAATCATTTTCAACAAGGTATATCCATTTCTTGATATCATCTAATTACGGTGTCAAATTCTATAAAATATCTGTGATATTTTTCGTAATTTTTTATTGTCAATATCATCACATGTGAAATAAAATTACCTGATTTTTTATACAAATGGGTACCTATAATAGAACAAAATCCCATTAAACAATATAAAAAACATTATAACTCACATTATTGATGCAGAACAAACTATAGGATGTTATTTATGATAATTAATTATCATATAACATGAAATTTATGGTAATTTATAATCTAACATGACATAAATATCATATTATGGGAAATGATCACAAATTTTACAAATTTTAGAATCATATTCCCTTGAAAATATCCATATCATCTAGGTAATTCTATAATGTTTTAACTAAAAATGTTATCATAAGTATATTTGCTTGGTTTTTTCACTACTCATAATCTATTGAATCATGTTTGGACCCTCATGTTATTATACTGAAATGAATAATCCTATAAATATAATTTAACTAAAAATAATAAATCATGTTATTATAAATTATTGTTATTAGAAACATTCCATGCATCATTGATTGGGAATCTACTTACTTTTTAATTTTATGAATGATGGACCGAATAATTACGATTAGGAATTGTTTTTTATGTCAATGTAGTGGTTTTTGTTTGTGGAAGTGGGTAGAAAAGCCTCTGATAATTATTTTATGTATTCAGAAAATGTGATGGTTTTTTTCTTATTAGGTTCAAATCAGACTCTAGATGAGAAACCACGTGTAGTTATATAGAAATCTATATGACATTGATTATGTGGGGTCTTGTTAGACTAATATCAAATTTCCACTAAAATATCATTACAGATCCTTCAACTTTGATGGCTAGATATTAGGTAGAAACCTCTCCCTTGGTTTTATAGAGCCTACCATTTTTATAATTGAACCAATTGTGTTTTGGGATGGTGCTTTATAATTGTATAATGAAATTTTTTTTTTCATTAATTCCCTTATACACTATTTTCGGTTTCCCTATATTTTATTATTACATTCATCTTGAATGTTCTAAATATTTATCCAATGAATGTTAAAATACAAAATCATTCATAAGAAATCACAATTCAGTGGTTAGATGAATCTAACGAAAGATAAATGCATATATTTTTTAATTTCATTCAATAATGTAAATCAACGAGGGAATTCTTATGGGGGTCTATAATCATAGAGAAATTTATTGTTTTATATTGTATTTAGTCATGGGTTTTTTATGTATAGGAATACCCTATAATATTATGAACTATATACAGATAATTAGATATAGAATTATTGTTTTAATACCACTCAGTGAGTTTATATTAATAATAATATTTTTTATAGGTAAATTAATCAGAAATTCTTATAAAATATTATATTGTCTCATGGGATGATATGGGATTCCATATAAATTGGATATAATCATTAAAATCAAGGGTATAATTTGAAATTTATTTATTTACACGTTATCTTTGGATGTTTTTTAGGTGGTCACAAATTATTATGCCATATATATTGATATTTATATATGTATTATGGTATGTTGGAGTCAGTACCCATGTCATAGTATCTTGGGCTGGAATCATAAGGGATTAAGTATATATGATGAATTGGTTTTCCAATTTGTTTAAATAAATATTTAAATCATAATAACCATAAAATATAATTTTTTTAGATTTATATTTCCTTGTGATTGTTTAACTGGTTGAGGGAGGAATACTTGTAATGGGTATGTGATGGTCAGAATTAATATGAATATCAATAGATAGTTTCCTATGTTTGGATATGAATGAACATAATGAGAATGTTTTAGGATGCATGTTCCCTTGATGGTATGACTACATACAGTTTTGGAATGGTTTTACGGTATTGGATATCACCGTATGACATTTTTGTTTTTATTTCATAAAATTAAACTATAGACTATGTTTAGACAATGAGAGTCAATGATAGTATCTAAATAGTAAGACTATGATAGGTTTTGGCCTATAAAAGTATTCTAAATAGAGTAAAATTTTATTTTTAGAAATGAGAAACTATTATTATATATATATTTTACCGTTTTTAATAAAAACATATTCATATGTTTGGGATATTCTCCATGTGATTGAATGGTTAAGAGAATAATAACCATGTGACACTTGTGGTTGAGGGAGATGATATACCATGAATTGGATGTGTTAGCTTATTATTTAGATTATTTTTACTTGGATGTATTATTGTATAATAATATATTAAGGTATATTTTTTGGGAAATAATGAAATATATGACATTATAATGAACTAATGGTACTCTAAATAAGGGATTTAAGTGCACATTTATTCTAATTATAAATCTATAAAAAATTTCAATGATTGACATAGGTTTTCATATAATTGTGATACATCTACAACTAGTTGTGTGATAGGTAGTTTAATTATATATATGATATGTGTGGTATGTTTTAGTGTAAAAATGAGAGATAGGTATATCAATCTCGATTATAACATTAATATTTCTTCATTACATGGTGGTTCGGTTTATTAGGGATGACAACAAGATAATTCCTATATCATTTTTTACATTATATATGACGATAATTACTTATGATGTCCATTTAAAATTGTTTTTGGGGTGATCAAAAGATATTTAATAAATATTGGGATCTCTTTATGGGAGGTGTAAATGATTCAGATCTACCATTTATTATTAATAATAATCTGTATATAGTATAAAGAATGAGATACAATATGGAATTAAATATTATATGTTTTCCCTAATCAAATATCTCTAGTGAAAATTGTATTTTATTTATCCATCTATATGACCTAGTCAACACATGATTTCTTCGACAATGTGTTTTCCCGTTGAATTGTTTACATAACTATGTAAAATTATGAATAAATTCACATATATTCATTATGGATTTATTTAAGAGACTTTTTCATTTTTTTCTTAATTTATTTTGTACTCAGGTCCTATACATATACATTAGTGGTTGTATGGCATGTACAGATTAAATACAATACTAAGAAACTGTTTGATCACAAATAATAGAGTAAAAAGATTTTATTGAGAGGATATTATGGTCCTAAATAGAGTTAAGGATTTGGATGGATATAGTATTTCCCCTCTTTAATTTTTATTTATTTTATGTCTTCACATGTATATGATTTACCTACTAATGGAAATAAAGATTAGGTTTTATATATTTATGTAAGTTTTGGGTTGTATTGTTTCATAATATATATTAAATAATAATTATTATTAGCTTTTAAATTTAATTCCATAGAGGATATTGTGGAATTTATTATTATATTTTGATTCGATTATTTTGATATAGAGATAATAGTATCCATAGTATATGGGTTATTCCATATCCACTATATATAATTCTCTAGTTTTTAGGGAGGTTCTCCTTGTGTGATGTGAAATCCTATATTGGTTACTCTTTGAGTATTATGGGATAAGGATGTTACAATTAGTAACATAACCCTTTATTACTCTTACTTTATCATTTTAGTGTATAGAAGATAATGATATAATAGTTTTAAAAATATTATGCAAACCAGACATGTTCCAAATTAACATATATATGGTTAAAGACCTTTCATAAATGTTGTGGTATTATTACTATTGGTTTTCTTATTATAAATGAATTGTTTTTTATTCGTTATATTGTTTAGAATTTATTATTTTATATTTTAATATATTTTGACATATGAGTGTTTAAATGAAACATTTTTTCTTATACGGGTTCATATAATAAGAAATGTTTATTATAGGATTAAAAAAGGGTTATTTTATTGATTTGTGGTGAAAATAGATTGAAATTTAATTATTATGTATATGAAAAAAATTATATTTTTCTATATAAACATTTAGTAATAAATTATTTTCAATTTATTTGTAAAATTTTTCATGGGTGAGTTATTTAATTCAAAAATATTAAAATGTTTTCAATATATTATTTATTTGTTAGAATATTTTATAGGAGTGGGTGTTATGATGAGAACCCATATATTTGTTGGATAGGAATTATATAATCTGGGTAAATTTTTATTATGTCAATGGGTTCCTATATTTGAAATTTCCATTAACAATGTATGACTCACCTTTGGTTGGGTGGGGTTATTTTGTTTTAGGGGTCATTTAGAAATTTAATATTTTGATCCCTATATTGATTTATAACAAAAAAATATGGTTATTAATGGCATGTGGGATTCATTCAGTTTGGGAATAATAATATAAGTAGAAATTAATGGGATTTGGAAAACTTATGTGGATAAATGTATTACATATATCACATCATTTCTTTTTAGGTGTGTTATACAAGTTATATTGTAATATACTTATAGTTGAGTTTTTCACGAGTGATAAAATGATATTTATTATCATATAATCTCTGATTTATGAGGATTAATTCCATAAATATTAAATTTGAAAATGAAAATCAACTTCAATAGATGTTAGTGGGTTTAAAATCATATAAACTAGATATTTGGAGGAATGATTTAAATTCATTTTGAGTATTGATATTTTTTGAAAATATTTTAAAAAATAATGATTAGTAATGGGTGAACAAGGTATATAAAGGAATTCAGTGTGAATTTACCAATTTAATGGAGTCTACATTTACTATCATTACAATCAATTGAAGTGAAAAATATTTTAATATATTGTTTGGAAAATAAATGCAATCTTGATTTAGGAGTTTGATTTATTTATTTCATTGATTCCATGGTAGTGTTTTTGGCTATAAATACATATGAGGAATTGTGATAGGATTGATATAATATGAAATTTTATTTGGAAGAAAAATAATTTTACAAAATATTGTAACTTAATATTAGAAAGTAAGTAATTGGATATAAATTCTAAGGGAGAATTATTGGATTGCTAATGATCTAGGGATATGAAATTCCAATGTTATATTTTTATTAGTGAGAAAATGTATGAAATATTTTGTAGAATTAAAATTTATGAATCATTTAATTTTTCCATTAAATAAAGATACATAATTATAGAAAAATTTCTTTGTGAAAAAATCAGTTAAGAAGGGCTAAATTACATTTCTATTATGCAAAGTGTCTAATAGTTAATTCCTACAATAGTGAGTTTTTTTATAGGAAATCATCATTCTAGATTATGGGTCCATGATTTTTTATGTGACAATAAATATAAAAATTATGAATTATATTGTCATAAAAATTGATTCATTAGTGATTAAAATATACACATAACTTAATTTGAATATTTAATTTGTTTTTGGGGATTATATATATGGTTGAAAATTTTATTTATTTTTATTTTTAGAAATTGTGAATGTAACAATAATGGGTGGTAGATGGATAACAATATTTTTGAGTCATGTTGAGTTGGGAAATTAGTCGAACCTTATGATACTTCATGTAAAAGTAGAAATTCATTTTGTGGGATGAAATTGAGTATTCAGTGTCTAGCGGTTTTTTCAATTCCAATATATGATGTATAATATATTTCCATGATGATAGGGTGTTGTGATGATTAATAAATTTTCTTATAGTACTATTATGCCAAGCAGTACTAATATATCGATAGATTTTCAATTAATGCTTTTAGAAGGATTTTATTAGGCTATAATGTGTGATATTCATGATATGTAGTATATTAAAGAGACTTCAATTTAAATAATGTTTTATTATTTTTAATTCCAATATGGGAAATCAAAATCTATCAAGTTCCCTATATTTTTCTTAGAGGTATAACTTGTGTTGATATAGTTACCTATAACAATGAAATGAGTGAAATTTTATTGGAATCCATTATTATTTTATGGTTAAACATTTTCCATTATTTATTAAGATGATATATTCCATGAGAACATGGCTTTAATTGAGAATTAGTTTTTTTATGTATAGGAAAACATAGTGATTGAATCCAGTTTGATGTATGTAACTTGGTTGGGTATCCTTTGTAATAAACATTGGGCTGAACAACTAATGTATCAAATATAATATAGAGATTTAAATAAATGTATTGTATCTTATTTATATATAACACAAAATTTGGAGTCAAACATCACAACTTTCTCAGGTTCAGTTCATGTGGTGACTTATGAGGAGTAAATGTTTATGATAATTCACTCCCCATATTCTAAAATATAAAAAATTTGTACCCATGAAGAGAATACAAATAAAAAATTTGACATCATAATTATATACTATAATAATATTCTAATGTGGGAAACATCAACATGGGTGTAGATTTTAGGTAAATATTGTTCTGAAACATATATTATTTTTACTTGTACATAAAATGATGATACCAAAAATTGTAATTCAATATCTATGATAACCTTAATTTAAGGATGTAACCATGATAGAAAAATCAATAAAACATAAGGGAATCAACATTTTAGACCACAATAAAATTGAAAATATTATTTTAGAGGATATCGTTATGATATGGTACCTATAAGAACATTACATGTGTGATAAACTATTGTGATATGGATTTGGAATCAAATGTGTCATTTAATAAAAAATTATGGATTTTGAATACTAATATTGCTGAACACAAGGGGAATTGGTGTTTTCTTTTATTAGATGATGTGATGATAAACTCATATCCAATTTGAAATCTAAAAAGATTTGTTTAAATCAAATATCAATAAAATAATTTGTTATTAAAGTATATACAATCATACTTATGAGGGACTATAATTCTTGTGTTGGTGGGTAAGCAATTATCCAAATAATTATATGACAGTTATAGTTAACAAATTCTGAAAATCAAAAAATATAAAACATTGTAATATATAATTTTTGGAAATATAATTCGTGTTAGGGGGTTTATGAAAATATTTAGTAATTATATTTTTGATTTAATAGGTATGAATTTATGTTCAAATATCATAGTATGAATTTAATGGAATGATTATGTGACTATGTATCATATGAAATAGTTAGTTCTACCATATTTCTAATGATTTTCCAGTATAATTGTTTTTAGATCCCACCAAGATAATAATATACTTTTTATTGGGTTATTGTCAATGGAATTTCTTATAAATACTTAGTTATAGTCCATAAAATACCTAGTCGGTGACTAAACATCTTGTGGGGGTCCATCTGGGGTTTTTTGGTTGGACCCAACCACGCCTTATGTGGGATCCATTTATAATTTTCTAATGTATCATTAAATAAAAACTTCAATATTACTATTTATGAGATAGCAAAATATAATGGAGGGGATCTCCCTTAGTTTTCTTTTTCATCACTTAATTTCTATCCAATGGTGTTTTGGGGTGGTCTAATCTCAACATTGAGGTATAAAAGAATTTTTTTCATCCCCTTTCCTCTATTATAGGTTCCCAATAATTTATAGTGTAGTCAATTAGTGATTTACTCTGTATTTCATTGGACCATGGTTAAATCCATATGTTTTAAAGGTAATTTTTCACACGGTGGTTAGAGGATATCAAAATTGGATCAATTCAAGTCATTTATCATTATTTTGAGTGAAGTAAATTATGTTACAATTTTTCTTGTAAA
The DNA here is from genome assembly GCA_963277665.1 of Viscum album. Lineage (NCBI taxonomy): Eukaryota > Viridiplantae > Streptophyta > Magnoliopsida > Santalales > Viscaceae > Viscum > Viscum album. The sequence continues at coordinate 1,464,334,899 of OY728135.1, read as the reverse complement.
TAATATCTCTTTAATTCAATATTTAGAATCAATTTTGATTTGTATCATGGTTATTATTATGTATGTATTACAATGAAAAATTAAGGTTTCTCTACACTGAATTCATGATATTCTAAATGTATCCAAATCAATTATGATTTCTTTATAATGTGTGAATAATGTATTTAATTATATAATTAATTATTAGTTTCTTTATCTTTTTAAATAGATTTGATACTTATGATGGAATCCCATAGACATGCATTATTTCATTTCTAAAATGAATGGAAATTGATGAGTTCTATTCAAGTGGATAACTCTGTAAATGAGGTAAGTGGACCCTAAATTACTTGTCAATATAATTTTTTTCTTGTATAATTTTTGTTATGTGGGATTGGATTCACATATCTTGGTGGATTTTCTAAGAACTAGTGGGATACTGATAGAAAAATTAATATATATATATATATAGAATATTTTGGTCTCGATGGAAATTCAAATCATAATATAATGTTTTTAGAATCTCAATATGTAAATATTTACATGTGATTTTGTGACGGGTAATGAGTGATTGTTACGTAATGGGTTTCTATCGGTGACATTCAAAGTGATGGGAAAATTTAACTTTCCATTGGATAAAAAATGTATTTCACTAGGATTTGGTTATATGAATGATATTTAATGATGGGACTATCTTATAATGTTTTCATCTTGGCTTCAGGATCATATATATCACCATATAGTGATTAGAATGTTTTGATTCTCTCTGAACATGCTAAAGATTATGTCATAATATATTCTATGAAATAATCCAATGGTTTGACTATAAGATGATTCTTCCAATAAATATATTCATGCTAGATAGGAACTTTAATTATATAACAAAATAGTATTTTAAAATCTTATTTTGTTGAATTTCAAATACAGATATATATTAACTTAAATCTGAAATTGGATATGAATTATTAACAACATGATTATTGAGTGGGTCGTTATTGATATTTGTAATAAACTACCAAGACTAAGATGTAATATCTTACTAATTATCTTAGTTAGACTTCATATTTTATGTGTGTAATATAATATTTTTGGTTTGTGGGATAAAAATTCCGCAAGGGGATGAATTAAGTAGAATGTGTAGTTCCTTGTAAGCAGGGCTTAGTGTTAATGACCCCTAAGATGTGTATTCACTGGTTAATGGAAAGTAATGATAGCAGTTATGATATTCATGCTATTAACAAATTATAAACATTTTTCTGTAAATAGTATATTTAGAAGAGTAGAAAATGGGATGCATTGATGTATGACTAATGGATGGTTATAAGTAGTTGGTTTTTAGAGTAATTGTTGTTTCCACTAGTAGAGGGTAAGTTCCTAAGGTACAATAATGTATCAGCTCCTCTACATTGGCCATGTTAATCTTATATGTTCAAAGTGACTAGTGTCCTCCATAGTGTATTAATAATTTAATTGTATGTTAGTGTGTTTCCTCCTCAGTGTAATGTTATTATTTTAAGGGATAAAAGTGACCCATATCATCTATTTACTAGTTTTATTAATGGATAGTCATTTTGAAGCGCAATGGACAACCTAATTTACATCTCATTTGATTTATGGGACCACTAGTATATTCCAAATAAGTTATTTTGAAGCATCATAGTTTAATGGTTACTATAAATCCCATTTACTAGTTATTTATAGGTAATTTATTAAAACAATTTGTAATATATTGGTAATACAATCCTATATATTCATTTTTATGAAATTTTTGTTACTCCATAGATGTATCCAACATATTTTCATACTCATTAACAACCTATTCACTAGTATGGGTATGAAACTATTGTGGTATATATATAAAACTGGAGAGGCACCCCCATAGAAACACTCTTAGATACGGTGGTGTAAATACATACTTCATATACATAATAGAAATCCCATTATGGTAACACATATGTTTTACATCACTAACATGATTATATATAACAACTCGTGATTAAAACACACTCAGAAAACATAATTGTTTTAGGTCATTAGTGGTCTGCAATTTTAATACTTATTAAAAAATATATAGATTGAAATTATTCTATAATATTCCATAACACATTAGTTTATATAATTTATATCACTTATTTCTTAATCCAAGTGAATTGGTGAAAGATAACAAAATGGAAATAAAATTTATCCTAAGAGGTAAAGAAACATAAGTTTGATATTGATGGTTTATAATTAGATCATAATAATGAAAAAAAATTATGTATTATATAATTGTAATAGTTAATGGAATAATATCATAGATTAATAAGAACTAATCCTAATGAATTATAACATAATCATAGATCAACACATAGAATCTAGAAAAGAAATATTTCAATATGAAAACATATAATAATGAATAAAAATATGGAATCATAAAACTATAATCATAAGCCATGGTGATAAACCACAGGAATATTTCTAAACCAAAAAATATGGAAATGAATTATTAGAGGATATCAAAAGATCATTTCATAAAAAATTTCAAAGAATATCAAAACATAATGTAATAAGTTAACTACCCATATACCAATCATATTTATATCATGAGATTTAAATTTTCACTAGTATATTATAGGGTTTCATAATTTTCATCCCACTCATATCTTTATAACAAACATAAATATTTATATAACAGTCTATTTAGATATAAATATTTCTCCACTGAATTGGAGGGATATGTAATATTATTCCCACCCATAAAAAATACATCCATTAATATTTAATTCTCATAAACATTATAATAAAATAAAATCCAATCAAAATTATTTATTTCTTAACTAAATAAAATAATAAAGATAATTATTAAATTTTATAATGTAAAAATATATACCAAATAATGAAATAACATGATTCAATGAAATTGAATTATTATATTAATACATGGACGTATATTCAATGATTGATGTTAAATTGTTTTTTTAAATAATTTGTAAACTGTTAGATATTTATTTTAGAATTGAAATTTATTCATAATAAACTTGGGAAAAATATCAATGTAATAAGAAACATTAAATGGATGATGGGAAATTTTATTGATGTCGAAAAAAATAATTCATTATCACTTTTAATGGTTTTATTTCTTCCACATCAATAAATGCAATTTAAAACTATGTTTTTAGTGTAATTAAAGATAAAATGAGATGTGATGATGATGACATACATTTAAAATTCATAAAAATAAATTAATATATTTCAAGTATAATGTAATGTGTATATGGGAAAAATATATATCCAAAATAGAGAGTCAAATAATTCCTTTATAATTGAATTTTTTTTAATGGTTAATAATCAATAAAAATATTATTATAAGAATGAAATAGAAAATTCCATTACAATTGTGAATATAATATGATCTAGTCAAAAGTGTTAAATATAAAAGACATAATTAATAAAGTGAAAAACTCAAAAAAAAAAATTAGTCAAAAAGAATTTATGAATTTATTATAGTATGAATTAATGTTCAATGAATGATGCTACAAGATATTGAATTTTAAAAACACTGAATAAAATTTAAATTATAAAAAAAGTTATTAATTGGGTTTTATTTACACTATATAAAGTAATATAGGTTGATGACATGAAACCTATTGAAAATAAAGGACAATGAGACACAAAACCCTTTGAAGTGTTATAATGATTGAAATATTTTTCCATCAAAGGAGATAAATTAAAAATAAATTCATTTAATTCCAATATAGGGGAATTTAATTGAAAGGTGATCTCCCAACATGCTATTTTATTGCCTTAGTAAAGAATATTCCCCTTATTTTTCTTACAAATATTGTATTTTTTTACATTTTGAGGAGGTTTCTAATTGGTAAAAAAAGAAAATTTTCTCTAATACAATTGACTATTTGTCTTTGTTTCCATATACTTCTATTTTTTACCACCACCCATCAGACTCAATTATCTATATCATTGATTATTTATAAATTATCAAGAATCCTCTATGTGGAAAAACAGTATCTATGGATTTATATTTGAGGATTCTACATTGTATGGTTAGAGAAATGATGTATTTTTAAAGGACTAAGCCTAGTGAACACTTTATTGCTGGATCATTTATGTGGAACATTTCATTTTTAAATTTACTTATTTTTGTTTTTTAATTTTGATATGAAAAGGTACTAAATTAATATTTGTATCTTTTAGTGTTGTTATGCATGTTGTGTTCATGATGAAATTTGAATATTCTTTGGTTTATCAATATTCATGAATATTAGGGTTGGGTATAATAGTTTTTTATACACAATGTTTGTTTGTAAACAATATATTAATTGGAAATTTATTTGATCACTTTTTTATGTATTTGGGTATATATTTTCAAAAAATTATGTCTTTAATCCTGTATAATTGTATATTTCAACACCAGAGGTTTTTTCTTTTCTTTCTTATCTTTATTGGGTTCTTTCATTTTTTCCTCCTCTCAAATTTTTTGATGGTATATATTAATTCTAGTATATTTTTCTAAAATTCATTTCCACTTATTGAGTTACCCTCTAGGTTATGGGATTATTTTTTGGGGTTTCTTTGCGCATTTTAATTGAGTGTTAAATGATTGGAAATGGTATTCATATTTATTATTATTGGGAGGCTTGGTAGAGGAAATGAACATTCTTGATTAAAGTGTGATACTCTTTTCTGGGTTTCCTTTTTTCTTATTTATTTGTCTCTTTATTGAATTATTTTTATTTTTCCTATTGGTGTTCACCTAAAATGATCAGTGTGGTTGTGTCTTCCTAACCTATAGTGTGTGAGAAGATAAATTATTGTTGATGAGCAAGGTTTTCACTGGTTATTTGTTTTGGGCATGAAGATTGATGGATGAAACAAGATGAGAATATATTCTTTAGTCTACAGAATTATGTTATTAGTTTATCTGAATATGAATCTATTATTTGAAAGTAGATTGATTGTGGTTCTTACCCAGAGTTTAAAGAGATTTCATTTAACGTTGGGTTAAGATCATAGTGTACATTTCTATATAACTCTCAATGTTTATAATGGAGTCAATATCACCAAACAACCAATGTCTCTATGGGTGTTGAGTAATATACATATTAAGCCATTGGAATTCAGTTTTAGACTCCTCTTTGGTGTTTTCTCATGGGTTTTGGAGATCTTTTTCTGGACACCCAATGCTCTCGTGTTTTATATTTTTTTGTTATTATTCCCATATATTATTATATGTTATATTCCCATATCAATTCCAATTAATATATATTCTTGAATTTCTCTTAATACTAGTAATTTCATCATAGATGATGATTATATTTGAATATAGACAATTTTAAAAATTATTAATATGTGTTCAGGGGAGGTGTTACTTTTTTATTTCTCTAGAGAGTATTATACATAATTTTTACAAGTAAAATAATGTTTAACTTATTATTAATAAAGATTAAAAATAAGATATTATTGATTTTATTTACATGACAATATTCTAAATAAAAAACAATGACTCATTAATCATACAATATATCATATTAAAACCTCTTACCTTAACTCAATTCCAACTCAAACAATTTGTGTTCATCGTATATGAAACATCAATTTATTAAAAAAATTTAAACAATTTTACTATTTAATGAATTCATTATTAAATAATGAACTTCGTCATTATATCATTATTATCTACATTTAGTTTATTTTCATATTATGTTCCTAGTAGTTCAAACTATTCCATGCATACTTATAAAATATTAATGTTAATTGAATCACAATTCCTTAACAATTTTTGATTCCCCGTATACTTTTCTTGTATGTAATAGGTTTGATTTTCCAAAATGAAATCAATGGAATTTTTTTCTTTAATTTTTATAATCTTGTGGTATTATTTTAAAAATGATTAAATTTCTAGATAGTATCCTTCTAGAATTATAAAAACAATGAAATTTATTATTTGTTTCATACATTCTTAGTATTTTATTTTAGAATAGTATTCCATGAATTAAATTTTCTAACATTGTTGATTTAAAAGGTTAAAATAACATAAACATAAAAATTCAATAATTAATGGATAATTATGAATATAATATTTTTTTATTATTTAGAAAACCTTATCATTTATAAATAAAATTCCAATTTTCAATGAATAAATTCACTAGTAATTAATTTTGTTATAAAAAAGAAATTCAGTACTTCTGTCATTTTTTTCTTCAATTTAATATTATCCATTGTATTTAAAATACCATTAAGAATATTAAATTTTGATAACATACTATTTTTATAGTTAATTTTAGGATTATTATATTTTAAGGGTTGTTTTATTATCTATTTAACACAGATCGAAGAATCCATGCCCCTGACTAGTAAAATCATACCAAATAAATCCCAATTATTAGAGGATCTGAAGGAGATGAGATCACTGTTATTTTTCCTTGACTAAGATAATTATTAAATTCAAAAACTAATAAACAAAGAAACAATTCAATGGATATATTAATTATTATTAATATCATGGCCCAAAACATGTTCATTGAACCACCACAGGAATGTACAACCATCACACACCATAAATTTGAAGTCAATGCTACTTTAATAATGGGTTATCTATCATTACCCTATTAGTTTGTATTTTTTCCCTGTAAATAATATAAATATTATATTTATCCATTCTCAATACTAATATAGACCACTATATATGTCTTAATTAAAATTATATTTTTATATAATGAAACCAACATTTTTTCTTTTGGAAAATATATGGCTAAAATTAAAAAAAAAATTTAATAATCCTTGAATTTTGAAATAACTTTTTTCTGTAATTTTATTATAAAATAATATTTATTTATATTAAAAATTATATTATAATATAATTATATTAAATGAATACATAATAAGGGTAACAAAACATCCATGGTTGTAAAACCCAAAATATTTTAATAGTTGAGGTTTTTTATTTAAAATAGATGTATCATATTTAGAAACTTATTTTGGACCAAATATTAACATAGAAATCCACTAATTAAAATTTTTCAATGGTAACGTTTTCATAATTTATTGAGATATACTAATTTTAGTAATATAATTAAATAATGAATAAATATACAATCTATATTACGACATAATAATAGACAAAAATTAAAACAATAAATTAAATAATATATATCCATAAACAAATATATATCTCCAATATAAAATATTTTTTTCTTATTATTTGAATAAATTTATAATTATTTAATGAATCCTAAAAAATATATATTTAATATTATAGTTTTAAAATCAATACGTTGTGTACATGACTCACATCAACATCACTAATGGAAATATTTTGATTTTTACATTGCATAAACTTATAAAAGACTCAAAATATATCATCTTTAGTTTAAACAATGTGAAACCCAAGGTAATGTTTTTAGTTTTTATTAATTTGTTATATGAAGTCCAAAAATGTATATTATATGTTAATAAAGAATCCCCAAACCATATTTTATGAATAACCTCCCAGTCTCCTAGTAGTCTTAAAAAATCCCATTTTGGATTATGTTATTCAACCTCCTTTTCTATAATTCCCTACCAATGTGTTTCAAATATCTTACTAATCTCTTACCACACTTTTAGAAGATCCCTATCATTGTATATTGATTATTCCCTCTTCCTCTTAATTAAAGAACATTATTTGAGTTATGACTTAAAATTTCTAATTTTTCATTTTGTAATTTCGTTTTAGAGATACTTTTAATATCATTATGATTTAAAAAATTATTATACCACCTTTATATCTCATTATGTCTCTTCACATACCTCTAGGAACACCTATTATTCAACTAAAATTATACCATGCATTTCCATGCCAAATATTTGGGTTGTTTAATGATCTCTCCAATTGAACTAAAGGTTATCCACCTTGATATTAATATCCTTTAATTATTGTTCAATATAATTTATGTACCACAAAATCCTTAATAATTTTATTAAAACGAAGTAATAATATCAAAATATTGTATGATTTTTTGGGAATAAATGAACACATATGATATGAATGTGACATGCGGGAATAAAACTATATATCCCACAAATGAATTGTGAAATTGTTTTATCTCCTGATAAAGATTTTATGGACCATGGAAGGTTATCCTAATAAGGTTATGTTATGATTTCTCAATAGTTTTACTTGACTTATTCTTATAATGTTATGTTTTATGTTACTTACATATTCATATTTATGTTTTGATGTTATTATCTAATATAATTCTTATATGATCTTATTTACAATTAACACCCTTTTCTACCCCCATTATCTTCCAATTTACACACTTGTATAATCTTAATGATGTAATGATAATATTATTCCCTTACTGGGGTTTCAATGTCACAATTTATTATGTATGCCTCTTATTTAAGTTTATCATTATCTAATAAATCACGAATTCAAGTGTATTAAGGATAATGTTTTTTCATATTTTGTATCGTATAAATGTCTAGTTATTATTTGATATTATGTTTAAAAAACATGTGAAAATACAAAGGAATATTGGTAAACATAAAAAACCATTCCTATCATTTGGTGAAGTGTTGAGTAGGTGGCGTCCATGATATAAAATCAATGTATTGATACTATAAGTTTTATGGCTCAGGAACAATTATAACATCGTTTACTAACACTGAAAATATTTTATTGGTTATTAACTCAATCGACATGTGGTGCATTATAGATAGTAATTTATTCACACATTATTTGAAAATACCAAGCTATATTCTTAATTAAATCTACATGATCTCTACAGAACAATACAAAGGGAAAAAATGCACATAAAATTTAATTTTAGGAAAAAATGTATAACATAGATTGAAACCTATAAATACATATATTAAGGAATATATATATTTGATTGTTCATAAATATATTTAGTTTCCAAATTATAAGTTTAAATTGCTTTTAAATTATCATAAATATGTATTTATTGGATAAAGTAAATAAATAAAACCAAATATATTAGTAAAATTCAGTCTTATAACTAATGAATGAACATAAAATTTCTTATGTCATTATAGATTTAAACATTGGTTCATATTCTATATGTTTTTATAAATTTTGAAAAATGTCTTCAAAATATAGAACTGAAGTTATCATTAAAAATGGTAAATTAGGTAAATATTAAATTCCATGTAAATAAGTCCTACCATAAGAATATGTTTTGGCTAAATTTCATAAAAACCCTCACTATTCTCTATTAATTATAATTAAATTAGATTCAAAGAAGGGATTGGATCTCCTTATATAGATCTAACATGAATTGATAATTGAAGGAAATAACCCTTACTATTGTAAATAACCCTATAATTCTATTTGTGATCATATATGTTGATGAATCTATTAGTTATCAATCATCATAAACATAGATCTTATGGATTTTTTATTAATCATATTTACCTAAAATAGTTTATACTAATAAAAAATCAACCATGGTTGCATTCCAATTATATGGGAACAAGATGATGTGTTTCCCAAATAATTTCCATGCCATCCTAAAATTTTTAAGGTTGAGTTCTCAATATAAATCATACCAAGAGGTTTTATAATATCCACTACTACATTTAGTGTGGACACTATTGATGTTTATAATCTTAAGAAGTTACTGGGGGATAATCTGGATACAGGGTTTATATACCCACCCACATCTCTATGGGATGAGTCAATCCTCTATTTGAAGAATTATGGATTAATGAATCTTTATATTGATTATCATGATCTAAAAAAGATAATGATAAATAAAAATCACCCTCAAATTTGGATTCATGAAAATTTTATTCATTTATGTGGTTATTAGTACTTCTCTATCATGGATCTTCAATTCGTCTATTTTTAAGTAAAGGGAAGAAGAATTATATCACCGTGATAACTTGTTTATAAGGTACATGTAATATGTTTTAATTGGTATATATTTGAACTCAAGAATAATCCATTGATCATTATATTATTAAGGAATAGAGTATTTAAGAATTACCTAGAATGTTTTTTTCATAGTATTATAAATGATATTCTTATGTTCTGTAAAAGAATGGAGGAACATGAAAAATAATTTAATACTATAATTGAGACCTTCATAATGAAATATATATAAGTTTTGTATAGTAAATGTTAGTTTTATATGTATAATGTAATATTCATTGGTAGAAGTATCCCAAAAATTGATATATAAGGGTCCCTAAAAATTGAGGTAATGGTAATATGACACAGACCATCATATGTAACAAATGTCTACAGTTTTTTTGGATTAATAGGTTAATATCATTGATTTGTGAGAATGATATGAATATTACCCCGATTAATACCAATATTACATGAATGGGAGTATAGTTTTCTTCAATGATTAATGTGAGGAGATCTATATTGAATTATAGATCGGGGTAATCATTAAATAAGTTGTCACATTACCCACATGTTGGGAAGGATTTATGATACATAGTGATGTATCAAAAACATCAATTTGATTTTTGATTCATAAATTATTGAAATGTGATATACTATGCCTCCAATGAATTAATTTCCTTTAAAAATAACTACCCCATTCAAGATCTATAATTTTATATAGTGATATTCACATTGATGATATGGTGTCATTAATTCTATGGGGATAAATGATATTTTTATATATATAATAAAGGACCCAATTATATATTCACACATGTTGTGAGAAATATTACTCAATTAATGTTGTTATGGAATAAAAATGATTATGATTTTCAATTAACTACCATCAATGAAAGAAAGCATGTTGTCTTATGCTCTGAGTAGAAAAGATCCCAAAACCCTATCCAAGATGAGGTTTTAAAGGGATTTTATATTTTAGGAAATTAAAAATAGGGACATTGGAATAATAATAGGATCTTCTCCCCTACATTATTTAATAACATATCACATATAAATTCTGTAGATGATCTTTGAGGCCTGAAAAGATGACGATGTTTTATAAAGAATTCTGTATAATATTTTAGTAACCAACATTAATAATCATGGGGTAATAAGGTTATGAACTCAGATATATTTCTCCTAAAAACAAAACTAAAATGGGGAAATCTAGCTAATTTTAATAGATAAAAGTTCTCTATTTATCAAATGGAATCAATATATATATTGATGAGAGGGATAAAAAATTGGGATAACATAAATTTGGAGATTAAAGAATTTGTATCTCGATTATTGCAATGAAAAAAACATGACCAAATGAAATAATAATAAGGGCGTGTGGAATATATTTTTCATTAAATTATGGAAATGTTAATATATAAAATTTTATTTAATCGTAATACCCTTAAGGAAATATACATGAAATTACATGATATGGGTGGTAGTCGATCTTCTTATAATTTTAGTACATTTGATTTCTATAAATGAATATTTATCTCCTAAAAAGCACTCCATTATATACATTAAGAATGTGATAATCCTGAATGGAGTTCCAATATATATTATACATAATAAATATTTGAGTTTTAACTTGAGGTTCTGAAGAATAAATTTTCAAGTGTTGGATTGAGATAAGAAATTTAGTATTAATTATCACCCTCAGATATATTGTCATTCTGAGAGGCTGATTCAATATCAAGAGGGTGTGCTCCGATCATGCACAATAAATTTAAAATAATATTGGGACTATCATCATCACATAGTGTATTTGTCATATAATAAAATTTTTCATCTTATAATTAAAATGGGACCTTATGATGAAATGTAGGGGCCAATGTGTCAGACTCCAATATGATGGGACAAAGTTTTAGAGAGTATAATATTATGAGAACTATCCTTATCCCCAATGTTATGGAAATTTTTTTAATGATTCAATGTTATATGAAATATTCTTGAATAGGTCAAAAAATATATTCACATAATAATCTATGGAACTAAATGCTTGAGGTTATATATTAAGTGTTAATTTGTATATCACAATTGGAGAAATCACAGAGGTTTGAGATGTAGTAAAATCTTAGTTCATAAAAAATCATCCAATTTAGTATCCTTGATGAAATCATAGTTTTTTCTTACTGATTTTGACTCTTAACTAACCTATCCCTAGAACATGCTTCTTTCCATCTACCCCTCTCAAGAACGTACATACAAGAGAACTCACATATAATAAATATATTTCGGTTACCCTAAAACAATGATCTATCACATGATTAGTATGTGATAATAATAAAATAACATATAGAAAAATTATTTTCAAACCTGAAGACCCACCTAGTAAAAGTGTTGTGGTGAAATAAAAATTTAGATAGTGAAACATGAGGACTATAAGAGGTTTTGAAATAGAAGTACAAACATTTTTTTAGTGAATGAGAGGAAATTTTTATATTGAAAAATATGATGGGGTAAGAATGGATGGAACAGAAATATTATATAATACATTACCTTTTGGAGTTAATATATTAAATAATAAGTAATGTAGGTATAGAAAACCCATTCATACTTTGGTTATTTTTTGATTGTCATAAACATTTATGGTGAGATTTAAAATATTATTATGAATAATAAAATTAATTATACATTTCCTCATATAGTGAAAATAATTTTTATTATATATAAAGACTATTATAATGTATAATATAAATCGATGAAAGAAGCGATGGCCTCAATTAGTAGAATTGTACGCTATAAATCTAAATTATTAGAGCTTCAAAGGGAGATTACATCATGTTTATTTAACATTTACCATTCCCAATATTAAATTAAATGACTAAAACATGTATGAAACAATTAATGATATATGTTCAAGGTTATAGATATCATGGATCAAACCATGTTCATTAAACAACCCAATATTATTTCTGCAATCACAAACTATAACCTCAGGTTTTATGCTTTTGTGATAAGTGGTTATGTATCATCACAACAACAGTATAAATTTTTAGGTTTAATTATTAATAAAATAATTATTCAATTTATTAATTTTTATTGATAGTTTATATATATATTTATATATAATTTCACAAAAATTATATTTTCATATGAAGAAACCAAAATTATATTTTTTTGAAAATAATCGATTTAAATTAAAAACATATTGAATAAGTTATGACTCTTTAATGAAATGAAATTTTTATAAAATATTATTTCTAAATAAAATTTATTTATATCAAAATTATTATATTGTTTAGTAAACTATAATGTAATCATTATAATGTGTAAGAAATATTTTAATTGTTGTAGACAATAATATCATTCAAACATGCGAATTTTTATATAAATTTGATTATTGTTATTATATTAATAAAATTAACTATGTAATATAATAATGATTTTTTAATTTATCTCATTGGAATTATCCAATGATAATTTTTTCATAAATTTCAACGATATATTAGTTTCTGGGAAGGAATTTAATATGACAATAATATGTGGATTGTATTAAGACATGATTATTGACCAAGAGTAATGTAATAAATTATATAAATAGTACACATGACCAAATATTTATTCCCAGAGTCAAATAATTTGTTTTTTTTTTGTTTTTTTTATTTTATTTATTTTATAAAATTTTAATGAATCCCCCAAAAACTATATTATATTTCATATTTTCAAAATGAATTATTTATACACATGATTGACTTACACATCATCAATGGTATAGATTTAATAGGTCAGGTTCATTTCCTTATTAAATAATAAAAACCACATTTATTTGTTATGAACTATGTACAAAACCATTAAAAGGTTTGTAGTTTTCATAATTCTATCACATAGAGTCAAAGACCATAGATTATTAATTAATAAATAATTCCCCACTATTGTCTCTAAATACTAATCCAATCTCCCTCTCCTCTTGACTCGAAACCAATTTATTATGAATTTTATCTCCCACAACCAACATATAAAACTCCTAATGTGTTTATAAACTATTAATAATATTCTATAAATCATTAGGATCGCCCTATAAAGGTAACATGATTCCCCCCTCTTATAAATTAATCACATAGTATCTTTGATTTTTTTTTTTCATTTTCAATTTTTCATCTTGAAATAATTACTCACACCTTTCTATAACATCATTAAGATTCTATATTAATGATAGATGATCGACCAATCTCATTAAATACTTCCAAAGACATTTTTCATTTATTATGTTGCAAAAAATATCTTATGTTTTGCACCAAAAACAATTATGTTGTGTATACCCAACCTGATTTCAAGAAAACCTTATTAACATTGTTATACCTATCAATAATAAATTATTGAATCCCTTTTATAAAACCACATTGATTAATAGTGGAGTCAAATTTAATGGAGCACACAATTATTTTGTATTATCTACATGCAACACAAATACATATACATGATATGACTGTGAATGGTGGGAAAAAAATTATATAACCCTAAAATACCTTTAGTACTATTTTTAGATCATAATACACAATACATGTGGTATGGAATGTAATCCAAAGACCAGAGTATTTGGATGTAAAAAAGGTTTTCCTTGACTTATGTTTATGATATCTTCTTTTAAAATTTTTCCACACTTTTATATTTACTCCGTTTTATCAACTAATATGATACTTAGATGGTCAATTTTTTGTTTCTCAAAAATTTAAGGTCAGATTTATATGCCTTGACACACCTTTACTACACTATCATTTTAGTATTTTTTTATATCCTAACCAATCTTTATAGCTCAATCAATTTAAATTTAAATCCTTGGGTACTATTGTACAGTATTCAATGATCAAATTAATATGAGGTGTTGTTTTATAGTTGTTAATTGATTTTTTATCTCCCTTTTTTATTGTATCTAATTACCCAGATACACTAGTCCTCATAATCATTTTGTAATGTTTTAAGTTTAATTTTTTGTAGTAAATCACAGTTTTATGTTTCTTAATTATATAGGTTTTCAAACATATATTATCATCATTACAAAATTACAATGGTATTTTTAGATTTTATTAATGTTATAACAAATAATTGGTATGACGTAGAGGAAGAAGATAATAGAAATAGGTAATGAAAAGACTAATCCTATAATGAATAGTTAAATATTTCACTACTATAATTCATTATTCTTATTTCCAAAAAACATTTTCTTATGACCAAAATATGGAAAAAAATAAGTGTATTCACTGAGAAGTATTTATGATATATTTGTTATAGTGATATGAACCGTAGTTATTTCTTAAAATAAGTGGAGTTATAAACCTACATCGATGATTTTGAATGAAATTATTCAATACACCCATATCATAATGTGTATAGAATGTAACTATGTATATAAAGTCACACAATGATAGAAACATGATTCATATATTCCATTAATTCCATTATACACACATTTATGTGAACATGTATGAAAATATATTGTCACATTACTTATTATTTTAACATTTTTTCTCATTTTAAACATTTCCAGTGTAACTTAAATTTTTCCTTGGTTATTTATTATTTTATAAAAAATAAAATATTACTATTTACATAATTTTAATGCCAACATTAAAAATATGAAGTATATTTTATTGAATTATGTTAAAAAAAGTGACAGAAAATAATTTCAAATAAAAAATTATAATTCAAAAAAATTAATAATAGCTTAATTAATTTTTTTATATCATCTTTTAGTCATTAAATGAATTGAAATTTTTTTATTCATATATATATATAACATTTACAGAAATTATTTATTAAATTTTAACAACATAACACATACAATATATTTTTCTATGTAATATATGTCATTTTCACAATGTATTTTTATCTGATTATTTTATTCCATAATCATTTGTTAGGTATCTATTAAAAGTTACATAAAATTTCATAATAATAATAAATCATTACCATCTATATTATATTAGTTTTTAATAAATATATTCTATAATTTATAAGAATGTAATGTGATTATGAGTATAGTAATACATATATAACATCCATGTAATGACCCAAATCATTACATGTTCCTGTAATTTGACAGAATTAAAATTTTAAAGAAATTGGATCAGGTTTATTATTATAATTTATATTTATATTGAGTTCTTAAATTGTATGATATCTTTTTTGAGTAAATTTTTCATGATTTTAAAGCTATTTGTTGAATTTAATAGTGTCTATATATATATATAGTGGAGGTGAAAATATAATGTAAGAAATAGATTTTCCATGTGTGACATGTGTGTTTTCTAAAAACATGGGAGCCCTTGGGTTTCCACCCATATCCTAGTTACCATCAAATGGGTTCCATATAGACTATAGGAAATTGTTTTTTTAATAATAACTTATTTATTTTAAAAAAAAATCAATCACCAACCACTCATTAACCTACTCAACCTATGATTAAATTCCCTATATTCTCTCTCGTTTTCTCAATCTCCATCTCCACATCTTATTCCCCTGGAGTGAAAAAATTATTTGATCATCATTATAATTTCATAAATAGTTTTTACAATGAAATTCAAATTTATGACCTTGGTATCCACTCATTATGTCGATCCTCATAGTATTATGTATATATTAATTCTATTTTTTTGGGATATATTTGAAATTAATCAATTTTAGGTTAATAGATCTAAAATAATCATTGTTAATGAATGATTTAACCCCCAAATGATCTAGATAATTTATTCTATTAATATTTAACAACATGTTCATGTAAGTATTTTTCATGTGTTTGAATTATTTTTGTCTTTGGTATTGGGAGATATATATATGTACATGTTGAGTTAGAATTTTTTCAATAATCTAGGATAAATCTATCTATGAGTGGTGTGAACACACCACACATAGTTATGGGGTTTTATAAATTCCTTGTAATAATTATTCTAATTAAAACAACACCTTATTAAACTTTAATGACACAAAAGTTTTCTTGGTATTTGTATTAAATAATGGATGTATTAGAGAGGTCCTTGTTGTGTATATTATGGGATGTTCAGTGGTTAATAACTAGGGAAGAGGGTTTGGTGAGTGAGTAGAAATAAGAATTTTGTAAGAAGGGAATTGGTAGGACCCATTAACCATTAAATTCCATTTATTATAGTATAATATTATTCATGTTCTTCTAGTTTGAAATATTACTTTTGTGAAGGCAAGTAATTATTCTAATACAAAGACCTTAGAGGGATATCATAATAGTTGTTTTTATGATCAATTTATGATTCAAGTATATTAGTGACCATTTAAATTGTATGTTTCATCAAAAAACATTAGAAATGAGAGATTGTAAATAATATCTTATTAGATGTCTGAGAGGATATATCCAATGTGTAGATTGATTTTATTTTTTGTTTTTATCTATTTATTTTTCCATGATATTATAAATGTGGAACTCTTTCCTTAGATATTTATATGAGTGTGATATTAATGGGAAGAATGGATTGAGATATCCTTTAGTCCACTCACAATATGAATATATATAAATTTTTAAAAAAGGAATGGTGGAATTTAATTTCTTTAGAGAGTTTTCTTGGTTTTACGGATGATGTGAGTTTTCATATGGCCATGGGATGATGTAAATTACTAGAGAGTGGTATTCCAATATATATATATATATATATATATATATATATCCATGTAAGACTGCAAATTCTATAATAGTACATCGATCATATCCAAAATTTATTTACCATCATGGGTATAGTAATAGATATATGTTATGTTTTATTATATCATGTATAGGGATATGGGTTAGGATGGATATACTTTGAAACATATATAGAATTACCTCTTATAAATACCTTGGAAAGGATTTGGTTTTCAAATAATATATTGGGATAATGACATTTCAACAATTATTTAATATCCTTATATTGTACATATTGATACATTTACCATTAAAAGAGATGTGTAGAGCCCTTGGACTTTGTGTGTTGAGTTACACTGCTATACTTTTGGTCCATACAGTGTTCTGTTAACATAATAGATGAGTGAGATAATTCCTTATTCCCCATATACATAGGTCCATAAATTTAAATAAATTATTTAATATTTATTATATAAATTATTGTCTACATCTTACTTAAATTCATTTCATACATGATATCGAGCCTTGTGAAATATGGTTTCATGTAACACTTCCCAAGAACCCATTCTATCATAGTTATGAGGAAATCATTAATGGTTGTGAAAATCCTCATTTTCTAAGCTACTAGGTATATTATATGTTACAATTTTACCTAATATAGTTTTTATACAATAGGATGGTCATGATATAACTTCCTCAGATGTGTTTCTAATATTAAAAAAACAATAATATAAATTGATATAAACATTGGAAAAATCATATGGGGTTGGCTATAATGGTTTTATGGTTATCACATTATGAAAAAACATGATTTCTTACATATTATTTTACCATGACATTAATTATTATATGAAAATTTATACACAATATAATATTAAATATATAATTTACTTTGTTAGTGATTTCATGATGATTTATATTCTCACACCCAACATATGTTCATCAATGGACAAAATTTTTTTTATATTTTATATTTACATAAAATATAGTACCATATAACTAGTTGGAAAATATGGGGTAGTATTGGAGATGTGTCTAAGGAGGTACTCGAGTTATTAATTATGTTTCCTTCAATAGTTTTTTTATATTTCATTTTTTATATGTATAACCTAGTGCTGGATTTGTTTAATTTTTTATATATATTTTGAATGGATCTGTTTCATTATAGTAATATTTTTGGTTGTATAATATAATTGGATTTTTTTAGGTGTAATCGCATTTTAAAACTCATGTATTATGAGATAATTTAATTATTTTTCTATTAATTTATGTTGTGAAAATAAAAGAACAATTCTCTCTATATTTTATTTGTAATTTTATAAATAATTTGTAACATCTTGTGTAAGAAGAAGCATGTTGGATTACTTGTAGCTTTACTGAATCACTAACAGGTATGATTACTGGGGATGAGGAATTATAAAATGATATCATATAATAATTTATTTATTTTACAATTTGGTAAATTATTGAGAGAGGAATGATTGGGAAATACACCGAAGTTTTAGTGGCATTGTGTGTTGGGATCACTTATATATTTGAAAACAAATTTTCAATGGTATATTATTTTAATCATTTTTTATATTATATATAATATGTTTATACATCAATATTTTATTGCATTAAGGATGTAATTTATTTTTTCACCATAACTAGGGATGTATAGTGGATATATATTCGTGTATCAAACATGGTATTTATTTATGTGGAATATATGCATGACTACTTGTGAGTGAGAAATTTTTTTAGAAAGGGAATAATTTAGATAAAATTTACTTTTAGAGAGAAACATGTCAACAAATAATTTTTATAAATAATTTTTTTAAATTTATATTACTATCAAAATTTACCCAATGTTTTCTTGAATGACCTACTATTTTTCATTAATTAGTGAAGATAAAAATTGTTGTTTTCAATGTTTATGTCATTACCCATCCTAGTGGGGCCCGTGCCACAACTCCCCAAGCCCGCCTCCAATAGGCCAGGTGATGGTGACTAGCACCAAGTTGGCATATCCCAAACAGCGGAGGCATTGCTATAAACCTGTACACACGCACACACATCTCCAAGCCCAGAAAGCTAAAAGGTAAAAACTATTAAAAATGGTAATGCATGGATATACTAAAAACCCAACCAACAGAGTGGGGTAGGAAAGTAAAGTACAATAATGTAAACCCTGGGCAAAAAGTATGAGCTCACCAAAATAAAGTCTGAAACAAAGTCCAACCTATAAAGAAATGTATTGGGACTGCAATCTATAGCCATAGGAACACACCTCGACCCACCTGATCTCAGTGAGCATCGTCCGGTCCTAGTCCTCCTAGAATCTTATCAAAGGATCGCTCGTCTGTACAAGACATGACACATGCGGTCAAATCCCTTGTAGGTGTGAGTATAACAATACCCAGTAGGACCCCCCGAAAACCACAAAGGAATGTAACAATGGTAAAATACCACAACGAAATGATACAGTCATCTCTACACAGTATATGTCTGCAGAAAATATAATAATCATATCTAGATATACTCAAACACAAATGACTCCCAAAAAACCACCACTAAGATCCAGCTCAATGATTCCACTAAGCACATAACAAGGAGAACACACTCCTAGGTCTGAAGAGAGAGATACGAAGAACTCGTTTCTGGAGAACACACTCTACAAGTACTTGAGAATATGGTGCTCAGATGAGGATCACAATCAATATCCATGGGGTGATTCCATCAACTCAGTCTGAACTAATCCGCTAAGTGGATGATCAAAACATGGGAATAGTAGGTCACATCGATACCAAGAACTATACTTAGGGTTCTAGGAATGAATAGAGGATCTGTCTTCAAGTCTCACAAAGGGGGTTCCAATAACTATATTCAAGAAGTCCTACTGAAGGGATCATACTCCTGCATGTATAAAATGGTACTAGAAACCTTCAGTAGAAGACCAAGGGGACAAACCCTAAGGAAACTAGTCCATGTCACAGAAGACAACTGGATCAAGCTATGTAAAACTGGTTACACGGCCTCTAGTATGGTTACACGTTATGTTCCTTGACACTGGGTACTGCCTATGTAAACGGCCCGTTTCATCCAGCCAGGCTATGTAAAACTCGACTACACAGCGTGTAGAAGAATTACACGCCGTGTTCGAGCACCTTGGGTTTTCTCCATGTACGCTAGCCATGTGCTCGTACACGGTCTATGTCTGTGTCGTCTGCCCGTGTACCAGTACATAGGGTACCCCGTGTATCTGGACGGGTCTGGACGGGGAAAGGTATACATGCCGTATCCTTGGCTATGTACCCAACCTGTACTCATGTACCCCTGATGTATAATCCGAGTGGACTACTGATGAACAAACGCCGTTTAAATCATACTACATGTCATGTAGTCGGGAAATTTCTAGAACACTGTGTTCTTCCTCTACGCCTCATCCGATCTTCCGGTTTCTGATTCTTCTGTCCGTTTGCTGTGAAACTCAAGATGTTGGGTTGCCTCGTCATCATGATTCCAAATCCTTGGGTTTTGGGCCTTCGATCGACTCCAAAATCCAATTTCGGCCCCCAGTGCGGAAATCATTCGAAGAACGATATCTTCTTATTCGCTTTGATCTGTCCGCCGAAACCGTTGTCGCACTTCTGCAAGGTCACTGCAGTGTCAATTCATTAATTTGGGATCGTTGTGTCACTGAATGGGTTCACAACGATCTATTGTTCATCACCCTGTGAAAAACTTGAAGAAAGCGCGAATGAAAAAGGGTAGAAAATCCAATGAAAACATTTTAGGAACGAACATCCCCCATTGTTCGTCACGTCGTTGATCTTCTCCCGTTAATAGGCTTAGATAGAGCAGAAATAAACAATAATAAATCAACATGGTTCAATTTCCCAAAAAATCCCCAAATAAGCCCATCCCATAATTATGATCGATCTGCGGGCTAATCTGTTCATGGATTAGTCTGCATTCATCGTAGGAATCAAGAACGGGGAAAAGAAATCACAAAGTGATCAAACGCCCTACTTGGGGTTGCGACGTTCGTTGGCGATGATCCTATCCTCATGTCATTGTCGCTGCGTTAGAAGGTTTTCTCTTGGTCCTCAATAGCCTCCAACGGTTTTAGGGTTATGAGGTTTGTATCTCTGGACCCTTGCATAAACCTTTATTTAAAAGGAAACAAGATAAAGATTTCTCTGCAGCAAATAATTTTAATAAAATATTTTTAAAAAATATTTTATTACGGTTACGTCCAAAAACCAGATTTCACCACCGGTCTATGACAGTCACTGTAAGGTCTCTTCTAGGGTAAAACCACATCTATGGATGCAACAGTGCCCTCATATTTCCAATTCGAGCACCCGTTCATGAGTTATTCTTATTTCTTAGGAAAACCCCACAACAGTGTAAATTAAATTATTTAATTTAATTCAAATATTTGTTTCGGGCTCAACGGGCCTTAGAACTGCATGTCGTCTTGAAGCCTGGTCTCAAAAATAAATTCCCACATAATATTAAAATAAAACTTGGAAAACTACGAAACATTACATCACACCCACATTAGGGATTTTACATCCTCAAAAAGTAAAAACAAAGGCTACCCAAAAAGATGTGGTTACTGAACATGAATATGAGCCTCCTGCTCCCACGTGCTCTCCTAGATATTCCTGTACTACCACTAGATACATACCAAGGGAATAGCTCTCCCATGAAGGATCTTCTCTTGTAGATCCTCAATCTCCACTGGGTACTGAGAAAAGGTCCCTCCATCATCGATGTCTAGCTCACCCCAGTAGATAATGTGTGACGGATCATGCACATACCTCCACAACTGCGACACATGGAAGACGTTGTGTACCCGGTCCATCTGAGGATGTAGAGCCAAGTGGTATGCCACCTCGCCAACTCTACTCAAAATTTAAAAAGGGTCGATGATCCTCGATGATAGCTTGATGCCTCGGAAAAATCTTTGTAATCCTTGTCGAGGTGAGACCCGAAGGAACAGATGGTCTCCCTCCTAGAACTCCAAGGGCCTCCGTCTCCTATCGGCATATGACTTCTGCTGAATTTGTGCATTCTTCATACGCTCGTGGATAACCTGAACCTTCTTTTTAGTAGCTCACACCATTTATGGACCCATGAGTGCTGACTCCCCTAGGTCTGTCCAGCAAAGTGGTGACCTGCAAGGTCGCTCGTACAAAGCCTCGAATGGTGCCATACCAATAGTGGAAGGATAATTGTTATTTTAAGAAAATTCCACTTTTTGTATGTGATCCTCCCAGATATGACCAAAGTCATGTATGCATGCTTGTAGCATATCCTCCAGAACCTGGATGGTCCACTCTGTCTGTCTGTCAGTCTGAGGATGAAATGTTGTGCTCAATCGTAACTGAGTCCCAAAATCCTCTTGCAATACCTTCCAAAACCAGGATGTTAAATGAGCATCATGATCTACGACGATCATGGATGACACTCCATGAAATCGAACTATCTACTGCACCTAGAGGCATCTCAAACTCTCTACTGATCTCTTCTACTGTATGGCTAGAAAGTGGGCCGACTTGGTGAGTCGGTCAACAATCACCCAGATGGCATCATGTCCCCTATAAGTATGTTGTACACCCGTCACAAAGTCCATGGATATACCATTCCACTTCCACTCTGGAACCTCAAGGGGCTGAGTCATGCCTGCTGGAACCTGGTGCTCAGTCTTCATTTACTGACAAGTAAGGCA
The DNA here is from genome assembly GCA_963277665.1 of Viscum album. NCBI lineage: Eukaryota > Viridiplantae > Streptophyta > Magnoliopsida > Santalales > Viscaceae > Viscum > Viscum album. The sequence goes on along the minus strand of OY728135.1, from coordinate 1,464,311,715 downwards.
CCGAGAAACAAACTCTGCCACATTCTTCTTCATTCCTGGCCACTAGAAATGACGTTGGAGGTCCTGGTACATCTTTGCCACATCGGGATGCACCACCAAATTAGATGTATAGAACTCCCTCAAAACCTCTTCCCGCAATGTCGTTGGTACTACTGTACTCCCTCTAAACAGAACAATGTGTTCCTTGCTTTTTGAATATCCCTCAGCAGCATCATCTGTGGATATCTAAGAATGTAGAGTCTCACAGCTATAATCCTCGAGCTATGATTCCCTGACTCGCTATAAGAGTAGAGTGGTAACAACCATCGACTGAAGGTAAGCTCCCTCACCTCTATCCACGAAGGATAACTATAAAGAGGCCAACTGCCTCGTCGCCTCATCCATCAACTATGAACTGGATTTCCTGCTTAGAGCTTCTACAACAACGTCCCCTTTCCCTTGAGTATAAACGATATCAAAATCATAATCATGGAGGAACTCAATCCATATCCCCTGTCTCAAATTTAGATCCTTATGAGAAAATATATATATGAGACTCTTGTGATCAGATTAGATGATAAACCGATCACCCATTAGGTAGTGCCGCCACATCTTCAATGCGAAGACTACCACTGCCAACTCAAGATCATGGGTCGTGTAGTTCTGCTTGTGTGTCCTCAACTGACGTGAGATGTAGAAAATCACCGTTTTCCTCTACATCAGGACACAACCAATCCTGTTTCCTAATGAGTCACAAAACACCACGTACCTAACACCCTATTCTGGTAGTCTCATTATCGGGGCGCTCGTCAGACACTGTCTCAACTGCTAAAAAGTAAGCTGGCATCTCTCGGTCCACACAAAATGCTACCCTTTTAGAATCAAAGATGTCCAGGGTGCTGAAATCCTGAAGAAATCATGAATTAATCTCTGATAGTAGCCTTCCAACCCAAGGAAAATCCGCACCTCCATCACACTCCGGGGTGGCTCCCATGCTAACACTACCTCTAATTTGGCTGGGTCCATTGCTACACTATCTCCTGAGATAATGTGTCCCAGAAAGTGGACATCCTGTATCCAGAATTGACACTTTGAGAGTTTCTGTACAACTGGTGCTCTTAGATTGTGTCCAGAACCATCCTTAGGTGCCTTTCATTCCCCTCCTCAAACACAGAGTACACAAGGATATCATCAATGAAGAACACCATGAACTGATCTAGATAGGGATGAAAGATCCGGTTCTTGAGTCCCATAAACACTGTCAGGGCATTCGTCATGCTGAAGGGAATCACCAAGTACTCATAGTGACTGTAGTGACATCTGAAAGCCGTCTTCGGTATATCCTCATCCCGTACTCAGAACTGGTGATAGCCAAATCGTATATCAATCTTCGAGAACCTTCGTGACCCTATTAACTGGTCGAAGAGGTCATCGATCCTCAGTATTGGATACCGGTTCTTCAATGTCACATGATTCATGCGTCGGTAATCCACACACAACCTAAAGCACCCGTCTTTCTTCTTGGAAAACAACACTGGGGCCACCCAGGGTGAAACACTGGGTCTCACGAAGACCTTCCTCTGCATGTCTTCTAGCTGTACTCTCAGCTCATGAAGCTCTGCAAGAGCCATATGATATGCGGATAATGATATCAGTGTTTTCCTGGGTTGCAACTCAATGCAGAAATCTATCTCCCGATGACGAGGTAGCCCGGGGACATCCTCCGGAAAGACATCCTCGTACTCAGCCACTACTGCTGGAAACTGGAAACTCGTAACATCTGCTGCACCAAGGGCTAGTCTAGCCAAATGATGTGAAATAAGTTGTACCATCCTACGCACGAATCCATAATGCACTGCCTGGGCCTCCTTTTCACCAACGAAGGAGAACCTCGTTCCATCACTGCAGAAACACTTCACCCTTTACCTAAAACAATAAATATGGGCATGAACTATGGATATCCAATCCATACCAAAGATTGACATCGTAAGTCCTCGACGCTACCACCAAGACATTCCAACCAAAACTCTCACCTCCAAGGTTCAAGTCACACTGTCTGCAAAGGTGTGTGATCTCGAAATCATCTCTAGTTACTGTTTCTAGGCGTAAGTGATGATTCAACGACTCAACTAGAATCTCAAGGTCTTGACCAAGATAAGAAGTCTGAAAAGAATGACTAGAACCTGTGTCTATTAGTACGGAATCCAAATTAGAAAAGACATAGATTGTACCTATAATCATTCCAGGAGTACCTAGGTCATAAGCCTCCACTGCTAGCAGCTGTCCATGCCTCTATCCACCAGATCCCTGAGCCTGGGGTGGTACTCTTGGGGGTGATGGTGGTAAAAGGTCAAAACACTAACCACCTCCATATTCTCTCCCAGATCCTCTACCACGTTCGATGCCCAGCGGATCTGTCTGCTCCACATGTTGCCTTTACCTCGGTGGTCCATCCACTGCTCCTCTGTCAGTAGTATGACGGGTCATAAAATCTCGAGTGAGATGTACCCTACCGTCATATGAGTAGCATCTCCTTTCTCGAGGCTAGCTAGATGCACCAATTGAACCTTGTACGGAAGATCCTATGTCCTGGGATCTCCTCTAAAAACATCTCCCACACCTGGGTCCCCAACGTCATCTCCCTGCTGCCGAGGTCTCTACTCCAGCTCGCTCACTACTGTCAACTGTTGGATGTCTCTACTCTTCCATGAAGCTCTCCACCACCAAATCCCGCTCGAGAACCCCATAATAAGTAGTAATACTCATAGGGATGATGTTAGCTTGGATTTATGTCGGCAATCCGTGATCAAAAGTCTATGATCTGATGTACTGATCGCTGACCATATCCATCGAGTACCGTGAGAGGTCGGTAAACCTCGATGAATAGTTAGCCACCGTCATGGTCCCTTATTGCAGCTGAATAAGGTCATGTATACATATCTCTCACAGGGTAACTGGTGAAAAGCCCTCTTTAAAGAGATTCTCAAAATCTTACCAAGTAAGAGTCACCTCGTTGTGGGTCTGGACAACCAAACTCCACCATCACCATGTCGAGCCCTGTAGAAGGCTCGCTGTCATGATCACCATCTGGTCTGCTGGTGTCCTGACCAAACAGAAGACTCTGGCCACTGCCTCAATCCAACCCTCTCCTGCCTGAGGGTCAGGCTCTCCCAAAACATAAGGGGTCTCTGTCTCTAAAACTCGTGGAGTGCACTCATCCTGTGCTCCTCCTTTACTGGAACAGCAGGCACTAAACACTACGCCACAGGTGGTGGGATAGCTGGAACACCACCCGAAGGTAAAAATGGGGGATCAAGTCCCTGAATCGATGCTTCATCACTGAGGGGGTCATCCTCCTGATCGAGCTGCTGGATCCTAGCGGGTGTGTGTCACGGAGCCTTCTTGTAACAAAACAACAGTCAGTGAGTATATCTGGAGAGCCGACTCAAGAAGGACAGGGAAACCACAACCCATTCCTATATGATTCATGTACCGTTATTTTCCCCTACAACTAGTGTCCTCGTGTTCTGAGTTGAAAAGCAAGTTATCAGAGTCCTCGTGTATGGATACGTCGGTTTCCCGTACCAACACTAGGGTCCCTGGCCCGAAATCCGAACTCGAAAAAATTAACACTATTGCCCCAAACCAACACACAGACTCTTGGTACTGAGGTAGAACCGACCCCCTTTGATACAACTCTATCACGACGCATCCCATTGGGGCCCGAGCCACAACTCCCCAAACCCGCCTTTAATAGGCCAGGGGTTGGTGAATAGCACAGAGTAGGTATATCACTAACATGGGAGGCATTTCCTATAAACATGTACACACACACAGACATCTCCAAGCCCACAAAGCTAAAAATTAAAAACTACTAAAAATAGAAATTCATGCATATACTAAAAACACAACCCATAGAGTACGACAGGAATGTAAATTACAATAATTTAAAACCTGGGCCAAATGTATGAGCCCAACAAAAATAGTCTGCAAAAAGTCTAACCTATAAAGAAAGGTATTGGGACTGCAATCTATAGCCGTATGAACACACCTCGGTCCGCCTGATCTCACTAATCACTGTCCGGACCTGGTCCACATAGAACCCTATCAAAGGCTCATTCATCTACACAAGACACCACACGTACGGGAAAATCCCGTTCCGGGGTGATTATAACAATAACCAATAGGACACACCGAAAACCACAAAGGAATACAACAAGGGAAACATACCACAATGAAATGATACAGTCATCTCTACACAGTATATGTCTAGAGAACATATAACAAGAATATCCAGATATACTCAAACACAAACAACTCCCACGAAACCACCACTAAGATCCAGCTCAAAGATTCCACTAAGCACCTAACATGGAGAACACACTCCTAGGTCTGAAGAGAGAGATACGAAGTACTCATTTGGGGAGAACACACTCCACAAGTACTTGAGAATACAGAGCTTAGATGAGGATCACAACCAATAGCCATGCGGTGATTCCATCAACTCAGTCTAAACTAATCCGCTAAGTAGAGGATCGGTACCTAGGTAATGTAGTTCACGTCGATACCAAGAACTCAACTTAGTGTAACCAAAATGAATAGAGGATTCGGCTCCAAGTCTCACAGAGGGGATACCAACAAATCTATTTAGGAAGTCCTGCTGAAGTGATCATACTCCTGCATGTAGGAAATGATACTAGAAACCATCAGGAGAAGACCAAGTGGATGACCCCTAAGGAAAATAGTCCAAGTCACAGAAGACAACTGGCTCAAGCCATGTAAAACCAGTTACATGGCGTGTAGTATGGTTACACGTTGTGTTCCTTGACCCTGGGTACTTCCCGTGTAAACGGCTCGATTAATCTGTCCAAGCTGTGTAAAACTCGACTACATGGAATGTAGAAGAATTACAGGTCATGTCCGAGCACCTCGGGTTCGCTCCATATACGCTGGCCATGTGCCCGTACATGGCCTCTATCCGTGTCGCCAGCTCGTGTACTAGTACACGGGGTACCCCGTGTATCTAGACGGGTCTGGCTGGGGAAGGGTATACATGTCGTGTCCTTGTTCATGTACCCAACTTGTGTCTGTGTACCCCCGTAGTATATTCTAGGTGGCCCGCTGATAAACACATGTCATGTATCCCATACTACACGTCGTGTAGTCGGGATATTTCCAAAACATCGTCTTCTTACTCTGTGCCTTGGCCGATCTTCTGGTTTCCTATTCTGCTGTCTGTTTTCTACGAAACTCAAGACGATAGGTTACCACATCATTATGATGCCGAATCCATGGTTTTTGGGCCTTTGATCTGCTCCAAAATACGATTCTGGCCACCCATGAAAAATTGGATCGAAGAACAATATCTTTTGATCCACTTCGATCTGTCTGTCGAAACCATCGTCAAACCTCTGCAAGGTCACTATGGCGTCGATTCATCAGTTAGTTATCTTTGTGTCGTAGAATGGTTGTGCAATAATCCATTGTTCATCTCTCCATGAAGAATGCGAGGAATGCATGAAAGAAAAAGAGAAAATAATCCAATGAACAAATTTGAGGAACGAACCTCCACCATCGTTCATCACGGTGTTGATCCACTACCGTTAAGAGTTGTAAGTAGATTATATATCAATAATAATAAATCAACATTGATCAATTTCTCAAAAATCCCCACAAAATTACATCCTGCATTTATGATCGATCCACGGGCTAATCGGTTCGCAGATTAGTATGCGTTCAACATAGGAATCAAGAACGGGAAAGATAAATCACAAAGAGATCAAACACCCTACTTGGATTCATGGCGTTCTTTGTCGAAGATCCGGTCGCCGCGTCGTTGTCGCTGTGTCGGGAGGTTTTCTCCAGAGCCTCTAGTGCTTCCAAGGGGTTCCGGGTTATGAGGTTTCTAACCCTGGACCACTGCATAAACAATTATTTAAAATGAAAAATGATAAATATTTCGATGTAGAAATGAATTTTAATAAAATATTTTTAATAAATATTTTATAACAGTTGTGTCTAAAAACTAGATTTCACCATCGGTCTACGCCAGCAGATGTTAGGTCTCTTCTAGGGCAAACCTACTACTCTAGAAGCAACTATTCCCTCAGATTTCCAATTTGAGCACCCGTTTAGGAGTTATTCTGCTTTCTCAGGAAAGCCCCACACATGTGTAAATTAAATTATTTTATTTAATTCAAACATTTGTTCTGTGCTCACTGGGCCTCGGAACTACATGTTGTATTCATGCCTGGTCTCGAAAAAAAACTTCTCACATTATATTAAAATAAAACATGGAAAAATCGGAGACATTACAGTTTCATTCAAAGATAATATATTTCCACATTTTATGCATATGTTATAGATCAAACAACATTTTTGGATTTTATTTGGTGTTATGTATATTATAGTTTCGGTTAGTTTATATATATATATATGGATTAGTTGTTTTAAGAGGAGTTTGGTTTAGTTATTGAAAAATTAATGATTTAAGATATAATATGGTGTTACCATAGGATATGGTTGTAAAACTATCTATAGAGTGATTGATGTTTTTATTCTAATGTTAATGGTCACACCTATTATGTAATTATTTATTGGTTATTCTAATAATTGGGTATAGAGAACAGCTAATTCATTAAAAATGATTCTTACTGGTTCAGTATCCTTTATAATGATATGTTCTTATGAAATTTGAATGAATTGAAATTAAAATTGTATAAGGGGATAATATATTCTTAGGATTTCAACACTATTAAATATTATGATTGAATAATTATGATTGAATGATCCTTTTATAAGATATGGTGTTATTACAGGGTAGTTTACAATCATACTTATTCAGTATAGTATCATCGATAGATGAGTGAGACTCACCCTAATGATGGTGTATACGTAAATATTACATTTATATTTGATATAAAATTTGTGTTTACAGACATTAAACATGGCCTTTAAATGTGATAACTGAATGTAGTTCAAGAAATCCATGAGTTCCCCAAAAACAAGAGTATGATTCTGTTGTTACTTGGGGTCATGGGAGACCACTAGTCAGTAAGAAAATGTTTTGATCTTGTTTGGAATGATTAGAACTCCAAATAATGTATTAGTGTATATATGTGTATGTAAATTAAGAGATGAATAATATAATTAAATAAATTAATCATCCTATAAGAATTTAGTAAATATATTTAATGGATTGAATTTCATCCCCTCTTCTATGAAATATTTTTCTATAAGGAATGACCTCAAGGAATGTTTAATGAGGTATTGGGAATATATTTTTCTAGGAATATAGTTTTACAGTATTATTAAGGATTCAATGTTTTGTTCCATTTTATTTTATCGATGTAATTTATTATGTTCTTGGAAGAATAATAATTTGATAATGGTATTAAATACCCAAAAATGGTATGATAGAATTTCATATGATATGAAAATTAAAGTGTTTTTTTGGTATCCTTTAGTATTATAAAAATTTAGTTGTATTAATTTTGATGTTTTAGGGTATACAAAAATATATAGGTAAGGATGATAGTTGGCGGGCATATTTCATAGTAAAGGAAGTGGATTCTATGGGAATATTATCCAACTACCCATATAGTGAATGATAAATCATATTGTGGTATTTTATCAATGCGGGAGACAAGGTGATGTGTCCATATAGTGTTCAAATGGGAAAAATAAATGATCATCCCAGTGTGAACGGTTGAATATATAGATATATTGTGGGTGGTCTTACAAATCATATATGGATGGATCCTTTTGTTTTGATATTATGTTATTCCATTAATGATAATATTATTATGATATTAAATAACATTTTATAACTCTTTTAAAATGTTTTTTATTCTCGAATTGATAACTGCATGTAGAGATGGTAGTTGTCTTTACAAAAAAAATTATCAAGATTACATGGGGTAATCATAGAAATAGTTATCCTAGTTTGGTGTTAGAGATTTGGTTTACCGGTATGGATCACATGATAATATGGATAATCCCATTGCTAGGATAACACATGAATTTATTTTTCTAGTGACCATTGTATTAGGAGGACGGTGGCTAAAATTAAGATGTGTGAATATATAATGAATATATAATAAGATAATTAATATGGTTTCTAATCTATAATGATCATAATTTATCTTCTATATTTTTTGATGAAATAATTTTTAGTAGATGATATGGAGTATAATTCATTTAATGTGTTAATCATGGATCTTCTGTTTTCATGATGTTATTTGGCTTGAGGGAAAAAATTATATTGGTAATTTTGGTACACAAGTGAATCGAATAAATATTTTGGAGATAGTTGTTATAATTATAATATAATCATATTAATTTGATTATTTAAGAAATAACAAGATTATATTGGGTATTAGAGAATGGATTTTTCTTAACACTATGGTTTGGTTAAATTTGGTCCATTGGTAATTAAGATAAATATGGTTGAAAATAAAAAATGATAAGTTTTATTAGATTCTAATGTATGAAATTAGAATTTACATTTCATTTAAACATATTCATTGGGATGAAAACACTTATATACGAATTTTAGTAAGGATACGTGTAGTTTCACACCTCAAGATCCACTTAACGATGCCCTAAGACAATTGCCACAATACCTCAAGCACACCTATCAATATTCTAGAGGTTGTAGACTAATAGTGAGTGACTATGGTGTGTAATTGGGATGAATATGACCTCATATATCATAGTGGATCACAATATAATATACATATATAAAAAAGTATATAGTGTAAATAGACACTACAAAACTTGACAAGTAAATCAACACAATTGAAACATAAATAGTAACAATAGTAATAAAGAAATATATATAGAAGGGGAAATCTATAGAATATGTAGATACATAACATTTATGAATATCATGATTTCATGTTTATATAAAAAAAATAATTTGAATATATGATAGAAATCATATACCACATGATTCAAAAAATAAAAAATTACAAAACAACTATAAATGGCATTGCGATGATAGGATTGGTCATATGCCCCCATAATCAATCATATTTTCGGTAGTAAAGAACTAGAATTTTGATGCTTCCATTCATCTATAACTAATTTCCTGAAACCATTATGGGTACCAAATTTGTTCCAAGAGGGGTTTGAGATATACTCAGAAGTCCAAACAAATAAGTGTCTAGATCATACAATTTCCAGAATAATAAAACAAGTAGTGTGAAAAATAGATGCAATGAAATAACTAAATAAGATATACAATACTAGGTACCATAAGTGACACCCATCCAATCTCTACCTTATTCATCCTAATATATATATATTTTATTGAAGTAACATACCCAATTGTAAATCATGGTCATAAAAACTATAAAAAATACAGCAAGGATCATTACCAAGAATGTGATTCATCATGTCAGGTTTCTCATAGAGTATAATGTACTCACTATTATTATATAAATTTTTTAACATATTTATAAATCACTATGAGGATCTCTAAGTATATGAATGGTGATTCTAAGGGAAGCCCATATATTTCTGTAGAGGCTCTAAATATGTCTGATGTCATGGTAGTCTTTAATGGTGACCCATAAATAAAATCCCAAGAATCACTATAGGTATGGTGTGAGTAAAATAATATATAACCTCTATTTCCATCACTATTATCAAATTTTGGGGTCCAAGGAACTCGTGTGAAATGGTGAAACCAATGACCACCATGCTTTTCCTTTGTGTCTCCCCTAGGTAACTAGTATCACCCATCTAGTAGTAAAGGAAAATTCATTGTGAGCCATTTTTAGGCCCAACTAGTATTGCACCTAGCATATTTAAAATTTAATTAAAAAACTAATATTAGGGTATGAATATCCCATCCAAGGGGTCCTTAATCTGAAACCACCTATATTACCATCATTACCAGCTGAGGGTATGATTTTGTTAGCAAAACTATACAATTAAGAAGAAAATCATTATATGATTCTAAACCATTAAACCATTTAATTTTGTTCAGGAATCCAGTTATGTTATAATGTGTAGGGGCTTAACTTAGGGCCTAACGCTCTAACCAATTAAATTTGTCACTCTAAGACACATATTATTGGGGAAGAAGACCTCAAGTAGTGTTTAAAAAATCAAATAGTTGTAGTTTGGATTCCTAAGGAGAGGCCCACCCAAAGGGTTGTCTCAATAGAAAGAGATTAACCTTAGGGTATATTATCCACTTTTTATGGTGGAATAATGGATGGAAAGGATCTCTATTTAATTTATTTATCAAGCACAATGTTTCCTTCAATGGTTCTGATGCACATTATATAGTTTCACAATATAGAATGCAATTAACCATGGGGTAAGAAAATAGTCCACCTAAAATATGTGTGTATTAGACCACTTGTCTTTCATAAACCCTTGAATATCTCTAGAATGGATGATATTAATAAAATTATCAAATTATATAAATATGTCTAAAACTATATCACACCAAAATAGTGAAATATAAGAGAAGAGGAATGAAGGAAAGAAGGAAGGGGTGTGTTGAGATTACATCAAATATCTAATTGTTCATAAAGCAAATGATTTTGGTGATGGAAGGATGAGAAATGATGAACCTAGATTAGGCTGGTGAGAAACCCATTGGATATGGGAGAATATTCTATCCAGTAGATAAATTGAAAGTGAATGGTGTGATAAGGTTTTAAATTCATTGAGGTAAAAAGTGTAAATCCATCCATCGAGATAGGGGGAAGGGTTGGCCACATGGTTGGCCAATCAATGCGGAAACCATGTGACATAGCACTTCCAAAAATGACCTCCCACTAACTATTAGTGCCGTGTGGATAACCATGAATATCCCATGAAAAATTCCTTTCCAACTTTTATGAGAGATGTTTCATAGGAATATATGACTCCTCAAACGGTTTTAGAGAAATCTAGAGGAAATGTAATTTCCACATACTCACAAGACAAGATTAGAGAAGCCATATGATATGGGATTTATGATTTCACTCAACCATGTGGGCAAGTTAAATTTTCCACATTTTGATTATATATGAACTGAATGAGTCCCAGACACCCTTATGTCGTGCATGGATTCACTAAGAATCTTTTTAATGGTAAAAATATGGAATGAAATCCAAAAAAATGGTTCATGCCTTTGAAAAAACTGGGAAATTATAACCTCCCTTCCTTTTGTCAAATCTTCCCCGATTTTCCCTTCTGTGTGTTCTAACACTTCATCTGAGAAATGTTACATCTAATCCACACATGAATCAGCCTCTCAATCCAATGTATCATCATTTACCCACCCATGTTTTCATGGAACCCATACCAAGGAAACTGACCTATGGCATAGAGAATTTGTGGTCTATTTAAGGATAAATATTTATTCTCCTCAAAGAACACATCTACATCCATATCAATATACCTAGGGTCATTGAATGACATGGTCGTAAGGATACCATCCATGATGGGATACCTGGAAAATGAAATTCATGGAATGGTACCTCTAAGGTAGAACTATTTGATAGGATATTATCCCAACTATCTTTTTACTACCTTGAAAGCCATAATGTATTGATGAAATAACTTTCTTGGGATTCCAATTCTGCCATGACTCCATCTTTCTAAACCCCATAGAATGACCTGATCTCTGGGCATAAAATATAGTGATCAAAGGTGATGATTTGTATAAGGCTTATATCATGATTGAGTAATAGATACATGTTTTTGAATCGTTTGGACTCACGCTGATTTATCCTGAATGAGGCGAGGAACTGGTTGCACTACCTCACCTGCATATAACTAGAAAAGATGTGTATAACATATCAAACCATAAAACAAACATACTTATATCCCTTTAAATCCATTCCTAAAAGTTTCTATTATATTAAATCTCAACTAGAGTTGTCTTATATTCCCATGATCCTCCACAATTAAGAATATATGACCAAAGTATATCATTAAACACTAATATATTCTTCACACACTATTTGTTAGTATATGGGTGATAATTGTTACACAAGAGAGCATGTGATCATAGTTCATTCTACACCACTAACAAAACCTAGAATTAAATAGGTCATCTCTGTCTGATATGATAGAACATGAAACATAATGATGGGGAACAATATCAAAAATATCGATCCTCCAAATATCATCAACATATAAGATTCCTTGAATTAGAAGGATGTTTGTGACACTCAGTCGATCTATCGATGATCACACATACTTCATAGATTCCTTCAGAGAACTATGGGAAGACCATCAGAAAATCCACAATGATGAAATTACATTTCCATATAAGAATGTATAAAGTATGTAGAAGTTCAGTAGGTCATCAATGATCACACTTCACTAATTAACATGTGGGGAACCTAGTGAATAATCCTCAAAATATGAAACTTCAAAAATCAAAACCAATACTAATAGTGTAAATCTTAGTACATCATGATAATACCACGTGAAACATTCTAAATAGAGGAATGATATTCCCATATCAACACTACCAATATATCTGAAGGCACCCAAACCCATTGATGGAATAGTAGGGTCTCATTTACATCAACCACCCAATTATGATGAGTGTTCTCACCATAGTCAATATCCTTCAGGATGACGCTCTTGGAATCACACAGAAGCCTTAGCTAAAACTAATCTAAAAGGGTGGATGTTTCCATTAGTATTGCTGAAAATAGTTTCTCTCAGTATTCTAGAACCTCTAGTTTCATCCCATTAAATAGATCCATTGTCTTCCACTTACTACTATTCTATAGGATGTCATGGGTCTATGTTTTTAGTCACAAGGCATCAACTTCACCATTACCCTTTCTACGTGTATATAAAATATCAATACTAATATACATTAGGTATTCAACCAACATGTGCTACCACATATTCATGTATTCATGTATAGAGTTATATTTTATAATTTTATAATATTTTTAAACAACCAAATACATTCCAAATAGTTAATGCCTCCAATAGTATATATCATGGAACATAGCTTCTAGCTTGGGATCATGTGTAAGGTAATTCCCCTAATGATTTCAACGTTTTTGGGACCTGTACGCTAATTCATGATCACCCAACATCATTAAATCACAAAATTGAATCCTTAATGATTAAAAATAAATAGTATAGCCTCTATATATCCCTATGAGAATCATAATCGGCACTGAAGTATTTCTTCACTTCAACTCATGAAAAGATGTCCTACAGGATTCATACCAATCGAATTTCACACCCTTCCTTGTCAGTCCCATATTATGTTCTTTCCATCATGATAAATCATGAATGAGTTTCCTATAATTGATATCCACCCTATAATATGTGTATAAAAAATTTCATTAATGGGATTCTCTGAGGATACCATGATGCTCACATTCAATGTGATTGAAGCTACGCATGCCATTGATATATTATGACCTGGTTAGTGAAGATTGATAATACAAATGTTTCAGTTATTGAGATTTTCATAAAGGCGATGATCTCTTAGTTTAATCATCATGATCTAACGATGGTTGGAAAATTCATGTCTCATGTGAGAATATACTAAGATGTTATATATGAATAGTACATGAAATGAATTGAAATATTAATGTATAACAAGATTCATTATATCCATGGAAACAAATAGTGTATTCATATGGCCAATCAACAAAACCAAATACAAATATAATATGTACCTACTTTTTAACTCTATATGTAAATGTTTGGACATATTTATAGGTTAAAAATGGTATCTCTTCCTTAGAATAATCTTGTATAAAATGGTTCCTCCCCAGATCCAGTTGAAGAGATTGTCTAAAAGAGTGAGTGGATACCGGTTCATTACAATATGCTAGTTCAAGAAGAGGTAATCCATAAAAAAGAGGATACCTTCCAATATCTTATAAAAATTGATAAGTGGGCCATAGGGATATATTATGGATCTACTATAACCATTCAACTAAATATATTCAACATACATCATGAGTTCTTTGAGATATGTAGGTTCTATTTAATAAGGTGGAATGGACACTAGTGTCGCACCTGGAACAAGATCGATGGTGAACTCAACCTCTCTCTCCAGAGGTATGCAGGATAAACCGTTAGGGAAAATTAATATAAAATGATCCAGAACATGAGATAATTCATAGAGATTCATTCCTCAATCCCTCATAATGAGTCACCCCATCTGGGTTTTCAGCACACTAATCCCTTGTTGATTGGGTCCAGCTCAAATATCCTGATTATCAAATTCACCCTTATGGATATATTTTCTTTCCTTTTGTGGTGTAATGAACACCCTTTAGTGATAGAAATCCATATGGGAATGACAAGGCACTATCAAGACCAAACGATAATTACGTCAAAGCTAGTTGTCTTGAGGATGAAGAAACTACATAAGAAACATTGATCACATATCTAATGGGGGTAATCCAGGAATCGGCACATAACCTAAGAAAAAATTATGAATGATGTGTTAATAGTCAAAACACTTTAAGAATATTATATCACCATGCCCAAACATTGCACAGTTGTGAAATATAGAGAACATTTTGAAGAACATTTATCAAAGAGTTAAGAAGATAAATTATAGGATACCAAAATGGTATGTTTACTAGTAGTTGAACCTCATCTCGGATTCTCAAGTGTATCTGGTACTACATAGATATTTCAGGACTCATGGCCCTCAGTTGAATCCTAACTGAACTAGGTAGGTCCACTATTTTGGAGATCATCACCTAACTCCTGACTACTTTATCCTTGACTATCTCCTCCACCAGAATGGCCAGTACAATACCATCTCTTATCTTGATTCATATTTCATGATCTCTTACATGAGATTGTTGTCTATATACACCCTATCAAATAAGAATTGGGGGAATTTATTGGAAAAACTATATGATGATACCCATCCGATCAAATGCTTGGAACTCAACTAGGTTCCTCTTAATTAGGGATTTTTACACCGTCTACCTCTACACTATTGACATGATACATGGTCGTCGGTGTGTACCTCATGGATTGTACCCCCTCCAAGTGCTATCTTAAAAAATTCTTCTGGCCACTTGATAAACCAATGAACTTATTGGAATCTGAAACATTCAGGCTCACATTTCCATATCCTCTTAGGATTCACTCTGCTATGAGTTCTTGGTTCACTATTTTTGAAATTGTGTTTTGTTGAAAGACCATCAGCAATGATTGCTTGTTTTATACAATCTCATCAAAAAAATCACTTAATAGGCATCAATTAATCACCAGAATGAGATGGTGCAAAACTATACAGTTCGGTGAAGTGAATTGAATATTCCCTCACTGACATTCCACTATCTAAAAGATTCTGAAACTCTTAATGACTATCTATTCTCAGAATTTAATGGTATAATTAGACTAAATATGGTTTTATGGATGTCCAACCAGACCATCCTTTAATGTTGACTATATAGATTAAGGATGTACCACCAAGTATTGGTTGAGCCATATAGATTATTGGTTATAAGGATGACCCTATTATCTAGAGGAATCTTGATATTTTTTAAGATAGATAAAAAGTACTAAAATGATGAATCAATATCCTAAGGTCCCCCATCCCCCAATAATTTGGTAGGATTTTACTTTTAGAACTCATGGGTAAGTTATTTTATGGTAGGGTAGGGTCAAGGAACACCCTATATGGACTGTATGAAATTGAAAAATCCATCATGAAACTGAGCATTGACCCCTATTGGAAGATCTATAAGAGTTTCCTGAGGTGGAAAAGTATGATGTGTCACTGGTGGCTAAGGAACCACCAGCTATAGAAAATTCTCTTCACCAATTTTTTGGCACACATCATGAGTTAATCACAAGGGTAAAGCTTTATAGTTTTCTACTAAACTCCTTATACATGATTTAAAAAAGATAAAAAATAGATAAAGGGAGGAACAAGAACATTACATTCCAATAACACAGCATAACCCTCAAACTTCTCCTCGAGTCAGGTCTCTGTGATATAATAATTTCACATAAGGATCACATGAGACACATAGTACTTCCCACTAAATAGATCAAGTCACATTCAAGGTCATGTATAACCCATATTAATTGATCATTTAATTTTATGTTTGTATTTATTTTATATTCACATTCATTTGTTTATTTAAATTTCTCTAATTATTTTCAATTAATAAGGGAACATAAAGACAATAAATTTGTGTGTGGAATACACTTGATCCTAACTATAACACATTACATCACATGTGAACAATGTTCTACGACACAAAGTGTAAAAGATAGTGACTTTAAGAGCCATCTTTATCCTCTGTAGAAATAAAAAATTAGATTATTTAATGAAAATTAATTTTAATTTATTTTTTTCTATCCCAAAAATGGATTTAATCACAATTCCATGTACAATAACCATGAAATTAATAATACATGACATGAAATGCATTTATAAAGAACATATGGAATATCAAATTCATAGTATTTTAAATTTTATCGTTCCTAGTATGATGAAATATTTTTAAGATACCATCATATCTTCAGGCTAGGGTAAATAAACCATTGATGATAATATATATTTTCAATTGATATAATATAAAAAATCAAGTGTTTTACATCATAGTGAAATACATAATACTATAATAAGCACAAGAAATTACAATATTTACCAATCCTAGGTAATCTTGGATTCAATATATATGGGTTATGTACTTCATAGTATAAGATAATTATCAATTTACATTACCCTATTCCCATATCAAATAGCCACACAATAATACAAATAAAAAAGGGCTATAATACAACTTTGTTGCATCCTTCCACAAGTTCAACATAATAACGCCCCAAAAGGTGAAAAAATACCTCAAGAAAGCCTTCATATTTTCCTGATATTGACAAATTGCAGTGAGGGACTATGGGTTTTCAATGGGAAGAGTATTCACTCACACATCAGCGTGAAAAAAAACTAAATTTACATATATAAAATAGGCTAAAATGGAAAAATATGCTACACGGTCGGTCTAGTAACCTTCCATAGAAGAAACATACGGATTCATGGAAGTAATCCTGAAAAATAAATGATAGGAAAAATCCAAATAATAATTAGATAAAATATAATAATGATAATCATTATTTAATGTTTCAATAAATAAAATAAGAAAAAAAATTATGTAGAGAAGAAATATAACACATGCTCCACCAAAAATAAAACAACACCAATAATAGATACTACTACAATCACAAGATTACTTTTGGTCCTATGCACCCATTCCCCACACTTGAAATGGTAATAAATCATTTTATGTTGTATTATTACCATTATCCAAAGCTAAAATAATGCAGTCTTCTTGGGTAACAAAGGTGTCCAGTGTAGGGTGTGAGATATACTGAGTTGGTCACCACCAATAGTGTCTAGATCAAACAATTCCATGGAAAATAAAATGAGTAGTGATCCAAAAAAAAATAATAGAAACAAGTAAATAAATAAATAATGTATACTAGACTAGGTTCCACTTGGAATGATCTTCCAATCACTACCTAATTTGACCTAACATGGATATCTCTGAACCGATGTAACAACCCAATTGTGAAATATAATAAGATCTTATATGAGTAATTTATCAAGGATAGAATTTTCCCAACCATGTTATTTGGATTGGAAGGTGGATCATATTAGTTTCAAGTCCTTATTATCATTTATTAATTAAATTAACATCTTTACAAATTCGTAATAAGAACCATATGCTTTTCAAAGCAGATCACCGTAGAATCCCACATATCACTCTATGGGATCGAAATATATCAAATTAAATGGTATTATATCCATGATGATCCACGAGTGAGAACCTAAGTTTAAATCCATGCATGGTGTGAAGATTATTATAACTAAACGATAATTCTAACCCTTGTACCACATATATTGGTCTAAGTCCCTCTCATGAAATGGCCCAAAAATTGCACCATTGAGCTCGTCCCCGGGTTCTCACCTAGGTAACTAATATTAAACATCTAGAGGTAAATATAAATTCACAATGATACAATTCTAGGCCTATCTAGAATATCCAATGACATATTTAAAATGTAATTATGAAACAAACATTATGTCATAATGATATTGTACAAGGGACCATACTTTGGAACCCCTTGTATCACCATCATCACATGTTGGGGGTATTATTTAGTTTTCAAAACCATACCATTGAGAAAAAATGGTATAATTAAAATCTAATTAAACAATCCATTTAGCTCAAAAATATAGTTAAAAAATTAAGTGTAGGATCTTAACTCGTGACCTGGTACTCCAAAAAAATAAGTTTATTAGTTCATTAAATTTATTATATATTTATCACACCATAAGTAGAATTTACAAATTTAGAATAATGGAAGTTTTTTCCTACATGGAAAGACACACCAAGAGGGGACTCTCATGAAAATTTGGTCAACTAAATCGAATATTATCCACTTTTTAGGCTCACAATATGCATGAAATGTCTCTCAATTTAATTTATTTATCATATATAAAGTGACTCCAGAAAGATCGAATACATGGAATAGTGGAACAAGATAATGAATAAAATGAAACATGGGTAAATAAACAATAATACCTACCTTAGGTCCATATAAGACCACTAGTTTTTTATTGTCCCTCTAATTGAGAATAAACTAATGATATCAGATAAATCGCCAATTTCCCTAAAATTGGGTAAATGATGTCTCACTTGTGTAGCACAAGTAGGATAAAAAAATAAAGGATGGAAGAAGTACGAGTGTATATATTACATCAATATTTTTTATGCATCGTACAATGACAGATTTGGATTAAATAAGATGGAGAAATGTTGATCCTTGGATTAGGTAAGGGAAAATCCCTTGCGAGAGGGGAGGAGATTTCATCCGCTAGATAATGGGTAAGATAAATGTTTGTTATGTTTTGAAATTCAATAATTGAAAAAGTTTAAATTAAAAAATAAAGAAAGGTAAACATGGTTTTGTGGAACATTTGGTCAAACAATGCACCAACCATGTGTTATTTCATGGAAAAAATAGAACTCAGCATGTTCTAGGTGCACTGTTTGGATAACTGTGTGCATCCTATGAAAAAATCATCAACTACATCTCTGAGACAACATTCATGGGTGAGTGGGCATCCTTTCACAGTTTTAGAGAAACTTTTTCGATCCATGATTCACAATATCTCACACCTCATGGTTACAGGAAGTTTTTTGGTTGAGTAACATTGCATCTCGGAATCATGGGGCAAGGTCATATTTTCCACATTTTGAGACACTCGGATGTGAATAAGTCTCAAACAACCTCATTAACACTATGACACTTTTTAGTGAAATTAAAAGGGACGAACTAAGGAATTAATTCTAATTTTTTTTCCTTTGAGTAATGTTGGGGAATTATAAGACTTATCATTATGATTGTATAGATTTGGAGGAAATATTAATGTTACTAAATTTGGGAGGACTATTCGAGATATTGATAATCCAACTATGTCTCTAATATTTAAGATCTCCCTGAGTTTTTGGAATATATTTTTGATGTATTTATTTAATTAATAAGAATCAGTATATGTATAGAGGTGTGCTAATAGTTATTGTGTATTTATTAAATTTCCAATGGGTACAACATATTAGTAATCGAATCCAATATGAATCATTTTGATGTAAGGAAACTCTTATATGGAATCAAGGATCACAGTATCCTCTTTATAAATTAAAAAAACAATTTGTTTAATTAAAATATAATATTAAATCTATATATCAACATTAGATAAATTGAAACTGGACCCCTTTCCAAACCTTGTCTCTAATTTTATCCATATCCCTCTCTATTTAAATAAAACCCAACAGTTTCATCTCTATTTTGATAATAATGAATATTATGTTAAAGTTATCTCTTATAGATGATATGGTAAAGACTAGGGTTCCACAAATTTTACATCATCTCTAATAATCTGTAATGAATTCTCTATTAATAAATATTTATCAAATTATTCAGTTTCAACAGAATGAATCTAAACCATGTTATAAATTTCAAAGAGTAAAATAATAATAAAATTTAGATATTTTGTTCTTTTAATATTTTATGTAATGTGTGGTTGTGTGTCTTTGTGTGTGTGTGTGATTTTCATGCAAGTGGGTTTGAGAATCCAGACTAGGCTTTCGAAAGAGTGATTGAGTTAAATATCAGTTCTATTAATGGAAATGATAATAACATGAAAGAGTAGAGAAAGCATTGAAAACATGGTATTGGTATTTTAGATATGCCTCATTGTTGTTCCTATAGGGATACATATATCAATTTATACTCAATATAACCCAAAAATATTTTATAATTAGTAAAAATTACAGATAGTATAGGGTGATACATATGTAATTAGATAAGGTATTTTCGGATATTATGATAGGGATAGAGGCTTTAATATGAAAAAATACATTATAATTATGTGAGTACTGTATTTTTGTTACATATAGATCTTGGATACCCTTTTATATTAGTATAATGCCAACGACAGGGGTTCTTAATGATTATAATCTCTATTCAAAGGAAATAATTAATAATTTGAAGGAAATAAAGGTAGTGGTATGTCATATTTGATGGATTAATACTAAAATGGTTATTCCCATATATTGAGGAGTTTAATTATAGGATTTTGATTATTTCACCAATATCATCTATCATGAATTTTAATGTATATATCATTGTTTCTGATTAGAGTGTTAACTCTTTATATTATGGGTATGTTATCATTTTGTTTCGTTATTGTTCCACTACAATTAGTAGTGGTTGGACTTGTGTTGTATTTTATTTGTAGTTTGATACCAATGCATAGAATTAATTGGTGTATAACTTAGTCCATCCATAATTTTGATTAAAGGTAAATGCTTTGTGACATCTCCACTGTATCCACTGGAATAGAAACAAATGATATTCCATAAAAATTAATTGATTTCTACAAGACACCAATGAGTTTAAATAATATACATGGGAATATGAAATGGTTGGGGGATTATTATCCCCTCTATCACCTATAACATGTAAAAAATACTAATTAAACTAAATGATTCGTGAAGTATTAAACTATACAAAACAAATGAAAAACTAATAAAACAATAAATTCCAACTAAAATAAACAATATTCTAAAATGGATACCATGAAAAAAAATAGGATGTAAATATGGAGAAACATTAGTTGGGAATCACCACATCTATTCCATAATATAAATACATGCTCCGATAACTAATCTAAGAATTAATCATCATGCTACTTTACTATATAAGTAAGATATATTTAGATTTAAAATTTCTTGAGAAATAACATCAAAATATTCAAAAAATGTTTATATATATAGGGGTATAATGATAATACCTAGTAGGCTATCTACAAGATACATTACACCTCATTCCACTAAAAAATAGCACATTATCTCATAGTTTAAAGTAAAATATTACAAAAAATTGGGTAATATGAGAAGAATTTTAGAAATTGAAAACAATTAAACATAAAAACTTGAAAAAATACATTCTAATTCCACTTAAAACCCCAAACCACATTCACATCCTGAAAACATGCATTTTGATTGATAGTCCTATAATAATTATTGTTTAATCATTGATTAACAAATTCATCACTAGGTAAGCATTATATAAGATTATTTGGATTGGTACGTCCTAGAAATTCCTTAATTACAAGGACACATAAAATATGATGATGAATATATGCCACCTATGTATTCTGAATTCAAAAAAAACATCCATTCAAAAAAAATATTTTATATCATTTAAAAAAACCATTAAAATTTTATCTCAAATTCATAAATAAAAATATTGAAGAAATGATATTTTCCAGAAATAATTATATCCAAGATTTCAAAATAATTATGTAATAGGGATTTCAAGAAAATCTAAATGATTATCCTTTTAAATTGAAATAAAAAACATTTAATAATAAATAATTACTCTTTTGATAAAATAATTGTGTGATAATATGGAAACCACCCACCTCAAAATCAGTGAAAACACTAAATAATTACAAAAGTAAAATTATAGATCTAGGCTCAAAATTAATTCACGTCAATATATCTAATAAATATATCATTAAAAACATTCTTGATCGTAGGTATATCCACTATTGATCAAATATAACATTTAATTTTAGAGGAGATAAAGGGATATAAAGGGAATGAAATAAAATAAGGATTTAATATTTATGTTGGTGATAAATTGTAGGTAGATTCATTAAAAATAGGTCATCCAAACAAAATGAATTTCTAATCATTCATAGATGAATTCATTGGATTATGAGTATATGAAAATGGGATGGAAATAAGAATTTTAGAGCATAAAATTGAATATAAATACACTTTTTAAATGTTATAAAAGTATATCAAATAGTTATTCTATATGGTGTAATACCAAATGCATAAAAAATTCATGTCTTGCATTATATAAAGTTAGGGCATACATGGTTGTTCCACATAGTTTCAAAAAAACTTCACTGATCATGAAAAAATCAAATATTCCCAAAATCAATATTTCTGTGTTTTGGACAAATCATGACATAACCAATTAACTAATAGTTCACCTACCTAGTAACATATAGGTTCTATTTCATTGTTTTAAATAGAAGATGCATGGTTTCCCATAACCATACTCAATCAATAAACTAATAAAATGCTTCTCCCCCAACTGTAGAATAACAGAAATAATGTTACTACCATTTCAATGTCACCAATATATGAATAAAACCCCAAAGGATAGATCAGTTTAGTATTATTATTAACCAAGATACATACATGAGTATTTTATTTCAAATGAAAAAAAAAGTACAACATTATTTTTTTAAAACATTATTAAATCTTGAATAACGATTCATATATTTATTAGTACACATGATGGAATCCTAGGGAAAGGAAAATATTTCTGATCTCAAATGCTCTCTAATGTTTATGTACAGTGTATGAAATAATTAATCAATGAGAATAAAAAATAAAAAATGGTAAATACCTAAAAACACATACCTTGTAATCAAAAATATAATAAGTTATTCCATAAATAATATATAATGATAAATAACTAAAAAATAAATTTAAATAAAATGACTGTCATGATAAGATAAGACAATATTCCAAGATAAATAACATCAACAAATTTCTTTAAATCAATATTATGAGAGTGAAATGTATCCATACATGATTTTATAGAGAAAATATAATGGATAATATTAATAATAACTAAATTATAAATGAGGGAAATATCCCAATATAGGGCATTATTTATGAGGCACATGGAAATCTATGGAGTAAAGACCATTCACTAGAAGGTTTAAAACAATATATTGAAAACCATTTAATTTGGACATCTTATTTTTTAATGATACTTTTCGATGCAAAAGGGGAAAATATAATATCTAAACCCCCCAATTGATTCTCATTACAAACCATTCCTTATATATCTAATGATAGATCTAATTCATAAATAGTTATCCTTATCATGAAACATCCATATTCAATAAAATATATAGAATTATAAATATTCTCTCTGTCAATCAAATAAAAATATATGTATAAATACTATAAAAAATTGGTATACGGTTTATAAAATAAAAATATCCATCAATAAAATAGTTGGATATATATTTTAAATGTAATATACAATGAAACATTATCACATTAATGTGATTTTTTAAAAATAAATTTAAAAATCATAACAAAAGGTATATTATTCAATAATTTTACCACTTATTAATTTTCAACTAAAATCCCCATTGATGAAAAAATTAAAAGTTAAAAATAAAATACCTTAAGTAAAAAAATAGGATTATACAATTAAATGGTCAGAATAAAAAAATATAAAATTGAATTGGTGAATAATAACAAATAATTCTCAATGAAATGTATATTGAGATGAAATCCCTTAACATTTTCATACATTTGGGTAAATAAAATCAAACTATTTTATAATTCATTAAATCGTGTTCTTAAATTATATGAAAGACATATTAATATTTATAATATTATATATGAACCTTTTAAAAATAATATATTCTATTTGTTAATAATCATTTATTATTTTCATTTTTTGTGTTAATTTCCTTATTTTTCAAGATTGATTTTACCATTTATTTTTTACCTCTTTCATTTATAATTATTTCCTCATATACCCGATATAACCCATGATTTTATTAACACATATAATAAATGTATATTTATTAACTATAAATCAATATATTTATTGATAGTAAAATAAATAAACCATTCTTGTAGATGTTTGGGTGTACGTACACATGAACGTTGTTTCCATTTTCTTCTCAAATTAAATGAAATAAAAGTAAATTTTTATATGTATATATAATTATAGTAAAAATTTAAAGTCATATAGATCATATAACTTTATTTAAACCATCCTCAATACATTCCATGTAATGCAAGAACGAATCACATTACATAACGATGCGATAATCCTCCCTATACATGAGAGACGATATCATATTCCCATAAAATAAAATTGATGAGTTTATGTGCTGTTTTATAAATAAATAAGAATAATAACAAAATATATATGATATATACAATACATAAACTATTAAACAAACTTAATTCTCATCCATTATAGATGTTAATGAAAAAATGAATGACATAAGTCTGTGAGGCGATAGACCTCTGTACACTTGAATGATTATTTTGCAACCCATTTGATGGAAGTGTGTCAAGTATTGGGTTATTAAATATCCATAAAAACATATATGTATATATAATATACTATAGTTGTTATATAATCATGATATAAAAATTATTTAAGGTTGTAGAAAACGAAATAATATGAAAACACTTTTAGAAAAAAATTACCTCTTCTTCAGGTATCCTCATTAGGTTTTCACTAAGACCATAATAGTTTAATTTAATCATATAATATATCTTCAAAGAAGACGATATTGTGGTTTAAACTTTATTTTTCTATATATTTTCCAATCCTAATGGATTTTTAGGTATGAAGGTATGAGGAATGGGGGATGCATTTTATAAATGAAAGATAGGAAACACATTGTATTTTAAAAATGTATTAAGTGATATCATTTGTTTTTCATGTATATTTTATCTAATAGTTGATGAATATTGATAATAAAAGAGAAAAGGTCTAAATATGTTCATAAATTGTTGTTTGATAAGCTTCAATGTCTTGTTCCCATTTGTTTACTATTTAGTCCCTTGGTAAACTCGTTTTCTCATAATCGGTATAATTCATTTTATACTTATCAATTAATAATTTTGGTCAAAGATTAAGTAGATATTTTTATAATTTTAAAATTATTCTGATTATATTTATGGAATTTATTTTTTTAAATTAGAACCACATAATTGAATAAAATTAATATAAAATTATTTCTCTTGATAAGACCAGAAAGCTGGTTTTAAAAGTGAAAATATAAAAATGTTTACTATTTTTTTATATCTAAATTCCATATAAAAAATATGATAATATAAATTCAAACAATATACACAAATTTTACCTATTTTTTATTAAAATAAATTTAAAATATAATTTGAAATTATAAATTATTTCGTTGAGAATTCGATTTTGAAATAAAATTCAACATATTTTACTATTCATCATAAAATGAAACATCTATGAAAAATTTAAAAAATAAAACATAATATAATTTTATATAGTGAATTCAGATATTATTATTTTTTAAAATAGTATTTATAGATGTTTAAAAAAATTAAAAATTTCACCATTATAAGACAATAAAACTAAATTTAGAAAACAAAATCTTGTTGTTCCTAAAATTGTATTTACTCTTATCTTTTACCTATGATATATATTGAATGAATTTTGAAACTTTTCATTAATATAAATTTGAAACTTGATGAAAATCCCAACAAATTATAATTTTTGAATTCACTAGATTAGTCGATTATTTATCATGTTTTTTGAAAATAATTCTGACAGATGGAACTCTTCAGGGAGTTTTTTTTAAACATGGGTAAAGACCCAGATTTTTTGAGGGTGTATCCTATAATTTATGATGTTCTAGACCCCCTAAAATTATATTTTTTGGTGTTCTAATAGAGCTGAAATGTTTCTTTAAAACATTGTTTGCCTTAGTATAAATCCACACAACCAATATATGTGGATAAGAAGGGTCATACGTGGGCTACACATGGTATTCCCAAATTGTATTCCAACATCGCATGGTTAGTGTCACATAGGGTGTACATATGAAATATTCAATATATTTGGTGCATAGTTAGTCATAATTATGTTGTTAGAATGTGTGTGAGGTGGGTTTCTAAGGCTGTGGGTGTCGTACAGTTGGCACACGATTTTGCCAAACCGTGCAGCTAAACCATATGACATAGTTGTTAAGGTAAATTGAACTCTTTTCCCTTAATGAAACTTATAACATTATTTTTCTTTCATTCCACCTACATCACCTACGTGTAGCAACATATATATAAAAATAGAGCTCCCATGCTCCTCCTAATTGGAAAAATAATTACGCTCTTATCTGTGAAACAATTTGACCGCCATCAGCCTCTATAGATCCGAATTGGTAATCTCTTCAATATTCTCAAATAAATTTCTTGTTCTTGGATCTATATATTTTGAAATTTTTTATAAATATCATTTTTATTATTTTCATGGTTAATTTCCATTTCCTGGATTTCTTCTAAATTGTTCAAATGATGACCTCGATAGGGGATGATTAGATCATCATAAGAATGAGGTAGTTAGTCTATAGAATTTTTCTAAAATTTTTATCATTTTAAAAATAGATTTGTTGCACCACACACCAACCTTTACATAAAATCAATATAAAAATGATTATTTATTATAAATTAGATCACTCACAGAGTATTTATCATGTTGATAATTTCTATGTATCTTGATGATGTGAACCTCAACAATAGAAACCCAATTGTTGTACACGATTATAGTTCTCCTTGATAATTAATTCCTCAAAATCCCAGAAGGCATTTAATGCATAATTCTGGGATTAATAATTGAATATAATTTTTAGTATATAGTTCAAATGACAATGGAACTTCCTAGGTTCCATGATAAACTTTATTATTGACATTCCATTTATGGTAGATTTTAAAATGATTCTTTTGTTAAGTTGGTATGTGATTCTTGAATGAGATCAGTAATTATGGTTAAATGAGTTTCTTGGTAAAAAATGCCATGTTTTTATAATATAACCCCTCAAATGAAGCCCATTTTTTTCCAAACTAAAAAATAATGTGTTTTTTAAATCATTCCTGTTATTATTATGTTGGGTCATCCTAGGAATATTTCCTTTGTATGTTAAATGGAATGTCTATGACTTTTCATCTACTGTTATTCATAAATAGGGGTTTCTACTCTATATGGTAAATTTTTAAAGAACCAAAATACCATTAAGGGCATGAATTTATTTATAAATTAATTTTCTAAAGTAGCAAACTGTCCAATTATATTTAGTGACATGTTAAAATTAATATCCTTGTTTGATTGATTAAATGTAATATTGTATGTTGAGTAGCTTATTCATGATGGTTTGCCAATTTTAATGAGTTTATTGATATATATAAAATATTGTATAATATTTTTGGCTCTATTTTAATTTTATAATCATGGATTATGTGAATTGAGTTATAAATTTTTTATGAAATTAATTTAAAAGTGTATAAATCCTTCTTTATTCCTCACATACTAAGAACACTCTTTAATTGAAATTTCATTCCTTGGTATTTGGGATTAATAGTTGAGAAGAATTAGAGGTAGTTCCTCATGGATCTAGTTATTATTACACTATTATGGCTTCAGATAGGTTGTGGAACGATGGTAAAAGATTTGTTTCCCTTTTCTAGAAATTGTGCTCCCTTAAATTGGATGTTTCGTCATTGTGTCTCACACCATTAACACAATGTAAAAAATTAGGTTGAGGTTCCACAGTCCCTATTTACATTAATGACATGATGGATCACTCATCATACCCAGGGTCATGCATGAAGAATCATTTTCTATTAGGATAGAGGGAATGTAACATATTTTATGAACTTGTAGGATCATTTAGAATTATTATGGATGACTGAGTTTCATCCAGTCCAACCAGAACCAAGTATTCCAAGAATATGTATACTTAGCTCTACATGAACATGATTTATATAAATTGGTGAAATATATAACTATACCATATATATATATTTTATTAAATATATATAGTTCATGATAAAACTTCATTATGGCCTATAGCCATATAAGGTAGAGTGGATTAGGTGTCTTGTTGGAATTTGAACCAACTAGTATGTGTTTATTAATTTATCACTACTTATCCTTATTCATCATACACATGTACACGATTTTATTTTATATTATTGAACTTGATTTAGTCAAAGAAAAAATGGGTGGTAATCTATGGGGATTTATATCTCACATCCTTCATAGTTAACCATTTTATTGGGTTTCCTGAGAAGAATTTTTTCTTGAAGAACCATGTATGATTTATTGTTCTCTTTTGGTTGTACCTAGGAGTTATACGTGTAATAAATAGTAGGAACTTAGGTTACTCATGAAGATTTCCAATGGTACTTTTGTCTCTTTACTTAATTTTATATTGTATTGTACGTTCTTGTATACTCTAGGACAACTGTTTTAGGTGTGGTATCATCATCAAAAAATGCATGCATCTGTTGTATATTGGTTTCATCCATTTTTTGTATTCAGTTATATTACACATCCACTACTATATATATTTCATTTATTACTTATTCCATTACTGTTTTTATTAGTTATCTTTTATAATATTGAGATACTCTGATCATGATGGTGTATTCTTCCTACTATCACCTCTTTACACCCTTATTTCTAGTCGGAAGCCTATGGTGTATAGGGAGGCACGCTTGAGGTCATGTTCCCCACCAGTAAAACTACCTTCATAGTGGTCAGTCGGTTTGGGGTGTTGAAAAGTTGTATCAATTAGGTTTATTTTTTCTCAATCATACTATTTTGGGCTAGTAGAAAATAGGTGTGTTACTTCTTGGTAAATAATTGTTTATGGGAATAATCCCCCACATGCATGGGAATGGTACAGTGGCCAATGATGTGATTGTTATTCATGTTGGTTGTAATTTTTTTAATATTTCACCTTGATTGAACAATGTAATTCACTCCATTTAATAATTTATGGAATTTATGGTATATTTTTCTTGGCCTTGTATGTAAATAGAGAAGCATTATATACATCATTATAGGCATATAGATATTAACATGACAAGAACATGCCATGTCATGTAGTTGAATTTGTAGGATACTTGCTGATTTTAATTGTCTTCCATTATAATCATGCCATGATTTTTTATATTATTTTTATTTTTCAATACCATGATGCCTATTGTTTTATGTTTTTACTCTATACTATGATTTTATACTTATTATAATGATTTATGTGTTTACTTCTTATGATAACATTTTTAGATATGATTTAAATATGTAATTGAGAGCATGAGTGGGAGAAAATTTGTTGTGATTTAATATGGATCTAGTTTTCAGTTGTATGATGTTTGTGTGCCTTATAATTGAGAAAAGGCAACCTTTGTACCTAAACCATCATTTTATACATTTATATGTTTATGTAAACCATTTTTAAAAAGTAAATTATTTTAATAAGCTATTATTAAAGTGTGTTGTTATAAATTATGGGGATCCATATAATTAGTGGTAATGTGTGTGAGATCATTATGGATTAGAATATGGCTACCCATATGATTGAAATGTTTTATATGAGCATGTTATATTATAAAATGTTTATAAATGTAAACGTAGCTTAATTTTAATCTGAAATCAAATTGGGATCCTCCATAAAGTCTTGTCACTCAATCACACCAGCATTGAGATATTGTGATTACCTTCTAAAATGAACAACTATACTCAGTTTGTTCAGTTGGGTATTGTTTCCAATGAGATTCCCCATTTGGGTGTTTGTAATTTTCAAAAATAAACATCTTGTACTGGTTTCGACCTTCTTGAACCCTGTGTGGTTAAATGGGAAACTCATAGGTCACCTTATCAAATACTACTGAGTATTCTTAAAATGAATTTAATTCATAAATTTC
This sequence comes from Viscum album, assembly GCA_963277665.1. Taxonomy (NCBI): domain Eukaryota; kingdom Viridiplantae; phylum Streptophyta; class Magnoliopsida; order Santalales; family Viscaceae; genus Viscum; species Viscum album. The sequence goes on along the minus strand of OY728135.1, from coordinate 1,464,281,677 downwards.
ATAAGTGTGAAAGTATGTCCAAAAATTGTTAATGTTTTAAAAAGGTAGTTTGATGAAAAATTCTTGTGTCCCATAGTGTTTCATTTTATAATATTTTAAATGTTTATGGGTTTAAATTGAATTAATGTATTTATATTAAAATGGAAACTTATGTGGGGTAATTTGTTTAAACCATCATTTAAGGGTAGTTTATATGACCCCTATAGGTTCCTCAAATGGGAACTGTAATCATTTTATTTAGTCACATATCTTTAAACAAATGTACTAACTAATATTTGTATGACCTAGTGACGTTTTTTCATGACTGAGTTATATGGTTGATGGTTATGGTATTTTAAGTCGATAACACATGGTAAGAAGCACCCATATATCCTAAAATTCCATTTTAATCGTATTATTTGTCTAATATTTGGTTTGTTTTAGGATTCATTGTCCTAGTAGTAATCTTAGAGTCTAACTGAAACCATTTTTGGTTGGGTGGTTCCTATTTCCTTGAACTCTGTTAGGGGAATGAGAATTGGGAAATCCTTGGTTTTTGTTTGTTAGAAATACCTAGGAAATGGTAGGAAACTTCATAGCACTCATGACCACTTCATTTATCCTTGGTAAACTCAGGTGGTTTTCAGTCTATTATACAATCATTTGGGAAGGTATGAATCTAAACCATTTTTCTGCGTAGTTCATCAAATACATGAATTCATATTAGATATAATCCTATTATTAGTATTCATGATATTACATTTTCTAAAAAATTATCATGATAGCATAAATTAATATATATGGTATATGCTATGTTTCTAAATGATGTAAATAAATAGTTATTTTTGATAGAATTATTGAGCCTTGAGTTATGGAGTATTCTCTAGAGTCATTTACATGGTAGAGTGACTGGGGAATCAAAGGAATCAAGGTTATCCTAATTCCCCAGACGAATTATAATGACCATTGTGTGTGTTGAAATTTTAGTCTAGTTAGTCTTGGTTTTCCTACCATATTCCTTGGTGTTGTGAGTCTGACTCGAATGGGTGACACACATATATTTAAGGTAAATATCATCTATCAGACTTATAAGTGGCGGGGCTTCTAACCAATTCAATTAATATGACACTTCTAAGATGGGGAGTGTCATGTTTGTTCTAGTGGTTATGTACCCTTCCATTTAAAAGGAACACAACCAAAGAGGATCATTGGAAATTTTCGGTCTTGATTGAATGGCTTTTAATATTTCATGTTTGAATCATGTTAGTGAATTCTTGGTAAAAAAACATTGATGTGGTTGGACTTGTATGAAACTGATGAGATAAAATGTTCGTTTAGTATGGAATATTTTGGTTATTCATGAATGATAATAGAATGCAATGGGTAATAAAGGCATTGTGGTTATGTTGATAATGCATTAGTAGGTGGAGCTAAGCTTCATACAAAAAGATGACTAATAATGGTTTGAATATTCTTTTTCTAGATGTTTTTTAAACATTCAAATACTCTTAATTTATAGTTCTTTGGGATACTATCCTATGTCCAATATAAAAATCATCCTTGATTCACTAATAAAGTTTCAATATTATTCCATGATAATGATTTAAATATTGTTGGGCTTCTTTGTTAGATACATTAATGTTACATGCTAGACGTGTGGTTCTTATCAAGGCTTGGTATGTCCTGAGAGATAATTCAATTCCCATGTAAGAATGCAATGGGAGGACTCTTGAACATCGTCTATTATTTTCTTTTTACATGACCACGAGGTGAATTCTGGTCTAGGATTAATTAATGATCTGATATAGAAATTTTTTACTAGTACCAACATCGCTCTTAAAGCATGGAGTTTTGGATACTATGGGATAGTTCATTGGGATCAGATTTATTGAATCCATAGTTATTATAATATTTTTATGAGGCTCATAGGTGATGATAGGGTAAAAATTCCAGTGGGATGGATTCAGGTTACACACTTGTTCATGTTGAGGTATGACAATTTACCCGAGTAGGTGAGGGTAGGATCACGAAACATCATCAATATTCTGGTATGGGTTTTAGTGAACGTGATCATTGATAATGAAATATACCTTAGATGAAGGCAATGTGGTATTATTTTTAATACTCTTTCCATCTAAACCTAGAGTATTTGAGGATAGTCATCCAGATTTGTTCAACTTTCTTCCATCTTCCAAATAGATACAATCAAGGGGAACCATTTTAAACACATCTTCAGCATATATAAAGTTTTTTGTATGTTATGTTTGAGTCATTTATGAAAGCCTTGTGTCACCATTTTCAGTTTGGTCAATTAGGATCTAACTATTTCATTTCATTAATGTCTCTAACATGACCTCAGATTAAATCATGTTCTCCATATTAAAGGAATCACTTAGGGAGAATCATTATAATTCTTTGGGAATATTGTATAAGAAATTATAATGGTGGAGGTACCGAGTCTTAGAATTTGACCCGTATAATATTAATTCCTAAGTTGGGGATAACCTTTGGACTAATGCTTAATGAGATGACTATGTGGTCACACCATTAGCTAAAAGGGATTAGGTAAGCATTGTTCTAATTTTTTAGTCTGAAATCATGAATTGCCTCACATATTTTTATCATGAAATTCATATTCCTATGTGAATTATTAAAGATTCATTAGGTAGTTGGAAATTCATCATGACCATTTGAATAATACTTCACAACACTTGTAATTTGAGTGATGTTTTAATTGATGAAAAAGGACACTTAGGGATGAAAAGTTCGAAGGGGGGATGTTGTAATGACCAGTGACATGTAATTTGATGAAAATCAAAATGAAGTATAATTTTAGAATTTTCTGGATGGTCCGTACTTTGAACCAAGCATCATAATGTAATTTTGAGAGTTAGAACACATAAAGGTGTTGTTTATAGATTTATGTAAATTCCTAGGAGATTATATAGGTCTATCATTGGGTATCGTGAGTGCAAAACCACATAAATAACATGATTGGGTGCACTAACATTGGAGAATAGTTTGTATGAAACCATGTGGTCCTCAGCCGCAAACCATGCCACCAATATCAGAGGAGGCGAAGCTCCCTACATGGGTTGGGTACAGTTTTCCCAAACCATGAATTGAGCCCATATGATTAGTAAAACGTAAGAAAAATGTAATAAATATTCATTTAACCCTTGGAAAACAGTTAGGTTGGACAATATAGGTAAACCGTGTTAGGTGGGTTTCTATGGTAGTTGGTGTCACATGATTGATGCACAGTATGGCCAAACTAGGCACCCAAACCATGAGACCCATTTTTAGGCAAAAATAACCAAATTTTCTTTAATTATTATTATAACTATATTTTTTTCTCTTCTCCTCTAGTATACATTTGAAGCCTCCTCCATGCACAAATGGAACTCATCTGTTTCTCCTTTTATACATGATGATAACTCTTTCATCTGTCATAAGATTCGAGCATCGTCAGTCTCTATGGATTCTTATAAGTAAGATATTTGATCCCCTAGAATATATTTAATTTCATCAATTCAATATATTATGCAATTTTCATGTGACCTCATTATCTTACTCAGAAGCCCCTTTCCTAGATTTCGTCCAAGCCAGATCAAATTACATCTCGATATTACATGAGTAAATCATCCTAAGCATGAGGTAGGTGGCCTACATCATTTCCCAAAATCATCCATCATTTTATAAATTGCGTCACAATAACACACTAATATTTTTAGAATATATTTTAAAAAATAATAATTTATTTTTTGATGTATTGTGTTACTTACAACACTGGATTAGCTAACATTACAAACATTAATGAGTTTCTATGAAATATTATTTTATTATGGTTATTATTATTATTTAAATAAGCTAATATCATATATGTTAAATTAATTCTAATGAATAGTGTGATGTAACATATGAAAATATTAGGATTTTATTATAAATTTATTATTTATCAATTACATAGAAACAAAAATACATAATAATTGAATATGAAAGAAATTTTTTATTTTTATATTCAAATAATCATATGGTCTTTATAAATTAAATTAATTATAGTCATTAAGTGATAATATTGAAATAATTATATTATATATATAATAAATCATTTTCAATATTAACAAAAAATATTTTATTGGAATAAGAAAAAAACAAAATTAAATTTTTGGATTAAAAAAGATCCATTTTTCAAAAGGGTAATTTTATAGCCTTTAAATGGAGAACACATTTTCAATGAAATTATTGCAATTTTTTAAAATTTTAAATGAAAATTTATTCTTCTAATTTTAATGATAGATATCATATTTTACTTGGGTAAATTTTCAGTATTTTTCTAGTAAGTTTAATTTTTATTTGAATGGTGAAAATATAGATTTTTATAGAATGATGTGTTTTTTTTAATGTATTTACAATGTCAAATTATATTTTGGATTATATTCAAATTATACTTATTTAATTTTTGTTAAAAATAATCAGGTTTTATATTTTTTATATTGTTATTTTATTATTACTTTTATTATAAAAACATATTATATATTAAACAGGATTTCTTTTTCAGAAAATTGATTTTGATTAAATTTTACTAGTTTTATTTTAATTTATATTCTGCAACTTTTGTGTTCTAAAATTTAAAACTTTTATTCTAAAATTTTATTAGTAAGGTCCAAATTTAGTATATTTTTATCTTTTTTTCAATTTTAATAGTAACTATTATAAATTTTAATACCAATGTAACAGGTAAATTATGTAATTTAGGATAAATCGTAAATTATGAATACTATAAAATGATCCTAACAGAAGCCAAAATTTTATTTGTTATTTGAAATTAGACATTTAACACTTATAAATAAAAATTAATTCATTAAATGTTATATTATTCATGATATAACTTATATATTATTTAATTCCAAGAAGAACAAAAAATGTCATTTTATATGTCTTCCTTTTCCCATATGTGTCGATATAGGGAAAATATCTATTAAGAACGAATGTAAATAGAAACGTTTTTATAGAAAAAAAAATATTTTTATGATAAAATATTATTTGTTTACTTTTTGGACTACGTGGATGATACTATGATATTTATAATATTTAATTTAATAAGAAATTAATGATGGAACATTCCGGTTGTAAATTATATTTAAAATTTCATAAATGATTACACAGAAGATATATTAGACTATAAAAGGTCATTTTAAAGACAAAATTTCCTTCATTATCATTGGATTTTATTTTTCATTTTTAAGAAACAAATAATTATGTTAATTTTTTTTTCAATGATGATGATGTTCATCTACAAGCAGAAGAAAAATAAATGAAATGTTTTTAATTAAAATTTTATGAAGTTTTAAATAACCCAAAATATGGCATAAATCTTTTTGGTTGTTTATATCTCTGCCATGGTTGTCCATGGGTCGAAATAATGACCATTTTCATCCAAATGGGTACAAAAAAGACCATTATAATATTTTATTTAAAACGTGGTCAAGTTGTTCACATTGGAGGGTTTTAATTTGAATACTATTTTAATATAAGGTTTTACAGAAGTGATTTTTAAATATAAATATTAATTATAGAAAAAATAAAATTATGTTATTCATGTAAATTTATATCTAATTTGTAGGGGGAAAATAATTACATTACTGGTTTTAATAAAGGCGATGAATTATTTATTTTATTTTTTAATAAATAAAATTTATGATAAAAAAAATTGAAATATATTTATTTTTAGTTAATTAATATAACAAATGTATTTTATATTTAACTTTGACCACTTTGTGTAATAATTAAATATTTGTTTCTATGTTAACTTGTTATCTTGATATTTTTAAAAATCGTTGAATTGAATAGTATCAAAATTGAAAAAATTGATATTTTATCAAAATAAAGATTCATTATGTTTTTTATATATCATCAAACATCATTCCAATGCAGTATAATTATAATATTATCTAAAATATTCTAAATTATTCATTTTTTTTATAATTTACATCAAATAAATAATACGTATACACGTTTAACATGTGAATGTTTGATACCTTAGTTATAATTGGAATCAGTTAATTAATGGTTAAATAAAATTAAAGGGGTTAAATTGACAAAAAATACTTGAATAAAATATATTGTATAAGAAGTTTTCTATGTTTTGTCATCTAATATTATAAAATTGTAGAGACCCGGTTTTTACCCTGAAAGACTTTGGAATATTTTTATATATGATTTCAGAGCTAGGTGTGATGATGGCGTACAATTCTGAGGCCTGGTTTTCCCGGAATAAATTTTATAAAAAATTTCATTATTTTTGTACTATGAATGAGGCGGGGTTGTGTTTTCTCCTAAACGGTAGCTCAGATTGTAAATCTGAGGGCATGGTTGCGTCTGGAGCATGCCGTTTACCATAGGCGGGGTGTAAAAGTTGTGGGCGCGGGCCTGCTGTAAGAGATGTCACCCGGGGAAAAATATTATTTTAAAATAATGACTTAGTGATTTTTATTACTGGTGTTCTTTTCGAATAAAATTCAAAAAAAGTTTCGGAATGGAAATATAAGACATCCTTTGAGTTTGAAATGGGGTGTTTTTCCTAGAAGTGATATAAAATCAGTGGGTGCGGAGGTTTCGGAATCCGCACTCGTCGACGGACTTCAGAGTGTTTATAAAATGTGGAATTGGGGGAAACCCATTTCTTTCTCAACATCTCTATATCTCTCTCTCCCCCTTGTTCTTCGGCGTTCTTCGCCGTTCTTTTCCGAATCAAGGAGAAACCTCTGCTGGAACATTGGAGGATTGAATTGGGATCGCAGCGAACATGTCGCCAACGATGAATGGGCGATTCAACGTAGGATTTCTGATTAATTTTCACATCTTCATCAATTCTTGAGTTTTTTCCAATTTCGTCATTTAAATTCCATAATTTTGGAATTGGGACGATGACCGAATGAACACGGCCATCGTCCGAGCCTCATTCTACATATCGTTCTTGGGTGTTCTTCGTCCCAATTTTCAGACATGCAAATCTTTGACGGATCGTCGAGTGAGGGGCGTCGATGTATTGATCTAGCCCTAAGGTTTCCAAAACCGGATTCGGATAATTTTTCCAACCACTAGAGTTGTCGGGGGAACTGGATGAAGGTCTGGCTCCGGCAAGGGGGGCGGTGGCCGGAGGTTGATTCGGATAAGGCAGAGCGGGGCGGGAATTTGGACGAGGTGAAGCTCGGGGGGGGGGGGGGGGTTGCGGCCGAAAGGGGTCTCGAGGGCCAGCAACGTTCAGTGGCAAGTGGGGGGGGGCTTCAGCGGAACAACGGACTGGGAGCCAGGGGGTGCGGGCGGCGTCGATCGTGGTGGTATGTTGCTGGGGAAGGAGGTCCCGGTGCCCAGTGGCTTCAGACAGTCGCGGTCGGAGGAGGAACCCAAGGTGGTCAGCGCCTCGGGTGCGTGGAGGAGACGAGGACCCACCCTTTGCGGGTCCTGCCGGCACGACGCGGAGACTGGCCAAAGGCCGGTACACTGGGGAGAAACGGACCTGAGGGACGGGGTCTAGTGTGGATGGAGTGGGATGTGGCCAACGGGCCGCGGTGAGTCATGCTGGACCCGCGGCTGCGTCGTGGGCCGGCCGGGGTGAACCTGCCCGGTTGGGTCACCTTGTGTTCGGGGGGTCGTATCTTCTTAACGGCGCATTTTTATAACGCGTCGTCTGGGGCTATAGGTTTTTGTTGGTGAGAAGGAACTTTCTAAACTATTTTTGGGGTTTTTGGGTTCTGCGCCCAAAGATGAGTGACCTGAGGAGCTTTAATTTATTAATAAGAAATTATTATTAAAGTTGCGATGGACGTGGTTCGCGAGCAGGACGTCCGTTTGACGCGCCGTCTGCGGCTATTGTTCTATGTCAGCAAGATGGAATCTTTAAATCTCGATTCAAGGTTTTTTAGTTCTATTCTTGAGGGAGGGTGACCTGAGACTCTTTAATTTAATAATATTAAATTATTATTAAATTTGCGACGGACTTGTTTCGCGAGCTGAACATCCGCTTGACGCGCAGCCAGAGGCATTGTGGCCCTAGAGTTGAGATGGTCCTTTAAAAGTTGGTTCTGAACCCTTGGGGTTTGGTTTCATTGCTCAGTGGCATGAACGCTTAATGCAATTAATTAATTAATTAATTAATATTTCTTGCATTAGACCTAACTCTTGGTTGGGATGTCTGATTGACGCACCGTTCGAGGCAGCATGAACCCAGTCCACGTGCGGAATTTTTGAGGTACTTTGTTTAGTGTTTAGGTTAGATACAATGTGTGGGCCCCACAGGGCCCAGTTAGCACGTTTTACGATAAAACACCACTTTTCACCCGACATCTGTTTAGGGTGTTTGTGTACTCATTTCTGAGTATTTTTCCGAGGGGATTGCAACAGGGAAATCTTCCCGCCTAAATTCTGGCCCGGGGCATGGGCCCGTGAGGTGGCTTTCGAACATATGATGAATTTTCATGACTTATGCTTCATAAGTCCATTCTGGGAAAATGAATAGACTTACCCGCATGGTTATCATCAAGGAACTCAATAGTATGATCTATGAGACGTGTTTTGGGGTTTAGGTGTGTGCCCCACAGGGCCACGTTGGCTTATAAGGCTGGGAGTTGCAACATCTGCATCCGGTGTCTGGTTTAGGCACTATTAGTGGCATTGTGACCCTAGAATTGAGACGAAGTAGACCGGGGCGGTTTCAGGCGTTGAAGCCAGAGTAGAGGCGTGGGCCCCACAAGCCATCTTTTAAGCTGTGTGCAGCGTACTGCAACATTTTCATCACGCATCCGATTGGGGCATATGAATAGTCGTTTATGAGTGTTTTTCTAAGAGAATCATGAAGGCGCAGTTTTCCCAACCTCTTTCGGGACCGAGGTAAGGGTCCCCGAGACGACGTATGGGTATAAAACGGTGTTGAATAACTTTTGCACCGGGAGGCTGTTTTCAGCATGTTAGCAGTCTATCTCGCATGTTTTTCTGTGAGGATTTCAATGGTGTAATCTATTTGGGAGAGAGGTGCCTCCTTCTAGATCGTATTAAATATGGAAACATGAAAGGGTATTGGATAGAGGTTCCTTTGACACACTTCGATCATATGCACGGTAACGATGTTAGTGACTCCCAGGGATGGCATGGGCAATGCAGAGTTATCGGACCAGTTCAGGGATTTCCCTTCAGTGGGTATGTGTAGTGGGTTACCCATTGAATTTAGGGTTTACCCTCCAGTAGGGCTGGGCAGTTGGTTACCCTACGACCTTTTGTGGGTTACCAGCCTGTGGGGATGGGCATTGGGTTACTTCACGACCTCTTTTGGCTTAACCTCCATTAGAGATGGGCATTTGGTTACTTGATGACCTCTTGTGACTTACCCTCTAGTGGGGCATGGCAGTGGGTTACCTGACGACCTCTTGTGATTTACCCTCCAGTCAGGCTGGGCAGTGGGTTACCTGACGACCTCTTGTTGTTTACCCTCCAGCATAGCTGGGAAGTGGGTTACCTGATGACCTCTTTGGGTTTACCCTCCAGCTGTGCTAGGCAGTAGGATACCCGATGAATTCATTCAGACTCGGTCCTTCTATGAGGATAATAAGTAATTTTTCTATGTTATTACCGGAGTGGGACCCTTGGTGGTACTGTTTGTCGATGAGGAAGCTTTGTCATGTTGGACTGTTGGGTATCAGTGTTGGATATCCTTTGAACTGTTGGTGATTCCTCTTAGGCTAAGCTTGGAGATAAATATCCCCTTACACACTCACTCAGGTTTCTTATTGAGTATATATATATATACACCCTACTTTTTTTCCCAATCCTTGGGTTCAGTTACTCTTCTTCCAGCAGAGGCGAAGACGCACAACGTATGCCATGTGATTTCCATGTCTAGCTCCTCTTGGATTGGAAGAGTCTATTTTCTTCCTTTTTTGGGTTAGGCTGTACTCTATCTACTGTACTCTTGCTCTATTCTTCATTCTATATACTTCTCACCGTTTTAGTACTTCTTTTGTTGCTCCCTGAAACTTTCAGGGCATCCTATTGAGTATCATTATACTCAACCCTTCTTGGGATTTTCCCGCACTTGGTGTGCCCTTGAAGACGATGGACAGGTCTATTGAGACTATGGAGGTGCGTAGAGGACACATGATCTTGGGCTGCATTCATTGGACATAAGAGTATTTCTGGGTGTGAGACTCACCAGTGGATTATTATTTTTTAACTGTGGCAGGGTTGTGGCACCTTTTTGGTTGGCTGCGTGTTTTTCCCCTTTTTCTGTACAGTTTACTTTCATTACTTTTCATCACTTTAGTTTTACTGGTTAGAGGTCGATGGTTGTATGTTGTTTTCCCTTTTTGTAGCATTTTTGTATTTTTATTTCCTTTCTTTGCACTTTTTCATTGAGTTAACAACGTGTGTGTATACATTTTCTTAGGAAAAGGCCTCCCCATGTTTTTGGTGCCTTTGGCCCTAGTCGCCAGCCCCTATCCTATGGAGGTGGGCTTGGGGAAATTGCGACTCGAGCCCTGGTATAGTTCGGGTTGTGACATAGTGGTATTAGAGGGGGCTCATTCCTTGGGGAATTGTTTGTACATCCCTAAAAATGAATTGGTTGAGTTTTGGGGCAATAGTGTCAACGTGTCTCGAGAGCGGCTCTCAAGCCAGTGAGTCCAGTGATGGTGTGGCGGCCGACGTATCCATTCACCAGGACCCTGATAACCCTCTTGTCGAATCTGCACACTAAGTCACTTGTCGTAGGGAATTTGGATCGTGCATCATATAGGATTGAGTCTTTGACTAACCTTCTTTAGTCAGCTCCCCATTATTGTTGATATATATATACTCATTTGACTGTTGCACTCCTCGATCAGATTCAATATGTCTCTGCGATGATAGCCAGCGAGGATACTAGCTTCGGTTCGTGATGACGACTCCATGAGAAACAAGGCCTCAGTTCAAAATCCATCATCTGATTACCATTCTACAGGGGGCAGGCAGTAGCACCTCCACCTGTGGAGTCACAGATATTACTGGGAGTGAGGGATAATTACGAGCACAGGCTGGGCATGCTATGTGATTTTGTAACGCCCCGACCCTAGTTACCCAGAGTCGGTGCATTATTACATAACATTGGCATGATCACAAGAAAGATCAAATCTCTAAAGACCGATTGGTTTAGTAGCCTTAGAAACACTAGATATATTCATAATGTTTTACATTACATCATAAAGTGGAAAACTACTACAACAACATAATGTCTCCATAGTCCACACTATTATCCCCTCATAAAATCCCTGTAGGTCATTCATAACTTACTTCTTCACATCCTGGAAAAATAAAACATAGAAAAGGGGTGAGCTCAAATGCCCAGTAAGGATAACAATATAGCGGAAACTTTCAAAAATAACCATAAACATTTAAGGCAATGTATAACTAAAACAAAAACCTTTTAAACTTGAACTTCAACGTAGTATGGAAAAAGTAAAATGAAATAATTTCATTTACTTATTCACATTGATATTCTACTAATTGAAAAATCACATGCAATATCAATAACTTTCATAATGATGGAATGCATAATGCCAGACTATCATAACCACATAGCCAAGGCCTCGTGCCAAGACTACAAATAAGATTTTTCCAAGGCCTTGTGCCAAGACACTAGTTTGTCTTATGAGACCTACCGATGCATCGAGGAGCTATAGCGGGTTCCACCCGTCACATACTAAGTCCAATGCATTCCCATATGAAAATTTTTAAACATAACATAAACATTCGTATTAAAACTAGCATACGAAATATCAATACTTTCTTCATAAACCATGAATGGTATAAAAATAACACATCCACAGTAAAACATATCACAAAACCTTCAATAGAATAAAAAAGTTTTGTATCATAATAAATCAACTTCAAATAAGCTGAAAATACAACAAGGATGTTGACATAGATGAAATCAAAACCATTTGAGAGGAATATCTCTTTTCTAGAAATCATTGAAAAGTCACCCATTTATAAATGAAGTAATTTAAAAGAGATTTTTGAATCAAAGTGTCCCATACCACTTTGAAACTTTTGAAAATAAATTTCACTTCAAAACATTCATTTCCATATAAATAAATCCTTAAAATCATTTTAAAAACAAGGATATTAATTAAAGATATTTAGAAAGATAAATCTTCAAAACATTTAAAATTCTGATTTTGATAAAGAGTACCTTTCATAAATTCTTAAAATATTCATTTTTAAATAATTTAAAAGTCACATAATTATAAAATAAAACATTTACTTTGAAAATATCCTTATAAGCTTATAAGGGAAGCTTTGACGATTTTATAACAGCGGTAAATAGCCGCACCCGCCGTATATGTTAAAAAAACATTCTTACCTTAAATTTGTCGAAAAGGTTAAAAGTTCCTTGTTTGGAAAATGACGGAAAGATTCCTTTCAAAAAACATAAGAGTATAAATGACATTAACCCATTGTCTAGTAAATAGTAAAAATGTTTTTAAATTCATTTTTAAGGAACATGGATGTCGATGATAAAGAGATCCCAGTAGATAATTACGTATAAACAACCTCGGATAATGAAGAGATTGTGAAATAAACCCTTACCTTGTAATTTTCCATGGTTGGGGTAGGTTAACCTCCTGTATAATAGTGAAATAATTTTTATTAAATTATTCATGAATCATATATATTCATATGATATCATATATGATCTTTTAACATTGCTTTGTTAATAATATCTTAGTATTATCGTCGTTTTGGGTGTCAACTTACTTGTTTTCTTTTATATGTCTTGCTACATAAGACAGGATTGTCATTGATAGGTTGTATATTATTCATATAAATAATGATATCAAGTCCTTAAACATTATTTTTATATCATCAAATGATAATTGTACTTGAATGGATACGATGGAGAATGAATCTCATCGCGTTCGTGGAGACGGTAGTCCGTACGTACGCACGAGCGACAATATCATTCTTTTGATATTAAAATAATATATAAATGGATGGTATATCATATATAAAGAATCATTAACATGTTATATTTATTATTTACATGAGTTACACATCATTATTATTCCCATCCAAATAATAATATATTGAATAACAATTACACCATGACGTGGAGGCGGTAAGTCGTACGTACGCACGTATGGTGACATGTTATTCAAAGGGTGGATAGGATACTGAATATGGTTGTACCATATTTATAATAACATCAAAGTATATATATGATACTGGAGTTATTATTTCTGAATGGTAATAACAAAGGAATAAGAAGTGGAAGAAGAAAGGAACTTGGAAAAGGGTGGTGAAATCATTACCTCTTCTTTGGGTTCTTCCTTTTGATTTGATCAAAAGGGCTCCTTAGGTTGGCTTTCTAATCAAAATAAGGCCTCTATGTTGTAGTGATGGATGTTGGGAGAGTATTTGGGCAGAGTTTGTCTGAACCAAAAGGCTTTAAAGGTGTGAAGAAATGAGAAGGAGGAGTTCCCTTTTATAAGAGGGGTGAGGGGCACCATTGGAAAAGCTAGAAATATTAATTTATAATAAATTCATATTCGGGTTCTAATGGCTCCAAAGTTGATTTATTTAATGTTAAGGTCGGGATAGGTCTAAAAACATTAAACCAATATAATTTAGACAGGTTTGGGTTACTATATTAACCTTATCTTTAAGTATTAACTCTTAGATAATTAGTTTCACTTTTACAATGTCTCTTTGTATTTTTATATTATATGGTTAATAAACTTACTATATACATCCAAGCGACCCCCAAGTGGTCTATTAATGATATAAATATCATTATATATGTCTCTTGGACGAACCATAGATTTTTAGAAATTTAATATTAATTAATAATATAATATTTGTTTTAAAAACTCTTTTATGTCAATTTTGACACTATTCAATAGTTGATTTTTGTGAAACTCATAACAGAATGATTACTTCGAAAAAAAATTAATTAAATCAATCCTAATATGTCATATTATCCTAGAATATTATTATAATTTATTAAAAGTCTCAAATTATATTTATTTGGGTATTTATAATAACAATTAGTTTAATTTGTCACTATTATGGTAATTACTGCATCATAATTGTTTCATAAATAAATTAAATTATGTAATCTTTAAAAATTATAAATAAAATATCATTATGTAGGAAATCGTTTTATATTTCTAATTAATATTTATAGTCGAAAATACAACATATATAACCCTATGTAAAAGTTGTTTTTCTAAAAGATATATGTTTATGTCATTTTTGTACTTATTTTAACGTAATTAAAATTAAGTGTCCCTATCACCTACAAGTGGCTCCATGGGGTCCCAAAATAGACCCAAATATGCCTATGGTAGAACATGTATCAACCAATAAGTCCAGGACACGTTTTAGGGTAATTTAGTATTATTATAATATTATTTTTTAACCCTTATTTACCAGATTTACCCTTAACCATGGTAAATAAAATATTTACCACAGTAATTATTCAGAATATCTAAAAATAAAAGTTACCTATTTACACAATTTGAACATCCTGATTCCAAATATAGAATCCATTTTTCCTAATTCAAAAAACAGAAGTGGCAGAAATTAATTTAAAATTAATTCCCGCTGTCAAAACAAAAAGCGTGTTTTCAAGATATAATAACTATGAAAAGATTGATATTTGTTTATGTTCGGTTTAATTGTGAAATTATGTCCAATGACAAACATTGTATTAAATAGTAAAAATATATTCTAAATATACTTTAAAACCACTCAAATTAATAATTTATCATTATAAATTATTTCGATTAAAAATGTTGTTTTCAATTAAAATTTAGAAATTTTCACTATTCATCAAAATATTAATGTTATCCAAAAAGTACCAAAATTTCACCTTAGGATAAATTCGATATTCCGAATCCAAAAATTAAGTCCATTTTGAGAGATAAAATTTATAAAATTTCAAAAAATTAGGTATTACTATTCATAACGGCTAGTTTGATTTGGTTCTGGTGTGTGTTAGAACTCGAAGTTGCGTACAACACACGCTACTGTATTATTCAAATAGAAGCATACCGTGGAAGCATGGGGTGTTACATTGTAAATTTTTTATGTCCCCATTATAAAGAATAAATTTATTTAGTCAAATTGAATATATAAATGTTTAAAATATTGGATTTAAAAAGTGTTCACTATTAATGTTGGTAAAAGTGCATTTTTGAAAAATACTTCTTTTATCTGAAAAAAAAGGAATTTGTTCTTACATTATGTCTAAGAAAATCATAATATGGATTATAAATTATAAGGATTATATAAAGTTTAAAATTTAGTTAATACTCTTCATAGCCTCTTTTGAACGGCTTGTTTGGTAAGTCATGGTGCACTTGAACTTAGTGTTGCGTGTAGTGCAAGTTATCGAATTATTTTGAAGAAATAACACACTATGAAATCTTGGGGTTTTACATTCTCCCCTCCTTCAATAAATTGTGTCCTCGCAATTTGAAATTGTTCTTCAAAAATAAAAGGTTGAAAATAGAAAATATCTTAGTGGGAAACCCCACATCGGAAATTGGGTTACTAAAATTTAGTCTTAAAATGAGGAAAAGAGAAATGAAAGGATAACCAGCAAATTATGATCTCGATTAGGAGAACATTGGTGGCAATTAGAGACATATAATTGGAGGACAAATGTAAATATTTATAGGTAGTGATTGAGGTCATCAATCACAAACAAGTGTAAAATTGAGGTCCTTAAATTCATCAATCTATGATGATTTGAAATACCATCGATTCAACAAAACATGGGGTATTGGGATAACACATTTTTGGTTTTAGGATTCCTTAAATAAAGTATAAGAATTAATTTCTTCATAGAATAAGAGAATATGAAAAATATATTCTTGACAAGTAGAGTTCCATCCTTTTAACTAATTTCTACTACAAACTCTTCTTTCACTCTAAAAGATAAAAGAACATTAAAAAATATTTTATTTATCCTATTCGTATAGGGTTCCAAAAAAACGAAATTATAATTCATCTACCAGATATTTTTAAAAAAACTACATTATTTAATCACGGACATCACGTGGGTCAGTGGTAGGTGATACACCCTTATCGCCCTTCAGTTGTGGGTTCAAGTCTCACGGCCTTCTCGGATGTGACGGGCTGCTGCCCGACCTCCGAGTTGTCCTTTTATGGCAATCCAAAATAATCCAAACTAGAACTATCCAAAATACTTCATTCCAAAATTTATAAGGAAGGTAAGAACAATAAAGATCTTTTTTTCCGCGTAATAACATGTGAAAACCTTCATCATGTATTCTTTTAAAACACTGCAACATCCTGAATTACCATAAAACGTAATTGATTACATTCATGATCCCTTATTCCTTAAAGAATAATATATATACTCCTTCAATCCAAAAATGTTTTAAACCACAACAATGATGGAATATACAAATCATTAATCAGTTTCAAGGTAGTAAAGAATATCCAATATAATTTATCCAAATCAATCATGTATTATTTAAAAATCACTACCTCGATATCAGAACTATATTATGGTTTATCATTCTCTCAACCATATATTTTCCAAAAATTTATCCTACTATTGAGTCACTTTTCTTTGTTCCACACAATCTCAAGTCCTTAATGAAATAGTACTGCAGTACAATCCTTATATACTCCATAATTATTATAACAAGTACATTGTTGATACAACACTCAAATGACATAATCAACACAAGAACTCTAATCATTCCTCTTCATCTGTGGTAGTATCATAACTTGATTATTATCCAATAGCATAATTTGTGTCATAGTTTGATGACTGGGACATAGGTTCGCGTAGTGTCCAAACTCCTTGAAAATGAAGCATTGTACATTTGAAACCATTTTATTACCCTTGCAGTCATGTACTTTGTTCCCTTTTCCTCCACACTTATAACAAACTCCCATTCCTTTCAGGCAAGTTACAGGGTGTTTCTTCCCACAGTTATCACATATTGGAAAATTCTTCTTTTCCATATTCCCTTTATCTATATTTCTCTCTTCCATCATTTTATTATCATGCTTCCCTTCAAAGTCATAGGACTCAGTATACTCTTTACTTATCTTATCAACACATGATATTATTTCTTCATATGATGATAATACATGGGAGACTATTTCTCTTATAAATTCTAGCTTAAGACAATGAAAGATATGATCCTTCATTCTCTTTGGATCATGTGCATTGTTGGAGTTCTCATTCCTTCTACTGGGCACCATTTCTAAACAATGGAATACACTAGATTAGTTTATGAATAACAATACCAAATCCCAAACTTTTAAGACACATAACATAAATTAAATAGTTTATGGATATAATCCATAATCATAAAAATGTCTCCTTTGAGGAATTATATACTCATAAACCCTTAATAATGGTTTGTAAAGAAAATGAGAATTATCCTAAGCATATCCCTTGGGAGTGTCGTAACCAAGAGTGCAGCAAGGCCCTTTGTCGTGCACCAGTTCCCATTCGAGTCTACCTCAAAGCGGTGTTTTTGGGTTTTACCCCTAGGTACATCTGTGCCAGAGCCGCCTCTACCTGCTCATATCCAGACAGGGATGTATTGCTCAGAAAACTGACAAAATCTCTACAATACCAATATTCTAGGAAGTTCTTCTATACAAATCCTCAAAATCCATCTTAGGTCTATGTGCTCTAATCAGAGTTTATCTAAATATAGCTTCCAAGGATTGTACTAAACTTCCTCTGATACCAACTGTAACGCCCCGACCCTGGTTACCCAGAGTCGGTGCATTATTACATATCATTGGCATGATCACAAGAAAGATCAAAACTCGAAAGACCGATTGGTTTAGTATCCTTGGAAACACTAGATATATTCTTAAAGTTTTACATTACATCATAAATTGGAAAACTACTACAACAACATAGTGTCTCCATAGTCCACACTATTATCCCCTCATAAAATCCCTACAGGTCATTCATAACTTACTTCATCACCTCCTGGGAAAAATAAAACATAGAAAAGGGGTGAGCTCAAATGCCCAGTAAGGATAACAATATAGCGGAAACCTTCAAAAATAAGCATTAACATTTAAGGCAATGTATAACTGAAACAAAAGCCTTTTAAACTAGAACTTCAACATAGTATGGAAAATGTAAAATGAAATAATTTCATTTACTTATTCACATGGATATTACACTAATCTAATAATCACATGCAATATCAATAACCACTTTCATAATGATGGAATGCATAATTCCAGACAATCATAACCACATAGCCAAGGCCTTGTTCCAAGACTACAAATAAGTTTTTTCCAAGGCCTTGTGCCAAGACACTAGTTTGTCTCATGAGACCTACCGATGCATCGAGGAGCTATAGCGGGATCCACCCGTCACTTACTAAGTCCAATGCATTCCCATATGAAAAGGTTTAAACATAACATAAACATTCGTATTATAACTAGCATACGAAATGTCAATACTTTCTTCATAAACCATGAATGGTATAAAAATAACACATCCACAGTAAAACATATCACAAAACCTTCAATAGAATAAAAACGTTTTGTATCATAATAAATAAACTTCAAATAAGCTTAAAATCCAAAAATTATGTTGACATATATGAAATAAAAACCATTTGAGAGAAATATCTCTTTTCTAGAAATCATTGAAAAGTCACCCATTTATAAAAGAAGTAATCTAAAATATATTTTTGAATCAAAGTGTACCATACCACTTTGAAACTTTTGAAAAGAAATGTCATTTCAAAACATTCATGTCCCTATAAATAAATCCTTAAAATCATTTTGAAAACAAGTATATTAATTAAAAAGATTTAGAAAGATAAATCATTAAAACATTTAAAATTCTGATTTTGATAAAGAGTACCTTTCATAAATTCTTAAAATATTAATTTTGAAATCATTTAAAAGTCACATAATTATAAAATAAGACATTTACATTTAAAGTATCCTTATAAGATTGTAATGGAATCTTTGACGATTTTATAACAGCGGTAAATAGCATCACCCGCCGTATAAGTTAAAAAAACATTTTTACCTTAAATTTGTTGAAAATGTTAAAAGTGCCTTGTTTGGAAAATAACGGAAAGATTCCTTTAAAAACACATAAGGGTATAAATTACATTAAACCATTGTCTAGTAAATAGTAAAAAAATTAAATGCATTTTTAAGGAACATGGATGTCGATGATAAAGAGATCCCGGTAAATAATTATGTATAAACAACCTCGGATAATGAAGATATTGTGAAATAAACCCTTACCTTGAACTTTTACTTGGTTGGGGTAGGTTAAACTCCTGTATAATAGTAAAATAATTGTTATTAAATTATACAAGAATCATATATATTCATATGATATCATATATGATCTTTTTACATTGCTTTGTTAGTAATATCTTAGTATTATAATCGTTTCGAGTGTTAACTTACTTGTTTTCTTTTATATGTTTTGTTACATAAGCCATGTTTTTCATGGATAGGTTGTATATTATTCATACACAGAATGATATCAAGTCCTTAAACATTATTTTTAAATCATCAAATGATAATTATACTTGAATGGATACGATGGAGAATGAATCTCATCACGTTCGTGGAGACGGTAGTCCGTACGTACGCACGAGCGACAATATCATTCTTTTGATATTAAAATAATATATAAATGGATGGTATATCATATATACAGAATCATTAACATGTTATATTTATTATTTACATGAGTTAAACGTCATTATTATACCCATCCAAATAATAATATATTGAATAACAATTACACCACGACGTGGAGACGGTAAGCCGTACGTACGCACGTATGGTGACATGTTATTCAAAGGGTGGATAGAATACAGAATATGGTTGTACCATATTAATAATAACATCACAGTATATATATGATACTGGAGTTATTATTTTAGAATGGTAATAACAAAGGAAGAAGAAGTGGAAGAAGAAAGGAACTTGGAAAAGGGTGGTGAAATCATTATCTCTTCTTTGGGATCTTCCTTTTGATTTGGTCAAAGGGGATCCTTAGGTTGGCTTTCTAATCAAAATAAGGCCTCTAGGTTGTAGTGAGGGATTTTGGGAGAGTATTTGGGAAGAGTTTGTCCGAACCAAAAGGCTTTGAAGGTGTGAAGAAATGAGAAGGAGGAGTTCTCTTTTCTGAGAGGGGTGAGGGGCACCTTTGGAAAAGATGGAAATATTAATTTATAATAAATTCATATTCGGTTTATAATGGCTCCAAAGTTTATTATTTAAATTTTAAGGTGGGGATAGGTCTAAAACCATTAAACCAATATAATTTATACAGGATTGGGTTACTATATTAACATTATCTTTAAGTATTAACTCTTAGTTAATTAGTTTCACTTTTACAATGTCTCTTTGTATTTTTATATTATATGGTTAATAAATATACTATATACATCCAAGAGACCCCCAAGTGGTCCATTAATAATATAACTATCATTATATAAGTCTCTTGGCTGATCGTTAGATTTTTAAGAATTTAATATCAATTAATAATATAATATTTGTTTTAAAAACTCTTTTATGTCAATTTTGACACTATTCAATAGTTGATTTTTGTGAAACTCATAAAAGAATGATTACTTAGAAAAAAAATTAATTAAATCAATCCTAATATGTAATATTATTCTAGAAAATTATTTTAATTTATTAAAAGTCTAAAATTATATTTATTTGGGTATTTATATAACATTTATTTTAATTTGTCACTATTATGGTAATTACTGCATCATAATTGTGTCATAAATAAATTAAATTATGTAATCTCAAAAAATTTTAAATAAAATATAATTATGTAGTAAATCGTATTATCTTTCTAATGAATATTTATAGTCTAAAATAAAACATATATAACCCTATGTAAAAGTTGTTTTTCTAAAACATATATGATTTTGTCATTTTTGTACTTATTTTAACGTAATTAAACTTAAGTGTCCCTATCACCTACAAGTGGTTCCATGGGGTACCAAAATCGACCCAAAGATGCCTATGGTCGAACATGTATCAACCAATAAGTCCAGGACACGTTTTAGGATAATTTAGTATTATTATAATATTATTTTGTAACCATTATTTACCGGATTTACCCATAACCATGGTAAATAAAATTTTTACGGCAGTAATTATTCAAAATGTCTAAAAATAAAAGTTACATATTTACAAAATTTGAACATCCTGATTCCAAATATGGAATCCATTTTTCCAAATTCAAAACACAGAAGTGGCAGAAATTAATTTAAAATTAATTCCCGTTGTCAAAACAAAAAGCGTGTTTTTAAGATATAATAACTATGAAAAGATTGATACTTGTTTATGTTCGGTTTAATTGTGAAATTATGTCCAATGACCAACATTGTATTAAATGGAAAAAATTTATTCTAAATATACTTTGAAACCACTAAAATTCATAATTTATCAATATAAATTATTTCGATTAAAAAAGTAGTTTTTAATTAAAATTTAGTAATTTTCACTATTCATCAAAATATTAAAGTTATCCAAAAAGTACCAAAATTTCACCTTAGGCTAAATTCGATATTCCGAATCCAAAAATGAATTCCATTTTGAGAGATAAAATTTATAAAATTTCAAAAAGTAGGTATTAATATTCATAACGGCTAGTTTGATTTGGTTCTGGAGTGTGTTAGAACTCGAAGTTGCGTACAACACACGCTACTGTATTATTCAAATAGAAGTTTACCGTGGAATCTTGGGGTGTTACATTGTAAATTTTTTATTTCCCCATTCTAAAGAATAAATTTATTTAGTCAAATTGAATATATAAAAGTTTAAAATATTGGATTTAAAAAGGGTTCACTATTAAAGTTGGTAAAAGTGCATTTCTGAAAAAATACTTCTTTTATTTGAAAAAATGGAATTTGTTCTTAAATTATGTCTAAGAAACTCATAATATGGATTATAAATTATAAGGATTATATAAAGTTTAAAATTTAGTTAATACTATTCATATCCTCTTTTGAACGGCATGTTTGGTAAGTCATGGCGCACTTGAACTCGATGTTGCGTGTAGTGCAAGTTATTGAATTATTTTGAAAAAATAACACACTATGAAATCTTGGGGTGTTACATATTTCTAGTGTCAAAGACTGCTGAGGTTCCATAGTGAGACATACCCTCAAACAGTGAAGGGTTGGCTAGAGTCGGTGGTTCGCCTATTCAAGCTTGTTCGGTTACTGACAGATTAGATGGTGGCTTTGATAGTATGTCTTTTTCAGACATGCGGTTTGATGTTAGAAGAGGCAGGTTTGCTCAGATGCATGATGAGTTGGTAATCTCGTGGGATGACTTCTAGTATTTTTTTATTGAGAAGTATTACCCCTCCTTCTTACTCTTTTTACAGTTTCGGGAGCTGCTGCAGCTTCAATGGGGAGTGATCGCAGTGGCTGAGTACGTGACTGGTTTCGCAGACCATACCCAGTATTCTTTGGATGTGGTCCATGACGATAAATTTCGAACACAGAAGTTTGAGCGAGGTCTCTGTATAGGTGGTTAAGGCCAGCGTAGTTCCCTTGGGCATCCTCACCCATCTCAAAGTGCTAGATCAGACACTGGTGATAGAGGAATTTCTATCAGAAAGATGACAATTGGCAGGGCCACGGTGCCAGAGGACTCCACTTGATGAGACTCTGGCATATGGTCAGGGACAGCGTTGAGCATCGAGATAGCCAAGGGATGACTAATGAAATGTTTGTGATGTGCGAGGTCACATGGAATGAGACTACTTGACAAAATGTGTTGAGTTTTCTACATAGTTGGTAGATGCACTACCACAACAGAGTCAGTATCATGATCAGAGAACTCCTAAGTGAGGACAGGGTGGTCCCCAGGGAGGTGGTTTTGGCTGAAGAGCAGGAAGAAGAATGGTTGGTGGATGATGTTTCGAGGTCCTTCCACCACCAGGCGGCCCATGTCATGCTCAGGGAGCTAATGGACAGGTCCTCAGTCAACTGTGTGTCAGGGATGTCTACAATACTATAACACATGAGATGATAAGAAGTACGATCTATGTATTTTTTACATTTATCATTAGAACATGTTAGACACTGCATGAGGTACTCATTTCTCCTAACTCCTTGGTCGAGGGGTAACTGAGGGTGACATAGGGCATCTGTGTAACCATGTATTGGTGTTGTTCGACGTAGCTTTGAATGCACGGGAAATAGGGGTTCTTCCCCCACTGAGACACATTTTTGTGATGCGATCAAAACTGTGAGGGAGAGTTAGTACCACCCAAAGTGGATAGTATTGATGTGCGGTGGATGACTTCCTATGACATGTTCAATCATGGCGAGGTTGTGCGGTGGCATGTCAGAGAAGGTTCTGGATTTTCCAGTGGGGCTTTTTTTCTTGACCTCCCTTTGCATGAGGTGCCACTAGTGGGTTTGGCAGAGTGCATGTTTTGGGGATTACTCTCCATCCAAGAGGGGCAAAGACATGTGGGGTATGCCACGTGCTTTCTGTGTCTAGACTATATTGGTTAAATGAGTTTTCTCACCTACCCTATCCGTTGGTACCTTGCGTGCTCAACATCATTCTTGGTACCGTTAACCGGTGCATGTCGAGGTGATGGAAACTCCATAAACAGAAATATGCACATCACTATGTGGTACTGGTGGTGGTGGTCCTTGCACTGAGAATGTGGAGACGCTATCTTCTGGGAGAGTGCTTTGTGGTTTTCTCATACCACCAATGTCTGAGGTGCGCCCTCACCCAGAGATACTTGAACCTGAGGCAACAGTGCTGGTAGAAAATACCACAGGACTATGAGTTTGAGTAAGTCTATGTTCTGAAAAATGGCAGTGTTGTAGCAGGATCCCTTAGAAGAAGTTCCCAGAATCATCAGTTTCAGGAGGTTTCGTAGTAGTTAGCTTCACTATGGATTTCGTGTAGACGATGGTTTTGACTCCTTCGCTCCTTCAGTGTGTGTGAGAGTCGCAGCTGGGGGATATGGATAGCGAGGTACTGCGTGATCAGATATCCATGGTTTACACACCCAATGGGTATTCTGAAGGAGGGAATCATGAGATCCTATTCTAAGAACAAACAATTATTTTTGTCACAAGGTGGAGAGTAGAGGTTTGGTCGGGGAAGTACCCTGAGTTTCTTTGGGTCGTGCATGTGATTCGGAGGTTGCCTATCTTCTTTCCCTACCCTCCCAACAGAAGGGGTGCGGGCACGACGTCCTCAATGTGTCACAGCTATTGAGGTTCATGTGTATTCCTACGGATGCCCTCAAGAGTAGCATACCTTATAAGTATGAACAATCCCTTTGGTTCGCGTGTTGTGTCATCATGGTCTTGTCCAAGTTTTCTTGGGAGTGGGAGAGGTAGGTATGAGCTCTGTATCCCAGGTTGTTTTTCTTAGTTCTGATTTTCAGGGACGAAAATATTGAAGGAGGGAATGATGTAGAGACACAATTTTTACCAATAAGACTTTGGAATATTTCTATATATGATTCCAGAGCTAGGCGCAAAGACGTCGTGAAATTCCAAGTCCTGGTGTTCCTGGAATAAATTTTATAAAAAAACGTAAGTGTTTTTATACTATGCATGAGGTGGGTTTGTGTTTTATCCCAAATGGTAGATCAGATTGGAAATCTGAGGGCACAGTTCTGTCTGGAGCTTGCTGTTTACCCTGTGTCATGTGTGAAAGTTATGGGTGCAGGATTTCTATGAGAGATGTCACCCAGGGGAAACATATTCATTTTAAAATAATGACTTAGTGATATTTTTCACGAGTGTTATATTTTAATAACGTTCAAACGAAGTATCGAAATGAAAATCTGAGACTTCCATTGAGTTCGAAATGGGGTGTTTTTCCTACGCGTGATATAAAATGAGCAGGCGTAGAGGATTCATAATACGCACCCGTCGATGGAGTTCTAAGAGTTTATAAAATGTAGAATTGGGGGAAACCCATTTCTTTCTTTCTCTCTCTCTCTCTCTCATTTTCTTCAGCATGCTTCACCATTCTTCGCCGAATCAAGGAGAAACCTCTGCCGGAACCTTGGTTGATCAAAGTGGGATCCCAGAGAATGCGTCTCCAACGACAAACAAGCGATTCAAGGTAAGATTTCAGATTAATTTTTTCATCTTTTTCAATTATTGAGTTTTTGCCAATTTCATTGTTTAAATTCCCTAATTTTTGAATTGGAACGATGACCGGAGGAACACGGCCATCCTTTGTGCCCCATTCTACATCTCATTCTTGGGAGTTCTTCATCCCAATTATAGGACATGAAAATCTTTGACGGATCATCATGCGAGGGGTGGCGCTGTGGTGATCTGGAACCAATGTTTCAGAAACCGGCTTCAGATTATTTTTCTGAACACCAAAGTGGTTAGGGGAACCGGCTGAAGTTCTGGCCCCGGCAATGGGGGAATCGGCCAGAGGTCAAGCTGGAGGCGGCGGAGCACAGCAGGTTTTAGGCTGAGGTAGAGCTCGGGGGGGTGATGGCGTGCGACCGAGAGGGGTCGCGAGGGCCGGCAGTGTTCAGAGGGGGAGTTGAGCCGATGCGGTGGGGATACGATGTGAGGCGGCTGCGGCATCGGTGGCGAGTAGGGGCGCGGGGCTTCAGTGGAGCAGCAAAGAAGGAGACAGGCATTGCGGGCAGCGTCGAACACAGCGGTGCACTGAGGAAGGTGGAGGCGCCGGTGCCTGCTGGCTACGGCCTATCGCGGTCGGAGGAGGAACCTGCGACGGTCAGCGCCTCGGTTCCATGGAGGAGTCGAGGACCCGCCCTTTATGGGTCTTGTTGGTGCGATGCGGAGATAGGCCAAAGGCCAGTCCACAAGGGAGAAGCAGAACCGAGGGAGGTTGTTCGGTGTGGCTGGAATGGGCGTCAGCCAACGGGCCGCAGTGAGTCAAGTCAGACCCATGGCTGGTCCGCGGGCCGACAGTTCGGCCCGGGGTAAACCGGCCTGGTTGGGCTCCCTTGTGTTTGGGGGGCGTATCTTCTTACCGATGCATCCGTTTGATGCACCGTCTACAGCTGTGGGTTCATGTCAGCAAGATGGAACATTCAAAGTGAGTTTTGGGTTTTTGGGTTCTGTGCCCGATGACGAGTGACCCTAGGAGACGTGGTTTACGATCCGGATGTCCGTTTGACGTGTCGTATGTGCCTACAGGTCCGTGTCAGCAAGACAGACTCTCTAAAGTGTGTTTCAGGGTTTCTGAGTTATGTGCCAGTGGGTGCGTGACCCAAGAAGCTTTAATTTAATAATATTAAATTGTTATTAAAGTTGCGATAGACGTGGTTCATGAGCCGGACGTCCATTTGACGCGTCGTCAGAGGTTCTGTGGCCCTGGAGTTGAGACGGTTCGTTCAATGTTGGTTCGGAACCCTTGGGGTTTGGTTTCATTGCTTGGAGGCACGAATGATTCATGTCAATAATTAACTAATTATTTAATTAATTAATATTTCTTGTGTCAGACCTAACTCTTGCTTTGGATGTCTGATTGACGCGCCGTCAGTGGCAGCGTTACCACAGTCCTTGTACAGACTTTTTGAGATTCTTTTCGAAGCGTTCAGGATGGAGACAAGGTACAGGCCCCATAGGGCCCAATTCCCACATTTTACGGTGAAACGCCACTTTTTCACCGGAAATCCTTTTAGGGTGTTTGAGTACTTGTTTTTTCATTTTTTCTGAGGGGATTGTGATGGTGCAATATGCCCGCCTAAATTCAGGCCCAGGGCGTGGGCCCCATGAGGTGGCTTTCAGACGTATGCTGCATTTTCACGACATATGCTTCATAAGTCTATTCTGGGAAAATGAATAGCCTATGTTGTGTGGTTATTTGCAAAGAACGCAATGGTACGATCTGCGAGATGTGTTTCGGGGTCGAGGTCTGGGCCCCATTGGGCCGTGTCGGCTTATAACGCGGGGAGTTGCAGCTTCTGAATCTGGAGTCCATTTTAGGCACCATCAGTGGCATTTGTGACCCTATCATTGTGACAAAGTTCTTCTTGGTGTTTTCAGGCATTGATTCCGGAGTTGAGGCATTTCCCGATGGGCCGTCTTTTAATTTGTGGGCAGCATAATGTGACTTTTTCATCAGGTGTCCAATTGGTGTGTATAAATAGTTTTTTTCGTATGTTTTTCCGAGAGCATGTTGATGGCACAGTTTTCCCGACCTCTTTCAAGAACAAGGTGAGGGACCCATGAGACGCCGTATGGGAATAAAGCGATGTTGAATAAAATTTACACCAGGAGGCCATTTTTAGTGAGTAATTAGTCTATATCTTGTGTTTTTCTGCGAGGAATAAAATGGTGTAATCATTTTGGGAGAGCGGAGCCTCCTTCGAGATCTCATTAAATGTGGAAACATGAAAGGGCGTTGGTCAGAGGTTCCTTTGACACACTCAAGCCTAGGCATGATAACATTGTTATTGAAACCCAATGATGAAATGGACAGTGCAAAGTTATCGGACGAGTTTCGGGTTTCGCTGCCAGTGGGGCTGGGCAGTGGGTTACCCATTGAATTTAGGGTTTACCCTCCAATGGGCTGGACAGTGGGTTACCCGATGACCTTTTGTGGGTTACCCTCTAGCGGGGCTGGGTAGTGGGTTACCTAAAAACCTCTTGTGGATTACCCTCCACCGGGGCTGGGTAGTGGGTTTCCTGATGACCTCTTGGGGCTTACCCTCCAGTGGGTATGGGCTGTGGGTTACCTGATGAACTTTTCTGATTTACCAACCAGCAAGGCTAGGGAGTGGGTTACCTGACAACATCTTATGGTTTACCCTCCAGTGGGGCTAGGCAGTGGGTTACCTAATGACCTCTTGGGGTTTACCCTCCAGCTGGGCTGGGCAGTGGGTTACCTGATGACTTCATTCAGAGTCAGCCCTTCTATGAGGCTAGTAAATAAAAATTCTTTGTGATTACTAGAGAAGGACACTTTTGGGTACGGTTTAGCGATGAGGCAGCTTTGGCGTGCTGGAATGTTTGGTATTAGTGTTGGATATCTTTTGAACTGTTAGTGATTCCTCTTGGGATGAGCTTGGAGATAGAGATCCCCTTGCACACATGCTTGGGTTTCTTATTGAATATATATATATATATATATACCCTACTTTTTTCCCACTCCTTGAGTTCAGTTACTCTCTTTCAAGCAGGGGTGAAGACATCCGGGGTATGCCACGTGCTTTCCGTTTCTAGCTCCTCTTGGATTGGATGATTCTACTTCTTTTGTTCCATTGGGTTGAGTTGTACTCTCTCTGTTGTACTCTTACATTGTTCTTTGTTTTGTCTACTGCTCACCGTTTTAGTACCTACATTGTTTCTCCCTTGAGATTTCAGGGAATACTACTGAGTATCTTTATACTCACCCCTGCTTGGGCTTTGCCCGCACTTGGTGTGCGCTTGCAGATGACAGATAAGTCGATCGAGACTATAGAAGAGCATAGAGGACACAGGAACTTGGTTGTATTCAGTGGTCATAGGGGGATTTCTGGGTGTGAGACTCACCAGTGGTTTATTTTCATTTTACCTATGGCCAGGTTGTGACACCTTTCTGTTTGGGCGCATGTTTTCCCCATTTTTCTGTTCAGTTTACTTGTCAGTACTTTTCAGCAATTTACTTATACTGGTTAAAGGTCGATGTAGTAATGTTGTATTTCCCTTTTTGTAGCAGATTTGTATCTTTGTTTTCATTCTCTGAACTTTTTCATTGTGTTAGCTACATGTGTGTGTGAATTTTCTTAGGCAAAGGCCTCCCCACGTTTGTTGGGCCTTCAACGCTAGTCGTCAGACCCCAGCCTATGGAGGCGGGCTTGAGGTAGTTGTGGCTCGAGCCCTGGTATGGGTCGGTTCCTGACAGAAATATCAAATTTTTTAGTTTCTATAAGGGGTTTGAATTTTTATATATTAATATTTTTTTAAAAATATCATCGTTCCCCCACCTCAATTAAAAATGGTACCTCTACCCTCATTTCTTCCCTACACATTGAGCACTAAAAAATGGCCATCCTATGATAAATTCCCTGATTAAGATCCATATATAAGTTTTCGTGGATTTTTTATTATCATAGGATAATATCATGTGTCCCTAAGAGAATATCTAGAGGGAGCTCACCGAATAAGAGGAAACCTACGTTACTAACTCTCTCAAGATCATTTGTTCTTAAATATCCTATTTATATTTTATTTAAATTATAATGAAATAAATTCAGTAATAACTACATTTTAAGATGTTATTATGGTTATGTAACAACAACATTCCACCTTCTATCCATCATAGGAAAAATAACAACTCCGCACGTGCATATGTACGCCCTACCATCTCTATATAGTGATGCAATCTATTTTTCACCACCACATTACTTGGATTGCTATAATGAAGGATGTATCATATATATATGATAATTATAATATTATAATGAATATTTTGAAATAAAAACACCATTTACATTCATTACATTTCACCATTAACTTCCATTAATGGAATGATATTGCCACTCGTGTGTACGTACAACATACCATCTCCATGACACAATGTGTTTCATTCTCCATTATAACCTTTAATGAATGATTATATAAATGTTTAGAATGAATAATATGATATATATATATATATTACCTTAATAATAATCTATAAATGAAAAAACTATATTCAATGTGCAATAATCAGATCCTACGTGACAAAACATGTGTATGAAAATGAAGCAGCTCAAACCCAAACAAAGTCTAACGACGAAATATTATTAAACAGGTAGTAATATGATCATATATTATATCATATGTATTATTATGGTTCTGGAATAAGTTTGTAACATTATTTAATCCTTTATATAAGAGTTTTTTATATATAACAAATAATATGAACTGAAGGTAAGGGAAAATTTATCAATCTCACTATTATGGGAGATTGTTTATACATAAGTATATACTATGTTATATTTATCACACATGTCCATGTTAAATTAAAATATATCAAAAAATATTATTACCATTATAATTTTTTTAAAGTTATATTTTCACATTATTATGTTTTTACAAAGCGGGTTTAAATGAATATTTTTTCAATTTCCCTTTAAAGTACTTTTTCAATTATCTCGGAAAAATATGAGAATACTATTTTATTTTAACTTACCTAGAATTAACATATTTTTATTCTTTAATGTCTCAAAATTTCTTGAATCATCACTTATAATGATAAAAGATTAATTTTGATGAAAATTCCTTCATAGAATGTTTCATGAAATTTTTAGAAATAAAAAATTTTCAAAAAAGAAAGCAAATTTTACTAAAGAATTATATTCAAGTAATCTCTCAAAATAATTTCCCATATAATTTAATATTATTTTATTTAAATATGATTTCATATATAAATTTTTCATGTATAAAATCTCTATTACTCCTATGATTTTATTATTTTTATGATGAAATTATATTTATGAAATCCATTGGTTTTTAATTGATTGTGTTACAATGGAACAATGTTTTCAAAAACCATTACATTCCATGGGATCAAATATTATGAATGATTTATGTTGTTGTGAAACATATTTGTATGGTTTTTATTATTTGTTTGGGGCGACCAATATATCCCTTTAATGCATTGGGTAATGATGTATATCTCATGATATATATAGGGATAGAGCAAGAAATGATTTATGTTCAGTAATATAAGGATAGAATGGGAAGTAAACTTGCTTTAGTAACACTAGTTTGGGATGACGAGTGAGAACTATTAAGTAATGGAAATTTTCCAATGTTATAGTCTTAGAAATTATCCATGTATAATATGGAAATGATTTTATATTCTTGAATGTATTATAAAAATTCCATGTCTTATATTATGATCTCGTGATGTATGTTGTTTATGAAGATATATGATTTGTCCTGTGACATGATATTATTATCTTTTTTATCCGAAATATAATTTTAAAACGTTTTTAATATGATCATATATCTTATTATTATGATATGACCAATATCTATCTTTATTAACCTTACTGAAAATATGATCCCATCCCATTTTATGTTTCCTTTCCCTAGAATATGAAGAAGGGTATTATGTAATATGTGTAAAAAGATATTCTAGTTATAATGAAATAAGTGTAAGACAATGTATTTGTTTTTAGAACAATTTTTTATGTTTCCATATTTCCAAAGACACTAAAAAATATGGTATGTGGGTGTATTTTTTTGTTTTGCATAGATTTGATTTAATATCCATGTACGTACAGACTAGGTTGTTATAGTTTCGACTAGGGAAAATATTTATTCAACCATTGGAAACTAAAATGCGAAAACAAAATTATGAGATCACTATATATACTTCTAAGGAAATTTTAAGGGATGTAACTAAGTATTTATCTAGGTGTATTTTATAATCCTATAATTTAGGTAATAATAACAGATAACATTTGATTAATCCTATGATTGTATAGATTAAAATTCATTTCCCTTGAATTTATGTATTACAAATATGATTAAAACCACACACACTATTCTATTTTGGTTATAGAAAATGGATATAAATAGTAGTGATCATGTAAATAGAGAACATGATGGAAAATTAAAAGACATTCCTCTTTAGAAACCAAAAATATATGAAAGTTGTAATGAAAAACATCATTGTTATTCCTAATATACAATCTCATAATTTGATAAATAAACCCAATGTTGGAGAGTTTCATGTACCATGAAATAAGATAAATATGGAGTTTAATGAAGAACACATTGGAAAAAAAATTCCATATGTATGTCATATGGGTAGAGGCAGCAAATAGAATGTTTCAAAGAACTATAAAATGATTAGGGTGTGTAAAAGAAGGACACAAAGCAATTGATTGAATGTTTAATGGTTGGTTAACACAATAGAAAAGGATAATTGTATATCTAATGAATTAATGACAATTAAATGGTTTAAATGTGGATTTTATGGGAATTATTCAAATCGATTCCTAGGGGAAAATCTTGTCATGAAAATCAGCAAGATCATATGAGTTGTGTTTATATTTCTGATGATGAAGAAACTAAGAATGAAATATGAGAGAAATGAGTGTTTTGAAATGAAATAATTATTCAAGGATAATCATTTTATTAGATACTGGAATGATTTATTGTTATTATTTGGGGAATCATGAATAATTTTATATACATAATATTATAAAACATATATGTATTAGCCCACTATAACAATTTTAAGTATTTTAGGGTAAATTCAAAATTGTACAAGTAATAATGAAAATTAATTATGGTGATAAGATGATGATGTTTGATAATGAAATATAGTGATTTTTTATTGTGATAAAATAAATTCTATATAATTATTAATATCATGGATTTTGTTTATATAATGTTTAATTTTTGTCTTGATGAAAGAGTAAATTTCTGAAATCATACATGTTTTGCATTATGGATTAGTGGTAATTACCATGTTCCATGGAAATACATGATTATTGTATTAGAATGTTTGGTATATGGTTGAAAATGTAAACTTTATGATATATGGTTAATCACTGTTAATCTGATTTGGGGATCTTATTTTTAATTTTTTAGATTCTAATCTTCCAAAAGGGTTACATGGTTAACCATTTATTTCATGGTTGATCTTAGACATTAGATAAGGTTTTAGATTTTAAAATATTAACTTCACATATATGTATTTATTAATAATTTATTATATATACTAACATTTTATTTTAACAGAATTATTTAGCATTCTATATAATTATCTGTTAATGATTTTGGAAGGAAGAATTTACCTTCATTTTTTGGAATAAGAGATGATGTGAAAATTGATCATGTAACAACAAAGGGAAGAGGTTATACATAATTAAGTAAGTATTTATTCTAATTTATCGACACAAGGGAAAGGATCATGAAAAAATTATATCATAATAAATTTTTTTGATTAATCAAATGGTTCTTTGTATAATCTCAGATTTATGGCTTTGTGATTGGTAACTTTATATTGACTATGTTCTTTATCACAATCTATCAGAACTTGATTGTTTGATTTCACTTCCATGTCATCATTTTCACTTTCTTAATATGTTATCCTATGTTGAAACCATGTTATGAGTTATATTGGGTAACCATTATATTTATGTTTTTCCATTTTAAAAGGTAGTTTTCGTATTTGTTTTTACAATGTGGGTTTCTATGAACAAAATATTCTATTATGAAACAATTCATAGGCTAGATTAATCTCAAGGGTGAAATATATTTTAAGGTGGTTGGAATGTATCACACAGATAATTGTATTATATATATATGTTAACATAATATATTTTTTTCTTTAATGTCTTATGTTACATGCAACTCCAACATACCTTTCATTGTAAGCAATAATGAGTTTTTATAAAGCATCATTTATTATTATTATTATTATTTATTAAAATAAGATAACAACCAAACTGTTAAATTATAGTGTATGAATAGTATTAAATAACTTCTGAATATAGAGGGTTTATAAGCTGTATTTATTTTTTTCAATTAATTAGATACCAAAATAAATAGAAATTGTATACAATGTCATTTTTTTATTTTCGTTCTCCAAAAGACGTATTGTAATGACAAATTAATGTATTTATAATAATTTATTGATAATAATTTAATAAATAAGGCATATATTTAATCAAATATTTTTTTTTATTCGTCAATTATGTTTTATATGAGTAAGAAAATAATAAATCCAAAATCATGAATAAAAAATAAATATTTAAAAAAGGTAATTTTACATCCTTTTAATAGAGAACCCATTTTAAATTAATTTGTTTTACATATAAAAATTTTTTATATGAAAAATTATAATTTTATTGGAAACAAGGATTTCAAAATTCCCTTTTCTTATATTTTAGGTATTTTTCGCTTATGTTTCATGTTTTGACGAATAAATGAAATATTTATTATATTGAAAATTGTATATTTATTTAAAGACATTATAAGGGGAAATTATGTTTCATATTTATTTTAAGATATAATTATTTAATAAATATTTAAAATAATTCTATTATGTATTTTAATTTTATGATTTTTATTAATGAATTTACTATACAAACTATTAGGTTCTAAAAGGTGGTTTTACTGAAAGAAATCATCAGATTATCGGTTTAATATTAAATTAAATTCTACAACTTCTATATTTTTTATTTTAAAAAATACATTCCAAAATTTGATTCATAAGTTCGAAATAAAATAAATCTGTAATTTTTTATTCTCAAAATTTATAGTATCCATGGTAGATATTGATACCATAGTAATGTGTAAATTTGATAATTTATGATAAATATGTTATTACAAAAAATATAAAATTTTCTTTAACAATGAAAAAAAATTATTTGTTAAATTAAATAACTCTATTAGAACGTAAATATCTAAAAAATTCTGTCATGAACTTTTGTCCACAAAATTGACTTAAATGATATTTAATTAAAAGAATGCCACAAAATGTTAATTTATTTCTCTCTATTTTCCCTTATGTATCTAGATGATAAATTTTTTTACAATATGTTATTAAATATTAATTTAAACTTTTCACATTCATGTTTTCAATAATATATCATTTTTAATATACGATTATATAGAATATATAGTTTTCTATATATATTAATTTGAAATAAAATATTTTTTTCTTCATGGAATTTTATTTTTAATTTCTTGGTAAAAAATAATTACCAAAAGGAATATATAATTATGATGAAATGTTTATTCAAGCAGATGAAAATTAAATTAAAAAATTACAATTATAATAATAAAACTATTAATTGACCCAAAATGTTTGCTAAATCTTTCTATTTGTTCATATCTTACACACCTTTTTCCAATGGTCTAATTAATGACTGCTTGAAGGCATATGGTTATTAATAAGACACTTATAATATTTTAATTAAAGGGAACTCATGTTTTTTACACTATAATATATTATTTAATAAACTATTTTAATATATTGTTATCCAAAAAAATTGAATATAAATATTAATTTTAATGGTAATAATTATTTATTCTCTATAGAAATTGTTTTATAACTTTTTTGGAACACGTAATTACTTTAATGGATTTAAAAAGGGTGGTGTAGTAAATAAATAATTAATGAGTAAATAAAATTAATGAAATTATAAATACTAAAATAATTATTTTATTTAATTATGGTAACTAACCGATTTTTTAGATACTTATTACCCATATTGACATAATTAAAAAAAATTGTTATTTTTTTATCTTGATATTTCTAAAAATACATGAATTAAATAGTGTCAAAATTGAAACTATTAATATTTTTTCAAAATAATTTTTTATTAAATTATATATAAATCATAAAACATATTTCAAAATAAAAAATAAATATATTATTGTATAAAATATTCAAAATTATTCATTAATGGTCTAATTCACATCACATAGGTGACATAAAATCTCTTTTAATAATAGAATATTTGTTACAAAAATAAAATATGAAATCAATTAACAAAGGGTAACATAAAATGATATGGTTAAAATTAATAGAAAAACATGATTAATTTTTTCAGTATATTACAACCTTATCCCATTTCATAATCTAAAATTTGAAAAAAAAAATATATTTTTGGATGGGTTTTTTATTTTTTTAAAATTAATATTTTTTGACATCCCAACGATTCCCCTCCTCAATTATAAAAGGGAACCTCCTTCCTCATTTATTCAAAACTCATTGATCCCTCAATATTAGACATAACCTAAAAAATTAGCATCTAAAAATACCTATTCTCATTATATAGGTGATTTTAATCTCAAAGTAACAACTCTAGTGTCCCTAATAGAATATTTAGATGGATTTCACCCAAAAAAACGTAATCTCATTAACCATCTCTCTCAGAATAATTTCTTATTTTTATTTTTATTTCTATGTAGTTTAAATTATAATATATTAATTCTATTATAAACTATATTCTGAGATATTTTTATGTTCATGTAATAACCATGTTCTATCTTCTATCCATCCTACAAAAATGAAATTACCACATGTGTGTACGTACAACCTACTCTAACGATTTCATGGTGTAATCTTGTTTTTATCACCTCATTACATGGATGTGTATAATGATTGAAATAATAAATATTATTAATTATTATGAAAAAATATTTACTTTTAGTGAATATATAAACCATCCACTTCAATACCATTCCATAAATAGGGGAATGATATCATCGCTCATGTGTACGTACGACCGACCATCTCCACAATGCAATGTGATTCCTTCTCCATGATCCCCATTAAAAATGATTATATAAATTTATAGAATAAATAATATGATATATATATTACCCTCATATTGTTATGAAATTGACAGGACAATATTCTAAGAGAAATAACTGAATTTTAAAGGACAAAACAAACATAATAAAATGTGTTAGTTAATACCCAAAAGAAGCCTAATATTGAAATATAATTAAATGGGTGTTAATATGATCATATATTATATCATAAAAATAAATATGGTTCTAAAATAAGTTATTAAAATTATTTAATGCATTATATAGGATTTTTTGATATATACAAAGGAACCCAGACCTACGATATAAAATAATATTTCTATCTCATTATTATTCGATATTATTTCTGTGTAAGTATTTACAGGGTTATATTTATCACCCATGTCCATGTTATTATAAAATGTTTAAAAATATATTATTACCACTATTTGAAAAAAAATTAAAATATTTTTTCACATTTTTATGTTTTTACTATGTTCTTTTCATGGAATCATTTTTAGTTTCCCTATGAGGTACTTTTTGACTTATTGAGTAAAAATACATGAAGAATTTTTTATTAAATCTTATATGAGTGGAATAAATTTTTTCTGATTTCTTTTCACCACATTTCCTTTACTATTCACTTAAAATATTAAATATATATTATTATAAAAATTTTTTAATTAAAAACATCGTGGAACATTAATAAAAGAATGTTATTTAAAATAGGAAATGATATTTTCATCATGAATTATCTGCATGTAATCTCTCAAAATTATTTTCCATGTAAGATAATATTATTTGATTTTACATTGGATTTAATAGGGATATTTTTACATTATACTATCCTTATAATTCCAATTATTTTATTATTTTTATGATGAAATTATTATTGTGACATCCGTTTCTTTTTTATGGATTATGTTATGATAGAATAATGTTTATAAAACCCATTTAATTATACGGGTTCTTGTATAATGAATGATTTATATCTTTGTGGAATATAATTTTATAGTTTTTTATTATGTGAATGTTGGTACCAATATATCCCTCTAATTAATTTGGAAAATAATGATATCTCCTGGGATAGACTAGATTAGAAGGGAAATTATCTCTATTCAGTAATACAAGGATATAACATGAAGTAAACCCAGTTCAGTATCATAGTGCTAGAACGAGGAGTGAAATCTATTCCAAAAAGTACTATTACCACTATAATGATATTAATAATGGGACTTGTACAATATGTATAGGATTTTCTTTGGTTGAATGTATGCCACAAATTACATGACTTATATTATGATACAATGATGTTTGTTCTATATGATCTTCTATGATTTATCCCATAACATGATATAATGATCTTTGATAAAAATGATATAGTTTTTATAATGTTTTTTCTTATAGTATTTTTTTTTATAATTATTATTTGAATTATATATTCCTTTATTACCCTTGTCGAGAAAACAATATCAACCCTTTTATGTTTCTTTTACCCTTAATCTGAAGAAGGCTATTAAGTAATATGTGATAAAAATGGGTACTAGTTATGAAGTTATAAGCCATAGATGATGTCAATATTTTCTGAACTCATTTTTTATGTTTAACAATTTACAAATATGGAAAACTAATATGATATTTGGGTGTATATTTGTGAATGAGAAACATATGATGTAATATCAATCTATGTCATGATTGGGTCGTTATAGTTGGAATCAGAACAAAGGTTTAGTCACACATTTGAAACATAGATGTGAAATGATATAGTGAGATCTATATATATATATCTAAAGATATTTATAGGGATGTACCAAAATATATTTCTAGGTATAAGTGACAATATTATAATTTTGGTAAAAATCATGAAAACCCGTGGATTAAAATCATGATGTTATATATTGAATACTAACATCAGGCTAGTGGGAGCGGCCTCTGAGCGGCGACACATCCTCTTCCCCTAAAACTAGGGTTTCTCATGGATTCGATCCGGAGGGGGGAGGATCGTGCACTGGTCTCTGGGTTTTCCCTCAGTGTCGCCTTCCCCTTCCTCACTCTCAGTCATAGGGTTTTCTTCCTCCCTAGTAGGAATTGACTCTCGGTGTTTTCGTGGTTCTTTTCGGGGTGGTCTTGAGGGTGTATTGTCTGAGGATGGTTCTGTGGAGTCACGGAGTCGTTATGGCCTGACCCTTGGTCCTCACTGGTCTTCCCCCCTTCTGCTTCTAAAGATTACTTGATTCCTCCCCTGATGTGTCTTCCCAGTTTTGGCTCAGATTGGCTACGGTTTCGGCGGGAGGATTGTTGGTTTGTTGTTGTGGGGATCCGACATTCACTACTTACCGGGTAGCTATTGTTGTCGATGAGTTTACCAAGATGGTGTTCTTTTTTGATGGTCTGATCCAAAGCCGCAGTAGGTTCAATGATGGAACCTTTTTTCCTTCCTCAATGATTTTGCATTTTTCTGAACACGTTTTTACTGCTTGATGTTTGTTGATTCTTGGGTTTGTTCATGATCATGTCTTCGTGAAATTGGGTTCTTGGTAACTTCGGTTACCTGTTCCGGTGATGGGGGAGAGCGCGTCTAAGATTTTTTTTCATGGATGATGGGGTTTCTATGTTTTCAGGGATCTATTTATCAACTATGGTTATGATAAGGAGGCATCACCACTCTTTATTTCTTGAATTTCTAGAGTGTTAATGAAGATGGTGAACAGCTTGATGGTGGGCGGTGTGATTGGAAACTGTGGTTATCTTGAATCGAGGTCTCCTCGTGTCCTGTATTGGTTTTGATTTTTGAATTTTTATTTTCATCCTTTGAATTCGGATACTGCATTTGGTGTAAATATTTTGTGGGTATTATGATGTTGTGGTTACCACTCACCCATAAAGTGGGTTTTTTGAAAATCAAAAAAGAGAATTTTCAGTCAGTTATATATTGAATGTGCTTTCCCTTAATTATGTGGTCTTTCTAGTTTGATTATTGCCACTCAAACTATTCTTTTTGGGTTTTAGAAAATCATTGTAAATTGGAGGATTCATAATAATATAGAATATGATAGTCAATGAATTGATATTACTCATGAAAAATCAAAGGAAATAAGATTTTGAAAGAAAAACATTATGGTTATGCTTAATCCAGAATCTCATAATATGATCAATAATATCAACATTCATCAGTTTTTTGAACCATATAATACGAGAAATATAGAGTTTCATGATGGAAACATAGTAAATAATGTTAAATTATCCTCATGTAAATCATGTGGGAAGATTCCGTAAGGATATTGTTTCAATAGAATTGTAAAATTCTTTGGGATTTAAAAATGATGACATAAAGAAAGTGATTACAAAAGAAATTTTTAAGTTAACAAAATGTAAAATGATAATCTTATTTATATGTAATCAAAAAAAATGAAAATTGTTTTATGTGCAATGTATAGGAATTATGAAAATCCATTACCTTGGGAAGAATCCCATTAATAGAATTAACAAGGTCGTATGATTAGTGTTTATATTACTAATGATGATAAAAATCTAAATGGCATCTGAAATGAAATAACTGTTAAGAAATTGAAGGATTACATATGGAAAATGGATTAAGAATATATTAGAATTATTTTATATTTATGTAGTATGAATCATAAAAAAATTTATACTATTTTTTTATAACAAATCTATGTATGGGCCCACCGTAGTTTTTCTATATTGATTTTAGAGCATATTCTGAATACTACTTGTAACTGTGAAAAATAATTGAGCTTATATGATGAAGATGTTGGATAATAAAATATAGATATTTTTTGTGATAAAATAAATGGGACAGTGTTAATGATATCATGGATTGAGGTTATATAGTTTTGGATTTTTGGCATGATAAAGGATTTAATTTTTTAAATAAAGTATGTTTTCAATACGGTTTTTTAGTAATTACCTGGTTAACAAGGAAATTCTGAATGAATTCATTCAGATGTTTGGTATGTGATAGATAATATAATCATTATTATATATGGGGGATCAATTATAATATGATTTAGTGATATTTTGTCCAATGATTTAGATTTTCATCTTCAATAAGGGTTCTAATGCTAACAATTTATGGGATTGAAATTAGTAATGATCTAATATGTTTTTAGATATTAATGTTATATCTTTCTATATAAGTAGTTATGAATACTAGATAATATTTTCTAATCTATTGTTTTTATGTAATTATATATCATTCTATATCATGATCAGTTAATGATTTCAGAATGAAAAACAGACATTTATTTCTTAGAATAAGAGATTAAGATGAAGTTGATCAAGGCACGAAGAAAGGATGAGATTATAAATAATGATGTAACTATTTCTTATCATTCTTAAACTATAGGGAAACAATCCAGAGACAAAAATATTTTATCTTAGTAACTTCTTTTCTAATTATTGAAATGGTCCCTTAGGCCATCATAGATTTATGGATTTGTGATTGTTAACATTCTCTTGACAAGGTTATCTATCACTCTCCATCAGAACACAATGTTTTGAATTCCCTTCCATGTCATCATTTTCACTTTCCAACTATGTTATTATATGTGGAAACATAGGTAAGAGTTACATTGGGAAACCATTATGCTTCTAATTTTTTATAAGGATTATATATTATTTGTTTTTACAATGAGGGATTATATGAAAGAGCATTAAACTATGAACAAATTGATAATCAAGATGAATTTGGACGGAAAAATTATTTTTAAGTTGGTTATAATGTTACACCAAATGTTTTTTGTGATATATTTTTTTAAAAAAATATTTTTTTGATATCTTGTGTTGTGAAGAACACTGGGTTTCTACAAAACATTATTTTATTATTATTATTTTTATTTAAATATGATAATAACAAAGATATTAAGTTAAAAATTTTGAATAGTATTAATATACCCATAAAAATATAGGGTTTATAATATGAGTTTATTATTTACCAATTACATATAAATTTAAATAAATACCAATTGAATATAAAAGAGATTTTTTCTTGCACCGAAATTTATATTATCTTTATAAATATAATTTATTATTATTATTTTTTGATAATAATGAAATAAATATATTATATTTTAAATGATATATTTTCATAATAAAACTATATATTTTATTATATTAATGTAAGCATAAATCAATTTCTATGAATAAAAAGGCATAATTTTTAAAATGTTAATTCTCTCCCCTCTTGATGGCTAACTAATTTGAAATATAATTTTTTAAAATTTTATAATTTTAACAATACGAATAATACTTAATATTTTAATTCATGATATCAAAATTTTCTTTTGTTAAAATATTGGTATTGTTTTGGTATGTTTCATGTTTTAATGCATAGTGAAAATACATATTTTTATTAAAAATTTCCATTTCATTTAAATTTCATAAAAGTTATAATTTTGTTTTGGATGAATTTTATATTATAATTATTTAAATATGTTATAAAATAATTCAATTATGGTTTTTTTAATTTTTGATATTATGCATTATATTATTATAAATACACCTTATTTTTTAAACTGTTATTTTTCTGAAAAAATTATATTTCATGATATTTTACTGGATTTATTTTAAATTAAATTCAGAAAAAATTGTGCTTTTAATTTCAAAAAAAAAAAGATTACAAAACTAGTTTCATAAAGTAATAATTTAGTAAATGTGTACCTTTTGTTTTTTAACAAAATAAATAGTAACCATAGTAAATTTTGTTACCACAATAAGGGGTAAATTATGTAATTTAGGTAAAAAATACTATAAATTGATCATAACGAATGTAAAACTATACTTTTTTGAATAAAAATATACCATTAAAAATTATTTAGCTAAATTAAATAATTTAATGGATAGTTTTCCATGAAAATGTCTTATTTAGTATTTAATTCAAATAAAGAATAAAAATTCAATTTTCATTGTCCCTATTTTCCCTTACACGTCTACATAAGAAAAAATTATATTATGATAGAATCTAAATAAATAATATTTATATAATAAATAGAGTTTAATGATACAATTTTATTTTTCATGTTTTGGACTACTTGGATGATATTATGATATTTATAATATTTTATTTAATATGAATTTAAAGATATCACATTCATCTTTTAAATAATATATAATTTTTATTATGTGATTATACCAAAGATAAAATCAACTATAAATATTAATTTTAAATCTAAAATGTTTTTCTATCATGGAAATTTATTTTTAGTTTTTAAGAAAAAATTAATTAACTTAAATTCTTATACAATGGTGATGTGGTGCTATTACAATTAAAAGAAAAATAATTTAAATTAGTTTAATTAAAATTAAAAGAACTATTAAATGACCCAAAATATTATATAAATCATTTTAGTTGATCATATAATGGTCATTGTTTTCCAAGTGTCAAATTAATGAATATAGGGAGCTACATGGATCGAATATGACCCATATAATGTTTTATTTAAAAGGAGGTCGTTTTGTTCACACTATAGGACTTTAATGAATAAACTGTTATCAAATCTGATTTTCTATAATTATTTTTTGAATATAAATTTTTATTTTAAATATAATATTTTTATTTTCCCCATATAAATTTTATTAATATTATTAGAGAACATATAAATACATTAATTTATTTAAAAATGATGATGCTTAATTATTTAATTAATAAATAATTCAAATAAATGATATTATAATTATTAAAATAAATATCATTTGAGTTATTTAATATTGAAAATAAATTTTAAAGATATTATTTACCCCTTAAAGATATAATAAAATTATTTTTTTCATGTTAAACTATAATCATGATATTTTTAATAATACATAAATTGAATATTGTCAAATGTTATAGAATTGATATTTTATCAAACTAATGTTTTATTATATTATTTAAAAATAATAAATCAAATTTAGAAATAACTAATAATTTCAATATTTTATAAAATTACCTATAATATTCATATATGATATATTTGACCTCAAATTTGTAGAACATATAAACTATTAGTATTGGATTATTTGATACCTTAGTTAAAATTGAATTCTGCTAAATAAAGGTTAAATAAAATGATAAGTCTTAAATTTAAATAATAACTCATCTAGAATATAATTTCTAATTATATTACAATCCTATATCATCATATTATTAAGTTAGATGTGTCAAAAATGGATTCTAGTAATGAAGGAATAAGTGGAAGAAGAAATATATGTTTTATGAACCAGTTGTTCATGTTTTCGAATTTCTAATGACATTAAACTAATATGGTGTTTGGGTTTTTTTTTGTGAATTCGTAAAATATTATTTAATATCCATGTATTTCATGAGTGGGTCGTTATAGTCATTATGTTTCATGCTGACATTTATTGTGCGTTTCTTTAAGAATGTATTCATCAATCTAGATTGGTATACACACCTATTATTACTCCTATTTGGAATTGATAATGTATTTTAATAATGTCAAACTCAACAAAAGACACACCATGGGTGTGAAGGATTATATGTTTCTTTAATAATTAAATTATTTAATTCCAATATTTACTGCTTAGGATTTGTATTGGATTAATAATTTAATTCTCATTGTAGGTGATAGCCTAATTGATAATGGAACCTCCTATTCTCTATGTTCAACTTTATAATTTAATTTCTAGGTATGGTTTCTGGTAAATTGATTATATTGTTATGTTGGGATGTGATTCTTGAATTATATGGTTAATTATGATTAAATGAATTATTCATTATATAATATCATGTTTTTAGAATAAATATCCTCAGATCTGGTGCACTCTCTTCTAATATAAAAAGTAGTGATTTGTTTTTTAAATCATTCTTGGCTATATGGAATTGGTTCTTCCTTATTATTTTCCCTTGGTTAGTTAAATAGCATATTTATGACATTTAATCTTTTTTTATTCCTAAATAGGGGATTTAAACTACATATGGTAAATTTTTAGGTAACCCATCTCCTCTTAAGGGCTTAAATTACTTTATAAAAGGAATTTCCAAAGCAGTTAAATTCCCAAATGTTCATAGATCATTGTTAAAATTAATATCCATGTTTGGTAGATTTAATGGAATGTTTTATATTGAAAATAATTTTAATGGATGTTTTTTTATTTAATTGTGATAGTTGACAAAAATGTAATGATTTATGAAAAGGGTGGTGAGACTACAACTCTTTTTTTATGTTAATAACCACCTCTTTTGTAAATTTAATTAAATTTTTTTAATGAAATGAATTTTAAATTTTATAAATGACATGTTTTTTACTGTATAATTAGAATATTATATAACTGAAATTTCATGCCTTGATATTTGGGAATATTAAATGTAGAGAATCAGAAAAAATTACACATGGTTCCAGTTATTGTTTATCATTATTTTATGATTACCCAATCATATAGGTTTTGGAATGATGCTATGGGGTCTATTGAGCATAGTAGAAAATCATACTCTCTTAAATCGAGTGTTGATTCGTGGAACCTCATACCATTAATACTATTTAGGACATTGGGATGAACTGATACACTCCATCTTTATAGT
Source organism: Viscum album (assembly GCA_963277665.1). Classification (NCBI taxonomy): domain Eukaryota; kingdom Viridiplantae; phylum Streptophyta; class Magnoliopsida; order Santalales; family Viscaceae; genus Viscum; species Viscum album. Next base: position 1,464,236,875 of record OY728135.1, on the reverse strand, counting down.
AATGACATGATAGATTATTCTCTATCTTGAGGGTCATGCATTACATTTCACACAATATTTGAATGTATGAAGTGTGCACTAGTTCTTGAGATTATACATTGGTTTTGACTGGTTAGGGATGACTGAGTATTGACCTCTCTAGACAACACCTAGTATTCCTGTTATATGTCCACATACATCGATACATATTTTTTTCATATAGGTGGATAAAATATATAAATATAATATAAATATATATATATTACTAATATATATGTCAATATATACTAATAAGACTTTATTCGGTCTATGAGTGGAAATAAGTAGAGTTCGTATGTTATCCTATGATATGCTGAGTCGACATGTATTTATAAATTTTTTTATTTTTCTCTACATTTCATTATTATTTATATACCTAGGCACTATTGTATTTAATATTAATCAGCTTGATTTAGACGTAATCCCAGTAGTTGGTATCCTATTGGGATTTACATCTCACCCCATTCTCGGGCTTCCATTGCTCTTGGGTAACCTAGAATACATAATTTTCACATGACCTTGATTGATTGCTTATATTACATTATTATACCAGTGAGATAAAAGAACATGACTGAGATGAAGCTCAGGATACTCATAGAGTATTTATTCAGAACTTTTTTACCTTTTACTATTATTGTATTGTATTTTACCATATTGAATAATGTCTACCTAATATTTTAGGATTTTTATTATCATTAAGAAATGCATTTATTAGTTGTATATTGGTGTTGGATAGATTTTGTATTCTTTTTTATTACTCATCCACTACTATATATCTTTCATTTATTACTACTTACACTATTTTATGTTATTTATTATCAATTATACTATTGTTTTATTCTGAACATTAGGGTATAGTCTCCCAACTATCACCTCCTTAGAACCTCACGGCTACTCAGTAGCCACTGGCATATAAGGAGTCACACATGAGGCCATGTTCCCCACTAGTTTGGAAACCGTTTTATAAGTCAGGCAGGCCAGGACATTACAAATCATTTTATTTAATATATAATATATAAATTTCATTTAGTTAATTCACTGATAGAAACTAATTAAATTTACTATAATAAAACACATTTATTGATTAATAATAGTTTTCAAAATATTTATTATATAAAATTATTTTTTATATTCAACTCTAAATTATTGGTAACCAATTAATTCAAAAATATATTTTGATAAGTTATTTAATCTTATTAATTACCACCATTTTAATTGAGAGTAATCAGTATCATATTAACAATTAATATTAATAATATCTTTTTGTTTTGTAAAGCACGATCTTGCATGTAATACAAGCTATCAAAGATACTCTTTTTTGTGTGTAACATAAGATAACTCATTACGTCATTCATTTCAAGCTAATAATTGAATTAATTTACTTGAAATAGTAAATTTATTTTAATTTATTGGTATTTCATATTACTTTCAATACTAAGCATTGTATGTGTCATATTCTATGTAATGGAATGATATTCATTTATAATTTTAGGGGTGTTATATTCTCCAATCCATAAATAAATTGTATCACCTCAATTTAAACATAATATTAGAAAATAGGGATTGAAAATGTGGAAATAAAATTGTTTAAACATACACATTATAAAATGAGTAAATAAAATACCCTCATAATAAGAGGGAAAAGGAAGTACAAAATTCCCTTATAATAATACCATACCTAGGATTCTATATAAGAGACCATATGTAGAAAATGTAAATAATGACATAGATAATGAAAGCAAAAGCAAAAACAAATGGATAATGATATAGAACATTGTTCACAAGAAAATGGGTGATCTAGTAAAGGTTAAATACCAAAAAACCAAAACCATAATAGAAATCAAATTGTCATTCATATAATCATAAATGATGTTAATAGGGAATTGTTTTTAAAATAAGACAATTTTACTAATGATGATAAATTATTTTATTATCTATAAAAATAAGGAATTATAATAATGTTATATTTTTCTATTATATAATAACAATTCCACCTTTTAGTTTAAGAAATTAATATGCAAAAATTATTCTTTACCTTGATACACTAAAATTTACTTTTTCTAGATTTTAATATCCATAAAAGAGAAAACAATCCATCCATGTTCCTTATAATATTTTATAAAAACCAATTTTCATACAACTACATATGTAGTTTGAATAAATAGTCATATGGTTAAGTAAAATATTTATCTTGAAATCCTTATTAGAAGTTCAAATTAAACCATTTATTAAATGGTTAACCTCAGGATCCATCCAAATGATCAAAATCTAGATCTTTTAAAAGTGGGTCACTGAGTTTCCTAAATTAACATACCATTAATCCATAAAATATCATGAAGTATTTCGTAATTTTTACATTACAATCATGTGAATACCTTAATAATGTGTTCTATTAAAACAATGTAATAACCAAAATTACCATAAAACATTATTGAAAACATAAATTATTCTTTATTAATTAAATAGAAAATATATTATAGGATTTATTATTTAAATAAAAATAATAATTTAAACACAATCAATGATATCATAATCATATTTTAAAAAAAATTACTAATCAATTCCACTATAGTATGTACTACCCAACTTATGTTATCCAAGTCAATCATCTCTTCATCCCAACATTATAATCACATAAACATGAACATAATAAGTGTTATGTTTCCAATAATCATGTATTTTATAAGAATTATAACATTCCATGGAATCATTTTCCATGGTAATTGGTACCTTTCAACAGAAGATATCAAATTATTAATGAAAAAATTACTATAGAAAAATCCTTATGAATTTTATAAATCTAATAACCAGGATATCATTGATAAAATAGTCAAATAACAAAATTACAGTTTAAGCATTGACCATTGGATGTTTATTTCTTTTTTCCTTTCTATAATTTTCATAGTGTAATTCTTATCCACACATGAATAAAAAACTTATTATGATTAATAATATAAAAAGTTTTTTCCTTATGTAGTTATCATATGTGGGAAATTACTTCTTTCCCGTATTCCCTTTATCTTTCTTTTTATCCAATGTTCTCTTCTTCTTTCGATTACCGTCAAATTAATTAAACATTGATAATTCCATAATTTTATGGCTATCATATGATACCATTTCATCATATAATGATAATGTTTGGGAGATTACTTCTCATTAAAATATAATTTAATCCTCTCCATGAGAACACCATTATTACTCTCTAAATTTCATTCATTGATGCGGTTTACATTATATCATCAAAAAACCATATCTAAATAACATTATTAATTATATTAGATCATATCCTTATGATACATAATTTATAATCCCAAAACTATCAAAATAAAAAAAAATTAAAAACAAAACATGGACAATCTCATAATCATAAACATGATTTTTTAGGAACATCTCTATTTTAAAATATTTTATACTGTCTTGTAAAAAATGTGAATATCCTAATAATATCCCATGTGATTTTCTTACCATGTGTACCAAAAATTTAGTTTCCATGTACTAGTTCCTGATTCAGTCTAGATAAATACAATGTATTCAGGGTTTTTCCCTATGTATATTAGTTATAGAACCACATCCACTTAAATTTTCCATATGGGGATGTATTTATATGATGAACCATATAATTTCATCAGTACCAAAACATTATGATGTTATCCTATAATTATTCTAAAATTATATCATAGGTTTGTGTTCCTTATACTATGTTTTCCTAAATATATATCCCCATTTTTATAGTAAACTTCCTATCAAACCTATTGTAATGACTCGAAACCTAGTATCCCAAAGACATTACCTTATATAATTACATTGGCATAGATAAGTGGAATGAAATCCAAAAAAAATATATGTTTAGTAGTTTTTGAAAACTATATATTGATAATATTAACATCATTCAATTGGAATAGAAAATAAAACATTATACACAACAAAATTAATTAATAATACTCCTAGAAAGCCATTCCAAAAATTCATCTTCATATCCTAGGAAATGTAAAAAAATTATTTGTGATCTCATATTCCCAATAAGGGTTATGTATAGGTGAATAAAATAATGAATCAATGAGCATAATTAAAATATAATTGTAAATAACTAAAAAAAACAATCCATGTAATCAATAATCTAAGAAGATAGTGCATAAGTATTATTTATGGTAAGTAATTAAAATCACATTCCATATAAAACATTACTATCATGATATGATAAGGATGAATCAATTTGACAAGTTTAACAATTGAATAACATGTCATGTAATCAATGAAAATGGAATAAAATGTATCCACATATAATTACAATGTTAAGATACCATAAATAATAATATTTATAACTCAATTATCAATGAATTAAATGCTTAGATAAATAACTTCAAGTCTAAGGAACCTGAAACCATGTGTCATCAATACCTACTATAATATGGCGTATAATAAAAGGTGGAAACCCGATTTATTTATCCAACTAATTGGAATCACGAGACTTGATTATGAATTATGTGGCTATATAATGTATAATTCAAACCCATCACTACCATTACAAATAATTAAACATATATTAAATAATCAATACAATTCATAATCAATGATCATTATCAATAGACATCCTTATTTAGTAAAATATACAGGTCTGTAAATATTTCCACAAATAATAAAATATCATTCAATGTTATAACCATTTGTAATAATGGTATATAAATTAATAAGTAATTATAAACATAATTAAAATATTTTTATACTTAATTGAAATATAATTTGAAATTAAAAATTATTACATCCAAGTTATTTTTTTTATTGTTAATAATATCTAAATGAATGTGATATTGTTCAACAACATTTACTCGTTGGTAATATTCCGGTAAAATCCCCTTGGATGAAATAAATTAATTTAAAACAAAAAATACAATTAATATTTATATATTCAAGATAAATGATGTTATGGGGTGTTATATGAACCATATAAAATTTAATTGGTGTATCATAACAAATAAGCCTCGACGAAATGTAAATTGAGACTGAATTTATTACCTTACACTACCTTGTCATTGAATAATTTTTAAAAAAATTTATATCAATATTAATAGTGTATTTAAATAATAGTATATATGTATAAATAGTTATAATATCAAATTTGATCCTTTTATAACATCTTGACAATTTTTTGTTAATAATCATTCATTGTTTTCATTCTTATGGGTGTTAATTGCTTTGTTTTTTAAGAATGTTTATAATTTTTCCTCTTACATTAACCACGATATAAAAATCTCAGAAATTTAACCCATTATTTAAATATCATATATATATATATTATATATTAATATAGAGTAATCCATAATATTTAGTGGTAGGAAATGAAATACCTTGATCATGGAGATCGTAGATCACACGTATTCCTGGACACTGTTTCCATTTTCTCATAAAATTAAAATAATGAAATATTAATTATATATAGGTATATTATCATTCATATATAATTTTTTTGATTTATATCATATATTTTAATCAAATTCATCCTTTATATATAACATTTAATGTGTGAACGAATCATATCGCTTTGTGAGGTGGGTTTCTAACGTACACACAAATGATGATATTATATTCCAAAAAAATGGTAAGAATAAGGTTATTTTCTATTTAATAAAGAAATAATAATAATAATAATATAATAGTTATATTATATATGAAATATAAATTATAAATCCTTCTTTATTCCCAACCATTATAGGTGGTAATGGAAAGCAAAATGACATTGGTTTATAAGGCAGTTGACTTTTGTAACCACGAATGATGATTTTGTAACCCATTCAATGGAAATGTGTAAAATTGTAGATATTAACCTAAAAATAACAATATATAAATTTATTGAGAATAATTTTTGGATCATATATTCATTATATAAAAATAAATAATATACACAGATATTGAAATAAATCAAAAACACTTTCAAAAAAACATTACCTCTTCTTCGAGTGTTCTCCTTTGGATTGCACTACTAAAATTTAAGGATTTTTTTATTCCCAAATTAATGAAACTAGGATGATTTTATGGGATTTATGAAATTATTTGGGTTGGTGTTGGACTATCTAAAGGTTTTGATATGGGTGAACAAAGGAGGATAATGGGAGTCCTTTAATAAGTGAGGGAGAAGAACCACTGTGTATTTTTCAAAATTATTGAGTGATACCATGTGTTTTCATTTCATTTGGCTATAGAAATATAACAATATCTAAAATATATATTATAAGGTCTAGATATGTCTATAAAATGGGTGTCGGAAAAATTTTAGTTCATTTGGATCTTTAATATTAATGTTTAATCCCTTGGTAATCCTTTTTTTTTCTCTTAATAAATGTAATTAATTTTGACTTCTTTCCCTAATAATTTTTTAAAAAATTAGGTTGAAATTTTAATAAATTATAATTTATTATGATTTAAAATATAAAAGATCATTTTTCATAGTTGAACAATATAATTTTTAAATTTATGTTAAAATTAATTCCACGTTCAAAAATAGAAGGTGGGGTTTTAATGTATAAATGATCAAAAGATTACTATGTTTTTTCAAAGTTCAATATAAAAATGGTTCAAATGACCAAAATTGGATTAATATATAAAAATATTATTTAATATATAATATATAAATTTCATTTATATAATTATATTATTGTTATTAATTTAATTCATTAGTATAAAACCCATTTTCTATTTTATGTTAGTTTTTTAAAACATATTTCATGTATATTAAGTTTATTTTAATATTCATTTCTAATTAAATGGTATCGAGTGAATTGAAAAATATAATTTAATAAGGTATTTAATCCAATTAAATCATGTAATTTTAATGTTTGTGATATATATATCATATTAATAAAATAATATTAATACTATGTTGTTTTCTAGTAAAATATAGTCTTGTGTGAAACAAATGGTGTCACAGAAACTCATTATTTCTTGAAACGAATAAGAACTCAGCATTGTTTTCATTCCAATCTATAAAATAGATTGAATTAATTTAAAATATTAACTTTATCATAAATTATCATTATTTATATTACTTTCTATTCTCATCATTATGGCAATAATTATCTATATAATAAAATGTTTTTCTTTTCAAATCATTATGGTGTTATATAAAAACTATTCTTAAATACCCCCTAATGGACTTGAATTTCCTAGCACATAACCCAAAAATTATATAACATCAATATATATAATAGAATTTGAATTAATTTAAATAATGGATGGTAAATTCTCCCTAGAATTTAATATTCCATACATGTAATGTTATATATTGTTAGTGACATAGATATTTTTGGTATTCGATTTGATGTAATTTCTATTGTTCAATTTTTATCCTTATATTGATAGGTGTAGTGAGTGGATTATTATTCTTCCAACAATATTCACCATGAATATTTTTCATGTATACTTCACTTCTTATGATGATAGTTTAACTTATTATTATGGTAAGTGTACATTCCATTTGTATATATTTAATGTTCCTCAATATTGGGATAGGAGGATCTATTTTGTTTGCCCCTTGGAGCATGATACTAATTATTTTAATAGATTTTCATACAACACTGTTCAATAAAATTTTTGATCCGAGGGAGTTTTTTGAAATGGGTATTCATCCATTTTGGTAATTTAGGGCGTTCATTGTGTTCTAATTATGTGTCTTAAATCTATTGTGAGTTTCCTTGAGGCCATGTAAGTACTTTCATTACCTATGGGGGTAATGGAAATAGATACACCCATATAGTAAAATTTATTTGGGATTGGTGTATTGATCATAGACTAATGGATTCAAAACCATCAAGGGTTATTGTTTAATCTATTGTTTTTTTTTTGCTTACCGAGTACAGTGATATGGGTTGGGATGTATTCTTACTGGGATATATGTAGGATATCCTCTTAGATTTCTCTATATAAGGGATATGTTACTAGTTGAGATATATAAATTTTACTAATTCAAAAATTTGTTTTTTGTTTTCATGAAATTGTTTTAATACGTCATTAAAATGTATAGGAATGGAGATCTTGGAATTATTTTGTCAAGTTAGACAATGTAGTTGTTCTTTCCTTTTTTCTATTAAGAAGTTCACAAAAGGGTAAGATTATCCAATAATTCCCTGAAAGAAGGATATGGATATGTTAATACCTTTATGATTTATTCACTATGCATGATATCTTTTTATGTGTTATGTTTTATAATTATTCATTTCCAACATGATAGAGAGTGTTGGTTATTAGGGTCTCAATTTAAATTGACTAAGAACTCATTAATTTAGAGTAATAAGTTGACCATGGTGTAGTGATATTATCCAATGCTTCCAAGATACATTTATTGAGAGATATAAAGCATCACACTGATAGGTTTTCTATACATGGGTATTCCATGTTGCTCCTTACTCATATCCATTTCCAATATACTATGTGAAGAAAACATGGAAATCGATATTAATACATAATAACCCTATGATTTTACTTAATAATTTTTTTAATAATTTATTTATATTCCCTTAATATATATGTTTTACATTGTGTAATATATAAGGGAACGAATTGGTGGTTCCCCAATGATTTTTATACTAAAACCCAGCATATACCCTCCACTGGACATCCATAATTTTATGTCTCGCCTTTAAGTAACAAGTTGTTCCATAGATCATGAAACAATATATATATATATCTCTGTTTTTATGGCTTTTGGGATGGATTTTGGGTTTGTTTCCATGTTTCCTTATGTTCGTATTTTTAAATATCATTATTTATACAAATGGATCCTTCAGTTATCTTTTCAAATGTGTATGTACGCTTAGTATGTGTGAATTTTGTTATATTATTATTTATGGTAATATATTTTTATTAGTTAGTATATATCTAGAAAACGTTATTTATTCACTCATAACATATAATAATTATATTATTTATTTCTTATTCTATGATATAATATTATGATTATAGGTCTTCCATATTGGATTTATATTCTCCCTATAATTTTATAACCTATATCATAAAGTGATATTCTTCTGATATCCTATTTTATCACTAGATTGGTAATAAATTGTGTAAACCTAGGTGTATTCATTACAATAAATATATTTAATGGCTATATTATGGCCAAATTGAACTTTTTAATTGTTATATATAACTATTCATACATTTATTCAAATACTTTCTTCAATTAACTCAATTAATCCTAAAAATTACTACTCTCATTGTAATAATTCTCACTCTTTCAAAATATATACATGGATGTATTAAATTCAAGGATTACTAGGAGGAAAAAAATATTATTTTTATAGTATGAAAATTAATATTGCATTTTCTTCTTCTAATAGTTTCAAAATTATACTAAATATAAATTTATAGTAATGTATTGATGTTTATTTAATTTATTGTTGTATTATTAAATCATAATGAAATAATTTATTATTCATATTAGATCCATTTTATGTTCCATTTATTTTTTACATGATTTAAATTCTAGAAAAAAAATTCCATTATGAATAATAATAAATGTTTGGAATGAAAAAAGAATAACAAAACACAGGGTATTAAATTCTTTTCCAATTTATAAATTTAGACCTATAAATATTGGTTCATTGAATAATTAACAACATGTGATGGCATCCTTATAATAACAATGACTCTGTATAAATTTTCCAATGATAACTAAAGTCAAAATATATAGGGTTATACCTAGAAACTATTCGTTTCTCCCAATATCGGAAAATAATGGGACATTCATTACGTTAATTCATTTATCATACATGCCCATAATTATTGGCCATTATTATGAATATTAATGAAGTGGTTTTAAATACAAATTCATAATCCACATTTCATTCCAATTAAATCCCAAGATGATTTAGGATATGAAATGTGTTTTGTGATATCCAAGTAAATGATTTTATCTTTATATTGATAAATAAAATAAATTCCCAGTATAGAATTCATTTTTTAAGAAGGATTAATGAATGGGTATAATATAAGTATCATTCATTTAATATGTATCATAAATTAGTTATATATATATTTAATCATCACATAAATGGGTTTTTCACAAACAAAAATATATACAATATTTTGGGTAGTGAATCAATAGTCTTAAGAAATAAAAAGTGTCTTATGAAATGTATATAATGATAGTCAAATAATATGATCACAGTACATCCAGGGAATATATGTTAATATTTGAACACATATTTTCGAATAGCCACCTTTACTTTTTTGAATACACATGTTTTATGAAATTCCTTTTATTTGAAGTATATTCAAAATTTTCTTAATTAACTATATATTTAGTTTATTTAAACACATATTACCTAATTTCAATAAATTTTAATCATTAATCAAATTATGGTGTCTTTTGAAAAACCTACTTTTCTTGCATCACATTTAAAAGCCTCTTTATATAACCTTTATAGTTGTTTTCTAAATGTCCTCATTTACTATACATAAAACATTATCCAATTTCATTGAGATAATTCTTTGGTGGGTTTTTTCTATATAATATAAATATAAATAATTGAATCTAATTTTATTTATTACATTTAACACTGAAATTTAAAAGAAACATCGTTCTTATCTTCATTGAATTTTTTTTTGAAGTATTATATTCTTTAGTTTTTCAATCATATGTTAAGGTTTATTAGTAGTAATATTCATATGATTTTCTAAACATTACCTATTGTGTTCTGCATCAGTTGAAGAAGAACCCCCAAACATTTTTATAATGGTAGGAATAAACCTCCACATAAAATCTCAGAATTACTTTCTATGTTTGAGGCTTGTCCCCTGACTTCTTCAGTTGGTTTTAGATCCATCCTGAGTATATTGGGGTCTATATTGTTATTTTATAATTCAAACCGAGTTAGTGAGGTATTATGTTGGCTGGGGATAGTGAATATAACATCTTTTATGTATTAAATATGGGACAAGTTTATAAGATATGGTCGATGTATCCCCTTACATCCTAGAATTAGTGGCAGAGTTATGGGTTTGAATAATTACTCTATCTATCATAATTAGATCTGTAATTTGTACAATAGTGTCCCTCTGTATTCATTATAAATATAAATCATGTATTAGGGTCTTAATTGGTGGGGATCATAAATCCCACATTATTTTTAAATGAATTACTAGTATCATTTATATGGGTATGTTTAAATCCATGACAATGTAGATTTTGGGGTGGAGTTTGTGGTATATCCTTTGACCACATCAAGAACCAATCCCATTTAATTTTTCAATAGGGTAATAATTACACTATAAAGAAAGATTTTTGGTTTAGGTGATACCTCATAAATCTATCCATTATAATAAATTATACATTTTTTGAAATAATATATAATAATTTTAGAATAAAATCATAAGAATTTAAAATATCAAACATAATATTTCCTAAATGAGAAAAAATTATTGTAAATATATGAAATTTTATTTCAATAGGTTATATGTTTTATTAATCCTATGTCACAGTATGTCTTGTAGTAATTTTTCTTCAAAACAAAATCTATAAAAAATACAACCCATGACTTGATATAAACAGAAGAACTGCCTATGTAATGTCCCTATCTGGGTTCCACAAACTTGTGCCCCAAACGAGTCAGTCAAATAACGTCTGAAACATATCCCTGTACACTAGATCCTACAAACTAGAATTGAGGTTATAATATCAATCACAAGGAAACTATTCCATATTTGACATGTGTAATACACTCATGGAAATTTTGAAAATATAATAGAATAACATATAAATAAATCCTGAAATAAAACATTTATCCTGAAATAAAAAATTCATTGAGATAATTATTTTGGTGATTTCTTCCATATAATACAAATATAATTAATTCAATCTTATTTCATTTATTACATTTATCACTAATATTTAAAAGAAACATCATTCTTATCTTCAATGAAATTTTTTTAAGTATTATGTTCATTAGTTTGTCAATCATATGTTAAGGTTTATTAGTAGGAATATTTAAAAGATTTTCTATACATGACCTTTTGTGTTCTGCAATAGTTGAAGAAGAACTCCCAAACATTTTAAAAATGGTAGGAATAAACCTCCAGTTAAAATCAGGGAATTAGTTCCTATGTTTGAGGTTTATCCCTAGAATTATTCTGTTGGTTATAGGGCCATCCTTGGTATACTGGTGCCTCTATTTGTATTTTATAATACAAACGGGGGTAGTGATGTCTTATGTGGAGTTCGGATAGTAAATAATACATCTTTTATGGATTAAATATGAGACTTTTTCAAAAGATATGGTCAAAGTATGCCCTTACATCCTAGAATTAGTGGCAGAGTTAAGGGTTTGAATAATTACTCATCCTATCATAATTAGATCTATAATTAGTACAATATGGTCAATTTGTATTCATTCTAATAATAAATAATGTATTAGGGTCTTAATGGATGGGGATCATGAATCCCACATTAGTTTTAAATGAATTACTAGTCTAATTTATAGGGGTATGTTTAACTCTATGATAATTTATATTTTTTGGTGGAATTTGTGGTATATCCTCTGACCACATTAAGAAAAAATCCCATTTAATTTTTCAACAGGGAAATAATTACTCTATAGAAAACATTTTTGGTTCAATTGATTCCTCATAAATCTATCCATTACTAGAAATTATACATTTTTTTGAAATAATATATAATAATATTAGAATAAAAACATAAGAATTTAAAATATCATACATAATATTTCCTAAATGAGAAAACATTTTCTTAAATATATGAAATGTTATTTCAAAAGTTTACATGTTCTATTAATCCCATGTCACGTTATTTCTTGTAGTCATTTTTCGTCAAAAAAAATCTATAAAAAAATTCAATCCATTCCTTGATATAAATAGAAGAGCTGCCTATGTAATGTCCCTGCCTGAGTTCCACGAACTTATGCCCCAAACCAGTCAATCAAATAACGTCCCTAAAACCTCCCTGTACACTAGATCCTACTAACTAGAAGTGAGGTTCTAATATCAATCATGAGGAAACTATGCTTTCTTTCACAAGCGTAATACACTCATGTAAAATGAGAAAATATAACAAAATAACATATAAATAAATTCTAAATAGTATAAATATCACATGATGACCAAATCATGGAATAAAATAAAAAAATGAATAGTACATATGTTTTTCTAATTTATGTGTCATTTGTAAACATGAAAACTCAAAAGTAATGATACTGAAAACTCCCAAGAGGGACTCAAAGTATTTTGGGATCCCTCATCCATGTTTTATCCCAACTCATCCATGTAACACGTGGCATTTCCCTTATCCTATCCTATAAACATAAAGCCTATTCAAATACTAATTAGGCATCCAGATTTAGGTGTGAGTAGAAATCAGTTGGCCACCACCAATAAAATATGAAAAATATCTAGTCAAAAAGTATATGTAGTTGTAAAAACTATACAATTATTTAATTACTCTTTATTTAACAAATGAAAACCCCATGGTTCTAATAAACACCCAAACCACGTCACATTTTTAATATGAGTGTTACCATTCATATTTAATAATACATGACTTAATACCAATATTACCATTCATAATATCATAATTCAAGGCCACTCTTACAATTCATATTTTATAATACATGACTAAATTCCAATGTTTCCACTCATCATTTCATAATTGAAATACATAATTACCATTAATATTTTATAATACCTATCTTAATTTCACTATTACTATTTATCTTTTAATAGTTGAATGTCATTTTTACCATTCATATTTTCTAATATATTATAGAATTCCACTTTTAGAATTCATCATTTCATATTTCAATTCAATTGTCAGAAGTCATAATTTATTATACATGATTAAATGAAAATTTTACCATTCATCATTTCTAAATTGAAAGCCATTGTTACAATTCATATATTATAATACATATATCAAAAAAAACAAATTAATTAATTTACCAACTAATTAATCAATATCAATAATTGAATATTCATACAACCCCATCAATTATTTTAACACCTAAGTACTCATATTTGTCTCATTAATCAATTCTATAATTAATTAATAACATCAATTCTATTAATTTATTGAATGGTTAATTCGTCCCCAAAATCTAATTAGATATTTCAATAATTAACTAATCATCTCAATCAATTTCATAATTAAAACAATCACTAAAAATTAATTCTCAAATTAATTATTCCAATTTAAAATTTGAAATATAAAAATAATTAATTCAAAAATAAATTATTCAGTTTGCACAATATCAATCTGTTTATAATTAATACAACAATACATTATTCCAAATGAAAATCCCAATATCCCCAATTTAACATTTTCCATAACTAATTAATTACCCAAATTAAGTATTCCAAAATAATAAACCCAATTTTTAATCACCTAATATCAATTCTAAAATTACATAAAAATAATTGGAATCAATACATTGGTAATTGAATAATAGAACACCGACCTAAAGATCGATGAAGAATTATCAACATTAGAAAAACTTCATTAGAATGGAATAACAATGTAGAATGAAATCTTGATCTTAACCTAATATAGATATCTAACAACAAAGATCCCACAATTCTATATCTATATCCACAAACCTAGATTTATATATAAAAAAATGTGAAAAATAATCCTTCAATAGATGATAAAAATAATGGTAAGATAAACAAAACCAAATGGTATGAGATTATCTTACCTGGAAGGGTGCAGATCGTCAAATTAGGATTTTATTCATGATTATTGTTGGTTAGAATGTCTTGGAATGTGTTAGGGAGATTCTGAAATCATGAAGTGATGATAAGGTAGAAATATGGTCAAATAGTGTTTATAATGGGGGCTCATGACATTTAAAAAAAAATCAAGTTATTTAAAAACATGATCATGGTTTTATTGGTAATGGCGCATGGTTTTATAAAACCATGTGCCTTAACCCTTAAATTATTCTAAGGGGTGGACAGTTTCTCTTGATTGGGTACATGGTTTTCAGACTATGTGTTGGCCTTGTGAATCCCCTCGGTTTTGGTTGAAACTTTTACATGGCTTGGGTGCATGGTGAGGGAAAACCATGTGCCAAATGTGAACTACCCTATTTCTTGTATCCCTCTCAAATGTTCACCCAAACACACCCCAACGTAAAACCAAAACAAAATTTACTCAAAAAAATTAAAAATAATACCAGTAAATGACCTCAAACCTTCTCTAAAAAATATTGGGATTTTAAAATTCAATCACATCAAGAAAACTCATCCTCTTAATATACCCCATGAATCTCTATGATTCTGAGTCAAAATGATTGGGACACTAAGCCCCCATATCCGATTATCTCTCCTATGTTTCTTATTATTCATTCCCATTTTCCTCAATACAATATCGATGAACAATATTTATCCCCACAAGACTTTCTCACTGTGATCCGACACATGTATTGGATGCTCTCCAAAGGAAGAATTTATTTCAAGATCATCCTCATTCACATGGATCACATGATATGAACCATGGTGATGAACTTAATGATATGACACATGGATGTCATCATTAATATCACTATACCTATGTTAAAGATCTAATTTGGTAAGCAATTATCACATTTCTATCCACAACCTCAAACAGTGCAACAAACCATGGTTTACATTTTCCCTGTCTCTTTATCATGTAGATACCTAATATAGGAGACACCTGAAGTAATAGAAGATCAGCCTTAGTGAACTCTAAGGGTCATAGAATACTATATTTATAAGAATTTGGTCTATAAAATCCATATCCATGTGCTTCTGAATCAACTAAACATGCTCTAACATCTTCTACATGAGACTCGATCCCAAATACTTTAACTCACTTTCATTTATCTAGCCATAGTATTTCTATGTAGTCTATCATAATTTTCCTAACACTATATAAATTTGATATATACCCACATTTTTGGGAACCTAGGGATACTGAAGAGTCGGTATAGCTCCCCGACCTATACCAATGGTTTTTCAACCCATATGTATATCTTTTTTCCACCATGTCATATTCTTATACCCAAGGTTTTCAAAACCGTGGGTATAATTTTTTTAAAAATATCATGCTACCCACGAGTTGGGATCCCATAACCTACTACTCCCACAACTGGTGCCTCACCATACAACCTATTTAAATTACTTATATATCTAAATTTACAAAAGTATTTTGATCTAAATAGTCCATATTAGAAAAAATTGTGACATAGTTTTGATCATGTGACTTCCTTTTGAAACACGCAGAAACACAAAACTCTAGCCACTAAAACTAATTTATTATTTATTTAAATTTATATATGGGAGACACCTGCAGTTGAGGTCACATACAAATACACTATTTTAAATTATATTCAGATATATATATATATATATATATATTATTTTATAAATTTTTTTAACTATGGGTATACATATAAAAACTATGTAAATATGTTTTTCCACCTGATATTGTATTTTTCATAGGCATAAATAAGGGACCTTATACCCATGGTTCATTAAAACCACGAGTATAGATGTAACTTATATGTATGGTTTTTATAAACTGAATGTATAGAATTTTTTATTAAATCCTATACTGACGATTATTGTAGATCAATGGGTATAGGATTATATATTGAAGGCTATACCCATTTTTCATAAAAACAGTGGAATAGGCCCACCAATACCCACGGTTTTGGGTGAATAGTGGGTATACATATTCCCATAGAATTCCCATGCATTGTTTTGGCTTCCTACACATACGCGGGGATCCTATAGCCATGGTTCTTTTTAAACTATGTGTATATGTTAGAATATGAAATCTATACCCATGGTTCATGAAAACCATGAGTATAGGTGTCTATGTACCCATAGTTTTTGAAAAAAACATTGGCATAGACCAATTTTTTAGTAGTGTAATATTGTTCCATATATATCATATCCTGATATTTTTTGTTATATGTTTAACATACCAAATCTTGGTACATTTTCATGTCCCAAAAAAGTATAGGATACATGATCATAACATTACCTCAAGCACATAAAAATTACACTAGGACAACCCATCTGTCTATGGGTGGAAATAGATACTCAAAAAACTTGTGTACTCGGTGCCTTCTCTCATACCTATTAGAAGAATAATGTAAAACATGAGTTACAATCTGAAGAAATTATATGCGGAACCCCATATAGGAGGAATATCTCAAGAATTTACAACTCTCCCAACTTCTTCACAGAGAATGTCTCTTATTCTTTTATGAAATGTTTACCTTTTTCAATTTATCCACAACAACCCAAATTGGGTTATTATTCTATGGATTCCTCGAGATACCCTCCTTATATTCCATTGTCAAATCATCCCACTTTTGTTAAATATTAGGAAATAGATATTTTAAACCATAAGTTCAATGATGTACAGCCTTCAACTACTGAATGATGTTGAATCATGTGAGGAAACCTTCTATCTCTTATTTCATGCTCAGCCACCAAAAATAAATACATTGGGCATGCAACATTTTGGTCACTATTGGATATACTTCCCACTTCTGGGAATTAAACTCATTTATTAACTAATATTTAATTCCCATAGTTTCAACAACTTGATTCATTAAATAGATGATCTCATCCTAATCTATGATCCAATCTGAAGGTGACTCCCCACCATTAAGTCTTTCTCTCAGTGTTAAACATTTTGGGTACTCATACAACATATGTTTAATTAGTATAACAAATACAGACTCCACTAAAATTGATATGAGATTCATCTTCTCCATATTTTCATAAATAAAACTCTGCATCTCAACTAATAAGGTCATCATCTACAACTCAGCACTGTAATCCATAACCACATGAGACTATGATTTCCTTCTCAAAATTTTAACCATACTTTTCCCCTTCTTGTGCATATATGCGATCTCGAAATCAAATGAGTACATATACTCAACCTACCCATATATTTGAAGATTCAAATCTTATTGTGAGAATATATACATTAAGATCGTGTAAACTATATATAGAGAAAACATTTCATAGAATAGATAATGTCACCAGCACTTCAAAGAACATGCCACTATACAATATAGTAGGTCCTGAGTATGGTAGATCCATTCATGTGGCCTCAACTATCGAGACCCATATTCCACAACATTATCTCCCATGCTCAACATGTCTCTAAGACTTATCCCATATGAATCATAAGACACCATATAATCCCCACCATGCTCAGGTATGATCAGGATCCGTGTCAATGTCAAACACCTATTCATCTCTTGTAAGGGATTGTGACATGCTTTTGACCAATAAATTATATCTCCTTCTTGTTCAAGACTGAATGTTGTGTAACAAATCCTGAAAATTCCTAGATTAATCTTTGATAATATCTAACTAATCCTAGAAAGATGCATATATTAATACATTCTTTGAAAACTCCTAAGAACCCACTGCATGTACATTCTCTAGATCAAAATATACCCCATTCACTAAGATGATTTTATCCAATAATTTTACCTATCAATACAAAACTAAAACTTATATAGCGTCATGTATAGATGATGCTATATCATTGTACTCAAGATTATGTCAATATATTGGGAAAGATTTTCATTAGTCTTGGATTATAAAAATATTTAATTCATAAACACTAACACAAACTTATCCCGGATTGGATGGAGTTTTATGGTCATCATGCCTATATAATCTACTAGTGTATTCATCAAGACAAACTACATTATAAGAAACTCATTTTAGTCATACCATCTACTGAAATTATTCCTCAGTATATCAGATGTTATAACCCGCAACTAATGACACTTTGACCGAAATTTTTTCTTTGGAAAAAATTATCCCCTTAAAAAGTCTAGTATATCATCAATACAGAGTATAAAATATTGGTTCTTCATAGTCATCAATTCGACATTCAGTAATCATCATAGAAGTGTATGCTCCAGTCATCCTTCATTGTAGAAAACAAAATTTAACCCCAGATTACATGCTCTACTAGATAAATACCTTATCCTCCAACTCTTCTAGTTGATTCTTGATCTCTTGTATCACTAATGGTTCCATTCAAAATGGTGGAATAGAAACTACATCAGCCCTTGGCATGAGATGAACAGTAAATTCAATATCTCTCTTTAGTGTAAGAATAGAGAAGTCCTCTAGAAACATGTCCTGACACCTATCCACTTTGGGTGTAATGAAATCATGACTTATACCTCTTTCATCTAGAAAAGAAACTAAAAACATGGGTGGTATTATCCCCCAGTTCATGTTGAATTGGACCTTCAGAGTCTACCTTGATATCCAACTCTCCATAGTGAATATAATTATCATAATCAGGGGAAATAAAAACCATTGCCCTCAATTAAAAATCTAATTGGTCTCAATATTCCACTAACCAGTTTGTAACCATAATTAGGATGAAGGCTAACATTTTAATAATATAAATACCCCACAAGTAACACCCCATGATTTCACAGTATGTTATCTCATTAATGTACTTCAATAGCGTGCACCACATGCAACACTGAGTTTGATCTCTCCAGGACTTATGAAAATATCTGTTTAAAAAGTGGTTATTAGTTGTATTAACTAAATTTTGAATTTTATATACTCTATATAATTTTAACATCAATATTATTCGTTTTTAAGATATAATATCTGAATAAATACATTTTTTAGATAAAATAAGTATTTTTTACAAATGAAATTTTATCACCTTTTAATAGGGAAACTTTTTTAAATCAAATAGTTGAAACTTTTATATATTCAATTTTAAAAAATGACTTGGTACATAAAAAATTTAATTTTGATAAATTTTTGTTACTTTTCTAATAAAATTAATATTTTGATAAATAGTAAAAATTACTAGATTTTAATTGAAAATAACTTTTTTAATCATAATAAATTATATTGTTAAATTATTCATTTGAGACATTTTAATGAATAATAATGTCATTTTTTTATCATTTAATATAATTTATATCATTTTAAGTAATTTTACATTTAAATTGGACATAAACACATGCCAATCTTTTGAATGTTTTTATTTCTATAAAACCTACTTTCTGGTTTTGACATTGGGAATTATTATTAAATTAATTAAATAATCTTCAATGTTTTTAATTTGGTAAAATTGGCATTATTTTTGGAATTTGAATACTATAATTTAGCATATGGTAAATTTTTGGTTCTTTTTTGAAAACATTCGATATTTGATGAATAGGGAAAAACACCGTGTTATTGTTTAAAATCAAATTTTTATTTAAATAATTATTTATTTTATTTAAATTTATTTTAAGTAAAAATAGATACATAATACCCATATTATTTCAATATAAATCATTGGAGTCATTATATAATATGATTAGAGGTATAACATTTTATTGAATCTTTTATCGTGTTTTACCCACCATCTAGGGATATTTGCAAATTTGCATAAAACATAATTTTACCACTTCTGTGAATTGAATTTCAAAAATATGAGAGGCACTATGGAAACTAGTAATTAAAACATGGTTCAATAGGATGAAAATAATTTTTGGTGAATAGTTATTGTTGAATTTTTTTTCCACATTTAAAAGTAAATAGTGTAATTAAAGGTAAAATGATATTAAAATTACCCTATCACATGTCCTAATTATATTGGAAAACTTTATATCGACCAAAATCAACCTTAGTAATAAAATATGATCCATATGGTCTACTTGGATTAGATTAGTACATTTATTATTATTTTATTTAAAGAATAGTTAGTGGTTATAAATTCAATATTAAATAACTAAAACATTTTTAATATTGGGTTATACATAAGATAAAGTATATTATAAATATTCATTTGAAAGATAAAAATATTTCGTATATGATGGTATATTATTTATAATTTTTATAAATAAAATATTAAAATTTATTTATGACACGATGATGATGAAATAATTACCTTATAAATGAAGGATGAAAATAATTGATATTATAAATATAAAAATAAATGTAAATTGGGACTTTTGATTCATTCCAAGAATTTTATAGGTCAATATGACATGTTAAGATTTATATAATGTATTTTTTTGAAGTACTCATATTTTTTTGACTTTCAAAAAAACCAAATACTAAATTGTGTCAAAATTGACATAAATGAGATTTGAAAACAAATACTATATTATTAAATGATATAATATTCTTAAAAATCTATGGTTTGGACAAAAAACGTATATAATGATATATATGTCATTAATTAACCACTGGACATTATATTGTCATTTTTTGTTTATTTATTAACTATGTAATATAAAAATATAAGAAGACATTGTAAATGTTAAACTATTTAACTAGGTGATAAATCTAAAAGATAATGTTAATATGGTGACCTAAACATTTATAAAACCTATTGGTTGATTGTATTTATACCCATACCAAACTTATTCTCTAAATAAATCCATTTTTATCAATTATAAACCAAAAAAATATTTTATAATAAAATAATATTTCAAGCTTTTCCAAATGTGACCCTCGCCTCTTTTATAAAAATGTACTTCCCCTTCTCTAGAAATCACACATCCAAATCCATCTTCTTCGGAAAAAACCTGCTCAAATATCCTCTCGAATACCCTCACATAAACATATATTCCCTTCATTGATCATAATCCAACTTAAGGATCCCTTTTGATCAAATCAAATGGAAGAACCCGAAGAAGAGGTAATTACTTCATCAACTCTTTCAATGTTCTTTTCTTCTTCCACATCATCTTTCATTGATTTTTCCATAGTAAAATAATAACTCTAGAACCTTATATATACTGAGATGTTATTATAAATATGGCATAACTATATTCATTATTCTATTCGTCCTATCAATGAGAAAGTCACCATCCCTACGTATATACGGCTTACCGTTTCCTCATCATGGCGTAGTTTGTTATTCGAATATTAATTATTTGGATGGGTAAAATAATGAGTACTATTGATGTAATAATAAGAATTACATGTTACTGATTCTGTATATATAATATATCATCCAATTATATATGATTTCACCATCAATACAATGATATCATTACTCGTGCATACGTACGACTTACTGTCTACACGACGCGATTGGATTCAATCCCACGTTCACCATTCAATGATGATTATAAAAATATATATTATTAATAAGTATGTAATATATCAAGTAATAATTCCACTTAATATATATATATATATATACATCTATCTAATTCACTTACTTCTATTCAATATGATATGAAAACAGAAACTGTGTTTATGCGTATGTACGGCCTACCGTCTCCATAAACGGTGCTTTCAATTTCATATATCTATATATTATACATATTTATATTATGAATATAAATGATAGATAAATAATTATTTATGTTATAGAAATAATTAAATCATGATATAAGTTATACGGTCAAGAGTAACAAGGTAAAACATGTACGATAGAGAAATCGATTATTACCCGAAATATTATTTTAACATAGAAATTATTTATAAATGGGTAGTATAAAGTCATAAATGAATAATGTATGATATCATAAATATGAATATGGTTCTGTTATAATTTAATAACATAAAATGGTCATTATAAAGAATGTTAAACATACCCTTGACCAAAGGAAAGTACAAGGTAAAGGTTAATTCCTCAATTTCATTATTATTCGAGATTGTTTATTTGAACGTATTTATTGGAGAATTTTTATCATCCATATCCATGTTTCAAAAAAAATTCCAAATAAATATTTTAAGGTTTTTTGGAAGGGATTATTTATCAATATTTTCAATTTTAATGTTTTAATGATTTATTTTTGAATTCTTTTTAATTAAGGTCCATTTTTAAAAATTGATTTTAAGGATTTTTTTTATCTGTACGTGATTGTTTAAAAATGATAATTCCTTTCAAAATTATAAAGTTGTATGGGACACATTGATTCAAATATCTCATTTAAATTTATTCCTTTTTAATTTGTGAATTTTAAATAATTTCACAGAAAGGGATATTTCTCTCAAATACTTTTATTTATTATTTTCAACTATGTCAACATCATTTATTGAATTTTATTCTTGATTAAGGTTGATTTACTATAATACAATATTCCAAATTTTGTTGACTGAGTTATGATATGTTTGACTATGGATGTGCTATTTTTATACCATTCATGGTATATGGTTTAAATATTAACATTTCATATACTAGTTTTAATATTAATGTTTAAGTTATTTTTAAACCTTTTCATATAAGGAATGCATTGAACATAGTATGTGACGGGTAAATCCGACTATAGATCCTCAATGCATCAGTAGGTCTGATGAGACAAACTAGTTTCTTGAGAGAAGGACTTGAAAAAATCTAATTTTTAGTCTTGGAATTGGGCCTTGACTATGTGGTTATGGTGTCCGACATTATGCATTCCATCATCATGAAATTAGCTATTGATATTATATATGATTATTCTACTAGTAAAATACCCATGTGAATAAGTATATGGAATTGTTTTATTTTTCATTTCCATATTATGTTAAAGTTTAATTTTAAAACTATTTTGTTTTAGTCTTATTCATTTCCTTAAACATTTATGGATATATATGCTATTTTCCACTATGATGTTATACTTACTCAGCATCTGATCTCACCCCTTTCTTATGTTTCATTTTTCCCAGGATGTGAGGATGTGTGTTATGATTGATATGTCGGGTTAAGATAGGGGAATAATGGGATTATAAAAGGATTATTTCTATTGTGTTTTATTTTATAAATTTTAATGAAATTTTCATTAATTTAATCTATTTTCCATTACCGTTAAATTGATCAGTCCTTCGGGACTTCATTCCTTATAATCATGCCAATGTATTAAAATAATACACCGACTCTAGGTAACCGGGTTCATGGTGTTACAGTTGTCATCAGAGGAACTTTAACAACAACCTGGGAAATTGATTCATATAATAAATAATTTTTAAACATTACCCTAAGATAGACTTTGAACATTAGTATGGCAGAACTTCGTAGAATTTTGGTAAAGTATATATTTTGTAAATTTTTCAAGAAATACATCCATGTCTAGATACGAGAAGGTAGAGGTGGCCCAGGAATATATGTATCAAGGATTAAACCCTCAAAACACTACATTGAGCAAGACTCAAATGGGAACTAGTGCACAGTAACGAGACTTACTGCACTCTTGGTTATGAAATTCTTAGGGGATATTCTTGGGATAATTCACATTTTATTTACAGACCATCATAAATGATTAATTAGTAAATATGCTAGCATAAAAACCATTTTTAATATTATGGAAATAGATATGTGAAAATATTAAATTAAAGATGAGAATATTTCTAGTTTTTGGATTATACATTATGATATGATCTCACCTAGTGTATGTCATCACTTAGAAATGGCACCCAGTGGATGGAATGAGGACTCCAGTAAAACGCATGATCCAAATAGTAATAATGATCCAATCATTCATGGCCTTAAGATAACATTTAGAAGGGAAATAGTTTCCCATGTTTCTCATCATATGGGAAAATATTGTCATGTTTTAATAAGATAAATAAATAATTTTATGAGTCATATGGATTTGATGAGAAGCTAGAGAAGAAAATTATGGTAGAGATAATTATGGATAAAGGGAAGAAGGGTAAAAAGGATTTTTTTCGTATATGATAACTATGTAAAAAATTACCTTGGTTAATGATTGAATGGAATGTAAGTTTGTTATAACTATGGTGAAAAAGGACACCATGTTCATGATTGTAAGGGTAAGAAAAATGTGTCAAATGTACAATGATTCATATGTAAAAAGTCAGTTCACTATGTGGATCAATGTCCAAATCATCAGAGTATACCGCAAATGATGTTATTGGATATTAATGAAGTTATGATACGACCAAAGATGAAAGATAATGATTAGTGATTTTATTTAATTATTAAATAATTGTGTCATTTGATTGTTGTATTGATGATGTACATTTTATAAGAATTATATAGTATATATGGATTGAATTGTTGTACTATTTCATTAAGGATTTGAGATTGTGTGGTACCAAGAAAAGTGACTCAATAACTGGTTAATATTTTTGTAAAATATATGGTTGAGGTAAAGATAAACCTTAATATGTTCTTGATACTAAGATAAGTGATTAGGATAAAGTAAATTGGTTATTATTGAAATTCTTGGAACTGGTTAATGGTTTGTTTAAAAAGTGGTTCATACCATAATTATTGAGAGTTTTAAACATTTTTAAATTTAATGTGTATATCCATAATTATAATTTTTACATAATGAATATAGAATAATGAAGGCATTCAATGTGGTTTTTTTGGTAATTCAGTTTATTACCATGTTGTAAGAGAATAAACAATGAAGTTATTCACATGTATGTTATGTGACCTTCTTTATAATTTTTTTACTATGAGTTTAGAGTGAAGAATTGTGGATAAGTCTATAGGTTGGAAAGGATTATGTTTGACATTGGATACTATTGTTTAAGGTTAAAAAATTTCTTAAGATTATTTTTGGATTTCTATAAAAAGGACAACCTAGAGGTTGGGAGATAACCTGTCGCTTCTATCAAGGTTGTGAGACTAGAACCCACAATCCAATGGCGACAAGGGTGAATCACCTACCACTACCTACATGATGTCATGGTTTCAATAATTTATTTATTTTAAAAGGTCTGACTGATTAAATATAAAATCATTTTTTTTAGAACTCTATACAATAATTATAAATAGAATATTTTTGCGTACTGTTATCTTATAGAGTGAAAGATGAGTTTATGGTTGAAATTAGTTAAAGTATAGAACTATTCTTATCACGTATTCATTTTTTTCTTATTCTATGAAGAAATTAATTCTTAAAATTTATGGAAGGGATCTTAAAACCAAAAATGTGTTACCATAATACCTTATGTTTTTTTTAACTAGAAATATTTTATATCATCATAGTTTTATGGCTTTGAGGCCCCCAATTTCCCATTCACTTGTTTGTGATTGATGTCCTCAATCACTCCCAATAAACATTTACATTATTCCTCTAATTATATTTTCCACCAATGTTCTTTTATTTGAGATCATAATTTAGTAGTGACTTGTTCATTTCCATTTCCCTCTTATTAAGCCCAAATTTTAGTAACCTTATTTTCGATGTGGGTATTCCATAGAGGTATTTTCTATTTTTAACCATTTATTTTTTTAGAACAATTTCAATTTGTGAGGACACAATTTATTAAAGGTGGGGAGAATGTAACATTGTAGGATTTCATCGTACTCTATCTCTTTAATGTAATTCAGTAGCTTATTCCACACACATCATCAATTTTGTGTGCTCCACGACTTATCAAACTAGCCATTTAAAGTCAATATGAATAGTATTAACTTCATTTTTAATTTAATATACTTTATATAATTTTAACATGCATATAATGTGTTTTTTAGACATAATATAAGAACAAGTCTATTTTTTCAGATAAATGAAATGATTTTCAAAAAATGAAATTTTATCACCTATTAATGGAGAAACCTTTTCACATTCAATATTTTTAACTCTAATATATTCAATATGACAAAAAATTATTTTTTAGATTTGGGTCATAAAAATTTTGTTTCGATACTTTTTTGGTACCTTTCTTATAACATTAATGTGTTGATGAATAATTTAAATACCAAATTTTAATTAAAAACATCATTTTAGTCAAAATAAATTATAGTTTTAAATTATGAATTTGAGTCATTTTAAATTATAAATAGATTATATTTTCATCATTTAATATAGTTTTTGTCATTGTATGGAATTTCAAATTTAAATAGGACATTACCATATTTCAATCTTTTGATAGTTATTACTTTTTAAAAACCTGCAATATGGTTTTGACAACGGGGATTAATATTTTATTAATTAATTAAAATTATATGTTTTTAATTTTCTAAAATAGAAAGAATTTTTCAATTCATAATATCAATTTAAAAAAGGGTGAGTTTTTGGTTTTTTCGAAAAACATTCAATTTTTGATTAATCGTGAAAAATACTACATATTATTTAAAACCGACTTATTATTTAAAAAATTATTTATTTTATTTAAATATATTTTATGTAATAATTGATACAAAATAACCATATTATTCCAATGTAATTCATTGGAGTCATTTTATAATAAGATTAGATGTATAAAATTTTACTGAATTTTTTAAATACTTTTACCCACCTTATAGACACATTTTCAAATTCTCATAAAACATAATTTTACTACTTCTGTGAATTGAATTTAAAATAAATGAGAGATACATTTGAAATTAGTAATTAAAATGTGGTTCAATATGTTGACAATAAATTTTCAGGAATAGTTACTTTTAATTTTTATTTACATCTCTTAAAAGTAAATATGGTAATTAGAGGTACAAATGATATTATAATTACCCTTAAAAGTGTCCTAATTCTATTGGATAAGTTTATTTCGACCAAAATAATCCTTAGGAATATCATATTATCCTTTTGGTCAACTTGGATTAGATTAGGAAATTTATTATTATTTTATTTAAAGAAGATTTATAATTATTAAATTCAATGTTTAATAACTAAACCACTTTTAATATAGGATTAAATATAAGATATATTCTACTATAAATAATAATTATTAAGATAAAAAAATTTCCTACCTGATGGTATTTTATTAATAATTTTTATACATTAAATAATTAAATTTATTAATGCCATAATGATGATGTAGTTATTATCTTATTAATGAAATATTAAAATAATTTATGTTATAAATATAAAAATTAATTCAAATTGAGAGTTTTAATGAATTACATGAATTATCTATGTTAATATTCAATTTTATGGTTGATTTGATGTATTTTGTTCAAAGTAATCAAGTTTTCTTGACTTTTACAAAAACCAAATACAAAATAGTGTCAAAATTGACATAAATGAGTTTTAAAAAAAATATGATATTGTTAAATGAGATAATTTTCCTCAAAATAAATGGTTTAGACAACAAACATATATAATGATAAATATGTCTTTATGGAACCACTTTAAGTTATTTTTTCATTTTATAGTATGTATATTAATAATGTAATATAAAAATACAAGAAGACATTGTAAAAGTTGAACAATTAAACTAAGAGTTAAATCTAATAGATAAGGTTAATATGGTGACCTAAACTGTTCTGAAACATATTGGTTGAGATTATTTATACCCAATACCACCATATAATCTAAATAAATCCATTTGTAGCCATTATAAACCAAAAATTATTTTATAATAAAATAATATTTCAAGCTTTTCATAAATTGACCCTCACCTCTCTTATAAAAGGTTATTTCCCCTTCTCCCAAAATCACCCATCTATGTCCATTTGAATCAGCTAAAACCCACTAAAATATCCTCCTAACTACCCTAAATTCATCCTAGATGCCTTACTTTGATAATAATCTAACTTAACGACCCCTTTTGATCAAATTAGAAGGAGGAACCCGAAGAAGAGGTAATTACTTCATCACCTCTTTCAAACTTCTTTTTCTTCTTCTACTTACTCTTTCTTTGATTTCTTCCATACTAAACTAATAAATCCATTGCATTATAAATATTGAGATGTTATTATAAATATGATACAACCATATTCATTATTCAATACATCTTATGAATTACAAAGTCAACATACATGTATATGTACACCTTACCGTCTCCACGTCATGGTGTAGTTTGTTATTCATCACATCATTATTTTGATAGGGATAATAATGTTTATAATTGATATAAATAATAAAAATAACATTTTAATGATTCTTTATATATATTATTCCATCAAATTACATACTATTATACCATAAATAGAATGGTATTGTCACTCTTGCGTACGTACGACTTACCGTCTCCACGATGCGATGAGATTTATTTCCACGTTCACCATTCAAAGATGATTATAATAATATATATTATTAATAAGTATGTAATATGTGACATAATAATGGTACTATATATATACATATATCTCATTCACTTAATTCCGTTCAATTGGATATGAAAACGGAAACATCATTTATGAGTATGTATTGACTACCGTCTCTATGAATAGTGTTTTCCATTTCATATATCTATCTATTATAAATATTTATATTCATAATATACATAATAAAAAAATAATGTTTTATATTTTGGAAGCAATTAAATCATGATATAAGTGATACGATCAAGAATAACAAGTTAAAACATGTACGATAGAGAAAGTAATTATTACCTGAAATATTCTTTTAGAATAGAAATTATTATAAAATGGGTAGTATAAATCCATAAACTAATAAATTATGATATCATAAATATGAATATGGTTTGGGTAAAATTTAATAACATAATATTGTCATTATATAGGAGGTTAAACGGACCCTTGACCAACTAAAGTATATGGTATGGTTTAATTTCTCAATCTCATTATTATTCGAGATTCTTTAACTGTAAGTATATACTATGAAATTTTTATCATCCATGTAAATGTTTCATAAAGAAAATATGAATAAAAATATTTCAAGTTTTTTTGGAAGGAACATTTTATCAATATCGACATTTTTAAAGTTTTATTTTTTTATTTTTCTAAATCTTTTTAACTAATGTCCATTTTTTTAAAAATATTTTAAGGAATTATTTATATGGACATGATTGTTTTAAAATGTTAATTCCATTGAAAAGTATCAATGATATATGGGAAACTTTGATTCAAAAAAATCTTTAAAATTACTTAGTTTATAAATTATTATCATTTAAATTATTTCACAAAAACAGATATTTCTCTCAAGGAGTTTTTTTATTTATTAACAACTATGTAAACATCCTGTATTGGATATTATTCTTGATTAAGGTTGATTTAATATAATATAATATTCATATTGTAATTAATTATTTTTAATATGTTTGACTATGGATGTTCTATTTTTATTCCACCCATGGTTTATGGTTAAAGTATATACATTTCATATACTAGTTTTAATATGAATGTTTATGTCAGTATTCAACCATTTCATATGAGGAATGCATTGGACTTAATAAGTAATGGGTGGAGCCTAATATAGCTCTTCAATGCATCGGTATGTCTCATGATACAAACTAGTGTCTTGGAACATGTCTTTAACAAAATCATATTTGTAGTCTTGGCCCAAGGCCATGACAATGTGGTTATGATATCTGGCATTTTACATTCCATCATTATGAAATTAGCTATTGATATTATATTTGATTATTTGACTAATAGAATATCAATATAAATATGTAAATGGAATTATTTGATTTATATTTTCCATGTTATTCTGAAGTTAAATTTTAAAAGGATTTTGTTTTAGTCTTATACATTTCCTTAAATGATTTTTCTTATTTATGATTGTTTCTGCAATATTGTTATCCTTACTGAGCATCTGAGCTCACCCATTTCTTATGTTTTATTTTCCTAGGATGTGAAGAAGTGTGTAATGATTTATATGCATGGTTAAGCTAAGGTAATAATGGAATTCTCAATGGATTATTTATGGTGTGTTTTATTTGATAAATTTTAATGTAACGTTCATATATGCAATCTATTTTCCAAGATTACTAAACTTATTGGTCCTTAAAGAAATGATTCCTTGTAATCATTCCAATGTATTATAATAATGCATCGACTCTGGGTAACTGGGGTCGAGGAGTTACAACACATAAAACTATAGTCCCCATCCAATAGAGAACACCACTTGAATAAGATGATGTCTCTAGACTGTATACTCAACGGTTTATCTATCATCAAAACCCCACTCATGAAATCTACCTAGAAGAACAAACTATGGACATGTTTGGTAGAAATAACTCAATTGAATTCACCAGTATCAAAAAATGTAGAATCTAATTTATAAGCTACAAGAATAGTACCTCTCACTATCGGAAACCCAAGTTATCTATCCATGAGTGTTGGATCAATTGTATGTAAATTTTTCCCCTTTTCATTGTGATTTAGTATAACTCCCTTGAGCTAAACCAAACTACTAATTGCGACCACTTTTCAAGTTGTACCTTGTCCACTAACTCTACTTCATGGCTAGTTTAACTCTGGTATCCAGACGGATATTGTGTAGAAGAAACTCTACATACACTCTGTTTCTAGGTAGCTTCTTCATCACTAAAAATGTATCCTAACTTCCACCGAAACCTCTATATATTTCCCATCATTTCTCAGGATCATAATCCAGGTATTGTTCGGTACATTATCCCTAATAGAGGCCCTATCTACGACATTGGTGACAAATAACCCAAGTAATGTCCTAAGAAACTAAATATTCCCTATAGAAATTCCTCCTTTTATCTCCATGAATTACACCCTCATAGTGATGGTTCCTGGTCCTGGATGATTTACCTCTGGATCATCTAATAGAAACCACCTTTCCTCTAGTGGTGGCCTCCTTCAATTTACCCTCAGATAAGGGAGCTTGATTCTCTACATCTGAAAACATCTTTCACCTGATGATATTAACCGAGGAAATAAATTCACATTCAAATAACTCTCGAAACCTATTGTCCACATTACCTCAACTCCTATATATTCTGGAAAAAAGAACTATAAATCTGTAAATATTCTCACAGATTTCATCACAGACAAGATCATGTGAGTCAGTCTCATGATCTTAACTTCTCTATCCTACCAGAGTCTCTCAGGATAATATATCACCAATAACATCTCATAAAACTCCTTCTACTAAATATTCTTCATATATTCATCCTGATTATAAAATTCCTACAAAATCATATCATGACTGTTTAAAATATAGGAAAACCATTTGACTCTCTTCTCATTAAGAATCTCCATGTGGTAATTTATAGTTTTGATTGACTCAATTTGGAAATCTACTACCTCACGTCCACACTCTTCAGTCAAATTCGTAATATTTTTTATCTGAAACTCTCATGAATGGTAATAATGACTCCCCATACACACTCTTGGTATATTTTAATGAACTTCATGAACCATGAAATGTTCTATTAGATCTTCCCTATGACATCCTCACTTGATACTACCGATTAATTAGGTTCCACTAAAAGAGAATAATCTCCTTAGAGATACTCTTCTCATCCTTTAAATAAGAGAAATCATATAAGAATATCCCTAAAATGGAATATAAGAATCATATGAAACATAACATCACTTTATCATGTTTACATAAGAGTAAAACACAATATGATATAAAAATTCATTCCCCCT
This sequence comes from Viscum album, assembly GCA_963277665.1. NCBI lineage: Eukaryota > Viridiplantae > Streptophyta > Magnoliopsida > Santalales > Viscaceae > Viscum > Viscum album. The sequence goes on along the minus strand of OY728135.1, from coordinate 1,464,204,663 downwards.
TTACCTCCATATACTAAAACCCAATGCACTGTCATTACCCTTAACAAGAATATATTTAGGCCATGATTAAAAAAACGGTAAACTACTTATCATATTCAAGTATCTCATTATAAACCCATTTATTCTCCTCTTTCATAAATTCAAAAATCTCAATTTCATTTTAGGAACATTTTCATTTCAATTTCAGAATCATTTAAAATATTTCAATTTTATCAACATACCCAAATCTCATTTTCTCATATGTTCAAAAAATGATACTTGTTAGAAAATAACCTTGAGTGCCTAAAATGATTAATGAATACTCATCTCTCATTCCATTTCGATCCTTGATTCAAATATCATAAGAACTCATAATTAATTACGGCACTGCATAATAAGTGCTTCACCCAGGAATAAATAACAACAACTATAAAAACAATGTCTAATAACAATCTCCCACCCTGGGTACTTGGGATTTCCCCCATTAATGGGATAGATACACCCATTTATGAGTGCATAACCAAGGTCCAACTCTTCCTAGTCACATGTCTACCTTTCCCAAATGTAATGAAAAGTGGAAATAAAAAAATTTGGGATGTCATACCACATTTTAATTTCCCGGATATAACACCCCATAATGATATTAGGTAAAATAACTACCTGATTTGAGTCATGTCAATAAGGTGCACCTTCCTTTCTTGGATCCCACCTTATTAGAATTTCACAGTTAATCGTTCTTAGCCTGGTGTAGTGATAAGGATGGGTGACCTTTGGGGATGTTTCTTTGGGTGTGTGTGAGTGAGGACAAATCACACTTGAAAGGACATGTGTTGGCATGTGGGGATACTCAATAGTCAAATGACTTGTTCAGGCATGTTGGTGGGCTCTATAGTGGGGACCATGTGTCTATGGGGCAACTGGTTGTACATAGTGGGCTAGGACCCACTGGCCTTGTTAAAGCGGGGTGTTTGTGCTATCATTAGGACCAAGTTATTACATTTGGTATCAGAGGTGGTACACATCCTTATGTGTGGTGCACTTCCTAAGTTGAGATGTTAGGCCCCAACAAGGATGTTGTGATCTAAGGGGGTTGAATGTAACACCCCAAAAATGATAAAGGGTTAAATTAAAAAATGATATGACTTGTGTGAACAAGGTGAACATACATCTTTGGGAGACAAACATATTATAACTCCACAGTTAAGTGTGTTTCGTTTGGAGTAGTGATCATGATGGGTGACCTTCTGGGAAGTTTCTCAGAGTGTGTTTGAGTGAGGACAAAACACACTAGAAAGGAATGTGTTGGGCTATGGGGAAAGTCATTAGTCCGATAACCCATTTGGGCATGTGAGTGGGACCCATGCTGAGGACCACATCTCTACGGGGAAACTGGTGGTACGTGGTGGGGCAAGACCCAATGTCCATGTTAAGGTGGGGTGTATGTACATTCACTGGAACTCAGTTGTTACATCGGCCTCAGGTGAACCTCCCCATGTTCCAGAGGATACCAATTAGTGGTAAGGGTCTAATATAGATAATGGGGAGACTATACCCTACTTTATCAGATTAATACAAAAAACAACAAACTATAACATATAGCCATAACTATAACATTACCAATATCAGATGATGTCCAATGTAAGGAATACAATACCAAAACTGAATAGTAAGTATTCCTTGGAAAAGTTTCTGTCACGTTTAAACATGAAAAATAGAAATTAAAGACAATAACAACTTCGAACATGTTCCCAAACCACCCAATGGTCATGTTAATTCACTATGTTGGTGTTGTCCCCTGGACCCAGTTGTTACATGGGCCTCTTGTAAACATCCCCATAAACTAGAGGAAGCTAACTAGTGGTAGGGGTCTAATATAGATCGTCATGAGATTATACCCTCGTTTATCATAGTAATACACCAACATAAAATAAAAAACATTAACATATTTCTATACCTAGAACATTAGCAATATCAGATGATGTCCAAATTAGAGAATACAATACCAAAATAGAATAATAAATATACCTCACCAAATTATGTGTTATGTGTCAATATGAAAAACAAAAATTAAAGACTCTAACAACACACAACTTGTTCCCAAACCACTTACAGTTCCCTCTTTCATGCTCCATAACATCTCATCCATCTAAATAAGTCTTTATCCCTTATAATGTTTTTAAAAAAATGAAGTCTATTCTGCTACTGAATATGTAGCCCATGTAGGGTGTGAGTACGACTTAGTACGGTACCACTGAAAGAATCTAAAAGAATATATAGTCAAATAATATATGCAGTTATATAAATAATAAATAAAATAAAAAAATTAAATAGTTTACAGTTATACAACTACACATTGTTTAACCAAATTACACCCCTCGAGTTTCTCGAGGACAACAAAACCATCTCTTATATCAAGATTCCATTATTACCATTAATATCTTATAATACATGACTTAATTCTATTGTTACTTTTCAACATTTCAAATTTTCATTCCATTGTTAACATTCATATTTTATAATACCAAATTGAATTCAATTTTTACCATTCATTATTTAATAATTAAATTCCATGATTACTATTAATATTTTATAATTCAAGACTAAATTCCATTGTTACCATTAATAATTTAATAATTTAATTTTATTATTACCATTCCAATTTTGTAATTAAATATTGAATTCCACTGTTTCCATTTATTATTTCATATTTTAATGAAATTTTTTCCATTCATATTTGTAATACATGATTGAAAGCATCTGTTAACTTTTATGATTTAATAATTGAATTCCATTTTAACCATTCACATTTTATAATACATATATCACAATTACACATTAATTAATAAATAAATTAATTATTAAATTTAGAAATTTATTAACTATTTTAACCCATTATCTAATTCAATAATTCATGAGTCATGTCCATTCTGTTAATAAATTCAAACATTAATTAATCAACTCAATCCTATTAGTTAATTAAACAATTAATTAATCATCACATTCAATTTAATAGTCATAGAAATCTCCAATAATTAACTCAATAGTTAATTACATTAATTAAACATCTCTAATATAAAAATAATTAATAAAATAATTTATTTTTTAATTTTAAAAATCTCAATATCTCTATAACTAATTCTATAATTAATTATTCCTAATCAATATCCCAAGATTCCCAAATTCACTTTTCCATCAATTAATTATGTCACCAAACTAATTATATCAATATAAAGAAAAAAATTACTGGCCATTTAATATGAATTCTAAAATTAAGTAAATTTAATTTCAATCACGACATTGATATTTTAATAATAGATCAACTACATCATGATTGATGAAGACTTATCGTGAATGAAAAACCCATAATTTTAATAGAATAATGGAATATAAAGAGATCCTGATCATAAAGCCTAAATTCTAATTGATAAATCAATATCTCATAATTCTAGATTTATGTCCACAATACTAGATCTAGATCTAATCAAAAAAATTGTAGAAAACTCATTCATCTTATGGAAGAAGAATGAGAAGAAGGAGTAAACCACACTGGATAAGATCCTCTTATCAGGAGGGGTGGAAATATTCAATCGAAGATTTGAATCACAAATAAATGAAGTCTCTATGGATATGAATCTTTCTTAGAGTCTCCAAAATTATGAAATGACTTTATGGTTTGATCAAAGGTGTAATATGGGTTAAAATGGGGTTTCAGGAAATTTTAAAATAGAGTTTTTTGTTAATTAAAACCCCATGAAATGATTACTGGGAAGAGGTGCATGGATTTAAATACCATGAACCACTTATAGAGGGTTACTTGGTGTCTCTATATAGGGTACATAGTTTTAAAAAATATTCCACAACTCTGTGAATTCCCTCTATTTTTCTCAAATTCTCATCCAAACACATTCCATCATAAAACCAAAACCAAAATTAATCTACATGTAAAATTTTTTACTTTTCATTTAGATTATGACCTCTATGTAAATGGATGAAATCTTACAATGTATCCTAAAAATTCAAAATTGGATCTATAAATACATATATTACTCTTATGGACAAACCCCAAATAAGGAATCCCATACATTTTTGTTGAATCATGATTTATCAGATAACATCTATTAAAGATTAAATGTTTTATAATAATATATAATGGATATTTTCAATGAAATAATGATATATTTTATTAAAATATATTCATTTTTTCCTTATAAACTTATTCATGACGTGATATTTATTGGATAATACATGATGGGAATCCTTTAGGGGTTTATAAAGAATATACAGTAGATGATTTCTTATAGTAGTGTGACAATAATATTTTTATGTTACATTAAATTATGTGGACAAGTAAACCCTTTGAAATATCCTGATAGTGATCCATTGTGTTGGATGTTTCATTATAGCGGTGGGGTGGTAATCATTTATAGGCACACACATCTTGAAAACCATGAATATCCAATAATATTGTGAATCACAGGAAGGTTATTACAAATTTCCTACTATAATTATGTATCATAGACATCATTAAAAGGATTATATAATTATAAAAAATTAAGGAAATATTTTCACTATAGTTCACTTCTTATTAGAGTAATCACATGATTTGATATGAGTGTTTTTGTAAAATGATTTGATGAATGAAATTGGGTAACATTTTGGTTTTAACATTAGATTAGGGAAGGATAATAATAATTTATTCTCATACTAATTATCCTCTTACATAAAACCAATATAGTTTCAAACATATAGATCCATTGATAGTAGACTTGTGTCAGTTTCCTTCTGGTAGGGTTACTCACATGTGTCCTTAAAAAAGAATACATTGAACCATGACTCCAGAAAAGCATTAATACTCAAATAAAACCCTTATTTCATTCTTATTAACCTCATCATGTAACCTAATTATTCATTATAGTGGATCCATTATAGTTTTCTATTAACACATGTCATAAATTGTGATGGATTAATACAAATATTCTAAATTTATTCTATTATCTATAGTTAATGGTTTAAAAATTAAATTATAGAAAGTTCTCTTATATTGCCTCTGAAAATGAATTGTTGGGTTTTGTGAGTTATGGTTCCCCACTTTGATCATGAATTCCATTGATAAAAAATATTTTACATATTCCCTCTCTAAATAATAGGTCATGTGGGGTTTTTTAATCAGAAATTTATTTAATGTTGATGGTCCCTAAAATTTTGATGTTGATTAGAAGTCCCTTGGATAATTATTCTCATCCTAGATCCCCATTAATTTCATTATCCTCTCAAGTCCATGTAATGATCCATGCACTAACTTGTTGGAAACTTCTTAGGTGTATGTCAAAACCATTACTCATTCATACATATACCACATGAGTTATTTCTTCCTTCCTCATCATGATACCATTGTAAAAGATATGGTTGTATATGTAAGTGTAAATTTCCTTGTTATTCCCCAAACAACACTTCGTTATTCTTATTAATAATAGACAGGATGACATGAAATGGTCACCATTGATTCTTCATAAAAACCCATTTTTTGGAAAATTTTACATTCTAATAATAAATATCATAAATTATAATTTATTAAACATATCCCATTCTACATAATGTCAAGACTTCTTAGAATATGTGATACATGAATGCTATTAAATTTTAATTTACATTGGCATGAAAATGTGACGTTAAATAGAACCACAATAGTTATTATAATTTGAAATTAGAATGTTTAATGTTTAAATTTTTCATCAATTACCGAAGGTTTTTTCACATTTTTTTCATAAGGATATGTTGGAAGCTGACTCATGGGCAAGATCCTAATGGAACACACCTATAACCACCATTTACAATGATAGACTCTGAAGTGCACAATTGTGATGGGATAAAACATTGAAAAAATGAAGTAGATATGGAACCTATTATATGTATAAATGGTTTCCTATATGAATGGTAAATATATATCACTCACAATGATCATAAAACAGCTATATGAGTGATAATGATACATGAACACTACATAAATCAATAGGGGTATCTGATAATGTTTTTCAAACATATTAGGGGAAAATATAACACTCACCACTATTTTCATTGATATTGTGTGACTTAAATTTTCACAAGTATTTCACAATGAACAACAGACTTTGGAATGTTGGTCCATGTAGACTCAGAATACATGGAAAGTGCTATGAATTTAAATCAAAATGGTGAACCCGATGTGAATCATTGTCCAATTAAGTACATAAATCAACCATGAAATTTTTCTTATTACTCTTCATCAAAAATATTTTTATTTTATATTTTTATCTGTTGCCAGGAATACCTCCATCACAAATATAATCCTCAAATTCAATTTTTTATCATCGGGATCCTTGAACACGGTTGTAGTATCCTTATATAATTGTAGTCTAATGCCCACAACTTGATGACATACTTTAAATATCCCTCAAATACTATGAATGTAGTGAAACCTTAGTCACTTAATTTGTTTCTATATATTATAAAATATAGTTCTATTAGTGAATAACATTTTATAATAAAAAACACATCAGATCTATCTCAACTTTTAAGGAGGTGTTAGAGATATTATAGATGAGTAAGCATGGTTATTAATTCAATTAATAAAAGGCCACATAGACACAAATATCACATTGTGTCCATGAAGAAAACAATAAATGATATCTTCTTGGAGTTGAAAAACAATTATTATCATTACCTTCTAAGGGTGGAGGAGTTTATCAATATCCCCACTACAATTCATGATCTAACTGAAAGAAATTATATCATTAATCACTATTTCCATAGTAGAATATACTTTGACATTAAATTATTAAAAAATTAAAAGTGTAAAAAATATTAAGGAAACTATATTAATCAAAAAATATATAATAATCAAATTAATATTCTAATAAAATTATATTAATGGTGTAATGGAAATCTATTCATTCTATGTATACTAAAAATATTCTTTAACATTTCCAATAAAAATTAAAAATTACCATGTTTTAGAAATGATAATAATATTTAATTTAATAAAAAGTGATAAAATTAAAAATTATTTAAAATTATTTAAAATAATATTTTTACAGTAATATCATTAATGAGAAAATATTAAATAGAATACAGAAATGGAAGATAGTATTCCCCAATAAAGTGAAAAATTATTTTAGTTTTCCTTAAAAACATTATTTCAGTCTGATGAGTTCTTAAAGAGTGAAAAATGAAATTAAACTATTTAACCAAGAAAAATTAATGGATTATATGTATTTAAATTTAAATTTTGATAAATATATCATAAAATTACATCATTAAAATTTCTAGCATCAACAATCCTAGGAAAAAACAGATTGTAACATAAAACCCTCAACACATTGGTATCATTTGATTCATAATCCCCATGAATAAAATAAAATTAAATGGAAAATTAAATTACCTAAATATATATATTCTATATAAAAATTTAAAATATGATGTATATACACCACATAAAATAATATTTATGCATCACATCAAATATATATAAATAAATCAAAATTGAGATGAAAAACACTGAGAACTTTTGTAATCTCTCAATGAAACACACATGTAAGAGACAAAATTTCATAGATATATACATGTAAATAATTTTCATTAATAAAAAATATTAATGTATATCATATACACAAATAAAAGAAAAAGTGGAAAATATGGCATGTGTCACACTGAAAATTAGGTCAGACAAGAAATCATTACCTTATATATTTCTTGATTTTTAAGAATTATATCAAATATTATGGTAACATTATATATTTTTACATTATAAAACATAATTATATACATAATTATAATATTATATGTTGTCGACATATATCATTTCAATAGTTTTTTATTAAAAAATCTCTTTGAATGTCATAATTTTTTATTATTAATTGTTCTACATTTTATATATGTTTTCATATGAGAGTTATAGTCCATGTGATTTGATCAATTTTCCTTCATATAAATGATCTTATTCATGATATAAATATCATATAAATTGATTATATAAATTTTTATAACTACTCTTTTAAATTAGTGAAGAAAATTTAACTACATCACTTCATAGAGATGGTAATCTCTATATACAGACGGGTGATGTTTCCACTTTAGATAGATAAAAATAAATGAAAGGTATAGAATAATTATTATATTTTTGAAAAAATGGATATTCATAAAATATATCCTTATTAACATCTTTGTAATGAGTGAATTAAAATTAATAACTTGGCTCATAGAAGTGGTAGTCCCCACACACACACCTCTAATGTTATTGTTTTCTAATGGATTAAAAGATAAGAAGGTATATAAGATATTTTAATTATAGAATCATAATTATTTAATAAATATACTATATATATATTCATTAACTCAATAATAATAATGTTCCAAAATATATAGTGATGTAAAATGGATCATATCGATTTGGGGATGTGATAGTCCACACATATGCATAAGTGATACATTTATTTCCCACCTGATTGAAAATTATTGGGAAATAATTTTTCATAATCATAAACAAATCATAGTATATTTATGATTCAAGACTCATATTTTTTATCCTGTATACATATGGATTTGAGAAAATTTATCATGAAATAAAATTAAAGTCAGTAGATTAATATTTATACCTCTTATTTGAGTGACATCCTTTAGATTACACCATAATGATTGAAATAATGGTGTTAAAAGATTAAAAAAACCTCATGGATTATTTACAGTAATCTAATAATATTTTGGATTATTAAATTTCCATAAATGAGAGATCAGATTTTATGAATAAGGGAGGATAGGGGGTCCTTTTTTTAATTGTATGGAGGGATGCAAATGGAATTTCATTAATGATTTCAAATATATAAGGTCAATTTCATGTGTAAGGGGAATCAAATGGACAATGATTCAATTTTAATAGTATATATGTTTGATATATCTTCAATAAAAATAAAAATTTGTAAATTGTTTGGTGGAAATCAAACCTTTACCTCTCGGTTTACCCCCCCCCCCCAATAGTCATATATTAACATTAATTGTTGTAACAAAAATTTCTATTTCTACAATTATATATGACCATAAACTATGTGGAATATAATAAATAATATTAATTATTATTACTAAAAATAGAAAATCTATTTTACCATTTTAAATTTTGATAATAGTAAGTATTGATTTATAAAAAATTGTACAAACCGCAATAAGAACCTATTTTTTAAAAATTCATTTTTCAAAGAAAATTGAATTCAATTCCATTAAATTATATTTAAAGTCAATAAATATTAGAAAAAATATAATTTAATATATAATCAATAATTTTAATTTAAACCATTATTTAAATTAATTTAATAATATAAGAATAGACTGTGTAAAAATTTAATTTTTTTAAAAAAATTGTTTTGAATAAAAAAATATATATCTTATTCCATAATAAAAGATAATGATTATTCATATAAAATTATTTATATTTTTTTCTAATTAAAGTAATATTATATTATATAAACATAAAATGAAAAAAAATTATTCTCTTTTTAGTGGGAAATAATGTTCAGTTTTTAAAAAATTATATATTTTCATTATTCACTGAAAAATAAATCATTTCAAATAAACATAAAAAATATCATGAAGATAATATTGACATGTTTGTTTAAAAAATACATATTAATTTTATTAAATTATATTTCAAAAATATAATATAACTATTTATAATGTTTATTCTCATAATTAATTAAAATTCAGTTATGAAGAAAACATATTTTCAAGAATAAAAATAATTTACAGAAATTTGAGTTCTAATTTATTTGGTGCTAATAAATAATTTATCTATATATAAAAAATTATAATTATTTAACTTAAATTTTATATTTCTATTCATACCTGCAAAATTTAAAGATTGGTTGTAAATGATTTCTTTATTACGATTCATTTATAATCTAGGTTTCATTCAAGGAAATCAATCAAATATTGTATGTTTATTTCAAATGAAATACATGTAAAATCATAGGGTCATATATTATATCCCATTAAAATGAATTTACCCCCCCCCCCCCTCAATTACATTACTCTGAAACACCAAAATGTGTATATCTCTACTTCATCGCATCCTTTGGATCCCATGTAGCTTCCATTAATTTCTTATTCATCTATAATACTTTAACAAAGGGAGTTCTCTATTTTCATAGAACATTATAAGAAAGATAAAAAAATCCATCAGTTTTTCATCTAATAAAGTTCATGCTCCATAGGTACAACCATTAAGATCATTATATGTAATGTATCTAGTCTGTAATTATTCAATGTGATACATTTAAGACAACATGAACTTAAGATACCTTTATAAGAAGTGGAAAATGATATGCTAATATCTATAATTGGTAAATATTTCTAAAGGATAGAATATAACTAAGGCTCAACGTTCCCTAAATTCAAAATATTATAACCTTAATCTTCGTGGAAAATTGAAATAATACATTATCTATAAAATAAATCTCTAAATATCAATGACGAATGTCAAAATAAATCTTATTTTTTCAATAAACTACCTTGCATTTCTATTAAATGACTATGAAATTATCATTCATTTCCCCACCTAACATAAGTCCAATTTTTCTCTTTCTCTAACATCATCATATTATTTTATACTTTATCTATTCTTTGAATAGATATCTTGATAATGATCTTTATTAATGATAGAGTGAATGGTATTTAAAAAATAATAATGAATAGTCGAATGTGATGATACCAAATACCATTGAAATGTATATAAAAATATATCAATATATCCTAAAGGGTTTGAATGCACCTCATTTAATATACATCTATGTATAGATGATAGACAGTACTAAAACACAATTATCTATCCACATATTGTATAAAATTATTACTAAACATAAAATAAAACCTCATATCTTGGTCTGATAAAATTTAATGTGGTACACCATGAATCCTTTCCAAAAAATTAATGTATACCCCAGGAAGATCGAAAGAAACATGTTAATTTATAGTAAAAAAGTGTTCTGAATTTTTATGGTGATCAAATATAACCTAATTAAAATTAAATCCCTTTAGATGATATGGGGATGACCATTAAATCAATAGTTATTTCCACCTTTAATTTTGTTATCAATAATGTTTGTAAGAAACCCTTAGACTCCAATCTCTCAACCTTAACTTCCTATCATATAATGCACTGAGATAAAAAGTCCAAAATAGTTCTCTTTATGTTATCCAATAGAAAATAGTATCACATATATCTATATATCCTAAAATATCCATGTTGAATATATAATTGTTTGATATGAGCTTTTTCTAATAGGTCATTCTTCAAGTCATGTATTTCTGGGACACATATTTGATTAATGAACCTTATCATTCCCTCAAAATCAGGAAAGATATCAAGATGATTTCACACATTCTTTATCCACTCCATATCCTGCTCTTGTGAATATTTAATATATACATTAATAAATGTTTTGAAGAAAAGTTTAGAAAGATTTTATTTTTCCCATTTTATCAATATTTAATAGCTCATATTTTTTTAATCCATAGTTATAGAATATTTTTTTAACATCATCTTAAATAAGACAATTTGATCCCTTTTTCTCAATGCATTAGCCACCACGTTCAAATTCCCATGGTATAAATATATTGACTATTCATAATCATTAATCACCTTGAAAGATTCTTTGTAATGTCTTAGTTCTGGGTGCTTCTAAAAGGTGTCCCGTACCCAGTTGGTAACATGGCCTCAGGCGCATTTCCCCAAACATCAGAGGCTACTGACTAAAAGCAAGGGCCTTTGGTGTGATAAGAGGAAACTATGCCCTCATTGGAATAGTAACACTATGGAAACAAATAGTAAATATTAGCAGAAGTAATAATACCATACAATAGAAGTAAAAAGTGGCAGACTGGTAGTATAAACAACTATAGAATATGTAAACAAATTAAGCATGATACATTTATCTAGTTAAGAATCCAAATAATTTAAAATTATGAAAATACAATACTGAAACCAAAATACAAAAACTAGTAAACTTCAACTGCATCACGAGGCTCGACTTGGTTCCATGCTCTCAAGCTCCCACAGCAATCATGTACCTAATGAAGAAGGGTGCTTTCCCTTATTTATACCTATAACAATATAACCTATTTGGGATTAGTTCATGTCAACTTGCTTAAAAAAAATATAACCTATTTGGGTCCGAAATAATATCCCAAAAAAGGTGTGAGAAGAATCCTAATAGTCAACCACTAAAATATCTATTCTAAACATTTTGAAAATATATATAGTAGGTAATATTCCTAGATTAATCAAGAAACTAGGAATTACTCAAATTGAAAAATTATATAGTTTTCAATAATATTTATTTACATTTATTAATTATCTTATCTATTTAATAATGTAACATAGGGATATAGCCTATATTATGTATCCCTCTATAATAATATAAATATATGTCTCAAAATATCATCTAAATATAACAAGTAATACTGAGTCCAAGCTTGTCCTTTGTCTTAGAAGACTCATCTCAATAACTCAAAAACTAACCTCTTGGAATGTTCTCATATTCTAACCCCTATATTTTAGAATATAACCATGAAATAAATAATGACCCTTTGGGAAAGCATACATAGTCTAACCCCTTGTATCCCACATGTCACTAATCATTTACAAACGATAACCAGGGTACCTATCAATGTCAATACCCCTAGGTCTGCCCATAAAAAATAATATATAATGAACCATGTATGCTCTCACATTCAATCCCCTAAGGTCCAACCATCATTTATTGACGACCCTCTAGGTAACTCTCATAATCTTACCTCTCTCTTCAATGACCCCCACGGTATCTCTCATAGTTAATACCTCTGGTCAACCATAACAAAAACTCATAATTAAAAGACCGTACCTTGGGAAGATCTCACAGTAAATTCGCATTGGTCATACTTTCAGAATGAGAAACACATCCACATCATATTAACAGGAACTCCATCCTAACAACAGTAGGAATTGAAAAAAATTTAGCATAATGTGCTTTTTAGACCCAACAACCACAATCAAACAATCATTGAATACACACCCATAATCAAGGTATTAAGCTTTCTGCCTAGTCAATAACCCTTTCCCAATCAAAAAAACCATAAAACGTATTAAACATAGATAAAATCCAAAACACACAATACCCTAAACACTTTTACTCGGAAATTTTAGCATGTATAATCTAAAAATCACCAAATAAAGGAAAAAACCACATACCTCGATGTTCTACGATGAAAAATATTGAATGTCTTCCCTTAAATCAGCATAAAATATTGTAGATCTATGAGATAATAAGAATAGAGGCTCTAGGTAAAGAGAGAACTCACCGGTGGTAATAAAATTCACCCAGTGGCATCTCAATCAGAGATCTAATAGAGGAATTAAAGGAGCTAGAAGATCTCCAAACATATGATTCTCTCTGTTATGAGATAGAGGAAGAAGAAGTTCATTCTAAAGATGAGGCATGACCCCGCTTTGATTAATCAATTAAAAATAAAAGTACCCACCGTGTTTATCTAATGTACATATCATGTACTAGCCTCATCCAACTACCACTTTAGGCGGTCAGCTCAGTTACCTACATTTCCATGTACTCTTCTGTTACATGACCAGTACTTGGCTATATGCAGAAACTGGGTACACTGCGTGTACTCAAGAGTACACGGTGTGTACTTCAAAAAATATCATTTTTCATTTTTTCATTAAAAAAACATGAAAATAATTATCCACACATGAAATGACGATATAGGTTCTTACATTATCTATATCAAATATTCTACTATTTCTAGGTGAATAGATACATTAGTATTTTATTATCATTATATAGCTCACACATTTCTCAATAAAGATAATTTCTATATATTTTTTAATTTTGAAATTACCACTACTAACTTGATAAAATGATTTGGGTAATTCTATAAATTATTGTTCAATTCTCAATAGGTATAGGGTATCATTATATCATTTTTCAAAATAACCCATATTAGCTCCATATATTATGTATCACTATAAATCATAAACCCCTCCCCACTACAAGGTATTGTGGGAATATTTGATCTAAAAAACCTTCTCTTTCGTTCCTTGAAATATTATTCACATTCATCATTCCAATCGAACTAACCACACTTCTAATTTAATGTTGTGAGTTAATTACATATCAAATTTAAATATATCATTAATATTTGATAATATCCATCCATCACAAGAAATAAAATAGTTCTCAATAATAGTGGTTAGTGTGTTCCATTTTTTAAGTATATCTATATTTTAGAATCAATTGATACACCCTTTTATAAATTATATGACATGATCATTTACATTCCTTTCCAAAATGCACATATGAAATTTTTTCATAAAAAACATAATCCTTCAATAGGGTAATAAGAACAATTATTGAGTGATCTACGTACTCTTCATTGATATTTTTAAAAATAAGAATAATATATATAATAAGTAACAAAAAATAATCAAGTTAATATCTGAATACTATATTCATAAAATATATTAATATAGTTAGGTCATTAGTAATACCAAAATCAATTATTATAAATTCATATTATCAATAACGTAAGAAGAAATATGTCTTCTAAATGTCTTTTCCCATGAATCTCAACTAATTGTATCTAGATTAATGATAAATATTGAATAAAATCTATCTCCTAATAAATAAAAAAGTCAAATAATTGATATGGGACTAAGGATATATAATCATTATTTCACGATCTTGTTGAGTTGTAGATAATCAATGCAGATTCTCATTGATTTTTATTTCTTCTTAATAAAAAATAATAGTCGCACATTGTGGTAATGCCCATGAATGATTTAATCGATTAGAAATATTTTCGTGGGGTTTCTTTTTTAATTATTTTAACTTGATAGGTCCATTATAAATAAATTTTTTTCAAAAGGTGTAGCATTTTATATGATTTATATTAAATAATCAACATCACAATTCATGGTAATAGTGGTAAATTATTTTATAAAAACATCAACAGACTCTCCTGAAAAAAGATATATCATTGTTATTGATTTCTATCTCTAACTATGTAAGATACAAAAAACAAATGTAAATGTATTAATACACATATAATGGATATAATTTTAATTTTAAGATCAAATTTATCCTATAATCTATATAAAATCAATTTATGTTTCAGAATATAAAATTTTACATCCCAACAATGGTATTTAATATGGGATTTATATCATGATATCGAATTCATACACAAAATAAAATATAATTCAACTATCAGGTGAATTAAAAAATTCCTATGATACATATTCACACAAATTTTAATTTTGGAAGAATCATGTACATGACATGTGATAATAATTCTATTAGAATTAGTCATTGTTAATTAAACATAAATTCCTTGAGGTTATCGATGTACATTACATGAGAATTTTCAGGATTAATAGGAACTTATGTAACTGAGCTCAAATGGGATACTTGAATATTTGATCATTCTATTTACCACCACATATTTATCTATCTTTATTTAATCCCTTACTAAAACCAAAATAGTTATAATGATCACTATTAATATTTCAACAATGTGTTTAATCGTGAAAAATAATTCACGATAGGTCTAATTATATCATGTTCTTTATGATATATGACATATCATGTCTATCCAAGGTCATCTTTGTTATTATCTTTTCAAATAATTTATAATGGTTCATAACGATAATTTGAATTAACCCAACTATATTCCTCAAAAGTGTACAACTAGGCCTGTACTGAGGGCTTAGTCTTCATTAACGATAATGATGGCCGAGATATCAGAGACCAACTCATTTGTTGGTTATAACCACTAGATATATATTTCAAAAAATAACAACCACGTTAAGTATCCATATTAGGTCATATTTCTTGGGAAACAAAATAATATCTACATTACTAAATCATTAAAATTTTCTCCTATAGCAAGGAATATCCTATAGTATCACACTAATGTTTCCTTATCCTAATATATATAAATAACTAATCCATCATCTTAATCAAGCAATAGTGACCCAAAATTTTCATACATAAATTCAATATCTTATAATCACAATATCCAAAAAAATATTAATATGATCCACATTCTAATCATATAGGTTTATTCTATTTAGATAAATATAGGAAAAACAAATACATAAAAGGTATACATCATCTCCCACTTATTACATCCAAACTAGGACCCTTTTATACAACACTTACATAAAACCGTTATCCAAAACCTAAGGATTGGAAAATAAGAAATAGTGAGAAAAAATGATCAATAAGGGTAAAGGAAAGAGATGTCAATAAATGATCAGTAGTGAGTATAGGTTAAGAATATGGGTTTGAGAATATGGTTGTGAATTTCAATAATCATACCCAACAGGTCAAAGACCATTAATCAGTAAACAAGGTGTAAGTTTTTCTTAAAAAAATATATACAGCTAACATAGAATAGGGTGGTATCATAAAAAATAAATCATGAACCATGATACAAAAATATAATTGTAAGGAATATATTTGGGGAATAAAAATAATATTTGAATTTTTTATTCATAATCAACGCCCACTTCCAAGAGTATCATAGTGGATTGGTTTCACTCACCATTCCATTATATTGATGGTCAATGTCCACCTGCAATACTAACTTATTATAAAAAAGTCTTGTATTGTCCTAGGATCACTCCTCATTCATGTCCTTATCAACTAATGAGAAATTCATCTTTATCCAATGTATTATAGTCTTTCATTATGTTGGACCCTCCTTTCACAAAAAGAAGATCATACATGCGTGTTATAGAAGATCACAAAACATTCATCATATATAATATATGAAAATGTTATTATTTTGCTGAAACTGTTCTCATCATATAATATACCACCCGGTGTAGCAATAAATATCTGAGAAATATATGAAATTCCTAATAGATCATATTAAAAATCAAAGTATGTTTTCATACAAGAAAATACCTTTAAAATATTACTAGTACACTAATAGTGTAAAATAACCTCTTTACTTTGAAATCACTAATTAAAAACATAAATTTTATAAAAAAAATTATGGTATTAAAATTATTTTACAAAAATTAAAATAATAATGGAGTCTTAAAATCAATGTATCTTTATAATTCTTAGGAAATTTTTTCTTTTGGGGTATGTTAAAATTAAAAAAAAATTCACATGTTGTAGTAAAATTTCAAAAATAACATGATTAGAAAATGATATGAATATTCTTTTCTATAATTGGTAAATAAAAAAATAAATATAAAAATTGAAATTAAATAATCATTTTTGAATAGTGAAATCATTCTATTAATAATTTGACTAAAATTATGGAAACAATATAAAAATCCCCAAATGAACAAAATAATAGGGTTGGTTTTAATTAAAAATAGTCTCTTGCTCTATTGAGAGCATAAATGTAGAAAATGAGTGGAAAAATTTTATTCTGATAAATTAAATACTTGATAATAAAATACATTATATTATGGATAGATAGGTCATATAATCTCATCCTCAGAAATTTAATCATAAAAAATCCTTATTAAAAAATATATTTTAACATAAAACTAAAACTAATTTAGTCATTCGGATTCATAGAAATATAAAAAAATTAAATTGGACATTAAATTGAATAAATATAATATATTACTGCTTCCATGTGTCAAAAGGGAATTATATAATCTTTATCAAATAATAATAGGGAATAAAATTAAATATGTTTGAGTGAATCAAATTTTAGATTAAGAACCCTTACAACTTTGGAAACATCTAAATCAACACCTCATAATATAATGATCTATATCTAAATCTATAAATACAAATAATTTTCAGGAAAATAACAATATATGATATTCATTGATATTAGATACACAATATAAAATAATTATGTGGTGAATATGTCTTGTATTTTAGGTAAATTAAGTGACATGATAAACTCATTCATTATGTCTGACTTGAATCATAAGCTCTATTTACATCCTGTATAAAAAATATAGATTTATTATAAATATATTATAGATAAATATTCAAATATATATCAATATATATGATACAATTATAACATTAAAAATCCTTTTAATAATAATAATCAATTAAAATCCTCCTTTCTAGTGATAAATGGTTCATCTTTCATATATGTTTCAATTTGGAAGTTTGTTTCATTGTAAATATATCATAGTTAAATCCTCTCTAGAGTATTAATATTTATATAAATACAATATTTATGTATTATTAAAATATTTATAACCATTAATATAATTTAGTGATGAATAATGAATTATATAACTTCTTGGAGGTGATAATCTTTACATTCACTTGCCCTTTGATTCCACTTTTTGATTGATAGAATTAGTGAATCCAAAATGACCAAATAAAATTTTCAAAATCATTAATATATCATATTTTAAATATATCATAATTCAATATTTCCTAATTCCTATCAATGTAAATATAAAATGAAAAATGAATCACATCACATGGTAGCGGTGGTATTCCACACATGCACGAGTGACGTTGTCCTTTTCAAATGCATGGGAATATAAGAAGGTACATAATAAATTATAATACATGAAGAATAAATAATTTAATAAATAATTTATATAAACATTTAAGATGTTTTAATAACAATCAATGAAATATATTGATCGAAAATTAATCATATATTTTTGAGGATGTGGTAGTCAACACGTAGGCATGAATAAAATTATTATTTCCCATTTTATTGAGAATACATTGAAAAGGGATGTCTTATAATACTAATAAAAAATCAGTATATTTATGGTACTAAATTAATAACTCTATTATGGATTTATTTGTTTTATAATAAGACAAATAATAAATAATATTTAAAGATCATGGATAATATTTATTATAACATCTCGAACCTGATGGCTACTATATCTAGTGCCTCAATATGGGATATGACATGGACTCGGAATTGAATCCTTATATACAAAAGGCTTAAAACTATTATATTATGTATATGGATAAATTTTTGGGTTACAATATCATATTTTCATTGTAATCCCACGGTAGAAATAATATAAACAGAAATAACTACCATCAGGAAAAATAAATGTACAATATATGTTGAAATCCAAAAAGTAATGAAGTATAACATGATATAAATTATTAATAATAAAATACATGTGAGTAAGTCATAGAGATAAGACAGAAAAGAAAAACTACAAAATAACCCCAAACATGGACTCAAGTCCTAATCTGGTCCTAACTTCCATTTCTCCAACCCAACATCCCAATCATAAACCATACCCGATGTCCCTATCATGTTCCATTACTTAAATACAAATACGATATACTCAGGTGCCCTCATTTCTTGGAAACCTATGAAGAGTGCGATTATACCTCAATAGGCCACCAATAATGGTGTTTAAATAAATATATAGTATTTATAACATATATTTTATGTAGATACATTCTGAATAACAGGAGAAAAAGAAACTAATCTATATGTTATTTATTAATAGGGGTCACATTAGTCACTTTAAACATTACATACCATGGTTTTCAATGTTCTCCTATTCACTATTGTCTATGACAATAAAATAAATTATGTATAAGGGGAAATCTTCCCTAACTCACAAGGAAAATCATTTAGTAAAACAATATTCATTAACTAGCCTTGGAACAATGATCCAAGTGCATAACCTCACCTTTGAGTCTTAGTCCATGTGCATTAAATAAATATGGAGCTTCAGTCTAATTGAATTACATCTCACATTCGTTTGGTTCAAAAGCCTCATTCTAACTCCATAACCCATGCAATAAAATTTTTGGCCAAAAGTATCATTCTGAATTACCCTTGGGAGGATCCTGAGTCCAACACCCAAAAACCCATTAATTCATGTTCCCATGTTTCTTCAACATTAACATAGATACCCAAAAAACAATAACAATTAAATACCTTTACCATTTATAACCATGGGCCATTATACATGTTCCACTTGCAAGTAATAACCCTGTAAAAAAATGTACATTTATGGAAAACAAACCTTATGCTATGTCATATCTAATCATAATCATCATTTAATTAGTTTCATAACCATATTAACATGATATCATAATCATCATGGGTCATATATAACTAATCAATATATAAATTAAATTAATATTTTCCAAAAATATAATTAAAATAAAATAATGATAGAAAACACAATTCCAAATAGTCATTTCAAATCATCGTGAAGATACCCATTAAAACATTGGTCTTCCACTTTGAAAACTAAAACGTGTTCAATGGATTTCATCACCATGTCAGCCACTCAAAAAACCATAAATATTTTCCAAAAGGTTCCACACTATCATTTCGATTCATCATTTTAAATACCATATTAACCCCCAATTTAAAATCACATTTAATTAAACACCTCTTCTGAAAACAATGCCCACTTTCAGAACATTATATTCTATGTTTAAAAACCATAACGAAGTCAATTTCCAAAATAAAAAATTATTCCATTTAAATCATCTTTATTATTTCAATATATCCAAAATAAAATTAACTAAATTAACAATTTATGCCTAGACCACATACAATTTCACTATTAGCATACCATTCGTTTTCACAATTTCCATATCACAATATATAATAACTCATTTCACAATTTTCAATGGTCTGGAATACCCCAAGGGTTGCCTTATTATTTTTATCGTATCATTAATTAGTCATATGGGGTCTATTGAGGATGTTTCACCTGAATATATGTCCTAAATCACCATCCATTTTCAATGATATTGAAAATAAATAGGGAATCACATTAGAAGAACCAAATAAATATATAAAAATCATTTTTATGGGGAAGATATTTAATACCACCTTCCTCATATGAATTTAAGAACACTTGATTAACCTTATTTCTTCATTACACAAAAAATAACAATTAAATTACAAACATATAATCTACTAGAAAAAAATAATTTGATGGTTTTTAGAAGAAGCAGAATAATGGTTCCTTAATCCTAAATGAGGATGAATGATGAGAATTAAACTAACATGAATGATCGATTCACACCCAAACTCACTCCAAACTTATAAGAATCAAAGAAAATCATCCCTTGGAAATCTTGTAGGTCTTGGTTCATCACCCATGATTCTGGAGGAAAAATGGGGAAGTAACATGGGATAGAACCATTAAATACTGTGATGGAAAAACTGGGATTTCCAACATTTTAAGGGCCACATGGTTTGGCCGCATAGTTAACCAAACTATTTTCCTAATGTGTGGTTTCATCTATCATTGAGGGACCAAGGTGTGTGGTTTCCTAGGGTCACCCTAATGGTTTATAAATCTATGTGTTGACCGTATTCCAGCATCTATATGAAAGGATGTTTAGCCGCATAGTTTCCCTAACTAGGCGTATTATTTCCACTAACTATGTGCCAACTCTACATTACAAATTTTTGACATCTGTTTCTTCTCCTTCAGTGTCACAATCCCCAAGGAAACCCCTTAAACTCCTCAAAAACACAACAATCCCTTTTTAAACCAAAAAATTAGGTTCAACTACTATTTAAACAATTATGTGCCTCAGTGAATGGTCTAGATCTTATATTTATACATATTCATTAAGATACCTCATTTTTTTACAGGTTAAGGCTTTAAATATTGGTATTAGAAGAATATAAAATGATATAAGATTAGTTTTTAAAATAAAGTAAGTATTATTTATGGATTTTCAATTATATAATTTTTAAATTTTGGGAATAAGTGTTTTCATGATTTGACCATTTATAAGTAATGAAGGGACCCAAATCTAATTTCATAATATAGTCTTATAATATAATGTCAATTTCTGTGTAATGTGGATAAAATTTGACAACGATTAGAATATTTTATAATATATTATTTAAATATATTCATAAAATCATAATAATATAATTATGCGTGAAATTATTACCCTTGTTTCTTGGTTTAACCCCTGGTACTATCATTTTAACCATAGCTACAACAACAAAATTTTACAGTTTTTGTTGTTTAGTAAGGAAAATATTAATTTAAAACTATAAAATAATATTAATTATTATTATTCTAAATATAGGATATGTTTTTATATATTTAATTTCTATATTAATTATAATTTAATTATAAATAAGCGCATGAACAACAAAAAAACCATTTTTAGAAAAAATACATCATTAAAAATAAAATCAAAATTTATTTCCATTCCATTTTCAATAAAAACCAAAAAATTAGTGATAAAATATATGAATGAATATATAATCAATAAATTTAATTAAAATAGTTATATTATTTTTTTTATTAAAAAAAACACATTTCTTCACAAAATTATTTTCAAATATGTGTTTTAAATCTCAAAATTGAACTTATACAAAAATAATTTATACTGATGATTCCTATTTAAATATTTATATTCTATATAAATAATTAATATTTTATGACTTTAAGATAAAAAAGAAAACATAATTGGTCTTTTACATGAAATAAAATGAATTTATTTACCATAAACTGTATTTTTCTATTCACTAAATAATAAATCATTTTAAAAAAGACTATAATGTCTTCAAATGATAATATTTAAATAATTATTTAAAAAATTATAACAGTTTAAGGAAATTATATTTCCAAAAATTCAATTAAATAATTAAAAAGGTTCATTTATAATGTGAAATAACAACCACTATAAATAAAACATATTTTTAATCAATAAATTGACTTTACTAAAAATTGTGTATTTATTTATTATGAATTATCTAAAAAAATTCATACTTTAAAATTATTAAATATATTATCCATAATTTTAATTTTTACTATTAATAGCATCCAATTTTACAACTACGATAAAAAAGATTCTTTTTTTACATTTCATTTATATTGGGGGTTACATGAAAAAAGAGATATCAAGTATTTCCTCTTTATTTTTATAGAAATACATATAAAATAATGGGTTTTTATTGGCAGTATCATCAAGGAAGGAAGAATATGCCAATATTATAAAAATATTAAATGTAAAATCCTCTATATTTTTTTTTGGTATAGTCTCTACATCTTGAATAAAATTTATTGAGGGGACTTAGAAAGCCCAGATTATGACACTTTAAATCCCAAAATTGTTAAAGTAGATAGATATTATAGCTAAGGAGTATCATAGAGAGACTTACTTTGGTTAATTCATCTAAATAATCTATTTTATATAACTGGACAATGAGGAATAGATAGGGCCAATATATATATTTATAAACTACAAAGATATCGATATATATTAGGATTTAATTGTTAATGGTTTTAGGATCAATCTCATCATTATTTAAACAATAATTTCTATAGGTTATAGTGAAGAAAATGTTTTCATTTTTAACCTAAAAATATAGTGGAATTACCGGAGAAATTTAATGTCCCTCAAGGAGACAATGATTATATACTCACCTGAATAAATACTTTTATAATTTTCATTTATGGTAGTCTTATATACAAGGACTTTGCTTTTTTTATAGAGGCCTTGGTTGCATATAAAAAGTTTAGTGTCATAAAAATATCATCAATTAAATATGTATAAAATTGATAGGAAACTTTGGGTAATATATATAGATAATTCCCTCTAACAAACCACAAAATATTAGTATATGAATACATAGTATTTTAAAAGGATGGGAAATATCCCTTGGGTTATAACAACATTCATAAGGTTACTTATAAAATCTGATAAATTGTTAGTATCAATCTATGCATTTAAATACAAAATGATTTTTTGTATCCCATGAATCAAATTATTTCAACAAATCCCATCCACGTATTCATCTATTCACATTGGTAAAATTATAAAATTAGTCATGTAATCAAATAATTTTTATCCAATTAGATTGGTTGGTGGACATTAATATTTAGAGAAAACATCATAGAAATAAAAAGTCATTTTTATTATATATGAAAATTATTTTTACCTATGAACATATTTAATCGATTGGTGGCTTTACCTATATTTATAAATTGAAACCATGGAACATTGATCAATTTTATATGAACATAAAAAAATAAGATAATGGTGGTTAGGCACAATATCTTCCATTCTCATTTTATCATTCACATTCAATGAATCAAGTAATTTAGAAAAGTGAAACAATTCATTTGGTTATAAAAATTACCTCATATTTTATCCCATATCTTTAGATTCAATTATATCTTCTACCATTGATTATAGTGATTTGAATAGTTAGAAATCATTTTTTCTCCACCTATTTTCTCGAAAGGTGTATCGAAGACCTCAAATAAAATAAGATATTTTACTGTTAGTACCCAACAATATATTCATACTACATTAATTAGTTCTACCATGAATCATAGTGAATTTTATAAATATATTTTTTTACAAAAAACGAAGACTTGTTCCAATGGAAGATCCTAGATAGTCCAAGGTTTTATCCCTATGTATTTTGCTCTTATTTTGGACTTCTAGATGATCACTATGGTTATAAACAAGATTCTTTAACAATGAATCTGACCCATTCTTCTAATATAAAATCCACCTTAAATACTTCTATCTATTACAATATTAAATGAAAGAACCAACAGAAAATTTGTATGACAAACATCATTCCCTATAAAAACTAAATGGGTAAAGAAAATTTTGTATTGATTATAGAACCACAATCATCAATTTTATAAATATGACTTCGTGAATCTAATAACGGATCTTATGATCAATGTAATTTCTGTATTTTAATAACTATATATTATGGTTGTAAATTAAGGCTATATCCATATGTGAATACCCTACGAATATTATGAGGAAACTACCTTTGGAGAACCCCAACATGTATTATATAACCATTTATGTCTTTTTTTCTTAATGAAAATACGCATTTATTGTCAAGACAACATAAAAATCATATTAATGTCATTATAGAGAAGAACATGGTGTGTTATGTTGATGATCTAGTGGTAATATATTAATAATTTATTCATCACCGTGCAGAACATGATGTATATTTTCATAATAGTATAATGAAATTTAATAAGTATCATCCCATAGGAATGTGGATTTAGGTTAGAATTTCTGAAAGTTTTCATGTTCATATAACTTCATCACACTATCAATGTTGAACCAAAATAGAACAAGGTTGTTCTCAACATTCCATATCATTGAAATCTAAATAAGTTAATAGATTTCCAGGGGTCAAACATATATTATGTTTTTTAATTATAACATTGATATAAAATACATACCCTTTATAATTGTAATGATTAAATGGTTTACTGATCCAGCAGAAAATAGTTATTATAGATATTACAATGAACACTTGAAGTATCTCATATACCCAACAACCATTATCCCACCTATAAAAGGGAATTTTTTCATCCTATTTGTGGTGACTCTAGAGAGATAAACCATCATCATATATTCTCAAAATAATTATACAAACTATATTATGTCAATAAGAAAATTCTATTTACTAATATTCAAAATTCAATTATCATAAATTATTTCATAAGACTAATTTTTATGTTAAAGAAATCAAGACACCATTTTCAAAATTTATGAGTATATGAGGTATATTTTATCTATATACTCGAATATATTCAATTTCTTCTAATGATAGTAAGGTTTATTGAGTGATTTTATTCATTTCACAACATTTTTATATCAAATTTTAGTCTTAAGCTATATAAAATATGTTTATAGAATATATTCTCTCAGAAAAATCATTATTTAACTTATTTTTCCCCTACAAGAAGTTTTATTCCTTCATAATGAATCTTAATAAATGGATATGTACCTAGATAGTACCTTTAGAAATACAAAATGTTGAATGATAGATAGAACAGATCCAAATAGGTCTATTTTCGGGATTGTATTCATTTATCTAATGAATGTTGTTCAACCAAAAAAAATTCATGTTATTAGAGGGGTGTATGAATAATTAGTTAGAATACTAATATTTTTTTTTAAATTGTAATATGACTTGTCAATACAAGTTCCCTATGTTGCATCTCTCCTCAGAATCCTTTTAGTGATGCCCCGATATAGTTATCAACATGCCCTCAAGATCATCTATCTATTTCCCACAAGCTACATACTGTCAATGATAGACTAGGGTTTGTATTTGGGGACAATATACCATCATTTTCCATAGTGTAGTACATAGGTATTTAATATATGGTAAATGTGGAAGAAAAATAAACATGTTGTGGAAAAAATAAAAAGCATAACAACATAATAGAAATAAATGATAGGAAGACTATGAATAAATAAATAGATATGAATGATGATAAAAATGGTTTCATGTAAAAATAAAAATTTAAAGGAAATTTGATACATAAAATTATATATATACCACAATCTATAAAAAATAATTATATTCTAAAATCATCTAATACTAGAATCTCATGAATATGCTCAGTCCTCATCTCCCATACTCTATCCCAACATGAAATATCACACTTCAGAATTAAGACACATCCCTTTATCTATACCTTAAAACATGAAGTCTAGTCATGTACTAGAGATGGCTCATGTGGGGTGTGATATCAACTCAGTAGGACATCAAAAATGGTGTCTATATCATTGTACTATGCACATATAAAATTAGTAGTAAAAAATTTTAATAAGAGAAATCAATAAAATAACATTTATATAATTGCATGAGATCCTCTAGGATACCCCACCAACACTACCTTCTTCATCCATATTGGGATATATAATCTGATAGAACATGAATATTGATTAAGAGGTGTATATATGAATCAAACATCAATAAGGTATAATGAATGGACCGATCCCAATAATTCTTTTTTTCTTGGCACATGCGTCCATACTATAGAAAGTTGTCACAAAAATGATTTAAGGTATGGAATCACTATTGTTCAATCAAACTACATCCTGGGACCATCAATGGAGAACCATATATAGAACTCAAGTATCACAACAGGAGCACTATAGATGCCCAACAACCTAGATTTCATTCAAGTTGATTGGTATGGAATCCCATTAATCACTCTCTAGTAATAGTGTAATCTTTACCCTATGATATCATCCAAGTGATCTCACATAGTGGACCTAGTATCAATAAAGGAATGGTGTAACCATCTTTCCAAAAATTCCTTCCATGATGCCTCCACTAGGAAAACAGTATCTCCCATGGGTATCTAAATTTCATAGTGATACCATCGATAGAAAACATAGTATCCCTCTTAGTTTTCCAAACAATTCAATATACAAATATTAGTGATCCTATACAAGTAGCCCTTATGATGGAACCCTTGTATCAATCATGGATCATAACAAGGTAAGGCATAGAAATACAATATTAGTTTATATATCAAACAATTGAATGTATAACATATTTGAAAAAAAAATGTATTTAGTTAAAGGTATTCCACTATATAACAAGGGTTAATGTATAAATAAAGGGTATAAATAATATAGAATAATGATTAATTGAGTCAATTGTGGCCTTTATGTTCAATTAATCATTTCAGATTTAAATATTTTATTACAAGGGAAACCATTAAAGCATAGGTTTGTTTAAAAATTGGAGTTAAAAGGTATATTAGGCTAATATTGATGTGAATATTGATGGGGAATCTATAATCAATTAGAATAACCCATAGGTTTGATTCACCGCTAGCAGGAACCATTTTGTGCATAAGAAATACATTTTATTTAATTTCACAAGAATTTAATGGAAGTAACAAAGTAATTATTGTTCAAATCCTGATTACCACAAAATAGATTCAATATAACATAGTGAATGATACTAGACCACATACCATAGGTTCGTAGTTGACCATTCATATGTTTTTGGCAATTGAATCTACCTATAATGGATGAAAATTATAAAATTAGAAAAACCTATCTATAAGGAGTATAATCATTCTCCAGAATATAACAAAATGTGGAAAATAACATAGGAAACGATGGAGATATATTGAAGATAATATCAAGAGGAATCCATTTCACTTAATGGTTAACAAATTAGATCTCGAATGTAGGAGATACTGAAAGTCTGTGTCGATGCAATATAGGGGCTTCAGCCACATACTACACCTGATTGAGATAATAAATGGGGCTCTATATAAATGATCACCTTCCATTTCTTAAAAAACAAAACATGGTCAATTACAAGGAAAATTCATTATAAGTCATCTAATTCCCCCCCAAAGGAGACACATCTAATGATGTGAAATGGGTGTGGCCTACCAGATACACTTTCTGTATTTAATAGAGGACATATAATTAAATAATTTCCTTGTTATTTGGTATTCATCTAGGTTGTATCCCACTGACAATAATTACATATAAAATAAAAAATTACACTACATTTGGTGTTATATTAAGGATTATACTAAAGAAAAGGAAAACATAACTCACTGAAAATAAGGCACCTTACAACCTATCCTACTTAATAAATTGTATCCCCAAAATTCCCTTAATAATATAATAAATCTTCATTTGAGAAACGTCCATGCCACTAAGAATATAAATTGGCCTCTGTCTTCATAATCTTCTCCTACACATGGTCAATCTTCCAGAGCACCCAAACCAGAGGTACTGACTAGCCTCGGATAGCCTTTGTTCATGGAACTGTGATACGTGTCTGATCTAACACAAAGCAGGATTATACCTCCAACTCTATATCATTAGTATTGAACAAATGAGATGGGTCAACATGATACTAGAAACAATGTGATACGTGATGGGAATTGTGAATATCTTGTTTCCTCGGAGGTAAAATCAACTGATATACAATAGAAATAACTCTCTTCACAATCTATAAAGGTCATATGTACTGAGTTGAAATCTTAACTTATATATAAATCCTTACATGAACCAATAAGTTTAAAACTCATTATAATACTCTATTTCCCACCTCAAACACTATAACTCTGCGGTGATGATCAGTATAATATTTATGTTTAGTTTTAGATATAGTCCTATGTTTCCAAATAAGTCATACAATATTTGAAGTCACCAAAATGTAGAGATGGACAATTAGTACATTATAACTAACCTATATGCTACATATAGGTGACCAGAATTGAATCTTAGGAAGGTCCATATATGGATCCATATGAATCATTTCCTGAAATATGCCATTGTAGGGCACTAAAACTAGAGGTCTAAGTTTCTTCCATGAACCTACCAAAATCAAATACACATCCCCTGAACATATATTCCAACACCAAATTTTTTCACTCAAACATCCCCTTGGTCTATGGGTGAAAATATTTACATGTGAGACTTTTTAAACATAGATCCCTATTTGGACCCATATATAACTATGTTTTGAACCCAACATCTTGGTCAAAAATGATATAAATATGAACACTATAAAGGAACACTATCTCTTTCTTATAAAGCCTCCCAATCTTAGAAACTGAGAATATCTCCTAGATTGTCAAGTGTCGTGAAACCTTGGTAACATGTAAATGATCACTCATACTATGTTACATCCCTGAGGGGATCTCAGCATGGCCAACAACAAATCCATGGGGAAATCATTCCATATTCAGTGAGAAATGGATATATGCTATATAATCCAGTCATTTCACTAGTTATAAATAATTTAATACTGATAGTTGGAACACCTTGTGATGGAAGCTACAATATGCCTCTATATAATTGGGAACAAATAATGACAATGTATGTCATAGTAAATCTTGTTAAGCCCATGGTGAACATCCAAAAAAACATGACATTCCTACATAAACACTTTCCATTTGTTAATATAAATGCACATCCACCCTTGGAATGGAAGGATTTAATTCTTATCGATAACCCATCTAGCTAGTGGGTTCTCACTTGAGACACTCCGTCTCAGGACAAGACTATTGAGATATGATAGTTATATAATAAACACCAACTCGAGAAAGGAAGATGTCACTACTAGAGATTATACAAATGGATTGGAATCATGTTCCTAAACCTCTATGTGAATCTTAGAAAATAGGGCCATCCACTACCTCTCACTACTCCTACCCTTGATGGAATTTGTATGATTCCTCTCGATTAGGGTTTCATCCACTACATTACCCTTTTTGGGTGTACAACCTTGATCAAAGATGAATGATTGTAGGTATTCTATAGACCTGTTCTTTCTTATATTCAATTCAAAATTTGTTGATATTTATTTCAATATTTTATAGTCTGTGTAAATTATGAGCTGATATCCTATAATATATTTCCCCCAACAACAAAAAAGCAAGAACCACAACTACTAACATGAGAATGTCTATAATGCAATTTCACTCATGCGATCTCATCCGGTGAGATCCCTATGCCCAAAATTGATCACTCTATATCATAAATTATCCTAGTCTAATCCTTTTAGTATCATTGAAAATTTTATAAATTGTTCAAGGCTCTATAAAAATTAGGATCGGTACTGAAGTTAACCTCCCCTTCAGCTCTTTAATGGCTATCTCACAATATTCTTACCACACAAATGTCACACCCTTTTTAGTCAATCCAGAAACATACAGTTATAGATATGAGAAATTATGAATCAATAAATATAAATTACTAGATAAAGACAAAAATCAACATATATGAAAATTATTTTTGGGATTCTTCTGTGAGACCATGGTTCTCACCTTCTCTTGGTCAATAGATATTTATTCCTTAGGAATAATATGACTTCTGAAGTGATCCTTATCAATACAAAGTGGAATTTACTATCCTTAAAATATTTCTGGTTCTCTATTAGAGTGTTTATTATTATCTCAAGATGGTTTTCATGTTCTTACCTAGTGGTAGAATATAACAAGTTTTCATTAACGAATACAAACAAAAATAAGTCCATGTAAAGGTGTAATACTTAATTCATCAAAGCCATGATATTAGTGTAACGTTTATAAGGACAAATATAATTACAAGATACATGTACAAGTTGTACCTTCATTTGAAAAATTTACATGGTATGTGGGATAGTCTCACAAGAACCAGATGAATTCATAACCACAAAAAAACATAGAAAAACATATCTCTCCCTAAAAATGGTTGATTAGTAAATATATTCAAGGAAATGGATACTGATTCATTACCAAAATCTGTTTCAGTAATATGTATTCTATTGAAAAACAGAGGGTACAATCCACCTTATTCCATTATAGGATTGGCTAACCCTATGATGAAGTGATGGTTCAGATAAAACACTTTTCCTATAAGACATCCAAAATCTTCTTCAGTCCTTCGAGCACCGTTGGTGTCATTCAATAAGGTGTAATGGACACTGGTTTCATAGCTAACATCATCTACATGGTGAAATCCACCTCACTTTTAGGATGTAATCCAAAGAATTCATCAAAAAAATCCCTATATAAACCCACGATGGGATGGACTTCCACAATCTACATTCCATAATCACTCATAATGAGACCAGATATATATGTTGTCACTCCACCCATCCTAGTATTCTTATCTCCAAATTGACATTCCTATATTTCATATTCACCCATATGATGATATGTCCTTCCCATTGGATTTGTGAATGACACACTCAAATGATAGCAATCAACATGGTCATGATAATGCACTACACCATCCATACCAAGAATGACATTGGACATCTTGAGGATGAAAAAGCTACATATTAAATGGAACCCAACCATCTCAAGGATGAACTCCTTGAACAAGAGTAAACAATATTATCGTTCCCATATCAGTGTGTTGGTATTCATAGAAACATTTAAGTACTTTACTGTGAGGCCCAAACCATCCATAACTGTAGAAGATATGAGGTAGTGTGTTGAATCCATATCGAATTGGGAACAAACTAATGAATAGGATACTATAATATTAACTCGTATAGAAAAATAAATTTGACTCCTCTCCTAAAGTGTCAATTTTGCTGCATGGATTTTTCTCAAACCATGGACCTATTATGCCGCCTATTTAACATTAGAATAACCACTCTACTAACAATAAACCTAAGGTTTTAGACCACCTCGACCATAAGCCCCACCTAAAATAGATCTAATAGTATAGAATCTCCCACCTTTATGTGTAGATACTCATACATTACCTGTTAGTGACATCTATGCAGATAAATTCACACTATTCAAAGGATATGTTGTTCAGAAGAAATTATCTAGGGGACCCATCCTACTCTAGACTCATTACTTAATTGTGTTCATTATACACTTGAAATTATTATTCCCTATCCTTAAACATTAGTTACTCACCACATTGATTTACGTGTGTGTCATATGATTGGAAAACCCCCCATAGAACCCTTAAAATGATGCTTTCGACCACTAGATAAACAATCTCCCTACCTGGAAACTAAACAACGCTAAAAAACATAAGAAACATCCCTCAGGTTACCCAATTTAATTAGGGCCTAGTTCACTTTTAATGTAATGGTGGTTATCCAAAAAATTTTCACCTATTCATGGATGGCCTACATAATCTCAACCAAAAAACATCTCATAGTTTCATCTCATCACTAGTAAGAGTTTGTGAATTACATTGTACATCGGTGAAACAAGTATAGTAATCCATAATTGATATGACACCCTAATATAGGTTCATAAATTATATTTAATTGAATTCTATCAACATCTTTAGAAATAAGTAGTCATAGAATTATGTCTGGATGTCCTCTATGATCATACCCTGATGACTTATATCCAGGTTGATATCATCTCACCAATGTTTTCCTGAATATCATGTCATATAGGTTAAGGTATCGAACATATTACATGTTTGAGACTCTATAAGATCAATGATCAACATCATGGCGAAAGATAAGATACATTACCTCCCATGATGGTGGGAGGATGCTGCTACATGATTTTGTAGTTCAGCTCTTTCTATACCTAGTGTTAACTGCATAATGTGATAGAAACTCCCTCAGAACTAGCCATTGTTTCCCTATGGATTATCAAAACGAGGTTCCATGGTTTGCATTATATGATGTAGTACTGGTTGATTTGGGCCAACCACCTCTATATCATTTTCTCCACCACTCTCCAAGAATAGGACATGAGGACTTCAAGGCAGTATAGGTCTATAATTTATAAGCACATACATCATATAAGATTTAAACTAGATTAGAACACAAGGAAAGTAATAATGGGTTGGCATATAGACTTCATATAAACATTTCCATCTATCTACCTACTATTAATTCCATGTCTATGAGGTAATAACAATAGAACATTTCATGGGTGACATGGCCTAATACCCCCTACTAAGGTCGGGTCATGGTTAATGTCTCATATAACACAATATATGTTTTTATGTATGGAGTTTCAATTGAAATGTGTAGGGGGAAAACCATTAAATTTCAATTAAAATCCAATTTAGTTATAAACATTTAATTTAAAAATTACAATTTATTAAAATTTAATCTTATTTATTTACATATAGATATCATGATCCTATTGAAAGCATTATCATTTCTAATTATATAAAGGACCATGCATTATAAATACGAATTGTTATGTCAGTTATATATGGCATAATTTTTAAGTATAGTGTATGGAAAAAATTGGTCTTGTATAATGATTTTATTGAATGTGTACCATTCTAAATTTAGAGAATTATTTTCTTCATAATTTACCAATGTCATTCATCAATCAAATCACAAATATTTTAGCGCATAGAATGAGTGGTTCATGGATCAAATTTAGAATAACTAGTAATTTGAAGTTTCATTATCTATGTTTTCAGGAAAAAACTGTTTTAATTTATCTAGGAACTTTAATTAATCCAATTGTGTTATACCCATAATAAATTAATTAAAATTTCAATACATAATAGTCATGGAACACACAAAAACACATTTTACACATAAAATGTATATAGGAATTGAGATATTTCATGGTATTATTAATGCCATTCAATTCCAATAGTATCTAGTAAGATGCATTAATTGATACACCATTATATCATCATGAAGTAGTAATGACGACTATAGTGGTAATATTAATAATATAAGTGATAAAAACATGGAATGTCATGTCATTTACCATATAGTTAAATCTATTTCATTTTAATAGGATTAATCCAATAACATTAATAATCCATTCCATGTAATTTGTGTTTCCTCGGTACGTGGTTTAGAAACTAATATGGATTGGCTCATTACCAATTTAAGAAAAATCCAAGTCTCCTGTCTAATACCCAAATAGGTAGATAAAATTAATAAAATGGATCTGATATCAATTTTTAGAATTCAACCCTAGAAGCTACAGAGTGGTACCTGACCTTGTTGTCCACATGAACTCAAGTGCAACTCCTTGTACTCCAGAGGCAACTGACTATCAACGAAGTCCTAGGGTGTGTCTATTCGAAGAGTATACCATCATAATTCAAATTTTAGCAAAGACATTTCTAAAAAATTATGATAGTGGAATCAGAATACATTTGATTTAGTGGGAATAGAAATAATAAACATACAAAAGAAAAAAAATCAGAGGTGGATACTGAATAAATAAATAGATAAAATTATGATAAAAATAGATTCATAGAGTTGTTCAAAAATAATAGAAATAGGATATATGGAAACATGAATATACCAAATTTTATGAAAAAATACTAAAGGGGCATAATCATTCATTTCTATAATATCGAGCATATGCATGGTCCTCTAATCCTGTAATCGTACTAAACACTAAATCTCAAGAATTTGAAGATGCACACTTCTATATATCAACACCTAGAATAATATAGTCAACTCTGGTAATAGATTTGGACTGTGTATGGTATGAGACACACCCATTAGGCCACCATTGTGTGTTTCCTGATCAATCCAGCACATTAATATAATATTATTAGTGGGAAACTATTAATAATAGAAACAAATAAATAAACATAATAGATTGGTTCCCTCATAGGGACCCAACCGACATTATTTGATTCATCCAAAGCCGTATTTCTGGACTAAGGGAAC
Organism: Viscum album; assembly: GCA_963277665.1. Lineage (NCBI taxonomy): Eukaryota > Viridiplantae > Streptophyta > Magnoliopsida > Santalales > Viscaceae > Viscum > Viscum album. The sequence goes on along the minus strand of OY728135.1, from coordinate 1,464,169,794 downwards.
ATGTACATGGATGATAAGGTGTACAGAAGGTTCAAAAATTAATAAGGTATACTGAATGTACCTACCCCAAGCATGTGATTTGGCTTGACATATACGTCCCAAACATATAAAGTTGGTACAAACAATATTTCTGAAATAGAATAACAAAACTTTAATCAAATGAAATAATGGACCCATCCATGGAGAACCATACAAGAAATTCTTGTATCAAACCCTAAGCACTATAGATACCCAACAACCTAGAGTTCATCCATGGTGATCTGGAAGTAATCCCAAGAATCGCTTATGGCATGCTCATAACATGGACCTCTAACCCAATCCTATGTATCTCACGTAGGGGAAAAAGTATCACTATACGCATAGGGTAACCATACCTCTAATGAGACATTCCATGGTGTCTCTTCTAGGTAACCATAATAACCTATGAGTAAAAAAATAGAGTGATGACCCCATCCATGGAATGAAAAGTATCACTCTCAGTACATCTAAAAATTTTGTGAACAAATACAAGTGAGACCATCTAAGTAATCGTTTAGTAAATAACATTGTATCACTACCATAACATATGAGGGTATAGATTAATAATAAAATACCATGAAATAATCCATCAATTTAATTTATAATATAGAAGAAATTATGGCTAGGAATTTAACTCCATCGATTTTACTATGACATATATAATAAGGCATAATCTTTGGGAATAAAGCATAAAACATAACACATAAGGGACCAACTCATTTTTATTAAACTAATATACAAACTTATCAATAAAAACATGTATTATAAGGAAAAACATTCACTTCATGGTAGGTTTAAAATCCAAAGGTAAAATTAAAATTCATCCACTAAAGAAGGGAACACCAATGGGGTGGAACCTATCAATGTGAACAACCAAAATGTGTGGGATCCCTCTATTTTGGAAACTTTTGTTCATAGGAACTAATAATTATTTAATTTTACATGGTATTAGGGGTCTTCTATAACAATTTATAGTTTGTGACATGATGACACACAATATATACACTAAAAACCTATGGAAAAAGGTAGACAACCTACCTTGGTTCCATAGATGACCACTCATCCATTTTATTCCATTGAATAAAGATATAATGGAAGAAAATGGAAATTTGGGGAATATGTAGAGACCCAAAGCTTGACGTACATGGACATTACATTACTCTTTCAAAATACATGATACATAATGAAAACAGACACACAAGGACTGTAATAGTTTAGTGTCTTCGGAAACTCATAAAATAATCTTCTAATCGTGGTGAAAGATCTTCAACATCTCCCATAAAGATCTTCCCCTTTTTTTCTTACCTAAAACCTTTCTTTAAATCCTGGGGATAAGAAAATATATCAAGGGTGAGCTCAAATGCTCAGTTAGGGTAAGTATAGAGAATATAACACAATCCATATACAATTGAATGCAAAAACTTGAACATAAAATCTAAACATCAAAATCATGGGCAACGACATAAATCTTGGAAGTACACAAGGAATAGATCATAAAGGAACATTAGTCATGATAAACTAGCATGGTAATAAAAAATGTAATTATGGCATCCATTAAGAACATGTTATGATTTCCATAGTAACCATGGCATTGCTGCCAAGACCATCTTAGTGGACAAAGTCCCATTCTGAATCGAGTTCACTCCTCGTTCCAGTCCTGTAACACTGAACCGGATTAACTTACCATTCCTGCCATATCTATCTCATGAGATATAAATCTTTACCCAATGAATTTGAGGGACATATAGGTCCCAATCATCTTATAATAAAATCACACTTACTTGTGCCACAAAATTAACATAAAACATTCATCATAACCCAAAGAATAAAATGGGTTTCATAAACATCATCCCATCATCACATAATCCATATAAAAGAAATGGATATCATTTCATCATATGAAAAGTGAAACCATGTAAATCAAAGAGACATTATACTTGAATCATAAAAATATAAAACAACGTCATCATGGATGGAAAATGGTTTTTATAAAACACTTTAAATGAATTATTGATGAAAATATCCTTTCTTCTTCAAAATCATTTTATTTTCACAAAATTCCATGCAATTTTAAAAGAAAATCATTTTTTGAAAATAGTCATAAAATATTTTAGAGTATGATTCATGAAAATGAGGTATTATGAAACCGTAAAAATCCGTTCACGTCATATAAGTTAAAAATAACATTCTTCCCAAACTTTTGCTGGAAAAGTCAAAAAGTACCTCATGTGGTAAACAAAAGAAATATTCCTTCCATACGATGTGGTAAAATTAAAAAAAAAGGTAATAATGACTTTAAACATACATAGATTAAAATTAAACAATTTATGAAAACATTTTGGGAACATATGGACATGGATAATAAACCATAACCCCAGTAAATACTTACGAATAAACAATCTCGGATAAGAATGAGATTGGAATAATTGTCCCTTAACTTATGTCTGATATGATTCGTATATATCCAACCCTCCTGTATAATTATTTAAATAATGTTATTGACTTATTACAGAATCATATTCATTTTTATGATATCACATATAGTTTACTTATGACTTTATATTACCCTTTCTTTTGTAAATTAGATGTAAAAGTAGCGTTTTGGGTAAAATCGTTTCATTTATTGTACGTGTTTCGACTTGTTGTTCTTGATATTATTACTTATATCCTGATTTACTTAATTACAGAATCTAGAACATGATTTATATATAATATATATTCATAATATATATATATATATGTATATATATATATGATATATCGATAAATGGAACGAAATACACGGTTCATGGTGACGGTAGGCCGTACGTACGCATGAACGCTGTTTTTGTTTCCTTTTTGAATTGAATGGAATTAAGTAAATGAAATACATATATATAGACATAAATACAGTATCATTATTATGTCATATATTTCATTATTATTCATTATATATACTTTATAATCATTCATGAATGGTTAACAAGGAGAATAAATCTCATCGCGTCGTGGAGACGGTAGTCCGTACGTACGCACGAGCGATGATATCATTACCATGATCGTGGAATTGTATTGAAGCATATGTATATTATTTCATAATCAATATAACTTTAAAATAATCATATATAGTTATTTATTTACACCATTATACCCATCCATGTAAGATGGTGGTGGAAAATAGATTACACCACGGCGTGGAGAAGTTATTCCGTACATACGCATGCGTGAAGATTTCTTTTTCCGTAGGATGGATAGATGGTGAAATAGGGTTATTTCATAATTATAATAAAATATAATTATATGATTTATACTGATGTTATTACTTCATAATGAAACAACTAAAGGTGAAGAAGTTGAATAAGAAATAAACTTGAGTGAATCGAAAGAAGAGATTACCTCTTCTTCGACGCACGTCCTTTAAGCCTTCTCTTAAGGAAGTAGAGTTGGTCTTTTGAGATATCCATAACCCCCAAAATGTTTCTAGGGAAGTGGAAAAGAGAAATGGGTAGGTTTTGGCTGAACGTCAATGCTCAAAAGGGTGTGAATAGAATAGGGAAGGGGTGCCCTTTTTATAAGGGATGAGAGGGGCACCTTTGGAAAAACAAAAAATATTATTTTATAATAAAGACATATTAATTTTATAATAGCTCCAAATTGATTTATTTAGAAGAAAAAGTGGGTATGGGTCGCAATACTCTCAACCAATAGATTTTAGACTAGTTTAAGTTACAATTTTAAACTTACCATTTATATTTAACTCTATGTTAAATAATTTATCTTTTACCGTGTCTTCTTGTTTTCTTACACTATATAGTTAATAAACTTACTATAACAAGCCAAAAGAACCCCAAGTGGTCAATTATTAATATATATATCCTTATCTAAGTAATTTGGTCGAAAGTTATATTTTTAGGAATAAAATAACAATTAATAATATAATATTTGTATTAAAAATAATTTCATGTCGATTTTGACACTATTTGGTAATTGATTTTTATGAAAATCATAACAGCATGCTTGGTTCGAAAAAAGTTAATTAAATCAATACTAACATGTCATATTAACCTAGAAAATTAGTGTAATTAATTAAAAGTCTCAAATTACATTTATTTGGGTATTTATAACATAAATTATGTCAATATTTCAATAATAAGATAATTACAGCATCATCATTGTGTCAAAAATAAATTACATTATTTAATGTATAAAAATTATAAATAAAATACCATTATGTAGGTAATATATTTATATTTCTAATTAATATTTATAATCGAATTTATCTTATTTATAACCCTATATTAAAAATGTTTTAGTTATTAAACATTGATTTTAACTATTTTAACTATTCTTTAAATAAAATAATATTAAATTTCCTAATCTAATCCATGTGGGCCTAAATATAAGGTTGTTTTTTTTAGAATTAAACTTATCCAATAGAATTAGTACATGTGTTAGGTTAATAATAATATCATTTTTACCCTTAATTACCCTATTTAGTTTTAACCGTGGTAAAAAAAGTAAAAAGTTACAATTCACCAAAAATTATTTTCATCTTATTGAACCACATTTTAGTCCTTGATATTAACCGTGTCTCTCGGATTTTCGAAATTCCACTCAAAAGAGCGGTAAAATTATGTTTTATGTAAATTTTCAAATTCTCCTAGGAGGTGGATAAAAGACGGTGAAAAGTTCAATAAAATTTTTATATATCTAAAATTATTATAAAATGACTCTAATGAATTACTTTGAACTTATATAGGTGTTATGTATCAATTTTTACCTATAAAAATTTAAATAAAATAAATAATTAACTAAATAAAAAGTCGGTTTTTAAATAGTAACCCATTGTTTTCACTATTCATAAGAAATTGAAATTTTTCCTAAAAATACCAAAATTTCACCCTAGGCTAATTTTGATATTCCGAATCCAAAAATGAAGTCCATTTTGAAAGATAAAATTTATAAAATTTTAAAAAATGGGTATTACTATTCATAACATCTAGTTTATATAACATATCATTGTTTAGTGAAACTCGGTATTGTGTACAACACATGCTATTGTGGAAGATCGCAATTGCGTGTAATGCAAGCCAAGTCAGGGATGTGTGTAGTGAAAGCTCTTCTTAGTGTAGCGTACAACACAAGACATCAATAAAATTAAAAAAGAATATTTTCCTAAAATATCGGGCTATTACATTCTACCCCCCTTAAAATGAATTTCGCCCTCGAAATTCATCGGGGTTATAAATGGTTTACTACTTGAAAGTTTTGTTAATAGAAACCCACATTGTAAAAAGGAATACCAAAACCAATATTTAAAAACTAAAGTATGAAACATAACGGTTACCCAAATTAACTAATCACTAGGTTTCCACATAGGAGAACATAGGTGAAAATATGGATATGGAAGAGAAATCTAACCATCATGTTCTGATGGAGAGTGGTAGAAACATGGCTATAAAATACCCAACAATCACAAATCCATAGATTTGTGATGATCTAAGGTACCATCTGATTCATCGGATATAAGGGCACTAGGATAAAATTTTTGGTTTTCAAGATCATTTCCTTAATTTTGAATAATTTTTGAATCAAAAGAAATACTTACTTGATTTTGATACAATCTCACCATTGTTTGTGCCTTGAACAATTTCCACTTCATCTCTTAAAGAAATGAAGTTGAATTTGTCATTCGTGAAATGTTAGTAGATCATGCGATAGAATGATAGGTCATTCCATCTGTCTCAAACAAAAGGTTAGAATAAGTCCATCTATTGTGAGATTAATCGTATATGGTTCTTAAAAGGGACTTATACTTCATATATCATACAACATAATAAAATAAAACTAATTTATACTAACCAGGGACTTCCTGTAGGCCAGTTGTATGATATAAATTCCTATCGCACTTCGGTTGTGGGTTCGATTCCCACAGCCTCGTCCGACGTGATGGGTTGTCACCCGTTCTGTAAGTTGTCCCTTTTCTTAAACTACACTATTATAACATTCCATCAATAATATCAAAAAAAATCTATCCTTAAACAATACTAACATACATTTAACATAATATATTCTAATCTTTAGGATTATCCAAAATACTTCTTTCCAAAGTCATAGTATAAAGAGAAGTATTACTAAAAAGGACATATAACAAGCACGTGAATACCATCATTTATCCCTCATATATCTTGTTGGTCACATTCCAATCATGTGAATACCTTAATCATTTATTCTCATGAAAAATGAATACCCATTGAACCTTTGTGAAAACATGAATTCTGTCAAAAGTTAACTCTTTCCACATACCAAAATCACAAAAATTCTATATACTCAAACCATGATATCACTTAGTCATTATATCATTAATGAGCTCATGAATACTATCAAACATCTCATTATCTCCTTATCCCTTCATTATGCACATATCATCTACTTTCCCAAAAAAAATCTGAATAACCTTTCATGGTTACCGGTACCATTCAACATATACTTTCAAATACTTTAGGAAAAAAATAGTGTAATAATCCTTATATGTGTCTTTATTCCATAGTACCACTACCTATACAACATAACTCTTGATAAACATAAATCATTCCACTACCTTCTTAAACCACTGACTGAGCTTTGTCATTTCTTTCATCTCCTATATCATTTGTAGTCTCTTCATCATCGTCAACATAAATACTACCCATACGACCATGCTGATTCTCTTCATGAGATTTTCCCTTAGGTAATTTGTTTGAATAATGCCCATACATCCCACATTGAAAACATTTAATCATTTCTAATGTCATAGAAATACCATTATCCTTGTCCATGGTGTTAACTGAACCTTTTCTTTTGCAATTACTGGCTTTGTGTCCTTTTGCACGCCCAAAGAATCTTCCAGTTCCTTTGAAAAAATCTCCTTGATTCCTCTTCCCACATGATTTACATGAGGGAAATTGAAATTTCTTTCCTCTATGATCATCATTAAACTCCATCTTTCTCTTATTATCTGATTCGGGAAACATTCTGAAGTTGAGATTATTGATCATATTATGAGATTTCTGATTAGGCATAATAACGATTTTTCCCCTTCCAAATACCATTTCATTTGCATGATCATGAAGAATATCATTCCATTTTCCATCATATTCTCTATTATCGGGAATCTTCCTCTTTCCAACCATTTTCTAAAACCCAAAAAGAACGGTGTGAGAGGCAAAAATCATGCTAGGTAAAACATCACAATAAAGGGGGATTAACTTCCATATCTAACATCTTAGGTTAAATTCTAAGATCGTTACCATAATTCTAGGACTATAACCTAAACTTATACTTATCCTTAGTCACATCCCTAGAGATACCTTAGAAATATCTCTAGGGATCTCACTAAAGTTATCACATCATAGTTTCCAAAGGTTGACTAAACCTTTCCTTTGATACCAACTTTAGAGACCCAAAGCTTGACGTACATGGACATTACATTAATTTTGAGGAATACTTGATACATAATGAAAACTGACACACAAGGACCGTAATAGTTTAGTGTCTTTGGAAACTTGGAAAATAATCTTCTAATCATGGTGAAAGATCTTCAACATCTCCCATAAAGATCTTCCCCTTTTTCTTCTTACCTAAAACCATTCTTTAAATCCTGGGGAAAAGGAAACATATAAAGGGTGTGCTCAAATACTCAGTAAGGGTAAGCATAGAGAACATAAAACAATCCATAAACATTTGAATGCAAAAACTTGAACATAAAATCTAAACATCAAAATCATGAACAATGACATAAATCATGGAAGTACAAAAGGCATAGATCATAAAGGAACCTTAGTTATGATAAACTAGCATGGTAATAAAATATGTAATTGTTACGTCCATTAAGAACTTGTTATGATTTCCATAGTATCCAAGGCATTGCTTCCAAGACCATCTTAGTGTACAAAGTCCCATTCTTAATCGAGTTCACTCCTCGTTCCAGTCTCGTAACACTGAACTGGATTAACTTTCCGTTCTAGCCATGTTTATCTCATGAGATATAAATCTTTACCCAATAAATTGGAGGTAGATATAGGTCCCACCCATCTCATAATGAAATCATTCTTACTTGTGACACAAAATTAACATAAAACATTCATTATAACCCAAAGATTAAAAATGGTTTCATAAACATCATCCCATCATCACATAATCCATATAAAAGAAATGGATATCATTTCATCATAAGAAAAGTGAAACCATGTAAATCATATATAAATTATACTTGAAACATACACATATGAAATAATGTCATTTTAGATGGAAAATTGTTTTGATAAAACACTTGAAATAAATTCTTGAGGAAAATATCCTTTCTTCTACAAAATCATTTTCTTTTCACAAAATTCCATGCAATTTTAAAAGAAAATTATTTTGTTGAAAATAGTCATAAAATATTGTAGAGTAAGCTTCATGAAAATTAGGCATTATGAAATCGTAAAAGTATGTTCACGCTGTATAAGTTAAAAATAACATTCTTCTCATACTTTTGTTGAAAAAGTCAAAAAGTACTTTGTATGGTAAAAAAAAGAAAGGTTCCTTCCATACGATGTGGTAGAAGAAAAAAAGGGTAATAATGACTTTAAACATACATGGATGAAAAGTAAACATTTTATGAAAACATTTTGAGAACATATGGACATGGATAATAAACATAACACCAGTAAATACTTACGAATAAACAATCTCGGATAAGAATGAGATTGGAATAATTATCCCATACCTTATGTCTGATATGCCTCGTATGTTTCCGAACCTCCTGTATAATGATTTAAATAAAGTTATTCACTTATTATAAAATCATATTCATTTTATGATATCATATATAGTTTACTTATGACATTATATTACCCTTTCTTTTGTAAATTCGATGTAAAAGCAGCGATTTGGGTAAAATTGTTTCATGTATTGTACGTGTTTCGACTTGTTTTTCTTGATATTATTACATATATCCTGATTTACTTAATTACATAATGTAAAACATGATTAATATATAATATATATTCATCATATACATATATATATATGATAGATCGATAAATGGAATGAAATACACCGTTCATGGAGACGGTAGGTCGTACGTACGCATGAACGCTGTTTTCGTTTCTTTATTGAATTGAATGGAATTAAGTAGATGAAAAAAATATATATATACATAAATCAAGTATCATTATTATTCCATATGTTTCATTATTATTCATTATATATACTTTATAATAATTCATTAATGGTTAACATGGAGAATGAATCTCATCGCGTCGTGGAGACGGTAGTCCGTACATACGCAGGAGCGATGATATCATTCGCATGATCGTGGAATTGTATTGAAGTGTATGTGTAATATTTCAGAATCAATATAAATTGACTATAATCATATATAGTTATTTATTTACACCATTATACCCATCAAAGTAAGGTGGTGGTGGAAAATAGATTACACCACAATGTGGATACGGTATTTCGTACGTATGCACGCACGGTGATTTCATTTTCTGTAGGATGGATAGACTGTGAAAAAGGTTTGTTTCATAATTATAATAACATATCAGTATATGATCAATACTTATGTTATTATTTTATAATAAAACAACTAAATAAGAAGAAGTAGAAGAAGAAATAAACTTGAGAGAATCGAAAGAAGAGATTACCTCTTCTTCGACGCACCTCCTTTAAGCCTTCTCTTCAGGAAATTGTGTTGGTCTTTTGAGAAGACCAGAACACCCAAAATATTTCTAGGGAATTATAGAAGATAAATGAGAAGGTGTTTGCCGCACTTCAGGGCTCAAAAGGGTGTGAAGAGAAGAGGTAAGGGGTTCCCTTTTTATAAGGGAGGAGAGGGGAACCTTTGGAAAAACTTAAAATATTATTTTATAATAAAGTCATATTCATTTTATAAAAGCTCAAAATTGATTTATTTCGATTCTAAAGTGAGGATGGGTCGAAATCCTCTCAATCAATAGATTTTATACAAGTTTAGGTTATAATTTTGACCTTATCATTTAGATTTAACTCTAAGTTAAATAATTTATCTTTTATCGTGTCTTCTTTATTTATTACACTATATGGTTAATAAATTTACCATAACAAGCCAAACAAACCCCAAGTGGTTCATTATTAATATATATATCGTTATCTAAGTCATTTTTTCGAACCTTATATCTTTAGGAATAAAATAACAATTAATAATATAATATTTGTTTTAAAAACAATTTCATGTCAATTTTGACACTATTTGGTAATTGATTTTTTTGAAATTCATAACAGCATTATTAGTTCAAAAAAAGTTAATTAAATCAATACTAAAATGCCATATTAACCTATAATATTATTTTAATACATAAAAAGTCTCAAATTACATTTATTTGGGTATTTATAACATCAATTATGTCAATATTTCATTAATAAGATAATTACTATATCATCATTGTGTCATAAATTAATTAAATTATATAATGTATAAAAATTATAAATAAAATTCAATTATGTAGAAAATATTTTTATCTTTCTAATGAATATTTATTGTCAATTTTATCTTATGTATAACCCTATATGAAAAAAAATTTAGTTTTTAAACATTGATTTTAACTAATTTTAACTATTCTTTAAATAAAATAATATTAAATGTCCTAATCTAATCCAAGTGGGCCTAAATGATCATATTTTCTTCCTAAGGTTGTTTTTGGTTGAATTAAACATATCCAATAAAATTATTATATGTGTTAGGGTAATAGTAATATCATTTTACCCTTAATTACCCTATTTACTTTATACAGTGGTAAAAAAAGTAAAAATTCACTATTCACCAAAAATTATTTTCATCTCATTGAACCACATTTTAGTCCTTTATATTAACCATGTCTCTCGGATTTTTGAAATTCCACTCACAGAAGTGGTAAAATTAAGTTTTATTTAAATATTTAAATTCTTCTATGAGGTGGGTAAAAGACGGTGAAAAGTTCAATAAACATTTTATATATCTACAATTATTATAAAATGACTCCAATAAATTACATTGAACTTATATAGGTGTTATGTATCAATTTTGACGTAAAATAAATTTAAATAAAATAATTAATTAAATAAATAAAAATTCGGTTTTTAAATAGTAACCCAGTGTTTTCACTATTCATCAAAAATTGAATGTTTTCATAAAAATACCAAAATTTCACCCTAGGATAATTTTGATATTCAAAATCCAAAAATGAAGTCCATTTCGAAAGATAAAATTTATAATATTTAAGAAAATGGGTTTTACTATTCATAATGGCTAGTTTATATAACATATCGTTGTTTAGTGAAACTCGGTATTGCGTGCAACACATGCTATTGTGGAAGGTCCTGATTGAGTGTAATGCAAGACAAGTCAAGGATGCATGTATTGAAATCTCCTTTTGGTGTAGTGTACAACACAAGACATCAATAAAATTAAAATGAATATTTTTCCTAAAATCTTGGGGTATTACAGAATAGATCTATAATTAAGGAATATCAAAATGGATTAGAATAGAGAAACAAAATTCCATAGAATCTACGCTATAAAGGAAGCCATATATTGATCATATTGAGATGAATCCAATGCACCAAAAGGGGAAGCTAATATACATCATATGTAAGAGATATCCCAAATCCTTGGTTTATAAGGAGGAGGAGATTTTTTTTGACTTTGCACTCTTGAGAGAGATAAATGGGTTTCCCAACTATTAAACATATGGAGCTGATATCCCAAATCCTAAGTTGAATTATAGACCTATTATTTATTTTGCTTATACAAGGCCACCTAGGGGCTTGGATTTTATAGTCATGAAAAATTTGTTGGGTATCAAATATTCTATTTCTAAAAGCCGAAGAAAGTTAATTGAGATTAATATTTTCTACAGTACATAGTTTGGTTTATACAGATAGGTACCGGAATACATAATTAGTATTTCTAATCATGATTTCCAATGAACTAGAGGAATAGAATTTCTATGAAGGTCTGGCCCAAACAAAGTAAGTATGGAATTTTTTGTTTTATGGCATACCACTAGGACCAAAATATAATGGAAACAATAGATGATATTTGGTTAGATGATCAAAAGTTATTTTAATATGATTTGAACAAATGGGGAGGGAAATTAGGTAAAACATGGTCATTGAGTATTCTGAATAAAGAGAGAGGCAATGGGACACATTAACATGGATGTCCACGTTAAGATACATATTCTTGTATATTGTCATTCAAAGCTTGAAGGAGACAGAATATTGTTTTTCCAAGAATTATGTAACCCTTATTTGATGAACCCGTTATGGGGGTTGTATTATTTAGGGAAGACTAGGTCATATACTACATAGAAAAACAATGGAATCTTTTGACTGAAAGACCTGTTATTTGGGTGACTTATACAAGGTCACCTAGGGGCACGTACTGTATAGTAAGGAAAAAGAGTTCTTAGGTGTCAGAAACCATAAGAATGATTATAATGATATGAAATTATTCAAGATTATTTATAGAGACCCTATACTTTGACACATAACGTTACCTAATTTTAATCATAACTAAACATCAGAGTATAATCCAAGGATGGTGAAGTCTAGTGTCTTTGAAGACTAGGTACATAAAACTTAAAACATGGGACTAAAAAACTCTTCATAATTGAATCTTCATAAAGATATCCTAAATTCCATTTTGACCTTACATAATAATAGGGTACCCTGAGGATCACATCAACAAAGGTATGAGTTCAAATCCCCATAAGGGAAAATTCTTAGTAATAAAACATTAACACGTGGATTAGAAAGCTTGGAAAAAAAGGCACGAAACACATTGAATCATAACATATAAACCTGGGTTCATATAAAAAAGAATGTTTGGTAATTTGTTAGTGACAAAAATCATGAAATTAGAATTACTCAAGGATTTTTTCAAATATAGGATCACAATTCAGGGTTAACCATCAAGATCGTTGCACATTATAGCCCGAGCCAAGGCTAATCACCTAGACCGTTGAACGTAAAATATTATGAGACTAAACATTACCCAATGCATTGGAGCGATATATTGGTGCACCCATCTTAACATTTTACTGAATATTATTTCCACATATAAAATCATATATAATAAATCATAAACATATGGGCACTCGTGTAATGAAATTGGTATCATAATCATGTCATGATGCATAATGAATCGGCATATCATAAAAGTGTCCATGATAGAAATGAATTAGAACATACATGGTCATTAATTTGGTAAAATAGGCATATATCATGGTTAGTGATTCCAAATAGAAGTGTCAACATGTAAAAAGATTATTTCATAATTTTTTTTATTAAAACGTTTTAGAGTGGTTTTAAAGAAAACACTAATAAGAATTTAAAATAGAAAAGGGAACAACATTTTCTAAAAAACCAGAAGTGAACCAAGTAGGTTTTAATAATTAAAATATTGGTATAATAAAACAATGGTGGAATAATTCATATATTATAGTTTACATGAATTTGGGTATGGATTCAGGAAGTTACTTAAAATGGGTTTTCTTGTTGGAAAGTATTGAGGTGGGAATCATTTAAAAACATGTATATCCACAAAATTGAATGTGGGATGGATATTGAAACATTATTTTGGATTATATACAAAGTATTTAATATTTTTAAAAGAAAATAAAATACAACATAATTTGTGTAAATAGAAGGAGAGATCAACTTGAAGGAATATAAGAGGTCCAGGTAGCATTCCTTTCAGAATATCAGCACGGTATCAGGTGTACCTAGGATGGCCTAATAAGAGATAAAAAGGTTTATGATATTTTAAATATCATGGGGGATGTATGGGGGAGGTTATAAATTATAACCCATTTTAATTAATTATAGATAAAATTTCATAACATATAATACATTCATGAATAGAGTGAGATAGTGAGGATCCCTTACCATAAACCAGATTGTGTTCTTCGGTTGATCATAATAACCTAAAAAAAATTAAGATCATTAATTAATAATTACAGAATATCTTTTACATGTAACTAATTTTTTATAAACTTTTTAGTTCATTCATAACCTTTTTGATTGGTTATGATGTTCAATTTCATTGTTTGAGATTGTTTTCTTCCTTGGTTTAAATTATCCATTCACATATATTCCTCTTTGAATAAATATGCATGATGAGATTGGTTGACCAAAACTGATGTTATATGAAATTAGTTATTATAAAAGATATTAAATGGTTATAAAATCATTTTTTTAATTTTTATTGAACATTATTCATTATATTAAACATTAATTATATACACTTGGATTAATTTGGCAATTTTTCTTATTATTAACGTGTTTTAAATTATTATTTAACATTATGAGTGCATAAAGAATCTAGATCATTACATAAGATAAAATACATATGAAATTGTCAGGTTTAACCATAAAAATGGTTTCATGACCATAATTGAATATGGTAATAGAAATTTATAACCCTTCATCCTTGAATGTGATAAATTAACTCATCTCAGACAGTGTTTTCATTTCTTTCATAAAAAGGAAGGGGAAAGAAGAGATGATAATGAATTATCCCATTAGCATAAAAATATTACAGTATATGTATAATATGTTATTTTTAATACCATTGGTATTATTAGAGGTTATGAAATAAAAGATAACAAGGGAACATGAAAAGAAAATGAATAAAATGTGTAGAGGAATTTACCGCATGCTTTAATCTTCCTTAACAGCCTCTTAAATGGAAAAGATTTGATCTTTTTAAGGGACTGATGGATGATGGACATGGGGGAGGAGCTTGGGAAGATATTTTTGATGATTTTAGGTAATGCACAAAGCTTTAGTGGTTTGAATAGAAGAGGGGAGTGTGGGTGGGTTTTATGGTAGAGGGGGGAGGGTTTTTGTAATATTTTATTCATTATATTGTTATTTTTCTATAAAATAAGCAATAGTAATGATTTTTATAACCATAAAAAGTAATATGGGCATGATATTTCAAACTAATGACCATTTTAATCATCCATGACTCTAGAATGATGTAGAAATTCCTGTTTTATCTTTTACCATGAATTTTCGTATTTTACTATTCAAAAAAATTCCACTATTTTAGAAAAATACAAAAAAAATCACTATAAACATTTCTTGATTTGTAAAATAAAAAATGGACTACATTTTTTGAAAATTATTTTATAAATATTATTAATTTAATTTTTATTTAATAACATAATTTAATTGAAAAATATGGATTTTAAAATTATAACTGATTTTATATTGCATATAAAAATTACAGAAGGTCTTATAAAATTATCTTAAAACCGTAACACTTAAAAATTTTAAATTCTGAAAACCATTTATAAAAATAGATTATATTTTAAATTAATTATTTAATTGTAATTAAATATTTATTACTTACAAAAATACCAATACTTCTACTATGGTCATATTATCACTTATAAGATGCCTACATTTTATTTATGCATTCATGGGTGATGTTACTATTCTTTTTGGAGTATTTACTTTTAATAAGGGTCATAATACAATTCTTATGGGTTGGTTACTATTCATAAGGTTAGGATATTATTCACAAAAAAATTAAGTTTGCCTTATCAGACTCCAAACATCTTACTGATCCCCATCGTGTATGTGAGATTTCAGAAATTCAAATCACAGGAGTGAAAATATTATGTTTAAAGGTCACATATTACTTAGTACTTCATTGTGTTGTGATTTCATGTGATTATATGACATAATTATAAGAAGTTAATTTCTATTGATAAAAAATTGGTTAATTACCTTATTCCCCTTTATAAAATTTCTCCCTCAAAATTTTGTATTACATTCAAAGCTATAAACAGGTGCGGGTACTTTTCCTTCATTGCCACCTCTATTTCTCATGTTTCCACTACATATTTTTGGTTCTATCATAGTAAAATGTCTAGGTGTTTTGTATTTTTAGGAATCAATTTATCTCTATGATCCAAGATATTCACCTGCTGCTTCTCAAAAGAAAGATCATTCTCCAACTGTACCATCTATAAACAGTGTACATGGGAAGGGTCAGGTATGTACTTCTTTGAGAGAGATACAGGAAATTCATCTTTTACTTTCAGCATGGATGGTGGAAGTGTTATTCAATAGGCCACTTCCCTAACACGATCAATAATTTTGAAGAGGCTTATGAACTTGGTACATAACTTTCATTTCCTCGCAAAACTCATGACCTTCTTCCATGGAGATCTCTAGAAAAAATCTATGTCTATAACGTCAAAATAAAGGTCTTGGTAATGATTTTTTGGCATAAATATTCTATCTAAATTTGGATTCCATGATTTTTTTCTGAATTTTTTTCATGTTCTCCTCTATTCCATTGACCATTTTATGGTTTTAGCCGCTTATGCTCCCTGACTTCATCCGAAAATTATTGGGTTCTACTCCTTTTCCAGTAAATGGATTAATATGTTTCCAGTGAGCTGCTCAAGTGGAAACTGTTGTTTTAGTATAATTCAACCACTAAAATATGTTGGTAGCATAATTCCTTGATGTCCATAGAACATTCCCTCAGCAAATATTCCAGTGTCTAAATAGTTCTTTCATATTTTCCATTAGTTTGTGGATGGTAGGCCGTACTAAAGTTCAGTTATGTGATAATAATATGTTGGACACTTTTCTAGAACATCAAGGTTAATATCAGATATAGGTAGGATATAATAGATATTGGTACACCAAGTATACCTACCACCACTTTAATATATATCATTGAAGGTTTATCCAATGATATTTCCTCTCGAATTGCGGTAAAATGAGATGTGTTTGTATGACGATCCACAATGACCCATATATCATTATTTCTATATGAGGTATTTCGAAGTCCAATGAAAAAATCCACAGAAATGCTCTCCCACATCCATGTTTTAATGGGTAGTGGTTACATCATCACCTTAGACTTCAATCTTTCAACCTTCATTTTTTGACATACTAAGAACTTTAACGTATTCTCAACAATCTCTCTCTTCATATTGTCCCACCAAAACTTTCCTCAAAGATAACAATACTTCTCGGTGCTCTCTAAGTGAATAGAAAATGTTAAGATATTTGTGTCATTCAAAATATCCTACATTATATATGGATTATATGGTACATGTAACTATGACACAAATCCTATAACTCATTCCTCGTTAATCATGAACACATATGATTTCTCATTTTTAATGGATTCTGCCCTTTTTTAAATTTCCACATCTTTTCTTTGAGCATACATTATTTTCACCATGATGAATTGTTGAGAAATCACTGGTGAAAGGATTGATGATGTCATACCTTAATTATTTCCATGTCCATCCAGTGAAAAGATAAGAAGATATGACCATTTTCATTTCACATCATTGTTAAAGATTCATAATCCTTTATACTCAGAGCATCTTCAACCATATTTTCCATACCGTGATGGTAGTGGATTGAGAAGCCATAATTCTTGATGAGCTCTAAACATATTTTTTGGTGTATATTAATATTAATTTTTGTGAATATTTATTTGAGACTCATGTGATTGGTATATATCTCACACTTCTCCCCATAGAGATAATGCCACTAGATTTTTAATGCAAAGATCACAACACTAACTCTAGATCAAGCGTAGGGTATTTTTCTCATGGATTTTCAAATTCCATGAGATATAGGCTATAACATTTTTATTTTTCATTAGCACATAGCCTAATCCTTTCATTGAATCATCACTATACACCACAATGTGTTCTACACTTATAGTAAGTGGGTGTATTGGCGTAGTGATTACCCTTTATTCACCCCCTTAAAACAGTCTTCACATTCCTGTGTCTAGAAAACATTTACTCCATTCTATGTTATCATGGTAATTGTATTTTAAAATCCTAAAAAGTTATTCAGAAATTGTCAGTAATACCCATCTAGACCCAGAAATCTATGGATATATGTTACATATGTTAGTTTGTTCCACACTTTGATTGCCTTTTTCTTGGAAGGGTCCACAGATATCCCATTTCTGGAGATAACATTTCCCAAGAATGATAGTTCATCCATCCAAAAATTACATTTACTATAATTTTTATACATATTCTCCCTTCTCAAATTATATAACAATGTATTCAAAGGATCCTCAGGTTCCTTCATTAAATTGGATTATATTAGAATATCATCGATAAAGACTAACAAAAAATTATCGAGGTAATCTCTGAAGATTCTATTCATTAAATTAATAAAAATTATTGGATAGTTACTAAGTTAAGGGAATTACTATGAAATCCTTGTGTACATACATCATTTAAATGCATTTCTTGAAAATATCTTCCTTCTTCAATTTTAATTGTTGATATCCTGGTCGATGCTCCACCGTAGGGAAATAACTGGGCCCCCAAAGCTGATCGAACAAGTCATCAATCTATAGAAGTTGATACTTCTTCTTTATCATCATTTTGTTGAGATCATGATAATCAGTGACAGGGTACATTGATTCATCCTTTTTCTTGATGAAGAGGACTGGTACACCCCTGGAAAAGAACTCAATCATATAACCCCCTTCTTAATATTCTCTTGTATCGTCTTCTTCAACTCTTTTAGATCTATAGTGGCCATTATACAAGGTGTCTATGGTATAGGAAAATTTCCCTGAATATGTTCAATTCAGGAATCAACCTCTCAATCAAGAGGAATTCCTAGAAAAATCTTTAGGGAATACATCAATGCAATCCCTCGTGATGGGCATGTCTTCAAGCATGATTTTCTCCCTTTTCTCCATCATTTTATCTAGACATGCCTGCTCATAAATAATTAATATCCAAACTTGAGACAATGATTCTAAAAGAGACTCATCTTCCTCCTTAAACTTGTAAATAATTGTATGATGCTTCGGGATGTGAAGAGTGATATCCATTTCCAATGAGTTAATGTTTTCTTAGTACAATGATTCCATTTCGTGCCCAAGATAAGGTCAAACTCCACTAAAGGGAGTATAACGAGATATTATGGGAGGTTCAGTCCAAAAACATTAACTAGGGAGGAATTATAAACCAAGGAGGAAATAATTTACCCATTCTATATACTCATGGATAAATTATCCTCCAAATTTTGAGTTAGTGTTTGAATAGTTCTACTAAACATTCAATATAAGAAATAATGCATAAAACTAGAATCAAAATTACATTCGTTATTCATAAATGAATAAATAGAGTACATGTCACAAAATAATTGTTTGGATCCACCTCAGCAGTAATAATAGAATAAGACCATCCATGATTCCTTGGAGGATATTTTTGATTTCCTTCAACAAACCTTAAGTTAGGGAAATTGTTCGCATAATACCTATGATCCTTGTAGTTGTAACACTACACAAAAGCTTAAGTTTTGATTTAAAACATCCCTTATTCTACCACATTATAAAGATTATGTATATCTCATCGGCATCTTTTATCCAAACATCCCAAATTTTATCATTTTAAGAAATTCTAGGTTCCCTTTAGATATATCCCAACATTCTTTTCTCCCATAATTTTTACAGTTGGGATAATCAGGATTATTTCCATCATGGAATTTATTTTTGGGACTGCCCACATTAGATTCCATTTTACTCTTCATGTCATCAGGCCCACGATACTAGTGAGAGTTTTCGATATCCATTTCATCCTCGAGGGGACACCATAAAATCTCCACATAACTATCAAAGTCTCAAATCACCTGCACCTTTTGTAGGCTTGTCTCTAGTCCACTAGAGAAGTAATCCACCTTATATTCTGTGTTAAGGAAAAATATCTAGGAATACCTTTCAATCCTTGTATTGTTTTATTCATAAGGACCAATTGAGTCGTCTTCCTTTTCATTGAGTCTGAGAAACTCTCCATCCATCTTGAGATGGAGGGTTTGGGGAAAATATTTATTGAAAAACATTGTCTTCAATTCCTCACAATCCATGGATTCAATTTCCTCATTTTTCATTGTATTCTTGATCAGTTTCCACCACTGATCATCTTCCCCATCAAAATGATAGACTTTCAGTATGACATTATCTTTTTCTGAGCACTAGAGGACAAAGAATATCTTTTCAATGGAGTTAATACCCTATTCCACAGGGATTGGATCAGACTATCCACTAAACATGGGAGTTCATTTTAGAATGAAGGATTCAATAGAAACATGATATTTTCTTGATGGACTAGGGTGTTCCACATGATTCAATTTATTATTAAAAACATTATCCGGCTTCGAATGTACATTCATGATATATTGAGAATCAATTCCCTATCATATCAGGAATATCATTAGGGAAACTTCCACATTTCTGATCACATTGATTGTGGGAATGTGCCCTTTCTATTTTCCAATAATTACTAAAAAATATAACATACAATTATTGGGATTGAATACTTATCTGTTGAGAATAAAAATTTATCTTTGAACATAATACGACAAGCTTTTAAAGGGTAATTATGTACTAACTTGTTAATCCCTATGTTTCAATCTAGATTATACTTGATCTATTTCATAATAAATATTCTTATATGATTTATATTATTCCTTTAATAATGGGTTGTATGAATCTCATGAATTTTCCAAAGAATATCCCCTATGAGTGTCAGATAAACTGTGCAACAAGGCCCGTTATTCTACACCAGTTCACGTTTCAATCTAGCTCAAATCTGTCTTTTTTGGTTTTACCCCTATATACATCTATGCCAAAGCCACCCCAACCATTTTCTATAAATATAGATATGTATTTTTATTATAAACAACTACATTTATTCTTATAAAAATTTAGGGGGTTTTATTATACTTTTATCATTCTTAAGGATATTAATAGAGAGCTCTATTAATAATCTCCAAAAATAATTATACCATCCTCTGATAACAACTCTATCAACCCTATCCTTTTACACATAACATTACATAATTTTAATCATAATTAAACATCAGATAGAATGCTATAATTGTGAAGTCTAGTGTCTTTGAAGACTATGTACCTAATACATAACACATGAGACTAAAAAATTATTTATATAATCTTTATTAAGAGATCCTATCTTCCATTAGACCCATGAATCTTCATAGGGTACCTTGGGGATCACATTAATAAAGGGATGATTGAAAATCCCAGAAAGGGAAAAATCATAGTTGTAAAACATTACCACATGGGTTAGATGGCAAGGAATAATGAAAATAATAAGAATGGAACAGATGTAATCATAACATATAAACATGGGATCATATAAACGTGAATTAATAGTAATTTGGAAGTAACATAAATCATGAATTTAGCATGATTCAAGTTTTATTTCATATAGGGGAGCACTAGTTGAGGTCAACCACCAAGACTGTTCCACATGGTACCATGAGTCATGGTTAACCGCAAAGACCGTTGCACATAAAGCCTCATGAGACAAAATGTTATCCAATTCATTGTAGTTCTAAATGGGATCTCACATATATAAAAGTTCATAAATATTATTTTCACCTATAAGTTAATATATAAATAATCATAAACATAGGGGAACCTGTGATAAGATATGGGTATCAGAATCATGTCATAAAGCATAATGAATGGGTGTATCATGAAAGTTTCCATGATAAAAATGCATTAGAACAGACATTGCAATTAATAATTTAAAATATTCATATATCATGTTAATTTTTTCCAAAAATTAGTGAAAACATGTGAAAATAGTATTAAATAATTTATAATATTAAAACATTTTACTATGGTTTTATGGAAAATAGTAACAATCATTTAAAATAGAAAATAGAAAATATTTTATACAATACCAGAAGTGGTCCAAGGATTTTTTAACAATAAAAAAAATTGTATTTTAAATACAATGGTGTCTTAAACAATATGGTATATTTCTCTTGAAATTGGGTAAGGATTAAGGATGTTCCCTTAAAACAGGATTTCTTATCAGAAAGTATTGAGGAGGGAATCATTTAGAAAATGCATATCCCCAAAATAGAATGATGTATGGTTTTTGAAACATATGTTTGTAGCATAATAATAGTATGTAGAAATTGTACATGAAAATAAAATGCATATTAATTTGTGTACAAAGAACGATAGAGAAACCCAATGTAATATAAGAGGTTCGGGTAGAATCCCATACGAAATATTTTCATAGTATCAGACGTACCTTGGAGTTCTTAATGAGAGATAAAAGGGTTTATCATCAGTAAAAAAATCATGAGGGAAGTATGGGGGAGGTGAGAAACCATACCCAATCATTAATAATTAGACATAAAATGGCATAACATGTAATACATTTTTTAATAAGATTGATATTGAGAGGATCCATTATCTTAAGTATGGTGATGTTCTTCACCTGATCTTAATGTCCTGAATAAACAAGTTAGGTTGATTAATATGTAATTAGGGAACCTATTTTACATGTAAAAAATATTGTATAAACATTTTTTAGTTCATTTATAACCTTTTTGATTGTCTATGTGGTTCAATTTCATTGTTTGGGTGTGTTTGCATCCTTGGTTTTAATGATGAGTTCACTTATATTCATGTTCGAATAAATAGTTATGATGAGAATGGAAGTACAAAATTGAAGTAATATGAAATTAGTGATCATACAAAATATTAAATGGTTATCAAATTCATTTGTTTATTTTGAGGGAAGATGAATCATTGTAGAAAACAATAATGATAAATGATAGGATAAATTTTAGATATTTTTCTCTTAGTTATAACATTTTGTATTATTAATTTACATTATTAGTGCATAAGTATTAAAAGTCATTACATAAGATAAAATAAATATTTAATAGTTTATTTCTACAATAAAAATGTTTTGATGACCATAATTAAATATGGTAATAGAAATTGACAACATATCGTCCTTGAATGTGATAAATTAAGACATCATAGATGGTGATATCAATTCTTTACTAAAAATGAATGGGAAAGGGAAGATGATAATGAATAATCTCGTTATCCTACCATCAATATAGTACATGTATGGTACTATATTTTCAATTTCAATTGTATGTGGGGAGGTTAGGAATGAATAGAGAACAAATGAACATTGAAAGAAAATGAAATAAAAGAAGAGATGAATTTATCTCTTGATTTAATGTTTCTTTAAAGCCTCTTAAGGTTAGAGGATTTGATCTTTTCAGGAGACCAAGGGATGATGGACATGGGGGAGGATCTTGAGGATTGACTTGGGAAGAATTTAAAGAAGGAACAAGGTTGGAGATGAGTGAAGAAAATATGGGAGTGTGGGTGGATTTTATAATGGATGGGAGGAGGGTTTTATAATATTTTAATCATTAGATTTTTATTTATCCATAAGACAAGAAATAGTAATAAATATTGTTACTAAAAAAAGTAATATGTGAATGTTATTTCAAACCATTGTCCATTTAAATCATGCATGACTCAAGCATGATGCATAAATTCAAGTTTTAGCATCTATCATGAATTATCATATTTTACTATTCATAAAAATTCTACTAATTTAGAAAAATTTCAAAAATTCACCGTAAAATTTTTTTGACATGTAGAATCTGAAAATGAACTACATTATATAAAAATAATATTCTAAATATTATTAATATAATTTGTAATTAAAATCATAATTTACATGAAAAATATAGATTTTGAAAATATAACTGATTTTCTAATGCATTCTAAAATTACATGAGGACTTATAAAATTATCATAAAACTGTAACATATAAAATTATAAATTTATGAAGACTTTTTAAGAAAAAAATACTCGTTAAAATTAATTAATTAATTTTAATTAATTATATATGACATTAAAAATTCCAATACTTTTATTATGGTCATATTATTGGTTATAAGATGCCGAAATTTTTATTTATACATTCATGGGTGTGGTTACTCTTCATATGGATGATTTACTATTCATAAGGGTAATATTACTATATATAAAGGTAGTTTACAATTATTATTTTTAGGTTAAAATTCACCAAAAAATTTGGTTTTTTATATCGGACTCCAAACATATTTCTAATCACAACCTTTTATGTTAGATTTTCAAAATTCAAATCACAACAGTGGAAGTATTATGTTTAAAGCTCACATAGTACATAGTAGTTCATTGTGTTGGGATTTCATGAGATTATATGAAATAAATATAAGAATTAAATTTCTATTGGTAAAACATTAGGTCGTTTCATTAAGAGTGTGAAATACGAAAGGGGGTAATGCTCAATGCACCAAAGAAATATTTGAATCAGTATTAGAAATGAGTTTGGAGATCCTTACATAGATATGATTCATATGTAAATTAATGGGGAAATTTCTTGTTTCCATAGTGGTCTTTCTTAGGGGATGACCCAAAAGGAATACTCTTTCATAGATTGTTATTTATATGTGTAAGATAGACAAAAAATATCTGGTGACTGGGACTAAGAGCTAAGGCATAGTTTTCACTACGTATCTCTATGGTATGAGAATCAAACCATACATTGTTATTTGGTTACAAAGTAGTTTAATTTCATGCAGCATGGACATAATGTGATTCCGACATGAAAAACAAATATTATAGCTGGACAAGATAATTGAACCTAAGTGTCACAACATATCTTATATGGATGATAATCAATCCAGACGTAGTTCTTCACACATTCCCTACGCAATTTTGATTCATACACACAAGTAATTAAATGTTTTTTTATCGTCTATGTGAGGAAGATTTTAGATCTAGGAATCTCTACATATTCCATTGAAATGAAAATCAAGAAAAATTTGGTGATTTAAACTTCTTATATGTAGGTTTGATTCATAAACACAGGAAATGAAAGGTTTTTTTTCATGTTTGGGCTTAGGATTGGAGATCTTGTCGTCTCTCTATATCTGATTGAAATGAGAATCAAGCCATATGTACGACTTGATAAAATCATTCCCCACACCAACTGAGTATGATGTGAGATAATAGGACATTTAACACATTCTGGAAAAATTGTTAATCTTAAGACACAAGATTGTATGAAGATCAAACCACATAGCTTAGAAGAGTACTCTACAAATATTTAGTTCATATACAGGAAGAAAAAGGGAAATAAATTTCATTATGGTTATAGCCAAGACCAAGATCGGAGATCTAGGAATCTCTACATATCCCATTGAAATGAGAATCAAGTAACATGTACTACTTGAAGTATTACTCTTTAAATATCTGATTATAACATTGAGAGAAATTTAACTCATGTGCACATAGAGTAGAAATAATGTGAGTAATGATAGCTCATGGAAGCTACTCATTTTTTTAAATCACATGGAATAATAATTTTTAGTATTTTAGGGGATTTGTTAATGTCAAATGAAGATGATGTTAATCATACAGTTTAATGTCGTGTAGCGAGGACAAATGATGTCATACAGTTTTACGTTATTTGGTAAGGACAAAGATGCTATGCATTTTATCATTGTGCATCATGGATGCATTTGGTAGTTATGAAATTTAATGCCTTTCACCTTGGAATTTTTATTGTTCATTTTAGAGTTATCTAGTGAGGAAAAATGATGTGTAATTACACAATTTACTTTCTCATAAATCCTTTATTGGTAGGAATTGTAATAAATTCTCCATCAATTGAGATTAGTAAATAATCATTATTAGTGTAGTCCTTATGTAGAGACTAAGGTCTTTACCACAATGGATCAAGCATTGGTCGATACTTTTTGGGTATCATTAGTGCCTTGAGAACCAATAACAATTCACCTTAATGATATTAGCAGAGGCGAACATTCTTTTTAGAATATCATGCTATTCAATTTTTATAGACTTACAAATGATGCAAAGTTTGAAATTTATTTTTTCCCAATAATTCAAACCTTTTAAATCACTTCTGAGATTGTTTATATATAGACAGCTGATCAAAGATTTCGACTCAGAGTGAAGAAAGTTGAATTCAATAGGCAAAACCAATTCTATTTCATATACCAATAAATATGGAGTTTCTTATTAGGAAGTATGGGTAGTAATCAGATAATATCATAAATAAATAAAAGGTGTATCATACCAATATTTTTAATCTTTATCAACCATTTTCTAGAGTATATTTGATATGATCTAATTAGAAGCCTCTATCTGTCCATTGGTTGATGTATAATTTCATGATGAATGGTTGGATTTGATATTTTGCACCTGATATAACTCTATTACCTCAACAGAATATAAATTAGTGCCATTATCCATCAATATGAAATGGGAGACACAAAATTTTGTAATGATATTAGGTTTTCCAAAAATAACAATGATTTTAGATTATACTTCTTTGAGAGGTATTTCCTCATCCCATTTTGAGAATAAATCAGTAGTAGTATAAATATACTTAAACTGCTTATTCGTAGCTAGATGATAAGTTACTACTACATCTATTCCTCGTGTAAAAATGATCAGGAGTATTTAACTGTATGTATAAAATATGGTGGTTGAGGAATGAAACATTCATGCACATGGAAGGGATGAAACTTTGTAGTGAAATATGTGCAATCTTGCATCATTGAAGGCCAAAAGAATTAAAGCCTTTGGATTTGATCAGAAATCATATGCCCAGACTGGTGACCACCACATGATCCTGCATGAACTTCTTTCACTACAGTTATAGTTTCTTCTCCATCAATACACCAGAAGAGGACTCCATCAAAGAATCATTTGTAGAGGATCTTCTGGTGATATGGGATATCATAAAGAGTGGAATTGACCACTCATCCCCATATTTTTTCTATCCCAACACTATCAAGAGGATGTATTTCTTTTTTAAGTTAATCCATGATAGGTTTCATCCATCCTATTGTATGACCACGTGGCTCATAAATAAGTCTTATTTCCTTAATTTCCTCTATTCTAGTTCGAAAATAAGGTGAAACCCCCCAAATATGGGAAATACTGATGATTTTATCATCTTGATTTCGATCTTCCAGGGCTATAGATTGATTATCCAATGCATTTTCTTGGTCATTTTGTGATTGCGAGACATATAAAAATGATGGATTTGGAAAAAATTCAACCATCAACAATCTAAAATAATCCAATAATTGATTAAATCTTATTTTATAATGGAATAATCCCCATTGATTTTTTGTACTTCCAGATTTGAATCACCCGTCACCTTTAGGTAGTGTAATGATACTTGGAGTTATAATTAAATTAATTTAATGGGAGATTTATATTCTTCTTTATTTTTGGTGACGAATTCTGATATCAAAATGGAAATGGCATAATTTTCCTTCTTAAGGAGATGAGAACAATTATTAATTCAACTTTGTTGAGTTTAGGGTTTTTGATTCTTTTACCATTTGGAGTTATAGAAGCACCATCAAAGTATTTTTACCACATTTGGGGATTATCTTGAATAATGATATTTATTCATCAGGAATTATTGGATTCAATGATGTGTCTTCTTTAGAGGGGTGTTCAATAAGGATGTCATCTAAGGGGTGACCTTTTATTTCATTCAAAGGAACAAACTAGATATTGAATTGTTGTAAAATAATTTTCCACCATGAAAAACATCCTTGAAGTATAGGAAAAATAATGATAAATTTGGTTAGGTTATTGAGATATTCCAAGTGGATCTCGGGATGTTTTAGGTAGTGCCTCAACTTTTAAACTGTAAATATTAATGAAAGACAACACTTCTCGATACTGAAATATGAATTATGTGTGTTGATCATTGTTCAACTGAGATAGTAGAGGCTATTTTTATTCCCAACATCATTATTTTGTGAAAATAAGGTACCCATTTATCTCCCATAGGAGGTCTCATAGATAATATGTGGATTTTCTTAAATAGGTGTAAATAATACTAGTGGATTCAAGAGATTTTTCTTAAGAGTATCAAATCCCACTTGGTAGTCTTCGATCCATTGATATGTAACTCCATTCTACATTAATCTAGTGAAGGCTAAAAAAATTCTGGATAAATTGGCCATAAAACACTAAATATAGGAAAAGTGTCTTTGATGTCCTCTTAATACCCTCAATTTATTAGGAGATAGAATGCCATGGATTTCTTTTTTCTTCTCCAGATCAACATCAATGGAATGATGGCGTATAAAAAAACTAAGGAATTTTCTTGAGGTAACCCTGAAAAAACATTTTATGGTATGTATCTTAAGATTATTTTGTCAATGTTATATAAATATATTACTTATATCAACAAATTGATCCTAACGTTGTCTGTATTTCACCACTAAATCATCCACATAACATTCGAGAAATTTTCCCATGAATGGTTTTGATGATATCATATATGGCACATTGATACGTTTCACCTGCAATTTTTAAGACAAATGGAAATAAAAGATCGAAAAATATGCCTTGAGGGTCTCTGAATGATATAAATTCCTTATCCCTTGGGTCCATTCTAATTTGTTTATAACCATATATCCATCCATTAAGGAGATAGTTTCATATCTACACATTGCATCAATCAAATGTCATCTGATCGGAACTGGGACATCTTATTTGGGAAACTGTTGGATAATATCTCTAAATAAAATGAAAACTCTGGTTTTCCCATTCTTTTTTTCATTTTTACAATGATTTCAAACCATTTCAGATATTTTCCATCCTAACAAAAAAGATTAGATAAGCTTGTCGAATTCAGCATCAATTTTAAAGGCGTGAGTTGGGTGTTTTCTTCTTGCTACTTACATAAATCCCCGATGGTCTTCTGGAAAACCCAAATATAGAGTGGACACTTCGGGATTAAGAAATATAATATATATATATATATATATATATATATATATATCCAATCAAATATATCTCCATGCATATTTAGATATTAAGTATACAACGCTTTCCCTAGAAAATTCTCAGCTTTACTAATTAATGTGGTGTGTGGATCTTCATTTGTACTCAAAATTATTTATCTATTCTCATCCACAGTGGTGGAGAATCCTTCCTCAAATTATGAAGAAAATTCCATGATTTTTTCTTATTGTTCCTCCTCACAAGTCACTTATTATATTTCTACTTTAAGGGTATGGGATTAAGCAATACATTCAGAGATTGGGGAGGAGTTAGTATTTGTACATCCTAAAGAAGAGGCAACCATTTCTGACCCTACTGATCTTGAAGGGTCTTCCAAAATCATTAGAGAGAGAATGATGGGTTGTGAATAAACATCAATGTCTTCATTTATCGACATTTTCTAGTCTGATTATTGATGAAATGACTAGATGAGGTTTTGTGGAAGAGATGAAGACACCTCCATTTAAGATTTCTTTATCAACAATTTATCCCATGTTATCAGGATCGATTACCCCAATTGACATTTTGAAAGTCACGGAATGAGTGATTGGATCTGGTTCTATCCCATTAATTTGATTGATAAGAAACACATAATATAAACTCAGAAGTATGAATGGGTTATCCGGAATCATTTCTAGACCATTCAGAGCATTGATTCTTGTTATATATTTTTTCACAGACCTCCTTCTCTTTGTGTGATATAATATTTCCATAATATATAGATATTCACATGTTTTAAATAGGGTCCTACCACCATACAATGTTTGAATTTGATCATTGAAGAAGTACTTGAGACATTGGTGGTATGACAAAGGAATGGTCACTTGTTGATGTAGCCAAGGCCTTCCAAGAATTGTGTTTAAGGTTGTGTCATGTTCTAAAACTATGAAATATGAATTAGATACAAGATCCCCAAACAAATTTATGAGTGTAATCATTCCTAGTGGTTCATTTCTATTCATATCATAACCTAGAAACATCAATGTGGAAGGAGATAAGTCAGATTTAGTGAGAACCATTCAACAAAGTGTACAGATGTAAATTAGGTTGAATATATGGACATTATCAATAAATTATCATTGGATGTATGTAAAATTAACCTTACAAATATATAAAATCTCCTAATATTTCTATATATAACATCATACTCATCTTCATCAGTGAAAGATATAAATACCTAAAATTCTGCAGAATCATTCTCAATATGGTAAAACTCAACAACATCAACCTCGGTTACAAACTCTAGAGAACTCAACATGACTCAAAAGGTGGTTATCAAAGATATTTTGATATATTCTAATCATATAAAATTGTTAACATGGATGTTACATGGGCTAGTTGTTTCAAAATATCATACTTTTGGTAATCATGCCTATGTTTTAAAGCATGGTAATGTGTTTTTGGAGGTTCCTTATAAGTTGATTCTTTTGATGGAGATGTATCATATATTAAAGATGAAGCTAGAAATAATTCTGTTCTTCGTAAATTTGACGGATTATGTCTATCTACATACTAAGAGAGAGATGTTGTAAACTCTAATCGGTCTTCCAAGATTATCATTTCAGGGTTGATCATATCACATGTGGGATAATTTCCTTCTTCTTGCTATGCCCGCTGAAGGGATCCCCTCATAGTTTCTACCGTGTAAATGGTTTGAGCAGGGGTATAGTTAAAATTATGGTTTTTAGATTATACACATGTTCCCTTGTATCCCCTAACATGAATTCGTCCTCTAGTTCCACAATCTGTTGTGGGGAATTCAGGTTCATAACCAGAATTATAATTTTCATAATTATTTATTATGTGAATAACATTAATGGAACCAAATATCATTTCTATATATGATGAATATTCTTCTTGACAGAATAGTTATTTTTTGACATTTTTTGGGGTGGTTCCCTTCATTTTGGCATAGTTGGCATGAAATATTCCAAATTCAAGGACAACATTGGACATGACATGAAATCATCTTTTTCTAACTACTCTTTTGTTTTATGATCATGTTTACTCACTAAGGATTGTCATTTGGGAGAATGGACTTTTGATGAAGATGAAATTGTTGTAGAGGAAGTGGAAGGACCCACATTTGTTTGTCTTAACTATGTTCGTAGAATGTGATGATTTTAGTTGACTGTATTCCTAACCATCCTATCATCATTCCCTTGCGTATTTTTTCTTCTGACTTCCTGCCATCATCCTACATCCTCTGGATTCAGATCAGTAACACATGCTACATGGGGTGATGAAATTTATTGTTTCACTTGTCCAAAGTATACCATTTTTTGAAGGATGTCCTTGAAAAGAAAAAAAACTTAAATAGGATGCCCCAAAATTTGATGAATGGGGAAATAATTTAGGATATCTTTATATCCATTAATTTTCGGTTACACACACCAATAATACCTATTTAATACACCAGAGGGTTTCTACACTGAAGTACTCCACTTTTTGGGAAATATAAGCAAGGTCATGAAACCCTCCTGTGTATTACATAGGTATTAGTGGTGTTTGTAACACATCAAATTGATTTTCTACACAAATTTTAAGCAACTCTTTTTGAAGGAGTGGTAGATTCAAGGATTTTGTCAATCCATTCTATCTGGCAATGAAATATGAAAAACTTTCATTCTCTTTTTTTAATCAATATGATCAAAAACAATTTTCATCATAAACCTTGAGATGAATTGGATAATGAATTTAGGACAGAGGACTTTCCATCTAGGAATTGATCAAGACTACAAACTTGAATACAAGTCAAAGACTGGCTCATATAATGATCACATAAATAATCAAAGATTTATTGTTTCTTGTTGGGATCACAATGAGAAAAAATGGTGACAACTACTACTCCAAATCTCAAAAACCATTAATGATTTGAAATGTGTTATTCACAATGATTATGGGGAAGGGATCATATCTACCCATTCCAGGTAAGCTTTATTTTATAGTTTTTCTAGTGCACACCATTCTTCTGTATCCTACAACTGAGTTGTTAATTTCTCAATTGTATTTATAAAAATTTGGGGAAAATCAGGATGAGCCCTGTATAGGTACAGAAGATTGAGATTGAACTATCACGATTATTAGAATAACCGCTGGTGGTGTTTTTTTAAAATTTTTCTTGGATAAACCATGGAGAAAGGCCTATAAGGATGTGTTTGTTCAGTTCCAATATGTGTACCCAATGGAAGGAATTAATTATTATTACCTATATTTTCAACACACCCCTTTTTCTAAGGAGTTCCTATAGGATGTTAATAGTGAGGATCTACATATTGAAGATTTATGGAAGAAATATTTCATCCAAGTAAATCTTTATTGAGTCTCTTAAACTCCTTCATTTATTCCTCTTATAGAGAAAATCATTGTTCATGTGAAAGATATTGACCTTTTGCAGTGGAAAAGTGATACATGATCTTACCTTTACCATTACCCTTGTTATATTCCTTTCAAAGAGGTGGTAGTTGGTTACTTTATGCAATACCTTGATTCTATTTAAGCCTCTGATTTAAAGTACACACACCTCCTTCATTTGATTCATTTTGTACTGTATTATAAATATGGAATTCATCCTCATAATCCCCTGAATTGGAGTCATTTTCTGGTGGATCTTCAATAATTGTATTAATTACATTTACTGATGCATAATGCAATGATGTTATTTTGTCAGAATATCTATAATATTAGATCTTTATGTGTCCTCAATGAGACATTTTTTTCTTAAATTTTGAACTACTAAGAACTCTTTCACAGACCGTAACCGGAAGAGAAACCTTGGATTGTTTAGTTGTACATTCAATTTTTGGCTTCTCCCCTAATCAATGAAAACTAGCTTCTTGGTGAGGAAGGGACTGTAGATGTGAAAATCCAACATCCCTACAAGTTGGGGATTTTCATGTTTTTCTTCCCAAACCTATCAGACTATGTTTATTTAATTTGAAGGATAATATAAACAAGCCCCCATCCTTATAGGTTGTGGTGGATCTAGAACTATTATGGATGATATTATCGCAGATTCTGTTCTTATTTTTCAAATTCTAGTCTGAACATTGGGTTGATGCATTATCCAATAACTACTTAAATTTCCTGTTTCATAAGACCGTTGTTCTATTTTTTACATTTTTAAAATCTGATGGTCGACATCCTCTAACTAGGATGCATGCTCAATGTTATCGTATTCTTGATGAAAAATTATCTCAATTTCTTGATCTATTTGGTCCTGACATTGATGGGAGCTATTTGAGTCCTTTTCTTGATCATATCGTTTATTACATAAAAAATATTTTGATTGTATCCAAGCATGGGCTATATCATTGCATGAAATCACTTTAAGTGGGCTTTGCTGATATTTTAACAGAGTGAAATGAAATGATCCATGTTCACCCCATCCAATGATATGAAAACTATATGGGGTATCAATAATTAAATTGTGTATCCACTTTAGTGAATCGAGGCATGCACATTGATGGGCTCCCTAATGCTTATCAACCCTTGGATGTAAAAAAATGAGAGAGAGATATGTCAATTTAGTGTTTCAACCCTTATATTACCTTTACAAGGCAATGTTATTCGACATTTGGAAATACTTGGGCTTTTAGTTTATTAACTATTTTCCATATGTTGATTTGGATATGAGGAATGCAATCTTCTTCCATCAATTCTAGAATATTTTATTGAGAGGTTTTTAAAGGCGATAATATGACTACTATTTCACCTTTATCTAGTTTTATTCTCCTATTCAACATATCCTCATTATCTTTTGCAAGAGGTTTCTCAAATTGGTCTGCCCAGAGTGGATGCTTCTTTATTATTTTATTTCAAAAAATAGAATCAACAGTTTTTTCCAATTCTACAGGAAAAGTCAAATGACACAAAGGAGGATTGAATAATGACCTTCACCTTAGGATGCCTTCTGGATGAGAATATATTTCACATGTTAGTAATAAGTCATCAGACATTATTGGAATTATGTTGGAATGTGCCATGAGATTAGAGTTCTTTCTCATCACTACATTGTCAATTATAGAATTATTTTTATAATGTGAAAAAACCATTTTGGGGAAAAATTTAGCAGCGAATTCCATCATGTGTAGAACATGAATGGTGGATTATAGAAAGGAAAAAAATAATCTTGCTCCATAGTCTTCTATCCACATGGAGGGTTTCCTTGGATCTCATCCTAGGATAAGTTCTCTAGATATACTGAATTTTGATGAAGAAAGCCTTCATGAAAAGGTATCTAATTGGAAACATTAGAATTACTGATACTAATCTATTACTTTTTCAATGGGAGGGTAGGATATTTAGCAGCAACAGATAAATATATGTGGGATTAATGAACTCTAGAATTTAGAGGAGCCAGATCACTTATTGACTCTTGATTTCCCAACTGTTCATTGAAATACTTCTTCTTAGATTCTCTTTTACACATTGTTGGGTCCACTTGCTGAGAGAAGTGGTTATCATGGGTAGGTTTGTGTTATTTCCTCGGAGTGGTCATCAGAATGGGACAATTATCACTTATTTAGAAGGGGTGTATGTTTCCAATCTGGTTGTCCGTGTGATGTGGGGAAAATTCCCCATAAACCTCCTAGACTCGAAAAGAGATATATATCTACTACAGGATGGAATACTGATGATTCATCCCGTGTGTGGGGATAGAAATATATGTTTGTCTCTCTGGTATATCTGAATTTGCTATAATAATATTCTGGTAGGCTTCTAGAATATGGGTAGGAATTTGTGACTTTCCATTCACCATTGAAAAAATGTGTTTGGTGACTTCCGGTACCAGAATGAGAATATAGGTCCATTATTTACCTGAAGTAAGTGTATGGGCCTACTTTGGTCCTTCCTTTCCTATTAGTGTATACTTATAGTACTCTTGTATGGGGGTAGAGAATTGAATCTGCCCAAGATTTATCATGGGGGATTTCCAATAGAACTCTCCATGTGCTCCCAAATAATACTATTGGAAAGCCTAATGGATGTTAGCCGATTTATGTGCTTGTAGGATATTTTTATCCAAGCATTTTTGATGGACTTATTTTGATGATGACAAATGAGAATTCATGCATGGTTGGTGAGTGAATGATGGTGTATGTTCCTACTTTCCAGTTGTCACCATATTAGATTTGTGAACCTTTATGAATGCATCCATTGAGTCTGGTGATTGGTTGATAGTATTTAATCGGGTGTATGTGTATGATAAGGGTTCTCTATTGGGATTAAATGGAGGTATTCGTTGTGAGACGCCTAACGAGTTAGCTGGTTGGTAGAATTAGGGTGGATGGGTGTTTGTGCCAATTTTTTGTTTCCCATGAAGTTATGTTTATGGACTTCTCTATAGGGGGAAAAGTTAAAAACCTTCTGCATATAGGCCATATGTTTTCCCCATAAGATCATCTTGTTTGCTCGGGTCTAAGGGACCTAGGCCAAATAACCAAAGGAAACACCCCCATCAGGATGGGTATCCACTACCGCACGATTCTATTAGCGAATAATTTTTGTGGGATGCCTCAGGAAGGACCCTTGTTTCTTCAATTTGATCCCATGATTGACCCCTTGATCCAATCCCCTTTAGTATGGGAGGGACTAGTTATTGTTTTTTTGGATAAGGACATAAAATGGTTGAGGACAGTGGTTGGCACCGTCACCTTCTTGACCACCGGTCATCGCCGATCGAATGATTAGGGGTTTTTCTTAACTTGGGGAGCCTGTCGGGAAGCCTCTAAGGATGATATAGTATTTTGTTGATAGTATTCTATAACCAATACATTAGATAACTAGTTTTGAAGATACTGATTTTTTGATGAAATCTTTTCTGCGGACAAGGATCCAGCTTGTGCAGCTGTCAAGGCATTCATGGGTGTAAATATGGAGGAAGCCACATGGTGTGACGGGAGTTCTGAGAAAACTAATAAATTAAAGCAATGAACTCCATTAATTAAATTTATTATATATGTACACATGTGTTATTAGTTCCTTTATCTTTCCTTCCTTTTTCAATTGATAGGGGCATGACCGATGGGTAACATTATTAACATGGTATTGAATTTATGTCGGGTTCACCATTCTTTATTTTCATCTCCCTTGGAATTTGTGTTTTATTTAGGAATCACTATATCTAGGTGGTTTCCATTGTACTAATTTATGGAACCTGAAACATGCAATGGTTGTTTATCCAAAGAAACAAGCCTTCCAAAGACTTAAATTCATTAGGATTAGACTTACGATATGTAAGAACATAAATTGGTTGAGAGGATTGATGTGTAGACTCATCACACCCCTTTTGGGGGAATTATTTCATAATATGGGACACTTTTATAGATTTAAGATATTATCATGAATCCTTATTAATTAACGAATTATAACATAGGTTTCCCTTGAAATTTGAAACGAATTATTAGCATGTTTTAATTCTTGAGTTATCCATATATATTTTAGGTTC
Organism: Viscum album; assembly: GCA_963277665.1. Classification (NCBI taxonomy): domain Eukaryota; kingdom Viridiplantae; phylum Streptophyta; class Magnoliopsida; order Santalales; family Viscaceae; genus Viscum; species Viscum album. Next base: position 1,464,133,600 of record OY728135.1, on the reverse strand, counting down.
AACATTTATGGAAAAATATGTATGTATTATAGATTCTCTATCAATGGTATCCTCTCATATACTATTTATAGATTCTATTAACCATTATTACGATAATATTTATTTAATCCAATTAGTGGGGAACTCTAGAAATTATTTTTGTTCAGGGAGATGAATATTTATTTTGATGTTGGGATCAAACCCTTAAATGGGATACCTAGGTTCCTTGTAAAAGGAATCAGAACCCTGATATTTTAGTGCCACATAATGGGACACATCATACCTTTTATGATCATTTGATAAGGAACTAACTCTATAGTTTAATTTCATATGGTAAGGACATCTAAAAAGAAGGTAATTAGTAAAAGCTTGGTGTATGACTTCTTCCTAATCTTCCCATGAATCCAATAAAGGATATGAATTTCCAATTAGGATTAGACCCCTTTTGAAATTTGTCCCATAAAGGAAAAGGATTAATTAGATTGTTGGGTTTGAACCTCAAGGATTCTTTCTACATATCTAGTTTTGATGAGAATACAATCCCATGTAGTTCAGGATATCTCACAGAGGTGTATGATTATTTAAGTGAAATATGTTGGGGATTACTCCTAAAGAGGATTCCATGATTAAGTAAATTAGGGATGGATTCCTGAAGAGGATACCTAGTGAGATTAGGTCCTGATGTAGGTTTCTTACATATCCCAATTATGGTGGGAACCGGAGTTATTGTAGTTAATTTTGTGTGGATTGTGTGCGTGTTATAATCATCATAATTCTATATGATCGAATGAGTTATTATCGGTGTGAGAAAAAAGAGGATGTCAATGATTCATCAAACAAAACAATCTACCTTCCAGTTATGGGATAGGGTGTGCGTATGATGTAATAAGCTGAGACGAAGGTGGGTGACAGCATGGAGTGATGAACCTTTAAATGTGGGATGACATTGGAAGTCATGTGGCCCAGCTCTCGGAAGATTAGGGTCTTACCTCAGTGGAAGTTCACTAATTGAATCCCATGAGAGGAGGGAGACTTTTTCTTTGATTTTATTGAAAACAAGTGTGACCCTCACTCCCCTTATTGGGAATCGGTGGCTCTGAGTCTTAGAGATGAGAAGGGGAGGTCAGAGTCCCATTTCAAAAATCTATGACAAGAAACAACCCAACATTATCTCAAGTGCAATATAAGTCCCCAGCCTTAAACCTTACTTAATATTGAATTAAATGAATAATTCACATTAAGGATATTTTCAGGTTTAGAGTTTTAGAGAATTAGAACATAACTATTACATCTTAAAAGATTACAAAGTAGACACTTCTACTAAGTCTCCATAAAATAAAAACTCTTAAAAAGAAAGATGTCTAGATTCCATGTTTTAGATAGCATGAAATTCCCTTGATCCCATCCTTGACCTTATTACACTTTAAGTCCTGTGAAAAACATTTCGAAAAACTTGGGGTGAGCATAAAAAGCTCAGTAAGGGATACACAAAGAATGAAAACTGTTAGTTTTTCAAAATCAAGTAAACCATGAATACTCTATCTAAGTAATACCTTCACCTTCATGAAGTAGTAAAACTCTTCACTGAATAAAGTATCATTACTTAACTTTTTGTAACCAAAGTATTACCATAAAACTCATATAAAGAACACATAGAATATATAAAGGTAACTTGGGACATAAACATACTTAAGTGGAATAACCATACGGTTGACTTCCACACATATCACTTAATGGAATAGCCATACGGCCAATTTCCATACATACTTAATGGAATAGCCATACGGCCGACTTCCATACCCAATAGGTGTAGGACAAGTGTCATGGTGTTTTCACATTCTTATAATACCATTTTTACCTTAAACTACACTAATTACCTCTAATCGTGATTAATGAAAAAAAGTTACTTTTCACCAAAAAATTATTTTAATCTCATTGAACCACATTTTACTTCTTAATGACAACCATGTATGTCGGATTTTCAAAATTCAATACACATTAGTGGTAAACTTTCATTTAACTATAAAAATCCGTTTGCTTGATTACCACTTAATGGTTTCACTATTCATCAAAAATTGAAGTTTTTCAGAAAATTACCAAAAATTCACCCTAAGCTATATTTGATATTCCGAATTCAAAAATAAAGTCCATTTTACAAAATTCAAAGCATATAAGTCAAATTAATTAATTTAATAATTAATTCCCGTTGTCATGACAAATAGCGTGTTTTTGTGAAACAATAAGTATCAAAAGATTGACACCAGTTTAAGTCCAATTTCAAAGTGAAATTGATTCCAATGACCACCATTGGATTAACTGGTAAAAATATTTTCTAATTTCACTTAAAACCAATTAAAATAATAATCTAATCATATAAATAATTTAGATTAAAAAGAGGTTTTGAATTAAAATACAACATTTTACACTATTCATAAAAAAAATGAACTTTATCAGGAAGGTACCAAAAATTTACACAAAGTAAATGTTGATGTCCCGATTCTAAAGAAGAGTTATATTTGGTCCAAAATAAAGTATAAGAGTGATCAAAACTATATTTAATGATGGTTCACCATTAAAAGGTGATAAGTGAACCTTTAGTGAAAATTAGAGTATATATGCCCTAAAATTGAACTCTTTCCGTATTTTAAGCTTTTATCTTTTATTGGGTAAATGTATAAACATTTTAAAACATATCTAATCATATTTTAGTTATTTCTATCCATTCCCGCCAGTACAACGGATACTTGTTAACTAACATTTAAAATAATATTATTTTATTACTAGTGTGCTACGTAAGTTTCAAAGAAACTCATCGTTGCGTATCGGGTACGCTATCGAACATAGAAACCCCTTTAAAATAAAATTAATATTTAATTCGTAAATATTAATAAATATGAAAATTCTTTATTCTTTATTTACCTTGGATGTTACATCCTTCCCCCCTTTTTGGAATTGCGTCCTCGCAATTTTATTCACTTATCAAAATAAGTGGGGGTATTTATCCCTCATAGCATTTTCAGATTCCCACATTGCCTCTTCAATCACATGGTTTTTCCACAAAACCTTTACCTGATGAATCACCTTATTCCGTAACACTTGCTCCCTGTGGTCAAGAATCCGGACCGGTTGTTCCTCATAAGATAGGTTCTCTTCCAGCTAAACTACCTCTCGGCTCAATACATGAGATGGATCTGGCATATACTTTCTCAACATCGAAACGTGAAAAACATTGTGTACCTGAGATAAACTCGGAGGTAAAGCCACTCGGTATGAAACTGATCCAACTCTTTCCAGAATTTCGTATGGTCCAACGAACCTTGGACTCAACTTTCCTTTCTTACCAAATCTCATCACACTTTTCCAAGGAGAAACCTTGAGAAAAACATGATCACCTACCTCGAAAGATAGATCCTTCCTCCGGTTATCCGCATAACTCTTCTGCCTGCTCTGAGCTGTTCTCATGTGCTTCTGAATCAGCTGAACTTTTTCTGCCAACTCTTCTACCAATTCTCGTCCCATCAACTTCCTTTCACCAACTTCATCCCAGAAAGCTGGAGTTCGACACCACTTCCCATATAATGCCTAAAATGGTGCCATCTGTATACTGGAATAAAAACTGTTATTAAAAGAAAATTCAACCAAAGAAAGATGTTGGTCCCAACTTCCCTGATAATCCATAGAACAAGCTCGTAGCATATCCTCCAATGTCTGGATTGTTCGTTCTGACTGCCCATCTGATTGAGGATGAAAAGCTGTACTAAAATTTAATTCAGTACCCAACGACTTCTGAAAGACTTTCCAAAATTTAAAAGTAAACCTGGGATCACGATCCGATACAATGGAGAGAGGAACTCCATGTAACCTGACTATCTCTTTAAGATACAGATGGGAAAGTTGATCAAGAGAGAAGGTATCTCGTATAGAAAGGAAATGAGCAGATTTGGTCAAGCGATCAACAATAACCCAGATTGCATTATTACCTCGAGATGCCCTCGGTAATCCCACAATAAAGTCCATGGATATGTTTTCCCATTTCCACTCTGGCACTGGTAAAGGCTGAAGCTTCCCTTTCGGTAACTGTTGCTCTGCTTTAACCTGTTGACATGTCAAACACTTCACAGTAAAATCAGCAATGTCTCTTTTCATTCCATCCCACCAGTAATACTCCCGTAGATCTCTGTACATCTTAGTACTGCCAAGATGAACTGAAAACAGGGAACTATGAGCCTCACATAACAACTCATTCTTCAACTGTGAATCACAAGGAACACATAACCTCTTCACAAACCTCAAAACACAAACACAAACTTATCCAAGAACTCATGGAAAATTTTATTCATAAGGTCCATGAATACAGAAGGTGCATTGGTTAACCCAAAAGGCATAACTACAAATTCATAATGGCCATATCTAGTACGGAACGCAGTCTTCGGAACGTCTGCTTCTTTTACTTTCAACTAATGGTACCCTGACCTCAAGTCAATCTTTGAAAAATACTGAGCTCCCTGGAGCTGATACCACTTCATTCGATGTCCCAACATCTGCTGAAGTTGTTGCAAAGGATTTTACCACCCCTTTCTGCTTGTAGTCTAACTGCATTCCCCCAGTTGAGTTCTTCGTTGGACACTCGTTTTCATAATGACCCATTTCATTACACTTAAAACATCTTACTGTTGTCTTTTCATTTCCTGCTTGATCATCATCCTTACAGTTACGAGCAATATGACCAGACTTACCACACCTAAAGCACTTACCAGACTTGGATAAACATTCTACAGGATGCATTTTACCACACTTCTCACAGGATGGATATTTGGTTTTCTTACCTACTTTCTTCTTTGATGAATTCTTCCCCTTTTCCTGCCAACTAGACCTCTTATTCTGTTGTTTGTCATAGGACACCTGATCATCGGCAAACTCCATTTCTACCTTCTCTGCACATCGAACAAGTTTTTCATAACTTTTGAATTCACGAGAAGTAAAGCCCTTCGATACTTTGGCTTTAACCCAGAGTAAAAACGGTTTATTTTACTATCAATATCTCGTATGAAGTTTGGAGCATACCTTGCCAATCGAGTGAACTTTTCTTCATAAGCAGCCACTGAATCATCCTCCTGCCTCAATTCTAGGAACTGTTTTTCCATCCTAAGATGAACCACCTTAGGAAAATATTTCTCAAGAAACATACCTTTGAATTCGTCCTAGTGAAGATCCTCAATCTCAACACTATCCCTTATATTTTTCACCATCGACCACCACTTATCAGATTCACCTTCAAAACGGTAAACAGCAAGACTAACCTTTTGATGTTCTGAACACCCCATGACATCAAAAATCTTCTCCAGTGCTTTAATCCACCCTTCAGCTGCACAGGGTCAGATGATCCTCTGAATGATGGGGGATGTTGCCTCATGAAATGTTCCACCACTGACATGTTCCTCTGCGGTTGATCTGGCTGATCTCGTGCATGGATACCACCACCATTTATAGCCTGAGTCAACTGTGCCATCACTGCAACAAACTGTTCAGTTCCGATTCCGACCATCTCAGGTTGCTGATTTGGAAGGTTATCTTCATCCTGATGTCGTCCCAACATAGCTGCTTTGTTTCCTCTGCGGAAAACCATTCTGAACACAGAAATATCTTAGGCGAAGAAACATGGTAATCCGTAAATGCTATATCATTTCAATCATATTATAATTTAACACTTTTCTAACTCCTAAAGTTGTCTAAACCTCCCTTTGATACCAACTATAAGGCCTCAGCCTTAAACCTTACTTAATATTGAATTAAATGAATAATTCACATTGAGGATCTTTTCAGGTTTAGAGTTTTAGAGAATTAGAACATAACTATTACATATTAAAAGATTACAAAGTAGACACTTCTACTAAGTCTCCATAAAATAAAAACTCTTAAAAAGAAAGATGTCTAGATTCCATGTTTTAGATAGCATGAAATTCCCTTGATCCCATCCTTGACCTTATTCCACTTTAATTCCTGTGAAAAACATTTCGAAAAACTTGGGGTGAGCATAAAAAGCTCAGTAAGGGATACACAAAGAATGAAAACTGTTAGTTTTTCAAAATCAAGTAAACAATGTATACTCTATCTAAGTAATACCTTCACCTTCATGAAGTAGTAAAACTCTTCACTGAATAAAGTATCATTACTTAACTTTTGTAACCAAAGGATTACCATAAAACCCATATAAAGAACACATAGAATATATAAAGGTAACTTGGGACATAAACATACTTAAGTGAAATAACCATACGGTTGACTTCCACACATATCACTTAATGGAATAGCCATACAGCCAATTTCCATACATACTTAATGGAATAGCCATACGGCCGACTTCCATACCCAATAGTTGTAGGACAAGTGTCATGGTGTTTTCACATTCTTATAATACCATTTTTACCTTAAACAACACTAATTACCTCTAATCGTGATTAATGAAAAAAAGTTACTATTCACCAAAAAATTATTTTAATCTCATTGAACCACATTTTACTTCTTAATGACAACCATGTATGTCAGATTTTCAAAATTCAATACACATTAGTGGTAAACTTTCATTTTACTGAAAAATCAGTTTGCTTGATTACCACTTAGTGGTTTCACTATTCATCAAAAATTGATGTTTTTCAGAAAATTACCAAAAAATTCACCCTAATCTATATTTGATATTCCGAATTCAAAAATGAAGTCCATTTTACAAAATTCAAAACATATAAGTCAAATTAATTAATTTGATAATTAATTCCCGTTGTCCTGACAAATAGCGTGTTTTTGTGAAACAATAAGTATCAAAAGATTGACACGAGTTTAAGTCCAATTTCAAAGTGAAATTGATTCCAATGACCACCATTGAATTAACTGGTAAAAATATTATCTAATTTCACTTAAAACCAATTAAAATAATAATCTAATCATATAAATAATTTAGATTAAAAAGATGTTTTGAATTAAAATACAACATTTTACACTATTCATAAAAAAATGAACTTTATTAGAAAGGTACCAAAAATTTACACAAAGTAAATTTTGATGTCCCGATTCTAAAGAAGAGTTATATTTGGTCCAAAATAAAGTATAAGAGTGATCAAAACTATATTTAATGACGGTTCACTATTAAAAGTTGATAAGTGAACCTTTAGTGAAAATTAGAGTATATATGCCCTAAAATTGAACTCTTTCCGTATTTTAAGCTTTTATCTTTTATTGGGTAAATGTATAAACATTTAAAAACATATCTAATCATATTTCAGTTATTTCTATCCATTCCCGCCAGTACAACGGCTACTTGTTAACTAACATTTAAAATAATATTATTTTATTACTAGTGTGCTACGTAAGTTTCAAAGAAACTCATCGTTGCGGATCAGGTACGCTATCGAACATAGCAACCCCTTTAAAATAAAATTAATATTTAATTCGTAAATATTAATAAATATGAAAATTATTTATTCTTTATTTACCTGGGATGTTACATGCAAAGATCAATGTGACTATAGATATACAATCCTAAAAACATCACAATGTTCCTAAATCCATTAAAAGATGAATGTGCGAAATATCTGACTCTAATTATACCAGCCCCAATAGATGACTCACTGATCTTCCCTTCCCAAAGGTTTGATAATTCAGGAGGTTTTTTTGGAGGTTTAAACTTAGTCCCTTTAAGATAATGGAACCATGGATGGAGATACCCAACCATGAGTGGAATTTAAGAGGTTTTAAAATGTGATAGGCATATGCCTTGAGCGCAGCTATATAGCGTATCCATACCATAAATGTATGTCATGTAGGTACAATATGAATATATGTGTTCCATGAAGTTATTAGTGATGACTAAAAAATATTTATTAACATAAGAGAACAAAGAAAATGAAAACTTCAATCATTCAATGGATTTTAAATGTGATTATCCAATCCAACTATCTATTTTATCATGTTTTTAGAGAACTGATGGAGAAAATTTTGTGGATATGGGTGAAATAGAAACGTAAGGGGATCTTTAATAGTTCTTCCAACATTTTTCAATTGACAAATGAGGAGCCCAAGAATGATTTTTATTTTCAAAAAGGGGAGTAGTTTGAAAGGAGTTACTCTATATAAGTTGGCCATGTAGTAACTTTGTGTAGGGGTATATAAAAAATCATTTCATATAGATCTATCATGTAGGTCCTATACTTAGTTCTTTCGCATAGCCCCTTTGGGTAGATCTCCTATAAATTGTATGCATTTGACTTATTTTAGCTTTTTCTTGAGACTTTAGCATATCCAGATGACATCTTCATAATCTATTGTCTTAATAAGTGGTTATAATATTATTAAAGGATGAAAAAAATTGAGTAAAGGAACCTTGTAAATATCAAGATTAAGGCTCAATTCATAGAACTAATGTCTATCATTGAGTTCATGGTTATATAGAAAGACATATCATACAATTCTCTTCATGGAAGACCTCAGATTCACAACCATGTGTTGGTTACATTAATATTCATCCAATTTTGGAATTTAATTATTAATTGAAGGGTATAAACCCTATATGCTGATAGTTCTTCCTTTGATTTGTGAAAATCCTTATACACTGAAGAAATTTTATGAAAATGTGATGAAAAATAAGCAATGGTGGCAGGTGAAATATAGGTCACTACTCCCAAATTCCAACAAATAATACCTGTATATTCTCAGAACAACCCTATTAGTTAATATTTATTTTCCATATAAATGATCAGGCCAGTAGACACAATCCTAGAGAGCTTCTATGAGTAATAAAATTAAATGGCATGTGTCTATATGATAATGATCACTCTAGGGGAAGTATGTTCATCAATGTAAAACCATACTAATGACATGATAGGATATGATAATTCATTTGTGACATTATATGAAATTAAAAAGTCCCCCATGTCACTCTTTACTACGCAAGATTTCATTGCCACTCCTTCCACTAATAGTAGTAATATTTAAAAAATAAATCACTCGAATCCCCCATAATAACACTAGCAGTTTGGAATGTTAATTTATATCTTTGTGGAATCTCCAACCTTGATAGGAACAAATATTCTCATGAATTATCCACCATTAATTAGGATTCCCTTATAGAAAAAGATATTTAATATAGTGTATTACCTTAAGAAAACCCACCCATATTTGATTAAAGAATATACACAAACATCTACGAGCTCAAGAAGGTGGATAGAGGAATAGAGATGGCATGTATCACGTGTTGATCAATGAAAATATTCCACTAGAAGATAATGAAATTTATATTTCAATTTTAAAAATGAATCGATATGTATTCTCTAGGAATTATACAAATAATATGGATATGATCCCTTATTTGGTTACTCATCATCTAGGCCTACCACATTACCATAAAATTTTCAATAATAATTCTTAGAGGATGAAACCCTCCCATGCTACTGTGGTAGAATATGAAGTTAAAAAATTGATCAAAACCATATTTTCCATAAAGTAATAGTACCCAAAATAACATTTTATCATCATTCCCATTAATGAAATAATGGGACGATTGGGTCACACATCAATTTTAGGGACCTTAATCGAAACTCCATAATGGATAATTTATGAGTATAGATCAAGAAACTATTGATCTTTGAGACTCCTAGATTCCATGAAATTATATTATGGATGGGTATTTAGGATAAAATCAGATCTAAATGGGAAATTATCATGAGGAATCCACGAAATTAAGCGGTTCTTAAGAGATATTTTCTACCATCACATTCCCTTAATCTAAATGAATTCCAACATAGCATATCAAAGAACAATTCATTGCATCTATAAAAACATATTGGGATGAATAATAGAGTTATACGTTGATTTCCTCATGGTTAAATCTTGATAGTGATGTGGTAATCTCACTAATTTTCAATAAAAATACAAATCAAATTTGCAACAATGTTTGAATATGATCCCTATTAAATTATTTTTTAGAGTAAATTATAGGAAATGCTTTGTCTTTGTGGTGCTCCACTATGGATTCATGGCAAAAAAAACTAGTTTTATCATGGAAATTCCTCCTCATTATATCAATAAAGTATTGAGAGATATCTAAGGTAACCCTTCCAATATTAGTTTTATCATAAGAATATTATTTGAAAAATAATCACATTTATTATGTTGATGGAGATGGTATTCACCTATTTGTGTGATGAGTACACATAATATTCTTTAAATAAAATTAAATTGTACACGTTTCATCTAATCATCATAATGTTGCTGGTAAAAGTAAATATATTTACCATATTTGTGTCCCCCATGGAATTATCACTCGACACCATCCACAAATAGGAAAATGATTTAGGGAATGAAAATATATCTACTATCTTATTTGAATATTTCATCAAACTAAGACTCGATATTTTGAAATGAAGAATAAATAAATCAATCACATATTCATAGTAAAAAAAGTTGATTCATTAATTTAATTATCATAAATACTATAGATACTCTTGTATTGAACCACTCATATATATTTTTTGTATCCCTACATTAACTAGAAATTGTGCCTGATGGGAGTATTTTCTTTAATAGTAGGACATTAAATTCATGCCAATGGAGATAATAAAAGGGAAGAGCGAGATGATTTCCTCATAGTATATCCTACCCTAAAACAAAATATACTAGAATACCAACATCCAAATAGGTAAATGTTTTATGACCATGACACTCCCCAAACATAGGAGATGTATTATGAAAGTGCTTCTTAATTTATATGTGGTAAAAAATTGAATACTCCACATTCTACAAAGATGGTCTTGGAATTGTGATTGGTTTCCCATATAAGGAAAATTTTCCATATTCTTTCTCATTTTGTTAAGGATCCAATGATAATTAGGAATAATACAAATCCATTATCATAGGATTACAGATAGAATTTATACTATAGATAACATATATGAATTTTAATGGAAACTGACATCATATGATCAAAATGATCAATGAGAAATATGATATCAATATAGAATAATTGGACCCTCTCATCGATTATGTCTATGGATTGATTGTGTAATTCTCTTATTAACAAACATTGAATCACATTATATGATCAATGATTTCCCAGGTTGATGTGTTGGCTAATATATCCACAGTTCTAACCAACCTCGTTCTGGATATGGTTATCTTCACCATTACACATTAAAGGGTAGATACACCTAACATCATCTATTTCATTGGGGAAATTAATTTCATTAATACTTCTTGAAAGAATCACGAGATAAAATCCATGACTTGAGGGATGCATCCCACGATAGATTACCTATAAAATGGGACCCTCTATAGGGTTGGCCAAATGAGAACATAATTGATGTTAGGAACTAAACTTGAACATTTGAGATCGACCATATTATAAAAACCCCTGTAAAATGAGTCTTTAAATGAGTAATCCATATATGAATCACAAAAGGAATGAATCCCATATTTATAAATGATGTCCATGTAGGATCATGTAGCACTCTCCATTCTAGAACTAGTCTCATGCAAAAAAAAGAACAATTATTAATAATAGAAGATGATGATCCATGACTTCATGGAATTCACAAAGGAGCTTTACACATTTCAAATTAACCAATAATTTATCCATCACCCAAATAATTTCTAAGCCTTCTTAAATATTATTATAATTTTTTAAGGGTAATTGACATTTTGGGGAATATCACCCAACTAGAACTAAATGTTTTAAGTAAATCATGACATATATCAACTATTTTTTAAAATATTTAGGTCTATAACCCTTATGGAAGTTTGAAAAAAAGAGTATCAGAGACATCTCTAAGACCAATATTATCACTACATTCATCATCCTTCGTATAATAATGATGGATGTGGAAACAAATTTTATTCATATTAGTTGAATATTTTGTATCTGTTGTAGATAAATGTGTCCATCCATTTTTCCCACTATCACATAATGAGAAATGGACATATAGAGGATTTCACTATTGTTCTATAAAATTTACTCAAGATTGTTTTGAAAAAATAAATTTTTTCTTTATTGGGTATGTTAATGGAGGATTTATGATCCTATTGTACCACCACCCATTTTATTGCGTAGTTTATGGTACATAGATAATGCTAGTAATTGATTTATGGTTTCTCTTACTCTGAACATCTATCTTTGGACTTCTATCATATGAAGTATATTCAATGAATTTTATTGATGAGTTATAATGACTCAATTAGAAATCATCACATATAGTACACACCCCCTAAGTCCATTAAAATCATATTAGATGATCCTTTAAAAATGATCTTCTTTTTTAATTCCTCCTAGGATAACAGTAATTACATTATAAAAAACAATGCTACCATAGAAGAAACCCAAAACTATGAACCCATGTCGGATGGGCCTTACATCATAAATAAACTCTATTCAAATGGGGCATTATAATTTACTACTTTGGATAGGGAATTAATTACACCCCCTCCAACTTGAGGTTTTTATGAAGTACTCTATGAAACAAACTTCATCAAAATTAAGTCTTGGAGGGATGAATTTCAATTACACAACATTCCACATCCCTACCCCATATAATTTAATGGAATGTATGATAACATCAATTCATGAAATGACACATCACATAATACATATTTCTCACATGATGTTAAATTGTGAAAACCCTAATGTCTTGAATAAAGAATTCAATGTATCAAACATCCCATGTCCTAGTTGTAATACCTAAAAATTCATAACACGTGTTAACATTTTGGGGGATCCCTTCCCTCTAACGTATGATCTAGATCAATGCAAAAGGATATCTATGTATGGATTTTACTAGATCATTAATTTATTAATACTATAATAACACATGAAAACATTGGTGTCTCACCTGAACATGTCTTAGAAACCTCACCCATTGGTTTTCCTTCATTTTAAACATAATTAATAATTTCCCAGTCCCCAATTGACAATAATATAATCATAAGGGATTATAATCTAAAACTACATTTTAATTTATTCCAATCACCATAGGATACATATTGACCACTACGACCCTAATCCCAGGCCAATCTGTAATTTTAAAAAAATTAACCTGCCCCTGCATATGGCTCACACCTTTATAGGGTATTATCAATATGTTAACTATGTGGGGACTGATTCTTATTATCACCTGATATATAGTTCTACCTAAATATAAAATCTTTATCCCATTCAACATATAAAAGGTGAGAAAAAATTCCACTATCCATGCATATGGGAAAGTCATGTGCGAGGATCATTCTTTATAAGAACTACACATGGCTTGATTACAATCATTAAAGAATACATAGTTATATATTAATCCTCTATTTCATTCCTCAAAATTTCTTCAATCACGCAAAACTATCTACCTTGATGAGAAAAATATTTTTTTGGGGATTTCAACTCATACTGAAATGTATATGTCCCCACATATTATCAATCATGTACTTTTCCACAGCTTAATAGAATTCATAGTTGTGTTTAGTTTTTCATGCTAAGCATTACTCATTTGATCTTTGAGAACCTTGAATGTCACTATAACCAATGAGATCAAGGTGCATACTATTTAGTTATAGTTAACCATTTCCTAGTTGTATGATGTTAAATTCCATGACAAAAACATTTTCACATTCCATTAAACTAATTTAAAACATTTTAACACTAAAAAAAGATTATCCACCTAATTAATCCTTACTCTAGAATTGTAAATCTTAACCCTTCAACTCAAAAATGTTTTTAATACAAATTAGCATAGCAATTGGGGTGCTTGAATCCATCATTAGTATTAAATTCTCTATAAATAAACTTAATATCATAGATATCTGAGTCAATACTGACCATTTCATTAAGATATTATAGTTCTCTGGGACTCACATAGACCTAAAACCCACATACTCTCGGTTATTTCCCAGAGAGAGGAAAGCACCCCCCAAATAAGGAGTTATTGTACTAAATGTATTAAATGTTATATCCCACCATTATTAATGATATACTTTTACCCAATAGTTTTATTCTCATATTGACTCATATATTATCTAGATATGATTTATACATCCCATTATCCAACAATTATAGAGGATTTAGATACCCTTGTGTTACACATCTATAAATCATAACCATTTTCATATAAGGATTATAAAATTTAATTTATATATCCTTTCATTTTGGAAAAGGTATCTCTAATTATAACCCAACATCCTTGTGTTTTTAATACCTTTGGACACACACGTTTCCACTAAAAAATATTAATTTTTCCTTCTCAGGTCTAAATCACCTGGTAACATGAGTTTATATTGCCTTTTAATTTTATTGACCCTGATACCACATCCTTATGGATCTACCTTGATCTAATATGGTGATGTGTATATACTAATTATAAGGGATGCACTAGGATTTTCTAGTGAATAAATCATTTGTCAAGATCTTGTTCTGATGGGAGGCTTCAATTTCTAAACTGTCCCTGCTATGATTCATTATTGAATAACAAAATTCCAATGTTATTGTTCCTAGGGGATGTTTATAATATTGAAGGGACCCCTATAGTATTATTTTTCGAATAATCTAATAACTAATATCCTATGCTTAGGGGATATTTTGGCCCAAGGGGAAAGCCCCCTTAACTCCACGATCCATTTCTCTAATCATGCGATGTAAATACAACCAGTAATTAAATAGCCATATGTGATATATGAATTTAAATATATTATTTATTTCAAAAAAATCATAAATCCATTTGGGATCATGAATGACTCGGTGGGTTGCATAAGTATTTGTGGTAAGACCTTAAACATCACATCTACTCCAAATCATTTTCGTATAATGTTAAAATTCAAGGAACACTTTCATACCGCATGATGTAAAACTACATAGAACGGGTCATTCTTTCCCATTATATGATACTCCTTCAATAAAAACATACTATAGATGATCCATACATACATTGAAAATAATATCCCACCATCCCTATGTGGAATCTAGATCCAAATAAAGGATCATATATGTGAAATATGTGTGGTTTCATTTCTATCACAGTATGATACGAAATGATGTTAGAATCTCAAATACAAGGAATGAAATAAATATTAAAATGAATTTGACCCATTCATTCATATGGGTTAGACCTTCCTGAAGAATTTTTCATATAAATAATTTATGTGTCATTAATCCTATTACAAATGGATATGTATTAACATTAAGATATCAACTCATTGGCCAATCCTTAATACATATAAATAACCCCCACCCCCTCCATACACAAGGTTAAAAGCTCTACATTGAGTTTTATCCTAAACTATAAGTTTCTTAATTCCTCTAGTCATAATATACATAGTGATTCCTAGATCATTTCTTTTAGTCCAAGCCACCAATCATCTTTACGTTTAACTGTGTTACTCCAAAAGAGCCATATTATAATAGGGATTCTTACTCATATCAAAATTTATATTCACCAATATATTCCCCACCATGAACTCTCATACGAATCAATTGACTTCCTAGTTTACCATTTTTTCTCACATAGTGCATTCCACATTTGAGCACCGAGAACCTCTAAATCCAGTCTGACTACTATGAACAAAGTGAGTTCTATTCAATGACTGAAAACCATGATCAAGTCATATGATGTTAAAATAGATTCCAACGACCTTTTCTTTTGATGATAAATTATATAAATTAGGTCTTCAATCAAAAATTATCATCCCCTAGAATATTACGTACTAAATAATTTCAAGTTTTATACCTTCACATTGATAATATGTACAATAAACATCATCATAGACTTCATGGATTTTGTACCCTTCTTTATTATTATTGTCTACATTAGAAAAATTAATATATTTGATATATGAGATAATACAAATATATTATATGAATCGATACACTTAAATTGGTACCTAATGGATCGTTAACACACATACACATGGTACCATCTATAGAAAATGGGTAATAGGGACCGGTTGACCAATAGGGACACCACTAGGATTCACTGTTGAATAATATGATTTCTAAACGGTTATCTATAGTTTATATTTTAGTCCCATAAGAAAGGGCCCAATTAAATCTATGAGAAATTGTCTTAACTTTGTATGGTATAGTCTCTCACCTTTATTAGTGGTTGATCCTTACCCACTGGTCTTTGTCCCTCATTGACTCAAATATTTTTCTGTTAGGATGACTGGTTTCCATAACCCAACTATTCAAGTGGATTTAAAAACTCTCAATGTGTTCAATATTTGCTTCATACCCATTATCATATACAGATTATGACATTGTAACATGTTACCCCATCATTCTACATATTGCATATCCTATGATGAACAAAATTCCATGATTTGGTTAATCCCATCAGTGATACGCCATCATAACATAACATTAAACTATTTCACTAATGATAAATCTTAAAAATACCTTAAAATATTTATAGTAGGTTCTCCTATCTATCTTACCCATAAATTTATTATTGGAATGTTTTACTCACCTATATACTAGTATATGATAGGATATGTAAATGGACATTAAATAAGTATGATCTTGATTTAAAAAGATGGCCCTTTAGTTGACTATTATTTTAAGAATCACTAAGGGAATTTGAAAATGGCCTCCTCTATGTACATGAGCTAGATCTACATGGAAATAATTCTTTATGAGTATTCTGTGAATCATGATTTTTATTTTCATTTGATATATAGTGATTCCTTGGTTTCCCACTCCTGATCCCAACTATAATTTCAAAAATAATAATGGTCCATTCATTGGAGATGACCCATTCTATGATGGAAAATTTTAAAATAATAACTATGGTGTCTCTATTCTAGATCTATAATGATATATAGTGACACCTTGTTCAATTTCCTAGATCACATCCAAAAAGTTAACCACTGTCACATCATTCCTTAGTGCATGATCCTTATATATCTCTTTATGTTTTTGTCTATGGTAATGTATCGATTATGCCACTACTAAAATCCTCTCTGAATAAGATATCAATTTTCATTAATGAAATCATTGATGTTTCTAGATTATACACCCATGGGATAGTGGGTTAATTCTCTTTCAGGGGAATCATTCCCCTCTAATCTGTATATTATTTTGATCTAGGAATGTGGACCATCAAAATATCCTAATATATTTATGGATCCATTCATTTATTTATAGGATACATAGTGATTCTCAGACCATCAATCAAAAATCATATGCATGACTTTCAAAAAAATACCTTCTACATTAGTATTTAAACCTTTCAAATGATACATTACATCTCAAATGTATCTTCACCAATGTAGAAAATGATTCCCTTTTCCTATATTAATTTTCATCTTGTGCATAAAAAGTTTTTTAAATATTGGTAATAGATTGAAAAATTCTCCCTGGCTAAATACTAGTTAGATCAATTTGGGTTTATAAAAGAGAACTGTGTGTGTCTTGATTAATACATTCATATGATATATGGTGACATCAAAGATACATACAAACTAATCCTAGCCAAAAAATCAAACAAAATATGTTATTCCCCTTATAGCGTGTATTCGAGATATATATATATATATATATATATATATATGGATCTCTTTGAATGAACATACTATAGCATAGTTCATTCCCATATGAAATCAAATTGTAAAACAAAGATTTCCAAGCCACATAAGATATAATTTTTTTCATAATAACATTTACATGTGAAGGGTACCTCTAAGGATTCCATGTATAATTTCATTTTTTTCACAATTCATTACCATATGATGTTAAACTATGATGAAAAAAATCCTTACCAGGTGACATAAATCTGTTTTGGGGATTTCATAGACACATGATGGTAAACTATACAAAAATTACATCTTAATCACATAATGTAAAACAACCTGGAAAGTGTGTTTCTACTATGTGAAGTAAAAATTTGTAGAACATTATCCATCTGCACACCTAAAAAAAGGACCATTAGGTCCTAACCTACAACTACCAAATATTTTGGGGCGGATAATATTTTTCATCACCTCAATCCATAAATAAACCTCCATTAAATGGGTATATTAGGTTAGTGAAAGCCTTCCATGACCCTAATAAAGGATAAAAATACAATGATTTGACCATGTAAGAGTACGATATGTGTAAGGGCTATAGATCCATCAACCATAGGTATTTTGGACTTGTAATGTGGTCATTGAGATCCATGTCAATCAGGAAAAAGTCATTGTGGAACTCATCACCAAAGTGTGATTCGAAAACATCCTCATGATTATTCGCACAAAACATTACTCATTATTCGTGATCCTTGGTACGCGATTTAAAACATTATAATTTCCTATTCCAAAGGGTGTTAGAGTTATATTGACTATGGTAAATTAAGTAATAATTTCTTTATTCCCTAGATAATATTATCTTATAATTTAACGTTAAGCTATGTGAACCTTGATCAAAGTGGTACAACCATAAAAAGTATATCCTGAGGGTCTGAATCACATGACCTTAAACTAGTAGTGAAATAGACACAAAATTTTCAAGATGAAAACCTAAAAGGAAGTATGTAAAATGACTTTTATCTGCTCACAAACCAATTAATCTCAAGTGTTTATGACAAAATTACATCTTAAAAAAGGTTTTAATGTTTGTAGGAACATATTTTGGCCGAAGTAAAAGTCAAGGAATTATAACTACACACCTTCATCTTGGAAAAAGTTATAGAAATGATGTTTTAAATCCCCTAACTATGATAAATATTTTATAAGATGGATACCCATCATTAATATAACTCAAACCCATCATGAATATTAAATTCTCATAAAACCACATTCATGTGTATTAAGTGAGAGCCAATTCCAACCAGTTTATTTAGTTTTTATATTTATCCTAGAACCCCATAGGTTTTATTTATTACACATGGTTCATCCCTATAGTGTATTTCTAATAATGACTATTTTCTCTTGAGGGATGACATTAGGATTTTTGGTGAATACATCAAATCCTCAAATATTAATCCTGGTGGATATTTTTGTTCTGGGGTAATGTTCACCCTTAAATCCATGAGTTATTGCAGTTGTTGAGTGAGATAATAGTTTCGACATATACCATGTAGTATCCATTCCTCATTGTCCTATAAATTCCTTGTAAATTATTTCCCAATCCAACAACAAAAATATTCAAGTGTATTTGATGTATTCTATGTTACATCACCTTGTATTATACACATTCTGAAAGAAGAAATTTTTTTCTTCATTCATGAAACTTATTATGGACATCATCTCATGAATAGTAAAAAATTTATATTTGGCTCAATACTAGAAACCATAAAACAAAACTACAATAGGGGTTTTACTATGCTTCTTGGGTAGCCTTTTTCGATATCATATTTAATTTTCCAAATGAAAAAAATCTTTAAAAATATTTCACATTACATGGAATAGGGTAGGGAAACCTCTTCATGGCCATGCATGTATGCCCATATAGCCACACGCCTATGGTACCATGACCTATCAACTAGAGTAGTATCCTACATGTATGAAAGGACTTTAAATCCTATTTTGAACTAGTAGCAACACATTGGAACTCGAAGCCTTTGTTTGTTATGAGATTATCCCTAAAGTCCCTTCCCCATATCCTCATCTTTGTTTCACACCCATTAGACTATTGATTAACACAACCAATATTCCAACATTCCCAGGGGATTCTACATCCCTAATATAATGTATCTATCTAAAAACAACCTATGATACAATGATGAAGGGTGTCGAAAAACTTCATTAGTATTCACAAATTCTTTGAGATTACTTGTTGTCATAATTCATCATTAATATTAATCATTGAAAACTTATACAACAATGAAGTGTGTTGGAACACTTCAATTATATTCAACCCTCATAATTTCTACAACAAGGTTGGGTGTCATAAAAATTCATGAATATTAAATATTCAAAATATCAACATGCATACCGGGTGTTATAAAACATTATGAATATTCAACTCCATTTCATTTTCTTCTGAGGTGTTATAAGGTTAGATATAGATGGCCCTAATGTAAAACAATATAAAGTCTCAGTAGTAAGACCCTAAACCTCTACAGATGAATGTCTGAGAAAGAGGAACTTAAACTACATAAATATATTGTATGATCTAGAAGACTATAAACTCCTTCAATATAAGTTATAAGCTATGAGAACATAAACTATATAAACTATAGTTCCATTCTAGAACACCATAAACTACAATGATAAAAGTTCTGATATAGAATACCATAAACTAATGAAAAAATAGTGAAAGCTAGAAGACCCAAAAATACAAGAAAAAGACTAATCTATAAGACCTAAGCCCAAAATCAATTTATAGATCTAACATGAATGTCCTAGAACAACCAATTGAATGATATGTAATGATTTTTTGTTTGATGACGCCAAATTCCTCTTAATGAAAAAGTTGTATCTTTGCTTGGTAGAAAAACACATTATGTGGTCTGCAAAAAATTTAACATTTATGTAATGAAAATGCCACAAAATAATTCAGTATGGAAGCCTTTAAATTTCATCCTAAAGAATTTCATATAAAATTTCTACAAATACTCTCCTCTAATAGTTAAGAAAAATTTTAGGATTAAAAATTATTATAGGGACCCTTATCTGGACCTAGAAAGAATAAATCTAATATATCTTTGTTAATTGACCAAGGAAGACATTAAGAAACTATATCCTAGGTCATATTTCCCAAAATTACACTTTTTAAAACCATAAAATTTAGGAATGACTGAGACAAATTCAACAATGTGGATTCTTATGCCATTAATCATTCATTGGAAATTCCCACAAAAGTTATAAAAACCCCGGTCATTATTTCACACTTATACATGATTTATTACATATACATGAATATAATAAAACCTAGAAGATCAATATTTCTAGTTTCTTTGGGGATTATTAATATTACATGACAAATTAAGACATAAAATACAACCTCTTTATTGAAGACTTCTATCACATGACCACAATATTCCTTCGTAATTATCATTTCATGGGATTACCTGAGGACATACATAAGAAAAGGGTGAGCTATAAAGGCCAATAAGGGAGTAAAAAAGGAATAAAATGAAGAATAAAATACATTTTAGGCTATGTTCATATCAATTCTGGAAAAGTGAAACATGAACATAATGGCATGATTTATCATGATTAACATAACATGGAAATGTGGTAACAACTAAAAGCACTTCATTGTTAACATAAATGAATAAGGTAAACCCCTATCGCAACATCTTGGAAAATGTCAAAAAATGAATTAGATAAACCCTTTTACAACATTATGTATCATGATACTAAACATTACCCAGCACATTATAGTGCTATTAGGGTGCACTATTCATAATAATTTCAATATCATACTTAAGTGTTACACAAAGATCATATAACATGGATTCCTTAAACATCATCATTTCTTCTATTATCGAATATATTGGAATAAGAACATTTATGTTCCATTAAAGAAGTATATTTTAATAATTTAGAATACCCTTGATAGAAAATGGGTATGGTATTCACTACCTGATGATTTAGGTATGCAAAATCACGGTGCAATTTTGGCCACAAAACAATGTCAAATGAATATTCATAAATTAGGTTGACGGGAGTGAATGGGGGTATATCATCCTTTATGAATGAAATAGACAGTAAGGGTATCATGGAACATAATATCCCAACATATGAAATGGAATTTATATGTATTATATAGAATAAATTCCTTAATGTAAATGAAAAGAGAGAAATCTCTTACGAAATTTCAGCATGGTAGAATGTGTACATGGAAGGAATTAATGAGAGATAAAGGGGAAAATAATCGTTAAAACATTAAGAGGGAAGTATGGGGGAGTTGATAAATAACACACCAACATTTTTAATTGAAAAAAAAAGGTATAAAAAACATTAAGAAACATCGATAAAAAAGAGAAAGGAAGGAATCCATTATTTGGATGTGTGATCCCAAAGGCCTGTTAAAGGATTGAGAGAGTCTTAATGGGAAATTGGGGAGACTTGGTAGGAAACTAGGGAGTGGTTTAAAATGAGAGGACGATATTGAAGGAATTTTAGTAAATATTAATGATATATTTTGCTACGTTATATATGAAAAGTAGTTGAATTCATTATTAGTTAGGTTTTGGAGACTACTCACTAAAATATTAAAAACATCAAACCAACCCAAGGTTATTTCCCTTTGTTTCTTGAAAAGGGGAGTGTAAAATATTCTTCTATAAGGACAAGGGCCTATGAAATTAAAATATTATCCTTTCATATGCGGACGATAGCCACACCCTCAAGGAAATGAATTTAAAATCATAAAATATATTATACATTTTGTAGGATTCACTAAGGCATTATATAATAAGTAAAATAAATATAAAATCAAATTATTTTAAAGTTAAAACATTTATTTAGCCGAAAAAATATTTTATAAAATTTATTACATCACTATTGGATCATTATGATGTCATAAAACACACCATATATTTATATATTATTTAATTTGTAAAAACAATTTACTATCTCAAAAAACATTGAAAAATTCATGGTTGGATAATTTTCAATTCCTGATGCCAAATATAATATTCATTTTATTTAAATAATTTTCTATATATGTGAATAAAAATCAACATTTATTGAAAAGTGATGGGTTTTGACAAAATCTATTCTAAAACATTAATCAAAATTACATCGGACATCATAAGAAATATAAAATCATTTATATATAATAAATTAAACTTGATAATAATATTTATTTAAAATATTATTTAATTCAATGATCCAATAATTCATTAAAATAAATTCTTTAAAAATAAAAATTTGGTTTTATTGTAAAAATATATAACTCTTATCAAGACGATTACCAAATCATTTATAAATAAAGAACTGATATAATCATTATTTCTAGAAATTGTTTTATAATGTTATTGATAAAATCTGTAGTTTAATATAATTTATATATTCCCAAAAGTTCCATTTTTACCCACAAAATCAACTTATTAGATTTATCATTTTCTAAGAAAGACTATTCCCATGAATCAATTAATGGAATAAGACTTTTATATATATAAAGGTGTTACAAAATAAGTAACATATACCTTAATATATAACCCCTTGTAACAACCATATAAGACCTATGGGTAAGGTGTGCAATGGTGGCAGACTCTTGAGGGGGCTCTGATAACATCACATTGATGGTAATATATATTTACCAGAACTTATCACGTAGGAAACTCTGTTTAAGATTAATAGGTTGAAACTCAACTTAGGCTTGGTCTAGAGAAGAGCCCAGTGACACTGCCTCTTTCCCAAGCTCCAAAAAATGATATTTGTATGGCTAGAGTCTAATGGATGAATAAATAACCTCATTTTTCTATGTCAAAAAGATTTTTTTAAACCTTATATTTATATTAGTCATGTGATCCCTTTTCTGGGGATAAATTATCAATGGTAATGATACATAACATTCATTTAAACAGAATAATAACAGAAAAAATTATTTCATGTATTTTCTATATTCATAAGAAATTAAATGGAAGGGAAATTTATTCATAAATGATCAGGTCGTTACAACCTTATCCCCTTAAAAAAATTTCCCTACAAAATTTCCTTTTCCTGTACTAAAACAGATGAGGGTAACTCTACCGCATTAATTCCCCTGGTTCCCATCCTCCTTTTAACTCCACCGAGAATTCCTTGAACATTTCCACAAGTGTTTGGATAGTCCACCCAAATTGGTCATCACTTTGAGGATGATAAGTTGTACTAAAGTTCATATCAGTATTCAAAGCATGCTAGAGGCTCTTTAAGAACATAAAAGTGAATATTTAATATCAATCAGATATAATATATTATGGTAAATCATGTAGCCTTACCACTTCTTTGATGTATATTCATTCCAGTTTATCCAATGAGAAATCTTCTCAAATCACCATGAAGTGTGCAGTCTTTGTAATACAATCCACCAAACCCATATAGAATTGTTTCCTTTTGATTTTTTTAGATTTTTGGTGACAAAGTACATGGTGATGTTCCCCCATTTCAATGTTTGTATGGGTAATAGTTTCATCAGCCCCTTATTCATCTACCTATCATCCTTCACTTTCTGACATACCAGACACATTGATGTACATTTAGTGATCTCCTTCTTCATTTTATTCCACCAATAATGCTCTTTGAGATCCCAATACATCATTGTGTTTCCAAGGAGTATGTAGAAATTTGAACTATGTGAATCATCCAAATGTTTATTCATTAACCCTGGATTTTATGGAACACATATTGTTGACCAAAATCACAAAATTCTTTCTTAATTAACATTGAACTCAAACGATTTGTCTTTTATGATATATTACACATTCTTGTGAATTCACACATCATCATTTTTAGAATCATTTAACCATTCCAAAAGATGCGGTTGATAAATAATTTCTAAAAGGATTGATGATGTTCCCTTCTTTATGATTCCCATGTCCATCTCCATTAAATATAATAATTTTGGATCCCTTTCAATTCTCATCAATGATAGAATCATTGGGTCCTTTCAACAAAGAGCTTCTACCACCTTGTTCTCTTTCCCATGGTGGTAATGGATTGAGTAGTTGTAATCCTTCATGAGATATAACCATCTTTGTTGGCACATCTTCATATTATTTTATGTGAATATATAATTGATAATTTTGTGATCCTTATATATTTCACACTTTTACACAAAGAGATCATGCCACCATATTTTCAATGCAATGATCACAACTCCTATCTCTAGGTTAGGCATGGGATAGTTTTACTCATTAATTTCTAACTGCCATGATGCATAGGTGATGAATTTTTCATTCTTCCTCAAGACATGGCCCAATACCATATTTGAGTCACCAATAAAGATTACAAAAATCTCCCCACATGTGGGTAGTGTGATCACCGGGGTAGTGATAGGCCTCTTATTCTACTATGTCAATATTTCTTCACAAGCATTATTCCGTGAAATCATGACTCCCTTCTCAGTAAGCTTGGTAAGAGGGATTGACAGTCGTGTGAAATTTCTCACAAATCAATTTTAATTTCTATCTAACCCCAAGAAGCTATGGATATCCATCATGGATGTTGTCCTTGTCCATCCCTCAATTTCATTTATTTTGGAATGATCCCCAGATTTACCATTTCTTAAGATGATATTCCCTACGAATAAGACTTCCTTCAACAAGAACTCAAACTTATTATACATTACATAGAGCTTCTCCAATAAAAATGTTACAGTACTTAGATTCTCCCCATGATCCTCCTTTGTTTTGTATTATATTAGAATATCATCTATAAAGAATACCATAAATCTGTCAAGATAATTTCAAAATACTCTATTCATCAATTTCATGATGATTTTTGGAGAATTAGTGAGTTCAAAAGGCATTACTATGAATTTATAGTGCCCGTAACATATTCTAAAAGCAGTTTTGGTGATATCCTCATACTTCACCCTTACTTGGTAATACCCCGACCGCTGATCTATATTGGAGAATTGTTGTGCTCCACATAGTTGATCAAACATGTGGTCAATTAATGGAAAAAGAGGATTGTTCTTTATTGGGATTTTGTTGAGCTAATGATAATCAAAGAAAAGTCACATTGACCCATCCTTCTTCTCGATGAAGAAGACCGGTGCCCTCCATGATGAAATACGTGGGCATATAAATCCATTAACCAGATTCTCATGTAGGTGATTCTTTAGAAACTCAAACTCATTAAAAGCCATTATATGTGGATTCTTTGATATGGTCAATTCCCCAGGTATAAGATCAATAAAGAATTCAACATCACCTCAAGGAGGAAGATAAGGATAATTCCTCAGGAAACACATCAATGAATTCCCATACAATAAGCATGTCTTCAAGGATGGTTCCTCCATTAAGCCCAATCATATGATAAATATAATCATTATCATTGGGAATTAATATCCATACTTTAGATGATGGTTCCAAAGAATAATCATTCTTCGGAATTCACATGAATAGAATCTAGGGTTGATTCACCTTTTGAGGATTTATTTCCCTCTCTCGACAATTTATGTTGGGTCTTTATAGGGAGAGCCAATCCATGAGAAGAATTGCACAAAATTCCACCAAGTTATGTATAATTAGGTTCTCTATGATGTTTTGTCCAAAAATTATGATATGGGAGGATTTATATTCATGGGATAAAATAATTTCCTCATTTGATGTTTTCACCGATATCAAAACATCTATGATTTATAGTGGTGTTTGGATTATTATACTAAACATTATGGATTCAAAAGAATTTGTGAACTATAATAAAAAAGTATGTTCACTATTCTTGAATGAATTACTATCATTCATGTAACCATGTCATTGTTGGTATACACTTCGATGGTAGTGATGGAAAAATATCACTTTTGATTCTTTAGAGGTTGTTGGTTTTCTCCAATTACCATTGTCTTAGGGCACTAGTTTGAAATTTCCCTAGTTCCATTCAATTGTATCAATGAACAATACACTAAGGGTTCACCAGAGCATTCTTTTCCTCATCCAATTTGGTGGGTTTCCCCAATCAATAATAATTATCTAGGTTCCCTTATCTTCCACACCTATAACATTTCCTCATCACTATAACGACCCGAAATTTTGAATAAATCTTGTTTCCTAATTTTATGTGTCATTTAATTTATTTTTATACTCAACAAAAATGTTTCATTTGATAACATGATTATAATTAAAATGAGACCGTTGAGTTTAGATGGTTATATGACCATTGGTCAATATGACCGTTGGAAACTAAACGTTTTGATTATTGTATCTAAATACAAGTAATCTTGGTTAATTATTATAGAAAGAAGATTCGATGGCCTCACCCAGTAGTCTTGGACCGATCGAAGCCCATCTAACAGAACATGGGAAGGAGGTAGCACCATTGGGCTTTGCTCTGGACCAAACCCAAGCCGAACTTCAACGTGTGAAGCTAGAACGGAATCGCCTCTGCGAGAAGTTCAAACTGATAGATATTACTACTCGTGCGATGTTAGCCGAGCCTCCCTCAGATTCTCTCACCTTAGCACACCTTACACTTAGGTCATATGATGGTGTGATAAGGGGCTATGTAAGGAGACCGTAACTGACTTGTGTAATCCTTTGTTTTAAATAAAAATTGTGATTTCTTTTTATGATGAAGTTTATGAATTTTTAAATGACCGGATAAATATAGTATGCATATTTTTGATAAATTTTAGAAAAAGGAAATTTTAAAAATGTTTATGTAAACCTTAAATAATTAAAAATTTGTAATGATTTTCAAAAAATGGTATTCTACAACTATGTTCAGTACGAAATTTAGAGTCTAATAAGATCAAATTGATTTTTGATGAATAGTAAATTATGAATAGTGATTTTATGATTAGGATTAGTAATGTGTCCAAATGGATTAGTAATCTCACTTAAAGAAAGTATTAATATAATCTAGGCACCTTGATTAAGTAATGTGATTCAATAAAATGGTTAAATAACGGTTTCATAAATTATTTTTCAAGTATTAGTTTTTCGGGTGAATAGTGTTTTTTAATTAAAAATTTAATAATAAATATTTAGAAAATTATTTTTATAAAATGGATTTCATTTTTGAACTCAGAGCGTCGATATTATGTTATGGTAATGTTTGGGGATTTTTTTGAAAAAATGAATTTTCGGTGAATAGTGTATTTATTTAAAAATTAAATTAAAAATAATTAAAAAATTATTTTTATAAAACGGAGTTCATTTTTGAAATCAGAGAATTGATATTTGGTTAAGGTGAAATTTTGGGATTTTTCTGAGAAAGTTGAATTTTCAGTGAATAGTAAAAATACACTTTTAGGGTTTCAGTATGTTTAATGATCTCATAACATTGTCATGATGATTTAATGAGATCTTTTAAGGGATGGCCGGCCAAAGGTGATGAATTATTTTATTGGGGGCCCCATGTGGCCTAAATCCATGGGAAGTACCATGGGAGGGCCCATGCTTTTGAGAAAACCACTTTTGAGGTGTCCCTTGGCCATTAATGCCTTGTCCCCTCACTTTCCCTATAAATACCAAGAAATACTCTCATCCTTTCAACTCCCCACTCTCCCCCAATGAATTTCTGGTCTCATTACCTCCCAAGGAGTCCTCCCAAGGTGCCCCCAAGCCCTCAAGGTCCGAAACTTTGAGTTTTAAGAGTTCCGTTTTAAGGTAAGGGATCCGACCTCTCTCTTTCTTTTCAAGAAATCTCTTTTATGTAATTTCTTTTTTGATCCATGTTATTATGTTAAAGTATGTTATTTTATATTAATCTTACTGCCCTTTTCATGTTCATATAAATATATATCCCCTCTTACTCTCATTATTTCGTTTTATGAAGTTTTAAGTGGCGCCGTTAGGCTGCCGAAATTTTTGTAACGAATTCTTTCTCCCTTCTCATTTTTCAAGATCTATTTTCATGTAAAGTATTTCAAGTTCCTTTTTATTATTTTGGGGTATTATCTCTAAATTTATCACACTGATATTTTATGATCATGTGATGAGAGACCCCATTTGATCTCTTCAATTCAGTATTTTGAAGTTTTAAGTGGCGCTGTTAGGCTGCCGAATTGTTAAGTGGTTCTTTCACCTTTCTCTTTTTTTAAAGTTCTAATTCCATGCCAAGTATTGAAAGTTCCTTTTTATTATGTTGGGGTATGATCTATAAATCTATCATACTGATCTTTTATTTTCATATGATTAGAGACCCTATTTTATCTCATCAATTCATTTTTGTTGAAGTTTAAGTGGCGTCGTTAGGCTGCCGAATTTCTAAGGGGTTCTTTCACCCTTCTCGTTTTCATGATCTACTTTCATGTCAAGTCTTTCAAGTTCCTTTTTATTACGTTGGGGTATTGTCTCTATATCTATCATACTGATATTTTGTGTTCATATGATGAGAGACCCTATTTGATCTCATCAATTCATTTTTGTTGAAGTTTAAGTGGCGCCGTTAGGCTGCCGAATTTCTAAGGGGTTTTTTCACCCTTCTCATCTTCAAGATCTACTTTCATGTCAAGTCTTTCAAGATCATTTTTATTATGTTGGGGTATGATATCTATATCTATCATAATTATCATTTATGTTCATATGATGAGAGACCCTATTTGATCTCTTCAATCCATTTTTGGAAGTTTTAAGTGACGCCGTTAGGCTGCCGAATTTTCATAAGAGAAATCATATTTCTGTCTTCCATTCAAGTTCTTCGTTTCATATGGTATATCATTAAAATTTCATTACCATGTTCTTAAATACTATATATTCTGTTCCCCTACTGTTTTATGTATCATTTTTGAGTGGGTGACCCATGTCCCCTCTTTTTTTAATGTTTTCTAAAACCATGTATCGTAGACGTTATGCTGCATAGTTTTCGTCTCAAAATGCCTCCCTCTTTATCTCAAAATTATTTTATGATATTAAGTGAATACTAAAATCTCTTATTTCTTCAGGGGTATTCACATATATATTTCAAAATTTTCTATTTTAAATTCTGGGATTTACATACATGAAACTCGCTTTCCCTTTTCCGTGGGTTTAAAGTGACATAAAGATCATGTCTTTAAAGCAGTTTTTAAAACATTATGATTATGAAATGAAACCCATTTATTTTATGCTATGTGGGTTTTTTATGAAATTATTGATGATGATATATGTGGCTCACATGATAATAAAGACATGTCAAGGGTGCGTCCAGATAGCGCTCCAATCCATTGGGTAAAGACTTAATCTCTAGAGATGACTTTTTATACTGATACCTTGGTGAATAACCTTGGTAATTTTTAATGACACCTTGGGGATGGACCATGGTGAAACGAAATGATGGTCAATATTAAATGTTGTATCCACATCTTCAAGTTATGAAAAATTTTATTTTTGTTATGATGTATCTCATGATTTTTTTCTCATGCCTTAAAGTTCTTTTTCATGTCCTTATTGAAGTATCTCAAGTTCACATGTAAAATGTTTCTCTTGTTTCCCTTATTGGTCCTCCTGCTCACCCTTTCTTTTGATGTATGTCCCTAGGTTATGAGATGTAGTAATGTACCTAGTATTAACTTAAGGAGAAGCCTTTCAAGTGTTTAAGAAAAATTCTTTATGTTGTTTTCATGTATTATGTTCCTTGTTTCCAAGACACTAAACCTTAAAGATCCTCAGTTTTGTAAAATGTAATGAAAGATTATGTGATAAAAAGTCGGGATGCTATAGTTGGTATCAAAGGATGGTTTAGTTATTTGTGGAAATTAGGATATGAAAACTCTAGGAAGAACCCTATAGAAATGTTTAAATATAGGAAATCTTCCTGGTATTTTGGTGAGTATTGAGTAAGGGGTTTCCAAGAAAATACATCCCTGTCTGGATACGAGTAGGTAGAGGTGGCTCTGGCACAGATGTACATTGGGGTAAAACCCAAAAACACCGCTTTGAGCTAGACTCAAACGGGAACTGGTACACAACAACAGGCCTTGCTGCACTCTTGGTTACGACACTCCCGGGGGATATGCTTTGGTAAATTCATAAACTTAGTATGAACCATTGTTAAAGGAACAAAGATAAAATAAAATAAAGATTCACATAAGAATATATGATCATGGATAACCTAGATGAGAACCTAGGGGATCACAATTTAGGGTATACTTTTCTTCTACAAGTTGTCCTTATATGCTTTATGTTCCTTTTCATGATTATTAGCTAAGTATTTAAGCCCCTAATTATACTTTCTATTCATAGTTAATGGTGGGAAATGGAAGTACATGTCCCAACAACCAATGTGATAGGAAATGCGATGATTGCCGTATTAATATGAAAGAGATGATTTGGGGATTTAAAGATGATTATTATTTTGGAAGGCGTTCACTATTTTGGGGACCCTATATGATTGAGGTAAATATATTACTATGGTATTTTCATTGAAGAGTAAGGTTGACTTATATTTTGAAGAATCGATGAATTTAAGGTGGACCTATAGTAATTTAGGTTACTTATTGGAATTATTAACCTATCTTGGGTAAAATATGTTTAGGTTAGATACTTTTGTTATAATATCTTAGGAGAGGTTGATGTTGTTTGGAGATGAACAATGAAGTTTATTTTAGAAGACTATGTTATCAAATCCTTCTTGTATTTGGGTTTCTATCTTAGTTTGGTGTATTTTGAGGAATCTTAAGGACTGTTATTTATGGAATGGTCTATGATGAACTTTGGGTAGTACCATGGAAATTTGAAGATTTAAAAGTAGTTTCCATTCCTATGGGATTCTTTTTTTTTTGATGAGTTGTTTTACCTTACCCTTTCTGTTTTTGGGATAATTTTTAAAGATAGAAGAAATAGATAGTTAATCTTTTGTGGATTATGAAGATGATTCTTGTGTTTTGATGAGACCAAGTAGTTTTGAATGCTCATAGCTTGGAGAAAAGATTAGTTTTGGGTAGAAACTTATTAAAGGATGAAACACTACATGAAGATAGGTATATTTTCTTATGTTTTTGTTTTATTTTGTAAATGAATTCCTAAAAATTATGAAAAGGAACGTAAAATAAAAACGATGTTGGTTTACGTTTCCTACTAGGTAATCAAAGACCATTTACACACATCATAAGTTTGGGATTTTCTTATGGTTACCTTTCTCCTAACCATGTTCTCTATCACTCTCCCCCATAACATGACCCTTTGTTTTTCTTCCATGTCCATGTTTTACTACATGGAATCCTAGTGTGGGTCAACTCGGGTGACCTTTGTACTTCCCTTTCTTTCTTTTAAAGTAATAATTTTACTGACTCCTTTTTTGATGTGGGACTTTCAATGAAATTTCAAAACCCAATTTTAAAAATTGAGAGGACACAATTTCTTAAGGGGGGAAGAATGTAACGTCCCGAAATTTTGAATAAATCTTGTTTCCTAATTTTATGTGTTATTTTATTTATTTTTATACTCAACAAAAATGTTTCATTTGATAACATGATTATAATTAAAATGAGACCATTGGGTTTAGACGGTTATATGACCATTGGTCAATATAACCGCTAGAAACTAAACGGTTTGATTATTGTCTCTAAATACAAGTAATCTTGGTTAATTATTATAGAAAGAAGATTCGATGGCCTCACCCAGTAGTCTGGGACCGATCGAAGCCCATCTAACAGAACTTGGGAAGGAGGTAGCACCACTGGGCTTTTCTCTGGACCAAACCCAAGACGAACTTCATCGTGTAAAGCTATAACGGAATCGCCTCTGCGAGAAGTTCAAACTGATAGAAATTACTACTCGTGCGATGTTAGCCGAGCCTCCCTCAGATTCTCTCACCTTAGCACACTTTACACTTAGGTCTTATTCTAGTGTGATATGGGGCTATGTAAGGAGACCGTAACTACCGTGGGTAATTCTTTGTTTTAAATAAAAATTGGGATTTCGTCTTATGATGAAGTTTATGAATTATTAAATGACCGGATAAATATAGTATGCATATTTTTGATAAATTTTAGAAAAAGGATATTTTAAAAATGTTTATGTAAACATTAAATAATTAAAAATGTGTAATGATTTTTAAAAAAATTTCTTCTAAAATTATGTTCAGTACAAAATTTAGATTCTAATAAGATCAACATGATTTTTGATGAATAGTATATTATGAATAGTGATTTTATGATTAGGATTAGTAATGTGTCAAAATGGATTAGTAATCTCACTTAAAGAAAGTATTAATATAATCTAGGCACATTGATTAAGTAATGTGATTCAATAAAATGGTTAAATAACGGTTTCATAAATTATTATTCAAGTATTAGTTTTTCGGGTGAATAGTGTTTTTTAATTAAAAATTTAATTAAAAATATTTAGAAAATTATTTTTATAAAATGGATTTCATTTTTGAACTCAGAGTGTCGATATTATGTTATGGTAATTTTTGGGGATTTTTTTGAAAAAATATATTTTCGGTGAATAGTGTATTTATTTAAAAATTAAATTAAAAATATTTAAAAAATTATTTTTATAAAGTGGAGTTCGTTTTTGAAATCAGATCATTGATATTTGGTTAAGGTGAAATTTTGGGGTTTTTCTGAGAAAGTTGAATTTTCAGTGAATAGTAAAAATACAGTTTTAGGGTTTCGGTATGTTTAATGATCTCATAAATGTGTCATGATGATGTCATGAGATATTTTAAGGTATGTACGGCCAAAGGTGATGAATTATTGTATTGGGGGCCCCATGTGGCCTAACTCCATGGGAATTACCATGGGAGGGCCCATGCTTTTGAGAAAACCACTTTTGAGGTGTCCCTTGGCCATTAATGCCTTGTCCCCTCACTTTCCCTATAAATACCAAGAAATCCTCACATCCTTTCGACTCCCCACTCTCCCCCAACGAATTTTTGGTCTCATTACCTCCCAAGGAGTCCTCCCAAGGTGCCCCCAAGCCCTCAAGGTCCCAACCATTGAGTTTTAAGAGTTACATTTTAAGGTAAGGGATCCGACCTCTCTCTTTCTTTTCAAGAAATCTCTTTTATGTAATTTATTTTTTTCTCCATGTTATTATGTTAAAGGATGTTATTTTATACTCCTATTACTGACCTTTTCATGTTAATATAATTATATATCCCCTCTTTCTCTCATTATTTCGTTTTATGATGTTTTAAGTGGCGTC
Source organism: Viscum album (assembly GCA_963277665.1). Classification (NCBI taxonomy): domain Eukaryota; kingdom Viridiplantae; phylum Streptophyta; class Magnoliopsida; order Santalales; family Viscaceae; genus Viscum; species Viscum album. The sequence goes on along the minus strand of OY728135.1, from coordinate 1,464,099,953 downwards.
GTTAGGCTGCTGAAGTTTTTGTAACGAATTCTTTCTCCCTTCTCATTTTTCAAGATCTATTTTCATGTAAAGTATTTCAAGTTACTTTTTATTATGTTGGGGTATGATCTCTAAATTTATCATACTGATCTTTTATGATCATGTTATTAGATATCCCATTTGATCTCTTCAATTCAGTATTTTGATGTTTTAAGTGGCGCCATTAGGCTGCCGAATATTTAAGTGGTTATTTCACCTTTCTCTTTTTTTAAAGTTCTAATTCCATGTCAAGTCTTGAAAGTTCCTTTTTATTATGTTGGGGTATGATATATAAATCTATAATACTGATATTTTATTTTCATATGATGAGATACCCTATTTGATCTCATCTATCCATTTTTGTTTAAGTTTAAGTGGCGTCGTTAGGCTGCCGAATTTCTAAGGGGTTCTTTCACCCTTCTCGTTTTCATGATCTACTTTCATGTCAAGTCTTTCAAGTTATTTTTTATTATGTTGGGGTATGATATCTATATCTATCATACTAATATTTGATGTTCATATGATGAGAGACCCTATTTGATCTCATCAATTCATTTTTGATGAAGTTTAAGTGGCGTCGTTAGGCTGCCGAATTTCTAAGGGGTTTTTTCACCCTTCTCATCTTCAAGATCTACTTTCATGTCAAGTCCTTAAAGTTACTTTTTATTATGTTTGGGTATGATCTCTATATCTATCATAATGATCATTTATTTTCATATGATGAGAGACCCAATTTGATCTCGTCAATCCATTTTTGGAAGTTTTAAGTGATGCTGTTAAGCTGCCGAATTTTCATAAGAGAAATTGTATCTCTGTCTTCCTTTCATGTTCTTCGTTTCATATGGTATATCATTCAAATTTCATTACCATGTTCTTAAATACTATATATTTTGTTCCCCTACTGTTTTATGTATCATTTTTGAGTGGGTGACCCATGTCCCCTGTTTTTTTAATGTTTTCTAAAACAATGTATCGTAGACGTTATGCTGCATAGTTTTCGTCTCAAAATGCCTCCCTCTTTATCTCAAAATTATTTTATGTTATTAAGTGAATACTCAAAGCTCTTATTTCTTCAGGGTTATTCACATATATATCAAAATGTTCTATTTTATATTCTGGGATTTACATACATGAAACCTGCTTTCCCTTTTTCGTGGGTTTAAAGTGACATAAAGATCATGTCTTTAAAGCAGTTTTTAAAAAGTTGTGATTATGAAATGAAACCCATTTCTTTTATGCTATGTGTGTTGTTTATGAAATGATTGATGATGATATATGTGCCTCACATGATAATAAATACATGTCAAGGGTTCACCCAGATAGCGCTCCAATGCATTGGGTAAAGACTTAATCTCTAGAGATGACTTTTTAGACTGATACCTTGGTGAATAACCTTGGTAATTTTTAATGACACCTTGGGGATGGACCATGGTGAAACGAAATGATTGTCAATATTAAATTTTGTAGCCACATCTTCAAGTTATGAAAAATTTTATTTTTGTTATGATGTATCTCATGATTTCTTTCTCATGACTTAAAGTTCTTTTCATGTCCTTATTGAAGTATCTCAAATTCACATGTAAAAGTTTTCTCTTGTTTCCCTTATTGGGCCTCCTACTCACCCTTTCTTTTGATGTATGTCCTCAGGTTATGAGATGTTGTAATGTACCTAGGATGAACTTAAGGAGAGGCCTTTAAAGTGTTTAAGAAGAATTCTTTATGTTGTTTTCATGTATTATGTTCCTTGTTTCCAAGACACTAAACCTTAAAGATCCTCAGTTTTGTAAAATGTAATGAAAGATTATGTGATAAAAAGGTGGGATGCTATAGTTGGTATCAAAGGATGGTTTAGTTATTTGTGGAAATTAGGATATGAAAACTCTAGGAAGAACCCTATAGAAAAGTTTAAATATAGGAAATCTTCCTGGTATTTTGGTGAGTATTGAGTAAGGGGTTCCCAAGCAAATACATCCCTGTCTGGATACGAGCAGGTAGAGGTGGCTCTGGCACAGATGTACATTGGGGTAAAACCCGAAAACACCGCTTTGAGCTAGACTCAAACGGGAACTGGTACATGACAACGGGCCTTGCTGCACTCTTGGTTACGACACTCCCAGGGGATATGCTCTGGTAATTCATAAACTTAGTATGAACCATTGTTAAAGGAACAAAGATAAAATAAAATAAAGATTCACATAAGAATATATGATCATGGATAACCTAGATGAGAACCTAGGGGATCACAAGATAGGGTATACTTTTCTTCTACAAGTTTTCCTTATATGATTTAAGTTTCTTTTCATGATTTTTAGCTAAGTATTTAAGCCCCTAATTATACTTTCTATTCTTAGTTAATGGTGGGAAATGGAAGAACATGTCCCAACAACCAATGTGATAGGAAATGTGACGATTGTCGTATTAATATGAAAGAGATGATTAGGGGATTAAAATATGATTATTATTTTGGAAGACGTTCACTATTTTGGGGACCCTGTATGATCGAGGTAAATATATTACTACGGTATTTTCATTGAGGAGTAAGGTTGAATTATATTTTGAAGAATCGATGAATTTAAGGTGGACTTATAGTAATTTAGGTTACTTATGGGAATGATTAACCTATCTTGGGTAAAATATGTTTAGGTTAGATACTTTTGTTATAAGATGTTAGGAGTGGTTGATGTTGTTTGGAGATGAACAATGAAGTTTATTTTGGAGGACTATGTTATCAAATCCTTCTTGTATTTGGGTTTCAATCTTAGTTTTCTTTATTTTGAGGAATCTTAAGGACCGTTATTTATGGAATGGTCTATGATGAACTTTGGGTAGTACCATGGAACTTTGAAGATTTAAAAGTAGTTTCCATTCCTATGGGATTTTTTTTGAAGAGTTGTTTTACCTTACCCTTTCTGTTTTTGGGATAATGTTTAAAGATAGAAGAAATAGATAGTTAATCTTTTGTGGATTATGAAGATGATTCTTGTGTTTTGATGAGACCATGTAGTTTTGAATGCTCATAGCTTGGAGAAAAGATTAGTTTTGGGTAGAAACTTATTAAAGGATGAAACTCTACATGAATATAGGTATATTTGCTTATGTTTTTGTTTTATGTTGAAAATGAATTCCTCAAAATTATGAAAAGGAACGTAAAACAAAAACGTTGTTTGTTTACGTTTCCTACTAGGTAATCAAAGACCGTTTACACACATCATAAGTTTGGGATTATCTTATGGTTACCTTTCTCCTAACCATGTTCTCTATCACTGTCCCCCAGAACATGACCATTTGTTTTTCTTCCATGTCCATGTTTTCCTACATGGAATCCTAGTGTGGGTTAACTCGGGTGACCTTTGTACTTCCCTTTCTTTCTTTTAAAGTAATAATTTTATTGACTCCTTTTTTGATGTGGGACTTTCAATGAAATTTCAAAACCCAATTTTAAAAATTGCGAGGACACAATTTCTTAAGGGGCGAAGAATGTAACGACCCGAAATTTTGAATAAGTCTTGTTTCCTAATTTTATGTGTTATTTTATTTATTTTTATACTCCACAAAAATGTTTCATTTGATAACATGATTATAATTAAAATGAGACTGTTGGGTTTAGACGGTTATATGACCACTGGATACTAAACGTTTTGATTATTGTCTATAAATACAAGTAATCTTGGTTAATTATTATAGAAAGAAGATTTGATGGCCTCACCCAGTAGTCTTGGACCGATCGAAGCCCATCTAATAGAACTTGGGAAGGAGGTAGCACCACTGGGCTTTGCTCTGGACCAAACCCAAGCCAAAATTCATCGTGTGAAGCTAGAACAGAATCGCCTCTGTGAGAAATTCAAACTGATAGAAATTACTACTCGTGCGATGTTAGCCGAGCCTCCCTCAGATTCTCTCACCTTAGCACACCTTACACTTATGTCCTATGCTGGTGTGATAAGGGGCTATGTAAGGAGACCGTAACTGCCTTGTGTAATCCTTTGTTTTAAATAAAAAATGGGATTTCTTCTTATGATAAAGTTTATGAATTTTTAAATGACCGGATAAATATAGTATGCATATTTTTGATAAATGTTAGGAAAATGATATTTTAAAAATGTTTATGTAAACCTTAAATAATTAAAAATGTGTAATGATTTTCAAAAAATGGTCTTCTAAAATTATGTTCAGTATGAAATTTAGAGTCTAATAAGATCAACATGATTTTTGATGAATAGTAAATTATGAATAGTGATTTTATGATTAGGATTAGTAATGTGTCCAAATGGATTAGTAATCTCACTTAAAGAATGTATTAATATAATCTAGGCACCTTGATTAAGTAATGTGATTCAATAAAATGGTTAAATAACGGTTTCATAAATTATTATTCAAGTATTAGTTTTTCAGGTGAATAGTGTTTTTTAATTAAAAATTTAATTAAAAATATTTAGAAAATTATTTTTATAAAATGGATTTCATTTTTGAACTCAGAGCGTCGATATTATGTTATGGAAATTTTTGGGGATTTTTTTGACAAAATGAATTTTTGGTGAATAGTGTATTTATTTAAAAATTAAATTTAAAATATTTAAAAAATTATTTTTATAAAATGGAGTTCATTTTTGAAATCAGAGCATTGATATTTGGTTAAGGTGAAATTCTGGGATTTTTCTGAGAATGTTGAAGTTTCAGTGAATAGTAAAAATACAGTTTTAGGGTTTCGGTATGTTTAATGATCTCATAACTGTGTCATGATGATGTCATTAGATATTTTAAGGGATGGCCGGCCAAAGGTGATGAATTATTGTATTGGGGGCCCCATGTGGCCTAACTCAATGGAAAGTACCATGGGAGGGCCCATGCTTTTGAGAAAACCACTTTTGAGGTGTCCCTTGGCCATTAATGCCTTGTCCCCTCACTTTCCCTATAAATACCAAGAAATCCTCTCATCCTTTCGACTCCCCAATCTCCCCCAACAAATTTATGGTCTCATTACCTCCCAATGAGTCCTCCCAAGGTGCCCCCAATCCCTCAAGGTCCCAACCTTTGAGTTTTAAGAGTTACGTTTTAAGGTAAGGGATCCGACCTCTCTCTTTCTTTTCAAGAAATCTCTTTTATGTAATTTCTTTTTTGCTCCATGTTCTTATGTTAAAGGATGTTATTTTACACTCCTCTTACTGCCCTTTTCATGTTCATATAATTAGATATCCCCTCTTACTCTCATTATTTTGTTTTATGAAGTTTTAAGTGGCGTCGTTAGGCTGCCGAAATTTTTGTAACGAATTCTTTCTCCCTTCTAATTTTTCAAGATCTATTTTCATGTAAAGTATTTCAAGTTACTTTTTATTATGTTGGGGTATGATATCTAAAATTATCATACTGATCTTTTATGATCATGTGATGAGAGACCCCATTTGATCTCTTCAATTCAGTATTTTGAAGTTTTAAGTGGCGCCGTTAGGCTGCCGAATTTTTAAGTGGTTCTTTCACCTTTCTCTTTTTTTAAAGTTATAATATCATGTCAAGTCTTGAAAGTTTCTTTTTATTATGTTGGGGTATGATCTATAAATATATCATACTGATCTTTTATTTTCATATGATGAGAGACCCTATTTGATCTCATCAATTCATTTTTGTTGAAGTTTAAGTGGCACCGTTAGGCTGCCGAATTTCTAAGGGGTTCTTTCACCCTTCTCGTTTTCATGATCTACTTTCATGTCAAGTCTTTCAAGTTCCTTTTTAATATGTTGGGGTATGATCTCTATATCTATCATACAGATATTTTATGATCATATTATTAGAGACCCTATTTGATCTCATCAATTCATTTTTGTTGAAGTTTAAGTGGCGCCGTTAGGCGGCTGAATTTCTAAGGGGTTTTTTCACCCTTCTCATCTTCAAGATCTAATTTCATGTAAAGTCTTTCAAGTTCCTTTTTATTATGTTTGGGTATAATATCTATATCTATCATACTGATCATTTATTTTCATATGATGAGATACCCTATTTGATCTCGTAAATCCATTTTTGGATTTTTTAAGTGACGCCGTTAGGCTTCCGAATTTTCATAAGAGAAATCGTATTTCTTTCTTCCTTTCATGTTCTTCGTTTCATATGGTATATCATTCAAATTTCATTACCATGTTCTTAAATACTATATATTCTGTTCCCCTACTGTTTTATGTATCATTTTTGAGTGGGTGACCCATGTCCCCTCTTTTTTTAATGTTTTCTAAAACCATGTATCGTAGACGTTATGCTGCATAGTTTTCGTCTCAAAATGCCTCCCTCTTTATCTCAAAATTATTTTATGTTATTAAGTAAATACTTAAAGCTCTTATTTTTCAGGGGTATTCACATATATATCAAAATTTTCTATTTTAAATTCTGGGATTTACATACATGAAACCCGCTTTCCCTTTTCCGTGGGTTTAAAGTGACATAAAGATCATGTCTTTAAAGAAGTTTTTAAAACGTTATGATTATGAAATGAAACCCATTTATTTTATGCTATGTGGGTTGTTTATGAAATGATTGATGATGATATATGTGGCTCACATGATAATAAAGACATGTTAAGGGTGCGCCCAGATAGCGCTCCAATGCATTGGGTAAAGACTTAATCTCTAGAGATGACTTTTTAGACTGATACCTTGATGAATAACCTTGGTAATTTTTAATGACACCTTGGGTATGGACCATGGTGAAACGAAATGATTGTAAATATTAAATTTTGTAGCCACATCTTCAAGTTATGAAAAATTTTATTTTTGTTATGCTGTATCTCATGATTTCTTTCTCATGCCTTAAAGTTCTTTTCATGTCCTTATTGAAGTATCTCAAGTTCACATGTAAAATGTTTCTCTTGTTTCCCTTACTGGGCCTCCTGCTCACCCTTTCTTTTGATGTATGTCCCCAGGTTATGAGATGCAGTAATTTACCTAGAATGAACTTAAGGAGAAGCCTTTCAAGTGTTTAAGAAGAATTCTTTATGTTGTTTTCATGTATTATGTTCCTTGTTTTCAAGACACTAAACCTTAAAGATACTCATTTCTGTAAAATGTAATGAAAGATTATGTGATAAAAAGGTGGGATGCTATAATCACCTTCAGAAAATTACTAGGGTTCTTCTTCCTGCACTTTTGGAAGGTGGGATGCTGAAATTTATTGGCACCATTAGATATCTGGATCGGACTGTTAGAATTAAATTCCACCTTTTGATTCGTATCCCCATTATACCCTTCAGATTTTTCAATATCCATATCGACATTGAGGGAACATCGAACAATTTTGTCATAGCTATTAATATCACGGATTGCCAATGATTTTTGTAGACTTCGATTTAGTTCACCAAATAAGCTGTCATCCTTGAATTCTAAGGTGATGAAAAAAACCGAGTTGTATTGGCTTGTCTTGTGGGGTTTTACCCATATGATATAATATATTCATCATCCTTTTAGTTGATGGAAAAAAAATATCATTCCATCTTATGTCCGAGGTTGAGAGGAAAATATTTATCGAAAAACATTTTCCATAAAACGTTCCATCCAATCACCTCGATATCTTCCTCAAACTTCATATTTTTTATCAATGTAAACTATTGATCAGATTAACCCTAAATATAGTAATCTTCCTGAAGGAAATTCCTTTTTTTAGCATTTAACGATGTAGAAGATCATCTAAACGGATTTTATACATTGTTCAAAAAATGAGGGACCAGATGATCCATTAAAAGTAGGAGGCCTTTGTCTCATGAAGTTATTGATTTCATCATGTTATTTCTTGGAGGGGGGATTACTCTTGACCCATGTTTCTATTAAAAACATGAGATAACAGAGTGAGTATCATGGAAACATTTTTGATTCCCACCCTCTTCAGATTTTCCATCTCATTAGAACATCCATCACATGGATCTTCCCATCAGTTGTTATCCTGATTCATCTTATTACCAGCCATTGGAAAGAATAAAAGAAAAATTAGGCGTAATTATTTAAAACTATTATACCCATAATGAGAAATCCAATGGCAAATGTGATAACATAAAAATTTCAATTATTTAATTATGTTATGAATTTTCAGGCTTTAATCTATGTTATCCATGATCTATTTCTTAACAGTTATTCTAATGCTCTTTTTTTGTTCTCATTATAGTAGTTCTTACTAAGCATATGAATTTACCGAAGCATATCCCCCAGGAGTGTAGAGCCAAGAGTGTAGAAAGAAAAATTATCATGAAATAGTTTCCGTTCAAGTCACGCTCAAAGCGACGTTTTCAGGCATTACCCCTAGATACATTTGTGTCAGTTCCACCTCTATTTTTTTGTATACAGACATGGATGTATTTTCATGATAAAACATTTATAGTATACACAACAAAATTTAGTGATTCTTTTATTATACATAGTCTTATACCTAAATATTTCACTAGGGTTTTCTAATCATAAACCCAAAAAACAACTGAACCTATCATCTTATACCAACTATAATGAACCTCATTTTTATTTCACACAAAAAAAAGTTTTATTACATAAACATGCACTTAATAAAACCAAAACGATCATGAGGTCTAGTGTCTTTTGGGATTGGGAACATTACATGAAAAATTAAGACATATAATAAACATATTTTTCAAAATATTCTTTAACATGTCCACAACATTCCTTCATACTTAGCATTTCATGGTATAACCTAATGACATACATAAGAAAATTGTGAGAATTAAAGCCCAGTAAAGAAGTAGACAAGGAATAACATGAAGAATAGATTACTTGTTTGGAAATAGACATATCACTGGAGAACAAGAGAAAAATCAACATAAAGGAATGATTTAACATAATTAACATCACATGGAAATAATGCAACAACTCAAAAAACTACATCATTAAGATAAAAGTGTCAAGTATACCCGTGTCCAAACATGGTGGAAACTTTTACTAAAAAGAATATGGTAAAACCCTATACCAATATCACATATCAGGATTCTAAACATTACCCAATTAATTGGATGAATATAAAGGTACACCCTTCATAGTCATTTTATGCCATCCTTCCTTTTTAACATAACTTTTCATTACATTTTACAAACAGAGAACCTTTAATGTATAGTGTCCTATAAATTTGGAAAAAATACAAGAAAATGTAAAACACTCTATAAAATCCCCATGAAAACTTCTTTGAATGTTTATCCTATGTACAATTGTTGTATCTTATAACATGGAGACATACATCAAATGAAATGGTGAGCTGAAGGCCATGTAAGGAAAGCAAGGGAATCACTTCACTTGTGATATCAATAAGAACTTGATTAAAAACATAAGACATGAGAAATGAAAAAAGATAAATTTAATAATAAAATAAAAAAATCATAACATGAATATGTGGATAAAAAAATTAATTCAGAAATTTAGGAACATATCACCAAGGTTTATCCCCAAGGTATCATAAAAATTACAAAGGTTATTCACCAAGGTATTGTGAAACTTATCCTCTCTATGGATTAACTTCTTTACCCAATGCATTAGAGCACTATCAGGCTGCACTATTAATATGTATTTATATTCATGTTAGCCACATTTTCCATAATCAAACATTTCAAAAATAACCAATATATTTTAAAATAAATGGGTTTCACATTAAAATCATGATGTTTTAAAAGTGACTAGAAACGTGATGGTTATGTCTTTTATAACCCTGGGAAAAAGAGAGTGGAATTCTTGAATGTCAATTCATAAATAAAATACATTGATTTTAGGTAATGATTAATTCCTCTAGAAATGAAAATATATTTGTGTATTCAAATAAGTAAAACAATATATTTTTTTTAGAAAATGAGAGATATATTTTGTGGAATCATTTCTACAGCATAACAACTATATAACATTGTTTTTGAAAACAACAAAATGGGAGGGAAGAAAGGACTCCCATAAATAAATGATACTTTAAATTATAGGTACAGAATAAAAATAAATATGATCATGGTGTAGAATGACACGCCACATGAAATGGAAACTTGAACGAAAAGAGAAAATGTGATTTCCTTTTTGAAAATTCAGCAGCCCAATGGCGTCACGTAAAAATTCCAAAAATATATTGATGAGGGAAGAAAGTCTCTCTCAACATTTGGAAATGAAATGGAAAGTAATAATAATATATAAGAACATACCCCTACATAAGAAGATAGAAACTGGGAGACATAACTTAAAATAAATCATGACTAAAAGAGGAGGTTGAAAGGTTCATTCACCATGAATAGTAACTTTGAAAGCAAGATGGTTGGGACCTTGGGGGGATTGAGGGCACCTTTGGAGGACTCCTAATGAGGTAAAAACACGAGAACATAATTTAGGGGGATTTTATAATGAAATTAATGAGGGAATGGCTTTTTATTTATAAGAAAAGTGATGGAATATTTAATTCATTCCTATGGGACACCTTATCGGTGGTATTGGAAAAAACCATGGGCTTTCCCATGGTATTTTCCCATGATATTGGCCACTTGAGAAACCTCGTAGAATATATTACTATTTAAAAGTTGACCAGAATGATTAAATCACTATTACATCTTTATTATATCATTAATGATGTCATTTAACACACGAAACTCAAAACTGTATTTTCACTATTCACCGAAAAACAAAAAATTTCATAAAAATCTCATAAATTCACCCTAACATATAAACTATGCTATGAATTCAAAAATGAACACAATTTTTTAAAAATAATTTTTTAGATAATTTTAATTTAATTTTTAAATAATTCATTATTTATTAAAAAACAAATTTAAAACTATAACTTATTTTCTAATACCTTTAAAAAGTAATCAAGGTCCCATAAAATTATCATATAACCATAAGACAATAAAGTAATAATTTATGATTAAATTTTATAAAAATATTTCTTAATTTTAAATTAATAAATTAAATATGAAATTTTGAATAAAATATTTATGACCTACAAAAATAACAAAACTTGTACTATGATCCATTTTTCACTATTAAGATGTCCAAATTGTATTTATAAATTCTGAAGTGATGTTTCTATTTTTTTGGCTGATTTACTTTTAATTACTATTCATAAGGTTATGTTACTAGTCATACTTTATGTTGATATAATCATGGGGTGGCTCGGAAAACATTTCCCGAGTGGTGATTTCTGCCTTCTTGAACTTCTCCCTTAAGAAAATTCATTTGAGCTTCACATATTGAAGCTCACCTTGGGATTGGTCCAGAGCAAAGCCCAGAGATGCTACCTCCTTCCCTGGCTCTGATGGGATTCATACGAACCAAGTCTACTGTATGAGGCCATCGATTCTTCATTATGTATTAATTAACCAAGAAAACTTGTATTTATAAAAAAAATCCAACATTAACTGTTTAGTTTCCAATGGTCATATCGACCTACAGTCATATGATAGTCAAAACCCAACATTATAACTTCATTAATTAAATGATATAGTTTTTTGGAGTATAAAATGAAATAACACACAAATTTAGGAATTAAAAATTATTAAAATTTTCAGTTCATCAGATTCATCACCCCTTAAAAAAATTCATCCCCAAAATTTCAGCTCATACCATAAGAAGAGAAAAGGTGTGGGTGCTTCTGCCTCACAGACTCCTCTGGTTCTGACATGCCTTCTTCGCATTTTTGGTTCCTCCACAACACCTTAACAAGGTTTGTAGTCTTGTTCTATAGAAAATTGTCTCTACGATCCATGATCTCTACTGGTTTATCCTCATAAGTGAGGTTATGTTCCCGTTGTACCACCTCTGGATTTAATAAATGTGAAGGGTAAGATATGTACATTATAAGGAGGGATACGTGGATGACATTATGAACTTATTCTAGATATGGAGGAAGTGGAAGACGATATCCACTGCTCCTACGCGATCAAGGATTTCATAGGGTCCAATGTACGAAGGGCTAAGCTTCCCTTTCTTCCCAAAACCCACGACTCCCTTCCATCGTGAAATTCGAAGAAATACCTCATCACCAACATAAAAAACTAGGTCCCTTCGATGGTTTTTTGCACAGATCTTTTCCCGACTCTGAGAAGTCTTAATGTGTTGCTGGATGGCATGAACCTTTTTTGCTCTCTCTTGCACAAGATCATGCCCAAGAAGCTTTCCCTCACTAGCTTCATGCCAACAAGTAGGATTTCTACTTCGCTTACCATATAGAGCATCATAGGGTGCCATTTTAATGTTCTGTTGGAATCTATTGTTGTAATAGTACTCAACTAAAGGGATATATTGATCTCATCCGCCTTTAAATTCCACTGACCATATTATTATAATATCCTAGAGTGTTTGAATAGACCTTTGAGATTGTCTATCATTTTGGGGGTGATAGGTTGTAAAAAAATTATATTTAGTGCTTAGATAATGTTGAAGACTACTCCATAATTTTTATGTGAAACTTGGATCATGATTAGATATGATAGAAAGTGGAACTCCATGTATCCTTACCACTTCTTCATGTAAATCATGGCATGTTGACCAAGAGAGAAATCTTCCTGAATAGAGATAAAATTGGCATTCTTGCTGAGACATTCCACAATAACCCATATCGCAATGTTCTCTTTGGATGTTCTCATAAGACCAGTGAAAAAGTACATAGTGATATTTTACCACTTCTATGCTGGTATGGGTAGTGGATGCAATACCCCTATATGAATTTGTCACTCTGCCTTCACTTGCTATCATACCACACACTTTGAAGTGTAGTCAGCAATCTCCCTTTTCATATTATCCCACCAATAATGATCATGAAGGTCCCTATACATTTTTGAGCTTCCATTATATATATAGAAATTAGATCTATGAGCTTCATCCATCAGATCCATCTTTATTTTCAGAATATATTGAACACATAGACTTGAACGAAATTTCAAAACCCCTTATTGATCAATATTGAACTCAAAAAACGTCACATCCTTCACAGCCTCAAACATTTTCTATAAAAAAGGATCTTCTTTCTGATCTTTCTTGATCTTCTCTAGTAATGACAGTTGAAAAATAATTTGGGTTAGGGTTGATGATGTACCTTCCCTTATAATTCCCATGTGCTTCTTTACTAGGTCATTGATCAAAGTATTTCATTAAATCTTTATCATGGAAGGAACTATCGGGTCCTTCCTGCATAATGCATCAGTGAATTTTTTTGGACTTTTAGGATGATAATGAATTGAACAGTCAAAGTCTTTGATATGTTCCAACCATCTAATATTCCTCATGTTCAATTCCTTTTGTGTGAAAATATACTTCAAACATTTATTGTCTGTGTATATATCACATTTCTCCCCAAAAATATAGTGCCTCCATATCTTTAGAGAAAAAATGACTGCAATATACTCCAAATCATGAGTAGGATAGTTCTGCTCATGAGTCTTGAACTATCAAGATATATAAGCAATAAAATATTCATTTTATATTGGGACTCACCCGATCCCTTTTAAATATGAATCGCTAAAAATGATGAATCCTTATCCACTTAAGGGAATAGTTAACATGGGTGCAGAAACCAATCACTTCATTAGCTCTTCAAAACATTCCTCACTATCCTTTGTCCAGATGAACTTGACCCCTTTTCGAGTTAACTTGGTAAATTAATTATAAAGTCATGAATTGTTTCACAAACCTCCTATAACATCACGATTATCCTAGGAAACTAAGAATGTCATTTATTGTTGTAGGTTGAGGCCACTCCTTTAAAAATGTTTTCTTTGTAGGGTCAACTGTGATTCCTTTATTAGTAACAATGTTCCCCAAGAAAGCAACATGTTGTAACCAGAATTCACATTTTCTAAACTTTCCAAAAAGCCTCTCCTTCTCTAGAGTTTCCAAAATAACCCTTAGATGGTTCTCATGATGATCATGACTTCTGTAATATATCAAATTATCCTCAATAAAAACTACCAAAAATTTATCAAGATAGTCATTAAGACTCTATTCATTAAATCCATAAAAAAATCAGGTGTCGTAGTAAGTCCGTAGGGCATAATGCCAATCTCAGAATGCTAATATATTGATCTGAAGGCATGTTTTAGAATATATTATTTATTCCCCCTCAAATGATTATAAAAATATCAAAGATCAATTTTATAGAATAATCGCGCCCCAAAAAGTTGGTCAGATAAGTCATCAATTCATGGAATAGGGAATTTGATCTTCACTATGATCCCATTCAGTTCTCTATAATCAATGCATAGCTGCATCGATCTATACTTCTTATTTAAAAATAGAACTAGTGCTCCCCATGGAGACATACTCGTTCAGATAAAACCCTTCTCCATAATATCATGGAGTTGTTTTCTTAACACCTGCCACTAAACATTTTCCATCCTCTATGGGGTCTTTGATATCAGATGGGATCTGTCTACGAGTTCAATGGACAAATCTACCTCTCTTTCTGGGGGAGGTCTGGGTAACTCCTTAGGAAATACGTTAACTCATTCTGAGATGATGGGGACATTTCCTATACTCAAACTCTCATTTCCTTATTCTTCTTCACTGATCAACTCCATAAAGAATGATATAGGAGGTTCTTCTAGACAAAAATCAGGTTGAGATATCTCTCTTTGGAAGATAACTATAGGTTTTCCATTCAAGAGTACCGGTATTTCCTTGCTTCTGCATTTGACCTTAGCATTATATTTTAAGAGCTAGTCAATCCCTAGTATAACATCGAATTCCATCATGGGAATGACTATTAGATTTTCAATAATAGTGTGTTCACTAAATTAAATACTAGCGTTTACAAACACTGAAGATGCTTGGATAATCCCACTAGGTGTCTTGAATGCTAACTCCACTATTATAAAATCGGGGTTTCATTCTAAATTCTTTGCAAACATGGAGGGAAAAAGGAATGAATAGAACTGGAATCAGACAATGTACTTGATATCTTTGGGAGAACAAAAAGTGTATCTGCCAAAACATCATTTTGTGCTTCAAATTCATTCTTAGTTATAAAAAAACACAACCTTATTCCCTTGGCCTTTTTTGGTGCTGCTGGTGATTCCCCTCTACTTCCCTCAGATTTGGACAGTGATTGGAAAAGTTCCCAAGTTGTACACACTTATATAATTGGATATCAGGTATGGTATGCACCACTTTCCACATGTTATTATTGTTTGTAAGTTGTGGATTCACCTTAATACAAAACTTTCTAGCAATTTGGCTATCTCTACCACATGTGTATCACTTCTTGATCCTAATAAGGCAGTTCTGTAAATACTCCATCCCACATTTGTTAAATGTGGGACATTTTACTTTCATCCCTCCTCTTCCCTGGTTGAAGCTCTTACTTATGCTTGGCTCCATAGATCTTTTCTTGTCATTGGAATTATGAGACCATTTCATCTCACCAAACTCCAGTTTGACATTCATCATACTTCACATGATCTCATCATAGTTATCATAATACCGGTTGGCTCGATTCTTCCGTATATGGGGTCTCATTCCACAAAAGAATCTATAAACCATACCATTTGGATCCATGACAAATAGAGAGGTGTAGCGTGAAAGCCCTATGAAGTTCATCTCATAGCCTGCCACATATTCATTCTCCGTATTCTTCAACTCAATAAATACCTTATCCATTGTTGTTCTCATTGATCAAGGGAAATACTTGTTGAAGAATTTCCCTCTGAACTCTTCCCACTCAATATAACCAACTTCAACTCTTGTCCTTGTGTTTTTAATCAGTTCCAACCACTGATCATATTCTCCATTTTAAGGGATAAATATCCAAGGTAACCTTCTCTTGTTCAGAATAGCAGATCACATAAAAGATCTTCTTGATACAGGTGATCCACTATTCAGAAATAAATGGGTTAGTAGGTCCACTGAAGGTTGGTTATCATTGACTCATAAAGGATTCAATAGAATGTTATTCCCTTCTTAGTGAGGTAAGAATATCATCTTGATTCATGTTATTTCCCATAACTTGAGTCAGTTGGTTCATCATTCGCATGAAATTTTTTCATTCCAGCTTCCATCAGAGGGTCGTTAGTGTATGGTCCATTGTGGTCCCCATTATCATGGTTCCTCCTATTGCAGATCATTTTCTAAAAGCATAACACCTTTGTGAGAAACATACTTGATTTAATAATATTTTAACTATAAATGATTTTATGTCTTAAAACATTATTCTTTAAACAGTTACATTTCTCTACAAATCCTTCATAATGATACATAAATAACTTAGGATTAACCAAACATATCCCCAAAGGAGTGTCATAACCAAGAGTACAGCAAAGCCCATTTTCATGTACCAGGATACCCCTAGTAAAGCCCAAAACTCCTTGTCATAGTTTTCACTCCTAGGTACATCTGTGCTAGAGTCTCCTCTACCTGCTCGTATCTAAACATGGATGTATTTACTAGATAAACCACTTACTCAATACTCACCAAAATACCAAGAGGTATTCCTATATTTAAACTTTTCAATAGGGTTATTCCTAATGTTTTAATAGCCTAATTTCAATAAATAACTAATCTTTCCATTGATAAAAACTATGGAATCCCACCTTTTTAACATAACCTTTCATTAAATTTTACAAAAAGAGGGCCTTTAAAGTCTAGTTTCTTGGAAATAAGGATCACAATACACAAAAACATAAAAACTATTTTAAATACCCTTGAATAGATTCTTGAAAATTTTATCTGATGTATAATTATTTCATCTCATAACCTAGAGACACGGATAAAAGGAAAGGGTATGTTGATGGCCCATCAAGGAAAGGAAGGGAATACGATTATTTGTGATATCAATAGGAACATGATAAAAAACATAATACACGAGAAATGGAAAAGGAGGGATGTCATAATAAAAATAACATGAATTATAACTTGAATATGTGGATAAAACATTTAATTTAGAAATTCCTGAACATATCATTAAGGTCCATCCCCAAGGTGTTATAAAAATTACGAAGGTTATTCACCAAGGTATAATGAAACATGTCATCTCTAGAGATTAAATTCTTTAACCAATGAATTGGAGTGTTATATGGGTGAACCCTTAATATGAATTTATTTTTCGGTGATCCATAGAGATCATAATAAAACATTTCATAAATAACCCATAGTGATTAAAAGTAATGGTTTCACATTAAAATCGAAATGTTTTAAAAATTCATAGAAACATAATTGTTATGTCTTTTATAGCCCTTGGAAAAGGAAAGTGGTTTTCTTGTATATCAATTCCAGAATCAAAGAGATCAATTTAATTTCTTTATAATACCTATGCCAATGAATATATATTTGTGAATTAAGATATATAATACAATGGAATTTCATTATAAAAATATAGGTATATTTTGAGACAAAATTTATGCCGCATAATGGCTCTACAACATTGTTTTAGAAAACAATAAAATGATAGGGAACAAGGGTCACACAAATATAAATGAATAATTTAAAATAGAGGTACATAATAAAAGGAAATAAGATCCTGGTGTCGAATGACCCACCACATGAAAAGGAAACTTCAATGAAAAGAGAGAATGTGATTTATTTTACGAAAATTCGATAGTCGAACAGTGTCACTTAAAAATTTAGAAAATAAATTGATGAGATAAGAAAGGGTATCTCAACATTTTGAAATGAAATGGATAGTAATAATAATATATTAGAACATACCCCCACATAATTATATGGAAACTGGAAGACATATCATAAAAGAAATCATGACTAAAAATTGAAGGTGAAAGGATCTCTTAACTTGAAGAGTAACTTAGAAAGCATTAATATTGGGACCTTGGGGGGATTGAGGGAATTTTAGGAGGTCTAATTTGGAGATACAAAGACTATAACATAGTTGAGGAGAATGTTTTAATGAAATTAATGAGGAAATATCTTGGTATTTATAGGAAAAGTGAGGGAATATTTAATTCATTTCCAAGGGACACCACAACGGTGGAATTGGCACAACCATGGGCTTGCCCGTGGTATTTTCCCATGGTATAGGCCACTTGGGACACCTTATAGCATATCATACTTTTCAAAAGTCTAAAAAATGATTAAATCATTATTAAATCATTATTAAACCATTAATTATGTTATTAAACACCTGAAACTCAAAACTGTATTTTCACTATTCACCTAAAAACAAAACATTTTATAAAAATCTCCTAAATTCACCCTAACTTAATATCGATGCTCTAAATTCATAAAAGAACTCAATTTTTTTAAAATAATTTTCTAAATATTTTTAATTTAATTTTTAAATAAAATCACTCTTTATTAAATAAACAACTCTAGAACTGTAACATATTTAGTAATAACATGAAAAAGTAATCAAGGCCCCATAAAATTATTTTATTACCATAAGACAACAAAATAATTTATTTATTATTACATTTTATCAAAAATATATTTTCATTTTAAAATACTAAATTAATTATTAAATTGTAAATAAAATATTTGGGGCTAATAAAAAACAAAATTTATAGTGTGGTCATTTTTTTACTTTTAAGATGTCAAAATTGTATTTATAAATTCATGGGTGAAGTTACTATTTTTTTAGCTGATTTACTATTCATTACTATTCATAATGGTGTGTTACTATTCCTTCTTTGTTATTTACTAAAACCAAGTTGATCTTATTAGACTCTAAATTTCTTACTGATCACAAATGTACAATACAATTTTCTGAAAATAATTTCAAATTATTAGTTATTTAATGATTAAATGAATATTTTAATATACCCTTTTTCGAAAATTCATCAATAATATTCATCATGTATTTATAGAGACATTTGAAAATCTCAAATTTTACGATAATAAAAAATAATAATTTTATTTATACTAAGTTATTATAAAAAGGTATCTAAGGCCTCGTTACATATCCCTCGTTACATAGACCCTTATAAAACCTACTTAGAATGAACGTGTAAGGTGTTCTATGGTGATAGAATCTTGGGACAGCTCGAACAACACTACCTAAGTGGTGATTTTTATCTGCTTTAACTTCTCCCTTGGGTGATTTTGTCCAAGCATCACATGTTAAAGCTAAGCTTGGGGTTGGTCTAGAGAAATCCCAGAGATGCTACCTCCTTCCCAAGCTCTGACATATGGGATTCCTATGGCTTGAGTCTGATGGATGAGGCCATCGACACTTCGTTCTATATTAATTAACCAAGATCAATTATAATTATAGACAAAAATTTCACTGTTATGAGTTTAGTTTCCAATGGTCATACTGACCAATGATCATATAATAGTCGAAAAACAATGGTATAACTTCATTAATTAAAGGATATAGTTTTTTGGAGTATAAAATATAATAAAAAACAAATTTAAGACACAAATATTATTCAAAAATTCAGGTTTTTTCATATTTCAATCTCAAGCTTATGTGTGACACATAGATCATATGAAAATGATTCATTCAACATCATAATTTATTCTTTGATAAAACTATATGGAATACATACATGTGTGTACCAATTATATGTGTATAAAGATGAATACCCTTGACAGAGAAATAGGTATTGTAGTCACTACATGATGATTTTGTCTTGGAAAATCATAGTGCAATTTTGACAACATAGCTGCGTCATATGGAAATTCATAAATTGGGTTGATAACAGAAAACATTGGTTTTCCTCATTTATACATTAAATGTCTTTTAAGGGGACCATGGAAAAAAATATCCTAATAGACTAAATGTAATTTAGATTCATAATATAGAATAAACGCTTAAATAGAAATAAGATGAGGGAAATACTTTACGAAATTTACACTAAGTAATTGGTATACACCAATGGAATTCATGAGATAGAAAAGGGTATCTGATCATTAAAAAATGAGTAGGGAATTTCGGGGGAGGTGATAAACCATACTCCAACATTTTAAATTGAAAACAAAATGTTATAAAAATAAAAATAAATAGATAAAAATGAGAATGGAAGGAATCCCTTACCAGTATGTGTGATCCCGATAGATTGGGAGATGGTTGTGAGAGGATTCTTGAGAGCTTTGGGATCTTTTAGAGGACTATAGGGAGTGGAGAGATGACTAAGGACGAGATTCAAGTGATTTGAGTGAAGTGGAATGGGAGATTTAGTGGGTTTATATAGGAAAAAGTGGTAATTCATTATTGTTTATGTTTTGGACACTATACAATAAAATATTCAAAAACACAAACCAACCGATGGTTTTTTCACTTTTATTTGTAGACAAAGGGAGTGGAAAATAATATTTTATTTGATGAAGGGACGAATACGTTAAAATATTATCCTTTCCTATATGGAGGTGAGTCATGCCATCAAAAAATTAATTTAAAATCATAAAATATATTATACATTTTGGAGGATTCACTAAGGCATTATAAAATAAGTCAAAAAAATATAGAATTACATTATTTTATTTTTAAAACATTTATTTTGTCAAATATCCATTTTATAGTATATATTAAATCATTATTTTGTCATGATTATGTTATAAAACACACTATATGTTTAGATATTATTTAATTTTTAACCAAAATTTTCACTCATAAAATTATGAAAAATTCACCAATGGATAAATTCTATTTCATGATTCAAAAAATAATATTCATTATATCTAAATAATTTTCTAAATATGTAAATAAAAAGTCATCATTTATTGGAAATTAATGGGTTAAGACAAGAACAATTTTTAAAAATTAATAATAATTATAATTTACTTCATACAAATTATACAATCATTTATATTTATTAAAAGTAATTTAATAATAATATTTTATTAATATAATATTTAATTCATAATTAATTAAATCCTTAAAATAAATTCTTTTAAATTACACATTCTATTTATTCGTATAAAAATATAACTCTTATAAAAAAATTACCCAAACAATTATATATATCTAACTAATATAATCATTATGTATAAGAATTGTTTTTGTAATATCATGAAAAAACCATAGTTTAATGTTTATGTATTTCCCAAAAGTTCCATTTTTATCTAAAAATCATCTTATCAAATTTATCATTGTTTAAGAAAGACTATCCCTATAGAAGAATTTATGGTATAATTATTTTATTTATAGAAAGGGATTACATAATAAGAAACTAATACCTTGTTATATAAACCCATATAATAAACTCATAAGACCTAAGGGTAAGGCATGCGATGATGACAGACTCTTGGTGAGACTCAGTTAATATCGCTTGTGTGGTAATCTCTATTAACATGAACTTATGTCATAGGTAATTCCATTCATTCTTAACATGTTGAAGCGGGTATTGGTTTTGGTCAAGTGTGAAGCACAGTGATGCTACCTCTATCCCAAGCTCCGACAAATGAGCATCCTATATCCCGAGTCTATCGGATGAGTACATCACCTACGTTTTCTGTGTTAAAATGATTTTTTAAATACTTATATTTATATTTGTTGAGTGATCTCTATTCAACATCTACATTATCAAATTTAATTATAACTAATGGTAATTTCAACCCAATAATAATAGAAAAAAAGTTCAAGTGTTTTATATATCCATGTTGCTCATATGATCATGAAACTGTGAGCATGAAGGGTGTTTTTTATCTAACACCTCTCAGTCATCCCTTGTAGGTTTTAGTAGGAATTTTTTTCTTTCAATGTCATGTATCTCCATCACATGGTTAGACATTGGCTTCCATTATATGATGATTTACACTGTGATTTCATGTAATCAGTGATAGTTGAATCTTTGTACTCCCAGACTATGGAAAAACTCTAGAGGTACTCCCCTTGGAAATGATTATCCACTAAATGGGTCATGAGAATTAATGTGTGAGTATTATTCCAAATCAATCCTTGTTTCATCACACTATCGGCAACCATTTTAGAGGGAGTTTTGAAATATTGAACAATAGTTTAGATATATTTATGAAGCAAATAAATCAAAGGAAATTCTTACACAGTTATTAAATAATTTAAAAATTGAGTCTAGGACTACTCTCCCTAAACAAATGACATTCTTCACCCTACCCCCTTCAATTAGAACATCACCTATTATCATCTTGATATTGTTATTTTCCTCGAAAAAACAATGCTTCATCATTTGAGGAACCTTCCTCCTAATAAGGGAGTTTTTTTAAGGTATTCCTGATCCATGAACCAATTCCAACATGTACATAAAAAAGGGGATTAGGGAGGTGTAGGGTGTATACACATATCACTCAAATTTTCTTAGCACAACATACAAGTATGACTACATCCAAACATGATCATTTTTATAAGACATATAACTAGAATCATCAAAAGAAACCAGTGATATCTTATCAATATTTTCCCCATGTTCCAATATCATCAATAATTTTTGAATAATATTGAGATATCATTCCACTCACACTCCAAAAAAGGATATAGGAAGATTTTTGAATATATATAAATTGAGGGAGAATATATAAAGACTATATGGATCCTATATGATTAACTCAGATAAACTGTTTTTAATAACCCAATCTAGGTAGTAAAATTTAGACAATCTATCATTAATGAAACCACATACATAATCAATGATAAACCTATAGGGTGTATTGTATTTCATATAATTAAGACAATTGTGTTTTCTCATAATATTGATAACTTCGATAATGTCTTAAGTCATTTCATGAACACTATTGACATTTTTTTAGTAAAGGATTAGTAAGGGAAGGAGGGATTTCAGTGGTATTTTGGTACCTATTACAGAAGTGGTACACACCAATCCTAGAATATATGAATTTGAAGGGCCCTATAATTCGATAAAGGGTACTACATTGTTGAATATAGCGTAGAAGATGATTAAGATGAGAATTTGTTGGAATAAATTGGTTGATAGGACCCCCTTCTACTAGTCAAGAAATAATAACAATGTGTTGACCTGAATACCCATACATGAATCCCCAATAAGGAAAATCTATCCATTTAGAATATTGGAAAAGAATAACATACACTACACACATGAAGACTTGTTTTCATTCACCTTACATCATAATGAATTATACTCTATGGACTTCATAGTTCACCAATAAGAGCCTATGATATCCCAAACCTACCGAGAAGGATAGGGTTGTAGATGAATCCTAGTTATTTAAGTATTTATTTTAAAAATAAATATATTTATCCACTCTTAAAGGATAAAATTGATTATAAGGTTACACTCTTTTTTATCCTCTCCATCAGAATTGTGATTATATCTTTTTTAAATGCTCGAGTATATTCAAGGTCATGCCAGATTTCATCATATATCTATCCAAGAAGATGTATTCTCTTGAGAATATATTTGTGCAATATGATTATTACTACTTCCCTGTAGTTCATAGGAACTGAATTGGTGTTGAGACTCTAATGACTAATCACCTCCCTTAGTACTTATGGTTTAAAGAATAATATTAATTGACAAATTTGTGTTTCCTCCTGGAGATGGATGGTTTAATGTTGATCCAAAAAATTTTTATTACTTTTTTTAACCCATAACAATCATTCCCATTTATAAGATAAATAAACTTTTGGGATCTGATCTAATTTCAAATAGTATCCACCTTTCAGGTTATCTATGTAAGAGACTTGTATAATTGAGTTACCTTTGAAAATCCACTAATGAGATTCACCAAAATCATATTGGATCCTTTATATGGGATTCAATGTATTTGATGACCAATTGAATGGTGTAAAAAATTTATTGAAATTAATTTTGTAAACATATTGGGTAAAATAAAATGAAGATAATATCCATTATGTCTGATGATTCTAGTTTGGTGAGGGGATGGTGATATTATCCAGAAAGACAATGTTAAATAGGGGAACAATTGAAATACCTATCATTATTTCATCCTATTTATAGAGAACCTCATGGGAAAAATTCACCCATAGATTAATAAAATATTCTCGGTAGACATACTGGTTGAAGAATAAGTAATTATTATGGGAATTTACTTCCTCAAAAGTGAGTCATCGATCATTCTTCCAAACCTGACTTTTAGAAGGGTTTTACACTATTCAAATGGGAATAGAAAAATTTTGGTCAATGAAACATTCAAAGAATAAGTATTATTTTCCTACTAAATAGAAAATGTAAAAATTATGAATATATAGTAGTAAATAACATTGATCAAATGATTTTTGTACCCTTCAATAATCTCATGATCACATAACCCAAGGAACATTACATAAATAGAATATATGATTCTTCTGATTTATTAATTAAAAATAAACCCACCCCCAAATAATGTACCACATGATCATGATAAGACACATAGATGAGTCTTTCAGGCCATGAAAAATTTAATCTGAACAACTCATGATAATTGTAGAGGTGTTCATCCAATGGAAGCATAAAATGACGGGATCCATATTTCAAATGAGTTGTTTTGATAATCATGTGAAGTGATTGTGTTATTCAAAAGACTATTTCCAAAATCATGAGAAGGACCTCATTTTATCCATCTCGATCTCATGATGGTCCCATACATGCCAACTTGGTCTCATTAAGACCCCAATACATTTCAACCCAATCATGAAAATACCCCTAGACATTTCTTCATTGACTATGTTCACGCCAGTAGATAAACACTTCAAAATCGTCAAAGGAATCATAAAAAATATAAATTTTTTGATATCCTTATATGAATTAAAATACATTGATCTTTTTATAAAGATATTAAAAACATCATGTGATCAGTTCCTAAACCATTTGAAGGCCAACATAAATTTCATATTGATCTTATGGGGGACCTCAAACATTCTGGCCTAATCAAATGACGAGCCTCAGAAATATTTGTATCATCATGAAATTACCCCTATAGATTTATACCATGATCACATTATTATTTTGTGGATTAATACTTGAAAACCCCCAAAGGAACCATGAAATTAAAATCTGATGATCCTGGGATCCTTATGGGATGGAATTTCAAGTTTTTTCAAATGATGGGCTTATAATCTTTGTATGATCTATTCATTAATCATGTAAAGAACCAACGAAATTCAATATTTATCATTAAAATTTATTATAATAGGGAAGCCTCATCTCAAGAAGGCTCCTATATAGGTCAACCTAGTCTCATGAAGAATCTTTGATTTTTTTTATCACCCAAAATTCATTTCACAAGACAATAGTCTAAGAAATATTGTAATGATAGAGTGATACATTATCCTCTATTTATCACTCAATATAATGATGAAGTCATTTATATCATGTTTCTATATTATGTGAACAACATCACATATTACATTCTTATTTGAATGTTCCCTTCACCATATCATGTAAAGATAAGATATTTTATCATCATGAAAAATAGTATTGATACTTGGTAGAGATACATATAATAACCCTATGTGGAAAATAATAGAGATACATAACATGGAATTAGAGTTCATTCTAGATTAGATGAATGATTGATCTCAAGATTAATCCTCATCAAAATTTTGGTTAATAAATCAATGGATTATGTGGGGGAGTCATATGCATTGTGTGATCAATTCAATGATCACATAAGAATTCTACATTGTGAAATCCATATCACACTCAAGATATTTGGAGTTTGGGATTGATAATTTGATGCCTTAGTTCAAAAAAACCTCAAAATATTGATGTGTTTAATAAATTTCTTTGAAAATATGAATTGTTTATGTGATGTAATATACACTAATTTTCATGTGTAGATGTCATGTGTTTAGAATAATCTATTCATTGATCAAGTGATTACTTTTCGACATTCCAGTGAAATTGTTACATCCCTACCCTCCTCATTGGATTGACTTGAGGTGAATTTATACTTGTTATTAGGATACACCCATAGACACCAAATATTAGAAATAATTTCCAAGAGCTTCAATACTATTGGGGGACGATTTTACCTTTAATAAATAAAAATTCCACACAAAACATGCCATAATAGAAAACCAATAAATGATCCATGATAAAAATGTAAAACAATTTAAATTAATACCATTGATATCAACACTAACTGCAACAATTTACCATAGTGGAAGACAATGAAAGTCAAAATGCATAGTTAAATACAACGCCAACAAAATTCAAAGTCCCCAAAGACATTACTCCATAGCACCAAACATGATCCATTATAAAACTCCACAAAACATCCCATGTATGAGGATGCACAACTAAAGAAATGTGATAAATTTTTTTAATCATGACTCAATGAACAATATTTTAAAATAAAACAATGTGCCAATATATGACTGAGCAATGACAATCCGTAGGTTTTCCCCAAATGACTTCTCGGCTCATGCCACTAAGATAGAACATGTTTTCACATTTAAAAAAATTGTTATATAAAACAATCTAAAAAAGATTATATCAATGCCAAGCAGTTTAACACCAAAATAATTTTCTATACTAAAATATTTTCCATGTAAAAGTAAGAAAACAATAATTTAAACCATTTTAAAAGTTCTATTTTGGAATAATCATTAAGGTATTCATAAAGACACCCACACAAAATGCTTCACTCATAGTTCCATAATCATGAGTGGTTTCCTTTCCATCTACTAAGTCATCACAAAGTGTGAAATCTCTGTGTTCCCTAATTACATATTCCCTATATCTAGGGTCACATCCCAATGTACCCCAATGGTACATGCCCCTTATATAGGGTCATATAAATAGAATGAACTCACACAAACCAAGTATAAAAAACCCAATTCAAATAAACCATTTCAGTAAAATTCAATAAAACAATTATTATATTAAAAACATTCCAAAAAAATCACCTCAATTCCTACAAATCCATATTTTAAAACCAACATTTGGAAATCAAGAAAACAAATCACATTGCTCAACCAATTATCCACATAACAAAAAAACCACATACCATCACTATTGATGGATTCTACTATTCATTTCATATAAATTTCACAATCAATATCAAAATATTTAACCAATTTGAAACTAAGCCTTCAATTTCTAATGAGAGTTGCAAGGACTGAATCCACCTACCTCGGGAATTACTCTGAATGTGAAGACTAGAATGAAAACACCAATAAAACCAGGTTGATTCTGTAATATCCTCCCTAGATATTTTTCCCTAACATCAACAAGGCCAAATATAACCATGACTGGAACTAACCACCATAGATATATCAATGGTGGTCTGGAACTATGAATCTAAGAGAGGTAAAAAAATTGATCTATGAAAAACTATGAAAAACTACAATAAACAAAGACTTACAATGGGAATATGAAATTAACACACCAATAAATTCCTCGTTATCACTTATGATTAAATGGGGAAAGGTCTCACATCATTTTGAAGAATAATTTTTGATTTAGGGATGAAATGGATTAAATGATAGGATATTAAATTTTAACCCAAACCAGATCATTTTTTTATGAATTTTTTTTAATATATGAATGGTCAATCACAAAATTAAGAAAATACTATCCTAATAATGCACCAACCACTAAGTTAAGGGGAACAATGCATAGTTTTCTGAAACGGTTATAAAAATCATGAACCAACCATGAAAAGGACACATATCTGATGGCGAATGATGCTTCATAGGTTTTTTCATGCATTGTCCATACCATACGCCTAATCATGCACCGTCCCCTTGGCCCCTATCTCAATTTTCAATGTTTTCTTGAGGATCATCATAGTTTTCACTAACTGTGATCAAATCTAGTACCTTTTGAAAAGATATAAAAATAATAAAAATGTCTTTCAATCCCTCCCAAAAATCATCCAAACACTTTACATACAAAAAAATCATAATGAAATGGTTTCATAAATAAATTTGGTGGATGCTACATTCTCCCCACCATTGATATTTACATCCCAGTAAATAATAAAACCACTACATTCCTAAAAGTGTTTGGTCCATTGATTGACCATTTAATTCTCATGTTCCCTAGAATCTTCCAGAATTCGATCATGTTTCCATAATAACCATACATGTCTTATTTTTTTCAATGTAGTACATTATTTTGTCTATCTATTATATACACTAGAATCTAAAAAAATGACACTCTAGCTCTAGGTCAGCGAGATCAAATTGAATCACATGGTAAGAATCAGGTTGATACTTTTTAAAATTAAATACATAAAAACATTATTCACAACACTGAATCATGGTGGAAGTTTCAGTCACTATTCCACCTCACAAACATGTTCATGTATCTTAAAAGTGGCTATATATCAAGAAGATAAAATGGTATGATTCATGAGACGATGATGTACAAGACTTCAAGAGATCATAAAAAACACATGATCACCTCCCCTAAATTAAAATAGATGTCAACAATGATCTTCATACTATTTCAATCGAATCTAATCTATATCCAATAATTTCTTAATAAAAAAATTATCCCCTATTGTTTCTGGTACAAGGATCTTCTCAAAAAGTCAATTCTCACATATACCCACCAAATAGAGTGTAGAAAGACTATAATTCCTATAAAATGTTAGAAAAAAATTATGAATCAAGTCCGGATAATTATTGTTATATGTGAAATCCAAAATTGGTAGATGATATTCCCATGAGCCACCAAAATATGATACAAAATACCACAACATGTCTTCCACTGTTTTAGTTATCCTTCAAGATTTTGAATCCATTGAGGGTAATACACCACACTCATAATCAACTGAGTACTAAAGGCTTTCTATATGTATTTCTTGAAATGATACCTAAACATTAGAACTATGTCTGAAAATATCAATTAGGATACACCATTCCTATTTACTACAACATGGAAATAGATTTTAAACATTTCCTCAACTATATGCTATTCATGAATAGTAATTAAATGAGTTGATTTGTGAGTCGATTTACTATCACCCATTTGGTATTTTGATACCAAACCATTATTTGTAAACCTGTTAAAAAATCCATGGCTATCTATACCCATTTCCGAAAATTAATAGTTAAATACTGAAAGATACCTACAGGTCACTGATCTTTCTCTTTAACCTTATAACAAGATAAGTATCTAAAAAATGCTCAGACATGTTGTTTTTTATAATGATCCACCAAAACTATGATTTCAATGCCTTATAAATATTCTATAATTCAATATCAAAATCCCATATCATAAGGTGATAAAGATAAATAAGTTTTTCCTACAAATACATAGGTACAACCATCTGATTTATAAACAACAAAACTAAAATCTCATCCAGCCTCAAACCCTCGGTGGTCTCCCCACCATTGGGTATTGACCTTATCACAACACATTCAGAATCAGATGTATGTGACTCTTTTACTATTAAAACTAAATCGGGAACAAACAATACTGGAAACTAAACTAAAACATCCACTATATCTTTATATTCCACGTTCATGTCATCTTGGAGAAACATCAACTTCCACAAATTTGAAAAAAAAATTCAACTCACTATATGAGAATATTCTTAATTCATCTTCCAATGTATTTAGTTTACCCTATGTATACATAAATTAAAAGTCAAACAATTAGATATACTCCATCCATATACATTATCATAAGTTATATACATTTTTGATAAAATATGTTTCAAGATCTTATGATCTATAGTCAGTGTAAATTTCTCACAAAATAGGTAATCACACTGAGTCTTTACAAAATAGTCTACGGTAGCTAACTCCAAATAATGTGTTCTGTAGTCTTTATCATGAATCCATAACTTCATTGAGCCATAAGTAAAAAAATTTTCTCCGGGAATGAGAACACATCCCAACTGAGATCGTAAAGCATCAAAATAAACTACGTATCTTTTCCAGATTCTTGGAAAATTAAGATTGTTGCTGATGTAAATCAAACTTTAATCTCTGTAAAAGACATCTAAAATTCCTTATCTCATTTTAATATAATGTTATTCTTTGTCAATGTTTTCATAGGTGAGACGTATCATCAAAAATCATGAACTATATATATGTAATGACTGACTAGACCACAGAAATTATATATCTCGAAGACATTATTTATTAATTTCCAAGTGAAAAAATTATATGACATTTTTTATCCATAAAACACCTCTTTCATAGATAAAATGGATAATTATAAATACCTATTGTATCTAAAAAATACTCTTTGGTAGTATCGCATACATGTAATGATCCTGCAAGATTCTAGACAATGTCACAAAGTGTTTCTCCTACTCCACACTTTTCATTGAATACACCAATATGATACCCACAAACACTCCCACAAAATAATCCATATACCACTAAAATATATGATTCATCAATACCATAATGTCCTATATTGAATTCCCATTAATTAAATTCATAACAACAAATTTTTAATGTTCATATCTGCTCCTGAAAGTTATCTTTGTAGTATTACAATTCCAAACTCACAATTGGTGATATCCTGATCAAAATTCAATTTAAGAGAACAAATTTAATCCCATTAATTATTTAAACATGTCTTCAATGTGTCGAAGTGGATGATGATTCATTATTGTAACATTGTAATGATTATGATAATAGACGCAAATACTAAAATCTCTATCTGCCTTTTGACAAACAAGACTAGACTTTCCCATGGAAGCGTGCTTTTCCAAATGAACCATTTTCATTCCATATATTCTAACTCAACTTTTAGTTACCTTAATAATATTGTTTCTATATGATAATGGGAAAGTGAAATATATCTATCCTTTGAAAGGTGAGAAATAGTAAATTCTATTACTCTTGTGATATAACCCTAATAAATTCTCAGGAAAACATCTATAAACTGATAAAAAACCCCTGGAAAAAATCTATTCTCTATCTCTTACATAGATTCCAATGTAATCACTTCTAATTGGTATGAGATTGTTGAAAATGTAGGTTCCAACTAGATTTTGGTACCTACCTTTTCTATCTGTTCTCCTCTAAAGAGATGTTGGATGCCATCATCAGTCATAAAAATAACCCTTTAGATATAATATTAAATTTGGCCCTTGAAAATTATCATCTAATATATACCCATGATTATATAATAAACATCCATCCCAAGAATAGATAAGGACCATATCTACTCAAATCCATCAATATTTATAAATCATGCTCTGCATATAAATCATCGACATTCTCTTTTACCAATATGAGTTCTCAGTTTCAACATATATGGAATCATATCAACATTTAAACTCATCAAATCAACAACAAGATAAGTAATAAATGAATGGGATAAAACCATATCAAACAATTATTTCATAATGGTACAATTGAAAATAATTTCATGTCTCACGATTGATGATATGTACTAAACATTGACAATAACGTGTTAGTATCCATATAATTGCTTACTCGTAGAACCCTTTTATTTGTTTCCTTGTTGAGATTTACATTTTTGAAGAGCCATTTTATTTCTAGAATCACCATGGTTAGATCTGCTCCATTAAAGAGATTTTTTCCACTACCGTCATTCCATCGAAACATACAACACTTTCTACACATGATAAATTTCTTGAGCACCTGACTACATACCAGTGAGATAATAACAAAGATGATTCCCCCATCGAATTTAAATTCTAGAAATCCCTATGGGAATTTTTTCACTCTCTCATAATGTGGTTGAACATACCTCATTAGAAACATTTATAATTTCTCTTGGGTCTTGTAGGAAGATTTAATGATCCAAAATTTTGATTTAGGGTCATCTACATACCAAATAGGTGTTCTAATTTAGCTTGTTTCTAAAATTAGAGTTCCCATCACCTCCCATTGGTATCAATATGTTCCCTCCACCCGTAGCTCCATATATTTCTGTTTCATCTGACATATATTTATCTACCATCTCTATATAATATATTATAAAAATTATATAAATATTCATGTGACTCTCCTCCATCGGTCCCAAATTAAAATTGTGCACTTTCGAGGATAAACTTAGAGAATCTTCAAGTGAAAGGGGGACTAAATCCTTAAATTTAGCTATGTACTCTTCCATTGTGAGTATCACTTGTTTAAATGTTAATAATTTTTATATTCTTTCAATTATAAAATTCTGAAAATTAAATTGTTTGTTGAAAAATTCTACAAAATCCTCCTGTGTGATTCCATGGAATAATTTATCCTGAATTCATAAATCACACGATTGGATTTTAAGATCCTCCAACATTTAAATATCTAAATTAACTTTTAACACCATTGGTGTTCCAATGAAATTGAATATTCTATTCATCATGTTCAGCCACACCTCTACCTTCTTAGGTTATTAATAACCCCAAAATATAGGGGGATTCATCTTCTGGAACTGGATTAAACGATCCAATTTAATTGATTCATCCCTCATATTTTCTCTATCCACATCCAAAAAATATTTTAAAATACTATGAACCAGATGTTGGTTTTCATATGGCTCAGGTCAAACCACATTCTTAGTAGCTTTCTCTAGTTTGTTTCTATGATGCCTACTAGGTGAAAATTTCTATAAACATAACAAACTCCATAAATCTCACTATCTATAATCTTATGTCTTTAAAAATTAAAATTATAACAAATAATATATCAGAACATTTATTAAAAAAAATTCAACATTCTCTGCATTCAAAAATTTATGAAAATTTTCTCTTTCTTTTGAAAATCATACCATTTTCAAAATAATCATTTATTTCTTGTTTCAAAATATATTATTTCAAAAAAAATATCATTTTCATGAAATAAAAACTTTTTACCAAATCATATATCACTACTCAAAATGAAATATATACTCCTAGTGGGAATTAATATCTATGATACAAGTCAGACTCATCTCATTAAATTACCCCATGAAAATGGTTTTTTAATTTATATAAGTTTTTCTAAAACACTTTTATACCCACTCCCTAGTAACATGAAATTCAACATAAAAAGTGTAGAAATGTCTTATTATGCTCAACATTTCAAGTCCTGACAACCCTAATCATTTCTACTATCCAATATTCCTGACTAACAAGAATGATTTTCAACTACAAGGATGATGCTAGTGATAAAAAAATATAGATAAAATTGATACCACATATAAAAAATGATATATGGACCAACCGAGACTGAAACCAATTGTAACATCACCTCCCTCCTTATTGTATTTAGTCAGGTTGGAATTAATACTTGTCCATAAGTGACATACCTAAGGTGTCAAAGGCTGGAAATAAATCCCATGAGCTACAATAAAATGTGGGATAATTTTCCCATTAGTAAATATAAAATCCAAATCAAACATGCAATGATAAAAGATAATTACATGAATCTGGATAAAAATATAAAACTACTAAAATTAATTACATTAATATAAAAACCAACTACCAAAAATTATCATAATAGAAGACTAAAAATATCAATGTACATAGTAGGAGACCAGACCAACAAAACTCTAATACTCCAAAGACTTGACTCTATTTCCCCTAACATGATTCATTCTCCAACTCCAAAAAAATATCTCACATATTATGAAGAATTAAAAAATAAATGATATAATTTCCCTTTATGTGTGTCTAGATGAACAATATATGCAATAGAACCAATTTTACAAAAAATTGGGTGATTAATAAAACTCAGTAGGTTTTCCCCAAATGACTCCCATACTCATGCCATGATGATATAAAATTTTATCACATTTATTTAAAATAATTATATAAAACGATTGGAAATGGTTTACATCAAATAAAATAATATTAACCCCAAAATAGTGGTCAGTAGTATAAAAATACAAGGAAAATTATCCAAGAAATAAATTAAACAATTTCATAGATTCCATTTGGGTATATCCATTCAATGATTCACAAATATTCCCACAGATGCATCTTCACCAACAGGTCTATACTCATAATTAGTTTCTTTTACATCAACTAATTCATCAAAAACTGTTCAATATTATTATACCCCAATGACACACAAATCTTATCCAGGGTCATGTATCTTTGTACCCCAATGGTACGCACCCCTTATTAATGGTCATGTCAAATTCATGAACTCGCATGATCAATGCATGACCAAAACAATTCAAATAAACTATTTTAATGCATTTGAATAAACCCTTATTTACTCAATACCATCCAAACTAACCAATTACACAAATTAGATAAATGCATATTTTATAATAAACTTCTGAAAATAAGGAGAACAAATAAAAATTCAAAAACAATTTTCCAAATAACCAAAAATCCAAAAATCATCACTAGAGATAGTTTATTCCATGATTTATACATATTTTTATTGATCAATTTCATGAAATTTGTGAATTTTTTAATTAATAAAATATGTTCCTAGAATTGAAGTCGAGTGTGAAACACTATATAAATTTTATCTTAGTCATGTAATGCCCCTAAAACATGCTATCTTGACCATGAAAATTCCATCAGACATGTCGTACTAATCTTGTGACACCCTTCAGAAATATTGTTCTTTTTAGATAGAAATCCTCATCCATGTCCTATTTTAATCCTTAGACATGTTAAAATTATTATACATATATCCTCAGACATGTCATGTTTATATCCTCATACATTTCATCCTTTTTAAGAAATAACACTATGTTATGTTCCCTTAAACCATGTGGACCCCCATCCATGGTCCTTTGGTTGATTATCCCCTTTATGTGTAGAGATCCCATAATTTACCAAGGATTACAAACTCATTCAACAATATTTGATCCATGGGGGAATCATTCCATGCAAACATACCCAAGAGAACTCAAATGGTACACTCTCCTTTTTTATTAGTGGAATTTTTTATAGGATAACCATTATATATTTTACAAGGGAATCCACCTTGGATAGATTCCCTCAACATTAAATTTACTCTTTCACATTATACCAACCATGTGTAAGTTTACTATTATTCATAAATAATCTAGAAATTGGGGATCTAATAGATCTACAAGTAATGTGATTGTTATTTTTTCAATGATATGTAGGAATCCATCCTATGAAAAGAGCTCCACATCAAACATGAATATTATTCCTTCCCTTGTGGGTTCATATCTTTTTAAGAGTTTTTATTGCAAATTACATCACGGAATCATCAATGTGTAAGTCCTGCAGAAACAAATAGTGTGTATTACCCCATATTATCTCTTGTTTCTTTCACTAAGTATGAAAAAATTGATATTATGTATTTCAAATTAACTTTCTACTATAATAATAAAAATCCCCCAATCTAGGAAAACTAATTTTTTTACGACCCACTAAAATATAAGTCCAACATCAATGAATAATAAAAATAAAAACTCATTATTTTATCCACTAATACATGTTTTATATTTGTTATTTCTTTTTAATAACATCAAAAGTGACTCACATTGTATTATATATCCATAGTGATCTAGTTTATAATATGATACAAATATCTCTAATCATGGGAACTTGTTTTGATATAATTCACTGGCTTTTCTAATATCTAGAAGAATAATCCACACAAAATTTAATTTCACTTCATCACCCATTAGTGTGTTGGTGATAAACTAATCTATGGGGACTCTAATTACTTTTAGTTTAGGATAGGTAAGAATGCATCCAGAAAATCAATATCTATACTCAATTCTTATAGATCCTTATATACATCATTTTCATATAACATCAAAATACATGACATGGTATTATGATAACTACATCTATTTTGATTCATATTCTTATAGGATACATAGGATGACTCTTACAGGTTCAATCCAAATCCCATTAAACCTATCACCTTCATGGAAGGAAGTAAACTTATAATTACTAAGTCTTATGGCCTTAAAGAACAAGTATTTCCTCATTGCTATGAAATAATGGGAAGTGGAAGGAAAACCTCTGTTACATAATTATAGTTCCATTAATTTATCATCGACTCATATGTATAGGTATTAATCAACCAATTATTTTTTTAGGGTTATTAGTCCTATATCTATATTTTTGAATGATTCACAAAAAAACCATAAATCTATATAAATGTCATGAATAAGGATGTAATCCCCCCCCACCCGAATTGTGTGATGATATGAACCTACAAACGCCTTAACCAAAATGGGTTCTTGTGTGTTGTTGGTGATGAAACCCCAATGATCATTTTCATATAGAAGGCATGCTTATAATTTTTTAGGAATTTCGGAGTCATTATGTCATTCTACGGATAAGAAATGATGATAGAAATTATAGTGAAATTATACTATCCCCAAAAAATCAACCATCGAGACATATAAATATGGTAGAGAAAAAATGGTAACACAATATAAATCTGATGATAACAACAGTTAATACACACACACACTTTTTTTATAGATAATAATATTCAGATCTATATTTAAATCATTTTTCTTCTTTACAAAATTTCATAACCATTTATACTGATCATGAATTATATAGTAGGTTATAACTACAACATATGAAAAATGATAATTATTTTTTATTTTATAATCTTGAATATTTATATCTAAACTGCAGTATCATGTTTTATGTATTTTCATCCAACAATATTAAATAAAATACACCTACTAAAACAAAAACGCATTGAATAATTCTCTTTGGAAATAGAATATCAACATTTCACTATATAATGTTTCCACACTAGAATTAATTTCACTATATAGTTATTTATGTTGGAAATCATACCAGTCATATCATATACGAAACATTGATATTTGAGAAGAAAACTCTTTATCATGATCTATAGAATGGGTTTACATAGATCTTATCCTCTTGTACATAACTCTAAGGGTTTTTTATTTAAGTGTAACAAAAGTATAAAAATACTTTTTTGATACCTAATTCATATTATAAACCACCTTATTCATGTCTTAGAAAATATACTTCTGGGGACATTAATTTTTTGAGAACTAGTAATCTGAATGACCGAGGTCTTCACATGTGTTTTATGTAGAAGGAATATCACATATAATATTGGATGTATTATTTTGGATTATTCAATTTATTGTACATCACAAATATTTTATATTAATTCTATTACTTATAATGAAATATGTTTTATCTAATGATTCCTTAATATATATAAAAATAATTGAAATGATTTACTTTTTAAATCCATTATCCTTCCACAAAATTAATATGTTCAATTCAAATTAATGTGTAACTCTTTACACAACTCATAGATTGTTTTACTAAACCGAAAATATATTCTATAAATATGTATACATATCAATATAAAATTACTTAATATGATATATTGAACTATATCATCTAAAGGGTTAGAATCATATGAAAATATATATCCCAAAAATAGTAAACATGTATTGATATGTATCCTAACATCACTTTTATTACTAAGGAATAATCCAGATGACTAGTAAAAAGTTCCCACCATCGTGTTGTGATTTGTCTTATTTCCATAATGTCTGGGTTCCCCCTAATTCCCTTAAAAGGGGTTTTATTAAAAATAAAAAAAATTAATGCCTTTAGGCCATTGGATGGACTAGTAGAAAGTTCCACACAGGGTCCTACTTCATATGGTTCTTTACATAGGAGTCTTGTCAATTCCTTCTCGAAACTAACACTTAAAATCAATAAATTATATTTAACCTCTAAATTTATTCCTACAACATCATAAAAACTGCAGTGATGGTAGAATAAAACTAAATCTTATATTATTGAACCTAGAATATATATAATGGAATGATAATTTGGTAATAATTAATTTATCATCGAAATTAATGAATAAATAATATTCAAATCATATAAACAATTTATAATCAAGGGCATTAGAATAAGATTAAAATAAATAAATATGGACTTTATTTATTTCCCAAACATGATATATTATTTCATTACCATTATAGTCAATTTAGGTGATCATATATTTTTTATATAACTCCTAACACTTACCTTTTGTAAAACAAAATTAGAATCAAAATCATTACAAATAAAATAATGCATCTTTTTATTTTTGGATTTTATCATACATTATGATTAATATTATATATCATATGTTGTAATTAATTTAATATATATGAAATAGTATGTAATAAATGGACTATAGCCTTATATGATTTCTGTTGTCATATATCATGGTGTAACATTTGTCCCTGATCATAATTTGAAATATCCCTTGTATATTTTTTATAACATGATACTCAATTTTCCAAATAAAAAAATATAAATCATTGCTTAAAATAACATTAACCATAATTTATAATATTAATCGGTGGTTTGTTAGGGATAGTACACATTTAGTCACAATTTCAAACCATAGAACATAAAAAATACTTTTATCATTCCACATCGTTTCCTATATCAAAAATATTAACTTAGATATCCCACAACATATAGTTTAGTCAGGTTATTTAATAATTTATGTTATAAAAATTATAATTTTCCAAAATCATATAATTTATTAAAACCCATATAAAAACATGATAATTTTATGATGATGGTGAATCTGATGCAATATATATTTTTAGACTCATTATTTATGAGGTGGACACATCCCATGTGGACTCATTATAAGACAATCAGATAAGTTCTTTTCCTAAATATTTTGATTTGAATCTCTTTTCATATATAATGTATTTCACTATTATAAAGATTTATTTATTAAAAAATTCATTTTTTAGTGATCCCAAGTGTTTTTTTGACACATTAAATATCTATTGAACATAACCTAGGGGGGTTTTAGAATACCCCATGAACAAAATAGTAGAATAACATAATTAAAATTTTGTATCTACCTTCATATATTGAATATAAAAGTAGGGGAAAATATGTTCATACCCTAAATGTAGTTTTATTAATATCATTTAAGTATGATCAATGGAGATTACTAAAAATGAGAATCGGTATCATTCCAACAATGGTAATTCATGGACTACACTAATCCATATATACTATTTTAGAACCCCATGTTCTTTTAAAGGTGTGAGAGAACCTTATTCTCAGAGACAAATGAGGATAAAGAGAGAATAAATAATTCCAAAATAATGATAATTAACCCTTCTCCCATGAAGGATGGATCACATCGTTTACATACAACTACAATAATTAATGAAATAAATAAAGGTTTGGGTACCAATATTTCGTAGTTATTAGATATTATACATAATGTATGACCATAAAAAATGATATGATCATTGAGAATTTCAATGATCATAATATATTTATGTTGAAAAAAACTTTCATCGTAACAATTTATAATAGATTAACTTTGTCTTGAGAGGCAAGCTAGTAAACCAATAACATGATATCACATATCGTAATGTGGAACAAATAACATGAAATAGTAAAGGAATCACAAGACTTATAATTTTCTATCATATTGTTATCGGTGATACACATCATATTCATATAACATATTTTGATATACATGAAGCATATAATATTATTTATATGATTTACTTACCATCATTCAATAGATATGAACATGTTTTATAATATGAGATATTTTCAACAATTAATTATTATCTTCATATTTATTCCATAATCATTTGTTATTTAATATTGCATATTAAGCATAGTATTTTTGTATTAATATATATATTATGGATCTATATAATTCTTATTTATATTAACTAGATGTTATTATTAAAATTTAAATATTTGATTATATGTATAGCATACAACGACTACATAAAATGGATATTTGTCCAAATAATATACAATAGAAACACTACTTTTTGTCATTCCCTTGTATTCTATTCATACTATTATTAAAATCATTCAATTTATTTACTAATTTATCCCTTCAAATTTCAATTATATTTTTTGGTTTTTAATTCTTTCTATAGTGATGACTGATGATATGATTTTCATAAGAGATCGAAATGAAGGATATCAATTCATGTAGACTTTTTAATTACAGGAGTCTATATTTATATTATATTTTTCATAATTTTGTTTCATATATGATTAATTTAAAGTGTTAAGGTTTATATAATATAATATGAAAATTTTTATTTCACAAAAAGTATTATTGAATTTATATTCATTTACTATACCATTTATGTTTATACCATTGATTTGTTCTTCAAACCAAAGTATATTAAATTATGGACGACATGAAATTTAACTACTAAAATTATATAAAACATTACATCAGATATTTCCTTGATTATGGGTCTTAATGGATGTGAATAAAACATAGGAACATATCCGGGAAGTGTATGTAATTTTTAGGTGAGTAAAATAACCAATACGATGAAATTGTATCAATTTTTATTGTTAATTATTTCATGTGATTTCATGTATATAATCAATCAATCAAGGGTAATCTAATATATGTATGACTTATATATATATATTGTATGTGATTTTCTATGATATAAGATGTGGTATACTATTTCTACAGTTTTATTTTCTCTATATTTCCATGTTTTGTTTTAGTGTATGTCTAGGTTTTTATTTATATATTTTTATTCTAGATGTATGATTAGAGGGTTTAGTTTAGAAAATGTATGAATTATACCCTCTTCAAAAAAGAAAAACCTATGTTGTATAGGAGGAATTATTGGTGTTTCATGGTGAAGTGACCCATTAATGATTTCGGTACTCTCGGCTAAGGGAGTAATAGTTACAATAAAAAAATTTATTTTTTCTTGATTTGAGAGAACAATTTTTTTTATAAAAAAATATTTATTTCAATATTTAAAAATCCTAGTTCCCTCAAAACTCCCTCAGTTCATAAATATTATTTTAAATATATTTTTTTAATTTATTTGATACATTCACCACATATTTAATATTACATATCCATAATACTTATCATCCACATGAAATAAAAAAATCAGTGACTATAAATATGGGTTCCTTGTGTCTTTAATATTAAGAATCTATAAAATATTTAATTGTAACATAAATATATTGATAAAATCAATACCTAATATTCTATTACTAAAAAAATCTCAAAAAAACTTCAATGTGTGTTAATGGTTCTTCGCATTGTTTTTCATAAACATTTATAAAAAATTAACTGTAAAATCCAAGTCAATATGAGTGAAAGTCCTAAAATCCAATATTACTTTTTCAATACTTTTATATAAAACTTATTCAATGTGTATATTAAAAAAAAAATTTGTATAAATTTTTTAATTATATAATTTATAATGTTAAATATTAAAAATAAATACATGCATGTAATAATTTATTCAAAATTTATCAAAGTCATTAAGTAGATAAATCTCTTGGGATAATGACTACATTATTTTCATTCCATCCTTAAAAATAACAATTACTAGTGTGTTATTAGAAGTTGCTATATATTTTATTTCAAATATATCTTCATGAATTCAATTTATACAACTAATTAAGAAATTGGATTCACAAATTATAA
Source organism: Viscum album (assembly GCA_963277665.1). Taxonomy (NCBI): domain Eukaryota; kingdom Viridiplantae; phylum Streptophyta; class Magnoliopsida; order Santalales; family Viscaceae; genus Viscum; species Viscum album. The sequence goes on along the minus strand of OY728135.1, from coordinate 1,464,058,826 downwards.
ATATTCCATTGAAATGATGTAAGAATATAATTATATTTTTCTCATGTTGTCTGAAATAAATACATCAATAAAATAAAATTGAATTGAAAACATTTTTCAAATTGGTGGAATATAATTTTTTTTATACCAACTATTGTCTAATAATATACATAGGCCTTATATGTAAATAATAGTTTTTATTTTATTATTTTTTATATACTTCAAGGGTATTCATTGGGATCTATTCCTCAAAGTCCCCTTGAATAATGGGTTCTTATCATCAAAATGTTCTAATGAAAAGTCAAGGGAATAAGTAAAATAACAATGAAATTTAACAAAGTTGTATTTAAATAACAAAGAGATTCATTTAGTGTAGTATAAATTATTATTATTTTCAACCCATTATAGAAAAACAGTATATAAACATTAATTTATATTTTCAAAAAACTCATTGTCTGATTTTATATATTCACACATAACCTATTACTATATAATCTTATTATATCTTCACAAAGTTTGATGTATGGTTATTTGTTAAGAAAATTATATCATATTCCATGACAATTATCTAAATTTAATAATCCCCATATTTATTGATTCATTATATAAACTAATTACTAGGTAATGGATTTATCTATGTAATATAAATGTAAATGATGTCAGCCCGTTTGATCATATCTCATAAAATCTATGATCAACCACTAGGAAATATCATTCATAAATTGTTAATGAGTGTCCTTAAATATCTATTAAAAATGATTTGGTGATAGTTTCTCTCCATGGGTTCCAAATGTCTCTAGATTAGCTGGTCTATTACGATCTTATTCAAATTTTATTTCCCTATGTTTCTCTAATTGAATTATTTTTTTTATAAAATTTTCCTCATTTTGGGAATCAAGATTCATCAAAAACATATATGTAATTGAAATTTAATTATAGAATCATGGATAGTAATAATAAAATTAATATTCTATAACACCATAAAAAAAACCATTGAATTCTTCTTAGGCTATCCATCCCCCATAATAGTGTTACACTAATCGTAGACATAGTAAAATTTTAGCACGTCAACCATATGAAATATTGGTATATTTAGGGTTAATGATAACACTTTTATTAAAAAACATGATCAGTTGCAATAGTTTATTAATTCTATTTTGGAACATATATTTTTTTTTACATTTTCATTCACCCTTCCTGTAGTTATGTTTGGCTGAACACATTTTCAAGCTAGTGATCATAAAAAAAGATGAACATCATCCTACAGAAAATTTTGAATGAATCTTTAACTTCATATACTAAGATAAAAAATTTATTTTCCCATTCCCTCCAATTAATTATAATATTCCTCTCTAATTTTTGAATCTACCATTCAAGATTTTCATAATTGGTATGATGGAGCACTCCTCGTCCTAGTTTTGCAAGATGAAAAAAAACTGAATAGAAGTCATGTCGTTAAACCTTCTTATGAATCCATGTTTCTGTTAGAATTATATGATCAATTTATGGGGATGGATTATACAATTTTTTTATATAAATTGATTTTGAAAATTAATTTAGAATAAATTTGGTTTTTTATTTCAAATCTAGATCACCTCGAAAGATTCTTAAACTATGTATCTCATCAATATATATGTTTGTGTGTGTGTGTGTATCTATTCATGGTTATTTCAATTAATGATAAAAAACTATTTTATATAGTTTTTGAAATAAATAACATTGAGATATACTCTTCCAATGATGATAGACCTAAAGGTAATATGGAAATAATAGAATCCTTGGAATTATGGAACAAAACATAGCATATATGTTTGATTCATTAATGGAGTCACCAAAAATATTGGTGTGGTTCAGAACTGTTATGGGTCATTCATGATTGGTTTTTAATTCCCCTAGGAATTGGTTATTCATTTATAGCCTATGTAAAGGATAATATCATGGAAATATATATCTTTTGGAAATTCAATATACGTATATACATAATTAGACTCTATCACAATGGTGAAGATCCTCCTAAATCCCTGATCTACACTATTGAATATCAATAATTGATTTCAAGGATAGCATTAAATCAACACTCCTTCAATCTTTCAGAACTATTAGGGAGAATTTAATAATGTTATAGATAATTTGGGTAGGTTCAATTAACAATTATAAATTTAAAAAAAATTAAATATATTTTAATTATTTTTCAGATTTCATAAAAAAATCTCTTCAAGTGTAAACTTTAGGTCTCTAATTTGTTAGATCAACAAAATTGTTTGTAACCATTTTTCACTAGTAAAAAGTAAATTCTTAATCAAAAACCCAAAAGAGTACATATAATAAACCTAAATATAGATTATAATTATTAGTTATTTCATAGTAAAATAACAAAAAGTTCAAAATTTGGTAATAGTTCTGATACTTTTCATTAAATATTTTATTAGGTTTTTTCAATTAAGACAAATAAAAACAGATTTATTAATTTATTAATGAATGCCATTATAAAATATTCTTAAAAAAATTTAGGAAAAAAATAAGATAGAAATATTATTTCCATTTCAATGATAGGTTTTTATATATATTTTTATTTTCCATCTACATATTCTAATAAACCTATTTTACGATATACATCCCTATTAAAAAATTTAAAAATTTATTAAATAATACCTTTAGTACATTGTTAATTCTTAGGAAACACACTATAATCTAATTGTGGTTTATAAAATAACATTATTTTTAAAAAATTATCATGTTTTATTTATTTTAGGATATATATCCCGATATTCATTGCGTAATAATCGATAATAAATAGAAGATAACTTAAACATGGTCAAATAAACTCATAAATACACCTTAAAAAATTTGTGGTCATAGATTAAAACAATATTCAAATAATTATTTAAATTATTAAAAATGAATCATTTAAGATTACTATAAATTTATTCTTTAATAAAGGTCAATTTATTCTATGATATATCATTCAAAGTCCATTTTTATCTTCTAAACAAACAACTCTCAATCACGTGGAACGACATTCTAATCTATAAAAGATGTATTTTTTGCGGGATGCGTGGACCCATTTTTCTTTTCTTAAGAATGTAATACCCCTTTTAACATTAATCACATTATATATATTTCCCCCGAGTAATTGGAATATAAACTACATTTTATTATCCTACCTACTCAACTAAAATACTCTATAATATTAATTGGTCCATCCTGATTTTGAAGTCCTATATCACCTAATCCTTTTATTTTACAACTACTATTATTCCCTAGTTTCTCATTTCCCTCCCCCACTTCTTCATGGAATAAAAACCATTATTTTACATGACTCATATGGAAGGAATATCCAAACAAAATTACATAATCAGTACCTATGAAGAAATTTTCTACAGTTAAAACTTCTATAATAAAATTTCCCTTTTCACTACCATAAAATTGGGCAAGGCCAGCGCCAGCCTTTATCAGTGCTAACATAAAAGCACTAATAAAGTGGGGTACGTTTATCAGTGCTAAAAAAAGCGCAGATAAAGGGTACCTTTATCAGTGCTAAAAAAGTGCTGATAAACGTACCCCTTTATCAGCGCTTTTTTAGCCCTGTTAAAGGGTACCCCTTTATTAGTGCTATTTTAGTAGCGCTCATAATGGGGTGTCTTTATCAACGCTTTTTTTAAAAGTGCTGAAAATGGTCTACTTCCGAAAAAAATCATTAAACAAATTTATTAATATTTAAATATATATATATAGTTATATTGATATAAATATAATATATATTTTTTAATTATAATTTTAAATATATTTTAGATAAGTATAAATATACAGTTACACTAAATATATAAGATATTTAGTGAAAATGGTTTATAAAAAAATTAAAAAAATATTTTTAACAAATAATTTGCTAATTATTATGCAGTGATAGTCATTTAATAACAATTTAAAGACTAAACATATACAAAAAAAATTAAAAAAAGATCCAAAATATGTAGAAAACGCAACTCAAACTTCAAATGGTCAAAACTTTTGATTCAGGTGTCCATTTGAGCCCTACAGCATATCAAATCAAAGCCTCCAAGGAGATCTACATGCTACAAACTTAGGAAAAGCTTCTGTCACATTTTTCGAGGCCAAAAAAGTCCTATAAGACCACCAAAATTGAGTTTTTTATCGGGATACCCCGATTTTTTAACATTTTGTGGATTTTCAGCCTCGTTTAAGGGGGTATTATTGTCTATTTTTGGTGGGGACTGGATTTTTTCCAAGGTATTACATTCATATTTATATTATGTCTTTAAAATTATGTCGTTTTTTATAATTCACTGCTATTTATAAACAAATATATAACAATATATACATGTTTTTTATATATTCACACATAAAAATTTAATTATAAATATAAATAATAAAATATATTTATATATTAAATATATTATCTTTATCTAAATAATAACTAATATCCATTTTATTTAAAATACAAATATAGGAATATTTATATGCTTATATATTAATCTAACTATATATATATATATTAATATAACTACATATATATATTCATATGACTATAAATATATATATTAATATCACTATAAATATATATATTAATATATCTATATATATTAATATAACTATATATATATATTTTAATATAAATATATATTACTATATTAATAAATATAACTATATATATAAATAGAGATATCATGAAATGGAAAAAAATCAAAATAGAGGAGTGGTAAGGGCTTAGGCGCGCAGGGGTGAGGTCACGAGTTCAAAACCCGGTAGAGGTAGGGGCACGCCCATGGGGGTGGATATGGGGGGGGGGCTAGCACTGATAAAGGGTGGAGGGGGTGCGTGCGGGCGCTGGAGGGACTGGAAAGCGCTGTAAAAAGGGGGGCTCAAGCGTTATAAAAGCCCCCCCGATTGGCAGGATGTTTTTTAATTTTTTTAATTTTTTTCACTTTTATCGGCGCTAAAAAACAGGAACTGATAAAAGGGGTCTTTTATCAGTGCTAAAAAGAAAGCGCTGATAAAGGACCCTTTTATCAGTGCTTCTTTTTATCCCTGATAAAATCCCCTTTTATCAGTGCTTTTTTTAGCGTAGATAAAAGGGGTCTTTATCGGCGATTTTTAGAGCGCTGATAAAGGGGACCCCCTATCATCGCCGGCTTTAACAGCACTTTTCTAGCGCAGTTAAAGGCCAATTTTATCGCTGATAAAAGGCGTATTTGTAGTAGTGTCTCAATGGATAGTGATTAATTTTCAATTTCTATTTATTTTTATGATTTATAGTTTTTTATAAAATAATGAAATTTCATATAAAATATCCATGTCTATGAAAGTAGTAACACCTAAAAAGGTATTACTTATGATTTATAAAATATCTTCTTATTTTGTATTGAATCTCATTTATTATTATATATTACTTAAAATTTCCCATTAATCATTAAACTCTCCATTTTTATGCTGGCCAATTTCTTCTTATCCACTATAGATTTTAATGTTGTGTGAAATTATTATATAGACAAATAATCTTTACCAAACATATTAGTATATTTATGAATCATGAAATACTACTCTAGTTATAAAAGAAACATAATATTATAATCATAAAATTATAATTTTACATTTATATATTCTTAATTGATGATTATTTTGTTAAAATATAATAAGTTCTTTTATATAGTCTCATTAGGATATATTTTCAATGTATATAGATTTGTTTTTTATAAATTTTTACAATGTGGGATTAAGTAATCAATAGTGGCAAAAATTCCAACCCAATTATAAAACTAAAGGGTTAAATTGAAACTTCCTATGGAAATATATCCTCAAGGGAGATAATTAATAAATTGTATTCCACAATAATTACATTTTATGTAACATTATAAGAGATGGATTCTCCCATAAGGACATAAATATTATTTTATGGTTTATAATGATCTTCATAAATTTCATTACAGAAAATTAGATCTCTTCTTTAATATTTTTGATTTAATAAATATTATAATTATAAATATTATTCCTAGAGGTTATATTAGATTAAATTTTTTCATATTTATAAGTTTTTTTTAAAAGTAGAAATGAAATTGTAGATAAAAAATTATACTTACATTTGACAATATGCCTTATTTTTTTAACTAAAATTGATATGGGGTTAGATTAATTCATGGAAAATAGTGATAATTTTTTGAAAGGGGATGATATATAATAATTCAAAAAATGTATTGTTATATACACGAATAAAGTATTTAAATATGAGAAAAATAAAATCTAGTGACATTAAATATAATCTAATTTATAATGGATTTAATATGAGTAGTTTGTGTTAGATATATCATGAAAAAATTCATCTAAATTCTAGATTTAGATGATGAGGTATATTTTGAATATGAAAAATTAGATCGAATAGGGGCTTTGGATATTTTTATAAGAAATATATATATATTTAACTTCCAACTATTTGTTATAAACTATAATATTTTATGATACCAAAAAAGGATTATTTTTAATGGGATTGGAATATAATAAGACACATAAATTACCCCTTAATAATATGTTATTTAAAAAGGAATATAATGGAATATTAATGAATCTTAAACATGGAATATCACAATATAAGATGAAAAAAAAGTACTCAGTTTGATTAATCTCATATTGCAGGTACCACTCCTTCTACTAATTAAATTTTATATCATATTATTGCTCTATAATTACTGTATTTATTTATTAAAAAAGGAGGAAAAATATAATATGATATGATGATGAGTGAATATCTAATGGAAAAACATCACCACTAGTCGATTCCCCGCAATGGAAGAGTGTTTATCAGTAATATGGTGATTTTGGAATGAAAATTAGAAATATTATAATAAAATGATATAAAAATGTTATAAATCCATGTTATAGACTTAGTATCAAATATATTTTCTAGACTTTTATATTTGTAATTTATAACTTATCTACCATCACTTTTATGGATCTAAAATCTTTTATTTCAACCATGATGATACCATCCCAAAAAATCCTTATAAATATATTGATGTTTAATATTATAGTTGGCTATTGATTAGATTTTTTTATTTAGGATGTGTTCAGAAATTTTAATGCATTTAAGAAAGTATTTTTTGAAATACATGTTATAATAATGTTCTCTTTAAATGATTAATCATCTGAATTAAATAAATCATGTCCCATTTATGAAGAACATATTTTATATAATCAACTATGAAATTAATTAAATGTAGTTTAAATTGGTTATTGAATATTTTTATGAATATATAACCATTATAAAATATTTAAAAAATTTAAATATTTATTAGAAGATAATATTTCACCACATCCTTGGTCATATGATCATTATTTTATGATGAATAAATACATCAAGATTGTGTCTAGGAAGTCAAAAAAATATCTATTGACATAAATATATAGAAGAAAAGATTCATCTAAATTAATCATACTTATTAGAGATATCGTTATGTAAAACAAAATATTGTTTTTTTTAGTGTTCAGAATAATATATTTCATAGTTTTATTGGAACATTATTTGACATAAAAAAAGACTAAGGATTGATTGAATGAAAGATTTTATATATTATCAATGATATTATTATTCAAGATTTCCCTCAAGCCTCATGGAGTTTGGACACACATTCCCATCCCTTAGCATACATTATCCTGGTAAAAAATTTCATTTCTATGTGATTCTATAGTTTCAAAAAGGTTTTGTCCAAATGATAACACTATTATGTAATTAAAATATGATAATCCTTATATTGGTGAAATATCATGATACTTGTGTTCAGTTTCTATAAATACTATGTTTCAATACATATAAATATATCAATGTATCTAATAATAAATATAATCAATAAGTTTGATATTTTAATAATACTTTTTCATAAATGTATTGTATCCAAATTCATTAAATATATTGTATAATAAAGATTTAAATTTAATTTTCCAACATGAGATCTATTTTCAACATAATTTTTAATATCATTATATATCTATTGATATATTTAGTGACAGATATACCATCATTTTTACCTATTTTGTGCATCATCAGGAATGATTTATGAGGATATTGAATGTATGTGTTAAGAATAAAATAACAAGGAAAGTGTGACAGATATAATCAATCCTGATAAATGTTTTATATTTTTTTATTATTATTATATTATTAATATCCCTTTTCTCACCCCTAGATTCAATTAATAAAACTTGTATTTCTGATTGTTATGTATGTAATGTGTTTTAGTGAGGTTTGGGAAGGTTTTGAGGACCTTTTTCAGGTTTTAGGGCTTTTTTTGGTGTATAGTTTTGGCACATTTAGTAGAAACAATACAAATCCTAAAATAAATCATGAAAAGTGAGGTAGTGGGATATTATTAGACATGAAATTAAGTGAATGGTTTGGCTAAACCATGTATCCTCTTGGGATAAACCATGATTTTTGGGTAAAATAAATCTTCACAATTAGTGCATGGTTTCCCTAAACATGTGATTAACTATTAAATATTAAATCTTAGGTGCTAAAACATATTTCTAACTAAATGTATCCCCAAATCCACTAATTTTTCTCAATTTCAACCCAGAATGTAATTTTCTTCCTCTTTTTGGATTTAGAGTCTTTCCCCTTTTATCTGAGAGTAGTCTAGTGGGACATATTATGCTCTTAAAGGAAGAATTGTGTGATTAGTCTCTGTTCTTGGTGATTTTTCTTAGATCTAGTATTCATACATATATTTTATTCATATATATGATTATTTGGGGATATATTTATGAAATTTTATGTAAATTATTTATGATATGGTTATCTAGATTTTAAATAAATGATATCTAAGGTAATTTTTTGGAGACTTGACCATGTTTTGTTCAATAGTACAAGGTGTTATTCGTTTTCATTGTAATTATGGTGGAAGGTGGATTTTAACTTAAATATAATTATTTTAATGTGAGGGATTAATTTAAAATTGGTTTTTTATTGAAATGGTTTGTAAAATTTTGGTGTAATATTTGACAGAAACCCTCTTTGGTGACAGTTTATAAAACATTGTGAACTGTTTATTTTGGAGTAAAGTGAATGTCATTACATGATCTTAAAATAATTATTTTAAATGGTTGTTCCTTTTTGATGCATTTAAAATGGTTTTCAAAGTGTTTCAATTAAATGGATTTTTTTACTGAAATATTTTGTCTAAGATTATTTGGCATGGTTGTAGGATTAAATAGTTAAGCATTAGTTGAAAAGGGATTGATAATGGTCTTGAAGTACCACCATCAAAGGGAAAGATAATTTACATAATGTTCCACCATAAATGGTAAACACAAATATTTTTGGGTTTAGTGTCTATGTTTTTATGAGGAATGGAATATATAATTCCAATATATGAGTAATTGAGAAATGGATAAACGGAATGTTTGGTTCCTTTCCTTTGAAATGGGTTTTTTTTTAGAAAAAAGTTTTTGTTATGGGAATTGTATTGATTTCTAATATAAAGTGTTTTTTAGATAATTTTAAATAATAGTTTTACATAAATTCGATGAAGTTTTTTATCCTAGTTGTGTGAGTAGAAATGACATTAGAAGAAAACTTATGAGTTTCAGTACTCACCCAATTCTTCGTCACCTTATTTTATTTGCAGATATCATTTATTGTGACATAAGTATAGGAAAATTAGTTCATTTTAATATTATTTATTTTTGATACAATGGAATGTATTATATATTTAGAGGATGGAGCTTCTTGGGAGTTGCTGAGTTAGTGTCTTTAGACTCTTTATGCTTGGTTGGGTTTGTATACCTCTTTATAGTTTATGTTTATGTTTGTTTCTATTTTTTTCTATGATATTGTTTGGCCTGTTTTGTTATACATTGAGTTTTTTGGAATTTTTAACCTTCATCATATAGTGTTTTTGGTTATTGTGTTCTAGTTTTTTTTTTGTTTTTATGTTCTAAGGGAAAATTTACCCCAATTTTATTTAATCCCAATACATTTATTTGTTTTCTTTGGAATCACAGGGATGTCACTAAAGGCCATGTAAAAATACCACCTCAACTCATACCAATGATATGGGTAGGTATGTTACAGGTGGTATCATCTTGATTAGTCCTTGACAAGAAAAGTTTATTAGTTTTATTCCGTCCAAATGACTTGGGAAAAATGGTTTTATTTTTCAATCACGGGGTTGAAAATATTTCTAAATGGTCTATACATTAGGATGGTATAAAGAATTAGTATTTTCAAAAAAAAGAAATTTCGAGTATAAAAATATGTATCTAACATAATAAATCTAAAATTCAAGTTACTAGGTTGTTGGTTAGATAAATATTTTGGAGAGACTTAAAAGATTTTTCATCACATTGTAATGAGTTTATCCACTGTGAAGAGCATGACATGAATTGATAGAAATGAAATCCCACTTGGAGTGCATATTTCATATTGATATATGATTTATGATTTGGTGTTCAATTTAAATTTTTTAAAATAATTTTGACATTATTTCAAATGTCATATTTTTAAAAGACATCATATAGGTATTTTAGAAATGCCTTGATTTTCAAAATCATGTTAATATTTTAAAAAATGGTTGAATGTGAAAATTATAGAATATTGGGATGAAATATTGTGATATATAATGGTTTTGAATTTTTAGTTTTTAACAATTTAATTTCCATTAAGTGAGAATTATGTTATTCTTTTTGTGTTTATAGAAAATGAACCCATGTAAGCGTCATATAAACCAATTGTAAGATGCTAAGGAAAATGTGGTTGCAAAAGAAAAATCCACACATCTTTCAGAGATATTTATAACCATAGAAGGTAGAGGTGTGGCTGAATAGGATGAATCAAAAAATTAATTTCATTGGCACACTACTAGAGATAAAATTCATGTAAGTGAAATATATGGTTGAAGATCGTGCATTCTAGTTTTGGGATTTAGTAGTTTAGGATAAATTAGATCAAGGACTTACATGGGATGATATTGAAAAATGGTTCAATAGAATTTTCTTTCTTCATATTTTCAGGATTGGAAGAGTGATAAAAAAATTTCTTGAATCAATATAATCTATGAATGAATGATTATAAACATGAATTTATGCATTTATCCCAAATTTCATTTGAAGTTGCAGCAAGTGTGTCCTTAAGTCATATCTTTTTGAGTCAGTGTTCAGGAAGGATATTCACACGAAGATAGTTATGGTTTTTATAATGGGTTTTACGTATATGTTGAAAAGATAAATGATGGTATAAAAGGATATCATAAGAGAAATGGGATGATGAATTTTGTTGATACATATGGGAAACATTTGGAACTCTAATATTGGGAACAAGCAGAATATGGAATCCTATTTCTCATGTAGTGGGATGGCACAGAATTATATGGTTGGATTGTTGAATCTTCTTCTGAATCCTAAGAGAAATCTAGGATATTTACAATGTTTTCTATGGCCACATGATGTGAGAGTGTATGGAACCACCTAGAAAATTACATAATTGAAACATGATGGGGAATATTTTTCACTATTTTCATAGTGCACTAAGTTCGTGTGTTTGAGACACTTCTCATGTTTCACAGACATCATATGATTCTTTGGGATGAGAGAAACATAATACCTCTCATAATTAGAGCTGATCTGTCCATCATTTTTCTAGGAATACCCTGGCTCATCAGTAAGGGAAATCTCAAAAGGGTTATAAAGACCATTTTTTAGTGAGTATGAAATTGTATGATGTGTAATAAGTGAGTGTGGAAGATCAATTTGAACAATCAATTGTGAGAGGTATTATTATTTATAATTATTCACCAATACAAGGTTTTTCTATATGGGTGTATCCTATTCATTTTTTTCCTGTTCTACTGACTTGCTATGTTTAAATGTTGAGATGATATCCCATGTTTTGAAAGATCAAACACCTCTTGTTCAAACAGAATGTTAAGACTTTATGTGTATAGATTATTATATAACTATTGATGGAGATGATTGGATATGGTATCTATCTCTATTTGAGATGGATGTATATCACATAATCCTTTGTATGGATTGGTTGAAAATTTTCATGGTGCACATTGATTTTGATATTTGAAAGGTTATTATCATAGATGATGATGGTGTTAAGTACCTATTTAGTGGGGAAAGGAATTTAAAGGTATGAGAAATATGGATTTTTGGCACAAAATTTGAAAGATCACATACTAGTTGTAAGAGTTGACATTGGAATTGATCCAAGAGATCAATAACAACTATTTTCCAACATTTTTTGAACAGTTTCATGATTTTTCTATCAATCATATTCCAGATTTACACCCATAATAGAAGTGTATTTTACAATTTATATCCTTATAAATACTAGTATTATTAAACAACATCCTTATAAAATGGGAAAAATAATTAATATAATTGAATGTGCTGTTGGAAGAGATGTAAAAAATAGTTCATTCAGCCTAGAACCTTTATTTGGGTAGCACCAGTCATTTTCATGAAAATAGAGGATAAAACTCTGTATCTTTTTGTTAAGTATCATATGGTTAACTTAGTTACGATAATTAATCAGTATCCACTTCTATGAATTGATGATATAATTTATCAATTTAGGGGAGACTATTGGTTATCAAAAATTAAATTGTGATCATGATAAAACCAATTACATTTTAAAAAATCTGACATTATAATGACTATTTTTTGGATTATATATGGACATTATGATTATGTGTTCATTCCTTTAGGTCTTACACACACACCAGGAGTCTTTATGGAACTAATGAATTTGATTTTTTATATATATCAAGGTCATTTAGTAGTGGGATTCATGGATGTTATATTGGTGTATTTATGGAAAAGCTATGAGCATGAAAAAAACATAGGCACATTTTTTGGAAAGTTGTGAGATCATGTCCATTTTTTCAAATAACAAAAGTGTGATTTTATGTTACAATAGATAAAATTACTTGGTTGTGTTATCTTGTAATCTGGTGTTTCTATAGATCTAGAGAATAGATAGGTTGTTATCTCTGGTCAACCGTAAAAGAATTCTTTTTAGGGAAACAATTTACAATGTCTATCTAGTTATTAAATTCATTTTTTATAATTTATTAATACTTTATTTACTAATGAAAAATAAGAAAATGAATTACATTCCATTGAAATGGAGTGAGAATTCTGAAAATTTATTTCAAGAGATAATGGTTATCCTTACATTAGCATCGATCATGATTTTATCAGAATCATGACAACGGTATGTGGTGTATTTTGATGCATCGGGATATAATTTAGGATGTTGTCTTAAAAAGGGAGATCATGTTTTTGTTTATGGTTCATGTAATTTACAATTTTATTAGAATAAACACCCAACACTTTATTTGAAGTTAGTTATATTAGATCATTCTTTAAAGAAATGTAATCCTTAAATCATTGGGGAGAAATTTACAGTGTTTACGGATCATTATATCTTAAAAAATTTCCACAAAGGGGTTTGAATATAATAAAAATAAAAAGGATAGATTATCTTGAAATGTTTGAATTTTTTTAGATGTATACACTGCGTAAAAGAAAATTCATTGGACAATGCATTAAGAAGAAATTCACATAATCAATTGGTTATTGATGATTTATATAAATGGAAATTAATGTTGGTGATATATAACATGCACTTATAATGTGAAAAGTGAGGTGTTTTGTGGTTTTCTTCCAATTTCATTTGATTCTGATTTGGTTGAAATAGTAAAAGAAGCATAAATGTCTAATTCAAAAAGTGTTTCATTAAAGATAAAATTCAATGGTGGGAGACTATTAAGGGATAGAAGTTGGATGAGTGGTCAGTTTTGTTGTATCAAAATTAGATGTATGTACCGGATTTTCAAGAACAAATTTTTATGATCACTAGCATTCCAGATGTTCTATTCAACCTATAATATAGAAATCATATGCGGGTCATCATTGATATCCATTTCATTTTAGGTGAGTGATCATGTGTTGTTGAGAAAATCTCCAATGCTTGGGAATTGTCATTTTTGGTAGAATTTCACGTTATATCCTCAATACATAGGTTATTTGATGATATGTGAATGGTTTTGTAAGGCTTAACAATAATTGTTTTTTCACCATGGCTTAGTGCAGTGCATAATGTGTTCCATGTATCTTAGTTGAAAATGAATCAGCTAGATCCGGACTGTGCGATTTGATGAGATCACATTTACCTAGATCTAGATGGTTCGTTGGTTCATATTATGGAAAAAATTGTGGATATTAAAGAGAAATTGTTTCACCAAAACCTATATATCTAGTGTGGGTTTTGGTAAAACATAGTCAGATCCATGATGAGTTTTTCGAATGGGATAATTAAATGGTTGAGAAATCAACTGAGATCTTTTAAGACATCAGTGGTTTTCTAAATTCTTGTGATGGAAGGTCTAATTTTCAGTAGAATGTAGCACGCTTTGTTTGAAGGTACCCTTTCATTATTCTAATTATTTATTTAATGTTTTTGGGTGATGTTTGGGTGGTTTGGAGGAATTATGGTAATTTTTGGGGCTTTTCTAAAGGTGTACTGTTTGATCATGATTTATAGAAACCTTGAAACTCCAATAAGAAACTCTGAAAAGTGAGGTAGTGAGATCTTGGTTGAAACATGTTTTAGTGAATAGTTGGGATAAAAAATGTTTCTACCATGGTGAAACTTCACTTTTATGGATATAGTAATTCTCATGGTTAGCGTACAGTTTTCTTAACAGTGTGACCAACGATGCACAGTTAAATGCTAGATCCTAAAAAGGTATCTAACTCATTCATTCACCAAATCAAATTCTTTTCTTCATTTGGAACCTAACAAAAATTTTCATCCCCTCAAAGCTAGTGGGTACATTTCTATATGATACAATAATGATTTAGGGGAAACTCATGGTGCATTAAAGGATAGATTACATGGTAAGTTCATATCCTTAGTTCTTTTTCATAGATATATTTTATTCCCACTCATGGATTCATAGATTTAATATGTTGGGGATATATATATGATTGATGATGAAAATGATGGTATGATATGGGTTTTTAGATGTAAGGGAATGAGATCTAAGGCATGTTTTGGGAGACTAGACCTGGTTTTGGAGAAGAATACATGTTATTCTTCATTTTTACCATTATTTATGAGTTATGTAGCTTCTATATAAACTCCCCATATTATACATATAACACTTCATTTAAATTTTTTTCTTGAAATTGATTTTGAAATTATTGTACAATGTTTTATTAAAACCCTATTTAGAGATGGTTTAGGATATTGGGGGAATTTTCGGTTTTGTTTGAAAGTGAATTTGGTAGTATGATTTCAAAATGATGATATTAAAAATGGTTTTTTTATATATGGAAGATTTTTCGTCAATTATTTTCAATAAAATTTATTGTTTTAATCAGAAAATTTGGAAATGATTAGTTGGAAACGTTGTTGGATTAAATTGTTAAGCGTTAGTGTAAAATGATTGGATTATGCTCTTGAAGTACCCCCATCAAAGGGATGGAGTATGGACATGATGCTCCACCATAAATGGTAAACATGAAGCTATTTTGCAACAGTGTGTGTGTGTGTGGTTATCTTAAATGTAATGGGTGACAAAAAACTGGGAGTCTTTGATAAAATGTTAAATGACTTGTTTGATTGATTTCATATGAAATGGATTCGGTTGGGAAAATGGGAATTCGATAAAATTTGTTTTATATTCTGATATAATTTGTTTGCATCATTTTTTATACTTTTAAATATAAATTTGTTGACCAGTACTATCATATTAGTGTGAGTAGGGATTTCATTTGGCTAAAACCTACTATGTTTCATTACTCACCTCCTGATTGGGCGTAATGGTGCATGTGTATATATAGTTTATATAAAAATGGGTAAAGATAATGTATCAAATATCATTAGTGAGATTTCATGATCATTGGCCATCGATTGGGGACATGGATCTCAGATCATGTTGGGAGTTTCTGAGTTGGTGTCTTTGGAGTCTTTAAACTCTATTGGTTTTGTCTTCAAAATTAAATTATATATTGATCCTAGTTTTCTCTTGGTAATGTAATATAGTTTGGATTGTTTTTTTAAACATTGAGTTGTCTTAAATTATTAACCTGCATCATAGAGTGATTTTTTATGATATGATTGGTTGTGGTCATTATTATTTTCAAAAGAAAAATTCCTCCCCCAATTTTATTGAATCCCTTGCCATTTATTTCATGCCTTTGGCGTCTCGGGGCTGTCACATAATGTTGAATAAAAATTCATCCTCAACTCAAGAAAATGAGTATAGGTGGTATGTTACATCCATCATGTTTATTCTATCACATAAAATCATGCCAAAATTGTACATTTTGGTAATGACTCTAACACCCCATGATTTCATAGTACTTTATTTCTTAAAAGTAATTCAATAACTTGTGATACACACCACACCGAGTTCAAGTGCACCACGACATTCCAAACTAGTTGATCAAAAGATGTTATGAATAATATTATCTAAATTTGAATTTTATTTATTTCATATAAATTTTAACATCCATATTATGTGTTTCTTAAACATAATATAAGAACAAATTCATTTCTTCAGATAAAAGAAATATTTTTCAGAAAATGCAATTTTACTATCTTTTAATGGTGAAACATTTTTTAATCCAATATTTGACACTTTTATATATTCAATTAGACAAAATAAACTTCTTCTTTAGAATTGGGATATAAAAATTTGGTTTCGATAAATTTTGGGTGTCTTTCTGATAACTTTCATATTTTTGTGAATAGTGAAATATACTAAAATTTAATTGAAAACAACTCTTTGAATAAAAATAATTTATAGTGTTCAATTATTCATTTTAAATTTATGTAAGTATTATTATATTATATTTTTTTCATTTAATACAATATAGGTTATTTTAGGAAATTTAACATTTAAATTTGACATAAACACATGTCCATCTTTTGATAGTTTTTATTTTTAGAAACACACTTTTTGGTTTTGACAACAGTAATTAATTTTAAATTATCAAATGAAAATTGTATGTTTTTTATATAGTAAAATATACATAATTTTTTAATTCATAATATCAAAATTAGATTAGGTGAATTTTTGGAATTTTTCTTGAAAACTTTCAATTTTTTATGAATAGTGAAAAGCACTGTGTTATTATTTAAAACCAACATTTTATTTAAATAATTATTTATTTTATTTAAATTTATTATATGTAAAAATATATATATAATACCTATATAAGTTCAATTTAATTCATTTGAGTCATTTTATAATAAAATTAGACGTATAAAACATTATTGAATATTTTAACGTTTCTTACCCACCTTCTATGAGGATTTGATCATTTCCATTAAACTAAATTTTGCCGCTTCTGTGAGTTGAATTTCAAAACTCTGAGAAACACGGTTGACATAAGTACGTAAAATGGGTTTAAATAAGATGAATATAATTTTTGATGAATAGTAACTTTTGACTTTTATTTAACACGGTTAAAAGTAAATAGGGTAATTAAGAGTAAAATGATATTATAATTACCCTTACAAATGTCCTAATTCTATTGGATAAGTGTAATTAGACCAAAAATAAACTTAGTAATAAAATATGATCTTTTTGGTCCAGTTTGATTAGATTAGTACATTTATTATTTTTTTATTTCAAGAAGAGTTAAAAGTGTTAAATTCAAAGTTTAATTAATAAACCTTTTTAAAATAGGGTTACACACAATATAAATTCGACTATAAATATTTGTTAGAAAGACAAAAAAATTCCTATATAATGATATTTTATTTATAAATTGTTTACATTAAATAATTTAATTTATTTTTTACACAATGATGATTCGGTAATTTCATTATTAATGAAATATTAAAATAATTGATATTATAAATATAAAAATAAATATAAATTGATACTTCTGATGAATTCCACTAATTTTATTGGTTACCATTGCATGATAGGGTTGATTATAAAATTTTTATTCGAAGTTATAAGGTTTTTGTGATTTCCACAAAAACAAAATACCAAATATGGTCCAAATTGACATAAATTAATTTTTAAAACAAATACTATATTATTGGTTGATATAATATTCCTAAAAATATAAGGATCAACCAAAGGGCTTAAATAATATTATATATCTCATTAATGAACCACTTTAGGTTCTATTGGATATTTAGATCATGTTTATTGACCATATATTGTAAGAATACAAGAAGACACGGTAAAAGTTAAACTATTTAACCAAGAGTTATATCTAAAAGATAAGGTTAAAATGATAACCTAAACTTTTCTAAAACCTATTTGTTGAAATTATATCAACCCATAACCTCCTAAGTCTCAAAATAAATACATTTTTTTCCATTATAAACTGAATAAGATTGTATAATAAATTAAAATTTTATTCTTTTCCTAAAGTGATCGTCACCCCTCTTATAAAAGGGCACTTACCATTCTCTCAAAATTGCACCTTGAAAGCCATTTGACTAGAAAAAATCTACCCACATATCCTCTCAACTCCTCTAACATAATCCTAGAGTCCTTACATAGATCATAAATTCATCCTAAGAATCGTTTTTATCAAATCAAAAGGAAGAACCTGAAGAAGAGTTAAATATTTCATCACCTCTTTCACGTTTTTTCTTCTTCCACTTTCTCTTTTTTTTTGTTTACAATATAAATTTATAACTCCAGTATCTTATATATACTATGATGTTATTATAAAAATGGCAAAACATATTCATTATTATATCCATCATAAGAATGAAAGTCACCATATGTGTTTATGTAAGGCTTACCATCTCCACGTCGTGGTGCTGTTTGTTATTCAAACACTTTATTATTTGGATGGGTATAATAATGAGTATAAATGATATAAAAAACAATTATAACATGTTAATGATTATTTATATATGATATAACATCCAATTACATATGATTTAACCATCAATATAATGATATTACTGCTCATGCGTATGTACGGATTACCATCTCATTGAACGTGGTGAGATTCAATCCCCGTCATAATAATTCAAGAATAATTATCATTTTATGATTATACATAATTTTTATAATTGTAATATCATTCATTATGTGAATAAAATAAATCCTATCCATAAAATTCATGGCTTACATTACAGATCATATAAAGGAAATTGGATCAGCTAACATCCGAAACGATGATACTACTAAAATATTATTAACAAAGAAATATTAAAGGATCATATATGATATCTTATTTACGTATATAGTTATTTTATAATTTAATAACAATTATTTAACTTTTATACCAAAGGTTAACATTCCCTCGATCATGGAAAATTAAAAGGTAAGGGTTAATTTCACAATATTTTTATTATCCGAGGTTGTTTTTACATAAGTATCTATTGGGACATATTTATTATCCATATCCATGTATCATGAAAGAATATTCAAAGGGATTCCTTTTAAGGTAATTGTTTACTAAAACATCATTTCAAATGTTTTAAAGATTTATTCTTCTAAACCTTTCTCATTAATTTCATTATGTTTAAAATGGTTTTAAGTATTTATTTGTATGGATGTGAATGTTTTAAAATGTTAATTCCTTTTAAAAGTTTCAAATTTATTTAGGGAACATTGATTCCAGAATATCATATAAATAAATTTCATTATAAATTATATGTCTTTGAAATGATTTCATGAAAAAGGGGTATTTCTCTTAAAGATTTTTACTGATCATTTTCAACTATTTCATCATCCTTTACAGGATATTATTCTTGATTGGGGTTAATTTATTATGATACAAGTCTTCCATATTGTATTGAAGGTTTTGTGATATGTTTGACTGTAAATTTGTTATTTTTATGCCATTCACGATTTATGGATAATGTATTGACATTTTTTATTCTAGTTTTAATTCAAATTTTTATGTTATGTATACACCTTTTCATGTGAGGAATGGATTGGACTTAGTAAGTAATTTGTGGAGCCCGCTATAGCTCCTCGATGCATCGGTAGGTCTCATGAGACAAACTAGTGTCTTGGCACAAGGCCTTGATAGAATCTTATTTGTTGTCACGGAACAAGGCCTTGACAATGTGGTTATGAAGCCTGACATTATGCATTCCATCATAATGAAATTGGCTATAGATATTACATGTGTTTATTCGACTAGTAGAATAACCATGTGAATAAGTAAATGGAATTATTTGATTCATTTTTTCAAATTATGCTGATATATAAGTTTTAAAGCATTTTATTTTATCCGTAAACATTTCATGAAATGATTAGTCTTATTTATGATATTTTCATCTATATTTTTATCTTTACTAAGCATTATAGCTCACCCATTTCTTATATTTTCTTTTCCCAGGATTTCAAGAAGTATATTAGGATTAATAAGAAGGATTATGCTAGGGTATTAATGGCGTTCTCCAAGGATCTTCTATGTTGTGTTTTATTTTTAATTTGTAGTGTAATGTGCTTGTATGTAATCTATTTTCAATGACTTCTAAACTGATTGGTCTTTCGGGACTTGATTTCTTCTAATCATGGAAATGAATTAAAAAAAATTACCGACTCCGGGCTTCTAGGGTCGGGGTGTTGCAGTTGGTATCAGAGGAAATTTATTAAGAACATTGGAAAGAATTTTAAATAAACATTGATTAATGAACATTACCCTAAGATAGAATTTGAGGATTAAAATAGAATAACTTCCTAGAATTTTTGTAATTTTTAGATTTTGTGTATTTTCCAAGCAATTCATCCCTCTCTAGATATGAGTAGGTAGAGGCGGTTCTGGCGCAGATGTTCCTAGAAGTTAAAACTCGGATAAGGAGTTTCGGGCTTAGCCTGGGGTATCCATGTACATGACAATGGGCCTTGTTGTACTCTTGGTTACGACACTCTCGAGGTATATTGATAGGATAATTCACATTTTCATTAAAATCCATTATGAAGGATTTGAGACTAAATAATTCCTCAAAGAAAACTATTTATTATTATAGATCATATGCATAATCATTTCAATTTACGTTAGGTATTTTACATATTCGGAATTATGGATTGCGATTCCTAAACTAACCTATTGTATTTTGTTGTTTAGAAATGGCACCATATAGAAGGAATGAGAATTCTAGTAATACGCATGATCGAAAGATTAAGAATGATCATATCATTCAGGGTATTAATCCAATATTTAAAAGGGAAATAGTTTCCCACGTATTCTCGTAATACGAAGAAATAGTGTCATTTGTTAATAAAATACCTAATGAATTATCAGATTCCTATGGCTTTGAAGGGAAGCAGGATAAGGAAAGGATAGAAGAGGGAAATGTGGATAAAGTGAAAAGGGGAAATAATTATTTTCCAATATATGATATATGTGGAAAGAATCACTTTGTCTAATGCTTGAAGGTAATTAGAGTTTGTTATAAGTGTGGAAAAAAAGAAATCCAAGTATATGATTTCATGGGTAAGACAAAGGTTTCAAATGTATAATGCTTCATCGGCAAGGAGTTGGGACACTACATGAATCAATATCCAAATCATCAAAGTATACCCCAAATGTTCCTATTGGATAATAATCGAGTTATGATACCACCAAAGATGAAGAGGAATGATTAGAGTTCTTATATTGTTAATGTATTTTGTCATTTGAGTAATTTATTAATGATTTACATGTTATAAGAATTATAAAATATATAAGGATTGAATTGGAGTATTATTTCATTAAGTACTTGAGATAGTGTAGAACCTTGAAATGTGACTCAATGGTAGGTTAAATGTTTTAGAAAATAAATGGTTGAGAGAAAGATAAACCATAATATGGTACTGAAAATGAGGTATCAATTTAGGAATAATATATGATTTATTTGGATAAATTATATTTTATATTCTTGACTACATTGAAACGGATTAATGATTTATATATTCTATCATTGTTTGAATTTACATTATTTTGGGATAGAAGGAGTATATATAGTATTATATAAGGAATAAGGGGTAGTGAATGTAATAAATATGGTTTTATAGAAATTTATATTGCTACAGTGTTTTATAAAAATACATGATGAAGGTATTCACTTATTATTACATAGAAAAAATGATCTTCATTGTGTTTACCTTCCTTATAAATATTGGACTGTGAGTTTGGAGATAAGTATTTTGGATAAGTCTAAAGGTTGGAATCTATTGAGATTGAAATTGGATACTATTCTTAAGGGTAAATAATATCTTGAGATTATTTTTGGATCATCATAAAAAGGACAATCCGGAGGTCGGACGACAACTCGTCACGTCCAGAAATGCCGCAAGACTTGAACCCGCAACCGAAGGGTGACAAGGGTGGATCACCTACAACTTTCATACGTGATTTCATGGTTTGTATTATGCATTTTTTTAATAGTATGACAAATGAATTATAAAATCATTATTTTTGGAACCATATAAGATTAGGATAAAAAGAATATTTTTTAATTCTATTATATTTTCGAGTGAAAGATGAGTTTGTGGTAGGAATTAGTTAAAGGATGAAACTCTACTTGTAAATTATATTTTTCCACTTATTCTATGAATTAACTAATTATTAAACTTTATGGAAGGGATCTTAAAACCAATAATGTGTTATCCTAATACCTTTTGTTTTGTAGAACCGATGATATTTTATATCATTATAGATTGATGGCTTTGAGGCCCTCAATTTTACACTTATTTGTGATTGATGACCTTAATCACTCCCTATAAATATTTATGTTTTCCATCCAATTATGTGTCTTTAATCTCCACCAATTTTCTACTAATCAAGATCATAATTTTGTGGGACCTTTTTCATTTCCCTATCCCTCTTATTACGACCAAACTTAATTAAACCAATTTCCGATGTGGGTTTTCTACAAAGGTATTTTTATATTTTTAACAGTTTATTTTTAAAGAATAATTTCCAATTTCAAGGTCGAAATTTATTAAAGGAGGGGTGATTAGTCACTGAAAGTGGCTAATATTCATTGTTAAGATCTTAATATTAATTTGTTTAAAAGTTCATAAACATCAATTTTAGTCCAATTCAGAAATTGAACTTCATTTCCCATCATTGTGCAATTCATGCTTAAAATGTCAATTTGGGCTCACTCAATAATTTGCTTGTTGAAATTAATATATTCATCATTTTAATTCTAAATTTTGGGATATTATTGACCAATTTGTTTGGAACATTTTATCGTTTAGGTCCGATGGATGAATCCCAAAGGAAGATGGAGAATTGTGAGCCTGAAGACAGAAACTTTCTAGAAAAAGCATAATGGGCCTAAGGCCCATCAAACAAATGTGGGGCCCAGAAACCAAACCCAATGAAGCTCAAATTTATAAAGTAGAATGATAATAATATGAGGATCATTTTATTAAACTGTTACCGGAGCTAATTATGATTTTTTCATGATGATAATGGGATATTAAGTTAAGATTTAAATGGTGGACTCGTCATTCATGCACAGAAATATGTCCCACCATTTCGACCACAACTTCCTAACGGCTGAGCCAAATTTCCTGATATTTTGAGAGATTCTAGAAGACACATGGAAGAAGATAATTTATATTTATTACACCTTCGTATTCGGCCATAGGAAGTGTCAAACTCATACGTCAAAATGGAGGACGAATCTGGACAGTTTTCTGGGTCAACATTGAAACGTCAATTTCCTTTTGATTCTTCACCCTCCTTTTGACTCTCTTAATTGTTGGGGGGTGAATTTAATGTTGGGGGTGGACCTAAGGCTCCTAATATGCCTATATAAGAAGATGGTGGTGAATGAAATTATCATCTAACATTTTACTTTGAATCCAAGTTTTTCTTTCAATTGTAATTTCCCGCTTTCATTTTGTAATGGCATCATCAATTTCTCTAATGTAGGTTTTTCTTTCACGTTGAGTATCTTAATTGTAATTTCCCGCTTTCATTTTGTAATGGCATCATCAATTTCTCTAATGTAAGTTTTTCATTCACGTTTAGTATTTTAATAAAAAAATTTCTTTTTCACTTTTTATTTTCCTTTTCTTCACACGTTGATACCGTTGAATCGTAGTGTGAATTTATTCACACCCGCACTTGTGAATTCATCACACAACGGTGGAGTGTTCATTTTGATTAATGTTTTTTTTCTTCAATCCCGCTTATTTATGTCAATTACCCGCTTTCATTGATAGAATAGCATCAATGGAGGGCTAACCTCTTAAGGGTTGATCCAAGGGAGTAGCAAGGTCATGGATTGAATGTTATTTCATGTAATTAATATTTAAATCTATTCGTTATTTTAGGATTTCCATTTGATGAGTTACATTCTTTCTCATCTTTTCCAACTTTAACGATGACACATTTTGAGTGATAGTATATCTATTTCCTTTGAGTGCTCATTAAATTGATCCTCAAAGTGAATTAGTGATTGGCCTTAGAATTGTGTGGGGATTAAATTGGTGAATGATTTGGAAGAATTATCTCATTGTTTGGATATTTCTTGAATTAATGACATGAAATTTTCTAAGAAAAGAAATTCATCCAATCCACCTAAAGCAAAACCCTAAGATCAACCCACCATCAATAATTGTTTAGTTCACATAATTTTTTATTATATCTTATTTAAATTATATATTTAGTTATCCAATTAAAATCTAACCCAAAGTTGGCTAATTCAAAGCCCATCCCGCACCAAATCATAGCGTCCCAAGGTTACTTCTTCGGGGCCTGTGGATTCGATCCCTACTTGTACATCAACGACCGCTTTTACCAGTAGGGTAAATTTGGGCGCAACCAAATTTTGGCGCCGTTGCCGGGGACCCAAGTAAGTACCTTAGACACTCATCTTCTTTTCTCAACCCAAATTCTCTATTCTCACCCATATTTCTCTTATCTTTTCCCCTTTCTATTTTCATGTGCCCAAAAAAAATCCAAATCCAACTTTCATTCAAATCCAATAGAGTATCATCAAAAATATCCCTTCACAAACTCAAGATTTAATCAGTTTGAAAATCAACAATGGGAATCCCCTCAAATAGAAAATTACTTTGATCAACACTTGAATGATTACCCCACACCCGATAACATGAACAATCAATGGGATGCTGAATGTTTAAAAGATCAATTTTCATACCTATCAAGAATGATTCAAAAGATGAATAATGAGGAAGTACATGATGTCAAAACATCTATCAATCCTAATCCTGAAACAATTCTTCAAAAATTGTGTGAACAAATGGAAAAAATGAATTCAGAGGTATCAAGTTTTAGACAAGAACTTCAAATCATTAAAACTTGTGTGGACCCCATTCCCACTCAAACCATCCCTTACTCAATATTGATAGAAGAATCTTGTAACACACAAACCCCTCATGCCTTTATTGAAGAACCAACCTTTGGATATGGGATAACTGAACAAGATCAAAGAAATGTTGAAGGGTATTTAAATCAGGATGAAATTAATTCACAAGGGGAGAATTTGTCTTCATGGATTGAGTGTTCGGAATATTGCTCCAATAACAATTTTTTAGAATCACCGATCATTGAACCATTGGGAGATATAACGAATATTGTGTCTATACCCACTCATGAAATTCAAATGGAAAATTTTGTGGATGAATCATCTTTTCAAAAGGAACCAATTCTTTCAAATGTTTTTAAAGAAGAAATAATTTTTGATTCAAATTACCATTCTTATTTAGGAAAATTCAATCAAACTGAACTCGATGTTTTAATACATCCTTCCCTACTCAATAATCCCTCTATTTATGATAACCAATACCATTCAATTATCATCAATTTTCATCAAGAATCTCACCATGTAGGAATGAACCTTGAAATCATAGGAAATAATCCAGATAAAACACGATATACCATTTTAGATATTCGTTCGATTTTACCAATCATTGTAGAAAATAGGATTTCATACGAAACAAATTTCAAAAAAACAATCAATCTCAATCTTGTTGAAGTGGAGAAAGATGGGTTAATTAAAATTTTGAAAGTTGTAATTGGATAAGTTGGGGGGTACAAGTCGAGCCAACGACGTTAAACAAAAGCGCTGCATGGGAGGCAACCCATGGTTTTCTTGTTTCCAATCATTTTGAATCATTTTATTTTTCATATAATAAATTACCATAAGCTGTTGACCTGTTCTTCTTTTATGAGTAAGGATGGGTATGAAAGGAAAGCGCCATATTCATCCGTGTCACGTGGTGTGATCTCTGAGTAATACCTTACCCAGAAAATATAAAGAAGACAATGTATCATCAGTTTATTTTATTTTTTTTTATTTTTTTTATAGGTTAAAAAAAATAAAAGGACATGTTGAAATCCATAAGGAAAATCCATTCACCACCATCCAAGCTGCTGAGACTCAAATCCAGGATTAAAGGGAGACTATGGCATGCGCTATCATCATCAACCACCAGGTGACTTCATTCCATGATTTTCATTTTAAATTTCTTCATTGAACTCCTCTCCTACCCCCTTCTAACTTTTCTTTTCATTAAACACTGGGGACAGTGTTATTCTAAGTTGGGGGGGGGATAAAAAATGATTTTTTTTGAATAAAAACATGCATGAAAAGAAAAATTCCATTAACCATAAACATGATAAACACACATTGAAAAATCTAAAATTGGATATCAAATAAATTTTGCATGCCTTGATTCTTATTTTAATGAAAGTTTAAGTTCATGAGCATAGTTTTTGGAAAGTGCAGTTGTCCGATGTGATTTTTCAAAGTTTACATTTTCATCCTCTTAATAAAAATGTCACAATACACTTCTACTGGATTGTGGGTGTAAATTTGAGTTCTTGGGTCCCTTTCATTATAGCATAGGGTTCTGGGGTCACTTTTAGTTTAATTTGAGTATCCAAAAAAACAAAAAAACAAAAAAAAACAACAAAAATTGAAAAAAAAATAATGACCACATAGAGCAATGTTTTGTCCAAATGCGTGGTGTCCGGCACTTGGGGATCGTGACTCCATAGTTGTCTTGCCCAGAGTTAGTCTTTATATCTCTATTGTAGAGCATGAAATTGACAAAATGTGTGGCGTCCGGCACTTGGGGATCGTGACTCCATAGTTGTCTTGCCCAGATATAGTCTTTTCATATCTATTGTGGTTAAAAAAAATCAAAAAATCAAAAAAAAAATAAAAAAAAATGGATACTCATCTTAAGGTTTAATGTGATTCCCACCTAGCGCTTCCATTTTTTCCCCTTGAACAATAAAATGGGCCCCATATCTTTTATGATGCACAACACTTTATCATGCTTAATTGGAATTGGATGAAATGTGGCGATGAATTTGAACAAAGGAATGGGCTTGGACTTGGGATATGCTTATGGACCTAGCTTGTTTTAAATGATTTTGATGGGTTTTCATAATTTTTTTGGTATTAGATATTTGGGTGAGTAATGTGTATTTAAATGTTTTTGGAAAAGGGGATTTAGATTTCATATTTGTAATTTATTTTGCTCGGGACTAGCAAAACTCAAGTTGGGGGGTGTGATTAGTCACTGAAAGTGGCTAATATTCATTGTTAATATCTTAATATTAATGTGTTTAAAAGTTCATAAACATCAATTTTAGTCCAATTCAGAAATTAAACTTCATTTCCCATCATTGTGCAATTCATGCTTAAAATGTCAATTTGGGCCACTCAATATTTTGTTTGTGGAAATTACAATATTCATCATTTTAATTATAAATTTTGGGATATGATTTATCACTTTGTTTAGAACATTTTATCTTTTAGGTCCGATGGATGAATCCCAAATGAAGATGGAGAATGTTGAGCCTGAAGGTAGAAACTTGCTAGAAAAAGCATAATGGGCCTAAGGCCCATCAAACAAATGTGGGGCCCTGAAACCAAGCCCAATGAAACTAAAATTTATACAGTAGAAAGATACAAATATGAGGATCATTTTATTCAACTGTGGTAGGAGCTAATTCCGATGTTTTAATGATGATAAAGGGATATGAAGTTAAGATTTAAATGGTGGACTCGTCATTAATGCACAGAAATCCGTCCCACCATTTCGACCATAACTTCCAAACGGCTGAGCCAAATTTCCTGATATTTTTAGAGCTTCTATAAGACACATGGAAAAAGATAATTTATATTTATGACACCTTCGGATATGGCCATATGAAGTGTCAAACTCATACGTCAAAATGGAGGACGAATCTGGACAGTTTTCTGGGTCAACTTCGAAACGTCAATTTCCTTTTGATTCTTCACCCTCCTTTTGACTCTCTTAATTGTTTGGGGGTGAATTTAATGTTGGGGGTGGACCTAAGGCTCCTAATATGCCTATATAAAGAGATGGTGGTGAATTAAATTATCATCTAACATTTTACTTTGAATCCAAGTTTTTCTTTCAATTGTAATTTCCCGCTTTCATTTTGTAATGGCATCATCAATTTCTCTAATGTAAGTTTTTCATTCACGTTTAGTATTTTAATAAAATTTATTATTTTTCACTTTTTATTTTCCTTTTCTTCACACGTTGATACCGTTGAATCGTAGTGTGAATTTATTTACACCCGCACTTGTGAATTCATCACACAATGGTGGAGTGTTCATTTTGATTAATGTTTTTTTTCTTCAATCCCACTTCTTTAAGTCAATTACCCGCTTCCATTGATAGAATAGCATAAATAGAGGGCTAACCTTTTATGGGTTGATCCTAGGGAGTTTCATGAGTTGGATTGAATTTTATTTTATGTTCTTAAATTCTTAAATTTGTTCTTTATTTTAAGAGTTCCTTTCTTTGATTTATTTTCTTCTTTGTCTTCACCGACTTTAACGATGACACATTTTGAGTGCTAGTATGATCCAATTACTTGGAGTGCTCATTTAATTGATCCTCTAAGTGAATTTTTGATTAGCCTTGAAATTGTGTATGGATTAAATCGGAGAATGATACTGAGGAATTATTTCATTTAATGGATACCTCTTGAACCGATGAACAGAAAATCAAATGAAAAACAAATACATCCAATCAAGCCCAAGAGACAACCTAGGATAAACTCACCTTGATTAGTTGTTTTAATTAAAGTAATTTTATTGGTTTTTTTTCTTTAAATTAATTAAATATTTCTTCAAATCAATCAACTCCATAGTTGGCCACTTTATAGCCAATCCCGCATCTAATCAAAGTGTCTCAAGGTTTCTTCTTCGGTCCCTGTGGATTCGATCCCTACTTGTACTTCAACGACCGCTTTTACCGGTAGGGAAAATTTGGGCGCAACCAAGGGGAAAATGTGACAACCCAAGATTTCATAGTACGTTATTTCTTCAAAGTAATTCAATATCTTGCGCTACACACAACACCAAGTTCGAGCGCACCACGACTTACCAAACTAGCTGTTCAAAAGCGATTATGAATAGTATTATCTGCATTTTGAATTTTATATATTCCATATAAATTTTCTAATCCATATTATATGTTTTTTAGACAAAATATAAGAACAAATTAATTTTTTTCAGATAAAGGAACTATATTTCAGGAAATGAAATTTTACCGCCTTTTAATGGAGAACCATTTTTATATCCAATATTTGACAATTTTATATATTCTATTTGAAAAAATTAACATCTTCATGCGAATTGGAACATAAAAATTTGGTTTCGATAAATTTTTATTGTTTTTATGATAACTTTCTTATTTGGGTGAATAGTGAAAAATACTAAAATTTAATTGAAAACCACTTTTTTAATCAAAGTCATTTATAGTGATCAATTATACATTTTCTTGTTTTTATGTATAATTATATTAAATTTGTATCTTTTAATAAAATTTAAGTCATTATATGTAATTTCAAATTTAAATTTGACTAAAAAACATGTCAATCTTTTGATAGTTTTTACTTTTTAAAAACCCACATTTTGGATTTGACAACGGGGAATAATTTTAAATTATTAAATGAAACTTTTATTTTTTTAATATGTTAAAATAGGCTTCATTTTTTATTTTATAATATAAAAATTATCTTAGGGTGAATTCTGGTATTTTTCTAAAAACGTGCAATTTTTCATAAATAGTGAAAAAAACTGCGTTATTATTTAAAACTGACTTTTTATTTAAATAATTATTTACTTTATTAAAATTTATTTTATGTCAAAATATATATATAATACATTTATGTGTTTAATGTAATTCATTAGAGACATTTTATAATTAAATTAGATGTATAAAATTTTATTGAACTTTTTAACGTTTTTACCCACCCTCTAGGAGGATTTTCAAATTTGAATAAAACTTAATTTTACAGCTTCTGTGAGTTGATTTTCAAAATTATGAGAGACATAGTTGAAATTAGTAAGTAAAATTTTGTTCAATAAGATGAAAATAATTTTTGGTGAATAGTAACTTATGACTTTTATTTACCATGGTTAAAAGTAAATAGGGTAATTAAGGGTTAAAATGATATTATAATTACCCCAACACATGTCCTAATTCTATTGGATAAACATAATTTGACCCAAAAAAACCTTAGGAACAAAATAAATTCCTTTTGGTCCACTCGGATTAGATTAGGAAATTTATTATTATTTTACTTAAAGAAGAGTTAAAAGTGTTAAATTCAATGTTTAATAACTAAACCATTTTTAATATAGGATTATACACATTATAAATTAGACTATCAATATTCATTAAAAAGATAACAATATTTCCTAAATATTTAAATTTCATTTATAAATTTTATATTTAAATTATTTAATTAATTTATGACATAATGATGATGCAGT
This sequence comes from Viscum album, assembly GCA_963277665.1. Lineage (NCBI taxonomy): Eukaryota > Viridiplantae > Streptophyta > Magnoliopsida > Santalales > Viscaceae > Viscum > Viscum album. The sequence goes on along the minus strand of OY728135.1, from coordinate 1,464,028,096 downwards.
AATTACCTTATTAATGAAATATTAAAATAATTGATTTTAAAAATATCTAAAAAATTTAAATTGAGACTTTTTGATGAATTAAAAAAAATTTATAGGTTAATAAGTCATGTTAGGTTTGATAAAATAAATTTTTTTTGAATTGATAAGGTTGTTATGACTTTCACAGAAACAAAATACCAAACTGTGTCAAAATAGACATAAATTAATTTTTAAAACAAACACTATTTTATTGGTTGATATAATATTCTTAAATATCTAAGGATAGGTAAAATGGCATAAAAAATATTATGTATTTCATTAATTAACCACTTGAGGTTATCTAGAATTTTTAGAGTAATTTTATTAACCATATAGTGTATGAATACCAGAAGACACGGTAAAAATTAAACTATTTAACTAAGAGTTAAATCTAGAAGATAAGGCTGAAATGGTAACATAAACTTGTCTAAAACCTATTGGTTTAGAGGATTTTGACTCATAACCACCTAAGGATCGAAATTAAATTATTTTGTGACATTAATAACATAATATTATTGTATAATAAATTTTTACTTAAATCTTTTCCTAAAGTGACCCTCACCCCTCTTATAAAAGGGAACTTCCCCTTATCTAAAAATAACACCTCTAAAGCCATTTTTTTCCAAACACTGACCAAATATCTTCCAAAATTTACTCATTTAAACCTATAGTTCTTACTTTGATCATAAATCCATCCTATATATCCCTTTTGTCCAAATCAAAAGGAAGAATCTGAAGAAGATGTAAATATTTCATCACCTCTTTCAAGATATTTTCTTCTTCCACTTCCTCTGTCTTTGTTGTTACCATTATAAAATAATAACTCCAATATATTATATATACTGTGATGTTTTTATAAAAAATTTACAATCATATTTATTATTCTATCCATCACATGAATGACAAAGTCACCATAAGTGTGTACGTACGGCATACCGTCTCCACGTCGTGGTGCAGTTTATTATTCAAACACTTCATCATTTGGATGGGTATAATAATGATTATAACCGATGTAAATAATAAATATAAATGTTAATTATTTTTTATATATGATATAACATCCAATTACATATTATTTTACAACAAATATAATGATATTGTCACCCGTGCGTACGTACAGATTACCATCTCCACGAACGCGATGAGATTCTTTCCCCATCATAATCATTCAAAAATAATTTTCATTATATGATTAAAAATAATGTTTAGTAACTTAATATAAATATATATATGAATAAAATACATCCTATACATAACAAACATGGATTACATAACCAAGGATGTAAAGGTAAACAGAAAAATTAACACCTAAAACAATGATACTACTAAAATATTATTGACAAAGAAATATTAGAGGATCATATATGATATCATATTTATATACATAGTTGTTCAATAATCTAATATAAATGATTTAAATAATATATAGTTGGTTAACATACCCATATCAAAGGAAAAGTATAAGGTAAGCATTAATTTCAAAATCTCTTTGTTATCAGAGGTTGTTTTTATATAAGTTTCTATTCGGACATATTTATTGTCCTTGTTCATGTTTCATAAAAGTGTATTAAATGGGATTCTTTTTAAGGGACTTTTTTACTAAAACATCATTTTAATTTTTTTAAAGATGTATTATTCTAATCCTTTCTCTTTAATTTTCATGTGTTCTAAATGGTTTCAAGGATTTATTTATATGAACATGAATGTTTTAAAATGTTAATTCCATTCAAATGTTTCAAAGAGGTATGTGACAGTTTGATTCAAAAATATCTTTTAAAAATCTTCCTTTATAAATTGTGTGACTTTTAAATGATTTCGTTAAAAATTTATACTTCCCTAAATGATTTTTTTGATCATTTTCAACTATGTCAACAACCTTTACGAGATATTGTTCTTGATCGTGGTTGAATTATTATGATACAAATCTTCTATATTGTATTAAAGGTTTTGTGATATGTTTGAATGTGGATGTGTTATTTTTATACCATTCATGGTTTATGGATAATGTATTGAAATTTAATATGCTAGTTTTAATATGAATTTTTATGTTATGTTTAAACCTTTTTATATGAGGAATGCATTGGACTTAGTAAGTGACGGGTGGAACCCGCTATATCTCCTCGGTGAATCGGTAGGTCTCATGAGACAAACTAGTGTCTTGGAATAAGGCCTAGAAAAAATAATTTTTTTAGTATTGGCACAAGTCCTCGACTATGTGGTTATGAGGTATAGAATTATTCATTCCATCATTATGAAATTTTCTATTGATATTACATGGGATTATTCGACTAGTAGAATGACCATGTGAATAAGTAAATGGAATTGTATGATTTATTTTTTCCATATTATGCTTATGTTTAAGTTTAAAAGGCTTTAATTTTATTCTTATACATTTTCCTTAAGTGTTTATTCTTATTTATGAATGTTTCCATGATATTGTTATCCTTACTAAGCATCTCAACTCACCCATTTCTTATGTTTTATTTTCCCTAGATTCCAAGAAATGTATTATGATTGATAATTATGGTTAAGGTATGGGATTAATGGAGTTCTCAAAGGATAATTTATTTTGTGTTTTTTTTTCTAATGTGTAATGTAATATTCCTATATGTAATCTATTTTCCAAGACTGCAAAACTGATCGGTCTTTCATGACATGATTCCTTGTAATCATGCCAATGTATTAAAATAATTCTCTGACTCTATTGTAATTAACAAAGACTTTTGTTGATACAAAATAGTGATTAATTATTTGTCACTAAAATATGTATGTAGAATATGTGATGAACAATCCATCCTAAAAAATAATTCCCTAACACTTTTTTAATAGATTTTATTTAATTAATATTGGGTATATCTATTGCAACAATCTAAAATCTATAACAATAATTTTTTAAAAATAAATATACTAAAAATAAAAACAACATAAAAATTAAAAAATTAAGTATAGTAAATTAATATTTTAATAAATACATATATTTCAATTATTATTTTTTACAAATAATTTATTTATTTAATAAACACATAATTAATTAAATTATGTACATTTAATAATAGTATAAAAAATACATTAATTAAATAATAGAACAATATTTTAATTTTTAATTTATATTAAAAAAGATACACATTATCATAACACATTGTTAATTTTTCAATTTATTATTTCATAAAAAATAAATAAGTTATTACTTATATTAAATATTTCTTTTGTGTTTTAAATGTTTTATTCAATTAAATAATATATTATTTCCAATTTTTTATTGTATAAAATCTTATTTTAAATTTTTAATTAATTTCTATTTTAAAAATTATTATATATATATATATATATTAATAATATTTTTTCATTTTTTCTATATGTTATAATATATTACATATTTATATTTTCTAGTTTTTAAAATAGATGATATATAGTATTTTATTATTATAAATATAAACTCTCCTATTAATGCTTGAATATTTTAAAAAATATATATTATTTACTAATATCTAAACTATATTACAAGTAATATTATTGAAATATAATATTATAAACTAAAATATTAAATAATAATTATAATTCAAAAAAAAATAATTTTATATATATTTCCATTCTACATTATTTCATGTCAAATTTAATATTTAAATTAAGACTCCAACCCAAAATAATTTTGAATCTAAATAAACAATTAAAAAATAATATTAAAACAAACAATATAAAAAATAAAAAATACACCATCAAAAAATTTTAAAAAAATACGCCAAGTGTACTTTAAATATCCAAAGAATTTTTTTTAAAGAACAAGAGAAATTTTAATATTTGGAAATTAATATTTGGTAAACCCATTATGTGCACTATTTCTATAATTAAACTATTTATGATAGATGAGAACACATCTCTATTAGTCCTGACATTATTATTATTCATATTATTTGAGTGTTCTTTGAATGGAAATTTTCATTGAATATAATATTTGATAGAGATAATTATATTATTTTTTTACATTCTTAATAGTTAGTAAAAATATTTATTTATGATGAATAATATTATCATAAATAATAAGTAAATACATTGGTCATTAATAAATACCTAAGATTCTATTTCAGAAATTAAAAATAGATTTCTAATTTGTAAGTAAATACGATTCATCAAGAATATGAGTAACCGATTATAGTTAACAATGATGGAAATTAATTATTTTCAAGTTCTTATAATTAATTAATTGAACTGTGATGGATACAAAATCTATCATGAAAAAATTGTTACCAATGAATATTTCCTTAAATAATAATAATGACATCACAATATTCCATGTACACAATATAGTGTGAAGGTCCATCAAAATATATCGTCTTGGATGATTCAAATAAAACAATAACCCATCATAAAACTTATCAATTTGTGATGGTGGACTAACCCATGAAACAAATTAACACCAAATGACATATTTACAATATATAACGAATCTATCACAGATAATCCTTTAAAATGTTGATTTTTAAAATACTCAATTAATATAGAACATAGATTTATTTTATTTAAATGTATATATATGATGTGGTTCATTGGTTACATATGAACTAAATATATAATTTTTGGAACATGACTCTCCATTTATATCTCTATATGGTATTCGGTATCGAATAAAAGGGGATCCCTAGTATATATAAAAACTAATTACTTATGATTAAATAATCTTTTCACATTAACACATTTTAAAAATGAATAATATTGATAAACAATAACTAAGAATGTATATTAATTATAATAATGTGATATATGTTAATTAATGTTATGTGGGTAATTAATGAGTATAAAAACATATGTCTCCTGGTTTATGGAAAACATAAATAATGAAAGATCGTTATTAAAAACATTTATAGTGTTTATTGGTGAATAATGATTATATTGTTTTTAAAGGTTGGGTCTGAAGCCTCATTTTATTATAAAATCAAAGCAAAGACCTCTTTTAATTGGGTAAAGGGAGACCCATTACAAAGCCTGAAGGCCCTATGGGCATATAGCCCATAACATAGCCTGCAGGGCCAAATTTTTGACCTAATGCCCATTATGTGAATAGTAACCCATCTGGTTATAACATTAATGGTCATACATTTTCAAAAAGTGATTAGGAAAAAATGTTCATTTAAAATGGTTGGAGTAATGATTTCCATAAATAAATGTATTTTTTTAGTGTAAAAGGAAAAACATAAGTTATATTTGAATTTAATATATTTTAGTTATTTAATAGTTATAAGAGAATGATTATATATAATTATAAGTAGAATAATTAAAATTGACATTGTGCAAATAGTTGTGTTAATCATAATGATTTTTTAGTAACAATTAAATACTTTATTAGATTGAAATAATTGGGAAAATCGCTTATCATAAAGACACACTAAATGAACTTCAACTATGATTTTGACCCATCAAATGACTAATAATATGTATATTATTAAGAAAAAAACTATTCATAAAAATATTGATAGTATTCTTCAATGTTAATAAATTTATTTATGTATAACAGTATTATTTGAGTTTAATGGTGTCCATTGAATAGATATATATTATATTATAAGAAATAAAAATGAAAAGTCTATACAAGAAAGAAATAATTAATTATTATATTAATAGATTCTAAAATGCATAATTATTTCACAAATGATACAATATTTCATTCTTAGGAGCAGTGAATAACAAATATTCTAATTGTTTATAAGGATAATCATGTGTTATAGGTCGCAATGTAAAGGGTGGGTTCTCACAGTTGATAAAAAATAAGCATGAAGAGATTGCTAACATGATCTATAAGTTGAGGCCAACTAGAGTTAAAAACATGAAAATTTAAGATTTGAAATTGGTCTGAATTCCCTTAGTATATTTTTTCCATTGATTTTATTTTGTTGTATAATTTAAGAAAGTTTTTATATGTCAGGTTTCTTCGATAGGCCTCCATTTTCTAATTAGCACATTTTTTCATGCAAGGCAGTGTTAAATTTTCCATGAACTGTGATTCTTAATCTGGTAAGAAAATATACATTATAATTAATGTTGTCTATAAAATTTTTTTAATAGAAATTTTAGTTAAATTAACTATTTTAATAAGTGAAAATTTTTGGTTGTTTAATTTTTGGAATTTTATTTTGTATAAAAATTTCTTAGAAAATTTTTTAATTTATCAACATTAATATTATTGGTAATTGGTATCCCTATTTTAAATATATTTTACATGTTTTATAAAGATTTACTTTCTTATAAATATTTAAATTATGTTTCTATTTTATATCAAATATAATTTCAATTGGTTGTATTTTCCTTTTTTATATAATTTCTCATGTTTTATAATTATTTTTCTTTTAATATATGTAATTATTATATAGTAAATTAACTTGTATGTAAAAATTAATTTAACTTATATTTATTACTGACATTTTATATATATTTCATATATCAAATATTTTTTTAGATATATTTATTTTCTTTATGTACTAATTTTTTTTCTAATTGATTTATATATACATTTCTAATCAAACACTTAAGTTGTAAAACTCTTCTGGATCAAAGATCGCATTTTCGTAATAGGTTTACTCATATTATTTTGGTAGGATAAAGAATCTAGATTTATAAAATTTCATAGTACCATTTTTCCCTATTTTTCATTTACTCATGAAAAGGTTTAAATGAAAATTATTGGATTTCATGGTAATGATAATCCAAATAGTTAAAATTCAATAAAATTAATGAGTTTTGTGGCACTAAAACGGTAAAAAAAAGAAAATATCATTTTCCACAAGTTATAATGATGGAAAATTGACATCAGCATAGTTGTGGATTCTCATTAAAGTAAATTCATTTTTAAAAAAATTTATATTTTTTTCATGTAAATCTTTTATTGATTTTTATAACAAACATTTTTTATTATCTCTTATGATTAATGTTTTATATACTTTATAAAACTGATATTTCTAAATGGTGGATGCATTTTTTCCCAAAGTATGTCAGATATTGTGAATCTGTATTTACTTTTTATTATATATTTAATGGAGAAAATAAAATAAGTGAAAAAAATAAAGATTTATTAATAAGAAGACAAGTAAGATGTTTTTTATAAAAAAAATTATAATGCATTTTTTATAACTACAATATTTTTTATATAGAATTAATATTTTATTATTATTATACATATTTTATTAATAATTCATTTATTTATTTAATAGAAATTATGAATATCTATTATGGTGATCAAGGTGAAGAAAATAAACCATAAAATAATATTGGGAGAGTATTCATTACTTCAAAGTTAAAAGATGTTCTATAAGTTTTAGTGGATAAGAAATAAATAAAATATCTACACAGAGGTCCCCCACCCCTTACTGTCCACGAAAAATAAAAAAGGGTGAGCATAATTAAAAGGGTGAATATAATATAGATTAGTTAAGAGTATTAGTAGATATTGTTATAAAAATATTTATTTTATTTTCAATGTTTTTTTATGTTTTATTATTATAGTATAATGATTTAAAAATATATGTTACCTTCCAGTATCATACTGCAAAATAGGACCTACAAAAATATAGTTGTAAAGGACATAACATTGATGGAATTATAAAAGTATGGTCACCCATGTGATAAATGTGGATGAGAATATAGTGTACAAATATTGATAATTTTTATTCCTAGTATTTATTAAAAGGAGATGAATATAAGGATGATATAAATTGGTTAAAAATTAAAATATTATAGATATTTTACTATTGGGGTTATGATTTGATCAATTTTGCAGTACATGTTTACCAACTGGGATATATTGTTCCATCCCACATATCCTTATCCTATCATTCCTATAGATCCCCCAATCATTTGATAATTATATATTGAGGATCCATACTATATAGTACTATACATTCTATTGGGGAATTCAAACATAGTTAACATATGGATTTAGATGTTATATTGGTTATAATATAAGATATTATAGTTTCATAATCTATAGTATCATTCCCAATTAATAAGGTAACTATTCTGGGGTATAGGAGATGTCTTTTATAAAATATTGGTATCCTTAAATATTATAAAAAATTAAAATTAAGATAGGGTTATGGTGTATATAAATATTCTTTTATATGAATATTAAATAAAATAAATAGATGATGTGATATAAATTACGACACTGGTCTCTCGTTCTGTCATATGATACATCTCTTTATGTAAAGGATAATTTACATTATTGATGAATGAATTTATATTAAAGTATTTTTAATATATTTTTATGATCGTTGACATTTACAGATGATATAATTTACTAAAAATAATAAATAAATATATCACAGTTCATTTTTAACTATCATTAAGGGTGTTGAATTAAATGAAATATTTTCTGTGTAGGTCGATTATTATATTTTTATACATTACATTAATTTATTAGATGTTACAATTTTTGGATCCTCCAAATTTTTATTGATAATTTATGAAATAATTTCACATATTTAGTGTGAGGCCTCAAAAAACAATCTATCATTAAGACATATTAAAACCATGTTGATTTAACAGGTATCATCACACGCTTTCAATCCAAAATAATATATCATTCATATATTCATAACATTTATCATTATAGTATTTGACTATGATGCATGAAAATAAAATTAAATGTGTATCTCAGTGATTTAAAAATGAATTAACTTTGTATTGGATGCTTCATCTTGTAATGTTTGAAACATATTTAATAATACATTTAATTAAATTTCCTTTTACATTGAACTATTTTTATTTTATAATAAATAGTTTTTTGAATGATTTTTATCTTGATGAAACATTGATTATTAGTTGTACATTATAATAAGAGACATTTGTGATGAAAATTAGAGTAATGTTTTAATAGTAAGTAATATTATTTATTTGTTATAATTAAAAATAATTTTTTAAATATATTTATATTTTACATAAAATTACATTGGATTATAGAAGTGGTGGGTTTTCAGAAATTATGACATTCCATCAATTCATCGAATACAATTCATGGAAAAAATTTCTGGTTACATTAATCAGAAAAAAATGATTCCCACACAATATCCCAAAATTTAAAAATAAAAAATAAAGAACACCAATCTTCCGAAACATGAAGATTCTTCCAGAAATAATCCTATGAAATAAGGATCCTAAAAGGATATGAAGATCCTTAAAAAAACCCGAAAATTCATTTTATACAACTAGGAATACTAAGAAGAATATATATCATCTTTATATACCCTCCACTCAAAATCTCATCCTTTAGAGTTCTAAAGTATATTTTTTGTAAAAAAACCCTTACGAATAAACAAACAAATAAGGAAAAAATAAAAACATATAGGAATAATGTGTTTGAGAACATAAAACTTTTCTAGAGGTGAATAAATATCATATTTCATTGAGTTTCATCTAAGTAACAAGGGCCATAGTTTCTACCAACTATACCACCGTGTTATTTTTTTGGAAATATTTTAATTCAACTTAGGAAACTAGTTTTGTTACAAAACCTTATCTATCACTTCTAATGAACAATTTTCTAAAATATTTTTCTAATAATCTAGTATCAGATGGGAAAATTTGGAACTACACCCTCCAAATTATATTATACCACACTAGAATCTATGAAATCGCCTTATTCATTGATCAATATTTTAAGACCCCACAAATTAATATGATATATCTATGAAAATTGAGGGATACTCAAACACATTATTGATTATATATCATCTATCCATAAAAATAGAAAATACTTGATTATAGATCTTCACCACTTTTTATAGAACAATCATATCAAATAAACAACTCCCCATTTATCACATTCACATAATGTGGATGCATCTATAAATTATTCATAAACTAACCAGAAACCAGTCATTCATAGTGAAGGTGAACTACTCCATCCAACTTCCACCAGGTGTAACTCTTAATGATTTGTTTTTTAATTTAAATCACTTAACAATGTAATATTTCTAATTAAAAAACCCAAAATATCTAATTATGATATTTTTAAATAGGTTAAACCAAATAATATCCCAAAAAAATTCCATTTTCAGGATTTCACGAATGTAAACCCGAATAACTTCTGAACATCACTAAATATTATCCTCATTTTAATGTAACGATGGATCCCCTATGTGATTTTGATCATCCATGCCCCACCTAGAAAAATCATTCCCTTTTATACGGAGGCTAACAACTCATTCGCTTCATTAAAATCGTATTAAATTCATCTATGGTATTTCCATATAAAATTTGGTAAAAGGACTATATAAAATTACTAATACAAAATCATCATGTGTTTTCTTATATCCTTTCTATGGAATTTCATCTTATGATATTACATATTATAGAACAATATATTTTTCTTCTAAAATAATAAAATTATTCTACATATATCCTTAATGTTACCGTTAAAATTTATCCCTTCATAAAAGTGAAAAATTGAAAATATGGATTTATAAAACTATCACACCTCTACTTAAACAATCAGTAATAAGTCACTCTAATAATCAATTAAATTGGGGAATAAACCATTGCCATTCAAAAATTACATTCTATCCTTGTTCAAACCCATAATAGGATCCACCCCAATGAAAATTTCACTCTAAAACTTGATTTAGATTCCATACTTAACTATATTATGGATGGAAAACTAATGTCTTCATCGATACACCGTAGCAATGAAACATTGTTGGCACATGGAGTTATCGCACTATTGGTATAGATAAGTTTACAGATGAAATTATATATATATTAAATGTGAGATAATAAACCAAAACCTCCATATCATAAATTATTGATTCCTTTTAAGACCCTACATAAAATATAATATCATCTATTTAATGACACTATTATGGTTTTCAGTGGCTATTATACTCGAAATATAGGCTCCATTATGATAAAAGATTCCAAAAGAAAACTAATTTATTATTTTAAAAATCTGTATCATCATATAAAAGAATAATTGATGCATATTTTATTATCAATTTGGATCTAAATACCTTATAAATATATTAGAAGAAGGAAAATTTTAGCTTCAGTGTTAAAACATTGAAATAGTTTTAAATTGCAATGAAGAAAAGATAATAACAATGACTAGACAGGCTTCTAATTCATTGTTTTCTTTAATTATTGAATAATTTAATCCATCTATATAATATTTCTTATAACCAGGAAAACCATTCATAGAATATAGATATTATAAAAAACATACCTATTTCATCAAATGATCATCAGAGTCTCCTTTTGATTGGTCGGGTTCATGTAAAACATCTTCCTTTTTCCTTATCTAGAACTTACTAGTACCCTTCAAATATTCATGAGTTCTCCCAAACTATGGCTTGTAGAAATAAATTTTTTTTACCCTTCATGAAAATTGGGTGATGAAACCCATTTTATACAACCATGAAAAAAATTATTCAGTAAACACTTGTTCACTGAACCAACCACCCCTTCCATTTTTGTGGGATTTTTTTTAAATATGGAATGGTACATTCGATAATTTCTATTTTCTACCCAAACATTTAACCACAATGTATGATGTATAACATGAAAAAAATAATTCCATCGACTATTTTTTCTTCCTCATTAATCATATTATAGATTTCAATCAACATTACCATTAAACAATCCTTCCACTTCATTCATAGAATATTAGGGGTAAACCATATGAAATTATTTATTTTTTGTAATTTCCTATAAAGGATTCAAATTCTACTACACACATACTTATATATTACACTCCATAAATTAAAATTATAGACACTATAAATGTATAAATCCTATAATCCTTTAAATTTAGAAACATTCATTATAGAGAAAACATATCTGAATATGAACCATTCTCAATGTAATCATATAAAAACAATGAACCTTCAAAAAATTTGAAAATCATAAGAAATCAATATTATCATATAGAAATATTCAACTGTCTTCAAAAAAATCACAACAACACATGAATTTGGTTCTTCCCAAACTAAATTTACTGAAAATAGGATTCATTAAATCCAAGATCTATTACAGGTATTTAGGTTATCAAACACCATAATATTACACCATTTTTATGATATAACTTGTTAAGGAATTTTTCCTATCACGTCCATGTAATCACCATTAGTCCTATGAAACCTCAAATATATACTAATAAATTTCACTATAAATTTATTATCGTTTGACTTACATGAATCATTATACAAAAATGAATAGAATTTTATTTCATTAGGGTGGATAATTGAAACAAAAATGAAATATAGAAAAATATGTATTTTCAAAATTTTAAGAAGCAATAAAACTTTTTTAAAAAAAATAGTAAAATGCTAAAATATGAATCATCTGAAACTTATATTAGAATTATACCACTAATAAAATTAATTCAATGGTTATAAAATAATATATATATGATGAAATTATTTATAAATTAAATAAGTGGATCAAATATGTAATTTGAGTGATCAGATAAATATTGATATTATATTTGATATAGGAATAACTATTGATATGGATTATAAGTATTATTTTATTAAAATGTGACTTTTATAAAATATTCATTGATTTTGTATACTATATAGAAGATACTAAATTATAAAATATTGGTTCTAAGAAGAAGAAATGTCATATATTTTTATAAAACTATTAATATTGATCATTTAGGAAGATTATAAAGGATCTAGAGTCATAAAAGTTTTTCATAGAACAAGATCATGTAAAAATTTAAAATTTAGGGCTTGAAAAAAATCATGTTCTCGAGAAAATCAATATTTTATAAATAACTATTTGATCCATGCCAACAAAAATCACCACCTAAGACTACCACCATTTATTATCATACTGATACATCTATTTTAGAGGTCATGAGATAGTTTTTATGTATAAATTATGTAAAATTGACCAATTATTTATGAACATAATATATATATAAATATATATGTATTACATTATTATTGATATTTATACATGTATAATTTTCCTTAAAATTTCTTTTACTGATTGAGTTAAATTTTAAAAGAAATAATATTTTTAACCCCAAATTATTGATAAAATTGAATTAATTTCTTTTAAATAATTTATAAATTATAATGAATTATAAATAAATTCATTTCAGGTAATGGTGGAGACTTTTTAATCAACTGTTTTTATGTGTAACAATTTATTTAGTGACATGAATCTCTAAAAAGAATTATTTTTACTTACTAAATTGAAAATATAAACCAATTAACTAAAATTAATATAAATATTATTAATTTTTAAACAATAAAGAAAAATTTATTAGAATTTCTAAAAGATCATTTTCTTAAAAATTATTTTTTATTCATTATAAAATTTTATATTAATATTATATTTTTATCAGTTTGATGAATTCAAATAAATAATTATTTTTTTATATTCAATTAAAATTTCCAAAAATTTTAACAAATAATTTAACAATTCTAGAAATAAGTATAAATTAATAAAGTAAAAAAAATTGAGTAACCATGGTAAACGTAATATAAGATAAAAGGGTTAAATCATGGGCCAACATCCTTAAATATCCTAGAGAATTATATCTAACTCTGTGAATGAGGTATTTCCTCACATACCCTTATCTTATCATAGTTATTTTTACACTTTGGATCCACTTTCCTTCATAAGATATAGTCATATTAAAATATGGAATCAATATTTTCATAAATTCCACTTATTGTAGCCTATAAAAATCCCACTTGACTACAGACCTTAAAGATAATGTTTGCATTAGTTTCTATATGAATACATATCAAATTATCCATTTAAAATCCTATTGAACATTTTGTAACCCATAGAAATTAGATGGAGTCTGAAATACATATTCTCGATGAGTCATTATATAAGTACTCCTATGACTTCAATATATGTGGTATCCTACTATTAATCATTCTATTTTTTATTTTCTTCAACATACACTTAAATATGATTTATAAAGTTTAACAAAACCATATTCATAGTATATATTTTTAATAGTAACTCTAAAACTATGACGTTACATGTTCTTATACATGTGTTCATCATAAAAGTTTCTTATTTGGGTCATTTTACCATATACATGAACAATACTATAATGATTTTCTGATGTATGATTATGAAAACAAAAATAATATTAATTTAACCTAATCATAATGAATTTATTTAATTTTTATAATTCAAGAATAAAAGTATATATATTTTTATTTTTTTTAAAAATCAATAAACATTAGTAATCCTAAATTCATAAAAAAGGTATTTTTCATATTTTCTTTGTGAATATTTACCATAACATAAAACAACCAAAAAATTTAATTAAAAGATATCTCAAAAAAATAGAATATTATTTTTATTCTATTGGTGATTAAAACATAAGAAATGACCATTGATCGGAACTGATATATCAATACCAACATAAAACACACTACACAATTAACACATGGGTAATGATCTTATTAAATAATGATTATTATTTTGATAATAGGAAGTTATAAGTTAGTGGAATAAATTATAATAAATATAAATATTTTTATATTATAGGTGGATTATATACCTAAATTGATTATAAAAGTGGTTTGACCATTTCTCAATTAGAGGAATCTAAGGTAAGGATTTTCTTTAGCTAAATTTTTCATCTTTTGAACATTCTCAATAATATGCACTTATTTTTATTTAAACGGTGTATATATCAACTAGTTGAAATCTTTTATCAATATTACCACTATAATCATTGTATTAAATGTTTTATTTATTATTCTCCCTTTTGTTTTAATCTTCTTTATTCATTACCAATGTTGTTAGGGATTTTGTTAAATTAATATCTTTTCATAGAGTCGCTCATCTTCTTCCTTAACTATGTTCATCTATGTTTTTTATATGTTTAAATTTTTTGATATTATATGGAATTATTCTTCTTATATTAAGAATTAATATATTCATTACACAATGTTATACTTAGATGTATTTTTTATTCGCAAATATATTACATTATTAAGAATAACTATCATCTTACTTGTGGATATTTCTCTTCAATGTCCTTTTCATTTCATACCATAAATTATTTCCTTTCTAATTTTTAAATAAAAATATTTTTAAACCACTTCATATTTCCATTTATATCTTTTTAAATGGATATTTTATAACTCTTTCATCAATTTAGGTATCTATGAACCAATATATAAAGAATAAAGATGATTTGTTTAAAATTCATATTCTTTATATATTCAAATAAAAAAAATTTAAAATAAAAATTATATTAATTTTAGGATACATTGTTGGGAATTATTTTAAAATTGGTTTCTAAAATTTTCCATTGTGACCATCTAAATAATTTTTGTGAAGGTAACATAAAAAATTTATAATACTATTACAAAAGATTTATGAAAATTATTTCTATGATTATGATTTGAATTTCGAGTCTATATCCAAATTATTTATCTCTTAATGAGTTATTTTTTATTTATAATGTTATAAATTATATTTCAATATATTTTTTATTATTGGATTAAATTTTGGTAATCTTGTGATTTAATTCATCATTTTTCATACATGAGGATTCTTTAAAAAATTTACTAAACTATTTTGTTTTCATGGATTTTCAATTATATAATGTACGATTAATTTCAAATACACACACATATATATATTTGGTTTATAATATTGTGATTGGTGTGTCCAAAATTTTACATCAATGCTTTTGGTATAGACTTATAACTCATTAGATAATCATGTTGTGTGTGGATTTAAGTACATTTAGTTATATCCATCCAACTCTATGCATAGATCATGTAACATTTATATATATTAACATGGTAAAAACTGTATTTATATACTATATTGTTTTTAGATATGATAGAAAAAAAATTAGTGGACATTACAAGGTTAATAATTGTCTAAAAAGTTATGGTTTATCTATTTCTATATATATGTCATATTCCAATGTTATGCTCCATAGAACGGGATTATTGTCTCATGTATATTGATTCCTACTCAATGGAATATATTATACTCATATGATGACCTTTTGATGTTATATTGAATTATATAATATATTATAGAATAATATTATGATTCCATATTTTTATAAAATATTTGTATAATTTTCATGTTTTTATAAATTATTATTGTCTAATAATTTAAGACTCGTTTGTGAGTTCATACCTTACTAAGAATGTGTTCTCACTCATTATTATGTTTTTCCATTTATCCGAAAATATTTATTTACGAATATATCTATAATGAAGTCAGGTATATAGATTTCTATTATAGATGATAAATTAATAATGGTCAATAATTTATTTTTTTGGATAATCACAAAAAAACTAAAATATTGGAATCATTGAATCTATTTTAATTTTTCAAATTATGTCTTTAAAATATCAAAATTATTTAAATTATATTCATATTACTATTGGGTCACTTCATTTGGTATCAGAGTAGAGTTTTTTTATTTGATATTTTTAGGTCAATTTTTATAATAGAGACTAACTAAAATCATCCAAGGATAAAGGAAAATAATCATAGGCCAAAATGAAGCGATCATAGAGCAATACATAGTGTGGTTATATTTTATATGCTTATTTTTACTAATTATCTTAATTTATTATTATTATTCAGGAAAATACATTGGGTTTTACTAAATGGTTAAATCCTTAAGGAACCGAGTTATCAATTGGTGTGATGGAAAACATAATGGTTATACCAATGAGAATCTAAATGGGATGGGAGATGGAGTGGAAAAGATAAAATAATTTTTATCTCATGTTATGGGAAATTAATTGAACAATTTTTATCTTCCAAACAAACCAATGTATAAAAAACACTATATTGAGTCTTAAATGCATCAATTATGAACAGCCTTTTTAGGATATTTAGATCTAGTAATTTCAACGAAATGGATTCACATGTCAGAAAATATATTTATGATATTTAATACTAATTATGTTGAAACTTTACCCTGGATATTTTTTATTTGGAAGTTGATTTATACCAAACGATATCATTATGAAAAGAAATAAGGAAAAAGGTAGAAGTTGACTTTATTAAATGGGAGGATATTAAGAAATATTCATTAATAATTTTTTCCCAAAACTTATGTTATTATAATAGATTGATAATACCACATGTTAAATCAAAATGATAATGAATAAATTTGTTTTTATTAATAAAACATCATGTGACACAAAAGGTATTCTTTCGTATTTCTTATCAAACATAAATGAGTGTTTGGTACATTTTATGGTAACCTAACTCAAATTCATTAAATATAATTTTGAATTATTGACTTCTAGAGTGATGAATAATTTATTTTATGTGAAATTAAGATTGAAATAAAAATTACAAGAAATGGACAATTGAGTTTCATGAAATTTTAAATGAAAAAAAAGATGAAATAAGAAAAATATACAAGCAAATATAACAATAATGGCGGAGGAAATATTTTCTATGTTTTATTTAATGTGATGAAAAAGTGTTTTAATGTTAAATCATTGTTCACCAATCTCATTATTTTTAAAGAGAGATAATGATGAAAATTAATACAATAGAGGTTTATAAGGTCCCAACTAATGCACCACACACACATTAATGATCTAAATGCATGAAGTTTTTGAATTTTGAAAATCAATTTCCCTATTTTTGGGATAAAAAAGATAATATAAACAAATGACCTCCATGTTCAAGGGATTAATGAATAGAATTTGTAATTAATGCCGCATAATTAGGTCATTATAATGATGTGGTGAAAAGAACACATATTCTATACTTCAAATCTATCAACTTATTATTGGATTATGTGTTTTTTATTTCATATCAGGTATGTTTTCTAGAAATAATTATTTAGAACCACAATGATTGGGAAAAAATTTATCTTTGAACCCACCTAATGGTTTCATGATTTCAATATAGGTCTACTAAAATTTTCTAATTGCTGTATGTGGGAGGATATTTACAATATAAATTTATCTTCTTCTATTAGAATTATTAAATTTCATATTTTGCATGGTTTGGATCTACCTAAAGAGATCGTAAAAAACTATCAAGAGAGTAAAATATCATTTCATATCCAATATCATCCAATGATTAAATATAAATATAGGTATGATGATGAACAACCTTTGGAAATAAATTCCTATGTATGGGTCTTGATATAGATCTGAGAAATGAAGACTTGTTATCTATACAATAATATATTCATGTATTTCTTGGATAACTATCGATTATTAAACCTGATTGATTGGTTTAGTTTTAAATCAAATTCATAAAAAACTTATTATACTAAGAAAAATTACTTATCGAATTTCCTCTAGAAATTTGAATAACTTGTCAATTTTTTTAAATTTTTCAATAATCAGTATTATCTTGGATGAGAACCTATAAAAAGACAAAATATAGGAAAATAACATTCCAAAATAAGAAAACAACTATAATATGATCCACAATTTCAAAATTAAATTATATATTTCAAAATTTTAGAAATCTAGAATATAAAAAATCTCCAATTCATAATATAGAACCCAGTTCCTCCACATGCCCAATTAAATATTATACTTCATCAACCAGACACCCTTATGAATTAATCTTTCATATCGATGTAACTAAATACCTAAAAAAACCATCACAATTCATAACATCACCATCAATTGATCAAGAACATGTTCGTTCATAACTAGGAAACTAAACCAGCTAACATCTACCAAAACCCTTTTCATTTATATGCAATAAATAACCATGTTAATGTAAAAAATATTATTTCATATGTGGAGATGGTAGATGTTCTATAGGGATGGTTAATAGACAAAGTTAATTTTTTTAAAGAGACTCATTAATTATCTATATTAATTATCAAATTTATTTTAAAATATCTTATTAGAAATGGAATAAAAAATAATGAACACAAAATTTTTCATATTTGTTTATTCTAAACAAAACCTATTATTCTATTAGTCCAATATTATCTAGAAGATATATTTTTTACACTACACATAATTATTATGTGTAATCATAACCGAATTTCAAACAAATTTTTTCATTTGAAGTATATCCAATACAGCAGATTTTTTTATGGGGATTTCCAACACAACTAAAATTATATATTTAGACAATAAGTGTGACAACATAAACAATCTTGAAATTATAATCCCTGAGACATAACCAAAATAATGAGAAATCAATTATATGAAAAATCATAAATAGAATGTTTTAGAACAATTGATACAAATGAAGAAGTGTTACAGAAAAAAGAAACCCAAAAAAATATAAAAAACATAAAAAAATAATCGTGGGTGTTAGTTCTTTAATATTTGAACATCCGGTATCATAAAGGAAGTAAATTTCAATGATGTTTAGGTTCATAAATTCATAAATTTTCATTCATATTATATTATTGTTTTCAGTGGAAGAATTTCACAGCACTTCATAGAATCACACAAAAACACTTCTTTACATGGAATCTCATGAAAAATATAAATCTCTTCTCGAATAAGTGTTATTTTATAATCTCATGTAAATAATTTATCCAATGGTAAAACTATATTAAGAAAAATAATTATAACACAAATTATCCAAAGAATAGAAAAATCATATTCGAAAATACAGTTCGGAATAATTAATGAGAGGGATAAAGAAATGGATATTATTATTCTAAAAGTGTTTATCAAATCTCGAACAAAATTTAAAAAAATTAATAATAATTTATAATATTCATTTAAATTGTAAATCACTAAACATTAATAGGTCAATTTAAATTCAATTACAACCACACACTATTATTCATTAAAATTCAAAATATAAAATCCTACAGAATATAAGTATGTAGATGGGATAAAATTGATTAATGAATTAAAATGAATTTACTTATATAAAATGAGTTAGAATTAATTTATTATTATCTAATATAAATTTATAGCAATAAATAACAATTAAAACAACTCAAAAAATTAAAATTAATTTTATTAGTTTCATGTTGTAGATTAATTTGAAAAATAACAGAATCCTTTGATATAAATATATAAATTTTTAAAATAATATAAAAACACTTCATGTAAGTAATTTATTTTTAATTTTAATTTATATATTGATAGAAACAATTTATAAATTTTCAAAAAACATGAATAAAATTATAATATCATTAAAAATTTTAAAATAGTGTATCATGGAAAAAGATGGATTTTAAAATATTGCAAGGATAATTGTTTCATGCATGAATAAAGGTAAAAAATGTTTTTCAGGTTCTTTATAATATGAGAAGTAATTTTAAAAGCCATGTTTCATGGTAATGCTTAATTTTTATTGGTTATGTATGGTTGAAAAATTATTTTAATGGCATATGTAATGGTAATAAAAAATAATATGAAAGGGTACTTGTAACGCCCCGACCCCAGAAGCACGGAGTCGGTGCATTATTTCCCCTAGCTTGACCAATCAGTTTAGCAGTCTTGGAAAATATATTACA
This sequence comes from Viscum album, assembly GCA_963277665.1. Taxonomy (NCBI): domain Eukaryota; kingdom Viridiplantae; phylum Streptophyta; class Magnoliopsida; order Santalales; family Viscaceae; genus Viscum; species Viscum album. The sequence continues at coordinate 1,464,007,662 of OY728135.1, read as the reverse complement.
TACATGAATGTTACATTACACATTAGAAAAATAAAACATAACATAAATGATCCATTGCAAATTCCATTAATACCCTAGCTTGACCATGCTTATCAATCATAATACACTTCTTAAAATCATAGAAAAATAAAACGTAAGAATGGGGTGATCTCAAATGCTCCATAATGGTAAGAAATATTTCAGAAGATAACATAAACATTACCCATGGTGAATAATTTAAAACACATGCCTTTACAAATAATAAACATGAACACTTAATGGAAGGAATATGAGATGAGTAAAAAATACCATAATAAAACATAGTCATGGGTATTCTACTAGACGAATATCCATATGAAACATCAATAATATTTACATAATGAGTTAAAGTAGAATTCCATACATTCTGAAACATTTTTTCATGGTCTCGGCCAAGAAGTTTAAAAATGATTATGACAATGGCCAAAACCTTATATCAAATTGGGAAACGCCTTGCTCAATTACACATCTAAATGTCTTACAAGACATGCAGATGAACCAAGGAGATATATTGGGCTCCATATGTCACATAATAAGTCCAATACATTCCTCATAAAAAGGGGTTGAAACATAACATAAACATTCATATTAAAACTAGCATACGAAATGTCAATAATTTACCAAAAACCATGAATGGTATAAAAATAACACATCCACCGTCAAATATATAACAAAACATTAAATAAAATATGGATGATTTGTATCATAATAAATCAACTTCAACCAATTTTAAAATCTATAAATGTTTTTGACATAGATGAAAATGATTTGTAGAACTCTTTGAGAGAAATATCCCTTTTTCATGAAAACAGTTAAAAGTCACACATTTATAAAGGAGGTAATTTAAAAGATATTTTTGAATCAAATTTTCCCATACCACTTTGAATAATTTAAAAATAATTATCATTTCAAAACATTCTTTTCCATATAAATAAATCCTTAAAATCATTTTTAAAATAAACATATTAATTAAAATGATTTAGAAAGATAAATCATTAAAATATTTAAAATGATTATATAGTTAAATAGACCCTCCCATAAAAACATAAAATATTTCTTTTTAAGACTTTTTTATGAAATATGGGTATCGATGATAAATATGTCCCGGAAAATAATTACAAATAAATAATATTGGAAAATAATGAGATTGAGAAAATAACCCTTACCTTGCACATTCCTTTGGTCAAGGGTTTGTTTAACCTCTTGTATAATGACCATAGTATGTTATTAAATTTTTATAGAACCATATTTAAGTTTATTATATCATAAATCATTCATTTATGACTTTATAATACACATTTAACAATGATTTCCATGATACATTAAAATTTTGGGTAAGAATCGCTTTCATTATCATACATGTTTTAACTTGTTATTCTTGATCGTATCATTCAGATCAGTATTTACATACTTTTAGAATATAACACATGAATTATATATCATAAATATTTAGAATTTAAACATCTATATTAGATCAATATATGAAATTTAAAACACCATTTATGGTGATGGTAGGTCGAACGTACGCATAAATGTTGTTTCTGTTTTCATATTGTATTGAATGGAAGTAAGTGAATAAGATATATGTAAGTACATAAATAAATAAATATATATATATTAATTAGAATTATTATTTCATATATTACATACTTATTAATAATATATAGTTTTATAATCATCGTTGAATGGTGAATGTAGAAGTGAATCTCATCGCGTCATGGAGACGATAAGACGTACGTACACATGAGCGACGATGTTATTTCTTTAATTATTAAAAGGTGTAGAATTTGATGGTATATTAATTTTAAAGAGACATTATCATGTTATTTTTATTATTTATATACATATTATGCATCATTGCATCTGTAAAAATAACATCGTGTGGAATAACAAATTACACCACGACGTGGAAGAGGATGCAGCCAAGATGATGGGTAGGAATCTTGAAGTGGAGCTTAATGAGGACCAGTATATTTGGGTAGATAAATAGGACACTATCCTGGATGGAGTTTTCAACAAGGGGGTGATCAGTCTTGAGGAATATATACAGGTTTGGAATACGCTGAATTCTTCCTTTGAAGACCTAATAAGGGGGGATCCTCTTCTACAAGTTTCTAATTTATCCTGGAGACTGTTTAGAGACACTGACTCTGGTATACTTTATGTGGTTTTCAATGATTATATTTTACTTCTTTTCTAACTTATGTTGTGTTGAGTTACCGACCTGTTTGTGTGAGGAATGTGGAAGGGTCAGTTCGGCTCAGACGGGCTAGATCATGCAGCTTGTTCCTCTGCAGGCCATTTGGGATGTGGTTGATATAGAGGGATGGCTTGCCATCGGGAAGGACAATGCTTGCATGGGATCGCCGAGTGGTCCTTCTTTGGAGTCTGTGGTTGCTTATTTTTCATGGTTGAGGTTGTTTATGATCTTCTTCTTGTTGTTGTTTGGTGGTTGTTGGAACTTATGGTTTCTCCCTTTTTCCTCAAAAGTTCCATTATTAATAAAAAATAATTTTCAGTCAGTGGAGACTGTAAGCCGTACTTACGCACGCATGGTGACATTATCATTCATAGGATGGATAAAATAATGAATATAGTTGTACCATATTTATAATAACATCAAAATATTTATAAGGTACTAGTTTTATTATTTTGTTATAGATACAACAAAGAAAGAGGAAGTGGAAGAAGAAAAGAACTTGAAAGAGGGTGGTGAAATTATTACCTCTTCTTTAGGTGTTTACTTTTGAGTTGATCAAAAGGGATCATTAGGTTGTCTTTATGATCAAATTAAGCACTATATGATGATTTTAGGGATTTTGGGAGGATATTTGGATAGGTTTTTTCCGATCCAAATGGATTTGGAGGAGTGGTTTTTAGAGAAGGGGAAGTTCCCTTTTATAAGAGAGATGAGGGTCACTTTAGAGAAATATTGAAATATTATTTTGTAATAAAATCATTTTAGGTTTATAATGGTTCTAAAATGATTTATTTCTAGGATAAGGTGTGTATGGGTATAAAACCACTCATCCAATTAGTTTTAGATAGGTTTAGGTTACCATATTAACCTTATCTTTTAGATTTAACTCTTTTTTAAATAGTTTTTATTTTACCGCGACTTCTTGTATTATTACACTATATAGTTAATAAAATTACTCTAAACATCCAAAAGAACCTAAAGTGGTTCATTAATGACATATATTTTTTATTTAAACCCTTTTCTCGATCTTTAGATTTTTAAAAATATTATATAATTTAATAATATAATATTTGTTTTAAAATCTCATTTATGTAAATTTTGACACTAGTTAGTATTTAGTTTATGTGAAAGTCATCACAACTTGATTACTTCACAAAATACACATTTAATTAATCCTAACATGTCATATTCACCTATAAAATTCGTGGATGACATAAAAAACATTTAAATTATATTTATTTTAAGATTTATAATTCTATTTATTTGATTCTTTCATTAATAAGGTAATTACTGCATCATCATTGTCTCATAAATAAATTTAATTTTTTAATGTCTAAAATTATAAATAAAATACCATTATGTGTTAAATATTTTTATATTTCTAATTAATATTTATAGTAAAAAAAATTATATAACACTTTTTTAAAAAAAATTGCTAAATGATATATGTTTATGTCATTTTTGTCACTACATTAAATTAATTAATATAATGTTTCATTATCACTCTCAAGTGGCACCAAGTGGTCCCAAAATCAACCCAATGATTCCTATGGTCAGACATGTATCAGCCAATAGGAATATTAAACATGTTATAGTAATTTAATATTATTATAATTATATTTGTTTACCCTTATTTACCAAATTTACCCTTTAACCATGGTAAATAAAATATTTACTGAAGTAAATATTAAAAATGTATAAAAATAAAAATTACCTATCCACAGAATTTAGACCTCCTAATTCCAAATATGGAATAAATTTTTTCAAATTCAAAACACCTAAGTGGAAAAAATTAATTTAAAATTAATTCTCATTGTCAAAGCTAAAAAGCGGGGTTTTAAAAAATAAATCTATAAAAAGATTGACATCTGTTTTTGTGAAATTTAAATTTGAAATTACTTATAAAGACTTAAATTGTATTAAATTATAATAATATAATCAAATTATAATTCAGAACAATTCAAATTCATAATTTAGCACTATAAATTATTTCGATTAAAAAAATTGTTTTCAATTAAAACATAATATTTTTCAGTATTCATTTAAATATAAAAGTTTTCAGAAAAGTTCAAAAAATTTACCCAAACTAAATTTATATGTCCTGATTCAAAATAAAAATTTAATTTCATTAAATTTACTTTAAAAAAGTGCAAATATTGGTTTTTAAAAAGGAACTCCATTAAAAGGCGGTAAAATTCCATTTTTTCAAAAATAGATCTTTTATCTGAAAAAAATTTATTTGATCTTATATTATTTATAAAAAACACATAATATGGTTGTTAAAATTATATAGAATATATAAAATTTAAAATTTAGTTAATACTATTCATAACTTCTTTTTAAATGACTAGTTTTGTATTTTGTCTTGTGCTCGAACTCGGTGTTGTGTATAGCGTAAGTTATTGAATTCCTTTGAAGAGATAACAAACTATAAAATATTGCAGTGTAAAATTCTCAACCCCTTCAATAAATTGTATCCTTACATTTTGAAAATTTTCTTCTAAAATAAAAGGTTACAAATAGAAAACTACCTTTGTGGAAAACCCACATCGGAAATTGGGTTAATAAAATTTAGTCTTAATAAGAGGGAAGGAAATGAAAAAGTCACCACAAAATTTGGATCTCGATTAGGAGAACATTGGGGGAAATTAAAGATATAATTGGAGGAAAAATTTAAATTTTTATAGGGAGTGGTTGAGGTCATCAAATCCAAAATAAGTCTAAAATTAAGGGCCTCAAAGCCATCAATCTATGGTGATTTAAAATATCGTCATTTGAAAAAAAACCTAAGGTATTAGGATAACATAGATTAGGTTTTAAGATCCCTTCCCTAATATTTTAGAATTATTTTATTTATATAATAATAGGAAAAAAATATAATTGATATGTAGAGTTTTATCTTTCAACTAATTACTACCACAAACTCACCTTTCACTCAAAAAGATAATAGAATTCTGAAATATTTTATTTATCGTAATCATATTGGGGTCAAAAAATAATGAATTTATAATTCATTTGTCAGACTATTTAAAAAACTACATTACACAGACCAGGAAATCACATAGGCCAATAGTAGGTGATGCACCCTTGTCGCCATTCGGTTATAGTTTCAAGTCTTGCGCCCTTGCAGGAAGCGACGGGTTGTCACCCGACCATTGGGTTGTCATTTTTATAACAATCCAAAAATAATATTAATAAATGATTTAACCTTATTAATAGTATCCAACATCAAATATAATATATTCCAACCTTTAGACTTATCCAAAATACTTTTATCCAAACTCACAATCCCAAATTTATAAGGAAGGTAAAAAAAATAAAGATCCCTTTTCCATGTAATAACATATGAAAACCTTCATCATGTATTCTTTTAAAACATGGTAAAACCTTGAATTGCCATAAAACCTTTTTGATTACATTCATGCTCCATTATTTTTTATAGAATACTAGATATATTCTTTACATATAAATTTTTGTATTTTCCAAAAATGATGTAATAAACAAACCGTTAATTAGTTCCAAGGTAGTCAAGAATATCCAATATAATTTATTCAAATCAACCATCTCTTCTTCCAAAATCACTTCCTCAGTATCGAACCATATTTTGGTTTATCTTTCCATCAAACATGTATTTTTCAAAAAATTTAACTCAATGTTGATTAACTTTTATTAATACCATTTACTCTCAAATCCTCAATGAAATATTATTGTAGTACAATACTTATTTATTTCCATAATTCATATAACCAATACATAGTTGATATAATACTCAAATTACATAGTTCTTTAATATCATCATAAGAACACTAGTCATTACTCTTATTATGCAGAAATATCATAACTTGCTTATTATCCAACAGCATCATTTGTGGTTTTCTCTGATGATTTGGACATTGATTCGCATAGTGTCTCAACTCCTTGTAGATGAAGCATTGTACATTTGAAACCTTTTTATTACCCTTGAAATCATGTAATAGGTGTCCTTTTTCTCCACCCTTATAACAAACTCCCATTCCATTCAAGAATTTACCATGGTGATTCTTTCCACAGTTATAACATATGGTAAAATCCTTCTTTCCCTTATTCCATTTACCCATCTTTATCTATACCATCCTTTTCCCCTTTGGATTCCATTCAAATCCATAAGAATCAGAAAATTATTTACTTATCTTATTAACACATGATACTATTTATTCATATGATGATAATATGTGGAAGACTATTTCCTTTCTAATTGTTGGATTAATACCATGAAAGATATGATATTTCATACTTTCTCGATCATGCGTATTGCTGGAATTTTCATTCCTTATACTAGGCTCCATTTATAAATAATGGCATACACTAGGTTAGTTTATGAATCGAAATACATAATTCAAAACATTTAAAATACATAATGTAAATTGAAAAGGTTATGCATTTAATCTATAATCATAAATTGTTTTATTTGATGTATTATTTACCTCTAAATACTCCATAATGGCTTGTAATGAAAATGTAAATTATCCTAAGCATATCACTCAAGAGTGTCGTAACCAAGAGTGCAACAAGGCCCGTTTTCATGTACCAGGATACCCCGGGTCAATCCTGAAACTCATTATTAGATTTTTCAATCCGAGGTATATCTCTTCCAGTGCCGTCTCAACCTGTTCATATCCAAACAGGGATGTATTGCTTAAAAATACACAAAATCTATACATTAGAAAAATTCCAGGAAGTTTTTCTATGCTAATCCTCAAAGTATATCTTAGGTTTATATTATCTAATTAGAGTTTATCTAAATCTATTTCCAAGGTTTTCGCTAAACTTCTTCTAATACCAACCATAATGCCCTGACCCCAGAAGCCTAGTGCTGGTGCATTATTTTAATACATTTCCATGATTATAAGGAATCAGCCCCTAATAACCATTTATTTTAGCTGTCTTGGAAAATATATTACATACATGAACGTTATATTACACATTAGAAAAATAAAACACCACATAAATGATCCTTTGAAAACGCCATTAATCCCCTAGAGTAACCCAACTTATAAATTATAATACACATCTTGGAATCTTGGTAAAATAAAACATAATAAAGGGGTGATATCAAACACCCAGTAAGGGTAAGCAATAGTACAGAGGATAACATAAACATTAGGCATGGTGAATAATTTAAAACATATGCCTTTACAAATAATAAACACAAACAATTTGTGGTATAAATATGAAATGAGTAAAAAATTCTATAATAAAAATTAGTCATGGGTATTCTACTAGTTGAATAACCACATGAACTATCAATAATATTTTCATAATGAGAAAATGTATACTGCCAAACATTATGAAAAACTTTGTCAAGGACTCGGCCAAGACATCTAAATAAGATTAAAGCCTCGGCCAAAACCATATATCAAATTAGGAAAGGCCTTGTCCAATTCCACATATAATTACCTCATGATACCCATTGATGCACCGAGGAGCTATAGCACGCTCCACCTGTCACTTACTAAGTCCAATACATTCCTCATATGAAAAGGATAAATCAAAACCTAAATATTAGTATTAACACTATCATATGAAATGTCAACACTTTAACCATAAACTATAAATTTTATAAAAATAAAACATGCACAGTCAAATATATCACAAAACATTCAATAAGATATTAAATATTTGAATCATAATAGATCAAATTCAAACATGTTTAAAATCCTTCAAAGTATGTGGACATAGATGAAAATAATTTGAAAAACACTTTAAGGGAAATATCCCATTTTTTTTAAAACATATAAAGGTCACACATTTATAAAGGAATTGATTTAAAATATATTTTTTAATAAAATTTTCCCATACAACTTTTAAACTTTTGAAAATAATTATCATTTCAAAACATTCATTGCCACATAAATAAATCATTAAAATCATTTTGAAAACATGGACATTAATTAAAATGATTAAGAAAGATAAATCATTAAAACAATTAAAATGATGATCTAGTTAAATAGAACCTCCCATAAAACCATAAAATATTCCTTTTGAAAACAATTATTATCAAATATGGGTATCTATGATAAATATGTCCCAGAAAATACTTACACATAAACAATCTTGGATAATATTGAGATTGAAGAAATAACCCTTACCTTGCACTTTATATTGGTCGAGGTTATGTTTATCCTACAGTATAATGACCATGGTATGTTATTAAATTATAACAGAACCATATTCATATTTATTATATCATATATGATTCATTTATGAATTTATACTACCCATTTAATAGTGATTTCATTGTTAAATTAACATTTCGAGTAATAATACCTTTCATTATCATACATATTTTAACATGTTATTCTTGATCATATCATTTAGATCATGATTTACATACTTAGAGAATATAACACATGATTTATATATCCTATATATTCAAAATATAAATATGTTTAGTAGATAGATATATGAAATGTGAAACACTTTTTATGGAGACGATAGACCTTACTTACGCATAAACGTTGTTTCTGTTTTCATATCGTGTTGCATGGAAGTAAGTGAATAAGATATATGTAAGTAAATAAATATATATATATATATATTAATTAGCATTATTATGTCATATATTACATACTAATTAACAATATATATTATTAAAATCATCGTTGAATGGTGAATGTGGAAGTGAATCTCATCGTGTCGTGGAGACGGTAAGCCGTACGTACACACGAGTGATGATGTCATTTCCTTAATGACTAAAAGGTGTGGAATTAGATGGTATGTTAATTTTAAGATTAATTATCATGTTATTTTTATTATTTATATATATATTACTCCACGTTATATCCTTCCAAATAACATAGTGTTGAATAACAAATTACACCATGGCGTGGAGACAGTAAGTCGTACATACGCACGAATGGTGACATTATCATTAATAGGATGAATAGAATAATGAATATCGTTGTACCTTATTTATAATAACATAACAGTATATATAAAGAAATGGATTTATTATTTTTCTAGGTAAAAACAATAAAATAAAAAGTGGAAGAAGAAAAGAACTTGAAAGAGGGTTTGAAATAATTACCTCTTCTTCAGGTGTTTCCTTTTGAGTTTATGAAAAGGGCTCCATAGGTTGGATTTATGATCAATTTAATTATTCTAGGTTGATTTTAGGGATTTTGGGAGGATTTTTGGGTAGGTTTTGGCTGAACCAAATGGATTTGGAGGTGTGATTTTGAGATAATGGTAAGTGCCCTTTTATAAAAGATGTGTGGGTCACTTTAGGAAAATCTTGAAATATTATTTTATAACAAAAGAATTGTTGGTGTATAATAGCTCCAAAATGATTTATTTCAAGTATAATGTGCATATGAGTCAAAAACCACCCGACTAATAGGTTTTAGATAGGTTTAGGTCACTATATTAACCTTATAATTCGGATTTAACTCTTAGTTAAATAGTTTAACTTTTACAGTGTCTTCTTGTATTCTTACACTATATGGTTAATAAAATTACTCTAAACATCCAATTAAACTCTGTTGGTTCATTAATGAAATATATTATATTATTTAATCCCTTTTTCTGAACCTTATTTTATTAGTAATATTATATAATTTAATTATACAATATTTCTTTTAAAAACTCATTTATGTCAATTTTGACACTCTTTAGTATTTGGATTACATGAAAGACATCACAACTTGATTACTTTGAACAAGATACATTAAATAAATACTAACATGTCATATTAACCTATAAAATTCGTGGATTTCATAAAAAAATCGAAATTATATTTATTTTAATATTTATAATACCATTTATTTGATTCTTTCATTAATAAGGTAATTACCGCATCATCATTATTTCATAAATAAATTTAATTATGTAATGTCTAAAAATTATAAATAAAATATAATTATGTAGTAAATATTTATAGATTTCTAATTAATATTTATAGTCGAAAATGAAACATACATAACACCATGTAAAAAATGTTTTACTAAAATATTTGTGTTTATGACATTTTTTTCTTTACTTTAAATTAATTCTTATAAAGTGTCATTATCACTCTCAAGTTGCTCCATGTGGTCCCAAAATAGACATAAGGATTTCCATGGTCATACATGTATCAACCAATAGTAAAATGACACATATTAGGATAATTTAATATTATTATAATAATATTCGTTTACCTTTATTTACCAGATTTACCCTTTAACTATGGTAAATAAAATATTTTCTAAGGTAAATATTCATAATGTCTAAAAATAAAAGTTAATTATTTACATTATTTGACCACCTGATTACAAATATGGAATCAGTTTTTCCAAATCCAAAGAATCTAAGTAGATGAAATAAATTTAAAATTAATTCTTGTTGTCAAAGCCAAAAAGCAGGTTATTAAAAAGTAAAAACTTTCAAAATATTTATATGTGTTTATGTCAAATTTAAATGTAATATTACTTTTAATGACCTAAATTGTATTAAATTATATAAATATTATCTAATTATAATTCAAAACAATTAAAATTCAAAATTTAACACCATAAAATATTTTTATAAAAAAAGTTGTTTTCATTTAAAACATAGTATTTTTCATTATTCATCAAAATATGAAAGTTTTCAGAAAAGTACCAAAACTTTATCCAAACTAAATTTTTAGGTATTTTTTCTAAATAATAATTTAATTTCATTAAATTGATTATATAAAATTGTCAAACATTGGTTTTAAAAAGGGTTCTACATTTAAAGGTGGTAAAATTGCATTTTTTTAAAAATACTTCTTTGATCTGAAAAAATGAATTTGTTCTTATATTATGTCTAAGAAACACATAATATGGATAAAAAAATTATATATAGTATATAAGATTCAAAATTCAGTTAATACTATTCATAACCGCTTTTTGAATGGCTAGTCTGGTAAGTTGTGGTGTGCTCGAACTCGGTGTTGCATATAGCGTAATCTATTGAATTTCTTTGAAGAGATAACGTATTATGAAATCATGGGGTGTTACAAAACTGATGCTATTTTATAAGGGACATCTATAATTTTTTTAATCTAGGAAATGTTAAAATAAATATTTAGTAAAATAAATATTAAATTCTATGTAAGAAAAATGTACTTTTTCTAAATATTATATATGTGTAATAAGGCATGTAAAAGGGTACACACGGGAGTTGTCTATGGGTACAGAAAAATTATATATATATTATAAAATGGATAAATATTATATGTTTAGTGGTAAAAAATATTTTGATAAAGTTAAAGGATAGAATGTAAAGGTTATGTAATAGTAAAATATTACTTTTGTAAAGGTAAAAGATGACTTTCATGAATGTAAAATAAATACTTTCCAAAACTTCTAAAGGGTTAAAACTGATTTTGAACAATTACATAAGGGTAAGTAACAAACCTAACAAATACTGAAAATATGTTTAAAAAATAAACAAAAAATAGTCAAAATTAAAAATAAAATTATGTATATGTAATTAATACAATTATTATTTACAAAAATCAGAATATTAAATAATAAAATATTATAAAAATAAACAAATTTATAAACCTAAAAATAATTCAAAATAGTGTTTTAAAAAATAATAATAAATAATTGGGAGACATTTTAAATTTTAAAAAGTAAAAAATATAAATACATTGAAATCATAAAAAACACCATGTTCGAACAAACACCAAAATTCGGAAATTACAAAAAGGGACCATATTTTTCATAATTCTCCCCCTTTTAAATTTATCAAAACTATTTATAATAAGGATATAAATTAAAAATAAAATATCCCTCTTCAAAAAAAGAAAAAATAAAATCATATTTCCAAAACAACTTTTTGGCATTCCAAGTTCCAATTTTATTTTCTCTAATTATTAAAAATCCAATGATTTAGTAAAAATTTCTATAAGTAAATATTTTGTTTGTACATAATTTAAAATCTTACCTCCATTATAAACAAAACCATTAATAAAATGATATTTAATGTCAATATGATTCATTCAATAATGTTGTAAAGGGTTTTTTGAAATACAAATAGCTAACATATTATCATAATATGTTATTATGTCTTTAATATAAATACAAAATCTGATAAAATTTGATTATTTAATAATTATTGAATATAAGATGATCTACTAGAAATATTTTTACTCTTAAAAATTGATAATGAAACCATATTTTATTATTTTGAAATCCAAGAAACATAATTTTTACTAAAAAAAGTCATATACAAGAGTTACTTTTTCTATCAATTATACATCATAAGAAATGATAGCCAAGGTAACTAATTAAATCAAGAAAATTTATAAAAATAGAAAAATCTAGTATTACTATTCCATTGAAATATATTATAATACATTTAATGGAAATTATGTGTGATTCTATATGACTAGATTGAGATCTTTCAAAATAAAAAAACACTAAACATTATATGAGTTCTCCAAATAGTAAGATAAAAATACCAATTATCTAGTGTCTCAATAATTATGAATCAATAGGTTTAATGGAAACATAATAATTAAATTAACTACTTATACTCATTTTTATTTTAAGTATATTACAACAATTTATATCATAAATATTAACAAAATAATTAGTATATATAAATTTACTCATGATAATACCATCATTTCACTGATTAATTTGGGAACCTAACAATAATCTGATCTCACCCCTAAAAATAACATAAAATTAATATTCCATAAAATTTATCTTTTCCTTAAAAATAGAATCTTTCTAATATCTAAAAAAATATGAAAAATGGAAATATGAATTTACATTCTTTTGATAATCAATATAGGATCTACATTACATTCATTAAACTGATCATCAAAAAAACAGTGTATATATATCATACCGAGAATGTGGTTCTTATTTTTGAAAATATAATGATTTTGGTAAATAAAAACAGTATTTTGAACATTTTCATTTTCAAAACATGGTGGTAATGTAATATGAACTCTTTTAAAAATACAAACATTTAAAAATGCATTTTGACATCAATATGAAATAAAATAATCACATTAATATATTACATATATATTAAAATATAAACTATTAAATATGAGTAACATGAGAAAAAATATTGAAAACAATATATACCATCTTCTTGAAAATAATATTGAGAATCAACCTAAGATCTATTCTCAACATTTTGATCATAGTCAAATATTTTATTCAGAATCCATTTAGGTTTAATAAAAACCATATTTAATGTGGATTCATGTAAAGTACCATCATTTTTTCAAAAAAAAATATTATTATTTTTTACATCATAAAAATGATACAATTTGAATCATTCAAAACATCTAAAACATAGTTATCCACATAGTCAAAATAATAATTATTATAAAATATACTTAAAATGTAGCTTCTAGTTTTTATGCCAAAACCAACATTATCAAAAACCATCTTAATAAAATTGTTTTAATGAATCCATTATGGTCTATGATCCTATTTAGAAGAATCACCCCCGAAATGATACATTATCTAGAGTTTTTTGTTTTCCAAGATTTAAATTCATTATTTCATCTATAGTATTTTACAAATAATATTTTTAAACACCAAAAGATTCATCAAACATATATACCCAAAAATATAAACGTCTTGTTATGCTTATTATAAACTCTATAAGCTTTACTATTTAGATAATAAATACTAAATATTCCATAAACAATTATGAAATTAAACTTATCAAAATTATCTTTTGAATTCATGATTAAAAAATTATAAATAATTACTCTAAAATAATCAATAATTTTTTCTACGAAAAATTTTTTTATTAGGGGTTCTGATGAAAATGGTATAATAAAAAGTATATTCAAAACACATAAAGTTTTATTAATACATTCATTAGAAAAATATTTAGGAAATCTATACACATTAATCATAGTTTTATCCATTTTCTAATAGTTATATTTCTTTATCATTTAAAAAAATTTGATAATGGTTATCTAGGATTACAAAAATAATAGAATAACTATTTTATGAAAAGAAAATTTAAAAATAAACAAAATCACATCCATTATCAGTTCTAATAGAAAAAATCCATTCTTATTTAACATTATCATTAAAAAAAGAAATAAATCCAGACATTGTTTCCTGTGTATGGGGCATAAAATAAACGTATTTAAATCTACCGAACTCATCAGTAAAAACAAAAATATATCTTACCAACCAAGCTAGTGGATTTTATTGGACTAAATAAATGATGATACAATAATTCAAGATTTTTATATATAGAAAAATAATTAATATATTTAAAATATTCCTTGTGTAGCTTAACTTTTTGGTGTGAATCATAAACAAAATATTTTCAGACTTTTCACATATGTAAATCAATAACAGGTAAATTCTTGGATAATTTGACTATCAATCTAAAATGAGTATGTGTAGGATTTCTAAGAAAGAGAACTTTATCTATTTATATATCTTTTGGAGACTTAGCATTTTGATTATATATATTATTGAAATTAATAGAATATATATTATTCTATATATTTAAATTAAATAAAACATTTTCATTTTAAAAAACTAAACATTTATTATCATTAAATTTAACATACATATGATTAATTAATAGCTTTATGAGGAAAATTAATATGTCTTTTAAATATTTAATGTATAAACCATTAAAAAATAAAATAATACAATAAATACCTACATCATAAAAAAATTTAACCATTATTTTTGAGTTATCTGAAAAATTAATTGAGCCTCTCTCAATTATTATTTAAGAAAGAAAATTATAAAGGATAGTGATCATGTTCTTGGAATAGAAACTGTACATATAGATTTATTCATTGATAATATTATTTTGATTATCCAATTAAAAAATGTAGAGATCATATTTTTTCATTGTAATACATTAATATATTTATATATATTTTTTCAAAACTATGAGCGGTGAGGGTTTTCGATTCCAAGGACCAATTGCCCAGAATTAATTTTATAAAAATATTAATTACAATTTATACTAAATGAACATGGAATCTTTATGAAAATAGGATAACTCTTAAAGGGTATCATGGATCTAAAATATGTGTCCATTATTGAATCTAGAAAGTTATTTTTACTCTAGGAATGATCTAATATTGTCATCAAAGTGAGTTCGGATATTGGTGGTCATGGGAGGGTGCATTTTGTAACACCACAAGCTTCCACAGTATGTTTCCCTTTGAATAATGTAGTAGCTTGCGTTGTACATAGCGTGGAGTTTTAACACACCACGACCAATGAAACAAGACGTTATGGATAGTAATACCCACTTTTTGAAATTATATAAATTTTATTTTTCAAAATGGACTACTTTTTTGTATTTGGAATATCATGATTATCATTGGGTGAATTTTTGCTATTTTTATGAAAACATTCAATTTTAGATGAATAGTGAAAAACATTGTGTTATTGTTTAAAACCAACTTTTTATTTAAGTAATTAGGTATTTTATTTTAATTTATTTTAGGTAAAAATAGATACATAGTACCTATATATGTTCAATTTAATTCATTGGAGTCATTTTATAATAAATTTATATATAAAAAATTTTATTTAACTTTTTACCGCCTTTTACCCACCTTCTAGGAGCATTTGAAAATCTACATAAAAATTATTTTTAACACTTCTATGAGTTGAATTTCATAAATCAGAGAGATATAATTGACATCAGTAATTAAAGTTTAGTTGAGTGAGATGAAAATATTTTTTGGTGAATTGTAACTTTTCAGTTTAATTTACCACGGTTAAAAGTAAATAGGGTAATTAAGGGTAAAAATGATATTATAATTACCCAAACACATGTCCTAATTCTGTTGGATAAGTGTAATTAGACCAAAAACAACTTTATAAATAAAATATTACCCCCTTTGGTCCACATGTATTAGATTAGGACATTTATTATTATTTTATTTAAAGAATGGTTAAAAGTGTTAAATTCAAAGTCTAATAACAAAACTATTTTTAATGTAGAGTTATACATAAGATAAATTTGACTATAAATATTAATTAAAAAAGATAAAAAGTATTCCTATGTAATAGTATTTTATTTATAATTTTTATATAGTATATAACTAGATTTATTTATGACACAATGATGATATAGTAATTACCTTATTAATGAATGATTAAAATAATTAACATTATAAATATCAAAAAAATGTAATTTGATAATTTTGAGGAATTAAACTATATTTATATGTTAATATGACATTTTAGGGTTAATTAAAAATTTTCTTTTTGAAGTAATCATGCTGTTATGACTTTAATAAAATCAAAATACTAAATAGTGTCAAAATTGACATAAATGAGTTTTTAAAACAAATATTATATTATTAAATGATATAATGTTCCTAAAAATATATGTATCGAATAAAGGTCATAGAAAAGGTTATGTATATTACTAATGAACCACTTGGGGTTTTCTTCCCTTGTTATAGTAAGTTCATTAACCATATAATATAAAAATGAAAAAAGAAATGTTAAATGTCAAAATATTTAACTAAGAGTTATATCTTAAAGATAAGGTTGATATGGTGACCTTAACCTATATAAAACCTATTGGTTTCAAATATTTCGACTCATACCCACTTTATCCTTAGATTCTATCATTTTTTATCCATTTAAACCGAAAATTATTTTATTATAAAATAATATTTTAAGCTTTTCCTAAAGTGACCCTAACCTCACCTATAAAGGGTATGTCCCCTTCACTTAATTTGACACCTCTAAAGCCATTTGGATCAGTGAAACCCTACCCAAATATCTTCCCAACTTCCCTCACTTCAACCTAGATGAATTAATTTGATCATAAAGCCAAACTAAGGAACCCTTTTGGTCCACTCAGAAAGAAACACCCAAATAAGAGGTAAAAATTTCACCACCCTCTTTCAAGTTATTTTCTTATTCAACTTGTTATTTCTCTGTTGTTCCCATACCCAAATAATAATACAAGTACCTCCTATATAATTTGATTTATTATAAATATGGTACAACCATATTCATTATTCTTTCTATCATATGAATGACGAAGCCACCAAACTGTAGGACCCCGGGACACCCTGAGAGGGGATGGGTGAATCAGGGTGACAACTTTTTCTTTTAAAGAGTTAGATCTTGCTCCCACATTGGTAGGAACTTGTTAAACCTATATGATTAAAAATAACAGAAAGCAAAAAATCACATGAAGAAAGATGACACAACATTTTTTACTTGATTCACCACTAAGGGCTACGTCTAAGGAGCATATGCCAACAAGTTGTCGGTCGTACCAAAATACACTATTCTTCACTAGTTGTGGATTACAATGGTTCGGGCACAGTCACTCTATCCCAGGCTCACTGCCTTTACAAAAGTTCAAGAACAGGTCACTGCATCCCTCGGGTCACTCCTGTTGACTCCCCCTGGCTCGCTGCCTTTGATGAAGTCACAATTAGTTTATAGACGTGAAGGTATCTTATATAGATTTGCATTGAAGTATTTGTCTCTCCTTAGCACGAGACTCTGCTTGCATCAATGTCCAGAATTGATGCACTAGAAAGCTCAGAACCACTGAACCGGATAACTAGAATGTACAGACAATCTTCACTGACAATTGTGTGCAACACCAACCCTTTGCGCGCCAAACCTTCCTATTGCGCGAAAAATTTACTTTTTCACGCGGAAAAATATTTCGCGCCACAACACCCTTTTTCGCACAACTGAATCTTTTATGCGCAACCAAAATTTTTAGGCACAGCTCTTTTTTTTTGCGCATCCCAGAATTTTCTGTACAATCTAGAATATTTCGTGAAAGCCCCTTTACGTGATCCTTTTTCGTGCATCAGACCTCAGATCTTCTCTAAGTCTTCAACCATGCCGAATGAGGGGGGTCATATCTTATTTATAGTCGTCTGAGACCCCCACGCGCAAAACCCCTTTGGCACGAGAATCTTCTCATCTAGGAAGAAATATTTTGTGTTAGTATTTTTTTCGCGCACATCATCAGATTCTTCGCACATCCCATGCCTTTTCCATTTTTCAACGTTCTGATTCTGAAACACTGTTTGCGTGAAAAAACTCGATCCACTATTTCGCGCACCATGCTTTTTTTCATTCCCAACTCAAATATTTTGTGCAAAGACTTTATTTTTCGCACACCACTTCCTCTTTACATGCACCTGAGGATTGGAAACAAACACAAACCATACTCCAATTCATGCATGGAATAGCCATGGTTCCAACACATACGTGTGTATGTATAACTTACCGTCTCCACGTTGTGGTGTAGTTTGTTATTCAAACACATCATTATTTGGATGGGTATAATAATGAATTTAATTGATGTAAATAAAAAATATAACATGTTAATGATTCTGTACATATGTTATACCATCCAATTACATAAAATTTCAAAATCAATATGTTAATATTGTTGCTCGTGCATACATACGGATTACCGTCTCCACGAATGCGATGAGATTCATTCTCCATCGTAATAATTCAAGAATAATTTTCATTTTATGATTAAAAATTATTTTTTAAAAAATAATTTCATTCTGTATTTGAATCAAATACATCCTATCCATAATATACATGGCTTAAAGAACCAATCATATAATGGGAAATGAATTTGTTAACACCTGAAACGATGATGCTATTGAAATATTATTAACATAGCAATATTAGAGGATCATATATGATATCGTATTTATTTATATAGTTATTGTATAATTTAATAACAATTATTTAAGTATTACACATGAGGTTAACGTACCCTCAACCAAGGAAAATTAAAAGGTAATGGTTAATTTCACAATCTCTTTATTATTCGAGAATGTTTTTACGTAACTGTCTACTGGGACCTCTTCATCATCCATATATGTGTTTCTTAAAAATTTATTTCAAAACATTTTATCTATTTACTAGACTATGGGTTAAATTAATTTATACCCTTTTTTGACTTTTTATAAAATGGTTTGAGAGGAATCATTGTTTCTTTATCCAAACAAGAAATTTTAGAACCCTTTTTCGACAAATTAATGTCAGAATGTTTTTTTGACTTATACTGCAGGTCCAACTATTCTCCACCATTATAACACCTTGGAAGCTTCACATACAATCTTATAAGAATAATTTCAAAATAAATGATTTATTTTATAATTATTTTAATTTTAAATGATTTTAAAATATAATTAGATATTTCCCTCAAACAGTTTTGAATTCATATATGTCAGCATCCTTTAATGGATTTTATACTTTTTTGAACTTCAATTATTAAGATATAAATATTCCATATTATATTATAGTTTTTGAGATAAATTTGACTATTTATGTCTAATTTTTATAACATTCATAGTTTATGGTTAATGTATTAACATTTTGTATGCTATTTTTAATACGAAAGTTTATATTATGTTTCCACCATTTCATACGAGGAATGCATTAGACATAGTAAGTGACGGGTGGAGCCCGTTATAGCTCCTAGATGCATCGATAGGTTTCATGAGACAAACTATGGTCTTGTCATAATACCTTGAAAAAATATTATTTTTAGTCATGGAAGATGGCCTTGACAATGTGGTTATGATGTCTGGCATTATGCATTCCATTATTATAAAATTAGCTATTAATATTTCATGTGATTATTCGACTAGTAGAATATCCATGTGAATATGTAAATGGAATTATTTAATTTATATTGGCCATATTATGCAGAATATTAGGTTTAAAATGATTTTGTTCTAGTCTTATACATTGCCTTAAATTTTTATGCTTATTTATGAATGTGTTTTCTATATTTTTATCCATACTGGTCATCTGAGATCACACCTTTATATGTGGTATTTTTTAAATGATGTGAATAATTATATTATGAATAACCTATAAGGATATTCTAAGGGATATGAATGTGGTCAATGGAGACAATATTGTTATTGTTTTTCATTTTATAATGTAATTTAAAACTTATGAATGTATCTATTACTTCTAATGCTACTAAACTGAATAGTCTTTTGGGATTTGATCTCTTGCGATCTTTCCAATTTTATGTAATATTTTACAAACTCTAGGTAACTGGGGATAAGGCATTACATTTGGTATCAGAAAATTTTTAATATAAACCATGGAAGCTAGATTTATAAAAACTCTAATTAGAGAACATTTCCCTATGATAGACTTTGAGGATAAGTATAGAAGAACTTCCTAAAATAATTAATGTAGAGATTTTGTGAGTTTTTTAAGCATTAAATCCCTCTCTAGAAATGAGAAGGTAGAGGCGGCCTTGCCACAAATGTTCCTAGGAGTGAAAACATCGACAAGGAGTTTCAGGTTTGACCCTGGGTATCCTGGAACACGATAATGGGTCGTGCTTCACTCGTGGTTACAACACTTCTTTGGGATATGCTTAGGATAATTCACATTTTCTTTACATACCATTGAGAAAGATTTATGAGTATATAAATTCTCAAAGAAAATATTTTTATGAGTATGGATTATATCCATAAACTGTTCAATTTATGTAATGTATTTTACAAGTTTGTAATTATGTATTGAGATTCATAAACTAATCCATTGTATGCCATTTTTTAGAAATGGCACCTAGTTGAAGGAATGGAAACTGTATCAACGCACGTAATCCATGTAGGGATTTCCCGACTACTCCAGATAATTATATTGAAGCTGGTGATACAACATGTGATAATAATATTATCACCATATTGGGATAACTCACTCAGGTTATGAATAATAACCATACCCATATGGAGCACCCTGATCCAAAAAGTGGAGGATCAATGTTAGACCGATTCATGATTAAACAACCACCAACATTTAATGTGACTAAAAATCCATTGGTAGCTGAGCAATGGATACGTTCCTTAGAGAAATATTTTATGCTTTGGGGAGTAGAGAAATGGAAAAAGTTTTCATGTAATTTTATCGCCTCACGGGAGATGCAGATCAATGGTGGTCATTAATTCAAAACACAAAGTATGATGAATATGTATCAACTTTGGAACATAGGGAGTTTAAAGATATTTTTTCAGAAAAAATTCTTTCCTCGTGACCATCGAGCGTATATGGAATGGCAATTTCTGAGTCTGAGGCAAAAGGAGGATGAGAATTTCATGGAGTATGAGGCAAACATTGCAAGGATAGCATGGCATGCCAAAAATTATATACATAACCCAATGAGTAAGATTGATCAATTATTTTATGGGTTAAACCCATTTATCCATTGATAATTAGTCTCACAATCCTTCTCATCATACGAAAATATTATCTCAGGCGCTATCAAGACAGAAAAAAATTCTCTAAGTCATACAACTTTAAAAAAAAATATTAAAATACATCTGTTGAACACTCTAGAAATGGAAATAAGGGGAAGAAGGGAAAAGTTGAATATCCATCATGTGGTAAATATGGGAAGAAACACCCCAGTACTAACCTAAAGGGAATAGGAGTCTATTGAAACTATTTTGAGAAGGGAAACCAAGCTCGTGATTGCAAGGGAAAGAAAGAGGTTTTCAATGTTTAATTCTACAATTATAGAGAAAAGGGGAATTATGCAAATGAATTTCCTAAGCACCAAGGGAAATACCTCAAAAAATTCCAAGGGAGCAAGGCCAAGCTTATGTGATCACTATAGTTGTGGTTAAAGCTCTAAAAGACGTGGACGCAGGTAATTAAATGGTTTCCTAAGGTTTATCCAATGGTTTATTTGATTCTGGATCACTGTATTGTTTCATGTCTTCCCAGTCATCTATAGAAATTAGATACTCTCAATTTGACTTAACAAAAAAGTTTTCAGTAAAAACTCCTAAGGGAAGGATCATTGCCACAACGTTCTATGAATCAGTTCCCATTAGGGCATATAAATGTTATTTATCTGTTTATCATGATATCATACCCATGATTGAATTTGATATAATCCTCATAATTTATTGTCTTTCAGACCATGATGCAAATATTTATTGTAAGAAAAAATAGGTTGCAATTTTTGATGATGATAAGGAGTACCTTATCTTTAGAACAGAAATTTCACCACCTGATTCTTATCTATATCCACCCCCAGTGCCTTTAATAAATTCGATTATTAGGGAGGAAGAGAATGAAATAACTATGGGTGAGTTAAATAATGTTCAAATAAAGGATGTAACTATTTTGAAAGAATATATTGATGTAGTTCTAGAGGATTTACATAGATATCCTCTAGAATGATAAATTTAGTTTTCTGTTGATTTAATTCCTGGTTCAAGGCCCATATCAAATACCTCTTATAGAATGGCCACTGTGGAATTAGTTAAGCTAAATAAACAACTAAAGGAATCGAGTAATAAGGAATTTATTCTCCCTAGTGTTTCTATATGTGAATCCCCTGTTCTTTTTTGATAAGTAGAAAGATGGATCTATGAGGTTGTGTATTAAATATAGGGAGATCAATGTTTTAAAAATAAAGATCAAGTATCCCCAACCTCACATAGATGATATATTTTACAAACTTCATGGAGCTTAATATTTTTCAAAGATTGGTCTTCAATCTAGATATCATCAGTTTTGCATGAAGAAGGAAGACATTCCAAAGACATCATTTTGAACTAGGTATGGGTATTACGAGTTTACAGTAATTCCCTTTGGACTAAATAATATACCCTCTGTTCTTATAGATCTAATGAATATAGTTTTCAAGGAATATCATTATGACATTATAGTAGTATTTATTAATGATATCTTGTTATACTCCAAAAGCTACGAAGAACATGAAAATCAATTACGCATTATTCTAAAGACTCATAGAAGAAATGAATTATTTGGGAAGTTTATCAAGTGTGAATTTTGGCTTCATGAGATTTCTTTTCTTGGACATATTGTCTCTATGGATGGAATCTTCTTTGATCCATCAAAGACCAAGGCTACCCAAGAATGGGCAGCACCGATGAGTATAACTGGGGAACACATTTTTATTGGTTTAGCAGGTTATTATCGATGTTTTGTCCAGAATTTTTCCTGGTTGGCTAACCCATTAACCAATATTACATGTAAAGGGGTTAAATTTGTTTGGACAAAAGAGTGTGAAGAATGTTTCAAAGAACAGAAGAGAATATTTGTTAATTCTCTAATATATAATATACCATCGGGGAATGATGGGTTTCTTATTTATATTTATACTTTAAAAAATAATTTATTGTGTCCTTATGTATAATAATAGAGTATTTTCATATGCATCATTAAAACATAAAATTAATGAGAAAAACTATCCCACCCATGATCTTGATTTATAAACTGTAATCTTTTCTCTCAATATATGGAGACACTATCTCTATGGTGAAAAATGTGAGATTTATACTGATCACAAGAGTTTGAAGTTTATTTTTTCACAAAAAGAACTCAACCTGAGGCAAAGACTATGGCATAAAATACTTAAGGATTATGACTACACTATACACTACCACTTGAGGAAGGAAAATAAGGTGGAAGATGATTTGAGCAGAAAAGATCATAGATTTTTGAACAAGATGAATGTTGAAATGGATACTATGTTCATGGATCTAGTAAAGATGTATATGAGAATTACCATAGAAGGTGAAAAAACAGTAATTTTCAAATGGTTTCCAAACCATCTTTACTAAAAAGGATAAAAAGCTTTCAGAATATTGATGAGGAGTTTGAAAAGATTATTAAAGTTGTGAATGATGGGAGATTGAGTAACTTCGTATATGAAGATAGAATATTGAAATTTGGGAAGAGACTTTGGGTTCCCAATATACCTGATCTAAAAAGGAAATTTTTGGATGATTCTAATCACTCCAACTTCTCAATACACCCTTGGAGTACCGAGATGTATAATAATTTGAAGGAACATTTTTGGTGGGACAACATGAAAAGAGATATTTCTGATTATGTGTCAAGATGTATGGTTTGTCAACAAGTGAAACCTAGATGAAAATATCCTAGAGGAGTCATGTAACCTTTTCCCATACCTGTGAATAAATGGGATGATATTATGATGGACTTTGACATGGGTCTGTCAAACAATCCTATAAGGAATGATGCAGTATGGGCCATTATTGATCATCTTACCATGTTATATCATTATCTTACAATAAGAGAAGTTTTTTCACTTGAACTTCTGTAAAGGCTATATATTAAAAAAGTTATAAGACGTCATGGTGTACCCCTGTCGATTGATTCTGGTCGTGATCACTATTTTACATCAAGATTCTGGAAAAGTCTTCAAAAGGCCCTAGATACTGAACTTTGTTTGAGCATAGTCTACCACCCTCAAACTGATGGAAAACCAGAATAGAATTTTCAAACCTTAGAAGACATGTTGATATCTATCTCACTTGACTTACAAGGTATGTGGGATCAATATTTCCCTCTGGGATAATTTTAATGTATTAATAGCTTCCATTCAAGTATTCATATGGCACTGTATGAAGCATTATATGGAAAGAGATGTCACATACCAACTTGTTGGGATGATGTTGTTGAAAGAAAACTTGTATGCCCAGAACTTGTTAAGGAAACAATGTAAAAGGTGATGGTTATCCAAACCCACATTAAAGAATCCCAAAGTAGGAAAAAGAGCTATGTGGATAAATGAAGGAAGGATTTGTAATTTCATGTAGGAGACCAAGTTTCCTGGAAGGTATCTCTATGAAAGGGTGTTATACATTTCAGTGAGAAGGGTAAATTGAGTCCCATGTATATTAGACCTTTTGAAATTCTAGAATGAAATGGATTTGTAGATTATTGTTTTGTAATGCCTCCAAGTCTCTCCAAATTTCATGATGTGTTCCACATATCACTGTTGATAAAATACATACCTCACCCAACGGATGTACACACCTATGTGGAAATTGAACAAGAACCTAATTTGTCTTATTGTGAAGAACATTCCAAGATTCATGATACCATATAACAAGTGCTGAGAAATTGGACGACTCGTCTAGTAAAAGTTCTATGGAGAAACCTTTAGATGGAAGAGGAAACATGGTAACCCGAGGAACTTATGATGGAGAACCACTAAAATCTTTTTAGGTTGTTATATTCTTTAAATTTTGAGAATGAAATTATTTTAAGGAGGGGGTAATGTAACACCCAAGCTTCCACGGTATGTTTCCCTTTGAATAATTAAGTAGCTTGCATTGTACGCAACTTAGAGTTTTAACACACCATGACCAATGAAACTAGTCATTATGAACAGTAACACCCACTTATTTGAAATTTTATACATTTTCTTTTTAAAAATGGGATTCATTTTTTGGATTCATAATATCAAAATTAGCTTCGGGTGAATTTTTGGTATTTTTCTGAAAACTTTTAATTTTTTATTAATAGTGAAAAACACTGCGTTATTGTTTAAAACCGAATTTTTATTTAAGTAATTAGTTATTTTATTACAATTTTTTTAGGTAAAATTATATACATAATACCTATATATGTTCAATGTAATTCATTGGAGACATTTTGTTATAAGTTTAGATATATAAAATTTTATTGAAATTTTTACCATCTTTTACCCACCTTCTAAGAGCATTTACAAATTTGCATAAAACTCAATTTATCCACTTTTGTTAGTTGTATTTAAAAAACCTTAGAGACATGTTTAACATAAATAAGTAATATTTGGATCAATAAGATGAAAATATTTTTTTATGAATAGTAACTTTTGACTTTTATTTACCAAGGTTAAAAGCAAATAGGGTAATTAAAGGTAAAAATGATAGTATAATTACCCAAACACATGTACTAATTATATTGGATAAGATTAATTCGACCCAAAACTACTTTTTTAATAAAATATGACCCTCATTGGTCCACTTATTTTACATTAGAACATTTATTGTTATTTTATTTAAACAAGAATTAAAAGTGGTAAATTCAATGTTTAATAACAAAACTATTTTTAATATAGGTTTATACATAAGATAAATCATATTATAAATATTAATTAGAAATATAAAAAGATTTCATACCTAATGGTATTTTATTTATCATTTTTATATATTAAATAATTAAATTTATTTATGACACAATGATGATGTAGTAATTACCAATCTAATAAATGATTAAAATAATCGGTATTATAAATATCCAACTAAATGTAATTTCATAATTTTGATGAATTAAAATAATTTTATAGGTTAATAAGACATGTTAGAATTTATTTATTAATTTTTTTTCGATGTACTCATGTTTTTATGACTTTAACAAAAACAAAATACTAAATAGTGTCAAAATTGACATAAATGAGTTTTTAAAACAAATATTATATAATTAAATGATATAATATTTTTTAAAATATAAATATCAGATAAAGAACATAGATAAATATATATATATTAATAATGAAAAACATGGGGTTCTATGGGCTTGTTATAGTATGTTTATTAACCATATAATATTAAAAAAAGAGACATGGTAAATGTTAAACTATTTAACTAAGAGTTAAATCTAAAAAATAAGGATAATATGGTGACTTAAACCTATCTAAAACCAATTAGTTGAGAGTTTGTAGACTCATACCTACATTATCCTTGAAATAAACCATTTTTTATCCATTAGAACTGAAAATGATTTTATTATAGAATAATATTTCAAGCTTTTCCTAAAGTGGCCATCACATCTCTTATAAAATGGTATTTCCCCTTCTCAAAATTTCACACCTCCAAATCCATTTGGCTCAGCCAAACCCTATACAAATATCTTCCCAACTTCTCTTGATTCAACCTAAAGGCCTTACATTGATCATAAAGCGAAGCTATGGATCTCTTCTGATCAACTCAAAAAAGAAACACGAAGAAGAGGTAATAATTTTACCACCCGCTTTCAAGTTCTTTTCTTCTTCCACTTCCTATTTCATTGTAATTCCCATAACAAAATAAAAACTCCAATACCTCCTACATACTGTGAAGTAATTATAAAAATGGTACGACCAAATTCATTATTCAATCTATCTTTTGAATGACACAGTCACCTTACGTAAATATATATGACTTACAATCTCCACGTCGTGGTGGAGTTTGTTATTCAAACACTTAATTATTTGGATGGGTTTAATAATGTGTGTAATTTATGTAAATAATAAATATAACATGTTAATATTTTTTTATATATGATATTCCATCCAATTAAATATTATTTCACTATCAATATATTGATATTGTCGGTCGTGCGTACATACGGATTATTGTCTCCACAAATGCGATGAGATTCATTCCCCATTGTAATCATTCAAGAATAATTTTAATTTTATGATTAAAAAAAATTAAAAACTTAATATAATTCTAGATATGAATCAAATACATCTTATCCATGACAAACCTACCTTATGTAACCAATCATATAATAGAAAACGAATCAATTAACACTTGAAACGAGGATACTACTGAAATATTATTAACAAAGCAATATTAGAAGATCATATATGATATCGTATTTTTGTATATAGTTATTTTATAATTTAATAAAAATTATTTAACTATTATACATGAGTTTAATCTACACTCAACTAAGGAAAAGTGCAAGGTGAGGGTTATTTTCACAATCTCTTTATTATCCGAGGTTGTATTTACGTAAATATCTATTGGGGCCTCTTTATCATCCACATCTGTGTTTCATAAAAAATTATTTAAAAACATTTTTACTATTTACTAGACTATGGTTTAAGTCATTTGTACCCTTTTCTGACTTTTTATAAAATGGTTTGGAAGTAATATTCCTGTCTTTTTCCAAACAAGGTACTCTATGACCCGTTTTGACCAATTATGGTAAGAATATTTTTCTTAACTTATATAGTGGGTGTGGCTATTCTCCGTCGTTATAACACCTTTGAGATTCCCTTAAAATATTATATGAATATTTTAAAAATAAATGTTTTCTATTATAATTACATGACTTTTAAAGGATTTCAATATAGAAAGAGATATTTCTCTACAATAGTTTTGATTTCATCTATGCCAACATCCTTTAATGGATTTTATAATTGGTTGATGTTGATTTATTATGATACAAATCTTCCATATTGTATTGAATGTTTTGTGATATGTTTGACAGTTGATGTGTTATTTTTATACCATTAATGGTTTATAGTTAATGTATTAACATTTCATATGCTATTTTTAAAATGAATGTTTATGTTATGTTTCAACCTTTTCATATGTGGAATGCATTGGACTTATTAAGTGATAGGTGGAACCCACTATAGCTCCTCAATGCATCGGTAGGTCTCATGAGACAAACTTCTATCGTGGAACAAGTCCTCGACATAATCTTATTTGTAGTCATGGCACAAGGCCTTGACTATGTGGTTATGAAGTCTGGTATTATTCATTCCATCATTATGAAATTGGCTATTGATATTTCATGTGATTATTCTACAAGTAGAACATCTATGTGAATAAGTAAATGGAATTATTTGATTTATATTGGCCTTATTATGCATAAGTTTATGTTTAAAATGATTTTTTAGTCTTATACATTACCTTAAATGTTTATACTTATTTATGAAATTTTTTTCTATATTATTATCCTTACTCAGTATCTGAGCTCACCCCTTTCTATGTATTATTTTTACCATGATGTGAAGAAGTATATTATGACTGGACTGTAAGAATAGTATAAGGGATATGAATGTGGTCAATAGAGTAAATGTTGTTGTTGTTTTTAATTTATAATGTAATGTAAAACTTATGAATGTATCTAGTACTTCCTTGGATACTAAACTGATCAGTCTTTCAGGATTTTATCCTTTGTGATCATGACAATGTTATATAATAATACACGGACTCTGGGTAATTGGGGTCTATTCATTAACCATTAATCTAAAATAAATAAACAATTCTTTTTATTTAGTTAATTTTACAAAAACCAATTTCCCATAAATTTATCATTTCGATGATTACCCCAAGGTTGGTTGCATAACCATGGGATCACCATGATAATTTATTTCTCTATTCCATCAGTGAATCGACATCTAATGATGATAAGACTTGGGATTGAAGAAGGCCAACGTACGGCGAATACAACGACTCTCCCACTCATTAGCGAGTGCATTCCACAATTAAGAATGATAAAAACTCCATGTATTACTCAAAAATAATGGATTATTCCACTATTTATTATATTATTTGTGAATGATGTATTCTAATCCTTTTATCTATTTTATTTGAATCTTGGCATATTTCTATGTACTGGTTTAATTTTTTAAACAGTTACACAACCAAATGTACACAATATTTATCTACGGGCCAATAACACTTTGAAAAAAGTCATTTCACTTTTCTTTGTTGAGTTTCTTCACAACCCTCTCTCTGTGTTCTTCTCCATTGGGCTACAGGGCCATGTTTCAACGTTCCTAGCAAAGATTGACCCCAATCAGACCCCTAAAATCCTAGAGGATTTACATGTGACAAATGATTTGGAAAATAAAAGATTAAAAATGTTGAATCATAAGATATAGGTGATTATTTCGTGGACACATGATATGAAACAACAATGACATGAAACTTATAATTAATGAGGTTTGTGGTTTGTGTGAGTGCTAGACATATTGAATTAGATCTTATTTCCCACCCCTAGATGGTCAGTATTGACAAACAGAGGCATCTTACACCATTTCTAGATGAGAAATAGGTGGAAATAGTAGCAGTAGGAGTAGATATGGGATCATGGAATATGATCTATGAATATGGGAGAACACGGCTATAGGTATATTAGTTTGGAATAAAACATGGTCTATTCCATGAGAATCATTGATGATTGGTTTTCCACAAAATTATTAATATCACATACCGTGTGGGACCCCCCACACTCCACATGACATGTATGTTGTCAAACTAGTGTGTAATCTAAGATTTCACGACCAAAGACATTATTAGTAACATGTTGTGTCCTATAGTATATGGGTGCATATATATCCATACACACACCATGTACCAATGTAAATAAACATGGTAATGTGTACAGGGTCATGACCAGGAGGATGGAAAAGAACCCAAATGTCTGAGGCACATCATGTGGTCCCCTTAAACTCGGTGTAAACTGACATGAGATTTTATCTATGTACTGGTAGGGAAACATTTTAAATGAAGAGGGAAACTACATGTAGTGTGGGTCTTATTACATGTTTTGTATGTAATGGTCCGAACCTCTCCAGTCCATTCCTTTGTGATATGTGGTGTTGGAGGTGTGTCGGGAGGTCAAGGTGACTTGGGGGGTGCATTTGGGTGGACTTATAAGGAAATATAAATGGAAATAGCTTTCGCATGGTTGGGGCATAATTTGGCTAAACCGTGCGGCCAAACAGTGCAAGGTTGGTGTTGGAGGCAGTGGCTAACGCACAGTTAGCACATGGTTTGGCTAACCGTGTGGACTAGTTGTGTGAGGAGTGTTTGGTGAGGTAGAAGCTAACGCACGGTTAGCGCACTGTTTGCTAAACCGTGCGGACTAACCATGCGGGCACATAAAGTTAGATCCTAAAATTGTGGATCTGAAGTCTTTTGCCTCTAAATGGTTCATTTAATCTCCTAAGAAGGCATAACAAGGGATTACCCTTCCTTGGAGGTAGAAGAACCTCTCCCAAGAGTTTTGGAGGCGATTCGGAGGCTTTTCTTGGTGAATCGAAGCCGGTTTCTTGATGTATGTGATCATTCTTGCTTGTTTTCATAGATCTACTTAGATCTACTCCTCCTCTTCTCTCAGTTTCTTAGATCTATGCATGTTATAGGTAGATCTAAGCATGTGGATGTTGAATATGATGATCTTTGGACTAGGATGTGTTAGGAGAGGATATCTAAAGAGGATTCGTGGAGAATCGACCCGATTTCTTGAGCGTTCTTCGACAGTCATGGTTTCGTCAAAAACCTTTGAGGTAGGGATCTTACATTCGTCTCTCTCTCTCACTTTTGTGCATCATGCAGGGTGGGTATCCTCTTGTTTTATGAGATACGTTTGAACTGATAAATAAAGATAATAACTAGTTAAAGAACGAGTTTGGGGAGATATTTTTTTGTATTGTTGTTTTATTTCCATCAATGCTTCTCCTTTAATTTATGTTGTGAATTGAATGGTCTTACGCCTACTGAAAATCATGGTCGTTGGGGTCCTTTTCTTGAGCCATTAGATGTTGCCTTGTTTTTCAAGATTATTTCATGGATGGAATTCATAGAAAGTGGAAATTGGTTAATCATGTAAAATTGGATGATTAAATGAATACATGGAACCCTTGTATGATCACCCCGATTAAATTAAATTGAAGAATGAATTTTGTGGGTGATGGTTGGTGTTTAATTATGTGAATGGGTGTTTTTTGGGTTGTTGTGTAAGGGGTGAGTAGCGGGGCTGCGGTCGGCTTGGTTGTGGGTTGGCGTGTATCATATGGTAGTAACGGGCAGCGGAGCTGCGGTGAATGGTGTTGAAGGGATAATGATGTGGTACGAGTTTTGTTTCCGAGGTGTTGTGGCTGTGGTGGTTAGTAGTAGGGCTGCAGGGATGGGTTTTGAATATTAATAAATGTGGAAGAGTTAAATAATGAACTGTGGGGCATGGTAGTTGATTAAATACAGAAAATAAACAGAATTGATTGGATGATAAAATAAAATGTTTTTGTGTTCCGTGTGTTTTTCTTAACCTTATTTGTGGTTGGAAGGGATATGTTTTATGAACGTTTGATCTTTTTTGGTTGTTGTTAGTTTCTTGGCAGTTAAGGAACTGATAAACTAAAACTGTTGAAACATGAAAATCTTAATGGGGTTTGGGTTCGTTCATTGTGTGTATACTTTCGTGGTAGTAGTGTTGAGGCATGTGCTCAGATCTTTTCTGTAGAAGCCTTATGATGGACAAAGTGGTTGATATAATTATATAAATCTGTACATTTTATGTTTCTTTACACACCCCATCCATGTTGATCACCACGTGCCGAACACCCGTGGGACGGGGGTGAGATTCCCAAACATCCAAATGATGGATGGTTATTATTCTTCTCTGTGCTCCCTATTCCAGGTTCTATAGCCCAATATCCTTAGGGTAGGTTATGACAGATGTTTCCCAAGAGTCTTCAAGATGAGATGTGATGTGGTTCCCAGGTGTCTTTGGGATGAGGTGTGCTTATGGTCGAGGATTGAGTGCTGGCAGAATGCGGGATGAGATGTGGTTATAGATGAGGATTGTGTGTCGGCGGGATACTATGAGCTTCATATGTCCAGGTTGCGGCACTAGCTCGATCTTCGTATGGCTAGGTTGCATCACTAGATCAGGAAGAGGGGGAAGCATCAGAGCATTAGGATTGAGGGCTTGAGCAGTATTCAGTGGGATGGTGGGGCAGGGTACCCATACTTTGATAATATTACTATACTACTCTATTGACTTGTGATATTTGGTAAGTGTGGCTTGTAAGGATGGGTGTATTGATTCCTTTCTAGACTTTGGTTCCTTCTGTTTTATCACGGAGAATTAGGATGTATCCCCACATGTGCACAAGAGATTTAGGTTTCCCTATTGAGTATACATGTATTCTCACCCTACGTTTACTTTCAGGTTTTCAGGAGGACTTCAGGGACCGTGCGGGACCTTGCAAGGAGGGCGTTGGAGTTTTTCTGGTTGCAGTTTTTGCTTTCCTTTCTTGGTATCATGCCATATAAATTTTCTAATACTTGTACTTTTGTTTTAGTATTGTATAAAACATTCATATGGGCTTGGTTTTGGGTTTATTTTCATTTAATTGTTCCCTTTTCTTTTGATGTCTGACTCATCTTAATTCCCAATCTTAATTAATTAAAAGAGTAAAGCCTCCCATAATTGTGAAAACTCATACCCTTGGTGCTAGTCGCCACTTCAGGGCCTACTGGAGGTGGGACCTGGGGGTCATTATCTCTCTTTCACCATCACCAGCCCAGGAGGGGTATCTTTGGTGGGAGGGGGTCGTGATAGAATGGTATCAGAGGATGGGGGTTGAGTGATAGGATGGAGTCTGGAGTTAGGCTATGTTAGGATTGCATGGGATGGTAGGCCAACAGTGTTGGGTGATTTTGGAGCGTAAAATAGTCCAGGGAGGACCGGCTAGGACATGGGATTTTAGGGCCCCCCGTGATCCGATGCAAGGACACTGGACCTACCTAACGACCAAGTGGGGCCACACTGATTGCATGGTAGAGTCCCTAGGAAAGTTACATGCATCATAATGACTTGTGTTCTTGTGTTTTTGGGTAATTTTGGGGATTCAAAATGAATAAGGAGTCTAAGAAAATTTAAGAACAATATTCTACACTACTCGGGCTTAGGAATTCCTTGTTTACCTTGCAGCTATGGAACCTGGGAGATGACCATGAGTAGTGCGGGAGATAGAGGCCTAGGAGGTTGAATTGGATGAACAACAAAGGGATGACTGAGAAGAGGAGGATGATCACTAGCCGAAGACTCTTCAAGACTTTCAGCGGATGACTCTCAGGAATTACGGGGGTAGCATCTCAGACATGGAGACAGAGAGCTGGCTATAAGAGCTGGTGAAAGATTTTAGCCTGCTTTAGGCTTCAACGGAGTACTAGGTTCCTCTAGATGTGATCCAAATGCATGGAGCAGCATGTCAGCGGTGGACACTCTATCTTGGGGAGAAGAGGGAGGCTGAGATCACATAGACTGACTTTGAAAATGAGTTTTGGGCGGAATTACTCTCTTCCACGATGAAGGCTGAGAAGAGGCAGGAACTACTCTCCCTAAAGTAGGGCAGTATGTCAGTGAGAGGGCTGGAGATCAAGTTCAAGGATCTCCTTCACTTTTCTCCGGACATCTTTCCAGATGAGGAGTCTCAGGTGAGACGTTTGGAAGAGGAACTTCGGCCTTCTCTCCAGTACATTGTTACTCCCTTCACCCTACCGACATAAATGGAGGTACAGAAGAAGGCTGAAGTGGTGGAAAGGATGTACACACTGGGAGGTGTTTCGCGAGAAGGAATAGAGTTGGGCTTGTCAAAGGGGAATGATGTCAGCAACAGGCCTCCAACATGAGGGCCATCTAGGTTCCGACCAGAAGGGAGCAGGCCTCAGCAGTTTTAGTTCCGATCTCCCGGTCCTCACCCTTTTCCGTTGAGCTCTGGACTGAGGTGTTTTATCTGTGGCAGTCATGGGCACCTTCGAAACCGGTGCTTTGACCGAGTATAGAACACTAGAAGTGGACTAGTACAGCACCCACCTCAGCTACAGTAGTTTCCAGCCAGGCCCTTCAAGCAACAGCATCAGGGGTAGCGATCTCCCGCTCCTCTGAGGGCAGATGTTGTAGGAGGAGGCCAACTTCAAGGTGCTTCTTAGGGACCTCAACTGAGGCGTGTTCGGGGAGGTGGCCGATAGCCGAAAGTCATAGGAACTGTGCGTGGTTAGATGCACTCCACAGAGGTGGTAGTTCCAGCAGAGCCAGAAGTCGTTCGAGGTATGATCAGATTTTTTAGTACCCTTGCTTATGACTTGATTGATTCAGGAGCTTTTCACTCCTTTTTTCACCCAGTCTAGCCAGTGCCTTGGTCCTAGACATAGAGATGCTTTCCATACCCCTAGTTTTGAGTACGCCATTCGGAGGTCAGACCAGTTTGTCTCATGTTTTCCAGGGATGCAGGTTGATGTTGGTGCCAGACCAATCCAGTGGAGATCTTCTTTTACTGCAAAATCATCCATACGACTTCATTCTAGGAATCGACTCGCTATTCTCATTGTGTTCCGTCATAGATTTTTTCTAAATAAGAGTTGTGTTTTCCGACTCAGGTGGCCGACGTGTGACTATCATCAGCGAGTGGGGTAACCAAGAAGGTAACCGGAAAGTGGAGCCCCTCCTTTCCATGTTAGCTGAATTGTCAATGGAGTGGGCGAATACCAAAATAGTGGAAGTCTCGGGGATCGTCGGTGAGTTTATGGACGTCTTCCCTGAAGAGGTGGTGACCCTACCCCTCGACGTGATGTTGAGTTTGGGATAGAATTCCAACCTGGTGACCATCTGATTTCGATGGCTCCCTACTAGATGGCACCTTATGAGTTGCGGGAGTTGCGGATTCAGATTGACGATCTGATGAAGAAGGGTTTTGTTCAACCAAATGTTTCACCTTGGGGTGCTCATGTCTAGTTCAAAAAGAAGGCATTTGGTGGTCTCGGGCTGTGCATAGACTACTAGAAACTGAATCAGGTAACGGTCATGAACCATTACCCCCTCCCGAGGATAGACAATCTCTTTGACCAGCTGAAGGGAGCAGGTTGGTTCACTAAGATCGATCGGCTGTCTAGATATCACCAGTTGAGGGTGAAGGAGGGAGACATCTCGAAGACTGCCTACATATGTAGGTATGGGAACTTTCAGTTTGTAGTCATGTCGTTTGGTGTTACAAATACACCAGATGTGTTCATGGGACTCATGAACTTTGTCTTCCGGGAATACCTGGATCGGTTCGTAGTCATGTATATTGATGACATTCTGATCTACTCAAGATTATAGGAGGACCACACTGAGCACCTGAGAACAGTTTTAGAGGTCCTCCGACAGCACCAACTATATGGGAAATTTTCCAAGTGCAAGTTATGGATGCGTGAAGTGCACTTCCTTGGGCACGTGGTGTCCGAGCAGGGAATATCGGTGGACCCATCGAAGGTTGAGGTGGTTGTTTCTTAGGTAGTACCTAAGAACGTGGTAGAGGTTTGTAGTTTCCTTGGACTGGAAGGTTACTACTGGTGGTTCGTACCCAACTTCTCTCGAGTTGCATCACCTTTGATATCCTTGATGAAAAGGATCGAGCTTTCGTGTGGGATGAGCAGTGTGGGACATCCTTCAGTTACCTGAAGGAGAAGTTGGTTAGTTCCCCAGTGCTGAGATTTCCAGAAGAAGGGGTGGCGTATGAGGTGTTTTTTGATGCTTTAGGGAAAGGCCTCAGATGTGTGTTGATGCAGTAGCAAGGGGTTATCTCTTATGAGTCTATGCAGTTATGTCCTCATGACCGTAATTATTCCACCCATGATATGGAGCTTATAGAGGTCTTTTGTGTGCCAAAGTTGTGGAGGCATTACCTCATCGGGGAGTGCTTTGTGGTCTTCACCGATCACAAAATCTTGAAGCATATCTTCTCCCAGTGGGACCTGAACATACGACAGCAAAGGTGGATTGAGTTCCTGCAGGCCTACAACTTCGAAATTCCCTACACCTCAGGAAAAGGGAATGTGTTGTCCGATTCCTTGAGTAGGAAGTCGCGGAAGGATGTGGGTCGAGAGTCAGCTGATGCTTGGAAGGCAATGAAGGAGTTTGCTTCCCTGAACCTGAATGCAAGGATGGATGGTGGTATAAGTTTCTTGTATTAGATGACAGTGTAGTTCTCTTTACTATTGAAGGTGGAGGAGTCCCAGGGGAGACTCACAAAGTGAAGTGATGCATGACCGGGTTGCCCAAGGCGATGCCCAGGAAGGGTGGATGGAGGATGGTCAGAATCAGATGATTTTCTGAGGGAAGATGTTAGTCCTAGAGATGATGCGTGAGAGGGTTCTTGGTGAGTTCCAAAACTCACCCCTAGCGGTACACTTGAGAGTTTCAAAGATGTACCAGGGTCTGAGGAGACAGTTTTGGTGGCCCGGGGTAAAGCGGGTAGTGGCAGAGTTCATGGTCAAGTGCCTAGTGTGTCAGCAGTTGATGGTTGAACACCATGTTCCAGGTGGTTTGTTGAAACCTTTAGATGTCCCTAAGTAGAAGTGGGATGACATCTCGATGGATTTCGTCATAGGGATACCCAAGGTTCAAAGAGGTTGTGATGCCATCTGGGTGGTGGTGTACCGGTTGACGAAATCGGATCACTTACTGGAAATCAAGGATTTGGGTACAATGGATGTCGTAGCACAGAGGTATGTGGATGAGGTGGTGCGGTCGCATGGAGTTACGAGGTCCATAGTCTCAGATAGGGATGCACGGTTTACCTCATGAGTCTGGAAAGGATTTCAGCATGCTTTTGGAACCCAGCTACTCCTTAGCACTGCTTTCCACCTCCACACAGATGGGAAGACAGAGCGCACCAACCAGACTTTGAAAGATATTCTACGATCATGTGTTTTCGAACTTGGAGGATCATGGGTACAACACTTGCCTCTGATAGAGTTATCTTACAACAATAGCTATCACTCTACCATTGGCATGGATCCTTTCGATGCTTTGTACGAGAGGTCATGCCACTCACCCGTATGCTGGACAGAGGTCAGAGAAGTAGGTGTTCTTGGCCCGGAGGTGGTGCAGAGCACGATGGAGAAGGTTCATCTTATACGAGAGAGGATGAAGGCAGCTCAGGACCGGCAGAATTCATAGGCTGATAACAGGAGGAGACCCTTGGAGTTCGAGGTTAGGGACCACGTATTCTAGAAGGTCTCCCCCCAGTGTGGGTAGAAGAGGTTTGGTAGAGGGAGTAAGCTTTCCCCAGGTTTTTCGGACCGTTCGAATTGCTGCAGTGGGTCGGTGAGGTGGATTATCAGCTAGCATTTCCACCACAGCTACAAAGGGAGAAGGATGTCTTCCATGTGTCCCATCTCCGTCGGTATCTTCACGACGATTCACACATCCTCGACTGGGGAGAGGTAGATATCGGGGATGATGCAATGTTCGTCGAGCGACCAGTGATGATCGAAGGTCATGAAGAGAAGGTGCTTCATGGATGAACCACTCCTTTGGTTCGTGTGTTGTGGAGACACAGTGGGCTTGAGGAAAGTACATGGGAACATGTGACGCAGATGCGCGCCCAGTACCCAGAGTTTTTTTAAGTTTTGTTCTGTTTTGTTTGTAATTGGCTGATGGAATGCTTTACTTTTCTAATTATGGAATTTGCAGTTTTTCTTTTCTCTGGATATGTGTGAAGTGTCCTGAGATGTAGGGAGGGGAGGACCTGATCCCTAGTTAACATGCATTAAAGTGGATGTTCCTAAACCTGTGCGGGCGAGTCAGTGCCGCCCAAAGCAGATAGTATCTTAACATGGAGGAAGGGAAACCCCTCACCTACATGACCAGATAGTTTGGTGTTTTGTTTTTCTTGGTTTCATGGGGGATAGGATTGGTATGATTATGATTGTTCAGTAGATAGAAGGAGAAGGGGGTGCTCTATGGTAACAAGGAGGTTTTCCTCTGAGAGGTATTCTTCGAGGGGGGGTTGTTCGGACCCCTATCCTTTCTTTAGGTGGGTTTTTAGATTCTCATGGATGAGAATGTTTTGAGAGGTATCTGATGTAACGGCCCAGACCTCTCCAGTCCATTCCTTTGTGAAATGTGGTGCTGGAGGTGTGTCGGGTGGTCAAGGTGACTTGGGGGTGCATTTGGGTGGACTTTTAAGGAAAAATAAAGGGCAATAGCTTTGGCATGGTTGGTTCACAGTTTGGCTAAACCGTTCAAGGTTTTTGTTGGAGGCAGTGGCTAACACATAGTTAGCACGTGGTTTGGCTAACCGTGTGGACTAATTGTGCGGGCACTTAAAGTTAGATCCTAAAATTGTGGATCTGAACTCTTTTGCCTCTAAATGGTTCTTTTAAGCCCCTAAGTGTCCATAACTCGGGATTACCATTCCTTTGAGGTAGAATAATCTCTCCCAACCGTTTTGGAGGCTATCCGGAGGCTTTTCTTGGCAAATCGAAATCGATTTCTTGAGGTATGTGATTTTTCTTGCTTGTTTTCCTAGATCTACTTAGATCTACTCCTCCTCTTCTCTCAGTTTCTTAGATGTACACCTGTTATGGGTAGATCTAAGAATTTGGATGTCAAATATGATGAGCTTTGGTCTTTGTTGTGTTAGGATAGGATATCTAAAGATGATTCGTGGAGAATTGACCCGGTTTCTTGAGCATTCTTCGACTGTCATGGTTTCGTCAAAAACCTTTGAGGTAGGGATATTACCGGCATCTCTCTCTCAATTTTTTCCATCATGTGGGGTGGGTATCCTTTTATTTTATGAGATACAGTTAAACCGGTAAATAAATATAATAACTGGTTAAAGAATGGCTTTGGGGAGATCTTTGTTGGTATTATTGTTTTATTTCCATCAATTCTTCTCCTTTGATTATGTTGTGAATTGAATGGGCTTATGCCTAAAAAATCACGGTCGTTGGGGGATTTTTCTTGTGCCATTATATGTTTCCTTGTTTTTATGGATTGTTTCATGGATGGAATTCATAGAAAGTGGAAATTGGTTACTCATATAAAATTGGATAATTAAATGAAACCATGGAACCCTTGTATGATCACCCTAATTAAATTAAATGGAAGAATGGATTTTTTGGGTCTTTGTTGGGGTTTAATTATGTGAAGGGGTGTTTTGTGGGTTCTTGTGGAATGAGTGAGCATCCGGGCTATGATCGTCTTGGTTTTGGGTTGTCATGTATCATATAGTTGTGACGAGAAGTGGAGCTGCAGTGAATAGTATTGAAGGGATAATGATGCAGAACGAGTTTTGTTTCGGAGGTGTTTTGGTGGTGGTGGTTGGCAGCAGGGCTGCAGGGATGGGTTGTGAATACGAATAAAATTGGAAGAGTTAACTAATGAACTGTGGGGCATGGTAGTTGCTGAAATACGGAAAATCAACGGAATTTATTGTCTGATCAAATAAAATGGTTTTTTGTTGCTTGTGATTTTCCTAAACTTATATGTGGTTGGTAGGGATATGTTTTACGAACGTTTTCTCTAGTTTGGTGGTTGTTAGTTGCTTGGTAATAAAGGAATTGATAAACTAAAACTTTTGAAACATGAAAAGCTTAATGGGGTTTGGGTCCGTTCATTTTGTGCATACTTTCATGGTAGCAGTGTCGAGGCATGTGCTCAGATCATTTGTATAGAAGCCTTAAGATGGGCTGAGTGTTTGACATAATTATATAAATTTGTACGTTTTATGTTTCTTTATGCGCCCCACCCATGTTGATCACCACGTGCCGAACACCCATGGGACGAGGGGTGAGATTCCCAAACATATAAAGGATG
Source organism: Viscum album (assembly GCA_963277665.1). Lineage (NCBI taxonomy): Eukaryota > Viridiplantae > Streptophyta > Magnoliopsida > Santalales > Viscaceae > Viscum > Viscum album. Next base: position 1,463,967,525 of record OY728135.1, on the reverse strand, counting down.
TCTGTTTACTGTTCTTCATTGTGCTCCCTCTTGCAGGTTTTATAGCCCAAGATCCTTCAGGCAGGTTACAACAGATGTTTCTCAAGCATCTTTGGGATGAGATGTGATGTGGTTCCCAGTTGTATTTGGGATGAGATGTGGTTATGTCCAAGAATTGAGTGTTGGCGTAATACGGGATGAGATGTAGTTATAACCACGAATTATGTGCTGGCAGGATACTATGAGCTTCGTATGGCCAGGTTACGGCACTAGCTCGATCTTCATATGGCCAGGTTTCGGCACTAGCTCCGGAAGAGGGGGAAGAATCAGTGCATTAGGCATGAGGGCTTGAGTAGTATTCAGTGGGAAGGTGGTGCGGGGTACCCATACTTTGATAATATTACTATACTACTCTATTGACTTGCGACATTTGGTGAGTGTGTCTTGTAAGGTTGGGAGGATAAATTCCATGCTAGGATTTGGTTCCTTCTATTTTCTCACGGGGCAATAGGATGTCTCCCCACCTGTGCATGAGAGCTTTAGGTTTCCCTACTGAGTATACTTGTATTCTCACCCTACGTTTACTTTCAGGTTTTCAGGAGGACTTCAGGGACCATGCGAGACCTGGCTAGCTGGGCGTTGGAGTTTTGCTGGTTGTTGTTTTTGTTTTCATTTCTTAGTATCATGCCTTGGAGCTTTCTTAGACTTGTACTTTTGTTTTAGTATTGTATAAAACATGCATGTGGTCTTGTTTTTGGGTTTATTTTCATCTACTTGTTCCCTTTTCTTTTAGTTTTTGACTCATCTTAATTCCCGATATTAATTAATAAAATGGGTAATGCCTCCCATAATTGTGAAAACTCATACCCTTGGTGCTAGTCGCCACTCCGGGGCCTACTGGAGGCGGGACTCGGGGGTCACTATCTCCCTTTCACCATTTCCAGCTCAGGAGGGGAATCTTTGGTGGGAGCGGGTCGTGACAGTGTACCACTAACCTTATTTTTAAGAAACATAAACCTCATGTATATCTATTTATTGGACTCGAATTCCAGCTCTATGTGTCCCATCCTGAGTGTTTTCTTCCACCTCTAACCTGTTGGTGGAATCCTTTCAGGATTTTGAAATAAAATGAAATATTTTTTTTGCATGAATCGTACATAGGTGGTGTTAGACGACAGTGATCTGGGAGGATAACCATAACATTTAGCGGTTAACACTCAATCTTGGCATGGAATTGATCCTCTAACTATCTAAAGAGTGTCACCCTCTTGCGGGGCATGGCATGGATCCTCTTTCAACTTTCAGAGTGTCTCCCTCTTATTGGGATGGGTATGTGTTATCAATGACTATCTTGCCACCCTCTTTCTCGGTTGAGCATCGGTACTCTATTTTCTATTAGCATTTAACCCTCCTATGATATCAAGTTATGGATCCATAATAACTATAGTGGCACCCTCATGTTGGGTTGGTCATGGTTCCTCAATTACGAGACTAATACCCTCCTATTGGGTAAGGAATGATCCAACTAGTTGTTATCTAAGTGGAAATATCCTATTTTATAAGGGTATGGATCCTCAATGAATAGAGTGGCACCCAGCAGCTAGGTTTGAAATGGATCTTCATCTTTTAGAATGGCACCCACCATAAGGTATGGGAATGGGTCCTCTTCTAATTACTGTAGTGTCAACCTCTTATTGTGTAATGACCTAATGTTTAAACAATGAAATTCCATTATTATAATTATTTATTATAATAAAATAATATAAGGTTACTTTTAGAAGACAATAAAACCCTTATAAATGCAGAATGAGTGAAATAAAAGTTCTCTCTTGATGTTAAGGAACATATACCGATCAAATATTAACTTGACCTTTGGAATAGTAATATAACCGTAATGAATAGTAAATTATCCAATATAATAGTATCCTCACCATTGAATGTACATATAAAATTTATCCATATTATATTTGAAACTATGATGTAATTATATAATAGTATAAGTAAATACTTTTATAAAATTTATTAATAAAGTGTTGGTATTTCCATATTTTTTTATATTTAATAAAAATTTTATGATTAATTTAATAAATTAATAGAATATTTTTTTCATAAAATTCATTCATAAATAATCATTTTTGTGGCTTGTGATTATAATATTTTTTTAAGAGACCTTAATAAATTTTTCGAAGTGTTGGAAAAGTGGTTTAAATTTTAAAATATGTATTTTTCAATTAATTTATGATTTTAATTAAAATTGAAATTTCACATATTTATAAAAATATATTCATAAAATAGATTTAACTTATTTATTCATCAATTTGAAAATGGTTTGTATGTAATTTTGGAATATTTTTAAAATACTTGAATTTTTGGTGAATTGTTGAATATAATAATTTAAGATAAATGCTTAATAAATGAATTTAAACATCATGATTGAGTAATAGATGATGTAAATGGACATTGGTTCAAAATCACACGCTCAATTAATTATTTTTTAGCCACAAGAATCACGAATATTGGTTCTCAATGAAAATATATTCAAGATGTAAATTTCTCTTTTCATTTATTTTATTTTCTTTCAATTTCTTTTCATTCCTTTTTGATCCTCACCCCATTTCATAAAAATATTATGATAACTATGGTTCCATATATATAATATAATTTTCTTATGATAATGAAATAATTCATCATTATCTCTCATTTTCCCTCCTTTTGTAATAGAAATGAATACACCATCCGAGAGGTGTTAATTTATCACATTCAAGGATGACACTTTCTCAATTTCTTTTACCATCTTCAATTATGGTCAGGAAATAATTTTTATAGTTTAACTAAACAATAAGAAATATATAGTTTAATATTTAAGGTTTTGGAATCTTTTTTTTCACCTGGTATTAAATTATAAAGAAAAATGTGTTCGTTTTGATAAAAAAATAGCGAGTTCGCCAAAACATTTTTCATTAATGTTTTTTTATAATGATTCAAATTCACTATAAATAACCAAATTAGTTTTATAACCATGTAATCATATCAATTTTCACTAATAAAATATAACTCCATTTCTGGAAAATCATTTTCATCTTACACATTTATCCTTAGATGTATATAAGCAGACCAATTACAAAAACAACGAAAACAAACACTCCCAAAACAATGAAATTGAACTTCTTAACACATCAAAAAGGCTCTGAATCTACATAATAAAGTTATAATATGTAAATTTAATGTAAAATATGTTCTTGAATTATTAATTAATAAATCTAATTTTATTATATATTGAATTAACATGATGTGAGGAAACACCTTTGGACTTAAGGTAAGGGATTATACCCAAACCTACATTATTTATTCAGGTTATTCTATCATTATTTTTACACAATTTTTTTTATATTTAATTATTATTCACATATTATAAGTTTTGTTTATTTCATCCAAACTCATGTATCAAGATCAATTTATCATTCTATTCTAGGGATATACAATATTCAAATGATTCCCTCCTCAATACTTGTTGATAAGGAAACCTGTTTTAAGAGAACTTCTGAATTCGTAAACATTTTAAATTACAATGTATAATATCTTTTTAAGCCATAATTATTTAGATAAAACAAATATTTATTCGTTAAAACCATATTTTTTCACTTTTGGTTTTATATATAATCATTATTCCCTTTTATTTTTTAAAGTAACATTGATATTTTTCTATAACCACGCTAAAAGTGTTTTAAATCTAACGTTTTTTATGCAATATTTCTTCATGGGATTACATAAATTTGAAAAAAAAATTAATGATAAATTCTTATTCTACCCTAATATTACACATTAATTACATAATTACATTCTTTCATGGGGGTTTTAATGATACTCCCATTTATTATGCTTTATGACATTGATTATGATACCAAATTCATGCAATGGGTAACCTTTATGATTATGTATGATTGATTATATATGATTATATATGTTGAAATTATATCATGAATATTATTTTCAGGGTTCAATAATACAATGTTCAAATGAATTGGGTAAATTTGAGTCTCATGGGAATTTATGTGCAATATTCTTAGTGTTTATCCTTCACTCGTGCAACAAAGTGTAATTGTCTTAGTGGTTAAGACTTCTTCTCCTCAATATGAAACAATCCTTGAATCATTCTAAATTCATATTTTTTATTACTACCACATTACTATAACACAATTATTATATGATCCCATGTTTATATGTTATTATTCCATATTTTCCATTCCTTTTTATCATCATTCCATGCCTTATAACCCATATTCCAATCCATTATTATTATTTTTATTCCCATACTGGTATTTTTTGCTCATACCATTGTTCATGTTATCCCTATGTTATCCTGTAAAGATGTATGAAGAAAATGTATTTTTGGAGCTCTTTATTATGACTAAATAAAGAAATTTTTTATTTAGTCACATGTTTTCATATTTACATACCTATTATTCCAAGACACTAGATATTATGATCCTTGGATTGTAATTAAATGTGTAATTATGCTTAAAATCATGTACCATTTTGTGTAAAAGGATAGGTTCCTTATAGTTTGTATCGGAAAAACATCTAGTTTTTTAAAATTGGGAATAGGTCACATTAGTATGAACATTAAGGATATGCCTATGAATAATAAAACTTCCCTAAATTTTGGTTATTATAGAGTAAGTGGTTTATCAAGAAAACGCATCCTTTTATAGACACGAACATGTGGATGTGGCTATGGCATGAATGTATCTAGGGAAAACCTTGAAAAACAATATTTGAGATAAACTTGAATTGGAGTTGGTGCATGAAAACAAGACTTGATTCACTTCTAATTTGAAAATCTTGGGGGATATGATTTGATAAATTCATAAGAATAAGAACAAAACATTATTTTGGGAACAAAAAAAAGAATCCTGTAAGAATACATATGGGGAAAAATAATGAACTACCTAGATTGAATCCTTAGTAATCAAAATTTAAGATATACTTTCCCTTTTCTAGTTTATAACTTTATTTTTAAAGTTTCATTTTTATGATTATTAGTTAATTATTCAATCCTTCTAATTGTGCGTTGTTTTGGTTAGTTAATGGTGGGAAATATAAGAACACATTACCAAAATCATTGTTATAGGAAATTTGATGATTTCCTAAATGATATTCATGACTTAATGGGAATGGGTTCCCAAACCTTTATGAAAATACTGGCTCAGTTATCTCATGTTATGAATAATTACTTGAATCATGTGTAATGCCTTCCTCCTCTAAGTAAAGAGCATGTTTCCATAGAATTGTTCATGAGGAAAATTCCTCCCTTCTATAGTGGATCTTCCGATCCCCTCCTCATGGAAGAATGGATTAAATTCAATGAAAATATAATTTATGTCCTCCAATGATCCTAAGAAGAGAAATATGTGTTGTTGGTCTATCATTTTTATGGGGAAACTAATAAGTGGGGGAAACGAATTACTATTAATAAGTCCAATGATGTAAATTATTCCATGGATTGGGGGGATTAAAAAAATGTTTTTTATTAAACATTTTCCTTCAACTATCTATCTCAAGATGGAATGAGTGTTCCTTATACATTAATTGAAGAAAGATGAATCTATTAGGGCATGTCACGAAAACATCACAAGGATTACAAGATACACCTTCAGAATTTTCATGAACCTGAAAATAATGGTCGATCACTTCTTTAACGAACTAAAGACAAGTCTACAAAAAGTGTTGGAAATTCGAGAATTCAACAGTTATAAAGATATTTTCCACCATGCCTACATGGTTGAAATAGATATCAGATACTGTCAATGGTATTGTGGGATCGATCACAAAAAAGTGGAATTTGGAGTCTAATATCGGTGGTTTGGCCAATAAATCTCATTATGTAAAGAAGATAAAACAACCCACATGTAAAAATTATGTAATGATTCATCATGGTAATTATCTAATGGGAATAAGGAGTTTCTTAAAATGTTGAAGAATTGGACATCTAGATAATAACTGCTATAGTGATATGAAGAATTCAACAAAATTGGAAGATAAAAGGATGATTTAGATCAACACTAATCTTGTAGTTCAATTTTTCAACTACTATGGAAAAGTGTAATTATTCGAAAAATTTATCTAAGCCAAGTGTTGTCAGGGGAAATCAACAAGAACCTCTAGGGAAGTATGGATAGTCTTATACTATCACTACTATAGAGGTGGAGATATATATTAATTTTTAATAGGTATTATAGTTTTTTATTCATGAACTAAAAATTAACTATTTTATTATAGTGTTATTCATTATTTCATATCATGCATGTTTAGTAGAACTGTTCAAACACCACCAAAAAAATTGAGGATGTGATATCCATGAGAATCGAACGTGGGAAAATTATTGTATACAATGTATTTAACTCATCCCCAATTATCCTTTTTTGATTGAACATACCATAAAATCTCATTATACATAACAAAGTGGAGTTCAATATTATCTCGGCATGGATTATCTGTCTTTATATGAATCAAACATCAACTTTTGGGAAAGGGAGACCACTCTTCACATCCTAAAGCATCCTATGATTATTTATATGTTTAATTAAAAGGTTGAATATCCTATAGAATAATTTTCTCAAGTGTTGATATTACTTCCTTATGAGAAGGCATGTCTAGCTCAAATTCTTGAGAGAAAAAAAAAGAAAGAATCATTCTCTAAGGCATTCCCATTGTAAGTGACTATACTAGTGTATTTCCCATTAAATTATCTAGCCTTCCTTCAGATCGATAGGTTGAGTTCACAATTGAACTTATTCATGGTTCTCTACCTATATCAATGAAACCTTAATGAATGTCTATTGTTGAGCTGCAAGACAAGAAGAAGCAGAAACAAGATAATCTATATAATGGTTTTACATGCCCAAGTGCTTCACAATGGGGTGCACTAGTCCTATTTATTATGAATAATGATGGATAAATGCACCTCTACATTGATTTTAATGATTTAAAAAACATGGAAAATAACAACTAACACCTGACTCAAATAGATGACATGTTCGATCAGATATGTGGGGCCGGTTATTTCTCTATGGTGGACCTTCAATCAGGATATCACTAATTAAAGGTGAGGAAATAATATATTACCGTGAATTTATTTCGAAGGAGGTATCGAAACAATGAGTTCATAGTGATTCCCTTCGAACTCACAAATTCTCTAGAAATAATCACGGATTTAATGAATATATTATTTATCGGTTACCTTGACAAATTTGTGGTTGTCTTTATCGATGATTTTCAGATATATTCGAAGAGAAAGGAGGAAATTGAAGAGTTTTTTAATACAATATTGAACACTTTTAGAAAATATAAAATATATGAAAATTACTTTAAATATGAGTTATATATGGGAAAAGTATCATTATTGGTCCATGTTATCACTAGAAAAGCGATATCTGTAGACACATCCAAGAAAATGTCAACTAGAGGGTATCCCATTCCAATATCTTTAATGAATATCCGCAACATTTTAGGTCTAGCTGGGTATTATCTATGATTTTTTATGAACCTATCATGATGATAAAACTCCATCACCAATTATAACACATAAGGGAGTGAAGTTGTTATGGACATAAAATGTGAGGAATGTATTAAGGATCTCAAAAACAGTCTTATCACCGCACCAGTACTCACACTCCCAATAAGTAGATAACTATTTGTGGTGTACTGTGATGCTTCAAATAAATTATTAGGCTATGTGATAATGAAAATTGATAATGTGATAGAATACACCTTATGGAATCTGAAATTCCAAGAGAAAACCTACCATATGCATGATATGGTTTTCTGACTGTGAAATTTTCATTTAAAATCTTGTGGAATTATCTCTATGGGGTAATGTGTGAGGTATATTCTAATCACAATAGTATAAATTATATATTCACATAGAATTAGATTGATATGATCCAGTGAAAATAGTTATATCTCATCATGGAATATGACTACTCAATCAACTACAATCTAGGTAAGGAAAAAATGGTGGTGGATGCCATAAGCTAAAAGGATTATACATCTTTTTCAGTGATAAGAATTGAAAATGATGCAATCATCTTATATTTTCATAGGATAGATTAGGGAATAAAACATCATCAATCATTTTTGAAACTGTTTCTCAACCATCCCTCATGGAGAAAATATTGTATACTCAAATAATGATGTGGAAATTCGAAAAAGGGTGGAGGCTATCAGAAATGGTAAATCCACTGAGTTCAAGATTGATGAGGAAGTGGTTTTAATATTTAGGTCATGATTATATGTACCATCTAATCTAGTGATAATGTATGAAATTTTAAATGATTCACATAGCTCAAAATTCTCTATTAACCTAGGGAGTATAAAAATGTTTTCATATCTTTGATAAATCATTTGGTAGGACCATAGGATGATATTGATTGCTGAATATACATCAATGTTCCTCGTGTGTCAATAATTTAAGATTGAAAGACTATTGTCCAGTAGAATTATGCAACCACGACCCATTCCAATATGGGAGTGGGAGAATATCACTTGAGACTTTTTCACTATACTTCCATGGACATCCATATGAATCAATGACATTTGGGTCATTGTGCATTGTCTTACAAATATATCTCACATTATCACAATCCGAGAGGACGTCCCATACTGGACGAGGAAAAATTAGTATTCACAGGTCACAATCATTTCACTCATCAAAATATTCCCCTCTCCCAAGTGGAACCAGATTCAATGACCATTTGTGATTCCTTACATTGTAGAGGATCTACTCTATGGTCAATCTCTTACATCATTAGGAGTGGAAAGGGCCTCCCCAAAAGCAATGTAATGATAACCCATACATGGTGCAAGGGAACTAAGTAGTGGATTATATTTCATCTTCAGATAAACAAGGCTCCAATATAACATGTTTATACAATAATTATCTCTTTAAGCATAAGGGAGTGAATTTTAGCCAAGGGGATGCCATTGGTCTCCATTACATTAGGCCCCCTAGGCTGTTTTCCTTTCTCTCTTTGGGCTTCTGTGTTTTCCCCATGAATTAAAATGATAATATTGATGATGAATAGAGCATGTCCCATTAGATCAACTTCCATATATATATATATATATATATATGTATGTATATATATATATATATATATCGAAGAGGTTGTAAGGATGCATGGAGTACCACTATATATTGTTTCCAATAGAGATCTTAGTTTCGACTTGATGTTTTGGAAATGTCTCCAACATGTAATAAGCACTGAAATGATCTTCAGTACAACTTATCATCCTCAAACTGATGGCCAATATAAACGAGCTATTCAGACACCTGAAGATAACAATATATCATGTTATATGGAATTAAAAAAATTGTGGGAACAACATCCTCCACTAGTCAAACCCACTTAAAATAATATTTTCCAAACAAGAATCTGAATGTCACTATATAAATACTTTTATGGGAAAAGGTGCATAACACTTGCGTGTTGGGATGAAGTCAGTGAGAAAAAGCATCTAGGGCCAGAAATGGTCGAAAAAATGGTAGAGAATGTAAAACCCTTTTAGTTTCTCATCAAGGTATACCAAATATGAAAAAAGTTCTAAGCGGACAATCGTGGATGATACATTGAGTTCAAATTTGGAGACATGGTATTTCTCTGGATAACTTCATGGAAGAAGGTCATGAGGTTTTAGAAGAAAGGAAAGCAAATTAATACCCCAATGTTTTATATATTAAATAACTTTATTCAAAAAATTTCATATAGTATAATATTATAATTTTACTTATAGAACATAATAAAATCCCTATAAATGTATAATGAGTGAAGTAAAATGTATCTCTTGAAGTTAAAGAACATACACAACTGAAATTGTAACTTGGCCTTTGGAATTGTAATGTGACCCTTATAAATAGTAAACCAGTTAAAGTAATATTATATTAACCAATGAAAGTATAAATAAAATATCTCCATATTATATGTGAAACTATAATATAATTATATCATATTACATTTAAATTTTTTTTTGAAAAATTATTAATAAAGTGTTGGTTTTTTTGTAAGTATTGTATATTTAATTAAAATGTTATAAATAATTTAATAAAATAAACGAAAATTAACTATCATAAAATGTATTCATAAATAATTATTTTTATGACTTAAAGAGACTTTAATTTTTTTTCTCAAAGTGTTTGAAAAGTTGTTTTAAATTAAAAAATCTCATTCTTCAATTAAATTATTGTTTTAATTAAAAATTAAATTTAACATATGTAAAAACAATTAATAAAATAGTGTTCATTTATTGAATTATAAACAGTAAAAATGATTGTAATGATTTTTTTCTAAAATACATAAATTTATAGTGAATAGTAAAATATGATAATTTATGATAAATGCTAAATAAGTGAATTTATTTTTCATGCTTGAGTCATGGATAATGTAAATAACCATTTTTTGAAATCAAAAATCTATTTAATTTTGTTGGTTACAAGAATCATGAATACTCATATTCATGTGCCAAAATATTAAACTAATGATTAAAATAATGGGAAAACCCTCCTCTCCTCCACTATAAATACCACCCCTCTTTACCTCCTCTTATCACTCATCTAAATCCTTTTTACTTAACTAAATTCTACTCAAATATCCCCCTAAGCCCTTCTCTCATGCCCACAAGACCTTGGTCTCTTCAATATACCAAATCCTCTCCACTAAATATGTTCTCAAGATATTCATATTAATGAAATAAATTCCTCGTTTCATTTCTTTAATTTTCATTCATGTTCCATTATTTCTTTTTCTTTAATCACCCCCTTTAATCCCAATAGTACGATAACTAAATAACCATATATGTACTCTAATTTTGTAAGGATAATTTAATAATTCACCATAATCACTCATTTCCCCTCCTTTTATACTAGAAATGAAAACACCATTTGAGATGAGAAATTTTTCATATTCAAGGACGATGGGTTTTCAATTTATTTTACAAACTTCAAATATGGTCATGAAAAAATTTATGGTTGAACCATAAGATAACATATATTTTATAACTTATGGAAGGTTATGAAATCATTTTTTACACATGATATTAAATTATAAAGAAAAATTAGTTTGTTGTGATCAAAAAATTATCAATTAACCAAAATGGTTATCATTAAAGTTTTATATAATGATTAATATTCACTCAAAATTACAAAATAAATTTTATAAACATATAATATTTTGTATGTTCACAAATAACATATAACTATGATTATGGACAACCATTCTCATCTTACATGTTTATCCTTACATGTATTTATGTAAACCAAACATGAATACATGGAAAACAAACACTCCCATACAATAAAATTAAATGTCATAACCCTTGAAAAATACCATGAATGATCTTAATAAGGTTAATATAAGTTAATTTATGGTATAAGTGGTTCTGAAATTATTAATTAATGAATCTAATAAAATTTTCTAGGACATTAAGATCATGCGAGGAAACATCTTCAGAATTAAAGTATGGGATTCTACTCAAACTCCATTATTCATTTGATATGTTCTATAATTATTTTTACCCAAATAAATTTATATATAATTTTTATTAACATCTTATAAATTATGTGTATATTCCCCAAAATCATGTTTCAATATCCATTCATTATTCACTTATTTGGATATATGTTTTTTAAAATGATTCCCTCCTCCATACTTCCTGATAAGAAAACCCGTTTTAAGGGAACTTTCTGAATTCTTACCCATTTTCAATTACACCGAGAAATCTATTTTTATGCCACCATTATTTTTATAAACCAACTATTTTTATCATGAAAAGATAGTTGGTTCAATTCTGGTTTTATTTATAAAATTTATTCCCTTTTATATTTTAAATGGACATTGATATTTTCCTTCAACCGCACTAAAATGTTTTAATTATAAAGTTTCTTAAGTACACTTTTTACATGTTTTTATTTCATGTAGAAATTATTTTTCATGATACATGAATATTCTATCCTATTATTATCCATTCATGATCTAACTACTTTCCTTCATTGGAATTTTTTTGATACTCACATTTGTTTTTCTTTATGACATGATTATGATAAATAATTCTTAAAATGGGAAACCCTTATGTTTATGCATGATTGATAACGTATGACTCTATATTTGGAAATAATATTCATGAACATGTTATGATTAGTAAACCTAGAGATTTCTCTAATGTATTAGGAAAATTTGAGTCTCATGAGATGGTTTGTGCAAAAGTCTTGGTGGTTATCCATGACTTGTGCTACCATGTATAATTTTCTTGGTGGTTAACCTATACATGTGCTCCTCTATATGAAACAAGCCTTGAATTGTGATAAAGTCATTTTTTATGTTTCTTCCTCATTAATATGACTCCATATTTATATAATCCCATGTTTATTTGTTATTATTCAATATGTTCCATGCCTTTTTATATCCACATGACATGCCTTCTAAGCCATGTTCTAAAGCATTATTCTTATGTTTATTCCCTTAATGGGATTATGAGATCATACCTTTTTTATATTATACCCATGTTATACTATGAAGACGTATGATCACAATGGATATTAGAATCTCTTTGTGATGGTTAAAGAATAAAATTTTGTATTTATTACCATGTTTTCTGTTTGATTTCCATAGTCCTCAAAGGCACTAGGCTTTATGATCCTTGGCTTGGAATATGATGTATAATTATGCCTAAAATCATTTAATGTTATTTGTAAATGGATAGGGATGTTTTAGTTGGTATCAATTAATGTTCAAGTTATTTCTAGAGATTACGAATGGAGAAGTTTATTAAAAACCTTAGGGACGGAACTAAGTATAATAGAACATCCATAAATTTTTGTAAGTATATATTAAGTGGTGTATCAAGAAAATACATAACTATTTGGATATGAACAATGGGATGTGGCTCTAGAACAGATGTATCTAGGGGTAAAACCCAAAAAACACCTCTTTGAGTTCGACATGAATAGGATATGTTTCTTGAAAATAGGCTTTTTTACACTCAATTTTTGACACTCCCAGGGGATATACATTGGTAAATTAATAAGAATACTACAAAACATTCTTATGGGAAAAAATAAGCATTTAAGAATAAATTTGAAGAAAAAAATAATGAATAACGTAGATTTAAGTCTAGGGAATCATAAGTTATGATATAATTTTCCTTTTCAATTTTATCCTTATATGTTTAATATTTTTTATTCCTGTTATCTAATTATTCATTCCATCTAATTTAATGTTCTTTTTCTTAGTTAATGTCACAAAATATAATAACTCATGAAAAATTAAATGTGATAGGAAATGTCATGATTCCCCAAATTATATTCCTTCTATAATAAGAATGTGTGATCAAAATATTATAATAGTATTTTATTATATGACTCATGTTATGAATAATAACATGAATCATGTTAAATTCCCTCCTCCTCAAATAATAGATAAATTTTTTGTATAATCCTTCATGTGGAAGATGCCTCCCATGTTTAGTGGATCATCTAGTCCCCTTCTCACAAAATAATTTATTAAATCTATTAAAAAGATATTCTCTTTCCTCTAGTGCTCAGAAGAAGAGAAAGTCATGCTGGTGGTCTATCGTTTTGATAGGGAAGCTGATAAGTACTAGAAAATGATCAAGAATATGTATTACTAGGATAAAATTGATTCCATGGATTGGGAGTAATTCGAGAAAATGTTTTTCAAAAAATATTTTCCTCAAACCCTCCATCTCAGTATAGAAAGAGAGTTCCTTAGTCATAATTAGAATGAATATGAGTCTATCAGTGGGTATGAAGAAAACATCACAATTATTACAAGATATGCCTCTGACATTGTCATGAACACATGAATAAATGTGGATAGATTCTTTATAGAACTAAATCTAAGTCTACGAAAATGTTTTGGAAATTCATAACATAGAATGTTATGAGGATGTTGTCTTTTTTTCATCAAGGTTGAAATAGAGATCGAAGAATCTCAATGTTCTTGTGGTCCTGGTGACAAAACGTGGAAAATGGATAAAATATATGGGTGGTTCCAAAATTGAATCACCTGATGAAAAAAGAACGAACATCACACATGTCAAAACGATGGGAAGATTCATCCAGTGAACTATCAAAAAAAGAACCATGAGTTGCTTAAAATGTGGAAGAATGTGACATTTGGATAAGAACTTCCAAAGGGATATGAATAATCCCACTTATTTGAATAATGAAAGGAAGGATCAAATCATCAGTCATCCAACACTGTGATGTTTCAATTATAAGAAACATGGGAATTATGAGAACAATTGCCTTTAGCCAAGGGTTGTTGGTAGTAATCAATAACAACCTCCAAGGAAACAAGGAACGGTTTATTCTATCACTGTTATAGAGGTGGAGTCAAAACATAATGTGGTGACAAGTATTATAGTTATTCATTAAAGAATAGTGAATTCACTATTTGATTATGGTGCATTACAATCATTCATATCATGAATGTTTAGAAGAACTATTCAAAAACCACCTAAAAATTTAGAGATTGAGCAATGCATGAGAATAAAAAATGGGGAATTCATTTTATCCAATGTATATAACTCCACCCCAGGTAAAATTTGTGGGTTGAACCTATAAAAAAATCCCATCATACTTCTTTTAGTGGAGGTTTATGTAATTTTAGACATGGATTACCTATCTTTATACAAACCAAACATCAACTGTCGGGAAAGGGGGATAACTCATAACATCCCGAAGAATCCTACAATTCATTACATGTGTAATGAGGAAGAATAATCTATTCTAGAATAATTATCTCAAGTGTTTATATTGCTTATTTATTAGGAATCATGTCTAGCTAATATGATTGAGATAAAAGAGAGAATCATGCTTGAAGACATGTTCATTGAAAGGGACTACACTGATTTATTTATGGAATAATTGTCTAGACTTTCAATAGATCAAGAGGTTGATTTCTCAATTGAACATATTCTTGGATCCCTACCTGTATCATTCACACATTATATAATGTCCATTATTGAGTAAAAAGACTAGAAGAAGTAGTTAAAATAGAATCTAGATAAGAGTTTTATATGATCGATTACTTCAATATGGGGTACACCTATCCTCTTTGTTAAGAAGAAGGATGGATCAATGATCCTATGAATTGATGATCATTATCATAATAAAATCACCATAAAGAAAAAGTATCCCATTCATTGGATAGATGGTTTGTTCAGTCATCTATGTAGGGCCAGTTGCTCCTCTAAGATGGTTCTTCAGTTGGAATATCCCCAAATAAATGTGGGGAAGGAAGATATTCCCAAGAATTCCTTTCAAAAAAGGTATGGACACTATGATTTCATATTTATGCCATTAGGACTCTCTAATTCTCTATAAATATACATAGATTTAATAAATACGGGATTTATAGAATCCATTAATAATCTTTTGACAGTTTTTATCAATGATATTCTGATATTCTCCAACAGCATGGAGGAATATGAGTAGCATTTAAATAATGTGTGGAAGACATTGTGAAAGGATAAACATTATGAAATGTATAGTAAATGTGTGTTATTAATGGAGGAATTGTTATTATTAGGGTATGTTATTGCAAGAAAAGTGATATATATAGACCCCTCCAAGACAAATTCAATTGAACAGTGGCACATACCTACATCTATAATGGATATCCGCAACATTATAGGGCTATCCGGGTATTATCTAAGATTTTGTAAGAACATATCAAAATTTTCAACCTCAATGGTCAATTTAACACATAATGGAGTGATTTTCAGCTAGACTCAAGAATGTTATGAATTCTTTATGGGGATCGAAAAGAGGCTTATCAATGCACATGTACTCAGTGTACTGATAAGTGGAGAAATCTTTGAAGTGTACAATGATTCTTTAAATAAATTTTTAGGCTTTATAATGATGAATAATGATAAAGTTTTAGGCTACACCTCTGGGAATCTGATAATCCATGAGAAAAACTAACCCATGCATGATCTGGAGTTAGTGGTTGTGATCATTGCATTGAAAATCTTGTGGCATTATATCTATGGGTAGAATTTTGAGATATATATATATCACAAGACTCTAAAATATATATTCACATAGAAATAGAATAATATGTATCAGAGGATATGGTTAGAGCTTATCAATTAATATGACTGCTCAATCCACTACTATCCTTCTAAGGCAAATATGGTGGAAGATGCTCTTTGTAGAAGAGATCATGCATCTTTATCAATGTTGATAATTGAAAATGATAAAATATTCATAGATTTGAAATGGTTGTATATGGGAATAATTAACAGAGGAATATCATCTGTCGTTTATCAATTGATTGCTCAACCATACCTAATAAATAAAATAAATGATACCCAAAGAAATGATGTGGATATTCAGAAAAGGGTGGCTTCTATAATAAATGGAAAATCATATGAGTTAAAGATTGATGAGGAAGTATTTGTAAGATTGGGGTCATGATTATGTGTGAAATCTGAATTAGATATAAAGAATGAGCTTTTTAATGATGCACAAATCTCAACATTCTCCATTCACCTAGGGAGTACAATGATGTATCGAGGTCTCAGAGAGATCATTTGGTGGAAAAATATGAAGAAGTAGGTTGTTGAATACACATCGTGGTGCCTGGTGTGTCATCAAATAAAAGATAAAGTTAAAAATTCTATGGGTTTGATGA
This sequence comes from Viscum album, assembly GCA_963277665.1. Taxonomy (NCBI): domain Eukaryota; kingdom Viridiplantae; phylum Streptophyta; class Magnoliopsida; order Santalales; family Viscaceae; genus Viscum; species Viscum album. Next base: position 1,463,950,831 of record OY728135.1, on the reverse strand, counting down.
ATCAACCACCCATACCAAAATTTCAAGTGGTAGAACATCCCTATGGACTTTGTCACTATACTTATAAGGAAATTTAAAGGAAACAATTCTATATGTGTCATTATAGATCATCTTATAAAAAAATCGTACTTTTTCACAATTTTAAAGGACTTGTCAATGGATTAAATTTCATAAATACATATCAAAGATGTGGTACGTACTCATGGAGTACCACAATATATTGTATCCTATAGAGATTTGAGATTCACATTAATATTTTGAAAATGTCTCCAACATGCTCGAAGCAATGACCTAAACTTTAGTACGTCTTATAATCCTAAAACTAATGGCCAGTATAAGCAAACTATTCATACAATAGCCGATATGTTGACTTAATGTTCTTTGTACATCAGATGATGGTGGTACCAACATCTTCCACATGTCATATTCTATTAAAATAATTGTTTCTACTCAAGCATATGAACGGGATATATGAATTCCTTTATTCAAAAAGGTGCAGAACACTAGTGTATTGGGATAAAATTGGTGAACATAATTTGCTTGGGCCTGAAGTGGTCAATGAAATGGTGGTGAAGGAGTAAACCATTCAGCAACACATCAAGGCAACATGATGGAGACAAAAGAGCAATGCGTGCAATCATCTATGATACTTTGGGTTTAAAGATGGAGATATGGAATTTCTCTGCATATCTATATTAAAGAAAACATGAGGTTTGGTAAGAATGAAAATAATGACCCATGTACATCATCCACTAAACTATTATTGATCATGTTGGAGATGTGGCTTATCTATTATCACATCCAACTACCATGTATAATGTATATAATGTATACTACATATCCCTATGAAAGATGTACATAACTCAACCTTCACCTGAAAACTCTTCATAGGTGGTAAAATTGGTGAACGATCTTTCTTAAGAAGAGCAACCAGTGATGATCTTAAATTTTAGAGTTAAAGATCTATTCAATAAGACTAATCACCTAGTCAAAGGACTATGGTGGAACCATATGTATGAACAGGAAATATGGGAATAGGATGAGGAAATGATGGAAAAGTACACATCCCTTTTTATGGCATAGAATGTAAAACAAAATTTTGAGGGTGAAATTTTAAAGGGGGTGAGAATGAAATGACACAATGGTTTATCAATGAAAGTCAATTTTTATTATTATTTCTTATAGTATAATCATATAAGAATACTTATATAACCCAATAAAAAACATATAAATTAATAATGAGAGAAATAAAAGGTATCTTTTGAGGTTAAAAAACATATACGAATTGAATTGTAACATAACCTTCAGAATAGTAATGTGACCCTTATAAGTTGTAAACATGTCAATGTAATAGTAACCCCACCAATGAATGTATAAATAAAAGTAAAATATATTATATTTGACACTATGATATAATTACATCATATTATAAATAAATAATTTTTAAAAAAAATTATTAATAAAGTGTTGGTATTTTTGTATGTCTTGTATATTTAATTACAAATTTCTGATTAATTTAATAAATTAAAAAGAAAATTTATTTTTATAAACTGTATTCATAAATAATTATTTTGATGACTTATGACTATATGTTAATTTTAATACACCATAATTATTTTTCAAAGTGTTGGAAAAGCAGTTTTAATTTTAAAATTAGATTTTTTTCAACTATATTATTATTTTAATTGAAAGTTATATTTCATATATTTAGAAATTTATTTTCCTAAAATGTATTTCATTTTTTAATTATACATGTTGATAAATGGTTGGTGTGAATATTTGGGATTTTTCTAAAATACATAAATTTTTGGTGAATAGTAAAATATGATAATTTTAGATAACTACCAAATAAATTAATTTCTATATCATGCTTAAGTCATGGATAATTTAAATTGAAATTGGTTCAAACTCACAATCTCTATTTAATATTTTTTGTAATAATAATCATGAATATTCATAGTTATGAGAAAAAAATATTAATCTAATGATTAAAATAATGACAAATACCTCTTATTCTCTAATATAGAGACCCCCCACCCATTTACCTCCTCACTTCACTCATCTAAAGAAAATATAAATTGAATTAACATTATCATTTTAATACTTTTATGATGAATAAATTCATTATGGTGTATGATTTGAATAAAATGTTTCATTTCCCTTTAATAGAATGAGAAAGAAAAATGAAATATAATACGAGGTTTGAAGTTACTAATAATGGAAAAATAATCTCAAAAAATAATAATTATAAACCAATAATGGGAGTTAAGTTAAAAATACATCTGAACCATTATAACATGTGATTAAAAATCAATTTAAACAGAAAACATGGTATAGCTCTAAACCCCATGAATTACATTAATATATTAATATACACAAATTATATGATGATAATAACACCATATCTACAATGGAATGGCTCACACTAAGAAATATGTCTAAAGATATTAACTGTGAGAAAAATAACACCTTACTATAATTCATAAATTCCACTAATGTTATTGAATCTCATGTAAAATAAAATTAACTATAATAATCACCAATATTAGAAACATATACATATATATAACATTTTATATAAAGTATTTATAATAATTATTGATGTTTATATTATTTAAATATAATCAATTTTCAAAATTGGGTGTGAGTACTCTAGGTAATTTTTAACTAGTTTTGAAAAACGGGCATTGTACTTCATCATTCTCCAAAATTCAATCATTTATAAATCATTAATTCTATATTAAGTAACATTTCATGGTAGTTTTTAAATTTATAAATTCATTGAATTATATTTTTATTCACAGTTCTCAAAGACAATATTGGTGGAAGTCATGTTTCGGTGATCTTGAGAAAATGGATGATAGTTTGTTAATTAATGACTTTAATATTAAAGATAAAATTTAATAAAAATATAAAACATTAAATTACATATTTTTTTCATTTAAAATATATCTAAGATATATTACTTTGTTGAAGTAGTAGTTTACACTTGTATTAATGATGTTATCGTTTTTTATAATAGAAAATGTAGAAGTTGGTTAATAGTTATTACCATATAATTAAAAAAATTAGTATAGAAACAAAACTAATTTCTTTAGATCATAATAATAATATAATATATTTTGACTATTATTGAAAAGAATCTATGTTAATGAGAAAAGTACCCACATTGTATACCTAGGAATCCCCTAAAAACACCTTGGAAATAGAGGAATTATTCTGATATATTGTGACTATACTCTCAAGTTAAAGGAATAAATTTATAGAGGATGGAAAAGGGATTATTTTCTGGAGAAATAATATTTTTAGGGTTCTCAGGAAGGGGTGGTGAGAGAGACCTTTTATAAGTTGTAACATTGGACTTTTTATAAATATTCAAAATTAATATATAGAGATCACATGTTTGAGAAGTCCAAAAGACACCAAAATAGAACATAATGGTGTGGGTTATGAGATACTGTAGATAAACTCACAAGAATTCTTTTTTACATTATTTTAAACATTATTTTAAGTCCATTACTCTTATAATTTCTACGTTTAAAAATTTTGGATTCTACTTGGTAAAATCTTTCTACCTATGTATTTTAAAAATAATTCATAAAAATTAAATTGACCTTAATAAATAATTTTGACCTAATTATTCTTAACTTGAAATGTTTTTTATCAGATATAATTTCTACACACATATAAAAATTAATTTTATCTTTAGAATAGTTCACATGAAAAAACATGTTTTTATAAAATGTGTATTTTTATGATAAAACATTAACCATGGGATAAAATTACCAATATATTTTATTTTTATAAAATAATATTTTTTACTATAATACAAATAAATTTTGTTTTGATTTTAGAAAAATAAAATCTAATTATATGAAAAGATAAAACCCCCTTTTATTGGAAAATATATTTATGTTGTCAAATATTGGTTTTCTGAATTCATAATAGAATTTTTAAATGTATAGTTTGACTTATTAAATAAATATTTTATAATTAAAAATGTTTATATGATTTTATTTTAAATTCAATTTTTTATTTTTTTTAATAAATGATATGATTTTATTAATGACTTTTTTTTTAACTTTTCACCAAAAAATCAATAATTTAATAAAAATTAAAGAAATTAAACTTCTAAAATGTTGATAACATAAATTAAAAATTATAATTCTTAATCTAATTAAAATTATAAAATTTTAAGTTTTATTATAAATGGAAAATAAAAAATGTAATGAAAACCTTATTTTTTGGGAAAATATTGTTTTGGAACATTTATAATTCATGATATTATACCATAAAAATTTATAATTTAATTTATGTTAATATAATATTTTATATATAGTAAAATTTTCAATGTTCTCAATCTAATTTATTAGTATAAGATATAAATCTCTTAAAAAGTCTTCTTTTAAATATTTTAATTTTATTTCAAATAATGTTTTCAAAATACCATTAAAATTTATTCTTCATTAACTAAAATTTTAATTTCATTAATATTTTAACAGTAATATATTTCATCAAACAAAATGATTACATAATATAATAAATTAATAATAAAAATATTAATAATAATAATAATAGATAGAGTATAAATATAACTATTTTTACAATATTTTAATATTATTTTTTTATTTCAGTATTTGTTATTCACCAATTATATTATTTGAAATTTTATACTTACACTACACAACATTTTCATGCATACTGGATACATGTATACTAAATGACTATATTTCTAATGAAAATATTTATAATAGATAGATTTAATTCCCATATATACTCTTACTAGACTCATTCATTACATTAAAACTTATTAATTTACACTTCTCACTTCAATAGTTTTCATTTTAGATCTCATAATATTCTTTTTAATTTCATGATGATTGACCTCATTATCAGTTTTATTTGGCTATTAGTGACCCTAAATGGTGTAAATGAACCCATACATCTCTATGTGTTGTAGATTTTATTCATTTATATTTAGTATCCTCTTTTAAATTAAAAACTATTAATTTATCTAATAGTCTATGTTGAGTAATAGTCCAAGGAATTAAATACTTAGTTTCATCTTTTATTAGTGAAATGTTGATCTATGAATGAATAAAGTGTTGTTAATTTAATTCCTATCATGTATAAATTATTAACTTTTTTATTTAATTATTTTAAACAAATCGGATAAAATAGTTTATAATTATTCACATATATTTTACGGAAATAATATGCTTCCTAAAAACTAATTTCATTACTTTCTCCCCCAGAACAAGATGACATCATTCCTATCCTCACCTAATATAAGATATTCACCCACATCAACTTGGACATCCAGCCAAAACTCCTGTGATTTTTCCTTCAAAAACACCTCATTAGAACTAAACCATTGATTGAATATTAAAATAAATAATTCAAATACATACTCTTAGAAAGTTGTGAAGTAATCGTGGAATTCAACCAATATTAGCTAAGTCCGTTGAATAATGAAACAGCATACATCACCCTCAATGATTAAGGTGTCCCAATATAACTAAAGACTTCCCCAATCATCTTAATTTTTTTCATAGCCTCACATGGATTTTGATCACTATAAAAAAGGTGTATTATTATTTAAAATTTCTTGTATGGGGTCCAATATGAAGGATGAACTCATATCCCCTACACTAACTTGAGTCATGATATATTTGATGTGAAAAAACAAAATCTCTATAATTGTAAGAGGTTCTATCTGAGGGATCATCCCAATGAATATAATTTCAACATTTCTTTGAATCTTTCATTGGATATATAATATAAACAACATTATTCATTAACACCATCAACCCATGATTCAAAAATTCTAGTCAATCAATGTAAACAAAAACCAAAATAACAGTGACACGTAACTCACCTAACCCAAACTATATGAAACAATTCCTTTAACATTTCACACATGATATATGTCTTCAACTAATCACTAAAAAATATCATTCAATATAAAAGTCACAAAATGAATCTATTTCTAAAATATTAAATAATCTAAATTTTCATCAAAAAACCAAACTATTTAAAAATATTAATTATGCCAAAAATCAACCAAATATGCATTTAGAATCCATTCTATTTTTGAGAAAATATTATGATTGTAAAAACAAACCACAAATTTATTTATGTTCAAGTATATTTATATCTAAAAATAATTTGGAAATATTATTTTTTAAATAAAATATCATTGAAAACATTAAAATTTTAAAATTTAAAACATAATGTACTAGTAAAAAAATTTCACAACCAATTTTCAGAAACCATTCATAATCTAAAATACACTTTTTCACATCGGATTTTTTAAAACCCACTCTAAATTGAACACTACTCATATCATTTTATACAAGTCAAATTAAAATCTAATTTTGAAAACAAAAAACAAAACATAAAAAAATGAAACCAATTCCTAAATATGAATAAAAAACAAGACTATATTTAATAGTATAAATTCAACTATAAAAAACGTTATTTTAAATCATAATAATTTTGAGAATCATTAGGTTAATTTCAATAATAAATTTAGGTGATATGTAACTCTGAGAGAAAAAAAACCCCTCTACATGGTTTTCCACACATGCCAGTAAACTGTGTGCCAAGCATAAAATAGGAATTTTAATGATATAAACCCTTTTTTATGTATTGTATATATATTATCAGACTGGATGGTCAAACCATTTTTCAATGGTTTATTTGCCATATTTTTTTCTAAAACTTAAATATACAAAAAAAATCTAACATTCACATTTGGTGTCAAATAATATAATTAAATATCAAAACCCATAAAATAAAATCAAAATAAAGACTCGATTACTCTATTAATAATGGAAAATCAAGATTGAATTTGGTCAATGTCTAGAAAATACCTTTCATGAATAATCCGCTCAAATAATTATATTGATCTTAACATTTATACTAGCTATACACATGTTAAATAATGATAATGTGGTCTAATACCATTTTTTCTTCCACCAAACTAGCCCACCCCAAGACTATGAACCAATATTCTCTTAAATACCTTTCAAATGATCACCATAATGTAATAAAATTCCATTAATCTGTGAAGTAATTATATTTGGAAAAAGAGCCAAATTTTAAATGAGAAACCAATTAGAAATCCATTTTAATTTTTCTAACCGTTGATTAATAAAATAAAAACATATTTTCAAGTTAATATTGCATTTTATTGATATTCTTTTTTAAACTAATATTCTAAATAACATTATTTAGAATTATGATTCAGATGATTAAAATACGGAAATCCATAACATTTTAAAAATTATTAATCCTAAACTACCTTTACTTAAAACATGAATGAAATAGAGGAAATTATCTTCCCAAAACATAAATGAAATTTTAAACACATCACTAAAACCATTTTTCAACACCAAGAATTTAAGACCACTTTTAGAAACCAAATGTATGTGAGAAAAAAAAATTTACAAGTGAAAAAATAATTCATTAACAAATGCGAAAATAATTTGGCTATCACATATAGAAATAATTTAAAAAATTTATATTTTTTAAATTTCTAAAACTAAATTATATTCTAAATAGCAGAATAACATATAAATACCTACCTCAAAACAACAACGATTGAGAAGAAATTCAGTACCATTGATGGAGAATACCCAAATATACATCAAATGGAACTAATAAAACCCTAAAAATAAAAACCCTAATTATTATTTAACCCCAAACCCCAATCCTAACCCAATATCCCACTTATGATTCATGAGAGTAAAATAATGAAAATTAATATTTTTATAGAGAATAATAAAGTAAAAAATGAATGGAAGGTGTTACCTTGTTATTTATTCATGAAAATGAGGTGGACGTGATTGATAAGAAAATAAAAAAGAGGTAATTGAATTCATAATGTTTCCAATATCCACTAAAACTCAGTGACAGGAAATGGGAATGAAACCCATTGAAATATTTCTTGGGAAAAAGTAAATATCAAGTTGTACTGTAATTGGAAAATCACATGGTTAGGAATCACGATTTTCTAAATAGTGTTTAAATTCTATGGTTTCCACTCTATATTTACACCCAAACATAATGTTTTTTCTAATTTGTTCGAATAAACTATGCTAAAAAAAGAAAGGCATTAAGAAGTGTTGTAGAACTACACATGGCATAGATACATGGATTACCTTATTATGGGTTTCATATATTCCACACCCAAACCAAGTTTAATATTATGTGTCATGGACCAAAAAATATAAAAAATTTCAAAGATAATGAATCATAAAAATAAAAAATGATAATATAAATAAAATGTCATCATGTAACAATATATATTAATAAAGAGAACCTACAGATGAAACCTATTAATGAACATTTATGGTTTTAATTAAATCTAGTAAAATATATTATTTTATAATCTAAAAAATATGATGAGAAACTAAAATATACTCACATAATAATAGATAAAAATAATATAAAAATATATATATTAGCATAAAATAATAGAGGAAGTGTTTAGTAAATGGTTTTTTTTTTGAAACCATCATATGTGGGTCTTAGAAATTAGGTTAAATAAAAACCAAGTAGGAGTAAAAAAAATTATTAAAAAAGGTGATTAGTGGGTAAATTTTTATATTGTGCATTTTTTTCACAAATATTATTTATGATAATAAAATATTATTTACTAAGGAAAATTTGGGGGCACGTGTAGATGGTGAGATAATAGTAAAAAAATTAAAAAAGAAATCCTAAATGTACTTAGTAGAAAATAATGCTAAAAAGTATATTATAAAATTAAAAACAATCATTGGATGATGTTATCAAAAAATAGTATCACATCAAATGAGTGTCTAACTATTCAACAAGAATAATTAAATTTAATTTTTTTTTAATTTTCATTAAAATAATACATCCCCAATATATGAACATATTATTGAAGTAAATTTCAATGCCTAAAAAACTCAAATTCCATGTACTATGCATATTGGATACTCCTTACAAATGAATGTTCGGTATAGTAACCTTTAAATTTTTTAATGATTGGATGGTGGAATTTTTACCTTTGATAATGATATCTCTTAAAAAATAAAAGTTTTTGGAGTAAAAACATTTTGATAAACAATTAATATCCAGTAATTTCCAGTTAATCAATAGGATAAAAAACAACTGGTTGAATGTATCACATCATTATGTTGATAAAAATGGGGTGATATTTAGAATGAGTGGTTTTATTATGAGTTTTTTGAGACATGGATCAGTGATATATAGTGGAGTGAGAACTAATGGGAATTTATTTTTTGTTAAAAAAAGATAAAAATCGTTAACATGAGAGTATTTTAGCTAAAAATAATATGAGTCAAAGAATAATATATCAGGTTATCCAAAATAACATGATTCATTTTTAAAAATATATGTTTATGATAAATATAATTTCTACAAAAAAAATTTTGTTTATATTTTAAAAACATTCAAAAAATTTGAGGTGGTGAACATATTCACAAGAGTATGGGATCCATACTTGAATATAATTGGTGTTCTCCCATTCAGATTTTTGTGGACCCATGAATAAGAATCCAATAACTGGATAAATGTTTTTCATGAAATACATTGATGATTCTACTAGAATAGTTTATATTTGGTTTATGCCTCACATATGAAAAAAGTTTTAACAAGTTTGATTGTTTCATGACACTATCTATCAAACAAATATATTTTTATCAGAAAATCCTAATATCTAATAAGTGGAGTTAGTATACATATAAACTATTATCAGAATATATTAATAAAAATATAATAATTCATTAGTTATGTGAACAATACACTACACAGTAAAATTGAGTACCTAAGAAGAAAAATATGAGTCCCATTATGGTAAGAAAAATATTAACTGAACATGATACTTCATGATTTGTATAGGTGAATGATATAACAACTATCAGAATCATTCAAAATATGTTCATATTGAGGATAAATTAAATAATTAATCTATTTAGAATATTGTTAATGATGAATAAAAATCTAAAAAACCTATGAGTATTTGGTATCCAATGTATAATTAAGAGTAACATATAGTGTGAGGGAAAATTTAATGAGAATGTTGAATAAGAAATATTTGTTCTTCATACAACATATAGATGTTATTCTTGATGATATAACAAAATAACATAGAATATAGTTGACTATGATAAACTAAATATAATTAAAAATTATATTTACTTAAAAAAAATCCATGGATAATGATAATGAATCAGAAATCACTATTGATCATGTTTTAAAAAATGATGAAAATAATGAAATTCATGATGATTCATATTTTTCCTATTATAGGTATGATACTAGAAACCTAATCAGTGTGAGAATAAATATAATAAGAATGATTCTTGTTGATATTAAAAATAGAAATGGATATTATATTAAAATATTATAAACAAGAAGTCAATGTAGATAGTCTAAAAATTCTTCTTCCAAAGGATGAACCCAAAACATATAATGAATATATAGAGAACAAGAATTTGAATGAAGTTGTAAATGAAGAAATAGATTAGATTTAAAATAACAAAAAATGGGAGCTTAAATAAAGTCCTAAAAATAAGATCATCATTTGAAAAAAAAAGAATTTCCAAGAAAAAGATCAATGAGAGATACGAGGTTTCTATAAAAACTACAACATGGTTGGCAAGGGATACTTTGAAATTTAATATCACTTTTACCCCCAAAAAATAGAATTAAGGCCAATTGAAAATTTTATTCTAATTAATCAGAAATAAATTATAAAACACCTAATATTGATATAAAATCTATATTCTTCAATGGTGATATGAATTTGGAATTGTACATTAAGAAACCTGAGTATTTTATTCTTTGTAAAGATATTACAAATGTATGTAAATTGGAAATGGATCTTTCTAGGTTGATAAAATAATGATGATTATTTCCTTTAGATATTGATCAATATTTAGAGTGGTTGAAATTTAGATATGTGATGTTAAATAGTAACATGTATGAGAATCTGAATTCAAGTATTGTTCAATAACTCTTTGAATATTTTTCCACACAAATGATGAATATAATTGAGATTTCCCTTTTGTATAAATGAATTTATTTTTGGGATTACTATTTACCCATGTTATTTTTCATATATGTATCATGAGTAATATAATTCCAATGATTAATTGAAAAAATTATTTTAAGAACCAATAAGATTTTTTAAACTAATTTAAATGGATAAAAAATGAGTTCAATGAGATGGAATGGCTGTCAACTAGAAATAATAGATAAAAATAATAAGTAATCTCTTGTATTTAACTAACTGAAGGATGGATATTGAAATAATTTCTGCAGTATGTTAGAGTTTCAATGTTATTCAAAGAGGTAAAATTTTATAAAATAAAATAGGATTCTCAAGTATATCAAGAATACACAAAATTAAACCCTTTTATATGAAAAAGAAATTGAAGATTGAATTAGTAGATTTTATAGATGATGTCTATGATGGTCCTGTTGATTATCATATTTCTATATTTTAATGATCATTCTACATTAGTAGATTATTTGTGTCATTACATCAAAATAAAAAAGTTCATATTACCTAAAATACCAAGATATATGATTATGTTTTTGTACTATAAGAATCAACTTAAATTTTAAGGATAAAGAGTTACTATGATAATATATATGTTATTACTAATTATCCACAAGTTATTTAATATAAAATTTTGATTTAAATAAATTTTTATAATAATGTAGTGATAAAATCTGAATTAAATTACATAAAAATTAATTATCATTTTATAGAAAATAATTCGGTCAACAAAACATTGAAGACATGATTTTCCCTCTTAAAGGAAAAACCTATTGACATTCTCCAAAAAAGTACCAATTGTTACTCATGATATAATGATCTAGTATAAATGTTTGAAACCCAATACCCAACACTATTATGGCGTTCTTATATTATTATATTCATATTTTAATCTTTTATTATTGGATATAAAGGGAAAATATTATTCAATTGGTTGAGAAACCTGTTTTCCCGTGATGTTTTTAAATAACTTAGTATAGATGAGTGTAATAAACATCTTGAAAAATATGCATTGAGTTTTATAAAAGTATTATTTTATAATTTTTTTCACATACATAATTGTTTCTAATATAATTTATGTTTATATTAATCATTATAGTTTCATACACCATGATATCTCAAGTATACATAGAGTCGATTGATTCATGACTCATTTATTTGAGATCAATTACACCAACCCCATATAAATGTCCTTAAAATTTATTTTTAATTATGGGTAAAAAATAAATAATTTTATTAATATTCCAGGGAGATTTATCGAATCAATGGGAGATCATTTGGAGCGAATAAATTAAATTTTAATAAACACTAAAAATATATTTTCAGGGAGAGATCGTTGGCCTTATGCTTAATGATGTTAAATATTTTTTAGAATATGTTAAAAGGATTAAAATATTTGATAATAATTTATAAATTTAAAGAATTTTTTTGAATTAAATTCAAGTGGATAATGTTTTTTATAAAAGAGTTAAGAAAGTTGGAATAGTGTTCAAAAAAAATTTAGTTGAATATATTTATTATTTGGAAAATTTTAGTAATGTTTATAAATAAAATTTCACTTTACTAAGGTAAAAATACAACTTTCTAGAGGCTATGTAATATTAATATGATCTAATATAACAATAAATATGTGTTTTTATGAATAAATTTTAGGTACATAATATTCCTATATTTTTTGAAATTCCCATTATATATGCATAAGAATTGTGTGAAATATCTATTATCCATGCATATTTATCCTAAAATTAATATATGTTTCATAAGTGTAATATAACTCTCACTTAACATTACCCATGTATATATTGAATTTTTTTAATTATTTTTTTGTTTTTTTTAAAATATTCTTGTTGCATGGGCACCAGTAAAACATAGATATTCCATCCGAAGAAAAAAATACACTAAGAAAATCCAATCATTAGAAAATGGGAAAGCTATATTAAAGAGTGGGAAAACTAAATGCCCCGAGACTATAGTGACCATGGAATATTTGATATGTGAGATGTTCACAGCACACTCAAATACATATGGGAGACTAAATATATATAATATTAAGATGTAGTGTTTCCTATATAATTGTGAGATATCTAGAATTGTTTAAAAATAACCTTCACTCACATGAATGGTTTTTTAGGGAGTTAAAGAATCTTATTTTGAGATATAATTTCATATATGTTTGAAAAATACTTAGTGATTTGGGTTTGAATGAGATTATAGGAAAATAAAATGAGGATAGTTATTTCTTTACCCAATTAAGTAGGTTCATAGTTCAATTGTAATATTTTTATAGCCTTTGAAAAAATCTCAAGAGGGGAATACAATATTTTTTGAGATATTCACTCAATTATTTTTAGTAAAATAGATTCATCTCCCAAACATGTTGAAGTTGATATTTTCAATATAATAGAATAAATAGTAGATTTATTCGTGAATTAATATAGAGAAGAATATATAACATGATTGGTCATGTAGAGAATCAATATTTTACTACTGATTATCCTTCAGGGAAGACTTCTTTTACATTGTAACACGTTAGTACTTTTGAATTTTTTTGGTTCAAGTATATTTTTTTGATTTTAATGAAATTCCATTACCCATTGTCTCATATTGAAATAAAAGAATAAAACATCTGTTGTGAGATAAAAACCACATTACACCCGATACTAGATCACATTATTTGACTGAACCATCTAAAACATTATTTCTATATTTATTTACATTATTTAAAAATTTAGTTTAGAGATAATTTCTTATTCATTTTGGGATAGATTTTGTCTGAAAAAAATCCAAACATTGATTCACTACATGGTGCATATCATCCATTCATGTGATCTTTATATGTGTCATAGCTATATACTAAATCACATCCATTTAACTGTATCATAAACTCCTCCCCGCATTAAAATAATATCACCATGTACTAAAACCTCAAGATATCACAGACTACACATCAACTAGAAAATAGATCATGGAAGTTCGATTAGTGGCATGTCCACATCAGTCACATCCTGGATGATGGTGATATACAAAAAAAAAACCTTATATGAGTGTTGGTCTTGTTTACAAAATCTATTTGTTCTTATTTATAATTAAAAAACCTAAATTGGATATGTACATATATTTATAAAAACAAAAAAAAATCACATCCTGAGGGACTATAATTGACCACAATAGTTCTCTTACAACTCCCCTTTACTATAGCTTCATTAAAAAATTAATATGAACTTAAACCACCTATTAATAAACAAATATAAAACACTACTATAAAAATAAATCCTTAATTATTCATAAATAGATATCATGATCATATTTCGTAGTTAATAAATTTTTCATATTTATTCACTATTAATCAACCTTGTTAATATTCGGGATACATAAAGCCACATTTATATCACACTAACAAATTCATTTTTAATATTCATAATTAAATTAACCGATTTAATAATATACCAAAAAAATATCAATTTTAGCATCTCTTTTATCATTATAGTGCTTATTACTCTTATTTTTATTTAATTCATTATTTTTAATCAAAGATTCTTCCTATTATTAATTTGTCACCTCCTCTTCCTGAGCTATTACAACTTATATCAACTATATCCACCACACATCAGTACCCCATGTAACAACTGGGTCCCGGTGACAACACATATACCCCACCTTAACATGGTCATGTGGCTTAATTCCTCATAAATAGATATCATGATCCTATTTCATTTTTTATAAATTTTTCATATTTATTCACTATTAATCAACCTTGTTAATTTAAGTACTACATAAAGCCACCACTATATCGCACTAAAAAAATCATTTTAAATATTCATAATTAAATTAACCCATTTAATAATATACCAAAAAAATATCAATTTTAGAATTTATTTTATCATTGTAGTGCTTATTATAATTATTTTTTATTTAATTCATTATTTCTAATCAATGATTCTTCCTATTATTAATTTTTCACCTCCTCTTTCTAAACTATTACCACTTATATCAACTATATCCACCACACACCAGTACTCCATGTAACAACTGGGTCCTGGTGAAAACACATATACCCCACCTTAACATGGTCGTTAGGTCCTGGCCTGCCAGGTACCACTAGTTGCCCCGCAAACACGTGGTCCCTAGCCAAGGGTACACCCTGTCCTTTCCAATGTGTTTTTTCCTCACTCGCACACACCCTGAGAAACTTCCCAGAAGGTCACTCATCTTAATCACTACTCCAGTCCAAGAACGATTAACTGTGATGTTCTCATTAGACGGGCTCCCAAAAAGGAAGGTCCTCCTTGTTGACATAAATCATATCATTTAGTTATTTAACCCTTTATCATTTGGGGTTGTTACAATCAGCACCCCTTTAGAGCACAACGTCATCGTTGTGGGCCCTACATCTTAATTCAGGTAGTGTGCTGCACTTAAGGCTGGGTACCACCTTTGATACCAAATGTAACAACTGGGTCCCGGTGATAGCACATATACCCTGCCTTAACATGGTCATCGGGTCCTGACCCGCCAGGTACCACCAGTTTCCCCCCAGACAAGTGGTCCCCACCCAAGGGTCCATCCTGTCCTTTCAAGTGTGTTTTTTCCTCACTCGCAAACCCCCTGAGAATCTTCCAAGAATGTCACCCATCCTAATTACTACTCCAGGTCAAGCACACTTAATTGTGGAGTTCTAATCAGAGAGGCTTACAAAAAGGAAGGTGCACCTTGTTGACATGAGTCATATCATTTAGTCATTTAAACCTTTATCATTTGGGGTTGTTACACCCCACATCATTAAATAAACCCCTTATATAATATTAATACACCGGAAGATACGTTGAAAAAACACAATAAAGCACCACATGAAATGACAATAAGAATCTAAATAACCAACCTCCACCACCATAACTAGACGGCCTTAATAAAACACAAACCACTATCATATTACGACTCCAACATAACAATAGAAAAAAATAATTCATAGTATATAACTTTAACACAATATTGTTATATCAGTATTAAAATACTTATATTTTTTAATGATTCAATATTTACATCACAATTCATCATAACAATATTAAATTTCAATCCCAAATATTCAATCCCCCAATTTTTAAAATCATTATATAATTTACCCAATTAATATATATTTCAATATCATAATGAAAATATAAATAAAAATAGTGTGTTTTTTAAAAAACAAATCACAACAACATGGTTATTATAAAGAAAAAATGTTACTATCATGGTATTAATTTCTGAATAATATTATTCCATGCATCAAAAAAACTATTAGTTTATAAATTAATTATGGGAGATAGTTTACCCACTTTGAACACAGAAATAATAATGTATGATTAAATGTAAAATGTTAATATGACCTTTGGAATGATATGACATATAAACAAAAATATATCTAACCACTAATGATGTACCTATTAATCATGTTTCAAATATTTATATAGATTCCAATCACTATATGCTCATTAAAATTCAAAAAACCATATTTAGAATTTATATACTGTCTAAAAATATGTGAAACTATATAAAAAATTAAACATATAAACTATCAAATCCAAAAACATTCTAAATTTAAGAAACAATCTCATAGGTAAGATATCCCATGTAGACATGTGAACATGGCCCCGTATCCTCAATACCCCTTCCATATAAAATATTAAAATTCAAAACACAAACTATATACTTCAAGCTCAACTATATCTCATTCTTTGAGAACTTATCATTCTATTGATCACATAAAAATGGTCATCACCACCAAAAATCAAGACACATTAAGGGTATTATTGTGATATTCTCAAAATTTTTTCACCACCCCACCCTTAATTTATATCAATAAACAAATTTCAACTCATAATAAATATAAATCATAAGGATTTGGAAATAAAACTAGTAACCATCTTACATAATATATCTCAGGAATGAATCAAAGACATAACATATAACCACCAATAATGGGAATTTTAGTGACTTTGATTCCAACGTTGAGACTAATCAAAACATACAAGATAAAAAATAAAAAAATCATGGTTCAATATACATCCTATGGAATTTTAATCATGTATACAAACATAAAGAAATATTTTTACCCATGAATTTGAAAAAATGGGAATATTATACAAATTGATATAAATGTTTTCCCATATTATTCCACTGACTAATAATTTAACATATATTTTAAATGATCATTATTTATATAATAATAATATATAATTTTTAAAATTTAAAATAAACAACCAATAAATAAAATATTGTGTATTTAGTTTATGTATCACCCAATTTTTCATTTCTTTAAAATATTTAGATATTAAAACACTTTCACCATGACCAAAATAATCCTTAATATATAGAAAGAAGTGAAAATATATTTATCAAATCAAACAATATTTTATTTGATTTTAAGAACCTATATAACTAGTGAAGATAAAATATTACATAATTGGTTAACCATATATTACATACAAGCTATAAGTACCCGACAATATTCATTACATATTATAGGGGACTATAAAATATAGTTCACTTTATTATATTATCAATTATATTTTAGTTTAAATTTTTTAGAAATTTATTTCAATGCTCTAACATAAAAACCCATAATTTACAATGTTGATGATTCTATAGAGTCTCCATTTTATTCATAAAATTAAATTGTAATGATATAACATGTTTTATATTCATGATATAAATTCAAAAAACATTACCCCATTCATGTCCCTAATCAAATATAAATACTATGAATACATATTTAGACATGGGGGTGTAAAAAATATAATTGAGGGACATAAAAAAGAAATAAATACGACATTCATACGTGAATACTAATAAACATTTTCTTTTTTGAAATTAACATTAGGATTAAAATAAAAAAATTATCAACCAAGAAATCAACTTATATATGAAAATATTTTCATAAAAATAAAATAATAAATATCAAAAGAAAAATTAACCTAAAAATTATTCATCAAAATAATGAAAAAATAATAATATCATTTTCAGAAATTTATACATTTCAACAATACGAAATATCATATGGTTTCTTTCCCCTTGTGAAATCAAAACATTTCCATAAAAATATAAAATTATAAAATATGTTGAATTGAGTAAAAACAAATGTAAATTTTACATTATAATTATATTATACCCATAAAAAATTTTAAAAAAAAATATTTTTTTAAATATGAATGTCGAAGAAAATGTGTTTTAAAGGAAACATTCAAAAAGGATTGTTGAAATAATTTCTCATTCCTTGATTCCTACTCTTCAGATACATTATTTATCTTACTAAAAAATAAACATGAGTTATTTATATGAATATTTAGGTACATTTATAATGTTTATTATTCTTTTAATTTTATCCCTCACCATACTATATTGAATTATTTAGTCAGTTAAATTTATGTTAGATGACTTGATGAAATGTATTTTATTAGATATAAATAGATTTGGTAATTTTACTATGGTATAAATGGTTATTATTAGATCATATATATAATAATAATAATTTATGATTTATGATTTTTATACAACAGTGACTCACATTAAATCAATCATGAAATATTATTATAAAAAATGACCTATGTTACAATCATTGATATAGAAGGTTGTACATATGAAACTGTAATATTTCAATTTTCAATGAACATTATAGAAATAAGGTATGTATCATATTATCTTTCCATAATTATAATAAGAAAATAAATATAATCTTAATTATTTAATTATTCTCATTTATTCCATCCATGTGATGTGTTGATTAAAGGTGAATCACAATGTTTTGTGGATGTAGTAGTTCACAAATATGCTTCAAAAACGTTTTAATTTATTAATGAATGGAAAGGTACTAATGTATATGATATTTAATATATTTATAGTGATTAATTTTTATGGAATATAATATATACAATCACTATATGATTCATTATAACCATATATGAGGGGTGGTGATAGAAACTGATTTACATTTGTTCATGATCTCATAGTCCAACATGCACATAACTAATAAATTCCTCTCAAATTTAATTGATCTTTTAGATAGATATAGGTAACTTTATTTTGATAATAACACCTCATTATATAATGTATATAGTTTTTATTAGTTTATAATTACGGAATAAGATTTTAAGAAGGTGGAAGAAGAAATAAATCTAAAATATGTGGATGAATACTATCACTCTCCTTTGGAAGGTATCCCTTACTCAATAACTAATGATCTATAAGGTTTATATTATGCATAAGAAAAGACCTAAAAATTGAGTTTAAGGTCTCTAGTAATGGATTTGGGTAGTACTTGGATTAATAAAAAGGATTTTGAAACGTGAAAAGATGAGAAGAATATGATACCATTTATATGAGAGTGTATATGTTATCTTCGGATTTCATAAAATATTAATTTAAAATAAATTAGTTTAGGTGTATAAATTAATAAAAAAATTACAAAAAATAATATGATTTTGAGTATAAATTCTCTCATAAAATAAAATTTGGAATGGTTTGGATCACATTTTTGGGCTTATATTTCCCTTTTAACACTTTATTAAGCTTTTTTATAATTATTGTAATGTTATTATATTCTACCCATTATATGGTAATAATGATACTGTAAAATTAAAATGGATTTATAAATTGAAAATAGTTTATTTAATTTAGTATAAAACATTTTTTTTTAATTTAATAATTTTATGAATGTTAAATCATTTAATAAGATAACATTTATTTCAAAATATCATTTAGGTCAATTTTAGAACCATTTAACTACATTGAATTTAATTACATCAAGAAATTAAATAAATATTAATAAAATGTATCAATAACTCTCTAACATGGAATTTTTATCAATAAAAATTTTGGAACACAAATATTAATTCAAATTACATTATTTTTAACATTAAAAAATTATTAATTTTATGTTTCTATTAATTCCAAAACTACTGTATCATTGTTGTGAAATCTCATCAGGTAATTTTTTATTCACTAAAAATTAAAAATAACTTTACAAGATAAAAAATCATTTAACATTAAAATAATTAATTGTAAATTAATATATCCTCTATTAATACATATGCTAAAAATATTATATTTACTAAAGGTAAGAGAATGAAATTTTTTTATTTATATTAACATAAATATTAGAAAGGTAAATATTATGTACAAATGTAAAAACAAATTCTATATATTTTAGTGTTTGATGATTTTTGGACAATATATACTCATCCTAAAAAAAATAAGGCATGTATCTTGGCTATTTTTAGTCCTTATCATTTTATTTTTAAATTTATTTTCCTCATTTACACTTTATTGTGGTAACAAAAATTATTAAAGTTACAATTAATAGTGTCCAAAAATAAAAGGGAACTATTTATTAAATTTATGACCCCTAATTGAAAATACGGAATCAATTTTTTAAAATTCGAAATATATAAGTAGAAGAATTAATTTTAATATTAACACTGAAAAATGAAACAAAAATAGTTTTTTGATAAATGTGTTTTTAAGCTTAAAAATGCACTTATAGGCGAAGGGGAATGTACTTTGAGGGCCTGTTCCAGTGTTTCACTCTGTCACAAAACTTTTCTTCCAGATCGTGTTTCCTCGTGGCCTCCCAGGATGGCCAGCTCAGTGAAGCCTATATGTTCCAAGTCTTGAACCTCAGTCTCCTCAACCGCATCATCCCTCTCGACTACCTCGAGCATGATGTGGTCAGAAGAGTCATCAAGGATTTTATCTACTCGGACGTTTCCGAGCTTTGCATCTCACAAGCCTCCCTTTGGAAGCCCGTGTGCAGTACACACGAACAGGAGTTCAAGGAGCATTGTTCGAGGTGCATCTGGACCAGGGAAACAGAAGAGCTGTGTGCCAACTTTGGTGTCCCGTTAACCGAGCCAGATCCACTGTTTCGGTAGAGTTCTACGTATGGGGTTTCTGTTTTTCTCTTTTTATGATAGAATTTCGAGGGCGCAATTCTTTGAAGGGTGAAGTAATGTAACAACCCGAGACAACCATGTTTTTTTTGAAAAGTTTGTTTTCCAATATCACCCGTTATGTAAACCAACAAACAAATAATAATAAAAATAATATGCACCAAATGGATGAAAATTTCTTTTATTTAAATAAGCAACATTTTGGCTACAACATCCTCTGACCAAACAAGAAGGTAAACTAACCGAAAATTCCAACCAAGAACCCGATTACAATAATGGGAAGACTGCTTAAAACTACTAAGAGCCCGAGAATGCGGTAGAGGTTTTGAGTGTCCATCATAAGGAACATGAGGACGGCTGAAGCCACCGCGACCGTGCTCAGCACCAAGGGGATCACACGAACCATATTTGCTTATCCTTCAGTCACTTGGGGTAAGGGACACCCGAGACCAAACCCTTTTTTATAAGCACCTTAATATAACCGTTGAACCCCAAACGGCTATAAATTTAACCGTTGGTTTTCTTATCATCTTGTGTTTTATTTCTACCATTGGTTTCCCCAGGCATCCAATGTTTTGTTTTTACCATTGGAAATAAAAGGATTTACCCCAAAAGGATCGCAATGATAAATGTGTATTTTTGCTTTAATATTTTTTTAAAATGACATCAATGTTAATTATCTCTTGTTTTCCAAAATGAGAATTTTATTTTATGTTTCAAATGGAGAAAATTAAAATTATTTTCTTCTTCCACTATACATTTTGATTTGAACAATTAAACTTTTGTTCTTCTAATTATATCAAACCTGATGGATTTATTTTATGAGTTATATATTTATATTGCATCAAATTAGATATATTATTTCTCTTATAATTTAACCTTTATTAACTATTTCGAAACAACGACAAATTATAGTTTCTTTTACTTATGTGTCGTGGTGATGATACTTATATCAACACACTTTTAAGTATGATTAAATGTAGTTACATTAATAATAATCTTTAATTAAGGAAAATTTAGGTAGTTAACTAATAAAGGAAATTAAATACATATTTATATATATGTGTGTTATGTTTTGATTATCCTATGTTTTAATCTTTATTTGTCATAACGGAATGATAAGTAACTAGTAATTATGGTTTAATAATAATAATGATAATATAATAAGATTGATAAAAAAATTATGGAAGTTTTAAGAATAAAATATATATGTATACATATATTTATATAATAATATGTTTTGATTAAATCAATTGAAAAATGAATTTTATTAAAATAATGAAAGTTAATTTAATAATTGAATGTAATAATGTTGTAATATATTAATAATAATATTATTAACAAAATGATTTTTGTTTTTTTTTAACCTGTAGAACCGCGTTTTTTAAACAGCGGCGAACCCAGGCAATCCGATCTGGCCTCCCCTAATCTTGGCCTTTGATTATTTTTAATGCCGCATCATCTATGATCCGAACGATCTCCCTCAGTTTAATCCTGGTCGTCCACCTTTTTTTTGCATTTTCCCTCCTCCGCAGCTTCTTCTTCTTCCCTGCTTCTACCTCCTCTTCTTCATGTCGTCGCTATACCAGTAGACTAGGGTGCCGTTTTTCTTCTCTAGGCCGGTGAAGAAGACCTGGGCTGCCTCCTCCTTTCCACAGGTTGACACCGACCCCTCGGCCTCGGATGCCTCGACCAAAGACTCCCCCGTGGTCCTCTTCCTCTTCTTCGTTCTTTTTAAACCCCCTATTGCACCGAAGGCCGAAGGACCGGCTCCCCTTATCTCTTTGGTTTCTAGACCTCGGTTGCTGCATCGTCTCCACTCCTCCTCTCCGTACGGTAAGGGTCAAACTCTGTTTCTAAAGTTTGGTTTTAAACTTCAGTTTTCTTATAGTCATAAGTATATTTGGGCTATATATATATTTATATGTGTATAACATCTATGTTTATACCTTCGGTACCCCTTGCCTCATCTTTTCCTCCTCTCCAAGCAAGGTGAGAATCATGTTTTAACATTGGTTGGGTTTTGACAAGATTCAGTTTCATATAAGTATTTATATATTTTTATATATTCATAATATATGTACGCTCTTGGTGTGTTTGAACCTGGTGCGAACCTAGATTTTGAGATCTCTTTCTCAGCTTGAAGAACCGAATAGTGGGTAAAGGGGAAGATCCCTCCTTCGGTTTCGTTTTCTCCGGTTTTGGTACACTATATTTTATATAAACCTTACATAAATATATATGTGTATAAAAATTTACATCAAGGCATTAAGAACCGGTTACCACTGTTTTCATCATCCAGAATTCAATCAGGTTAAAGGCAGTTTTCTTTTAGGGTTTATTTTAACTCGGTTTTAATGTTATACACATTGTGTATATATGTGTATATATATATACATTTATATACACATAATTATAAGATGATATATGAAAATATACAATTCTTTTTTTTTCTTTCAATGTTTATACCCCTGATTCTTCCTCCCTTCTAAAATGGAGATTTTGAGTAAATGAAAGAATAGGTAAAACTATGAAAGTGAATGAAGTATATTGTAGTTGTATATACACACAAGTATGTGTATATACATCAATATGAACTTAGTGACCATGTTTGAAATTTTTTATAAAGCATGGCGAAGTTTATGGGTTGGTTGGATTTCAAAATCATTCTTGAAACTGGGAATTTTCATTTATCACTGTTCTGGATAAATCAGGATCTTTGTTTTTTGAAAATGGTTAGTATAGACTCCTTAAACTTTTACAAATGAATACATGTATTCATAGGTATGTACTCATGTTTATTTAAAGTGTTAATAAAAAAAGGGGTTTACACAATTATATACATGATTTCCCCAAAGTGGACTTGATTATGCACATTGTAACCTCAACTGCCTGTATTGAATGCCTATGACATCCATTTATCATCATATGTGTAAGTTATGAACAACCCTTATTTAATTGGGTATTATGATGTTATGTAATGTTAAGTGTTATGTTCATTTTCTTGAAAACCCAATTTTTTCAAATGTTAAGATAACTGGTTATGTGCACGGAGTTTTAGCATGCATGTCATCATGTTTTTCATGATAAAACTGTTTTCATGTTATGAATACGTATGTGAAAATGGGGTTTAATTAAGAATGCATGAAACCCTATGAATTTTTACCATGTCAAGATATGTGAGGGATGTATAGGACTTACATGTGATGGGTGCACCCGGAATTATATAGCGCAACAAGAATGATGTGACGGGTGCGCCCGGAATTATACAGCGCTCCAATGCATTGGGTAAAGCAGGAGTCTCATGAGACGAACATGTGCGAATGTCTTGGCAGTTAGCCTCGTCTTGAGCAAAGGAAACGGGGTGGGCAGTGAGCCTTGACCCGTTAAGTATGTTATACGGTCTTGATGAAAAGTCTTGACAAAGTCCAGGATTATACATTCCCTCTACATGTAATGATAAAGGTTAACCAGGGGTTAGTTCAACTAATAGGACAACCCCTAGTTGAAGGCCCCCATGATCATGAAAATGTACTTTATGTGATGAAAACTCTTTTTATATGGTAAACTGTTAGATGGTCTGCATTTTACTCATGAACCATGATATGCATGTTTCCCTGCTTAGCCATAGAATCCTTTTAGAATTAAAGTAACCTTGTTTTAACATTATGCATTGTTTATTCTTTTTATATTGTGCACTCTGATCATGTTTATATTAAAGCTCATTTCAAGTACATGCTTCCTTGTGCAAGTGGTTTTCAAAGAAATATGGATTTCATGTTTTAAGAAAAGATAATGTTTGGTTTTAGCAAAGTGTTTTATTCTCTTCAAAAGAACTTCTTTGAGAAAGGATTTCCTAAAAACGTTTTTTAAAACCCCTTACTGGGCATTTTGCTCACCCTACGTTTTGTTTAAAATTTTTCAGGAACGGTTGATACTAATGAAGTTAATCAGAAGCAGCTGGTTTCCCAGAATCCTGAGCCTCGCGATCTTCTGTAGTAATGAGACATGATATTTAATTTGTAAGGATGTAATGTAAAGTATATCATGTCTCATTAAGCACCCTGAGTTTGGGGGTCGCTACAATCCTTATATTATTTAATACTTATTTATTATAGTGATGATTGATTATTCATCTTAAAAAAATATAGGAATATCTTTTTTGCATAACTACTAGTAAAAAACTTTATAAAATCATTAAACATAGGGTTATGTTCCAAACATAACATGGATAATAGATAATAACTATTCTGACTCAAATCATCATCTCTTTTTTTATTTTCCATGATGATAATGAATTGCACAGTAATAATCCTTAATCATTTCTAACTATCTTCTCTACCTCATGTACAGGTCTTTTGGAGTTAATATATGCTTCAAAATTTTACTGTTAGTATATGTTTCACACTTCCCTTGATATAATTGATGTCAATAAACTTTTTATAAAAATATAACCATTCCGATTAAAGTTTATGTGTAAGATAGTTTTTCTAGTGTGGTTTTAATTAACTTGAAGCCTAATCAATTACATGATTTTTCTACATTATGAGAAAACCAAGTCCTTTTAATGAATTATAAATAAAGAAGTAAAATTTACCTTTTCTGGAGGTTAGTTCCAAAGATGGAGCATTCATTAATATTATATCCCATTCTTGGAAATAGTCATCACATTATTTTTCTTGGATGATTTAACTCAATTTCTGGCTAACTTAGTCTGTGGTCTAGATAACCATGCTATATTTTCATATAATTGTTGATAATATCCATCCAATCCAAGAAAACTATTTTTAGTGTTTAAATTTTTAGGTATTTTCACTTCATCTTCAACATTATTTTTGGTGGGATTAACTATGTTTCAATCGTTATTTATTATCTATCCCGAGAGATAAATCTATTGTTATAGAAAAATATCATTTCCTAAATATTCTATAAAATTTCTTTTCCTATAGGTTTTTTGTAGTAATCAATAAATGTATTTTCATGGTACTCATAAATTTCTTAAATAAATTAGGATATCAACACTAATGAAAATTCTAAAATTGTACAACTAATAATAAATTACTATATTCATATGATCTAGATATATAGTTGGGTATTTTCTTTAACCCAAAGGGTGGAACCAAAAACTCAAAATTCTCGTATCTAGTCTGAATCTTTTTTCATCAAATTTAATCCTCCTTCACCATTAACTAATAGTACCTAGATAGTAGGACATCTATTAAAATATACTGATCTCCCTGGGGTTGATCAATCGAATCATTGATATAAGGAAACATGTACTTATTCATAATAGTAATGCTCTTTAATGCTCTATAATTTATGAGAAACCTCATGGAACCATCTCTGTTTCTATAAAACACTACAGTAGCACCTCGTGGTTATGTTCTATGATTAAAAAAACCATTCTCATGTAATCCAAAAAAAACATATTTTTAATTTCATGAAGTTACACATTTTCCAATTGATAAGGGTTTTTTGAAAATGCATCGCAATGGTAACTAATTCTATAGTATATTCAACTTCCGGGTCAGGCATAACACTATATAATACATGAGCAAAAACATCCAAGTACACATATACTTTTGATGCATAATTAATCATAATAGTTCACTTGTTTTAAAAATATTAACATGAAAACCATAATTCCCAAATTTTAATATATTCTAATCATATTGATATGTTTTCAATGTTATGTGATGATTATTTTATACAAAATAAAAATATTTTAATAAAATATTTTGATTTATATTCTATCATAACATTCCAAATATAGATCCAATTCAAAACCTAAATAACATCAAACTCTAATAGGGGTGACAATATATGATTTTAAATTAAATTATTTCCACATAAAATTAAAGGATGTTTATCATAAATCATTTTCCTCAATAATCCCACACAGGTTTTTACAATAATTTCAAGATTCATTTGTTGGTGTTAAATTTATAATTTAATTGAAATTTTCTAATAAATTAAAGCATGTATCGACCATAAATCAAATAATAAATTAGAGTAATATAAATTAAAAAGAAATAAATTATAAAGTACTTTATTTTCTAGACCAACATCTATTAATATAGTTTTAAAGTATTTCACCACAGATATATACTAATTTTCTAGATACATCCCATAATTTGTTTTCTTATTTAGAAATTCATGTGCATAATGGCCCATCTTCTTACATTACAAACACCTTACATTATATTTAAAAGAGTTAGCCTAACCATTATTAATATAGTTTTCATTGAAACTACATACCATATGCCAAAACATAACCAATTGGAACCATTAACCATAATTTATAAGTCATTCCACATTTTAAATTTTTACACAACTGTAACAAAATAAAAACATAATTTCCCCACCATCATATTTCATTGATACATCTTCCCCTTTTCTTAACACACGGACCAATTTTTTGATAGTTTTCGATGTACATATGATCATCATAAAACTTTATTTATATAAGTATTTATTATTTCATAACATTCTAATAAATTTTGAATATATAAGATACCAATTCCCTTCACTAACATGGATTAAATCCTAAGTAAAATTGAGTAATATTTTTCCATGATTCAGGATAAAATATAGTGTGTACCTTTCACTATTGGGTAAAGTTCTCTTCATATGTGGCCATTCAATCATCCACTCTATGAATCTATTAAATTATTTTATTTTTAATTCTATTTTTATCACATTTATGAAGTCATTTATCATTGAATATATTCTGAAATTTATCCAAATCCAACGCATCAGTATCCTCCCTTTCTGTAATATTCTTCACCATTGACCACTACTTCATTGCTTTGCATACAAAATAGTAAAGAAGATATGATTAATTTTCATAAGCTAAACACCCCATGTAATTGAACATATTATCTATGGATTTAATCTATCCTTATGTACTATAGATCAATAGATCTGTTGAATGATAAAGGTAGTTTTATCAAAAAATGAACAAAAATCATCATCTTCCTCTATGGAAGATCTATCTAATATCTACCATGGATACCAGATCCATTTATATCCTTTTTAGAATGATCAATCATTTTATTAAACTGATCCATTCTTATTTCAAAAATTCAAAGTTTCTGATTCCAAATTATATCATTGCCTTAGTGCCTTCCTACATCATCTTCTGTACTTCCCCAATAGAAAATAATTCTAAATAGGCAAAGTTATTATGAAGCAAAATGGTAATCTAAAAATTAATTATTTTCCAAAATAAACCACATATAAAATCCTTTAAGGGTATTATATTAACTATATAATAACACAAATATTTTCTAAAACATTCTTGGAAATGAACGATAAGGATCAGAAATTATACATTATTTATTCTAGTGAATTTGAAATAGAATTCACTTTCCTTTATTCCCAATAATCATATAGATTTTGAGTTTTATATTTTTGGTTCATAACGTTGAAATAAAAAACCCATATAATATATAGTCTATAGTTATACATAATATATATTTTTTTTATTAAAAACAATTTTCTATATAAGAATTTTCCTTTCATAACATATCGTAAAAAAATTCCTAATCACATCCTTCTCAATAGTCATCCCTAAATACCATAATTTTTTTTAAATGTGGGATGATCAAAAAAATCTCAAGAAGGGAAATAAAAATAAAGAAATAAATTTTTATCTATGAATACCTATATAATTTTCATTTTTCAAAAGATACATTCTTTTTTAAAATAAACATTTTATTTATAGAATTCTAATTAATTATATTTTTTTGTTTACACAATGCATTGGATATTGATCACTGGATTAGCTACCCTTATATTATTATTGAACCACCAATATTTAAAAATAATTCCCATAACCTATAAAATAATAATAATATATTTTTGTCTTCATTTTTATTATTACACTCAAAGTAATATTCATTTAACCAATAAGAAACTTATTTTTCTGAATATTAAATTATCCATCCCATTCTAAAACCCATTTTTTTAAAAGAACAAGACATAGGTAATGTTGTTTTTATTTTTAGGAAAATACGAAAACATTGAAATTGTGAGAAAAGTAAAATAATTTTTATAGTAGAGTTAAAATTCATTGTCGTTATATACATTAAAATAGGACATCAATTTTGTCTTTTATAAAGAAAGTCAAAACATTTCATAAAATGGATCCATTAGAAAAACATTAAAATAAATTGAAGATATACATAAAATATACCTTTTAATTATATTCTTCCAATATAAATACTTTAAAAATATATTTTTTAAAATATGTAAATTGAATGAAATGAGTTGGAATGGAATCATTAAAAGACTATTTTTAAAATAATATCTTTTTCCATGAGTCTAAATAATCACTTATGTCCTTTATCATCATAAATAATAAATTTTTTAATAATTTACTTTCTTAAGAACCTTTGTCTATTTTATTATTCCTTTAGTTTTATCTCTTATCATGTTATATTAAATTAATTAATCAATTTAATGTATATCAAATATTTTTAATTTTTTGTCTCATAATATCAAAATCGATTCAGTGTGTGGAGTATAGACACATGTGACATCATTTCATCATCTCCTGAAGGATAATCATGATATAATTATTATTTTTATTCAGAAATTAGTCTTTATATAGAAATCAAAAAACATGATAATGAAAAAGAAGATTTCCTACAATCATGTGGATAGTAAGTCGTACGTATGCATGTGTAATGATTAGATTTTTTTCATGATAAGTTTTGAAAGAAATTAAGGATCACATTATATTTATATAATTATAATTATATCATAAATATAATATTATTTCATGAATTATTCTTTTACATATCATCCTTATGATTTGTGGATGAAAAAATAATTGCATTGTTTCGTGGAGGTGGTATCCCTCATGTATTCACCAATGATGTAATAATATTAGATTAAATTGAAATATATGAAATTATTTGTTATAAAACCTTGGGTAATAATAAATATTTCATAATTATCTTATATACACATTGAATCTTTCATTATAAGACTCCATGATTGGGGGTGAAGGAAAATTAATTACATCGATTTGTGAGACGGTAATCAACCATACACATGAATGAAAAATTCCTCACCCACTGGATAGTGCTTCGATATTTATATTAATTATTCCATTAACATAATAACATATAGATATATATATATATGACACTATTATTATTATTTTATTATGGTTGAATACTATTTTATCAAGGTAGATGAAGAAATAAAACTAAAACACGTTATTGAATACTATACCTCCTCTTCAAAAAGTCCCTTTTACTAAATAACAGAATCCCTATATATTTTTTATTATGAATGAAATAAGAAATATTAAATATAGAGAGAAGAATAAATGGAGTTATTATGTTAGTTATATTATGAACCATATGGATTCTTTTAGTTAAATAGATGAGAAGAAGATGTTCTCTTTATAATAGAAAGGAGAGGCAATCTTAGGATTTGTTAAAATATTAATTTAATATAAATGAATTTCAATATAAAAATTGAAAAAATTGATAATATTATATTATAATATGAATATGAGTATAAACCATTCCATACAATAAAATATGACATGTTTTTATTGAATTTTTACACGTATCTCTTTGTTTTAACACTTTATTATCCCTTTGGACAATTACCATAACATTAATGTTTTCAACCCTTTAAGGTTTAATAATTTTATATTAAAATTAAAAAATACCCATTGATATAAAATAGTTTAATTGATTAACTATACCATATAAATTTTATAAATTATTGGATCTTTATATATTTTAAATTAATTATTAAAATATTATTTACAATTAATATAATTAATGTAAATTTTAGAACAATTAATTTACGTTGAAATTAATAACATCATGAAAAAAAATTATTTAAATAAATTATTTCAACCCACTCTAATATAAAATTTTTATCTAAAGAAATATAAAACAAATATTTATTCAAATCCTGTCATTTTTAACATTTATAAAATATCTTATTTTTTCTATTCAATTTATAATTTCTACATCTGTGTTGCTTAAAATATTAAGGATATTTTTTCAAAACTGAAAATTAAAAATAGTTTTCCATTATTAAAAAAATTAAATATTAAATAAATAAATATAAACCAATATTTCCAATTTTAATCTATATGGTAAAAATATTATAGTTATTTCAAAGAAGAAGGTGACATTTTTAGGTCTATATTCACTTAAATATTATAAAGCTCAAAATAAGGTCCAAATGGAATAAAAATGCCATATATTAAACCTATCGATGATTATTCAAAATATATAGTAATAAAAAATAATTAATCTAATTTATATGGTCATTTTTATGTCCTTATCTTTTTATTTTTATCACTAATTACCTTTTATCACTGTATAAAAAAGTAGTAACATTACAAGTAAAAATGTAAAAAATAAACATATTTATCCAATTTAAACCCCATGATTTCAAATATTGATTATATTTTTATAAATTCAGCATTTATTTTATTAATAATGTGATTTAATATTAAACATTCCAAACAAAATTAAAAATATATTTTTGAAAAAATAATATACCCCTCAAAATGTAAATATACTGAAATAAAGTGTAAAGTTGATTAAAATGTAATTTAATTTATTATATAAAAACAATTATTTATTATATTACTTTGGGATAAAATTCAAATAATAAATTACATTTTTAATTAAAATAATATAAGGTTTCATAAAATCGGTTTTGTTCACTATTGAATAAAAAAAATATTTTTAAAATAATCCATAAATATTATAAAAATTTAATTTTTACATGTTAAATTCGAAAAATGATAATTTTTTCTATTTAAAATTATATAATTTTAGAATTTATATTTTATAGAAACCCATATAATTAATAAAAATCTATTGTGGTTAGAAATAAAGATTTTTCCTTTTCATATATAAATTTTCTAATATTTTTATAATAAAATAATCCAAATAATATATTACTAATTAATATATTAAAATGTATTATTTAAATATTAAATTGTATTTTCAATAGGATTTCCTACTTTAATCATATGTATTTGATTGACCAAAAATAAATTTAACTTCCATTAAAAAATTTATAAAAATATATTATTAAAATAAAACATGCTTTTACAATTAATTAACATCCTCCAGATACTAATTCATGACTGACTCTTATAGATTATTAAAGGTCTTACGAGATATCTTCCCAAATTAGTGAAAAAAAAATACCTCAAGGTCAAAGGGAAGAACATATCATGCCACTAAATATATCTGACCAACTGAACATTTGATATTTTCAAGATTCAATCACTATCATCAAATGAGAGTAAATTTCGGATGTATAATGAAATAATTATAATAACATTACATAAAATATCTCACATGGTATTCAAATCAGATCATTATAATAAGAAAAAATAGAATTTTAATTAACATATAATATGAAATTAATATATTAAATTTATTTCCTTTAAAATAATATAAAAGAAAATTTTAGAGGAAACCCATACTGATACCTCTGTGACGGTGAGCTACTATGACCACATGTAAATAACATGGACCAATATGAAAGTGGTTTTTGTTAATATTAATTGAAATGAAATAATTACTTATTTATATGCAAATATGAATAATAATTTTAGAAATAGTAATGTTAAAAATATTTTTAGGTGTAGATATTTAAGTTAAATGAAGAAAAAAATGACAAATATTAAAAAAGAAAATACATATCTTCTGATTAAAAGATATAGAAAACATGGGACTTAGTTGAACAGACATAAATTTTGCAACTTAATATGTAACAAAGGGTACTTGATACAATTCCACTGAGTTCCTAACGTTATACTATCACCATAATCCCTTTCCTCCTCCTTCCATTTCATTCAAAACTCCTTTATCTCATTTTCAAATTAAATTATGTTCATAAAAAGAAATAAATGATCAAAATTAAAGGGGATTAAAATAGCATAAATTTCTCATTCATTACCGAATCCCCACAAATAGATTCTCATCCTAGAGATGATTTATCTATATTTCTAGGGTAAGAGTTTCAACCACTAAATTTTATTTTCATCATCCCATTCTTATGTCTCTTCTTGAAGGTTTACATGTTTCCACCAAGTAAAAATAATGATAATTCCATTACCTCAAAATAATTTTTCATTTTGATTGATTATATATATGTTTGAGTTCATATTATTTCTACATACTTCATGTAAAATATTATTTTATTGAAATACAATCATAGGATCGGTATATACTTTCTTATTGAGAAACAATAGGGGTATTATGAAAGAAAATGAATTTTGGAGTTAATATAAACAGATATAAAATCTACAAGAATCTTAACATGATTTAAAATGTTATAGTGAACGTTGTAGTAATTTTTTTATAATCTATTTTTATTGGTGACCTAATATCAATGAAACCCAAATAAAAAACATGAAAACAAAATTTGAACAACAAAAGGATTTTTCTAATGGTATAATTTTAACTTCTTTCACCTTTAAGTATTTATTAAATATTTATAAATCAATTTCAATAATTCAATCTTATCATGAATTATTATTATCATGACCAATGATACTGACTTATCTATCTCCAATGGATTATAGATTGATAAATTCTTCAACAAAGGGATTTAAAATCATTAATTTTAATGGATGATTAGTAGTTATTGTTATAAAATGTTAACACCAGTGATAGACGGTATTTCTATAATCCATAGAAATCAATAATACTGACTAAAAAGACATTCTAGTATATGGATTGTTTACTAAGAATATCTATAAATTAAAGGGAGAAATTTGATACTCAATTGTACCTAAGAATCTAAACACAATTATATCCATGTTCAAATGTAAGGTTCCAACCATGAGTCCCAATTAGATACAATGTTATGTGGTACATAATGAAGTTTAAAAGTCTCTATGAAATAGTATTTCACCAAATCCCTATTACATCCACTTTCAAAATTGATGTGTGATCCTTGAGTCCTAATTAAATATAATGTTATATGGTAGACTGGGATTTATAAAAGTCTCTATGAAATATTATTTCACCAAATCATCAAAATATGATTTTTGAACTATATTACACCCATTTTCAAAACTAAGGTGTGAACGTTGTGTCCCAATTAGATACAGTGTTATATGGTCCACCATGAAGAGTAAATGTCCCTATGAAATATTATTTCAACAAATGATCAAAATATGAGGTCTCTTTGATAAGAATATATTTATCTCACATATTTAGATGATAAAAATTTTCCCAAATTGTATCTTGAGCATTAGAAGATTTTTGTAAACTATTTACAAGCCCTATAGAAATTTATTCCAATTTACATTCAAGTAACTAAAGCGGGTGATTTCCTCTTATATGTTCATATTATCTATTTTTAGTTTTTGGAATGTGTATTACTTATAAATGAACCGTACAATATCTTTTATATTGCAAGAACAATAAAATTGTTGAAAAGTATTATAATAATTTTTCATTACTCCATAATGTATATCCCATATAGATATATGATATTACTTAATTACATAAACTCTCATACTTATGTGAAAGATAAATCATCCATGTACTTTTAAAAATATTTTAATCATAAGAACTACCATGAAGAACCTCTACAATGTCATGTAACTATCATATAATGATATAATCATGATCAGATATTTATGTATCCTTAACACCCTATATAATATATGATTCAATATTTACGTGGTGTAAATTTATTCACTCTAATAATTAATCAAACCTCAATGGATATCTTCTTATAGAAAAATCAACTACTACTCTTATTTTTCCTCCTTTACCGTTTGAGGTTGAATTTTTTTAATAAGATCATTTATAACCACATTTCTATTCCAAGGACTATATTGAATATCGAAATAAAATAATTAGAATTATTTCAACCTATAAATATAATTTATTTTCAAATAAAGTGTAGGATTATTTGATAAATTTGGTAGCAATTATCTTAAACCATATTCCCCCGCTGATGATCCTACATAAGAACAAAATTAATACTGACTAAGTATGAATTATAATATACTACATACCCTTCACTCAAATAAGGTAATATGAAGATCACTTTTGTGGATATAAATTTCCTTAGACCTTGAAATGGAAAATTTTATTTATTAGACCATTAAATGTTTTCAATTTAAATTTTTAAAGAAAATATTTTAGTTTCTATATTTTTTAAAACCTAGTTAAGGAAACAATACTATCCTAAAATATTATTAAATATTATGATTTTAAATTTGATTAAAATTAATCAATATGAACATATTGATTATGATTTTTAAGATCTATTAAAATATGGGATCTAGATATCACATGTTGAAGGTATATTACTTTTTAGATCCATGATAGACAATTAGATAGTTTGGAATACAATGGGCTCTCTCAAAGTATACATGACTATGAGATGTTAAAGAATGTTCTATTTCTATTATTTTGAATATATAAGGATATCATACCTAAAGTCTATATTTAAGGATTTAAAAAATTAAAAATATATTTTTTTTATAAAAAACTCAAGAGATTAGTCATCCATAAAGGAAAAAACTAGATACTCAAAATAACCATATCAACATTCAAAATCCATTTCTTAATGTATTTGGGTAATACTCAAAGTTGAAGATATTCTAATCATAGGTAAATGTTTAAGAAAATACCCCATTATCAGATCCAATTAATCATAAATATTTTTTATTTGGTAATTTTCATGATTTTTACTAGATTTAATGTTTTATTATCTATACATAGTAGTATAAATCCATGATCCCTCATTATGAATAGTATGGAATATCCCTAAGAAAAAGTTCTATATTAAATATAAAATTTTTCCACTGATTCACCAAAATGAATTTTTTACTCCCAAAATATAGTTATTTTATATGATATTGAGTAGCTTGGATAGGTTCAGTTTCAAAAATTAAATAAATGGGAAGCACCAATTAAAATTTTAGTGGAATATCTAAACATATTTAGGGAAATTTTAAAGAAAAAATCTACTATAATTGGTATGACCTATCACTACTTATTTTTAAAATATCAAGTAAAATGGTTATCCATTTACATTGTAATAACTTAATATTTACATGGATTGGGACCTTCCTAAGAATCATGAATCTCCTATAATTTTAAAATAGTATATTGGAAGCCTATTTGTGAAGGAAAAGTAACTATCCCCTTATAAGAATCTATGTGGTCTTGAAATTAGATTCCAAAATATATTCATTTAATGGAATTGAATGAATTTATATTAAAGACCATAAAATCTCACAAATTCACATATGTTTCAACTATTATAGAAATATATGGTAACTTATTCATATGCTATATTATTTTCCATAAGAGGTTCTCATGATTTTTGAATGTTTGTGATGCTTCCATCTTATGTTATAGAATAGATACAAATTTATCAAAAGTAAACTGATCTAAAAAACCAATATCAAATAAAGAAATTTCCAAAGTAATTGATACCAAAATAGTATATGTAATACTAGAATATAAATTACCTTTATTAGTAGTAGATATTATTATTTCACGCATCTATGTAGTCCCTTTATCTATCCCTAAGTTATTAATCCCATATCAAATAAAAATATAGATACAAAAAAATCATTAATACCATTTCAATCCCCTTATCAAGATCTATGAAATGGTGTTCATTAACCACTAATTGATTGTGAAACTTATTAAACCTATGACACCTAGTTTGGTGATGTGAACTTCCCAATAATATAAATTAAATTTCTTTTATATAATCTATGATGATTTTCATACATATCACATGATAGAAATTGATTTTCATCAAAGTTAGAGTCTATCTTAACAGATAATAGATATAATAACTTACCACATTGGATGGGGTCTCATAAATTTTAAAAATGAAGGAATTCCTCTTTTTTGTCTTTCTTAGAAAGAGATATCACTTCATATATCTTATCACCTCATTTATGACCATGAGAAGAACTACCGCATATTGTTTGTTAAGGTAATGAGATAACCATACTTGATCCACCATTGTAACCCATATAAATAATATATCCTTCTTTTAATCCTTAAATAATATATGTAGATTAAATAAAATCACTTGAATCTACAACAGCTCCATTAACCATACATCAGAATGAAAAGTATATTATGTTGGTAAACATAAAAATTATATCCATAATTATCATTCATCATTTATTAATATAAATGAAATCTAGATCCATTACCCAATGTATAGTGTTAGGGTAAATATAACGAACCAACCCATCTACCGCATCCTAGTAACCATGTTGAATTTCATAAGTCCCATGGTGTATTATCTATTTCCCTAGGTTTTTATATAGTTCCATGAAATTAAGAGAGTTCATATTGAGATGGTTTTACATGATATATAATTATATAATAATAATGGTTCCACTCAAATAACCCATCCTAAAATCATGATATATTAGCAATTCATAAATCCAAATGAATAATTTTAAAATATTTGGAATAAAAATCATGTATAACATAAATTAATGGACATAAAGACCATAACATAAAAATAAGGTAAACTAATATACAAAAATAATATATATATCCCTTTAAATAAAAATATATACATTAGTATAAATGGTCCAAAATTAATAAGAAACACTGGATGGGATCCTAATATATAAATATATATATGATAGGTATAAAAACTATAATTAAACAAAATAACTCTATCTACCCATATACACATGACATGAGATTTATATTACCTCATCATACTTCATCCCAACCTGAACCATGGTAGAACATGTGACCACCATCTCCAAGATGAGCCTTCCCTTTACTTATCTCAATCAAAACGAGGTATACAAACTCTTATAGGGTGTTTGTAGGGTGTGTGAAATAACATTACCAATATGACATACCAATAATCTCTAACAAAAATAGATAAGAGAAACAATGGAATTATAGTTTAAAATATGTTATATAAATGTAATCTTTTTTATTATAATTTCAACAAGTAATGACGATTTGTTGCATTAAAATAAATTATATTTAAAATATATTACATTAGTCTAATAAATTGGTGAAAGAATTTAAAATAAAAAATATGTATAATGTACCAATATATCAATATAGTAAATATTAAGGGAACTATTCCCAGGAAACATAGGTGTTGTACCAATATATCAAGATATTTGAATTATTCCCAAGGAAATTTATCTTCATATAGTTTTTTGTGTATATAAATGAACTAATAGGATAATCCATTGTACCTAGATTACCATGAACTAGTGTTGGACCATGGAATGCATGACAAAAAATATTAACTAATAAGATAAATTCATTAATATTAGTATGTTATATATCCTATTTCCCCAAATTTACTGTTGGATCCCCATAAGAAACATGGTTATTTCTAAGATTCAAAATGATTCATTAATAAAACAAAAACACATTCTATAAAAAGTTATTATAGTTCATCTAAACCATATTCCATAAACGATCCATATATTACATAAAACTCTTCTGAATAGATGTATTTTCAATGAGAAACTCATTATACATATTCAAAACACCTCAAAAAACATAGAAATTTCACAAAAACCCACATAGGAAACCCATAATTATTCAAGTATAACCATTTATATAATAAATAATTAATCATACTAAAGTAAATCATTACATTATTTCCATAAATAACCTTGAGTTCACTTAAAAATTAAAATCCAACAAAATACAAATTTTCCCATTTTTAAATCAATTTTGTAACAAAACTAAAAGACATATAGAAGTTAAAATAGCCCACATTATATTTCACACCTTATCATTATACAAAAATCGTGTATTAAAATATTAAAAAAAATCATGGTTCACTAAATATATTAAGGCACATAGACCCACATAACTTTGATCAATGAAATATTTGATGGATCTGGTTATTAAATTGTATTGGAAGATGTATGGCCTGATATAATTAATTAGAATTTATAACACATAAAACCCCCAAACACTAACATGTATTAATGTGATACCTGTCCCACCATACCCAATAGGTTAAAAAAGAAAAACTAAACATGCATGAAAACTAAGATATAAGTTGAAAGAAAACATGTTCCTTATCATTGTTGAAGAATATTAATGAAACATTCATGAAAATGTATGGGAGAAGGTATTAGATAAAGGGGAAGGAAACTAAATGTACTAGAAGGTTTGAATAGGGGGAAGAGATGGATATAAGTGTTCTAATACAGTATTAGTAGTGTTAAAATTTTATAAATTTTTAATATTGTAAAATTTTAGGTTTTAGATGCATTGTTTACGAAACAGTACTTCTAAAATATGTTTCACCCCCTTCCATGATTTTTCTTTTATGGTTAGTAATATCAATTCACTAATAATGTGACATGAATCATCACCCATTTCATATAAATATTTTATGAGATATAACATGAAAATAAAAATATTTTCAAAAATAAATATTAAATTAATTCCATACCTGAAAATGATATAATTGGTGTCATAATTCTCCAACAATGTCACTTTATGTCCATGAAATAGTTACATAATCATCAAAACTTGTAATTGGATGGGTTTTCTTACCATAATATGAGATTCTTGGCCCCATGTCTCACAAGAGTTATTGTAACACCCCAGGTAAATAAAGAATATGACATTTTTATATTTATCCATATTTTTGAATAAAATATTAATATTACTTTAAAGTTAATGCTATGCTCGATGGAGTACCCAATATGCAACAACAAGTTTCTTTGAAATCTTACGTTGCACTCTAATAGTAAAATAATATTATTTTAAATGGTAGTTAATGCCTAGCCATTGTAATGGCGGTAATGAACAGAACTAACTACAAAATGATTATATTTGTTTGTAAAATATTTTTACTTTTTTCAATAAATGTTAGAGGATTAAAATTGAAAATGAATCCAGTTTTTAAGCCTAAACATTCCAATATTCTTTTAAAGGTCGATTAACCGCCTTTTAATGATGAAACTCTTTTAAATCCACTTTTTGACAATTTTATAAGCTATATTTTTCAAAATAAACATATTATTTGTGATTGGGACATTGAAATTTACCTTGGGTTAATTTTTGGTATTTTTCTGACAATGTTCATTTTTCAATGAATAGTGAAAAATACTGCATTTTACATCAAAACTGCTTTTTCATATAATTTAATTATATGGTTATATTATCTTTTTAATTTTTTTAAAGTGTAATTAAAATATATTTTTACCATGTAATTCAATGATGGTCATTGGGATTAATTTCACTTTGGAATTAGGCATAAACAAGTGCCAAACTTTTCATAAATATTATTTCTAAAAAACCCACTATTTGTTTTGACAACGGGAAGTTTTTTTAAATTAATTATTTCAATTTATGTGTTTGTAATTTGGTAAAATGGATTAAATATTTGGAATCTGAAGGTCCAAATTATGCAATTAAGACTCTTGTTTTTGGACATTATAAATAGTAACGACGGTAATTATCTTTAATTATCTTGATTAATGAGTAATCTGGTAGTTAAAGATAATAAGATAATTTCATAATAATAAAAAAATGACCACAAAATTTGTCCTAATTCTACTGGTTGTCTCATGGCCGACCATGGGATTCCTTTTTCCAAACTTGGGGGCCCCATGGAATCACTTTTGTGAGAAAGTGACTTTTTATCTTTTTATTTTTAAAGAATGTTAACTGTAACAAAGAATGTATCACCTAAGTAAAATATTTTTAATTTTGTCTACATAAATGATAATTTGGACTATAAATATTCACTGGAAATATAAAAATATTTCCTACATCATAATATTTTTTTAGAATTTTTAGACATTAAATAAAGTAAATTATTTATGACATCATGATGGTGCAGCGATGACCTCATTATTTAACGATTTAAATAAAATGGAAATATAATGTAAGATCGAAGACCTAAACATGTCCAAAACCTATTGTATGGGTTTATTTCGAACCCTTATCACCTTATCCTCGAAACACATCAATGTGGGACCATTAAAATCCGAAACTCATTTGAAAATAAAGTTACATTTTATACCTTTCCAAGAGTGCCCCTCCTCTCCTCTTATTAAAGGCCCCCACCACTACCTCCTTACCTACACTTCCAAAGCCTTTGGATCGGCCAAACCCTACCCATTTTGTCTCCCCACATCCCTCTATAACTCCTTGAATCCTCACATTGGGCATAAGTCTTCCCAAGGAAGCCTTTGAGCTCAAACCAAAAGGAGTTACCCGATTTTAAGGTAATGTCTTCACTTGAGACCTTTTGTTTTATTTTGCTTCTCCAACCCCCTAACCTCTTTTTATTCATTATTTTGTAACAACTCCAGTATTTTCAATATACTAGGATGTTTTTATAATAAGTATTTGAGCTACACTTACACACACCTTCGTCTAATGGTTAAAGAACATACTATTTCTATGGTTGGCGATTTTCTGCCTCATGAAACGATGATTGTTCAATATTCTTTTAACACCTTTAAAGGTGGCCATTATGATGTCACTACATTTTATATATGATATATATGGTATTTATGTTTACTTTATTCTTATGTATTTTATATTTAAACCATAACTTTATTCTTTTCATGTTGTGTAAATGTGATAATTTCATATGAGGAAGTGCGGACTACCGCCCCCTCAAGTGATGTGATTCGTACATGCAATACATGGAATGTATAAAGAATGAAATTAATGAACATATGTGACCTATATAACATATATATTATACTGTAATTATAATATATATATATATATATATATAATTTATTTTTAATTCCATTAATATGAAAAAGAAAAAAAATGAAAGTAGCGTTCATGCGTACGTACAGCCTACCGTCTCCATGAGCGGTGCTTTTTGTTTTTATCTCCAAATGATATGGAATAGTATAAAATGAATATTTTCTGGATATATATTATATATATGATATATACATCATGATTATAACTCTGGATATAATGGATACATGAACAACTTGTAATTATAAAGAGCATATTTTGACTCAAGTACCAATGATCGTTTAAACGACCGTTATTAACTAAAATAATTACATAGTGTTCATGACACGGTAATAAGTGATATAAAAGGAATAATGAACTTGAAAAAGGTTCTTAAGGAATTATAAATTAACTCATGTTTATTATTCAGGAGATTAAAGAACGATTGAGTCAAGTCGGACCCGAGGTAAGGGATCCTACCTCTCTCTTTCTTTGCAAGTACTCTCTTTTATGTCATTTATTTTATGCTCCATGTTCTTATGTTGGAGGATGTTCTTTTATTTTCACCTTTCTGTAATTTTTATGTGATGAGAGACCCTATTTGATCTCATCAATCCATTTTTGGAAGCTTTATGTGGCGCTGTTAGGCTGCCGAATTTTCATAAGGGGATTTTCATCTCACTTTTTGTTCTCGTGAGATCCATACTACATTGGCCAATATTTCCTTTTTGTGTGGTGTAAGTACTGCCCATTATTTTACTATTAGTATAACATACTCTCATTTATGGGTATTTACATCTTCATTGTATGACCCTTCTTTCATGGGGTGTACGTTTTGAAAGTTGCCCAAATCGGTAAGGGAACCTTTCACCCTCCTCTTTTTAAAAGACATCTCTTGTTATGTATTTTAATTTACATATTTTTATGTTGGGATATGTTCTTTTATATCCTTATTGATGTAAATTTTATGTCCAAGTGATTATATTCCCTTTTTATCTCTCATCAACTCATTTTTTGAA
The DNA here is from genome assembly GCA_963277665.1 of Viscum album. Classification (NCBI taxonomy): domain Eukaryota; kingdom Viridiplantae; phylum Streptophyta; class Magnoliopsida; order Santalales; family Viscaceae; genus Viscum; species Viscum album. Next base: position 1,463,908,116 of record OY728135.1, on the reverse strand, counting down.
TTTTGAACTGATGTCGTTAGGCTGTCAAATTTTACCAAGGGAACTTTTTAACCCAATTTCGATTTCTTTGGGTTCAACATGTAGTTATTTAATATGTCATCTTTTGAATATGTGTGAATGACCTTTTATTGTTTTACACTTAATATCCACTTATATTGGGTGTATTTATATTTTTCACACAAAATTTTGAGATTGAATTATCCTTAATTTAAGGATACCTTCTTTATAAGGGAATTCATCACATTTGACATTTCTATTGAGTCTTCATTGTTGTTACACACCAATTCACTCTTATATGGTGTATATACTGTCCTTTGGAATATTATATCATGAATCCATTTATTCTCATGATATTATAAAATTCTGAGTAAATGTTATTCCTCAATTATTCTATTCAAGTGTCTCTAATTTTGGTAGAACCCCCTTTAACCAAAATATCGCTTTAAATGTTTTAATTATTTGTTCTTATTAATATCCATTTTTTCAAAATGGTTTTAAGGATTTATTTATATGGATATTAATGGTTTAAAATTTTAAAAATATTCAAGGTGGTATGGGACACTTTGATTCAAAAATGTCTTTATTAAATGTTTAAAATGGTTTTGGAAATGGTTTCTTTTTGAATGGATTCATTATTTCAATATACTAAAATGTTATATTGTGATTGAAATGTGGAAATGTTATGTTTCCTTTATTCATGTTTTATGTGATACATTTATGTTATGGTTCTTGGGCATTGTTAGGGAAACGGGTGGTTCCATGATAAACTAAGGGCGGGTGAGCCCGATATAGCTCTCCAATGCATTTGGTAACACGAAGGAGTGAAACGTTAAGGTTTCTCCAAAGAGATTTAGGGAATATACTATGGTGGGTATTCCAAACATAACCAAGATGGTTACTCCCTACGTAAGAATGTTATGAATGCCTCAAGTTACCTTTTATGTCTTATGATTTCTATGATTTATTCATGATTTGATGAGGTATGTTAAAGTGCCTATGTTTTATGGGTAAAGTATGATTTAATTCTTATGTATATATGAACTCATGTTTCCTTTCCATATTTTTTTATATAACCCTTACTGAGCTTTTTATGCTCATCCCAAGTTTTTTTGAAATGTTTTTCACATGTCAAGTGAAAGGTACATGATATGATGATAGTGTCAAGGAAGTGTCAAGAAAGAATCCATGCTTTATTTTTTTTAAATATGTTTCCGTTAATGGGAAAAAAATGAATACTATCTTATATGTAACCACTTTGTTTAAATGTGGAATGTAATGAAAGTTTTATGATCTAACTCTCTAGAACTCTAAACCTGAAAAGATCCTCAATGTGTAATCTTGTAATAACTCATGATTAAGTAAGGTTTAAGGCTGGGGCCTTATAGTTGGTATCAAAGGTCGGTTTAGATAACTTTAGAGGTTAGGGTATTCTTTAAGCATAAGTGACATTACCATAATGGTTAGGATTTTAGAAAGAGTCCTAGTTTTATATAAAGTGAATGAGTAAGTATATCTTAGTGTTTATCTTCCTCATTAGTACATGATGGTTTTGTTGATATACTCACACTAACCTTTTTGGTTTTAGTAAATGGCTGGATCTAGCAGGCACCAAAGTAACAGTGGATGTGAAGGAAACTGTGATAGTTTTTTGAGCAAGCAACTGAATGATATGGGAGCGGTAATGAGAACTCTTGTGATTATCCTCAACCAACTATCTGGAGTCATGATTTACCACCAAAACCATGGTGAATTCTCTAATGCATCATATATGCGAGAAACAAATCCCTACGGAACTAGAGGTAATAATCATAAAGGTAAGTGTGTTCAAAAACTTATGTGTCAAAAATGCGGAAATAAACACCTAGGAAAATATTTCAAAGGGACATAAATATGCTATAGATGTGGAAATGAAGGTCATAAAGCAAGAACCTACCATGGAAAAAAGGAATCATCCAGTTGACTCGAGGAAAGGGAAAGAAGTTCTTTCTAAGGGATCAATTGAATGTTTTAAATGTGGTGTGCATGGTCGTTATGAAAACACATGTCTGATGAAGAAGTTTCGTGAATGGGATCACCAAGATCGTACAAATGTTTGTTTACCAATACCTAATGCCATTCTGATTGAGGATGAAGAAACTGAAAATGACCAATCAAAGGTATGGATTATTTCATGACTATTGTTTTCCTATTTTGGAATCTTAGGATATGATTCATGGTTTTGTTTTTAGGAAAGAAGTATTTCAGAATAAGTTGTAAATGAATGGTTAATGGATCATGAAGAATTTTGAATGAGTAAGATGTCAACATATAAGGGCTTTAAGAGTTATGGTGAAATTCTTAAGAGTATTAAGTCTCTTTTGATGATGGGGTTACATTAGAAGACTTTTTATATTATGTGTAACCCTAATGCTTAATATATGAAAATTTTATTCAAGGAATAGTTATCTGTTCTTTTGTGTACATAGTTATAAAGAACCATTTGGGTTTATATGATCCTTACTTTTGAGATAATTATGGGTTACTATATGTTATGATGGAAGTGAAAGGCATGAGATAAAATTGAGGTTAAATTAGGTTATGGTTATTTTTTATGATTTTATCTCTTTTTGGGGAATGATTTTAGAATTATATAGCTTTGAAAAAAGGACAACACGCAGACTGTGTGACAACCCATCGCGTTAGACAAAGCTGCGGGAATCGAACCCACAACCAAAGTGCGACTGGTATTTATCGCCTTCCACTGGACTACGTGAAGTCCCTAGTTAGTTTGACTAATTATTTTTAGTTATATGATATTAGGAATCATGAGTAAGTTTATTTTGGGTTATCTATGGAAATGATTAACCTATCATGGAGGATATGTGATTAGGTTAATTACTTTTCAATACGAGACTTTAAGAGAAACTGGTGTTATTTGAAGATAAAAGTAAATTTGTACCTTGGAAGACTGTGTGATTAAATCCTTAAAATATTTGGGTTTCAATCTTAGTTTGGTTTACTTTGAATCATTTTATGGATAAATTGTTTATCAAATGGTCCTCGTTGAACCTTGGGTTTTGTTGGAGAAATTTTGGAGATTAAGAATTGATTTTCTTTTTATAACAGGTTATCCTTTTCTGGATTATCTGATCTTGTAATAACCTTTTTGGTTTTGGTTTTGGTTAAAGTCTAAAGACATGGGAAATATATAGTTCTCTTTTGTGGATTAGGTGATTCTCTAGAAGTTGATTATAGTACTCTTAATGCGAACAAGTCTTCCTAAATACTCGTCTTTTGGAGAAAATATGAGTTTTTGTAAGGAATATAATAAAAGTTGAAAGTCAACATGATAAGTGATTATATTTCCTTATGAACAAATTCCTCAATAAAAAGTAACTTAAAACAAAAATGTTGTCTATTAACTTTTCCTACGGAGGAATCGAATACCGTTTAACCCATCACCAGTTTGTGATTTTCTTGTGGTTAACTTTCTCCTATACATGTTTACTATAACTCTCCATCAGAACATGACCCTTTGTTTTTTCCTCCATGTCCATATTTTCATACTTGGAATCCTAGTATGGGTTAACTCGGGTGACCTCTGTACTTCTCTTTCATTATTTTAAAGTGATTGTTTTACCGACTCTTTTTCCGATGTGGGACTTTCAATGGAGTTTCCATGCCCAATTTTGAAATTGCGAGGACGCAATTCCCAAAAAGGGGGGAAGGATGTAACACCCCATGTAAATAAAGAATATGAAATTTTTATATTTATCCATATTTTTGAATAAAATATTAATATTACTTTAAAGTGAATGCTATGCTCGATGGCGTACCCAATATGCAACAATAAGTTTCTTTGAAATCTTACGTTGCACTCTAATAGTAAAATAATATTATTTTAAATGGTAGTTAACGCCTAGCCGTTGTAATGGCGGGAATGAACAGAAATTACTAAAAAATGATTATATATGTTTGTCAAATATTTTTACTTTTTTTCAATAAATGTTAAGGGATTAAAAATGCAAATGAATCCAGGTTTTAAGCGTAAACATTCCAATATTCTTTAAAAGGTCGATTAACCGCCTTTTAATGGCGAACCTCTTTTAAATCCACTTTTTGAAAATTTTATAAGATTTATTTTTTAAAATAAACATATTATTTATGATTGGGACATTGAAATTTACCTTGGGTTAATTTTTGGTATTTTTCTGACAATGTTCATTTTTCAATGAATAGTGAAAAATACTGCATTTTACATCAAAACTGCTTTTTCATATAATTTAATTATATGGTTATATTATCTTTTTAATTTGTTTTAAAGTGTAATTAGAATATATTTTTACCATGTAATTCAATTATGGTCATTGGGATTAATTTCACTTTGGAATTAGGCATAAACAAGTGCCAAACTTTTCATAAATATTGTTTCTAAAAAACCCGCTATTTGTTTTCACAACGGGAAGTTTTTTTAAATTAATTATTGCAATTTATGTGTTTTGAATTTGGTAAAATGGATTACATATTTGGAATCAGAAGTTACAAATTATAAAATTAAGACTCTTTTGTTTTTGGACATTATGAATAGTAACGACGGTAATTATCTTTAATTATCTTGATTAATGAGTAATCGGGTAGTTAAAGATAATAAGATAATATCATAATAATAAAAAATGCCCACAAAATGTGTCCTAAGGCTACTGGTTGTCTCATGGCCGACCATGGGATGCCTTGTGCCAAACATGGGGGACCCATGGAATCACTTTTGTGAGAAAGTGACTTTTTATCTTTTAATTTTTAAAGAATGTTAAATGTAAAAAAGAATGTATCACCTAAGTAAAATATTTTTAATTTTTTCTATATAAATGATCATTTAGACTATAAATATTCATTGGAAATATAAAAATATTTCCTACATCATAATATTTTTTTATAATTTTTAGACATTAAATAAATTAAATTATGTATGACATCATGATGATGAAGCGATGACCTCATTATTTAACGATTTAAATAAAATGGAAAGATAATATAAAATATAAGACCTAAAGATGTCCAAAACCTATTGAATGGGTGTATTTAGAACCCTTATCACCTTATCCTCGAAACACATCAATGTGGGACCACTAAAATCGGAAACTCATTTGAAAATAAAGTTACATTTTATACCTTTCCAAGAGTGCCCCTTCTCTCCTCTTATAAAAGGCTCACACCCCTACCTCCTTACCCACACTTCCAAAGCCTTTGTCTCAGCCAACCCCTGCCCATTTTTTCTCCCGACATCCCTCTATAACTCCTTGAATCCTAAAATTGGGCAGAAGTCTTCCCAAGGAAGCCTTTGAGCTCAAACCAAAGGGAGTTACCCGATTTTAAGGTAATGTCTTCACTTGAGTCATTTTATTTTATTTTTCTTCTCCAACCCCCTAAACTCTTTTTATTCATTTCTTTTGTAACAACTACAGTATATTCAATATAATTGGATATTTTTATAAGAATTATTCTAGCTACACTTACACACACCTTCATCTAATGGTTAAAGAACATACTGTTTCTGTTGTTGGCGATTTTCTGCCTCACGAAACGATGATTGTTCAATATTCTTTTAACACCTTTAAAGGTGGACATTATGATGTCACTATATTTTATATATGATATATATGGTATTAATGTTTACTTTATGCTTCTTTATTTTATATTTAAACCATAACTTTATTCTTTTCATGTTGTGTAAATGCGATAATTTCATATGAGAAAGTGCAGACTACCGCCCCCTCAAGTGATTGATTCGTACATGCAATACATGGAATGTATAAAGAATGAAATTAATGAAAATATGTGACCTATATAACATATATATTATACTGTAATTATAATATATATATATGTATGTATATCATTTATTTTTAATTCCATTAATATGAAAAAGAAAAAAAATGAAAGCAGCGTTCATGCGTACATACGGCCTACCGTCTCCATTAACGGTGCTTTTCAGTTTTATCTCCAAATGATATCGAATAGTATAAAATGAATATGTACTAGATATATATGATATATACGATATATACATCATGATTATAACTCTAGATATAATGGATACATGAACAACTTGTAATTATAAAGAGAATATTTTGACTCAAGTACCAATGATCGTTTAAACGACCGTTATTAACTAAAATAATTACATAGTGTTCATGAAATGGTAATAAGTGATATAAAAGGAATAATGAACTTGAAAAAGGTTCTTAAGGAAGTAGAAATTAACTCAAGTTTATTATTCAGGAGATTAAAGAATGATTGAGTCAAGTCGGACCCGAGGTAAGGGATCCTACATCTCTCTTTCTTTGCAAGTACTCTCTTTTATGTAATTTATTTTATGATCCATGTTCTTATGTTGGAGGAGGTTCTTTTATGTTCCTCTTTATGTAATTTTTATGTGATTAGAGACCCTATTTGATCTCATCAATCCATTTTTGGAAGTTTTATGTGGCGTCGTTAGGCTGCCGAATTTTCATAAGGGGATTTTCATCTCACTTTTTGTTCCCGTGAGATCCATGCTACATTGGAAACTATTTCCTTTTTGTGTGGTGTAAGTACTGCACATTATTTTACTATTAGTATAATATACTCTCATTTATTGTTAGTTACATCTTTATTGTATGACCCTTCTTTCATGGGGTGTACGTTTTGAAAGTTTCCCAAATCGGTAAGGGAACCTTTCACCCTCCTCTTTTTAAAAGACATCTCTTGTTATGTCTTTTAATTTACATCTTTTTATGTTGGGATATGTTATTTTATATACTTATTGATGTAAATTTTATGTCCAAGTGATGAGATTCCGTTTTTATCTCTCATAAAATCATTTTCTGAATTTTGAAGTGATGCCGTTAGGCTGTCGAATTTTACCAAGGGAACTTTTTAACCCAATTTCGATTTATTTGGGTTCAATATGTAGTTATTGAATATGTCATATTTTGAATATGTGTGAATGACCTTTTATTGTTTTACACTTAATATCCACTTATATTGGGTGTATTTATATTTTTCACACATAATTTTGAGATTGAATTATCCTTAATTTAAGGATACCATCTTTATAAGGGAATTCATCACATTTGACATTTCTATTGAGACTTCATTGTTATTACACACCAATTCACTCTTATATGGTGTATATACTGTCCTTTAGAATATTATATCATGAACTCATTTAATCTCATGATATTATATAGTTATGACTAAATGTTATTCCTCAGTTATTGTATTCAAGTGTCTCTAATTTTGGTAGAACCCCCTTTAACCAAAATATCGCTTTAAATGTTTTAATTATTTGTTCTTATTAATATCCATGTTTTCAAAATGTTTTTAAGGATTTATTTATATGGATATTAATGGTTTAAAATTTTAAAAAGCTTCAAGGTGGTATGGGACACTTTGATTCAAAAATCTCTTTATTAAATGTTTAAAATGGTTTTGGAAATGGTTTATTTTTGAATAGATTCATTATTTCAACATACTAAAATGTTATATTGTGATTAAAATGTGGAAATGTTATGTTTCCTTTATGCATGTTTTATGTGATACGTTTATGTTATGGTTCTTGGTCATTGTTATGGAAATGGGTGGTTACGCGATAAACTAAGGGCGGGTGAGCCCGATATAGCTCTCCAATGCATTGGATAACGCGAAGGAGTGAAACGTTAAGGTTTCTCCGAAGAGAATTAAGGAATATATTGTGGTGGGTATTCCAAACTTAACCAAGAGGGTTACTCCCTACGTAAGAATGTTATTAATGCCTCAAGTTACATTTTATGTCTTATGATTTCTATGATTTATTCATGATTTTATGAGGTATGTTAAAGTGATTATGTTTTATGGGTAAAGTATGATTTCATTCCTATGTATATATGAACTCATGTTTCCTTTCCATATTTTTTTTATATAACCCTTACTGAGATTTTTATGCTCATCCCAAGTTTTTTTGAAATGTTTTTCACAGGTCAGGGAAAGGTATATGATATGATGATAGTGTCAAAGAAGTGTCAATAAAGAATCCATGCTTTATTTTCTTTAAATATGTTTCCATTAATGGGAAAAAAATGAATACTATATTTTATGTAACCACTTTGTTTAAATGTGGAATGTAATGAAAGTTTTATGATCTAACTCTCTAGAACTCTAAACCTGAAAAGATCCTCAATGTGTAATCTTTTAATAACTCAAGATTAAGTAAGTTTTAAGGCTGGGGCCTTATAGTTATACTTATTCCACCACACTACTGAGACTAATTGAATCAACATGTTGCACATTGTTTTGGAATTTAATGACCCATACAAGTAGATTGTGTACTGATATACACAGATCTAACTCTATCTATTTAAAAATTTAACATTGAAGAGGTAAAAAATGGTATTTATTTAATTTACATACATGGAAAATGTTTTGAAAAAATTTCATTTGAGGAGAAAATGTAAACCGGTATGCAATATTTGGAAAAATTTATTAATTTTGAATAGCCCCTCCAATATTTTCATTAGCTTTCCCAATCATCCAAACCTTGTTTTTCCGTATGAGGTGAATAAAAAATCTTTATATACTAATACACTACATTAGTCAGTAGAAATCTTGATGTTACACCCTAATATAGTTAATACTTGTCCATGGGGTTGGAAAAAAGAGATAATAATTCATATTAAATGAATAAAAAGCCTTATAATATAAACATGAAAACAATTATACATCTCTAGGATATGGTATGGAAAAATATAAACCTCATATATAAAATTAAACTAAAAATAATACACTATGAATGCGATAGTAATAAATATACCAAATGTATAACATACACCAAAAAGGGTATACTAGGAAAAGAGAAAATCAATAAATCCCAATATAAATACCAATCTCATACAGTGGTAGCACATGTTATCTGCATCACACTAATAAACATGTAACTGCCCTTGTTTTTTAAAGGAAACACTTTGTTTCATAGTGTACATGATACGCTACATCGAGCTTAAACAAAATAATAAATATAATTATTTAAATGATACCATTATAACCTAACTGTTAGAATGAAGGGAGTGAATTGGATTAACTGAATTATAAAAATATTGTTCAAAAAAATAAATATAATTAATTATTTGGTGACTAATTATTTATAAGTGAAGGTAAAACATTTTTTTAAAGGAAATAATTTTTTTAAAGACTGGTTAAATGAACAGAAGTGTGTTTTATAAAAAAACACAAATTTGGATTGTATTTATGAAAAAAATATGTAATATATTCAATGTAATATGTAAAATTAAACATATATGTTTTCTACATATGATATATTAACAAGTCTTTTTTATGTATAAAAGATGCATTTTTTTAAAAAAATAATGTTTTATTTCCTTTTGATATCGCACCTATCTCTATTCAAGTTTTTTGAAACTTTTATAAACAATCATTGAAAAATATATTATTATTTGAAATATTTACATCAAATTTTTATTTTATTGATTATTTTTGTATTTTCTGATATGTTTCATATTTTTATGAATAGTGAAACAGTACTAAATTTTAATTGAAAATAGCTTTTTCCAACACATAATTTATAGTGTTAAATTATTTTTTTGATTGGTTTTAAAGGAAAATTAAATAAATTATATATCATTTACTTTAATTTAGGTTCTTAGAATTAATTTCATATAAAATCTTGACATAAAAACATTTCAATATTTTCAATATTTTCAATATATAAAAAACCTATCTTCAAATCCTATTTATGAGATAGATTCTTAAATTATTGTTATCCAAATATATGTTTTCAATTTTGAAAAATTGATTTAATATTTCTATCTATAAGCACCAAATTTTATAAATAGTTCAATTTTATTTTTAGATAATATGAATAGAAATTTTAGTAATTAGTATTATGGTGTTTAAATTTAAATATGGTAATTAATGGTAAAAATAATATATTAAATATTATAAAATTATCCTTAAACAAGTCCTAATTTTTCTTGTATGACTAATTTTTGACCAAAATTATCCTTGGGATGATTTTATATTCTCTTAGAGCAACTTTTATTACATTAATCCTTTTATATTAGTTTACTATAAGAAATAAAAATATATAATATGCATGTTTTTAATATGTATTGTATTTTTTATATAAGGTTATTAAAAATATATCATAAACCATAAATAGTTTCTAGATATATAAAATTTTAATCTTTATCATGATAATTTAAAAAAAATTGGGAAAAAATATTTATATTAATCTATTTCATAATTATAAAATAGTAATTATTTAATTAATGGAAATATCAAATAAATGTTATTAAAAAAAATAAAAAAATATAATATTAGATAACCAATTTCTCCAAAAATGTATATATAGACTAAAAATATTAAGAATTTTTTGAAGGTTTGGTTCTAATTTCATTTTATGTATTGATATTTTTTAAAAATTCATGTAATGAATAGTGTCAACAATGACATTAATGATATTTTAAAATATATAATATTTTATTGAAAGATATAAATCTCATAAATATATAAAATTGGGAAAAAGTATTTTTATAATATTTAATATTTCATCGAAGACTCATTTATGGTTTTTCTTGTTTTAGAGTAAATATATTGATTATCAAAGTGTAAAATTACTTGTTGTAACAGTAACATATAAATGGTTTAAATATGGGTTAAAACCAAAAGATAAGGGTAAAAATATGACCTAAAAAGGTAAAAAATTTATTATGTGATATTATTTTGACCCATACTTGTCTTATATTTTGAAATAAAACACTTTTTATCTATTTTGAAATGAAATGTCGTTTATATTAATTTAAAATTTCTTGAGTTTCCAACAGTTCCCTTCACCTCAATTATAAAATAACACCTCCTCCTTCACTTAATCACACCACTTTGATCTTTATAAATTAATAATAACCTACCCATTTCTCTTATTAACATCCTTTTACATGTTTTTGATACATTTTTATTCTATAAAGATAAACCCCATTTCCCATAATAAGTTATCAAAAGTAAGTTCATCGAAGAAGATGTTATCATTTTTACCAACTCCTTCCAGTTAATTTTTTCTTATACTTACTCTCTATGTTTTTTTTCCATTATAATGTACTAAAAACATTATAATAAATATTATTAGACGTTAATATTATAATGATTTAGCCATATTTTAAATTTTATCCATCTTAAATACGATACCTCTACGAGTGTGTGCATACGGCTTACTGTCACCATTTCATGGTGTAATATTTTTTAATCCAATTTAATTAGATGGATAAAATGATGGAAATAATGGGAATATATATAAAAATTATTTTATGATATTAAATAATTAAAAATTAATATACCATACACTTTGTTACCCTTTTATCATTTTGGGAATGATATATTCATTGTGTGTGTGTATGGCATACTATCTCCACAATGCGATGTGATTCATATTCCATGTTATACATACAAGAATGACAATAAAAATTTATATGATGAATAAATATGTTATTTATGAACATAAATTAGTTATTTATATGAAATAAATATATCTTATTCATAATAATATGGAATTACATGTCCAGACATGCATAGGAAAATGTAGCAGCTAACACCAAAAATAAGGGTAAAAATAAAATATTATCAGCAAGACGATATAAGAGGATCATATATGATATAATAAATATGGTTATGTTTATGTTATAAGTTAATTACATTGTTTAAATCATTTTATTGTAGGTTAAATAATAATTAACTGATTAAATGTTCAAGGTAATAGTTTTATTGCGATTACATTTTTATTTCGGATTGTTTTTGTTTAAGCCTCCACTAGGGAACATTTTTCTCCCATCACTATGTTTTCCAAAAAAATAAAAAAAATCACAATTGTACTAATAATGTATCATATCATTTTAAAAAATTTATACTTATTAAATAAAGTTTTTAAAAGACTCTTTTTTCTATTTTCCAAATGAGGTACTTTATTAATATTTTGATAAAATATTGAAGGATTGTTCATTTTAATTTCTCTTATAGGATCGGATTTTTCCACCATCATAATGCCTTGATGTATTAAATCATCTTTTTTAAGTTTAAATTGTTAATTAAATTAATCTGTATTCTTTTAAAATTGGATGGAGTTTTGATAAATGATTTCAATATAATAGAAGAGTTTATTTCTCTCAAAAACATTAATGATTTTATAAAATTGTTTTCTTCTATGTCAACAAACTTTGTTGGATTTTATGAATCATTGAGGTTGATCTACAATGATATCATCTACAACATTTTGTTAAATTATTTATGATCAATTTCACTATGGATGTTCTATTTTGATTACATTGACCATATTACTCAAGAATATTTTGTGATTATGTTTACTATTTGGGGAATGTTATTTACATTTCATATGTCTATGTTGTTTATGATTGTCCTTATTCATATGAGTAATGGGATTGAAATAGTTTGTGATGGGAGGGGCCCCGTATATCCCCCTTATGCATGCTAGGTCTCTTGTGAGAAACAAGATTGGGATTTCACCAAGGACATACCCGTTTAATTTCAGATATATTGGATGAGGTTTCGATGGTATATTTTATATTTCCACTATTATCCATCCCATCATTATGAGATTAATTATTTAATTACATGTTATTATTCAGTTTTTAGAATTTTTATGGATATGTTTTTCTTTATATCGTGGGATTTTTTTAAATGGAATTATTTGATCACATTTTATATTAACTATATTATTCATAAGTTTTATCTTAAATTGAATGTGTTTTTGTAATTTACCAATCCATAATGTTTCTTTTCTTGCTTCATATGTGTGTGTGTGTATATGCCCTTACTGACCATTTGATCTGACCACATTATTTTTTTCATCTTTTGCAGTACTCAAAGATGTACATTATTATTTACATGAAGGGATAATCAAGAATAATAATGAAGTTCTTGAAGAAATTATTTTATTTTATTTTATAATTTTAATTTTAATGTCTAACTCATGTATGTATTATGTGTTATTGACCTACTTAATAGTTTGTTCCTTTAATATGGGATTCCTTCTAAAATATTTCAATGTAACAAAGTTACCACCGACTCTTAGCTACTGGGGTTGTGGTCCTTACATTTGGTATCAAGGGATGTTTAATAGAAAACTTTTGAAATACATATATGAAAATATTTATTAGAGAAAAAAACCCTACGATAGAATTTGAAAATATATCCAAACAATCTATGCTTATGATTTAGATATTATTCATACCAAAATTTCCAATTTAGGTAATGTGATTCACTAGTTTTTAGATTTTGCATTATTTTTCCTAATGTTATAATATAATCTAGTTTATTACATTATTAAGAAATGACACCAACCTATTAGAATGGGATCTATATCAACAAACATAATCCATGTAGAGATTTTACTCCTGGGTAATATAATAATTTTTTATCTTGATATGCCATTAATGCGGAATAACATATAACTATACCGTGATAAATGACTCAAGTTATAAGCAATATACTTACTCACATGGATAATCCTGATCAAAAACATAGGAGAACAATGTTAGAACACTTTATGGTACATCAACATCAATCATTCAATGGTACTAAAAATCCATTTGTGGTTGAGAAATGGATAAGTTCTTCTGAAAAGATATTTATATATTTGGGTAGTAATGAAATGGATGACATTATCATGGATGTTTTTCATCTCTCTAGAAATGAGGATCAATGGTGTTAAAAGAATCAAAAGACTAAGGAGGATAAAGAAATATAAAACATGAAATGGAATGATTTTAAAGAAAATTTATTGAAAAAATAATTCCCTCGTGAACATTGAAAAGTAATTCCTATGTCTCATAAAAAAGGTTGATGAGAATGTTTCAATGTGTGAAGCAAACTACACAAGATTAGAAAGAGATTTTGCAGACTATATACATTTCCCAAGGAGTAAAATTTTTCATTTATTTAATGGGATATATCCATTTACCCTAAAGGAATAGGTTTCAAAGACTATCTCATCATATGAATATATAGTCTCAAGTGCTATAAATATAGAGAATGAATTTTATATGTCTTAAAAAATTAAGGGAATGGACTTAAAGAAGATAATGGTGGACCAAGAGATATATAAAAGGGAAAAGAGAAAGGATAATTTTCTTATAAGTGATAATTGTTTAAAGAAACACCCCAATAATTTCCTGAATTGAATTGAAGTTTTTTTATAGGTGTCGAGATAAGGGTAAAAAATATTAAGATTTCAAGGGAGAGACAGATGATTTGAAAGAAAAATTTCTCTACTATAAAAATAACTTCCACTGTAAAAATAAATTCCCAAACCATCATAGGAATATACTTCAGAATAAGATAAGGAATCAAGGTCAAGTTTATGTTATTGATATAACTGAAATTGAATTATTTTTGTGCATGTATTTTTAGATTCAAGAAATATTTAGTATGAAATTATCTTTCTTATAATTATGAAATATATAAGGGTTTTACTATATTACTTCTTCTTTATGAATTAGTTATCATATGTTTAATGGTGTCAATGACCAAGAAAACTAATTTAGTTTCATATTGATATTTTAGGAAAAAAATGTGATTTGGGTAGAGAACCCTTAATATATACATCATGGTGAGATAATAATGAAAATGATAAGATTATGGAATAATATTGGTAACAATGAAAGTGGTTATAGATTTGATTGTTTATGTTATCTTTTTTATGTTTAATGTACATTTGGATTTAAGAAATATACATGCACTTTTATTATTAGAATCATGGATATTTTCATTAATATTTAAATGTGATAAAGGAATTAATATAGTTGGTATATAGAAAAATGATCATAATTATTTTTTTTGTAGAAAATATGATGTTGAGTTGATCTTTGGAAATTTAGTGACCTTCCTTAAAAACAAATTTTTGTATTGGTACAGATGTATTTTGGATTATTATTAAGGATACAACTTATGGAATAGATTATGTTAAAAGTTGGTTATTATTTTATGAGGATAAACTTTGATTTAATATATTAGGAAACCAATGATAACCATTTTGGTTTCAGTATACATTTAAATGCCTAAGGAATGACTCAAGGATATTGTGATTTACAAAATCTTTTCAGGAATTAAAAATTCAGTTTTAACATTCATTTTCAATTGTAAGGGAAGAACTGAAAATATATAGAATCACAACAAAATTATGATACTATAAATAGGACATGTAATGAAATTATGTATGTTATTTTCTGTAAAGTAAATGATTTCATCAACTCTAGGAAAAATATTTTAGAAAAAAAAAATGATAGATATTTATTTTCCATTATAATAAATCTATTATCTTTTAAATGATAAAAATAATGATTTTGTGATTATTACCCTTATAATTACAATTTTCTCATTTTCTCCCAATCATAACATGATTTCTAGTTTCTCTTCTATGTTCTTATTTTTCTACATGGAACCCCAGTATGTGTAATATTGATGACCTTTGTACTTCCCTCTCATTATTTTAATGTGGAAGTTTCATTAATCCTTTCTCTAATGTGGGATTTCTGCAAAGGTATTTTGAACATTCCAACCCCCATTTTTTTATCAAATATTAAAATATAAATGATGAAATTGTTTAAATGGTTGGATAATGTAACATCTTTAATTTTTAAGATTGAATGTTATGTGTGTTATCATATATGATACACCACATCCAGCTAAAAAGAACAACTAAATATTTTTATTTAAATGCTACCATTATAACCTAATTTCTAGATTGGCGGTATTGAAAATTATTTACTGAATTATGAAAATATGTTTTACACATTTGGTTATAATGAATTGTTAGGTGACTATTTATTTATAAATTAAAATTGAACCTTTATTAAAATGAAGTACTTTTCTAAAAAACTTGTTAAATGCCCACATGTGTTTTTTATAAAAAAATGTCAAACATATATTATTATATTAATTTAAAATATATTTAATATAATTAATGTAATATTTAACATTCATATTATAATTTTTATATAAATTATATAATATCAAATCAAATTATTCATATAAAATATTTATTTTTATATAAAATACAGTATTACCTCCTTTTGATGGTGCAAATGTCTTAAATCAAGTTTTTGGCTCTTTTTAAAATATTATTTGAAAAAATCCTATCTAAAATTGGAATATCAAATTTTTGGTTGATTTAATTTCTTGGGTTTTTATGACAAGTTTTTTGTTTTGATAAATATTCAAAAAATACCTAATTTTAAATTAAAATATCTTTTTCATCTATATAATTTATAATGTCCAGTAATATTTTTAATTTTTTTTAATGTAAAATTAGATCAATTTGATATCATATAATCTAATTTAGTTCATTGGAACCAATTTTTCATTTAATTTTAATATAAATGAAATTCAATAATTTGAATGTTTTCACTTTTAAAAAAACTCATCTTCCTGTTCCGTCTAAAAGATTAATTTAATATTATTTTTATCCAATTAGTTATTCTAAATTTAGAGAAAAAGATTCCATATTTTGAATAATATAGTCTAAATATAGTTAATAGTTCCATTTTATTTTTGGACAATATGAAAAAGTAACGTTAGTAATTTTTATTTCCACGGTTAATGGTAAATTGGGTAATTAAGGTTATTTATAATATTAAAAATATTATAAAACTACCATACCATTTTTCTTTATTTTATTAGATAATTGATTTTAGACAAAAATCATCCTTGGGTTGATTTTCTAAGATCTTATATCTACTTGGATGACTTTAATCCTTTTCTAATATTTTATTCTATGAAAAGTCAAATATGTCACCCACATGTTTTTGATAAGTATTATATTTTTAATATTTTCTTATTCAGAATATATATTCAATTAAAAATAGAAATTTGACATAAAATTTCTTTAACATAGTGATGATCACTTATTTTAATATTTTATGGAATAACTATTTAAATTAATTTCTTTCACAATGATGATAGAGAAATTGTTTAATTAATGGATATATCAAATAATAATAATAAAACGGATATAATAAATATAATTTGTGATAATTAATTTCATATAAAAATTTATAGATTTTTTATACATATTAGAAATGTTTTAATAGTTTCTTATGATGTTATCTCGTGTGTTGATATTTTTTAAAAATTCATGTAATGAATTTTGTCAAGATTGACATTAATGATATTAAAAAATAAATAACACTTTATTGAAATGTATAAAATTCATCAAAATAAAAACATAGGAAAAATGATTGTGATCATTTTTTAAATGTCATCCAGGATCCATTTATGGTTCTTTTTCCATTTTATTGTAAATATATTATCCTTAAAAAACTAAAAACACATGTTTTCATGGTACGATTTAAGTAGATTACAGGAGGGCTAAAAAGAAACTGATAAGGGTAATAATGTGACATAATATTGTCTAAAAATTATTGTATTATAATATTTTGACCCATACTAATCATAGATTATAAATAACTCATTTTGTATCATTTTTTTAGTTGAAAGTAATTTATATTAATCTAATATTTTTAGAGTCAACAAGAGTGTCCCTCCCCACAATTATAAAGGGGAACCTCCTCCCTCACTTCCTCACACCACATTGATCCTTCCAGGTCAAAACAAACCTACTCATTTCTTATCACAACATACTTAGACAAGTTTTAGATACCATGTTCTTCCAAAAACCTTCCATGTAACACTTTATAAGTGATCTAAATGATGTCCACCAAATAAGTTGTAATCATTTTTAACAACTCATCCAGGTTCATTTATTCATATATATTTGCATAATGTATTGTTTTCATGATAAAGTTAAAAATATTGTATGAAATAAATAATCAGATTCTATTATGATTATGGGAAATCCATATTAAGCCTTTTATACATCTTAAGATAAATGAAAACACCGGTGGCACATGTGTATGACATACCATCTCCACATAGTTATATAATCTATTTATAATCACCACATTACATGGATAGGTATTTTGATAAAAATAATGGACATAAATGAAAATTATTACATTATATTGATTCTAAATAAATTAATATTCCATCCACTTGTAATGACCCATATTTTTTGCGTATTATTTATAAATATTATATGGATGAAATTAAAAACCAATTGTTGACACGGCGCACAATTCTAAGGATTGTTTTTTTATGAATAAATGTTTGAGATATATTAAAATATTAAATAACATATACAAATAGTATTATTGAAAAAGTATAAGTAAATCAAAAATTGTGCTTAGATCAGAAATTTGAGGGCATAGTTCCATTTAGAATTGCGACATTACCTTAGGAGTGACCTAACAATAGTCAGTATTGGTCAGGTGTGAAAATTAGTTTAAAGCACTTTTAATGAATAAATTAATTTGAATATTCATTTTATTTTCTCTGTTTCATAAACATAGTGATGTAGCGACACATATTCTTTTAATTAAACCTTTAGAAAGGGATCTTTAGTTAGGCTCATAACCTAGCAATTTCCAATAGTATCTAAAGAGAAACCCTAGAGAATTCTCTTGAAGGCAACAATAGAGATTTCGACCGAAGATTGTTCTAGACGGATCTCAACATTAGTAATCAATCATCAATATAGAATGATCCATAACCATATTATATTTTATTATATTTTATTTTCCCCATTATTGGATTCAAATATTAATCCCGACCAACCAATGAATATATTTATCTGTTCTTTGATAATTACAGGTAGGATGGGATATTCGTTGTGGGATTATTTAGGTTTGCTTATTTGAGAATTTATTTTATTTACTAATCATTATTAACTAAATGGATCGATGAAAGAATGAATAATGGACATGGTTTGTTCCTCATATATCTTCCTTTTTTTTATTTTCCCTTTTTTTATAATTGTTCTTCAGTATTCTGTGAGTATAAGAATGAATGATTGTTGTGCCTTCATTTTTAGGAAAAATAACCTTAAATTATATATCAAATATAGGGATGACCTAGCAAAGTTGCTATGGATATAGCGACATACGGATTAGAATAACTCGGCAGAAACTATTCTTTGAGTGGTTTGTATCAAGATGAAACTAAACAAATTTCCAAGTCTTTTGAAGGCATGAAACCCATTGATTTAAAGTTTTAGTGTTGAGAAGAACCTTTATTTGAAGTTTCATGGTGATGGACCACCATAATGTGGTCTAGATCATCATACCAACAATGTGGAGGAACAACCATGCTTTTTGGAAAATCCTATTGAACACAACATGTAACATGGGGTTACATAGTGTGTGGCCCCCACTGAGTAGCAGTTTTTGTTTTAGGATATATTTAAATGTCACAATACATATAGGCCTTTCTTAGAGACTCAACATGTACCTTAACAGACACATGGACCTCAGGTGGAAAACATTGGTTGCCTACATGGTGTGTACTCCCCAACATGACATGGCCAAGACCAAGTACATGTAATACCCCATATTCTAGTACACAAGGAGAGATACACAATTCTTCACCATGTTCTATAATAGGGCCAGGTATAATGACATGCCCTCAATATAAGGATATATTGTGTGACTTATTTTACACATCATGTACCAATCATATAAATCACACAGTTTGGAATGACACGGTCCATTTTACATGAGCAGTACATATGGTCAAGGAACACAACGTGTGACCCTAAAACATATTATACATCATTTTCTACGTCTATTTATCCTATTTTCCTCCATATTTTGTAAATTTTCATTAGGTTTCATTCCCTTATCGCTTCCCTAAAGGTATGTTTGAAGCATTTAATACTCATACAACTATGATCAATTTAGTAGTACTTCCTAGATATAGTTGCTGGAATCTACCGAGAGGTCAGGAGGAGGATACTCATTTCATTCATTATGCCCAAGGTATAGTCCTTGGTATTGACATGACCATATTCACTGAGTGGAAACCCTCTAAATTTATGGTTAATCTAGATGGAGTTGTTGGTATCACCCCATGGCCCTATCTTTGGTCCTCATATATGGTATTGTATTCTCTACAGATACATCAATGTATCTCTCTCATGGAAGTTCATGAAGAGTAGTACATCTCGGATGGACATCATCTGTGCTATTAGACTCAATAGTGTTTTCTACATGATGAGTGCTTCATGGAATATTCATGTTATATTCCCAGTGCCGGTATATAGTGGTAGTGACATACCAATAAACTATGTGTCTTGGATTGATTATATCTTGATATCATTGTTTTCTGTGTTATATAAATATACTTGGGTAGCACGGAATGTATCTTTCCTTTCTGTATTTTTTTGTGGATTCAGGTTTTCCTACTAAGTATTGTTAAACTCACCCATGCACGGGATTTGTCATCACGTTTCAGGTCATGTGCAGATGAGAGAACTTTTGATATAGTCCCATGAAAACTATGATTGGATGGAGCTTTGTGAGATCAAGCAGGCTAAGGTGTGTTCCTACAGCTACAAACAGTAGTCCCAGAACCTTTTGTTTATAGGTTGTACTTGTGGTTTACAAAATTCTATTTGTTGGGCTTGTATTCAAGCCCAGTTTACTTTACTTCACATTACAATCATTTCATACTCTGGTTGGGATATAGTGGTATTCATGAATTTAGTTATTAGTGGTTTTTAAATTTCATAATTTTTTGGGCTTGGATATGTGTGTGTGCATATAGGTACATAGTAAATAACTCCTATGTTATTGATATTCCTACTCAGTTATAGTCATCATCTCCCAAGACCATTGGAGTCTGGATTGGGGAGTCTTAGCATGAGCCCCACTGGTATTGGTCATGACATAGTGGTATCAGAGGTGGTTGGTTCTATATTAGTTCTAGGAGTCATTGGGGTTAGTTTGGGGAAACAGTGTTAAGTGTTTTAAGTTCAACTTTCAGGCTAGAGACTCTAGTGTTGGTACATTGGTCAATTTATATATACACAATCACTCTGATTATCATCTATTTTACTCAGTACAAAAGAACATTGGTTTCAGGGAAAATAATTGTACATGCATCACATATGAATTAGTTGTGGTTATATATCTTTATTGATTCAACTCTCCAGATATACACATTAACTTTGGTACATCTTGTTTTCTTATAGGATTCCCAAGGGAAGAATACCAACTATGATTCAACATTTTTATCAAAAGGATGATCCACTCTATGATAAGGCTTCGATACACGGTCATGTTCCCCAAATGTTACCTATAGGTGGTGCACCAGCCATACCACCACCTATGCAGTCCCATGTGGTACCCATAGTACCAGTCGATGAAGAGAACATGCTAAGAATGTTTCCCTATTTTTTGAGATAGATACCCCTTATGTTATAATTTTATATCGACCATCATGTGGTTAAGAACTCCCTTGAGGCAGTGAACATAGTTATATATCTACTCAAAACCCTAGAAGATCAGATAGTCGTCTAGGTGGTCAAACTTCTACAAGGTTTAGTAGGGTCATTTTGATGTTTCGATACATAGACTCATGATGAGATGACTCTTTAATGGATAGATATTGAATTCATCTTAGAGAATTTCTCAACTATTATGATAATAAATGTGCATATACATGAGTTTCGTAAGCTCTAGCAGGGTATCATGGCAGTGGCTAACTACTAATTGACGTTCACCAACCATTCTAGGAACTCAATGGATATGGTTATAAATAATTACATCAGGGATCAAACCTTAAATCAAGGTCTTTATAGAGACATTTGAGCCTATGTTATCTCTTTTTTCAATCCTACTTATGTTTGTGTGTTTGAGATAGCTTTTGTGGTCAGATGATTCTTGGATGAGCAGAGACAGCCTGTGATATTCATTAGTCGACAATCAGGTGCACATACCTTAGCATCTAAGATACGACGTCAGTCTCCGGGATCCGGATGTGGGAGATTCTTAATAACGTGTTTCCAAGATAAAGGATCTATAGATTGGGGCTGACAGGATGGGTCCAATAATCTTATGGATAGGTGGTACTACTCATGTGAAGACAGGGGACATCACACTTGAGGTTTTCCAACCCATTGTACTGCTGATAGGGATACAGTTGATGGACCACCATAGTAGAGAAAATGATAGGATTGGGTATATCCGTAGGATGGTAGATGAGGCAGACAAGTTATGATAGCAGTAGGAGATGGTCTATGATTCAACTTTCTACCACCACCACCCCCAGGTAGTCTATGACAGGCTCCAGGATCAATGGGAAAAGGGAGGGGACAACTTCATGTGGTCGAGACTTAAGAACCAGTGTCTCTGGGAATGATTCAATGTATGAACTATGTCTTTTCTACTTCTGTTTCAGTGTTGATAGACACAAGTTATAGTAATTCCTTTCTTGACGCATATGTTTTTCGAGACCTATAAGTTCTGATTGAATCATTGACTCGTCTATTATGCTTGTAGACACCTACTATAGATGATTTTGTGATCAAATATTTGTTCTAAAAGTGTGACCTGATCGTTGGAGTCAAGAGTTTTAGTTTAAACCTCTTGGTAATAACATTGATACCTTGAAAAATAATTCTTGGTATGGATTTTTTACCCACAGCCCATGCCCAGATTGACTATTTTAGGTGAAAGATGTGGTGTATTCATATCCATTGAATGAGTTTTTCCATTTTCGGTAAAAAGGAATCTAATGTAGAACATGATGGAATCATGCATAGTAGGGTGTGGTCGATTACTAATTAGTTGTAAAAATCTACCCTCAGTGCATTAGATGTTATGAGAATATAGTTTCTAGATGTGGTCTTGTATTAAGAGGACGTCTTTCCAGAAGTTGTTATAGGATTACATCCCCACTAGGAGATATACTTTTTCATTGATTTACACCACAAGATGGAACTTATATCTACACCAACATATCATATTCCTCCCACATAGATTCATGTGTTTATGATGTATTTGGTGGAATTTCAAACAAAGGGATTTGTGGAACCTAGTGTTTCACCATGGGTGGACCTGGTTTTGTTTTCCCAAATGCAAATCAGATTGTGAGGTTATGTGTGTAATATTAACACCTAAACTCGGAATTTGTGTAGAACATGTATCTACTACCAAGAATAGAAAACCTCATTTGTCATTTGAGAGGGGAATGATAGTACTAGAAGGTTGACCACGGATCAGGATATCAGTAATTTTATGGGATGAGGATATATCGATAATGGATTTTAGATGTCATTACAGTCACAATAATTAGATGGTGTTTCCCATTGTCATGATGAACACCCAAATAGTATTCATGGGACTCAGGAACTGGATCTTCAATCCTTATGTAGATCGTGTAGCGGTAGTCCTCATCGATGAATTCCTTGTGTACTCAGCATATGAGGAGGATCCTGAGAGACACAAAAGGATGGTTATGGACATACTCCAAGGGAACCATCATTATAGGAAAATCATGAAGTTCCAGTTATGGATTAAGGGGGTCCACTATCAGGGACATGTTATCTTAACGGATGGAGTGGTTGGGGTCACAGCCAAGGATGAGGCAGTCTTATCTCGGGAGCCACATAGTAGTGCGATCAAGGGGCATAGATTCCTAGGGATAGAAGAATATTACCAAATATTCATGACAAATTTATCCAGGATATCCACACTAATAACCAATTTGACATGAACGGGGTATACTTTTGTGTGGGATGAGAAGTGTCATTAGGCTTTTAAGGAATTGAGATTGAGTTTGATGAGTGCTCTAATCATGAGATTGATGAAGAGAGTGTTTAATATTTATTGTTATTTGATGCATTAGGAATTGGTCATGGATGTGTCATGTTGTAGAGGAAATATTTTATTTAATATGTTTCATTATAGTTAACACCACATGAGAGTAACTATGTGAACAATGATATACGATCCCGGATCATGGAAATGTATGTTCTCGTTTAAATTTTGGTTTTAATCCCTTTTTTTGGTTATTTATGTGATTACCCATGTCCTAGGGGAGGTTCAAGGGTGTTCTATGGTTTTGGGACACAAATAGTGGAGAAAAGGGAGTTTTCTGGGTAGGCTTGATGGTCTAAGCACGGTTAGTGCTAATAGTACGGACAACCTAGGAAACCGTGAAAAAAGTGTGTGTTGGACAGTGGATTTTGCACGGTTTTCATATGGTTTAGAAAACCATGCGGGTAAACCATGGGATGGTTCCTTTTGAGACATAACCATCCACATGGTCTGCATACAGTTTGGAAAACCGTTCGGGTAAACCATGTGGCTGAGAATCCTTTTAAAAATTGTAATTTTTCCACTCCAGTATTTTTATCCCCAACTCGATATTTCCTCCCATTTCACCCCTATTTAACCTAGGAACTAACAAATCCTCCCAAGGTCTCCAAGAAGTAAATATACCTCATTTATAGGCTTTTTTTGTGATGTTGGTTGCAGATTGAATCTTTAGGTAATTCTACTTCCATCCTTTCTTCTCTTTGGAATTTAGGGTTTGTATCTTCTTCTCCTGTATTTTAGAAGATCTAAAACCCTACTCCTAGGGAGGTTATTTTGTGGAAACATCAAATATTTTATGAAGTTCTATTTAAGGGCTTGATTTAGAGTGTGTTCACCTACGGAATCAAGGTAGGTGGTCTATAAGTTATATCCCATGGTTTATTTGAGGAATTGTGCATATGTGGTTTTGTTAATGGGTCTCTTTTTATGTTTTAACTACCCATGGAATGTTTTGGTAAAATAAATATTAATAAGGTTAATAGAGACCCTCACGATTCCCCTGGGATGCGTTGAGGGTAGTGACACTAATCTAGGGCCACCCATGGGGTGTGTCGACTCCCCCAGGCCTAGGGATTGGGGAATAATAATTGATATTGTTGTGTAATCATGTATAGACCTTGATAAACATGTTGGCATGACGATTAGTGTTGTTTTAGAAGCTATTTGTTTCACCTAGTCTTGTTAATAACCTATATAATATTGGGTAAATATGTGGAAGTGATTACAGATCATAAATTCATGGGGTATGAGCATGGTAATGAATACTAGTTAGTTAAGAATAATGAAAAGGTTGAGTGAGATAGCCACAGTGAATTAATGCACAATGATATAAGCATAATAAAATGGAATTGGGATTAATGAAAAAATGATGTGAAATGTGGTAAATGTATTGATGGTTATGGCATGGTGTTAACTAACATGTTATTGTTATGGTTTACGTTTTCCTTGGGAAATGGTAGTTATGTTGTGTAAATGTTTAATGGAAACATATATGTATAATATGTTCACATTGCATAGTAGTGTGGGGGTATTCACTAAGGTTTTATTCCCATGGTTCGAGTTGGAATGAGGCTCCAAACTCCACCGCTAATGCAGGGGATAAGAATAGGACTGATGCAGTGTTTCCCCTCAGTTGCATCCACCTGGACTGAGGCATCGAGGTGAGGATATGGTTGACATGAGGAAGTTTTTTCTAGTGAGATAGGACAACAGTGAGTTTTTTCCAATGTATGTGATTGTGTACTTTCAGCCAGTGCAACTTGTTGTGTGATGAACCCATGATAAATGTGTTGGAAATTGTAAGCAATGGGAAGTTGGATGAAATTTTAAGTTATGGAAATGGTAATAAATGTTGGTAATAGACCTAAACTAGTTAAGGTCACTTAATATTTTATTTATAATTTCTCATTCATTTCCATTTCTTCATACACAATTGTTTATAATTGATATATTGTAGAAAGTGTTGGTTGTGTCCTGCTGAGTTGTATTCACACCCTACTCAGACCGCCATTGGTTACATGAGCAGAATTCATGTTTATAGGTCAAGAGAAGGGAAAAGGCCCTTGCTAGATAGTTGGGTTGGAACGTGTGTACTTGTAGGAGTACCTAAACATGGTGTCGGGCCATTTTGTGGATTTTTCATTTTGTCTTTATTTTGGGGTTTTCTCACTTTTTCACTTATATCAGGGCATGTAATATTTACTGTTGGGCATGGTTATACCATATTTTTTGAATTTTTTATATATATACTCTTGTATTATTAGTTGTTATTACACTATTTTTTTATCTTCTATTGTGGTTTACTCTGATAAAAAGGGGGTATATTCTCCCTAATTGACTATTTGGACTCATGCTTCTATTCGGTTACCTTTGTCATATAGGGAGGCCAGCTAAAGGTCATGTAACCACCCAACTCGGGGCACTGGTTTAGTGGCTTCTGGGTCGAGGATGTTATATAGTTCTATTAGAGGAGGTATTTGTTCTCCTTCTCTAGAATCATGTTATTTTGGATGGTAGATTAGATTTAGGTTGTGTCGGGCCTTAGTAATGTGCTCATGCTTGGGAGTAGTTATCCCATGGATGAGGGAAACCCCAGGTCACCTAAGGTGGAAATTGTTGGCCCATATTGTGCGATGTTACAATTGAAGATATTTCACCATTGGGTGAGGCACATGTTGTGTGATGTTATTGTTTTATGATATTTGGTTCATGGAATCAATGGCATGCGGTTGTTCATTCTTGCATCATTGTAGGTTCCTAGAAGGATGAGTGGCATGCATCATGGTAGGCACACACAGGTTATATGAGTGAGGTGTGAAAGATAGAAAACACCTTGTAGTTTGATAATTGATAATGGGAAATGCCATAATAAACTAATGAAAGTGGGTGAATATAGAATAATGATAAGTGATGTCTAATGAAATATGTATAATTAAGTATTATTAATGAATAAAAATGTTATTTCTAACATATTGTGAGAAACTTGTGGTGTTATAAATTCATTTACCCAAGTGGACCATGGACACGGAAGGGATGGTTGGGGTGGTGTTTTACGAAATGTTAAGGGTTGTTCTAGCTAGTGAAGACCCTTCTTGTTAGTAAGTTGTGAAACATTATGGTATGTATTATAAACATTGTGTTTGTAAATGCAGAGAAATTCCACCACGATGTTGAGCGCTGGTTGGGAAACAATACATTGTTGCTGAGAAAACTCCTCTAGTGGAAAAGCAAGTTTATGTGGTGATCTAGGAAAGTGGGGAAGAGTAGTTCCTAGAGAACATGGCTCATTTTCTGTAGATGATGGATTAGGACCTAGGGTGGGTCCCCCGAGTATGTTTGAGCTGACCAGAGAGTTTCAACTGCAGCACCCTCTGACCTTTACCAGAGAGAGTGGGCCAGAGGGAGTAGAGTTCTGGATAGAGTGTGTCCCGATTATACGTGATCATTTGGAGACTCCTATTTTTAAGTGAGTGAAGTTGGAAGATTATATGTTGTAGGGCCATAAAAAGAATTGGTAGTACATCCTGGTTCAGACTGAGAAGGTTGAGGGGATGTTGTGGAAGGTTTTCTAAGAAATGTTTCTGGAGAATTTTTACCCCGAGACATTGAGGCAAGAGCGGGATGTAGAGTTTAGGATCTTGAATCAGGGATCGATGTCAGTGATGGAGTATGATTTCCACATCACTGACATGTGATTCTTTGTTCTAGTGTTGGAGGGGGATTTTTAAGTAGTTATGAGGCATTTCTAGAATGGACTAAGCCACGATTTTAGGAATCAGGTGAATATCATTCACCTGATGAGGTTTACAGAGGTATTGGATCTGGCATTGATCTTAGAAGTGAACCTAAAAGGAGTTTCAGGTAGTAGTATTGTCGTGCCAGCTGGGTAGACATGTGGTATAGCTTCCAAGGGCTAGAAGCGTCATTATTGAATCTTGAAACAAGGTAGAAGTGTGCAAGGTGGTCAGAAGAGAGGTTCATCCTCTCAGGGTGGTGATCAGGTGTTCTTCTATCAGTGCAGTAGGCTGGGGCACATGGGTGGTCAGTGTCATTGACCTCTAGTTTAGTGTAGGTCATGTGGAAAATTGGGACATGTACAGAGGTTCTTCAAGAACCCTAAGCATGAGAGAAGGAATTTTGGAGACATACAAATGTCAAGAAGAGTCAAGGGATTAGTTCCTCCATATCAGGAAGGTAGTTGGAGCTCCATGGGCCTTACATGCAGGGTAGTGGATGTGGAACTCTAGGGTATGATCTCCAATGTCATCAGGGTAGTGCAGTACAAGGCACATAAGTTGGAGCCCAGGGTAGATGGGCAGGTCAGCTTAAGTCATTTCAGTCTTCACCTGGTGATGGTGAAGTTGTGACATCAACTATCCTAGGTGCAATCCATGTAGCTTCTACTCTTGTTAGTGCATTATTTGAATCTAGTACCACACACTCTTTTTTTTTATTCTGATATTGTGGTAGCGTTGTGTCTTTATTTGGTGAGTGTGTGCGGAGTTATGTTTATTGACACTTTGTTGGTGGTGTGAAATAAAGATATCAATTAGTGTAAGGGATATGCTCTGGAAGTCGTTGGGTATCAATTCATGTGGGTCTTTTCCATTCACAAGATGTCAGGGTTTCACCTGATTTTGGGTATTAACATGTTGGTGTTGTATTAGGCACACATACACTCTTACAGTAACTTGGTATCATTTAGGTCACTTAAGGGTGACACTTATGTTCATCATGGAGTGTGGGATGATCAGGAAGATTTTTCCGGACCATTTTTTTAGTAGTTGTGTAGGATCACGGCTCATGTATCTTGTCTTGTTCTTGATGATGAAATATGGGAATCGTTTGTCTTTCCTCCAGTAGTGGATCAGTTTCTAGACATGTTTCTTAAAAATTTCACGGGGCTGCCACTGGAGCGGGATGTTTATTTCCCGATTGAGTTGCTTCTGGGAGCAGAGCCAGTTTCTATTCCTCCATATTGAATGACACTAGCAGAACTCTAGGAGTTAAAGGTTAATCTAGGGAAGTTAGAGCATAAGGTGGTCATAAGCCATAGTAAATCTCCTTGGGGATCTCATATTCATTTTTCAAAGAAGGGTGATGTGTTGTTAAGGTTGTGTGTTGATTATCGGAAGTTAAATCAGATGATGGTGAAAAATCGGTACCCTCTTCATTGAATTGGTGACATGTTTGATCATATGAGGGGTGAATTAGTGGTTTCTTGGATTGATATGATACCAGGCTATCACAGGTTGAGGTTAAAGCCTTCTGACATATTGTTGACAACTTTCAGAAGTCGGTACGGGTTGTGTGGGTTTGTGGTTATGCCTTTCATCTTGACCAATGCACCAGTGGTGTTTATTTCTTTAATTAATATAATCATTCATCCTTATATGGATCAGTTTGTGGTTTTCTTTTTTTAAGACATCTTGGTGGACTCAAAAATTCATGACGATTATGCCCAACATCTGCACATTTTTTTAAGTACACTAAAAGTGAACCTGATTTACACCAATCTATCAGAGTGTCAGTTATGGATTGGATAAGTGCATTTCTTGGGTCACATCATCTCTAAGGTAGGTGTGTCGGGGGATCCATATAATTTTTAGGTTGTTGTGTCTTGGTATCATCCCAAGAGTGTCTCATATGTTCAAAGATTTCTAGGTTTTTCCAGTTATTACTGTAGGTTCATCCAGGATTTCTCTCTCTTGGCAGCACTACTATCGGGATTGACCAAGAATGGAATTAGGATTGAATGGTCTGAGTCTATTGGGAATGCCTTTTATGTGTTGAAGAATCAATTGACGACTGCACTGATCTTGTTCTTACCTGATCCAGGTAGGATGTACATTGTATTTTGTAATGCATCTGGTATCGGGCACAGTGCTGTGTTGATGCAAGATGAGTGAGTAATGTTCAATGGGTTGAGGCTATTGAGACCCCAATGAGCAGAATTATCCTTCTCATGATCTTGAGTTGTCTATAGTAGTGTATTATATAAATTTTTGGATGCACTACATGTTAGGGGAAAGGTTCATAGTGTATACCGATCGTAGGAGTCTAAAGTATATCTTTTCCCAGCGGGGTATGAATATTCAGCTATGAATATGGGATGAGTATCTCCAGTCCTTATACATTGAGATGGTTTATTCACTGGGGAAAGGGAATAGTGTTGCTGATTCTATAAGCATAAAGGCTCGGAAATAGGTGTTTCAGGAGTCCATCACTAAGTGGAAGGTGATGGCCTTGTTCGTGGAGATGCACCTGGAGGTGCAGGATGAAAACAGGCAGGTGACTCTTGATTCCATGACATTTGAGTCGATGCTTTTGATTTGAGATAGGGATATTCAGCTCGATGAACATGAATTTTTTCAATGAAGGAAATACTTAAATTTGGGGAGCCACCTTTAGGTTGGGTTGTCAGTGTGGACGAGGTTGTTTGTGTCCATGGTTATGTGGTTGTGTCGGTATTCATGAGGGAAGAGTTTATACATGAGTTCGGTGCATCAAAATGGGAAATGCATCCTAATTTGACCAAGATGTATCGTGGTCTCAGCAGAAAATTTTGGTGGATAGGAATAAAAATGAAAGTTATGGGCTTTGGGGCCTGGTGTGTGGTGCCTTACCTATGAGCAGGTGAAGGCCGAGCATCAATGCCCAGGTGGGTTGTTACATCCATTTCCCATTCCAAAATAGAAGTGGGATGATGTGATGATGGAAGTTTTTGTGTGAATTTTGAGTATTCCTCATAATAATGATGCAATCAAGGTGGTTATTTATCGGTTAATGAAAGAGGATCATTTCTTACTAATTCAAGAGACTTACACTATTGACCAGTCATGTGAGTTTTTTGTTTAGGAAATAATACATTTTCATGGTGTACCACGGAATATTGTTTTTATTGTGATACTCACTTTATATAGTGCTTTTGGAAAGTGTTGTAGAAGGTACTAGGTATACAGGTTCTTTTGAGTACGAATTTCCACCCGCAAATGGATGGACAGTCGAAGAGTACAGTCCAAGTGTTGGAAGATATGTTGAGGTCTTGTGTCTTTGATTTCAGTGGTTCCTGGGAAAATAACCTATCAATTTTTGATTTCTCCTATAACAATAGTCTTTAGTATATGGTTAAGATGGCACCATTTGAGGCTATATATGAGAGACTATTTAGATCTCTACACTGTTGGTTAGAGTTCGTTGAAACCGAGCTGTTTGGACCGAGTCTCGTATTGGAGCCTTCAAAGAAACTTGAGTTGATTCAGAATTAGATGGAAATAGCTCAAAGTATGAATAATTCATAAGCAGATCGGAGACATAAACCCCTTTAGTTTAAGGTGGGTTATATTGTGTTCCTTTGAGTGTCACCATTGTTGGGTCACCAACGGATTCAGAAGGAAGGAAAGTTGGAACCCAGGTATGTTGGGCTATTTGAGATTGTATAGAGGATCAGGCTGGTGGCATACCGATTGGATCTTCCTCGGTGGTATAGCGGGATGCATGATTTCTTTCATGTGTCAGATCTTCAGTGATATCACCCTGACCCAACTCATGTGGTGGATTTTGAGAATGTTGATGTTGAGGATGATTCATACTTTATAGAGCATACAATTTGTTTCATGGATCGTAGTGACAAAGTCATGTTGTGCAAGGTGGTTCCCTTGGTGGGATTACTATAACAGCATGGGATTGTTCATGAAGAAAATTGGGAGCAGGGAATCAGATATGAGGTCTCAATGGCCCGATCACTTTTCCTTGGATGTGTAGTAAATCTTGTTGGCTTAGCTTGAGGACAAGTCGTTATAAGGTGGGGAGGATATAACATCCCAGATCTTAGAAAGGTATGTTCTTGTTTATTTTTTGGTTTGAATCCCTTTTTTCATTAATTAAGTTATTACCCAAGTCCTAGGGGAGGCTCAGGGGTGTTCCGAGGAATTGAGACAAGAAAAGTGGAGAAAATGGGTTTTATGTGTTGGTCTCTCAGTCTACGCGTGGTTAGTTCTAACTATGTGGAAAGCCTAGGAAATTATACAAGAATTAGTTTTTTGGATATTGTCTTCCTCAAGGTTTGTGAATAGTTTCAAAAACCTTGAAGGTAAACCATGTGAGGGGGCCTTTTGGGATAGAATCATTCACACGGTTTGGAAAATAGTGCGGGTAAACCAGGCAGCATATATACCTTTTAAAAATTACAATTTTTCCACTCTAGGATTTTTAACCCCAACACGGGATTTCTTCCAAGTTCACCCCTCTTCAACCTATGAATTAAACAGACCTCTCTAGGGATCTAAGAGATCAATCTACCTAATTTTGAAGGTTTTTTGGTTCCTTTGTTTGCAGATCGAATCTCTAGGTAAGGATAATCCCATCCTTGCTTATCTTTTGAGTATAGGGTTTGTATCTTCTTCTCTGCTCATTTAGAAGTTCTAAAACCATATTCCTTGAGTATTTTTTAGGTATAATCTTAAACTTTTTATTGAAATGTGATCTAAGGGAATGATTTAGAGTTCTTTCACCTATAGAATTGAGGTGGGTGGTTTACCAGTTATTTCCCATGGTTTATTTGTGGAATTGGGCATGTGTGGTTTTATTCATAGGTGTCTCTTGGTTTTTTTAACTAACCATGGCATGTTTTGGTATAATTTTATTAATAAGGTAAATTAATACCCTCATGATCCCCATGGGATGTGTTGAGAATATGACACTAATCTATGGCCACCCATGGGGTGTGACAACTCCCCTGAACCAAGGGATTTGGTAAGAATAAGTGGGATTGTTGTGTAATCATGTAGATCCCTTGATAAACATATTGGGGTAACTATTAGTGTTGGGTTAGAAGATAGGTGGTGCACATAAGCTTTGTAATAACCAAACAGATATTGGGTTAATATATGGAAGTTATTAACAACCATAAATTAATTGGTTATGAGCATCGTAATGAAGCCTATTGAGTTAGGTATAATGAACAAGCCTAGTGATATAGGCATGATGAATGAGTTATTAGTGAGAAAAGTGTAATAAAATGGAATTGGGATAAATGGATAAATTTTTTGAAATGTGGTAAATGTGTTGATGGGTTATGGCATGGTGTTAAATATCATGTTATTTTTATGGTTTACGTTTTCATTGGGAAATGGTAGTGATATTATGTGAATAGTTAATAGAAACAAATATGTATAGAATCTGCACATAGCTTGGTAGTGTGGGGTATTGACTGAGGTTATATGCCCACAAGCTGAGTTGGACTGACGCTCTATACTCAACTCCTAATGCATAGGGTAGGGATAGGAATGATGTTTTATTTCCTTATCGGTTGCATCCTCCCAGACTGAGGCTTCGAGGTGAGGATATGGTTGACATGAGGATGTTGTTCCTAGTGAGATAAGACAACTGTGTGTCATTTATCATGTATCATATAGTGTAATTTTTCTTGTGTAACTTGTTTTGTGATGAACCCATGATAAATGTTTTGGATATGGTATGTAATGGGAAATGGGATGAAATGGTAAGTTATGGAAATGATGATAAATGTTGGTAATGGACCTAAACTATCTATGGGCACTTAATCTTTCCTTTGTTATTTGTCATTCATTTCCCTTTCTACATGATCAATTATTTATACTAGATATTTTATAGTCACCATTGGTGGTGGACTACTAATTTTCACTCACACCATACTCGGGCCGTCATTGGTTACTTGTGAAGACTTCATTTTTGGAGGTTAGGAGAATGGAAAAGGCCCTTGCTAGACAGTTGGGTTTGTACGAGTGTACGTGGAGGATTACCTTGACTTGGTGTCAGACCATTTTTGTGGATTTTGCAGTCTGGCTTCATTTTGGGTTTTCTCACTTTTTCACTTATAGTAGGGAATAGAATATTTACTATTGGTCATGGCTATACCCCATTTGAGGAATGGTTTGATATGCATAATCGTGTATTATTGGTTTTTATTCCGCTATTTTGTTTAGATTCTACTATGGATTTCTCTAATAAAAATGAGGGGTATAGTCTCCCCAATTGACTATTTAGACCCCCACTGCTAGTCAGAAACCTTTGGCATATGGGTAGGTGCACTTAAGGTTATGTAAACACCAAACATTAAGCATCATTTTAGTGCCTTTTGGTTCAGGAATGTTACACATGTTCTTGAGTTAGTTGTGGTAGTCTTCGCATTGAAGATGTAAAGACGATGCCTGATGGGTGAGCAGTTTATCATCTACTTTTATTCCAAGAGTCTCAACTATATAATCTCTTAGATAGATTTTAACTTGAGATAGAGGTGATCTCTATAGTTCCTCTTAGACTATGAATTATAGATATTATATACTCCTTGTAAGGGAACGTGGTGGTAGATTATCTCAGAAGGAGGTCTTGTTCACAGCTAATAAATGAGGCATTGGAGAAGTTAGCCTTATTAGAGTTATCCTTATTGGATGGAGATGGAGAAAATTACCTACAATTGATGGTTATTACCCCCTCCTCCCCACCCCCCCCCCCCCCCCACTCTTATAGAGAGTCGAGGAGGCATAGATTTTAGATATCGATTATGAGACTCTACGTAATTATATATCCATAAGACATGCTCTTGATGGAAATGAAAAAGGTGGGGAGAAAATTTTCCTTTTCAGGGGATATATAGTAGTACCAGTGGCATTGTGGGAGGAGGTTTTGAGTGAGTTTTATGTGTCACCTCTAGTAGTACACTCTGGTGTGAATAATATGTACAAGGACCTTCGTCATATGTTTTGGTGGATGAGAATGAAAAAAAGAGTGGCATAGTTTGTTTCTCGATAACTTACTTCTCAACAAGTGAAGGTTGAGCAATAGGTTCAAGACGGTTTAGATCAACCTTTTGAGGTTCTATAATGGATGTGGGATGGGATAACAATAGAATTTTTTATGGGTTTACCACGTACATATAGGGTAATGATGAAATCTAGGTTATTTTTTATCCAGTCGCCAAGTCATCCCACTTTATAGCTATTCAAGAGAAATGTTCAGTGGAGATCTTGGGAAATATCTACATTCAAGATATATTTAGACTCTTTGGAGTTCCATCAATTATTATTTCAGTTTATGAATATCATTTTACATCCTGTTTTTGGAAGGTATTGAAATAGTTTTTTCGGACCCAGTTACTCTTGAGAAAAGTGTTTCACCCACATATGGATTTCTAGAAAGAAAATGAAACAATTTGTGTTCTGGAGGACATGTTGTGGGATTGCATGTTGGACTTTGATTGTAGTTATGAAGATAACCTACTAGAGGGTGTGTTTATGTGAAAAATACATACCATTAAACAATTTTTATTGAACCATTCAAGGATTTTTTATGCCACTAAACAGGTCACCACAGTGGTGGGCTTACCCGAGAGAGTCTGCACTCATGGGCCCAAAATTGGTGCGACCTACTACAGAGAATGTGAAGATGAATGATGAGTAGAAGAAGGCTTCATAGGTCTATCATAATTCTTATGATGATAGTCATTATGGGAATTTTATGTTCAATGAAGGAGGCCATGTATTCATGTGGGATTCACTATGATGAGGATTACAAAGATTTAGTCGGGATAGCATATTATCTCAAGGTTCTGCTAGCCCTTTTAAGATACTAAGTAGAGTTAGTGAGGTGGCATACTACTTATCATGATGCCCACAACTAGTCCAGGTACACGACATCTTCCACATGTTGTAGATGATGAGGTACGTGTGATACCCATCGCACGTCATTGACCTGGGAAATCTAAACATTAAGGATAGAGCAACTTTTGTTGAGTACCTAGTAGAGATCGAGGATCTGTAGGTGAGGATCTTTCATGGGTGAGTGATTCCTTTATTGCGTGTTTAGCGGCATTAAGGGAATCTAAACGAGATCTATTTCAAGTGGAAGTCTCGGATACGTGCCCAGTAACCACATCTTTTTCATAATCCTTTCTTTTGTCTTTTCTAGGATATAATATAAGGCCCCAGCCTTAAACCTTACTTATTCTTGATTTATTACAAGATTACACATTGAGGATCTTTTTGGGTTTAGAGTTTTAGAGAATTAGATCATAAAACATGCATTACATTCCACATATAAACAAAGTGGTTACATAAAGATAGTATTCTTCATTCCCATCAATGGAAACACATTTAAAATAAAACATGGATTATTTCTTGACATATCCTTGACTCTATCATCTTATCATGTACCTTTCCCTTGACCTGTGAAAAACATTTCAAAAAAACTTGGGATGAGCATAAAAACTCAGTATGGGTTATATAAAAAAAACATGGAAAGGAAACATGAGTTCATATATACATAAGAATGAAATCATACTTTACCCATAAAACATAGGCACTTTAACATACCTCATAAAATCATGAATAAATCATAGAAATCATAATACATAAAGGTAACCTGAGGCATTCATAACATTCTTACGTAGGGAGTAACCCTCTTGGTTATGTTTGGAATACCCATCATAGTATATTCCCTAAAATCTCTTCGGAGAAACCTTAACGTTTCACTCCTTCGTGTTACCCAATGCATTGGAGAGTTATAACGGGCTCACCCTCCCTTAGTTTATCACGGAACCACCCGTCTTCAAAATAATGCCCAAGAACCATAACATAATCATATCACATAAAACATGCATAAAGGTAACATAAAATTTCCACATTTCAATCATGAGATATCAATACAACACATTGATATAAAACCATTATGAAAACCAATTTCAATACTAAAATAAAAGAAAAGTAAAACATGGTATTTATTTTTCTTTTAAAAAGAAGGTATGGCTTGTAGAGGAAGTCGAAACTCAAATAACGGTCACGACGGCGGAGAAGTCGTTGTCGCCGCATACGTACGACAAAAACATTCCCTTTTTTCGTTTAGTAAACGCTTCGTATAAAAAATATTCCTTTTGAATAAACGTAAAAGTCAAAGGGGTTTATACACCGTATAAAAGAAAGTTGTGTATAAAATAAAATATGCCTCAACGAAAGGAGATTGAGATGAAGTCCCATACCTCGTATCTGACTTGACCCGACCGTTCTTTAATCTCCTGAATAATAAACTTGAGTTAATCTCTACTTGCTTATGAATCTTTTTCAAGTTCATTATTCCTTTTATACCATGTTATGAACATCATGTAATCATTTAAGTTAATAATGTTCATTTTGTCGGTATTTGGTTCTTAAGTCAAAAATAGACTTCTTACACTTACATGTTGTTAATTTGGTCAAAGGTTCATTATATACAGAATTATATTAATGATTTGGATAACATATATATCATATATATTCATCATATACATGTAGTTATAATATTACATCACATTTAGAGGTATGAAATGAAATGCACCGTTCATGGAGACGGTAAGTCGTACGTACGCATGAACGCTACTTTCACTTCTATTTTATATTTTATAGAATGGAATCATAACGATATAAAGGTATATTATAATTCCAGTATAATATAATATATAATATCATAGTTCCATCCTTTATATGTCCCACATATGGTATTTAACGAATCAAATCACTTTGAGGGGGCGGTAGTCCGCACTTCCTAAAATGAAGATATCGTGTTTACCCATAATGGAAACCATAAAGGTATACCCAAAATGAAAAAAACAGAATCTTAAGGAAAACATAAACATATTATATATCATATATAAAAATAGTGACATCATAATGTCCACCTTTGAAGGTGTTAAATGAGTGTTGAACAATCATCGTTTCGGGAGGCAGAATTTCACCATCCACGGAAACCGTATGTTCTTTAACCATTTGATGTAGTTGTGTGAGAGTGTAGCTCAAATAAATCTTATAACAACATCCTAGTATATTTACGATACTGGTGTTGTTACAAAAGAAGTAAATAAAATGAGTTTAGGGGGTTGGAGAAGCAAAATAAAACAAATGAACATGAGATAATGAATTACCTTTAAAAGTGTAACTCCTTTTGATTCGAGTCTAAAGGCTTCCTTTGAAAGAATTCTGCCCAAAGGGAATACTCTAGGATGAGTAGAGGGATGTGGAGAGAGTAAATGGGCAGGGTTTGTCCTAGCCAAAGGCTTGAGGAGTGTGTGAAATGAGGTAGAGGTGGGGGCCTTTTATAAGAGGAGAGGAGCGGCACTTTTGGAAAGTAAAGAAATATTACTTTATTTGAAAATGTGTTTCGGTTTCAAAAGGTCCCACATTGATATAATTAGTGGATAAGGTGATAAGGGTTCGAAATACACTCATCCAATTGGTTTTGGACATGTGTAGTTCATAGATTTTATATTATCTTTCCATTTTATTTAAATCGTCAAATAATGATGTCATCGCTGCATCATTATTATGTCATAAATAATTTAATTTATTTAATTTCTAAAAATCATACAAAAAATACTATGATGTAGGAAATCTTTTTATCTTTCCAATTACTATTTATAATCAAAAATCTGATCTTTATAACCCCATGTAAAAATTGTTTTCGTAAAACATCTCTTGTTTGTGTCATTTTTACTTTAACATTTAATAAAAAGTTATTTATGTCATTTCCAAACCAAAGTGTCTCCATGGGGTCCCCAAGTTTACCCATGGCTTTTCTTGGTCGGCCATGACACAACCAATAAGTTTGGGACATGTGTCTAGGTCATTTCCTATTATTAAAGCATTATTTATACCTTAAACTACCCTAATTACCACTAATCGCGATTAAGAACTTAATAAGTTACTATTCACCAAAAAAAATTATTATAATCTCATTGAACCACATTTTACTTCTTAATGACAACCATGTATGTCGGATTTTCAAAATTCAATACACATTAGTGGTAAACTTTTATTTAACTGAAAAATCAGTTTTCTTGATTACCACTTAGTGGTTTCACTATTCATCAAAAATTGATGTTTTTCAGAAAATTACGAAAAATTCACCCTAAGCTATATTTGATATTCCGAATTCAAAAATGAAGTCTATTTTACAAAATTCAAATCATATAAGTCACATTAATTAATTTAATAATTAATTCCCGCTGCCAGAGCAAATAGCGTGTTTTTACAAAACAATAAGTATCAAAAGATTGACACCAGTTTAAGTCTAATTTCAAAGTGAAATTGTTTTCAATGACCACCATTGGATTAAATGGTAAAAATATATTCATATTACACATTAATACCAATTCAAAATATAATATAATCATATAAATAAATTAGATTAAAAATTAGTTTTGATGTAAAATGCAGTATTTTTCACTATTCATTAAAAAATGAATATTGTCAGAAAAATACCAAAAATTCACACAAGGTAAATTTTGATGTCCCAATCATAAAGAATAAGTTTATTTTGACAAACATAGTTTATAAAATTGTCAAAATATAGATTCAAAAATGGTTTTCCATCAAAAGGCAGTAAAACAATCTTTTAAGAATATTAGTGTATTCCATGCTTAAGATTGGATTTATTTTCATTTTAAGCCTCTAAAAAACTATCTTAATCATTAATAGACATAGGTAAAAATACCTATTATTCATTACTTACTTGGGATGTTACATCCTTCCCCCCTTTATAAAATTGTGTCCCCACAATTTATTTACTTATCAAATAAATGAGGGTACTTATCCCTCATTGCATTTTCAGATTCCCATGTTGCCTCTTCAATCATGTGGTTTTTCCACAAAACCTTTACCTTCTTAATCACCTTATTCCGTAACACTTGCTCCCTGTGGTCAAGAATCTGGACCGGTTGTTCCTCATAAGATAGGTTCTCTTCCAGCTGAACTACCTCTGGACTCAAAACATGAGATGGATCTGGCATATACTTTCTCAACATCGAAATGTGAAAAACATTGTGTACCTGAGATAAACTCGGAGGTAAAGCCACTCGGTATGCAACTGATCCAACTCTTTCCATAATTTCGTATGGTCCAATAAACCTTGGACTCAACTTTCCTTTCTTACCAAATCTCATCACACTTTTCCAAGGAGAACCTTGAGAAAAACATGATCACCTACCTCGAAAGATAGATCCTTCCTCCGGTTATCCGCATAACTCTTCTGCCTGCTCTGAGCTGTTCTCATGTGTTTCTGAATCAGCTGAACTTTTTCTGCCATCTCTTCTACCAATTCTGGTCCTATCAACTTCCTTTAACCCACTTCATCCCAGAAAGATGGAGTTCGACACCGCTTCCCATATAATTCCTGAAATGGTTCCATCTGTATACTGGAATGAAAACTGTTATTATATGAAAACTCAACCAAAGAAAGATGTTGGTCCCAACTTCCCTGATAATCCATAGAACAAGCTCGTAGAATATCCTCCAAGTTCTGAATTGTTCGTTCTGACTGCCTATCTTATTGAGGATGAAAAGCTGTACTAAAATTTAATTCAGTACCCAACGACTTCTGAAGGCCTTTCCAAAAGTTAGAAGTAAACCTGGGATCACGATCCGATACAATGGAGAGAGGAAATCCATGTAACCTGACTATCTCTTTAAGATAAAAACGGGAAAGTTGATCAAGAGATAAAGTATCTCGTATAGCAAGGAAATGAGCAGATTTGGTCAAGCGATCAACAATAACCCAGATTGCATTATTACCTTGAGATGTCTTCGGTAATCCAACAACAAAGTCCATGGATATATTCTCCCATTTCCACTCTGGCACTGGTAAAGGCTGAAGCATCCCTTTCGGTAACTGCCGCTCTTCTTTAACCTGCTGACAAGTCAAACACTTCACAGTAAAATCAGCAATATCTCTTTTCATTCCATCCCACCAGTAATACTCCCGCAGATCTCTATACATCTTAGTACTGCCCGGATGAATTGAAAACGGAGAACTATGAGCTTCACATAACAACTCTCTCTTCAACTGTGAATCACAAGGCACACACAATCTCTTCCCAAATCTCAAAACACAATCATTATCAATGTTGAATTCAGGCAACTTACCTTTCTGAACCAGCTCTACCCTTTTCTGCAACTCACTGTCTTGCTTCTATGCTTGCTTGATTCTATCTGATAGAGATGATCTCACTGATACCTGAAACAAAATAGAATGACTTCCTACACCAACAACTTCTATGCCAAAGTTCATCAAATCGTTAACCAAAGTATCACGTTCCAAACGCAACATTGTTAATGAAGCATTACTTTTTCGACTCAAAGCATCAGCCACTTTATTTGCTTTTCCCGGATGGTAATGAATTGTACAATCATAATCCTTGATTAATTCCATCCATCTCCTTTGTCTCATGTTGAACTCTTTCTGAGTGAATATATACTTTAAACTTTTTTGATCGGTATATATTTCACAATTTACTCCATACAAATGATGCCTCCAAATTTTAAAAGCAAAAACAACAGCAGCTAATTCCAAATCATGTGTAGGGTAATTTACCTCATGAGTTTTCAACTGTTGTGAAGCATAAGCAATTACCTGATCATTCTACATTAGGACGCAACCAAGTCCTTTAAATGAAGCATCACTGTATATAATAAACTCTCCATTCCTGGAAGGTAGTGCCAAAACTGGAGCATTCACCAATCTTCTTTTCAATTCCTGAAAACAATCATCACATTCTTTTGTCCAGATAAACTTAACACCCTTCCGAGTTAGCTTAGTCATTGGACTAGATAACCGTGAAAAATTTCTAACAAACCTTCGGTAATAGCCCGCCAAACCAAGGATGCTACGAATCTCGGTTACATTTGTGGTTCTTGGCCATTCTTCCACAACATTTGTTTTTGCAGGATCAACAGTTATTCCATCTTTAGAAATAATGTGACCAAGGAAAAAAATTTGTTGCAACCAAAACTCACACTTGCTGAATTTCCCATACAGTTTCTTTTCTTTTAAGGTTTGCAAGATAACCCTTAAATGTTTTTCATGCTCCTCTTTACTTTTAGAAAATACCAAAATATCATCAATGAAAACCACCACAAACTTATCCAAGAACTCATGGAAAATTCTATTCATTAAGTCCATGAATACAGAAGGTGCATTGGTTAGCCCAAAAGGCATTACTACAAATTCATAATGGCCATATCTCGTACGGAACGCGGTCTTCGGAATATCTGCCTCCTTTACCTTCAGCTGATGGTACCCCGATCTCAAGTCAATCTTTGAAAAAAACTGAGCTCCCTAGAGCTGATCAAACAAATCATCGATATGAGGCAAAGGATATTTGTTCTTAACAGTGATATTATTCAATGCTCTATAATCAATGCAAAGTCTCATAGAACCATCTTTCTTTTTAACAAATAAAACAGGAGCACCCCATGGTGATGTGCTAGGTCTAATGAAACCTTTCTCTAATAAATCTTGCAATTACTCCTTCAACTCTAAAAGTTCAATTTGTGCCATTCGATAAGGGGGTTTTGAAATTGGCTTAGCATAAGGAACTAAGTCAACAGTAAACTCAACATCCCGATCTGGTATTATTCCAGGCAACTCATTAGGAAAAACATCAGGATACTCATTTACCACTGGCACATCATTAATATGAACAGTTCCTTTATTTTCAACGACGTGTTCAAGGTAACATTCATTTCCATCTTTTACAAGTTTCTCGGCCTCTTGATATGTTATCAAAATTAAGGGTTCACTCTTGTAAACAAACTGAAAGTCTTTCTAAAAAGAAACTTCATTAGCTCTACAGTCAATCTTAGCATGGTAGATAGAGAGACAATCCATACCCAGGATAACATCAAACTCTACTAGAGGTAAAACAATAAGGTTTTCAAGTAGGTTCTTTCCACAAATAAGGATAGGAAGATTCTTATAAATTCTTTTTGCCTCAACATTCCCCCCAGGTGTTTTTACCAAAAGTTCAGGAGTCATTTCTTGAGATGGTATTCCCATTTTACTTGAAAAGGTTTCAGAGATGAAAGAATGTGTAGACCCCGAATCAAACAACACACTGGCATAATCTGAAAAAACAAACAAAGTACCTGATACCACTTCATTTGATGGCCCGACATCTGCTGAAGTAGTTGCAAAGGATTTCACCACCCCTTTCTGCTTGTAGTCTAACTGCTTCCCATCACTCAAGCTCCTTGTCGGACACTCGTTTGCATAGTGACCCATCTCATTGCTATTATAACATTTCACTAACTGTAAATTAAATTTGTTCTTACCTTCACCTTGATCCTTTTCAGTGCAATCACGAGCCTTATGTCCCATCTTACCACATCGGTAGCACTTCCCAGAATTCAGAAGACATTCCCCAGCATGCCTTTTTCCACATTTATCACAAACTGGAAACTTAGTTCTCTTACCATCAGACTTTTTTGAATAATTCTCACCTTTCTCCTACCACCTCGGTCTCTTCTTTTGCTGGTTGTTATAGAAAACTTGGTCATCGGCAAACTCCATTTCCACCTTCTCAGCACATCGAACAAGCTTTTCATAACTTTTAAACTCACGAGAAGCTAATGCCCTTCGATACTTTGGCTTTAATCCTTAGTAGAAACGATTGATTTTACTATCAAGGTCCCGGATAAAATTTGGAGCATACCTTGCCAATCGAGTGAACCATTCTTCATAGGCAGCCACTGAGTCTTCCTCTTGCCTCAATTCCAAGAATTGCTTTTCCATCCTAAGTCGAACAGCCTTA
Source organism: Viscum album (assembly GCA_963277665.1). Classification (NCBI taxonomy): domain Eukaryota; kingdom Viridiplantae; phylum Streptophyta; class Magnoliopsida; order Santalales; family Viscaceae; genus Viscum; species Viscum album. Next base: position 1,463,864,796 of record OY728135.1, on the reverse strand, counting down.
GGAAAATACTTCTCAAGAAACATACCTTTGAATTCATCCCAGTCAAGAGCATCAATATCATCGGCGTCCCTGATATTTTTAACCATAGACCACCACTGATCTGCTTCACCCTCCAAACGGTAAATAGCAAGACTAACCTTTTGATTGTCTGAACACCCCATGACCTCAAAAATCTTCTCCAGTGCTTTAATCCACCCTTCAGCTAGCACAGGGTCAGATGATCCTCTGAATGATGGTGGATGTTGCCTCATGAAATGTTCCACCACTGACATGTTCCTCTGCGGTTGATCTGGCTGATCTCGTGCATGGATACCACCGCCATTTATCGCTTGAGTCAACTGCGCCATTACTGCAACAAACTGTTCAGTTCCAATTTCGACCATTTCTGGATGCTGATTCGGAAGGTTATTTCCCTCTGTATGCCTTCCTAGCACTACTTCCCTGTTTCCTCTGCGGAAAACCATTCTGAACAAACATGTCTTAGATGAAGCAACATGGTAATCTTTAAATGCTATATCATTTCGAAAAAAAATATTTTTGGATAATCATTTAATAGAATTATAACTCCTAAAGTTATCTAAACCGACCTATGATACCAACTATAAGGCCCCAGCCTTAAACCTTACTTAATCTTGAGTTATTACAAGATTACACATTGAGGATCTTTTCGGGATTAGAGTTTTAGAGAATTAGATCATAAAACATGCATTACATTCCACATATAAACAAAGTGGTTACATAAAGATAGTATTCTTCATTCCCATCAATGGAAACACATTTAAAATAAAACATGGATTATTTCTTGACATATCCTTGACTCTATCATCTTATCATGTACCTTTCCCTTGACCTGTGAAAAACATTTCAAAAAAACTTGGGATGAGCATAAAAACTCAGTATGGGTTATATAAAAAAAACATGGAAAGGAAACATGAGTTCATATATACATAAGAATGAAATCATACTTTACCCATAAAACATAGGCACTTTAACATACCTCATAAAATCATGAATAAATCATAGAAATAATAAGACATAAAGGTAACTTGAGGCATTCATAACATTCTTACGTAGGGAGTAACCCTCTTGGTTACGTTTGGAATACCCATCACAGTATATTCCCTAAAATCTCTTCGGAGAAACCTTAACGTTTCACTCCTTCGCGTTACCAAATGCATTGGAGAGCTATAACGGGCTCACCTGCCCTTAGTTTATCACGGAACCACCCGTCTTCATAATAATGCCCAAGAACCATAACATAATCATATCACATAAAACATGCATAAAGGTAACATAAAATTTCCACATTTCAATCACGAGATATCAATACAACACATTGATATAAAACCATTATGAAAACCATTTTCAATACTAAAATAAAAGAAAAGTAAAACATGGTATTTATTTTTCTTTTAAAAAGAAGGTATGGCTTGTAGAGGAAGCCAAAACTCAAATAACGGTCACGACGGCGGAGAAGTCGTTGTCGCCGCATACGTACGACAAAAACATTCCCTTTTGTCTTTTAGTAAACACTTCATATAAAAAAGATTCCTTTTGAATAAACGTAAAAGTCAAAGGGGTTTATACACCGTATAAAAGAAAGTTGTGTATAAAATAAAATATGCCTCAACGAAAGGAGATTGAGACGAAGTCCCATACCTCGTATCTGACTTGACCCGACCGTTCTTTAATCTCCTGAATAATAAACTTGAGTTAATCTCTACTTTCTTATGAATCTTTTTCAAGTTCATTATTCCTTTTATACCATGTTATGAACATCATGTAATCATTTAAGTTAATAATGTTCATTTTGTCGGTATTTGGTTCTTAAGTCAAAAATAGACTTCTTACACTTACATGTTGTTAATTTGGTCAAAGGTTCATTATATCCAGAATTATATTAATGATTTGGATAACATATATATCATATATATTCATCATATACATGTAGTTATAATATTACATCACATTTAGAGGTATGAAATGAAATGCACCGTTCATGGAGACGGTAAGCCGTACGTACGCATGAACGCTACTTTCATTTCTATTTCGTATTTTATAGAATGGAATCATAATGATATAAAGGTATATTATAATTCCAGTATAATATCATATATAATATCATATTTCCATCCTTTATATGTCCCACATATGGTATTTAACGAATCAAATCACTTTGAGTGGGCGGTAGTCCGCACTTCCTAAAATGAAGATATTGTGTTTACCCATAATGGAAACCATAAAGGTATGCCCAAAATGAAAAAAAACAGAAGCTTAAGGAAAACATAAACATATTATATATCATATATAAAAATACTGACATCATAATGGCCACCTTTGAAGGTGTTAAATGAGTGTTGAACAATCATCGTTTCGGGAGGCAGAATTTCGCCATCCACGGAAACCGTATGTTCTTTAACCATTTGATGTAGTTGTGTGAGAGTGTAGCTCAAATAAATCTTATAAAAACATCCTAGTATATTGAAGATACTGGTTTTGTTACAAAAGAAGTAAATAAAAATATTTTAGGGGGTTGGAGAAGCAAAATAAAACAAATGAACATGAGAGAATGAATTACCTTTAAAAGTGTAACTCCTTTTGATTCGAGTCTAAAGGCTTCCTTTGAAAGGATTATGCCCAAAGGTAATACTCTAGGATTAGTAGAGGGATGTGGAGAGATTAAATGGGCAGGGTTTGGCCGAGCCAAAGGCTTGAGGATTGTGTGAAATGAGGTAGAGGTGGGGGCCTTTTATAAGAGGAGAGGAGGGGCACTTTTGGAAAGTAAAGAAATATTACTTTATTTGAAAATGTGTTTCGGTTTCAAAAGGTCCCACATTGATATAATTCGTGGATAAGGTGATAAGGGTTCGAAATCCACTCATCCAATTGGTTTTGAAAATGTGTAGTTCATAGATTTTATATTATCTTTCCATTTTATTTAAATCGTCAAATAATGATGTCATCGCTGCATCATTATTATGTCATAAATAATTTACTTTATTTAATGTCTAAAAATCATAAAAAAAATACTATGATGTAGGAAATCTTTTTATCTTTCCAATTACTATTTATAATAAAAAATCTGATCTTTATAACCCCATGTAAAAATTGTTTTCGTAAAACATCTCTTGTTTGTGTCATTTTTACTTTAACATTTAATAAAAAGTTATTTATGTCATTTCCAAATCAAAGTGTCTCCATGGGGTCCCCAAGTTGACCCATGGCTTGTCTTGGTCGGCCATGACAAAACCAATAAGGTTGGGACATGTGTCTAGGTCATTTCCTATTATTAAAGCATTATTTATACCTTAAACTACCCTAATTACCACTAATCGCGATTAAGAACTTAATAAGTTACTATTCACCAAAAAATTATTATAATCTCATTGAACCACATTTTACTTCTTAATGAAAACCATGTATGTCGGATTTTCAAAATTCAATACACATTAGTGGTAAACTTTTATTTAACTGAAAAATCAGTTTTCTTGATTACCACTTAGTGGTTTCACTATTCATCAAAAATTGAAGTTTTTCAGAAAATTACCAAAAATTCACCCTAAGCTATATTTGATATTCCGAATTCAAAAATGAAGTCTATTTTACAAAATTCAAATCATATAATTCACATTAATTAATTTAATAATTAATTCCCGCTGCCAGAGCAAATAGCGTGTTTTTAAAAAACAATAAGTATCAAAAGATTAACACCAGTTTAAGTCTAATTTCAAAGTGAAATTGTTTCCAATGACCACCATTGGATTAAATGGTAAAAATATATTCATATTACACATTAATACCAATTCAAAAGATAATATAATCATATAAATAAATTAGATTAAAAAGCAATTTTGATGTAAAATGCAGTATTTTTCACTATTCATGAAAAAATGAATATTGTCAGAAAAATACCAAAAATTCACACAAGGTAAATTTTGATGTCCCAATCATAAAGAATAAGTTTATTTTGACAAACATAGTTTATAAAATTTTCAAAATATAGATTCAAAAATGGTTTGCCATCAAAAGGAATTAAAACAATCTTTTAAGAATATTAGTGTATTCCATGCTTAAGATTGGATTTATTTTCATTTTAAGCCTCTAAAACACTATCTTAATCATTAATAGACATAGGTAAAATTATCTATTATTCATTACTTACTTGGGATGTTACATATAAAGCCCCGAGGTCGGGATAAATTAATTTCCCAGATTTTCGATGTATTGTTTTTAAAAATTATATGGAATAAATTTGATACTATGTGCTGAGACAATGAGAAATAATGAGGACCGGTCTATAAGGAATTTTTTTAAATATATTAACCTATTAAATAGAATGCGTACGTAGTTTTCCTAAAAAGTGTAATAAATTATAAATAGGTGCCATGATCATAAATATAAGGATACCATTGAAATGAAAATATCTACTTTACCATTGGCATAAACTAACATTTTAAGCTGAGGTTTTACTATGAAAAGTAGTATCAAGGATTTTTAATTAATATAATAAATTGAATATTTATTTTTTGTTCTTTGTTTCATTGATGTAGTGACGTAGTATCACTTCTACTTTTATATAAGCCGTTAGGTTAGGATCCAGGGTTAGGCTCATAACCTTGGAATTCCCTATAGTATCTAGAGAGAGACCCAGCATAATTCTCTCAATGGTGATGACACAGAATTGGATTAGAGATTATTCTTGATGGATCTCACCAGCGGTAATCAATATACAATATCAAACGATCCAATTCTTAGGTAGAATGTGATATTTTTGATTTCATTCCCTATCATTAGATTCAATTAAAAGTTTATACCAACCAAAAAAATGTTGATCTATGCTTAAATCATTACTTATGGGATGGGTTATACATTTCATGTTTATCAAGGATTGAATATTTGATTATTTATTGGATTTTATGATAGTTCTTATAGGAACAGATTATGGCCAGAATAAACAATGGTCGAGGGTTGTTCCTTAGATTTTTTCCTTGTGTTTTCCCTCCCCCTTTTTCAATGCATGTTCTCCATTATTTAAAACATTTATGAACTAATGATAGTTGAAACTTTATTTCTTGGTACAATGATCCAAAATTGAAGATCAATCATCAGGACGACCTAACGGAGATGTGATGACGATGATGAAATATGAATCAGAATGGTTCGTGAGAATTATTTCTTTGAAAGGTTTGCATAGGTATAAAAATAAATGGATTTCTGAGCCAATTAAACTTATAAAACACATTGATTATATGTTTTAAAGGTTTTATAACCCTAGATTATAAGCTAAAAGGCGAAGAAGACACTAGAATGAGGTCAGGATCATTGACTAATGCATTTGAAAGAATAAAAATGCATTCTAGATAATCTCGTCGAATATGGGATGTTACTTGGTGTTACATGGCTTGTGGTACCCACTAATCACTATCTATGGTTTTAGGATATATTTCAATGTCATGCGGTGTGTGACCCCTATTACATAGCGTGTATACCCATCCGAGATACTCTGTGTGTATCTCTGTAGACACATGAACATGGGGTGGAGTACATTGGTTGCCTACATAGCATATACTCCCCCACATGACTCAGGATATACCATGTACATAGACTACCCCGTGTATTGGTACATGAGAATGGCGACACAGGTTGACATCTTGTACTAGTACACTGCCAAAATACATTTGTGGACAATGTATGGAATGACACAGCCTGTGAATTCATCTACACACCATGTACCCATCTTCTATATGACACAGTTTGGAATGAAATGATTCATTATACACGGGCAGTACTCGGGGTCATGGAACATGACGTGTGACCCTAAAGCACATTTGGAAACCCATTATACATGGTTTGATTCTATTTTCCTCTATATTGTGGACAATTTTTGTTAAGGTTCCTTCCCTTATCTCTTGTGGAAAGTTAGGAGAAAATTATTTCCTATACCTAGAACTATGATCCCTTCAGCAGTAATTACTAGATAGAGTTCATGGAATCCCCTGAGAGGCCTTAAGAAGTATAATTTATTCATTGTTTTTTCCTTGGTGGAGTCCTTGGTATTGATAGAGCAACTTCACAGGGAGTAAATCATCAACATAGCAGGTTAATATAGACAGATTTGTTGGTATCACCCCATATCCCTGGTTGTGATCCTCATATATGGTATTGTATTCTCTTAATATCCATCATTTTATAACTCTCATGATGGTTACAAAGGGACATTACATCTCGGACAGATGTCATCACTACGATCAGGCGTAAGAGTGTGTTCTTCCAGATTTGTGCTTCATGGAATCATTGAGCTGAATTCATTTAGATGGTATATAGTGGTTGTGACATAACTCAAGATAATATTCCAAGGATTGGGTATATTTGGATATCAATATTATAATTCACCAACCTTACAAATTTTATAATATTGATATAATTCAATAATTTACATTGAGGATCTTTTCAGGTTTATTGTTTCTTAGGATTTGTCAAAATTTATTACATACATTGTGGATACAAAAAAACAGAATCAATTTCATCCATAATATAAAACATTTAAAAGTAAACCATATTTCTTTTTCGTGGGAAATATATTATTTAAATATTCATTTATCTTAACCATCCTTAATACCTATGGAAAACATTTCAAAAACATGAGATAAGAACAAAAAAAATCAATAAGGGATATAAAATAATGAATGAAGCCATTAGTCCATGAATATTTTGAACTCATAAAATCATAATTCTCATACATAAAACATAATCCCTTTAAAATACATCATGAAATCATAAGATTAAAAAACTCATAGTAATCATAAATCATAAACGTAACATGTGGAATACATATCATACTTACATTTTATCATTCATAGCTACAAAGGGAGTACCCTTCATGGTAATATTTGGAATACCATCAAAGTATATTACATAAATCTCTTTGGAGAAACCTTATTGTTTAACTATTACTCATTAACCAATGCATTGGGGAGCTATCACAAGCTCACCATCCCACATTTTATCAGAGAACCACAAGTATACATAAACAATTCTAGTGAATAACAACATAATCAGAACATATAAAACATGCATAAAGGAAAAAAAATTATATATTGCTATCATATGATATCATTTCAATATATTGGTATAATCAATACATTATAAAAAAATTCAATACCAAAATACCTCAAAACGAAATATGTTATTTATTTTTCATTTAAAAACATTACTCTTTATAGAGAATTCAAAATATCAAATAATGATCATGGCGGTCAAAATGTCATTGTCACTGTATACGTTAAAAACAAAAAATACATTTTTATTTTTTATAATTATTTGAAGAAGAAAAAATCAATTTCAAAACCATTGAATGAAATTAAATGTAAAATGGGTTAAGTAGACACCATATAAATGATGGTTGTGTCTATTATCAAAATATTCCTGAATGAAAGAAGATTGAGATGAAGTGAATTAACTTGAGTATGAGTCATCACATACAATATTCATATTATTGAATTATAAACATTGGAAAATTTATAATTTATTGAGGAATCTTTAACATTTATTATTCCTTTATAACACATATTACCATATTATAAAAATTTCATAATTATTTAAGTTCATATCAAAAGTTTTTTCAGTCATTGGTACATGAGTCGAAAATGAACTTGTTATGATGTAAATTGTCCAGGTGTTCTTAAGTAGGAAATTTCCAAAATATTATTAAGGAAATAGTAATAAATTTTCTACATTAATTATACTTTTGAATCAAACAATTTATTTATGGTATGAAAAATGAACAATGTTATAATCATGAAGACAATAGGTCGTACGTATGTATGGGTAACATTTTCCAATTTTCATTGATCATTGTAGAAGTAAAGTAATTATTATTTCAACTTTACATGTTTATAAAAACATTATTAAAAAAATAATCATTTAAATATAATTATATATATCATACAAGTTATGTGGTGAATAAAAAAGATTCACATCGCTTTTTAGAGTTGATAGTTCACACGTACGCATTGAAGACATTTATTGTTCATTATGTGCATGGAAGGTAAGAACATAATTGAAATATTAATCTTTTAAATGATAAATATCTCATTAATATCATATATAAACATCTATTATGTCATTATATCTAGTCATGATAGACTCTAATGAAAAACAAACTATATCAGCTCATAAGGTGGTAGTCTGTCGTACACACGAACAAAATTTTCATTACCAATTTGATGAAATATGAGATGGCTTTAGGTGATTGTATGAACATAATAAAATATAATTATATAAAGGATATTTTTTCTATTAGTTAATCATGTATTAATAAGACATTAATTAAGTTAATGAAGAAATAACATATAAATACATAAAGAAAATGATACCTCTTTTTCAGTTGATCACCTTTGAAAAAAACATTAACACCTCTAAGAAAAGAGGTATTCCAAAACTAAGGCCTAAAAATGAGGGGATGAATTATAAGAAGAGTTTTGGGATGATCATTTCCAAACTAAAACGCTATGGATGTGTGAGTATTATTGTAGAGTGGGTACCTTTTTATATGAGAGGGTAGGGGCATGCTTAAAAACTCTAAAAATATTAAATTAATATAAATTAAATTTCTATTCCAAATGGTCCCAAAATAATTTATTTAGTATATAATATGATTTTGGTTCGAATTTCCATAATAAAATTAAAATTATAGGACTTTTTAAAATTTTTAATCATTATCTTTTTTGTTTAAATATTATTTTACTCTTTTAGTCTTACTGTGATATCTTGTTATTTATAGTTTGTGTGTTAATGTAATTACAAAATATTTCAAAAAGTCAAATGAAAGTGTAATTTATAAAATATTATGACTTATCCTAACCATTTGGCCTAATAAATTTTTTTTTGTAATTTAATGTCATGTAATAAAATATTATATATTTTAAAATACCAATATTGTCCATTTTGATACTTCAAATTAGTTGATATTTAAAAAATATCATAAAAGTAAAATAAGTTGAAAAAATGATCTAAATCATCAAAAACATGTCAAATATATCAATAATATTTTTTTATAAAATATATTTTATCATATAATATATATTAAAATATTAATAATATCATTTATTTGATTTATTCATTAATTAAAAAATTACTAAAACATAATTATCTCACCATGTAATTTAATTATTAATTACCTACAAATTATTATTGTATTACCATGATGTAGGTAATATTTGTAGATTTCTAATTACTATTTATAGTCAAGGATATAAATATTATAATCCCTTATTAAATTTGTTTTAGTTATAAGAGACATGATTATGACATATTGGTCTCTATTTTAAATAAAATATTTATAAGTGTCACAATCACATTCAAGTGGTTCCATATGGTCCTAAAATCCACCCAATTATTATCATGGCCAGTATAAACACATAAAATAAAATTAGGAAATGTTTTATGATAGTTCTATAATATAATGAGGACCAATAATTTCCTATGTTGTCGTTAACTGTGGTAATAAAATTTATTACCAAAGTTACTATTCAAAGCCCAAAAATAAAAAGTGCATATTTACATAATTTGGAACTTCTTATTCTAGACATGGAATCCATTTTTAAAATTTCAAAACACATAATTTGAAGTAATTTATTTAAAATTAATCCTTGTTTTTAAATTATAAAACAGGTTTTTTAAAATTAAAAACCATCAAAAGATTGACGTACATATGTTTATATAAAATTTCGATGTAAAATTACTTAAAATAACCAAAAATAGATTTAATGGTAAAAAATTAATCCAATTGCACCTTAAAACCAAGTACAATGACAACCTAACTATATAAATAACTTCTACAAAAATCAATTGTGAATTAAAATTGAATATTTTCACTATTCATTAAAATAAGATTTTAATCAAAAAAAATCCAAAATTCATCCAAGGAAATATTTTATGTCCCAAATACAAATAATAACTTTATTGTTTCAAATATAGCATATAATAGTGTCAAAAAATATATTTGAAATGGGTTCTCCATCAAAATGCAGTAAAACTGCATTTTTTAGAAATACTTCTTTTATACGAAAAATTGAGTTTGTTCTTATATCATATCTACAAAACATTAAACAAAATTTAAATATTACATAGAATATATTACATATATATTTCATTAATAAAATCCATCAATATTGAATTTATTATTTTATAAACACAATTATTTTTATTTATAATGTTTATCAGAAAAAACATTTCCTTTTTATTAAAAATGGTTTTATTTTCATTTATAAATAATTTTTCAGAAAATAATTAATTATATACATGTGAAAAAAATATTTTCATATATAGATTAATAAATTTCATTACAACCATTTTAAGAGCTATGTCATATGGTATCATAAAAATATTTATTTTTATAGTTAAGATTGATGTGGCGTATTATGTACCCTATCGAACATATTGTCTCCATTTAAAAAAATGGTATGTTACATTCTCCCCTAAACCATTTATAAATTCCATAATCACAATGTTAATTTTTGGTCGGTAGCAAAAATATTACTTTTTAAAATACCTTTATTGAAATCCATCATCAGAAAAAGGAATAACCAAACATCCACATTCAAAGAAAAAAATGAAAGTATGATGGTCACCTGAGATAACACATACTATGATTACCTTTATGAAAACATGGATATAAAAAATCCATGTTATAATAGAGAGTTCTATGAAACTTGATTAGGAGAAATTTAACAATAAGAAACATAATTTTTTTGTTATTAGGTCATTGATTTCATAGAATAAAAATTAAACGGATAATGTTTTGTATTTAAGATCCTTTTCCTAAAGATGGGGAATTATTTTACAACATAGAATAAAAACATAATGAAATATACATAACTAAAAAGTGTATATTTATCCATTAATAAAATTTCACAACAAACTCATTTATTTATCCAAATGATGAGTATTCAGGATGAATCAAATTATTAATCCACAAAATATTAACTTTTTATTTCTACTTTATTGAAACATAAACCAAAATCTACATGGATTGGAAAAGGTAATTATCAAAAAATAATATATAATTCGATAAATAAAAGCTTCTTATAATCTTCAAAATTATGCTATAATTTAAATAGATAAAAGTAGAACATTCAACAAATAACTTTCCATAAATTTTCTCAAATAATCCAAACTAAAATTGAAACCCAAAATTCAAAAGGATTTGATTACATAGTTTTCTAGGATACGTTTTAACATTTATCTCTATAAATCACTCTTAATGCCTCATACCATAATGTAATTTTTTAATCACATATTCTCATTGATAGGTTAATAATTTCCATAAATAACATAATCCCTAATAAGTCCTCAATGAAAACATAAATTCTTCCAAAAAAAATTCAACCATTATTCCTTAAACAAAATAAAAAATTATTATACTTTCCTTTTTAATAAAGGGTTACAAAAATAGTGAATCTTCCTAAATAACATTTATTTCTTAATCCTAAAAACATTTTACAATACCCAATATATCCATTAGATAAAACATAAGTTCCTAAAAATAAATTATTCTTATTTTATTAAATAATTTAACTAAAAATAATGTCATAATAACCAGGGACATATTGTGGTCTTGTGGTATGAGATACAGCCTTTTCGCACTTCGGTTGTGGGTTCAATTCATGTATCCTTGTCCAACGTGATGAGTTGTCACACAGTCTATATGTTGTCCTTTTTCAAAAACTGTAAAATTCATATAACATTTACAAAATATAATAAATTCCTAAAAATTAACTTTAACATGTGTTAAAATCCATATTTATCTCATTCCTTTCATTTTGAATCCCAAAATGTAAAAACCCATAACTACCTCAAAATCAGAGATAATATATATAACATCCCTCCATATCTCATTGGCATGAGAGGACAGAGGAATGCTATTTGGCCTTAAAAGACGTTCCCAAGACACTAAAGGATGGCAATAAATATCCAAGGCTTTGAGAATAAATTGGAGAACTATATTCACTAAAGACAAAACCAACCAACAAAAAAATCCCCTGTCAACAAACTACAAGATTCATGTCAACAAAACAACAAAATCATATGTTACCAAAAAGGAACCCAAACCATTCCATAACAATCCAACATGAGAAATACAACCAATCCAAATACCATAGTACCACATAGAAGACTACACAATAAAACCCCGAAGAAAGGGTACACCATCCATATCTCCACACCAATCTCTATCTTCCAAGAACCACAATGTCACCAAATAATCATGTCAAATCGCTAGCGAAATAAGATGCCTTACTTTTACCTATGTCTGAAATACAACATCTTCAAAAGCACCAAAGTGCCAAAGAAGGTGGTGAGTACATATAATCAGTAGGTTTTCCCCAAATAAATTCCCTACAAACACCACTAAGATAAAACTGTTAGCACATTTATATAAAATTGTTCATATAAAACAACCAATAGCGCAACAATTTACAACAATCCAAATGTTCCTTCACCAAGACATTAAAAACAACAGAAATCCACAATGTGCTATAATACATAATACCATTACCCATTAGCCCAAACAATTTTGTATTTCATAGCCACAACACAAACAAACAAACAACTACATTGGAACATTCCGTACAAACCCATTTACCACATTCTCAAACTAGTTGTACTTCCCGACCACTACCCATCATAGTGGTTCTTCGGACCATTATCCATCACCTTTTATAGTGAGACTTCACGCTCACATCCATAATGGTGGTTCATCAAACCACTATACATCACCTTTTATAGTTATACTTCCCACTCACTTCCACACAACCAACACAAGCCATAAAAATCAATTAAATAATAACCACAAGGCACCAATGCCACACAACAAGCACACCACCATTTCCAACACATGCTAATTCACATAAATAAATCACCCATTTTCTGAAAACAACTTTTAACTAACATTCCATTCCCAACCACATTTCAAAAACAACATCTTTATTAAAAACCATATTTCACAAAACATTCTTATAATTAGACACTAACGATTTTAAAATCTGCATTTTAAAATCACACAATAAATCCCCCTTTCGAAACAATAACCTATTTTTCCCAAAATCCCCCAAATCATCACCAAAAGTATTTCCAACACGATTCTCACATCATTATCAGAATTAATTTCAATATAATCAATTTAATTTTAAACAAAAATACTAATTATAACCAAGTAGAGTCGAGAGAGAAGTCACATGCCCTTAGGATTTCGGTGAAAACAACCCACGAACAACCGCATTACAAATCTGGTGAACACACCACCTAAACAACTATAAACTCCATCCCTATCATCCATAAGCCTTAAAATCAACACCCCAGGAAACCAAAACCCTAGTTATTCACACAAAGGGTTTAGATCTATATAATCGATATATAGGTAGATGTAGATCTTGAGGAAACCACAAAGATTCATGATAGAAGACATACTTGAGAAGAACGTCCTTCAATACACCATGAAACCCCTTATATTTTCTTCCAAAACGTGTGGGAGAGCCCCTCCAACCTTTGAGAAGGGAAAATCTAGAGTGAGGCTTGGGTAAGAAGAAGCTTGGAGAGAAAAGAGGCCAGCCCAAGCGAACCCTTGTTTTAAAATCCAATTTTTATGTGGCTTCTTGGTTATCCCACACAGTTTGGTATAACCTGCGCTAACCATGTGCATACCACTATCTCAAGAGGAGGGGTCAACATGGTTACCTCTCACAGTTCAAAAAACCATGTACAGGTCATGTGAAGACTATTATCTCCCCCTACACTATTTCCTAGAGAACCCGCGTGGTTTCCCCAAACCGTGCTCAAACCGTGCACCCTAAAAAAATCCTCTAAACTTATTCAAAACCAATCCAAACTCTCCAAACATCTTTCCAACTCATTACCAATATAGTAAAAAAATAAAAAATCATAAGAAATTATGAATAACTCAAATTGAGGGTACTACATTCTCTCCCCCATTAGACTTTCCATCCTTGGAATGTAGAGGACCCTCGCTTAGCCGAAAGAGCACGGGCCATTTCTCTTCCATCTCTTTCTCTCACTCCCATGTCTTCTCTTGCACCTGACTATGCTACCAAAAAACTCAAACTAAACTGATGATTTTACCCCATAAGACTCTCTATTTCCTATCAACAATATGCACTGGCAAGAGCAACAATGAAGAATCCAGCTCTAGCTTCACATGATCCCAATGAATCACATGGTAACTATCCGGGTAATAATTTTTCAATTGTGATACATGAAACACATTGTTCACCACACTAAACCATAGTGGAAAATCAAACTGATAAGACACCTCTCCAGTTATCTCAAGTATCTCACAATTATTAATATACCTCGGAGATAACTTACCCTGCTTACCAAAACTACAGTGCCCAATTCTAGGAAGATATTTTCAAAAACAAATGATCACCCACCTCGAACGACAACGACTGTGGATGATGGTCTGCATACGACTTCTGAGGACTCTGTGCTGTCTCTATCCTTTTCCTAATCAACATAATCTTTTCCATAGTCTCCTGGACTACGATGGGTCCAACTATCAATGATTCGCCTGTTTCTACCCAACATAGTAGAGAACGACATGAATGCCCATATAATGCCACAAATAGAGCCATATCAATTGAATAGTTATAGTTTTTATTATAGGAGAACTCCACCAAAGGTACGTTCTCCTTCCATGAATGTAACACCCCAACCCCAAAATCCCAGAGTCGGTGCATTATTACATATCATTGGCATGATCACAAAAGATCAAGTCTCAAAAGACTGATTAATTTAGTAGCTTTGGAATTACTATATACATTCATAAGGTTTACATTACATAATAAAATGGAAAACTACAACAAAATTGTTTCCATATACAACACAAAGATCCCATAGACTATCCCTGCAGGTCATTCATAATATACTTCTTCACATCCTGGGAAAAATAAAACATAGAAAGGGGTGATCTCAGATGCTCGGTAAGGATAGCAATATAGCTGAAACTTTCATAAATAAGCATAAAGATTTAAGGTAATGTGTAGAACCAAAACAAAAGTCATCTCAACATAAAATTCATCATAATACGGAAAATATAAGTCAAGATAATTCCATTTACTTACTCACATGGATATTCAACTAGTCGAATAATCACATGCAATATCAATAGCCACTTTCATAATGATGGAATACATAATGTCAGACTTTCATAACAACATAGTCAAGGCCTTGTGCCAAGACTACAAATAAGATTTTGTAAAGGCCTTGTGCCAAGACACTAGTTTTTCTAAAGAGACCTACTGATGCATTCATGAGCTATAGCAGGCTCCACCGATCACTTACTATGTCCAATTCATTCCTCGTGTGAAAAGGTTTAAACATAACATAAACATTCATATTCAATCTAGAATATGAAATGTCAACACTTTATCCATAAACCATGAATGGTATGAAATAAAACATCCATAGTTAAACATATCACAAAACCTTCAATACAATATGGATGTTTTGTATCATAATAAATCAACTTCAGACAAACATAAAATCCATCAAAGGATGTTGACATAGATGAAATCAAAACCTTTTTAGAGAAATATATCTTTCTATTTTGAAATCATTTAAAAGTCACATAATTATTAAGAAAATAGTCATATTTGAAAATATTCTTATAATCTTGTGAGGGAAGCTTTGATGGTGTTATAATGGTATAAAATATCCACACCTGCCATATAAGATAAAAAACATTCTTACCTTAATTTTGTCAAAAATGTCATAATGTGCCTTGTTTGGAAAACAAAGGAATGATTCCTTTCAAAACATATAGGGTCAAATAAGGGTATAAATGACTTTAACCCATTTTCTAGTAAATAGTTAAAATTTTTTGGAATACATTTTTAAGAAACATGGATGTGGATGATAAAGAGGCCCTAGTAGATACTTACATAAAAACAACCTCAGATAATAAAGAGATTGTAAAATTAATCCTTACCTTGTACTTTTCCTTGGTAGAGGGTAGGTTAACCTCTTGTATAATGGTAAAATAATTTTTATTCAATTATAAAAGAATAATATACATTAATATGATATAATATATAATCTTTTAGTACTGATTTGTTAATAATATTTTAGTATTATCGTTGTTTTGGGTGTTAAGTGATCCATTTTCCTTTATATGATTTTTTACGTAAGTAATGTTTTTTATAGATAGGATGTACATTATTCATATTCAGAATAATATTTAGTCATTAAAAGTTATTTTTAATCATCTAATAAAAATTAGTCTTGAATGGATGCGATGGGGAATGAATCCCACCGCGTTCGTGGAGACGGTAATCCGTACGTACGCACGAGCGACAATATAATACTTTTGATATAATATAAAATTGGATGGTATATCATATATAATTAATAATTATAATGTTATATTTATTATTTACATCAATTACACATCATTATTATACCCATCTAAATAATAATGTATTGAATAACAATTACACCACGACGTGGAGACGGTAAGTCGTACGTACGCACATATGGTGACATGTCATTCAATGGATGGATAGAATAATGAATTTAGTTGTGACATATTTATAATAACATAATAGTATATAGAAGATACTGTATTTATTATTTTATAATGGAAAAAACAAAGAAAGATGATGTAGAAGAAGAAAGGAACTTGAAAGAGGTGATGAAATATTTACCTCTTCTTCGGGTTCTTCCTTTTGATTTCATCAAAAAGGGCTCCTTAGGATGGCTTTCTGGCTAACTAAAGGCTTCTAGGATTATGGTAGGATAGTTTAGAGGGTATTTGGGTAGGGTTTGGCTGAGAAAAATGGCTTTTTAGGTGTGAATTAGAGAGAAGGGGGGGTTTTTTTTTATAAGAGGGGTGAGGGGTACCTTAGGAAAAGCTAGAAATATTATTTTATAATAAAATAATTTTCGGTTTCTAATGGATACAAAATGGATTATTTAAAGGGTAAGGTGGGAATGGGTGTATAAACACTCAACCAATAGGTTTTATACATGTTTGGTTCACTATATTAACCTTATATTTTAGATTTAACTCTTAATTAAATAGTTTGACATTTACCATGTCTCTTTGTAATTTTATTTTATATGGTTGATAAACATACTATATACTTCCAATAGAATCCCAAGTGGTTAATTAATGATACAAATATCATTTAATAAGTCTTTTTGATGAACCTTATATTTTTAGGAATAGAATATCAATTAATAATATAATATTTGTTTTACAAACTCTTTTATGTCAATTTTGACACTATTTGGTATTTTGTTTTTTTCTAAATTCATAAAAGAATTATTAATTCAAAAAAAATTCATCTAACCATCCCTAATATGTCATATAAACCTATAAAATTAGTTTAATTCATAAAAAGTCTCAAATTACATTTATTTGCATATTTAAAATATCAATTATTTTAATATTTCATTAATTAGATAATTATTTCATCATCATTGTGTCATAAATAAATTAAATTATTTAACGTCTAAAAAATATAAATTAAATAAAATTATATAAAAAACTTATTAGATTTATAATTAATATTTATAGTTTAATTTATCTTATGTGTAACCCTATATTAAAAATGTATTAGTTATTAAACTTTGATTTTAACTTCTTTAACTCTTCTCTAAATAAAATAATAATAAATGTCTTAATCTAATCCAAGCGGACCTAAAGGATCATATATTATTCCTAAGGTTGGTTTTGGTCGATTTAAACTTATCCAATAGAATTAGGACATGTGTTAGGGTAATAATAATATCATTTTTATACTTAATTACCCTATTTACTTTTAACCGTGATAAATAAAAGTAAAAAAGTAACTATTCACCAAAAATTATCTTCATCTTATTGAACCACATTTTACTTAATGATATCAACTATGTCCTTCAGATTTTTGTAATTCAACTCACAGAAGTGGTCAAAATTATGTTTTATGTAAATTTGCAAATGGTCCTAGGAAGTGGGTAAAAGATGTTAAAAAGTTCAATGAAATATTTATATATCTAAAATTATTATAAACTAACTCCAATTAATTACATTGAACTTATATAGGTATTATGTAGATATTTTTACCTAAAACAAATTTAAATAAAATAAATAATTATTTAAATAAAAAATCATTTTTAAACAATAACTTAGTGTTTTCACTATTCATAAAAAATTGAATGTTTTCAGAAAAATGCCAAAAATTCCACCTAAGATAATTTTGATATTCCAAATCCAAAAATGCAGTCCATAAAATTTAAAAAATTTCAAAAAGTGGGTATTATTATTCATAACGGCTAGTTTTATTGGTTGTAGTGTGTTAGAACTAGAAGTCGCATACAACACACGCTATTGTATTATTCAAAAAGAAGCGTATCGTGGAAGATTGTGGTGTTAAATTCTCCCCCCCTTTAAATAATTTTGTCCTTGAAATTTATATAATATTACTACATAAAAATATTCAGGTGGTTCTTCATCATAATTTCCTCGGGTCCCCACATTTCCTTTTCCATCTTATGGTTTCTCCATAGAACTTTTACCAGGTGATTCATCTGGTTTCTCAACACTGGTTCTCTTGTATCAAGAACCTTGACAGGCTCTTTGCAATAAGATAGATTAGGTTCCAATTCCAATTCCTCATAGGTGAGTACATGTGTTGGGTCAGGCATGTATTTTCTTAACAGTGATGCATGGAACATATTGTGAATTTTGGAGAGACTTAGCAGCATTTCCAAACGGTAATCTACAACCCCAATTCAGTCTCAAATTTCGAAAGGTCTGATGTACCTGGGACTCAATTTTCCCTTTTTACCGAAATGTATAACACACTTTCATGGAGATACCTTCAAGAAAACATGATATTCTACCTGAATTCCAAATCATTTCTTCGGTTATCAGTATAGGTACTCTGTCTACTTTGAGCTACTTTGATGTGGTTTGGGATTACATTAAACTTTTCCACCTTTTCCTCTACTAGTTCTGGGCCTACGAGTTTTCTTTCACCAACATCATCACAACAGGTTGGTGTGTGACATCTCTTTCTATATAACACTTCAGATGGTGCCATCTTAATACTTGAATGGAAGCTATTGTTATAGTAAAATTATACCATATGTAAATATTGATCCCACATACCTTGAAAGTCAAGTGAGAATGATCTCAACATGCCTTCTAAGGTTTGACTAGTCCATTTTGATTGTCCATCAGTTTGATAGTGGAAGGCAGTGCTCAAACGAAGTTCAGTATCCAATGATTTCTGAAGACTTTTCTAGAATCTTAAGGTAAAATGTGGATCATGATAAAAAACAATTGATAGGGGTACCCCATGAATTCTCACAACTTCATTAATATATAGTCTTTCTAGACGTTCAAGTGGTAAATCTTATTTTATAGCAAGAAAATGTGTTGAATTGGTAAGATGATCAACAATGACCCATATTGCATCGTTACTTCTAGGTTTCTTTGGTAGTCTGATGGAAAATTCCATCATAATATTATCCCACTTCCACTCAGGTATGGGAAGAGGTTGCATGAATCCTTTAGGATGTTTCTTTCCAGCTTTCACTTGTTGACAAACCATGTATCTTGACCCAAAATCAGAAATATCCCTTTTCATGTTGTCCCACCCAAAATTTTCCTTCAAATATATATACATTTTAGTGCTCCTAGTTTTTATAGAGAAATTGGAACTATGAGCAGCATCCAACAATTCCCTTTTTAGATCAGGCATATTAGGAACACAATGTCTTTTCCCAAATTTCAAAATTACTTCTTGATACACAATGTTACTCAATTTCCCATCATTAACAGCATTAATCTTCTTTTGAAACTCTTCATCATCGGTCTGAGAACTCTTTATCATTTATAGTAAAGATGATTTGGAAACTATTTGAAAAAGTATTGATGTTTCACATTCCATGGTTATTCCCATATCCATCTTTACTGGATCCATGTATATAGGATCCTTTTCAACTCTCATATTGTTCAAAACTCTATGATCATTTATGATCAATGTGTCTTCCACCTTATTTTCCTTCCCCAAGTGATAGTGTATAGTGAAATCATAATCCTTGAGTAGTTTAATCCATCACCTTTTCCTCATGTTGAGTTCTTTCTATGAGAAAATATACTTCAAACTCTTGTGATCGGTATATATCTCACATTTTTCACCATAGAGATAATGTCTCTGTATCTTCAAAGAAAATATTACAGCTGCTAACTCAAGATCCTGAGTGGGATAGTTTTGTTCATGAATTTTTAGCTATTGTGATGAATAGGCAATAACCCAATCATTTTGTATAAGGACATAACCAATTTCTTTCTTTGAAGCATCACCATAGATAACAAACCCATCATTCCCCGATGGTAGAGTCAATATAAGATCATTGACTAATCTTCTCTCCAGTTCTTCAAAACATTCTTCACACTCTTTTTTCCAAACAAATATAACCCCTTTTGTGTGATCTTGGTTAATGGATTAGCCAATCGGGCAAAATTCTGGATGAAACGTCAATAATAACCTACTAAACCAATAAAACAGTGTACCTCAGTTATACTCATCAGTGCTGGTAATTCTTGAATTTATCTTATCTTAGAAGGATCAACATAGATTCCATCCTTATAGCTGATATTCCCATGAAAATAAATCTCTTGAATCCAGAATTCACACTTGCTAAACTTCCCATATAATTCATGTGTTCTAAGAGTCTTTAGAATAATGCGCAAGATATTTTCATGATCTTCGTAGATTTTGGAGTATAAAAAAATATCATCAATAAATACCACTACAAATTCATCAAGATATTCCTTGAAAAATCTATTCGTTAGATCCATGAAGAAAAAGGGAGAATTAATCAATCCAAAAGGCATTACTATAAACTTGTAATGCCCGTACCTAGTTCGAAATGAAGTCTTCAGAAAATCTTTCTTCTTCACACGCAACTATTGGTATCCAGATCGAAGGTCAATCCTTGAAAAATATTGACCTCCATGAAGTTGTTTGAATAAATCATCATTGTGAGGTAGGGGATACTTGTTCATTATTGTTATATCATTGATCTTCATGTAGTAAATGCACAACCTCATAGATCCATCTTTCTTCGTAACAAAAAGAACAGGGGCTCCCCATGGATAAAAACTAGTGAGAATAAATACCTTATTTCCCAATTCCTCTAGTTGTTTCTTTAGTTCCACTAATTTCACAGTGGCTATTCTATAAGGGGTCTTCTATATGGGCCTCGAACCAAGAATTAAATCAATGGAAAACTCAATTTCTTGTTCTGAAGGATATCTAGGTAAATATTCTGGAAACAGAGAAACATATTCTTTTATAATAGGTATATTCTATATTTGAACATTATTTTCATCACCCATAGTAATTTTATTCTCTTCCTCCCCAATAATTTAATTTAGTTGAGCTACTGTTGGTGGATCTAGATAAGAATCAGGTGGTGAAGATTCTTCTCTAAAGATAAGGTGTTCTTTATCATCGTCATCAAAAATCGTAACCTCCTTCTTCTTACAATAAATTTTTGCATCATGGTCTGAAATCCAATCCATACTGCGGATTTTACCAAATTCAATCATGGGTATAATGATGAGATCAATAGATAAAGAACATTTATATTGCCTAATGGGAACTGATTTACATAACATTGTTGCAATGATACTTCCCTTAGGAGTTTTGACTGACTACTCCCTTGTTAAATCAAATTGGAAATATCTAATTTTTTTAGAAAACTAGGAAGATATGAAACAATGTGATGATCCAGAATCAAATAAAGCATTTTCTAAACATGAAGAAACAATTAAATTACCTTCCACCATGTCTTTAAGAGATTCAACATTAGAAGTAGTGATTACATAAACTTGGCCTTGATCCCTGGGCCTTTTCTAAGGTAAGTTCCCCTGACGCTTAGGATATTCATTTACATAATTCCCCCTTTCTCTAAAATTGTAGCATTCAACATCGACAGCCTCTTTCTTCCCCTTGCAATCACGAGCTTGGTGGCCTTTTTCACCACACTTGTAACAGACTCACATTCCCTTCAATAAAGTACCAAGGTTTTTCTTCCCACATTTAATACAGGATGGATATTCAACTTTTCCCTTCTTCCCCATATTTTTATTTCCAAAGTGTTCAGCAGATCTCTTCTTTTCTTTCTTTGCTTTAATGTCATAAGACATAGAGAATTCTCTTTCTATCTCGATAGAACATGATACAATATATTCATATGATGATAAGGATTGTGAGACTAATTATCGATGGAGAAATGATTTTAACCGATCAAATAAATAACCAAACTTACTTATTGGGTTACGTATATAATCCGCATCATTCCCCACTAACCTTGTAAAGTAAGCCTCATACTTTGTGACATTCTCATCCTTTTTTTTCCTGAGACTCAGAAATTTCCTTTCCATATCTGCTTGATGGTCACGAGGAAAGTATTTTTCTAGAAAAATCTCTTTAAACTCCCTCCATTCCATATTTGATATTTCATCATCTTCCTTTATGTTTTGAATTAATGACCACCATTTATCAGCATCTCCAGTGAGGCGGTAAAATTCCATGACAACTTATTCCCTTTTAGTACTCCCAAGGCATGGAATATTTTCTCTAAAGAATTTATCCATTTCTCATCTACTAATGTATTTGTACTCCAATTGAATGTTGGTGGTTGTTGCCTCAGGAATCGATCTAACATTGATCCTCTACACTGTGCATCAGGGTTCTCCATATGGGTAAGGTTATTCTTCATAACCTGAGTGAGTTTTCCTGGTATGGTGATAAGTAGATCAGCACCAATTGTATCACCAACTCCACTATAATTATCTTCAGCATGAAGGAAATACCTAAATGGAATGAATTCATTGATACAGTTTCCATTCCTTCCACTAGGAACCATTTCTAAACGATGTCATAAACTAGATTAGTTTATGAATCAAAATACATAATTCCAAACTTGTAAAACACTTAACATAAACTGAATAGTTTATGGATATAATCCATAATCATAAAAATGTTTTTGTTGAGGAAGTATATAATCATACACCCTTCATAATGGTTTTTAAAGAAAATTAAAATTATCCTAAGCATATCCCCCAGGAGGGTCGTAATCAAGAGTGCATCAAGGCCCGTTGTCGTGCACCAGTTCCTGTTCGAGTCTAGCTCAAGGTGGTGTTTTCAGGTTTTACCCCTAGGTACATATGTGCGAGTGCTGCATCTACCTGCTCGTATCTAGAAAGGGATGTATTTCTTGGAAAACTCGAAAAATCTCTACAATACCAAAATTCTAGGAGGTTCTACTATACTAATCCTCAAATTATATCTTAAAGTTATGTGCTCTAATCAGAGTTTATCTAAATCAAGTTTCCAAGGTTTGTACTAAAATTCCTCTGATACCAACTATAACACCCCGACCCCAAAAGCCTAGATTTGGTGCATTATTACGTATCATTGGCATGATCACAAAAGATAAAGTGTCAAAATAACAATTTGTTTAGTAGCATTGGAAGTACTAGATACTTTCATTTGGATTACATTACATCATAAAATGGAAAACTACAACAACATTGTTTCCATAGAAAACACTAAGATCCCATAGACTATCCCTGCAGGTCAGTCATAATATACTTCTTCACATCCTGGGAAAAATAAAACATAGAAAGGGGTGAGCATAGATTCTCAGTAAGGATAAAAATATAGTAGAAACATTCATAAATAAGCATAAACATTTAAAGCAATGTATAGACCTAAAAAAGCATTTTCAACATAAAATTCATCATAATATGGAAAATATAAATCAAAATAATTCCATTTACTTACTCACATGGATATTCTACTAGTTGAATAATCACCTGCAATATCAATAGCCACTTTCATAATGATGGAATGAATAATTCTATACATTCATAACCACATAATCAAGGCCTTATGCCAAGACTATAAATAAGATTTTTTCAAGGCCTTTGTGCAAGACACTAGTTTGTCTCATGAGACCTACCGATGCATCGAGGAGCTATAACAGGCTCTACCCATCACTTAATAAGTCCAATGCATTCCTCATATGAAAATATTTAAACATAACATAAACATTCGTATTTAAACTAGCATACGATATGTCTATACTTTATCCATAAACCATGAATGGTATGAAATAATACATCCACATTCAAACATATCACAAAACTTTCAACATAATATGGAAGTTTTGTATCATAATAAATCAACTTCAAACAAACTAAAAAGCCATCAAAATATTTTGATGTAGATGAAATCAAAACCTTTTTAGAGAAATATCTCTTTCTATTTTGAAATCATTTAAAAGTCACGTAAATATAAAGAAAAAATTTATATTTGAAGATATTCTTTTAATATTGTGAGGGAAGCTTCGACGGTGTTATAAGGGTAGAAAATAGCTACACCCACCGTATAAGTTAAAAAACATACTTACCTTAATTTTGTCGAAAAGCTCATAAAGAACCTTGTTTGGAAAATGACAGAAAGATTCCTTTAAAAACATATTAGGTCAAATAAGGGTATAAATTACATTAACCCATTTTCTATTAAATAGAAAAAATGATTTGGAATACAATTTTAAGAAACATGGATGTGGATGATAATGAGGTCTCAGTAGATACTTACATAAAAACAACCTCGGATAATAAAGAGATTGTGAGATTAACCTTTACCTTGTACTTTTACATGGTAGACGGTAGGTTAACCTCCTATATAATGGTGAATTAATTGTTAATAAATTATAAAATAATCATATACATTAATATGATATCATATATGATCTTTTAATATTGCTTTGTTAATAATATTTTAGTATTATCATTATTTCCGGTGTTAATTGATTCATTTTCCTTTATATGATTTGTTATGTAAGTAATGTTTGTTATGGATTGGATGTATTGTATTCATATTTAGAATTATATTAAGTCATTAAAAATTATTTTTAATCATCTAATGAAAATTAGTCTGGAATGGATACGATGTGGAATGAATCTCATCGCGTTCATGGAGACGGTAATTTGTACGTACGCACGAGCAGAAATATCATTATTTTGATATAATATAAAATTTGATGGTATATAATATTTAGAGAATCATTATAATGTTATATTTATTATTTACATCAATTACACATCATTATTATACCCATCCAAATAATAATGTATTGAATAACAATTACACCACGACGTGGAGACGGTAAGTTATACGTATGCACGTATAGTGATATGTCATTAAAAGGATGGATAGAATAATGAATTTGGTTGTACCATATTTATAATAACAAAAAATTATATAGAAGATACTGGAGTTATTATATTATAATGAAAACAACAAAGAAAGAGGAAGTGGAAGAAGAGAGGAACTTGGAAGAGGTAATGAAATATTTACCTCTTCTTCGGGTTCTTCCTTATGATTTGATCAAAATGGATCCTTAGGTTGGCTTTATGACTAAATAAAGGATTCTAGGATGAAGTTAAGACATTTGAGAGGGTATTTGGTCAGTTTTTGGCCAAGACAAATGGCTATTAAGTTATGAATTAGAGAGAAGGGGGAGTTCCCTTTTATAAGATAGGGGATGGGTACCTTAGGAAAAGCTAGAAATATTATTTTATAATAAAATCATTTTTACTTTTTAAGGGATAAAAAAATGTATTATTTAAATTCTAAGGTGGGGATGGGTTGAAACCCACTCATCCAATAGGTTTTAGATAGGTTTGGGTCACTATATTAACCATATCTTTTAGATTTAACTCTTACTTAAATAGTTTGACATTTACCATGTCTCTTTGTATTTTTATATTATATGTTTATTAAACTTACTATATTCCTCAATAAGAACCCCAACTGGTTTGTTAATGATACTCTTACAATTATATAAGTCTTTTGGGCTAAAATTAGATTTTTAAGAATAGAATATCAATTAATAATATAATATTTGTTTTAAAAACACTTTTATGTCAATTTTGACACTATTTGGTATTTTGTTTTTTCTAAATTCATAAAATCATTATTAATTTGAAAAAAATTCATCTAACCAACCCTAATATCAATTAATTTAATATTTCACTAATTAAGTAATTATTGCATCGTCATTGTGTCATAAATAAATTAAATTATTTAATATCAAAAAAATATAAATAAAATACCATTATTTAGGAAATTTATTTAGTTTTCTAATGAATATTTATATTCTAATTTATCTTATGTGAAACCATATATTAAAAAAAATTAGTTATTAAACTTTGATTTTAACTCTTTTATCTCTTCTTTAAATAAAATAATAATAAATGTCATAATCTAATCCAAGTAGACCTAAAGAATCATATTTTAATCCTAAAGTTTTTTTTGGTCTAATTACACTTATCCAATAGAATTAATACATCTTTTAGGGTAATAATAATATCATTTTTACCCCTAATTACCATATTTACTTTTAACAGTGGTAAATAAAAGTAAAAAAGTTACTATTCATCAAAAATTATTTTCTTCTTATTGAACAACATTTTACTTACTTATATCCACTGTGTCTTTCGGATTTTTCAAATTTGACTCACAGAAGCAGTAAAATTAAGTTTTATGTAAATCTGCAAATGCTCCTAAGAGGTGGGTAAAAGACAGTAAAAAGTTCAATAAAAATTTTATATATCTAAAATTATTATAAACTAACTCCAATGAATTACATTGAACATATATTGGTATTATGTATCTATTTTGACCTAAAGAAAATTTAAATAAAATAAATATTTATTTAAATAAAAAAAGTCGGTTTTAAACAATAACTCAGTGTTTTCACTATTCATCAAAAATTGAAAGTTTTCAAAAAAATACCAAAAATTCACCCTAAGTTAATTTTGATATTCCAAATCCAAAAATGAAGTCCATAAAATTTATAAAATTTCAAAAAGTGGGTATTACTATTCATAATGGTTAGTTTGATTGGTTGTGGTGTGTTAGAACAAGAAGTTGCATACAACACATGTTATTGTATTATTCAAAGAGAATCGTACTGTGGAAGCTTGGGGTGTTACAATGAACCAAAAAAATACATCACACAAGCCATTAACATATCCACTAATGTTTGTGTCATCCTCCCGGATTTCCCATCTGTCTGACGATGACATGTCATTCTCATAGTAAACTATGACCCAAGGGATTGTTGCAATGATTTCCAGATAAAAGATGTAAACCATAGATATCTATCTGATACAATTGATACTAGAACCCCATGCCTCTTTACCACCTATCAGATATAGATTTTGGAAATATCTTCCATCATATTAGTTTCACGAATCAGGATGAAATGGGTCAACTTTATAGGTTGATCAACTATCACCCATATGGAATCATGTTTTCTGACTGTTTATGGGGGACCCATCACAAAATCCATTGTTATTTGCTTCTATTTCCACAATGGGATAAGTAAACATAGCAACATGCAAGTTCATCATTGATGCTCTGCCTTGACTTGCTGACAGGTCAAGCATCTCAAAACAAACTCTACCACATCCCTTTTCATTCTGACCCACCAAAACTGCACTTTCAATAGCTTATACATATTCTGAATTTTGGGATAGACAGTCCACTTGGATTGATGATAAGCCCTGAGAAGTTCTTCCCAAAAATCCACTAATACCACTATATGATTTTGAAAACACAAGACTAAATTCTCATTCAATAGTCAGTTTTCAATGGTCTCCCCACCATTGAGTTTTTACCTCATCGCCACACATGCATAATCACATGTTTTAGTGCCTCTTTAACCAAATCAGTCATATCAGGAACCAAAAAAAATGGAAAGAAGTCCTCTCTTCAACCCTGGTCCTCATATTCCAACTGCAATGTCGGCTATAACGGTCATTAAATTCCATGGATCTAATGCTTTCTTCACTACTTGAGCATATTAATTTCTACTTAATGCATCTTCAACTGAATTTCCCTTACCTTGTGTGTACATTATGTAAAAATAAATAATCTGGAGATTTTCCATTCATCTCCTTTTCCTCAATCTCAAATATCTCTACGAGAAAATATGTTTTACGCTCTTATTATTGGTGTAGACCCCTGAAAACGTGTCCCCAAAATTTTCCCAATGATTCCATAAACGACTCAAGATCGTAGACCTTTTCCCAAGATTCGATTTGGTAGGTCGCAAGGCCTGAATGGAGTTACGGATTAGGAGTAGTGGACATTTGAAGTTGGGCTAGAAAACTGCCTCGCGAAGCAACTTCACGGAGTCCCCCCAGCACCACGAGCCCGCCGTGAAGCAAAGGAGGCGGGACAACTCCACGAAGTGATTTGACATTCGTGATGCGCCGCGAAGACCCGCCGCAAAGCAAAAGAGGCGAGACGGATCCACGAAGTGCTTTGAGGTTCGCGACGCACCGCGAAGACCCGCTGTGAAGCAAAGGAGGCGGGACGGCTCCGCGAAGTGCTTTGACCTTCACGACGTGCCGCGAAGCTCCGCTGTGAAGCAATCATTGTTTTCGCGCCGAGCACTCTGCTTTGCGGAGCCCCTGCCTATAAATACCCAGCTCACCCCCCTTCTCACGATGAACGGCCACGGCCACTTCGCCCCTTGGGCGGCCGAGCGGAGCTTCGCATTGCGGCTCCACGAGGCCATGCTCCGTGAACAGCTTCCTTCATGTTGGTGCTCCACGAGCTGAGGCTCCGTGATTCGATGCTCCGCGAGCCCATGCTCCGCGATGCTGCTCCGTGAGACCAAGCTCTGCGAGACCACTTTTCTCCACTAGCCGCCCTTGCCCCGCAAGAGGCCCATGCTCCGCGAGACCACATTGCTTCATGAGGCCATGCTCCTCGAAGCTACTTCGTGAAGACCTATCCTTTCCGAGGCTCCTACCTCCGCGCCCACCGGTCCCTTCGCAACCATCATAGACCTCCATGAAAAATGTAGAGTCGCACCGCAAACTTTTCGGGTCGGGACGTCGGGATTTTCCATTGCGCCCTCATGCACACCCACCTTTAACCTATGGAATACCATGATTTGAGACACTCCTCCACACACCATGAAACACCTTGAGTTGATGTATTCCTCTTGGTTCGTTTCTTATGTCGTGAGTTGAGGTTCTCATCATAAATTCCCCGTGTACCTTGAGTCGAACCATTCCTCAGGAAACTCCTCCAAACCCAATCACTTGGCTCCTATGCCAGGTTGAACCAGAAAGGGCCGCCCTTGCGTAAGTCCCAACACCAACCATTTCTAGGCACCTTCTGGCTAACAGTCCTTTCTACATGACTCTAAACTGTAGTAATCCCAATGTCCCAAACATAGGATGCATCTTACTCCAAACAAGAGATGCCTTGTGCTCCAAGCATAAAATGCCAATAGTCCTATATACATGACTATAAACTGTAGTACACCCTATCTAAAAAATGATAGGATGCATCTTACTCCAAGCAAGAGATGCCTTATTCTCCAAGCATAAGATGCCTAATAGTCCTATCTACGTGACTTTAAACTATAGTAATTCCTATGTTTCAAACATAGGATGCCTCTTGCTAAAAGCAAGAGATGCCTTCTGTTTCAAGCATTAGATACCAATAGTCATATCTACATGACTCTAAAATATAGCACACCCTGTGTGCCAATCATAGGAAGCCTCTTTACCTATACGAGAGATGCCTTATGCTCCAAGCATGAGATTCCAATAGTCTTATCTACATGACTCTAAACTGTAGCACACCCTATGTGCCAATCATAGGATGCCTCTTGCTTCAAACAAGAGATGCCTTATGCTTCAAGAATTAGATGTCATAGTCCTATCTACATGACTCTAAACTGTAGCACACCCTATGTGCTAATAATAGGATGCCTCTTGCCCTATATAAGAGATGCCTTATGCTCCAATCATAAGACGCCTAATGCCATGATTATAGTGGCGTGATTCCAACGCCACTTGGCATTATCCTGCTTGTGCACTAGCGCATAGGTGAAGGCCTCAATCCACCAGTGGGGTTGGATTCCCTCATGGACAGACAAGAGGAAGACATTACGGGAAGCTTCCTAGAGTAATCCCCATTCACCAGTGCCACTCCTTAGAGGCACCTGGGCAGCTTCCAAGCATAAGCCCCATTCAATAGTGTCACTCCTTAGCGGCACCTGGGCAGCTTCTTTTCATAATCCCCATTCACCATTGCCACTCCATAACGGCACTCGGGCAGCTTCCTAGCGTAAGCCCCATTCACCAGTGCCGCTCCTTAGGGGCACCCGGGGAGCTTCCTTATGTAAGCCCCATTCACCAGTGCTGCTCCATAGCGGCACCTGGTCAGCTTCTTAGCATAAGCCCCATGCACCATTGTCGCTTCCTAGAGACACCAGGGCAGCTTCCTTGCATAAGACCCATTAACCATTTTCGCTCCATAGCAGCACCCGGGCAGATTCTTTGCTTAAGACCCATTCACCATTACCGCTCCATAGCGGCACCTGGGCAGCTTCTTTGCATAAGCCCCATTCACCATTTCATCTCCATAGTGGCACCCGGACAGCTTCCTTGCGTAAGCCCCATTCACCATTGCCGATCCTTAGTGGCACCCAGGCAACTTCCTTGCATAAGCCCCATTCACCAATGTCGCTCCATAGCGACACCCGGGAAGCTTCCTAGCATAAGCCCCATGCACCATTGCCGCTCCCTAGAGACATCAGGGAAGCTTCCTTGCGTAAGCCCCATTCACCATTGTCGCTCCATAGCGGCACCTGGGAAGCTTCTTTGCGTAAGCCCCATTCACCATTGCCACTCCATAGCGGCACCCGGGAAGCTTCTTTGCATAATCCCCATTCACCGTTGTCGCTCCATAGTGGCACCCGGGCAGCTTCCTTGCGTAAGCCCCATTCACCAGTGCCACTCCATAGCAGCACCCAGGAAGCTTCCTTGCGTAAGCCCCATTCACCATTGTCTCTCCATAGCGGCACCCACGCAGCTTCCTCGCGTAATCCCCATCCACTGTTGTGATCCCAATCAGCAGTAAGCTATTGTGATACTATGCAGCGGTAAGCCGTTGACATCCTTTTCCAGCAGTAATCTGTTGTGCCCCAATCCAGTGGTAATCCGTTTCGACCCCATTTAGCGGTAAGACGTTCACATCCTTATCCAGCGGTAAGCCGTTGTGACCCAATCTAGTGGTAAGCCATTGCGACCCCATTATCGATAATTTGTTCACATCCTTATCCAGCGGTAAGCCGTTGTGACCCAATCCAGTGGTAAGCCGTTGTGACCCCATTTAGCAGTAATCCGTTCACATCCTTATCCAGCGGTATGCCGTTATGACCCAATCCATCGGTAAGCCATTGAAACCCCCAATCGGCGGTAAGCTGTCATCAGAACTACGTGGACTTTGATTCCCTGCCACGGGGATACGTAGGAAGCCTCTTCAAGGATCAAGCCTGAAACTATCGTAATCCCTATCCTTGGGCCTCCATACTGGAGTAAGTCCCAGCACCATGGGCTGCCCAATGAGTAAGCCCCTCTTCGCTTCTCACGGACGCACCCTTCGCGATGTGATCGTCAGGTCCTTGCTGCCTCTTGTTTCTCACACCGAGCATAACTCACGTGGGCTTAGAGTAAGCATCGATCATGGAAATTCCCTTATCCAGCATGATGTTAAACTGTATGCCCCCGTCTAGCATGACATTAAACATTACATACATTTGAACTACGAGGTCTTTGATCCATGTCAAGGCATGGTACATAGGAAGCCTCTACAAGGTTCAAGCCCGCCCATCATTTTTTCACGTCAGGTTCCACCCTCCTCCAGCATGACGTTAAACTGTATTCCAGTCCATCGGCAAGCTATTGTGACCATACCGAACTACGAGGAATTTGATCCATGTCAAGGTATGGTACGTAGGAAGCCTCCCTGAGATTCAATCCCACCACCAGTGGACCCACGTGTTTACCTCCACGTCGGTTCGCTGACCAAAACCACCACCTGAACTACGAGGTCTTTGATCCATGTCAAGGCATGCTACGTAGGAAGCCTTCCTGAGGATCATGCCTACCACATGTTGGTCACTCCGACCCTCTTCACGCCAGTTCACCAACACCTGGGCAGCCTAGTGTGTAAGCCCCACACTATCTGGACCAAGGTCCTCACTCGCATCGGTTTTCGGACACACCCTTTGAACTACGTGGTCTTGGATCTATGTCAAGGCATGGTACGTAGGAAGCCTCACGAGGTTCAAGCCCACCATCCATCGGACAAAGGTCCACCTTCACGTCGGTTCGCTAACAACACCCATCAGACCAAGGTCCACCCTCACATCTGTTCACTGACGATACCCATCGGACCAAGGTCCACCTTCACATCGGTTCACTGACAACACCCAGTGGACCCACGGGTTTACCTTCACGTCGGTCCTCCGGTGCACCATCCCGAACTACGCGGACTTTGATTCCCTGCCACGGGGATACGTAGGAAGTCTCTTCGAGGCTCAAACCCAACTTTACCATCACCCTTGCGATGGTCCCATTTCATTCCCCCTCCACTTAATTCAACTCTTCATCATCCATCCTGATTCTCACCCGGGCTGCCACATCCTGGTAGGATCATGTCATCCACCCTCCTCGCTGCTCCTAGAAACACTTGTGCCGTTATCCACGTGTAAGCCCCAACATGTCTCCGGGTCATTGTCCTCTGTGTACACCCTGATTCATCACCCCTTTGAACTACGCAGATTTTGATCCCTGTCCTCTACACAGGGTACGTAGGAAACCTCCAAGAGGTTCAATCCCACCCAATGGTAATCCATGGGGTTCCCCATCTTGGGGTGAACTTCCCCTGATCCGCCCTCAATGGTGTTTAGATCAGCCATTACGGTGTGACATCTCCCCTCCTTGGAGTGCACCACCTCGGATCCGTCCTCATTGGGTGTTATGATCCATCCATCATCCAGGTGTTCTCTCCTTGGGATATACCAATCTAATCCGTCTCTATGGGACATTCTAATCACTCTAATACAGTCTCTGCAATATGTTAAACTCGCAGCATACCCCATGTTAAACATGGGAAGCTAAGGAAAACCTTAGAAGACATGCCCTTGGCATAACCGTCTCCTCAAGATGTTAAACTCGTGGAATTCCTCATGATAAACATGGGAAGCTGAGGAAAACCTCATATGGAATATGATTCCCTGTATCCTATGTGGGATGGCTCGGGTTCTGCACCCTTGAGATGCCCTCTTATGAGGAAGAATACAGGTTCCCATATTTCCACACACCCAGAGATGCCCCGACATGCCTGATGTTGCTGTCTACTCAGACCGAAGGTTTCTACCATGTCAAGACCCTATGGAAAGTCTTTATTGAAGTAGTGTAATTAACTGGCGTCCATAAAGATATGGCACCAGCAATGAGATTCACGAAAAATATATTAAATCTATGAGGGAGAGCTGGACTAGGTGACAAGTTCTGAGGAGGAATCCACAGAAGGAAGAACATACATCCCATCATCCCGGTTTCGATCAAGGAGCAGATGTCCTTGAACAAGGAACAGATGTCTCCCACCTTTGGAAAGCAGGAATGTGAGGCAACAGTAGCGCGTCCTCCACAGACGGATGCACGTGCCCTGAAGAAAGCATCGAAAATAGTTGGTAATCACTAAAAATTTATCACTAAAGAGATAATGATGCAACATTTGTAAAGCATGAACCACTAATGCCAACTCCATATCAAGTGTTGGGTAGTTCTTCTCATGAAACCTCAACTACAGTGATCCATATGCAACCACATGATCCCCATGCATGAGAACACACTCCAATCCGGATCTTGATGTGACTCAATACCCCGCATACCCTCTTCCTGGATTAGGCAAAACAAATATTGGTGATGATGTAAGGTGACCCTTTACCTCTTCAAAACTTTTTTGACATTGCACATTCCATTTAAATGGGATATTCTTCTTTATCCAATCGTTCCTCGGTGAATCCAATCGTAATAAATCATGAAAAAAATGTTCATAATACCTAGCTAGACAAAGGAAGTTTTGTATATCAAAAAAATTATTTGATCGTTTCCATGAGATAATAACCTCTATATTTTTCGGATCAACTATAACACCCATATCATGAATAACAAGGCCAAGGAAACAAAACTCATGTATCTAAAAGTAAAAATTTTCCAATTTGGCATACCACTGATTATCTCTCAAGACCCCCAACACTATCGCCAAGTGTTGTTCATGAAACACCCTTGTCTTATAATACACCAATATATCATCCACAAAAACCACCACAAAATAATCCAGATATCTATGAAATATCTGATTCATCAATGTTATAAATACCCTTGGCGCATTCATCAGGCCAAAATGCATAACCCCATACTTGTAATGGCCATATATAATATTGAAAGTTGTTTTCGGAATATCCTCCTTCCTCACCCACAATTGGTGATACCCTGGCCCAAAATTCAATCATGTAGAACCACTGAGCTCCCCTCAACTGGTCAAAAAATCATCAATGTGTGGAAGTTTATATCAGTTCTTTATTGTAACCTGATTAAGTCTATGATAATCAACACGGAGCTATAATGTTTCATCTGCACTTTTAACAAAAAAGACTAGCACTTCCCACATAGGCGTGCTTGGCTGGATGATCCCTTTTTCTCTAACTCTTCCAACTACACCTTTAATTCCCATAATTATGTTGGTTCCATTCAGTAAGATGGATGTGAGACAGTACTTGTCCCAAGAAAGAGATCAATAATAAACCCCACTTCTCTCATGGGTGGAAACACTAAGAATTATTTAGGAAATATATTCATAAAATGATCCATAATGACCAGAAGAACACTCTTCTCAACACCAACCAATAATTCCAATGACAAAGCCTCTAACTGATGTGAGATCGTGCCAACATCTAGTCCCAACAAATCCGTTGCACCCAGGTTTTAATTCATCTCTCCTCTAAAGAGATTTCTAATTCTATCTTCCATTGAAAAATTAATTGTTATCACATAACAATCGATATGGGCCTTAAACATCATCAACCAATCCATTCCCATGATTATATAATAAGCATCCATCTTAGGCTTTACAAAATCTCACATCAATTCGATTCTCTCCACACCTAAACAATAGCCTCAACATAATAAGGTTCAACCCTCTCTTTGACCCAGGGGAGTTTGAAGTTTCAAATAAAAGGTATTATTTCCACATGTAAATATGAAAAGTAAATGACATGAGTAGAAATAAAATAATGTGAAGAACCCATATCAAATAAGGTTTTCATCAAACGTTGAAATTAAAAGAAATGTACATCACACTTTGGATGGTTTTGACTGATCATCGACCACAACTTGATCATCTCCAAGAAGATGCGTGTTTTCCATGATCTTCTATTTATTATCCTACTAAAACTTACCTTTATAAAGAGTGTCACAAACACCCAACTTTAGAGAATTATAGAAATAACATTTAAGATGCTCCATCTGATTGTTGTTATGAAAATATCAAGGTTTTCCCTTATAATCCCCATTTATGTGGCTCGTGGAGACACACTGAAAACATCCCAGCTAACTCTTGGGTCTCAGAGGAAGATTTAATAATATTGTGGTCCGATTATGATGTGTTTCATATTGGTGAGAAAAGGATTTTGTCTTTCTATTTATCTCAATGTTATGGTTCACCCCTCTAGTGAGGAAAATTGTACTTTCATTTCTTGAATTTCAGACCATGATAGATATCTTAACTGGTGTATCTAGTTTTAGTCATAACTGCGCTGTTTGAAAATCTTGGATGATGTTTTGGGACAACTGTTGGTTCACCTGGGGCTCTAGTGTAACCGCATTTATAGTAGCTTTCTCTGATTGGTATCTACGATGCCTACCTCGTTCCATCTCTATCAACATAAGAATCACTATTAGTCAAACTCCCTTGAAACTTAAGGCTTACATTTTCAATTTCAATTATATAAAAACTATCACAACCAGGATTTCCATGATTTCACATTTCCCACATTGCACCATTTTTTTACAAAAAAAATTGCCATGTTTTGAAAATCCACCCATTTTCAAAATACCAAAAAATTCCATTGTCAAACCCTTCCGTTTTGAAACCCAATTCATAATTTTCAAAAATCCATGCATTCATACCACACCATAAATCACTATACTTAAATGAAATATGCATCCTTGTGGGAATTCATTTATACCTTGCATGTAATGCTCATCTTATTGGCTATACCCATGACAATGAGATATCCAATGCCTATAAGTGTTTCAGACACTTATGAATTTAACACCCCGGTAACTCTAAGTTAATCATAAATGGATTAGCTACTTCCTTTTATGCTATACATTCCATGTTCTGATAGTCCTATGCCTTACTACCATCCCGAATCAATGAATAAACCAAGAATGAATGTCAACACCAAGGCCAATGTTCAACACCAAGGGTTGAACAACTTCCCTCCCTTGAAATCCAATGACCGAACAAAATAATACCACTTGTAACATCCCACCCCATCTTATCAGCTTGAGAGGGCGGAGGAATGCTTCTTGGCCTTAATAGACATTCCCAAGGCACTAATGGCTTACATAAATGTAGAGGGCTTCAAGAATAAATTGGGGAATGATTTTTCTTAGAGACAAAACCAACCAACCAAACAATCCACTATCAACAAACAACATTATGCATGTCAAAAAAACAACCAAATCATACGTTACCAGAAAGGAAACCAAACTACTCCATAACAATACCACATGCCAAATACAATCAATACAAATACCAGAGTACCACGTAGAAGTATAAATAACAAAAAACGCATATAAAATGGACAACATCCATAGCTCCACACCAAGCTCCATGCTCCAAGAACCACAACATCACCATAGCATCAAGTCAAACCACTAGAGAAATGAGATGTCTTACTCTTGCCTATATCCCAGAATACAACATCTACAAAATCATCCAAGTGCCAAAGCAGGGGGAGAGTACTAATACTTAGTAGGTTTTCCCCAAATGACTTCCCTAAACACACCACAAGGATAAAACCATTAGAAAATTTATATAAAACAATTCATAAAAAACAACCCATACTACAACAACTTACAACAACCCAAATGTTCCTTTACCAAGCCATGACAAACAAAGGAAATCCACACTGATCCATAAGCCACATTATTGTCACCCATTAGCCCAAAAAAGTCCATCTTTCATAGACACAAAACACAAAAACAAACAACCATGGTGGAACTTCTCATCCAAACCCGTTTACCTCATTCCCAAACTAGTTGTACCTCCTAACCACTACCCATCATGGTTGTTCTTCCAACCATTATCCATCACATTTTATAGTGAGACTTCTTTCCCACTTCCATAATGGTGGTTCTTTTTACAACTATCCATCACATTTTATAGTAATAATTCATGCCCAATTCCACACAACCAATATAAGCCATAACACTCAATCAAACAAACAAGCACAAAACCATTTCCAAAACTTGTTAATTCACTTCAATAAAACACCCATTTATTAAAAGCACCATTTAAATAACATTAAAAGGCCACATTTCCAAAAAAAAACATCTTTATTGAAATCCATCTATTACAAAAAATATATATAATCATCCACTAACGATTTTAATATCAGTATTTTAAAATCACACAACAAAGCCCCATTTTGCAACAATAACCCAATTTCCCCAAAATCTCCCAAATCATCACCAAATATATTTCCAAAAATATTTGAACATAATTATCACAATTAATTTCAATTGAAACATTTTATTTTTAACCAAAACTACTAGTTATAATAATGTGGAGTTGTGAGAGAAGCCACCAACCTTTAGGGTTCCGGCGAAAATGACCCACGAACAACCATACTACAAATCTGGATAAAGAACCACCTAAACCACTCTATATATCCTTCCCTATCATCCATAAGCCTTAAAATCAACACCCAAGGAAACAAAAAACCCAAATCTACACACAACAGGTGTAGATATAGAAAACCGATAGAGAGGGAGATGTAGAGATAGAGTAAACCACAAAGAACAATGAGAGAAGTCTTACTCGAGAAGAACTGCCTTCAATCCACCATGAAAACCCATTTATTTTCTTCCAAAATCTATGTGAGATCCCCTACAAACATCGAGAAGAGAAAACACAAAGCGAGGCTTGGGTGGAAGGAATCTTAGAGAGAAAACATGTAAGCCAGAGTGAACCCAGGTTTTAAAACCCTGTTTTTAAGTTGTTGTATGGTTAGCCCACACAATTTGGAAAACTGTGCGCTAAAGGTAAACACGCCACTATCTCGAGAGGTGGGGTCCACATGATTGCCTCGCATGGTTTGGAAAAAGGTGCGCAGGCTGTGCGAAACCTACTGTCTACCCCTACACTGTTTCCTTGAGAACCCGGATGGTTTCCCCTAACTGTGCTCAAATAGTGCGCCCTAATAAAAGCCTCCAAACTTATTCAAAACCATTCCAAACTCTACCAACATCTTCCCAACTCATCCCCATCACTTTAATCAAATAAAACATCATCAAAAATACTACATAACTAAAACTAGGGTACTACAATATGACACTTAAAGATTATCCATAATATGTCCACAAATGACAATTCTACTAAAATTACATTTTTATGAAAATAAAAGGATAACTGAAGCTAAATTATAATCACCATAAAGTACTCACACAAAAAAAAGGGTACTAGTACATTTAATAATTTCATCATCTTTAAGTCTAATGTAACAGATGATTCCTTTATAAGTGGGCATCTAAATCATTCATCATTCTTCGTGATCTATAAACAATTCATTGGCCCATTATTTCTAAATACATCATTCCTATATATCAAATATCCTCATTATAAAAAAATATCATTCCAATATTACTTATTTATTTATGTATAAGAAAGTAAATCCTACCTTGAATCTATATATAAGGACCCTCTTTATGTTCCCTTCCTCTTTCGACAAGTTTTCCTAGTTTAATAAAGTATTTTTTCACCTCAATTCTGTAATTTCACTTTTTTGGGGATTTGGACAATTCGAGATCTTGAAATCATATGAAAAAGACACAATTAACCATTGAATTGATTTATAAATGAGTAGGTGTTGGATAAATAAATAAAATTCTTGAAGGGGATTTGAATACTCCAAAAGTTATTAAAATAATTCAAACATGATTTTATGTTAATATTGTTGGTAAAATAATCGAAGAGGGATAATAAGGTTGTGAAAGATATATTTCCATCCATCCTAAAAATGATCCTTAATGTACTGAATATAAAATCACTTAAACCTGATATGAATTATTTAAAGAACAATAATCTATAGGGAAAATATAATAACATAATATTTATATAATAATCTCATCCATGAACCTCCTTACATATCATTTGATTTAGGTCATTATCAAATATACCTAAATTATCATAATCTTGAAAAAATTTCCCAATGATATTGATCATCTTTGTTACAAATGATCACTAACATACACCCAGATAACATCTTAACCTCAAATGTTATCTAAACCAACCTCAGATACCGACTACAATGCCCCAACCTTAAACATTTCATAATCATGATTTATGTCAATAATCCACATTGAGTCCCTTTTTAGGTTTAGAGTTTTAGGGAATTAGGACATAACTATTACATACAATGTGGATACAACTAAAACAGAATCCACTTCTTCCATAATATAAAACATTTAAAATTAAAAATGATTTCTTTTTTTATATAAAAATCATTCTCACTAATTCCTTTCCATTAACCATCCTTAAACCCTATAGAAAATATTTAAGAAATTTGGGATACTCACAAAAATCTCAGAAAGGGATATAAAATAAGGAATGAAACCAATAGGCCATGAATATTTTAAACACGTAAAATCATACTTTTCACCCCTAAAACATAATTTCTTTAACATAACTCATGAAATAATAAGATTATTGAAAAATCAGAGAAATCATAAATCATAAAGGTAACTTTTGGCATGTATATCAAACTTACATTTTAGCTTTCACATCTATGTATGGAGTAACATTCGTGGTTATGTTTAGAAAACTATCATAGTATATTCACTAAAACTTTTAGGAGAAACCTTATTGTTTAACTCCATATCATTACAAAATACAATAGAGTTATATTATAAGCTCACCCACCATTACTTTATCATGAAACAACATGTATACATAAAAAATTACCATGAAAAATAACATAATCATAACACATAAAACATGTATAAATGAAAAAAAATATCATTTCCAAATTAAAATAATAAGATATAATTTCATGATAATGGTATAATAAATCCATTATAAAAACCATTTTCAATACCAAAATACCAAAAAAGAGAATATTGTATTTATTTTTAATTTAATAACATTACATATTTTAAAGGAAACCAAATTTCAAATAATGGTCATGATGGTGGAAATATTGTTATCTCCACGTATGTTAAAATTAAACATTCCTTTTTTTGTTTAGTAAAAATATTTTAAGAAAAATATTCCTTTTCAAAGACTTTGAATGAAATAAAAAGTCAACGTGGTTAATTATACACCATATAAAATAAGTTGGTGTATATTATCAAAATATTCATCAATAAAAGGAGATTGAGATAAAGTCCCTTACCTTGAGACCGACTCATCACATACCATCATTATATTCTGGAATAATATAATTTGATCAATTTATAATTTCTTACTAACATTTTTCTATTATATTTTTCATTTTATATCACTTATTATGATGTTATAAAAATTACATAATTATTTAAGTTCGTATCGGATGTTTTGTCGATATTCGGTACATGAGTTGAAAATGAACATGTTATGATGTAAATTTTCCTTGCTTTCATAACTACATCATATTAAAAATAATATTCATGACATATTTATTAATTATATACATAAATTATACTTTTAAATAAAACCATTTATTTATGGTATGAAAGATGAATGTTTTTATAATCCTTGAGAGGGTAGGTGGTACACACGCATGAGTAACATTTTCCATTTTTCATTGATCATTATGGAAATAAATTATTTATTATTGTACAATTAAAGACTAATAATAAAATTATTAAAATATTTGTAATACTTTAAATATGCATATATATATCATAAAAGTTATGTGGTTAATAAAAACGATTAACATCGCTTTGTAGAGCTGATAGTTCACATGTACGCACAGAAGTCATTATCATTTTTTATGTGCATGGGAGGTAAGAACATAATTGAAATATTATTATTTTAAAATGACAAATATTTAATTAATATAATATATAATCATTGACTCCATAATTATAACCAGTGTTCATATATGGGAATGAAAAACAAACTATGTTGGTGCGCAATGTGGTAGTCCGTCGTAAACACAAATGAAATATTCATTTACCATCTGATGAAATTAGAGATGGATTTGGATGATGATACTAAAATAATTACTTCTAACTATATGGATTTTACTGGATTTATATGTTCATCATAGATAAAGATGATTTAAAGGTGGTGGAAGAATAAATAAAATAGAAATACTCAAAATAAACGATACCTCTTTTCGGTTGTATCGCCATTAAAAAACACCATAACACCTCTACGAAGAATGTTATACCTAAAAAAGGCATTGATAACGTGGGGATAGATTATAATAAATGTTGTGGGTAGATCCTAGCCCATCTAAAAGGCTTTAGAAATGTGATTATTAGTGAAGAGTGAGTACCTTTTCATAGGAGAGGGGAGGGGCACCCTTGGAAACCCTTAAAATATTAAATAAATATAATTTCAATTTAGGTTAAAAATTGCTCCAAAATATTTTTATTTTAATATAATATGATTTTTGGTCGAATAAATATCACAGAATTAAAATTATAAATGTTTCTAATATTTTTTAATCCTAATTTACTTTTGATTAACCCTTGTTTTACCTTTTTTTAATCTTATGGTGATATCACGTTATTTTCACATTGTGGAATAATGTAAACAAAAAATCACGCAAATGACCAATAAAATGGTAATTTATAAAATATTAGTACATATACTAACCATTTGGCAGAGTATTAATTTTTTTGGAATTAATATCATTTTATAATATATTTTATATTTTAAAAGACCAATAGTATCAATTTTGACACTATCTACTAGTTGACGATTACAAAATATAATAAATCATTATAACTTGAAGAAATCTCTATTAAATCATTAGAAAAATCAAATATATCGATAGAAATCATGGATGGAATAAATTTTTAAATAAAATAGTTTTTTTTTAATATTTATAATATCCTTTATTCGATTCATTCATTAATTATGAGATTATAACATCGTCATTGTGTCACCCTATAATTTAATTATTGATTTCCTAAAAATTATAAATAAACTACCATAATATAGATAATTTATTTATCTTTTTAATTACTATATATAGTCAAAGTTATCTCTTTTATAATCCCATATTAACATTTTTTTAGTTGTGAGAGACATGATTATGACATCTTAACCATTATTTTGAATAAAATGTTTATAAGGGTCATAATCACATTAAAGTGGCTCTATGTGGTCATAAAGTAGTCCCAAGGACTATATTTTAAGGGATACACTCATCTAATTAAATTAGGACATGGGTTAGGGTAGTTTGGTAATATTATTTTTCCCTCTAATTGTCGAATTTACCTTTAACTGTTGTAATAAAATTTATTTCCAAAGTTACTATTCATAATGTCCAAAAATAAAAGAGGCCTATTTACATAATTTTGAATTTCTGATTAAAAATATCAAAACCATTTTTAAAAATTAAAAACAAATATTTTTTAGTAATTAATTTTAAATTATACTACGTTGTCCAAATGAGAAAACAGGTTCTAAAAAATTAATAACTATCAAAAGATCGACATGTGTCTATATCAAATTTCAATGTTAAATTACTTCAAAGAACCAAAATATGATTAAATGATAAAAAAATAATCCAATTACAATTTAAAACCAATTAAACGGATAAAATAACTATATAAATAGCTTAAATTAAAAACTGTTATAAATAAAAATATAGTATTTTTCACTATTCATTAAAATATAAATTTAATCAAAAAAAATATTAAAATATCAAAAAAAGTAATGTATTATTTCCTAATTCAAAGTAATAAGTTTTTTTGTCAAATATGACATATAAAATTTTCAAAAACTATATTTCAAATGGGTTCACCATCAGAACACCGTAAAAGATCATTTTTTTGAAAAATACTTTGTTATTCAAAAAATTGAATTTGTTCTTATATCGTGTATAGAAAACATATATGATGAATTTTAAATATTACATTGATTATTTTAACATTATATATTTTATTAATAAAATACATCAATAGTGAATTTATAATGTTATAAACTTGGTTATTTTCATTTAAATATTTTTTCATAAAAACATTTCCTTTAAATTAAAAATGGTTTTATTTTCATTTATAAATAATTGTTCACATAAAAATTAATTATATACATGTGTAAACAATATTTTCATAAATTAATTAATACTGTTCATTTCCCTCCATTTAATCATCTATTTAATAAGGTATCATAACAACATATAGTTCCCTTTTTAAGTTTGATGTTGTGTATTATGTATGTTATCGAACATATTGTTTCCTTTTAAAAACCTAGGATGTTACAATTGTTATGTGAGTTTTAGAAATATAATTTTGAAGATATAATTGTATCATTCCTTTATGTATTTCTTTGTGGTTTTGGGGTGTCCCACTGAGTATTTTTATACTCACCCATGCACTCTCTTTTCCCACACATGTCATTTCTTGTCTATACAAGTGATCTTTGGATAGAGTACTTGGAAGACTAGGACCAGATAGTGCCTTGTGTGATCATGCAGGACGAGGTTTGTTCCTATGGCTACAGATCGCAATCCTAGTAGATTTTGCTTATAGGTTGGACGTGTGTTGTACAAAATTATTTTTGGTGGGCTTGTATTCTACCCTGGTTTACATTACTGCACATTACTTTGTTATTTTACATTGGGTATGATATAGTGGTATTCATGCATTTCATTCCTAGTGGTTTTTAAATTTCCACTTTTTTGGGCTTGTAAATGTGTGTGCACGTACATGTACAGAGTAAATTCCTCCCACAATAGCGATATGCCTACTCGGTGCTAGTCACTAACCCTAGGCATATGGGTGGTAGGCATAGAGAGTTACAGTACAGGCCCCACTATGATGTGTC
The DNA here is from genome assembly GCA_963277665.1 of Viscum album. NCBI lineage: Eukaryota > Viridiplantae > Streptophyta > Magnoliopsida > Santalales > Viscaceae > Viscum > Viscum album. The sequence goes on along the minus strand of OY728135.1, from coordinate 1,463,820,556 downwards.
ATGACACAATTCCTTACCCCTTCACCATTAAGGGGATGATATTGTTGCTCGTGCATACATATGTTATACCATATCCCAGATGTGATGTTATTCATTTTCCATGTTAACCATTGAAGATTGATGATAAAAAATAATATAATGGATAAATATTATTTTTATGAAATTAATATAATTCTAATGATGAAATAAGGATATCATATTCATAATAAATTTAACTTACATGACAAAACATGCATAGGAAAATGAAGTAGTTAACACCCGAAAAAAGGGTAATAACGAAATATTAATAAAATAATCATATAAATAGATCATGTAATATTTTTTAAGTATTGTTATCATTCTTGTATAAGTTAATAAAATGATTAAACCCATTATACAGGAGGATAAATAACATTTAACTAATTTAATGTGGAATTTAAGAGTTATTTCACAATTTCATTATCATTCAAGATTGTTTATGTTTAGGTCTCCACTGGGGAACATTCTTCTTCAATGGAAATATTATCTGAAAAATTAAATTTTTTTACATTTATCTTACAAATTTTTAAATTAATTTCACCCATATTTTATTTTTATAAAAAAATTGAGATTAGTATTTTTGTTATTTTCCAAACGAGGTCCTTTATGACCTTTTCGAAAAAAGTACGGGAAAATATTTTTTATATTCTATAGTTGGATCATATTTTTTCACAGTCATGATTCATTAATGTAATCAATAATAATTTACATGTTTATATGCTAATTTTTAATGAATGTTATTTCTTTTTAACTATTATTCCCTTTTAAATAATTAATTTCGATAAATTTTGTATTTTTTCCAACAACATTCAATGATTTTTTTAGATTACGTTAATATTTGTCAACAATATTTTTCAAATTTTACAATTCATAGAGAATTATCTATTATGATATCATATATCTTATTTAATTAAATGGTTTATGATAAGTTTCACTATACATGTGCTATTTTGATACCATTCACCTTATTACACAGAATGGTCTGTTATAATATTTACTTATTGGGGAATGTTATTTAATTTTGGTATGTATATGTTATTTTTATTTCACTCCATTCATATGTGTATAGAATTTGATATAGAAACTGATAGTAGGGTCTTGATATAGCCCCTTGAAGAATAGGTAGGTCTCATGAGACAACCCATATTGGGATTTCATTAAGGCCTTACCCATTTGTTTTTAGATTTTTTTTATTTAAGGACTCAATGGTCTATTTCAGATGTCTAGCATTATTCATTCCATTATTATTATATTAGTTATTTATTTCCATGTGGTTATTCATTTAGCTAGATTTTCATGTATGTATTTTTTTACCTCATGGAATTTTTTATATTTCATTGTTTGATCATATTTTATACCATCCATATTATGATCATTATATTGATTGAATTTCACGTGTTTTAGTTATTTATATTTTTATAATTGATATTTATTATCATATTTTCTATATATATATACACATACTTAGTATCTAAGGTCACCAATTTCTTATTTTTTCAGGATTCTAAGATTTATATTATGATTGACATGCATATATAATCCATGGATGTTATTAAAATAATTATAATATTGTATTTTATAATTTTAGTTGAATTGTATTCTTTAATTATGTGTCTATTTTTCAAAAACTACTATACTATTTTGTCCTTTGGGATGAAATTCCTTGTCAAATATGATAAATTATTAATGTAACTATTGAATCTGGGCTACTAGGGTTTTTTTCATGACAACAACAACACATAAAACACCAGTAATGAATACTACCATGTTATTACATGCACCATTTCCACTAGCTCCATCAAATTTGAGACCACCCTCAAAAATCATGAGATCTACATGGATAAAATATGTATGGGAACAAATCCCATGTAAGGGTTAGTATAAATATAAATAGTATTATGAAAACAGAACATAAAAGAAAACATTTATACATAAATGTATGTTAACATAATAACATTATATATTCATTAAGGTTTCAATTAATTGATATTAAATTGGTTATAGTTTTTTGCAACACATATATAGTAATCTAACATAAAAAGGATCCAAAAAAACTTTGTGAAATATATAACCTAAAGATTTATAACTATATCACATCAATAACTTCCACATCAACCCTCTATAAAGGCAATTTTTGTGGGACTAAGATCTCACTTAATATTATATCAGTTGAGAGGGATATTAGTTCTTATGGGGGAATTTCACCTCAGTAAGCATAATTTGAATGAGCATAGAGTTTTACTTTTTCCATAAATAAAATTCATTGACCATATAATGTTTGAATAATTACTTACTCCACTATATAAATGGTGGATCCAAACCCTAGAGATGATATGCTTATAATATAGTTATTGAACTTCTTTTTTCTCTAATCTCACACCAATACACATCATCATATCATTGAAGTCTAAACCCCTAAATTACCTAAGAAATTGTAATTTTATCCAAATTATGGGGAAATATTCCCATAATGTCTTATGTTGAAAAACATTGATAATGGACCACTCATACATCAAAAACGAACACCTAGGAATATTGATATAAATAAAAATGAAATACTCCATGTATAAGGAATGTATTATTAGGGTACATATCATAAAAATCAAGCTGGTAGGATGTTAATGTATCATTACCCCCAAAATCTTTTTCAATTTTATATAAAGAGCATGTATGAAAAGATACATAATATATATAAGTCATATAACTACATGGATTGATCATATTGTACATTTTATTACACTTTGGATGTTATATGTAGTGTTTTTTAAGAGAGAACAAGAAATTTGGTCCCATATCTTTGAATAACTATGTATATTCATATATGGCAGGGTACATAGTCTCACAATTCATGGTGTGTGACCTGAAGTCAAAAAACAATTCATATTATTAAAAACACATAATGCTAGAAATAAATGGGACACGATAAATAGAATGTGACCTAGAGGACTACACATCATATAAATGTAACTTAAATATCTTGAATATAGTTCCACAATAATAATCATGATTCCTTTTACTTTGACACCACTACCACTATACATTCCACCACCATTAATGTGACCTGAAACCTTAATCATCATGGACATCTTTCTTCGATTCAAATACACCTTTCTATCATAGTTTTCATCTATTTCATCTTCCTATTTATTAGAAATGCATATGAACTCACATCATTAATTGAAAGACTTAGGAGTCTATTTTGATCACACTTCATCACACATTCATTCCATATATCAATCACCAATACCAAATATTATTCACACATAGTTAAATCATCAATAATATTTGTTAAAAAAATATTTTGTTATATGAATTTAATGGGTTATTTTATCAAATCATGGATCTTAGTGGTTGACATGACCACATAATATGATTTATTTCTATATTCATTGAATAAATAAAAATAGAGGAAGAAGATAAAATTTTCATTCAATAGTGGAATAATCATAGAAAAATATCATCGAACATTTTCTAATTAAAGACTGCATGCAAAAAACCATTACAATGAAAATTAATTTTAATTAATTTGATATTTTTCATATCCAAAAAAATAAATAGATAACCATAATCATAATTTATTTAAAAATAGAATTATATATGTATAATGAATTATAGACGATAATTGATTAGGATATTTAAATACAGGTACTGATTTCACATTTCAATAATTTTCACCATAATCAAATACCAATGGATTATTCAACACCCTGTATTCCATGAATTCTATCTATGTTAATACTAAATTTAATTTAATAAAATACCATTATGGGAGGTATAATCAATTAACTAGGAGTATAGGATAAAATAGTGAAAATAAATTTATATTTACATGGAAAACCTAGTATAATATCCAATGATTATTTAATTCCACTAAAAACCCCAAAAATAATTGGTCCAAGAATTAAACCATAATAATAATATAAAAATTCTCATAGGTAAAAAATTGATAATTACAAAACACCACATGGTTTTAACCTTAAAAAATGGGTCCCTATTTTTCAGTTATTAAATGTTCACATGGTGATTGATAAAGATAATATTTTGTTATATTTTTACTTTTTTGAATGGAAATGATACCTATACAATTAAATTAGATAAATGACGATATTTTCAAATATTAATAGGAATTTCTTAGGGAATCAAAAAAATATCATGATATCCTCCACACCTATAAGTATTTTCATTAGAAAAAACAAATAACTCAAGTAATGAGGTGAGAGTACTGAGATCATGTTTGATTTTCATGTTCCCATGAGATATTGGGATCTTAATATACAACCATAGTACGTAAACTAAGGGAATAAAATGTACAAAAATAAATATGTCCTACAGATCCTAAAAAATACACCATATACACTATAAAGGTAGTTTTTCCTTGATATTCCTCTAACCCAAGTCAATAATGTGGGATCATTCGTGCATATATTTTTTCAACTATGTGCAATGAAAAAAATTATGCACATGATCCATATATAGAAGTAAATATTTTCAATAAGAACCCTCACCAACCCTACATAGAATATAGAACTGTATAATTAACTATAATAATATCTTACAACCATGAAAAAACCTCCTCAAACCACACTAAGGTGATACTGTTAGGAATACATCTCCCTTCACCCAAAATCCAAGTGTCCCTATATTTCATCATCTTATAACTTATAATATCTCTAGTATATTCTCATATTATCTCAAAATAAATTCAAATATATGTCATCAATTATACCTAAAGGTGTCCTATACAAGATGAATCACTAATCTTAATCCAAAAATAGGGTGACCTACGCGGTCTTCCATAAAGGACTCATAAGGGTTCAAGATAATGGTATAGTGAAAAATATTTTTTTATGAAAAATACACTAATGATAGGTGATTATACCAACGATAACTAAAATCATACATGAATTATATATTTATATACTCAAGAAAATATATATTCCACCAAGTCTGACTTTCTTTATAGGGTAGTAATTTCATATTAAAATAATTTTGGGTCCCAAATTCCTCTAGAAATTTCCTCCATAACCTAAACATGAATCAAGTGTCATGATAACCCATTTCATAAAATAATCCCAAATGTTTACATATTTTATGATTTCCACTAAAATATACACTTTAATTGGTAGGAAGTGAGATATCATTGTCAACTAGTCAATGATCCCCATTAAAATGTCGTTGACTGTCACTGATTTTGGATGTGTAGTTACAAAATCCATCAAAATACTACCCTAATTCCACTATAAAACCTGACATGATTTACTCAACACTGAATAAACCCTATGATTTTTTTTCAACCGCTAATATTTGTGGAATGAATAAATTAACATAGTTACACCCTACATTATATCTAGCCACCAAAACTCTAAATGGATATCCTCAAACAACTTTACTATACTAGGACATATTTTTAATGGGGACATATAAAACTCCTCCAATACCACCCCGTGCTCCAACATTAGAATTATTATACACTCTTAAAAGTTGATATCACACTCACCACTATTTGGAAATTGATATTTTTAATCATTAGGGAAAATAATATATCATTGAATATCTTAATAAATATGTACAACCTAGAATACCTTCACCCATTGTAAAATTTTAGGGGTCATCACTATCAAATGAAGGTAAGTAATACTTTAATCCACCACAAAATCTAAATATATTGAATCTAACTAAATATATTCCTCCTTCATCATTTAGGATTTTTATTTCTTATTAATGACATTAACTATAATATTTCCCATCATTATAAAATTGACTATCTAAATGCTATAATTATTTAAGAATAAAATGCATCATATCAACCAAAAACTGAGGTCCCACAATAAAAAGACATAATTGAGGCTCTTGTGAGCTATGAAGACCATAATTATTCACTGAGAAGATATGGTCTCAAAATATTCAAGAAAAACATCACAAAAACATGATCATGTCCCTTAGTATCATAATTATTCTCATTTTCTTCGAATACCATGAATAATAATGAATTACAGATTATTTTTTGAATAATCACACAACCAAGCTCAAAACTATAGGTCTATAGTAAAAATAATACTTTTCTCTTTCCTTAGGAAACCATAGAACAAGTGCACTGATGAACCTCTATTTTAGATCCTCAAAATCTCTCTATCATATCTATGGACAAAATAATGATTTACCCTTTTAAAGATAGTAGTCATAGGGTTTAAAATATGATATATTTTGGATATTCATCTCTTGAAATATCTTTTCAACCCAATGATATTGTACTCTTCGAGAACCAAATTAGGTTTCCTATAAGTAATTACTGCTTCAACCTCTATGGGATCAACACTAAATACTCCATCTAAAATAATTTACACCCATAAATTAACTTCCTAAAACTAGAACATACACATTAACAAATTCTAATACAATCAATTCCCACAATGTTTTTATAGAATAATCTTCAAATTCATGAAATGATAATCCACTATCTCGGAATAAATAAGGATTAAATCCATACATACCACCATGAAATGATCAAAATATTGTTCAAATATTCATTTCATGAATCCCAGGAATAATTATATGGGTATGAGTAATAGTTTATGACATTATTAAGAATTGATAGTGTTCATATCACCACCTAAATTTCATCATTGGGATGTTTTCCTCACAAAAATATATTTGGTGATAAACAACCCTCTAAAAAATATTCTGTAAACACTTCAATACTTTTATCTGGTCATGAATATCATTACTTCTTATAAGCATGTATTTATAATTTATGGCCAAATAATTATAATTATGAGAGTAAATAAAAATCCTAAAACATATATGTAATATCTTTTTGGGTTTAATAAGTGGTTTTCATGAGGATATAATTTTTCTAATAAATAAGTTTTCAAAATAACTTTTGTTAACACCATTATCTCACAAATATCATGAGGTTTTGTCCAATAATATTCCAAAGGTCTTAGTGTTGTATATGGGTGTAGATCAGTACTCAAATAGACATATTGAGGAGGTGTAAACCTTGGAAATTATTTAGGGAAAACATGTATACACTCCTCTACCACTAAAACTAACTTCTCCTTTTAAAATATATTATAATATGGTGATAGACTCAGAGAGTAATAGTTAATTGGATGAAATATTATGGGGATTATTCCTACTTAATCTATTTGAGTTTCTCCGTCATCAATAAAGGTGATCCTCTACCATATATTCAGTTATATATAAATATGTACCAAAAACAATCTACCTAATACTAAACAATAGTTTATGAATACAAACCTGGTATGAAGTCATAAGATAACATATGTTCTATAATGTGGTCCTAAGAATATTTATATCAATTGGGAGTATGATCATAGTAATGGTATATATGAAAGATAGGTTCATATTCTCTATTAGAGCATTATATCCAAAGTGATATGTCTAAGTGATCTTTATGGATATGCAGCTCAGAAAAAATGATTCAATATGAAATGATTGACTCACAAAAGTGTCAATGAGTATGAGTATTATATTAGATAAGGAATATATCGTATCTCATAAAATATTTTATTCCACCAACTAGAATCCCCTTATAACCTAAATTTAACATCTTTTATAACCACCTAGACCATATCCTTATCATATACTACCTTGAGGTGGTATTAATGGAATTAGATCAAAACATCAACCACCCATAGCTTCTCCTACACCGCAAGCTCCTCTACCTCATCCAGCGTTGGAAGAAATATACCTTCTACCTTGAGGAGGCCCTTAGTCTCAAAATTGTCACTATAGATTATGTCTATCTACTATATTTTCTTTCATATTATTTACTTCCCACCTTGTGAGAAAAACATGATCTATATCATCTATGACCACATGAAAAATGATCTATCTCTGGGAGTGTTGGAATCAATTTATAACCCCTATACGGGGTGAATTTGATGTTAAGATCATGAATATAACCACCACTAATGTTTTAATCCATTCTCCTATAATTTTATAGAATCTTATAATCAAACTACTTCAACACATATCTATAAATCTCCTATAAATTTATTAATCAGAAAGATTTCCTTTAACACTATAAAACAAGTATGAATACATTATTGTATTACCTCATCTGTAATCTCACATTTAAGGCCCCATTAAATTTTATAAGAACTAATACTTCCATTACAGACCAAATCATGGGAATAAATCCAGTGTTTTATAAACCCTATGGTATATTGATCAACATATATCTATAATACCTAACTAAAAGGACAAAATCTCTTGGCCTTGTTTCATATTTATAAATTTTGGATGATAATCCACTCTGAATAAGAAATCAAATTTTGAACAATGTAAAAAATCCTTATAATGAGGAAGAATGATCATTGACCACCAACACCATACTACACTAAGTAAAAGACTCATATCAAGAATCAATTTCTTGTCAATTAGTTTCCAAAAAAAGGGAAACATAAGAAATGGGATGTAAAAAATCCCCCACGACCATGATCAAAATCAGCTTTAATCATAGTATGATTCTTGGTGAATAAATTTGAAATCACATATAGCATGTGATTTGTTTATTCATGCTTCAGTGGGGGGAATATTTTATGTTTTCAGAGAGTCTTCTTTCTTCTCAAATGGTGGGACACGAACCCTATAATTCATCTATGCGAAAAACACCTCCATATAGGTTCCCTAAACTAAAGCCTCATTTTCAATTTGGTCACTGTCTAGAGAAATAATCTATAGAAAAGACTCAACATGAAATGTCCACTGATGATGAGTTGACTTTCTTTGAAGTGGGATCCTAAATATAATAGGACAAATAAATAATTATGAATTTATATCTTGAATATATTTATCCAGGAAAGCATTACTGAATAAGACACTATTGTCCTATATGTTGAACATAATATCTTTTTAGATTATAAAATCAATGTCAGAGAGATCTAAGTTATCTAATAGGTTGTTAGTGTTTTAGATAAAGGTTATATCGGATGTATGCACCAATTAGTAGGTTCCCTAATCTATTAACCGAACTCAAAATCCCATGGCACTATTTCCCTAGGTATCCCAAACAAATCTTCAAAACACAACTATATCCGAATTATATCCATAAGACTTGAATTGTTATAATAACATTTTTCCATGACCACACCTACTAGGAACCAACCTAGATTGATATAAATATGAGTTTTCCAACCTAAGACATCCTTCAATGGGATAAAGGCTATAAAAATCCCTAATAAGTTTTATCATGATATTGGGGGTACATATCCAATTAACATATTAGAATATAAATATCTTATAGAGGGTATAAAATAATTTAAATCACATATATATAAATAAATAAAATATGGACCAATAACAATGTGATAGTAATTAGCATCTAAATAATACAATATAAACTAAATCTATTAAACTTGGAAAATTAAATAACCCCAACACCCAATAACAATGAAAAAAAATATAACAATTGTGGATAGACTACATGTTATCATATAAATAACAATAATAACCATATAAATATATATATCCAAGCCCTTCTATGTAGAAACACCATCATCTCTGGGAATTCTTGTCAAATATACTTTTCTTCACGGACACAACACATGGGGGAGTGAATATATTGTTGGAGTGATTATAAAATTACTCAAAAGGATTTCCTAAAAAGTAAGAGAAAAATAATATATAATTTCATATAAATTGAATAATACTAAATATTCATTATGGTAATATATATATGAGTACCATTAGATCATCATCTATCGTGGACCAACTCTATTGGTTTAACACTAAAAGGATCCTGAAATGCCTAGAGCATCGTAAATTAAAAATCTCTTAGACTACATCACATCAATAAATTTAACATTATCCCATAGTAGAAATAGGATTCGTAGAACTTCTCCTTATTAAATATTATGTCATTCAATATGTTCAAAAAATGTTTTGGTGGACTTAAACATTGTTTTGTTTAATTTTCAAAAGTTTAAAGGGTTGCCTATTGTAGCAGCCTATGATTTTGTTGTATATTGTCCTTAAAAATTAATATATATAATATAATTTGCAAACTCTATACCAATATACGATTAAAAAATTAGGATATTTTTAATATTTAATATCAATTTGAAAACATTATAATTGAATTACCTGGTGTAAATTAATGTAACCATATTATAAAATCAATATATATTTGGAGAATAAAAGAAATTTGGATGTGGAAGACTTCCTTATAAATCCCATTTTTCTTAGAAATTAATGGAGGTAAATTCATAAGGGTTTATCCTAGATAAAGAAAAATATGAACTAGATAGATTATAATTTCCACTAAACCATATATCGCTAAGGATCGAGCTTGTGGATATTTCTAGAAGATTGATGATTACAGAATTGCTACACAAAATAGAAACCAGTGATTATAAGATGCTAAGATCTTATGAATATATCCTAAGTGGTCATGTATATCAAAATTAGGATTATATAAACCTGTAATAAAATATTTTTATGTAGATATAAATCGTGAATATGTAAACTCTCAAAAAGCTCATTTTTACTCAATTCACATTTTTCTTAAAAAACATATATTCCAAAAATTGATATTTAATTTGAAGGAACATTCTTTATTATAATTGAGTAATAAAAATGTGTATTTTTTCTGAATAATATTTTATATCTATATAAATTAGTAATTTATAAGAAAAAAATATTTACTATATTAAAAGATTCATATAAAAAAATTCCCCTATGTTTTATGTTTTTAATTAAAAATATAAATATTATAATTTTAAATTATTAAAATTAACATCATAATTTTATTTATCATGTAAATTTTAGCTTAAGATGAATTTTTTTATAAAAAATGATTTTTAGGTAAAAAGTTACAAATGATGTTCTTAAAAATATTGATACTTTTATTGAATTATTAGTGCATAAGAGTTATTGGGAAATTTATTAAAAAAATTCTCAATAAATTATTAATTTTATAAGCTATATTAAAAGTTAAAAAATATTTATTCTAATATAAAAACCTAAATTTAATGTTTTAGAAAAAATAATATTTTTCTCAAGAAATTATTTTTAACAAAATAAATACTTATTATGTTAAAATTATTTTTTATCACTTTTATAAATTGAATCAAATTTAATCCATTTAAAAATTATAATTTTTAGGTCATATTTACGTAATGAAAATAATTTTTTATTTTTTAACATAAATTATAACTCTCTTAGGAAAACACTAGTTACCATGGTAAATTATAAAATGGTAAATGTAAAAATATAATAATAAATGAAATCAAAAATGTCTAAAAAGTGTGTTTAACTATGTGATTTGGAAATTTATTGACCCTATAAATTCAAATAACCATTATTTAATGATTAAAATGCTACATTCCTTGAGGTTAACATTCCATTATAAAAATGATTTGGGAATTTAAAAAAAAATTCTATCACTTTTTCAATTAAATAATTGGATTCACTCTCATCACATTACCTGAATAAAATCCCATAAGTGCTTCACATACCCTACCAAAACCACATCATAATACTCTTAGTCACATTAAATATTTTTTGGACTTCTCAAAATACCATTAGCTAAATATTTACCACCCCCCCCCCCCCCCGCATTTCAATAGAGATAATTCAAGCAATGAGGTATAAATTTTTAACCACACTCATCTTTTTTCTATTTCATTATATGAAATTATTTATATCAAAATTATAATAAGGCTTAATAAAATATTAAAATTACTATCAATAGTAAACTTAAATATTTTTATAATGATGTTACAGTCATCAACCATTGTTTCACTTTTCTATTAAAAAATAAAATTGTGAAACGTGCCTATATACAAACTACCGCTTCTAAGAAGTAACGTGTTAATTTTCCTTCATCACCTAACATGGATAGATAAAGAGGGAAATTAATTTATAATTATTAAATTTACTACATATTCAATATTTTTAAATGATTAACCAAATTTATCCATTATCTCGTTCAATGAAAAAAATCATTATCCATGCATCCGTGCGGACTACCGCCTCCAAGGAAAGATGTGATCTATTTTTCAATAATAGCTTTCATGAATGTTTATAATAATTTTTAAGGGATAAATATGATTTATAAGTTATTAATAATATTATTCTAATAAAAATTAAATATCTTATTAATAATATTAATACTAAACAATTTTACTAAAATCAATCAAATTAAACAAGTGAACTGTATAGGAAAAACAATTTATCCACACAATTCAATTATTTTGGTGTCCATCGCCTATTATACTAATTATATATAATTATTACATATGAAACTAAAATATACCAAATGATATCATTTTTAAAATTGTATAATGATATTTCAACAAAATAATCTTATAATATTATATTAATCAATGTAGGTTTATGTTTAGGTCAGTCTGAACAGTTATTTGAACACTTCTATGATATAATATACTGGATTAATATCAAAACAAGACTAATGTTATAATATTATATTAATATTTTAAAATTTATATGGATTTATTTTTTGAAAGGATGCCTCAATATTTAACTCAATAATTAACAAAACTTTTTATTAGTTAGGAAAATCACTGAAGTGTACTTTTTATCGATTTGATCTTTAAGGATAAACATTGTATTAGTCGTAAATTTAAATCGATACGTATAAATTATTTATAAGTTATAAATTATAATAAATTTAATTAATTTGGAGTTATGAACTATGGAAATGATCAAATATCAACACTTATATGAAAATAGAACAAACCGCCAAAAAATTAAACACATGATGTGGGAAAAGAAGTAAAAACTACCTAAAATATATATAAATAATGATTTTAAATAAAAATTATAGAATTTTAAGTTATAAATATCATTATAAAACATGTTATTAAGATATTTATGTCTGTTATATTGGATTTTAAAGTGCATTCATGGAAGATGAGTAAAAAGTTAACATTTATTTGTCATTATTTTTCTTTCCTTATGACATGTTTTATGATGAACACAATTATTTTTATTATATGGTGTATTAATGGACCTATTTACTTCCTTAGGGATAATAATATTAATTTTTTTATTTACTGGATTATTTCTAGGACTCTATCTCATAATGATTCTACTAAAACATTCATTGATAAGAAAAGGACAATGATACTCAAATATCTTTCTTTCAGTTATGAATTTTATTTTTAACAGAATAATTAAATGTTCTCTATATAAAAAATATAACTTTTTAAAAATTATTTATAAAATTATACGTATGTGAAAATGAGTTCTAATTTCAAATTCCTTCAATGAATGATTTTTTTCTTTATAAAAAATAATATTATCTGAACAATTCACATCATCCCATGTGTTGTTTTTTATTAAATTTATCTTTCTTTTATGACCACTTTTAAATTACCTTCATTTTTTTCTTTTTAATTTTAAAAACCAAATATTTATCAATTCATGTGATCTTTATACCTTCCATTTAATAATACATTTTTCCCATATTGTATAATTTCATTTTGATTTTCCTCATTAACTAAAAATGGATCTATTTTCCTTCATTTTATGTTTTATAAATCACCCTATGAATGGTTTTATGTTAAACCTATTTTTGGTGATTGAAATTGAATTTATATTGTTTATATGGTAATATTTGTTATAAATTTTTAAATTTAATGTAAAACCCATTATTTTTCATAGATTTTCAAAATGTGATGATTAGATGTTTTCTTATGGACAAATATCTACAAATAATCATTAAGTGATGGTAATTCCCAATATATCCCTATACTGCATTGGTTATACATTTAAATCTCATGATATAATAGTTAAATGTGAGTTGATGGTCATTCCAAGATGGGAAACTAGTTTTGAATCCTTATCTACTATTTAAAATATGTTGTGATACCTGATATTTGATGGGAATTGATTGTGATTTTAGATCCACTATGGAAAATATGTGGTTATTCCTAGTACATAATTTTTTATATTATTATATTTTGACCACAATACATGTATATGTGACTGTGCTTTGATCCCAAGCCAAAGATTTAATTTTAATATCTTGTTTTATAATCCTTATTCCATGTAATATTTCGATCATATGGGATTAATCATACTCATATAATTTTATATGAGTTGTTTTTATGATTAGTTATTATTTTAATTAAATGTTTCTTACAGGTTTATGGTTTCTACATAATCATATAATCTCTTATTTCCCTTGTTTTCATATGTTTATTTCTTCCTTTTTGGATTTTTGACATCACCCCTATCTTATGATTGTATTCCCCATTGAATGAGGATTAGTTTAACATGGGTGATGTTTATAAAAAGTCCTACGATATTGAAACTATGGGGAAATTATCACTAGTAATGTAAACTAATTTTATTATATATCTAGTCTCAAAAGACATTGATCCTCTTAATTCTTATAATGTTGAGTTCATTATGTAATGTAATATTTTAATTGTACTTTATCAAATTTAATTATTAATTAGTTCAATATATACATAAAAAATTTATTTTCTAAAGATAAATGTTTTATTCCAATGAACATATCATATTATTATTTAATAATAATAATAATTGATTGTTTGAAAAAAATGTAAACAAAAGGTTAATTTAAATTTTATAGAAAAATAAAAATAGTTAATATATCAAAATTAATATTCATATAAAAAAACCTTTTCATTATAAGGTCAATTAAACATGCTATCCTGGAACAATATTCAATGGATTAAATCAATGGTAAAAATTCATGCTCACAGAAATGACTATGCAACCTTCCCCTTAACACCCAAACCAAGACAACACCACCACCAATAGTGAGGAAAATACTTTTAACTATATTTTATAATTTTATTAAAATTTAAAATTTAAAATTTATGGAATGTGAATTATGAAAAAATAAATTTTAACTTATATTTATCATGTTAATATTATCATAATATGAAAATTTTGGTATTTTCGAAAAAATGATTATTAGATGAATAGTGTAATATTGTTTTAAAAAAAATTGGGTCATTTATGTAATTTTATACTAATTAGAATGGTTTTGAAAGTTATGAAACCCTTTTTTAAAATATATTTTACTTTATGAGTTATATTATTAATTTATAAATATATATTCTGGTTTTCAATCCTATATTTATTATTTTGGACCATAAGTAATATTTTTTAGAAAACATGTTTTTTTATAAATTATATAAATATTTTTCTCAAATTAAATTTTATCACTTTTATAAATTGAA
Source organism: Viscum album (assembly GCA_963277665.1). NCBI lineage: Eukaryota > Viridiplantae > Streptophyta > Magnoliopsida > Santalales > Viscaceae > Viscum > Viscum album. The sequence continues at coordinate 1,463,805,332 of OY728135.1, read as the reverse complement.
TAAAAATAAATGGATTTAAAAAATTTAATATATAGAACCAAATTATATATTTAGGAATATTTTATTTTTTAATCATAATGGAAACGTCACTTAGGTAAACAGATGGTATTGTAGTAAAATTAGAACGGTAAAAGTAAAACTATAAGTGTAAATGATCTCAAACATGATTTAAACATGTGTGGGAATGTAATTTTGCATCCTTGATCAATATTATAACCTACCCTCTATATTATATACTAATTTTAGGAACTCTTTAATTGTTAGTGACTTCCCTTTATGAAGGTGTTATGTTTATTTACAAAAATTTCATCCCTCTTCATAAATAAAAATGGACAAACTCTCCTCACTTCCCCTAACTAAAAAACCCCACTTGTTCAGAAAGAAATTTACAAAAACCTCAACTAAACAATACTATTATCTATTAATTTTTTTCATTTCAAAATTCCATTCTTCAAAGGTTTTACACCATTTAAAAATGAGGTAATACAAGTTGTTTGGTATATATTTTTAACAACTCCTTGCTCAAAATAATTTCCTTATGTGTATTTATTCTTCCAAAAATTAAATTAAAAATATTAAAATGATAAAAAAAGTATAATTTTAATAATGATATGTTATTATATATATATATATATATTACAATAATTAACCACGTTTTCTATTTTCTATTAATAAAAATTAATTTTTCAATCCTTTTTATATTTAGACTGCCACCTCTACAAAGTAACATGTTTATTATTTTAAATTTTAAACACGGATAGTTAAAAAAGAGGATTTAATTTACATTTTTACAATTTTTACAATTTATTTATTATTTTTAAATTATAAACCACATTACTTCTCTCTCTCAATATAAAAAAACAAAATCATCAACCATGCTGACATGGGGACTACCACCTCCACGAATCGATGTCTCTAATTTGTCCTTGACATTTTTATTATATGTTTATATGAGTAATTTCAATGGAAAAATATGGTTTTATATCATGAATAATGTTATGGTAATAATAATTGAAAAACCTATTAATGATATGAATGATAAACAATCATTATAAAATTAACCATCTTAAACAAAGTGAACTAATAAATAAAAACAATTTATCCATAAAATAAATCTATTTTTTATACATAAATTTTTCAGCAAATTAATTAAAATTATGATATATTTCACTAATAAACACTAAATTATATATTTATATAATGATATCAAAAATATCTCTCCAAATTATAATTTATTAATCCTAGACCACCTGCATGAAAAATTCTACAAAATTATATCACAGATGATTATGAATGAATAATTGATGTTGTAACATGATATAAATAATTAAATAATTCTTTGGTTTTGTTTATGGAATGTATATATCATTATACAAAATGAAAATAAGTAAAAAAATCTATGAGAATCCCAAAAATTTTATTATAATTGATATCATATTCAAGGATACGTAATGAAACACTTATCAAAGGAAATCAAAACATCGTAAGTAAATATAATTAATCTATTATAGTAACTATATTGATCGTAGAATGATTAACTTTGGTATAAGAACAAGATACCAAGACCACTCTATTGAAACTAGAACAAATGATCCAACTATAAACACGTTAAGTGGGGGATAGATAAAAACTAACTAATACATGTAGAAATTGTGTATAAATAAACAATAAATATAGTTTTATGGATTAATATGTTTTTAAAATATATAATTTAGATACATAAATTCTTATACAGGAAGTTAGAGCACATTAATGGAAGGAAATATAAAATATATGTGTTATGTGCCTTTATTTTCTATACCGCAAAGAATGTTTGTTGTTGTATTCCATTTTTATTTTATAAAGTGTAAAACTACCTGATTGATTTTTTGGAGATAATTATTGAAAACATAGTTGTATTTAGGGATCATATTAGGTACTACATTTGAAATTATTTTGAATATAAAATTCCATTAGTTTAGAGGGGTATTGGAAATAAGAAACTCTTTCATTGAATAATGCACTTTCTTTTCAACTTCATCCTTCAATTTTCTATATATTAAATGATATCCATTTACATATTATTTCAACTTTTATCCCTCTAGGTAAATTATTTATTAATTTGAATCATTTTATATTAATTAATTTATATACCCTATAATTTGAATATGTTTTAAAATATTCTCATCCTCTTACGCATTGATTTTCATAAATGGATATTTATTTAGAGTCTATATTTTCATTTACTACCAAAGTAATCCATTATTATTTTGAAATAAAAACATTTATCAAATCATGTTATATTTGTACATTCCATTTAAAGATATTTTTGTCACTCTATTTTGTTATTTATATTCTATTTTCATCTTTATCTCAAAATAGATCTTTTTTCTAGGATGTTATGTTTTATAAATCACCCTCTAAATTATTTTATGAAGTTCCTTTTTTTGGGTGATTGAATTTTTTATCAGTATATATTTTTGATTTTGTAATTAATGTGACAAATTTTGAAAAGTAATTCGAAACCCATTCATTTTTTTGTGTTTCGACAATATTACGATCATATTATTATTTAAGAACACTTCTTATTTCACATAGTGGACAAATAATCAAAAACGATTTCCCATAGTGTATCAGGAATGAAAACCTATTTCCAATAGAAACTCAAGAATCAAATCATGTTAAATATTTCTATTTTAGTGATGGATGGAACCAAAAGGGACCATATTAAAAATTTATGAGAGGGGAAATAAAGTGACTATATTAACCATCAACCCATTATAATAGGTTATAGACTAAGAAATATTGTGATTCTTCCAAACTAACTATCACAAAATGTGACTAAAAATGAAGCCATAGTTAAAATCCTAATTGGTAAAATGAATAAAATTATTGTGTCTTATGAAAGTTATGGAAATTGAGAATATGAAAGAATGAATCATCAACCACTAATTTTCCAAAATTGTGGGATGAATCACCAAGTGAATTTTATAAAGGGATGGGAAGAAGATTTACTTGTGGATGGGGGGTAATCAAGCATCAAACTATCATATTAAAATGAATTGTCTAGTTTTAAATCTTGTAAGGGAAAAAATGAATTCAAGAATCACCATTAACATTCCAATACATTATGTGTGAAAAGCATGTATGTTATATAAGTCATTTTCATAATCAAATTATGAAAAGGATGACAGATGTGAAAATAACCAAAAGAAAGGGAATAAATTGGATCATATTCAATGACCACAGATGATATGAATTTTAATATCTAAATCCTCTACTTCGGAATTGTGAATAGGCAATCTTTTTTCTATACACAATAGGTTTCTCATATCATTTTCTATGTCAACCAACAAGATGTTTTGTTTATGTAAGAGAATGTCTACTTATGAAATGGTTGTATTTCAAAGTCTATGTTAACGGAAATATATATTTTAGTGTCATTCCTTTAGATTTATTAGATGTGAATGAAGTAATGGATTAAAAATATAAAAAAAAGATACCACATTCACTAATTATTGTTAAATTACCCACAAAATAATCATTATAAAAAATGGATGGGGGTGAAGATAATATACAGTGGTCATCATGATAGATCTTAACATCACTAAAACAAAAGCTGATATAAATGTATCTTCTTCTTCATTATCCATTAATAAACCACTATCAAATGTAGAACTCTATGTTTTAATATAATTTAAAATCACAATGTAAATGGTGGATGAAAAATAAAATCCCCTCCACCACCACAAGTGTAACATTACTCGTTGGTCAGGGGATAATGGCAGAGGCTTCCTAGTGACCCTAGGGTTGGTAGAAGTTTGATAATAAAGGTTGATTACACAGACCATGAAAGACTATATGACATGTGTGGGAAATAATTTAGATTTTTTGACCGCCCTTTTGTGCACATGAAGAGCCATCGAAAGCGTACGTGGTCAAAAATCCATCTCCCTCTATCCTTTATCCAAGATGGATTCATTGAGTGGAGAATAAGGGGATATTTGATATAAATTGGTAAAGAAATGGGTGGTTATATATTGTGGTTATTAACAGAAGAAAGGGATAAGTTGAATAGGATGTACTTTGATGTGGTGGAGTAAACTACTCTGTAAAGGGTTCAGAGTGCTCCAAAAATGCATCTTAGTAAGCCTTATGAGAATAAAAATTAATCCTTATGAACAATATCATCAAATCTCATTATTCTACTAGAATATCTGTGTTGAGGAAGTATGAGTAATGAGAGATAGGTTAGTAAGGTATATATATTATTAAATTAGGGGATCACAATTCATACCTCACACCAATTTATGATAATCTATCACTCAAAGTCAGACTATAAAATCATGTTAAAAGAAAATATAACTTACCACCAAAAAATGATAGGTATCATACTAAAATGGTTAATAAGAAACATTATATTGTAATTATTGTTATTATATGTGAATATGTATGATTTCTACCTACCTAAAAATTTAAATATATAGTCATATTATATATTTATTTCTCTAACATCAATAGTAAGTAATAATTAAAATTCTGGTGATGCTATTTATTTAAGAGTGTAATGTAACAGCCCAATATTTAGCTATATATTCTTGTTAATTAAAAAACATATTAAATATCATGTTTCAAACAATATAAAAAACTAAAATTAATTTCCTCAATACGTTTTGAAAATTAAATATGACTTTTAAAACATAGCTATTAAATTAAATGTTTTAAACAGAAGAAAAAATTTAAAAAAATTGTTAAAGAAAGTTAGAATAAATGGCATGTGAAAGTTGAGGAATTCCTTATTAATCCCATTTCTATAAGATAAGAATAATGGTCTCTTCACTTGGGATTTCCCTACAATAATTGAATTCCAAATTGGGTAATTAGTATTTGAGAGAAATCATACATGGGAGAAGCTCAAGCTTGGTTATATTCTTACAAAAATAATCCAAGCTAAAGCACCACAAAAAACTAAACACAATGATAATACGATACTTAGGTCTCAAATGGATATTATAATTCGTTATTTAAGTCACTATAATAATATATCAAACTGTAAAAAATATTTGATATTATATATATATCATGAATTTTTATACATTTTGAAAGGTAATTTTTTTTTAAATTCACATTTTTTTAAAAAAAATATATTTCTATTATAGGAATTTTATTTCAAGGAAATAAATTTATTCTGATTGAATAATTACAATATAAATTTTTATAATTAATTAAAAGTTAATAAATATTAATTAGTAATTTATAGGAAATGAGAATAGTTAAGATACCAAATTTCATTTTCCTATAAAACTATTTTTATCTATATTCTATGATTTTAATTATAAATAGAATTTATAAATTTTTGATATTGAATTTAAAAATATTAAATTCATCTATTAACTTATCATGTAAATATTAAATATTTTTTTTGAGTTTTTTCTATAAAAATATTTTATAGGTGAATAGTGAAATATAGCCTTATTACAAATATTGTGCCTTTTATTCTATTTTGGGTTTATTAGAATGGTTTGGAAATTTATGAAACCCCTTTCAACGAAAATTTATTAATTTTATGACTTAAATTATAAATTTAATGAAATTTATTCTAGTTTACAATCATGTATTTAATGTTTTATAAAGTAGGTAGTATTTTTATCATGAAATTGTTTTTAATATATTGTAAAATTGATATTCAAACATTATTCATTATCACTTATATAAATTGAGTTAAATTAAATGGATTTATAATTTTGATATTGTAAGAAAAATTTACATAATAAGTACAATATTATTTTATTATCATAAAGGATATGTTACTTTGGTAAAAAAAAGTTATCGTAGTAAAATTCAAAATGGTAAAAGTAATAATCTTTGAGTAAATGAAATAAAAAAAGTTGAAAACATTCATGGAAATGTATTCTTGAGGGATTGATAGACATAATCACTTCCCCTTTGATTATTTCTCAATTTTAGAGCCTCTTCCTTGAGACTGAATTTCCACTATTAAAAAATTATATCCATTTACAAAAATGGCTTCCCTTTTCACTTATAAAAGGGGTTATCCTCTCCAAACATCCCCTCATTCCACATTTCATGAACCAACCCAGGTCACGCTATTTTATAGGAACCTATGACAAATCTAAAAAGTTCTAAAGTGTTTTCCTGATCCCTATGAGCCAACGACAATCTCATGGGCATCTATAACTAGATTTATGAATGATTTCACCACAAAGACCACAAATAATATAAAAATAATAGATATTGTTCATATGAAGATACATTTCAATAGTATACAACTGTAAAAAGAAAGAACATATAGGTGAAAATATCATAAACCTAACTAAAGTACTCAAGAAAAAACAACATATCTTGTCCATGTGTTCGATAGTCACCACCAGACTCTCATACTAAGCTAACAAATAAACCTGACACCAAACTATGGAATCTTTCCTTTAATTGGGTCATATAATATAAGATATACATATATCCATTTTTTTTATAGTTTTTGAGTAAAACTATATTTTTAGGATCCTACCAAGTTTTCATAAGTCATTTGTATAGTATAAAATTAATATTCTGAAATAAATATAAACAAGGAATGAGATACAATCTTAAACCATTAAAAATAGTATCTAGAAGACCACACTTTCCACAACATTTGAAAAATTTCTAAATAAACTACTGTTAAAATAATTTCCATAGAAATCCATTTATCAAAAAATTACAAATAAATGATCTATAGGATAACAACATAAAAATTACCATTAGGTAAACTGAGTTGAGGTTGGTGGGGATCTTCATATAATTTATGTGATCAAAGGAATCATAGTCAACACATTACCCTAAAATAATAGTAATAGTGGTTAATAATTCATTCTTGGGAGTATATTCCTTCTACAATAACATTTTAACACATGGTGAGCTCATTGACCTAGAAAAACAGGCCTATGGGAAAGAGTCAATTCCCATGAATGGATCCATACCTCAACAATGATAAAAATTATCTTATCATTATCACAAATACAGTCGTTCAAAAATAATTTCACAGAAAGATAATCATGAAACCATTTCCCCCATAAAATATATCATTTTTATCCAATTGTATTAACAAATCCAGTGGGAAAATCCATTTCATCATGTTCTAATAAAACAACCATATTACACAAACTAATTACTTTAAAAACATTTCAAATATAAACTCATAAATCAAAAAAACATCAAAAATTTCATAAATATATTCCATAAACGAATTTATAAGAAAAATTAAGAATGTTATGTACAAAAAATAATTTCATAAAACCACATACCATAAATCACTTTTGATTTAATTACAATTAGGGATCCACGATCCAGAGAGAGATAGCTCAAAGAATAAAGGTGAATTTTAAAATAACTATAATTACAAAAAATAATTTCAAATTAATTTAATTATAATGATTTCCATGTATTATTCATAGAAATAAACAATAGATACAGTAATAATAAAATATCTAACACAAAATAATAGGTGTACTAACCAATAAAGGATCACATCTTTGATCAAATCTTTTATCCAAAAAAGATTGAACTTAGTAGATCCAAAACCATCTCAACAGAACCGAAAGGTTTCTAAATATTTAGTTTCATTCAAGGGAGGATTAATAAAGAATACAATAGGTGTTCCAACACAAAATTACAATTAGAAACTATATTTTATCATCCTAATTGGCCTATCTAGCTTTCATGTGGTCTATAACTGGGTACTTGGTGGGCCTTTGGATGGTTAGTGGTACCAAAAAGTGTGTTCTTTACTTTTAGGCAGAATGTATAAAACCTATATTTTTCACTAGTTGGTCGATGGTGAGTCTATTGATGAGATCTTGTAGTTTACGTATCTTAGTTTGGCTTGGGTTAGTCCAATGGTTGCCTAATACCTTTTAATGGAGAGCTTGGGGACCACCTATTAATTTTATGGATATGGATTCATCTTCACACTAATAAAAAACCTTAACCCACCCCCCCCCCTAATTAATCATAACATTGACTAAGACCATCCATAAATACATGGTTATTGATAAAAGTAAAATTTATTCAAAATAAGGGAGTCACCATACCTTAAAGGAATATTGGGATATTATAATTTTCCCCACCATATTTATTTCTAACCATAGAAAGATATGTTAAAGAAGGTTAATCCACAAAGAGATGAGGGAATTTATCCATCCTCAAAGACTCAAACTCCCATGTATCGTGATTATATCAACCAAACTATCATAAAACATAAAACAAAAACATATAATTACCCTGTAGAATATTAAATATATGTCAACAATTTGATACATTTTCTCAGTTATTAACATATTATGATTTATTTCTAGGACTTCCAAATCCAAAATATTATATGGGTCAATTTAATTCTTTTTTATTTTACATAGATGAAACATTTTGGGGATTGAAGTCATATGATATGGTTTTTTCAAGTGATAATCCACGTTTCTAATCCATTCATTGAAAAAAATTACAAAAATATATGACGATTCTCAGTATTGTTAAAGGTCTTATCATGGATGATCATGACTATGAAATTGTTTGATTCAAGGGACCATTTTCATGTTTTATAGGTCATAAATTTAATAACCACTGAAATTCTTAAAATAAAATATTGGTAAGAAATATACAAAACCCAAAGTATTTATATTAAAATTATATTTAAATTTGGTTTAATTAAATCTGAATAAATATTAACTCATTATTAAGGTATTTATTTATAGAATATTTTCATCCTCCTATACCCTTTTCAGTGATCCAATAATGTTCCTGTTGGATTCCAGTATAGAATCTCTCTAGTAATGATCCATATGTGCCCCCAATAATATCTAAATGGAATTGATGAATAAAAGTGTTGTAATATGGTTGATTGACCAACTTGTGTAATTCATATTGATTAGTTAATATTTATCCATCCTTGAAGGAATTCCCATTTTCATCTCATTCATAAAAGGATTTGATAAGGAAGAAGAAGATTATTTTGAGATATTTTGAATGAAAAAAAATTCCTGGAAAACGTATCTTACAATGTACTAGAGCTCTATTTATAGAGCAAGGCCCATGGATTATAATTTAATAAATTTATCAAGTTCCATTAATAAAATGATAAATCCAATTCTGACCCCATTTTTCTGTATTTGGTAAATTATATGATTTTAATTATAGGGAAATAACAAACTGGAACAATAATGAATAGTATTTTACTATCTTGAAAATTAATATATATCACTAGACTCCATCTTGGTCTACCAGTCATCCTCAATAGTTTTTTAATGCTCGAAAAATGTAAATATTTTTTATTCAATAAATAAAAAATTAGACAATATATATCTGTTTAATTTATCAATTACCTAAAAAATAATGATATATATAATTTATGCGGTCAATTGTCCATAAAAAAATCTTTTATAGGTTTTATAATAAATTTTAATCCAATATTCTATTTCAAATAAAATTTATTTCAGATCAATGTAAACACATAGTTTGGGGACCTATATGATTTTTATTGTTGGCATTAGCATGTTGGACTAGTTCCTAAAATTAGACTCTAGAAATGGGTCAAGGCAGCCAAGAAAAGAAAGTCAATTATGTGAAATTTATAACCACGTAAGAGAACATATGCATTAATTTAACAAATATGTCACAATATCTCATCAAGCATGATTTTCAACCATGATATCAACCAATATTCTTGATACATCATTATTTCTCTATATGAAATAATTTCATCATTACACCATGGCCAAAAAAATTAATATAATAGTTCTATTTCAATAAAATGTGTGAGATATCAATGTTCATATATATGGAAGGGACAAATCCTTCCCTAACTTATACATTAAAAACATTTCCTTTATCATATACCCAACATACCCTACATCCCATCAATATATAGAATAAATGTATTATTCATTAAATATATGTAAACCACTCATGTCATCCATTAATAATAATATTAATGCCTTAAGAACATTTTTGTCACTCACAAATTGGAACACTTAATGACACATAAACATGAATAATTCCTAGATGTGGGTCTATTATTGTCTGAATGGCCCGAAGGCCTTTATTTTTTTATTATTTTGATAATCCACCTTTCAAGGGGTGAGGTGGAACCCTTACAAGGCCTGAAGTCTTGGAGAAAATTACATGACCCATAGGTCATTATGGGATTCACCTAGACAAGGAAACAAGGAACTAATCCTCCCCAGCATATGTCAAGATATTATCACTCCACCTTCGCATGGCTAGTTGGCAAGATGTCCTATGAAAATCTGCATAGTCCCAATACCGATGGAAATGTCATACCCCCTCATAGATTAACATGACAGAACTTTATAATATGAATTCTCATCCACTTATGGGTAACAACACCAAAGAGTCAACATATTATTTTCCGCATAATAGAAGGTTATGTGACTATATAACTTGGTTTAATAATATTGTCATTGAATTTCATGGTTCTCATTATAGATGGGAACTATTATACACATTTCACTATAACAAATAATCTAGGATATTATTATATAAAAATAACATATAACAAGGAATAATATGTGATAATATTTTTAATTAATATTCACTTAATTGAATATAGAAGTAATCGAATATATAAACATTTGGTTCTAGAACTCCAAATTAACAAAACTGCAACGTGAACTAGAAACAAATTAAAATGACTTTCAATCTACTAGATTACACATGATGATCATGAATAAGTATAGTTATGTTTCTAGTTAAGGGGTTCACTATATTATCATACATGGATACTCTTCTCTCTAAAGCTTCACATCTCCAATAAAAATACATCAGAAGATGATAATTCCATAATACAATCAATGCACACTGATTTTATAAGTCGCCAAACTTAAACAATACATAATCATGAGTTAAGCCAAGAATTATACATTGAGAATCTTTTCAGGTTTAGTGTTTTAGAGAATTAGACCAAAACTATTACATTACATCTCAAAAATTAAAATGTAGACACTTCTTTTCTATCCAATTTTTTCACAAAAATAAGACTCATTAAAATAAAACAAGAACTATTTTCTTGATATAAATCTTATTTAATTATTTCTTTCACTCACCCTTCCTTATACCATGTGAAAATAATTCAAAAAAATGCAATGAGCATAAAAAGCACAGTATGGGTTATAAAATAAGGAAAGAAAACAATATACCATTAATACAAACAAATCAATGAAATCATACTTTTCAGTCATACAACATAATATATTTAACATACCTCATGAAATCATAATATTTATGAATTACACATAGAAACCATAAATCATATAGGTAACTTGTGGAATCTGTAACATACTTACATTATAGCTTTCACAGTTACATAGGGAATTACATTTGAAATACACATAACAGTATATTCCCTAAATCTATTAGGAGAAACATTAATTTTTACCTCTGTGATGTTAACCATTTAATTGGATACCTATCTCGGGCTCACATAACCATAGTTTATCACAAAACTACCCGTATACATAAACAATTCCAAAAAACCATAACATAATCATAACACATAAAACAAGAATAAACGAAAGATGAAATTTCCACATTACAATCATAATAAATCATTTCAAGATATTGACATAATAGATTCTTTATCAATAACATTTTCAAATAAGAAATACGTAAAAATAGTATATGGTAATTATTTAACTTTTAAAAAAATTATGGCTTGTTAAGGAATCCAAATGTAAAATAATACATGTGGTAGAGAAAATGTCATTATCATCCAGTACATTAAAAGAAACATTCTCATAGTAATTTAGTAATACACTTTTTAGAAAAATATTCCCTTTTAATGAAATAAAAAATAAAAGGGGTTTATATATCATATAAAATAATGTTGTGTATAAATCAAAATATACCTCAATGAATGGAGATAGTAACAGAGTTCTTTACCTTGAGTTTGACTCATCGTGTATGTTCCTTATTCTTCTTAAATAATAAACATAAGAAAATTTCTACATGATTGAGAAGCCTTTTAATGTTTATTATTCCTTTTATATTACTTATTAACACATTATAAACATATCATATTTATTTAAGTTAATATAAATAGTTTTTTCGATTTCCAGTACTTGAGTCAAAAATGAACTTGTTATAATTACAAATTATCTATGTGGTAAAACATACATTATCTCCAGAATAATAATTATGATTTAAATATCTTATATATAAATTATATATATATTTGTTTATAATAGTATATATCATTTGGAGATATTAAATGAACTGCATTGTTCATGGAGACGGTAAGTCGTACGTACACATGAACGCGATTTTCATTTCTTTTTCATATTTAAAGGAATGAAAACTAAATGATACATAGGTATATAATAATTCTAGTATAATATAATATTTTTTATATGTTACATATGTTCATTAATGTCATCCTTTATATGTTTCATTAATGGAATGAACGGGTCATATCACTTTGAGGGAGCGGTAGTCCACACTTCATCAAATAGAATTATCGTATTTACACATTATGGAAAGCATAAAGGTAAGATTTAAATAAAAATATAATAGAGAAAATATGAATAATATATATATAATATAAATATAGTGGCATCATAATGTCCACCATGAGAGGTTGTAGGATAAATTTGAACAATTATCGTTTCGTGAGGTAGAAGTTCACCATACACAGAAACAATATGTTTGTATCCCATAGATGGAGGTGTATGTAAGTGTAGTAAAAAACTATCTCATAAAAAACATCCTAGTATATTAGGGATAATGTTTTTTATATAATAAAAGAATAATAATATAATCTGGAGAGAAGAAGTAAAATAATGGAATGGAACATATAGAAGACACAACCTCTTTAAATGGGTAACTCCCTTTGATTTGAGCCAAATAGATTTCTTGAATTTCCTTCTTCCCAAGGTAAGGTTTAAAATAATAATATATAGATATTGTGAGCTTATTTTGGTAGAGTTTGGATGATTCAAGGGGCTTGAGAGGTGTGATTAAATGGCTAGAGGTGATGCCCTTTTATAAGAAGGAGGGGAACTTTTAGAATGTTTTGATGTATTATTTTATTATAAAATTGTTTTTTAATGGTACCAAATTAATTTATTTCAAATAAAAGTTGTTTTTGGGTCAAAAACATCTCACAAAATAAATTTTAGACAAATTTATTTCAGAAATTTAACCTTATCTCTTATCATTAACCCTTAGTTAACTAATTTAACTCTTAAGGTGTCTTCTCTTATGTTCATACTATATGGTTTATATAGTTAATATAAAATGTGAATAGAATCTAAAGTGTTTCATTAATGATATGTTAAACATTATATAAGTCATTTGGCCGAGTTTCAGATTATTAAGACTATTATATCATTTAATAAAATAGTTTTTTTAAAGCATTTATGTCAATTTTTATACTATTCATATCTGGAATTTTTAAAAATCCATAACAACTTTAGTATTTCGAAAGAAAAATCATTAATTCAAATATAACAAGTCATAATCACCCAAAAAATTTGTGTATTTCATAAAAATTTTCAAAAAAAATTATTTTAATATTTATAATCTCATTTATTTAAATCATTCATTAATAAGGTAATCACTACATCATCATTGGGTCATAAATATATTTATTTATATTATGTATAAAAAATAAAAAAAAATAACATGATGTTGTAAATCTTTCTATATTTATAATGACTATTTATAGTTGAATATATCACTTATATAACCCCATATATATATTTTTTTATAAAAAATACGTGTTTATGTTATATTTTTTTAGTTTAAATTAATTGTTATAAAATGTCATTTTCACATCAATGTGGCTCCATGGGGTACCAAATCGACCCAAGGATTCAAATGGTCAGACATATTCCACCCAATAGTGTTAGGACATGTGTTAAGGTAGTTTAATATTATTATAATATTATTTGTTACTCTTATTTACCATAATTACCTTTTAACCATAGTAAATAAAATAATTACTGAAGTTACTATTCTTGATGTCTAAAAATTAAAGGAACCTATTTAGGAAATTTAAACCTCCAGATTCCAAATATGAAATCAATTTTTTCAAATTCTAAACATATAAGTTGAAGTAATTAATTTAAAATTAATTCTTGTTGTCCAAACAAAAAAGTGTGTTTTTTAGAAGTAAAAAACTACCAAAAGATTGACAGGTGTTTATTCCAATTTCATTGTGAAATTACATAAAATTGCCAAAATGGATTAAATGATAAAAATATAACCAAATTACACTTTAATTGAATTAAAATTGCAATCTAACTATAAAAAAATTTGATATAAATGTTGTTTTGACTTAAAATGCGGTATTTTTCACTATTTGTTAAAAAAATGAACTTTATCAGAAAATTACTAGAAATTTATACCAATTAAATTTTGGTGTCCTGATTCTATAGAAGAAGTTTTTTTCAAATATAGAATATAAAAGTGAAAAATCTATATTTAAAAAGATATCTCCATCAAAAGATTGAAAATAACCCTTTAAAAAAATTAGAGTATTTCATTCTTAAAACCAAATTCATTATTATTTTTCAACCCTTGCTCTCTTTAGTCAAGAACTATACTGGTATTTCCTCATAAGAAATATTCACTTCCAAATAAACTACCTCTAGACTCAGAATGTGATATGGATCTGGCATATAGTTTCTCAACACTAAAACTTGAAAAACATTTTTTACATGGGATAATCATGGAGGTAATGACACTCTATGAAACTGACCCAGCTTTCTCAAGGATTCCTTAGGGTCCAATGAACCTCATAATTGTCATTCCCTTTACCAAAACTCATCATACTTTTACATGAATAAACTTTTAGAAATACATGATTGCCTAACTTGAAATAATAATTTTTTCACCTCTTATCTGTATAGATTGTGTGCCTGCTCAAAGTCATTCACATGTGCTTCTGAATCAACTGGACTTTTTATGCCATCTCTTATACCAATTTTGGTCCCATAACCTTTTGTTCTCCTACTTCATCTAAAAAATATTGTGTTCGACATCGTTTTCTAAACAATGCCTCAAATAGTTCAATCTGTATACTGAAATGAATACTGTTATTATAAAAAAAACATGACCAAAGAAAGATGTTGGTTCTAACATCCCTGGTAATCTATTAAAGAATAACTTAGAATATCTTCCAATGTTTGAATTTTTCAATATGATTGTATATCTGATTGAGGATGAAAATATGTACTAAAATTTAATTTAGTACCTAGTGACTTTTAAAGGCTCTTACAAAAGATATAAGTGCACCTAGGATCACAATCTGATACAACGGAGAGGGGAACACCATGTAACCTAACTATCTCTTTAATATAAAATTGAGAAATTTCATCCCGAGATAGAGTATCTATAATAGGATTAAAATGAGAATATTCAGTCAATCGATCAATAATAACCCGAATTATATTATTACCTTGAGAAGTCTTTGGCAGTCCCACTAGGAAATCCATGGAAATATTTCCTGATTTGAACTATGGTATTGGAAAATGTTCAAGAATCTCTTTCTGTAACATCTTTTCTTCTTTAAATTATTGATAAGTTAAACACTTCATAGTAAATTCAGAATTACCTCCTTTTATTTCATCCCATGATTAATACTCCCAAAGATCTATGTACATTTCAGTACTACCAAGATGAACTTAAAATAGAGAACTATGAGCTTCACATAACAACTCTTTCTTCAACAATGAATCACAAGGCACACATTACCTCTTTCAAACCACAAAACACAGTCTTTATCAATGTTAAATTTAGGAAACATTCCCTTCGGAACCAATTCTACTTCTTTCAACATCTCACTGCCTTCTTTCTATGATTTCATTATTCTGTCTCTTAGAGACGATTTCACTACCACCTGAAACAAAATAGAGGAATTACATGCACCAAAAACTGCCAAAACAAAATTCATCAAATCAAAATCCAAAGGATATCATTCCAAAATTAGCATAGTTAATGTAGAATTATTTTTCTGACTCAAAGCACTAGCCACATTTTTTATTTCCCTAGATGGTAATGAATCATTAAATAATAATCCTTGATTAATTATACTTGTCTCCTCTACGTCATTTTTAATTATTTATATGTAAACATATACATCAAACATTATTGATTAGAATATATTTCTCACTATACTTCATACAAATGATTCCCCCAAAATTTTTAAAGTAAAAAAAATAGAAGCTAATTCTAGATCAGGTGTAGGGTAATTTAACTCATTAGGTTTAAAATAATGTGAAGTATAAGGAATTACCTGATCATTCTGCATTAGGACACAACCATGTCATTTCAATGAAGCATCATTACAAATAACAAATTCACCATTTATGGATGGCAGTTCCAATACTAGGGAATTTACCAATATTATTTTCAATTATTTTAAACATTCATAAAATTATTTGGTCTATATGAACTTAACACCTTTTAAAGTTAACTTAGTCAATAGACTAGAAAACTGTGAAAATTTTTCAACAAATCTTTGATAATAACCTGGTAAACAAAGAAAACTATGAAACTCGGTTATATTTGTGGGTGTTTTCCATTTTAAAAACATTCATTTTAGTATGATCAAAAGTTATTCCATCATTAGAAACAATTCATCCATGGAATGAAATTTTTTGTAACCAAAACACACACTTTCTTAATTTCCCATATAATTTCTTTTATTTTACAGTTTTCATAACAAACCTTAAATGACATTCATTATCCAATTTAGTTTTAGAGTATACCAAAATATCATCAATAAACACGACCACAAACTTGTAAAATAACTCACAAAAAAATTATATTCATAAGATCAATGAATATAATAGGTGCATTGGTTATCCCAAAAAGGAATAACTACATTTTCATAATGGACCTATTTAGTATGAAATTCAATATTTGGAATGTATTCCTCCTTTACATTCAACTGATGGTACCCTGACCTCTAGTCAGCCTTCGAAAAATACTGAGCTCCCTGGAGATGATCAAACAAATCATCGATATGGGGAAAAGGATACTGATTCTCAACAGTTATGTTATTCAATACTCTATAATCATTGCAAAGCATCATTGAACAATCTTTATTTTAACAAAAAATACAAGATCACCCCATAGTGATGTTCTAGGTGGAATGAAACCTATATCTAATAACTCCTAGAATTTATTCTTTAACTCTAAATGTTCAATTTGAGCCATTTGATAAAGAGGTTTTCAAATTGGATTAGCATCAGGAACTAATTCAACTATAAATTCAACTCCACAATCATTTATTATTCCATGAAACTCATCAGGGAAAACATCAAGATGCTCATTTACCACTAGTAGATCATTAATCAGAATAGTTCCTTTATTTTATACAATATGTGCTAGGTAAAATTAATTTCAATCTATTACATATTATTCATCATGTTGATATGTTATCAAAAGTAAGGGTTCATTCTTGAACACAAAATTTAAATTCATCCTAAAACCCTCTTTAGCTATGAATTCCAACATATCATGATAAATGAAATTCCAATACATACTCAAAAGAATATAATACTCTATTAGAGGGAAAACAATAAGGTTTTCAGGTATATTCTTTCTGCAAAAAAGTCTAGGAAGGTTCTTATAATTTCTTTCTCTCTCAAAATTTCATCTGTGTTTTTACCACAAGTTCAAGATTCATATCTGGAGATGGAATTCCCAATTTACTAGAAACTTAATATGAAATGAAAGAATGTGTAGACCTTGAATCAAACAACACATTGGTATAATCTGAAAAAATAAATAATGTACTTGATACTACTTCATTTTATATCCTAGCATCTGATTAAGTAGTTGCAAAGGATTTCACCATGAATTTCTTCTTGTATTCTGGATGATTTCTTTCATTTGAGTTCGTTGTGGGACACACATTTTTATAATTAACCATTTAATTTCACTTAAAAACACTTTACTAACTATAAATCATATTTTTTCTTACCATTACCTTGATATGTTTCAGTACAATTAGGAGCCATATGTCATCTTTTTTCAAATCTAAAGCACTTACCAGAATTTAAAAAGAATTCCCCAATGTTATTTTGAACACATTTTTCACAAACCTTAAAATTAAGTTTCTTACCATCAGACTTTTTTAAAGACATCAACCCTTTCTTCTACCACCTCAACCTCATATTCTATAGTTTTTCAAAGAACATCTGATCATCGAAAATCTTTATTTCCACCTTCTTCAAACTTCTAACAAGTTTTTCATAAATTTTTAACTCCTGAGAAGATAAAACCATTTTATAAATTGTATTTAATCCTAATAAAAATGATTGATTTTACTGTCAAGATCATGTATGAAATTTAGTTCAATCCTTACAAGTATAGAGAATTTTTCTTCATAAGCAACCACTGAGTCATCCTCCTACCTTAGTTCCATGAATTTTTTTTCCATCCTAATTTGAACCACTTTAGTAAAATATTTCTAAAGAAACATACCTTTGAATTTATCTTAATCAAGAGAATCAATCTACTCACTATCCTTGATATTTTTAATTATCAACCACTATTGATCGGCTTGACCTTCAAAACAGTAACTAGTGAGAATGACCTTTTGATATTCTGAACACCACATGACATCGAACAAATTTTCTAGTGATTTAATCCACCCTTCACCTAGTACAAGTTCAGATGATCGATTGAATGATGGGGGATGTTGCCTCATGAAATTCTTCATTTATAACATTATCTTATGTGATTGATCTGCCTAATCTTATCCATGGATTCCACCACCATTTATAGCCTGAGTCAATTGTGCCATCATTGCAACAAATTGTTTAGTTATGATTCTGACCATCTCAAGTAGCGGATTTCGAAGTTTTTTTCCTCTTGATGTTGTCCCATCATAATTGCCTTGTTTCCTCTACGGAAAACCATTATGAACACAGAAATATCTTTACTGAAGAAACATAGTAATCTTAAAATGCAATATCATTTCAATATTACCATAATGTAAAAATAATTTTTGGATATTCATTTAACAATATCTTAAATCCTATAATTATCTAAATCGACTTATGATACCAACTATAATGCCCCATCCATAAAAATTACTTAATCTTATGTTAAGTCAAGAATTATACATTGAGTCTCTTTTTAGGTTTAGAGTTTTAGGGAATTTGGCAATAACAATTATGATACATCTTGAAAATTAAAACGTAGAAACTTTATCTCTATCCTTTTTTTCACAAAAATAAAACTCCTTAAAATAAAACAAGAATTATTTTCTTTATATAAATCTTCATGAATTCTTACTTTCTATTACCTTATCTTATAACCTATAAAAACATTTCAAAAACATGGGATGAGCATAAAAAGATCAGTATGGGTTATAAAATAAGGAATGAAAACATTATTCCATAAATTCATACAAATTAATGTAATCATAATTTTCAAAAATACAACATATTCTATTTAAAATTCCTCATGAAATTATAATATTTATGAATAACACATAGAAATCAAAAATCATAAAGGTAACTTGGGGAATCCATAACATACTTACATTTTTCCCTTTATATCTACATAGGGAGTTATGTTTGGAATACCCATCACAGTATATTTCCTAAATATATAATGAGAAATATTAACGTTTACCTCAGTAACATTACCCACTAAATTGGAGAGCTATATCAGGCTCACCCACCCTCATTTTATCAAGTAATCTCTCAAATACATAAACATTACCTAAAAACCATTACCAAATCAGAATATATAAAGCAAGAATAAAGGATAGATAACATTTCCACATTGATATCACAATATATCATTTCAAGACATTGACATAATAAATGATTTATCAAAACCATTTTCAATATCGAAATATTTAAAAATAGTATATGGTATTTATTTTTCATTTAAAAACATTATATATTGTTTAGGAATCCAAATATCAAATAATACCTACTGTAGAGAAAAGGTCGGCATCACCGCGTACGTTAAAAAGAAACACTATTTTGGTCATTTAG
The DNA here is from genome assembly GCA_963277665.1 of Viscum album. Lineage (NCBI taxonomy): Eukaryota > Viridiplantae > Streptophyta > Magnoliopsida > Santalales > Viscaceae > Viscum > Viscum album. The sequence goes on along the minus strand of OY728135.1, from coordinate 1,463,785,326 downwards.
TAAAATAACGAGTAGAAAAAAAATTTCCTTTGAATGAAATTAAAACCTAAATGTGTTTATAAACCGTATAAAAGAAAGTTGTGTATAAATCAAAATATTTCTCAATGAAAGGAGATTATGAAGAAGTCCCTTACCGTGAATGTGACTGGTCATGTATGTTCCTTATTCTTATTGAATAATAAGATTAAGTTAATTTATTATTTTATTAGAAACTTTTTAAAATTTATTATTCCTTTTATATAACTTATTACCATGTTATAAACATTACATAATTATTTAAGTTAGTATCTAACATTTTGTTGATATTCGATACTTGAGTAAAAAATGACCTTGTCGTAATAACAAATTGACCATGTGGTCAAAATTATATTATCTTTAGAATGATATTTTTTATTTAAATTTCATATATATATCCAGTATATATATGTATTTATAATGGTACATAACATTTGAAGCTAAGAACAGAAATGCACCGTTCATGGAGACGGTAAGCCGTATGTACTCATTAACGCTACTTTCAATTATTTTTAATATTTAAAGTATTGAAAACTAAATGATAGATAGGTCTATTATAATTCCATTATAATATCATATTTTATATATGTTACATAAGTTCATTAGAATCATCATTTATATGTTCCATGTGTGGTAAGAACGAGACATATCACTTTGAGGGGGTTGTAGTTCACAGTTCTTCAAATAAAATTATCATATTTACCCATTATTGAAAGAATAAATGTATGATTTAAAAAAAGAATCATATAGACAATATAAATAATATATATCATATATAAATATATTTCCATCATAATGTCCCCCACAATATGTGTTAGGGGAAATTTGAACAAACATCGTTTCGTGAGGCAGTAGTTCGCTATACACAGAAACAATATATTTGTATCCATTAGATAGAGTTGTGTGTAAGTGTAGTTAGAAAACATCTCAAAACAAATATCATAGAATATTGAGGATATTGGTGTTTAATGTAATAAAATAATAAGAATATAATAGAGAGTGAAGAAGTAAATAATAGAAGGGAACATTAGAGAAGATGTTACCTCTTAAAACGGGTAACTCCCTTTGATTTGAGATAAATGGCTTTCTGGAATTGCCTTCTTCCCAAAGTATGGATTCTAAGAATAAGAGAGGGATTTTGGGAGAATATTTGGGAAGATTTTGGACAATACAAGGGGCTTGGTATGTGTGATTAAATTGGTATATGTGATTATATTTTATAAGAGGGAGGAGGGGAACTTTATGAATGTTTTCAATTATGATTTTATTATAAACTTATTTTCAGCTTCATATTGTCCAAAAGTCATTTATTTCAAAGATAAGATGTTTTTGGGTTGAAAACATCTCAACCAATAGGAATTAGACATGTATATTCCAAAAAATGTAAACTTATATTTTATCTTTATCCCTTAGTAAATTGATTTAACACTTACAATGTCTTCTTGTATATTTATACTATATGGTTAGTATTTTTACAATAAAATGAAAAAAGAAGCTCAAGAGGTTCATTAATGACATTTTCGAAATTATCTATTTCATTTTTCCAAATAATATATTTTTAGTACTATTATATCATTTAATAAAATAGTATTCATTTTAAAAACTCATTTATGTCAATTTTTATACTATTCATATTATAACTTTTTTAAAATCTATAAAAACTTATTTATTTTGAAAAAACTTCATTCGTATAAAGATAAAAAGTCATAATCACCCATGAAATTATTTTATGGCATAAAAAGTTTTAAAATGAATTTATTTTAATATTTATAATATCATTTATTAAAATCATTAATTAATATATAAATCAATACTCATCATTGTGTAATAAATATATTTATTTATTTTACATCTAATAATTATAAATAAAAAACCATTATGTGGGGATTATTTTTAGATTTTTAATTACTATTTATTTTTGTATATTTACCTTATATAACCCCATAAAAAATATATTAAAAAAGTCATGTTTATGTTATATTTTTGTTTACATTAAATTAATTCTTTGAAAATTAAATGTTCACATGAAAGTGTCTCCATGGGATCCCAAAATAAACCCAAGGATTCCATTTGTCAGAAATATTTCATCCAATAGTATTAGGACATGTTTTAGGGTTGTTTAATATTTTTATAATATTATTTTTTCCCTTATTTAATAGATTTACCCTTTAACCATGGTAAATAACATATTTACTTAAATTACTATTAATAATGTTTAAAAATAAAAGGTACCTATTTAGAAAATTTTACCTCCTGATTCTAAATATGGAATCAATTTTAGAAAATTCAATATATATAAGTTGCTCTAATAAATTAAAAATTAATTCCATTTATCAAAACCAAAATGCCAGTTTATAAGAAATAAAAACTGCCAAATGATTAACATGTGTTTAGGTTCAATTTCAATCTTAATTTATGTCAAATTACCAAAATTGGATTTAATTATAAAAATATAATCCAATTACACATTAAAATCAATTTAAAGTTCAATCTAACTATATAAATAAATAAGATGAAAATGCAGTTTTGACTTAAAATGCTGTATTTTTTACTATTCATTAATAAAAATTAACTTTATTAGAAAATTTCTAGAAATTTATCCAAAGTAATTTTGGTGTCCCGATTCTATATTAGAGGTTTATTTTTTCAAATATAACATATTAAAGTGAGAAAAACTAGATTTAAAAATGGTTCTCCATCAAAACGTGGTAAAACTACCCTTTAAAAATGTTAGAGTATTTTGTTGCTTAAAATCAGATTTTTTGTTATTTAGAGCCTCTAAAATTTATCAGATAATTGTGATGACATTTAACAAACATGTATAATAATATTATAGTTAATTATTTTAATTACCTCTAATACAATGTCTAGGCTCAAACAACTATTTCAAAAAATAATCATAATATTTTATTTTTTTTGTATAGCTCAATGTTCTGTGTGACGTATGATTTCAAAGAAACACATTGTTGCATTTGGAGTATGTTATTGGACAAAGAATCCCCTTTGATATAAAAAAATATCTTATTCATAAATATTAAAAAAAAGTAAAAAATATCTATAAATACTAGGGTTGTTACATATGTGACCTTGGATTCCTCACAAGATCCACCATTGTTGTATTTTCATAGTATATCTTGGTAGGTTATTAACTTCTACGTATCATTTCAATATCATTGAAGAAGTTTTATAAACAAACATCACCTTTAGCTACCTCATAATCCAAAATATGCTTGGATTTTACTATAGAATATGCTGCCATGGGTTTTTTTAGCTATTAAAACTCACAACACCTCCAATGAGTGTGATAATGTATATATAAAATGGTTTTCAATCATCATTATTTATTTAGAAACTATCATAGGAATATAATCTATTTTGTATCATCCAACCCCGACTGACCACCAATATAGTATCTAGATTGGAGAGTCATATAGCATCAACCACTACTCCTTGTTTACTAAAGTCTTTCGACTAGTACTAAGGTGCAAGTAGGTGATAGTGGAGAGACTTTACCCTCGCGATCAGAGTATCACAATGGTATAATGGAAAATTAACAATAGGAGATAGTGGAAGCAGTAATTAATAATGACAGAGCAGTGAATGAATAATATAAATAATCTTTATTATAAAATATGGCTAGCGCCAATATATAATAGATACATGCATGTCCTAAAGATGATACATGACCTAAAACAAAATAAATATAGTAGAGTACATAAATAAAGAAAAAAAATTAATGAAAATACATAATGGATTTCTCCTCGATCGTCTTTAGATCCATATCAGTCCTGTACACCTTACTCCCATGTAATTTCTAAAAAACTCAAGAAATCAACCAAATCCCTACAAGAAGAAGGTCTACACAAGTTACCCAATTCAATGGAGGCCTAAGTAGGGTGTGAGATAACAATCCTAGTATATTCCCACCAATATTTTCTGTGACTAAATCCAATCCATGAATATAAGTAAGCAGTAGGTAGGTAAAATAAATTTCCTTATATTGAGATTGAAGAACCAGTGTCTTCCCATGGATAATAACATCAAGAAGAAAGGTATTTCCATGGCCTCTCACTACTAATATTGTGTAGTACACAACTAGGAAATAGTTTGGCATGTCTTCTTCAAAGGAGACTGGGCGAAGGGTATTTGGAGTGATGTGAAGAAAGAAATAAGCATCACTGGTGACTGGGGATCTATTCAGCACATTCTGGCTACTTGGTTTCAAGGCACTGGGTCATCAAGGCTGGAACTTAGGGTATAGGGTATGGTTTCTATGGTGAATTGTTTCCATCTATGGGAAGTAAGAAACATGTCTAGGGAATTCATTAAGATGGAACTCATCATTGTGAAGGTTCGTGTAAAATTATGGTGGTCTAACTGGGAGTTCTGATCAATGGTTCTATGGATTCTTTCACCTTGAGAAGTATTTTCCAAGCATGATTCTGAAGTTAGTTTAATTTAAGTAGTTACCAAGGTTGTTGGATTTTTTAGAAACCTCTCTTATCAGGGTACCAATTAAGTGTGGATGGTCCATGTTGTGATGGAGTGATTATAGGAGGTGGTCTAGTAAGATACATGAGGGGGTTTTTTATTCTCAAATTCAACACCTTTTATGGTCTAGGATCATCCTTAGGTGCTGCAGCAAGAGCCATGAAGACCGGTATCTCACTCTATAAATATCATGAGATATGGATTAATGAGATGGATTCTAATTCTACTAAGCATAATGGGATTCTTAGTATAATGATTATATTCCTTGGGATCTGAGTTATCTAATCAAAATTTTCATATCATTTCTCAATCAAGACATCTCTATCAATCACACTTGTAATGAAGTGAACTATGGAGCTCTACCCAGCAAAGGGAGACTAGGTGAGAATCTAATCATGTACTCTATTTTGGGGTCTTTACCTGGTGATTTTATACTCTTAGCTAAAGGCGATGCTCTAGGCCTTCACCTTTTTTCCCCTTTTATTGGGGTGTTTTGTATGACAACATTTCAATTTTCAAATAAGAATTCAATTTTCTTTCATTGTATGTGGCGGCTTAGCCCAACACCCATATAGTATAATTGACATGTGATGCCATGATCAACACCTAATGTAAGGGATAATAATGCACCATGCTCAACAAAAATCTTACCATAATTCCATATCCTTTTTATATGGAATAATTATATTTATCATAAACAACCATGAGCTAAAACCGATCATAATTTACATTTATCAAGTCCATATAAAGTCCTCATCATATTTGTAATAAAATCCTTAAGGAAATACCTCTCATGATTTTAATTTTAATAGACCATTATAATCAAGGGTATCATATTTATAATAATTCATATAGGTCATGCTTATCTAATTAAAGCCATAGGTTTGGTCACACCACAATATTCAGTTCCATTCCAGCCAAACTAGTTAATACAATCAAATCATGAAATCCATCGTAATCCTGAAATTCAAATTAAATCATGTTCTTTAATTAAAAAACCATACCCATTCAATTAAAACTCTTGAATAGGAACTTCTTATGTTTTTTGGTCATCTATATAAATAACTACATGGTCAATTCCATTTACAAATAATATCAATCACTTAGGAGGTTATTGGTTCACATTAAACATTTATCAAAGGAGAGAAAATTTCATTGCAAAGCTACAATAAAGGCCATGTCTAAATATTCTATATTCCAATCCTCGGTATAGAATCATATAATAAGAGAAAAAAAAATTATGGCCAATAATTTTATAAACCACTATTCATCACTTTATAATTTTAAAAACAGTGCACCTATTTCTAGGGGTTTTATTACATAAACATGAAATTGTTCATAATCAATTCATTAATTACATTTAATAATTTCATTTAAGAACTATAACTCAATTCACCAAAATAATATTTTTTGGAAAACTCCCATACAAGGATATTTATTTACAAAGTACACCCTGATTGTTATGATGTGACATTAACAATTGAACAAATGTTAAAAGGTAAATATAATTTTACATATAATTCAAACTCTTAGAAGGTGTTCTAGGAATTTAAATAATTTAACTAAAAAGGGGAAACATAAGTCAGAACACCCAAGGGGTGTTTTTAATCATGGGTGACATACTCTAATTACTAAAAAACAATCAACAAGTGTAATACAAGGTGCAATGATCAATTTGATATGAAGAACTCAATTTAAAGGAAACACATGACAATGGACGGTTTGTGGAAAAGAGGAACTATTTATAAATAGATGTTAACTTCATTAAAAATTCATAGACCATCCAACTCATTCTTATGAAATATCACTCATCAAATATCATACCCTAATTTGGTCTGATTTGGGAGAAATCTAAGAAATGGAAATCCACCCTAAAAAGAGAAAATGATCTCACAATAAAATAGCACATTTAATAGGAGATTGAATGAACAAATATTATAAAGGAATCATGGTCATAATGATATGGAACTATAGAGATCTATGTCTATAGAATCCATATTTAGATGGAGGAGTTATCTCTATACCTAGAATAGGCTTAAAGGGGTAACCGAGGTTCCATGGAGGAGCCTCACGTGGGTGCTGGAGGAGGAAAGAAAAGGGAAATGTGGTTTTAACAACATTGAGGGTAAAAATTAATTTTACCCCTAAAAACTAAGATGCATAGTTTGGTTGCACAGCTTGGATGAGTTGTGTACCTACCATGTGACACCCCATTCCTACGAAAATCACCTTCCATGGTTGAAATGAACGGTTTACCTTAATATTGTTCCAGCCATGAAATGAATAGTGTGACGGTACTCCCTAAGTGGAACTACTAATATGGTCTAGGATAATTTTTTGGGTAAATATTTTGCAGCCCATGTGGGGAATTTATACTCATTTCTTATAGCTATATGATTTGTTGTAGCAGGGTCGCATGATTTCGTACAAACTGTGGTCCCTGTTCAAAGCTCCAAAACCAATAATTTTCGGGATTTGGGGCTCCCAAAACTCAATAGAGAACCCAATGAACCCCTCAGGATATCACCAAAGACTAAAAATAACACATTGATGTTTTATAACTCTTATAAATATGTTTGAAGAACATTTTTAAAAACAAACCATTCAATAACCTCCAAAATTTCAAATTATTTTGGATTTTTGTCCCTTCCAAAAACATGGTTCATTAAAACCAATCCACCTTAGAACTACTCATTTATAAGAATTCTTTAAGAATAACATAAACATAATTGAACGTACAAGGTTCAGGAATCATTTTTTAATCAGTTGCGTTTCTTCTCTAATTGCCCAACACTCCTTTGTTAATTCATTTAAGAAAAAATATCATAAGCCATTAAAACTGGATTCAATACTAATTTTCCAACTAAATAACTGAGACAGAACATAAGAAATTCAATTTATCTATAGACATGATCATTTCATTATCTCATTAAAAATCATTGTCATGTTTATCCCACCACTGGTATTTACACTAGAAGGGGCCAATTCTGAACCTAGGAACCTCCACCGTTGAAATTTTCTATGAAGTACACCTCTAATAATTATTAAAACTCCCCTAGAATGGTTTCTTTAACTGGTTGAACATGATTACATATGAGGTCATATTGGAGACCTCATTTTAGAAGTATAGTCGAATCCCAATTGATGAAAATGAAATTTTTCAATTATTCTTTCCATGAAGGACACATCTGACCTTAAAACCAAACATCTCTTATCCTCATGATATGATTTAAAAAAATGCTTTTCAGCCACATACATTTAATGAGAATGAAAATGAATTGAGTCACCTCTATCAAGCCTTTACTGAAATTATCATCTTATAAAGATGACATATTTATAACTAAATAGTGATTCATTATCACAAGGAATCTCTTATCCACCATAAACATGTCCCCAACATCCATAATAGACTTCTGGTGATGTTTCTTGATCATACCACCATGAACCCCAGAAACTAGTCCATAATAAACATGTAAATGATGAACTATTGTCTAGTTGACTATCCAATAGAGTCCAAAATCCTTGTCTACAAGTGAGGCCATGGTACAATGCCTAAACATCCACTTATGATCAATGATGGACCCCATAACAGAATTTACCTAGAAGTAATGTAAAAGGGAATAGCTGGTGTCCAGGAGTCCATTGAATCCATTCCTACATGGGAACCTGAGTACCATTCACGACTAACCATTCCTTGGTATGAACCACCCGTCCAACATGTAACAATAAAGAAACCACCAAACAAAACCATCTTCTTTTTAAATATTTATCACAGTGAGAGACTAACCCTATCTTAGTGCATCATGTAAAATTTTAATATAGGGGACATGATCATCGCTAAACAATTTTAAACTAAGAGGAGACCAAGAAAATCAATAGATGAATAGTCGAACCACTATTGGATGAATTCTGTCAAAAGAATATCGGCTCCACTTGTTGATGAAACATCAATCGAATAATGATACTTTTATCACACAAGGAATTTTGTAATCATTAAAGATTAACCACTCAAGTTTAAACAAGGATAATAGTGTTTCTTTAGGGTTTCATACATATAAAATTACGTCAAAATCATGCTTCCAAGAAATAACTGACATGATTTAAAACCCGAAAACCACAAAGGAATTCAAGCGATACTATCCATTTTTAAATTGTACTTTTTTGTTGTGTTCCTTATATATTGAACGGTATGTAATTTCCAAGACCAATGTGATGTTTCCCACCATTTGAGTGTCCATGTTTTTTATATAAGAGATAGATCAGATTCTTATAAGAACAATAGATCAAAATCACCTTAAATTAATATCTTTTGATCCTCTAAGTAATGATCAAACACCTAAAATCATACAATGAAATCCAAAACCAAACCGAATAGCATGTCAAAAAACCCAAGTAACGAGGAAGTCCTCCTAAGTGTTTGGAAAAACTAACTTTCTTTAATTTACATGTCACTCAAATACAAGGATCAACTGATATCATACTCAAAAAACTAGGCCTCAACAATTCAACATAATTTAGCAAGTTTGTTACACAATTTAATACTAGACAGGCACTAATTACATAAACTCACAATACCCCGATATTTTAGAATCAAGACGGAACATCCTTAACATTATCCATAGGTTGTAATTCATGTTAATTCAAGTATTTCATGGCCTATTTTTAAAATTGGATCAAAGACATTTTATCTCATATGAGTATATAATAGACTAAAAACCTCCTGAGACCCTAAAAGAAAATTAATCTAAGTCACAAGACCTATGAAGCAACTGACCATTCCCTTGGAATTCATAACCTACAAAAACTGATAATTACTCAATGCGCACAGTCATAATAAGGGTCAATGATACCAAAACACCCATATGAACAACGGAGTCATTTAGAAACAAGGATTCTGGTGATGGAAAAAGGAATGTGAAAGGAATGAAAAGAAAAGAAAATGAAACTCCCATAATTAATGAGTTATTTAATCTCTGAGGGGGTTACCAATGGTGGTTATCCCCTTACAAAGCACAAGAATTGACCCTATTTCTAGGTAATTCCTAATAGAAGTCACTGGTTCATGAGCCAGCCATATAATCATTTTCTGGATAGGATAATACATATGAAAAACGCTCATGATTACATTCTAAGGAAACTCAAATATATTCTAATCTAACCTTAAATGAGGGTTTATCCTTAAAGAAACCTCTACAAGTTCAATTTTGAAGTTATTTGGTTGACTCGCGTTTAATATTGAATCATTTAATAGATTTAAAAAAATCACTAATTCTGAAAGAAAATCACTTTGTCAATGATACAATTTTATCCACAAGAAATAACATCAAATTCTCATAAAACTTCCTTTTAATAGATAATGTGACCCCCAAGGGTCCCATTAAACCAAATTGGGTTTATTATGATGCAACCCAATAGTAGTAGTTTAATCATAGAAACAACAAACACCCAAATAGTATATATGATAAAAAATTTACCCCAAATGACCTACTTTGGTTCAGTTTTGCTTTTGAGAACATAGATAATTCATTTTAGATCAAAATTAATCATCTCTCATAGTTAAACCATTTCCGTCAATATAACATAATCATATACAATGGTTCAATTATATGGAATTCCATATACCAATCCATAAAGCACCCTTACACATTATAGTTTGGCATTTCCCTCAAATTAATTGAAAACATACCACTTTAAATACTTAACATTAGTATCCTATTTACATTTTCACATGAGTTTCTAACATTTCTGAGTCACAAAAATGGTTTAAGTATGTCACAACCTGCCTTCACCAATGCGATGGAAGAGACAAAATATTTTCTAGACCATTCCTTTTTCATGTTGAATGAATGATAATAACCCCCAAGACCCGCCTTCAATAGGTCCTGGAGTGGTGACTAGCACCAAGGGTATGGAATCATACAAAAATTGGTAAGCATTACCCTTTTTATTTAGTGGGATTGTGAGATAAGATAGTAAGTCTCAAAAAACTATAAAAATATAAGTAAAATTAAATCCCAAACAATCCTTTCCCATATGCGTGTTTCAAATAATAATTACACAAATATAAGAAAACTCCAAAGGTAATTACCAAATAATGGAAAACAACAACAACAATTGTCACAATGTCCGAACTAGTATGGTCTCGAATGGTCCTCGAAGTCCTCCTTGAAACCTGAAATTAATTTTATATACATAGGGTGAGTATACATATATACTCAGTATGGAAAAAAACCAAAAGATCTCGTGCACATGTGCGGAGTCATTCTAATTCCTTGTGAGAAAAGGAGATAACCAAGCACCCAATAAAGAAACTATCCACCCAAGCCTCTCTAATAACACTCCCCAAATAACGCAAGTCAAGTAAGGTGAATAGTAATAACACATCGATGTTTGGGTACCACTCACCACTTTTCCACTGGTTATTGAAGACGTCTTATGTGTCAAACCTTTCCTGCAATTTTCACCACAGTCCCACCGCCATACCCTACCCACACACATCTGGGCTGGCACAACCAAAACATCCCGCCTACAAAAACCTGGGCAAAAACCACACATAACCACGGCTGCAGACACCTGGGCCAAAACAACTACCTCCATGCCCAAAGACACATGGGCCTCATACCGAAGACACTTGGGAAACAACCTACCCACACACACCTGGGATAACCACCACAACGTTCCCTCCCTGAATAAGTATGGGCTATAATGGACCTCAGGCTATCACAGCCTTCCCTAAGAGTCTTGGGATACTTGTTAAAAGGAGCATAAAGGAGCTAATAACCATCCACTCAATGGGGTGTTGGGAAAATCATCCTCCCCCATTGAAATGGGAGTGTTCGGCAGAAAGTTATCAAATTGGATGGGGTGAAAATAAGAACCATAAGAACTAAATTATACATATTGGTAATTAAGCACTCTTCCCAACCTAGGGGTTCCAAAAACATCACATACACAAACACCCTTGTTACTATTAATTCATAGGAAACACCACAGCCACAACAAAGTCACAACTCATTCCCAAAAAAACAATTCCCCATTGAAACCCTTCTTGTTTTCATATTCATGTGATTCCATTTAAATAATTCTTCACCACTAGGAAACTAATAGGAATATCCATAATCCCAGGAAGGAAAAATATCCAAGCAGCAATTTAAGCATCCAAACCCGGTTCTCTTGAAATGTCACAATAACAAAAGGGATCTGTGAGATCCCTCAAGGTGCTGGAAACAAACCAAGCCCCACCATATGGCCCCACGCGTCCTTAGATCCACAAACCATATACTGCACCACAATAGGGGATCCCATCCCCACCCATGCCACCCCACAATAATCAAGTAAATCAACCACACATGTTACCAAGACAGATGAAAGGAGGTTTCAGATTCAAATACATCTTTCATTAATTTTTCTTCTTCCGTTTGGTTAATCGGGGTGACCATAAAAATATTATTATTTGTTGGGAATCCATTTAATCAACTGGGTTTACATGATTAACTGGTTCCCATGTTATAACCATTCAACTAAAGAATTAACCAATATATAGAGTATCATTACTGAACAAGGAAGGAATACCAATGGTCCCAATTTTCAGTGGATGTAAGCCCATAAAATACATATCATATAATCAAGGATAAAAGAGTACAACAGAAACATAAAACTCAACTATTTATTATTTTAAAGTTCATTTATTATCTTTATTTAGTATTTGTTTCATCCATCCCCATAGAAACATTAGAATACTCACCCCGCATGATACAAAGTTAAGAATGGTGATGGAATAACCCTACATGGATGATCAACGATCTAAGATTTTCTCCACACGCCAAGAACTGGGGATGCACGACTTGCAGGGAAGGAACTATGAGGACTAAAATAGTAAGTAAAAAGACTCAAGCACTGGCACACCAGTTGCCTCAAGAAGGGGGACTCCAAAATCACCCAGGAAAGTAAAAGAAGCCAACCAAGAAGAAGAAATAATGAAAGAATTTTTGTGTGATAAAGAAGTGAGATCCTAGAGTTACAGGATAAGAATTTTTAATGGCTTTAAAGGAAAATCATGGTTTTCCCATGTGATTGAGTGGTTACACTCGATGGAATTAATTTTTATTTAATACTTCTCATCAGAGAGGTGGCCATAATGGCATTGAGTTAAAGGGTTTCCTTTAAATAGAGGAAAATGCACAATAGTGGAGGAACATGAAAGTACGAGAAAAAGGGTGTGACGCCAAGGAAAATGCACACATTTTGGTAAGTCAATCATCGCCTGAATATTGGGGGGTTTAGATATCATTTATGGGCTTTAAAAAATTTAAAAGGGGTTATTAAAACACTCTTATGTCAAAAGATATGTTGCAGGAGCGGAACTTGAAAAATAATGAATGGTGGGACGTCATTCGGTGAGACACTGTAACGGTGCCACGGTCACAATGCCACCATCAGATGTTTGACCGTAACTGTGTCACCATCATGGTGCCACCGGTTTGGTGGAACATCGTCAGTGGTGCCACTGTCATGGTTCTCCCGTTACTGGGGCCACCGTTTTGGTGGAACCGTTTGATGGAACCAAGCTTCAGGAAAAGTCTTTAATGTGCCACTGCATGGGATGTTACATCATATAACTCTCAAAGTATTCTCTCCCTTGATAATTTAAACTATACTCAAAGAGAAGAGATGGGTCTGAACAACCACATCAAAAGATACCTCTCAGAAGTAAACCCCATCGACATCTAGGAACACATCTCCCTCAAGTCACCACACAGACATATAAAGTTGTCACCGTCAAGACATATGGATCTGGGAGTCCTTTCCCACATGTCAAGATATTATCAGCCTTGGGAGGCTCTGACTCAACCGCTTGGTTTTAATCGCATCCACTCTAATGTGTCCTGAATAGGGATCTGGTCCTCCCTTCCCCACCATCAGGACCCTTCACGAGTATTTAGAGAATAAGGAAAATGACACATTCATAGTTAACAAGTCTCTGCACCACCTCATCCATGTACTGATGTTCTTGGGAATCCACTACACTTGACTTCTTTATTACCAAGAAGTGAGCTGATTTCATTAGTCGGTCCACCACTACCCAAATGGAATCGCAACTCCCTTGATCTCTAGGTATTATTGTGAAAAAATACATCGAGATGTCATCCCACATTCACTCAGGGATATCTAATGGGTGTAAAATACCTCTTGGGATGCAGTGTTCATCCTTCACCTACAAACATATGAGGAACTTCACCACAAACTCTGCCACTTCCCCCATCACCCCGGGCCACCAAAGTTAACCCATCATGCCCTGATACATCTTGAAAACTCTTGGGTGCACTGGCAGGGGTGAGTTGTGGAACTCACTAAGAACTCTCTTGTGCATCTCCACTAGGATGAACAACTTCCCATGAAACCTCATCTGATTCTTCCCGTCTTCTGACCATCTTTCCAAAGCATTGCCCTGGCTAACACGATCATGCATCACTTCAGCCTCTATGTCCCCTAGTGAGACTCCTCCACCTGCTGCAATAGAGAGGACTGCACTATCATCTAGAACATACATCCTCTACCATCCTCCACCCTTGCATCCAGGTGTAGGGTATCCAACTCCTCCATTATCTTCAAAGCATCTGTCGACTCTCAAACCACATCATTCTTCAACTTCAATCTCAAGGAATTAGCCACCACATTCCCCTTACCTTTAGTGTAATAGATTTGGAAGTCATGGTCCGGATGAAAATTCATCCACCTCCATAGCCACAAGTCTAGGTCCCACTGGGAGAAGATATAACTCAAGCTATTTTGATCTGTGAAGACCACAAAGTGCTCCCAGATGAGGTATTGCCACTACAAATTTAGTGAGAACACAACTGTTGAGAGATCCAAATCATGGGTGTCATAGTTACAGTCATGGGGATGTAACTGCCTAGAACCATATAAGATCACCCCGGATATTGCATCAACACCCCCCCCCAAGAATTAGCTTGAAGAATCACAAAATACCTCAAACGTCACCCCTTATTCTAGAAGCCGCAGCACAGGGTCACTAACTTATTTTCCCTTTAGATAACTAAAGGCTGCATGGCACTGCTCACTCTATACAAAAGCATTCTATTTCTAGGTCAAGGTTGTCAAAGATACTGCAACTCGAGAGAACATGGGTAAGAATCTATGGTAGTAACCTTCTAGTCCTAATAAACTAAGAACCTCTACCATGTTCTTGGGTGCTAACCAAGATACAACCACTTAGACCATTGATGGATCAACTGTTATTCCCTACTCAAACACCACATGTCCAATAAATGAACCTCTCATGTCTATAACTTGCACTTGGACAATTTATCATAGAGATGGTGTTGTCGTAGGACCTCTAAAATCATCCTCATATTCTCTACATGATCCTCCTATAATCTTGAGTAAATTAGGATTTAGTCAATAAACACAACTACGAACCAGTAAAGATATTCCTGTAAGATGGAGCTCCTGATCCTCGTGAACAAGGCCGGCGCATTTGTAATGTCGAACGTCAAGACCACAAACTCAAAGTTCCCATATCTTCACCTAAAGGAAGTTTTCGAGATGTCACCCTCATTCACCCTCAACTAGTGATATCTTAACTACAGATCGATCTTGGAGAACCATCCAACTCCCTTCAACTGGTCAAAAAGGTCATCTATCCTTGAGAGAGGGTAACAGTTCTTGACAGTTACCTGATTCAGTCTCCGGTAGTCTATGGACAGCCTTAGACCACCATCTCTCTTCTTTGAGAACAATACTGGAGAACCCCATGGTGACGCTCTTGGTCAAATAAAACCCTTATTCATCAGATCATCTATCTTAATCTGTAACTCCCACATTTTAGAAGGTAGAATCTGAAAAGGATCCATCAAAATCGTATGGGCACCAGGTTTCAAGTCTATCCCGAACTCAATATCATGTCGACGGGGTAGATTCACCACCTCCTTAGAGAATACATCAAAGAACTCACTGAAAATCCCTGAGACATCCACCACCTCTCTATCCACCATCTATTCTGACAACTCGGCTAACAAAGGAAGAAGGGGCTTCACTCGCTGGCTGCCCTCCTGGAAACTTTGCTCACCAATGATGGTCACACATTGTTCTCCCACATCTGAAGACATGATCCTTCTTTAGAAGGAGTAGATAACAACACATACAGTGAACAACTAGTCGATTCCTAGAATGAAATCATATGGTTGAATCTACAGCAAAATAAGGTCCACACTGGACTGATGTGGTCCCAACATTAGTCTACATTCTCAGAAAACACAGGGCAATCTAGTCTAACCTCCGACTAGCGTACTCAAAACTGTGGTTATGGGAAGTCTCTCGGCATCTAGAACCAAATAATGGGATATATTGGATGAAACAAAAAATTTTGAAGCTCCTTAATCAAACAAGTCAGATAAAAGAGTGCTTAATAGACAGATTATAGCTCAAATGACTTCCAGCCCTACCAGAACTGCTACCTCTACGGTGTGTAACTACCCACACCCAGCTCCTCTGCCCCTTGGCTATCGGCCACCTCCCCAACCATGCCCTAGACGAGGTCCCTGAGGAGTGCCCTAAGGTCTGCCTACTCTCTCAATGTCTGATCTCAGAGGAGCGGGATCTCACTGTCCCTGCTGCTACTGCTGAATGGGATGGGCTAGAAACTAGTGCTGCTGAGGTGGGTACTGGACCGGCCCTCCCCCACTGTACTGTACTCGGCCCGATCACTGATTCTAAAGGTGCACACGGCTGCCATAGATGAAGAATCTCAGTCCTGGGCATGAAATGAAAGGGTGAGTACTGGGATATTGAAACAGAAACTGTTGGGGCCTGCTCCCCACTTACTGAAAGCTAGACGGACCTGATACTAGAGGCCTTCTGCTAACAGCCTTTCCCTTTGATGAGCCCAACTGGACCCCTCTCGCAGCACACCTCCCATCATGTGCATCCTCTCCACCACTTCAAACTTCTTCTGGACTTCCAAGTATGTCAGTAGGGTTAAGGGAGTAACATCGTACTGAAGAGAAGGTCGAAGTGCCTCCTCTAAACGACTCACCCAGGACTCCTCATCCGAAAAGAGGTCCGGGTCAAAGATAATGAGATACTTGAACTTGATCCCGAACTCCCTCATTGACATACTCTCCTACTAAAGGGAGAGTATCTCCTGTCTCTTCTCAGCCTTCATCGTGGAAGAGAGGAATTCTGCCTGAAACTCTCTCTCGTAGTCAACCCACATATACTCAACATCCCTCTTCTCCCCAATATAGAGTGTCCACCACTGACGTGTTGTTCCCTATATCTCACTCATAGCCAGATGAACCCAGTACTCCTTCGGAGCCCGAATCATGCGGAAATCTATCACCAGATCCTCTATCCATCTCTCTATCTCCATATCTGAGACACCTCTCTCTTACTTCTTGAGGGTCTGCTGCTGAAAGGCACGAAGCATCCACTTCCACTGATCATCCTCCTCCTCTTGTTCAGCCCTCTTCCCGTCAGACAAATCAACCACCTGGGCCTCGATCGCCCGCACTACTCGTGGTCATCGTCTAGGTTTTATAGCTGTAAGGAAAACAAACAATTCCTAAGCTCGAGTAGCATAGAAGATTTATTTTAATTTTTCTTTGACTCATTATTAATTTTAAATCCCCAAAATACCCAACACACACAATAACACAAGACATTATGATTCATGTACCATTATTAGCATCTATACCTTGCAATATGTGTAGCCTCACTTGGTCGTTTGGTAGGTCCAGAGTCCTTGCATCAGATCACAAGGGGGGTCCTAAAATCTCGTGTCCTAGCCAGTCTTCCCTGTCCTATTTCATGCACTAAGATTTCCTAACATTGTTTCCCTACCATCCCATGTAATATTCACTATGCCTATTTCCAGAATCCATCCTATCTCTCAACATCCTCTGACACTATTCTGTCATTACACACCTTTTACAAGGTGAGGGAAGGGACAACATATTTTCCACACCCTTCCTTCTTCATGTTGAAGGAGAGATAATGAACCCCAAGACCCACCTTCAATGGGTCCTAGAGTGGTGACTAGAACCAAGGGTATGGAATCATATGAAAAATGGAAGGAATTACCCATTTTATTTAGTAGGATCGTGATATAAGATGGTAATTCTCCAAAAACACCAAAAATGGAAGTACATGTAATGCCCAAACAATCCTTTCCCATATGAATGTTTTAAATAATAAGTACTACAATATAAGAAAACAGCAAAGGTAAATACCAAAAAAAGGAAAACAGCAACAGCAACTATCCCATCGTCTGAACTAGTACAGTCTCGCACAGTCCTTGATGTCCTCTAGGAATCATGAATGAAGTTTTATATACATAGGGTGAGTATGCAGGTATACTCATTAAGGAAAAAACCAAAAGCTCTCCTTCACAAGTGGGGAATAATTATAATGAAATTTGAAAAAAAGGGATAAATAAGAACCTAATAATGAAACTATCCACCCAAACCTCTCCAAGTAACACTCCCTAAAAAATGCAAGTCAAATAAGGTGAATGGTAATAACACATCAATGTTTGGGTACCCCGTATCACTATCCCACTGGTTATTGAAGACATCCTTTGCGTCAGACCTTTCCCGCCATTTTCAACGCAGTACCACAGCCATATCCTGCTCGCACACACCCCGGCTACCACAACCAAAACATCCCACCTGAAAACACCTAGTCCACAACCACACATAACCACACCTGCAGACACATGGGCCATAAAAACTACCTCCATACCCGAAGTCACATGGTCCCCATCCCGAAGACACATGGGAAACAACCTACTCGCACACACATGGTCTAACCACCACAATGTTCCCTGCTCGAAGAATCTTGGGATATAATGAACCTCAGGACGTGACAGCCTACCCGAAGAGTCTTGGGATACTCAGGAAATGGAGTAGAAAGAAGCTAATAACCAGCCACTCATAGGAGTGTTAAGAAAACACCCTCCCCCATTGAAATGGAGGTGTTCACCAAGATGTTCTAAACTTGGGTGGGGCGTGAATGAGAAACATAAGAACTAAATTATATATACAGGTATTCAAGAACTATTCCCAACCTTGGGGTACCAAAACCAACCCATACACAAACACCCTCATTACTATTCATTCATAAGTACCACCACAGCCACAACTAAGTCACAACTCATTCCCAAAAAGAAAAATTCCCTATTGAACCGATTCTTATTTTCATAAAAAAGTGATTCCATTTAAATAATTCTTCACCACTGGGCAACTAACTGGCATATCCACAAGACATGGAAGGAAAAACATCCATGCAGCAATTTAAGCATTCAAACTTGGTTATCTTGTAAAGTCACAACAACAAAATGGACCATGAGACCCCTAAAGGTACTCTAACCAAAACAAGCCCCATCGTATGGCCCCACACGACCTTATATCTACAAACCAATGACTGCACCACAATAGGGGATCCCATCCCCACCCATGCCACCCCACAAGAATCAAGTAGATCAAATTCACATGTTACCAAGACAGAGAAAGGGGGGTTTTATATTCAAACACATCGTTCATTAATTTTTCTTCTTTCATTTGGTTAACTATGGTGACCACATAATGGTTATTATTCACTGGGCATCCATTTAATCAACTAGGTTTACGTGATTAACTATTTCTCATGTTACAACCATTAAATCATAGAATTATACAGAAAATAGAGGGTCATTAGTGCACAGGGAAGAAACACCAACTTCCATGATTTTTAGTGGACATAATCCCATAAAATCCAAAACATATAATCAAGGATAAAAGAGTACACTATAAACATCAAACTAACCCCTTCGTTATTTAAAAGTATGTTTATTATATTCATTAAGGTTTGGTTACATCCATCCCCGTAGAAACATTATCATACCTTCCCCACATGATACACAGTAAATAGAGGTGAAGGAATAAACCTACTTGGATGATCAAAGATCGAAGTTTTTCTCTACGCTCTAAGAACTAGGGATGCGCGACTTATAGGGGAGGAACTCCGAGGACTCCACGAGTGAGCAGAAAAGCTCCATCATAGGTGCACCACTTGCCTCTGGAAGGGGGAATCTAAAAGCACCTTAGAAAGGAAAATAATCCATCCAAGAAGAAGAAATAAATAAATAATTCTCGTGGGATAATGAGGTGACATCCTAGAGTTATGGGATAAGAATTTAAAATGGCTTTAAAGGCATATTGTTGTTTCACCACGCGGTTGGATGGTTACATGAGATAGAATTAATTTCCATATAATACTTCTTATCTGAGAGCTGGCCATAATGGTTTTGAGTTAAAGGGTTTCCTTTAAATAGAGGAAAACACCCAACAGGTGGGAACTGGAATGTACGGGAAAAAGGGTGTGAAACTGAGAAAAAGCCACAAATTTTGGTATGTCAATGGTTTCTCGAATATTGATGGATTTTAGATATAATTTATTGTATTTAAAAGGCTTTAAAAGGGTTTATTAAAACACTCTTACGTCAAAAGATATGTTGCGAGTGAAAAACTGGAAAAGGAATGAAGGGTGGGACACTGTTCAGTGAGACATCATAATAGTGCCATGGTCAGGGTTCCACTAGTTCGGTGGAACACCGTAAGCAGTGCCACCATCACGGCGCCACCATTTCTATGAAATATTATAACCAACACCACTGTCACAGTGCCACCGTGACTGATGCCACCATTTTTGTGGAACTGTTTGATGGAACTGAGCATCAGGCAAAGTCCTTAATGATCCATTGCCCATGACATTACAAAGTATACAAGTTTTCTTTTCCCAGTTATTAAACTTTAAGAAAACATACATCTGAAAATTGGTTCTCATTTAGCCTAAATCACTATATTTACCCCATAAAAACATTTTTATTTATCAAAATCATAATAAAGTATGTTATTGTAAAATTTAAACAAATATGAACATTCTGTAAAAAAAATTATGCACATTAGAACATGATAGAAAAATATATAGCACGGAATATAGAAGCATACATGCTAAAGAATTACCTAAGAAGGTACAAACAAATCATGTTATTAAAATTTATAAAATGGAATATAACATGAATTCTAGAAAATAGAATCATGCAATACAATTTAAGGAACACAAATAAAAGAATCATGTAGCTCTACAGTGTGACTACATGGCCTAGAATATGCCTGGAATTTGAATTTTATATATCCCTATAATGATTCATGAAATGATTATTCCTTTTCATACCAGCCTATGGGTAAAATTCCATAAATTAAGAAATCAATACTGAGTGGAAAATATACTAATCACTATAGGTGAAATAAAAACAACTATAATAGCAAGCAACACGAACATCAATCCCCTCCCTTTCCACATGCTCATTTCACCGTGAGTGGGGTGATTAGTCCTAGAAACAATTATTTCTCAAGCCCTGACACATTTCTAGACTCTTTTAAACTAGCCCAAATTAGTAATATAATGGAAAAATAGATCTAATATCCCTTTTTAACATCCTTATCTGACTGACCACTAATATGGTAGATGGATTATTGGGTCACATGGCCTCAATTTTTCCACCTCATAATCTAGAGGCTGATGACTAGCCGTGAGGGTATAAGGATTTGACAGTGGGAAGACTATGCCCTCATGATTTGATTACTAATGTGGTGAAATATGAAATAAACAACATGAAATAGAATAAGTGGTAATAAATAATTATAGAGAAGTAGAATAATAATAACAATACACTTGATAGTAAAACATGGCCAACACCAATATACAACTGATACAAGCATGTCATGGAGACGATACATAAACTAAAAAAAATACATACAGTACTGTACATGAATAAAGATAATAAATAAAAGAAAATAACCAAGGGTAATCTCCTTGAGAATCCTGAGCTCCATCTTGGTCCTATGCTCTTAACTCCCAAATACTATCTAAACTGCTCAAGCAATCAACCAAGGTCCATTAAGAATAAGGTCATCTCGTGTACCCTAGTGCAATGGAAACCCAAACAAGATGAGATATTATAATCTAAGTAGGTTCCCACCCAAATATTCTATGACTAAATCCATTCCATGAATATCAATAAGAAATGTGCAGATAATTTGAACAAATAAACCGAATGAATAAATAAAAAACCAACCCAGATTCCCCAAGGGAACCCTATGGCTATAACTACTTCATCTCATATTTAGAATAAGATACCTAACCAGTAAATATATGTATGTTTAATTATATATATAGGTTAGAAATATATTTCATCCACCTATATGAACCATGTGTTTGTTGATGCATAAAAGCCATATAATTGGGATACTAGCTGTTGTCTGGATCGAGGCATAACACAAGCATCCACATCCAGTCTAAACGAGCATATAAAATCATTCAATAGGGTGCATTTCCTATGTCCCTATATCTTGAGACACATCATAGAAAAATACTGGATATGGAGAGTGATCTTGCATGGAAACACTCTAATAATGGTTCCCAGCACTTCAACCCAATTACCGTATAGTATTAATGGTGCAAGACATCTTGCACGACACCTGATATAAGGTATCATGACTCCCCATCCTCAATAAAACCCCTACCATAATTACACAACTTATGTATAATGTGTAAACATATTTATCATAAATAGACATGATGTAATAACTCTCAGTCTTTACATTTATCATTCCCATCTAAATGCATCATCATATTTATAATAAAAACCCTGATGTAATACCTCTCAGTCAATACATTTATCATTCCTATCTAAATGCATCATCATATTTATAATAAAAACAATGCAGAAATATCACTCATTCGTCGCATTTGAAAAACCCATTGTAATCAGGGGTATCAGATTTAAAACTATTCCTATAATTAGTGCTTATTTAATTAAATCCATAAGCATTGTCATACCACCCTATTCAATTATATACAGATTAAACCATTTAATAAAATTAGGGTATAAAATCCATCCTGAAAAAAGAAATTAAAATTAATGCATTCCATTTAATTAAACAACCATTTCCATTCAATTACTATTATTAAGGACGAACTTAGGATAAGCTAGGGTCATCTAGAAAATAACATACATGGGTAATCCAATTCGAAAATCAAGTCTTTCACTGAGGAGGATCATGTTTCAAAATAAACATTAATACATGTATGGAAAATTACATTTCATAACAACAATAAATTCCATGTCTCAACAAGCCATATAAAAACCATGATATCAAATTATAGAATAAGAACCAAAAGAATATGTCCAAGCATGTTATAAACCACTTGTCATCACAATATAATTTTGAATTCAATGTTCCTCATTTGAATGGTTATATTAAGAAAAAGGATATTGATCTTAAACAATTAATTATTCAAAATTAAACATTTCATTTAAGAGCCATAACTCAGTTCACCTAAATAAGAACTTTTTGAAAACTCCCGTTCAAGGAAATTTAATTATAGAGAAGATCAAGACACCTAGAATGTGACATTAGCAAATGAACATACACCAACAATGGAAATTTCATTTAAAATCAAAGAATAATTATAAGAAGGTGTTATAAAAATTTAAACCACTTAATTAAAAAGGGGGAACATAATTTGGAACACCCAAGTGGTGTCTGAAATCGAGGTCGATATACTCAAATTACTAAATAATAATCAACTAGAGTAATACAAGGTGGAATGAATAATTTTTTATGAAGAACTTGATTAAAATGAAATGCACAATAATGGATATCATGTAGAACAACTACTCTATTTATGAAATGATGGAAACATGATGAAAAAGTAATAGACCACATACCTCCTGCATAAGATGTATCACTTGTCTTATATAAACCTCTGATTCAGTATGGTTTGGGAGAAATCTATGAAACATACATCAGACCATAAAATAGGGAAAATGAATTGACAACATAATAGAGCAGCTAATAGGCTATTGAAAGAAAAATGTTTAAAACTACTTGATAGCATGCTGAACAGCATCCTTAAAGACCAATGACGATCCAAAATGACTTCGAATAGAGGGGTAATCTCTATACCTAAAAAGATTGAAGGAGAAACCAAAGCCCCGTGGAGTATCCTCACACAAGTTTTTGAGGTGGAATGAAAATGGAAATGAGTTTTTTACCTCATTAAGGGTAAAAAAGAAATTGTACCCCTAAAAACCATGTCACATAGTTTAACCACATGGTTTGGGGAAACCGTGTGACAAAATTGTTGCACCCCTCCCTATAACACTCACCTCACATAGTAGAACCACATTTTATACCTTAACTATGAATCAAACATGTTATTAATAGTGTGAGGGTACTTCTTAAGTGAAACTACCCATGTGGTATAGGCACATTGTTTTGGTAAACCATGTGAAACTCATGAAAGGAATTTATATTACTTTTCAACAACCAGACAGTTTGATACAGAGGAGAAAAAAGTTTTTAGATAAACTATTCTCCCTAATTAAATATTTGAAACATTTTATTTCCAAATTATGAGACTCCTTAAACTCAACAGAAAATCCAAGGAAACCCTCGTGAATTCACCCATGTCTAAAAACCACACCTTGAAGTGATTAAACTCTCGAAATTATGTTATGAAGTTGATTTTTCAAAATTTCACATCTATTAAATGGAAAAGGTTCAAATATCATTATATTATCATAAATTCCAAAAACACAAGTCATTACATAATAACTAGTTGTTCATCAACTCTATAGAATGAGAACATAACTTTAGTTCATCTGATATTCTTATGGATAATCTTGACTATCATCCAATTGTTGAAAACTAGGTCAACTAGGTATCCTCTTACCACATTTTAGTCTAGGGAGATATCTTTCCTTGTACATATTATAGAAATATTGATGGACCCAGTCAATGATGTTTATGTAATACATTCCATACTTTTTTTTCCACAATTTTTTGAGGACACTTTATCATTGAAAGATGAATTTCATGTGACAGTGGAAAAAAATCACTCTCAAATTGCTTCATACTAAATTTATTTTGTAACATATCAATACATTTAATTTAACATAGTCCTATATGTATCATGGATCTACCATGATAGATCTTTTTCTGGTGAATATATGTTTCCTCACCAATGTACTTCAAGGGGAAGCAAGTATTTCACTTGGCATTAATATAATTTAAGAATGTTTTTTTGTTTCTAATATACATTATGTCATAGACATGGACTATTGAGAAAATTATTTCACTCCCACTAAATATATTAAAGACACAAGGACCAAATTTATTATTTATGAAACTAAATTCATTTATAGATTCATCAAATTGAATTTTCCTTGACATGTATTATTTATTTAATCCATAAAATGATCCTTGATGTTTTCTTACCTTGTTGGAATCCTTTGGATTAAAAAACCCTTTGGTTTATGACATATATTCCTTATAACCCACTATAAAGTAGATTTTTTATGTATTTTATCATTAAAAAACATGAGTGGTTTTATAGTAGTATATTCCTTGATTATGTTTAAACTATTTTTCAACTTTATATTACTTATAAGTGATGAATTTTTCATATAATACCATTTTAATCTAGAATACACATTTCAAAAAATGGAATTTACATCCACTGGAGGTTATAACGTAACAAATACATGGTTTTGATACATGGGGTCCATTTCAGAATTCATATCTTCATTACACTTAGAAGCATCTATGATAATTACTTCTTCCATGTATTTTACAAGTTCATTATTTTAAAATAATAATTAGTCCAGAAAATTAGTGACAAGATACAATATCATTTAGGTTCATTAATGTCTCTTACACTTTTATGTAGTAACTGTGTCCCAAGATCTTTTTCTTCTATGGGGATTTGTGGAATTTGTTGCAGTTCTAATTCTTTTATATCGTGAGCTTGGACTTCATCAAATTCTATCTCACTCCCACTATATTTTTTATAGATATTATCTATTTCAATTAATATTACATGTCTTTACACAATTATATTTTTATGGTTAATATTGGAATATACCGTTGTTTCCATTGATATCATATAATGCTGCAATTTTTACCTAGTGGTTCAATTTTATTTCATGATGAGTCCGTAAAAACACTTCATATATCAACACATTAATGTATGATAATACTTGTTTCATTTCACTCAAAATTTAGTATATAATATCCACTTTTGATTTATTTGACAATCAGATTAGTATTTATGTTTGTATGAAACTTTTATTATCAAAATGATAACAGAAGACTCGGATAACTCATCATTGATCTCACAATGTCCAAATATTTGTGTTTCAACATTTCACACACACCATTCTATTATGTTTTATAAAGAGGATTGAGTTGGGATATAAAATCCCGCCTTTTTATAACATAAACTTTCATTTCATTACACAAAACTGAGGATCTTTAAGGTTTAGTGTCTTGGAAACCAGGAACATAAAACATGAAAACATAAAACATTCTTCTTAAACATTTGAAAGGCTTCTCCTCATGTTCATCCTAGGTTTATTACTGCATCTCATAACCTGGGGACATACATCAAAAGAAAGGGTGAGAAGAAGGCCCAGTAAGGGAAATAAGAGAAACATTTTACATGTGAACTTGAGATACTTCAATAAGGTCATGAAAATAACTTTAAGGAATGAGAAATAAATCATGAGATATATCATAATAAAAATAACATTTTTCATAACTGTAAGATGTGGCTACATCATTTAACATAGAAAATCATGAACATATCACCAAGGTCCATCCCCAAGGTGTCATTTGAAAATTACCAAGGTTATTCACCAAGGTATCGTGAAAATTGTAATCTCTAGTGGTTACATCATTACCCAATGCATTAGAGCGCTATCAGGGAACACCATTAAATTTGACTTTATTATCATGTGATCCACATATATCATCATCAAACATTTCATAAATAACCCATATAGCATAAAATAAATGGGTTTCATTTCATAATCATAACGTTTTAAAAACCTCTTTAAAGACATGATCTTTACGTCACTTTAAACACAGGGAAAAGAGAAAGCGGGTTTCATGTATGTAAATACCAGAATTTAAAATAGAAAATTTTGGTATATATTTGAATACCCCTGTAGAAATAAGAGCCTTGAGTATTCACTTTATAACATAAAATAATTTTGAGAAAAGAGAGAGGCATTTTGAGACGAAAATTCTGCAGCATAACGGCTATGTTACAGGGTTTTAGAAAACATTGAAAAGAGAGGGGACATGGGTAAAACATTCATAAATGACCCATAAAACAGTATAGGGACAGAATATAAGGGATTTGAGAACATGGTAATGAAATTTAAAAATATACCATATGAAATGAAGAACATTAAAGGAAGACAAAAAAAATAAGATTTCTCTTATGAAAATTCTGCAGCCTAACGGCATCACTTGAACTTCAAAAAATGAATTGACGAGATCAAATATGGTCTCTCATCATATGAACATAAGATTTCAGTATTATAGATTTAGAGATCATACCCTAACATAATAAAAAGTAACTTTCAAGACTTGACATGGAATTAGAACTTTGAAAAAGGAGAAAGGTGAAAGAACCACTTAAAAATTCGGCAGCCTAACGGCACCACTAAAAACTTCAAAATACTGAATTGAAGAGATCAAATAGGGTCTCTCATAATATGATCATAAAAGATCAGTATGATAGATTTATAGATCATACCCCAACTAAATAAAAATTAACTTCCAAGACTTGACATGGAATTAGAACTTTGAAAAAGGAGAAAGGTGAAAGAACCACTTAAAAATTCGGCAGCCTAACGGCGCCACTTAAAACTTCAAAATAATGAATTGAAGAGATAAAATGGGGTCTCTCATCATATTGTCATAAAGGATTAGTATGATAAATTTATAGATCATACCCAACATAATAAAAAGTAACTTGAAATACTTTACATGAAAATAGATCTTGAAAAATGAGAAGGGAGAAAGAATCTGATACAAAAATTTCGGCAGCCTAACGGCGCCACTTAAAACATCATAAAACTAAATAATGAGAGTAAGAGGGGATATATAATTATATAAAAATTAATAGGGAAGTAATAGGAGTATAAAACAACATCCTTTAACATAATAACATGGAGCATAAAAGAAATTACATAAAATAGATTTCTTGAAAAGAAAGAGAGAGGCCGGATCCCTTACCTTAAAATGTAACTCTTAAAACACAAAGGTTGGGACCTTGAGGGCTTGGGGGCACCTTGGGAGGACTCCTTGAGAGTTAAGGAGACAATAACTTAGTTGAGTATGGTTTTGGAGTCTAAAAGATGAGAGGAGGGCTTGGTATTTATAGGGAAAGTGAGGGGACAAGGCATTAATGGCCAAAGGACACCTCAAAGTGGTTTTCTCAAAAGCATGGGCCCTCCCATGGTACTTCCCATAGAGTTAGGCCACATGGGGACCCCCACACAATAATTCATCCTCTTTAGTCTACTATCCCTTAAAATATCTCATGACATTATCATGACACAGTTATGATGTCATTAAACATACTGAAACCCTAAAACTATATTTTTACTATTCACTGAAAATTCAACTTTCTCAGAAAAATCCCAAAACTTCACATTAACCAAATATCGATGATCTGATTTCAAAAATGAACTCTATTTTATAAAAATAATTTTCTAAATATTTTTAATTGATTTTTTAAATAAACACACTATTCACCGAAAATTCATTTTTTTCAGAAAAATCCCCAAAAATTAACTTAACATAATATCGATGCTCTGAGTTCAAAAATGTAATCCATTTTATAAAAATAATTTTCTAAATATTTCTAATTTAATTATTAATTAAAAAACATTATTCACCCTAAAAAACTAATACTTGAATAACAATTTATGAAACTGTTATTTACCCATTTTATCGAATCTCATTACTTAATCTAGGTGTCTAAATTATATTAAAACTTTCTTTGAGTGAAATTACTAATCCATTTGGTCACATTACTAATCCTAAGCGTAAAATCAATATTCATAATTTACTATTCATCAAAAATCAAGTTGATCATATTAGACTTGAAATTTTGTACTGAACATAATTGTAGAAGACCATTTTTTGAAAATCATTACACATTTTTATTTATTTAAGGTTTACATAAACATTTTTAAAATATCCTTTCTCTAAAATTTATCAAAAATATGCATACTATATTTATCCGGAAATTTGAAAATTCATAAACTTCATCATAAGAAGAAATCCCAATTTTTATTTAAAACAAAGGATTACACAAGGCAGTTACGGTCTCCTTACATAGCCCCTTATTACACCAGCATAGGACCTAAGTGTAAGGTGTGCTAAGGTGAGAGAATATGAGGGAGGCTCGGCCAACATCGCACGAGTAGTAATTTCTATCAGTTTGAACTTCTCATGAAGGTGATCCCGTTCTAGCTTCACACGATGAAGTTCAGCTTGGGTTTGGTCCAGAGCAAAGCCCAGTGGTGCTACCTCCTCACCAAGTTCTGTTAGATGGGCTTCGATCGGTCCAAGACTACTAGGTGAGGCCATCGAATCTTCTTTCTATATTAATTAACCAATATTTCTTGTATTTAGAGACAATAATCAAAAC
Organism: Viscum album; assembly: GCA_963277665.1. Taxonomy (NCBI): domain Eukaryota; kingdom Viridiplantae; phylum Streptophyta; class Magnoliopsida; order Santalales; family Viscaceae; genus Viscum; species Viscum album. The sequence goes on along the minus strand of OY728135.1, from coordinate 1,463,756,244 downwards.
GTTTAGTTTCCAGCAGTCATATTGACCAATGGTCAAATAACAGTTAAAACCCAACAGTCTCATTTTAATTATACTCTTGTTATCAAATGAAACATTTTTGTTGAGTATAAAAATAAAACAAAATAACACATAAAATTAGGAAACAAGATTTATTCAAAATTTCGGGTCATTACAATCTTCCCCCCATAAGAAATTGCATCCTCGCAATTTTTAAAATTGGGTTTTGAAATTTCATTAAAAGTCCCACATCAAAAAAGGAGTCAGTAAAACTATTACTTTAAATGAAAGAAAGGGAATTACAAAGGTCACTCGAGTTAACCCACACTAGGATTCCATGTAGGAAAACATGGACATGGAGGAGAAAACAAATGGTCAAGTTCTGAGGGAGAGTGATAGAGAACATGATTAGGAGAAAGTTAACCATAAGAAAATCCCAAAATTATGATGTGTGTAAACGGTCTTTGATTACCTAGTAGAAAATGTAAACCAACAACATTTTTGTTTTACGTTTCTTTTCATAATTTTGAGGAATTCATTTACTACATAGAACAAAAACATAAGAAAACATACCTACCTTCATGTAGAGTTTCATCCTTTAATAAGTTTCTACCCAAAAATAATCTTTTCTCTAAACGATGAGCATTCAAAAACACTTGGTCTCATCAAAACACAAGAATCATCTTCTAGAGAATCGCATAATCCACAAAAGATTAACCATCTATTTCATCTATCTTTAAACATTATCCCAAAAACAGAAAGGGTAAGGTAAAACAACTCTTCAAAAAGAAATAATCACATTGGAATGGAAACTACTTTTAAATCTTCAAAGTTCCATGGTACTACCCAGAGTTCATCAAAGACCATTCCGTAAATAATTGTCCTTAAAAATCCTCAAAATAAACCAAACTAAGATTGAACCCAAATACAAGAAGGATTTGATAACATATTCTTCCAAGTTAAAATTTATCATTCATCTCCAAACAACATCAACCACTCCTAACATCTTATAAAAAAAATAACCTAAACATATTTACCCCAAGATAGGTTAATCATTTCCATAAGTAACCTAAATTACTATAAGTACGCCTTAAATTCATCGATTCTTCAAAATATAAGTCAACCTTACTCCTCAATAAAAATACCGTAGTAATCTATTTACCTCGATCATGTAGGGTCCCCAAAATAGTGAACGTCTTCCAAAATAATAATCATCTTTGAATCACCTAATCATCTATGTCATATTAATACGACAATCATCGCATTTCCTATCACATTGGTTGTTGGGACATGTTCTTCCATTTCCCACCATTAACTAAGAAGATAAAGTATAATTAGGGGCTTAAATACTTCGCTAATAATCATGAAACGGAAACTTTAATCATAAAAGTATAAACTTGTAGAATAAAATTATATCCTAACTCGTGATCCCCTAGGTTCCAATCTAGGTTATCCAAGATCGTATATTCTTATGTGAATCTTTATTTTATTTTATCTTTGTTCCTTTAATAATGGTTCATACTAAGCTTATGAATTTACCAAAGCATATCCCCCTGGAGTGTCGTAACCAAGAGTGCAACAAGGCCCGTTGTCATGTACCAGTTCCCATTCGAGTCTAGATCAAAGCAGTGTTTTCGGGTTTTACCCCTATTTACATCTGTGCCAGAGCCACCTCTACCTTCTCGTACCCAGACAGGGATGTATTTTCTTGGCAACCCCTTACTCAATACTCACCAAAATATCTGGAAGATTTCCTATATTTAAACTTTTCTATAGGGTTCTTCCTAAAGTTTTCATATCCTAATTTCCACAAATAACTAAACCATCCTTTGATACCAACTATAACATCCTTCCATTTTATAACATAAACTTTCATTTCATTACACAAAACTGAGGATCTTTAAGGTTTAGTGTCTTGGAAACCAGGGACATAAAACATGAAAACATAAAACATTCTTCTTAAACATTTTAAAGGCTTCTCCTCATGTTCATCCTAGGTTCATTACTGCATCTCATAACCTGGGTACATACATCAAAGGAAAGGGTGAGCAGAAGGTCCAGTAAGGGAAACAAGAGAAACATTTTACATGTGAACTTGAGATACTTCAATAAGGTCATGAAAAAACTTTAAGGAATGAGAAATAAATCATGAGATATATAATAATAATAATAAAAATTTTCATAACTTTAAGATGTGTCTACATAATTTAACATAGACAATCATGAACATATCACCGAGGTCCATCCCCAAGGTGTCATTTGAAAATTACCAAGGTTATTCACCAAGGTATTGTGAAAATTGTAATCTCTAGTGGTTACATCATTACCCAATGCATTGGAGAGCTATCTGGGCACACCCTTAAATTTGCCTTTATTATAATTTTATCCACATATATCATCATCAAACATTTCATAAATAACCCATATAGCACAAAATAAATGTGTTTAATTTCATAATCATAACTTTTTAAAAACTGCTTTAAAGACATGATCTTTACGTCACTTTAAACCCACGGAAAAGGGAAAGCGGGTTTCATGTATGTAAATCCCAGAATTTAAAATAGAACATTTTGGTATATATGTGAATACCCCTGTAGAAATAAGAGCTTTGAGTATTCACTTTATAACATAAAATAATTTTGAGAAAAGAGAGAGGCATTTTGAGACGAAAATTCTGCAGCATAACGGCTATGTTACAGGGGTTTAGAAAACATTGAAAAGAGAGGGGACATTGGTAAAACATTCATAAATGACCCATAAAACAGTAGAGGGACAGAATATAAGGGATTTGAGAGCATGGTAATGAAATTTGAAAATATTCCATATGAAATGAAGAACATGAAAGGAAGATAAAAAAATAAGATTTCTCTTATGAAAATTCGGCAGCCTAACGGCATCACTTGAACTTCAAAAAATGAATTGACGAGATCAAATATGGTCTCTCATAATATGAACATAATATTTCAGTATGATATATTTGGATATCATACCACAACATAATAAAAAGGAACTTTCAAGACTTGACATGGAATTAGAACTTTGAAAAAGGAGAAAGGTGAAAGAACCACTTAAAAATTCGGCAGCCTAACGGCGCCACTTAAAACTTCAAAATACTGAATTGAAGAGATAAAATAGGGTCTCTCATCATATGATCATAAAATATCAGTATGATAGATTTAGAGATCATAATCCAACATAATAAAAAGGAACTTTCAAGACTTGACATGGAATTATAACTTTGAAAAAGGGGAAAGGTGAAAGAACCACTTAAAAATCCGGCAGCCTAACGGCGCCACTTAAAACATCAAAATACTGAATTGAAGAGATCAAATAGGGTATCTCATCATATGATTATAAAAGATCAGTATGATAAACTTATAGATCATACCTCAACATAATAAAAAGTAACTTGAAATACTTTACATGAAAATAGATCTTGAAAAATGAGAAGGGAGAAAGAATCCGATACAAAAATTTCGGCACCCTAATGGCGCCACTTAAAACTTCATAAAACTAAATAATGAGAGTAAGAGGGGATATCTCATTATATGAACATTAATAGGTCAGTAAGAGGAGTATAAAATAACATCCTTTAACAAAATAACATGGAGCATAAAAGAAATTACATAAAAGAGATTTCTTGAAAAGAAAGAGAGAGGTCGGATCCCTTACCTTAAAATGTAACTCTTAAAACTCAAAGGCTGGGACCTTGAGGGATTGGGGGCACCTTGGGAGGACTCCTTGGGAGGTAAGGAGACCAGAACTTTGTTGAGGATGGTTTTGGAGTCGAAAAGATGAGAGGAGGGCTTGGTATTTATAGGGAAAGTGAGGGGACAGGGCATTAATGGCCAAGGGACACCTCAAAAGTGGTTTTCTCAAAAGCATGGGCCCTCCCATGGTACTTCCCATAGAGTTAGGCCACATGGGGACCCCCAAACAATAATTCATCTTCTTTAGTCGACCATCCCTTAAAATATCTCATGACATTATCATGACACAGTTATGATGTCATTAAACATACTGAAACCCTAAAACTGTATTTTTACTATTCACTGAAAATTCAACTTTCTCAGAAAAATCCCAAAATTTCACATTTACCAAATATCAATGCTCTGATTTCAAAAATGAACTCTATTTTATAAAAATAATTTTCTAAATATCTTTAATTCATTTTTTAAATAAATACACTATTCACCGAAAATTCATTTTTTTCAGAAAAATCCCCAAAAATTACCTTAACATAATATCGATGCTCTGAGTTCAAAAATGTAATCCATTTTATAAAAATAATTTTCTAAATATTTTTAATTTAATTTTTAATTAAAAACACTATTCACTCGAAAAAACTAATACTTGAATAACAATTTATGAAACTGTTATTTACCAATTTTATTGAATCTCATTACTTAATCTAGGTGTCTAAATTATATTAATACTTTATTTGAGTGAAATTACTAATCCATTTGGTCACATTACTAATCCTAAGCGTAAAATCACTATTCATAATTTACTATTCATCAAAAATCAAGTTGATCTTATTAGACTCGAAATTCCGTACTAAACATAATTGTAGAAGACCATTTTTGGAAAATCATTACACATTTTTATTTATTTAAGGTTTACATAATCATTTTTAAAATATCCTTTCTCTAAAATTTATCAAAAATATGCATACTATATTTATCCGGACATTTGAAAATTCATAAACTTCATCATAAGAAGAAATCCCAATTTTTATTTAAAACAAAGGATTACACAAGGCAGTTACGGTCTCCTTACATAGCCCCTTATCACACCAGCATAGGACCTAAGTGTAAGGTGTGTTAAGGTGAGAGAATCTGAGGGAGGCTCGGCCAACATCGCACGAGTAGTAATTTCTATCAGTTTGAACTTCTCGTGAAGACGATCTCGTTCTAGCTTCACACGATGAAGTTCAGCTTGGGTTTGGTCCAGAGTAAAGCCCAGTGGTGCTACTCCTTCCCAAGTTCTGTTAGATGGGATTCGATCGGTCCAAGACTACTGGGTGAGGCCATCGAATCTTCTTTCTATATTAATTAACCAAGATTTCTTGTATTTAGAGACAATAATCAAAACGTTTAGTTTCCAGTGGTCATATTGACCAATGGTCAAATAACAGTCAAAACCCAACAGTCTCATTTTAATTATACTCATGTTATCAAATGAAACATTTTTGTTGAGTATAAAAATAAAACAAAATAACACATAAAATTAGGAAACAAGATTTATTCAAAATTTCGGGTCATTACAATCTTCCCCCCATAATAAATTGCGTCCTCGCAATTTTTAAAATTGGGTTTTGAAATTTCATTAAAAGTACCACATCGGAAAAGGAGTCAGTAAAACTATTACTTTAAAAGAATGAAAGGGAAGTACAAAGGTCACCCGGGTTAACCCACACTAGGATTCCATGTAGGAAAACATGGACATGGAGGAGAAAACAAATGGTCAAGTTCTAAGGGAGAGTGATAGAGAACATGATTAGAAGAAAGTTAACCATAAGAAAATCCCAAACTTATGATGTGTGTAAACGGTCTTTGATTACCTAGTAGGAAATGTAACCAACAACATTTTTTTTTACGTTTCTTTTCATAATTTTGAGGAATTCATTTACTAAATAGAACTAAAACATAAGAAAATATACCTACCTTCATGTATAGTTTCATAATTTAATAAGTTTCTACCTAAAAATAATCTTTTCTCCAAACGATGAGCATTCAAAAACACTTGGTCTCATCAAAACACAAGAATCATCTTCTAGAGAATCACATAATCCACCAAAGATTAACCATCTATTTCATCTATCTTTAAACATTATCCCAAAAACAGAAAGGGTAAGGTAAAACAACTCTTCAAAAAGAAATAATCCCATAGGAATGGAAACTACTTTTAAATATTCAAAGTTCCATGGTACTACCCAGAGTTCATCATAGACCATTCTGTAAATAATTGTCCTTAAAAATCCTCAAAATAAACCAAACTAAGATTGAACCCAAATACAAGAAGGATTTGATAACATAGTCTTCCAAGTTAAACTTTATCATTCATCTCCAAACAACATCAACCACTCCTAATATCTTATAAAAAAAGTAAATAACCTAAACATATTTACCCCAAGATAGGTTAATCATTTCCATAAGTAACCTAAATTACTATAAGTATGCCTTAAATTCATTGATTCTTCAAAATATAAGTCAACCTTACTCCTCAATAAAAATACCATAGTAATCTATTTACCTCGATCATATAGGGTCCCCAAAATAGTGAACGTCTTCCAAAATAATAATCGTCTTTGAATCACCTAATCATCTCTATCATATTAATACGACAATCATCGCATTTCCTATCACATTGGTTGTTGGGACATGTTCTTCCATTTCCCACCATTAACTAAGAATATAAAGTATAATTAGGGGCTTAAATACTTCGCCAATAATCATGAAACGGAAACTTTAAGCATAAAAGGATAAACTTGTAGAATAAAAGTATATCCTAACTCGTGATCCCCTAGGTTCCAATCTAGGTTATCCATGATCGTATATTCTTATGTGAATCTTTATTTTATTTTATTTTTGTTCCTTTAATAATGGTTCATACTAAGCTTATGAATTTACCAAAGCATATCCCCTGGGAGTGTCGTAACCAAGAGTTCAGCAAGGCCCGTTGTCGTGTACCAGTTCCCGTTCGAGTCTAGCTCAAAGCGGTGTTTTCGGGTTTTACCCCTATGTACATCTGTGCTAGAGCCACCTCTACCTACTCGTATCTAGGCAGGGATGTATTTTCTTGGCAACCCCTTACTCAATACTCACCAAAATATCTGGAAGATTTCCTATATTTAAACTTTTCTATAGTGTTATTCCTAAAGTTTTCATATCCTAATTTCCACAAATAACTAAACCATCCTTTGATACCAACTATAACATCCTGCCTTTTTATAACATAAACTTTCATTTCATTACACAAAACTGAGGATCTTTAAGGTTTAGTGTCTTGGAAACCAGGAACATAAAACATGAAAACATAAAACATTTTTCTTAAACATTTTAAAGGATTCTCCTCATGTTAATCCTAGGTTCATTACTGCATCTCATAACCTGGGGACATACATAAAAAGAAAGGGTGAGAAGAAGGCCCAGTAAGGGAAACAAGAGAAACATTTTACATGTGAACTTGAGATACTTCAATAAGGTCATGAAAAGAACTTTAAGGAATGAGAAATAAATAATGAGATATATCATAATAAAAATAAAATTTTTCATAACTTTAAGATGTGGCTACATCATTTAACATAGAAAATAATGAACATATCACCAAGGTCCATCCCCAAGGTGTCATTTGAAAATTACCAAGGTTATTCACCAAGGTATCGTTAAAATTGTAATCTCTAGTGGTTACATCATTACCCAATGCATTGGAGCGCTATCTGGGCGCACCCTTAAATTTGCCTTTATTATCATGTGAGCCACATATATAATCATCAAACATTTCATAAATAACCCATATAGCACAAAATAAATGGGTTTCATTTCATAATCATAACGTTTTAAAAACTGCTTTAAAGACATGATCTTTACGTCACTTTAAACCCACGGAAAAGGGAAAGCGGGTTTCATGTAGGTAAATCCCAGAATTTAAAATAGAACATTTTGGTATATATGTGAATACCCCTCTATAAATAAGATCTTTGAGTATTAACTTTATAACATAAAATAATTTTGAGAAAAGAGAGAGGCATTTTGAGACGAAAATTCTGCAGCATAACGGCTATGTTACAGGGTTTTAGAAAACATTGAAAAGAGAGGGGAAATGGGTAAAACATTCATAAATGACCCATAAAACAGTAGAGGGACAGAATATAAGGGATTTGAGAACATGGTAATGAAATTTTAAAATATACCATATGAAATGAAGAACATTAAAGGAAGACAAAAAAATAAGATTTCTCTTATGAAAATTCGGCAGCCTAACGGCATCACTTGAACTTCAAAAAATGAATTGACGAGATCAAATATGGTATCTCATCATATGAACATAAGATTTCAGTATGATATAATTTGAGATCATACCCCAACATAATAAAAATGAACTTTCAATACTTGACATGGAATTAGAACTTTGAAAAAGGAGAAAGGTGAAAGAACCACTTAAAAATTCGGTAGCCTAACGGCGCCACTTAAAACTTCAAAATACTGAATTGAAGAGATCAAATAGGGTCTCTCATCATATGATCATAAAATATCAGTATTATAGATTTAGAGATCATAATACAACATAATAAAAAGTAACTTTCAAGACTTGACATGGAATTAGAACTTTGAAAAAGGAGAAAGGTGAAAGAACCACTTAAAAATTCGGCAGCCTAACGGCGCCACTTAAAACTTCAAAATACTGAATTGAAGAGATAAAATGGGGTCTCTCATCATATTATAATAAAATATCAGTATGATAAACTTAGAGATCATACCCCAACATAACAAAAAGTAACTTGAAATACTTTACATGAAAATAGATCTTGAAAAATGAGAAGGGAGAAAGAATCTGATACAAAAATTTCGGCAGCCTAACGGCGCCACTTAAAACTTCATAAAACTAAATAATGAGAGTAAGAGGGGATATCTCATTATATGAACATGAATAGGTAAGTAAGAGGAGTATAAAATAACATCCTTTAACATAAGAACATGGAGCATAAAATAAATTACATAAAAGAGATTTCTTGAAAAGAAAGAGAGATGTCAGATCCCTTACCTTAAAATGTAACTCTTAAAACTCAAAGGTTGGGACCTTGAGGGCTTGGGGGCACGTTGGGAGGACTCCTTGGGAGGTAAGGAGACCAGAACTTCGTTGAGTATGGTTTTGGAGTCTAAAAGAAGAGATGAGGGCTTTGTATTTATAGGGAAAGTGAGGGGACAAGGCATTAATGGCCAAGGGACACCTCAAAAGTGGTTTTCTCAAAAGCATGGGCCCTCCCATGGTACTTCCCATAGAGTTAGGACATATGGAGACCCCCACACAATAATTCATCCTCTTTAGTCGACCATCCCTTAAAATATCTCATGACATTATCATGACACAGTTATGATGTCATTAAACATACCGAAACCCTAAAACTGTATTTTTACTATTCACTGAAAATTCAACTTTCTCAGAAAAATCCCAAAATTTCAAATTAACCAAATATCAGTGCTCTGATTTCAAAAATGAACTCTATTTTATAAAAATATTTTTCAAAATATTTTTAATTCATTTTTTAAATAAACACACTATTCACCGAAAATTCATTTTTTTCAAAAAAATCCCCAAAAATTACCTTAACATAATATCGATGCTCTGAGTTCAAAAATGTAATCCATTTTATAAAAATAATTTTCTAAATATTTTTAATTTAATTTTTAATTAAAACACTATTCACCCGAAAAAACTAATACTTGAATAACAATTTATGAAACTGTTATTTACCCATTTTATTGAATCTCATTACTTAATCTAGGTGTCTAAATTATATTAAAACTTTCTTTGAGTGAAATTACTAATCCATTTGGTCACATTACTAATCCTAAGCGTAAAATCACTATTCATAATTTACTATTCATCAAAAATCAAGTTGATCTTATTAGACTCGAAATTTTGTAGTGAACATAATTGTAGAAGACCATTTTTTGAAAATCATTACACATTTTTATTTATTTAAGGTTTACATAAACATTTTTAAAATATCCTTTCTCTAAAATTCATCAAAAATATGCATACTATATTTATCCGGACATTTAAAAATTCATAAACTTCATCATAAGAAGAAATCCCAATTTTTATTTAAAACAAAGGATTACACAAGGCAGTTACGGTCTCCTTATATAGCCCCTTATCACACCAGCATAGGACCTAAGTGTAAGGTGTGCTAAGGTGAGAGAATCTGAGGGAGGCTCGGCCAACATCGCACGAGTAGTAATTTCTATCAGTTTGAACTTCTCACGAAGGCAATCCCGTTCTAGCTTCACACGATGAAGTTCAGCTTGGGTTTGGTCCAGAGCAAAGCCCAGTGGTTCTACCTCCTTCCCAAGTTCTGTTAGATGGGCTTCGATCGGTCCAAGACTACTGGGTGAGGCCATCGAATCTTCTTTCTATATTAATTAACCAAGATTTCTTGTATTTAGAGACAATAATCAAAATGTTTAGTTTCCAGCGGTCATATTGACCAATGGTCAAATAACAGTCAAAACCCAACAGTCTCATTTTAATTATACTCATGTTATCAAATGAAATATTTTTGTTGAGTATAAAAATAAAACAAAATAACACATAAAATTAGGAAACAAGATTTATTCAAAATTTCGGGTCATTACGTGGGATCTAAATATAAAATCCAATAAATAATAATTGAATTATTTATAAATATATTCTCTACCATGGTCTAAGATGAGTTTATAAACTTTATTCCAATATTTTTCTCAACTTCATTGTTTTATTCTCTCAATTTTTCAAAAGAGTATGACTGATACCACATCAAGTATAAATATCCATTTCTACAAAAATCATTAGAAAAAGTTTTAATGTACGAGTACATGCCCCGTGTATCAACTGGAAAGTGTCCACAGACATCAGTGTAAACTATTTAAAGAATCACTTTGGACCTTTTACATTTTCTAATAAATGGAGATTTAGTTATTTTTTTTGTTAAAATATATGGCATATATGAATTTAATTCAGTTCAAATGAATATGTATATCGATCTTGATGTAATTTACTCACACTTGTTTTATTTACACACCCTAGTCTTGGATACCATATTTGGATGAGGTATGAGTCATGTGATATAATTTTGTTATTGGTGGACATTACTTGCTTCATGAAATCCAAAATTAAAAGACCATTTTTTAAATATTCCATATATTAAGATATGATTTATTTATAACAGAGTAAAAAATTATTCCACAATTTGAAAATAAATCCATCTATATCATGTCTTCATATATATATAATGTTTTTCCTGATTTATGGTAAATAATAAAAATATTTTAGTATAATGATCATTCCCATCGGCAATGCAAGGTTGTAATTGTGGGGACCAAGTGGTTTTGTTGTTGTATTTGTTGTAAGTTTATCAATATGAGGAATTTCTTTTCAAGAAAATGATGAATTATTGAATCAAAATTATTAATAATGTAGGCTTATAAATGATAAATAATATAGAACTCAAAATGGTTAATAAGATAAAATTAAAAAATTTCTAGAAATTACATCAGGTTGTGAAGAAGTTTTCTAGGAGAAACTTTTTATTGGACTCACCTTGGGTCCTTAAAGAAGTCTTGAATCATAATGATGATTTTTATAATATTATAAATGACTCATATGAATATATTAAAATTTTTATAGTTTTTTTGGTTCTCATAAATCATAATTTTTCTATGACACTTGTTAGGAAATTCTGAAGAAGAAAAGGAAGAGAACAAGTGCTGCCAATCGATTTGAGGTTTTGTTGGAAAAAAATAAAATAATGGAATAAAGAGATGTTTTAATACATTCCAATGTCAGACAAAAAATTATATACCAATCTTAATGTTCTAAAATTCATGAGGAATTCATGATACCATATGACTTTAGAGAAGAAGAATGTCTTTAAAGACAAATATTTTTTCTCTCAGTTTATCAGTGTGAGATCACTAGATTCAAAATTGTGTTAAGGATGTAATATTTTTGTTAAAAACATGATAAGACAAAGATTATAGTTTTTATTCATACCATTAAGGAAAAATATACAATTATTCGGATAAATAAGGCTTTTTTATCACAATCATAAAATGAAAGATGTTTCCTGTGGTACTGGTCCATCAGACACGATACTATATTGATCAATCAAAGGAAGAATTTTATTTATTGTGCATTGTTGGGACAAATAAAATAGAAGATAAGTTTAGTCTTTTTGGGATATATATATATATATAAGGATGTTAAAACTAATAAACCATATTAATATGATCAAGTTTTTAAACCATTTTCATCAGTTTTAATTGTTATGTTTCAATTGCGTCAAGAGAAAAAGAACAAAAGTGTTGAGTTTCTTTATAAAAGGGGTAAATATCCATTTTATTGGAGAATAAATTGATCCATTAGTGTTAGACACAGATAGATCCCTCAGGAATATGCAAACACAAATAAAAGTAATTACATAATGGACTTAATCTGAAGCAAGATCATTCGTCTTAAAAAAAGGTAAATTATTTGATGTAGTTAAAAATTGGTTAGTCAAATAGGAGTGAAGTTAGTTTTGAAGTGTTTATAAATAAGTGTAGGAATATTTAAAATCTGTGACTATTTTTGTTGAAAAATAATGGAATCCAATGTCTAACAAGGTAGAAACAATGTTTATGGAAGAATGGTTTCAATATTTTAAGTTTACAAGTGGTCATCATAATGATATGTATTTGGTTATAATATATTCTCAAGTGGTTCAATAAAATTAGAGTGACCATATGTCTTCATCATAATGATGAAATATTAATGAAAATTTTTAGTGGAGTGAAAAGTAGTTAGAAGTTTTGGATCTATCTAATTTTGTGACAAGATTAAAGAAGGTTATATAATGATAAATAAATGATGAGAAGTGATGAAGAAGTCAAAAATGTATCTAAAATGATAGTGAAGTTGGTGTTTTGATAAATTTTGTTAAGTTTTAATACTTTTCTTATTCTGTCCTAAACTAAATTTGGAAACCTATAAAATAATTTAGGTACATGGTACATTCAAATAGATCAAAAATATGTTTACATGTTAAAAATAGAGAGAAGTTATAAAGCTCTAGTAAAAAGAAGTTTCCGGATTGGGCATTCCTTAGGAATTGTTCCAGACATATGGAGAAGAAGTAAGATCATATTTAGATAATTATTATATTAGAATGGATCATTAGATAGGGAAATATTTCTGAGAATTTTGGACAAATACATAAGTAATTGGGAATTGTTTTAGTGGTATTCACCACTACTTATATTTTTGGACTGAGTAATCGAACTGATGAATTGAACTGGGTAGTCATAATGAGTTTCATTATGAAGTCCATATAAGTTCGTACCTACTACTATGTGAGAAAGTGAATAATTTTTTGGAAGTATATATTTTTTAATGTGGACATGGAAGTATAGAAATATATTTTTAAGGATTTGTTGAATTTTTATTAACTTGTAACATAATCTTATATTATATCATTCATTCTCGAAGAATCACCAGAACCATTGTATTGATCATAGTTCTATACAAGTGTTGAGGTTATATACTATATGTCTATATCCATGAAAAATGAATTTTTTTCTAGTGGATCATGTGGTATTGGATTGTTTACAAATAATACTTAGGACGTAGCTACTCATGTTGAGCAGTGAACTTTATTAATAGTTGTGTTCTTATAAATGTGTAATTAGTTTTTTTTCAATAATGTGATTACTCTTTAACATGAGGTGAAGGTTGTTTAAAATTAAAGGAAACATAAAAGAAAAAGATATCACTAACTCAACATGTCCCCCTATTGGTGATATATAGATCCTATATATTCAATATCAATTGGTTTTATAGGGAAGGGTCACTTAATTTACTCTTTGCTTATGTATTTCAAGAGAAGTTAATATGGAATATATTATTTGGGTGAATAGTATGTGGATTTCAATCTTAAATGAAAGGAATTATCTTATCTACATAATTAGAATGAATCCTTGTCTTATGCCTCTTGGGTATTATATTTTGAGATCTCCTATATTTGGTTTTCCCCTCATGTTTTTAATGCTCCTCCTATGTTTGCTGATAAGAAAGAACTTGAGAATAATGGAAGATCTATTTTTTTACTCTCATCACTATCTGAAATTAGGATTCTTATAGTGAAGGGATTATCAACTACTAAAGTAATATGGGATCATTTGGAGAACATTTATCAACTAAATATAAAAGGGAAGAACAAAATGTTACAATTCTAGAGGTTGAAGTATGAAGATCTCTATATAGGTGAGGATGAATTATTTTGTGACTTATTTAAAATGGTGAATGATATTATTAGCACCACCATATTTCTTCATGAGAAGTTTGAATTCTCAAATATTTTTTAAAATGACATTATAATACTTCCTAATAAGTTTGATTCTAGGTATTTTACTTGGAAGATAGAGATCCCGAAACTCTATCTCTATATGACCTTCATACTAATCTTCTTACATATGAAATTATTAGGGATAAAGTTATGAAAGGAAAAAATAAAATTTGATACATTATTATTTTCAAATTTGTCCAGCAAAGTAAATTATAAGAAGATTATTTAAAATAATAATCATGTAATAATGAATCTTAAAATTTGGTTACTAACAGTCTTGAATAAATAATATCATTATTTTATAAAAATGTGAAAATAGGTAAGGAAAAGTATAAAGGTAAACATCCCAAAAATTGTTTTGGATTTTGATATATTGGACACATTATTTCCATTTTCCTAAAAGAATGTGTGAAGAAGAAAGAGATATATAATAAATTGATAAATAATATATAATTCCCTATAAATATTGGAAGAAACATGTTGAAAAATCAAACCCCAAAGGGAAGGAGAATAAGTTATTAAAACCCAAAAGGAGAATATTTTTGTCTAAAATGATGATAGGGAAGTATAAACATAAAATTTAACTAATGTTTCTAAATAAAGAATTTTTATTTCAAGATTAGTGACGAATTATTTCGTAGTGATATAATTAGTTGTTTTAAAAAATAAAAAACTGAGTTATAGTTTTATATTAAAATAAAATTAAAATAATTTCTAGGAAATATCAAAAGAAAAGAAAATGAAATCAAGAAATTTAAGAATGATTTTCCAAAATATAAATAAATAATGGATTATTAAATATAATGTAATCTTACTTGAAGTGGTTTATTTCCTTAAAAATCCTCTTTTGAAGTAAAATAATTGATATAAACATATTGGAGTAAAGTTGAAGGAAAAGGAAGAAGAGTAGGAAATAATCCCAAGAATGTTTTCAAAAACTGATAAGTGGTAAAAAATTTCAATAACTATATATTTTATATTGGTTATAGTTATAGACAGGGGTAAAATAAGAGTGATAATAATTTACCTTCAACGGTTGAGAAGAAAGATGAAGATGTTGATGAAAAGAAGAATGATGGGAAAGTCATGTATGTCAAAAAAATAAATAAAGTTGGATGTTTGGAAGGTTTTAAAAATTATGACTCTGAATAAAAGGTTTATAATGATTTTAATTCTTGTATTTTTGTAAGAAAGTGAGGATTGAAGAAGAATATTATAGCTAATGATAAACAATTTTTATCCAACAACATTCTTAAGGGTATGATAACAAGGTTTCTGAAAAACTTGATCATAATTCAGGATAGTATGATAGTTAGACAAAAATTCATTACTTCTATGGGTACTGGAAGTATTGCGGTGGATTTATGGAAAAAAAATATGTATTGGTTTAATCAACATCATTGAATCTATTACATGAGTTATAAAAGGCAATCTTTTAGTGTTATTCAATTATATAAAATAAGAAAATATATAATAGGGTGCTTTCAATGTTTGGAAAATAAACATGTTGATTATGAAAAGAAATGGTGAATAGTTATCTCTCTTAAACTATTTTTTATATCTATAAAGTCATAATAAGTACAAAAAATTAGAGGAAGACACAAAGAGGAAAAATATTTCTTAATTATGTGAGAAAAGTAGCTAAAAAGTTATCAATAGATTCTAGATTGATGATTCTGGAAAGATGTAATATATATGAGGAATAAGGTAATACTACCAAATGTTTTTTGAATATTTTTCTATAACAAAATTAGGTTATGGAAATTTTGTTATAAACTCAGTACAACAATAATATTACAATAGTTGAAATGTAGTTGACATCCTCATTAGAAGAATAAACTAATTAAAAGAATCTAGTTTCAATATCTAAGAAGAATGAATAAAAATAAGAAAACTTATTTAATGAAAAATTGAAGAAGAAGAATAAAAATTCAATTCCGGGAGAGGAATCTATGTTTTAATTTTTTTTATAAGAAACTTTTATGGTTTATCCTTCTTCCAAAAAACAATTCAGCATTTGTATTAACCTGTATGTAATTGAAGGAGTTCAAATAATGAAATTTTTGTATGAGTCTCTTACTTTACTTGAAAAGGTATGTAATTAGGTTATAAAAGATATGGGTTTGGAAATTTTTGTTTTTACACTTGATATTTTTTATGTGTTTTTTGAAATGGGTATGAAACCAGTTTTAAAAAAATAGTCTTACAGTGGTTTCATTAAAATATCTTTGTCAATGAACTCTTGTGATACTTATATTCTCCTAAAGAAGAGTTTTAAAAAATTTATATTAAGAAAATTTTCTAATAGTGGGCCCTTTAAATTTGATTTTTAATAAGGGGAGAATATATGATAGAGGAGAATATTAGGGTAGAATAAATGTTTGGGGATATCACAAGAAATATTGATGTCTCATATGGAAGTTTCCTTAAATGGGTATTGACAAAAAGCCCAAAGGTGGGTATTGTAGGGACCAAGTTCTGTTTTAGATGTATTTGTTTTTAATAGATCAATATGAGGAATATGATTTTCAGAAAGGGATGAAATATTCAATTATAACTATTAAGAATATCAGACATGAAATTCTTAAGTATATTGAAATCAAAATTATTAATAATATCAGATCCAAAATGATTAATAATGTCAATTACTTTGTGAGGAATATTTCTAGGATAAACGGTTCATCGGACTCACCTTAGGTCCAAAATGAACGCTTGGATCATTATGAGGAATTGAAATAGATTCAGAATAGATCTAATAAAAATATGAATATTCTTTATTGTTTGGTAAATTCTCATAAATAAAAATTCTCTATGAAAATGTTTGTGCATTCTATATGATGTGAAGGGGGAGAACCAGTGTTTCAAATCAATTTGAGGATTGTTTGTAAATAAAGAAGTTGTTAAAAGGATGGAAATTTATAAGACATTCCAATGTATGTTAGGAAACTCCATGCCAATCCTAATGTTCTCAATGTCTTGAATAACTCATGATACAACAAGAGGATTATGAAGACAAATATTTCTGGTCTCATTTTATCAGTGTGAGATAATCGGATGTAGAATTTTGTTACATATGTGATGTTTTTCGTTATAATGTGAGAAGACAAATATTCTAGTATTTAGTTAGAAAAATAAATTGTATGATACAAGTCATCATAGAAAGAAGTATGTGTGTAACATAAAAAAGGAAAGGAGTTGATGCTGGTAACGGCCCATCAGATGTGGTTTTCCACCATTCAATTGGAGTCAAAGTTGTTTTTATTTTGAGTTTTTGGGACCATTGATAATGAAAAAAAGTAGTATTTTTTGGGATTGATGTTTATAATGAATTCAAATGCTGATAAACGAAATAAAGATCGACAATGTAGTTAACCATTTTCATTTAGTTGAATTGTTTTATTTCAATTGGTTCAAGAGAAAATGGAAAAAATTGTTGAGTTTCTTTATCAAATGGTTCAAGATTCATCATATTTAAGGAGACACTGATCCATCAGAGTGAGATAAAAACTGATACATTATGAGAACACAGAAACTAATTAAATTCACAAGATGATAAAATTCAGGAATCTCAAGAAGATGGGACAAGTGCTTGTGGAGAATGAATTGAAGCCATGGTCTAATGAAGTAGAAATATTTATTATGGTAGAATGGTTTCAATTTTTTAAGTTTACATATTTTTATCATAATGATATGTCTTCAATTGTTATATATTTTCAAGAGGTTCAAGAATGAGCAAGAATAGTTTATAAGCACCGAAGAAGTCAAATATTTATCTAAAATAAAGGGGAAATTGATGTGTTGGGAAATTTGGTAAAGTGGTAAAACATTTTATATTCCTACATAAACCCATTTGAGACACCTATAAAAGGGTTCATCAGACCATAAAACTGATTTGTTTTCTAATAGAATTTCAATTAGGAATAATTTTCTAATTTTGTGTCTCGTTCTACAAATGGGTGAGAAGTCTTAGAGATTTGATTATTTTATATGGTGACTATCATTTTTTGTGGGTATCTCTGGATTGGAAATTTGGATCTCTAATTAGTGGTTTTTTCATTGCATCATTCCTTTAGATGCTTTCAAAATTCATGTGTGGGCATTAGATCTCTATCTCTGAGGCTCGGATGGATTCACCTTCATGAATGGTCCATGGATTTCAATGATTTTCATCAAATAAATTCATTTAATTATTTTTGCATTAATTTTCATGAGATTAATTAGGTCATTTGGCATCCAAATATTTTTCATGACATTGGATTTGAAATTGGGACTCATATACTCTTTGACAAGGATCTGAGGTTGTTCAGTTTGGACACTTTCCTAGAATGTTGATAGAGATTGTGCTCAGATCCACCTTGACTAGTATGGTAACTCTCTCCACTCCCACTAATAATATGCAGATTGATGTTTATTATGTAAGAATGACCATCTTATGTAATGAATGAATGGATTTGTTCATTAGTTGGAGGTATGAAGGGGGAATATCTCTTGAAAGAGATGTGGGACGAAAGTTCATCCGGTTAATAAATATAGAATGAAACCAGATAGGAAGAAGGTGTCCTCATAAAAGTCTCTTGATCATTATAGAGATGTTCTTAAAAATCCTACTTCCGCAAAGGCTTATATGTTGGCATCTGGTAATGATCCTCAAGTTTTCAATTTTAAAGGAAAAGGACTATTTGTGGATAAGTCTCTAGTTGGATCCAATAGTGGTTCCTCTAATACTCGCGTTGAATATTCTAAGGATGTTACATACAGTGTTTATCGTTCCACCACTCCTATTTCTATTGGATAGATTGCTAGTCTCTCTATTGATGGGTCTCATGTTTTCACTCACACTCCATATGCTTGTCATGGTGTAGGTTTGTAACATGATGAAGATATTGACTTGGGTCATAGAAATGGGTCCCCTCAGTATGTTGATTTCCACCCTGAGATTAAAAAACTTTTTCATTCTAATTGGATCAATGAGAAGTGGGATAACATATCTAAGGTGGAAGATATGGATGATTGAACCACCCTAAAGGCAACGAACAAAGGTGGTCATGACTCTTTTAAGGATTCACTTCTATCTTCAAAATAGAAGGCGACTAGTAGTATGGATTCTATGATACATCCCCCAAAGAGAAGGCTGAGAAAGGACTGTTCTAACATACCTCACACTGTGTCTATCAAATCTACTTCTATATTGTCAAGGATTTTTAATCCTGATATTATTAAGATCTTTGATAAGTGTAATTCCTAATCTGAGTGGAAAAATACTAATGATTCTGACTATGGGAATGACATGTCTTGTTATTATTTGTATTCTTTTTTTTAGATAAGGTATATTCCCTTTGTTTACAATGTTTATCTCCCCTATAATTTTTATTTTATTTTTAATAAATGGTCATAATCTTAGCTTCTAGATGGACTTGTTGGGTTAAATCACATTTTTTTCCTAGAATAAGTATCATCACTATTGTATTGATCATAGTGCTATATAAGTGTAAGGGTATATCCTACTTCCTTTTATCCATACAAAATGAATGATTTCTATTAGATTTTGGTGTGTTGTATTTTTTCCAAACCATAACAAATACATAGTTACTCTTTTTGAGTAGTGAACTTTGTAAATACTTGTACTCTTATGGATGTGTGATTGTATTTTTTCATAAATGTGATAAATATTTATCAATATATGAATGTTGTTTCAAAACAGACATTAATGAATAAAATATCACTGATTCACCCTCTCCCCTTATTAGTGATACATTGATCCTGGTTGGGAAATATTAGTAATCCCTAATAGACCTAAAAATAATTCTATCATTTTTATTTTCACATCGATCTAAATAAATCATCTATATTCTACTTTGTTCCTATATTTGAATACATTTTTGAGCATGACATGTTATATCTAATATCCAATTTGAAGAAACAGATTAATTTTATTATGTAGAAAATACCCCAAAAATTTCCTCTTTATTCATTTCTTGGGACCATTTTTCATTCCAACGGTCCTTCTTAACAAATTCAAAAAAAATATAATCTTATTCCCTTGCTGACTCCTGGATATTTCTCTTCCAAGAATATAATTTTAAAGAATATTTGGACATAGATTTCTTCACCTAACCATTTCTTATATTCACCACATGGATAAAAGGATTTTCATGCTTTATATCCTTGTAAACACAGAAAATTAGTGTGAGATTATCTATTAGATACTTTTCTATGTTACTGTTGATGCTCCTTTTCATCACATTGTTTAAAGGACTGGAAAGGGAAATGACTTAGCAAAAATTGTTTCAGCCTTTGAAAAAAACATAAAAAATCAACAAAGGAGGGAAAAAGAGTCAAAGGACCTCGCACCATGCAAGTCCCCTTACTACCGCGCAAGAACACTTGTGTGCCGCCTAATGGTCGCGCAAGTGACTTGTGCGCCCTATTTGAAAACCGCCCAGGGTCTTCAGAATCCTATAAATAGACCCTGTGGGCCCCCCATTTCGAGAGGAATTTTTCTAGAATTCAGATACAGAGCTCTAAACGACCAAGTCTCTTCTTCAAGTCTTCCGAACACTTCTATGGTAATTCTTTACCTAGAATAGGAAGTCTAAACAAGAGGAATAAGGACTACGTGTTAGAATTCACTAACACTTGCGCGCCTATGTGTTTTACCCTTAAGGGAAATGGACACACTTGCGCGCCTCCTTACCTATTCATTAAAACTTGTGCGCCACTATTCTAGAAGTACCTTGGGATAATTCTAAAGGCTTTGATGAAGGATCGCCCAAGTATTACCCTACTGGTTCACAATCGCGCAAGTACCCATGTGCCGCACAGGTATACCTACACGCCCAGGACTTGCGCGCCCACGCAGTACCTGCACGCCTCCCAGGACTTGCACGCCCCTCACTTTTTGGGTGCCCTTCCTACCCATTTCACCTCTCTTATTACATTTCACCTTTCCTACTCAAGATTCAGTCTTCAAGACACTCTTCAAAGCCATTTATGGCATGTTTTCTTGATTGACTTATTTATCTGAAAAGAGTTTTGTGGAACATCTCCCAAAACCTAGTGATTTAAACATATTTATGTCACTAAATTTAGATATTTCATTCATTCAACCTCGTCCTTTAAGATGAGAGAATCCCACTTTGGGCATCCTTCTTAGGAGTAAGTCTCAAGTCCTCGTTTAACCTGGGCTTCCTTTTTAGGAATAATCCCAAAGTACCCTAATTTGGGCATCCTCCTTAGGAGTAAGTCCCAAGTCCTCATTGATTTGGGCTTCCTTCTCAGGTGTAAGACCCAGTCTTAAATCCTCTTAACTAGTATTAATTTACTTTTGATCTGGGCTTCCTTCTCAAGAGTAAAACCCAATCATGAGTCCCCTCCTAATTTGGGAATCTTTCTTAGGAGTAAGACCTAAGTTAGATTACCCAAATCTCCATGAAGTACATATACCTTTATGGGCTTTGCTCCTGGATTTCTTCCCTGAAGTAAATCTTAATCTTTATCTATTTTGGGCAGTCATACATACATAAGCCCCAAATCATTGCATCTTTCGTGGCACAATTTTCTGGTTTCACCAATACCTCTTGTTTCTCACACTGAGCATGACTCATGTGAGTTTAGAGTGTAAAAGTAATCATGACATCTTTCTTTGAGCCATAAATCATGCATAAACATCATACTCCCTTACTCGAACTACATGGGTTATGATTCCTTTTCCAAAACAAAGGATACATAGGTAGCCCATCAGCGGTACGATTCCAACTCTGAAATAATCCATGTCCTTCTGAATGACAATAAACTTCAAGTGCCCCATTGAGTGGCTTTAAAACTAGTATGGTTATCATAATGACCAAGAGACTTTTATGTACTGAAGGATACCATTGAATAATAATCTCCAACAAATACAGATGATTCTCTGTCGATGAAGAACCTCGAATACATATAAAAGACTCTCTAAATTTCCTACATATCAATCATTGATTTTTAGATCTAAAGGAAAGCTCATTTTATACTTGGTAATGTAATAAGAATTCACGAACATAACTTAAATCTATAAAGAGAGTCCCGGAGTAGACAATAATTCCCCTAAAAAAAGGTGTGATGAGTCTGACCTCTCATCCTCTCGACCAATTGAAATCCCTAAGCCTCATCGGTCCACAACAAATGAGCGCATGCCTTTGGAATGTAGGTCCAAATGGATACAGAATCATTGTATGTTTCTGGTTCTATGAACAAACCCGTTAGAAACCGATTAGAATGTTTGAACCTTCAATCAATGAGGTCATCCCCAATTCCAGAGGAAACAAAAAATGGTGAACCCGACGTGAATCCTTAACCAAGTTAAAATGATGCTTTACTTATTTGTTAGGACCCTATTTAAAACTAAATGAGAAGTCCAACAAAACAATCAATAACATATGTGCTCATCCAAAAGATGTAGCAGCTGAGATTATCTTGATTATGTTTGTTATATCAAACAGGCACTCTTTTCCAATAACTTCTGCATTTCCAGAATGGCTTTTCTCAGGTTTACACCCGTAAATATGTCTGCTGTGAAAACTTCTAGTGCAAATTCCACCGATGCTACTCCTATTGGATCGTCGTCCACTCTAAGGACGACATCACATACTTAGCGTCTTCAACGCTGGTTATCAAATGCGCTGGTTAAAGGGCACCATCAAAATGGTACAATTCCGACTCTGGAGGCTTCCAGATAGGCCCTCCAAGTGAAAAACTCACACCGGTCATCCAGAAAATGATAACCAGTGATTAAGAAGCAGGTGGTGCTAACCACCATCTCCAACTGTTTCGGGTCGTTATCCCCAGAACGCAATCGCCATTCACTCCCATATTCTGAGGAGGTGAATGAGAAGGTCCCTTAGGGCCTTAATTCAAGGAGACAGGAGTCCTTTCCAAGGGATCCCATCAACAATCACCACCAGACTCGTGTGGTAGTGCGCCCTCAACATGATGAGGGTATAGACTCCAGGAATTCGGCTTAGGTTCCTCGAACCCGAGCAGGCAAGACGAATCGCTAAAGGTGAAATCCGATCAACAGTGAGCAGGTTCTCATCTCTGCTATCTCCAGAGAAGTCCACCAACCTAACATGGTGGAAAGAAATGAGCGGGAACATATACTGGTCCATTTTAATTCCGTTGTCCAGCAGACTCGTCTGGCAGCATCACACCAATCCCGCCAGGCAATTCTGGCGGAGTACTATAGGCAGGAACATACACCTGTTTACACGTCATCAGCTAGTCAGCAGGCTCATCTGACTACATATGATGGATCTCATCAACCACGTTCGGGGAAGTACAATCAGCAGACACATACACCTGCTAGTATTGATCAAGCCTACCAACAGTCTCGCTTGGTATCACTCGGAGAAGTCAGTCAGAAAGCTCTAGTGACAAATAGAAGTCAGACTCAACTCTCTGCCCCCACACTTGAGTACTGCCAGGATTCAATGACAGGAAAAGGAGAATAGGAGCAGGCACACACACCTACTCCAGGCTCGGAATGGATGTATATCCCTGTTCCGGTAGCTGAAGTCACCAAGCATATTCTATCAATGGTGAAAGAGCAGAAGCAAATCCTTGATCATATTCTAGATGCCTTCCAGGATATTATAACAGCTTCAGTAGCATCTCAGGGAAAGACACATAAATCTATCCCTACCAGTGGAGTGACAAATCAACAGTTCACTCCATAATAGACACACACATTTGTTCCAGTCCAATAGGGTTGTGGGGAGTATTCCCCCATATCATACGGACAACCAAGTCATGCACATACACCTGATTTGAGTAGAGATCGTCAGCCTAACCTGGCCATATCTACTGATCAGGCACATATACCTGCTCAGAGTAGCCACTTTAATCAACAAGTGGTTTCCAAGTTGAGTAAGAATGTGTCTAAGAAGAAGACCTGCCCAGCACAGTCAAGAGATCAAGAGCCAATCTATAACAAGGCCTTTCTTGATGTTGGAGTTCTTGAAGCCCTCAGACAATTATCTATTGGAATCCAAGATTTTACTCCCTCATTTCCCAATAGTGGGAACATTAATTCAGAAGGTCTTCAATAGGAACTTCCTCATGAAGGCTTGCTTCATGATAATTCAGTCGATCTTAAAGTTTCATCTTCAGATGAGAACTAAAATAACCCTCTGTGTGGCCAAAAGACCAAGGGGCAAGAGATCTCATCTTTTGCTATAACCCACCATGTTGGTCCTCCCCATGATGATGAATTTCTCTGCAAAAGTCTTATCCACAGTAGTGATGCACATTGCCAGGAAAAAACTCCAGTGGAAAATGTAGTGTGGAGAAAGCCCTCTTATCTTGAGGCACTTGCAAATGAAAAACCAGTCATGTCTGATGTTTCATCGCTAGCAGGTGAAATCCTTTCTCAACAAGAAGATAGCCCAGGGTGTAGGTCATTCTCCGAACCACCCCTTAGTCATGCATCTTCTAGTTTGATCAGTGATTTCTCTACCAGTCTTGTTGAATCCGATGAAGAAACAAGTAAGCACAATCTCTATTCTAATCAGGTAGAAGAATCTTTATTGAATGATAAATATGAAATATTGAACATGAGAAAACAACTTGCGAAAGGTGAAGTGCCATTCATGTTTTGGCCTCTGGCTGGCTCTCAGTATGACATTCCAGAGATGTTGACGGAAGATGAAATTCATAATATTCGTCTCAACATATAGAAAAAGTATTTGTCTATTGAAAAAGAAAGTATTATCTTGTGATGAATATGAAAATCATGTTAAGATAATAGAAGTGTTACAATGTCAGGTCGATTTGGAATCTCTATCAGTCTCTCGATATTCGAAGGATGAAAAGCAGTAGAGATCCCTTCAACATTCATGCCTTGGTGCACTAAGAACATTGCGCCAGTTAATTCCCAATTCCCCATCTAGTATTCATGTCAGAGGAAGGGGTGTTCATGGAGCACTATATTTCAATGTTCTCTCTAGTCAGTATAGCCCGCCTAAAATGGTTTCATGTAATGTTATTGCCCATGGCCGGCCAATGTAAATGGGTTTTGTTTGTAATCAAAATCTTTCTCGAGAATAGGATTCAACTAGTTCCTCTCAAAATCAAGAATACAGAGAACAAGTTGTTGAATTACTCTTGCATCAAGAAAACGAGAATATTGAAAAGGCCTCTCGTATGGAGAAAGCACATCATCAAGTGACAGAAGTGTCATAAATCAAGAAAAAATATTTTGAACTGGGTGATAAAAGTGGATGTCGATTGATGCATCCAGCTATTTTCCATAATAAGGTCCGCAAGATCAGGAGAGATTTTAAGAAATTCTCAGACATAGAATGTCAAGAGCCACCCCAGCTTGCCAGACAGGGGAATATTTTAACCCAACCCTTGGAATCAACAAATAGGATTTGAGGGGTTGAGCAAAGACAGCAGGAACAACACCAATCCACCGGAATGGGGAATTTTTCAAATCTCCAATCCATCCCTCAGCGGAATTCGGTCTTCCCTCAATTGGGGAAGAAGCCTCAAGAGGAATGAAGAGCCAAGTTATCTGGATATTCTCCCCAAATTATGGTTCTCCAAGAAGTTCTAGAGGGATCAAATCAACAAAAGGCAATGTCTCATCAAGGGCATAGAAGAAGACAATATCACATCAATTCTGATATAAGGGATGCGATGCGTTATGCATCAATTAATGTCATTAATGTCGTTGTTACTGATTATCTAGAACATGAGGTTCACTCAGGGGACTGAGATGAAGAGGTTACTGCTCCAGAATTTGTATGCACCGACACAAATGAAGAAGGTGTGTGTACACGAAATCAAAGGATTACCCAAAATCTAGGTAATCTTTCAAGTAACCCACTTCCCCCTCTCTTAAACGAAGCTAACAAGGGGAAAGGAAAGAACCAGGATACATACCCTTACAATGGAGAAGGATAATCACTCTCACTAAAGCAAATATTTGCACAACAAGAGGAAGAAATGATGGAATTGAGGAGGTTGAATGCAGAACTACTTAAAACTAGTCTTCCTCCTAAGCGTGCTAGAGTTAGTCAGCCAAGGGAATTTGTTGTGTCTACTGAGATGGATCAAGAATATCCTCCTCTATCAATACACCCTCACATGTCTAATCCTATGGGTCAAGTGCAACAACAATTGGTGGTACTACCATCAGTTGTAGCACCAGCCACCACATATGTACTAGTTCCAGTCATTGCACCTGTTCAGGTCCAAGCTCAACTGGATGTTTCTCAAAAGTTAATAACTATTATTGAGTCATTAACATCTCGGTTGGAAGCTATGGAGGGAAAGCATTCTCAAATTAAACCAGAAAAGAATGCTTACCCTGAATGGGTAGATTCAGTCCCTCCCCATCATGTTTTGGGAACCCTGTATTCCCTATTTTCAATGGATCAAGCGATCCTGAACAGCATTTGACGCATTACGTGTCTTGTTGAGATCCTATGATGGGAACTCCAGAACAGCAAGTAGTGAAACTCAGATGCTTAATGCGAACCTTGCAAGGACCAGATTTTGTTTGGTATACAGGCTTACAATATCGGTCAATTACCGGATGGGAGGATCTTCGCCAAAAATTACTTCTTCAGTTTAGCTCAACGTTGCCAAAGACAAAAGTTTTTGATCTTAAAAATTGTAAGTAAAGGGAGAATGAAAGAGTCTCAGATTTCATTTCTCGCTGGAAGGGATTAACATATTCCCTAAGCTTAGCACTCCATCAAGAAGAACTGTTGCCAATCGGTGTGGCAAATCTGCATGACGAATTATGCACACTGTTGATCCCTGTGAAATACACCGGAGGGTTTCGAGACCTTACTTAAATCGCTCAACAGATTGAAGATTCTCTTATAAATACTAAGGATAAGGCTCGTATAATTCCATCATCTGTAGGAAGGAGAATGGGTAAAGTAGATACTGCTACAGTTATACTTAAACA
This sequence comes from Viscum album, assembly GCA_963277665.1. Lineage (NCBI taxonomy): Eukaryota > Viridiplantae > Streptophyta > Magnoliopsida > Santalales > Viscaceae > Viscum > Viscum album. The sequence continues at coordinate 1,463,729,209 of OY728135.1, read as the reverse complement.
AGCACCTGTACCTGCTTCTACTTCAAGACCTTCATCTTCTCGAAGGGCTCCACCTCCTGAGTGCCAACAACAAAGGTCTTTTCATCAAGAAGATCAAACAGATCAATGAAAAAAACAATTTGAGGATCTGAAGAGAAAAACATACTCTTTATGAAATAAACAAGTTCCTGGTTATTTCATTTCTTCTCTAGAAAATAATTTGGTTCAATTGCCAAGGCCCAAGAGGCCAAACAAGGAAGGATATGAAGTCCATCCCAATTATTACCCATTTCATCAGATGTTGGGGCATCCCATCCAGGAGTGTTTTGTCTTCAAATACCTCCTACAAAAGGTGGTTGACTCGGGACAAGTTAAACTGAAAGGTTCTTCAGCTCAGGTAGCATGTATTACTGCTACAGTTCCAGAAGAATAAGGAAAGTGGCAAGAAGTCAAGAACAAAAATGCGCAAAAATATGATGATTGGATGGTCAGAAAAATGATCAAACAAACTCATTCCATTTTGAGAATTCAATTTAAGAAACCAATTGTGGCTTCTGCCATGAATGCCATAGCAAAACCCTCTTCATCAGAGGGAAAATCCTCAAAGAAACGGCATGATTCAATGAAAGAAAAAGAATCATAAGAAGATGAGTATGTGTCAAAGCCTAAGTTGTCTTTGACTCTAGCAGACTTCATGCCATCTAATTCAAATTCATGGGCACCGCCCCATCAAACGGCACAGCCTAAACAGGATAATCAGACAGAGTCTTCATTGGATGAAGAGTTGATTTTTGGTTCTGTTAATATGATCCAATTAACAGATCCATATGCCAGTCGTATTTTCGATTTTGATGAGCCCGAATTCCCTGTATCAAACAAAGGAATCAGAGGAAGTTACAGAGGTTCAGGATACAGGGGAAGACGTGGATCTTTCTGAGGCCAATATTCCAATTCTACCCCTGCTAGAACTGTGTATGCGGCAGAAACTTTTGGCAGAACCCTTAAACAAGCTCAACAAGAACAAGAAACTTATTCCACACAAGGAAAACTCAGCCCTAGCACAATTATTCTGGAAGATCGGTTGAAGGTTCCATCTTCTTCCTACCAGCAAGTAAATAGACCTAATCGGTCTAATATTACAAATTCAGGAGTATTACCAACTCATATCCCTATACAAGATGCATCAAATTCCAAAGCATCAACTTCCAAGGCACCTGCTAAACCACATGTTCCTGTTGGGAAATGTAGACCTTTAGATCAAAATTATGATATATTGAAACACCTATCCCAAGTACCGGCCAAGTTATCAATTCTGGATGCATTGAATTTTTCAAAGGATATTTGGGAGGCGCTCATCGAGGATTTGTCAAGTACTCAAGAGTTTGAGACTAAAATTGTTGTATCTAAATTCTACTATGTATAGAATAATCCTACAGAATTCCATGTAGTAATATCTTTTACTGATGAAGATGAATATCATGTCGTGCATGGATATATCGTACCTTTATACTTATTTGGAAAGGTCAATGGTGTAGACAGCTGAAGAGTTTTCATTGATAATGGTTTAGGAGTCAACCTCATGTCCATTCGTACACTTCGTCGATTGGTCCTCATGGAATATGATTTATCTCCTTCTACTTTGATGTTACAAGGATTTGATAAAAATGAACAAGAACCTTTGGGCAAGATTACACTCAGAACTCAGTTTGGAGATCTTTTATCCAATTCATATTTCATGGTTGTTGATCAAGATTCAGCCTTCAACATCTTTCTTGGTAGACCCTAGCAACTTCGGCATGCGGTTATCCCTTCTTCATACCATCAATGTCTCAAATATTGTTTTGATGGGCAAATTGGGACATTTTATGGTGGTAAATCCCCATTCAAGACATGTGAATCTCAATACATTGAGGCGGAATTCTATCACATAAAGGGAAAAGACAAATCTACAACAAGAGAGATTACCAAAGTTAATGCTCCATATGGTTTGGAAAAGATTCCAATAAACCCATTTGCACATGTGAGTACAGATTATGTGTTGCCTATCAGTCAAATTGACAGGATAGACCTAAATCAAAATACTCTTATGGAAAGATCCATAATGTCAATTATGGAAATCGATCCATACAACATGGGAGAAAGTGGTGATCCACCAGGCAATGATGAAAGCTCAAATGGAGATGTCTTCATTTCATCTACTAAAATTCAGCAAGTCTATACTTCGCCAATCAGGTCAGGGAAAGTTATAGCAATGTCAGAGGTAAACGATGATGTCGATTCTCAATCCATCATCTCCTCTTTATTACCCAAAGAAGACCCTTCATCATTAAGCGGGTCGGAAATGGAAGCTTATTCTTCAAGATGTGAAAATTTTGACATCTCTTCTAATCATGGAAATTCTTCTTCATCATCTACTATGGAAGTAGAAACAGAAGAAGTAACACGTGTTAAAGAAGAAAAGGAATATCTCAGAGATGATCCTCCAGCATTTGAAGAGGGTATCTCTACCACCGTGGATGAACTCAGAGAAATAAATCTGGGTACAAAAGAAGATCCACGCCCCACTTTAATCATTGTGTCCATGACTCTTGAAGAACAAGAGATGTATATTTCCTTTTTAAAGCAAAATCAATACATATTTTCTTGGAAGTATAAAAAGATACCCAGGCTTGATCCTGATGTTTCTACTCATCATTTTTGTTTACCATAAGAACATCGAGGATTCAAACAAGCCGCTAGAAGAACACACCCAACCTATGCTTCCAAAATTGAAGCTTAAGTGGATAAGCTCATCAAATATAACTTCTTCAGAGAAGTTAAATATCCAAAGTGGTTGGATGATATTTTCCCAGTGAAAAAGAAGAATGGGAAAATTAGAGTTTGCATTAATTTCAGAGATCTTAATCAGCATTTTCATAAGGATGATTTTCCAGTTCCGATTACAGAACTCTTGATTGATGTGATAGCTGGATATAAAGAACTTTCCTTCATGGATGGATATTCTGGATATATTCAAATCTGAATGGCTCTAGAAGATGAGGAATTTACAGCCTTTAGAGCCCCTCAGGGTGTGTTTTTCTATCGGGTAATGCCCTTTGGATTTAAGAATGCATGCACAACATATCAGTGTTCCATGCATCGTATCTTCAAACCCTTTCTGAGAAAGTTTGTTGAATGTTATGTGTACGATTTGGTGGTCAAATCCAAACAATGTTATAATCACTTGGATGATTTGGAAGTCATATTCTTCAAGCTTCAACAACATAATTTGAAAATTAACCCCTTAAAATGTGCTTTTGGGGTAACCTCAGGAAAATTTCTCAGCTTTGTTGTATGCCATCGTGGTATTGAAGTCAATCCTGAGAAGACAAATTCAATAATTGGTATGTCACCTCCTCTAAATTTAAAACAATTGAGAGGACTTCAAGGACACTTAGGCTATATTCAGCGTTTCATCTCCAATTTGGAAGGCAAAATCTTACCCTTCACCAAATTGATGAAGAAGGGAGCCACTTACCAGTGGACTGAAGAATGTCAAGAGGCATTCGATATTCTCAAGAAATACCTCCTGAGTCCACCGGTACTTATGCCACCTATTGAAGGAAGACCATGTATCCTCTACGTGACAGCTCTAGAGCGATCATTGGGTGCCATTCTTTCCCAGAAGAATGATGCTGGGAATAAAAATAGCATATACTATCTCAGTCGGACTATACTTGAAGCAGAAACCCGATACTCAAATATTGAGAAGTGCTGCCTAGCATTAATATTTGTAGTTCAGAAATTGAGACACTACCAACAACATCACGAGGTCTAATTTGTATCTTTCAATAACCCGCTCAAATTCATCCTTAGTCGTCCAATGCTTAGAGGATGTCTGCCAAGGTGGGTAGTTATTTTTCAGCAGTTTGACATTCAGTATGTGTCTTAAAAGGCAATAAAGGGCCAATCTCTGGATGATTTCTTATCTGAACACCCCTCAGTGGAAGAAACATCTTCATATTTTGAACTCCCTGATTAAGAGGTATTTTCTATTCAATAAAGTCTTCAAACATGGGAAATGTACTATGATGGTACTTCCAGAAGTCCAACAGGAAAGAAAATGGAAAATCCTAAATTCAAAAAAGTTGTCTTAGGAGTTGTCCTCGTTTCTCCAGAAAAGGCAGTGTTACATTATTCCTTCTCATTGTTGGGATGCTATACAAATAATGAAGCAGAATACCAAGATCTCATTGTAGGATTGGATTTGGCGCTTCAAGCACAAGTAAATCACTTAAAGGTGAAAGGTGATTCAGACCTGGTAATCAAACAAGTCAATGGGGATTATGCAATTAGAAAAAAAGAACTAATCCCTTTGTATGATTACGTCAGAGATTTAATGGAGGAGTTTCCTTCAGAACTGACATTTTCTTATGTCCCAAGATCACAAAATGCCCAAGCTAATGCACTGGCTAATATAGCCACAACTCTGGCATATCCAAATTGGGATGAGACAACCATCAGTATTACCCACTGTCGTACTATTTCACCTTATGTTCAAATCATAATAGAGTAAATCAATGAAATTATTCCCATCTCTGAACCATATGGTCACACTACGGGATGGATGACACTTATCAGGGAATACCTTCAAAATGAAACACTTCCACTTGATAGTGTCGGGAAAGAACAAATCTGACGACGTGTGTTCAACTTTACTCTTTATAATGGCCCAGATCACCTAGATAAAATTCTCTACAATCGTGGTTTTCATGTAGTTCTCTTCAGATGCATTGATGGTGAAGAGACAATGGCTATCATGAAAGAAGTGCATGCAGGAGTTTGTGGTGCCCACCAGTCTGGACATAGACTGTCTGATCAAATTCGAAGGATTGGATACTTTTGGCCTTCAATGATACAAGATTGTGTTGATTTCACAAAGAATTGTCATTCATCCCAAGTACATACCAACTTCATTCATCAACCCCCAGAGTTTCTTCATATAGTTAAATACTCGTGGCCATTTTCCACATGGGGAATGGATGTGGTGGGACCTTACCCTTCAGATACGACCAAGCAGTTTAAGTATATTCTTACTGCTACTGACTTCTTTTCCAAATGGGCAGATGCAATACCTCTCAAAGAAGTTAGTTATAAAAGCATTGTTAGCTTCATAAATTCTAACATCATTACTAGATTTGGTGTCTCTCATACCATATTGACGGACAATGGCACCAACTTCTGTTCATCTGAGGTGAAGAAGTTGTATCAATAATACAACATCAAATCCAAACATTCATCTCGGTATCATGCAGCGGCCAATTTCCAGATAGAATCCTTCAACAACACTCTGTAAAATATACTACAAATGGTGTTGGATAAAGATAAGAAGTCATGGCCTAATAAACTCTTTCATGCTTTATGGGCTTATCGAACTACCACTTGTACTGCAACACGGTCAACTCCATATTCACTGGTATATGGAACGGAAGTAGTCTTACCAATTGAGGTTCAACTACCCTCACTCAGGGTATCCATTTGTGATCAATCATCTATAGATGAATGATCTCAAAAGAGATTAAATGAATTGGAATGGTTAGATGAGAAAAGATTGTGCACTCTGCACCACTTGTAAGTCTATCAAAATCTAATAGCACGATCTTTCAACAAAAAAGTTCATCTTCATTCATTTGTTCAGGGAGAATTGGTATTAGTTCTCAGAACTCCAATGATACCAGGAAAGAAACATCTCAATCTTGAACCAAAGTGGGAAGGACCTTCTTTAATACATAAGGTCTATTCTAATGGAGCTTATTCTTTAATCTCAATGGATGGAGAACTCATCACTACTCCAACCAATGCCAGATTTCTGAAGAAGTATTTTGTATAAACACAAAATACACCATAAACGGTCCATACATATGACCTTAAACTATTTGTATTACTTTCGTCCCACACGACGTTAAAATGTGACATCCTAATTACATGACGCTAAACTGTATAAAAGTCCCTTACGTCCAGCAAGATGTTAAACTACATTATCCACAGTCCACACATATGACTCTAAAATATTTTCATTTCTTTCGTCGCACATGATGTTAAACTGTGAAAAAGTTCCCTAATTCGTCCAACATGACGTTAAACTGTGTCCCCTTCATCATCTTTGCTATATGAAGTTAAACTATATAGAAATGGTCCATACATATGTCCTAAAACTATTTTCACATTTGTCCAACATGACATTAAACTATTAAAAAGTCCTTAATACTTCCAACATAACGTTAAAATATTTCCTCTTTTTTCCTTACTCCATGACATTAAACAGCACCGTCCTCTTTTTGTCCAACTTGACATTAAACTTTATTTTCCCCATCATCCTAACTACATAATGCTAAACTATATAGAAATTCTTTTGATACGTCCTGCATGACATTAAACTGTACTTTACCCCTGCTACATGACACTATACTGTGCAGCACCAATAGTCCTAACTGCAAGACTTTAAACTGCATAGTCCCTTTATATGTCCTACATGACACTAAATTGTGCATCGTTAAGGTTGTTGTTACCTCTTGTTTCTCAAACCGAGTATGACTCACATGATCTTAGAGAAAAATTCAACCATAACACCCTCTTTGGGCCACTAACCACGCATAAGTCCCAAAATCATTTTTTAAGTCGTATTCCCCAAGAACAACTTGATCATTAATTCATTATTTAATTGAACTACGCGAACTTTGATCCTTGCCTTCCAGGCTGGGTACGTAGGAAACCTCCCAAGGTTTAATCCCAAAACCAATCTCTTCACATCGGTTCACCTCCATCTCATATGATGTTGATTCATGAAGCCGTCCCCAGAATCAATATATTTACATTGGTTCACTTTCGTCCTTTCTATATGACATTAAACTGTACTTCATTTTTTGTCTTGTACGACAATAAACTACAATATTATTTGATACCCTCACCTGAGAGGGAATCATTATTTACATTCATTTTTCAATCATGTTTCATTACAAAGACTACGTGCATACATGGCAATGCCCAAACCTTTTATCTTGGGTTTAGCCATCATTACACTAAAGTCCCCTTTCACCCTTCACATGTACAAACCAAATTTGTACAGAGGGTATTTCTAAAACTACGTGGGCTTGATTCCCATCCTTATGGGATATATAGGAACATTCGAGTGTCCCTCAAATCCATCCCCAAGTCTTTTGGGCCTAACCCCAAATTCCACTTTTAGTCCCTTGGCTGAAAAGTCCCCATGAAAACACACATTGTGTATTTCTTATAAATGGCCCAAGCTCTATGACCCTAAACTAAGATCTCATATATTTTCGTCCCACACGACGATAAAATGTAGTTTAAGAACTACGTATGGATTGATTCCCATCCTTATGGGATACGTAGTGAATTCCAACATTTCAATTCAGGATCCAGCCACAACATGATTATGGTTATCATTGATCCGTGTATATCTGCATACATTGGACGATACCCATCTTTATGTGTCATAATCCTAATCTTGAATAATTATAGATCTTCATAACCCTTTTCTTGACTACTGGTCACAAAATTTCCAATTTCTGATAATTTTTTTTCTTGACCATGCAGCATGTGCCCTTAGGAGGCCTTGAATAAATAGTCTACATAACAGACGTGTCATCCAAAAGATGCTATTATTTGACTATGCAGCCAATGCCCTTAGGTGGCCCTGCATAATTCAACCCCCTAACGAGTTTTTCAAATACTAGTAATATCATTCTTGGGAGGAAAAAATATTTTGTCCTTATTTTTCTTAATGAAAATATATAGGGATCCGCAAAAAAATAGCCATCCTTAACATATCTGTCCCATACTCTTTTTCATGATCTGAAATTATTCAAGTCTATGGTTTATATTTTCCTTCCCTACGTTTGGTTCAGACCTTCGTAGGAGTAACAGTCATCCAATTCTTAGACAATCCTATTTGGAAATATTTTCTCCATATTCAAGTACCACTCCCCATACAACAAACTCTATGCTTTGGAAAATTTGAATCCCCATAAACTTTCACTGGCTTTTTTAGCAGTAGAAAAGTAAATTTCTGAGAGTTCTTTTGTCTGACAATGCAGCACGTTCCCTTAGGCGTCCTTGCATAAGTAGTCTACAAAACATACCTATCAGCCAAAATATGCTATTTATTTGACTATGCAGCCAATGCCCTTAGGTGGCCCTGCATAATTCAACCCCCTAACGGGTTTGTTAAATAATGGTAACTTCATTCTTGGTAACTACTTCTTCTAATGTCTTTTTAGATTTTGTTCTTATCATTCCTCATATTCAAATTTTTTAAGTCATATTTTACATATTTTCCCTCATACTTGAGTATGGTAATATATTTTTAGATAAATTGTCAAGGAATTGAGTCAGTTTTAATCCATTTCGGTCAAAGCTATTTCGACCTTAAACATTATCCTCTTTATGTCCGACGTGAATGACTTTAAACTGCCCACAAAATACAAGGGACCTCTAAATAAAAGTCAAGTTATATCTCACTAAATATACATTTTTTATGATTTTGTTAATATTGAGCAATTAAGAGATTCAAAGTTTGTAGGGTTATTTATAATAATCCTAGTAAAAATCAAACTATGCCTACTAGGACCATTGGCTTAGGTAAAATTTAAAAGAGGTAGCAAGAAAGAACGTTCATAAGTGATTGAAGATGAGAGCATTATTTCCATTTGATGCACAAGGATTAGAAGGACATCCATATATTGGAGTCTCTTCTCTTTTCTAAGAAATTACAAGAGGCTGTCAACATAAGACTTCACTTGATGAACAGTATCCCGAGCTTCATCAGCAGCTACTTGAAGCTCATGCACCCGACCTACTTCACTCTTTTCAGTCTGATGGAGTGCTTTATTGGCATCCATGATGGCCTTCATACCATTTTTTTGATCTCACTCCAGTGAATTATTAAGTTGGTCAAGTTCCCCAGTAACAGCATCTAACAGTTGCTGAAGGTGAATCTAATGGACGACGTTATCTTTGATCTTATGCTTTTGCTCTTTTATCTTGGCAGCATAGTCAGCCTCATCTTGGGATACTATAGCCTCAAATTCACTAATATTGGCTGACAGTTTCACCCTGTTCAGATATTCGTGACACTTTTTCTCCTACTCCCTCCTGAAAATAACCTGTTTCACCGCAGCATGGATCTTTTCATATCCAAAACCGCCAAGTCCTATCATGACAAACAGGGACGAAAATCGAGGTATCTTCGATGATAGCTCTCCTAAAGGTACCTCAGATATTATTTTCCATATGTTGTTCCATGCCTTGAATCGTGAAACGATGAGCACCTTAAGCACCTCTGGGTCTGATTCAACATCATCATCACAGGGGGGCATGTAATATGGGAATAATGCACTTAAGGAAGTTCCATGTTCTGCTCCTTCCCCCCTAACCCTGGTTGCTTCACCTTCTACAACTATTTGGTCGGAAGTTGAGAATTCACTTCTATATCTACCCATTGATGTTGATATCCATGTTTGATCAATTAAAAGTATGGTTAGTTTCATAGAACAATGAAAGTTGGTTGTCTATCTTGAAAACTCAGAACAATCATTACCAAATAGTAGATCAACAGCTTGAGGAGACTCCTCCCCATCTTTCCCAGTTTCAAAAGGATCTTCAAGATGGGTCTCATGAGGTTTTACTGGTTTTAACTCCACTTGATCTAATGTTTCTAAAATAGTAGGGTTGACATCAATGTCCACACCCTCTTTGGGCATTGGCAGTTCAGTAACTTCTTGGGATGGAACTGCATATTATTTTCAGTCATGATTAGAAGTGTAAATTATAAGAAAATTTATTGGACGAAGGATAACACTCACGCCCAAGGTCTTCTAAATCACATTATAACTTAGCATGATCATAAAATTCTTCGAATGACATGTCACGATTCATCATTTCATCCAATGATATTTCAGAATCCTGGTTAGTCTCACCAGTGGGAGCATTTGATGTGTCCTCTTGGAGACCCTCATTCTGTGGCCCCTGAACCTGGACAGCTTCTTCAGGAAGGATGGAAGATTCAGTTTCTACGGCCGCCAATGATTCTGGTGCAGGTTCTTCTCTACTTGTAGTAGTAGCAAGAGTGGAACTGGGAATAGATGTTGTCTCTTTTTCAGAAGCATCCAAGTCATCCTGAATTTTCGTTTGTTCCACAGCACCCTCTGTCATCCTCAAAGGAGGATCAGTCCTTTCCCTCAGAGGGGAAACTGAATAATCCCCTGAAATCCTAAGGAAAATGATCAATCTTTTTCATGGTTTAAAATCCATGATTATCTGAAGAACTTACCACTACTAATAAAGCGTTTAGAAGTAGACTTCCTCCTTCGCCGCCTTTGTCCTTTTGGCTTTTTAGGAGTATTAGTCGTCTCCCTTATTGGCACTTTAATTGGCGAATGGAAGGTCATGTCCAACTCCTCATTAATGGCCTACTGTCCTGGAGATATCTCGCCCGATTTGTGAGGAGTCTCATCATCAGCCCCAATGGCAGTACCACCAGGGTTGTACTGTGGTGAAGGAACCTCAGCTGTTCCTTTCTTTGCAAACTGCAAGGTGAAGAAAAAAAATTCCTTAGGTAAAAAAGATTTGACTAAAATCAAGTTTCAAAGCAAATAAGGAAAGAAAACTTACATCTTCAGGAGCCACCTAATCATGCCACTCCTCATCAGTCCCCTCAGCGGTGCCATGATCCATCAATTCCTTCACCTGCTTGGTGACAGGAATGGAATCATCAGTGGCATATATGATCATTTCCAGCTCTCTGATGTAAGCCTGCACTTCATTGGGGGTTTCCTCATATTGGATATCTTTAGAAGCCATGAGATTCCCTATTCCAGGGATTTGTAGACCTTCGCACAAATCCAGTCAGGCAGTCTCAGTACCACAATATAGACTCTGCCAGGTCTGGACAACCTCTGGTCGTAGATATTCAGTGCGTGTACCAGAAGGCTGTGAGGAAGCTCCTACAATTTTTTACTTCAATTTCTTCCCAGCTCCTGCACCTATTGATAAAGAATAATAAAATAAGACTTATTACTTTATAAAGTGATGGTGATTAAATTACCATAATGAATTAACTCACCAGGCGTTGATGGAGTAGGTCTTTTGATTCTAACCGGAGGATTATATCAGGCATGAGGCCGCTTTGCCACTTGTTGTGCCTCATCATCCCCATCATGGGAATCCAGTGAATTAGTCCTAGAGTAAGAATCTGGTGAATCAGCTTCAGGTGGGGAAGCATCACCTTCATGAGGAATGGTTCCTTTCTCTACAGTCCTCTTCCTTTTCCCCACCTGATAAACTGGGTGATTCAGCACCCCTTTAGGGTATGATTCTATCGAGTGCTCGGCATACCATGTGGTCAAGTTATGTGATGCTTTTTCAACTGGTAGATCAAATACCGCCCCAGTCTTCTCCCTTGACGTCAGCAGCCACAGTTTCTGAGAAACCATCGGATGTTGCTCTAACCTGACATGTACGGGGGGAGATACAGTAATCTGTTGCAGACACTTGAATTGACTTGCAAATCTATATGGATCATAGGCCTCACATATAATTTCTCCATCAATCTTGGAAACTAGCACACCATCTCTGCAAGCTAGCATGTATGCCCTCAAATCCAAGTGGGATTTTTCATCATCAAAAAACCGCCCTGTTGGCAGATTTCCATAGGGAAAGAAGTGGAATTACATAAACATGCTCATCCTCACTTTCATGTCATAGGAATTAATATCTAATTGAGAAAATCCATAGAATGATTGCACTGACAGCCTAAAATAATTTCCAGGAATTTGTACTCCATTTTGTACATTTTAAGTCTTAAAGTGAGTGGTAATCCATCCCCATAAAACTTGGAATGGTCCCACTATTCTTAAAGGAGATTTACCCATGAAGACATGAAGTAAACTCCTGTTAATCTTTGCTAAAATGGGGGTAGTCAACCCAACCATTTTTCCCTCAGCCAACTTTGTTGCAATGACGATGGTCCCTAGCCTGATGCCTCCCTTCGAATCCCTGACTGGAAAGAGATAAACATTGATCCACAAAGCTAATAAGCCAGCCAGATGAGTCTTCTTCGGGATCCTTTGATTCACCTCATATCCCCATTTATCAAATTCTCCGGCTTCTAGAGTTGGCCAGAATGTTCCAGGAGCACCCCTCTTCTCAGTTTTTGGGCAGGTGGTAGGATGAGTGGGCCTCTTATCCTTGGATTTCTTTTTCTTGGATCCTTTCTCCTTTGGATCATTATCCTTTGTCTCCTTCTCTTTCTTCTCAATAAGAAATATATTCATACACTCCTCCAGATGAATATCCTTTCTAGAATGAGTTAAGGGGGTCTCTGAACTCTTGAGCCTGTGGAAGATTTTAAATAATTCTCGAGCCAAAGCAGGAGTCTTCTCTAAATCATTCCATGTCACCTTGGGAGGAATGAATTCATCATACATATCGCCCAAAATTGGAACCCCTGAGATCCTATAGACATCCCACAGACTGATTCTTACTTCTCCATGAGTCAGATGGAAAGAATTGGTTTCTGGGCTCCAGTGGCTGAGTATCTCTGACATGAAGTTATCATGTCTGTCGACATATGTTTGCCTAACCCAGACAGCTTCGTATATCGCAACTCCTTTCACACCTTCGACAAACTCTGCATAGGTTTTTCATACCCAGTATGCCCACATCCAAGTTGGCTTCACACCTCCCCCAGGACGGAAGTCCCAACCTTTCTTCCAGCCTTTGGATTGATCCATCTGAGCATTTCGGAATATTTAAGGATGAAAATGTGGTTGCAACTCACGCTTATGAGGTTTCATATCTGGCATACAAGGGCTATGATGCATCATGTGGGACTTCTCCATTGTTCCAGCATTTATAAATCCTCCTCCAAATGAGATATTTGATGAAGAAAAGTTGGTGTAACTATGAAACCATGAAAATGGGAGATAGTTCTTTGCTTCTGGAATAGTGACTTCTCACAGATAACCATAACCATACAAAGGCAGATAAGTGCTTTGTGGGAAATCAAAGTGATATTTCTTCAGATACTTAGCCAAATCTGGGAGAGTGCTATCACAGATGGTATAATAATCATGGCCAATGATATCCATCATTTAATCAATTATTTTTCTTTCCAGTTCCTTAGTCATTCCAATTCTTCTTGGATCCATTAAATCTACACAAAAGTTGAATAAATTAAATCTTAAAAGGGTTTATTTTTCATAAAATTTGTAAAGGAATTAAGAAAAATGGAAAAGGCATTAAGGCGCGCAATTCTAAACTTGGTGCGCAAGTATGGATGTGTCATGAAAGTGTTAATGTATCGTGCATGTTTTTGGAACGGAAGTATAACCGCACAAGTCCAAGTACCTTGACAGCAGCGCGACAGCAAAGAAACAGTGGAAAACGAGCAACTTGCATGGAGAAGGTGACCTGCGCGGCGAGAGCTCAAAAATCAGGAAATCAGATTCTATGCGCAAAAAATGAGCGCATATTTATAGGCCAGGTTGTCCACATGCGCGCCTAGAGCCAGCGCACTCCAGCCCTGTGCGACTCACACCTGCGAGATGACAGTTGCACGGTGAACACCTGCGCGCCTATTTCCCTTTGGTTTCTCTTCTTTTCCTCAGAGTCACATTTTTATTCTTCAGGATCCAACTCTGAGGGGGGACTTTTGTTGGCGATCCTTTTCATCACATTGTTTAAAGGACTGGTAAGGGAAATGACTTAGCACAAATTGTTTCAGCCTTTGAAGAAAACATCAAAAATCTACAAGGAGTGAAAAAGGAGTCAAAGGACCTTGCACCGCGCAAGTCCCCATACTTTTGCGCAAGTACACTTGCGCTCCACCTAATGGTCGCGCAAGTGACTAGCATGCCCTATTTGAAAACCGCCCAGGGTCTTCAGAAGCCTATAAATAGATCTTGTGGGCCCCCCATTTCGAGAGGAATTTTTCCAGAATTTAGATACAGAGATCTGAACTCCCAAGTCTCTTCTTCAAGTCTTCCGAACACTTATAAGGTAATTCTTTACCTAGAATGGGAATTCTAAACAAGAGGAATAAGGAATAAGTGTTAGAATTCACTAAAACTTGGACGCATATGTGTGTTACCCTTAAGGGAAATGGACACACTTGCGCACCTCCTTAACTATTCATTAAAACTTGCGCGCCACTATTATAGAAGTACCTCGGGATAATTCTAAAGGCTTTGATGAAGGATCGCCCAAGTATTACCATACTGTTTCACAGTCGCGCAAGTACCCATGTGCCGCGTAGGTATACCTATGCGACCAGGACTTGCACGCCCACACCGTACCTACGCGCCTCCCAGGACTTGTGCACCCCTCTCTTTTTGGGTGCCCTTTCTGCCCATTTCACCTCTCTTATGCCATTTCACCTTTCCTATTCAAGATTCAGTCTTAAAGACACTCTCCAAATCCATTTATGGCTTGTTTTCTTGATTTACTTCCTTATTTGAAAGTAGTTTCGTGGAACATCTCTCAAAACCTAGTGATTCAAACATCTTTATGTCACTAAAGTTAGAGATTTCATTCATTCAACCTCGTCCTTTAAGATGAGAGAATCACACTTTGGGCATCCTTCTTAGGAGTAAGTCCCAAGTCCTCCTTTAACCTGGGCTTCTTTTTCAGTAATAAGCCCCAAGTCCCTTAATTTGGGCATCCTCCTTAGGAGTAAGTCCCAAGTCCTCATTGATTTGGGCTTCCTTCTCAGGAGTAATCCCCAGTCTTAATTCCTCTTAACCAGTCTTATTTTACTTTTGATCTGGGATTCCTTCTCAAGAGTAAAACCCAATCATGAGTCCCCTCCTAATTTGGGCATCTTTCTCAGGAGTAAGCCCCAAGTTAGAGTACCCAAATCTCCATAAAGTACATATACCTTTATGGACTTTTCTCCTGGATTTCTTTCCTGAAGTAAATCTTAATCTTTATCTATTTTGAGCAGTCATACATACATAAGCCCCACATCATTGCATCTTTCATGGTACAATTGTTTGGTTTCACCAATACCTCTTGTTTCTCACACCGAGCATGACTCACGTAATCTTAGAGTGTAAAAGTAATCATGACATCTTTCTTTTAGCAATCAATCATGCATAAAAATCATACTCCCTTACTCAAACTACGTGGGTTCTGATTCCTTTTCCAAAACAAAGGATATGTAGGTAGCCCATCAGCGGGTACGATCCCAACCCTAAAAAAATTCATGTCCTTCTGAATGACAATAAACTTCAAGTGCCCCACTGAGTGGCTTTAAAACCAGTATGGTTATCATAATGACCAAGAGACTTTTATATACTGAAGGATACCATTGACTAAGAATCTCCAACAAATATAGATGATTCTCTGACGATGAATAACCTCGAATACATATAAAAGATTCTATGAATTTTCTACATATCAATCATTGATTGTAAAATCTAATGGAAATCTCATTTTATACTTGTTAATGTAATAAGGATTCCTGAACATAACTTAAATCTATAAAGAGAGTCATGGAGTAGACAATAATTCCCCTAAAAAAGGTGTGATGAGTCCGACCTCCCATCCTCTCGACCAATGCAAATCCCTAATCCTCATCGGTCCACAACTAATGAGCACCTAACTTTGGAAAGTAGGTCCAAATGGATACGGAATCATTGGATGTTTTCGGTTCTAGGAACAAACCCTTTAGAAACCGATTGGAATGTTTGAACCTTCAATCAATGAGGTCATCCCCAATTCCAGAGGAAACAGTTGTTCATTTTGAAATTGAAAACTAAACAAGAGATTTTATGAATGAGTGATGAAAAAATGAGATCATTGGATTCATAATTAGTTAGATTAAACCCTACAACCACTAGGTGCTTAATGTAGTAATTAACTTTGAATACATGAGCCCTAGGTTGTTTACCCACTCTAAATTTACACTAAAATAGAATCATAGATATCTCACACAGTTTATGAATAACTCTATCTTAAAAAATACCATATGGATACTAGATGATGATATAAGAATCCAAGTGTTCATGTGACTACATATGTTCATTAAACATTTATGAAAACATTAAACATGGATTTTTGACTATGCCTCTCAATTGTTTATCATAGACAAAAAACTCCTCACAACTCACACCCTTTTAAGAAGGGTAATGCATTTGGAATTGTAGAACATAAAACATTAGTAAATTTAGTAATACAAGCTGTAAGATTATGAACCATATCAAAATATTATTTCATGTTATGGGATGGTCCTTCTCCAAAATTGATCATAGGGGTAATGTCATCGATATGGTTTTCATCATTCTATAATATTAAAATTCAAGTTTATTAGTACGTCACCTGATTATAGATAATGTGAGACAAATTCAAATTTGACTTTAATTTAGACTACCAATATTTTATCAATTCTTAACTTCCCTTGGTTTTACACTTAGAATGTCAAGTTTCTAAAATATTCTATAGTAAAGGATACATATTCCCTTTCTCACAAACCAAGTGAGGGATCAGTGAATTAATTGAAGGTATTTTGGTATTAAAGTTTTTTCCTAATTTGTGCTTACATATTCATGATTTGTTGAGTGGACTCCCCATCCATAAACCCTGACATGGATTTTCTCAACACTGGCCTCCAAGTAACATCTTGTCCAGTGTGAGATACGTTTCGTGATGTAAATTTTTTATATCAACTACATGTATTAATAATAAATTCATGATAAAATTATGTTTCCAAATATGGGATGGTCAGACACTAAGTTCTATGGTTTTTATAACTAATCATTAATGGAAGGCTTGGTCTATTATAATATTATGTTGGGGGACTTTTTTTTAATTTTCCAAAAATTTGATCTTGTTTTGTCATTTATATTTCGTATTAATATAAAGTGAATTTTACATTAGATATTAACCATTTTATGGTAAAACACATACACAAAACCCATTTACTTTAATTCAATATTTTCATATGTATACATTTATTTATGTTACATTGATCTTTCATCTATAAAATAAATCATGTATAGGAAAGAGAAAAAACATATAAATAAATGACACGATAATGATATTTATCTAATTTTTTGTTTATTTATTTGAAAATAAATCAACCTATGGTCCTAGTGATAAACTATTTTTATCGGTCTTGGCCTGAGTTATGATATTACAACAATCCACCAATGATTCCTCATTTTGGTTTGGTCTCAGTTCCATCCTAAAATGCCTCTACCTTGGGTCTATCTTAAATTAACTATTTTTTTCATTGGATACACCTTTTATTATTTATGTTTTATAACACTCATGTAGGTGAGTGGAACCAAGAAATTGATTATGGGGAGTTACAAATAACTACCTTGTACACGTAGATCATGTATAATAAAATTGGGAGAGAAGACTAACAATACATCATTTTTAATTTAATAATAACTAATTTAAATATTGTGAAATAAAACTATATTACATAAAAAAAATCAATATAGGTTTGGTCAATCTCATTACTAATCCTAAACATTAAACTATGTTTTATTTGATGAAGCTCACTGGAATTCATTTTAATTCATTCTTAAATAAGATAAAATATAAATGAATTAATCTTATTATTTATGTTATTAATAAATTAAATCATTTTATCTTATTCAATAAAATCAAACTAAATTTCATATATTATATGATTTTAAATAAAATAAATAATTATTTTTTATTAAATAAATAAATAAAATAGTATAAAGAATTATACATGGAATCAATTTAGTGAATACTTATCCAAAATACTCATACAGGATATCATGTTCATGGAATGTGTAATAATTATTTGGTGTTTACAACCTATTTAATTCCATATGGAACACATGAAATTTACATATTATATAAAAAATAATGTTATTAGTCTTTAATATATATAAACCATACATGAATCGTAGTTTTCAATATTATGTGAAATTAATAATTAATTTGATATGTTATAAAACCTAACAACCAATATGTTCTATCAATATAATTTTCCAGAAAACTTTGGTCAGTTTTGTTTAATGGAGTAATTAATTAATTTTAATCAGACGAAAAAATGCTTAAAATACATGGTGTTTGAATGTCATCCACGTGGCGTGTACTTATCATAGATATTTATGAAGTACATTGTGTTTATAAACATTTCACGGTGTTTACTTAACGTAAAATGGATACCATACTATATTTACTATGTATTGAATACTTAGTTATATTAACTACATGATGTGGTTTAACTTCATTTTTTCAACCTTGTAAACACATCTCATACATGGCATGTGGACAGACTTCTCTATGGGTACACCAGAAAATATGTGTGATAGCTTATCTTTTTGGCATGTGATTCATTTATTCCATCCATCATTTTCTCATTACAAAATTACTTAGAGTCAACACCTGTTTCATTATGTAATGAAAAATAATACATAGTGTATATCAAAGGATTTTATGTCATTTGACCTCGAATTATCCAAATAGAGTTCGATAATCCTATTAATGCCATCTTATTTTACATTGATCTTCAATTAATTTTTGATCCTTGTGATATGAATGATAAATTTAGAAGTTGAAGAAGATAATTCAAAGATAGATCAAGAATCAATTTAAATAATAAATGAATTTTAACATTTAAATGAGTAATGATCAATAAAAAAATAAATACTTGTAAATTTGAATGTGACTACTCTAATACCACATGAAGGATCAGAGAATAGATGTAGTGATTGTTGAGGTTGATCCAAATATAGAGAAATTCAGATTTTATAGATAACTTGTATATTGTACATGATATTAATTTCACGAACAATGAAATTATTATAATTAAATAATTATAAGAAATGAATTGGAACCAATAGGAGATCATTCCGTGATAACATTATAATTAATTTAATTAAATTAAAATAAATAATACCATATTTTTTATATCTTTCTTTATAGAATATATTAATTGTCTGAAAACCTTTATGGTAATATTTCATTGAAAATGTAGTATCCAAGTATATAATCAGTAATACAAACATGATTTTATGATCTTTGAATGACATTGATGGTCCATTGGGTTCTAGAAAAAATGATTGATTTTCCTTCATTTTTAATCTTAATCATTTCACAATTCGTTGGTGTTAATGAAATTATAATGGTGTTCTCATTCATGAGAGGATATAAAAAGGTATGGGAGGATTCTATAGAGTAATATTTTATGCACAATAATTCTCTATTAACCTCTCTTAGAATGTCTTGGTGGTGTATTTATAGTCCTAGTGTTACATTTGGTATTTTAATTAATTACACAAGTACACATTTTAAAATGTTAAACTCACTTTGGGCCCCATTTCATGTATTAATATAATAGTATTAATTCTATTCAATGGCATGACCAAACAAGTGAAATGATAAATATTATTTTACCAACTTGTAAGTAAATATTAATTAGAGGACTCAATATTTCCCACAAGTCCTCTTTGGCCTTTATTGAATAATAAAATAAATTGAATATTTATTCATTAAATAAATGAATAAATGTTTTGTATCCGTGTACTTTAATAATTACCTTGTTAATAAATATTTATTTAATTTATGTGAACAATATTCTTAAAGTAAATTATTCCATGGTCTTCAAAATAATATTTCTTCCAATAAGGAAATTCAAATTGATTTTAACTAAGATAATTGAAAAAACATATTGTGTGACACTCTAGGATTTTTTCTAGTTTCCATTATGTAGGCTTGCCTAAATTAAAAAATTATGATCTTATAATGGGTCAAGGAATAAAATAGAATGAAATTAATTATGTGATGTCGATAACCACATATGAGGGATTTATATGTAAAATAATCCCTCTTTCACAATATCTATATTGACACTGATTGTTTAATAATGAAAGGAAAAATGATTATGAAAGAGCACTTTGAATATGTTAAAGTGTCAATGAAATTTAAATGAAATATGAAAATATCATTAAAGGGACCTATGAATCATACCTACACATCAAGAAGCTAGTGAAGCTCCTGCCAGTATAGCCTAAAGGCAAAGCCCCTATGTTGAGTACCTAGGAAGATGACCTATGCCAAAGTACCTACATAGAAGTTTATGTTTAACACCCATGTGCATGGGACCTACATAACAGTGTTACGCCCATAACCTATGTTGATGACCTCCCATTGACCAGGTCCCATCCATGCCTATAAATTGGAACCTTGGGATAGCCATTTCAATAACTGAAAAAGAAGTTATAAGAACTCTCGAAGCTCTCATTGCATAGATCATTCACCCTGGTGCACTAAAATTTCTTAGGTATCTCTCTAAAACATTAGAGAATGGATAGTTGAAAGGGATAAACAATGACATATTCCTTTTAGGGTCTAAAATACAAGATAAATGTTTGAGGACCCTCCTTCCAAAAGAAGAAGTCACCTACACATAGTCCTTTCCATAAGCAAAGAAGTGTACAAGATTCTTACAAGGTCATCATGGGACACCCAGGGGGCTTAAATTAGAAACCTCTCCCCAAGTGTTATTGTCTAGATAGGCCATTTCCCAAGGAAAATCAATCCTTCATAGGTTTATCATTCCTCTTTTAATTATTTTTCAGTTCCTTCTAACACCTGCATGGAAAACCTAAGCATTGTACCTACATGGAACACCTATGTGGAATACCTGTGCGGACCACCTACGTCAGATATCATTTTATCCCTCTTATAATCTAGTCATGGAAGGGATTATCCTTCATTGCAATAATTTTTTGAAAGGGGCCTTGTTGAGAACTCAACCAAGACCTTCTGATTTATCATCCCTTTGGGAATGGCACATTAGTGTTTCTCTTATTTGGAGTTCGATAACTATAGTATGAGGTTTTACACACTTATCCTTTTAGAGGGAAATGATTTTCATTGTGCCCATGGATTTGGATATCTATGGTCATGTTGACCCTTACCCCAAATACATTTTTGGGGAGATCTCGGTCTTGGATTCAAGGGATATAAAAATGTAGGTCTGTTCTAATATTTAAGATCTTAAGACTTTGGTTCCCAGTGGGAAGAGTGAGGGTCACACTTCTTTTCCCATCCATAGGGATTGATATACTCCTCACACTACAGGACACATTCTTGGGAATCCCTCCTAGATTAACCCCCCTATCATTTCGGTCTGAAAAAATGACCTTCACCTTCATTTCACATTGAAGGGTTCAGTGTGCCACTCCCTTGTCCACATCGCCCCGCATTCTTTCTCTTTAGCCACCACATCTTCCTTTAGAGGAGTACAAAGTGTGTGGTTTGTTGAATCTTTCACATCTTCTTATTTGTCACATTGATCATGAATCACATGGGCTTATAGATTTGTGATTATTACAACATTCACACAATCCACTTCATATCTTGAACTATGAAAACTCTTATTTTGGCCATAACCAGGATACATAGGATTTCTACTTAAATCCCAAGATCAAGGGAAATCCTCCTCAAAATATAGTCCTAATAAAAACACCAAAAATAAAGAAACTAAAAGAAATCGGATTCCCATTATAACTAGGATATGTAGGAACCCTTCACTTAGGGTCAGATCTCATTGGATATCATCCTCGGGATTCCAAACATAATTCCCTTAATATGGGCATCCACCTTAGCAGTGAGAAATGAATTAAGTCACCCTTATATCTATATGAGTTAAAAAATATATCCAACGGCCCGAAGGCATTCAAATATTTTTTATTATTGATAAAACCCCCTTTTAAGGGAAGAAGGGGGAAACCCAAATGACTTCATAGACTTAGGACAAACACACCCAAGGACAAAGAGAGTGAAAACCAAAATGAAAACCAAATCATCCCCACCCTAGCATAAAAACAAGTTTAAGCACTCCAAAATTGCAATGATAATCGGCAAGCAAGTGTCATGTGTCAAAGCACAGGCTTGATCCGATGGCAAACGCCATACCCTATCAAACATCTGAATCCAAAAATCAGTGCAAATCTGGACCACCAGCTCTGAAACCTCCTCTGGACCTGTTCCAAGTGATCGAGAGTAGCAACACCACCTTCCTCCTCTATGATCGAACCAAACAAACAAAACAACTCCACACAACAAAATTCAAAATTACTCTCAAAATCCAATCAATCCATGCACCACCAACCATCCAAAGGTGGAGATTCCAGAAATCAATCATTCCAACGAGACAAATTCAACCACAAGAGCACCAATAACACGAATTGAGACCATAAGAGCCTCATCACTACCAAAAACCCTTAAAAAACATCTGCAGAGACTCAAAAAGGAGGACAAACCAAAGAAAATGAAGTTGAATCTTCATCACCCAGGACTGGAAGATCCAACAACACGTCGATGTAGCAACACCATTGAGGGGAACCTATAAGATCTGATTCGGAAACACCGCTCTGGGATGAATCCAATCATATCAATACCATGGAAGAACCCACCTTGGCATCAACAACAGTCAGCTAGCAGCATGAAGAAGGAAACAGCAGGGAAACCATAGGCCCTTCTGGCTAGGACATCACCGCAAGAACACCAACAGTATGACGAAATAAAACTAAGAGAACAAAAAAACAAACCTCCCCCCTCTGAGTTGCTTCGGAGAATAGGATGAGCCACATCGGAATGCATCTGAAGCTGAAAGTCATCCGAGACAGGTCCCAATCCAATAAGACAATGCCAAACCACTCAACGCACATCGAAGCCAAGCTGAACCGCAAAGCCGTAAATCACCTCCGCACTGACACCAATCAGAGATCCATCCACCGGGAGTCGATGCCAAGATCCAGACCGCTGGAGCCCATCGAGAACCACCACCGCCAAGCCACGATCCAAACCACTAGAGTCGGGGCCAAATCACGATGTCGCCAAGTCGAGAGAGCCAGATAGTTTGAGGCACACTGGAACCGCGCCAAAGTCATCTCCGATCGTTGCCTCAGAGACAAGGACCAGAAGAAACCATCTCCAAGAGACACCTCCTTCAAGAAAAGATCGATGTGAGGTTGCAGCCGAGCCGCCGAGCGACACCGGAGGAGGGGAGGAGACACCACCCGTGAAGAAAACCCTAGATGCGCCAAAAAGAATGAACCCGCCGCTCAGAGGCTCGTGAGACATACCATACTATGTGGTCTTTTATTCATATCCAAATGGGATATGTAGAAAGCCTCCCTAAGGTTCAAACCCCACATTCAAAATCAACTATGTTCTCTTTGGGCCATATTCCCAATTGGGTTTAATTCATCATATAATCTCATATCCCTTCCAAATTACTTGGCCTATTTAGACGGACGTCCCACACAAATCAATAACTACACGCCTACAACATATATGTCTTTACAACATGACATTAAAATCATTTCTAGGTCCATGTCACACAATCATAAAATGTGTGATGTTTACCATTAAGTGGAACCAGCCTATGAGTGTTCTGATTCCTTTCACGAGGATTAGTAGGTATCCCATCTATGGGTATAATCCCAATATCAAAAAAAATCCATCTCCCTGGATGATGATAAATTCCATTGTTACTTTCAATCTCATTGGTTCATGATAAACTCCAGAGTAACTTTTTTCTTGTTAGATGAAAATAAATTCCATAGTACCCCACTGAGTGGAATAAAAAACAAAAATCATTTTAATATCAACAAAAAAATCTCTAAGTTGTATTTAAGAGGATACCATTTATGGATAACCTAGAATACATATACATATATCAATTAATGAAGAACCTTGAATACATAAAGATTAATTTTATTTCCATATTTGAAAATAATTGATTTCCAATGTTGGGATAAAATGCCTCATGCTTGGGAATTTATGAATTATTTTTGAACATATCTTAAATCTATATGATAGTCCTAGGGTTGTCATTAATTCCCCCCAAAAGATTGTGATGAGCCTGAACTCCCATCCTATTGACCAATGTGAGTTCTTAAGATTCGTAGGTCAACACTCATAACGAGTGAAAGGCTTTGGAAAGTATATCCCATTTGGATATAGAATATATGGGTGCTTTCAGTTCCATAAAAAATATGTTGGAAACCATTTGGAAACAATGATTCCTTACCACAACACAAATTCTAGGGGAAACAAAAAATGATGAACCTAATGTAAATCCTTAACCAATATGATATTGTTACCCATATATTATTCCTTTATCAATTGATAAAAGATATTTATACAAGGAAATAACTAATGCATGTGTTCATCTAAAAGTTTGTACTTTTCTAGAGTTCATTTTTTGAATATTTTATATATATAAGAACTATCCTTCCAAGAACTTCCATTATTATAAATGCATTCCTTAATGTTTTCACCCATGAATGCCTCTGCTACTACTCATGTTGGATCCTCATTCTCCCAAAGGATGCCTTCTTTGACTCAACATTTTAAATGTTGGGTCACTAATGACTTGGTGTGAGAGTAATGTCAACATAGTATCATTCCAACCAAGGAGGCTTCCCAACATGACCTTCAAGTCAAGAATGACACCTGATCATCCGGTCAATGAAAATTGGTGGTCCAAAAGTAGATGGTGCCAATAGTAACCTTCTACCATTTTAGGAGTTTATCTCTTGAACATAATCACCAATCCCTTCCCTATTATAGGTAGGTTTACAAAGAGGCCACCTATGGCCCCGTCCCGAAGAAACATTGGTCCTTCCTAGATGGTCCTTCCAATAAGAACACCACCAACATCGTGCATTAGTATACCCTCAACATGATGAGGGTGTATTATTCGACTATCAGGACCATGTCCCTCAAATCCAAACATGCAAGAAGAACCACTTGGGATAACAGTCATCCAATAGGATATAGGTTCTTACCTATTCTCCCTCTGGAGAAGTCCATCATCCCAGCTTAGTGGAAAACAGTGAATGACATCATACACCCATTCTTATTAACACCACCAACTAGAAGAATCATCTTGTACAACCCAACCAACCTAGAAATTATATTCTGGTGGTGTACTGTGATAAGGAACATACACCTACTTATAATATATCAGTTAGTCAGTAGACTTTTCCTACTACATCCAAGTATGCCCAAAAACCAAATGTGGTCAAAACTTATATGTAGGAACTTACCCTTGTCAGCACTCACCAATTCTGCCAGTAGTCCCATCTATCAGAATTAAGATAAGTATTCCGACAATTATTTGAATAAAACATCCATCAGGAACATACAAATTCTAGAATCTATCAAGCCTGTTAATAGTCTCGTTTGGAAGAACGTGGAGAAGTCAGTTAGAATGCTTTGATGGAAAAATCAGCGCAGACCCAACTCTCTACCCCCACACATGAGTATAGTCAATATCCACTAACTGCAAAGTGTGGAAAATAGTAGGTACATGTCCTTAAATTATATATGTAATAGATATATATTTTAGTTCTGTCCGCTGAAGCCACCAAACACATTTTGATAACTATGAAAGGGTGGACACACATTCTTTCCCATATCCTGAAAGCTCTCCAAAATATCATAACAAAATTACCAGTAGTAACAGAGGAAAAAACACATAATTCAATCCACATTCCTTGGATAACTTATCTAGATTCCATCCTAGAGAATATACACACCTTTGTTCTAGTGTAGAAGGTTTATGGGGAACACTGCCTCATATCATATGGACAACTGGATCGGGAACATACAACCATTCCAATTAGAGATAATCAAAATATTATGGTGGCCACTCCAAGGAAAGTACATACACCTACCCATGATAACAAATTATCCTAGAAAGTGGACCCAACTGTGTATAATAAGGTTCCTAAGAAGTAGTCTCACCAAGAACAGTTAGAGAATCCTAATTCGATTGGTGATCTAACTCCTCTTAATCCTGGAGTTCATGAAGCCCATTGAAATTTATCTATTAAAGATAAAAATCCTAACCAACCATTACCAAATTATGGGAGTAGTATTAGTAATTATAAATTTCCTCATTAGACACTTTATCCTAAAGGATTTCTTCATGAAAAATCGGTCAATGTTGAGAACCTATCATTGGATGAGATCCATGAAAAACCTTCATGTGGATAGAATAATAAAGAGAAATATGATTTATGCCTTGTTGTAATCTATCATGGTGGTCCTCCCCATGATGGAATTTGATTTTAAAGTTCTATCTATATTAGTGTTTCACATTGTCAAGATAATTCTTCAATTGAAAATGTAGTGATGAGAAATACCTCTTACATTGAGGCACTTTCAAACATATGACCTATAATGTATGACACCTTGTTACTAGAAAGTGAAATACTTTCTCATCCCGAGGACATTACAAGGATATTATCATTCTCCAAACCTCATTTGGGACATTTCTCTTCTTATATTGTAGACTAAACCACAAAAAATCCCTCTGCCTGTGGTAAAGAAATCAGGACGTGTCCACTTTGGTTGAACAAGGTTGAGAAACCATAGGTAAAATTTGAATATGATATATTGAACATTAGGAACCAATATTCTAAGTGTGAAATAATTGTCATGTTATTCCCATTTGGATAACTCTCAATACAATATTCCAGAGATTCTGGTAGAAGATTGTATTCATTATATCTACCCAAACATATAGAAAACTATTCATCATCTAAAATCAAAATTATTATCATATGATGAATGTAAAATTCGTGTCAACTTAATAGAAGGGATACAATGAAAATTTGACTTGGAATATCTCAAGCTTCACCAACATCAAAATATCAAGAAGAAAAAGGAGGCCCTTAAATGTGCATGCCTCGATTCATTAAAGAGGTTGTGACAATTGATTACAGAAACCCCATCTTGTGTTCATTTTAGTGGATGTGGAGCCCATGGATAGTTTCATTTCACTATGCTCCTACACCATAAAATCCATCAGAAAGTGGTCTCATGTAATGTTATTTCCCCAGGCCGGATATAATAAAAAATTATTTTTGGGACCAAAGAGTTGTTTAACATGAACATTCCTCGACTGAAATTCACAAAAGTCTAAACAAAAGAGAGAAATCTACTGAGAAACTTCATCAGAATGTTTCTAAAAACATCAATAAGGATTCCCAATTAAAGAATATCAGCCATAGGATCACACAATTGTTTGAAATAGAACAACGGTCTACCAAAACAGGTGATTTATGAAGCTTTCAGATAATTCACCCAACCAACATTTAGACTAGAATTCATAATATCAAAAGAGAAGATGCGCTGATATCAATTATAACATCTCAAGAACCACCCCATCCTATAGGGATGGGGGTTTTTTAACCCAATAATTGTAGTCAACAAACAGAGCACAAATCATTGAGAAAGAGAAATAGGAATATCCCCAGCCTACAAGGTTGGGGGGTGGTTTCACATTCATAATCGCATCCTCAGCGGAAGTCAGTATTCTTTCAATTAGGTAAAAATACACAAAGTGAACACAGAACTGAACTATCTAAGGATATCCATTAGATTACTGTAAAAACCCATTCTTAGGTAACTATAATATAAGATAACAAATCCTTGTGTAGGGTACAGAAGAAGGAGATCTCACAAATATAATAATAAAATTCAATCATTGCATTATGAATTAGTTAATTTCATTAATGAAATCGTGGAAGATCCTCTAGATGTCCACTTCAAGGTAATTAGAAGATGAAATTCATGTTCATGATATGGTCTTCATAGAATCAAATGAAGGAGGTGTGCTTACCAAAAATTATAGGCTTCCCTGAAATCAAGGTCTCCCCCCAAATAGTCAACTTCCACCTCTTCAAAAGACACCTAATAAGGGAAAAGGTAAATGTCAGATCATGTTTCATCTTTCCATGATAGAAGGTAAATCCCTTTCTCTTAAGGAAATATTTTCCCATAAATAACAGGAGATGGAGGACATGGGAAGACTCAATGAAGAGTTACTCAGAAGCATCATTCCTTCCATACATCCTCCACAAGCATATGCTTAGCATGAACTTCCAGTTAAATCTCCTTAGAAAAGAGGGTTTATTGAAACTACTTATGTGGATAATGGATTCCCTCTATTGGTTACACATCCAAAACAGGGTAAAGTGAATCCTTATAGTCATGTCCCCATAGGTTATCCAAAACAAATATCAGTAGCACCACCACTAGTGGTCTTGACTATCATCTCACGTTTTCTAGCTCCAGCTGCCACACATGTTCAGGTCTCAGCTCATCCTGATGTTTTCTAAATTATTATGAATAAAATTGAGTCATTAAAAACTGCATTTTAAGATATGTAATGTTAGTATGCACCGGTACAATAGAAAAGTAAGGCTTATCCTGAAGGGTTAGATGTGATTCAAATCCCACTAAAAATTGTGAATACCACATTTCCGATCATTAACGGTTTGATAGATCTTTATCAACACATAACCCATTTTTTCTCGTAGTGATCCCATGATTGGGATCCATCAACAAAAAAGAAGTGGTAAAGCTCAACTATTTTGAGCAATCACTATAGGGTTCAGGCTTTGTCTAGTATACAAGTTTGAAGTCTTGATCTATTACTGTAAGGGATGACCTTTGTCTGAAATTCCTTTTCCAATTCATCACAACGCTATAGAATAAAATATTCTTTAAACTTATGAACATAAAACATGGGGAGAATGAAATATTTTAACATTTCTTTTATTGATGAAAATAAATAACATATTCATTAAATCTACCTCTCCCAAAATAATAGTTGTTTCTAATATGTGTAGAAAATCATTATGACAAGTTGTGCACACCACTAGTCATTGTGAAAAACACAGGAGGGTTTAGTGACCTTTCTTAAATCACCTAACAAGTGTAGAATTACCTTGAAGAAACAAAATCTTAGTATCATGTAATCACATCATCTTCAAGAAGGAAAGAAGGAAAATAACATACTGTTGTAGTTACACTCAAGAAATATCATTCACCTGCTCCAACTTCAAATCCCTCGTTATATCGTAGGTCTCCACCTCCTGAGAGTCTACATCAATGAAAAAATATTTAATATGATCAAAAAGATCAATTTAAGGGATTTTTTGAGGAGTTGAAAAACAAGGTCCATTCTTTTTTAAACAAATAAGTCCCTTACTACTTCATCTAAACATTAGAAAAAAATGCAGTTACAAAGGCCCATGAAGCCAAACAAAGCAGGAGATGATGATATCTCAAATTATTTCCCCTTTCATAAATTGTTGTAGTGTCACATCCCGGATTGTTTTTGTTTTTTAGATACCTCCTAAAAAAGATGGTGGACACCGAGAAGGTGAAGCTAAAAAATTCACCAGTGAATGTAAAATTTGTGACTACTACTGATCCGAAGGAATAATGTGAGTGGAAAAAAGTCAAAAGAAAGAGTTCATGGAAGTTTGATGAATGTATGGTCTGTAAAATGATAAAAATCACATGAAATTCTACAAACATAGTTGGAAAAAATGACTGTGCATCCTACCTCTTCTGCTGTAGCAAATACATCTTCATAAAAATCCCAGTCTGCTGATGGAGAATCCTCAAAGTAGCATTATGGATGGAAGAATAAAATATAAGTGGAATAAAATGATTTTGGGTCAAGGAAAATTATTTCCATAACCTTATATGATTTCATTCCATCTTTCTCAAAATCCTGGTCACTGCCCCACTAAACAGAACAATAAGAATCAGTATTTCATGAATAATATTCATCATATAAGGATTTGATCTTCAGTTCTATTAAAGTTATTAACCTAATGGATCCCTATGAAAATGACGAATATAATTATGAACCTGAATTCCCTGTATATTATTGGGTAATTTGGGTAAGATATCATTATAGTTTAGGACACAATTAAAAACATGGGTATGGTAGAGGCCAATATTTCAATTACACCCCTTATCAAACCGTTTATGTAGTAGAAACTCATGGGAAATACCTTCAGCGGGCTCAAAAAGAACAAGATAATTATCCTACACATGATAGGGTTAACCCTGACATGATAAACCTAGAAGGACAATTATAGGATATACCACCACTTTGTGAGAGGGTGGGAAGACCTATCCAGATAAACCCTCTATGAGAATATGTATTTTCAAATTCTTCCCAAAAAAATTGTACATCTACAATAGGAACCTCAAATTATAAGGGACCTACAGAACAGCATCTCCATTCAAGAAATTACAGACCTTTAGACTATAAGTATGGAGTTTTGAAGAAACTAGACTGTGTATCGGCTATGTTATCAATCTTGGATGCTCTGAATTTATCAAAAGATCTCTGAGAAGAATGTATTGAGGCTTTGGAAATTCCTTAAGAGTTTTAAATTGAGGTTGTTACTACTGAGGTTTACCTTATAGATAATTTTCCTACAGATTTTCATAAATTCATATCATTCATCGACCATTTTCAAGATGATGTTGTACATGGAAACATCAAGCCCTAGTATTTATCTTGTAAGGATAATGATATCGACATCTGATGTTCCTTCATTGATAATAGCTCAAGATAAATCCTCATACCCATAGGTACACTTCATCGATTGGGTCTCAAGGAATCAAACATTTCTCCCTCCACTCTATTGTTGCAAGTTTTTGATAAAATTGCATAAGAACCTCTGCGTGAGATTACAAATAAAACTTTGTTTCAGGATCCTGTATCTGAATCAAATTTCTTGGTTATCCAATAAGACACATCTTTCAACATTTTTCTAGGAAGGTCTTGGTTACAAAAACGTCTTAAAATTACTTATTCATACCACCAATGTCATAATTATTGCTTCAAAAGTCAAATTGGGACATTGCATTATGATAAGACCCCATTCAAAACATGTAAATCTTAGTATATGGATGTAGAGTTCTATCACACAATGTAAAAAAGAATCAATCATATTAATGGTCTGGAATAAATCCATCTAACCCATTCAAGAATATTAGTGTAGATTACTTGATTCCCTTTAATTAAATTAAAATGGTTGACCCAAATTCAAGCACTCATTCGGCGGCTTCGATAATTTCAGTTGTTGGAATTGAGCATAACAGAACATGAAAAATCATTGATTCACTAAACAGTGACAGAAGCCTAAAAGGAGATTTCTTCATTCCACATATCGAACTTCATCAAGTATATACTTCATCAGACAGGCTAGGATATGTTATTACACTCATGAAAAAATACATGGATGTCAATTCATGTCCCATCATCTTCCCTTCAGAACTTCAAAAAACTCGTTATCTTATTTGGTTAAGAGATGGTTTCCTCCTCTTCAGGAGTCCCAAATACTAACTCCTCCCCTAGCTCTGAATGTCTTGTATCATCACTCACCAGTCAAGTAGATATGTAAGGGGTATCACATGGGGAAAAAGAAGAATAAGATCTTAGGGACACCCCTCCAGAATTTGAGGAATGCATCTCCACAATTGTTGATGAAGTCATAGAAATAAATATGGGTAATGAATAAGATCCATGTCCCACAATGATTAATGCGGACATGAATTCTAAAAAGAAAGTGGTGTATACCTCCTTTTTAAAGAAGCATCAAGATTTTTTTCCTATGAATATAAAAAAGATGTCATGACTTGACCCAAATGTGGCCACTCATCATTTGGGTTTTCCAGAAGAACATTGGGGATTTAAGAAAGCATCAAGAAGAATGCACCCAACTCATGCTTCCAAAATTGAAGCTAATGTCACCAATATTATCAAACAAGACTTCATAAGGGTAGTTAAATATCAGAAATTCATGGATAATATTGTCTAAAAAAGAATAATGGGAAAATCATAGTCTATATTGATTTCAAAGATCTCAACCTGCATCTTCCTAAATATGATTTCTTGGTTCCGATCACAGTACTTTTGATTGATGAAACTACTAGAAACAAAGTCTCTTCTTCATGTATGGATACATTGGGTATAAAAAAATCTAGATGGACATAGAAGATGAGGAATATATTACCTTTAGAGCCACACAAGCTGTTTTTGGATATCGGGTAATGCCCTTTGGCTTGAACTATACTGGTGCGACATATCAATATGTGATGCACCACATATTCAAACCCTTATTGGGAAAATTCATTGAATGCTATGTTAATGATCTAGTGGTTAAATCCAAACATATTTCTACTCATCTAAAAAAAATGGGAAACATATTAAGAATGTTTCAATATCATAATTTAAATATAACCTCATTGAAATGTGATTTTGGGTTAGCATTAGTTAAATTTATCAGTTTTGTTCTACACCATCATTCCATCAAAGAAAATACCAAGAAAACTATAGATATCTTAGGCATATCACTCCCTAGAAATCTGAAAGAGTTGAGAGGACTTCACAGACACATGTCCTGTATATGGTTCTATATAGCCAATCTAGAAAGAAAGTGTATTCCATTCACCAAATTGAAGAAAATGGGGTTCACATACCAATAGACCAGTTACTACCAAGAATCATTTGATACCATCAAGAAATACATATTGAGACCATAGGTATTAATGCCACATGTTGAATTAATGATTCTCATTCTTTATAGGACAACCTCGGAGTGATCATCGGATACCTTGCAAAAAAAGAATGATGTTTGGAATGAAAACATCCTTTAAAATCACATTAGAACCATGATCAATGCAGAGACTTGATATTCAGATATTGAAAGAATTTAGCTAGAATTAATCATTATAGTTCAAAAATTGATGCACTATCTACATCAACATGAGGTCCATATGGTATCTCACAATAACACAATAAAATTGATGCTCATTTGTTCTATGCTTATTGGATGTCTTGTATGGTGGGAATTTATACTACAACAGTTTGATATTTAGATTGTGCCACAAAAGGCAGTAAAAGGACAATCCTTAGTAGACTTCCTTGTCGAATACACATCTTAGGAAGAGACATCATTGAATAATGATCTTTTTGATGATGAAATATACTTTATTCAAGATAATTTTCAAATATGGGAAATGTACATTGATTTTTCTTTTAGATGTCCAGTGTGGAAGAGAATGGAAGACCATATTCTCAAAAAAGTTAGGTTAGGTATTGTTCTTATCTCCCCAAATAAGGATATATTTTCATACTCCTTCCTATTATTAGAAGGTGGTATAAACAAAGAGGTGGAATATCAAGCTCTCATTATAGGCCTGGAATTAGCACTCCCAGTACCATTGGATCACCTAGAGGTGAAGGGTGATTTGGAATTGGTAATAAAAAAATTAAACATAGATTACGCCATTACAAAAGAGGAACTAATCCCCTTTGATAATATTTTTAAGGGTTAGTGGAAGAATTTCTCTCGAACCAGCATTTTCTTATGTCCCATTGTCACAAAATTCCCAAGTTGATACATTAGAAAATGTATCTATAGCTCTATATAATCCAAATAGGGATGAGACTATCATTATAATTTCTCATCATTTAGTGGTTTCACCTTTTGTTCAAACTAAAATAGAGTAAATCAATGAAATTAGTCCCATTCATGAATCTTTTTGTCCTACCATAGGATGGATGACACCCATCATGGAATATCTCTTAAACGGGGTACTTCCACCTGATAGAGTTGAGAGAGAATGAGAGATAGAAGATCTAGGGAAAGGCATATAATTTCACTACATATGATGGACCTAATCACCAGAAGATCCTTTATAGACAATACTTATATGAAATTATTCTTAGATGCATTGATGGGGATGAAACTTTGAATGTCACAAAATAAGTACATACGAGATCCGAAAGTTCCCACCAGTTTGGTAATATGCTTTATGATTAAATATGAATGTGTGGATACCTTTGACCTTTGATGATGTAGTATTTTCAAGATATCACTAAGAATTGCCATCCCTACCTGGTGCATGCTGACATCATTCATCACCCTACAATTTCAACAAACACCTAACCTCTCTTGTCCATTTGCTATACGGGGAGTCGATGTAGTGGGACCTTATCCTCTAGCTAAGGCTAAGAAGTTCAGGGAAATTCTTACTACTACATATTTATTCTCCAATTTTTATAAGGTAATACCTCAGAAAGAAGTAGGGGCATAACCATTATTATAATTTTCAAAGTTAATATCATCAAAATGACGCCAATTTCTATTCTATGGAGGTATAAAAGTTATATCAGGAACATAACATCATATCCAACCATTCACCTCGTTATCATGTGGAAAAAATGGATAAATAGAGGCTTTCAACAAAAGATCTTCTCAAACACTCCAAAAGATGGTGGATAAAGATAATTAAATCATGGCCTGAGAAACTCATGCATGATTTTTTGGCTTATTGGACTACTACCCATACAAACATAGGAGAAACTCCATATTCATTGGTATACAGAATATAAGTAGTCCTTCCCATTGATGTACAATTTCCTTCTCTCTGAGTTGTCATCTCTGACCAGTTATCCACCGATGAGCTATCCCAGAAGTGATTAGATGAGATCGAGTGATTATACAAAAAGAGATTTCATACCTTTCATCACTTGGAATCCAGTAAGGAGAGAATACCATGATATTTTAACAGGAAATTGCACCTCCATTTATTTCTTCAAGGAAAATTGGTATAGGTCCTCAAGACTCCAATGATTCTAGGAAATAAGCCTCAGAATATTGATCCAAAATAGGAAAAATATTTATCTATACATATGGTCCAATTTATTGGAGATAATCCTCTAATCACAATAGATGAATAATTTATTACAACTCTAAACAATGTACTATTCCTAAAAAAATTGTATAATCATAGATTATGTCCTAGTTGCATGACATTAAACCATATAGAAACCATCATTTTAGCAGTTGGCCATTAAACTACATAGCACCATATACGTCAACGTTTCACGATGTGAAACTTCATCACACCTTCATCCTTGTCGCATGAGGTTATACTTCATGAAAACAGTATTCCTCGCCACATGACATTAAACATGTATGATTAATGTCTCTTTCATTTGACATTAAGAAATCCCCCAATATACCACAACTTAGAATTCCTTGTGGTCCTTTAGAAGATGAGAAGCTTCCATGAGAAAGAATTACTCACATTATTATCACCCCATAATGGCACTTGCACCCAATTTTCCCTATTTTTGAATCAGATCAGTATAAGGACCGATTTTTTAAAATAATGTGTGGCTTGATTATTTCCCCTAGTAAGATATGTAGTAAATCCTGAGTCTTATTACATGGTCCAGCTGTAATGTTTCTTTCATGTCAGGTGACATACATCCTTTCTGAAAAATGTTAAACTCCATGGTTCTTCTAGAACTATGTGTGGAATGATTCTCATTTCAATGAGATATGAAGTGAAACCCAGATCTCTAATCGTGGGCCCATCTATAACCCTAAATAAATTTATTTACCCTTTTTCTATGTATGAACAAAACTTGAACATAGCACTCTTCTAGAATACATAGTTGGATTCTCATAACATCATGTGTCTTGAGATTAATAATTATTATTGAATATATAAAATTCACCTATCACTCATATCAAATTCAGTTTGAGTGGAGACTGATCTTTTATGAAGTACATGTGGATTGATTCTTATTCCAATAAGATACGTAAAGACACTCGGATATCCAATCTTGGGCCCAACCATGAAAAATAAATCCCATTCATCCCCTCTGTGTATGAATCAAACCTACTTTGGGAATGTTTCAATAAATATGTGTGGATTTATTCTTACCTCATCAAGATACGTAGTGACTCATAAATC
This sequence comes from Viscum album, assembly GCA_963277665.1. Taxonomy (NCBI): domain Eukaryota; kingdom Viridiplantae; phylum Streptophyta; class Magnoliopsida; order Santalales; family Viscaceae; genus Viscum; species Viscum album. Next base: position 1,463,693,575 of record OY728135.1, on the reverse strand, counting down.
TCCAAACCTAGGCCCATCCACAATTTCATAAGAGAAACTCCCTTTATTTTCCCCATTCATTAGTCAGGATTTCTTAAGGACCTCTTCTAGAATTTGAAAGTTGATTCTCTTTTCAATGAGATGCATGGTGATGCTTAGACTTCCTGTTATAGGCCCAACTGTCAACATATAAATTATAAAAAACCAATCTTCCCCAAGTCAAAACCTGATATACGGGGAACAATTTCAAGAACTACGTGTGTCTTGATTCTTTCCCCTAGAAAGATACATAGTCAAGTAGGGGCCCAATAGGATGTCTTAGCCACCATTCAATCATGTGAACCTTATCTTTCACTTGATTTACCTCTTTTTTCCAAAATATTATTGTACCACCCCATGTTTCTCACACTAAGCATAACTCTCGTGGGTGTAGGAATTGGGTAAAGAGATTCTCTGCCTAAATAAAGTAACTCAATTCATATTTGGAGTTATAAATGGTCATGGATGTAAGACCATAAAAACAATTGATGTCCTCATCACATGATGTTAAAATAAATAAAAGTACACAGAACTACATGTGGCTTTATTATCATTATATTAAGATATGTAAATTCATCTGAATCTCATATCTCGGGTCCAGACTCAATTAATAAAAATTATATAATCCTTGTATATGGATCATACCTACATAGAAAACCCCCATTAAAGAACTATGAATGGATTGATTCTAATCAATATGAGATACGTAGTGACATCCAAACTTTCATTTATAGACCCAACTGCATAATAATTAAATTGATGCCCTTTTTTATCCCATATATGAGTCGTGTCTGTATGAAGAGATTAATATGAGTTCTCATCAGGAACTTGTATTCAAGAAAAAACCATTATTCTACACATGTCAATACAATTAGGGTGGGGTGGATCTTTATTTATGAACTATGTGTGGCATGATTCTTTCCCCAATATGATACATAGTGAAACCTGGGTCATATACCATAGACCAACCCCAATATTATTTTTCACATTGGAATCACTTCACTACCTTACCACATGATGTTAAAATGAATGGACCAATAAGAACTACATTTTTCTTCATTCTCATTTATATGAGACATGCAGTGAAATCCGTATTTTCAATCATGGGACCAGTTGTAGCATGATATGAAAAATCCTCTAATCTCCCACGTACAATTCCGATCTACATGAAGAAATACAATACAAGTTCAAACCTTGTGCATGAACTTGTATGGGATAAGAGAAATATTTGGCTTGATTATCATCCCATTAAGATACACAGTGAAGACTATTCTTTAGTTCTTAGTACCAACCATGGGATAAAATAATATCTCCCCACTTCTTTATATAATCAAAAATCTATGTATGGGATTTTATTTTGGATCCTCTCCATAGAGAGCCTTCAAATAAAATAAAGATGTCCCAATATTAAATATGATTTAGATCTATGTAAGGGAATACAATATAATTGAAAATATTATTCCAAATACTTATCTTGTGCATTTTACATTATCCCATTCACATTTCCAAGTCCTAATACTGAATAATTTTAAATATTCACAATATTTTAAATTTCTTCTAGTGATAGAATTTTTGATAACTGAGATAGGTTTTTCCTAACTATGTAGTATTTTCCAAATTTCACCTTGCATAAAATTCAACTATATAACAGGCATGTTTTCCAAAATATGACACCATTTTTCTATGCAGCGCATTTTCTAGTCAGCCCTGCATAATGCATCCCCCATAATGAGTTTGTCAAATACCAGTAATTTCATTCTTAGGAGAATCCTTTTTCTATCCCTTTATGCTTTAATGATGATATGCAGGAGCCCCATAATTTAAAGTTCTCATCCTTTGTCTATTTGTCTCAGTTAGTTTCTCCCAACCTGTTATTCTCTATGAATCTAGTTTATATTTTTCATATTCATATTCTAAAAGAATATTGGAATGAACTAGGACCATTAAACCAAATAATCCTCCTGTGTTTCCATAATATTATGGTCTTAGTCGTATGACCTAAAAAATAGATGAACCATACATCATACTTTTGGGTCTGGCATTCATAGATAGCATATTCCTCTAATTCTTTGGAAGTTATAACTAGAAATACTCTTTCTATATTCAAGTACTTCTCTCCTTAATCCAAACACTGTACTTTAGAAGATACAAATCTCTATAAGAAATTTATCACCTTTTATCAACAAAAAGATATAATTTTTGAGAGTTCCTTTTCCTGAATATGCAATAAATTCCCCTAGGTGGCCCTATGTCAGTTGCCTAATAAACATATCTATCATCCAAAGGAGTCCATTGTTTCTCAATGCATCATATGCCTTATTTGACCCTTCATAATACATCCCATATAATAGGTTCGTCTAATAGAAGTAACTTAATTCTTGGAAGAGACCTACTCTAAATTCAATAAGCCCTTTTCTCATGTCCTTCATAGGGATTCAGAAATTCCCAAATCATAACTTACAATTCTACCTTTCTATATATGAATATGGAAGAACATTTCCAGAAAGATTACCAAGAATTTGAAAACCATAAAATCTTTGTTCAGAGATAAATACCTTAAAATAATGCCCTATAATTTCCTTATTGCATGACTTTAAACTGCTAATCCCCCCAATGCCATTATAGCAAGACTTTAAACTACATATAATATTATCAAAAAGACCATAATGTCCTCTATATATGACTTTAAACTACATAGTGCCCATAATGTTCTTACTGCATGACATAAAAAATTATAGAATATTATCAAAAAGGCCATAGTGTCCTTATTGCATGACTTGAAACTACATATCATAATTTCCATAATGTATCAGTTAAAACAACATAGTAAAATTTACTTGCTTCATAGCATTAAACTGTGTAGAAAAAAATCCGAAATATTTTTTCTCGAAAATATAACCTCCTTTATAAACTAAATTCATGTAGGAGTGGTTCCTCATTCATGTCCTATATTGGCATAGATGACCCATTTATTATAAGTTTTCTTTTTATGGAAAATCCAACTACTATGGTATTGAAAAATCAAAATTTTAAACACATTTGTCATTCAGTAAAAGAATTTCATAATTCTTGAGATCTCCATTACCTGACTATGTAGAATGTTCCCTATTTGGTCTTGCATAAGTTTCCCAAATAATGAGTATGTCGGCCTAATGATGCCACTATTTTGTCATCCAGTATATTCTTTAGTTGTCCTAGTATAATAAATCCCCCATAAGAAGTTTTTCAAATAGAGGTAACATGGTTCTAGGAAGAGACCTTCTCTATTTTTATACTTCAAATTTTAGATTTGGTGACCATAAAAAACATGACTCAAGATTTCCCATGGACTTATCTAAGAAAATATATAGAAATTACTATCCATAATGTTTATTTGAATTCTAATCGAAAAATTCATGGTCTAAGATGTTTTACCTAAAACACTATCCTTATTAGTCTGACATTCATGACATTAAACTGCTGAAAAATAGTACTCACCATGCTAAAAACCCATAAAATGCACTCTAGATAAAAGTCAAGTCATAGCTCACTAGACCACTACTCTATATGTTTTAGTAAATATTGATCAATAAATAAAAAAACAAAATTTAGGGTTTTTCATATGACCCTAGAAATAGTAAAACTACACTTATTATGATTTTTCGACATAGGTAAAAATTAGAGCAACCCCATCCCCGTTAATGTAATTATGATCTATTTAATGTAAAGATGCAATGTCATGAAAATCAGATTTGATATTAAGATAAGAAAAGTAGGTATGAAGACATTTATATTATTGGAAACAAAAACCTTCTCATTTATACAGTAAAATCAGAGGAACATCCACATAATGGAGTCTCTCAATCATATATTATAACAAGATATCAACATGACTCTTTATTTGTTGAATGTTACCCTGAGCTCTACCAATCGCTTACTGATGCTCATTCAGTTGACCAACCTTCACCTCCTCGCCCTAACTATGTGTGTCTTTGGTAGATTAAATGGAAGTTATCCATTCCAATTGGGATTATCACAAGGATTAGTTTAATTTCTCAAGACGATTTTGAGTAGAATCCATTTTTTTAGGATGCATCATTTACATCATTTTCTCTTTAATTTCATGATTAAATTATATATAAAAATTTATATGGTTGTGTTCTACCATAGATTCTGCATATCAAAAACCCTCAATGTTGTTGCGATGTTTGGCCTTTATAAAATTATGTTATAGTTTGTGTTATTGTGTTTGCGTATGAGTGGTCTTCTTCACTGTATAATAAATTCTCTTAAAATCAATCCCAAAAAATAAGAGTACATCAAATAGTAATGAAAGTTAGCTAAAATGTGAAGGAAGGTCATCTAAAGGAATATTATAGACTATATTCCCAATGGTTCCCCATATCTTACTATATACGATTCTGAAAAAAAAACATAATTTTCTAAGTCTCAATCAATATCACTTCCATGAGTCTAAACATATTCTAAAATGAGATCAATCTAAGTGGATCAAGTCTCTGATCCTTTCTAAGTGACGAATGCTTCAGCTTTCTTTTCTGTTTGAGCCAACGTATAGGCTTCACCTTCAGACCTAATTGTGGGAGATGATAGGCCTAAATGGTTAATTAAAAGGATTATTATATAAAAAGGTGTAGAAAAAACAAGGAATGATAAGGATAGTCAATAACATTTAACCAATTATAAGTAGGCTTATTGAGTACATTCCCCCCAGTATTCTCAGCTTCAGTAGTTTGAGAAAGAACTTCTTGGGGAAGGGAATTTTCCTGAGATTTTCTGATCTCTATAACTAGAGGCTCTAGAGAATCTCCCAACACTGGATTATCAGTCGGTACTTCTCTGACGTTAATAAAAGAAATATAGAGTAGAATTCCCCATTTATGAAGGGCCTTAACAACATTATCTACATAAAAGGATGTATAAATTGAGATTTTATGTCAAATATCAGACCAAAGAACATTTATGTATGTTAATTTAATGAATGAGAACTTACATCATTTCAACTTCACATTGAAATATCCAAACTCTTTAATGGGATATAGAATATCAATGTTCAGATTAAGAGCATCCCTTATTTCATTGTATACAGATCTATATATGATATCACCCTCTCTATTTAAGGTATCCAAAAAATGTTTATTGATGCCTAAATTGGCTCCTCTAATGTTATCTTTCATCATCTCTTCAACTACTCTAATGTCGCCATGCCTTGCTAAACCAAGATCTATACTACCACCTACCTCAAAATGCCTTGGATTATTACTCCTTATATCTGTAGAAATAATAATATCATCCCCAATTATTACAAGATCCATTTGTAAAATAAATAGATATGATATCAAGAAATTGTGTTGAGAAAATGTTAATACCGAATGAATGTGAAAATAATCACTTTCACTTACTCATCAGACCCATTTCAATGCTCTATTGTGTTTATTTTCATAAGATAATGCATAGATTTTACTACTTTTTTTGGGAAATAGAAACATGACGTAATGGTTGAGGATTTTCTATTTTCATTACGTACATCATGTTTCTCCATCCAAGAGAATGTTCTGGAGACCCAAGGGTTTCATCTAGTGTATTAATAGGGATACCTTTAGGCCCATACATCGATCACTCAGGTGCCTTTCTAAGTGATACACCTTCTTTGATGTCTAGATTAAAATGAAATCCCATCAAGATTACTGATTGTGGGTGATGGAGAAGAACTAAGTCAAAATAAAAGGGGAATACATTATCAGTTTTAACATAAATGTTTCATTCACCCTTAGGGTAAAGAATTACCCCTTCATGTATTCCTCGATCTAACATGACTAATACTTGTTTTGAGGATAGGACCTGGTCATCTTTTTAATATATAAAAATATTCAAATCTTTCATGAACTCCTATACCTCATTCAAATTTATATCTGGATGAAAATTGGAGGGTGCTCAAATATCACCCAAATACAGTATTTGAAGACCATATTGGAGAAATACCCATGCATCTCTGAGATCACTGGTCATGCATTCCCAACAATATATTTGTAATGGTCTCACATAGTATGGCTTTGATGTGGTTGGATGTGAGAAAAACTCAAAGACCTCAGGTTATGAGGCCTCATCATGCCTCCCTTACTCTTCATAAGAATCACCATATGAAATGGTTACTATTTTTTTATGTCGGTGACTAAATATCCTTGGTACTGAAGGTGTGGTCTCCCAAGCCTTGGTATTGATGATAGATTTTTTATGACGTTTTGAATGATTTGATGCCTCTCAAGCCTCCTCATCATATTTTATTTTATATTTTTTCCATGATTTTATGAACTATAGTTTTTGTGGCCTCTACCAGATGTATGATTTTTTTAAATCCCATTAAGGGTATGAAGAAACCCACTCTTTAGAATATCCAGCCTCTAATAGAATTCATTCATCCAAGGGGGGTAGTGTAATTGACATTTTTTATGTCTCTAAATCCATAATAATCCATAATTGTCTAGATCCCATTGGGTGATGCTCTTTCCTAACATATGTGGGAAGAAAGTAGATCGATTTTTAAAGACATTTAAATTAGAGAGAAAACATATAAGGGACATAAGCCTCTAAAATGATTTATCCATAAATCATGGTTCATAATTCGCTATCCATGAATACCATCATATATGATCATAACTCGTAATTTTTTTCTTATCATCATCAATAAATGTTCTAGTTGGCTTGTTACCAGGAGTAATGATGTTGAATTATCCCGATACATTCAGTGTTCTCAACACGTCATCCAGATTTTGGTTTAGAGGCTAAATTTTAGAAACCATCTACACAAATGGGGTAAAATGACCCTTAGAGACTCCAATTAAATTCAACACCAAATATGAATAGAAATTTTCGGCAAGTTATCTCCATAACACATGGAATGGTCCTATGAATCTAACTAGAGACTTCCCTTTATATAAATGCAATAGGTAGTGATATATTATTGGTAATAAGGGGGTTTAAAACCTAATATATTCCCCCTATTCCAACTTGGATGTAATAACAAAAGTTCTTGGCCTCACACCTGAACCAGAATAATGGATTGAGAGAAAATAAATGCCTATCCACAAGGAAGGAAATCTGCCATAGTATACCACTGCATCAATATTCAGCATAACCTTGTAACCCCAATACTTGTAATCACCCCTCTCCAATGTGGGCTAGAACATGGAAGGAGAACCTTGATTATATTCACTTGGAAAAACGGTATGATGTCCATATGTAGGTCCCTTTCTCTTTTTTTGGTTCAAGAAATTGTTTCAACCATACTCTTTCTTGAACATCAGTTCTAGGAAAAAGATATTTCATTTATTTCTGAAAATTATTATCAAACATTAAAAAATTCATGAGCCAATGGTGGTATACTCTCAGCATCATCCCATGTTGTTGTCGGTGGAATGAATTCATCATACATATCACTGAGAATGGGAACCCAATATATTTGGTAGACATCCCAAAAATTGATGCTGACCTCATCGTGTGTTAAAGAGAAAGAATTTGTTTGCAGACTCCATCTTCTCATTAATTCAAAAAGTATGACATTTTTGTATAGATAAGTCTTTCCTACCCATCCAGATTCATAAATGTGAACATCATTTAGTTCTTTCATGAACTCATCACAAGTCTAGAATAGCCAAAATACCTATATCAATTTAGGTCTGACTCCTCCTCCTGAGCGAAGATCCCAGTCTTCTTTCCAGCCATTGGATTGATCTATTGTTTATACACAAAAGTTTGAATCATAGTAATGTGTCCTTTTCTCTACAACATATTCCTTTATATTATCATTACAACCATTGTTATGTAAGATTCATTAAATAGGGATTGGTCCCCCTTGAATAGGTATACCCTTAACAATAATGTTTATACAATGAATGTTGGAATTTTTTATAAATCAAGCTGTTGGAAAAAAAATATTATATGATGGAATGTGGGATCTTGTAGATGCTAATGCCCATATAGAGGTAGATAGTTCCTACATATATATTCACATTATAATGGATTCAATATCCTCTCTAATTCGGTAAGGGTACTCTCAACAATGTCATAATAGTCTTGTCCAATGGCTATTATAATTTTGGTTTGGGGAATTTTATCTTCCTCAGTTGAATTTATTCAGAAATATAATTCTTGTAGGAGAATCATATAATTTGTCTATTTAAGTTTGAATTTTAAATTTACAAAGATAAAATTTTAACTTTAATGTACACCAGAATTTGGAAATGGAAAATCCCCATGTAGGTCCTTCAAATAGTTCACTCAGGTAGGTCCTTCGATAAGGTACCCAGTGCAAGTCCGTAGAAAAAGTCCTCATTTTAAACTCCTATGATAAAATAACTTAGTGTAGTTCTATTTCCAAGGTGTCTATACATTAAGAAATTTTTAAAGGACCTTCACAAGATCACAATACAAAAGAGCTGGGTGAACAAAATACGTAACGAGAGTAGATAAATCAAAAATCAGTGTGAAGAAAATAGAAAAGGAATGGGTGTATTTATAGGCATGAATGTCCTATGTCGTTGACATACACTGAATGACATACACATATTCCCTATAGAACATTGCTAGGCAGAGGACCTGCACAATCCAATATTAATTTTTCATAATCATTTTCCCCATAATCATACCTCAGTACTAGTCCCTCTTTTCAGTCTGGTCTATTCCTGAGGGGGAGGATTCTATTGACCCTTTTTTTTTACAAATGAAGGAAAAACTATTATGAAGGATCACATTAGATATGTTAAAGCATCAATGAAATTTAAATTATTTAAAGAAATATGTTTAAAGGTACCTACATAGTATACCTACGCAACAAGTGGAAAATGCTACTTCTGCTAGTACAGCCTGAAGGTGTACCCTTATGTCGAGTACCTACCCTGAGGACCTATGTCGAAGTACCTAAATGGTAGGTTATGATCTACACCCAGGTGTAGGGAAACAATACAGTAGTGATATGCCCATAACCTACAGGGATGGCCTCCAATAAAATATATCCCTCCTTGTTTATAAATAGGACCCTCGGGCTCTCCATTTCAACAACTGAAAAATAGTTGGAAGAAATCATGAAGACATTATTGTGTAGATCCTTCACCCAAATCCCCAAAATTTTATCAAGTAGCTCTTTAAAACCTGGGATAAGAGAAAATTTCAAGTGATAAAAAACATTTATGCCCCTTAAGGGTTTAAAATACAAGATTCTTGTTTTATGTCCCTCCTTCAATAAGAAGATGTCACATACACATGGTTCTTTCCTAAAGCAAATACCTATTTTATATTATTCCAAGCACATCAAGGGAAAACCTGAGTGCTTATGTTAAAACCCTAGGACAATTTTTTTGTCTCAATAGTCCATTTTACAAGGAATATGAAGTTTTTGTAGTCTTAACCTTCCTATGTAAATTATTTTTTAGTTCCTCCTAGGACCTGCACAACATACCATTGAGGCATAACTACACGGCACATTTGAACAGCATACCCGCACAGACCACCTACATGAGTTATCCTATAATCCCTTTATTAAGCCACTGATGGGAGGGATTCTCCTTTTCTTATCCCTTATCGTAAATGGTCCAAGTTGATACCTCCACTAATACATTTTTATTTATTATACATTTTGGGAAGGCACATCAACATGTCTTCTATTTCGATTTTTATATATTTGGTCAGAGGTTTTCCACACATGTCATTCTATAGGGTAAGGATATTTAGGGTGTCTATGGATTTGGATATATATGGTCACATATATCCTTACCACAAAGAAAATGTTGATGTGTTCCCAATCTTGGATTTTGGGGATAAGACTATGTTCGCCCCTTTAAATATCTATGATTCCAAGCCTCTGGTCTCCAGTAGGAAGAGTGGGGATCACACTTTTTTCCCTTCCCCAGAGAATGATATCCTCTTCCCACTACATAACCCATTCACAATCATCCCCCATGAAGTAAGCCCCTATACTTTCTGGTCGGACCCAATGACCTTCACCTTAATTTCACATTGAATGGTTCATTTCTCCACACCCTCATCCACCGCCACCCTGACTTCTATTATCATAGGCCCGACCTCTTTATTCAGTGAAAGAAAAAGTGTGTGGTGTCTTGAATCTCTCACATCATCTTCTTTCTCACACCAAGCATGACTCATGTAGTATTATAGTTTTGTGATGATCACAACATCTACACAATACACCTCATATATTGAACTACGTGAACTATGATTCCTTCCATAACCATGATATGTAGGACAGATACCTAAGGCCCATGATCAAGGGACATATTTTTCAAATGATATTCCCAATAAAAATCCCCAAATTGAATGAACTATGAGAAATATGATTCCCACTATAACTGGGATACATATGAATCCTTCACATAGGGCTCAAGTTCACTGGATAACCTCCCTGGGAATCAATCTTTTATTCTGTTAATATGGGTATCCTCCTTGGGAGTAATCCTCAAATTAATTCCCCCTTAAATCTACATGATTTATGAAATCTTTCAGGGATATCGTTACAAGGAAATTCTATTTTGGATTAATCACCAACCTATTTATAGAAAGTTCAATATTACCTTGTGTGACTTACCGAGCTACATGGTATTTGATTCAAATCCAAATTTGATATGTAGAGATCCTCTCTGAGGTTCAAACCTAACATTCCAAATCAATCCTACTTCATTTTGTGCTCATTCCCAATAGGTTAAAATTCATCTTGGAGTCTCATATCCCTTACATTTACATGGGATGTTTTGATGTAGGTCCTACACCATGATTTTACTAGGTACCTTCCACCTAAAATCATTACCACATGACATTAAAATATTTAGTTAGGTCCTTGTCACATGACCGTAAAAGGAATGATGTGTCCCATTAAGTGGAACCAAACTATGAGTATTTTGATTCATTTCACAAGGATATGTTGGTATCCCATCTATGGGTACAATCCCAACAACAAAATAACTTGTGTCTACCTAGATGATGATAAATTAGAGATTAAACTTTTGTATCTATTGATGAGGAAAAACTCCAAAGTATCTTCTATCTGCCAAGATGAAAAAAATTCCATATTCCCTCACTAAGTGGCTTAAAAACATGAATATTTATAATAATGAACAAATAATCACTATGTAGTATATGAGTGGATACCATTTTTGGAGAACATCGAATACATATAGATATCTCCCTTATTGAAGATCCTCAAATACATATAGATGATTCTGATTTTCATAATTACTAATAATTGATTTCCAATGTTGGGATAACCTACCACTTTCATGGGAACTATGAAGCTTTCATTAAAATATCTTAAATCTATAAGAGATTCCAATAGTAGGAAATAATGCCCCCTAAAAGAGTGTAACGAGCCTGACCTCCCTTACTCTCAACCAATGAGATATCTAAAGATTTGTAGGTCAATAAACCTAATAAATACCTAACTTTTTAATTCATGTCCCCATTAGATATAGAACCATTAGGTGTTTCTAGTTTCATAAATAAATCCATTGGAAGACATTCAAAAATAGTGTTTCATGACCAGGACACACATTCTGGGGGGGGAATCTGATCATGTAGGTTAAACACCCATGTCACCATCCTATATGCTTGACATGTATTTCTTTGACTATTTAGAGTTAACTCATTGTTACACCATGGACTTGTAGTTTAATTGGAAAATTCTATTTTAATAAACTTTTTTAGATACTAACTTCCATAAATATTGAAGTTACAAATCATTCCTCATCTTATTTATTAATATTATGTCATTCATTACCCCACGCAACATACCCTACTTCCCATGAAAATAACGTAATGGTTTCGATTAGTAAATTTGGGTTTGAGATTCATTGCATAAATTCATAATAATCTTAAACGCTATCTTAGTCCATCACCTCCTTAGTTTAATGATTTTAGATCATGTTTATTATGTTATCAATGAATTTCGTGTCCTATAATGGTCAAAAATTTTCTTATCAATAATTATAAAATTTGATAAGTATTGATGTGACTGTAAAGGTAAACTAACAGTGTGGAAGTGACTATTAGTGGAATTACATTTGACGGTATGTACAATCAAGTGAATGTGCATTAGAAGAGATCAAATTTTCATAATCCTAAGTAGACCATAATTTCAAATAATAGTGACCACATATTTACTTAACCCAACACATGTTTAAGATCAAGTTACTGGAAATATCATTCAACATATCGCATAAATAACAAATTTACCAAGATACAGTTGATTATAATTTCACTATGTCTTGAACTAACCATATGTGTATAATATAGTGACCACAGAAAATAAGTGACCATAAGAAGAAAAGAAGATAAATTAATATTAAATGTAGTTATTGAAAGAAGAAAAGAATCTGCTGCTAGAAAAAATATAGTATCAATGAGATGAAATGAACCTAAGACAATAATAGTTAAAGGTAAAGTGAAAAGTAAAGCCTAATATTATATGAATCTACGACATTAAGAAAAAATGTTACTTCACATTAAAAAAAGTGACCAGATAGAGAAACAATGTGACCAAAAGAACATGCTAAGGTGAATGTGCCTAGAAAGTTTACTGACTGACCATGGAAAGTGACCATAACCATTGACCATGATCCAATGTAACCTTTTCTATGTTAATACATGTTAATTTTTTCTACATAAATAAGTTTAATAAATTCAATATCATTAATGGCTATATTTTGAATAATTTTCACAAAATATAGATCATTTAAGATGTTATGTCAGAATGTTATGTATGAGGATTAAAGTTTGAGTATCCTCCAGTGGATAGTTTATAAAAAAACTCACTTTAAGAATAATATGATATAATAGAAAATAAAATAAAATTTATGATACAACATATACACCTGATCCCTATGTGAATCTAGTTAACTACTGAACCATCCACAAAAATACATTTTAATAATATATCATTTCAAGACCGTTAAAATATTTATAGGTATTGATTCACATGAAAAATGATCCACCAAATCTAATCAGGTTGATCTATATAAGATCATAAAACTTTCAATTGTTTTCTCAATGTTTTATATTTATTTTGAGTTGGGATTGTGAAACTCTGTTTTTCATTTAACACAGACTCCATTATTGTTTGAAATAGTGTTAGACACTCTTATTTTTCTTTTACATTTATTTTCCCTCATATAAGTATGGAAAGGGATATAAATATCCTAAACATCCAATGTGTACTTTTTTAAGAAAAACTCAATCTATATTTTTGATCAATTTATACATTATTAAACTTATTGGAGATAGTTCATTTTCTATTAGAGATGACTAGGTATTAGCTTGAGACAGAACCTCTTGTTGTATTTTACTATGAGTTTTTCAATTTTTTATATTTTGAAAACAAATATATTATAGATTTAAAAACTATATTGCAAATTATTACATAAATCATTATATTTAACAAGTGTCTTATATATGGGGTTCAATATGAGTAAATATATTTTGACTGTCAAAGTGAATTAAATAACTATTTTAAAAAAATAATTATTGAACATTTGAGAATTTTTTTAAATATAAAATTATATAATTATAATATTTCGTTAAATGCATCAATTTTATAAATTTTGGAGTTTATTTCTTAAATCATTTTAAATAGAAATCTTGGTTACAAACTCAATTTAACACATATTGAATCATACACTCTGAAAAACATTGGTATTATAAGCATTTTTATTTCATTCTATCATACTTTTAACATGATATATTATTACACAAAATATAAAAATTTGGTTTTTAATATATTTATATATTTTTATATAATAATAGTCATGATTTGAATACTTCAAATAGGTATCCTTATTTTATTGTAACCAATTATTCTCAGTGAACGATCAAATGAAAATTCATTTTTAGAGAAGGGGATTTGTCATTTTGATTATAATAGAGGGAAAATATGATTTACTAAATGACATTAGATCTCATTGGAGTGATTATACTAGGGGTTTTATGGTAATAACTATAAATATATCAATTCTTTATATTTTCCCTTAAGAGAAGACAAGTCTAATAGAATATCTTCTGGTTCTACTACTTATGAAAGATGAATACAGTTATTTTATCTCATGAAGGAAATTCAAATTCTAAGGTGGTTTTATAGAATACATATAATATTAAATACAATAAATTTAAGTGAAAACATAAAGAAACAAATTTTTAAATGTTTCCTAGGTTTAGAAAAAAATTAAATATAATTTATTCATTTAGGAATAAATTTAAAGAGAAATATTAAGTGATGAGACTCTATTGATTCTTACTAGATCGATGGATTAAGAAATTAGTTTCAAAAAATACTATAATATAATAAAATTACAAGAAATTGATATGGATATAAAACTAATGATGTATGGGGAGTAAATGAAAGTGTACAAGGAAGAGGAAAAACCTAAAACAAAACTAGTTTCTTTTTAGGCTTCTAAGTCGATGAAGAATGAGAATATGAAAATTATATATCAAGTAAGGATGAATAAAATTCTAATAGTGATGAGGAGATTTATCTTCAATCCAAATTATTTAATAAGATCTATGTGAAGAATATTGTATTTAAAAGTCAAGATATCAATGAAATAATGATAAAAAGGAATTGGAAAAAGGATAATCGACCATGTGATGTTACATGATCTGCATACCCAAAAAAATACCATATCAAGGAAAAATGTCCAAATTTGAAATATATAAAAAGGTGTGAGAAAAATAGAGAACTCCAAAGATAGCTATTGAATTTATTAAGATATCCTTTGAGGATAATTCAAGTGAGTCTAAATTGATGGGAGAGTAAGATACTGATAGAGCCAACAACTATTTTTTGAAAAACAAAATGTACTAAGAAATATTTTTCCTATATCTTTTGCTCATATTCTTGATATTTCTGAAAGTGGGAATAAAGATGAAAATATTACCAATGATTATTTATTTTAATAATGAAATATTCTAGAAGAAACATTCAATTAACACAAACATGGGTATAATAATTTAAATAACCTCTATGCTTTATCTATTTATTTTCAATCAAACATTATTATAGAAAAATACTAGAATTCACATTTATTAATTAGAAAAAATGATTATAATATGTCAAATTATAAAATCAAGAAGGATCGTGAATGGTTTAAAAATTGAAAGAAACATTAATGAGGATTCTTGGTATATAGTCTACACCAAAGTATAGAACTAGGATTACAAAACAATATGATCAGATGATAATTTATATGAATAAATGTCTTCCTAGTTCAAGCCATTCACATTCTATAAATATTCTTTATTCTTGTGGTATTAATATTATTTTTATTCCTAATTGTGTTAATTGTGTATCTGTTAAAATTATTAAATAAATTTCGATTCTAAAATTATTCATTACTAACATTTCAAAACACAAGAATGTATAGGTTGTAAAATCAGTTTTTTGTATTTTTTGAAATAAAAGTATTTAAAGAGTAATAGTAAAAATATTAGGTTTTTTTATAGAGGATGTTCAAAAAAGATGATGTTATAATACTAAATCATTAAAAATATTATAAATTTGTTTGGTGTACATGTAACATTTTATGGTAATTCCGAAGATAAAATAATAGGACACAGAAAAATTAGTAACTCTATATCTATTTTAATTTCTAATTTTTTATTTATTAAGAGTTTAAATGGTAATATTCTTATCATCTCATTGTTATGTGATAATGGTTACCATGTTAAAATTGAAAACAATCCTTTAAAATTGAAAACAATACTTTAAAAATATATGATTTTATACATGATTTTATTTTTAAGGATTTACATAATGATAATGTTTAGGTAATGGTTTTAAATACTTTATTTTCTCAAATATTTTCTTGTTGGAGTTCCTTTCACAAAGAATATTTGTAATGAAATCGGAAAATATGCTAATAAGAAATTACACCCTTATAAATATAAACAATAAAGGATTTGATAAAGACATTCTTAAATTTGAATTCTTAAAACTAATAGTCGGTAACCCATTTACAAAATTGAAACCACATAAGATATATTTCATACCAAAGAAATAGTTTTCAACTTCTCATCCAATAAAGATTTTTCTCGTGGATATTTTTAGACCTTAGAGAATTTAAATATTAAATGGGAATAATTATTCCTATTTTATTGTAAATGAATACTATAGACACTCTTGGGATTTATTTCTAGATCACATAAGTGAATATTGTTCCTATTTTTCAAAATATTCAAAATATATAAAAAATCCTAGTTGACTTGGAATTAAAACCCTAATAAGTGACCATGTTCATGAGTTTCAATATTAATAATTTGAATAATTATACCCAAAACATTTACATAATCTTAATTTTATTTCTACAAGCACTCCCCATAAGAATTGTGTTGTAGAAAGAAGGAATATGAATCTTCAAGTGTTTACTTAGACTATTCTCAATGAGTATTACCTACCTATATATTTTTTTGGGATAGTATATCAATATAGCTAGAAATATTATCATTAGGGATATTATAAATCCAATTTTATGGAGATCTAATATAACGCCCTGACCTAATAAGCCCAGAGTCAGTGCATTATTATGTATCATTTTCATGATCACAAAAGATCAAGTCTCCAAAGACCAATTAGTTTAGTAGCCTTGGAAGTACTAGATACATTCATAAGGTTTAAATTACATCCTAAAATGGAAAAATACAACAACATTGTTTCTATAGATAACATTGAGATCCCATAGACTATCCCTACAGTTCAATCATAATATACTTCTTCGCATCCTGGGAAAAATAAAACATTAAAAGGGGTGAGATCAGATGCTTAGTAAGGATAACAATATAGCGAAAAAATTTATAAATAAGTATAAACATTTAAGGAAATGTATAAAACTAAAATAAAATCATTTTAAACATAAACTTCATCATAATATGGAAAATATAAATCAAACTAATGTCATTTACTAACTCACATGTATATTCTACTAGTCGAAAAATCGCATGCAATATCAATAGCCACTTTTATGATGATGGAATGCATAATACCAGACTTTCATAACCACATAGTCAAGGCCTTGTGCCAACACTACAAATAATATTTTGTCAAGTCCTTGTGCCAAGACACTAGTTTGTCTCATGAGACCTATAGATGCATCAAGGAGTTATAGAAGGCCCCACCCATCACTTACTATGTCCAATGCATTCCTCATGTGAAAAGGTTTAAACATAGCATAAACATTCGTATTAAAACTAGCATACAAAATTTAAATACTTTATCCACAAACCATGAATGGGGTAAAAATAACACATCCACAGTCAAACATATCACAAACCCTTCAATAAAATATGGAAGTTTTGTATCATAATAAATCAACATCAATAATCTTAATATCCATCAAATGATGTTGACATAGATGAAATCGAAAACTTTTTTATAGAGAAATATATCTTTCTATTTTGAAATCATTTAAGAAAACATTTATTTTGAAAATATTCTTATAAGCTTGTAAGGGAAGCTTAGATGCTGTTATAATGGCAGAAAATATCTACACCCACCGTATAAGTTAAAAAAAGACATGCTTACCCTAATTTTGTCGAAAAGGTTAAAAAGTACCTTGTTTGGAAAATAACGGAAGGATTACTTTCAAACCATTTTATAAAAATTAAAAAAAGGGCATAAATGAATCTAAACCATATTATATTAAATAGAAAAAATGTTTTGGAATACATTTTTAGGAAACATGGATGTGGATGATAAAGATTTCCCAGTAGATACTTACATAAAAACAACCTCGGATAATATAGAGATTGTGAAATTAACCATTACCTTGTTCTTTTCCTTGGCCAATGGTAGGTTAAACTCCTATATAATGGTGAAATAATTGTTATTAAATTATACAAGAATCATATACATTAATATGATATCATATATGATCTTTTAATATAGATTTTTTAATAATATTTTAGTAATATCAGCATTTCAGGTGTTAACTGATTCATTTTCCTTTATATGTTTTGTTACATAAGTAATGTTTATTGTTGATAAGATGTATCTTATTCATATTCAAAATAATATTAAGTCTTTAAACATTATTTTTAATCATATAATTAAAATTATTCTTGAATGGATTACGATGGGGAATGAAACTCATCACGTTCATGGTGACCGTAATCCGTACGTACGCATGAGCGACAAAAATATATAATTGGATGGTATATCATATATACAGAATAATTATCATGTTATATTTATCTTTTACATCAATTACACATCATTATTATACCCAACCAAATAATAATGTATTGAATAACAATTACACGACGGCGTGGAGACGGTAAGTCGTCCGTACGCACATATGGTGACATGTCATTCAAAATATGGATAGAATAATGAATATGGTTGTACCATATTTATAATAACATCAAAGTATATAGAAGATACTGGAGTTATAATTTTTGAATGTAAACAACAAATAAAGAGGAAGTGGAAGAAGAAAGGAACTTGAAAGAGGTGATGAAATATTTACCTCCTCTTCGGGTTCTTCCTTTTGATTTGATCAAAAGGGCTCATTAAGTTGGCTTTGTGACTAAAGTAAGGGCTATAGGATAAAGGGAGGACAGTTGAGAGGGTATTGAGGTGTATTTTGGCCGACCCAAATGGAATTGAAGGTGTGAATTAGAGAGAAGGTGGAGTGCCCTTTTATAAGAGGGGTGAGGGGCACCTTAGGAAAAGCTAGAAATGTTATTTTATAATAAACACATTTTCGATTTCTAATAGCTCCAAAATAAATTATTTAAAGGATAAGGTGGAGATGGGTCGAAAACCACTCAACCAATAGTGTTTATACAAGTTTGGGTCACTATATTAACTTTATATTTTATATTTAACTCTTTGTTAAATAGTTTGACATTTACCATTTCTCTTTGTATTTTTATATTATATGGTTAATAAATATTATATAAACTTCCGATCAAACCTCAAGTGGTTCATTAATGATACACCTTTCATTATATAAGTCTTTTGGTAGAAACTTAGATTTTTAGGTATAGAATATCAATTAATAATATAATATTTTTTTTTAAACTATTTTATGTCAATTTTGACACTATTTGGTATTTTGTTTTTTATAAATTCATAAAAACATTATTACTTTGAAAACAATTCATCTAACCAACCATAACATGTCATATTAATCTATAAAATTATTTTAATTCATAAAAAGTCTCAAATAACATTTATTTGTATATTTATAATATCAATTATTTTAATCTTTCATTAATATGGTAATTATTGTATCATCATTATGTCATAAATAAGTTTAATAATTTAATGTCTAAAAAATATAAATAAAATACCATTATGTAGGAAATAGTTTTATATTTATAATTAATATTTATAGGCGAATTTATCTTATGTGTAACCCTATATTAAAAATAGTTTAAATATTAATCTTTCAATTTAACACTTTTAACTCTTCTTTGAATTAAATAATAATAAATGTCCTAATCTTATCCAAGTGGACCTAAAGGATAATATTTTATTACTAAAGTTGTTTTTGGTAGAATTACACTTATCCAATATAATTATTACATGTGTTAGGGTAATAATAATATCATTTTTACCCTTAATTACCCTATTTACTTTTAACCATGGTAAATAAAACCAAAAAGTTACTATTCACCAAAAATTATTTTCATCTTATTGAACCACATTTTACTTACTGATAACAACTGTGTCTCTTGGATTTTCGAAATTCAACTCATAGAAGCGGTAAAATTAGGTTTTATGTAAATTTGCAAATGCTCCTAGGAGGTGGGTAAAAGACTGTAAAAAGTTCAATAAAATTTTTATATATCAAAAATTATTATAAATTGACTCCAATGAATTATATTTAAATCATATAGGTATTATATATCTATTTTTAAATAAAATAAATTGGAATAAAATAAATAATTATTTAAATAAAATGTCTGTTTTAACCAATAACTCATGGTTTTTCACTATTCATCAAAAATTGAAAGTTTATAGAAAAATACCAAAATTTCACCCTAAGATAATTTTGATATTATGAATTCAAAAATTAAGTCTATTTTACCAAATTCAATACATATAAGTTTCATTTATTAATTTAAAATTAATTCTTGTTGTCAAAACCAAAATGCATGTTTTTAAGAAATAATAACTAACAAAACATTGATACTAGTTTATGTTAAATTTCAAAATGAAATTAATTCCGATGAATAAAATTTGATTAAATGGTAAAAATAAAATCTATTTATACTTCAAAACAATTAAAATGTATAATTTAACACTACATATTATTTTGATTAAAAAAGTTGTTTTCAGTTAAAATATAGTATTTTTTACTATTCACCAAAATATGAAAGTTATCAGAAAAACTCAAGAAATTTATTGAAACTAAATTATTATGTCCCGGTTCTAATGAAGAAGTTTATTTTGTCAATTAAATATATAAAAGTTTCAAATATTGGATTTAAAAAGGGTTCCCCATTAAAAGGCGGTAAAATTGCATTTTTTTTAAAAACACTTCTTTTATAAGAAAAAAATGAATTTGTTTTTTTTTTTATTATGTCTAAGAAACTCATAATATAGATTATAATATTTTAAGGATTATATAAAGTTCAAAATTTAGTTAATACTATTAATAACTCTTTTGAACGGCTAGTTTGGTAAGTCATGGTGCGCTTGAACACGATGTTGCGTGTAGTGAAAGTTATTGAATTACTTTGAAGAAATAGCTTACTATGAATTCTTGGGGTGTTACATTCTTCCCTCCTTCAATAAATTGCATCCTCGCAATTTGATATTGTTTTTCTAAAATAAAAGGTTGAAAATAGAAAATAACTTTGTGGGAAAACCCACATCAAAAATTAGGTTAATAAAATTTAGTCTTAATAAGAGGAGAAGGTAAATGAAAGGGTCACCACCAAATTATGATCTATATTAATAGAACATTGGTGGAAATTAGAGACACATAATTGGAGTAAAAACTTAAATATTTATATGGAGTGACTGAGGTCATAAATCAGAAACAAGTTTAAAATTGAGGGCCTCAAATCCGTCAATCTATGAGGATTTTGAAATACCATCGGTTCAACAAAACATAAAGTATTAGGATAACCCATTTTTGGTTTTAAGATCCCTTCCCTAATGTTTAAGAATTAATTTACCAATAGAATATGAGGTAATATATATATATATATATATACTTGACACGTAGATTTTTATCCTTCAACTAATTCCTACC
Organism: Viscum album; assembly: GCA_963277665.1. NCBI lineage: Eukaryota > Viridiplantae > Streptophyta > Magnoliopsida > Santalales > Viscaceae > Viscum > Viscum album. The sequence continues at coordinate 1,463,672,303 of OY728135.1, read as the reverse complement.
ACAAACTCATCTCTCACTCCAAAAGATTTCAAAAAATATATTATATTTATCCTAATCGTATAGGGTTCCAAAAAATGAATTTATAATTCAACTATCTAACCCTTCAGAAAAAGAAACTACATTATACAATCTAGGGACTTCACGTAGTCTAGTGGTAGGCGATAAATCTCAATTGCACTATGGTTTTGGGTTCGATTCCTGCAACTTTGTCTGACGCGACGGGTTGTCACATGGTCTGTGTATTGCCCTTTTGATAAAAAACTAAAAATAACCATTAAAATAGTATCCAATTTCAAAATTAATCCATTCCAACCTTTATAATTATCCAAAATACTTCTATCCAAACTCAGAGTCCAAAATTTATAAAGAAGTTAAACACAATAAAGATCCTTTTTACCCTGTAATAACATGTGAACACCTTTATCATGTATTATTTTAAAACATGGTAACACCCTGAATTACTATAAAACTTTATTGATTATATTCATGCTCTCTTATCCTTTATATAATATGTGATATATTCCTTATATCTAAAAATATTGAATATTCCAACAATGATGAAATAAACAAACTATTAATCAATTCCAAGGAAGTCAAGAATATCCAATATAATTTATCCAAATCAACCATATCTTATTCCAAAAATACTACCTTAGTATCAGGACCATATAATCTCAAATTCCCAATGAAATAGTACTGCAGTACACTCCATATTTATTTCCATAATTCATATAACCTGTACATCATTGATACAACACTCAAATGACATAATACATTAATAACAACATAAGAACTCTTAATCATTCCTCTTCATCTTCGGTAGTATCATAACATGATTCTTATCCAATAGCAGTATTTCGGGTATACTCTGATGATTTGGACATTGATTCGTGTAGTGTCCCAACTCCTTGAATATGAAGCATTGTACATTTGAAACCTTTTTCTCACCCTTGCAATCATGTACTTGGTGTCCTTTTTCTCTACACTTATAACAAACTCTCAATCCCTTTAAAAGTTTACAAAGGTGATTCTTTCCATAGTTATCACATGTGAGAAAATACTTCATTACCTTATTCAATTTATCCATGTTTTTCTCTACCATCCTTTTCATCTCTTTCTTCCCTTCAAATCCATAGGAATCAGAGAATTCTCAACTTATCTTATTAACACATGATACTATTTTTTCATGTTTTGAGAATACGTGGGATATTATTTCCCTTTTAGATGTTGTCTTAATACCATGAAATATTTGATCCTTCTTACTATTTGTATCATACATATTGTTGGAGTTCTAATTCCTTCTGCTGGGTGCCATTTTTAAAAATGGCATACACTAATTCAGTTTATGAATCATAATGAATAATTTCAAACTTGTAAAATACCTAACCTAAATTGAACAGTTATGGATATAATACATAATAATAAAAATGTTTTCTTTGTGGAATTATATACTCATAAACCCTTCATAATTATTTGTAATGAAAATGAGTTCCTAAGTATATCCCCTGGGAGTGTCGTGACCAAGAGTGCAGCAAGGCCCATTGGCGTGCACCCGTTCTCATTCGAGTATAGCTCAAAGTGGTGTTTTTGGGTTTTACCCCTAGGTAAATCTATGCCAGAGCCGCGTCTACCTACTTGTATCCAGATAGGGATTTATTTCTTGGAAAACTCACAAAATATCTAAAATACCAAAATTCTAAGAAGTTATTCTATACTAATCCTCAAAGTCCATCTTAGGGTAATGTGCTCTAATCAATGTTTAACTAAATCTAGATTCCAAGGTTTCTACTAAACTTCCTATGATACCAACTATAATGCCCCAGCCCTATAAGCCCATAGTCAGTGCATTAATATGTATCATTGGCATGATCACAAAAGATCAGGTCTCGAAAGATTGATTAGTTTAGTAGCCTTGGAAGTGCTAGATACATTCATAAGGTTTACATTACATCATAAAATGGAAAACTACAACAAAATTGTTTCCATATATAACACTAAGATCCCATAGACTATCCCTACAGGTCAATCATAATATTATTCTTCGCATCTTGGGAAAAATAAAACATAGAAAGGAGCTATAGTGGGCTCCACCCATCACTTACTAAGTCCAATGCATTCCTCATACAAAAACGTTTAAACATAACATAAACATTCATATTAAAACTAGCATACGAAATGTCAATACTTTATCCATAAACCATGAATGGTGTAAAAATAAAACATCCACAGTCAATAATATCACAAAACCTTCAATACAATATGAAAGTTTTGTATCATAATAAATCAACTTCAATAAGATTAAAATCCATCAAAGGATATTAACATAGATGAAATCAAAACCTTTTTTTAGAAAAATATCTTTTTATATTTTGAAATAATTTAAGAAAAATTTTGTTTTGGAAATATTCTTATAATATTGTAAGGGAATATTCGATGATGTTATAATGGCGGAAAATAGATACACCCACTGTATAAGTTAAAAAAAGACATTCTTACCTTAATTTTGTCAAAATGGTTAAAAAGTACCTTGTTTGAAAAATGACAGAAATATTCCTTTCAAACCATTTTATAAAAAGTCAAACAAGGGTACAAATGACTTTAACCCATAGTCTAGTAAATAGTAAAAAAAATTTGGAATACATTTTTAAGAAACATGGATGTGGATTATAAATAGGTCCCAGTAGATACTTACATAAAAACAACCTCGGATATTAAAGAGATTGTGAAATAAACTCTTACCTTGTTATTTTCCTTGGTCTAGGGTAGGTTAACCTCCTATATAATAGTGAAATAATTGTTATTGAATTATAAAAGAATAATATACATTAATATGATATCATATATGATCTTTTAATATTTTTTGTTAATTATATTTTAGTATTATCATCGTTTCGGTTGTTAACTGATTCTTTTTCCTTTATATGCTCTGTTACATAAGTAATGTTTGTTATGGATAGGATGTAACTTATTCATATTCAGAATGATATTAAGTATATAAACATTAATTTTAATCATATAATGAAACTTCTTATTGAATGTATTTTGATGGGGAATTAATCTCATCGTGTTCGTGGAGACGGTAATCCATACGATGATAATAATGTATTGAATAATAGTTACACCACGACATGGAGACGATAAGTCGTACGTACACATATATGGTGACATTTCATTCAAAGGATGGATAGAATAATGAATATTGTTTTAACATATTTATAATAACATAAAATTATATATAATATACTGGATTTATTGTTTTATAATGGAAACAACAAAGAAAGAGGAAGTGGAAGAAGAATTGAACTTGAAAGAGGTGATGAAATATTTACCTCTTTTTAGGTTCTTCCTTTTGATTTGATCAAAAGGGATCCTTAGGATGGCTTTCTGACTAAAGGAATGACTCTAGGATGAAGGTAGGATAGTTGAGAGGTTATTTGGGTAGAGGTTGGCCAATAAAAATGGCCTTGACGGTGTCAATTAGAGAGAAGGGGGAGGGCCCTTTTATAAGAGGAGTGAGGGGCACCTTAGGAAAAGATAGAAATATTATTTTATAATAAAATAATTTTCGGTTTATAATGGATCAAAAATGAATAATTTAAAGGATAAGGTGAGGATGGGTCTAAAACCACTCAACCAATATATTTTAGACAGTTTTATGTCACTATATTAACATTATCTTTTAGCTTTAACTCTTAGTTAAATAGTTTGACATTTAACATGTCTCTTTTTTTTTATATTATATGGTTAATAAACATACTATAAACTTCCAATAGAACCTAAAGTGGTTCATTAATGATACACCTATCATTATATAAGCCTTTTGGCCAAACATTATATTTTTAGGAATGGAATGTCAATTAATAATATAATATTTGTTTTGAAAACTCTTTTATGTCAATTTTGACACTATTTGGTATTTTGTTTTTTCTAAATTTATAACAATATTATTACTTCGAATAAAATTTATCTAACCAACCCTAATATGTCATATTAACCTAAAAATTAGTGGGATTCATAAAAATTCTCAAATTACATTTATTTGGATATTTATAATATCAATTATTTTAATTTTTCATTAATACGGTAATTAATGCATCATCATTGTGCCATAAATAAATTTAATTATTTAATATCTAAAAAATATAAATAAAATACCATTATTTAGGAAATATTTTTATATTTTTAATGAATATTTATAGTCGAATTTATCTTATGTGTAACCTAATATTAAAAATGGTTTAGTTATTAACCTTTGAATTTAACACTTTTAACTCTTCTTTGAATTAAATAATAATAAATGTCCTAATCTAATCCAAGTGGACTTAGAGGATCTTATTTTATTCCTAAGGTTTTTTTGGTCGAATTACACTTTTCCCATATAATTAAGTCATGTGTTAGGGTAATAATAATATCATTTTTACCCTTAATTATCCTATTTACTTTCAATCGTGGTAATAAGAGTAACAAGTTACTATTCACCAAAAATTATTTTCATATTATTGAACCACATTTTACTTACTAATATCAACTGTGTCTCTCTGATTTTAGAAATTCAACTCACAGAAATGGTAAAATTATGTTTTATGTAAATTTGGAAATGCTCCTATGAGGTGGGTAAAAGACGGTAAAAAGTTCAATAAAATTTGTATATATATATAATTATTATAAAATGACTCCAATGAATTAAATTGAACTTATATAGGTATTATGTATCTATTTTAACCTAAAATAAATTTTAATAAAATAAATAAATATTTATATAAATATTTGTTTTTAACCAATAACTCAGTGTTTTTCACTATTCATCAAAAATTGAAAGTTTTCATAAAAATACCAAAATTTCACCCTAAGCTAATTTTGATATTCTGAATTCAAAAATTAAGTATATTTTACTAAATTCAAAACATATAAGTTTCATTTATAAATTTAAAATTAATTCTTGTTGTCAAAACCAAAAAACATGTTTTTAATAAATAATAACTAACAAAAGATTGATACTTGTTTATGTTAAATTTCAAAGTGAAATTATTTCCAATAAATAACATTGTATTAAGCGGTAAAAATATAATCTATTTATACTTCTAAACAATTAAAATCTATAATTTAACACTACAAATTATTTTGATTAAAAAAGTTGTTTTCAGTTAAAATATAGTATTTTTCACTATTCACTCAAATATGAAAGTTATCAGAAAACACCAAAAATTTATTGAATCTAAATTATTATTTCCTGAATCTAAATAAGAAGTTTAATTTGTCAAATTAAATATATAAACGTTTCAAATATTGGATTTAAAAAGGGTTCGCCATTAAAATGTAGTAAAATTTCATTTTTTTAAATACTTCCTTTATCAGAAATAAATGAATTGTTTTTTTCACTATGTCTAAGAAACTCATAATATGGATTCTAAAATTATAACGATTATTTAAAGTTCAAAATTTGGTTAATACTATTCATAACCTCTTTTGAACGGCTAATTTGGTAAGTCGTGGTGTGCTTGAACACGGTGTTGCGTGTAGTGCAAGTTATTAAATTACTTCGAAGAAATAACGTACTATGAAATCTTGGGGTGTTACATCACCAATGACTAATGAAATGCAATAAAACTAAATTTTAATTACCTTTAGGTTTTTGGATTTAACATCTTTCTTCTCAATATAGGGGATTTTAGGTAATTTTCTATCCAAAAGTTATGAATGAATATTTCTTGGTTACTCAACCTCTAGTAAATCATATAGGTTATTTAATTAAATAATAAAAACTAATGGATGATTTTGTATATGTAAATTTTGATAAAATATATCCTCATGAGCCAAAACATTTTTTAAAAACCATGAGGATGATCTTTCTAACATACACATCAATTCCATGACATATATTGGGGATAGTTCTATAATATTATAGTATAAATATAACCTAGTGTAGAGGAAAACTTTTAACAAGCCTAAGAAGTAGAAAACAAATTCCTAATTACTTTTATCCCTAATGTAATGGGGACTCATATAGGAAATCTTATATATTCTTTTGTAGGATGGCTAGATAGATGTACTAAAAATAGAGCTTCTCTTAAAACCCATGAAGAAAATCAAGAATTATTATCATATCCTAAACATAATAACATTACTAGATCAAAATATGATAAATTCATGGTAATATTTATGTATGAAGAGTTTAACCGATTAGAGAGAAATAAAGTCTAGGAGCTAGTCGAAAGACCTCAAGTTTTCTTGACCATTGGTACTAAATGGGTTTTTAGAAAAATAATTTGATGATTCTTGGATAGTGATTAGAAAAAATATATAAAAAAGTTGCATAAGGGTGTAGTCAAGAAGAATGCATCAACTATAAATAAATCATTTTACCAAGATCCTGAATTTAATCCATTATATTGTTTCTTTCTGATGTAGTATATTTTAACAATCATAAGGATTTTAAAACCCAATTTTTCTGAATCATGTTTTTTTACTTATAAAAATATTTTTTGTTTTAAAACATGATCCTAGAGATTTATATGTTAGGTTAATCTCATTTTTTATTTATAAAGGTTTCTCAAAAGGAATAAAAGACCCAAATCTATTTATTAAAATGATTTTCAAAGAAGTATTAGAAGTTTAAATCTATTTTGCTGATATTTTTTGAGACATCCAAAAACACTTTGTATACTAAATTTTAAAATTTTAATGGAAATGAGTTTTAAATTATATTAATGTGTGGGTAAAAATTCTTCATTGGGTTTCTAATTTTTCAAAATAAGGATGTAATCATTTTAAATCAATGACATTCCACTGAGGATCTTCTAAAATGTTTTGGTATGACTAGAACCAATGGTACTGATACTCCTCTGAGTATAATACATAAGTATAATCTTTATGAAACTGTGAAACTAGTTAATCATTCATTATATAGAAAAATTATGGGAAATTTACTAAACTTAAATACTAGATGAAAATATATTATGTTTAGTTTGTGTATATGTACACAATTTCATGAAAATACAAAATAATCGTAATTGAATACTGTAAAAAATTCCATAACACATAAAATTTAAAACAATGTAACATTATTCTATTAAAGTGGAAAATAATTTTACTTATTTATTTATATGTTGATTTTCGGGGCTATAAGTCTCACAGAAGAAGAACCTTTGAAGCATTATATTTTTGGGGATGTTTCTCCTTTCATGGAAGGAAATAGAACACTCTTTAATTATCTAGTATATAGGTTGAGTGAATATCTATATATAGTTTTTGTGAATATATTTTAATGATGAAATAAATCTTTAAAAGACTATGGATATCAATTTTTAAATTTTACTATAAATTGTGATAGTAAAATTGATACAAACATGTCAATGAATCATGTGTCTCAATTTAGGAAAACAATATTGATATAAGACACCACTTTATGAGACACCATTTACAAAATGTGTGATATTGATGTTGAATTAATTGGAATGGAACATATTATTACTATTATTTTAACTAATCCTTTGAATGTTGAGAGGATGAATTATAAAAGAAAAGATTTATTGAGGATCAGTTATTATTATATCTTATCTCTAGTATTTAATTATTAATCAGTATTTTTTTACTTTACGTGATTATCTTCTATGTGTAAATCTCTTTCTTAAGTATCCAAGATGTTTAATTCATATGGTTTGTTACATGACCATGAGTTTTTAGCCATGCTTCCAAATAATTAAATTGGACTAGTGGTTCATGTGGTTATTATACATACCATGATACATTACCCGCATTATCCATATAACTATCCTTATTCATTAATGACAAGGTCACTATAAATACCTTGATTTTAACATCATTATACTTATCATTCCTTGGTTACCCAAAAGACATGGGTTGTATTCCAACCCTGATAATTTTTTATTGAAAGTTTCATTATTGTAAAGAAAGATTTTATTTAAGTATATTATTGCTCTAATAAACAAATTATTGAATTAAAATTAAATTTTGAATATAAATTAACACACATATATAACCTAAAAACCCCTTCTTTTCTTCAAATCCCTAACTTCCCTCTCTACCAAAACCCACTTCATTGAATCTGTCTCTTGAACCCAAAAATTAAAAAATAAAATCATAGTGAAAGATATTGTATATGGGGAGGGATCTTGATGTCACAACATAGGGAAAATAACCTCCTACAAAGAAATCAAAAGAAGATCAAGATATGAAAAGTGTTTTAGTGAAGTCACACAACCCACATCTAATCAGTCAAACATTCTGTGCAGAAAAGGAAGTATATTCTCAATGGAATAGATCCAGTAAATTTCTAGTATGTATATCAATTAAAAAATGTTGTATTGAATGGTATAATAAATTTTGAACCATTTTATCCCTGTCTAGATAAATAATTTCATGCATATATAGAATTCATTCTTGGATATAAGAAAGATACAATTAGGAAAATATTGAATTGAGATGAATTTGGGTTTTCTTAAAATATTTGGGGAATGAGTTTAAATGATCCTCATAAGGAATATCATGAATAATATCAGAGTGAATATTTTATAAACCATTACAATTTAGAATTTTGTGATTCAATTGAATAATTTATGGGAATATTACTACATGAAAGACAAAAATAGTGGGACTTATTTGTGAATATATGCTATTGGTTAAATTTACCCAACACATCATCAGTCCTAGTAAAGGGACATTAGTATCATAAGGAACCATGATTTTTTCTATCTCTTCATATAGAATTATGTTTTTCATATAAGTATTTCTAGATATTTCATGATATATATTGTGGTTATATGTATTCCATATTTGTTATTTAATTCCCTAATTTATCCAATGTATATATGTGCCCTATTATCTTATAAGGGATCAGATCCATGGGGGGAATGAAGTTTCCTTAGTTGTTTTATGCCTTAACAAAAGGATTTGTTGGCATATGAGGTTAAATTAAAACCCATTGAAAAATGAATAGGTGGAGGACATGGAGAGGTTGTATAAAATTAATGATCATATCAAGTATCATGTTATTTCAAGGGATATAGTTGAAACAATACTAGATCTAGTTGTAATCTTTGTATATTACACTGATTATGATGTTGATTATATGGATTTTTAAGAAGAAGTTCTTAATGTGGCATATATTAGTGAGTAAGGTAGAGATTCATATGAGGATGGCTGGTATATCTCTAAGGTTGTGACATTTGGACCACCTAATTTTACTTTACCTCTTCCTTCTCATGAGAATGAGTTTCTATATTCGTATCTTGTTGATAAAAAAGTAAATATAAGTGGTTTTTATTATGAACTAATATAGTGTGACTCTAGTGAGTCTTATGAAAATGAGGAAATATATGAAAATTCATCCAATCCAAGCCCAAATATTGGAATCACTTATATACCCAGTTTACCTGATTCAACTTCTATAGAGGATAAGTCCACCTGATTAGTAGTAATTGGTCTATAATACTTTGAATATGATTACGATGATGATGACTATGGGGTCATACCACCTTAGGATGGTGTAAATACCATTTAAATGACTTAATGATATTTAGAATGATATTTGATATATGAGATTTATACTTGGGATCAACTTGGTGTCTCTTCTATTAGGCCATCATTAGATCAGGATCAAGAAGATTTATTTGGTCATACTCCTACCACATTTCATGAGGACCCCAAGTCTAAACATTTCATAGTACATTTAGGATCCCTCAAACAATAAGAATATGTTGTTGAATAAGGAGATGATGATAAATCATAAGTTTACACTTTGGTAAAAATTTCTCTACATATTGAGGATGATTCATATGGTTTGAATCTAAGTTATAATCCATATACTTTTATTCCTAGTTATTTTCCTTCATCACCCTTTGGGAAAAATTATTATTTGAAGGGGTTCAAATTAGTGTAAATTTAATTGTTGAAATAACTATTAATTAGTGTTATATATAATGAAATATACATTATATATAATGATATTACTTAAAAATTGAAGAATATTCACTAAAAAACACACCAAATCCATGTCAGGACCATATAGGTCTAGTGTATTTAAATACATGGAATCATAAACAAATGGTTCATAAGACATGCAATTTCTATCATACAAATAATTATAGAAAATCATTTTACATTAGTTAATTCTCTTTTTCAAGACCATTATAGCAGACAAAGTCCATTACTGAACCAGGTTCACATACCATTCTAGACATGTATTACTAAACCAAGATCATTTCCCATTACAGAAGTATCTATCTTGTGATATATAAATTTTTACCCAATGAATTTGAGGGAGATATAGGTCCCAACCATCTCAAAATTACGTAATTATTATGTGTTTTAGAAAAATATAAATCATTCATCATAGCATAACACATAGAAGAAAATGGTTTTCTTAAACATCATTCCATCCTAACATAATCCATATTTAACAAATAAATTTCATAAATAGAATTACATAATAAAAAAATAAAACCATAGGAATAATATGGATAGTAACATAACCCTATTAAATAATTTTATCTTATATGGAAAATAATTTTGATAAAACACTTGAAATTAATTCATGGGGAAAATATCATTTCGTCTATAAAAATATTTTATTTTCTCAAACTGACATGCAATTTTAAAAGAAACTAATTTCTTTGAAAATAAACCTTAAATATTGTAATTGAATATTTCATAAAATAAGTAATTGTGAAGTCTTAAAAATATATTCAATTTATAGAATTTATAATTAAAAATTATTTTCTTACTTTTTTCGGAAAGTCAAAAAGGACCTTGTATTGAAAACGACAAAATATTCCTTTCATATAGTTTCATAAAAATTCACCAATATGTAAAATTTAATTTAAAAAATTATAGAAGAATATTAAGAATATATTTTATAATACATATATATATGTAATGTGTTCATGTATGATAAATATACCCTAGTAAATACTTATATATAAACAACCTTGGATAAAAAAAGAGATTTCAAAATTATTACCTACCTTTGGTCGGATGTCATTTGTATGTAGACAAAACTCTTGTAAAATGATTTGAATAATATCATTGACTAATTAAATAATCATATAGATGTTTATTATCTCATATAAAATCATATGATAATTTTTCTGTTAATAACATTTCATTATTACTTATTATTTGGGGATAAACTAGTTCATTTTCTTATGTATTTTTTTCGAATAAGTTATAATTAATCTTCATAGGTTATAATTATATCATTTACAGAGTGATATTAATATAATATATATCATATTTATTAATTATATACTTTTATAAAATCTTTATTTAATGGAAATCATGTAGAATGAATCACATCGCATCGTTGAAACAGTGGGCCATACATACACACGAGCGAAGATAACATTCCTTTAATTATAAAATTGTATGAATTAGATGATATATATATTGTTACAAAATAAAACATATATTGTTATAATAATAATATATAGTTATTATTTTCATAATTATACCCATCTAAGAAAAGTTTCGATGAAAAACAAATTACACCACGGTGTAAAGATGGTAAGTCGTACGTACGCACACGTGGCGATATCGTTTTTTATAAGATGGATAGAAGGTATAATAAGGTTGTAAGATAACCATAATAATATATCAGAATATAATTTATACTAGATTTTTAATTTAATAATGGAATAAAAAATGTATTATTATTTAGTTGAAGAAATGATCTTGAGGGATTCAGTAAAAAAGATTACCTCTTCTTCAGCGATATCCCTCTAGATCTCCCCTTAAAGGCAGTGAATATAGTATTCTGAGATGGACAGAACCTCGATAATGTGATTATGAGTGTTTATAAGCTAAATGGTCTAGATATGGATGAAATTTAAGGTCAATGAGTTATAATTGAAGGAGGGAGGAGGTTCCCTTCTATTGATGGGGTTGCAGAACCTTTGGAATTTCCAAAAAAAATTAATTTAATATAAATTTAAAAAACATCCAAAAATTTAAAACATTATTTTTTATATGAAATGAGATATAGTTTTAATATCATAAATTAATAAATTTTAGGCATGTCGTTCTATCAATTTAGACCGTATCATTTTAATTAACATTTATTTATTCTATTAAATTTTTTACTAAGGTAACAAATATTTCAAAATTAAAAGAGAAAAATATTTACTTCTATGATGCTAATTAGAACATAAAAGAATAATTTAGAGAATTTTTAAACATTTGATAACTATTATATATTTTTTAAAACATAATACAAATTTTTATGTAAATTAATAATACATTATTTTGATTAACTATCAACAGTGTCAATTTTGATACTATATAATTATTGATTATTAAAAATATAAATATTACACGTTAACAAAGAAAAAATGTTTCATAATATTTATAAGAGGACAATGTCATATAAAAAAATTGTTGGATATATTAGTTATCCCAAATTATATTTATTTTAATATTTTAATTAGAATATATTTATTATATCCATTAATAAAATAATTGCATTATCAGTTTTCTATAATTATTTAACAATTTTATTAGATGAATACAAATTAAAAATAAAATAATAAGATGAATATAAATCCTCACTATTTTATAGGAATACTTATAGGTGTATCTAGATTCTTAAAAATCCACAATTAGTGATGTTATATCTATTAAAACATGAATATGACAACTTTAACGTCACTATAAATAAAATATTATAAGTGTCATAATATTTTCCATATGGATCCAAATGGTCACCAATGTGACCCTTCAATGAATACAATCAATATAAATTTTTCCAATAATATTTGGTAAATTTTTATTATGTTTTAATGGTTATTATCATTTTAATAAAAATTATATTATTGATTTCTCATTAATTAGGTACTTTATGCATCGTTAATATATAGGCTATTTAGTTAATTATTTATTTACTAAAATTTAAAAACAAATTTCCATGTTAGGAAAATATTAACTTTCAAATGAGTATATATATTCGAATATAAATTTTGTATAACCTTAAATTATAAATTATATAGCAAATAAAATTTGATTAAGGCATATTTAACGTTTCATTAAATTAAAAAATATAAATATCCTAATCTCATCTAAGTGGCCTCTAAAGAAAACAATTTGAATCCAATGATACTTTAGGTCAAAAAACACAAATCCAATGATATTAGGACAAGTGTTTAAAAAAATTTATAACATTAGTTTTACCCTTAATTACTCCATTTATCCTTTTATCGTATTAATAAAAATTAGCAAAGTATCTATTAATAATTCCAAAAAATAAAAGAAATATATTAAATTAATTTAGGGAAAATTATTTAAAATATGGAATCTATTATTAAAAATTTAAAACACAAAATTTTCATTCATTAATTTTAAATTAATCACAATACTAAAATGAAAAATGGGGTTTAAGAGTTAAAACAATGCCAAATATTGAAATTCTTTTAATGCATAATTCAATGTAAAATTAATTCTAACTAAAAAATTAAATAAACTAGAAAAAAATTTATCTATTTATACATTAAAACTATTAAATAATAATAATTAAAAATATAAATTATTTTGATAAAAAGTGATATTTTAAATTAAACATTAGTGTATTTTTAATGTTCATCAACGATTGAAACATATTAGAAAAATAGTCAAATTTTCATCCAAAAAAAATTATATCCCAATTAAAAATAAGAATTTCATATTGTCGTGAATATTTATTAATGTGTAGAAATTTTAATTTAAAAAAAATTCTTTAAAAAGCGTTAAAATTTCCCTTTGAAAAATACCGGATCTGTAAAAAAAATACAGTTTATTCATATCCTATGACTAAAATATCTATTGGATGAATATAAAAAATATTTTGTAAAATATATAACATATATATTTCACTAAATTCAATTAATAATTCAAATTAATTTGATTTAATAATACTACAAGACAAATATTTATATTATATTTAATTTATTTATATTTTTTATAAATAATTGGTAGCCAAATAATTCACCCAAAATTTTCATAAGTTAGTTATATTTATTCTTATTAATTTAACAGATAGGTTATAATGGTAATTTTATATAAATGGCATCTCTCAGTTTGTTTAAACAAACCATTGTGTGCAACACATGGTATTGAAAAATTAAAATTAATAAAAGAAAATATTTCATACAAAATCCAAGAGTTACATTCTTCCCCTATTAAACTGAATTTCAACCTCAAAATTTTTCACTCATATACAAAAAGACCAAGATACCTCTTCCTCTTCACATCAAAAAGTTCCAACATAGCTTCCTCGAATTAGTGGTTCTTCTACAAAACATTAACCAGGCGAGTGTTCTAATTTTGTATAACTTCTTCACTAAAATCCAGAATCTCTATAGATCATTCTTCATAAAAAATATATTTATCTATTGGTACAACTTCTAATTTTAGTACATGTGAAGGATAAGGAATGTACTTTACATGGAGAGATACATTTAACACATCATGAACTTAATATAGATTCAGTGGAGACTCCAATCTATAAGCTACCTTCCCAACATGATCCTGAATTAGAAAATGACCAATATACAGAGGTCTCCCATTTCCCTTCATTCAAAAAATCGTTACTATATTCCAGTGAGATAAACATAGAAACAACTTATCACCTACTTCAAACTCTATGACTTTTCTTAAATTTTCAGGATAACTATTTTTTCAAGTCTAAGAGGATCTTATATTTTCATGAAGATATTTGGTTGTCTCTAACATTTCATCAATAATTTATGCTCTTAATATATTTCTTTATTTAACTTAATCCCAGAACGTTGGTGTTATGTAATTACTCCATAGAGGTCTTCAAAAAGTGCCATCTGAATACCGGGGTGAAATTTATTACTATAAGAAAATTCTACCAAAGGATGGGGTTAATCCCAACCACCTTTGAAATCCATAGAGAAATCTCTAAAAATTTCTTCTAGGTTTAATTTCCCTCTCAGGAAGACCATGTATCTGGGGATGATAAGTTTTGATAAAACATAACTCTCTATCCAAATCCTGCTGAAGACTTCACCCAAACATCGAGGTAAATATCGTATCTGGATCAGATATAATTGAAAGTGGTAATCCATGAAATCCTACCACGTTTATTATATATATCCTGGAAAACTGATCAAGATAGAAATCATACTTAATTGAAATGAGGTGTGATGAATTCATAAGGCACTCAACTATAACCTATATAGAATTATGTCCTTTATATTTTTTGGTATGTATGAAGACAAATTCCCTAGTTATTTTTCCCATTTATATTCTGTTATGGGTAATGGTTGTAACATCCCCTTGGATTTCTGTCTCTTAGCATTAACCTTCTAACAAACCAAAAATCGAGTTACATATTTAGAAACATCTATTTTCATTCCATCCAACCAAAAATAATCTTTCAGTACCTTGTACATATTTTTGATTTGATGATAATTAGTGAATTAAGAACTATGAGACTCATCCAATAGATCCTTTTTAATTTAGGTATAGGAGGAATACAAAAATGGTTCTTGAAACTTATTATTCCATAAAAATAAATTTGAATTATGAGACATTTCTCACCTAATTTCATAGCTTAACATCTTCCTTATGTGCCTCCTTAATCTTCACTTGTATTGATGGTTGAAAATTCATTTGAAAAAGATAGGATTTCTACTCTTCTGTTAAAATTTCATGATCCATAATTTATAAATCCATAAATATTAGATCTTTTGTGATCCCTATCATGGATAGTAAATCTTAGTCCTCTTGACTCAAATCATCTTCCACCTTGTTGACATTCCTAGGTTGGAAATGTATCGAGAAGTCATATTCTTTAATCAACTCCAACCATATTCTTTCTTACATATTCATATCATTTTGTCAAAAAAATATACTTTAAATGATTATGATCAATATAAATATCACCCCCTTCAACATAATGATAAAACCTCCTTATATTTAATTCCATGATTATTGTGGCTAACTCCAAATCATGAGTTGGGTAATTTTTCTTATGGATTTATAATTGTCACGAGGCATAACCTATCACCATATCATTTTTCAAGAGAATGCATCATATACCCCTCTTCGATGAATCATTGTAGATCACAAACCTTTCTCCAATACGAGAATGTTTGATCATAGATTCACTGGATAACCTTCTTTTTATATGTTTGAAATTCTCTTCACATTCTTTTGTTGACACGAATATAACTCATTTACGAGTCAACTTGGTGAGTGGATTACATTTTAATTAAAAATATTTCACAAAAAAATAAATAATAGCTCTCCAGACCAAGGAATTATTAGATCTAAACTACCATTATTGGTCTAGGCCGACATTCAATAACATTGATTTTTTCCCAATCAACAAATATCCCCTATCATAAAGTTCTGTAAACAAAAAATGAATCATTTTGAATTTAAAATTCACAAATATTGTATTCTTCATAATCTTCTCCCTTTTCAGGGCCTTAAGTATAATTATTAAGTGATATCCATGCTCTCCCTTACTCTTAGAATATAAAAGAATAGAATCTAAAAATATAACCACAAACTAATAAAGATGGTACATGATAATAGTAGGAAAATTAGTTAGAGAAAAATTCATCACTATAAATCCATAGTGTCTATAACTTGAATGGAATATTGTCTTTGGTATAACCTCCTTCTTAACCCTTAATTGATGATAGCCTGAATGAAGATCAATATTGGAAATATTTTGATCTCCACATAGTTGTTTGAATAACTCATCAATGTGGGGAAAAAGGATATTGGTTCTTGATAGAGATCTTGTTAAGATCTCAGTAATCAATGGATAGACTCATTGATCCAACATTCACATTAACAAATAGAATAGGTCCACCCCAAGGTGATGTAATAGGGCCTATTAATCCCTTGTCAAGATTCTCTTGGAGTGGCTTCTTCAATTAATACAAATCCATTGGGTCCAATATATACGGTTTATTTGAAATAGGAATAGTTCCCGGTATGAGTTCAATTGAAGACTCAACTTAAAAACCTGTGGAAGACCTAGAAATTATTCTTGAAAGACATAAAAAACAAACGTAAAACTAGTGTAATCTTAATTTTCAGTTTCTCCCCAACCATTTGAGATATATGACCTTTTTTATAGGAACCAAGACCCATAAGATGCAATAAATATCCACTGAAATGTCATATTCATCCTTTCATTGATATATAATCATAGATTGATTAAGAATATGAAATGTGGCTTCCATTCCTTGTAAACTGATAAGATCTTCATTTATATATATCCAATCCCTGCCAAGAAACACAACAAATTACATGAAATTAAGGATCAAAATATTTATAGGAAACACTTTCCCAGAATATTCAACTAGAGAAGAATTATAAACTTTTTTTGTGATCATTTTTCCATTAAGACTTGTCACAGCAAACTCAATGTCTAATTGTTGAAGTAATACTACAATACCCTTAGAAAAATCCTTAAAAATAAAAGAGCAGGATGATCTAGAATCAAATAAAACATTTTTTACTTTATAGTGGATGGTAAGTGTACCTTTCACCACATCATTATCAAGCTCTACATCATCGATAGTGATCACATGTGACCTTCCTTTTCCTTTGGCCTTATGTTTTTTGGACTCCGATCATTATCGATAACCCTTGAATTAAGAAATTGGCTAGAATAATTACATATTTCCTTGTTCTTGTAGCATTGAAGTGTAGGAGGTGAATTACTAGTATCCATTTCATTATTCGCATCATTAGAAATATTTTTCCCATCACTTTAGCATTCAAATATTGTGTGACATTTTCTCCCATGAATAAAAATTTTTCTAGTTCCTTTAAGACATTTTAATTAATGTTTCATTCCATGTTATAAGAATAAGAGAAAACTCATCTTCTTTTTTGGTTGGTTATTAGAGTTTCCCTTGAATTCTATTATCTTCTTATCAAACCCATAGGACGGTTGGGTTAATCTAATCTCCATATCAAATGTGAGAGAAAATTTAATGATTTCCTTATATATATTGATTTCCCTTATGTATAATTTCGTTCATAGACTTTTTTTAATCCATTAAATAATCGATCAATTCAACTCTCAGTTTGGATAATAATTCTATAAATGTACCTTGAAAGTCTTGTAAAATTTTCTTTGTATGTACCAACAGATTCATCCTTCTTTTCCTTGAGTTCAAATAACTCCTTATCCATCATTTTTATAAGAATATGAGGAATATAATTATTGAGAAATACATTCTTGGACACTTACCATTCCATGGATTCAATTTCATCTATTTAGCACGTATTATTGATAAGATTC
Source organism: Viscum album (assembly GCA_963277665.1). Lineage (NCBI taxonomy): Eukaryota > Viridiplantae > Streptophyta > Magnoliopsida > Santalales > Viscaceae > Viscum > Viscum album. Next base: position 1,463,654,023 of record OY728135.1, on the reverse strand, counting down.
TATCACTGATCAACATCACCTTCCAAATGATAGACAAGCAAGAAGACATTATCATGTTTATAACATTTTATAACTAAAGATAACCTTAATGTGTTACTAATCCATTTTTTAGACATTAGTGTATCAAAAGTCCTACTAAAATAATGTGGATGTTTCATCATGATAGACTCAACAGAATGTTGTTCCCTCATTTTTTAATTTGGTAGTTAAGCATGATTTATAGACTGAGAATATTTTGTGAAAATGGAAAAAATATTTTTCATTCCATCCCCGATAAAATCCAGTGGTTAAGGAGAAAAATCATTACATTTCCCATTGCATTCATCATTAACACAGTTCCTCCAAATTCCAACCATTGAATAAAACCAATAAGTATAGTATTATCAACCCTAATCATAATGGGAAACTGCATAATCAATAATAAAATTTTAATTTTAATCCCATTAGGTTTTATCCTGGGTTATTCATGATCATTTCTAAAATATTGGGATCGTAACCTATAGTTCAATATGTCCTAATAGTTTTTATGAGTGTTTTATCTTCCACATTTTAAAAAGCTAACTATACATTTTCTCTAATACCAAAAATAATGACCCATAATTTACATAAAAAGATATTATATAAAATTAAAATAATACTGATTATCAAGCATACAAAACTATGCCACAATCATATAAGTTTAGTGTTTCTAAAAACATATAAACATAGACAACTGGTTCATTAGACGTCTACACTGCCTCCGGTTTATTCCTTCATATGGTGAAACCTTTTTGATATATGTTAATAAAACAATTATTCACAACCTGTGGAAAAGAAAAATAACAAAGGATGAGATCAAATTATTAATAGTTTTTAAAAGGGAGATATCATTCATATCATAATAATAACACATAAGACTATAACATTTTAAAATATTATCCTGTATATGAATGATAAGGATATCATGTCATGGGATAAATCGTCAATGTTTATAAATAGTCAATGAACATATTCTATAAAGTCATAATATAAGATTGGTGATTTTTGGCATACACATAATCATAGAAAATAATTTAATATTAATCAAGGCTCATTTCGAATACCACCATAGAAAAAAATGTCCATTACTGAACTGGGATTACATCCCCTTCCAACCCTGTATTTCTGAACCGAGACTATTTCCCATACCTACCATTTATATCTCTTGAGATATTAATCGTTACCCAATGAATTGGAAAGATATATAGGTCCAATCCATCTCATAACAAAATCATTCTTATGTGGTCCATAAAAACATAAATCATTCCTCATAGGATAACCCAAGGAATGAACCGGGTTACTTAATCATAATTTCATCATAACATAATCCATATAAAAAATGTATTTCATAACTTTCATTTCAACATAAACATTATCAAACCATAGGAATAATAGGGATATTAATATAAAAATATTAAATAATGTTATCTTAGATGGATAATAATTTTGATAAAACATTCAAAATTAATTCTTTAGGAAAATATATTTTCTTCTTCAAAAATTAATTATTTTCTAAAAATGCCACACATTTTTAAAAGAAAACAATTTCGTTGAAAATAAACATGAAATATTATAATGAAATATTTTTCAAAATAAGGAATTATGAAAGTTTTAAAATCCATCCATGTTTTATATTGTAAAATAAAATATTCTTCTAATACTTTGGTCAAAAATTCAAAAAGAACCTCATATCAAAGATGAAGAAAGATTCATTTCATACCATCTTGTTAAAATTACCCAATGGGAAAACTGACATTAAAAAATAGTAGAAAAATATTAATAATATTTTATAATACATATATATATATATATAATATTGACATGGATGATAAACATACCCTAGTAAATACTTATGTATAAACTATCTCAAAAAAATTAGATTTAAAATTTACCCCTTACCTTTGGTCTGATATCCTTTTTATATATCAAAAACTTATATGTAATGATTTAAATAATTTAAATGATTTAATAAAAAATCATAGTAATTTTTATGATAACTTATATGATCATATTATCTTCATTTTGATAATTAAATCTCATTATTACTCATTAATTATTTATACATGGCTTCATTTTCTTATGCATATTTTATGGTATAAGTTTTTATTCATCATTAGAGGTTATAGTTATAATATTTTAAAAATGATATTAATATAATATATATCATATTTATTCATTCTATAAATTTTATTAATCATTTTTGAAGTATATCTTGTAGAATGAATCACATCGAATCGTGGATGCGGTATGTTGTACGTATGCACGAGCGATAATATCATTCCATTAATTATGAAATAGTATGAAAGTGGATGGAATATATATTATTCTAGATCAAAATATATATTTTTTTATAATCTTATATAGTTATTATTTCCATCATCATACCCTTTCAATTAAACTGGTGGGGAAAACAGATTAAACCACGGTGTGGAGAAGGTAAGCGGTAAGTACGCATGCGTGGTGATTTCGTTTTTTTAGGATAGATAGAAGGTGGAATAAGGTTTTTAAATAACCATAATAAAAACTTAGTATATAGGTGATTCTTTTTTTATTACTTAATAATGGAAACAATAATGGAAGAGGAAGTAGAAGAAGAAATTATCTTGAGAGAGTCGATAAAAGGGAATACCTCTTCTCTAGTGGGCTCCCACTAGATCTCCTCTTAAAGAAAATAAAGTTGGTCTTTTGAGATAAAAAATTCCTCTACAATCTGACTAGGGATGTTGATCCGTGAAATGGTCAAGGGATGGATGAAATTTAAGGATCAATGAGTTATGAATAATTGAGGGAGGTGATGCCCTTTATAGCTGAGGTTGGTGGAACCTTTATAATTTCCAAAAATATTAATTTATAATAAAGTAAAACCACATCCAAAAACCATCAAAAAAAATTTGTTTCAATGATTATATGATATAAGGTTTTAATCACACTATCAAATAAATTTCAGAAATTATTTCCTATAAATATCGACTATATCATTTTAATTAACACTTAGTTATTCTATTTAATTAGTTAATGCGGTAACAAATATTTCAATATTCAAAGTGAGAAATGTGTATTTATTTGATGTCAATTAGAAAAAATAATAATAATTTATAACATTTTAAACCTTTGATAATTATTCTGTATCATTTTAAAAAACTTTATGATATTTAAATAATTTAATAATACATAATTTTGATAAATAATCAATAGTGTCTATTTTGATACTATAAAATTAATTGAATATTAAAAATATTAAGATAACTAGTTAACTTCATTAAAAATATTTTATTATATTTATAAGACGTCAAGGTATTATATAAAACTCTTTTGACATATTAATTATCCAAAAATATATTTATTATTATATTTATAATATCATTTATGTTTTATCACCATTAATAAAAAAATTACAACCTAAGTTCTATGTAATTATTTAACATATTTATTTTATGAATAAAAGTTTAAAATAAAATACTATAAAGAAGATATATCATTTATCTTTCATAATAATAATTATAGTGAAACATATATTCTGAAAAATACAACATTAAAAATATTATATTTATTAAACCATGAATACGACAACTTTAACACCACTTTAAATAAAATATTATAAATGTCATAATCATTTCTATATGGATCCAAATGGTCAATGACTAGATGCATGGGTAAATATGGTCGATATATACTCTAACAATAATATTTTTTCAAATGTTCTTGTATTTTAATGGTTATTATCATTTTAATAAAAATTATTTAGTTTATTTCTCATCAATTAAATAATTTCTGCTTCATTAAAGTATAATATATTAAGGTAATTATTTACTTTCTAAAAATTACAAAGAACCTTCCCGGATAAATAAATATTTATTATATTTAAAATTAATATTTATAGTAGAATTTAACTTCTACACACCCTTATATTAAAAATGATATAGTTTATAAATTTTGAGTAAGACATATTTGAATTTTCATTAAAAAAATAAATTAAATGTACATATGTCATCAATGTGGATTACAAAGTATACCATTTTGACCTAAGGATGATTTATATTGAAATACACTTATCCAGGGATATTTTTTCAATTGTTATTGTAATTTTATAACATTATATTTACCCTTAATTACTCAATTTACCAATTTACCATATTAATCAAAAATACAGAAGTTACTATTCATAATGCAAAAAAAAAGCTATTTACATAATTTGGAACTAATAATACAAAATATGGAATATAATTTCAAAATTTTAAAACAAAAAATGTCTATTAATTAATTTAAAATTAATCTTACTTCCAAAATGAGAAAATAGGTTTTTAAGTGTCAAAACATTATAAAAGATTGAAATGTTTTTTTATCTGAATACAATTTAAAATTTATACCAATGAACAAAATTATATCAAATGATAAAAAAATCAATGTTTACTTCATAAACACTCAATAATATAATTTAACCATATAAATTATTTCAATGAAAATAAATCAATTAAAATTTAGTATATTTTTTCTATTATTCATAACTTTAAAATTATCAGAAAAATATCACAAATTTGTCCTAATTCATTTTTTATGAACTGAATTAAAATAATAAGTTCATTTTTTTATATAAAAATTATTTATTTGTAAAAAAATTTATTTAAAAAATATTTTCTATTAAAATGATATAAAATTACCCTTTTGAAAAATATAGGTTTTGATACAAAAAATATGGTTTTTTATTATCCTATGAATAAAATATCTATTAGATGAATTTAAAAAATATTTTTTTCAAATATATAAAATATATATTTACTTAATTTCATTTAATAATTTTTTTTTAAATTAACTTTCTAATAAAAAAAGAATAAAAATTTGTTTTACATTTATTTGTTTTATATTTTTTATAAATATTTGGTATCCAAATAATTCACCCTACATTTTCATAAGTAAGTTATTTTAATTTCTTGCAAACTTAATGGCTAGGTTATAATGTCCATTTTATACCAATGATATATCATAGTTTATTTAAACCCATGATTGTGTGAAATGCATGATATTTAATAATTAAAATTATTTAAAGAATATATTTCATAAACACATTCAACTATTATATTATAAATTCCAAGGTGATATCCAAATATGAATAGATAACTAGGTTAGTAACTTTTATAATTTCTCATCTTAAAACAATATTCCATCTCTAAATAAATCATTTATAGAATGTTATTGAGTGCTTAAGAGCACATGTGAGTGATTTTCAAGAAGATATTTCAGACATGATGTTTCATTTGGACCAAAGATTCTTGAATACATCATTTCAGTATTTTACATCATTTGTTCCTCTATCTTCTACAATGTATTTTCCAACTCATCTTTCAACAATTTTGAATGAGGCTAGCATTAGATAACTCATAAGGGATATGTTAAAATTTATATTTTAATATTTTCATAAAACATGTGAAGTGGTATTTTATTTTTTTCAAACCCACAATTCTATGACTTTAGATATACTCAGATTTTATATCAAACAGGTTAGTAGAGGTAGATATACTCTCAAAAGATCCATTGTCTCCTATTTTTTCATAATCTTAACCATGTCACACTTGAATACTATGTTCGGATACCTAGATAATGATATTAGGATGCCTCCCCTAACCCAATCATTCAGGACTCTTGTTTAAAAGGTTAATGCTCTAACTCCTTAAGAATCCTTGATAGAAAAAAAGGGGATTACTTTAAGATAATGATTTATAGATCAGATACGGTAAATAATTTTACCAATTTTATATAATATTACATGTACACTTCCAGCACTACCATCCTAGATCCTCCTCCCTTACCCATTACTTACATATCTCTATATACTTCATCCACTACTATTAATGCTTTTGTATTGACTTCTACACAAGTATTTTGGGACCTTTAACAATTTTCAAGATTTGTGGTAATCCAAGATCCTGATTCTATCTCTATATCATATCATATACAACCTATCTCTGAATTTACCACAAAAGAAAAAAATATCACATACTACAAACTAATATCATGGATGTCAATGGTTCTAATTTTGATTACAATTTCTAATTGGTACACCATTTGTAATATTTTTTTACTCCTTTCAATCTCAATGTATTTTTTTGGTGTTAATATTTTTCATATTATCTACTTATTTTAAGTATCTCCATTTTATTTTTTGTATATTTTTATTTGTATTAAATTTTTTATAATCCCAAAATTGGTTGAATGACTATTAATAATAAAATGTATGAACTTTGGGAAAACCTAATTTATTCAATAGATTTCAATTTATATTTCATAGTTTTTTATCATCATAAAAGGTGATATTGTTTGAAAATTCTAGCACCTAGTTATTTTAATGATCATATATCAAGTTTAGTATGTTATTTATGAATTCCACGTTTTGTGATAGTAAAAACATTTATTGGGAAAATTTGGGAAATTGGATATGTCATGAAGTGATTGTAAAGGTCAAGTGACCATATAGATGTGACCACACATAGAATTCCTAGAGATCCCTTGTAGAATCAAGATATTATAAATCAAATGATATAAATTATTCAATGTCTGATAGTGACTATAATAATAAATTAAAGTGACATCATGTGTACTAAACTGACTTCTTGTCAAAGATCAAGTGACTGAAAATAGTATTCAACCTTCCTTATGAAGTACTATGTTACTATGTGACATGTGAGTATAATTTTCCTAAGTCTTCAATTTTCCATGTGTGTGTGATGTACAGACCACAATATGAGTGGTGGTTATAATAATAAAAGAAGCTACCATAAAAATATACATTGACTGTAGTAAGAAAAGAAGATACCATAATATATGAAGTTATCACATGAATAAAAAAAGTGACCAAATATTTAAAACAAGTGACTTCATGATATACCATGTGATTGTAATAAAAAATTGAAGTGACCATTCCTATTAACCATACAATGTGACCATAAAAAGTAACAATTCCAACATACCTTGAGCCAAAGTAACTATTCCTAATTTAAGACAAGTGATTGTGTCTTTCATAAGTAGTGTGATAAATTAAAAATATCTAATAGGTATATTTTGGATCATTTACTCAAAAGATATCTCATTTAGGATTCCATGTTATAAAGATAACTATGAGGATTAAATTATTAATATCTTCTTATGGTTAGTTTAGAGAAGATATCTCTTTGAAAAGTATTCCAATATTGGAAACAATGAGATATTTGATGCAATATATATGTGTGATCCCTAAGGGAGTCAAACAAACTATGAAACATTCCACAACCCTCTATTTTCCTAAACTCATAGGGGAAACATTGTTGTATATTTTCAAAGATAGATTTAGAATACAATTGATCAACCGAAGATTATAAAATTGATCCACAACCAAACATCTCAATTTTTATCCTTTGTTCTATATATTTCATCATACATTATTAATTATGATTATGATACATTATTTATTCTCTATCATAGGATATGCTTTTATATTGAAGAGTTTTAGAAACTATCTTCTAATTATTTTTCATCTATTAACCCAGGTAGAATTGTAGAAGTGTTTTTGTGTATTATGTACTACCAATGGTCCATTTTTTTATGTAAAACCCAATATAGTATGATGATCATTTTTTTATTTAATAAAATACTTCATAATGGGTAATTTATAAGTGGAGAAGACTAGTTTTAGGATTGATATTGATCATCTTTTTTTATTACACTATGTGTTTTCAAATTTTTCTCTCTATTTCTAAAACTAATTTGTCTTTGTTTTCAAAACTATAACAAAACATTACACTTCTATTTTTCATTAATAAGTGTTTTATATGTGGTGTTTGATATGATTAATTTTTTTTGAATGTTAAATATGTTGTAAAACATTTTTTAGCTAATTTCTAAACAAAATATTGAGAATACATTTTAATGACAAAATTATATTGTTCTACTATTTTAGTTAACGAGGATGATTATATATATTATGGGATTTTTATTTTAAATCATTTTAAATTGAAATTTTAAATTTGAAATTAAATTCCCCCCCACAATTGAGTTTACACTCTTACCAAAATTAATGTCAATAGACCATTACAAAAATGCATAGACAATAATATCTGAGGACACCTAAGAACCTATAATTCCTACTAGATGTTATATTCTCATAATATCATAGCTTGGAGATTATCAAGTATGAAATTCATGAGATGAAGTATCATATTATTATGAGTACTCAAAAATAAAATTCTACATTCTACATTCCCTATCATATAATTTTTTCTTACTTTAGAACATAGTTTTGGAATATCATCATAGAAAGTTGAGTTTCTCATTATAAAAGGGAACTACTATAACCTATTTAACGTGATAGATACTCTAGGAAATTATTTAATTATATTATTTCATATAAATGAATAGTTTATAAAACTATGTTTTTTTAATATTTACTTATTTAAATATCTATGTCATCTAATTTACAAACTGTTAGTTCAATAACACAAACTCCAATAATTCAGGTACTACATTCCCTTACTTTCATAGCTTTTAGTAACCCACTTTTGGGTGATATATTCAAGAACACTCAATCACAAGCTAAAAATAATAAATAAAAATGATGGTGATCTACATAATATTTATACTAAATTTTATCCATCACTAAATTCTATTGAATTATCTAGATCTTCATAATTTTTTTATTAATGAAACTATCTCTAAACCTCATAGTATCATCCTCATTTTAAAAGTGGGGTGAATTAGAGGTTCAACAAAATAAATCATAAAAATTTTACATCTTGAGTAATGATTTATGACTATTATTAAATAAAAACTCAACAAGACACTAATTAATGTCCCAAAAACCTATAAATTCCAAGATAAGGAAACATTTCACATCTTATAGAATTTTAATTTCCTATTCTATTTTCCAATTTATCTAATGATGATAGGTCCTGCTCAATGTTACCTAAAATCATAACACCACCTCAAGGCCCTTCAAAAACAGAGATGTAGAATGAGGATCTTTATCTGAGATATTGTTCATTAGATCCCCATAAAACCTTATGATTTAATTCACATAAAACAAATTATAGTACACTACTTAGGTTTTATTATGAATCATGATGAAATGAGATGAGTTGGTTAAGTGGTATATCACCAACATATGGAATTCTTACCTCATGGGTTCTATGGTAAACCAATATTGTAATATTTTTATATCTTATTCCATTTCTATTTTCCCATTATGAGATTTTTTAGAAAAAACAGTTCTTCCAGTAATCAACATTAAAAAGTTTACAAGCTTAGAATCGAGATATGAAGATGGCCAGATATCATTTCATACTAGGCCACCAAATCCATTACATCATCTAACAAAACACCTTTGTATGGTCATGGTGGATATTCTAGAAAGATTGGTTATAATATTATAAAATTTACTTTCACCTAGTTTATTGAATGGCGTACCAGTTCTTGAAGAAAAGAATATATTTCAGGGAGTGATTTCATTCAATGATGATCTCCACACTATATAAAGAATCACTAATATTCTAGAACTCATTAACATACTACTCCTCCTTGATGATCCCCTCAAGAATAGTGGACATAAAATATACACATTTGATAAAATTAATAGAATCAACCACCCTAACATCTATATTTATTTGTGAAAATATTCCCATCATGTTCTATTTCTCCTTTTCATCTGTCATAGCATGACAAGGAAACTTCATGATAAGATCATTAAAACCCACATTACCCTTTTCTGGAGAATAGGAATTGTTAATGTAGAATTATTTTAGGTGCTACACCGATCATATATATTTAATATTAAAATATTTCTGATATAATATGTTCCCAAATCTCTTAGGGTAAGAGTAAAAAATGAAATTTTCCTCAAAAAGTTTTTTCACCCACTCATTGAGGGATAAAAAACTACATCTTATAAATCATGATTGGGATAGTTATTCTCATTAGTTCAAATATAAAATGGGGTATAATAAATCATATGATCTCATTACATAAGGATGCATCCCACACCTAAACTCCATGAATAACAATATTACACATAGCCTTGTTTTTTCACCCATATAATCAAAATATGTAATGACGTTAAACACAACTTTTGTTCATCCAAATATGTTAGCCATTTTGATTTGAATAAGAACTTCACCCATTTTCGAGTGAGTACATTCAATGATGAAACAGATTTAGAGAAATATTTGATGATCCCTTAATAATATCCAACCATACCCATGAATCATTGATTCTTAAATATATTATGTAGTTCTTACCAAGACATGTTAGTCATCATCTTATTTGAATCAACTAAAATAAAATTTCCTGATATCACATGTCCCAACAAAATAACATCTCAAATACAAAATTGAGATTTTCTTAATATTTCATATAAGAAATAATACATTATAATTATCAAAAAAATTATTAGGTGATAGATATGTTCATCTCTATTCATTGATAATTCTAGAATATAATCCATGAATATTATGAAAAAATAATCAAGATACTGGTGGAAATTTTGGTTCATCAATTCTATAAAGATAACAGAACCATTAATCATTCCTAATGAAATTAAAAGGTACTAAAAATGAACAATACTTTTCTTTAAGGTTTTATTTATAATAAATGAATATTTTATTATAATTTTTTGGTAATCATATCGAAGATCAATTTTTTTTTAAAAAATATACCCCTATCAATTAATCAAACAAATCATCAACAATGATAAAAGGGTATTTTTTTATCATTAACCTATTGATCATTTAATAATCAAAACATAAGAAATGATTTGTATCAAACTACTTATAAAAGAGCATAGGTACCACATTGGGTGAAATTCTTAGGTGACATTTTGTTTTTTTTTTTACAATTAGGACAACTCTAATATCGAGTTTCCTAGATTCCCGTATCTTGAAATTACATTCAAGGATGAGTACATGATTCAGAGATTCATTAACACCATTATGAACATTATCTATTATGATACTTTCATCCTTATATATGTTAACGTTAATACATCAAAATTTATTTTTTTAGAGTCTGCATTATGGTTTTTTTCTGGGTAAGAGTGTAGATGGGTGTCACTTTTCCATTGAATGTTGATTAATGGGGTGAGGTTATATGGACAATAGAGATACCTAAAAATAAAAATCTTAGTTTTGAGAATAAGGAAATGAGTTTTATTCATGGGTGATAACATCCAATGCATGGGAATTAGTATGTATTCTAGATGTTCGTGTTGTAGGGAAGACATTGTGGAGAAACTAGATCACTTGATCATTGAAATAGACTGGTCTCATTCAATATGGAGGTCCTTTATAGATTTCACAAGATTATCATCAGTAAATTTAATGGAAATCAATTTACATGAGTGATGGTTCAACAGTATGGGTGTTTTTGGTCTGTAAAATAAGGCTAGAATCATGGCTTTATTAGCAGATTTCTAGTATATTTGTAATGAAAGGAACTCAACTCGCATTGAAGGGATTATCAACCAAGGAAATTCTCTAGTTATTTAAAACAATAACATATTGGTTGAAATGATCATGATCTTAGAGAATTAGTAGGACTCTTGCACTCTAGATCACTCCATACATGTATTTCTTCCAACCACTCCACCATCAGAGTCATCCAAGGGTATTGGGTATGATGGTATACCCACCCCTAAGGTCGCAAAATGAACATTGATAGCTCATGCAATTTGGGGGATATATGTGGAGGAGGTGTTGTTTTTGACTCCAGGGGATCTATAATATTTTCATTTAATGTGTACTTTGGATATAGTCGCTCACTTTAGGTGAAATCGATGGATTTTATCATTAGTCTCTAGATTTTTAAAAAAAAGTACAATCCTAGTGGTGGTGTAAACTAGTTCGATAATTCTATATGAGTCTCTAAAATGAGTAAAAATATCTCCTTTATCAGTCACTTGTATAACTCTATGGTGCAAGGAACTCATTAAAATCCTGAATAATTTCCTCCATACTTTGTGGGAGGTTAACAAGACTATGTACTATTATTATTCCATAGATATCCAAGGATTAGGCATTACCTTCTTCTAATGTATGTACTCCTTTACTCCTAAGGGGGTTAATCTTGAAAGGGTGGACTCTAATGAGTTGCACTATTTCAGTCCTCCCTAACTCTTGGGCCTTAGTGATCTTGATTGGGTTTTCTCACTGATTTTATAACATTAATAAAATGATAGAGAGGATGATGATGATGATATTGGTTGATTTCCAAAAATTTATTCAATCTAGAACTTCAATTCCCTCTCCATAGGAAAACTAAAAACCTCATCCTGGAACACCTCATGGAATTCTTTCACTATTGTTGAAAAAATACCACTAAAGTATTATTATCTTAGTTAAACTACAAAAAATGTTTAAAACATACCAACCTCAAGAAGAGTGGGTCCCAACTTAGGATACCTTAGGTCCCATTCCACATGAAACATAAGAGAGTTACCATAAGGGAATTTAAAAGACACCCATATATGATAAAAATAATTTTAACATTATTGAGAAATTAACAGTTCAATATTGATAATAACATTTTATATGCTCAAATAAAGGACCAAAAAATCCCAAACCATCTCAACATCACACATTAATAAAGATAATGAGGGGCATAAAAACCACTAATCCTATCCTAATGGTTTTTTTCCAAATCCATATTGAATTTTATGTATTCTTTTAAAAGTATTAAAAGATCCTAGACATGTGTATAAAAAAATAGTGAGAAGCACATATATAAAATAAAGAAAAAAAACTAAATTTTATGTAATATAAAGGGTTCCTTTCACAATAGTATGGCGTGCATTAACATTAATTGATGAATATTCTACTACATGTACCAACATCATTATAGAGGCATGTCACTGGAAACCTATTTTCTAGGATGCATATGACTACACCACATATCCTCTAGTTCTTCATGATATTATGATAGATAATAGGGAAGAATGATCCAATCAATACCTCTATAAGTTACCAAGGTATCTACACTAGTTTAAAATTATTGGATGAACTGAGAAAAATATCTTTGTGTGCCCAATCTTGACACACTATAAATAATTCAACCCATTAACTGTATTTGATGTTATAAAATAATATATATGTGAACTACCTTCATTTTTTCCTATGAAAAACATAATATATATTCTATTCCCCTTAAAAGAACCAATTAAACTACCACCAGAGTTATGAGGAACATTGTTCAACCCAAACTGGCCTTTTAGGGAAATATCTACCACCAACACCATATCCACCAACTCTCCATCAGTAGAAAATATTAGGATGATGACTAGAAACATAATATAGGTTTGAATTCCTATATCAATACTCTAAGAATCGCCATTTTACTTGACATAACCTGAGGTGAAAACAAGGTGATATTAGATAATTAGTTATCATAATCCATCACTATCTGATTCCCTTATTCAATTTTGAGGAATTACATGGACTTTTCTAATATTATAAACTCAGTGTAGAATTTATTAATGAATAATCCCATGAGATATTTCCACTAGAATCCCATATGCATCATTCCCAAACTATTGAATGCTATAAAACTCTACTTGAGGCATAAAAAATAAAGATAAAACACCTCACCTTGATGAAATATGGGGTGTTATGAAATTTGTAATATCTCTCTATATTCATAAAAAAATCCTTATTCTCTTTAGGATTATTAATCCCTTGGAAAGATAATGGATTCTGGTCAGGAAACTATTTAGATATTTTTTTCCTTTTAAATTTCAGGTTTTTCATCTATATACCATTGGAGGGAATAGGTCACACCTTAAACAATAACTCATAATTTGAACATAATTATTTTGAAGATATTTTGACCAATTAGATGTTTCCCCTACCACAGTTAATTTATAGAACCCTCCCATGGATTTTGTAGATGTATTCTTGGGTTATGGTACTTGAAAAAAACAAAAAAGTGTTATAAGAACATAGGCCATAAGAACCATATCTATATTTAGGTAATAAGTGTCAACTAGAATTATAGATAATTCTCAAAAATTAAAACTATAATTAAATTACACTTTATCCAAAAAAACACATTTCCAGACCACCCATGATAACTTATGGATCTTCGTGACGAGATTTATCTAGGAAATCACATGAAACGTACCCACATAAGTACCGATAATCATATCTCCTCCCTACCAAGAAAAAAAATATTAATACAAATTATGATAATAGATGAAATTTTAATATAATATCAAATTTTTATGGACTAGGATGGGTCTTCAAACTATGTGACATCTTGATCTAGACTTTACATGGCCCAAATAGAATTCCCAATCCCTATAAAGTTGAAAAAAATTCCATGGCATCTAAAAATACTTATATTTATTCAATAATCAAATACTAAAGTGGATATAAATTATTTTTTCAACATGACAATACAATTCAATAAAGGAAAAGTTCTAAATACAAGGAAAATATGGCTTATAAATCTATAAACCAAACCAAAGTTCAAAAGTACAACAATATTTCATCTCCACATAACATGTAGTTACCAATACACTCCCACACCCACCAAAGAAATTAACCTTCGACCAACCCAATATACCTTGTCTTTCCCTATGTTAGATAAATCAATATCCTCTTACACAGAAAGATATTTTGGGGGTGTGACCTAAACAATCATAGTAGGATCCCATGAAATATTTTATAAGAATTCATTATATTGTAATATATTAATGATAAAATAAATATATAAATTCATGGGATACAATTTTACACAATAAATAATAAAAAATGTAGATCTACACATTCCATAAGATACAGCATATTTCCAAATAAATCATCTTTCAATGAATTTCCATAAAAATATATTTATCAAAATATTCCAAATAAACATTCCAAAAGATAGAAATGTGGATTTCAGACCATTATTAAACTAACATTGGGTAAGATATTATCCTCATATAATTTATATGATCAAAGGAAACATGGTTCACATATTACCCATGAACAATCGGGTTAGTAGATACGAGTTTCCTCCAGAGAGTGACTTCTTTCCACAACAACCATAAGACACTTGGGCCACATAATAATCTGTAACAATGAACCTATGGGGTAAGAGAATATTGTTGAAGATTTATCCGTGTATCAATAATGATCATAATTGTATTATCATGATCAAAACAAAAACCATTAAACATGAATTCCACATAAATATAATCAAACAACCTCTATAGCCATATAAAATATTCATTGAAACCAATTTTATCAATAATACTATAGGGAAAATCTATTCTATCTTGTTTTCATTAAAAAAACATATTTTCCTAGTCTACACCTTTAAATAATTCCAAATCATTTACAAGATAAATACCTAAATCATGAAGAAATGGATCATTCCTTAAATAAAACTTAGAACATAATATAGAAGATAAACATGGTAATATTATTAGCTCAATCAATTTAATGAAATAACCTACCACAAGGATATAGAATTCAGATACCAAAAGGGATCCACTATCTAATGATATAAAGTTATAAGAAGAAATATAAAGACCCCTTTAACCATAAATCCAAATTAGATATCAAAATCAAAATAATTACCAGGATTTTAATGGTTGATTTATTCCTTGAAATAATTGTAGCATAAAAAAGAATATAATTTATAAAAATTTAGAGTTATGGGATCCAAAATAATCCAAATAGATCCTCTAGGTTCATATCAATAAATTTTATGTAATGTGATGAGGAAGGAAGAAAAAAGAGGGTCCGAACACAAAATTACAATAAGAAACTTACTTGTATATGCTATATCCACATCACTAGCTAGCCTATGGCCTTCAATAAGGTATCTGGTGGGCCTTCGAGAGGATTTTAGTTACAGATAAAATTACAGTATCCTACATTTTCTACTATCCATCCATTGGATACTCACCATATAGTATATGGTTTTAGGATCATTGTTCATATTTTTAATCGATTGGATAATGGATAATACACCTGCTAGCAAGTTGACTTCCTATATTCTTGTTTATCCCGAGTTATTGCACTAGCTAACCATTAAATCCGACTTGCTAGCTAGGGGACCACCTGTAGATTTTATAATTATAACTTCAGGTTAGAACTCTCACTAAACCCTAAATAAACACCACTAACTCTTTGAAAATGATAAATCATAACTAGAAATAGTTTGGGATAAGAAGAGAAGAAGATAAAAGAAATAATAGAGTGATTATAACTGAAAGAAATATCCATATGTTACACCACAATCCCATAATATTATCCCAAACTCTTCCCAAACCTCTCCTCATAACATAAATACTCCAAAAATAGGTTCATTTATTCATTAAATACTATCTCAAAAACCTTTAACCCCCTTAAAAAAGGTGATAATAAAAGTAGTTACGTATAAATTTCTAATTGCTCCTTTGTCATTTCGATTTTATTATGTTTACATGTTATTTATAAAATTCAATTACACCATCATAAAATGATAACATCATAATCAAAATTATACTGATATTTTTTAATAATTAGTTTTCAATAATTAACCACCTTTTTCTTTTATATTAAGAAAAATGAAAACATAAAACATGTGTAAGCGTGGAATGTCGTCCGAAGTAATGTGTTTTTTCATTACTTCCAAAAAGGATAATTAAAACGGAATATATATAATTATAGTATTTATAAAATATTTAAGATTCTAAAATGATGCACCATATTACTCTTATCTATCTCTATCTCTATGAAAATTAAATCATCATGCATGATTACATATGGACTACCACATGTGGTACTGTAGTAGAGGGTACTGTAATAGTACTATTCACAAAATGGGCCTCGGGCCAAAAATTTGGGCCTACGGGCCATGTAATGGGATAAATTCCCACTGAACCTTTGGGATATGTAATGAGTCTCCCTCTACCCAGTTAAAAGATGTATTTTCTTTTCTTTAATAATAAATGATGCTTCTTCCCCAACTTTAAAAAAATATGGACTACCACTTACATGGATAGATGTATTGAATTATGTCAGTACTTCCTTTCGTGGGTGTTACTATGAAATATTTTTAAGGATAAATATGGTTTTATGTTATTAATGATGTTATGTGGATAGAAATTTATTAACCTATTAATGAAATGAATGGTCACAAATTTGTATAAAATTATCCTTCTTAAACAAGATAACAAATAATTGTAAACTATTTATCCATATTTTTAATTGTAACATATCCTTATATAATTTACCTTATCTTTTTAAATATTATATATCACACAAATAAACATAATATTATATCATTATTCAATTATTAAAATGATATTTCAATTAAACAACAACATTATCATCTATTAATCATGGTATCTTCATGTTTGGGTCGGTCTGACCACATACTTGAACAATGTTATGAAGATATATCATGGATTATTGAGAAAGAATAATTAATTATATAATATGATATAAATATTTAAATAGTTTTTTTAAAGAATACATCATCATTTATTTCAACAATTAATAATTCACCTTTTTTTGGTTAAGATATTCATCAAAGTGTACTTATTATCAATTTCATCTTCAAGGATGAAGAATTAAACACTCATTAGGGAAATTGAAACTTCAAAAATAATTATAAGTAATGATTAATAGTAAATTTAATGATCTTTTAATGATAAATTTGGTAATAATAACTTATTCCAACATCTCCCCTATAAAATATAGACAAATAGCCAGAACTATAAACAAAAATGTTGAAAAGTAGGTAAATACTAACTTATATGCAAGTAGATAATGATTTGAATGAAAATTTTGAATATTTTAAGGTATTAACATTTTTATAAAATATATAATTAATTTAATTTTGTTTTTTATACATGATTTTATAGTGAATTCATGGAATAAATTATCAAATATATGGGTAATTTGTCTCTATTTTAAATTTCATGTGACATGTTTGATATTTATTGTCATTATTATTTTATATGGTGTATTAAAACCCCTATTTCTTTTAGTTTGGATAATCATATTACATTTCAAGATATTTTGAAGGTAATTTGTATATTACCCCTTAAAATTATTTTGATTCAAACATCCATCGAATCTTAAGGGACTATGGTAACTCGTATCTCTCTCTTGGAGCTATTTGGTTTCTTTTGAACATTTACCTTCAATGTTCTCTATATTCAATGATATCATTTTGAAAAAATTGTACATTTTTAATCTCTACAGAGAAAATTAGTTCTTAATATAAATCCCTTTCCAGGGATGTTTTTCTTTTCAATAAAAAAACTTGGTTTGAGTAATTCTCATCCTATTAAGTATTGTGTCTATTTAATAGTTATTTATCTCAAGTCAATGATTCCACTAACCATCAAAGTTCTCCTTTCTTATTTTGATGTCTAAATATGTGTAAATTCATCTAATCATTTTACTAATCATTTAAATATAATATTTTTACTTCTTTTTATGATTTGTATTTTTTTATCGTTATCTCATAAGGGATGTATTTTACATTGTGTTATGTTTTATAAATAAACATATAAATTATTTTATAAAGTTAATCTCCATGGAGTTAGAATTTTGTATCAATGAATCTATTTTATGTGGTAATTTAAGTGATACCACTTTAAATTTAATGTTTACCCCATTATTTTTCATTATTTTTAAATATGTGATTATTATATTTTTGCTTGTGGAACTCATGTGTTTGTTCAATCTTAATGTTACACTGGTTCCCTCTATAACCTTGAAATAAAATGGGTTAAAAATTACATCTCATGAGATAATGGTGAAATGAGTTGTGATGATCGATCAAAAATGGGAAAAAGGTTGTCATTCCTGATCAATTTTGGGAGATCTTTTTTGATAGTTGATACTTAATATAAAATGGGACTGGATTCTTCATCCACTATAAAATACAGATGTTGTTTCTTGACCCAAAAGTTGGTGTATCTATGCTTATGCTGGTGTGAGACTCCACTTATATGTGACTTGGTGTACTCCCTTATCAAAAATTTGATTTAAGTCTCAATTTGTTATAGTCTTTACACTATTTTATATTATTGATCATATGGTATTACTTGTTCTCCTATCATGACATTAATAAAAATTAGGCCTCAATGTTAATTTAATTAAAGATTTATCTCCTCTATTTTTTATCATATGCCTCTGATCTCACTGTAATTAACTTGTGGTGGGATTTTATTCATCCATTTTACCTTCATGTACTTGTTTTCATACTCTAATGGTATAATTTCTATGTATTTATGAATGGTTGATCATTTTTTTAACATTTCATTATTTTATTGTCATAGAGATTTGTGTTTTTTTATAGTAACTTTAGGCTATGACCTCCCGTGTTTGTGATAAACCACCTCTGTGCTAGTCTCCTACCCATGGCCTATTATAGGAGAGCTTGGGGTATTCAAAGAAGGAGCCCTATTGGGATGAGTGGTTTAATAAAATTTATTTCGATGATATTATATTTACATATTATAGTGAATTTATTTGAAGAGAATTTACTAATTTAATTATTACATAGTTATATATAAATATTAGGGAAGAAATAAAACTCCTCCTTAAGTATTCGTATTTTTTAAAGAGATGACTATATATTTTTATACCAATCTATGTATGATAAGGAATTATTTAATAGATTGTGACATGATTATGGTAAGGTTTTGAGATACTATGTGATTGATATAAATAAAGTAAACTATTATGTATTTTATAAATTAGTATAAATATAAATTTTAAAATATATGAGGTATAGTTTTCTTTCACTAACCACTGGTAGAAATTATTAAACATTTATTATATGTGAATAATCTTGGATTCAATCTGTACTTAAAGAAATTTATTTAGAATCTATTATAAAAATTATTAAATATGATAAATTAACTCTTAATCATTGTTTCATTAATCCTTTTAAAACCCCTTTTGAAATTATTTTTTATTCTAATTATAATTTTTAAGGTCATGAAATTTATAAAAAAATGTAATTTAAGTATATATAATATTTATAATTGTACATTATTTTTGGGAGTTATAATAAATAATTTTAAGATTCTTTATCTACTACCGAATGTTAGTATATTGTTATTACAAGCTATTTATTTCAATCATTATTGATTTAAAATACATTGTCGGGTTTTATTTTATTTTTTATTTTTATTTTTTTTATTTTCTTAGGATAATTTGTCACATCTGGTCTTCACTTTGAGGTATATATTTAATTTTAATTTTAATCACATAAGTTCTATTGCCTTTTTTGTAAATTTGTTTGTTGGAATTCGAGTTGAGTGCGATTTTAGTGGTACGCGCTTGCGCTGATAAATGGACGCGGGCTTGACGTTGCCCGACGCACAGGCACGACACGAGTGAAGCCCTGTGGCCTACCGGGTACACGGGTGGTCTTACTTGGTATTATTAATATTAACATTTTAAGTGAGTATTTATATTATTTTATTCTTATTTCCTTATTATTATAAATATTACTAGTATTTTTAGTATTCCATTTTTAACTTATATCATTAAATCCTTTATCATTTTCTATTTTAGAATAGTTTAATTATTATTATTGTGTGTGTATACATATACACACATATATATATATTAGTATTTATATCTCTCCATTTTTATTTTATTTTATTTATTTTATCTTTATTATTTCTTTTCCTTTACTTTATTTTATTTTATTTAATATGTTTTTTTTACCCACCTAATCCTACCCTAGCCGCCACCCCCCCCCCCTCTCTTTTTTTTCTTTCCTCTCCCCCACATTTTCTTCTCCTTCCTCTATTCCCTCTTCTCCTTCTCTCCTCCCTCTCCTTCCTTTCTCTCTTCTCCCACGACGCACCTCTCTCTCTTTTGCCCAGCGCACCCCACCCCAAATCACTTCCCCTCCCGCGGACCCCTCTCCTTTTATTTTTTTTCTTCCTTTCTTTTTTTTCTCCTCATTCCCTCCTTCTCCTATCCCCTCTCCCGCGCGCCTCACCCTCCCCTTTCCCCACCCTTCCACGCCTAGCACCCCATCTTCCCCCCTCTTCTTTTTATTTTATTTTCTTTCTCTCCTTACCCTCCTTCCTCCCAAAAATCCAACCAGCCCCACCCTCTTCTAGCCTCGCCATCCCGCACTCTCACTCGCACTGCTGGACAGCCCCCGCAACTCAGCTCGCACTCACCGTACAGCCGATACGCGCCCCTCGGTTGGATCCCGATAGTTCCGAGATAAGGGTTGGTATTATTTTATCAAATTATTATTGATTTTTTTAGTTGTTAATTAATATATTCAGTTATTATCGCATGTGTTTAAAATTTCTAATAAAATTATTTGATTATTATTAAATTGGTTAATCATTTTATTTAATCTGTTTAAATGTTTATCAATTTAGTTAATTGAATCTGTTTAATTGTTAATATATTTGTTTAATTACTATTAAATTTACTTATTCATTATTCAATTTGATTATTTATTATTGAATTTGTTTTATTGTTTGTTAAATTATTAAATCGCTGATGTTGTGATGGGTTGGCGATGAGAATTTTTGGTTTACTGTTTTAGGACCATTTTAACAGTTTCGTGCAGTGTGACCTTTGCGCAGCGGGAGTATTACGCCATATCTTTTTTTTCCCTGCATTGAGGTAGGTGGTTCCATGTCATTACATCTTTTAGATAATTTAGTTTGGTTGTTTAATTAATTTAATATGTTCTATGATTTAATTACATAATGCGATCCATGTTTATAATGTTCTTGCATGCTCATCTGATGAGATTGGATTTCCAAAATAGTAGGCTCTTGTTGTTTATATGTGTGTTGTCGTATAAATGATTGGTTGTTTTTTTAAAAGTTGTGCGAAATGCATTTTAAAAATTGTTTGACATGCATGCGTCATGAAAATTTCACTTTCTTTAGAAATGATCATGTTTTCTTCATTTTGAACTTGTTGGGGTAAGTCCAAAAATTGTTTAATCAATTGTTTATATAGTGAAAATGTGGTTTCAGAATATTTGAGTGTGAAATGGAATTTAAAATGGTCTTTTCACGTAAAAAAGATGTGTTGTTTTAGTTCAATGTTTTCAAGTTGGGTTCTAGGTGATGTTTGGTTGGTGCGAACTTAGTTTTTATGGGTAATTGAGTTGTGTATGTCTAAATGTGGATTTTTAATGTGTAGCGAATCATTTTAAGAGGTGCAGACGGTTCAGATAATTGTGTAGTTGGTGTGAAACTAGTTTTAAGGACAATTTATTAAGAAAATGGTTTGAACAACTCCCTTCTTTGTAATTGGGTGTGTTTATTTGTGTCGGCCCTTGTTGTGTTATTAAAATAATGCTTCCTAAGTTGTGCAAATTGTTTATGTTCTTGTTTGAGTGTGTGTTTTTTTTAAATGGGGTTTTTGCGAAATGATTAGGTATCAACAAATATATTTTTGGAAACGTATTTTTGGCGTGCGTGAGTTTTTGAAATGTTCTTTGGGTGTGAAAATAGTGACTTGTGTTTAATGTCTGGTTTGGTCTGTGATATGGAAAAAAAATACCATGTGAATGTGAAACTTGATTGAGCACAATGGAAAACCCCGGGTATCTAGGTAGGAGGACTAGAACTAGTGCACTAATGAGCCGGATGGGTATCGTCCCTGTCTCACTTAGCTGGATTGACGATTGCAACACTAACTAAACATATCATTTCTGAGGGTCGTGGCCTTCTAAGCCATGTTTTCTAAGGGTCGTGGTCTTCTAAACCACGTTTCTGAGGGTCGTGGTTTCTATGCCACGTTTCACCGAGACACGAGGTTTCTAGGGTCCCACTCGAGCTAGATGATCCTTAGGGGATTTACCCATAGTGCTCTACCATCTATAACGTGGTGCCTTCTGTCGGCATATGGGGGACCACCTGGGTATGAGTATGTGTGTGTGTGTGTGTGTGTGTGTATGGGTGTGTGTGTGTGTGTGTGAGTATGTGTGTGTGTTCCAATATTGAACTTTTCTCCTCTTTAAAATCGTGTTTGTTAAACGAGTTCTTTTTAGTGTTTTTATTTTAGCGTTTAGCTTGTAAATGTTTTCTTTGAAAGCATTTTTTTTAAATTAAAATTTTGAATAAACAAAATAAATTGTCCTTTTGATGTTGTGGCATGGAACCTTTTTGTTGGGTGACGTCCTATTGAGCTTTTGTCTCACACCCTACATACACCTTTGGGTGTATGTAGTCTTTGTTTCTTGTGTATTCCAGGTTGAGACTTCGTGCTCAGTGATGGTGGTTCATGTTGCAGTTGGTCTTCTAATGTAGAATGGTGTTGATGTGGCCTCTCTTCTTCTGGGAGGTTTGAGTATGAGTTTTAGTTTCTACTGTCGTCCTTTCTTTTTAGTTATTGCTTCAAGTTGTAGACTTTAAACTTGTTCACAATTTAAAGGAATGTTTTGTTGTCTATTTCTAATTTCAGTTTATTTATCTGGTTAGTTGTTTTTCTGTCTTTTACTTCGGGTAAAATCGTTCCCATGTGTTAGTTTTGATACCCGGGCACTTGTGCCATCCCGTGGGGATCGGGAATGCCCTTCGGGCCTTGCTGCGGACCGGGTCGGGCGCCGGGTCAGATGACGACCCGGCCTGGTTCATGACAAAATGGTATCAGAGGGCAAGGTCTGATCTCTTGGGTCATGTTCTTTTGAGATAGAGTCTTTGTAGAGAAAAGTTAAGGTTGTCGGGACTCGATTTCATGGCTACGAGTAAGGTGCCTAGCCAGCACACCTCGTGGCGGGACTCAAGTTACCAAATTATGTTGAGGTTTGTCCGTGTTTTTGGTCATTGTGGTTAATCTTGTCTATGGGAAATGAAAAGGGAGTAAGGTCAGTGGTCTTAGTGATCTCGCAGGGTCTGGAAAGCCTTGTGGAGCCGGGGACACTGTCCTAAAATACTCTCTGTGGCCAATGGTGTGACTGGCGTATGGCTGCCAACCATATGCTCCAATCACCTACTGGCACAAGTTTCCTCCTATATTGTCTCTCATCTCTTTGTTTTGTATTTGTGGAAATTTGGTTTTTAAGTAAAAAAATTTTTGTTCTTGGAAAAATGTTTTCAAGTGAATCACTTTAAAAATGGAATGGTGTGTGAGGTTTGAAAAGTGTGGGTTGGATGACTTGGTTTTGAAAAATTGAATGGTTGGTTTTTGACCCTTGGTGTTCTTGTGGGAAACCACATGCATGAGAGTATATGGGAAAAAATGGTTAATGGCACGAGTGGATGAGTGCCTGTATGGATATGAGGTTGGTGCCAGTACAGCACGAGAACATGCATGTGTGAGGCCCATGGGATACCATTGGTGTTTGTGTAACCCACAAGTTTCTCTTATTCTCAAAATCTTTTGTTAAAGGAAAAAAATTTGGTGTTTTAGTAAATGGTGTTTGTGTGGCGTTTTGAGCTGAGTATTCTTTCTGAATGGTTTCTTTCCCAAGTTTGAGTTCTTATTTCTAAGTTGGTATGCAAGCGTGTGGTTAGTAAATTCCTTTTAAGAGTACATCGGGGATCCCTCGTAGTGGTTTCCCCTACACGTTTGGTGTTTACTTGTGGTATGTCTTGACCGTTGGACCAGTTTGGTTGGGTCCATAGTTTTTTTTCGTGACTAGTGTATGCCCCCCCATAAAGTGTTGGCATGTGATTGAAGTACGACTACGGGGAATTCCCTGTTGGCCGACACTCCAGTTGATTGAAGGGCTCTCTTTTTGAATTCTAGAATTGAACCCACCTCTCCTTTTTACAACTAAGTGGATCCTCTCGTAGCGGGATGACACATGCGAGGGGAGTTGAACAGAGTTTTGGTTTCTTTGAGTTGCCTGAGTCGTCGAGTATGAAATTTGACGTCATTACGCTTGAAGGATTCCCCTGGAAACGAAAAAAGGAAATCCATCGGGGAAAGGTTAAGGCGGTTCAGAATTTTTAGTGTTGACCAGTGTCTTGAAGGGCTTTGTAGTATTTACATCGGCTGCAAGGGTCATGTTCGGTGACGCCTTGCAGTGTGAGGTCCCTTTGATAGTCAAAGGTGGTTTGGAAGCGGTAAAGGAAACTCTAGTGGGAAAAATGTGGAAGCAACCCTAAGACGTTGGTGCGGTCTATCGTCCTAAATGACCTTTGGTCTTTGGTTTTTTTCATTTAAGGAAAGGTTCGTGTTAGGCTACTAGTTTGGTAGACCCAGTCGTATGAGGCTGCTATGGTTGTTTGCAGGAATCAGGTGTTGTTCAAGACGCGGTTTAAAGTCTTTCTCAGTGTAATTATACTCTCTACAGTGATGATCGTGCTCGGTGATGATTTGTGGTGTCATGTTCTCATTCAGTGTGACAAGGGTGACGCGCATGCACCATTTCAGCTCTTGTGTTGGTGAATGTTTCGTGTCCGATCAGTTGGATGTAATGGTGTGTTGTGTCTGATGGTGTTGCCTCGGGTGCAATATGATTGCGTGTGGCACCAAAATGAGAATCTCCGCTCAGGAGTCTTCAATGCCTGACTGCGAGGCAAGAGATGCTTCAAAAATCAAGGCTCTAGCCATAGGCCTCGGAGCGAAGCTGGCGCGTGGTCAGGAACCCCGGGAGTGTATGGGACCCTGAATTTATTTCTATCATTGGTGTTGAAAGTGAAAGCAGCTTAAATTGATTTCTATGATTGTTCTGCTCTGAACGAACCGTCTGGTTGCATAAGGTTTTCATGACCATGTGGAGGCGTGTTCGCCTCATTGTGTTAAAGTCTTGGGGGTTACGTCCCATTGGATGCAAACACTTTTAGTGGTCCTTGAGAATCTGTTGGGGAAAAATCAGTCCCAAAATTTTATAATGCTGGTTTGTCTTGGGTCATGCTTTTGATTCCCCTATAGTAGGGCCCCACCCCTCCCCGCCCCTTGTGGTGGGGTGTTTGGTCACCATCGAGAATTTTTCTAAAGTTTTGTACCTGCTATTAGTTCTAATGGAGGGGAGACCCACATCGGATCTCGTACAAATATCTCTGGAATGGATCAAAGTTGGACTCTTCTTTAATGGTGGGGAGTCCTTTTGGACCTCCTGATGTCGATTTCCCAAACCCATATTGGGCGATAGTGGGATCTTAATGGTGGGGAGTCCGCCTGGGCCTCCTCGTGTCGATTTTCTAGTCTCGTCTCAGGCGTCGGAAAGTTTTTAATAGTGGAGAGACCCATCAGGCTTTCCCGTGGTGGGCCATTTAGTTTTGTTCCCAGAGATGGTTTAGTGGTAGGTTATTGAGGTACTCCTTGGATGTGGGTTGGTCTTGTATCCTCGTTCCAGTAAAGTGGTGTGTTTTTCGTTCAATGATGCTTGAGGTGTTTTGGTTTATGAGGTTGGTTTCTGCAGGTACGAGAGTTTCTTTCCTAAATCAATCAATTGGAAGTGTTCTAGCTCTTTGGGGGGGGGCACCACATATCAGAAAGTCTTTTTACATGCATCTTGAGGTGGTCAATTGATTCACTTTTTCTGAGCACGTTGCTTTTACTGCTTTTCGCTTGTTGGTTGTGGAGATCCTCTTTGAACTTTAGTGGGGGTATCAGTTTCTTCTTTGTGCCCCAACCATAGCTGTGGCTTTCCGGGGACGGAAAGTTTTCATGGTGGGGAGAATTGTCACATCTGGTCTTCACTTTGAGGTATATATTTAATTTTAATTTTAATCACATAAGTTCTATTGCATTTTTTGTAAATTTTTTTGTTGGAATTCGAGTTGAGTGCGATTTTAGTGGTACGCGCTTGCGCTGATAAATGGACGCGGGCTTGACGTTGCCTGACGCACAGGCACGGCACGAGTGAATCCCTATGGCCTACCGGGTACACGGGTGGTCTTACTTGGTATTATTAATATTAACGTTTTAAGTGAGTATTTATATTATTTTATTCTTATTTCCTTATTATTATAAATATTAGTAGTATTTTTAGTATTCCATTTTTAACTTATATCATTAAATCCTTTATCATTTTCTATTTTAGAATAGTTTAATTATTATTATTGTGTGTGTATACATATACACACATATATATATATTAGTATTTATATCTCTCCATTTTTATTTTATTTTATTTATTTTATCTTTATTATTTCTTTTCCTTTACTTTATTTTATTTTATTTAATATGTTTTTTTTACCCACCTAATCCTACCCTAGCCGTCACCCCCCCCCCCTCTCTTTTTTTCTTTCCTCCCCCCCATGTTTTCTTCTCCTTCCTCTATTCCCTCTTCTCCTTCTCTCCTCCCTCTCCTTCCTTTCTCTCTTCTCCCACGGCGCACCTCTCTCTCTTTTGCCCAGCGCACCCCACCCCAAATCACTTCCCCTCCCGCGGACCCCTCGCCTTTTATTTTTTTTCTTCCTTTCTTTTTTTTCTCCTCATTCCCTCCTTCTCCTATCCCCTCTCCCGTGCGCCTCACCCTCCCCTTTCCCCACCCTTCCACGCCTAGCACCCCATCTTCCCCCCTCTTCTTTTTATTTTATTTTCTTTCTCTCCTTACCCTCCTTCCTCCCAAAAATCCAACCAGCCCCACCCTCTTCCAGCCTCGCCATCCCGCACTCTCACTCGCACTGCTGGACAGCCCCCGTAACTCAGCTCGCACTCGCCGTACAGCCGATACGCGCCCCTTGGTTGGATCCCGATAGTTCCGAGATAAGGGTTGGTATTATTTTATCAAATTATTATTGATTTGTTTAGTTGTTAATTAATATATTCAGTTATTATCGCATGTGTTTAAAATTTCTAATAAAATTATTTGATTATTATTAAATTGGTTAATCATTTTATTTAATCTGTTTAAATGTTTATCAATTTAGTTAATTGAATCGGTTTAATTGTTAATCTATTTGTTTAATTACTATTAAATTTACTTATTCATTATTTAATTTGATTATTTATTATTGAATTTGTTTTATTGTTTGTTAAATTATTAAATCGCTGATGTTGTGATGGGTTGGCGATGAGAATTTTTGGTTTACTGTTTTAGGACCATTTTGACAGTTCTGTGCAGTGCGACCTTTGCGCAGCGGGAGTATTGCGCCATATCTTTTTTTTTCCTGCATTGAGGTAGGTGGTTCCATGTCATTACATCTTTTAGATAATTTAGTTTGGTTGTTTAATTAATTTAATATGTTCTATGATTTAATTACATAATGCGATCCATGTTTATAATGTTCTGGCATGCTCATCTAATGAGATTGGATTTCCAAAATAGTAGGCTCTTGTTGTTTATATGTGTGTTGTCGTATAAATGATTGGTTGTTTTTTTAAAAGTTGTGCGAAATGCATTTTAAAAATTGTTTGACATGCATGCGTCATGAAAATTTCACTTTCTTTAGAAATGATCATGTTTTCTTCATTTTGAACTTGTTGGGGTAAGTCCAAAAATTGTTTAATCAATTGTTTATATAGTGCAAATGTGGTTTCAGAATATTTGAGTGCGAAATGGAATTTAAAATGGTCTTTGCACGTAAAAAAGATGTGTTGTTTTGGTGAAATATTTTCAAGTTGGGTTCTACGTGATGTTTGGTTGGTGCGAACTTAGTTTTTATGGGTAATTGAGTTGTGTATGTCTAAATGTGGATTTTTAATGTGTAGCGAATCATTTTAAGAGGTGCAGACGGTTCAGATAATTGTGTAGTTGGTGTGAAACTAGTTTTAAGGACAATTTATTAAGCAAATGGTTTGAACAACTCCCTTCTTTGTATTTGGGTGTGTTTATTTGTGTCGGCCCTTGTTGTGTTATTAAAATAATGCTTCCTAAGTTGTGAAAATTGTTTATGTTCTTGTTTGAGTGTGTGTTTTTTTTAAATGGGGTTTTTGCGAAATGATTAGGTATCAACAAATATATTTTTGGAAACGTATTTTTCGCATGCGTGAGTTTTTGAAATGTTGTTTGGGTGTGAAAATAGTGACTTGTGTTTAATGTCTGGTTTGGTCTGTGATATGGAAAAAAAAATACCATGTGAATGTGAAACTTGATTGAGCACAATGGAAAACCCCTGGTATCTAGGTGGGAGGACTAGAACTAGTGCGCTAATGAGCCGGATGGGTATCGTCCCTGTCTCACTTAGCTGGATTGATGATTGCAAAACTAACTAAACATATCATTTCTGAGGGTCGTGGCCTTCTAAGCCATGTTTTCTGAGGGTCGTGGTCTTCTAAGTCACGTTTCTGAGGGTCGTGGTTTCTATGCCATGTTTCACCGAGACACGAGGTTTCTAGGGTCCCACTCGAGCTACATGATCCTTAGGGGATTTACCCATAGTGCTCTACCATCTATAACGTGGTGCCTTCTGTCGGCATATGGGGGACCACCTGGGTGTGAGTATGTGTGTATGTGTGTGTGTATGGGTGTGTGTGTGTGTGTGTGAGTATGTGTGTGTGTTCCAATATTGAACTTTTCTCCTCTTTAAAATCGTGTTTGTTAAACGAGTTCTTTTTAGTGTTTTTATTTTAGCGTTTATCTTGTAAATGTTTTCTTTAAAAGCATTTTTTTTAAATTAAAATTTTTAATAAACACATTAAATTGTCCTTTTGATGTTGTGGCATGGAACCTTTTTGTTGGGTGACGTCCTATTGAGCTTTTGTCTCACACCCTATATACACCTTTGGGTGTATGTAGTCTTTGTTTCTTGTGTATTCCAGGTTGAGACTTCGTGCTCAGTGATGGTGGTTCATGTTTCAGTTGGTCTTCTAATGTAGAATGGTGTTGATGTGGCCTCTCTTCTACTGGGAGGTTTGAGTATGAGTTTTAGTTTCTACTGTCGTCCTTTCTTTTTAGTTATTACTTCAAGTTGTAGACTTTAAACTTGTTCACAGTTTAAAGGAATGTTTTGTTGTCTATTTCTAATTTCAGTTTATTTATCTGGTTAGTTGTTTTTCTGTCTTTTACTTCAGGTAAAATCGTTCCCATGTGTTAGTTTTGATACCCGGGCACTTGTGCCATCCCGTGGGGATCGGGAACGCCCTTCGGGCCTTGCTGCGGACCGGGTCGGGCGCCGGGTCAGATGACGACACGGCCTGGTTCGTGACAAAATGGTATCAGAGGGAAAGGTCTGCTCTCTTGGGTCATGTTCTTTTGAGATAGAGTCTTTGTAGAGCAAAGTTAAAGTTGTCGGGACTCGATTTCATGGCTACGAGTAAGGTGCCTAGCCAGCACACCTCGTGGCGGGACTCAAGTTACCAAAGTATGTTGAGGTTTGTCCGTGTTTTTGGTCATTGTGGTTAATCTTGTCTATGGGAAATGAAAAGGGAGTAAGGTCAGTGGTCTTAGGGATCTAGCAGGGTCTGGAAAGCCTTGTGGAGCCGGGGACACTGTCCTAAAATACTCTCTGTGGCCAATGGTGTGACTGGCGTATGGCTTCCAACCATATGCTCCAATCACCTACTGGCACTAGTTTCCTCCTATATTGTCTCTCATCTCTTTGTTTTGTATTCGTGGAAATTTGGTTTTTAAGTAAAAAAATTTTTATTCTTGGAAAAAAAATTTCAAGTGAAGCACTTTAAAAATGGAATGGTGTGTGAGGTTTGAAAAGTGTGGGTTGGATGACTTGGTTTTGAAAAATTGAATGGTTGGTTTTTGACCCTTGGTGTTCTTGTGGGAAACCACATGCATGAGAGTATATGGGAAAAAATGGTTAATGGCACGAGTGGATGAGTGCCTGTATGGATATGAGGTTGGTGCCAGTACGGCACGAGAACATGCATGTGTGAGGCCCATGGGATACCATTGGTGTTTGTGTAACCCACAAGTTTCTCTTATTCTCAAAATCTTTTGTTAAAGGAAAAAAATTTGGTGTTTTAGTAAATGGTGTTTGTGTGGCGTTTTGAGCTGAGTATTCTTTCTGAATGGTTTTTTTCCCGAGTTTGAGTTCTTATTTCTAAGTTGGTATGCAAGCGTGTGGTTAGTAAATTCCTTTGAAGAGTACATCGGGGATCCCTCGTAGTGGTTTCCCCTACACGTTTGGTGTTTACTTGTGGTATGTCTTGACCATTGGACCAGTTTGGTTGGGTCCATAGTTTTTTTTCTTGACTAGTGTATGCCCCCCCCCCATAAAGTGTTGGCATGTGATTGAAGTAAGACTACGGGGAATTCCCTGTTGGCCGACACTCCAGTTGATTGAAGGGCTCTCTTTTTGAATTCTAGAATTGAACCCACCTCCCCTTTTTACAACTAAGTGGATCCTCTCGTAGCGGGATGACACATGCGAGGGGAGTTGAACAGAGTTTTGGTTTCTTTGAGTTGCCTGAGTCGTCGAGTATGAAATTTGACTTTGTTACGCTTGAAGGATTCCCCTGGAAACGACAAAAGGAAATCCAGCGGGGAAAGGTTAAGGTGGTTCAGAATTTTTAGTGTTGACCAGTGTCTTGAAGGGCTTTGTAGTATTTACATCGGCTGCAAGGGTCATGTTCGGTGACGCCTTGCAGTGTGAGGTCCCTTTGATAGTCAAAGGTGGTTTGGAAGCGGTAAAGGAAACTCCAGTGGGAAAAATGTGGAAGCAACCCTAAGACATTGGTGCGGTCTATCGTCCTAAATGACCTTTGGTCTTTGGTTTGTTTCGTTTAAGGAAAGGTTCGTGTTAGGCTACTAGTTTGGTAGACCCAGTCGTATGAGGCTGCTATGGTTGTTTGCAGGAATCAGGTGTTGTTCAAGACGCGGTTTAAAGTATTTCTCAGTGTAATTATACTCTCTACAGTGATGATCGTGCTCGGTGATGATTTGTGGTGTCATGTTCTCATTCAGTGTGACAAGGGTGACGCGCATGCACCATTTCAGCTCTTGTGTTGGTGAATGTTTCGTGTCCGGTCAGTTGGATGTAATGGTGTGTTGTGTCTGATGGTGTTGCCTCGGGTGCAATATGATTGTGTGTGGCACCAAAATGAGAAGCTCCGCTCAGGAGTCTTCAATGCCTGACTGCGAGGCAAGAGATGCTTCAAACATCAAGGCTCTAGCCATAGGCCTCGGAGCGAAGCTGGCGCGTGGTCAGGAACCCCGGGAGTGTATGGGACCCTGAATTTATTTCTATCATCGGTGTTGAAAGTGAAAGCAGCTTAAATTGATTTCTATGATTGTTCTGCTCCGAACGAACCGTCTGGTTGCATAAGGTTTTCGTGACCATGTGGAGGCGTGTTCGCCTCATTGTGTTAAAGTCTTGGGGGTTGCGTCCCATTGGATGCAAACACTTTTAGTGGTCCTTGAGAATCTGTTGGGGAAAAATCAGTCCCAAAATTTTATAATGTTGGCTTGTCTTGGGTCATGCTTTTGATTCCCCTGTAGTAGGGCCCCACCCCTCCCCGCCCCTTGTGGTGGGATGTTTGGTCACCATCGAGAATTTTTCTAAAGTTTTGTACCTGCTATTAGTTCTAATGGAGGGGAGACCCACATCGGATCTCGTACAAATATCTCTGGAATGGATCGAAGTTGGACTCTTCTTTAATGGTGGGGAGTCCTTTTGGACCTCCCGATGTCGATTTCCCAAACCCATCTTGGGCGATAGTGGGATCTTAATGGTGGGGAGTCCGCCTGGGCCTCCTCGTGTCAATTTTCTAGTCTCGTCTTAGGCGTCGGAAAGTTTTTAATAGTGGAGAGACCCATCAGGCTTTCCCGTGGTGGGCCATTTAGTTTTGTTCCCAGAGATGGTTTAGTGGTAGGTTATTGAGGTACTCCTTGGATGTGGGTTGGTCTTGTATCCTCGTTCCAGTAAAGTGGGGTGTTTTTCGTTCAATGATGCTTGAGGTGTTTTGGTTTATGAGGTTGGTTTCCGCAGGTACGAGAGTTTCTTTCCTAAATCAATCAATTGGAAGTGTTCTAGCTCTTTGGGGGTGGGCACCACATATCAGAAAGTCTTTTTACATGCATCTTGAGGTTGTCAATTGAGTCACTTTTTCTGAGCACGTTGCTTTTACTGCTTTTCGCTTGTTGGTTGTGGAGATCCTCTTTGAACTTTAGTGGGGGTATCAGTTTCTTCTTTGTGCCCCAACCATAGCTGTGGCTTTCCGGGGACGGAAAGTTTTCATGGTGGGGAGAATTGTCACATATGGTCTTCACTTTGAGGTATATATTTAACTTTAATTTTAATCACATAAGTTCTATTGCCTTTTTTGTAAATTTGTTTGTTGGAATTCGAGTTGAGTGCGATTTTAGTGGTACACGCTTGCGCTGATAAATGGACGCGGGCTTGACGTTGCCTGACGCACAGGCACGGCACGAGTGAATCCCTGTGGCCTACCGGGTACACGGGTGGTCTTACATGGTATTATTAATATTAACGTTTTAAGTGAGTATTTATATTATTTTATTCTTATTTCCTTATTATTATAAATATTACTAGTATTTTTAGTATTCCATTTTTAACTTATATCATTAAATCCTTTATCATTTTCTATTTTAGAATAGTTTAATTATTATTATTGTGTGTGTATACATATACACACATATATATATATTAGTATTTATATCTCTCCATTTTTATTTTATTTTATTTATTTTATCTTTATTATTTCTTTTCCTTTACTTTATTTTATTTTATTTTATATGTTTTTTTACCCACCTAATCCTACCCTAGCCGCCACCCCCCCCCCCCTCTCTTTTTTTTCTTTCCTCTCCCCCACGTTTTCTTCTCCTTCCTCTATTCCCTCTTCTCCTTCTCTCCTCCCTCTCCTTCCTTTCTCTCTTCTCCCACGGCGCACCTCTCTCTCTTTTTCCCAGCGCACCCCACCCCAAATCACTTCCCCTCCCGCGGACCCCTCGCCTTTTATTTTTTTTCTTCCTTTCTTTTTTTTCTCCTCATTCCCTCCTTCTCCTATCCCCTCTCCCGCGCGCCTCACCCTCCCCTTTCCCCACCCTTCCACGCCTAGCACCCCATCTTCCCCCCTCTTATTTTTATTTTATTTTCTTTCTCTCCTTACCCTCCTTCCTCCCAAAAATCCAACTAGCCCCACCCTCTTCCGGCCTCGCCATCCCGCACTCTCACTCGCACTGCTGGACAGCCCCCGCAACTCAGCTCGCACTCGCCGTACAGCCGATACGCGCCCCTCGGTTGGATCCTGATAGTTCCGAGATAAGGGTTGGTATTATTTTATCAAATTATTATTGATTTGTTTAGTTGTTAATTAATATATTCAGTTATTATTGCATGTGTATAAAATTTCTAATAAAATTATTTGATTATTATTAAATTGGTTAATCATTTTATTTAATCTGTTTAAATGTTTATCAATTTAGTTAATTGAATCTGTTTAATTGTTAATCTATTTGTTTAATTACTATTAAATTTACTTATTCATTATTCAATTTGATTATTTATTATTGAATTTGTTTTATTATTTGTTAAATTATTAAATCGCTGATGTTGTGATGGGTTGGCGATGAGAATTTTTGGTTTACTATTTTAGGACCATTTTGACAGTTCCGTGCAGTGCGACCTTTGCGCAGAGGGAGTATTGCGCCATATATTTTTTTTCCTGCATTGAGGTAGGTGGTTCCATGTCATTACATCTTTTAGATAATTTAGTTTGGTTGTTTAATTAATTTAATATGTTCTATGATTTAATTACATAATGCGATCCATGTTTATAATGTTCTGGAATGCTCATCTGATGAGATTGGATTTCCAAAATAGTAGGCTCTTGTTGTTTATATGTGTGTTGTCGTATAAATGATTGGTTGTTTTTTTAAAAGTTGTGCGAAATGCATTTTAAAAATTGTTTGACATGCATGCGTCATGAAAATTTCACTTTCTTTAGAAATGATCATGTTTTCTTCATTTTGAACTTGTTGGGGTAAGTCCAAAAATTGTTTAATCAATTGTTTATATAGTGCAAATGTGGTTTCAGAATATTTGAGTGCGAAATGGAATTTAAAATGGTCTTTGCACGTAAAAAAGATTTGTTGTTTTGGTGCAATATTTTCAAGTTGGGTTCTAGGTGATGTTTGGTTGGTGCGAACTTAGTTTTTATGGGTAATTGAGTTGTGTATGTCTAAATGTGGATTTTTAATGTGTAGCGAATCATTTTAAGAGGTGAAGATGGTTCAGATAATTGTGTAGTTGGTGTGAAACTAGTTTTAAGGACAATTTATTAAGAAAATGGTTTGAACAACTCCCTTCTTTGTAATTGGGTGTGTTTATTTGTGTCGGCCCTTGTTGTGTTATTAAAATAATGCTTCCTAAGTTGTGCAAATTTTTTATATTCTTGTTTGAGTGTGTGTTTTTTTTAAATGGGGTTTTTGCGAAATGATTAGGTATCAACAAATATATTTTTGGAAACGTATTTTTCGCATGCGTGAGTTTTTGAAATGTTGTTTGGGTGTGAAAATAGTGACTTGTGTTTAATGTCTGGTTTGGTCTGTGATATGGAAAAAAAATACCATGTGAATGTGAAACTTGATTGAGCACAATGGAAAACCCTGGGTATCTAGGTTGGAGGACTAGAACTAGTGCGCTAATGAGCCGGATGGGTATCGTCCCTGTCTCACTTAGCTGGATTGACGATTGCAACACTAACTAAACATATCATTTCTGAGGGTCGTGGCCTTCTAAGCCACGTTTTCTGAGGTTCGTGGTCTTCTAAGCCACGTTTATGAGGGTCGTGGTTTCTAAGCCACGTTTCACCGAGACACGAGGTTTCTAGGGTCCCACTCGAGATAGATGATCCTTAGGGGATTTACCCATAGTGCTCTACCATCTATAACGTGGTGCCTTCTGTCGGCATATGGGGGACCACCTGGGTGTGAGTATGTGTGTGTGTGTGTGTGTGGGTGTGTGTGTGTGTGTGTGAGTATGTGTGTGTGTTCCAATATTGAACTTTTCTCCTCTTTAAAATCGTGTTTGTTAAACGAGTTCTTTTTAGTGTTTTTATTTTAGCGTTTAGCTTGTAAATGTTTTCTTTAAAAGCATTTTTTTTAAATTAAAATTTTGAATAAACACATTAAATTGTCCTTTTGATGTTGTGGCATGGAACCTTTTTGTTGGGTGACGTCCTATTGAGCTTTTGTCTAACACCCTACATATACCTTTGGGTGTATGTAGTCTTTGTTTCTTGTGTATTCCAGGTTGAGACTTCGTGCTCAGTTATGGTGGTTCATGTTTCAGTTGGTCTTCAAATGTAGAATGGTGTTGATGTGGCCTCTCTTCTGCTGGGAGGTTTGAGTATGAGTTTTAGTTTCTACTGTCGTCCTTTCTTTTTAGTTATTGCTTCAAGTTGTAGACTTTAAACTTGTTCACAGTTTAAAGGAATGTTTTGTTGTCTATTTCTAATTTCAGTTTATTTATCTGGTTAGTTGTTTTTCTGTCTTTTACTTCGGGTAAAATCGTTCCCATGTGTTAGTTTTGATACCCGGGCACTTGTGCCATCCCGTGGGGATCGGGAACGCCCTTCGGGCCTTGCTGCGGACCGGGTCGGGCGCCGGGTCGGATGACGACCCGGCCTGGTTCGTGACATAATTCAACAAATTTATTCATTTCTAAGACAAATTTACAATATTTTGTGTGTAAACATATTGATGCGAGGTTTCATTTTGTTATTCATCATGTAAAAAATGATATATATATATATATGTGTGTGTGTGTGTGTGTGTGTGTGTGTGTGTGTGTGTGTGTGTGTGTGTGTGTGTGTGTGTGTGTGTGTGTGTATGTATGTATGTGTGTGAGTGTGTGTTTAAAATATACACCCACAAATGATCAGATCATAGATAAATATTTTAAACATTTAGATTTAGTGAAATTTGAACATATTGATTTTTAAAATTAAAATTATAGAAGATTGTACTATTTACTAAAATACATATTCAATTATTGTTAATAATTTCTTATTTATTGTTTCATGGTTCTATTATAGAATATTTTTTCTTCATATTGGATCTATTTAAATCAAATATTCATGTATTTTTATTCAAAAAATAATATCCTGAAATTTATCACTATTTGAATCATTTTTCATTACTATTACTTTTATAACTATTCATATTTCAAACATATTACTTTTTCTACACATTAAATTAGGGGATTTAAATTGTTTATGGAGTAAATATTTAATATCTTCTATTAAAATTGATATCATGTGAAGCTATACTTTAATTTCTCATTTCAATTGCTCATTTTATGTCAGATTTTTTTAATACTATTTTATTAATTTTAAATGGGGTAGTATTTTTTAAAAGATATTTTATATTTATATTTCTTTAAATTTTTTAATATTTACAAAAATGATAATATTTTCTGTGTTAAATAATCTTTTTTTAATAAAAAAATAGAGATTATTATTATATAAAACCTGGGATATAATTTGAGGTTAATTATTAAAATGAAATATTTGGTAACTTATTCCTATATCATGATAATTAAAAAACACTAAATTTATTATTTACAATAACACTATTTTATTGCTAAAAACTTAAAAAAATTAATGACTCATTATTTTATGTTTTAAACTTGTTTAATTTTTCTCTTGGTTTCTGTTAATTTGAATGATGTTGAAATTGAATGATTTTTTAATTAAATTATTTTTATTATGATATGTATCTTTTGGATTTAATAATATTTTAATGCCTCAATACATTATAATGTTTTCCCTCTATAAAAAAATTAATTTTTGGTAGCTTTCTTTATACGCAAAACCAAATTAAGCTTGCACTTCACGCAACATTGAGATTAGTTTGTGCAATACACAACACTTTGAGTGGAAGGTAATATAAGATCTCAAGACTTTAATATATATTTACTATTTTAAATATATTCAATCAAACCATTATATATTTATCTAATAGGTTTTATAGGTATAAGATAAGAATAATTCCAATTTTTCATATAAAAGATGTATTTTTATAAAATCTATTTTTATTCCTTTTAATGCAAGCTATTTTGAAACTAAATTTTGACACTTTTATAATTTTTAAATAAAAAAATGATCTTTATTTTTACCAAAATATGCACCAACTATGTGGGATGTACTAGAATTATTCCAAAATGGGTTGTATGGTCGGTATATGTTGTGCTACCTCTACACCTAAACTATAAACCCTTGAAAGTGCCCACTAATTTCAAACCTCATACTAGGAAATCATCAAAAAACATTATAAAACAATATTATATAAAAAATACTTATTTCACAATGTGCCAAGTAAATTTAAGTGTTTATATGTAGAGTGTTGTAAGAAGATGCTTATGCAAACTATGCCTCAAATTATGATGTTTTTGTCTTGTGTCTACCTTAACATCCCATATAAGAAAAAAAAATAACTTGTCTCCCATATCATTTTATATTGAACCAACCCAAATACCTAATCACATTACTGAATCTACCGACCCCATGGCCTGATATTTCTTCCCTATCAACCATAATAAGACTATGGTGCTAAGGTATCAAGCTAGTTCATGTTGAAACAGTTTCCCTTGATAAAATTTAAATGATAATAATTGTTTCATCATTAAAACCAAGCATGAACTCACTAAATATCGGTGATTTTTGCATCCATGTGCATAACTTGAAAAAAAAATCATATTACCTAATGGTGCATAATAAAAATAAAATTTTATGATAAACCACAATATTAATGTATAGGTAAACAAATATACAATACATTTGAGAAAAAAAATGTAATGACACAAACTTTTATGAATATAATTTTTCATCTTAATAATCATTTTTTCATATTTATGAATAATGTATAATAAAAAACATATTCAGTATTTAATATAAATAAATAATACTTAATTTAATTAATTTATGAAATTATATGTTTTGAATAAATATAATCTATAAAATTGAAAATAATATAATAGGATAATAAATATATAAAAATAAAATAACTATATTAGAAAATTTTTAGTTCATTACTTTCTTCTACAGTTGTCACACACATGAATAACATTATAAAAACGAAAAAATATCAATGAAATTATAATTTGGAAAATAAATAATATAGAACATTAATGTGAATAAAATTGAACAATGAATGATGTAATAGGTATTTATAGGAAGAGTAAATAAAATATGTCAATTGTAATACTTATCTGGCCATTAGGAAAAGTAATTCGACCATAAAAAAAGTACCCTAGTTGTTTGAATAGTAACTTAACTAATAAAATAGTATAATGGCATGAAAGTAACATTTATGAAGACTAAAGTAATTATATATATTATAATTCCACATAAAAAATATTCAAACTTGAAATTGAATGAATTAAAAAGTATATTTTTTATAAAGTATATTTGGTTATATATTCCCAAAAAAGAAAATATTTTATATTAATAATTTTAATAAAATTATTTTATAAAATTATTTTCGTTAAATTTAATTTAATTATTAAAATAATAAAATATAACTTTTGTAGGATTTTTTTATTAATTATTTTTAAAAAAATTATTATTTAGGTGAATTGTAAAAAACATTATTTTTCAAATACTACATTTTTTATGATATGGTATTGAAGTAAAAGTTAAATAATAAATAACAAAATGGTTATTAATCAAAAATATATTTAATAAGATAAATGACACATTTAAAAATAAAAGAATTAATTTAAAAACCTAAAAAGTAATTTCCAAATACAAAAAAATAAAATATCTAATTAAAGAAAGTATTTTTTTCATTATTCTTAATTCATTTCACTTAAACTTATAAATTCAAAGAATAAATGGATTTAAATTTATGAAACAAATATTTTTCATTTAATATAGTTTTTATATGATTATTGAATGATTTACATTGGAAATAATATTTTACTCAATATTTAAATCCAAAAATACTCATCCCATCAAATATAAACACCCCCACACCTTTCCCTTTAAAAATCACTTTCCATAAAATTCTCATGGAATTATTTATTACCAATTATCTTTTCATATTTCTCAATATAACCTATGTTATATTCTATTTTCATGAAACCCTTATCCCTCCATTCATTACTAATATAGAAACAGGGTAAATATTTAATGAAGAGGTAACCCCCATGATCCTCTCTATACATTTTTATCTCTTCTTATTTCTACTCTCCCAAAATCCTTTATTTTTATACCTACATAAACTATTGAATTTATATTTATATAAAATATTAATTTTATTGGTATATGGTATCACTATTTTAATTAATTTAGAGTGTGTATATTATCTCTCAACCCTTATTTGGACACATCTTAGTAAAGGTCAGTTGCATCCCCTTATGTGGTTTTTGGAAATTCTTTAATTATCACCACCTTCAGGGATATATAGTGTGTACTATATATTATATTTATAAATTAATTTTATCATATTTAAAGCTTCTGGATGTAATTTAAAAATAAGATAGATTAAAAAATCAGAACAAAAAAAACTGAAATGAAAACTTATTAATTCCTTGAAAACATTTCATCAAGCCATTAAATCATTAGAAAAAAATATTAATAAATAAATTATAATGGTTATAATTGATGAATATTATGATAAATAAATTAATAAAATTAGGTATTAACCATTTAATAAACATAATTTTAATTTATAGGAGGCCTTAATAGGGAAAAACAAAATGTGACATGATGTATGGGGACTCTCAAACACCTAATCATTAATTTTTGGTTTATCACCACTTTCTCTCTCATTTAAACATAAATCATATAAATGATTTAAAAATATTTTTTTCATTTATTTCCTTATTCCATTTTTTTTCATGAATATTCATACTTCATTGGGTTTAATTAATATATACCTTCTTGATTTTTTATCAATAATATTTATCAAAAACTCCCTTTAATTATTTATATATTTATTATCCTCCTATAAATATAAAATGATCTTTTACTTATCAGTTTTAAGATTAAACATCCAAAATTATTTCCTTCCTTCATTATGTATGTATCTTCCATGTTTTATTCATCTTATTATTCCTTAAAACCCCATTATGAACCCCAAAATTTTTTAATCGGTGTATTTCATGTTTATAGCTGATATATGTTTCTTTTCTATACGGAATTCATAACATTTTACATTGGGAAATGTGGTCCTAGAATTATATCCCCTTAATTTATTATGGTATATGATATATACCCTAATGTCCTATGTATTATATATAAAATAAATTCAAGATTTATTTTTTATTTATGAAGTGATGATTTGTACACATAGGTAATGTACGAAAAATATGATTTTTTTACAATTTATGTATGGGAATTAACCAAAATGTTATAATGTCTAGTTATTATTCATATTCAACATTCCATGTATTTTTTTAAGGATTACCTCATTTTTATAATGATGATCATTTACTTATAATTTGGTGATTATTAATATTGTCACCAATATTCTTCATTGATTCAAGTATCACATTCACTCACTATTATTCCTCACTTAATATGATTTTATATCACATATTCATTTATGTTTGTCTTTAGGTGATTCTATGTATTAAAATGATTATAATATATTTTAACAATACCTTCCTAAAATATTTAAATAATGTTTAAAAATCTAAATGAAATAATCATGTCTGAATTTATGTATCCCAATGTATGAAAACAAGTAATTATTGATTGTTTTATATTTATGTTATTTATCATAAAAAATAATATAAAAATCATGTATCAAATTATGGTTCACTGTAATTTGATCCAAATAAAGGTTTAGTTTATTTATAAATTCATTTATAAAATTAAAACTTATGAGAAACATATGAATCCCATAGGTGAAGACTTCAGAATTGTTATGCACATGTCGATAAGTTATTTATCCATTTTTTTCACATATATTTCATTGTAAAAGTTTATTCTAAATAATGAAGTGGCAAAATAAATCAATAAGACAATGTTTTAATTATATATTTAATATCACTAATTAATGGTGAATGTTTTTTTTCATTATAGTTTTATGCACTCCTTTATGTCCACAAAATTTTCTAGAACTATTCAATCACCTCACTCATACCTTGAATTAGAGATATCTAAGAAAATAACTTTTTGTGAAATCAGTATAACCCAAGTATTAAACTCTTACCAATTTATAAAATATGGGGATAATCTTGTAGTGAACATATAAATCCATCCTTTTGATAGAATTTGATGTTATCTAGGCATATATTGGCTCTCATTAAAAAGAGCTCACACTAATTATTTAGAAAAGAAAATCATGTTCCATATCAGGAACCATTCCATGATTCTATATAAATTCAGGGAATATTGTGAATCTCCTTTATAATATCTATGAATGATGTGGATATTCAGGCCCAATGAAGAAGAATATAATGCTCATATTCTAGATAAAAATGAAATCATCAACCTTGAGGATGCACCAATTTTAAGGGAATATATTGATGTATTCCCTAAATAATTATTAGACCTTCCCCTTGATCATGAGGTTTAGTTATCAATATAAATAATATGTATAACCACGCCTATTTCCATGTTGCATTATTGAATATCCCCAATTTAATTAAGATACATAAAGAATAGACCATAAGAGCATTTGAACAAATGTTTAATATTACCTAGTGCATCAACATTGGGTGAACCAGTTTTGTTTATCAAGAAGAAGGATAGGATAATAAGGCTTTTCATTGACTACTGAGAAATTAAAAAAGATCGATATAAATAACAAGTGTCCACTACTACGTATTTATGACTTGTTTGATAAACATTAATGTTATCAATACTACACAAAATTTCACATTCACTATAGATATATTCAGTTGAAATTAAAGAGATAATATATTCAAAAGATAGAATTTATAAGATATATTGATACTATTAGTTCATAATGATGTCGTTTCAAATTAAAATTTATTTTAAAATATTTTATGGGATTTATTAATAGGTTCTTTTGTGGCTATATTGATAAATATATGGTGGTATTTATTAATGATATTCACATAAATCTATGGTCAAGGAGGAAAATAAAGAGAATCTAAGGATTATGTTGAATAATTTATGGATAGATAATTCATGTGAAATGTATAGAAAGTGTGATTATTGGTCACAAAAAGTTTCAAACATAGGGAATTTGATCCCATGTGAATAAAATTATATTGAAGCAGAGAATAAAAAGAAAATTTAGTAATATTCCAAACTTGTATATTTAATTAAGATATATATATTTCTTTGGTTAGTTAGTTACTACCAATTCATTATGAAAAAAAATTCATGGTTTTTTATCCCTCTTAATAGGTAAACATATAAGGGTTTAATGTATGACTATATGAAATCATGTGAAGATAAGTTTAAATAGATCAATAAGAGGTAATTCTCTATACCTTTACTCACACTACAATAAAGTGGAGATGTTTTCTTGATATATAGTGTTGCTTCAACAAATGAATCCTTTTTTACGTATGAATAATGATAAAGTGGTAGATTATACCTTCCTATAAATCAATATCTATGAGTATAAAAACACAATACATGGTTTAGTTCTAGAATTTATGCCTTTTATATTTATTATTTTGAGATTCTACCCCAATCGAGTGAAGTGTGGAATATATATTAATAACAATATTTTAAATTATATATTCACACAGAAGTATTTTATCATGATTTAAGGAATTTAGTTGGTGTTAAACATTGACTATGATGGATCAAATCAATACCATACAAGAAAAAAATAAGGTTGTTTATTCTCTAAATGAAAAGGAACCTATCACCCTATCGATGATAAGGACTAAGAAATACCCTATATTCTTATATATTAAAAGTATGGATCTAGAAATAATAAATTCATGGAAGATATCTAACCTTTTATAAATTCATTTCTAAATATATATACAAGAGAGGGTCAGGGATGGATAAAGAAATGATTTAGTGTGGAATTTTGGAATTAAAAATTTATTAAAAAAGATTCACTTGATTTAGATCGAGACTCAACAGGCCATTAACCCCAGATATAATGAATAAGATATTGAATGATGTATATAGCTCATATTTCTCTATCCACCTTCTAATATTTGTGATGTACCAAGATCATTCTGTACACTTTTAGTGAAAAAATATGATGAATGAGATTACTAATTACAGCTCTAATTTCATGAAATTTTAGTATGTAAAATCATTTAATTGAAATCTCAAAGTGATGCTAAAACCATTAACCATTAAAATATGAAAATGGGAGAACATAAATATGAAATTTTTATGGGTATTTTGAATACATATAAAGGAACAAATGTTATACGAGTTTTGGTGGATAGAGTAACCAAGACAATACACATTACCACTATATAAGAAGATTTATCACTCAATTAACATGAAAATATATTTATAAAGGATTTAGTGACGTTTAATGGGGAAATAATTTT
The DNA here is from genome assembly GCA_963277665.1 of Viscum album. NCBI lineage: Eukaryota > Viridiplantae > Streptophyta > Magnoliopsida > Santalales > Viscaceae > Viscum > Viscum album. The sequence continues at coordinate 1,463,609,808 of OY728135.1, read as the reverse complement.
TATCATATCTAAATTAGATCCAAGGTTCACCACTATAGAATTTTTGGTTCACCATGTGGAAAAAGCACCCTATAACCTTACATCAAACCCAGGATCAAATTCTGGTTGTCTTAAATATTTGTTATTTTTTTCATGGTTGGATGTGAGGATGAGAATGGTGTTGTTTGAAAGATGAAATCCCTCGGTAGGGGTCCTCGATGGGGGAGACCGTGATGAAGGATGTAAGGGACCTCAATGGCGGTAGGGGTAGTCGACGTCGACAGTGATGATAGATGATGGTCGGACCTTAGAGGATGCTAGTTAAGGGAATTTTGATAGTGGTGAAGATTCGATGGTAGATCATAAATTGATCACAAATGTTGGGTACAGATGTGGTGTGTGGGTTTAATAGAACATGGGTTTTGATGGAGTTGATAATTCAGAATGTGGATTGGTGGGATTAGTGATGGACTCAAAATATGTTTGGTTAGGTTGTAAGTGGGATAGATCCATAAGTACATGCCTAGATGTGGAGGATAAGGGCCTAAATAAACCCCTAGTATGGCTATCTAGATTGGTAATATTTATAGGGTATTTCTTTCACCATAAGTACCAATAAATATGTTTTTCAACATGGGTAAATCCTAGTCATTTAGTTCTTCAAGTGGAATAAGAGCATCATGTGGAAGGGAGATAGGGAGGGGTTGTTCAATGCATCTAGCCTTTGGGACTCGGTTCATGTACTAGGAATTGTGCTTTATGGACTATGTTTTAATTAATAATGGGTTCCATATCATCCCATTAAAATTTTATGTTATCAAAAAATTAATAAAAATATAAAGGGATTCGTGATTGAGTGATGTTTCACCTCAATATTCTAAATGAGACTTCAAAATTTCCTAAAAAATGAGTAGAGTATTTTTTATGTTCTATCACCCCAAGTTTGATGGTAAATACTGATAAACATTAAATTAATTGAATAGGTGATGGTATATATCTCGATGGACATTAATGGAGGCTAGGATAAACATTTTAGATTTGTTAGATTCTTATAAAACCATATTTTCTACTCAAGTATTTAGAATGTCCCATATGAAACATTTTTTAGAAATATATTGATGAATTATATATTCTTAGAATAACTTTTTTAATAGAATAATATTAGACCTTAAAATATTCATGAGATTCTAAAGAGGTCTTACTAAATTTAGAAACACATTATGTCGTGCCACGTCTTAGAGGGGCCAGCCTAGAAAATGTAAGTTTAAGCCACAACCACCTCAATCCCTCCTCCACAGGCTGTAGGAAGGTGATAAACTTTTCAAGGAATAGATAAAATGGATTTAATTTTCCCAAAGTACCTATATTCACTCACAAAACCATATATATTCTGATGTGAGATGAATTATAATAAAAGAAAATAACAACTAGAGTAAAATCCAAGAATATAATAACCTCAAGGGAATAAAAAATTATGTGATAGAGTAAACCAAAATGAAAAAGGAAAATACATTCCCAACCATAAAATATGTCCCAACCTAACAATAATTGGAAAATAAAAGCAACATAGAGATCCTATTTGGAATATCCAACCCGAATACCCTCACAAATAGGTACCTGGCCCAAATTACACTATACATTAACGATGTTCCTGATCTCCAAGGTCTTTCATATAACAACTAAGAATCAATTCAAAATATATGAAATGATTTCACCCAACCTAAATTAGAAAACATGAAATATATATACAAGTAAAGAACCAAATAGTAGAGGAAAATATGAATACATATATGTCATAATAGAAAGAGAACAACTAATGTTATACAAAGGAAAAGCTGCCAAAATAATCTCTAAGAGACACATCCAAATATAAAGGAATACAAAACTAAAATAACTTCTCCAACAGTCTATGTGATAGAGTGTTTAGAATCCCACGATCTCACCATCTTGCTACCCTACCCCTGCTACCATAAACCCTTTCAACCTCACTATGTTTCATTTCTTTTTTATGCATCAAAACATATAACAAGGTCTAGGAACTACTGAATATTTACATATTGTGTGAGCTAACAAGATCAGTAGGGTCCCACCTATGTGTTCTATAAGTCTCTATACAATAATTTATTCCTAGACAAATTTAATGAAAAAAAGGCATGATATACGGTTTAACAGTTTATAAATCAGAGTGACAGAAAAACTATACCATTTTTCAAATTTTTAAATAATTTTGTTAAATAGGTTTCCAAAAATATCATATATATATCTCCAAACAGATATACCATATCAAACCAAAGCATCCATCACATATCATTTCAAATCCATGATACTACAATCAAAATTGTACTAAACAGGAATTCCCAAGTCAACCAAAAATAACATGTAACATCATGCCATGGATCACACTAGGTTATGATAGTTAGGAAACTCACACGTAAAAATAGAAAATTTTTTGTGCATCAAGCAGGTAGACATATTCATAGAGTATATAGAGATGAGGAACACCTCATAAATTGAAACCACAAAAGTTATAACATGTCTCTAGAATAAAAGGCCTAGGGATTAGAGGAAAGCCCGATATTCTAACACCCTAATAGGGGAAAATACCTAATACTATACTTTCCACCCAAGTAACCAAGGATTATTATGTGTTCAGTTTCCAAAACCATATTATCAAACCATTTCATCATATCATTCTTTGAAAAACATTTCATAAAACCATTTTCAAATTATTTGGAAAAAAATTTCATTTAATAATCTAGGGGAGATCCTCCTTTAATAAAAAACAATTTTCTAAAAAACAAATCGGTAAATCATATCAATTAATTTATGAAACAATTTATCAAAAAAAAGAGAAATGCAGTTCAACAACACGGGGTAGATATATATCAATAACCCTAAAAACTCGATTCTCACATACTCTCAAAGGATCCAAAAATAAAAAGAACACAACAATGAAAATCAAGGCCCTAGAATCAATCTGCACATATCAAAATTGGTTCAGTTTAATAAAAGGGCCAATAGTGAATAGGAAGTGACACATACCTCATGAACACCCACCTGACGTACCACAACTAATAGAGTATTATCCTTCAAATCAATATCCCATAATGAATATAGAAAAGAATCAAGAAAATTACCATTACAGGTAAATGGATCCAATAACACAATGAAATGGCACTATAGTGATCAATTTGAATGAAGAAGAAGAAAATATTAGTCTCTTGGGGAAACCCACCACAACCGTAACAATGATCAAATTCTAAAAAATGATTTGTAAGGGTTAGTGGTCTCCAAATTCCCTTGAAAGGAGAACTAGGTTTAGTGTAAGTTGGTTTTGCATTGAATTAATATATCATTGTTATGGTTCCATAAAATCACAATTTGTGACACATACACTACATAAAATTATCTTAAAATCATGTAATCCATGAGGATAATATACTCCGAAAAATCATCACATGTTCATTAAAAACAATATTTTTAGCATTACATAGAATTTAATCTGCACAAGTTATGTAATATTTCACATTATGTATTCAAATCATCACATGATCATGGAGAACCTTACATGTTGTGAACTCCCATTACAAAAAATGTAAATTTCTGGTATACGTAAAAATTTTACATTCTTATATAGAACCCAAACCTACTACGATGTCCTCAAAACTCAAGGAGAACCATGCTCAGTCATTATGTATTTATACATATACTCTATTAATTAAAATAAAAATACATCCATGAACATTATTTCATTTTCTCTAACAAATTATCTCTATCATCAGGAGTCCCAAGACTCACCCAATTGAAGATGAAAACATGTAGAAAAATGGAATTTCATGAAATAGAGTAATAGGATGTTATGAACTCCCCACCATGAGAATTTTATTCCTCAAGAAGTTATGTAGAATAATGATTTCTAGAAAATAGGTGATCCCATTCCTCCCTCATCAAATAATCATTATCCCAAGTCTCATGAGAATATTTTCTTTTATCTATGATACTCTGAATAATGGAATCGACTTCTTACAAAATACATTCAATTTACAGTCAAAAATTTTATCTACATGTTCCACAACTGAAGAATAAATATGTAACTTAATTGATTCCTAACTCAAAACATGAGAAAGATATAGATGGTAGTTCCTAATCTATAATGTGTGGAAAACATCATAAATTACAATCAACTAACCCAAAAATTACAACCAATAAGAAACATGTAAAATAATTTTAGTGAATTATGAGGGTCCAACATATCTTAAATCCAACTTTCCTTATCTCCCAAGACGATGGTGACCCATCTGAGGAGAAAATATCCATAAAACCCAGTCACCTATAGAAAAATCTATAAGAAAACATTGTTTATCTATATAATAATTGTTTTGGAACTAAGATATAATAAGATTCTAATGTGTCACCTAAATCCTCATATGAATCTCCTAAACCAAACTTAGTCCCACCAAATAAGCTTCTCCCACCTATTCCTAAAAAAAGGGTTGATCTACATGGTCCACCATACAAATCCTTGAAATGGCCAATTCTAATGGAACTTTGATAACAATTATTATAAGAAAAATTAATTAGTCCACGATGCCTATACAAATACACAAAAAAATAAAAGACATGGGTATAGAGCATATCATCCAAAATCTGAGTAACATGCTCTATCTGACCATTAGTTTTTTAGTGGAATGTTTTACTCAATCTGATCTGAGTCCGCATAACCTCTTAGGGATTTCCTAATAACCTCAATGTAATCCTAGGGTCCCTACTTTTACAAATGATAGAAGGAACCCCATTTAACAACACAATTTCATTCACATATTGATTTCCTAAATCTTCACCTTTAGTGGTGTTCTAGGTAGTAATGAAATTAGGTAACTTTTTCAACATATTAATCACTATATATATAGCATTCCACCCTCAGGGAGTCCATGGTAATACAACTACGAAGTCCATTAATACATCTTACAATTTCAAAACTGGAATCGAAAGAGGTTGAATAAAAATAGAAGGATTTTTATGCTCTACCATTATATGTTGGTAAGTGTAATAGTGGGAAACATAATTTGTAATTTCGTGCCTTATACCCATCCCCCAAAATTTTCACCTCATATCATAATACATCTTCATAGTTCCTAGACATGTATCCCATGAAAATATATGGCAATCAAACAAAACTGATCTCATCAAAGATGTTGGTATGATAAATTGATCAAAAGAACATTGAATACCATTTGAAGAGGGAGACCAACTAGAAACGGTCTCCCCATCATAAAGGGTTTTTCAAATTCTTATGAACTCTAAATCCTACTAATAACAATAAAAAATAGACTCAAGGAGTAATGATGAAAAAAATATCGAGAACCACACCTAAATAATCGTAATGAGAATCGAGATGAAAGTGGGCAGTAATTCCCAAAAGTTTCTATTATTTCTTCAATTCTAAAATAGCATGTAATGGAACATTCCTTAAAAGAACGTCTATAGTGGAATTCCCCTACCCAGTTTGTAAGAGATATACAACTCAAATGTTTAAATTTATTCCACCAATCGACTCCATATGAGGTTAAATTCCTTTTGGGAAATGATATAGCTCAAACTCTTATGGCCCAAAAATACTGTGAACCTCTCCCCAAAATATAGTGTTATAAACACTTAAGAACATACATAAAATGTGGAAAGCTATAAATCATAAGTGTGGTAATTATTTTCATATGATAAAAGATCATGAGATTTGTAATCTACCACATGAACATCATTTGTGAGAAAAAAACCCAAACCATCACTAGATTACATAGATAAAATCACAAACCCCTTACTAGGATTAGGTAAGATCAAAATTAGAGATAACTTCAGAAGTCATTTCATCTCATCATATGAATATTGACATGTTGTGGCCCGTTTTAATTTAATCACATGACAATTAAGATAATTCAAAAGTGAAAAAAAATTAGAAATTATTTAAAAATAATTTAGAGTATCCAAAAATAACAAGGAATCTCTAAATATCAAATAAATTTAGTGTTTCTTTCCATGAAAAGATATCCTTTACCTTCTTAGGAACAAATGATTATCCATGCTATGAAATTGCATTCCCTAATAACATTACTTCTTGGTTACAAAAAAATCATTTCAAAATCACTCTATACAAATGGTGACTCCTCAGTATTTCTAAAACCAAACTCAAATGGTTCTAATGTTTGTTATTAGATCTCTGGTGAACGAAAATATCATCCATAAACCCTACCATGAATGTGTTCAATACTAATGGAATATCTAAATCATAAAATCCATAAAAATTTAAATAGAATTACTTAAACCAATTGGCATTGCAATATATCTTTAATGGCCATATCTGCTCCTAAAATTCATCATTATTATATCAAAACCAGGAAATATGAGCTGGTGATAACCTGATAAATGTTCAATCATCAAAAACCACTTTTACCCCTTAAACTAATCAGACAAATCATCCATATGATGGAAAGGTTATTTATTCCCTATTATTTCCCAGATCTCTATCCAATATTCCATCCAATATTAGAGTAAACCATTTATATTCTTATAAACTATAATTAGAGATACCCAAGTTGAAATAAATGGTTGAACAAAACCTGTCCACATTCGATCATCCACGTGAATCATGAGATCATTCATCTCTACTGGTTCTGTGAGAGATGAAGGTATCGAAATTGGATTTGTACTTAGAATCATTTCAATTGTATACTATGCCTCACTCTATAAAGGAAGATGACAGAAGTCATCTTGAAAAATGTTAGGATAATCATGAAAAATACTAGGCAGATCAAAAATATAAGAAGCGCCTTCTATTTAAACTGCTATAGTATAAAAAAATCTCATAAACTCTAGGATATATGGCCTTTCATGACCATATATCGGATCTTAATCACCCTGAAACACCCATGAGATATCATATGCCATAATAAATGAGGCACACTACTGATAATAATAAATCTCATCATGATAAACAACAATCTAATCTATCCCTATGATGACACCATTAAAATCCAGATAATGAATGAGAAAATACTAGACTCACTCTATATCAGCTATCAATACCTCCCAAGGACACTGAAATCCAGGATATTCCCTATTCTTAAGAGGTGTCTCTAATTCCATACAAATTAAATGATCCAAGTTGTTTTTTTGAGAATATTAAAAAAAATTACTTGATATAAATATGTGGGAATCATGAGTATCAAATAAAGAAATAGCAATAGATTATTTAATAAATACAATACCTCTCAATGTTGCTAGACCTACATCATCCTCTACCATAAAATCATCAACTGTGTGATAGTTATTAAATCCTAAAGCATGTGGAGAGATCCCAATGGTCTTTGAGGTATCTAATTGCACGGTATTATCCATTGGAGCTAAAAATCCCGAACAATATCAAGGAGTAAATATATCCTAATAGAAATTATTTAGATGACCTTAGAATCCACTAATGTCGCCCACATATTAAGCTTAAGGATAATAACATCATCTGTGTTTTGACATTCCACATTCAAATTATGTCTTAGGAACATCGCTAGCTCCAACTAGAGGTCCCAATGTGGAATGTTGTTGGGAACCACCTCCACTACTCCTACGATGATCCTGCAATTTCCCATTTTCCTTGGTGCTCCATTGATTCTACCACAACGTGGAAATGAAGGGTCATAATATGAAACCATGATTTATGTATTAATTTATCCCATTATAGATCTATCCATTTTATTTATATAGGAAAAAATATTTATCATAAATACATATTATTTTATATCTGATCACAATCCATGAATTTACTTCTAAGCTTTCAAATGGTCATTATTTACAACCTCTCATACAAAAGAAACTATCTCCAAGAACTAATTGGTGTATGCTGACACCAAGAAGTATACCTATTATAAAGAGAGTAACTCTAAAGACTTCACCATAATTATAGACTCTAGAAAATCTAAGAAGATAAGAGTCTTTAAATCCTTTATGTCCAAAATCATATTTTTATTCACCTATACCATGGAACCTCACCATCATTTTCTTGGACCCTCAATTCAGAATGGAATGAAATTTACCTTGATACTCTCATGTGTATCATGGATGTTGAAAATATGATCCATATTTTCAATCTATTCCTCCACCTATTTATTTTAATTAGTACCTTTAAAGTACAATGTATTCTTATAAAATTAATCCCATGATTGATACATTTCATCTAAAGCATCCAAATGTACTTAAACAACTACATTTTGGACATGTTATACATTCTGGTCAACAACACTGACTTCCAACAAAATATCCTCAAAAGAATTATTATCTATTGGATGATTCACTTTAGGATAAAAAAGTCACACCATCCTATGTAACTTGTGGAACACATCATGGAGGCATATCGCTACACACCAAATCAGAATAAATGGTCAGAAAACATAATAATATTAGTTTAAACTACAAAACACATAAAAAAACTAATACTAAGGTAATGAACTTAGAATGGGAGGCACACATCCCAACTTCCCTTGGTAACATGAGTCTCATCATAGAGAAATCTAGCAAGGCACTCACCACAACCTGCCTCTTATGTCTGAAAATATGATATCATGTCTACCAAACACCTCAAAATAAGTACTCTAAAAGAAAGACCACCTATGATAACAAATTGTGATGAACCCAACCTAGATACCCACTCAAACTAGTATATAACCTAAATTTCCACATACCAGAAGGGTCTTCAGGTTCCCCACGAGCTAGCATCTAACACATGGTCATTAGAAAACAATGAAGGGAATGATTTCTCCCAATAAAAAGTAGAAAACATGAAATATATATACATGTATAGAGTAAAATAGTAGAAGAAAACATGAAAACATATATTTCATAATAGAAATATAAAAACGGAAGTGATACAACTAAAAAGGTAGAAAAAAATATTCCATAAACAAGCCCAACTATAAAGGATAAAATATCTAAAATAACTACTCTAATAGTATCCATGTGATGGTGTGAGAAAACTACCATTATCTCACCATCCAACTACCCAATCCCTGTAACTAGAAAACCTCTTTGCCTCGATACGGTGTCGGGCCTTTCCCTGTACCGAAAGACATAATAGTGTCTATACACTATGGATGGGGTATGAAGGGTGTTAACTAATAAGATAAGTAAGTACCCACATAAGTGTTCCATATAAATAATTTTAACAATAATCCAATCAAGTTCAACATTAAAGAAAAAAATCCATTATATATAGTTTAATAGTTTTTATATCAAAAGTATGGAAAAATAATTACGTTCCCTCTTTTTACACATATCCAAATAATGATGAAAAATCTATTTCAAATAATTTATTATACATTTATCAAAAAAAATATCGTATCAAACCAAATCATATATCACATTTCATTTTAAATCCATGGTAGTACAATCAAAAGACAATAAATTAAAACATCCTAATTTATCCAAAAGAACACGTAACATCATGCTAAAGATCTCAAAAATTAGGATAGCTAGGAAACCCATACCTAAACATAGAAAATCACATGTGTGTCAACCCTTTAGACATATGACTCAATTCTAGAGAGACGAGGAACACTTCAAAAGTTGAAACCACAATAGCTCTAACGATTCGATTGAAAAACATTCCTAGGGAGCATTGGAAAGCCCCATGAAAAACACCACCACCCCTCGAAAGAGGATGATACCTCTTACTATACCTCCCACATAAGTACCTAAGGCTAACTAGGTTCTCTATTTTCCAAAAAAATCAACTAATCATTTCAAAATATCATTGTTTGAAAATTATTTCTTAAAACCATTCACAATGCATTAAAACCCCATTTAATTTTCAAAAACTAGGGGATACCCATATTTTATCAAAAATTTAGTTCCATAAACAGAAAAAAAAATTATTCAATAATTCATATTAATTTAATTAAACAATCCAACAAAAATTGAAGCAATGAAGTTCACCAACACAGGCTAGAGATAGAACCAACTACTTTAAAACACTATTCAAATAATCCTACATGGGATTCACCAATAGAAATAACAAAAAAATAACAACGTAGTACCTAAAATAAATCTACATATCTTAGAATTAATTTATTTTGAAAAATGATTTGGTGATTAATACTAAACAAAACATAAATCAAGAACACTCACCCGCTACCCCCAAACCAAAAACTATTGGACTCTAGAAAAAGATTTCACAATAGATATAGAGAATAATAAATATAAATGACATAAAAAATCCATGAATTTGATAACAAAATGAAAAGGTGTTATCTCGATAAGAGGAAATAAAGAATCTAAAAATATAAATCACTTAGAGAAACACACTAGAATATTAACAATTATCAAACACCGAATGAAATGATCTATAAGGGTTGGAGGACTCCAAAAAATCTCATAGATGAGTTCTAGGCCGAGATAAAGGAAGGATACATGTTGAATGAATAAACATATAACTTTTATAGTAACCTAAAATCCCAACATATGACACTAACATGGAATTAAATCCTTTTACAATTAAATAATACTATGGGATTATATAAACCAAAAAATAAGTCACCTTTTTTATTAAAATATCAATTTTTAGTGTTATGTGGAAAATAAGATTTACACTATGCTTAATCATTCATATTGTGTACTCATCTCATAAAATGATCCTGGTGAACATTACACATTGTGTACTCCAACTACACTATGAGTAAATTTCTAGTGGACAATAAAAAATGTATATTCTTACAAAAAACTATAACGACCTCAGGCACTCTCTGAATATAGATAGAACCCAGATAATACATTAAAATTTTATAGCCAGAATCCATTAATTGAAATAAGAATACATCCATGAAATTTAGGTTATCTTCCCCAAAAAAATACCTACATCCTCAGGAGTCCCAACATGTACCCAATTAGAATAGAAGACAATAATGTAATTGAATTACCAAAATGTGGATATTGATATGTTAAATCTGGAATACTAATCTTGAGTCCCCAACCACCATAAATTGTAAAAAGAACCAAAATATTACTAATCTACATCAATTCCACCACTAATCTTTCTACTATGAATAAAATACATGACATGAGTAGTCAAACCCCATCTAGAGATTAGTATATAGATACCTAGTAAGATTCCCTAAAAACTAAAGATATAGAAATATAAGACATGATAGAGGTATTTTTCTCAATATAAGAAATAGATAATTTAAAAACAAATCACAATGTTATATTTTAGTATAATAATCCCACATGACAGAGAAAAATAATCTCCATATGATTGCTCATACTAGGATGATGAGTCTACATATAGCCACAATGCTCCATCATTGATTAACATCATCTCATATTTCAGTCTAGATATGTCATGATGAGGACCCACACCTTTCCACTACTCCATACACTGATAGAGTGTAATATCCAAAAGATAAAGGGTCCACACCTTATCACAACTAGAATATCCTATATCTATATCTATTCCAAAAATATGGAGGACCAATACCCAAGTGATATTGGTGAGTACCACCAGTGAGGACAGAGGACCCATTCCCTGGTGAAATATGTTAGTACTACCTCTATGTCTATTTAAAAAATATAAATCACATGAACCCTTTTTTGAAAGGGGATTATAATTTATGTGGATAGAGGACCCACTCTCTAGGGTGATAGGGGAGTACCACCTCTATATATGTAATACATGTATAGATTACCCATGCCCTATTGTGATAGGGGAGTACCATCTCAATTGATAGAGGACCCATGTGTAAGTGAAATAGGTGAGTCATTCCTCTGTACTTATGCAATGAGTATGAAGAGCCTACACTCCTCTACGATTGGGGAGTACCATGTCCCTAGATAGTGGACCAGCACTTGATTGTGACAAGGGAGTGTTCCCTCTGAATCATTACAATGAGTATGGAGGACCACCAACATAATGTGATAAGGGAGTATATTCCCCATGGATAGAGGACCCATACCCTGTTGTGATAGGGGATTGTCCCCTCTATATCTATGAAATGAATATGGAGGACTATTACCTAGTTGAGATAGGGAAGTACCACCTCTATATCTAAACTCATTTATGATCTAACGTGATCATTTTCATCATCAAACGTCACGTAAAAAAGTTTTATTCTTCTAAAATATAAAATTATAACATTAAAACCATTATGAAGGATACAATGACATTCTATCAAGGACAAAAATCATAATGGGATACTCATGTGCAATAATTTGAGTAAAAATTAAGGATATATAATAGGTATAAAATTTAGAAAAAAGTGAACTACATATAATGGGTCAACACAGCATGTGACCTCACTTGTACTCCTGGTATTTTCCACTCAAACATCTATCTTTATTACCATGTAGTACTATATGGATTGTAAGGGAACTACATAGTGTGTCTCAACCTCCTAGGGTTTTCTCATGATCTCATATCATTTCTCGTGTATACAAATCCTTTCCCTTGTAATCTGAGATTACATGGTGAATAATCTCAAATGAGGTCCTAACCATATATAGCTAGAACTTGGCTTGGATTTCAGGGGAGAATCACATGGCATGTTACCTATCCCTAACATGTTTCATCCTTCTCTTCCCTAAAACCCTATCCACGGTAGCTGGTAGGGGCTATGAAACATGTGTTCATTATATTACACACCTTATTGTCTCCTTCTTAAAGAAAACATTATTTTATTCATGCTTTCATTGTATTCATCTCTCTTACCTTGGAATCCACCATTTGACATACCAAAATTGGTCATAATCACCACTTTCTATGAATTCTGGCCCCTACTTGGTTTTAAATCAAAATCCACTCTTCCTTGGTGGTTTTTCTAATGCCTATAATTCCACTCTTCATTTGTGATCATTCATAGATTCCTAATCCATGGTAATCATCACCTACATCCTGCAAACAACCTCAATTAATCCTAGAAAACACTATATTAATCATTGTTCAGCCAAACTCCTTGAAGAAATGTGTTTAATCATGATCGAACACACCCCAGAAATGTCAAACCATCACATTTTAGGCTAATGAACAAGAAAAAGAATAATTATGTGGGAAAAGAACAATAATTAGGGTGATAAATATCACTGGGTATGTTTTCTCGGACAAATAATTCAAAGAGAGGAATCTAGGGTGATATCATATCATAAGAAGGATTATAAATTGAGTAAACAGTTTAATTATTGAAAGGGTCTCATGTGAATGGTGTACTGTCTCCAATAAGAGATAAAAAGATCAAATTCATTTGTTAACAATTTAATAATGAGGGATTAAACCATAATTAAATAGTACTACCACAATATTGAATCACTATTTTTTTAGAGAACCCCTTTTCTAGTGATGAGGATGATATGTGCCATCTACTTCTAGTCGATCCATCCTGATTCGATCATCAGTCATCAACTGATCTTGATTCACCAATAAACAATGCTCTAAAATGACATCTCAATGAGCCTAGGGTTATGTGGCTAACCCTGAAGACTTTCCAAACATGATACTTATATAAGGAGATATGTTATAAATTTTAAATTAATTAAATAATTAAACCATTTAATGTACCCAATAATGCCTGCCTTATCCAGACTTCTGGTGTTAATCAATATTAGTTTTGACCTACAATAACCACCAAATTACTTATTCAACCATTTTCGTTGGTTTTTTATCAAAGGATGCATTCAATATATATTCCATTATTTTTTATAAGCATCTTGTGTGTGATATAAATTAAATAAAATATTTTTATTAATATTAATTTTGGGATCACCATCCCTTAGAATCAAGCATCCTCCTAGTGCCTAAATCTGAAAATACTTGTTAATATTTTTCAAAGGAATAAAAGGAAATAAAAAATAGAGACCATAAATTATTCCCTCCCTCAAATATTTCTATTAGTGAAAAGAACAAACAATTTAAAAAATTTGGTATACTAGGACTTCATCAAGATCACCCGCTACGAGGAGATCTCTTACATGATTTTATACAGCCACATCACAGGATCCATGGAAATGGTTCATCCATGAATGATCACATACTACATATCCTTGATCACCACTAGGTACTCCAAGAATGTCTCTCTATTCTTGATGTCTATCTCTCCCTATTCAATAACATATATAGGATCCTGCACATATAACCTTATCTACGACACATGGAAGACGTCTTCCACCCTCTCTAACTATGGGGGATAAGATATGATGTATGAAATATTGATATCCCTTTATTGGATAAAAAACTACTTGATAGAAATTATTGGAATCTTTCAACCCCATCTGAATATGTGAAATCGTCTTTGACAGGAGTCTCTCGAGAAAATTTGATCACCCAGTTGGAACCCAAAGGGACAATGATGTTGATCACTAAAATCACATTGTCTCCTCTTGTCTATCCTCGTCAACCCACAGATCACCTGGGACATCTTATACATCGCATGAACCATTTTTGGAACAATAATATATTCCTAAATAACCTCATTAAATCATAAGGGTGACCTATATGGTCTCTTATAAAAGGCCTCAAAAGGTTCTATGGTGATAGTAGAGTAATAGCTATTATTATAAGAAATATATAACAAAGTTACATGATCCACCCAACTCCCACCAAAGTCTAACATGAAATCCCTCATCATATCCATCTAAAATTGGATAGTGTATTTGGTCTATCGATTTTTTGGGGAATGAAAAGTTATATTCATCTTAAACTAGGTCATGAATTCCTCCTACATAAATCTCTACAACCATGATGTGTGCCATGCATCACGTTCATAGATAATTTTCTCAGGAACCAGTGTAGGAAAAAAAATCACTAATGTACTACATCCTGGAATAATCCTTTGAACTCTTCTCCTGGTATAATAGATGTTAAATAACATAGTAAGTTGGTCAAATATCACTTAGATGATATAATGTCCTCTATTTATCTATAGAAACCCTATCATAAATTCAAGGGATATTTCATCCTATTTCCACTCTAGAATCTCAAGAGGTTGCAACAAACCTTCTAAAACTCGGTTCTTATCCATTACCTATTGACATGTGAGACATTGATAGATGAACTCGTCAATGATTCACCATATTCTAGAACACAAAAACTACTTATCAAGGTCTATATAAATCTTACATGCATTATGATGTATATATAGATTATTTTTTTGAATCTCCCTCGTCACCTCCTCCTATAGCATGAAAAAAACAAACCTCTACCCTTGTAAAAGGATATGTGATTCAGACCTTCAGATAAACCATCTAGTGGATCTTATAAGGATATCTTTCTATATAGAACCTCACAGTTGATGTCTCAGAACATAGGCTCCCCCATATTCTAGTCAATAAGAGGAGATGATACCATCGACTGAAGATAAACTGAACCCCTCGACTCAACTAGGGATAGTCATAAGGATGTCAACTACTCATATGCCTACTCTTCCAAATGAGAATGAGACATGCTACTGAAGGAATGAACCACCACATTCCCCTTCCCAAAACTATAGAATATCTCAAAGACATAGTCCTAAAGGAACTCAAACTAGTTTCTTGGACTTAGGTTCGGATATATATTCATGAAGACATACCTAAGACACTGATATTCTAAGTAAAGAAAATATGAATCTCACAAAACATAGTGCCTCCATATCCTCATATTGAAGACCACTACTACCAACTTCATGTTATGAGTCATGTATTTTTTCTCATGGGGTCTCAACTTCCTTGATGGATATGTGATCACTTCCTGCCTCTACATCAATAAGTTGGTTAACCCAGCTCTTTATCCATCGCAACACACTACATACACCACACACACCTCTGGTATTATAAAAATTGGATCACTAGTCAGCCTCATCCTCAACTATTGATAGGATCTCTGACACTACTTGTTCTATGTAAACAACAACCCTTTCCCTTTCAGATTAGTCAATAGGGTATCAATCCTAGATAATTCAACCACAAACCTCTTGTGGTGCCCATCCAATAAAATAAAACTATATACCTATGAAATTATTTTGGATGGATCCTAATAAATCACTAAATTGATCATAATTGGGTTCATATCTAATCAATTATAAGTAATGAAATTCCCAATAAAGTGAACCACTAAGATCCAGAACATGATCGTTAAGATCATGCCATAAATCTGGCTCTCCCAAAGCAAGTCTAGGACCATCCTCAAGTACACTACATGATACTCATGTTTAATAAAGTATATGAGTATGTCATCAATGAGGAAACCCACAAATTAGTTGGATTATGGTTAGAAGATCCAGTTAATCATATCCATAAACACATCAGGGGCATCTATCAAATAGAGATGAATCACTAGGAAATCATAGTGTTTATAGTGACATTGGAATACCTGATTCAGAATATCAGCCTCATGGACCCTCAAATAGTGGTATCTAATCTTGATATCGATCTGTGAGAATGATATCACACCTCAAAAATGATCAAATTGGTCATCAATCCTTGGAATGGATTACTTTTTCTTTATCATGTCCTAGTTCAGATGATGATAACCATTACAAAGTCATAAGTAACAATTTGACTTTTTCACAAACCAAATCAGATCTACCTATGTGTAATAGTTTGGACAGGTCCTACAACTATTCCCTCATCTCTAAGAGATAATTAGGTTCCATATGATATTCTTCAGAAGATATCATATTTGTAATGTGGTGCAATTCGAAACAAAATGTTATCTTCTTACTTTTAGGAATTCCCAAAACATCCTTACGGAAATATCTATATAATCCTCCACAAATAAAGGATCCTGTATTTTTAAAGATAATTTTTTTATAAGGGATAAACTCTCTAACTAATGGGTGATGGTTTGTAGTTTCCAACTCTCCTGACCCACTCTCTCCATCATGAGACCTCTCCCACCCACAAAAGAGAATCTTGTCCCATTTCTCTGAATGAATCTAACTCATCTAAAATGATATTCAATCTAAGATTGGACCCTAGAAAATCAATTCATACCATATATTACATCATAAGGTCTCATCATTAAAACCAATAGGTATGATAAGAAACTATATCCACTAAGAAATAGCTAATAAAACAAGAAGGAAAGAGAACATGTAGAATTGTTCCTCGTAGGAACCTCAAGATGAAGTTGTTGGGATAAAGTCTCAATTGGGATCTCTAGATCCTTAATAAAGAGTATGAAGATGATGTAATGACTCAAATTTGTGTCTCTTAGTATTTAATCAAGTGTATAATAAACATAGATTGTACCAAAAATAATCTCATGAGTTGTTAGGTCATAAGCCTCCATACCTTGCAGCTACCACCGAACTCGACCACCATCTCTCTAAGTCTAGTGTGGGAATCTTATTAGAGGTATTTTATGGATTTCATAACATCACACACCACTAGAAACTCCTTTATCCTAATCTATGCACACACTTCTCCCAGAACCGCCTCTATAATAGATTCCCTACAATTCCTAATAGATTATTCATCATAGTACTACTACCTATTCTATGGAGGTATATCTCATTTTTCACTTCCATCATCAATAATTAAGATCCATAAATAATTTACCATGTTAACTCAACAATCATATGCATATCATTTCCCTCTCCAGGTATCCCTAGTCCTCTCCACTATCCCTGATCCACAAGTCCCCATGACTGATTCCAAGCATGGGTACACCTCCTATGACTCAACACCAATCATCTACCATACAGTACAAAAAAACTCATACCTAAAATTCCAAATGAGGTAAATAGATTCATGGAATATCATAGATTGGAATATCTCTATCACGAGCACCCACTCCCGCACTGTAGAATATGAGGAAATGCACAATGGTACCACACTAGCACAGATGTCTCTGTAGAGACCATACATGAAATAATATTCACACACGTAGACATGATGATTCATTTATAGTGAGTATAATGTAATTTTAGTTAAACACATAAAATAATAATAAACTCTCATCCATCCCTAGTGAAAAAATAATTGCTCCAAAATCAAAATGGAGTGCAAGAATGAGGGGTTGTACTCCTTAAAAAATAGTTATTGGAAGTCAAACCATGAGATTGATGACTAATCATACCTCTTCATGAATAGACACCACCAGTACCCAATTGATCTATGTAAAATACCAACATCAAATTAAATTATTCTATTATTCATGGTGATCACATATCTAAAAATTAGATCACTAACTCAAGACAGTCCACCACTGCCTAGGGATATGGTTTACAGCATAACCTGATTGTCCTCTAGCCCTGTAACTCTTAGAGTGTGGTAATCCTGAATGCATCCTCAAATTTATCTTCTAGTGTAATAAAATACTCTATAGTTGGGGGTGTTTCTACCTTCCCCAAGATGGAATTATATCATAATATAGGCCCTAAATTGAGGCCCCATCACTCATTGGATTGTCTCCATGATCCTAAATTGATAACCTAGATAGCTATATTCACTAAGGAATCATCAATATTAATAAATACATAACATTTTTTATGATAATACACACACACCCACACACGTACATATATATATATATATATGATATTATGACTCATAATAGAAACTCAAAAGGCTCAATCTTATATGATGCATGTACCAATGTTCCCTGCAAACAATGTCTCCTTATTCCATGTTAAAAAGAAGATTGTTAGAGTCTTTGTGAATAATGACATTATCTTCCTCATCAATACTTGGTTCACTGCAATGTAAGTAACACTTGACACACATTGAAACCATTTCCCAAAATTACTAACCAAACCTCATAAGGGGAAAAACTTTGAACACCATCCTTCGATAAACCTCCTATACTAATCTGTATCAACCTGACCCACCAGGGCCCACCTAGACTATGGAAGGACATTGCATAATTACCCCATTCCCACCACCATAGGCTAGGGTCACATGAAAAGTGTTGAGAAGGAATAACTAAAATGGTAGGGTTTTTCTTAAAGTAACTATAGTCACACACCCATCCATATCCACGTAAAATTTCAGAAAAATAATAACAAAATACATAAAAATATATAGTAAAAACCATGCATGTAATAACCTAGAAGAAATATAAGAGATTAAAAAAGAGTAAATCAAACTGAAAAATGAAAAATTTCATTCCCAACCATAAAATATGTCCCAGCCTAACAATAACTGGATAAGAAAAAAATCTAATAGAGCCTGACTCGTAATATCTATTCCCCAGACACTATTCATGGTAAAATGCACATAGGCATACATGATATCCATCAATTTATCTTCCAATCTATCCAAAATTCTCATAATAATAGACAAATTCTGAAAAATATCATGTATGGGTGACTATATAAATACCCTATAGGACGCCTTGAAAAATGATGAAGAATTAATTTCATACTGGATAGAGGCAGTCATCTCAACCCAATATCAAGGGAAGGAAAACCCAAAAACAAAGATATATGATCATATAAGAAACCAAAATAAGAGATAAATGGAATCTCCATTTGATAGTTGAGATTATGCTGATGAATTATCCTTAATCTCCAAAGTTTTATCATCGATGTGTAGTATCTCGCATGTCCTTCCAAATAAGTCATGAGGAGGGCCTAAACTTCACCACTACTACACAACATGATGGATCATAATATAAAAAAGATATAGGACCAACACCTTTTTATGATAGTGAAGTATTGTATCCATATATACGTATATAATATGGAGGACCCACTCCATGGTGATATAGGGTAGTACCATCTCTATGGATAGAGGATTAATTCCCTAGTGCGACAGGGGAGTACAACCTCTATATCTTTACAATGCATCTGGAGGATCTGCCCCTGGTGAAATAGGGGAGTATTGTCTCCTTTGATAGAGGGCTCACTACTTGGCGTGATAGGATAGTATGGCCTCAATATCAGTATAAAAAGTATAGAGGACCTACTCCTTAGTGTGATAGGGTTATACAATCTCCATGGATGGAGGACCCAGACGATGGTATGATAGGGGAGTTCCTCTTCTGTAAAAATAGTATGGAGGACTCATCCTCTGGTTCAATAGGGGAGTACCATCTCCATGGAGATAGGATCCACACACTGGTGTGATTGGGGAGTGTCACCTATATGTCTGTATAAAGATTATGGAGGATCTTCTCCCTTGTGAGATAGGGGAGTACCATCTACATGGATAGAGGACTCATTCCTTGGTGAAATAGGACAGTGCAACCACTATCTTTGTACAATGAGTATGGAGGATGAATAACCTAGTTCAACCGAGAAGTGTGGCCTCCATATCTGAACTCATCAATGATCTTATATGGTCATTTTCATCATCGAGCATCGCATAAAGAAGTTTAATTCTCATGACATATCTCTTAATTTATAAAAATTCACTATGAAGGATACCAACACATTTTACATGAAATAACACTTGATATGGGATACACATTGAACAAAATTTGAGTCAAACAAAGTAGATATGTGATGTAGATGTTTTGTGAATAAGTATATGATGGGTAAGGGGTCCTCAAGGCGAGTGACCTCACCTATCATCCCGGTCATATCATCACAAAAACACTGATATATATAAATGTAGTACTAAATGGGGTGTAAGGATAATATATGGCTTGTCCTAGCCTCCCAGGGTAGATCCATGTTCTCCTCGTCATGCTCATGTATATAAAGTCATGGACATGTACTTCTAGAGTACACAACATTTCCACCCACATGGGGTACTAGGTGTGTGTGGATGGCACATGGTCTCAGTCCTCATGTAGTTTCTCAAAGAGTTATGTCTAACCACATGGATTATGATTCTTATTTCCACCAAAACCCTAGTTGTTGTAATTGGGTGGGGTTACACAACATTCTCTCATCAAACTAAACAATGTGTTGTATTTTTTAATTGATACTCTAGTTTCTTTATGTTTTATCTATATTTGTCTCTCCTTCTATCGAATATTCCATTTGAAAACCCAAAAAAGGTGGTAGTCACCTATTCCCCTCGATTTTGGCCCTTTGTTTCCCAGAAATAAAAATATGACCTTATGCGGTAGTCCATTATTCATCCTTCACACCTTTCATCCCTGTGGATTTTTCCTTAATCCAATATCCATGGGAATCATTACCTTTATCCCCACAAATTTTCATGAAATGTTTACAAATCTCTATTCAAATCATTGTTCTCTAAACATCCATGAATCTTGGGGTTGTATTTCCCTCTAACCCACACTAGAAAATTAGAACCACAACCCTGAGGCCAACAACAAAAATGAAAAGAATGATGGGGGAAGCACCATAACAAGGTTGATAGTCATCATTGTACAAGCACTATCAACCACTATATTACATGTGGGAAAACTATGGTGATATTAGATAATAAAAAGAATAATAATTTGATTAAATAATTTAATTCAACCAAAGGGATTATACTAAGGTAATGAAATATCCACGAGAGATAATCATATAAATCATTGGTGAATAATAAATTCACCATCGATGAGGATGATTCACAACATCCTCTACCTATTAATTCTCCATGATCATATCATCATTCATCATATAACATCAATTCACCAATGAATAATGCTCAGAAACCTCATCGTAGTGATCCTAGTATTATAATACTACCTTTAGAGTTTTTCCATAGTAGGATAATTATAGAGTTAAATATCCCATGGAAATTAAATTTAATTAATTTATTAATTAATTAATTCACTTTATGTACCCTATAAAGTATTCCTTATCTTAATGTTTGGCACTGGATGAATTTAGGTTTTACTTAGGGTAACCATCATGTTTCTAATTCAACTATGGTCTCTAATTATTTATTTGAGACCTTGTTCATGAGGTATTCAATTATTTAAAAAAATCAAGAATGATATAAAATATATTTTCTATTTTTTATAAAATTCATTATGGGCTCACCGGACCTTGAAATCAGGTGTCTTATCATCTCATATCTTATAAAATATTTCTTAATAAACATCAATGTCTTATATATCAAAAATATAATCTTTTTAAAGTATAAGTTCTCATATTAGATATAAGTTCTACACCAACAATTGAAGGCACGCGGAGTTTGAAGTTAGAGGAAAAGTGATTCTTCAAATATCACCCTCAAGGATAGTTATAAGGATTTGAAAGAAGTAAAATAATATCCCTTGGTACATCAACCCCTTCGAGATCCTTAAAAACATATAAGAATCATCTTATCAACTGGAACATCCCAAATAACCCATATTATTTATATGATGTGTTCCATGTTCCACGACTGAGGAAGTATACAACTGGTCGCTCAGATGCACTGGATCTAGAAGTGGTACACCTAGAGCATGATATCTCTTATAATTTCAAACATGTGAAGATATTGAACTATAGATAAAAAGTTATATGGAATAAAAAATCTCACTAAGTCAAAATATATTGGTGAAACCAAAATTATATAGGGGAAAACGAGAAACTAAAGATGTAATAAAACTAAAGTGCCCTAATATATTCATGGATTGGGATATGAGTTGAAATTTTAAGGGTAAAATTTTTGAAGAGGATGTAATGAACGAGAAATTTATATATTTCTTTTTTCTTCTAAATCAACATGTGTACAATATTTAGGGATTGTTTATACCAAAAAACACATGATCCATGTCACAAATACCAATGATACATTATTTAATTAAACTAGTAAATAAAATTTGGATAATAAATATTGGATATAAAATTAAAATTAATAAAATGGGAAAAAATACCAAAATAAAAATAAAAAACTATAGTAGAAAATTTTAGATAATTTTATCACTTAGAATTTCCACACCTATAAATAAACGCCATAAAAATGAATCCAAACAATATAAATGCAATAGAAATTTTGACAACTAAGAATATAAAAAAGATTAGGAATTGAAGTGGATGATTAATAAAATAAATAAGAGGTATTTATAAGAATTATAAAACCAATATAACTATTAGAATAGTAGCATGGCCACTATAAATAATTATCAGACCATTATAATTGTACTTAACCAACCAAATATTACAAAGAAATTTTGATAAAAATTATGATGAATAAATTATGTGGGTATAATTATTATAAATCTACGAAACATATATAAAAATTTAAAATTCAGGGATGGTATAAGTTCATTTTTGATAAATTATATTTTAACATATTTTCAAAACACTATAATATTTATATTAATAAAAAACTAAAAACAATTGATAAATTATTTGTTATAAATAAATTTTATTATTTTATTTATTATAATGAAATTACTTTAGTGTGAATTTTTAATAATTTTATAAAAACATTAATTTTTAAGAGAATAAAACTAAACATTTCTTCAAATTAAAAATAGGTTATTAAACATATGATATGTAAAATGACATAATAAATCCAAAAAAAATTGTTATATCAAACTAAAATTTGTTTAATGACATAAATAACTCATTTAAAAACAATAATATAAATTTTCAAACATAAAAATTAATTTATGAAGTTAAAAAATGTTATATATTTCATAAAACACAGTTATTTTCTTTCCTTTTTTATAAACATATAAATTCGTTGTATAAGTGGTTTAAATGTACCAGAAAAATATATTATTAATCAAATATAGTCTATATTTTCATAATTAACATAATTTAAATTTTTTACATTGGAATTAAAAATTTATTCGAAATTTTGACACAAAAATATACCTCCCCTAAAGTATGAATACCCTCTCACCCATACCTTGGGAAATCACTTACCATTCACTCATAAAATCCCAAGATCTACCCAATTTCCACCTAGGAAGTATCATTAAAACCCTAGGGACATTTTAGTGTCATCCAACCCCAATCCCCCGTGGATTTAGTTACAAATTAAAGAATAAACTCTTCAATCAGGAGGTAACCCTATGTTCCTCTCTTTTAATTTTTATATTTTCATCTTCTTTCTACTCTCTTAATATATTTTATTTTTATACCTTCATAAAATATTATATTTATTTTTATATTAAATATTATTTTTATTATGATATTATGTAATAATTTTAATTTATATAAAGTTTATATACTCTATCTCTATCTCTCTTCAACCTCTTTTTAACAAGCATTATATATAGTATATTTCATCTTCATATGATGGTGTTTTCAATTCATTACATGTCAATATATTCATGGATAGTTAGTATAGAATATAAATTATATTTTTAAATGTATTTTAATTTATTTGATTATTTTTATGTGATTTTAAAATTTATATTATAATTAATCAAAATGAAAATCATTTTATTCAAATAAAACATGTCAACGGTCCATTTAATAATAAACCAACAAAGATCAATGAATACATTATAGTATACATAATTAATAAAGAATGAAACAAATTAATAGAATATACATCTATATAACTATTTTAATAACTATATTTTTATTATATAGGAGTCTTAAATGTGATGATATAAAATTTTACCTAAGGTAAGGGTAATCTTGAATACAACTCCTTACTTCTATGTTAATGGCCTCTTTCTCTTTATCTTCAACTATATTTTTCTATATCCATTAAAAATGAATTTTTGTTTATTTCTCTTATTCATTATAGTTATATGTTTATTCTTAAATCATTGGGATGGTAACTAAGATCTCATCATGGTTTTTTACCAATGGATATTCTAAAAAACTCTCTTCAATTATTACAATGTTAATTCCCCTCCTTCCTATAAAATGTTATTCTTTAATGAATCAAATTGAATTTTTGAATAATTTTTTATTTATTTAAAAATGATTTTGGAAGGAAATAAATAATGTTTTAGATTATTTGTAAAGTGTTTTTTAGATTTTTATTAAAGTTTGGTGATGATTTGTGAATAATTTGTGATCATTTTTTAAATTTTAGAACTTAATTGTTAGGAACCACAAATGAATGTTTCCCAAAGTCATCATAACATTATTTTTGTACTTCGTGATATTATATCAAAGAGTGTTAAGATTACCTTAAAACATTTTAATGTTCCTTAATTTATGAAAAATATAATTTGTTATGTCCATCATAATACATCATATGTGTGATATAGGGAAATTCATAAGGTTGTTAATTTTTCAAAAATCAACTTTATAAGGTTCATATACGAACTTCATATGATTAATAATATTACATCATAAGGTTGATAAATGTAACTTAATGAGGTTGATAAACATCAAAATTATCCTTAAATTATGATAAATCAACTTCATATGGTTCAAAAAAGGAAATTATAAGGTTTTATACTATGTGAAAATATGTTAACCAAGGATAAAAATAAGTTATGATATGTGTTTATCATAAAGGATTTCAAAATAAAAATGACTCAAATAGGATGTTGGTCCAAATTAAAAATGAAAAATCAAACCAAATATTATGTTTTGACGATAATGGAAATCACATCGTGTGATGAGGTGTCACACAATGGATTTATATATATAAAAACCTTAATGATGTTGTATAAGAGTTTAAAATAAAAAAAAATTCATAGATCTTTGAATATGGGAAATGTCATTTGTATGTTATAAATTTAAATTTAAATTTAGAAAAATCATTAATTTATTTTGAATAAGGATATAATTGTACGATTATATTAGAAAATATATAGAATATATGAATACTATGTAGTCGAGAATTGATTATAATGTTTATTTATTCAAAATACAGAAACAAAATTCTTGAAATTCTCTTTAAAAATAAAAAAAATATAAAAGGTGAGGTGATTGAGAATTGAAAAAATAATCCTTTAATCTACCGTATTCAATAATTTTTATATCAATGATTTAAATATAGTGACTGAATCCTTGATATTTATCCAAGGTCCATATAAAATTTTCATATCCTTAGCATTTAGGCATTTGAGAAAGAAAACTATATCATTAAAGAAGTATAATTGAAGGGAAATACCAACAGATCTGATCAATATTATCAAACATAAAATCCCTTTAAGAAATGATTATATGATATTTATTTTATCTTAGAGTCTTAATGAAGAATATCTTTATCATTTATTTTCAAAAAATTGAAGTGATATAAGTGATATTTCTCATTCAATTCTAATAGTATTGTAACTTATAAAATGATGTTCTGATTCCTGTGGGATATTGTATATTATAGTGGGAGGCTATGATTATGTGGAAATAAATATGAAATTATGAGTATAATAATTGAAATAAATTTTATATATATAATTAAATATATGAATCGGGTTGTATAACCAATAATAGTATGGATTACATACCAAAATTGGGATAAAACCATATAAAAATAGTTTGTTCCTAGTGATTTTTTATTTCCCATATATTTGGGTGAGTTTAAAGTATTATATTTGATAGGATTGTATATTAATATGTCACATTTGTTAATTATAAAATTACATAAATTTTAAAATAAAGAAACATCAATTCAGTCCACATGGTACAACAGAATCCTGGGGAACTTCAATTATTATCGAAGTATGTCAAACTTTCCATCATATGTAAAAATAATGATTGTTATTGGAAAAATAAATTCATTAAATATAATATATTTCCCTATATATAATGGAAATAACTATCATACTTTGAAGAACAAGATAGTGTCATATTTTCTTTATTATACTACAAGTAAGAAATTAGTAATAGTGGGATTTCCACCCATTAAACTGGATTATCATATTATTTATACTAATAATATGAATATGTAAATTGAGTGAATATATCAGAAATTTATTCTTATGTATTTTTATAAAATTATTAGAACAAGATCCTCGTACATCAACCATATAAAAAATCTATAGTAATCTAGAGAGAAATGGTGACGTTAATGTTAAGGTTAATGAGATTAACATTAAAAAATTCAGAAGTAAATTTAGGAATAAAAAAAATTATAATTAATAAAAATATTTACTAATTTATAAGATTCAATAAATTTTTTATAAATTCCCAATGGTACATAGAGAATCTTAATGATTACAAAATTTTAAAAAAGTCAATGAGAAATTTTTTAAACATCTTTAATAATATGAACTCTGCATTAGAAGATGGTGAGGATCATACACTAGATGAACAACACAATATTCTACTTATTATAGATATGATAAATATTCCAACCTTTAGAAAAAATATTAAGGATTAAATGGATCTGATTTCATGATAAAAAACAAAATAAGAGAAAGTGGAGATAAATAATCATTTGTACCTAGTGATTTGGTAGATGATGAATATTATAGAAGAATTAAGGCACTTATGGAAAATAAATTTAAGAAAATAAAGAGCCCAATTAAATACACACCCCCACCAAAGTGTTATAATTAAGGTAGAATAAGTATATTTTCTATAAATTTTACAATGAAAATGACTCTTCCATAGAATTCAGATAAACAAGATGAGAAATATATAGGGAAATAAATGGGTTTTAGGAAATAAATAAGAAACCAATTATTATGAATGAAATAATATTTTCATATAGATAAAACGATAAACATTGATGAGAAATGAAGAAAGATTTATCTCCTCATCAATTAATGAATCAGAAGTTGATTCTATTAAAAAGTTCATAAATTCCATGTATCATGTATATAAACATGTTGAAGCCTTATGAAATGATGAATATGAAAGTGAACAAACTAATATAGTACGTACATTGATGTATGAAATAGGAATATTTATTGAGAATAACCAAAACCTTAATAGTGTGTAGAGGTAGTCAATGAACAAAAATTAGATGATAAAAAAGTAAATGAGGATAATATAAATAGGTAAGTGCAATGCATTAATGAAATTTAAAAATCAAGCTGAAAGTGTCTGTGAAAAATAATATATGGAATGATCTTGTGGAAAATATTTCTATGACAGAAGAATATATAAGTAAGGTACAATCAACAAGTCATGAATTTGAGAAGAATCTGAATAATTTAAGATATATCATAATAAATTAGTCATTTTTAAAGATGAATAATCGCATTCGGTGAAAAGATAAACATAAGTCAATTATTTTCCTATTAAATCTCAAAATGAACATGCTTCAACTAGGATTTTAGCTTCTAATACAAAATTTAGATCTATATGGACATGAAATACATTGAACAAATTATCATTTATATTAACGAAATAAAATAATATATCAAGAATCTTTTTTCTACTCATGGAAATATAGTCAGGGTTTATGGAATCACAAGATAAATAATAGTTTATACATGATTATAATAAGTTTGGAAAACCATAGTTTAGAATATCTTTTTTTATATGGTATGTTTGGGAAAAAATACAATTCATGTTTTTTTAATAACTCTCTACTAGGAAAAAAGGAATGAATTTAAAAAAATTATTGTATATGTGAATGGTATATTCATTCTCTAGGAAATTTCCTGACTAGCCTGTGTGGATATATTTAATATAATGGGAAAGCAAAGGGAATTCAGTAGGGGTATAAAGAGAAGTCATTTTCTTGTGATTTTGAATTAAAATATAGTATTAATTCGATGTATTAGCTAATTTTCATTTGTTTTTCCACTCAAATTAGTTGAGAAATTAAATTCTAAGGAATATTAAGAATCATGAATGAGGAATAGTGAATTTTTGAAATGAAAATTCTCAAAATTAATGGGAGTCATCTCACCAAAAATATATCCATATAAATTGAAATAAAAAAATTATATTTCTTATTTAGGGGATGTATTATAATCATATGAGTTTAAATTAGCTTTATGATGATGTAAATATGGTTATTTTTATGAAAAAAACATTATTTATTATAAGCATAAAGGTTGGAATGATCATCACTAAAGAAATAAGGAATAATATGAATCAATTTCATGTTAGTAATCCTACCAAATCATGTTAATTAAGGGACAAAGATGAAAAAAAGTCATGGAATAGAATAATTGGCCATAGTGGACAAATAATTATGAGTCCAATTCTAATGCATAATATTCTGACAGATCTTTTAAAAATTACTAGATAAAGATATAAATTTTTTAAAATATTCTATAATGTTAAAATGGATCAAGGCTATTATAAATGATTGAAAATTATATCTTACTTACAATTTTAGTACATACACACACAAACTTATGTTCACCCTTGATACAAAATTATACCATATGTGATATTTATTTTATTACTTTTATTTATGATTACACTTAGATAGCTAATTTCATGTTTATCAAGAATTAGACATAAGTTTTTGAGTAGTTTAAAATCACTATAAGGTGTGTTGGGAAAGAGAAGGGATATTTTATCAAAAAGATGAAATTAGATAATGGTAAATAGTATACCATTGATGATTTTAAAATATATATTTCTTAAAATATAATTGGGAATTAATATATAACATCATATACTCCTAAGAAAAATATTGTGTCATAAAATAATAATTTATGTATTGTATATATGGGTAGAACTATTTTGGGTAAAAATATGATCTCATGATTTTTCTAGATGAAATCTATATTTACTATAGTAATCATATAGAATAGGTGTATTAAGACGCATGAGACACATAAACTACCTTATGAAATTTGGAATGAGATAACAAACTTTGTTAAATACTTCATAGTATTTATAATAACACATATTATGATGATTAAAAACACCAATCAAAAAATTTGAAGAAAATGAAGAATATGTAATATCCATGGGTAATATAATAGATGTAAGTGACTGTAGATTCTTGAAAATAAAGCTAAGATGTACTAGTTAAATATTTTGATGTAAAAATTGAGGATTGGTTTACACAATACCGGATAGTTGAGGTAGATTTAGAAACCATTAATGTGAATAGAATGAAAATTTTATAAAACAATAGTAAAAGATATGTTGAGGAAGATCCCATATTTGATGATAATGATTTCAGAATAAATTTTTGATAATGATAAAGGTTATGGAAATGAGAAACTAAAATTTTTGAAATTGAAGAACCGTATTGATGATGATAAAAAAAATATGTAGTCAAGAGGATCTAGTTCAATCATTATGAAAACAAATACTTGAAAATGAAACATATCTTATCTCCTAGAATAACCCAAAAAATTTATGTGAAGTAGTTGATCATGGGAGTTGATAAAAGATAGAAATGAAAACCCTGATCAAATATAGAATAATTAAACATATGACCAAGTATCATGAACTAAAATCCAAAATATAATAGGTAAAATGTGGGTATTAAAAAATTAAATTAAAAGGATTATGTTTCAATAAAAAATAGGCCTAGTGTGCAAAGGATATTCTCAAATATAATAAATGGATTTTCAAGAGACATTTTTCCTAGTGGAATGACTAGAAAAACACAATATGTTTATTAATATTTTAGTAAAAAACACTACATGGTATATCATATAGATATGAAGTTTTACACATTTAAATAATGTTTCATGTGGAATTTTTTATTGGATAACCTAGATGGATTCAATATATATAATGATGTAATCATGAAATAAAATATTAAAAATTATTTGTATGGATTAAAACTGTCTCTTAGTTCTTGGTATAAAACATTTTATGGCTCTATATAACAAATATAATTCCTAAAATTGAAGATTTATATATATAATTATATGAGATAATAGTTTATAGGTACTCTCATAATCATAGTATAATTTTACCCTATCATATTCTCATTTGATAGAGAGACTGCATTTGTGGAGTTTATTAAGTAGATGAAAATTAAAGTTTATATATCTATACTAGTATATATTAGTTAATTTTCTTTATTATCATGATAGTTATATATTCCTATCCCAAGAGAAATATTATGGTGATTTATAGAATAAAAATGGTATAGAAGATAAAAATTATGTGTTAACAAAACAAATATGTTGGAAATAATCAATAAAACGATAAGGATGGAAGTATAATTAATCAAAAGGGATTTGAAAGATTCATTAAATAATTCCTTTATTTAATAATTTCATGTCCAGATAGAGGTTGTGTAGTGACTATTTCTATAATATTTCAATGTGATCCAAATGAGTATCATATATTGTTAGAAAAATGAATACTAGGGTATGTCAAAGTAATACTAAATTATAAATTTTTGTACAAAAAAATTACAACTACTTATATAGGGATTTGTGAATATAGGAAATGAGGGATATTATATTAACATAAAGTACACATTATGTTAAACTTTATATCTTGGTGAAGGTAATGTGATTTTATGTAGAAAAAAAAAAGATGAATTCAGTGACACCTGTCATAGAAGAAGAAAAATTTGTTCATACAACACCTTCTTATACATTTATTTTATGTTTGAAATTGTAGTTAAAAGATATGAAAAATTATTTTTAGAGGCCACCTAATATTTATTTTAATAAGAGAAGTTCAATAAACCTTTATAATAACCCTATACAACACATAGGATCACAAAAATTGGCATCAAGTATAATTTTATTAAACAAATAATTACTAATAAAGATTTAAATTTGGAATACCTATGTACAAAGATAAAATTATAGATTCATTTACTAAATTAAAGCCAAAATAGAGGTTTATTGAATAATGGTTAAAACTTCATGTTCATCCTTAATGTATTTCTTAAAGAAGTATGGAATTTTTCCCCATATTGATTTGGATTCTGTTATCAAAGGAGGATAAGTGGTACACTCACGCATAAATTAATGTACTTGTTTTATTAATCATTAGCATCTAGTAGCTATTTTTATTTTTAAAATTGGGAGATATATTATAGGAGACATAATTATTTTAGAGGAAGAATTAATGTTACATAGAAAAATACTTTTACCTTTAGAAACATAATTACCTAAAAAATTTATATTATACTATGGTTTAATTTCCTAGAATACCTCGTGTGATATAGGTTATGATTTATTCTGTTGGAACAAGTGGTTGCATTTTTTAAAGATTTGAGAAAGGGTAACAAAAAATAAAAAGGAGGAGATAAAAGAATCTAATGGAATTATTTATTTATATAATATTTATTTTCAAATACATGACTAAATATATGAATAATTGTTTATATTTTATGTGAAGTGATCCTGAGATGATTGAATATAATGGATGAAGATTAGAGAAGGATATGTTCTCATTTTTAAAATAATCAAAATTATATACTAAGACCTTAAAATGGATGAGTTCAAAAATATTAATAAGGTTTTGTGTGCAATTCATAAGATTGTTTCAAGACTTTTCGGGGTTTTATTTCATCACTTAAAGTTACTATTATGAAAAATTAAATTAATATTCTTTATCATAGAACACCTCAAGGTTTATATGGGGATATCTATAAGGTTTATAAATAGTGTAAGGTTATTATATAAAAATCAACTTTATAAGACTCACAAAAGTACATCATGAAGTTTATCATAGTATTCTATAAGGTTCATATATGGAACAATGTAAGGTTGGTCCACTTCACAATTTTCCATTCTTTATGAAGAAACTGACTATAAAAGGATCACTAAAATTAATAAATAAGGGTTCATATAATTTGAAAATATGTGAATGTAAAACTAAAAACATTCGATGTTAGGTGATAATATTCAAGGAGTTAAATGAATCAATGATTCAAGAGGTATTTTGATCCAAGATAATAATTATGAATCAAATCAAAGTTCATTCTATAAATAAAAATGACATCATGTTGTGATCTGAGGTGTCACACCATTAAGATATATCTATGAAATCTTATATACCAGTATTTATGTATTTAAAATACCAATATGATTAATGGGGATTTTAATAAGTTAAATATATTAATACATTTGATAATTTAGAAGTTAATTTAAACATAGATTTAAATGAGTTTGAATTTAGATAAAATTGGGGGGATTTCATTTTCAAATTTAGAATAGATAAAGATCTTATGGTCATGAATCATGAAGAATATTTATATATTCAAAATATGAAAACTTTATACATTAAATCATTTGTGATTATAAAAGTGGTTAAATGAAAAGGGGGTATGTTACTGGGAATTTAGAAAATAATTTTATACTCTTCTATTATGAGTAATTTTTGTTTTGAAATTAGTAATATAGAGTCTATAGTCATTATTTTTTCAAGAAGATCATAGAAATCATACAGAGTCCAAGAATTTAGGGATTTGGTAAAAAAAAGTATAACATTTTGGTCATATGATTAGTGTTCAAGACTAACTAATGTGATCTTGATTATATAATTACGATTTCTATGAATAGGTAGCTTTATGATATTTTACTGATCTTGAATACTCTAGGAGTAAGATCTTCACCACCTATTACTAAAAACAATTGGATAAAGAAGTTATCTTTCTCACTTATTTATTAACATATTGTAACTAAAAGTTTGTAGTTGTGATAGTAATTTAATTTTTACGATCATGTTGGGATAATATATGAATGTGGGAAGAAGAATGAAAATTTTAAGATACTCATTGTAACTATGTATATATAGTGTTAAATATATGACTCGAGGTGTATAACTGATCATAGTAAATAGTAAGTACCCTTAATGATACATAGCCTTGGAAAAATTATTTTTTTCTTATAATTTTTAATTTTCAAAATATTTGGTGAGTTTGAGATATTGTCTTTTAGGTGATTTGACCCTAAGAACCCATAGATTTTAATTTCAAAAAATCATAAAATATAGAGTCACTAATTTAATCCCCCCCAATATAGTGAAATACAACCCTAGGTTACATCATTATCATTGATTATTATACCATTAAATATAATAAATTTGGTATTCCCTTCTACTTTTGGTGGAATTCCTTATTTTATTCATTTATATATTCCTTTTGAATCTGTTAAAACTTCATTATTTTCTCATGAATTTAATTATTGTTTATGATTAATATAAATTTCTTTTATTTGTGGAATGCATGATTATGAACATTGTATGATGTGATGGGAGGTCATGGAATTAAATAGGCCAATTAAGAATTATCTAGTGTGATATATCTCCAAAGGTTATGTTTACTATGTAAGAACATGATTATAATGATATTAACATTTTTTTGACATGATGATTTTTACACATATGTTTTTCGTAACAGTGATGTTATCTTTCATAAAAAAATTTCTCAAATCATTGAATACAATTTCAAAATAGTTCATTATTATGAATATTAGGTTGGGACCAAGCTGAAGTAATGAGTTTTTATGGACTCTAGATGTTGTTTCAAAGTTTCCATTGTAATATGTTTGTTGGAAGGATTTTACTTTATTTTTTTCCTTAAAAAAATCACCTCAAGTTATTAAAGATTCCAATAATAGTGATCAAATATAGTTTTAATAATATTAAAATCATCAATAAAATATTGTTTTAACCATGTTGATTTAATGTAAAAAAATTATAAACATACAAAAATATTATATAATTTTTTTTCAAAAAGTTTATAATTCCATTTTTTTGTGTTGTTAGTGTTTCTACAAATTGTTATAATGTTTTATTGGAGAAAAATTGTCAGAAAAAACATTGTTTTGGAAAATAAAATTTTTTGTTTCATTTTTGTTATTAAATTTTTCAACATCATGAGGTACAACATATCATGATCCAAGAGTTTTGAAGAAAGGGAGAGAAATTTTATTGTTCATGTATAAAAAAGATCTCTTATGAAGTTTTAGTCAATTCACGAAACAAAAAAATGACATATTTTTTATGAATAGATTTTATTTTAACTATGAAAGAGTTTCTATTTTTCAGAATTTATACTTATGATGTTGAATTTTTTTGAAATTTAGTTTACTAAAATGATTGTTTCTGGTTATTTTGATGATTATAGAAAAAAATAATTTTGTTAAAGTAATAAGATGGAAGATACAATATAATGTAATAAAAAAAGATGCATTGAACAAATAACATTGGATGGATGTTTTGAAGAGAAATATTTTTCAAAAGTTTTGGTTGAAAAGAATTAGATGAAGTTTTCTGAATTAAATTATCAGAAAAATATTTTTTAGAAAGTCAATTGGGAATAGGATGGAATATGAAGGAAAGGTTTAAAAGATTTTTAAATAATCAATCAAAAGAATAAATTTCCACGAAGAATACTACCAAAATATTCCATGTTATTTTTTTAGATCATTAGATAGAGTTTCAATAGATAATTATATTCTATTGAGTTTTTGGGAGAAATGTTTTTTGGATGAATTTTTGTGAATTAAAGATATTTAAAAAGGTTTCATAAATATATATAATTTAACTATGATAGCTATTATATTATTACACTAAGTTCCATAGTGTAAAATCAAGATACTCAAATTTTTTTAAGGAAATATGAAGAAGGGAAAGTTGTTGAATGTTACCATTTGAGATAATAAACACTCTAGAATGTTTTAAAATAATTTGGTAAAATGGTTTTAGATGGAATTTTTAATTTAATATTTTTTTAAAAGAAAATAAATTGGATTTCCTACCTTTTCAATTTTAGGTTCACCTACATAAAGTGTTGAATATGCAAGCATGGTGTGGAGTGTATAGCTCACAGGTGTGAAAAATGGATAAAGTGATACATAATTGGTTTTGTAAAGATGTATTAGAGTAAATTGATTTCAGATGAACATTAATTTTCCATAGTTTTGAGCATGATTTTTGTCACCAAATAATCACTTAGTTGAAGAAAAGAAGAATAATTTTGTAAAAAATAGAGATGTTGTGACCAATATTTACCAAACTAAATTCTACATTAGGAAAAATATTGTGGAATGGCCATTAAAAATTTTAAGATTTTTACAATTTATGTTATATGGACCATTTCAAATAGTCTTTTCTAGACAAACATCATCAGGTGAACTTTCCAGACAGACATCCAACTAACTTAAATATTTATTTCCTACTAATATGTTAAAAAGTGAATAGTTTTTGTAATAATTAAAAAATAATAGTTTTTATAAATAGAATATTTATAACTTCTAGGCCTATTAGTGAAGGTTTTAAAATGGTTTTACAAAAAAATTATTACATATTTTATGCTAAGAATCACATGAATTATTTTATTTTTTATATAGAAACGCATGTTTAATGATATTCCCCAATTTATATAACTGCATAAAATGATTTTTTTTCTAGTGGATTTTGTGGTTTTGAATTATTTTTATACCATACTACATACTACCCACTATTTTTGAGAATAAAACCTTTTCCCTTCTTTTATTTGTGTAGTTGTGATTGGATACTTATATTTCAAAAAATTTGTAACTCTTTAGTTTGAGGAAGATGTTGTTTATTATGAAATAATAGACTAAAAAATATAATTTATTGTTAATTGACCCCCTCCCCCTATTACTGATTATATTGATCATTTTAATTGGTATCATAGTTAATTCCCCATTTATTGAATCTTTTCTGAATTTGGTTGAATAGAGAAGTTGATATGGACGATTAGAGTTCTATGAATAGTAAGTTGATTTTGGTTTTTGATGGAATGAACTATCATATTTGGAAAAATAATATGGTTTCTTATCTTATGTATCTTGGTTATGGTGTTCTTTAAGATGTGACAGATGGTTTCATTCCTTAAGATAATAATGTTCCTCTAACATCTATTAATAAAAGAAAATAGGATATTGGTTAAAGAGACAGAAATTCTATACCTTCCTCACTTTATGAATATAGGTTTTTCAGTGTTAAATATTTTGGAACTGCTAAAGGAATTTAGGAAAATTAAAAGAAAATTTATGAAGTCAAAAAATGAATGTAAAGAAATCTAATATACAAATATGATGAATTGAATAATAATATCTTAAAAATAGTTTTTATGAATCTATTAGTGACTTTTTATAATGGTTAATGAATTTATATGAACCATAAGATTTATTTCTAATAAGTTATAGGATTTAACCATTATTGAATTCATATTATGAATTCTTATTAATAAATTTAATTTCAATGTTTCATGATTGAATGATAGAGGATCTAAAAATATATCTACAGATTACATAAATATCACTCTCATAATGTATGAAATGATAAGAGGTAAAGTTATGAATATAAAAGAAAAGTTTAATCATAAAATTTTATTTAAAGATTGTAATAAAGTAAAGTACAAGAAAGTTCTCAATGATGAAATAGTTGGGTACACCAACACCAAAGATAAGGTTAGTAAAAAATATGATGAATCTATGTCCTTGTATTGTATTAATGATAAAAGGGTCATAGGAATGTTCAAATGGGGGTTACTATTGAAATGTTTTCCTATAGAGCTATTAGTCACCTAACTTCAAATTTCCCATAATAAAATAAATATTAATAAAGATATGTAAACAATAAAAATATAACAATATCTTTTATGAAAAATACAAACCAGTATAATTCCTATTTGAAGGGAAAAGATAAAAACTTCTCTAAATATAAAAAAAAGATATTCTTTTTCAATAAAGATGTAGAATATCATAATAATAAAGAAAAAGCATAAAAATATAGTGATTATGCTGCTGAATATAATTTAATTATAAAATTGAATTATGAAAATTTCTTCCATGCTGAAATAATTAGTTCTAAATAATAATAAAATCATCTGGAATTTTCTATGTAATAAGATTGGAAATAGTTATATCAATATACTGTCAAACATGAAAGACAAAGAAAAAAATTAAAAAAAGGAAAATCAAATAAAAACATTACATAATATGTTCTTGAAGAAATTTCAATGTAACTATAAGGGTTTAAAAATATGAAGAAGTTTTTTTATGATAAGGAGAACAACAATTTTGGTCTGGAAAAAAATGGATGGTAAAGGACCAGGAGTTAGAATTTACTCAACAAGAACATGCTAAAACAGAGTAAGGACTTTCAATTTTCAAAACATAGTTAAAATATTTAGTGATTGTTAAATAATATGAAAACCTAAGGATGATAAAAAAATTACCCTTAAATATTGATGATACAGTTGAACTTGTTTATTAAATTAAGAAATTTCATAAAATCATGTTTGTATCAAAAATCAAAAAAATAGAAAAAATATGAAAAATATGAAATTTCAAAAAAAATTACATATGAAACAAAAATAATACTACTGTTGATTCTATTGAGGATTAAATTAGATTTAGTGTAAAGAATAATGTTTTAGTTAATAACAATAAATTTTTGGGGGTAAATTTGTAAAGTGTAAAGTAAAATGGTTGTTAGAAATCAGGTTTATATGTCTAGGGAATACAGTATTTACAATGGAAAATATTTTTTCTCTAGATAATACTAGTATTTTTGTTTTTTAAAACACATATAAAATATATATCAGTTAAACCAAAAAAATTACAATAATTTCAAGAAAAAATAGATACAAATTATTAGGTAATTTCAACCCACTAAATGAATATTTCCTGAGAAGATGGTGTGAAAAGTAAAAAAATTCCAACCCTTGGAAACTATTTGAGAAATATTTTAATAGCATGGAAATATGATAATGTTTTTTCTTATAATTATTTTTTAATATAAATACATTTATATTCAAAATCTAGATCCGAATAATGAAAAATGTTATGAAAAATCTCTTGTTGTTTAAACATATCTCAGAGCTATAAAAGAAGAATTACACTAGATTTTGGTTAGAAGTTTTTCCTCACATATAATGGGATATTTTTGAAGATATTTAATAATATTAATGGTGATAAAGTATGTACAATGAATTTTGAAAATGGGAACTCTCTTAGAATCAAATTTATTGTATCTTTCATCATTGGGAAAGAAAAGTTGAAATCCAAAAGTTATTTTTTTTATTGATGGGATGAAACACAATGTTTTATGTTGTTCAGTATTTTTGACGAATTCAATAAAGTTGTTATCAGGAAATAAGTTTTTTCTGACCAGAGTAGACGATAGAAAAATTATTACCAAATTTTAATGAACCAATGGAAATTTATTTCAAGTTTGTTGTTCATAAAGTTCAATTTATCTTAGCATGGTGTAATAAAAACATATTTGCAAAAAAAAGGTTAGGGTCCATGTGTCATTAGAATATTAGAATAAAAAGATAGATAAATAGTATTCATGATATTCCTAACATGGTAATAATAATATATTATAATTTCTCTATTTTTCATAAATGCAATATTAAAAAATCAGTAGATAAAAATGTTTTTATTTTTTCAAATCAATCCACAGAGCTAATACATCCTGATATTTGTGGTTTGATGACTAAATAATCAAAACATAGATATAAGTACATTATATTATTCATTTATTACATTACTCATTTTAAAAAAAATATGTATTTCAATCAAAAATCAAATTTTCTCACAATATTAATGAATTTTAGGAGAACTCAATAGAAAGGATGTGGATATTCTTTAAAGAAGTTACAAATTGATAATTTTGGAAAATATAAAAATTAAGAGTTTAGATATTATCTTGAGACGCAGAGCATTGATCTTGAGTTTAGTGAAATATACACATGGTAGAAAAAATAGTGTTTCTAAAATAATATAAGTCTTGAGGAAATGGGGGGACCAATATTAATCATGGATGATACTTCTCGTTATTTTTTGGAGGAAGGTTGTTAGTACCACAGTATATATTCAAAATTTATGTTTCTATAGAACCAACACATGTATGACTCTCTAAAAAAATTCTACAATGATACCCTGTGTTTTATTTACCTAAGGACATTGTGATGTTAATATATTATAAAAGTATAAGGTTGAAATTTTGGAAAATTCAATCAGAGAGGGGTTGATGGAATCTTTCCATGCAATTATTATAATTTTAGAGGATATAAATTTTTTAACAAAGAAATGATAATGGTATTGGATTATACTGAGGTAAACATTCTTGAAAATTTTGATACTAATGTTTTTGAAATAGATATATATATGTAAGATGTATAATATTTAGAGATTATAGTTGAGAAAAGGGAAAATTTTCCACAAAATGTAGACATTGAATCTACTATCAGTAGTTAAGAGGAAGATCTTATTACATCACAACCTAGGTTGATAAAGTACGTCCAACTTTAAAAAATAATTAAAGATAAACAACAATAGTTTAAACAATATGAACAATAAGGTTATATTCAAAAACATCCATATATTTTAAATCTAAACCAAAAGATGTTAATGAATCTTTTGAGCATCAAGAGTTGATTGATTATATAAATAAAGATTTGAATATAATTGGGAAGAATTATAATAAGGAACTTACTCCAAAACCAAATAATAAAAATTTCTTCGATACAAAATCTGTGTTCTTAAATAAGATGAATGAATATGGTAAAGTGATATGAAATAATACATGATTTTTTTTTAATCATAAAAAAATATACGGCATTGATTTTGAGGAGACTTTTGTTCGGGTATAAAGATTCAAAACTATTCTAATTATTCTTGTTATCATCATCATATGATGTTTTAAAAAAAATCAAGTTAGATGTAATGTTAGTTTTTCTTAACATAGAACATGATAAACATGTTTATATTAAAAAACCAAGTGACATCATGATAGGGTAAGGTGAAAGTTATATTAATAAATTGAGTATATATTTATATGTATTGACTCAATCTCCAAGATATTGGTATTCAAAATTGGATACATGCTTAAGAAAATTTAACCTCAGGAAAGGAAGTGATGATAGTAAACTATGCTTTGTATAATATCAAGATCTTTCCTCATTGTGATTATATATGATGATGATGTTATCTTTTCATGTAATGTTAAAGAAACGTTTGAAATTTTTTTAGGATATAAAGAATTTATTTGAAATTACCATGCTCATAAAAATGAAATATTTTCCATGGTTACAAATTTTTCGTAATAATAAATATATTTTCAAGTCTCAATAAAAGTATTCTAAGGATCATCTAAGTATATTTTTCAGGAAAGACACAAAAAGAAGTTTCCAAAAAAATTAGTGGGAACCAATTTTTCAAAACAAGGAGAAGGAAAGTAATTTGATCCTAATTAATTTATGAATTTTGTTGGAATTTTCTATATCTAAAAGTCTCAATTCTAGATATTGAACATGTTGTTATATTCTGTGTAAAATTTAATTGTTTTTTAAGTATATCTCATTTTATGTAAGGAAACAATTCCTATATATATATAGGTTTAAATTATTTTGATATAAAATATAATAGCTTTTGATATATTGATTTGTTTGGTTATAGATATTTTGATTGGGTAGGATATTTTAATGACAGAATATCAATATTTAGAAGAATTTTATTTGTTGGATAATTTTTATTGAGTTGTAAAAAAAATAAAAAAAATATAAGTAACTCACAGAATAGATTAATTTTAGTATGTTTATGTCACTAAAACTACAACATAACTTATGTGTATAAAGACTCAGTTGAAAGATTTGTTAGTTCATGTGAAGTTACCCCTGATCTAGTGTTGTTATATTATATCTTCTATAAATCTATCTAAAAATATAGTGAATAATTCTCATTAAAATAATATTGATATCAAATATAACATCATAAAATATCATGTGGACAATAATTAACATAAACTAGAGTATTTTCAAAAAATGAGTAAGTTATTGATGTATTTACAAAACTTTTTCAATGAAAACACTTCTAAAACTGAGGTTGAATTTGGGTGTCCAACTTCCATATTTAGAAGGTTAAGCTATGTGATTTATTTACCCACTCACATATATTGTTTGTATATAGATTTAAAGGTGAATAAAAATTATTCAGAATAAATGAATCCATTGGTATGTTTGTAACCATTTAAGGATGCAACATATTTAGGGATAGTTTTTAAAATGGGAATGTTTTGATTTAATCAAGTGTTAACTATTTTAAAATTTTGTTGAAGTGGATATAGGAGAAATTTTTCATATAAGTAATAGTTGTAAAAGATATTTTTTAATGAAAAAGGGTGTTGAGGATGTCTGGATAAGGACGTTTCTTTATTCACTACTTATGGATAACATATTTTTCTAATTTAATGATTATTTCTTTATTCATTGTGTTCAATCATATAGACATAGAATGTTTTTATATGTAATACATCACTTTATATACAAAATTTTAGTGATTTTTTATTCTTTGTTGACAACAATATCCAAAGGGGGTTATTTTTGGACTAAGTTGGAAAATGAGCTTATATAGATTTTGGAGGTTGTTTTAAATAATGTTTAACAAAATATTTTTTCAAATAATTTTGATTATTTATCTTTTCAAAAAATACCATAAATTTTTAAATTTTTCATAAAATGGTGATATGAAAAAGTTGTGATAGGAATAATATAATCAAACAATTTTTTTATAACCAGGTTTATTTAATGTACAAAAGGTGTTAAAAAATAAATAAATAAATGGATGAAGCTTTTGTAACAAAGTTCATCATTTGAAATATGTGTTTAGGAAGGTTTTTATGAAAAGGTTAAAAATAT
The DNA here is from genome assembly GCA_963277665.1 of Viscum album. Taxonomy (NCBI): domain Eukaryota; kingdom Viridiplantae; phylum Streptophyta; class Magnoliopsida; order Santalales; family Viscaceae; genus Viscum; species Viscum album. Next base: position 1,463,567,610 of record OY728135.1, on the reverse strand, counting down.
TTATTATAAAATAAATTCTTAGAAAAACATTTTTTGGACAAACAAAATTTTGAAAAAAAATATATTTTTGAATTTTTTCAGTATCATGATTTAAAACTCTCCTGATCCAAGGGTTTTGAAGAAAGTTTTAGAAATTAAATTATTTGGTTGTAAAGTGATATTTTATATATTTCTTATAAATTCACCAAGAAAAAAAATCATACATATATTTTTATTATAATTGTTTTTTATAATTAAAGAGTTTGAATTTTTTTCATTTGATCATTAATTATTTTAAAAAAAATTAAAGTTGCGGTAGTAAAATGTTTTTGTTGGGTGATAGAGAATATTAAGAAAATAGGAATGAATCTAATGTGATAAAAGGGAATATACACAAAAATGTAATTATAAAAAATCCAATAAACAAACAAAACATCATGTGCATGTTTTAGTAGAAAAACATTTTGATAAATTTTTGTTTAAAATCATTGAAAGAATGCTTTAAATGAAATTATCAGTTAATTCTATTTAAATATTCAATCAAACAGAGTAAGCCATGTTAAATAAATTTTTAAAATATTCTAATATAATAAAATTGATGAATAAATTAACTGATATAATATTTATCAAATTTTTTCTATGATGCTTTGTTAGATCATCAAATTTACTCTCACTGGAAGAATAAATTATTTGTAGTTTTCAACCAAACAATTTACAGGTGATGCTTTGTGAAGTGAATTCATGTATGATGTTTTCATAAAGATATTAAAATTGATGGCAATGATATGGTATTTTATTTTTCCATATATTATGGAATAAAATAATGATAATCACAGAGTATAAAGGAAATTTGAATATAGGTACAATAACTAAAGGTTCCCATATGCATTCTAGAACATTCATTAAATTTTTAGAAGATACTAGTTAATTTGTCTCAGTTAGAGTTTTGCATTTCACATTTTCATTGACTAAGAAATTAAATTATATTTTCATCCTTTTCTATTTAGAGAACCAGTATTTAGGGTTGAAATTTCATTTATGGTGTATAGTGTATTATTCACATGTGTACATAAAGGATAAAGTGATGTATTATTGGTTTTAGACATAAACTTCATATGAACATAATGTCAAATGACCTTATATTGTCTAGAGTTTTGAACACAATGCTTCTCAAAAAGGAATCTCTTAGTTAAAGTGAAGATGAAGTATTATTTGTTATTAATACAGCTGTTGTTATTAGGTTTCACTTGATGAAATATTATATTTGGTGAAATCAGATAAACCCATAATAAGGAAGTTGCAATGTTTTATAGAGTGAATCAAAAGTACCTTATTAGGTAAACCTTACCATATAGTTATTTATTGATGTACGTTTCCTGGTTAACTTTCAATCCTTGCATCCAAATGGATAAAATGGTTCCTAACTTATTTTTAGTGATAAATTGATGTTTTTATGATTACAAAATGTAATGTTTGTACAAGATGCACAGTAACAAAATTCTTAGCATGCTGGTGAAGGTTTCTAAATTTTTTTATAAAAGTAATTTTTAAATTTTTTTTCTGATAAGAAATTTTACATTTATTTTTTTCATATTTAAAAGAAATTTTATGGATATTACATTGTTTTTAAACACATAAATTGTTTGCTATCAAGTTTATTTTGTGATATTGGACTATTTTCAAATCATGACAAGGAGATGCTACTCTTGTAAAGTAGTGAATCTTATAAATTATTGTGTTCTAATGAGTGTGTTTAGATTCTTATTTTTAAAAAAAGTTTTACCTATTTAACAAGATGGGATGGTTATTTCATGGGAAAGTGTAAAATGAAAAAAAAATAAAAATATCATTGATACACCCCCAACCCCTCTCAGTGATCGTATTGGCCCTTTTATATTCCATATTCTATTTCCATTTCAAATTATTCCCATATTCTTATGATGTTCATCTTGGGATTACAATATAATGGTGATTATTATGTTCACTCATGTTCTATATTTATTCATTTCCAATGTTTCTTCCCTATTATTCCTCCCCACATAGATATTTTATCTCACCCTTTCTGTGATGTGTGAATTTAAGTGATTATGATTATTAACAGGATTATTCTATTTTTAAGAGGACCATGAAGAATAATTTATATAATGTTTAAAATTTCATATGTAATACAGTTTTATGAACCAAAGTTTCCCTATACCCAAAATATTTTATTCTATATTGCATTACTGTTATTGTGTAATTTTTCTTTATAATAGTAATTTAATCGTGTATGAAAAATTTTAGTTTCTGTATAACGTCTAAATTTCAGATATATATATATATATATATATAATCCCATGTAGCTAAAAATCGGGAGTAAATATGTAATGGGAAGTCAATGTGGAAATATACATGATATATGTATATTAACAAACAATGTAAATAAGAACAAAATCAAAACCCGTATCCATGTCATAAAATTGTCTTGTACCCTAATTTCCCCACATATTAACCTAATCCATTCTAAAAATAGTAGCCATCACCACTAAGTAGATACATTCCTTTTCCAATGTCATTCAAACCAATCTCTACATACTTTTAGAGGGTGTATGTAGGGCGACATCAAGAAAAACCTAGTAAGATCCAACCAAGTACTCCATACGCAACCTATGTAAATGAAATTATACCAAATTAGTTTCAAAGATTATATGTAAATATAAACATTTTATTTATAAATAAAACATATAATGAATAAAAGTTGCATTTTAAAAAACTATGAATGGGAAAGAATATGAGTCTAATTAAGAAGTGAAAGAATGTAAAAAAACAAACATGACTCTACAAAGAACCAATAACTCATCATGGTAAAACCAAAAGGAACCATGTTTTCTCATCATATGGTATCTACAAACATGTCTACAGGTGTGTAAGATCCAATAAGTAGAGTCTCATCAAGGCCTAGTGTGGGCCTAAGAAGAAAAACTAAATCGATGATCCATTAGCCATATCTTATCATGCACTAGCATGGGATTATTTTGGGTTGAACTAATAATGTTCACTCAGAATTTAAATTCCCCAATCCTAATATTGAAAATTATCATGATTCCCCCTATGTACCTCAGGCATACCATGGCACTATTAGTAATTTCCATGTTTCTTTATGGTTCATTAGTAAATCATAAATTCATTCCATAAAAAGGTATCAAAGTTCATCAACACCATAAATCATTCATGACTTTCACATTACATAAACCTTTTCGATATATAGATTGATTGAGTGGAAAACTCATTTACAATAATCCATACATATTTTAAAATTTAAATACATTCCAAAAAACTACTTGGATAACTCATCACTAATCAAGGAAAATTATTTCTATAAAATATATTTTTTTGTACCTAAGTAAATCATTAGGTCCCTTTTATAAATACTATGATTATAATTTTAAAATAAATTCTCATTAAATAATATTTAATTAATAAATTTCCATATAAATATAGAAACTAAATTAAAACATAAGTATAAGCTAAAATATCCCTCATAATATTTGAAACCATATCACAATACTTAAAACATTTTTTAAAAAATATGTGAAGGTATATAGATACACCTATCATATTTCATTAGAATCAATAGAAGATGAAAATATTTGATGATATCGTTAGAGGTAAGGCCCTATTAACTTGATTAGAAGTAGAAACAAACAATGAACCAAATTAAAAAAAAATTGATTGACATTAAATATTTGTCCACCATGGAATGAGGGTACGTAATAATAGAGAAAGTGGGAAAATGAATAAAGAATAAGGAAACCACTTAAATTTTTGTTCTAGATGAATCATTATGAAAAACTCACAAGGAAACTGGGGAGACAAGAAAAGATATAAGGTGCATCTAGATATATTTTAATGTTTGAATGGGGGAAGGAAGAATCTGAGGGGGTTAAAACTAAAGAATAGAATAATAGAAATTATTTAAATTTAAATCTCAGGTATCTCACTTCATTTGGGAAACTTTTTAAACACATTTGTAAAAATTTCTTTCCATTGATCAATTTGGATAAAATGGTTATAAAAAAACTATGTGATATGATAAATCCCCTATTTTATATAAATTCTCACGATGATTGGACCAAAAACATAATATAATTTCAAAAAACAAAATATAATGAATTTCATTAAATTAAAACACCGTCTTTGGTCTCATAGTAAAACTACTTAAAAATAATTCCTTGAAATCATTATAGGAAATCCCACCATCCTTAAACGAAAGCATGAAGATCCACCACTAGGTAAATTACCCTTCTAGTATGAAGGTGTCCAATAGAACCTGTTGTTACCCGAGATTCTCAGTTATTTAAAATATATAGTGGATGTAATTTTTCTACTCCTCATAAAGCTATGGAAAACATCTTATATGGTTTAGGATGATGGAATTGCATATACCATATAAAAGTTTTATAAACCAAAGTTCAAGATGATGATTAATTCAAATTCAATAAATCATTTATATAATAATTTTTCCTTCTATGATGTACAAAATTTAATGAAACATAGATTTTAAATTAAAATATTTTCATATTAATGTAAAACTAAGAACTCATGACTAAAATAAAAAATTAAAGTATACTCTATCCCTCCCCTCTTGCATTTCAATTTTTCCAAAATGTTCTATATAGTAAATTCTTCAAAATAACACTTTCACACATATAAGTACACATTCTTGATATAATAACAATAATAATAAATTTATATAATACATTTCAATCAATTTTTTATTTAAATTAAAATAATTATCACTAATTAAAAAATAATAAAATTCTTTTCATTTATTTTTAATTTTTTTTGTAAATCCAAAACACCATTTGATTCAAATTATAAGAAAAATGACTATATATGAGAAATAATTTAATGTGTAATGATACACTACTTATGGCTACTTATTAACTTCAATTAATGATGCATAAGACATAATAATATAGAACTGTCCTAATGAACAAATTAAATTAAATCCAATAAAACCTCTAGTAAATCATTCTTTCAGCATAATTATATTGGGAAGGTATATTTATTGGTTACTTATTAACATATGGCAGTCCTAAAACATATATAATATTAAAATTACATACCTAATAGCCTTAAGTTATCTTTGATTCCATTTTTTAATGCCCAATATCTAAGTTACCAAATAATACTAGACTAGATGCCCACAAAACATCAAAAACACCATTAGAAAACCAAAGTATGAAATAAATTTTTAGGGATGAATTAAAATAATGTGAGACATGTTTTTTCCTCTTTGAATATAAAAAAATTAGGATACATAAAACTCATGCCCTTTAATATATAAAAATTGTGAACGAAAATTTTTCTAACCACCAATGAGGTTCCAGTTCATTCGGTTTTTTGGAAAATAAAAAATTAAAATCACTATATGTACATGAAAATTCATTTATCCAAATGTAAAAATTACTATACACATACTAGGTGATTTGAAAACATCTGAAGAAAAAAATTGAAAGGCCCTCAAGGGAGATATCTAATGTAGGTATCCAAGGAAAACCCTTTCATCCTCACTCATTCGATCCATTTAAAAGCTAAAAATACACCATCATAACTCCTTAATATTCTTGTATAATTAACATATACTTAGATCACTTGACTTTCCCTATACCAGATACAAAAAACTATACAAATACACTAAATGGGGACATGTGTAATGTGTGATTATGAAATAATCAGCAAGCATTTACCATGATACCCCTATCTATTTACTAAAAAAAATTATTCATAAAAATGAAAATGAAAAGGGATAGTTATAAAAAACATCAATATGTTATATTATAGCTTTCAAAATAGAATTTAAGATATAATAAAAACCCACAAATGTAAGGAGGTTTCATACCTAAGAGACATGCATTCATACAAACCTTAGAATCTGAGATAATGAAATAAAAAATATTAAGGTGAAATACCCATTTTGGAGAAAGGGGATCATGTATAAATTATCTGTGTAATATTATAGCTCATCCCATGGGGAATAGGTTACAGTTATATAAAGTCATTGAATGTTGCGATCATCCCATTCCACTAACACGTTCATCAAAATGTGGTATACATACTAATTCTTTTTATAATATAAAAATACATTGTGATGCCCAAAATCTAATTTTTTGGAAATAAATTTTAAATTTGTTCGCTATGACTTTTAGTTTGAGTTCCATGTTATTAAATGGGTTTTTGGATAGTTCTCCAATATGTAAGGTAAGGTGCATTCCCATAAATGATCTCATATATTCAAATATTGAGAGAGATGTATTTTATTTGTAAGAATTATGTTTTGTGTGAAACATTCGTGTTCAACCAGCCCATGAATAATACCTATTAGGATTTAGGAAAAACATTTTATATTTAGTAATCTGTATTATATAGGGACAATTCACCAATTATTACTTATCTTCTTGGAGGATTTTTCATCCCTCTCTCATATACCATCCCCCCATGCCTTAAATACCTCTCCTTCGCCATTATATTTCTTCATTAAATCCTTCACAAAGTAGAAGAACCATCCATTTAAGTGACTCATCTTCTCTTCTTACATCATGACCATCTCTCCTCATCCCTTTCTCACCCACCCAATGTCCATGGTGTCTTGGGGATTCATATTTTTTGATTTTTATTTAGTATTTTTTGAGTTTAGTATTCCTAATATTTGTATAAGAAACATGAATATTTCATGGTGTTTGAACATTGGCCATAAATATAATCAACATTCACAGAAGGTGAATTCATGCAATACATTTAGCTATTCAACTATGGGTGATTATGATTTATAAATGATGTTTTCAATTGTAATAAATGTGGTATTAATTATTTATATTGTTCAGTATGATAGTTATTTTCTTTATTCAACTTTTATTTGAAATCTAAAGGTATTTTTATTACTAGTAATTTAATAATTATTGAAGAGAAAATAATTTATATAAGGTGGTTATAAAATGGTCAAAATTGGTTTTCCGCAAAATAAATAAAGGTATTATATGGGTTGATACCTTATTATTTATAATTAATTATTCAGATTTTTTTATTCAAATTTTGTATAGTTAAATACTTTTTTTCTATTTTTAAGTGTATTTTTTACAAAAGAAAACTATATTATAGATATCTATTTATAATATATTAAAAATAATGTATTATGTTAATAAAATGTTAATATTTATTTAATTAACTTGAATTATAAATATTGATTTTTATTTTATATATGAAAAAATTTGTTCAAAGGGGGTATTCCTGTGCCTATTTGTTATTATGGGACCTTTTAATTTTGTTATATTAAATATTGATTAAATTGTTATGTTTTTAGTATGAAATAGAGTTATTTGGACCTCCTATTGACATAAATGATAATTTTAAATAAACTATGAATTATTAAGTGATTATAAGGGATCATTTCTTCAATTATTTTCTTCAATGTGACTTAAATTACAATTATAAAACTTTTTAATGGTTTTTTATAATATTCATGATTTCAACAGTATTATATATAGAAAATATAAGGGATATACATTGAATTGTTTTCTGAATATTATTATATGATTTTTGCAAAGTCTTCGCACCTCCACGCGCTGTGTTCGTGGGTAACCATGAGTATATATGTTATGACATAGGAAAAGTAAGATGATAAAATTATAGGGATAATATGCCCAATAGATTGTGTATAAATTGGCCCACCAAAGGCCATATTAATTAATAGTATCACCATAGCTAAAAAATGTCACATGTATAGCCCTTTGTGGGACTCACATTGGTACATGATGGAATTATGGTTAGAATCCCATCATCATTTTGACTATCCCAATATTGGTCTCATGATAGAATATAATTATGTTTTTACTAGTTTCTTACATCACTATATTACCTTATTAAGGCTCTACACTAGTTTAAAAATGAATCTAGAATATGGTTTCCTACACACAAAATTTATATTTTTGTGTATAATGATTCAAGCATTCTGATATACTTATCCAAATTCTATAAATTCCATTAATCACTGTATTTATTTAATAAAAGTAAATGTTTCGGCATGTTTTAATATATTTTCTATAACATTTTGTCACGTTTAAAAATTATATAGTTTATTCTCTTATAATATTTTTTTATCAAATTTGATGCATCTATGTTATATTATTTATTAGAAAAAAAATATAATTAAGATTTAATATTATATTTAAATCTATAAATGCATGGATTTACTTTTAGAGATTATTCATAGATTATTTTCTGAATTCCAACTATAAAACTTTTCCAACAACCTATATATTTATATGAGGGTATGCAGGACTTACTTTTCAAATATATATGAAAAAAATTTCAACCCAAAATTATAGCTTATGATTCATAACTTTGGTTCGATTATATTGGTAGTGGAATGTGGATTAAGCTCTATTATCATGAAGATATGGGATGATATAATTTTGTTTCACACTTCAATTATTCCTTCGATTATATATCTTTTTTCAATCAACATAAGACCACTTTTTCCTTTATAATTATCTTCAATTATATTTTGGTTTATGTATAGTGTATAGCTATATATGATGTTTAAATTATATAGATATATTTATTATTTAGTTTTCAGGGTGTTTTATGTTTCATTGTGAATTATTATACATATTTTTTGTGAATGATACTAAAATATTTAATCCATATTGATGAATTACTGAATATAAACAATGTCCATGGTAGACTCTTATTTAGAATCATTCATTTAGTTTCAATATTTTATATGGTAAATTCATTAAAAATATTTTTTACCAATATCTTTGGCACTATTTTTTATTCCATGGTGATCTAAAATTCACATTGGTCCTTGTGGTGGGACGAATTCGGTATTGGTAAATGGGGCCCCAAGTTGGTTCATTACCAAATAGTATCATATCGTAGTTTTCTAATATGACATTTTGGGAATTATGGTATATATAATATTATACTACAAAACACAGGGGGTAAGTAATGACTAAGTTCTTGATCAACACTTATTTTAACAACAATTGAGTTACTAAGGGGTGGTAGGGAATTTTATTTTTGGTTTATGTTTTAATTTAATAAAAAAATTAGGATTCATGATTGTGGTTTATAGTATACATATTATACATCAAAACCTATGTCTGGTCATCATGGAAGTTCCATATTTTTTTGAAAACATTATTACAGTAATAATATATTAATTATATGATGCATATGAGATATTTATTATCTAAATCGAGGTTGATTATATGGTTTTATCTAGAATTAAATGTGACTATTAAATGTTCTTTTCATTAAATTTTTAAATAATTTTTTTCATTTAATTTTGATTCGATTTATCTATAATTTTAATTAATATATTCACTTATTTTTTCAAGAAGTTATTATTGAATAGTATCATTTGTTTATTGAGTAGTGGGTGTGTGAAATTTTATTTTCATTATATTAATGACAATAAAACGAGCATTTCCAAATGTTTTCTTGGAAAGCATGAACATTAGAAATCTTAATGAAAATTCATATAATAATTTATTTTTATAATCTAGGGTGTAATAAAAAAAATTCAAATGTCCATTTGGAAATACTAGATATAAAGAGTTTGATATTTAATTAGTTATTAATATGTGTTTTTAGGATTTGATTTCAAATTAAAGGTTTATGTTATCAAGGTTTAAAATAAAATAAAACAAAATATTTGAGACAACATACAAATAATGTTTTAAATGAAATTATTTTCAATATAATGTAAAATGTTTTCACTATAATAAAAAGTCTTTATATACATTTATTTATAAATGTTAAGTTATTTTTTAAATAATAACTTTTATTTAATGTAGAATTTAAATGTTTACTCGGTTGATGAATGTGTACCTTGTCTAGAATGCTTGTTTTAGTTAGTTACTATTTCTATAAATGATGAGAAAAGTATACAAGATTTTATATCCAAATTAATATCACCAAATAAGTTTCATATTTTGGAATAAATGAATAATTTAGTGGAAACATAACCAGAAATGGGTAACCAATTAATTTTATAAATTTTTTTGGTTTAATTATAATTATATAATCTGTCAATATTTTATGTGTTTTTTACTTGTTTTTTCTTATTTTTCTTTTTTTTCATGGTATCTCTAAATAAAAATAAGTACATCTATATTCATTACTGAACTTGAATTCTGATTTTATGAATTCAAGAGATATTATATTACTAAGGTTATTTATAAATAACCAAGAAGTGATAGATATTTACTTTGAATTTTTATTTTTTATAAAATTGGGTCTTTTAATATCAAAATTATTTTGTGATAGTATCTTTAGTGTTTTTTCCTAAATGTTTTTGGTGCTTTAAAGGAAGGATACAACGTATGGGGTTCTGTTCGAAAAAACAGTTGGTATTCTTTTGAGTGACACATTCTTTTTATCTCTAGATAAAAATATAAAGGGTGTGCATCAAGTTTTATCTTAATATCAATTTTAATTCCATGCCTTTTATAAGATATTCTTTTGAAAATCGGTTTATCAATTTGTTATCTACTATAATTCTCATCAATGAAAAAAAAATTACGGTGTGTTAAATTTGTATATATTTCTTATGTTAGATGTATTCTTGGAAATTACTAATTTACTGTGTTGTTATTATAATTTATATAATGTGTCCAATTATTAATTTTTTTTGAAATATGTGTTTGGATAGTATTTTGGTAATTTTATATAGAAAATTTACATTCAAAATTATGTTGTCTCTAAAGGTGTTAAAAAGATAATTTCCAAAGTGAAATTTTTTTTTAAAATTTTTGTTTTTTGATTTAGTTTATCTTTATATATATTAGATTTATGATTGATAAGTTGTGTGAAATTTTTTATAGTGGAAATGTTATATTTTAATTGTGTTTTTTTCAATGTTTAAATATTTATGTGATAGATTTGAGTTTTGGATTTGATTGGTGTTTTCTAATTAACTCTATGTTTTTTTACAATGAGCAAAAAAAATTATTTCAAGATACTTGTTATGTCTTTTATGGGAGAGTTATCCCATTATCTATGTTTATATTAGTATTATATAAAATAAAAAAAGTTTTTAGTTTTAGAAATGGTTTATAGTTCCAATGGTGAGTTGGGATATTGTGTTTTTATTACATGAAATCAAGTATTTTGAGTTATTTTGTATTTTTTAATTATGTTTTGTTATGATTTGATGTTGTTATTATGTTCTCAATTATACAATTATTGATTAAGTGATGTTTGATTTTTATTAATTCAGGAAAGAATTAAATTGTGGGGAGAACACCACCTATGAATAGAGGTTTAATGAATAATTATATTATTCTTGATTTTATTTTTTTAATAATATGAGACAATTATTTATCCTTAAATGTATTTTTATTCAAAGAATATTTTAAAGGATTATCCATCGGCGGAATGTTTTTATAGTGTGAATATATAAAAAACACAAGGTTTTATTTTTAGATTTTAAATTGAATGTTTTTTATGGATTTCAGTTTCATATTTGTTTAAAAAAAATTGTTTTTCAGGGTTTTCTAGCATGCATAGGTAGGGAACATGCCCATAAAGTATCCCATGAATTAGAATGGTTAAATATATTTCTTTACTTTGGGGATATAATTATGTAAAGATAACATAAATGGGTTCCCATCATGTTCACAATTCTGATTATATGTAAAAACATAATTATTTTATTTTTCATAGATCTAATTTTTTAAGAATAATTCCATATTTCTCCCCTATCATCACAAAAAAATTTCTAATCCTATCCCAGAAGTTTAACCCCATTAATACAAATACTTTACCTATAAATTAATTCATTAAATCCTTATCAACATGGAAGAAACCTTTATGTGAGTCCTCATCTCTTCTCACTTTATGATCTTCTCTCCTCTTCCATTTATCACCCACCTAATAGACATGGTGGCTTAGGGTTTCAAATTTAATGATTTTTATTTATCATTTTTTTTTCATTTTTAGGGTTTCATAATTTGTATCTAATTACCCTTATTCATATTTTATGGTGGATAAACACCAATTGATGACCGATTTACTATTAATAGTAGCAGATTTCATACATTGCTTTTAAATAAACAACTAATGGTACATGTATATTTTAAATACTATTTTCATATAAAATTGTCATGACCCATCCCCCGGGGCCCATGCTATGAATACCCCAATCCCGCCTTCCATAGGCCAGGGGATGGAGACTAGCACCAAATGGCATATTCCCTAAAACCGGGAAGGCATTGCCTTTATAACTAGTAAACACACGCAACCAAGCACACAGATAGATACGAACACAAGTAAAACTTTATAGAAAAAAAGAGTGCTAAAAGTAAGAGGGGCCGGAATACAAGCCCAACAGTAAAGGTACAAGTAAAACTGAAAAACAATACAACTAAAGAAAAAAAGAAAGCAGTTACTAGGTCGTCCTCTGAGGTTCCTACCTAAAGTGTAGGCACAGATCGCCTCCTTAGTACTCCATGTTTGCCTGTCTCCTCTGCGTACCAACCCGCCGCATGGTCCTCCTCTGAGAACTATCCAGTCCTGGTACCCTCGTCCTCAGTCAAAATTTTCTGTCATCTACACCAAACACAACAAGTTTTGGGCATAACCTTTGCAGGGGTGAGTATAACGATACTCAGTAGGGACACTGAGACCCTCAAAGTCTCATAAAATTCACAAATGATAAACCACATAGCCTGAAAAATCAACTGATAACCCTACTTAGGTATATTCCCATACTTATACCTAAGTTACCAAGTATACCCATCCCAATCATGAGGAAAACACAGAGTCCAACTCAAATCCAAAATCTCAACTATTCCACAAAGCAAGGAATACCATGAAGGTAAGTTCCACATAGGTACGCCACACAAAATAATACCACCAAGGTATTACCATGAAGGAAAGTACCACAAGGTACAGACTCAGCTCACACCATGTATATTTTAGGTATAGAAGTAAAGATGATTAGATGTAACTACTGAATCATCTTACTCTATTATGAGGCAGACCCACGAAGGATACTAAATTATTATCAGACCCACAGATGATTGTTGTACATCATCAGACCCACACAGGATCTTATTACCTCATCAGTACGTCGTCAGACCCACACAGGATCCTAGTAAAAGTACATATTCAGACCCAAACAGGATCCTATTACACCGTTAGTACATCATCAAACCCACACAGGATCCTAGTACACCGTCAACACATCATCAGACTGACACAGGATCTTAGTACAAGTACCTTGTCAGTCCCACACAGGATCCTAGTACACCATCAGTACATCGTCAGACCCACACAGGATCCCAGAATACCGTCATTACGTCATCAGACCTACATAGGATCATTCTAAAAGTACATCGTCATACCCACAAAAGATCCTAGTATATGCTCTGGTACATCGTTATACCCACACAGGATCCAAGTACATGCTCTGGTACATCGTCAGACCCACACGGTATCCTAGTACATCATCACAGCCAGCTACAGGGTTCATGCACTAAGCTCGCTTGTCTATGGGAAGATCCGATCTACAAGACACTGTTCGATACTCCAACTTCCATGAAGTCTCATTAAGATATATCTAAAATGACCTCCACATCATAGGGGTCTCAACGCAATAGACGGTGCATCAAACGGACTCCCGGTCTGTAAGTTATTAGCCTTTTAGTCCCGAGGGCCTGGTTGGATTCGTGCTCGATCCAACTCGACCATACCCCAACTTTATCAGAATCTCTAGTGGGGTATACCAAATGGACCGTCTCGCTCCAAGGTTTTTGGCGTCGGAGATAGTTCATCAAACGGACGCTCGGTGCCAAAGTAATGACCAAAAGGGAGTATAGGGTCGAAACTGGTCTGAGTCTAGTCTGACCCGGCCCCTACTGGGTGGTCTAGACTGCTGGGCGGCAGCCCATAGGGCAGCGGGGCGGCCGTGGAGGCCACGGGTGGCGCGGGGCCGCGGAGGCCACGGGGGCCGCGTAACGGTGGAGATCACAGGGGCCATGGACTGGTGGATTCCATGGGGGCCGCATAGGCCGAGGGCGGCGTGGGTCCGCGGAGCGGCAGAGGCCGCGGGGGCCCCGGAGGTCGTGGGGCGACAGAGCCCACAGAGGTCACAGGGTGGTAGAGCCCACGAGGGTCGCGGAGGCCGCGGGGTGGCGGAGGCCATGGGGGTCGCGAAGGCCGCGGGGGGCATGGAGACCGCGAGGCGGAGGAAGTCGCGGGGCCGCAGGGGCCGCGGAGTGGCAGTGGTCGTAGGGTCCGCGGAGTGGCGGAGGCCGTATGGGGGGGCGCAGAGGCCGCAAGAAACATGAAACGGCGCAGAGGCCACGGTCTGGAAAGGCGATCATAGTGCGGTGGGGCGGCCATGGTGCGGCGGTCTGCTGCGGCTGGTCGGATGGCCAGTCGTCCTCTCTGCGCGGCATGGTCATGCGCCGCGCCTTCATCGGTGACTGGTTCTGTCGGCCTCTCTTTGTTCATTTTCGTGGCACAAAGCCGCCTTCTTCCATCATGAAAAACACACCAAAAACTCAAGAAAATTTTCAAATAGGTCGAGCCATGTTCTTTTGTCCCGCACCCTCCATGTTAGAGTGGTAGCAAGCAGTTTAATAAAACATGAATGAAGAACGCTAAACCATACAACCTCCAGTAATGATTATTTCGAAACACGCAAAAAGAAATCATTCGCAGACCAACTAGTTAGAGAGTTGATCCACGTTCTTTGTTTTGAAGGGAAGAACATGGAAATATTTAATCACACATAATTAAACCCCTACCTCGGAGGTTTGTTTAGGTAGATGAGGAGGGATAGACGGACATTGGTGGTGGTGTCATTTCCTCGATCGTCGGTTTGTTCATTGAAGACGTTCCTCGTTGGAGAGGGCATTCTTTGTTGGGGAGCACGTTCTTCATTAGAGAGAATGTTCTTTATTATAGGGAATAATCCTCCAGAAGCTCTCATCTTGCCAACCCCTTCCCCCCAATTCCACCCAAAATGTGAAAAGTCACCAACTTATTAATTTAAGTTTATCAAAATAAATTAAGTTGGCACAACAAAGTTGGCATAATTAATGTACTGTGTTGGCACCATTAATTAGATCATATAATTGGCATAATTAAAGTTGGAGGAGTTGAGAGGTTTTCTCTCATTAAAGAGGTTCTGGTGGTCCCCACATCTAAATTAAAAATGGTGGTTAGTTTAGGTGGTCCCAACCTCTTAACATTCACATGGGAGGTTTAGGATCGGGTGGTCCCCACCACCATAACCCATGTTTAGCGGTTTCTAAAATAAAAATGTTAGACGTTTTTATTTTATTTAATTCTTTCAAGAAAATCACAAAAATTATCTTTCACTCTCGACCCACTACGATCGAGGTGAAGGTCCCCTTAAGAGAATATTGGCATTGTGAGTTCAATGGTGCCCTTGGATTTTAATTCTGAGCACCAGTTCCAAAGTTACAAAAACATTATCATAACTTTAATGAACATACTAGAAAAAAAAAGATCAGAAATTCATTTTGGGCACACCAGGCCTCAGAATCACTCGCCGTCAATTTTTGCAGACTCATAAAATCCTCATATAATTACAAAAATTACACTGAAATTTTAGGTCTTTACATTCTCCCCACCTCTGGTCTTTGCATCCCTGAAATCCGCATCACAAAACTAGGAAGACAAGTGGGGGTACTGATAACGAATATGAGCCTCCCGCTCTCATGTTCTCTCCTGGAGGTTCCCGTGCTTCCAGGGAACGCGCACCAGAGGTATAGATAGACCATGATGGACCCACTCTTATCAACCCTCAATATCTACTGAAACCTCCATATAAGTCACCCCATCATAGACATCCAGCTCACCATGGTCGATGATGTGAGAAGGGTCATGCATGTATCTCCTCGGCTAGGATACCTAGAAGATGTTGTGCACCCGGTGCAAATGAGGGGGAAGTGCTAGGTGGTAAGCCACTTCACCAACTCTGCTAAGGACCTGAAAAGGTCCGATGAACCTTGGAGATAACTTTCCACCCCAACCAAATCTCTGCAAACCTCATCGAGTGAGACCCATAAAAAGAAGTGGTTGCCATCCTCAAACTCTAGAGGTCTCCGCCTCTTATCGGCATAAGACTTCTGCCTACTCTGTGTAGTCTTCATCCGCTCCTCGATGGTCTGCACCTTCTCTGTGGTAGCCCATACCATCTATGGTCCCACGAGTGTTGACTCCCCTGGGTCAGTCCAGCACAAAGGTGATCTGCAATTTCACCCGTACAACGCCTCAAAAGGTTCCATCCCAATGGTGGAGTGATAACCATTGTTGTATGAAAACTTCACCAAAGGAAATTGATCCTACCAGCAGCAACCGAAGTTGAGGATTCAATCATGCAGCATGTCCTCGAGGATCTGAATTGTCCGCTCAGTCTGGGAATCCGTCTGAGGATGGTAGGTGGTGCTCAAATGAAACTATGCCCTGAAAGCTTCCTAAAACCCCTTCCATAGCCGGGAAGTAAAATGTGCATCATGATCAGATACAATCATCTAGGGTACTTAATGTAGTCGCACAATCTCTTACACATAGAGGCGTCCTAAGCTCTCTATTGAACCCTCCACTCTGATCGGTAAGAAGTGGGCCGATTTGGTGAGTTGGTCGATAATCACCCAGATAGAATCATGAACCCTGGATGTATGTGGAAATCCTATCAGAAAGTCCATGGATATCCCATCCCACTTCAACTCTAGGACCTCTAAAGGCCGAACCAAGTCTGCCGGTACCTGATGTTTCACCTTCACTTGCTAACAAGTGAGGCACTGAGAGAGAAACTCTACTACTGCTTTCTTTGTTCCCAGCCACCAGTGTTGTCTTCAAAGATCCTGGTACATATTCACCACTCCTGGATGTACCACTAGAGGGGATGTGTGGAACTCTATCAATACTTCCTTTTGAAGTGACACTGTTACCATAGTACATCCCCTGAAGAGGATGACGTGCTCCCCACCTTAAGAAAATCCATTAGGTGCCTGCCCAGTGGATATTTGATCACGTTGTGCCACATAGTCATTGTACTCATGTTGCGCCTTCCAGACTTACTGAAGAAGTGGGGGAGTGACTGTAAGAGACTGAAGAAAAACTACTCCATCCTAGTCCACAAAGGATATTTGCAAAGCAGCCAGCTGCTCTGTCGTCTCACTTAGCAATTACAGGACAGACCTCATGTTGAGTGCATCTTCCACCACGTTACCCTTCCCAGGAGTATAGACTATCTCAAAGTCATAGTACTAGAGGAACTCTAGACACTCCTATTGGGAACTTGAAAACTCAAAACTCTTACTGCCACGAGGGTAAGGCTGGCCGACTCAAGAGTGATCGGCTGCACCCACCTAATAGGAGTTTATCATGTGCAACCTGGGTTTCCTTTTTCACCAACTAAAAAAATCCTCATCCCAAAATTTTAGATAAACCACTACCTTTTTTCTAATACAATCAATATAAGTATGAATTATGGATGTCCAGTCATACCCAAACTAACATCGTAAGTCCTCAACGCTTCCACCAAGAGGATCCAACCGAAACTCTCACCTCAAGGGTCAGATCACACCATCGGCATAAGTGTGATTATCGAGTCTCCTCCCAAAGTTATCTCCAGACATGAGGGCCAAGTCAACGGTTTAACCGAAAACTCTAGGTCTTGGACAAGATTCTTGTTAGGAAGGAACGATTGGTACCTATTTCTATTGATATGGAAGCTAGTAGTAGACACATACCGTACCTCGAATCCTTCCTAGAGCCCTTGGGTAACACTTCTTGACCGCATGCAGCTATTCCCTTCTCTTCCCCTCCAACTCCTTGAGCCTAGTGAGGACCACAAAAAGGGGGGGTGGTTAGTAACATGTCAAAATGTACACCACCTCACGATGCTCTACTAGCTAGGCTTCCACATCTGCAACCCTTCAGATTCATATGCCCCTTTCACTCCCTCTTCCCAAAATATTTTACACACCCAACTCTCTGATACTGGTGTCAATTTTCTGCTTTCCCATTGCTAACATTCATTGGATATATCTGCTCAGCTAAAGAAAATTCAACCATAAAGGTTATCTCTAGCACTCTAACATAAGTATAAATGCATAGAGGAATAGTGCTGGCTCGGATGTCCTTAAACACACCTTGCTCGGAAGTCCGAGCCCAGAAGCACTGATCGTATCATATTAATCGAGTACCAGTAATGGTCGGTATGCCTCGATGAATACTCAGTTACCGACATGTCATCCTTCCGAAGCTCTAGAAGCTCAAAAGAACTCTCATCCACCTCCACAAGCCAGTCCTTAGCCGCCTATGAGTCGGGCTCGCCTCGAAACCTGATGGGTATCTGATGCTGAATGACGCGTAAGGTACTAAGCCTATATGTGTCATCTGTCGGTATCGCCGACTGTAACTACTGACCAATAGTAATTGATATAGCTGACACACTACTCGAAGGTACTATCTTTTGAAATGGTCCATATACCAAATCCTCATCACTATGAGGACCATCCTCATGGTCACTCACTGAAAAAGACAAGTAGCTAAGGTCACCATATTCTCTATTATTGTCTCAACTAGGCAGAAAACTCTAACAATCACCTCCAACCAACCCTCAGTTAAGTGGGAAGATTTCTCTCCTCAAAACCTAAGAGGCATCTACTACTAGAACGTGTGCAACACGCTTAATAAGAATGCACCGTTCTCCAGTGTGGCTGGTGGTATCTACTGCCCAATGGGTTATCATGCTGCTGGTACACCACCTGAAGGTGCCAACATAGCAAGAGGGCCCTACACCGGAGCCTCGTCGCTCAGTGGGCCATCATCGTGTACTCTCTCAGGAATCCTAGCTAGCTTTCTACGTGGCGAAATCCTAATAAGGAACAGGTGTTCCACGGTCATTTGTTTATACTTAGTGAGCTGACTTATGAAAATAGAAGAAAACTTTTTAAAACACACATGCAATTAGTGTTTTCGTGAACTGAGTCAGAAACCAGAAGTCAGGGTCCTCGTGTATGGATACGCCGACTGCCGCACCAACACTGGATTCAATAAACTGACAACCAAACTCACTAAACATAACAAAATTATCATTAAAAAGATTAGAGTCCAATTTTATACAGTAAAACCGACTCCTCTGATACCAATTTGTCATGACCCGTCCTCTGGGGCCCATGTCGTGACTACCCCAGGCCCGCCTTCCATAGGCCTGGGGTTGGTGACTAGCACCGAAAGTCTTATTCCATAAAACTGGGAAGGCATTGCCATTATAACCTCTAAACACATGCAACCAAGCACACAGTGAGATACGAACACAAGTAAAACTGTATAGCAAAAAGAGTGCTGAAAGTAAGAGGGGTAAAAATACAAGCCCAACAGTAAAGGTACAAGTAAAACTGAAAAACAATACAACTGAAGAAAAAAAGAAATCATCTACTGGGTTGTCCTCCATGGTTCCCCCATGAAGGGTAGGTACAACTCGCCTCCTCAGCACTCCACCTCCGCCCATCTCCTCTACATACTAACACGCCGTATGGTCCACCTTCAGGCATCGTCCAGTCTTGGTACCCTCATCCTCCGTCAATGTTGTCAATCATCTGCACCAAACACAACAAGGTGCGGGCACAACCCGTGCAAGGGTGAGTATAACGATACACAGTAGGGACCCTAAGACCCTCAAGGTCTCACAAAATCCACAAATTATTTACCACATAGCATGAAAAATTAACTGACAACCCTACTTAGGTATATGCCCATACATATAACTAAGTTATCAAGTATAACCATCTCAATCATGAGGAAAACACAGAGTCCAACTCAAAGCCCAAATATCAACTATTCCACAAAGGAAGGAATACCACAAAGGTAAGTACCACACAGTTATGCCACATAGAATAATACCACCAAGGTATTACCATAAAAGAAAGTACCACCAGGTACATACTCAACTCACACCAGGTATATTTTAGGTACATAAGTAAAGATGATTAGATGTAACTACTGAATCATCTTACTCTTTTAAGAGGCAGACCCATGAAGGATTCTAAATCATCATCAGACCCACAGAGGATCGTAGTACAATGTCAAACCCACGCAGGATCTTAGTACCTCGTTAGTACGTCGTCAGACCTACACAGGATCCTAGTACAAGTACATCGTCAGACCCACACAAGATCCTAGTACACTGTTAGTACATTGTCAGACCCACACAGGATCCTAGTACATCATCAGTACGTCATCAGAACCACCCAGGATCCTAGTAAAAGTACATCGCCAGACCCACACAGGATCCTAGTACATCGTCAGTACGTCGTCAGCCCCACACAGGATCCTAGTACACCATCAGTACATCGTCAGACCCACACAGGATCCTAGTACAAGTACATCGTCAGACCCACACAGGATCATAGTACATGCTCTGGTACATCATCAGACCCACACAAGATCCTATTAAATGCTCTGTTACATCATCATACCCACACATGATCCTAGTACATCCTCACAGCCAGATACAGGGTTCCTGCAATAAGCTCGCTTGTCTTCGGGATGGTCCGCCCCACAAGCCATTGTTCGATACTCCAACTACCACGAAGTATCACGAAAAAAGTATCTCAAAGGACCACCATGTCATAGGGGTCTCAACACAACATATGGTGCATCAAACGAACGTCCAGTCTGTAAGTTATTAGCCTTTTAGTACCAAGGGCCCGGTTCGATTCGTGCTCGATCCAACCCGACCATACCCAAAATTTATCAGAATATCTAGTGGGTATACCAAATGGACCTCCTTTCTCTAAGGTTTCTGGTGCCACATACAGTTCATCAAACGGATGTCTAGTGCCAATGTTACGGCCAAAAGAGAGTATAAGGTCCTAACTGGTCCGGGTCTGGTCTGACCAAGTCGGACCGACCCGGCCTGGCCAGTGCTAGGCGGTCCGACCTGCTGGGCGGCTCGGCCTGGCGGCCCGACCTGGGCAGTGGCCTACGGGGCAGCTATGGAGGATGCGGGTGGTGCAGGGCCACGGAGGCTCCGGGGGGGGGGGGGCAGAGGCCGCGAGGGCCGCGGAGCACAGAGGCCGCGGGGGCCGCAGAGTGGAGGAGGTCGCAGGGTCTGCGGAGGCCGAGGGCATTGCGGGGACGCAGAGCGGTGGAGTCTGTGGGGGCCGCGGAGTCTGCGGTGCGGCGAAGGCTGTGAGGGCCACCGAGGGGCGGAGGTCGTGGGGCCCGTGGAGGCCGCTGGGGCCACGGAGATCGCGGGGGCTGTGGAATGACGACGGTCGTGGGAGCCGCAGAGCGGAGGCAGCCGTGCGGGCCGCGGAGCGGCGGAGGCTGCGAGCAGCGTGAGGTGGTGTGAGGCGGCACGAGGCGGCGCGACGCAGCGCAGAGACCGCGGTCCAATGGGGTAGCTGGGGTGCGGCAGGGCGGCCATGGTACGGCGGTCTGCCGTGGCTGGCCGGACGGCCGGTCATCCTCTCCACGCGGCATGGTCGCGTGTCGCGCCTTTGCCGATAGCCAGCTCGGCCGACCGCTCTTCATTCTTCATCGTTGTATAAAGTCGCCATCTTCCATCATGAATAACACACCAAAAACTTAAGAAAAATTGTGGATAGGTCGGTCTATGTTTGTTTGGCCTGCACCCTTCAAGTTAGGTCGGTAGAAAGTGGCTTAATAAAACATGTATGAAGAACACCAAACTTTACAACCTTCGATAATGTTTATTCCCAAACCCACAAAACAAAATCATCCACGGATCAACTAGTTTGAGATTTGATCTTTGTTCTTTGTTTTGAAGGGAAGAACATGGAAATCATTAATCACAGATAATTAAACCCCTACCTAGGAGGTTCGTTGATGTCTATGAGGAGGGATAGACGAACGTCGGTGGCGTCGGCGTTTCCTCGATCGTAGTTTTGTTCGTTGAAGATGCTCCTCGTTGGCGAGAAAGGTCTTTATTGGGGAGCGCGTTCTTCGTTGGAGAGAGCATTCTTCATTGGAGAGAATAATCCTCCAGAATCTCTCCACTTGCCAACTGCCTCCTCCCAATTCCACCCAAAATGTGAAAATTCACCAACTTATTAATTTAAGTTTATCAAAATAAATTAAGTTGGCACAACAAAGTTGGTATAATTAATGTACTATGTTTGCACCGTTAATTAACTCATTTAATTGGCATAATTAAAGTTGGAGGAGTTGAGATGTTTTCTATCATTAAAGAGGTTCGGGTGGTCCCCCCTCTAAATTCAAAATAGAGGTTAATACTGGTTGTCCCCACCTCTTAACATTCACATGGGAGGTTTAGGCTCGGGTGGTCCCCACCACCATAAACCATGTTGAGGGGATTCTAAAATAAAAATGCTAGACATATTAATTTTATTTAATTCTTTCATGAAAAGCAAAAAAATTATCTTTCACTCTCAACCCGCTTCGGTAGAGGTGAAGGTCCTCTTAAGCAAATATCAGCACTGCAAGTTCAATGGTGCACTCAGATTTTAATTCTGAGCTCCGATTCAAAAATTTTAAAAACCCGCTCATACGTTTACTGAACTTACCCAAAAAAAGTTTAGAAATTCATTCCGGGAACACCGGGCCTCAGAATCACGCGCCGTCAATTTTCTCGGACTCCTATAATTCCTATATAATTAAAAACATTACATGGAAATACTAGGTCTTTACAAAAATATATCAAGTATTAGGTTTTATTATTTTTTTCTTGTGTCTTAGTTTATTTTTTGTAATCATAATTTGACATAAAAGGGGATTTACATGATTAGTTATCTAAGAATTCATTTTCTGAAACTATTTCACTTAAGGTGTTTAAAAAATCGTAAACATTGGTTCTCCATGAAATGATTGAATTTGTTTTACTGGTTGAAATCTTATGATTTATAATTATTTACTCATAATTTTTTATTTATGTTTTCAATAGTTAAGGGAATTTTGAATATTTCAATGTGGATTGATTTCTTAAGAATAATTGTTTTATAGGACACTCTATCCATGAATTTAAAAGTATTAGATTATGAAATTAAAGGGATTTTTTTAATTATGTAATTTTTTTATAAATCTTATGATTTTTTGAACATATTACTGAATATTATCAGTGAAGGAATTTTCTTACATGTTAGAAAAATATATTAAATGTTTATGTATTTATTATAATAAGGAGTTTATTGGACTTCCTATTGAACTAAATGATTCTTTTAACTGAAGTATAAATTATTTAATTATTACGAATGATAATTTCATTGAATATACTTTTAGATTTTATATAAAGTCATGTTAGAAAAAACATGTACTAATTTTTCACAACATACATGATTCCCTTGGTATTGTTTCGAGGAGATATAATGAATCTATAATGGAATGTATTAATAACATTATAATATGATTTTTGGATATCTATTCTCACCTAAAGTAGTTGTGTTCAATGAAAAAAATGGTTATATAGGTAGGGACTTAGGAAAAGTATTGTTCTATGATTACGAGGACACTCTATGTGGTGGATTAAATGTTGATTGTTCCAACATTGGCCCATCCAAGTAAATGACATTATAATGGATAAATAATGTCACTTAAATATTCCTTTTTTGGAATTACATTAGTATATAATGTAATACTAGATAACATAACCTCGTCATTTCTAATATTTCTTTATGGTTCTTATACTACAACTTGCTAATGTTGGGACTAGTGCCTTGCATCATTTAATTGGCCTATTTTAAGCCCACAATTATTTAAGAACAATTTTGATAGATTTTTACTTTCATAGAAGTTACAGTATTAATTATGAGGATTATATAATTTCCCGTGACCTTATCCTCCCTTTATATATTCACATTATACTTGGTTTTTTTAATTAAATAAAGGTATTATACTTATTTATAACTTCTTTCACTTTCTCATATTTTTCTCTATATAAATTATATAAATCATTCTCTTTGAAAGTATTTTTTTATATTTGATGAATTTATGTTAATATATTTATTATTAAAACATAAATGGTATATTGATAATATATTTTAAACTGTTATTATATAGATTAATTTTAAAAGGCAATGTATGGAGTATCTGGTGAAATCGTACTACATAAGTATTCTCTCTCTCTCTATACACATTTATGGGTATATTAGCCTTATGTGTTTGATACATGTGGAAATATTAGAAACCCATTATTATAATCAAATATCCTATACATTTGTGTATATGTGTTTGTGTTTGTAAATTGAGTTTTCTTAAATATTCTAAGTATATTGGATGTTATAATCTGGTCTCATACTATGGTTATTTCTTACGAAATATCTCATTTATGAAGACAAATTATCTTTCTTCTTCCCATGTAATTGTCTTAAATGCCATTTTTATATAAATTATTTTTTATATGATTCTTTAATTATTAATATATGTTTATTATATTGTTGTTTTAGTTTATTAATTTATATTTTCTTATTTTCTTTCTCATTACTCATTTTTTATACATAATTCTAAATAGTTTATATTATATGAATGAATTATTTGACATGTGGAATGGTCATTCTAGATTGTTGAATGTAATATTTCATTAACATTATATATTTTATTAGGTGAAATCATTCCCAATATGTAATATTGATTCCCTTGGAACTAGTTTCTAGTATTTGGCAACTGAGAATGAATATTGGACACTATGGTGGGTCGAATCATGTACTGAGAGAGGTTATCTTGGGTTGGTTTGTAACATACATTTTCTAATATTTAAAATAATCTACAAAAAACTCATATAATAGCTATTAATTTTTTCCATAAACTATTTTTCCATATATTTAGCATGTTTCATTAATAAATCACTTATGTCATGATTAATGTAATGACCCTGACTCTAATAGAATAAAGTAGGTGGTTACTTTTTTACAATAGAACTATATACAAGTGATCATTTCCTGAAGGACTGAATTTTTTTCTAGTATTGGTAAAATAGGTATGTACTTGAATCTCACATTACAATTGAAAACATAAAATGCAATACAATTTTTTCTTTGAAGACACCATTATTTACTAAAATATATCCATGCATATTAATCATAGTAAACATACTGGTATCCTAGAGAATGTAAATAAAATAAATGTTGAGCTCAGATTCTTAGAAAGGGTTATGTATAGTATAAGATATCTTAAATAAATAGGTTATAATAAATAGGGAATGGTAAATAACTAAAAACAAATGTAATTTAATCAATAAATTGAGTATGAGGAATAATATAGAAGGTATAATTGATGACTAAATACTTTTATATGAATAATCATGTCATATAGAAATATATACTGGATATCATAATTGTTCCAAAATTCACATGGCAATAATAACTGATTTCTTAAATTATGAAATTCATATTGTCGAACATTTGAAACGTACAATCGAGTCCATGGGATAATACATATAAAAATTCCATCAAGACCTCTTTCCAAGACAACTATAATAATTATTAAGGCCTCATCCAAATAACCAATATATTTTCTCTCAAAAGACCTACCAATGCATTGATGGGATATAAAGAGCCACACCCATCACTTACAAAGTCAAATTAATTCATAATATGAATAAATAATAAAACAACAATGATTGTATGTATTTGATGAACTTGAATAAGAAATGTCAATACATTCCCAAGTAAAACTAAAAATAACCCATATAGATAAAAAAAATATGGATGGTATCATTAAAATATATCTTTAATGGAGCATAATAAAAATAAATTGTTGATTTTGTTGAGGAATAGAAATTCCATAAAAAAGTAATTACAAATATTCTTGAGAAAAATACCTTGTCCACTTTAAAAATCATTGTTAAAATTTTCAAATTCCCAGAATATTTATAAAAACATTTCATTCAAGAAGAAACATATAAAACTATTTATTAATATTAAAATCATTGAGTTTACATGATGATAGTAAATTTTTTCAGGTTGATTATGTCAGAACATCGATTCTATTCACATTTTCAATAAAAAGAAAAAAATTACGTCCATCTAAAAATACAAAGAAAATTATATTCAATAATTTTTATATAAATCAAAAATGGGTTAAAATAACTTTAAAAAATATAATATAATTGTATAAACAATATTTAAAATATTTTAATGAAACTATGGACTTGGAAGAAAAAGATCCTTTACCGAATAGAAAAAAAAGTATATTTTCTTTAAAAAATAGCTCTCTAGATTAATTAAAAGATGAAAATGGAAGGAAAACATACAATTTTCAGAAATAAATATATGATAAGGAATTAAAATCTTTTAATATATAAATATCATATAATTCAAATAGTATAAACTTTAGTTTAAATAATATAGAATAATAATGAGATTGCGAAATAAACCCTTACCATATTAGTAACTTTTGAATCATAACCCCACATGAAAGAAATAAAATTAAATGAAATAATAAATATGAATTAATCATTATATATCATAAAAAATGGGTATTATATACACTAAATGAAAATAAATAGGTTCATAATATCATATATGTCTCAATAGAGTGAAAATTGAGAAGATATCTTACAAAAATACTATCAATGAATTGATAATTAATCAATGATTTGATTATGTGTGAATATATAATTCCAAAAAATAGAAATATAAAATAATAAAATCATTATTAATTTCAAAAATAATCATGTCATAACATATTCAATGAAGTAGATGTATATACCTTTGAATGGAAATTGATTTAAGAAACCCCTTACCTAAGGTCTGACATCCTTTGTATGTTTTTGAATATAGTATATAATAAATAAAAATTTATTATAAATATATTATTGAACCGTAATCATATATATTATACAATATGTGATTTACATATAACCTTTTATCAACCATTTATTAATAATTATATATCAAAATCATTATCTCGAGTGATAACTGCTTCATTTTTCACATTAGTTTGGGATCGGTTGTTTTGGTCCATTTACTTTATTAATGGTTTGTTAATCTATAAAAAACTAATCATTCTATAATAATCATATATATTCTTTATATATTTATATAGTTAACCATAAATTGTATAGGTAAAAATTAATTACACTATTAATACAGATGGTAGCCCATACATATGAATGAATGTTGTTTCTATTTTTTGATGGATGGAACGAAAGAAAGGTAAAAAAATCACCATTATAGAATAATTATTATATCATATATATCATATATATTTGTCTATTTTGGTTTAGTATTCTCAATAAAAAAGTATCTTTGATGATATATATCATATATATTAATTAAACACAACCTTATTACTATACCTATAATTAAGAAATAAAAAAATTTCCCTTTCATGGAGGTGGTAGACCATACGTACACCCAAGTGAAGTTATCAATTTTCAATGGATTGGAATGTTAAAAATATGTATATATGATATTATAATTATATAAGAATAATTATGTCATAAATATCATATATATTCATAAACACATCATAATACACATCCATAACACATGGAAATAAAAACTGAATTGTATCTCTACCGGGAGATAATAAGTGAAACATATATACGGGCGATAATTTCACATTTCATTTAGTGTAAAATAGAGTTGATAATGGTAGTATTATAATCATAATTAAATTTTATTTTATTTGTTATGTCGAATTTATTATTTTATAATAAATATGAAATGTTTTTATGAGGTATAATAAGAAATAAAGTTATATATTTGGGTAATGTGATTACCTTTTCTTCGATATGCCTCCTTTAGATCCATTTTTAAGGACCCCTGGAATCCTATTTTGAGAAGTAAACACACCTCTACTTCATGGATTTTGAATTAAAGAATAAATTTTTTTATAGGAACCCCAAAATTTATAAATTAAATCCCCTTTTTAATTATGAAAATTCCATATTAAGAAATGAAATTAAAAAAAACAACCACTAATTTAGTAATTTTGGACCATTATAAGTTACATCAAATAATATTTAAAAGACTATTAATAATAATAACCATTTATAGTATAAATTATATAAATTGATCATATGACTAGTATATATATATATGGTTATAATAAATCCATTTAACACCAAAAAAGGAATTGATGGCCTCGGCCGAGAAGATTGTACCCTATAAATCCCATTTATCAGAGTATTTGAGGGAGATAGCATCATTGGGATTTACCATTAATAAGACCAAGCTGGTATTTAATAACTAAATAATTATAATGACCATTTATATGAGACATTAAATATTCTTAATATCAAGACCAAACTATGTTTGATGAACAACCTTAAGAAAATATCACAATCGCACAACTTACCCTTAGGGAATTCACCAGTGTAATAGAGGTCTATGTATCTAGAAGAAAATAGTATGGATTTATATATTTTTATTTTTAATAAATTAATTATTATATATTTCTTTTTAAACTTTATAATGACAATATATTACCTTTGATGAAAATAGGATTTTGATACGATGAAACTCAAATTATGTTTTTGGTAAATATATTGTTTCAATAAAAACATTATTATTAATGAATTTAATAATTTTTTAAAATAAATTATATTTTAGTAAAATATTATTATTTTATAATATTTATCAAATATAAATGATAATATAATTTTATTAAGTCATATGTAATTTTTATAAGTCTTAGAAAACTATTATTGTCAAAAAAACATTATTTTAATCAAAATGAATATTTTTTTATTTAAAATCTCAAATTATAATAATTTTATAATTATTTTGATAAATAAATATTATTTTCCTGATTATATCAACTAAATTATCTAATGGTTATTTTTTCATAATCTTCTAAGATGGTTGAATTTTTAGGTAAAAATTAAATATGATATAATTATACGATATGTATTATTACACCATAAAAGAACAAAATTGATGTAATAAAAACAATAAAAAGTATACAAACCTAAAATTATGTATCCCATTCAAATTAATAATTTTATAACTTATTTTTTTAATTTTATAAACCCTTGATGAATCCTACAATACCGATATTATATTTTATAGTTTTAAAAACATTTCATTATGAATATTACTCACTTCCACATAAAAATGGTATTAATTTATTTAAAAACACTCTTAAATTTATTAAAATAATAAAAAACACTCATATTTGGAAGAAACAATTGAAAAAAATATGGTATGGTTAATGGTTTTGATTAATTTATCTTATAGATTCCAAAACCTATTTTTGGAAATTAATAATGAATTCCCATATCTTTTGCTGTAAAAACCCACCCAACCATCTATACCTATTCACTAAAACCCATTGGGGAACAAAGTTAATACACAATTATGCTCTATATATACCTTCCAATGTGTCCACATTCCCTTAATGTGGTTTTACCAAGCTTTAATAAGCACTATCTCAATGTAAGTGATCCTCTCTTTCTCCTCTTTATTCGAGAACTTTATTTATATTATGCCATTTTTATTTTATATTAATCATGCTGGGATATTTTTTACACAATTATATTAATATATATATGATTTATGAGTGATTTAAAACCTATTTCACTCTCATTAACCCCTTCCATGAATCATTACATAGCCTGATTATGCTACCGAAATTATCCTGTAATTTTTTGATTCCAAACATTTGTGAAGTGGATACACATGCCCATTTATACTCTAGGGTATTCACCTAGGATTAACTGTACCTCATAGATTTTTTAATTACAAGAAATTAATTCAAACTCCCAAATAGTTTTATTATAATTTATTAAATACATTCTTATGTTGTATGATCTTTGTGGTGCACTTGTACATGTACATGATATGAATGTGACCGGTGGGCTTAAAATTATAGGGTCCTCCAATGCATTGGGTAATTTTTTTTATCTCATGATATTCCATGTATGGTGAAAGGATGGTTATCCTAAGGACAATATGTTATAATATCTTAGTGGTTATCCTTGACTTATTCTTATGATTTAATGTTTTATATTATTTCCACATTCCCATATTTCCATTTTGTTTTAATTTTATATCATGTTTTTATGTCAAATTTTATGATTACCACAAATATTATGTTACCATTATATGAAACTTGAATCAAATAAAATCCTTCAACTTATACAATTATTTTATTATTCCCCTAATTATATTTATATCTCATCCCTTTCTTATGTATGTCCCTAGGTTATCCCATGCAGTTTCAGAAGAGAAATTAGTTTTTTAAGATAATGTTACATTAATTTTAAATAATGTTGTTGTTTTTTAGGGAAATTTATTGTGTTATGTCCCTAATTACACAGTAACACTAGGCCTCACTTTCATATATGGTTGTATTAAGTATATATTTATGCAATAAATCATGAAATAAAGTGAATGGTAAATATGGGTTGTCATAATTGGTATTTGAGGGAGGTCCAGTTAATTTTTGTGTTGGGAAAAAATCTTGAGTGAAAGCCTTAGGTATAATTAAAAACATCAGAAAAGATCATTAAATATTGGTAAAGTATAGATTAATTAGTTTTCAAGAAATTAAATACCTCTCTGGACACTTCCAGTTGATGTGGATCTGGAAAAATTATAACTATGGGTAATAACCATAAAAAATATGTATAGAGCTATATTCAATCATAACCTAGTGCATGAAAATGAGGCCTTGTTTCACTCCTGGTTTGAAACTTCATGGGATATGATGTCTTAAATTAAAAATCTCTTTAAAACATATTATAAAGGAAAGAAATATTACCTTAAAATTTTCTATTAACAAATAGAGTGTGGATAACATATATTCAAACCATGAAATTCTCAGGTTAAGGAATATAAATCATTATGAGTTTTCCCTTTAGTTTTCATTATTTTTCTTTTGTATGTTTAATAGTTTGAAATTTCTCCTCCTTAAGATTATTTTATATGAAGTAAATGATTATAACTAGAATCAAATAGTGAAAGGAATGTTTATCATCTATTCACGAACATCCAATGTCCTATATGATTATAGTTCAATGAATAATTTCATATCATGGAAGTGTAGTTAAAATATTCAGACACCACTAAAAAACATTGAAGTAGTGTTATCAGTGAAAATGGATAATGGTGAAATTATTGCATCCAAATTATATAACTCCTCTCCAATAAAAATATTTGGGTTAATTTTCCAAAAAAAACTTTTGATACTCCCTTTACTATAATTTTATGTTATTCTAGGGATATATTCACTTTCCTTATATAGAGCCAACATGAATTGTGGAGAGAAATAAATAACAATCATTATTTATAATTTTTCTCTAATTCTATACAATTTAAAAGAGAAATATGAATTTTATTTTGTATTATCAACTCAATCATGGATATTATATTCTTTAAATATAGAATCTCTAGATCAAATTATTTTGACTAAAGAAAAGATCTTCTTGATGACATGCCCAGTGTATGGGAATTCGCTGATGTTTATCCTGAAGAATTGTATGCTCTTCCACCTAGACATTAGTTTTATTTCAAAATAAAAATCATGCCCGAATATATTCCAATATCTAAGAGGCCATGCAGAATATCCATTATTAAAATTGAGGGGCTATAGAAGAAACAACAATAAAATCTAGATAAATGGTATAAATACCTAAGTACTTCACCTAAGGGTGAACTGGTCCTCTTCATCAAGAAAAAATATGGTCGAATTTTCCTCTACATTGATTATTGTTATCTCACCCAGATCATAAAAAAGATCATGTATCATCTTCCATGGATTAATGACTTATTCAGTCATCTGTGTGTAGATCATTACTTCTCTGAGGTGTATCTTCATCCAGGATATTATCATGTGAGGGTAAAGAAGGAGGATATCAGCAAGACTGCTTTTCGTAGAAGGAACATGCACTTCAAGTTCATATTCATTACATTTAGACTCACTAATTCTCCATTAATTTTCATGGACATAATGAAATGAGTCAATTTGAATTACATCAATAAATTTTTAGTAGTATTTATATTTAATATTCTTGTTTACTTCAAAATAATGAATAGACATTAAGAGAAATAGAATTTTGTATTAAAAACCTAATGTAAAGAAAAGTTATGTGAAAAGTACAGTAAATGTGATTTTTAGATGTATCAAATAAATTTCATAGGAAAATTTATCCCCATTTATGGGATATTTGTATATCCATTAAAATGGAGGAAAATAAATAATGGACTAGACCAAACTCGACAATGGAAATCCATAGATTACTTAGATTAGATGAATACAATCATAGATTTTTGAGAAACTTATCCTATTTTTCAAACCCTATAATAAAGAAAACTCGGAATTGGGTAAAGTTTTTCTAGAATAATTAATGCATTTGAATATTTAAAGAGTTGAATAAGAGGTTAATAATTAAACCCATGATGACATTACCCACCATAGGGAATGGATTTGTGATCTACAACAATGATTAAAAAGTGGATTGGGTTGTGTACTTGTGAAATATAAAAATGTGATTACCAATGCCTCCTAATAATTAATTATTAATGAGAATAACTTCCAAACCCATGATTTATAATTGGTTAAAAAGATCATAACATTTAATAATTGGTGAAATTATCCCTATAGGTAAAATTGTGACATATATATAGATTATAAAAACATCAAGTATATATTATCATAAAAGGATCTAAATATATTCCAATGAAGATTGATATATCTGATCATGGATTATAATTGTTAAATCCATTACCATCCTTGGAAGAAAAACAAGGGGGCATATGCTCTGAGCTTAAATGATCATAAAATATTATCAATGATGAGAATTGTAAGGGATCCAATATTATTGGACATCTAAAGGTTTTGTAAGGGAATAATAAAATGATATTCATCATACCTTTCTTAAATAACTATACTATTATCCATTCATGAGAGGATTAAGGAGGCATATAAATAATATGAGGTTCTACTGAAAAAGGAAAAAAATATTTCAGAGTATAAATTTATTGAATATGGAGTCTCCCAATTTGGAACTCAGATATGAATCCCATCAATACTAGAACTAAAGAGGGAAATTATAGATGATGTTCTTGGAAAATCATTCTCTATTCATCCAAGAATAACTAAGATGTATATAGATTTTAAGAAAAAAATTATGGGAAACATGAAGAGGGAGGTTGCATAATTTTTATCATAATGAATGGTATGAAAATAAGCCAAGGTCGTAAAATAAAACTCTATGGGTATGATGAAAACATTTTATTTTAAATTTTGAAAATGGGAAAACATAACCATTGATTTCATCTTAGAAATCCCCAGGAACCCTAAAGGCAATAATGACATATAAGGAGTGGTTGATAACATTACCAAGTCTTCACATTTCATTATTATCAAGGAAGATTAATCTATTGACCAACTCACCACAATATATATAAGGGAAGTGTCCAAATTTAATATAGTTCCACTCTCTATTTTATCCTATCAAGATCCATGGTTTACCCCATCACTTGGGAAAAACCTTCATTGAGCATTGGATACCGAACTGAGATTCCTCAACTGCTTACCACCATCAGATAGACGGATAACATGAAAGAACTATTCAAACTCTAGGGAATATGTTGAGATCTTATTTAATGTATTTATAAGGATTTTTGGTTTAGAACCTTCCCCTAGTGGATTTCTAAATTAACATAATAGAAATTAAATGGCATGTTATGGGGATTTATATGGGAAGAGGTGTTAGACTCCAACAATCTAGGATTATGTGATAGATTTGAAGATTATGGTGATTGATTTTTTCCAAGAGAAGATTGATATGGTTAAAACTATTCAATATCATATTAGAACCACCCAAAGTCGATATAAAATCAATACCGACAATCAGTGATGAGACCTAGAGTTTGAGGTCAGAGATAATGTGTTTTTTCCTATATCTCTATGGAAGAAAGTCAGAAGTTTTTTGTAGAAATTAAATCTTAATACATGATAATTCGTCCCCTTTGGGACCCTTTATCTTATTATAGTGATGTCTAATTGACTATAACTCCTACAATACCTATCTCAAGTTCATGATGTGTTCCTTGTATCCATCATAAATAATTACATACCAGAAAACTCATATGTATTGAATCTAGATGTGGAAATTTTGGAGAATGATATTTTATAGAAAGAAACAAATAGTGAAGATATTAGATAATTTAAATTCCATCACTTATTTTAGCTCCCATGTTGTTTCTACAAACTTCTAGTCCCACCAAAACACTTTGACCAGGTAGGACGTCTTGTTTCATAGAACCTTTCCTCTATGATCTAATATCTAGATGTGGTATTGTTCGAGAATGATATTTCATACTAGGAAAACCCAAAGAAGTTATTAGATCATAGAGGAAATTTTCTAGGAAACAATACGTCCCACCTAGTCAAAGTGTTGTGGTGGGACCACAAGTTTAAGGAATCAACATTGGAGCTAAAATAAGTGGTTCAAAAAAAGTTGAGTGTTCTATTTTATTTTAAAAAAGAAATTTTGAGGATGATATTTTTGAAGGGGGAATAATATAATGACCTAAACATTTATAAATTAAATTCCCTTTTTAAATCAAAAAATAATTCTTAGTAAATGAAATTATTAAAATCAAATGAGAATTTTTGGCTATTTTAGACTATTATAAGTTTTATACTATTGGATTTTAAAGGCCATTAATCATCATAAATATTTATAGTATATACATTATATTGTGATCGTATGATTAGTATATATATTGGTTTATGATAAATCCATTTTATAAAGAAAAAGGAATTGAAGGCCTCGACCAGTTGGATCATACCCTATGAAGACCATTTTTTCGAGCTTTTGAGGGAGATAAAATCACTAGGATTTACCCTTGAGTAATAAAAAATGAAATTAAATAACTAAATCATTAGTAAAATGGCTTATGAGATAATTTCAATCACATCAGGATCATGACCCAAACAATGTTCACTGAACCACCACAAAAAAATCTCACCATTAAACACCTTACCCTAAAGGAATTCACTGTTAAAATAAAGAGCTCTATATCTTGACTCTTACAGTATATGTTTCTAAATTTTTATTTCTTATAATAATATAATTTTATTTATCTTTTGTTACTTTATAATTACTAATTAATAATTTTTAAAAAAATTAGTTGTTTATATGATGAAACACAAATTTTATTTTTGAAAAAAATATAGTTTCATTAAAGAAAATTCTCTTAAAGAATTCAAGAATTTTTTAGAAATAAGTGATATTTTAATAAAATATTATTATTAAATAATATTTATAAAATTAAAATGATAATACAATATCATGAATTCAAATTTTATTTTTATAATGTGTCAGAAAATAGGTATTGTCTAAAAATAGTATTTCTTGATAAATGATTATTTTTTATTTAAAATTTTAAATTTTCACATTTATATACTTATTTTAACAAAATGAATATTATTTATGAAATTAGCACAATGAAATTATCCTATAATTAATTTTTCATACTTTTCTGAGATAGTAAAATATATGGAAAAAATTAAATATGATATAATTGTGCATGAATTATTATAAAATCATAAAAGTAGAATAATGATGTAATAAATATTATAAAAAGTATGCATGAAAAAAATAATGTTTCAACTTATATTTTTTTTTTTTTTGAGTTATTTTATTATATTTATTAACCCTTAATAATTCCCCCAATACCTATTTTATATTATGAGGTTTTAAAGTCAGTTTTTTTAGAACTTGACTCACTACCACATTACCAACCATGTTATTTTAATTATTTATTTTATTAGACTTGTAAAATAATGAAAACCACGCCTATTTGATAGATACAATAGGGAAAAAATGGTTGTTTTTTAGATTCCATTACTTTTTCATATGTAGTATAAAACCTGTG
Organism: Viscum album; assembly: GCA_963277665.1. Classification (NCBI taxonomy): domain Eukaryota; kingdom Viridiplantae; phylum Streptophyta; class Magnoliopsida; order Santalales; family Viscaceae; genus Viscum; species Viscum album. The sequence continues at coordinate 1,463,531,782 of OY728135.1, read as the reverse complement.
TTTTGAAATTAATAACGAATTGCCCTCTATTTTGCTATAAACCTCACCCATTCACCAATTCGTAGTCATTAAAAATCCATGGAACATTAAGTTACTATATCCTCAAATATCTAGATTCATCCTATGGTGTCCTCATTATCCAAATATTATCTTCCCAAGCTTTGATAAACACCCTATGATGGTAAGGTATTATCTCATTCTCCTCTTTATTCACGCACGTTCTTTATAAAATGCATTCTCATTCAAAAAAATTCATGTTGGGGTATACTTTTCTACATACATATTATTTTTATTATTATTTAAAATTGGTTATAGACCACTTTAAATTTCATTAATACATTCCATGAATCATTATGTACCCCTTTATTTCTGTTTAAATTATCAAGTGATTTTTCTAGGACAATCAATTGTGAAGTGTGCCAAACATTTGTGATGTGAATACCCACCCCCATTTCCACTCAAGGGTATTCACCTAGGTGTAACTATCATTTGAATATTGTATAATTACTTGTATGTAACAAACACTTCTTAATAGTTGGGTTAATATTTATGAAATAAATTCATATATACTTTGATCTATCTCAAAAATTTATGACTTTACATGATATGACTATGGCAGTGAGCCATGAATTAAATATCCTTCTAACGCATAGGGAAATATTATTGCCTGAAAAAATTACATGTATGGTGAAATGGAGGTTATATTTTTCACACAGTGTTATTATTTCTCAGAATTTAACCTTGAATTATTCTTATGATAGCATGTTTTATGTTTTTTCACATTCCTATGTTTCCCTTAAGTTATCATATTATATCATTCATTGATGATCATGTTTATGATTATCATCCCTCTTATGTTATATTGATATTCTAGTTGGATCACATGTACAGATATACCTTATTCTACACTTTGATTATCCCATTATTAGTCGTGGTATCTCACCAATTTTCTTATATGTGGCACCAGGGTATCCTATTCATTTTTAGAAGATCAAGGGATTTTTTAAGATATTTAAAAAACGATTTTTAAATAATTTTTTGTTTTCTATTGAAATTTATATTGTTATGTAACTAATTACCCAAATACACTAATCCTCATGATATTATATGGTTTTATTAAGTTTATATTTATGCAATAAGTCCTTAAATAATGTGTTTGAAGAATATGGGTTATCATATTGGTTGATCTAGAAGTCCTAATGTAGCATAAATAAAAGAAATAAGGGATGTATTTTTATAAGAGATTATAGTATCTGTGTCTTATATCTGGTATATCTACCTTCATATCTTGCCTTTTCTCCTCCCAAAATATAGAGATCTATCTCCGAATTGTGATTCCAATCATTTGATGGCTGGAAGTTGATTCTCGATTCTTCCCATTTATATCTAACACACTCTGAACATATCCCATCACCTGCCTTTGTTTATTTGGATTCCTATTATCCCATTGATCACCCACATACTGAAAATATACTAAATCCATCTCTAATTCAATGTTCTATTCATCACACGTGATTCCTCTATAAATATGGTGGTTTGGTCGAGCTCAGTAGCACTCGGAAATGACGAATCATGACCCTATGGTCTAACAATGACTATGTTGAAGAATGAGGGGAGAAATAAAAAATAAAAAAAGGATCTATGATATTTTTTCAATCATTGTTTTCCAAGAGATACAAAATTTTCTTGTCAGGGTGATAAAATTAAAAAAAATTAAATTTCCATATGTGGGTGTAAGAAAATCTTGGAAATTAGTTCAAATCAAAAAACAACATGGTCTTGCTTAATCAATTTAATCAATAAGGTCATAAACCCTGAATTGATAAGTCCTTCCAAATATAGGATCGTCAATCATAAAATAATGATCTAAATAATGATTAATACGAGTCTTTAGGTTCATTGTGTATCGATCTTCTTTGTTCTAGAGTCTCATTGTCATTGGATGTCGATTCACCAATGAATGATAGAAAAAAAATCTTTCAATTATCCCAAGGTTGATATTGCTAAACCTAGAAATTTTCTATAATGAAGTATGTAATGGAAAATTCATTCAGTTTACATTAATTAATAAATTAATTTAATTAATTAATTAATCCACTAAATATACCAACAACAATCATTTTATCCAAAATACCCACACCGGAATATTTTAGGTTTCTTCTATGGTAAACATCATGTTATGAACACAACTTTGGTATCATATGTCAGATCTGACATCTTATTTTAGATTTATCCCATTTTATTTATGAAACCATGCACTCATAGTCTAAAATATGTGTAATATGTTTATAAAATTAATTTTGGGAACACTGGGCCTCGGAATCGCATGTTGCCTTAGTGTATTGCTCCGAAAATATATTTAGAAATAATTTCAATGACATACATGGAAATAATAGGGTCTCTGCATATATTATTCATAATATAGGATAAATAATAACACATTTAAACTGTTTTAAAATAAAACAAATCTTTCTAAATGCTTGAAAAAAATTAGTAAATATATGTATTTTTTTACTATTCATTAGAAAATTAAACTTTTTATAAAAATCCAAAATAATCAAACTATTATAATTTTGATGTGATTATTTCAAAAATGAAGTTAATTTTTTCAAATAAAATTTTAAAATTTAGATAAAATTAAATATAATATTTTCTCTAAAAATAAATAAAAATAATTTTTGAAGGAAACATATTTATTAAGAATAACATAATATTATTAAAAATATAATGCTTGTTTATAAATAATTAATTAATATATTTCTATCAAAGGGGAAATTTATATATATTAAATAATGTTTTTATTCATATTTAGACACTAATTCAAGGTATAAGTTACAAAGTTTATATTTAAATAAACATATTTCATGGTTTGTTTAAGGTCATTATTGCTTGTCGTGTATGGTATCAACCATAATGTTCTTATTTTAAAATCTTGCGGTGTTTCACTTAAATTAAACCATAAATATATAAATAATTGAATACATAATTATCATATCAAATTACATGTTTATTTATGTCAATTACATATAAGGCACTCTCGGAAAACATATCACTCAATAGGTTAAATATGTAGTATAACCATTATTTTCAACATTAATCATATGAATTTGATTAATCAAAACCATACTTAACATCAATAAAATTATTTAAAAAATAATAATTTTAAAACACATGTTTTCCTTATTAATTACACTCAGTATCATATCACTTTTAGGACTACTATTATGAACTATGAGAGGAAGAATGGGTCACCTACCCAAATGAGTGGTGAATAGTCTTTCATGGTCCAAAGGGAGAATATATTTCACCACTAAAAACATTTAACCAACCTATCATGATATATTTGTCTTATTTAGTCACATTTATCAAGTGGGAGAAAATCCAAAATATATATTATAATAACATTAGATTTAAAAAAGGATTATCTCCCATAGTAGTTAATTATATGTAATTTAATAAGGAATAATGAATTCCCAGATATCTAGGAGTGAATATTTAGATATGTAATTTGTATCCCTAATAATGTAAGGTGACAAGAGAACATATAATTAATTCCTTACTAATTTCTTGCTAGAGAAGATATTTTACGGCCACCCTGGGGTAATTTGTGATGATATTGAAGTTGGATTTACATGAGAGGAATAGATAGGGAAATGTAGCTCAAGAATATAGTCACATTGGTACAAATGAGGTCAATTGTTGAGATATATAGTTTAAAGCATTTAGATATTACAATAAAATGAACAATACTCCATCAAATATAAGAAAAAAAATCAACTCTATCAGGTTCCTGATATAGACTATCGGGTACCTAGACATGAAATTATGTCTGAGATTAGATACTAATAAATATAGACTTGATAAAAAAATTAGTTTGGGATTGTTTTGGATGGTTCAAACTATACTAGGAACTAACTAAGACCATGAATTATCTAAACTGATTCATTAGGCTGAGTTAGTAATTTATGGAAAATCAATGGGATGGGATTTTTTGGTCATGTTGAACCCAAGATAGGGTAAAGTTGGAAAACTATTCTATAGAAGTGAATGCAGGTTGAGTTTATTTGAAATGGGATAGTGTAACTGGAAATTTTTGTTGAGAAACCATGAGATAAGTTACTGAATTTTTCATCTAGATGATGTGTTTTGAGATATCAAAAAAAATTCCATGCTTTAGAAAAGATGTTGAAATACAATTTTCTAGAAATTAAATAATGAGGTGTGGATTCCATTTATGTTCATCTGGAAGAATGATCTATGAGATTTTTTATAAATTATTCAAATCCAAATATTAAATATTTCCATTATATATTTCAAGAAGTATAATTTGAAACTTTGAAAAGTCATTGAATACATAAAGGTTATAACATGTGATATACAAAAGTAATCAAATAAGTAGTTATTGAAAAATTATCCAATTTCTGAAGAAAATTTTGATATGTTAGAGTAAATTTACTCAACTAATGTGAGTAACTATAAACAGATAGTAAATACAAAAAAATCAAGAACATTAATTGGATATTAAATAGTGTATATTTCATATGTAAAGGTATTTGTAACTATAAATTGGAAATTTCCTATAATCACTATGATATATAAGAGTCATTCCCAATATATATATAAATTATATATGATCAAAAAATTAAATATGTATGGGTCATTCACATGATATGTATGGGACATTTCCATGATATGTAAAGTTTATATAAGTTACAAAGGTAATACATAAGGATCATTCCCATGATATATAAAGGTCATCCTCTTGAAATATATGGGATTCAGACTTAGCCATGTATGTGAAATATATTGAAGTTAATAGGTTGTTTCTAAAGATTATGTTCTATAAGAATAATCAAATCAAACAATTACTGATATATTAATTATTGAATAAAATTTCAGGATTTTAGCTATAATCATAAATAATGAAACTAATTTCAACAGTGAAAAATGGAGAAGATGATCTTCACACTATGAAGAAAAATATCACACTATGTATCAATCTATATATATATAATCAATCAAATATAGTTTTATAATTAAATATTTGGAAATTCAAGAAGGATAATTCCATATTTTGGTTTGTGATAAATATAGTGTTTTTTGAGAGCATCACTTCATGATAGTTTTTTACATGTTATTATACAGACATGGAGATAATATTGTGGCCATCATGTAAAGAAAAAAAGGAATGATAATTTGAGATATCTCATGAGTTTTTGAAACCATGTATTAAAAGTATTAAAAAATATTTTATGTTATCTATTTAACTAATATTTGATGAATTAGATTAATAGATATTTATAGTGAAAGAAAAATCCATGAGAGTTTCAGATAATATAAAAAATTTAATGAGAAGAAAAATATAATTGTTGATTTAATATTATGTACCTATGAATATTATGATAATCAATGAAATAAATAATAGAGACAGACATAAATTTACAATGGTTTTTCATCAACTATTTTTTGGTTGATATATTTAAGGGATCATTAATAGAGGCATTGTTATTTATGAGGTAGAATACAAAGTCTGTTTGTATTCTCTCATATAAATACTAATAATTATAAAAGAGTAAGAATAAGTTTAGAATTTAATAAGTGTTTTTAATTATATTTTTCCATTCGAAGACCCAGTTTTGAGGAGGAGGATCTTATATTTTACTGAAAATTCATCCAAGAACTCACTGAATATATTTTCACATAAAAGAAAAATGTAAGTCTCTTAAGACTAGAGGGATCTAGTATATCTTTAACAAAACAAATACTATCATGAGATATAATTGGTTATATGATAAAAATTTTCAATGGGATAAGGTTGATGCTATCTAAAATCCTAGGATAATTGAGTTAAGTATGATACCTACTGTGATTTTGTAATCACAACAATTGATAATCGATCAAATTTGTGTCTTAGAGTCAATCAAAACATAGTAATGTGTAGTCCCCCACATTTGTGTTGAATGTTGTAAAAGTTTCATCTATTACTTTCATTTCATTCATACCAGTTATGTACATGTGAAAGTGAGATTGTAATAGAGTTTATTAAGAATTTAATTAGTAAAAGAGGTCAATTTCAAATAATAAATTGAATAAACATTATCACTGATTCATCCCCAGCCCCACCCACTTCTCAATGATACATAACCTGGGCACATCAATTTGGGCCACATTCCAACCCGTTTTGGGATTTTATTTTTCAAAACTATATATATAATTATAAATTGTACAATAAATTATTCATTTTTATGTGTATATATTTCATCAAAATAATTTATAGCACACTTACTATATATATATATATCATTAAAAATTTCAATATATTATATTTTATACATATATATTGATATATAAATATATTTAAATTTTAATATTACACATAAAAACCTTTCTAAGTAACCATTAAAACTTTACATTCTTTATGTGCAAAAAAAATTATTATCGGAAGATATAAATTTAATAAAAACATTTAAAAACCCATTAAAATTTTACATTAATTATGATGAAAAAAATATATTTAAAAAAATACATTAAACAACCATTAAAAATCACATTAATGTTGGTGAAAAAAATTCTCATCATGAAAAAAAATAAAAAAATACATTATACATCTATTCCATCGAGTGAAAAATATCTTTATAATATAAGCATTAAAAAAATAAATCATCTAATGTACATGTGTCCTAGGTATGGATTAACAACATATGGAGCTCATTGCCATCATTGAACTCATTAGAAATTTCTTTTCACTGACATTGTTCATGTAAAATCCCCCTTGTAACAATAATAGCTTCATCCATATCTAGTGTATGTCGTGTATGATAATAACTAATGACTCATACACCGACACAAAAAACTAAAAATTAATGCAATATAATAATTGTAAACACTAGGTACATCATTGAGATTTCATGTTAGTAAAGGCCATATTGAATATTAATCTTTACTAAAATTAATATATTAAAATAAAAAACAAAATTAATTGGGGAGATATTAAATATTTTTTCAAATATATTTACCTACACTAAAATATTCAGGAAGTCGTATATTTTTAAAATATCTCATATAATTACACCTCTATGAGAATGAAGTGTAGTTTTTGGTGTTTTATACTAATATAAATTCATGTAATAACTTAATAATAATTGTATAATTTTTTAAATATATTAAATTTTTTTGAAATTTTATTTTTTTACCAAAAATAATATGTAAAAAATGTTTTTTGATCAATTTCCTTACACATTGTATCCAATATTATTGTCATTCCAAATATTTTTTGTAACGGTTTGAAAAACTTATAAAATTTTTCTTTCATGATAGTGAAAATTTTAATATAATATTAATAAGGCCTATATTTTATGAAAATGTAAATAATATCTACTAAATCATGTAAAAGTAATGGTGAAGTAAGAATGTATGAATATGAAAAAAATGGCGTAGAAATTTCAAATACATGTAAAAATTACATATGTAAATTAATATGAAAACTAACATTTATAGTGAGAATAATTACTCCATTTCATATTATTGTAGATTGAAAAAATAAATCTATATCTTTAATTTATTTTAATGATAATTTCTACATATAATATCCTAAATTACACCTATTTTTTATAGTGGTTTGTATTTTTTTGATTTCATATTTTATTCCTAACATATTCATTTATATACTATAACATTATTAGCAAATCTATAAATAAAACTAATACATTCTCTAATAATATATTTGGAATATTTGAAAATTAATATACCATAGTAAAAAATATTACATATTTGTACAGTAGTAAGCTTGGAATATTTATACATAACATGGTAATTATAATATAAATGTAATATACACCACTATATTACTATAATATGATATATTATCCATTATAATTTTAAATATTTTACATTATAACCCCCATTAAAAAAATATGACCTCTTGATAAGATTATTAAAGAATAACAAGTATTATTAATTTAAAATAATAGAAATGTAATAAAATTTTCATTTAATTACTAATCATTACCAATAATATGGTATGTAATAAACTGATATTACATAAATGTATTATAAGACCATAAATCTAATGTTTTAAATAAATTTCCATTTAATACTTTAAAATATTTATAATATCTTATTTAACACTATTAAAATTTGTTTAAAAGTTATTTCTCATAGTATTTCATGAAAATTGATAATATTTAGGTGTAAATACATCTTGATTTTTTTTTAAATATTGAAATAGACTATTATTACAAGGGAATTCATTTTAAATTGTATAATCATCCATCATATATAGTGCATGTATATTACCCTAAGAAGTATAACTTAACATATTACTTATTAATTTCATTTATGTTATAATATATGGTTGATTAGTAATAAAATGTTCATTATCATGTCTTTTGAGATGACTAGTTCCACTTAAAGAAGAAATTTTGTGTAATTTATAAAAATATTTTTATTTTTATTTTAATACTCTTCTGACATACAACTCAATAATATAATATTTTTCAAAATGTTCCCAAGCAGAAAATAAAATTTGGGACCTCAATGATGATGAAATTTGAGTATAATAATGATGTGAGAAAATAATAGGAAATATTTTATGTCAAAATTAGAAGACCCAAGTAATTTGGGATCATAAAATTGATGATGATCAATTTTAAAAAAAATAAATAAAACATCGAAATATAGAAAAAATGAGAAATTTCAGAAAATAAATTATTAAATTTTTTATAAAATCAATTTGTATTTATAAATACATTCAAAATAAGTTTCTAAGAGTTAGTAAATAAAATATTTAAATGAGTTTAAGGAATAGAAAAACATAACACTATGTATGATTTTCTTGATAAACAAAATTAGTATAACCAAAAATGTAGTCAGCAGTGATCATGGTGAGTAATTCTAATTTATTTTAGAATAGAGATTATGAGAAGAAGGGGAGGGATAAATTTTGTCTAATTAAGTCATTTATATTACTCCCATACCCATATTTTCTACATCAAATGGTTATATAACTATTTTTAACAAAATAGATTCATTTTATTTATTCAAAGCATGTTAAAAAAACTTTTAATATTAATAGCGGTCAGTCACACATATTGGTCTGCACTTTTTAGAGGAGTAATAATATTGTTTCTCTATTTTTTACTTTTTTCTTCTCTAGATGTTATTGTTTTCAATTTCTTATTTCAAATTAAATATTTTTATTTATTTTTTTAAGAAACACCATAACATATGACTACTTATTCATTCCCCTAAAATTCATTTTATTAACTTTATATTATAAATAAACATATAATATAATTATAAATACTCATTCAGGAACAATTCTTGGACCATTTGTTATAGAAATAGTCATGGAAGCTTGAGATGGGGTGTTTGAATCTCCCATCTATAGGTATTCTCAAAAATATTTGCTTCATCGAATTATCCATTTGGGAATGTGAGTTCGGTTTCTGTGCTAGGCCACTAGGTGAGGCTCATAGGCTACAGTGAGCCCACATTATTAATGATTATGCATATCCAAGGCATTTCATTAACTTGATCCTAGTCCATCTATAAAAAATCTTTTTTTATTTGGTTTTATCTATGATTCAGCTCATTCTGGGTGAGCTTTTATTCCCATGATCCATATTTATGTTATAGGTTATAGATTGAGCTAATATAAATTATACAACCCACCTAGTACCATCATGTACCTAATGTTGTCCTACCATCTTGGCCAATTTCCTCTCTTTTAAAATTCTTACATGTTCCTCTAACACCATTATAACTTAAATATATATTGAGAAAGGAATTAAATATTCAAAATTAACGGGGGATGTTATCTCATAATGTTTAGGGTCATTAAAAATAATTAAAACATTCATAACTCCTCTCATTCTAATTTCTTGGTATAATTATTATCTTTATTAAGTAAATTTGAATATATTTCCCAATGAAAACTAAATAATGATTAATCTATATTCCCAAATAAAATAAAATAGTGTGGATTGTAATTCCTTAACTAAAACAAATCTTCAACAGCACAATGTTTAAATAAGTAGAAAATTCCATTTTCAACAAACAATGACCATATAATAAACCTTTAAAACCTAAAATTAATTATCCTCTATAAATATAATAAAAAAATAAACCATAATTGAACAGGATCATCTATCATAACCCTAAAAGAATTAAGAACTATAGAAGAATATATGAAAAGGAAGATCATGTAACTTGAATAGAAATGCATCAATCATGGGAATTCATTCCTAAAAATCCCCCAAAGAATAACCAAGTATCCCTAAATAAGATACAAAATACCCATATCGATCATGTTGTAATGAAACATCCTCTGGTGAAGGTACATATCATTTTTTTCAATTTGAATTTTTATTAATCGTTATAAATATGTACAACGGCCTAAGGTAGGTCCTAGGAGTATCTCAGGCTTGTTCAGATCCCTGATATTTAGAAATTAAGGAAAAATAAAAGGACTATATGGTTTGTGGACACCGTGCAGCCCCGTCCGTATGGCCTACTCTAATCATGTAGGGGGGAATAGATGTTTAGCATGATCCTCATGGTTTTTATGAAACCTTGCGACACTAATATAATGATTTTCTGAGATTTAAGAGTTTCTTGAGAGTGGTATTTGTTATGGTTTTAGAAACCATTCACCTTAACCAAGTGGGGAAAATTCTTAAGTAGTAGCTAATGTACGGTTTGTGAATGGTTTGGTAAAATGTGCACATTTACTTTTCATCATTTTATTTTGAGTTGAAATGAAAATTAATACCATCATTTGACTTATTAACATATTTCTATTTTTCTTTTCTTCCATCACCAGCTTAATCTCGTTCTCCTCTCCCATAGCTTCACAAATCATTTTACCTGGGATTAGAGATAACTCCCATGTCCGTTGTCAGATTCAAGATTCTTCGGAGGCATTGGATTCCTTAAAGTGATATCTTGAACCCACTCTTTTCTAATTCAAGTTTATATTTGAATCAATTGCACTATTTTGATACAAGATTGTTTTCTTAATTTTTTAGGTGTTGGGCCATTTTTTATATCACCTCCAAACTACTTGAAATAAGAGGCTTATATCAAGTGAGGAGTCATCTATGACCTTGAGGTAGGTGGCCTCATCATGTTTCCCATGATTTTTGGAGTTTTAAATTATTTTTTTGTTCTGTATGTTGACTTTTTCGACTGTCTGCTTTTTATTGAGTTATTTATATAAAATTTATCATCACACCATGATACATGTACATTTAACATTTTTTATTTGTTTAGAGGGTGTTAAGCTCGCATATGGACACCCCTTGGCTGTTCAAAGTTTAATTAATACTTATTGTTAAATGTGTATATGTCGAGATCACCTATTAAGAATTTGGCATAGTTTTAAAAATGGAATTTCCCTCATTGCATGAATGGTTCCTAGAACCCAAGGCACCTATTTAGAATTTTTCCCAACATGTACTTAGAAGTGACCAGGTAGTCTATTTCCTCTTTCACCATGGAACCCTTATAGCTGACCCTTTGAGCTTTAAAAATTTAAATTCCATGTTATATGAATCAAATGGATTTGGTCATATCGGATAGCAAATGAATGATGGTTTGATTTTCAATAAATTAAAATAATGGATAAAATAAAAGGATTTAAGGGTTGAATGGCCACACTTATTTTTTATTTCCTTATAAATTACTTAAATTGAACTACTATAACTTATTTATATACGTATATGGGATTTTTGAACATGACATGGGTGATTTATCCTCATTATAATTGTTATAAATATGATTACGCATTTATATAGAAGGTGGTATGATAGTAAGGGTTCAGTTAAGCATGACATTATAATGCTCCCTTACACAGGGTGTTGAACATTACATCTCAAACCATTGAAGTAAGTTGGAAATTGGGCTTGACATTCTACTTCCCTTGTTTAGAGTGTTAACATGATGGAACAATCACCATATCAATTAACAAGCATGTTAACTCTCAATCATGATGATATTTATGGAATGTACTGCATTTCATGAGCGCATAAGCTCATTATATTGGTTTTGGATGTCTTGGTTATGCCCCCAATCCATCCAGAATATAGTATTCTAGTTATATGTACATTTATGTCCTCACGTACTTGGTTAATATAGGTGGTTGAAATATATAACTATACTATATAAATATATGTAGTTAATCTTTATATAATTATTTAGGGTATGATCTAAAGAATGTAAACATGTTGGGTATCCTATAACAACCTAAGTAGGCTATTATTTGTGTATTTAGCGCTATTAATTATTTACTATTATGTGCACAATATTTAGTTACAAGCACTTCTTGAATTGATTCTAGAAACCGTTGGGGGTGGCCTACTGTGATTTATATATAACACTCTACTCTTCCTTCCTTTGGTACCTTAGAATATTATATGACTACAAGTTTGAATAAAGGAAAAGGCATTATTACAGGTTGTTGATATGAATTACTTATAAATGGATGACTATAGCAGGGGACCAATCATTCACTCGAGAAGCTATTGGAGATTCTTTTTGTTAGTTTTTTACTTTTTTATATTCTTTTCCCGTGTTCCCCATTTGTATATTAGTATGACATGAATCCATGTATATGACATTGCCTAGTTAATTTTGATTATTATATTCAGGTGTTTAGTTTTCTACTATTTTATTATTATGTTTTTATATATATGATTTGATGTTTTATGTTTATTATTACATCCATTATTTCACTCTGATATTAGGGTATAGTCTCCCCATTTTACAACCTTTGCACCCTCACTACTAATTGGTTGCCTCTAGCGTATAGGGTCCATGTGACCCATTGGCTCTGGGAACGGGTTAAGTGGACTCCTAGTCGGGATAGTACAAAGTGGTATCAGAACTTTAATTTTTTATTTGTCTTACAATTTGTGATTTAAATAGGAGACTGTGAGTTAAATGAATTCAGAAATGACCATGTTCTTAGATTTAGCTTACCCATGTATAGGGGAAACCCAAATTACATGGGTTGGAAAATTATTGTTATTTATTATTCCATTTATGGTTGATACAACTTCACTATTGGGTGAAACACTTGTCTTATAGTGTTATTTTAATTTTAATTATTGAAATTATTATTTCTTTATTGGTGATTAAGGAAATGGGAAAATTCCATTAGACCATGCATCATTATTAGGAACACTGACTAATGTTCCATGTATTTTTCAATGTCATGTCTATTTTTATAGTGCATTTTCCAATTACATATTGTTAGTTCCTTGATATTTATTTACCTTTGATGAATCTTATTATCGGAATTAGAAAAACCTAAATGGAACTTAAAGTTCCCTCCTTAACCTAACATTATTTTCCTAAATAGGTTAAAGTAGACACCTGAAGAAGTTAATTATGGCACATTGATCCATGAACCATCAGTTTCATGGGTTGGAACGTGTTGTTGTGTGTGGATTCCATATTTTGGTTTAGAAGAAGTATGTTCCCCTATGGATCAGAAATGGTAATCAATCTGGTTCATCAATTTTAAACTGATATAAATATTTGATCAATCACAAATCAAAAAATAATATGAATTTTATTGGAATGTAGATATCTTACACATGTGAAAAGAGATGTAGACCCAAACTAGGCCTTATTATTGGGTAGTGGATATGTTTTACATTATTATGTATTATTATGGGTTTTTCTACCACATAATCCTAGATTTTGGAGCAGGCATTGGGGCATGATAAATTCTATATAAAAGACTTATACCTATCTTATTTTTCTATCTAAATTTTTTTCAGTTGCATAGATAACTTTTGTGGCGTGCATTTGGAATTGTTGTTTCATTCCACCATGAGGTTATCCTATCATACAGAGTTAAGCAGGTTAAAACCATAATATTAATGTGGTGGGCCCTAGTCTATAAGTGTATCCACCTAAAGTGCCACCTATGGAACCTATTTTTGTAGCTGATATGTTCACTAATTCCATGTTCTTAGAGGGATTTCTATGCACAGTGCAGAATATTCAAGGTGTCATTTGAAATTCCCTTAGTATAGAAAAGTTGACTCGTGAATTTTAGAAGTAGAATCCCCCCACATTCTTAGGGGATGGAGAACTACATAATATGAAGTCTTGTCTTGAAGCTATATTTTCTATATTCGAGCATCTAAAGACACCTCCAGAGTAGAGGTTAAAGCTTCTAGATTATATGCTTCATGATTATTCCAAGAGGTGGTGGGGTGTAATCACCCAATATGATCAACATCGGGATATGGTTTGGGTAGAATTCCATAACATCTTGTAATTCTTTTTTATTCCTTAGATTTTGAGGGCTGATGGAGCTAGAGAATTCATGAACTTGCAGTTGGAGAGTATGTGAGTTATGAAACACTATGCACAATTTAAGGATCTATAGCGGTTTGCTCCTACTCTAACAGGTGATGATATGATATCCTATTGGTGATTCGATGATGGTATGGTTTATGCCATCCACTCACATGTTAATATATCTAGGTTGGATATTTTTTCTAAAATTTTCAACCAAACCCTTATCACAGAGCATAATTTGAGAGAAGATGATGGTGTGAGTCAGTGAGGTGAGGCACCTAGATCTACTAACGTTCCTTCTATTTGGTGAAAGAGACATGTTGTGGCTACTTATAGAGGTAGAAGCAGTCAGCCTCCTCATGCTGGCAGTTTTCTAATTTTTCACCTGTTCGGGAAGCTAGATAATAATAAACATCAGGTCTTACAAGGCCTAGTGAAGTGCATAGACTACGACAGAATGGGGCATATTCAACACTTCTACAAAATATATCTTTTAGTTCCTATAGATAGAGGATATACTCCTAAACCATGTTTCGGAGTTGGGCCAATAAGATCATGACATAAAGGTATCTTGAATACCACCAGTCATTCAGGTCGAGGTGGGGTCAGCATAGAGGTAGACAGACTCATTATACTTAGCACCAGTAGAGAAGGATTGCTCTGAGTTGTCGTTCAATGAATCAATACTTTGGTACGGTACATTTACATTCATTCCATCATATGTAGGAGGAGCATAGCACTGAACCTTACACTATAAAAGGTACAATTCTAGTAGCCTCCAATTTAGTGTTTTCTTTATTTGAAATAGGCATGTCTCAGTCTTTTATATCTATGGAAATCATAGAAAGTCTAGTAATCATTATTGAACACTTATATGGTGTTATGAAACAATATACCTTGTTAGGTATCCGATATGAGGGTGTAAACCATTGAAAGTATAGTCCCCTAGACATAGGTGGATACTTTTTCATATGGAATATCTTAATCCTCAACATGATAGGCTTTGATGTAATCATCGAGATGTACTAATTAGGTCTATATCATGACCATATTAACCTATATCATCTGTGGGTGATATTTATATAACTAAAGGGAAATAGGCACATGCATAAGGGAGAATGGGGTGTTAGTGCGACTCAAGATGGACCTGAGAAATAGATGTGGGGTTGTGTGATAGGTCAAATCATTAGCCTTTTTATTGATGATCAGTGCTAATGATCCACTGTTATCCCTCCAATAGTGGATTTTTTCAATGATGTTTTTTCTAAAGAATTTTCTAGTCTACCTCCGATGCGAGTGGTATAATTCAATGTCAAACCTGTGTGAGGAGCATATCAAGTGACCATTCTTCATTGTAGGATGGAACTGATGGAGCTTTTGAAACATAAGAATCAATTGTGTGATCTAGAAGCTAAAGGTTTTATATGCCCCAACACTTCTCCTTGGGGTTCACCAGTACTCCTTCCAAAAAGGCAGATGGTACCCTTAGGCATTGTGTAGATTATCATTGATTGAATGATCTCATGGTAAAGAATCAATATCCACATACTAAAATAGAAAACCTCTTTGATCAATTACAAGGAGAGAGGATGTTTTCAAAGATAGATTTGAGGTAGGGATATCATCAGGTTCATATTAGGACCTTAGATATACCTCACATAACTTTCAGGAGCAAGTGTGGTCTATATGAATACCTACGTATGTTATTCTGAGTCACAAATGTACCTGTGGTTTTCATGGATCTTATGAACTGGTTTTTCCACCTATATCTCAATTCATTTGTGTTATTCTTTATTGATGATATATTAAGGTATTAATGCTCCAGAAAAAACTATGACAACTACCTTGATATCATACTGAGTAAATAAAAAGGGCATTAGTTCTATGCTAAACTCAATGAATTCCACTTTTATATTGACAATGTTCTCTTCCTTGGTCACATTATCTTGGAGTTAGGAGTTTCATTAGACCCAAAGAAAGTGAGATATGTAGTTTCCTGGGAGCATCCTATGAATGTCTTTGACATTTGGATTTTCTTGAAAAAATTTAGATATTATAAGGGCTTCATCCAGGAAACCTCACATCCTTCAGTGTCACTTACAATCTTGAAAAATAATGGTATGATGTTTTTATGTTTAGAATCTTGTTAATTATCCTTTTAGGAGTCAAATGTTCATTTCACTTCAACACCAATACTAATTATGACAAATCCAGGAAGAAGATCTATTGTATACTGTGACACATCAAGTATCCTGATTGGATATATCCTGATGCAGGATGATCGAGTCGTTGCATATGGGTCTCATCAGTTGAGGCCTCATGAGTGGAATTATCTGACTCAATCCCTCGAGATAGCTATTATAGATCATGTCTTGCACTATTGGAGACACTATCTACTTTGATATCATTTTATTTTTTACACTGATCACAAGAGCCTCATGTATATCTTTATACAGTGGGGACTAAATCTTTGACAACACATGTGGGTTTTCTAGATACTATCATTTGATTTCGAGATTACCTACAAGCTTGGTAAAGGAAAATGGTAGCTAATTCTATAATATGGAATACTCAATAATAAGTGATTTAGGATCCGAGTGGTGAATGTAAAATCAATTACTTATTCTCATATATGCACATTTAGCTTTAGTAAGACCATTGTAAGAATATACTCTTGACCTTGGTAGTGACCTCCACTCTTCTGGAACTGGTAAGGTTGAGAAAACTATCTGATCCCAAATGACTTTTACTAAGAGAAATAATTTTAGATAATCATACTTCTTCTAGTTAGATTATGGATGGGGGTGATACTTTACTATTCTATGGGCATTTATGGGTCCTAGTATATATCATAGAGGTGCTAGTGTGGTAATTCTACACCTCATCATAAGCAGTTCACCCTAGTGTCATCAAGATGTATTGGGATCTACAATGCTATTATTGGTAGACTTGTATGAAACGTGAGATTTATGGCTTTATCACTTGATGTTCCACCTATTAGAAGGTCAAGGTGGATCATAAACATCTGTAAGGGCTTTTGCATCCTATTTCCATTCATGAGCTGAAATGGGATGATGTTTCGTTGAATTTCATAGCTGTTCTGCCTATATAATTTATGGAAATGATGAAATGTAGGTTTTTGTTGATCATTTGATGAAGGTCACATGAATATTACCTGTCTAGGAGACCTTCATGGTATGTAGGTGCTTCTAAGCATGACCTATCACCCACATAATGATGGACCAATGGACTATAAATTTTAGGTGCTATAGGACATGATCCATGCATGTGTCCTTGACTTTGGGGGTTCATGGGAGAAATATATTACCCTCATTGAGTTATATTATAAGAACAGATTTCATGCTACTATTCTGATTCCTCCTAATGAGCCCTTATATGGTAGGCTTGCCTCTCACCTCTGTGATGGTTAGTGGTAGGAGTGGAATCCATTCTTGGACCACATCTCATGAAGGAGACTACATAATAAGTCCAATTGATCAGAAAGTGTATGATGATAGCTCAGTTTATAAAGTAGTCATATTCTAAGAAGAAACTAGCAACCTATTTAGGTTGATGTCGAAGGTCATTTTTTCATGTGATTCTCACCCATGTTGGGCCATAAATGTACTCGGAAGAAAGGAAATCTCTCACCAAGGTTTCTTGTACCCTTCAAGGTTGTGAAATAGATCAGACTAGTGGAATACTAGTTGTTAATTCCTCAGAGATACTAGTCTATGTATGATGTCTTTCATGTATCTCAACTTCACTGATACTATTTAGAACCATAACACATCATCATTCAACCTTATAAGGTTGAATAGTATATGGATGATTCCTATTAGGACTATCCGATGTATATTGTTAATTGCGGAGTAAAAGATACTCTGAGGTCGGTGAGTTCTTCTGTTACGAGTTCTATTATAGAAATTCCAAGTATTGGAAATGACCTTGGAATGTGATGTTGATATATGATGGAATTAGATGGAAATCCTTTCATAGGATACCTTACCCTCAGAAATCCAACTCAGAGATGATTTATCTTAAAGGGAGTTGTTTGTAATGACATATCCTCTCGTCAATGTATGGATCATTTTTTCAATTTGAATCATTTTTTAATGATGGTAAACATGTACTACATCCTATAGAAGGTCCTAGGAGGGTCTGTGTCTTGTTCGGAACATGGATTTCTAGAAATTGGAAAAAAACTAGGCCACATAGTTAGTGAAAACTATGTAGCCCAAGCCACACAATCTCCAGCAATTATGTCGAGGAAATCAACGATGAATCAAGAGCTGCACAGTTTGTCTGAAACCATGAGACTCTAGCTGCATGACCATGAGAGATTCTAGAGTTTCTCGATAGTCAGTTTTGGCATGGTTGGTTCTTGTTTTTGTAAACTATGTGCCTTACTCGTATAGGGAAATTTCTTAAGTAGTGTCTTGCACACAATTTGTGCACAGTTTGGTAAATCGTGGGCCTTAACTTTGCACACTTATATATTTTGGTGAAATGAAACTTTTTTCCATCCTTTAACTTTTAACTGATTTCTCTTTTTTCTTTCTTCCTCTAGTGGTGGATACTTCTTCTCCTATCCCATAACTTCCCAAATACTTCATTATATCTTGGAGATAATTATTTTATCTCATGTTTGATTCATGATCTTTAATAGGTATTGGATTCCTTAAGGTGAACTAATTAATCCTCTCCCTTCATATTCAATTTTATCTTTGAATCCATCATGCTATTTAAGTGTTGTCTTGTTTTCCCTATTTTCATGGTGTTGGAACATTTCTTATATCTCTTCCAGCCTACTTCAAATTTTATGCTGATATTGAGCAAGGAGTTGTCTACGCCCTTTAGGAAAGTTCTCTTATTATTTTCCATATTATTTTGGATGTTTCTTAATTATATCATTTTGTTGAATTCTATCTTTTTTCAAGAATCCCATTTTTATCGAGTTATTTATATCAAATTTATCATCACACCATGATACACATCCTTTGATCATTATTTAGTTGTTTATAGGATGTTGAACTCACGTATGGCACCCCTTGGGTTTTCTGATTTGAATTTCCCCTTGTGGTAATATATTTATATTCTTGGATCACCTCATAAGTGTTTATATTAGTTTTAAAAATATAATTTTCCTCCTTGCATGAATGATTTATGGAACCCAATGAACCTATTGGGCATTAGGCCCAACATATACTATGAATTTACTCTGTAAAAAATTTCCTCTTTTACCATGTCACCCTTCTAGATGGCCCCTTGAACTTTTAAATTTTAAATTCCATGTTAAATGAATCAAATGGATTTGATAATATAGGGTATAATTTTCATAATGATTTTGTTTTCCATTATTGAAAAGAATGTCTTAAATGAAATGATTTAAGGGTGACTAGACCATGACTATAGTTTCTTTGTTTATAAATTGATTAAATTCATCATCTATGTATTATTAATATATATGGGATTGGTAAACGTGGAATGAGAGGTATTTACTCATTCAAAATGTTACAAATATGATTATTTTTTTAGAGGCAGTGGTACAATGGTAACAGTTTAGATGACCATAATCGTCTCGTGGTCACATACACCGGGTGTTGAGGATGACGTCTCACACCATTAACACAAGTTGGAAGTTGGTCATGATGTGCCATGTCCCTTGTTTGTAGTGTCGACATGATGGAACACTCATTATCTCGAGTAACGATCATAGCATCTCCCACTCATTATGTGATATTGGGCATGTACCATATTTGTTGAGCTTCCATGCTCTTTAGACTGGTTATGACTGACTAAAAATTAAATTTTTATAATACAAATCACATTTAAGGAAAAATTTGGAAACCATTAGATTCAAAAAAAACATTGAACTCATAAAAAAAGAAGTTACCAAATTATTAAAATCAAGTTTGAGTCTTTTATAAGCCTAACCTCTATAAAGCCTCCAATGAAAAGAATAAGACTTTGTGTCAGGGTCACCCATAATGAGCTCTTTGAAATAGTTTTCCATTTTTTCCCATTCTTGAATAAATTCTTCAACATCGATCTTCCTCTCATTGAAGACCATGCTAAAATGAGTTATACCCTGGTCTAGACAGTAATTAGTATTATAGGTATATGGAAACTTATCTCCACACATACATAGATCATATAGGTGGATGAAATATATAACTATACTATATATATAGATAGATACTCTTCATACAGTTATTTTATCCATGAGACGAAGTAAGTAGACACACAGGGTATCCTATTGGAACCTACATAGGCAGTTTTTTTATTTATTAAGGTTTTTCAATTAATTATTATCACATGTAGGATGTTCAGTTATTAGTATTGATTGTATTACTTATAGAAACCATTAGTGGTGTCCTAATGATATTGATATCTCACACCCTACTCAGTTTGCCTTTGTACCCAATAATATTATATAACTATAAGTTCAGATAAAGTAAAGGACCTTGTTATAGGTTGTTGATATGCATTACTTATAGATGGTCAGAGGAGCAGATGATTGAGCATTCGATCGAGATTCTAGTGGGCATTCATTTATTCTTTTTGTACTTTTTTCTTATGTTTTTCCATTGTTCCCATTGTTATATCATCATTCCATGCATCCATGTATATAACATGTCCTAGTGGTTTTTTATTATTATATTCAACTAATCAATTTTTTATTCTTATACTAATTTATTATTTTTTCTGTTTATATATGATTAAATTTTTGAATTTTTATTTTTATATATGTTGTGCCACTTTGATATGATATTATATTATCCCCACCATACCAACGTTACACCTTCGCTTCTAGTTATCAGCCTCTGGTGTAAGTAGGGGAATGCTTGAGGCCATGTGACCCACTCTCTTGAGACATGGGTTTAATGTACCCCAAGTCATAACCTTGCATATATGGAAGAAAGTGAATCCAACAAAAGGATATAGTTTCTTTTAATTCATAACAAAAATTTCAAGGGGAACCACCATGTAATAGTGGGACTTTAACATGATATGATATAGTTCTATTAACATATTTCTGGGATACTTTAGGATTAAAATGTATGTATTCCCAATTTATTATTTTCATTTCCCTTCTTTAATAATAAGGATGATGTATGGAAAATTATCATGGATTCTCGGGTAATATTTTTTTATTTACTTAAGCATATAGTATAATGAAATTACTATGGTTAATCTTATGGGGAGTCAAATCACACAACACAGATCTTTTGTTGTCACTATATATAAACAACCACATATACTACAGAATTTTAATTTTTTTTAATGGTTGAGACGCAAAGGCCTCTTTATTAACTACCTAAAAAATCCAGCAGAGGAAACAACATAAAAACCAGAAAAAAGGTCCTTAACCAGTTCTAGAATGGGTACTCATGCTATGATGAGGAAGTCATCCACCCCTACCGCGAGTATTTCTTTCCCTCCTCCCAATCTTTCTTAGTATCCATGCACCATTTCCATCATCCCAAGACATCTTCTCAGCATCAATCGTCATGATTTTAGGCCCAGATACTTCATTTTTCTTAGATACATCATCATCACTGCTGTTGGAAGTGAGAATATCAAATGATTTAGAGATACTAACATTACTTTTTACCTTTTTAGGCTGAGAGAGAGTACTTCAGATAGGTCCTACTCTTGCATTGGGTTTCTCATTCATATTCATATTCTGTACAATAGAGTCCTGTGCAGCATCTGCTTTCTTGTGGTCAGCCAAAGTCTGCTTGAGGTTAGGCTTCGCATCAGCCTACATTTGTTTGGAAACCTCACCAATAGGATGGGAAATCCTACTGTGAACTTCATAGGGTCCAAAGACAAGGCCATATGAATCCAGTGTGTAGGGCACCATCACAAGCTTAGATGTAGAGATGGTAGTTACACCAACCATAGAATTGGATTTTCCAGTCATGTCCCACACCTGTTCAGCACTTATCTATGCAGTATTGGATTTTCCGGTCTTGTCCAATGCCTGTTCAGAAGTGGCATGTGAAGTATCCACTCTATTTTTAAAATAAACTGATCTCTTTTTGGAGGATTCATCCCTTTGTACAGGCTGTGCAACATCCTGCATTCCAGAGGGCGGCATATGTGTGTCTTTCACACTCAAAATTTGTCTTGCTTTTGGTGCAGGAATAGTAATTTCCAAAACATTATTAGAGTGACTTATCCCATCTTAGGAATTAGCCACCAAAAAATTGGTTTGTCCTTTCTAGTAATTGCGATCATGGCATGACCCTGTAGCACCTCTAATTGTGCGGGTGATAGGGGAACCAACCTAGTGGAAGGGTCAAGATAATTAGCACTTGTGACAGATTTGTTTCATTTGGAGTGGCAGGAGGAGACCTTCGCAGATCTAGGAGAGTACCTTCCTTGCTCTTTAATTTATGTAAATACTTTTGTTTTTTACCTTCATTGAAGTAGCGGCTTATAGAAAAATCTTCCCTTTTCTGCATTTTAAAGCATGAAGCTCTTGCCTAATTTCAGCATCATCCATTGTTTATGCTGAGATCTATTTATCTAATTATCTATCATCTGAGTCTAACTCATTTTTTACTTCATCCATGTCCTTTAACATTGCATCCTTGAAATAGAGACCCACTTCAGTTGGGTAATTTTCATCATCTAAATCATCCCAGATGACATTGCTCCTGTCATTCTGAGAAGAAATTATCCATGGTTTTTACCACCACTCCTTAACTGCTGCTCAGACTAAATCTTCTTAGCCTGGACATTTTCATCATTTAATAATCTACTCAAAGACTTCTGAGGAATCTCATTCCTAACATTCTTCAAAAATTGCACAGTAGTCTCTTGGGAAGATTTACTGCTCTCCTTCCTTCTGCAGTGAGTCTCATCATGTTCTTTCAGCATGCATCTAGTACAAATAATGTTTGAACAATAGTTATACCTATTGTGTCCAATAATACAACACACATCACAATACAGAGGAATTTGTTTCTACACAATTCTTATATTGATTTCATCATGAGAGGTGGATAGTACCACCTTATCAATCAGAACAGAACCTAGATCAATTTCAACTAAGATTCTAGCAAAGTTTACATAACTATTTTTTTAGTAGCCAAATCCATTCGGATTGGTATTCCTATCATAGAAGCAATGTCATATAAGATTTCAGAATGCCACAATACCTAATTTAATCCATAAATATTAATCCATACTTGAGAAAAGGTACCGATAAAATCATAGAGACTAAACTTCGGATTCCATTCATAAATCCTAAGAGTTCCAGGCTTATGATTGATAGACCCAAAACTCCATGCTCTACCCTTCATGTCAACTGAGGGAAACAACAAGTGGAAAAAGCCTCTCCCAAGTGAAACTTACTTGAATTCATTAAATACCCAAATAGAAGATAAAAGAGAAACAAGATCAGAAATTTTCCAAGGTTTCATACCTTTAGATAGCGAGATTTGAGAGAAAAAAGAATTTTTGCAAAGCTCTAACCATTGAAAAATCACTCCATCTGAAGCTGAGACATGCGCTGTATTTCCCTTTTTGATGATGCGTTGAGCAATTTGGTTTTCCGGAAAAACAAAGGAACCTGTAGGAATTATCAAGTATGAGAAGTCGCTTAACCGCTCTTCAAGTTTCCGTACCTCCATCGTGACATTCAAAATTTGTGGGGCATATTGGAGCTAAGAATCATAAGTTAAGAGATTTACACCTCTTGGATTAGAAATTTCTTCTCGTCCGTCATTGAGGATCGAGGGTTTCTTCACATTTTCCTTCTCATTTTCCTCGATCTCATCTTTTGAAATTTTATACTTCTTTTAAATTATTATAATATTGATTTTAAAATTCAAATGATATATAAATATAAAGGATGATAACAAGACATGGAGGAGAAGACAGGATATAAGAAATTTAATAAAATAACATTATTACTCACATGAGTTTAAAGTACCTTAATCGTTATTGTATTTATATAATCACAAGATTATACTCATCATAATTACTAAGACCTATCACACAACACCTTATATGTTTGAATTGTTTTTTTCCATACTAATATCTCTTCATGCAGGGAAATACTCTTCTAAAAGATTCCTTTGAGACCGCTTTTTAACTAACACTATTAAAGACATGCTATACTATATTTATGACTCAAAAATCGAGGGAAATAGAGAGTGATAACAAGGAAAAAGAATGTGATAGTGGAGAAAATATTGTAACCACTCACTGTAATCAATTTAACCACCACAAATAATATTATAAAAGAATAAAGAAATATAATTAATGAACAATGACTCAATGAAAACTACTCCCTTTAACATTAGGGATGTTAGTTCACTAATTTCTTGGATATGAGAATTACATAGAGAAAGAAAATAATAAATTAAATGAGAAATATATATTATTAATAAATAAATAATTGTATATTTATAATGAATTTTTTTTTAAAAAAATAAACACTTAAGATAGTCGCAAATCCCTTAGAGTGTGAGTGATAGAGATATTTCATCCTAAACTATATGGGGGGAATATATTTAATTTTTAATATGTTTCTTTTTATTTTTGGCACAAAATAGTATTCGAGTTTTATGGGAAATGAACCATATGCATGCAGAATTTCATGGGGTTTTCCTCTTTCATCCATGTTGTGGTGGTGGCTATAGTTTTTCCATGATAATTATTCTCATGATATTATTTTTGGAGTATTTAATGCCATTTGGATTCCAATTTATTGTTATATTATATGATTTTTTAATCCCCCTAAGGTATTCAACCATTGATATTCTCTTAAAATGATAATATGTGATTGGCTAGGTAGGCATAGAAATGTTGGCTCACAAAGACTATAGGGAATAAACCACAACATGGGGACTACATCCAAGATATATTTATGATTTTTAATGTCTATATCCTATAACATGTTGTATTGGTCACCAATAGACCATTTTATAGTAGGGTTTGATGCTCACAATTTAACCTCACCACATCCCAGTTTTGATCCCCTTAGTGAATCTCCCTATTGAAAAAATCAATAGTTAACTCTTTATTTTTTTACATGTGATCCTATTAGGAAAGATACTGACTAAAATTTTTATGGTGAAAGTTTCTAGCCATTTTGAATAAGAGGGATTACTCCAGCTTACTCCCCATCGAAAAAATTCTTATTTCTTCTTACATTGGGCTCTGTATCACCCCCATATCTTGGAAGGTATCTCTATGCTCATTATAAACCCATATTTCTAATGAAATTTGGGGAAGTAAAAAATAATAATACTTAATTTATTCATGTGAACTTAATGAAAAAATGTAAAACTTTATTGAAAAATAGATGACTTCGCGCGATGTTTAACTTTATAAATTTTCTTAAAATCTATCAATCAAGTTCAAAAAAATTATAAAGAATTAAAAAAACTAAATTATTATTCAATTATTTCCCAAAATTATTGAAAACACATAAAAAATACATTAATTTATTTTCAAAAATGTCAACAATTTACTCTAAAACTATAAAATAGTGATAATTACCCTTAAATTATGAAAATTGTGGTAATTTATTCAATAAATTACTTAATAAAATATGTGAATATATGATTTTCATCACTCCCATGTACCTAACCATTTAACTCCTTATCATTCATCCAATACCACAACCAAAATAAACTTCACAGTGTATAAATGGGAACACTCCTCAATTCTAAAACCCACAGAATTGTCACGCCACATACACTGATCAATATTCTCTAATTCATAACAAATCATAAAATTTCATTCAATACTATGTTAATATTCATGTCTATGTCATTCTTATATCATCATAAATATATTTCTTATTTCACTTGAGTTTTTTTATATGGGGTTTTCTAACTCTCAAGGAAGCCATGATCTATGTATTTTGAATGCCTTCTTTATATATCCAATTTATAAAGTTATTAATGAATCAATAATGTGGTACTTCACATGGGTTTTCTGGTGATCGAGGGTTGGAAGGATTAAAAATGTAAAATCATCAGAGGAAGAAAGAGGAGGGTTAGGCTCCAAAGTGATGCAACTATATAAAACAATTCCCCCCATGATGGTGTGCTCCTAAATTAGCTCAAAAATGAACAACCTACAAACACCTCTTTTTTCATCCTTAGTAAATCCATTGTTGATTATTTTTCAAAGAGAGAAATATTTATTCCCTCTTCCCTCATTTTAGCAGCTTTTTATCCTTTATTAGATTTTGGATTTCAAATAAATTTTGTGATTTTAGGGAATAGTTGCTACTTTAATCTTTAAATCAATAGTGAACTCCAACCCTAGAATTTAAATGAAATTTTGAGCCACCTATATATATTTTCAGTGTGAATTTTCTTCTCAAAGAAAATAATAAAAATGTGTATAAAATTAAATACTTTATAGAAAAATTCACCAAATCATCAAAAAGAATATCCCCCCCCCCTCACACACACACTTGATATTAACAATAATCATTCATTTTACATCTTGAGTTGGTTGTAAAGGGATAAATGGTGTGTACTTCGGATTCCTACCAAGGTATTTCATGGCTACCAAGGTCTTAATAAATTTCAATTTCAACGTAATGGAAAAATAAGAGTTTAATGTAAAAATGGTTTACAAAATAGTGCTACAATCATGATTGACACATCCCATGAACTCTAAAATCATTGAAAAAGGATAAAAATAACCACATTTAGATCAAAAATAAATACTTAAGACACTTAATAAAATAATAAATGTGAATAAAATTTCTAAAATTTATAGAATCCTCTCTGGTTGGGAAAAATATTTTTTTCGGATAGTATTAGTGTATATAAAACCTATGGGCCCAAGATTTTTGGGTGGATTTAGCGTTGATCCCATCTTTAATGCCATATCAGGATGACCTACGTAATGTCATGTGCCACTCAAGACCCTCCACTCCTTGAGGGGGGACCTTATTTTCCTCTCTAGGGGACTCATCTTTGCTCTTTCCTTCCCTTCTCTAACCCGAAATTCTTTCCCCCTTTTCCTCTGATATAACTTTTCCAGAATTTTTCAAACCAGTATGAAGGTTACCCACAACAATTTATTTCATATTAGAATTTTACCAATGCCTCCTTCCTTATGAATTTGACATTGGTTTCTCAATTAAAGAATCATCAACTATTGTTGGATTTATTTTTTATCTTTTTCTTTGATGTGTTGGGTTTATAGTATTGAGCTACATTTGGGATCCTCGACAATATGTATATAATGGTTCATTTTTCTTCAGATATTGATTTAATCAAGTCCTGGTCCAAACCCCCATGATTCTGCAAAGGATCATGTTTCTTTATTTTCTATTGGTCATATGGCTTCCACATGAATCATGATTCTCGAATAATAGAGATTTGGGTATGTTCTCCAAAACATCCTATCCTATTACTAAACCCTTCAATAATTCAAATGTTAGGTAACTTGAATATTCACTTCCTTTTTTATAATTGTAGAACTAGATCCATTTTACACTCATTTACCTTTGTATCTACATTAAAATAAATGTATCAAAGATCCCAGTTGATATTGTTTGTATTGAATTCATTGTATAAATCTTACATAAAGAGCCTAATGTTTTTCAATCATGGGTGAATTTATATTATCTACGCAACAAATTGGGTAATTGGAGGTTAGTGTGTCATCAAGGGGTCACAGTTGGTCAACAGAAGAGGGAATTGGTACTAAAGTTAGGTCATGGTGTGCCTAGGTCTAATGGCCCAAAGGAATAGGTTTAGCTTGACGGTTAATAGGACCGAAGCATTCTCAACATATAGTCCCCTTTTTCTATATAGGAAACTGACCAGGTGGGTTCTAATGAAGAATCCAAATATTCTCTCCATTTGGAAAAGTTATTCCCAATGAATCTTGATCTGAATGTTGTAGATGTTTATAGAAGACTAAAACATGACCTAGTTGAGATAAATCTAGATATTCAAGGCTCATATGAGATATGGGAATTGGATGGGGTATATAATATAAGAAGGTTTAAATAGAGAATCAATACTCCTAAGGATCATTCATATGTGGAGATTCTATTTTCAAGAAGCATAATCATTATAAGAGAGGGGTTAAAGGAGAAAGTACATGTATGACATAGTCCGGAAAAGGATTCTCAGTAGGCTAGGGGAGGTTCAACTTTTGGAAAGGTCAATGAGTTATAGGAAATATGGGTGGGGTGATGATCAAGCCAAACTCTAAAAGGTAGGTGCCAACTATTAATCTTGAAAACTGATTTTATGGTTTGAAAAGTGAAGGGATGGATCAATATCAAAATAAATCTCTGGAAGAAAACCTCAAAGAATAGCAGGTATTCCAAATTGCAGCAGATAGTGATGATTCTTCTTTAAAAAAATAGAAGATAGTGCAGAAGAAAACTTGGGGAGAAGGATTCTTAGTATAAAGAAGAGGAAGGGACAAAAAGGAAATCGAGACTCTGAGATCTTTGTCCGGATTAAAGGAAAAAAACTAAAAGGTTGCAAGGAATATTCCTACTTACCCCAACTAATGTAGACAAGATCTGACAAAGATTCAAAGCCCAAGTATCATGAAGGAGATCTTTTGGAGGCCATCACAAAAAATTAGGAAGGATTAGAGGTGGTGATTCTATCTTCCAATGTGTTCAAAACTGATTGGGATAATGTTGTAGTCGATGGGGAGTTATTATAATTTTTTATTCAATCTTAGGAAGAAATTTTGGAGGAAACACTCGAGATTAATGCCTTGAAAGAGGATGCAGATAATATATATGAGAGACTATTATGTGTGGATGCTAATAAGGTCTATATAGAGTGGATCAATAAGAAGTATTGTATTTTACATGGAGGATTCAATGTATGGTAGATAAAAATGTAATAATACATTAAAACATGGGATAATATGGCTTTTTGGTTGAAGAAATTATCATGAAAGATTTGGATTTAGAGGTAAATGGACATCCTTGGAAATTACTTTGTAATAATGTGTATGGTATACTTCAATTAGATTTAAAACTTTAGGATATACCTTATGGTATTTGAAGCATTATATTTTGTACCTTCATGGATTCTCATGTTCCCTTAAATGTGTTTTCAAAACAAAAATGTAAATTTCAGACTACTGTCCATGAATTTAACAGTCAACTAAACCACCCTAAATGAAAATATTTGAAATGTAAATAAAAATCCATTCATCAATCAGTCAAAACATTATATATTCAAATCATGAAATGTGAAGAAAATATAAGATTATTTTAATTTCCTAATGTATTTAATCTTTCCCCTGAAACCAAAAAACACTCCAAAAATAAAAAATAAAAAACAAACACATAGAATTATATTTTGGGATGTTGATATCCCCCACCCCACACACTTGTCAATGGACTTCCCTTTCATTTAATCTCATATATATTTAGAAATATTAGGGTGGTAAAATTGAATGTAAGTAAATACAATACATGATTTAATAAGAATAGTGAATTATTTATTTTGATCTCCCAACTACTAAAGATTTAGACATAAAAGAAAGAAAGAAAAACATAAGAACTTTATTTTATGTAATATAAAATAAAGGGTATAGGAAAAAACAATTGGTCTTAACCCCCATGTTGGTACCAGTGTTTGTATTTATTTAGTTGGATTTTATATAAGTCACCCAAAATCATATGGTGGATGTGGTTTCTTTCATGTGAACCATAAAAACTTTTTATTTTAAAAATTATTTACTTTAAAATAATTTTTGAGTTACCTTTGAATATATTACTACAAGTCTATACAGAAATACATATAGTATAACTTGTAAGGTGGGGGGTAAAATTTTTGGGTCCTACTCCTTTGTTTTTTAAATTACATTTTTAGACTCTTCCCCTTAATTAAGGTTTCCTTGGGATAAAATTTCATTAACAAATAACATTGCTAACTTGGTCTCAGAAGGTGAATCTTATTTTTCTTCACCCTGCAATAAAATATAAGTGTTAGATGAATATAAAAATTTAAAATAGTGGGATGTAATTTGAAATTAATTAAATAAAATAGGTAAAAATGATTTCAATTAAATATTGTCACCTTTAGTAGATTCATCATCAATTTATTCTTCTTTGTTTAGTGCCTCTTGGATTTTGATTGTCATTGATCAAAGAAGGTAGTAAATATCCTCAATCTTTTCATTAAATAAAACCACCTAAGTGGTGTATTATTACATAGGAGGATATAGGTATAAAGGTGTTATTTTTTCATCATTTAATATTAAAGAATCATTCAAATTTTTAGATTTTAAAAAGTCTCCCCAAAATTCATCCAAACCATACTGATCTCCCATAACTAGATAATATAGAATGAATTTTTCAAAAACAATTCATGAAATAGTTGATAAATGTTGAATGGATCCTCAATTAGCTCCCGAGTGATCTCATCAGGTTCTTCAACAATCAATGTAAGTGGAGAAATTTTTCCTTCATCTTAAATTTTCTTCCATTTTTTATAACTATATATATTTGACCAGATCAATAGTAGTATAATGGACCTATATTTGGTTACCCACTTCTTCAATTATTTGGAAAATTTCTTCTTGAATATTGATTTTTTTACTTGAATCTTTAATGCTCCTTCCCTACTAGACTCATCAATATAGTTATCTCATTGGCCATATGAAAAATCACTATAAAAAATAATATTGAACTAAGAAAATATAAATATGGAATAAAGTCATTTTTTATATATCATTAAATTTATTACTTTTTCTGATTTTGTGAAAAACAATGTGAGAAAACATTCAAAGACTTTGAATAAAATTCCATATTACTACAAGGGAATTTTTTATGGATCATCGATCAATATTTTCTTATTTAATTAAGAATATATTAGACAACAGGACCTAGGATTGATCCCATTATGAGGCAAGTCACACAACACTGAGTTTCTATTATCACTATTTATAAACTAACTAATATAATACTAAATGATATGCTAATATAATGGAGGATTGAAATGTATATGATACAAAAATATAAAGTGAAAAATAAGACACTAAAAATTATAGAAGACAAAATTTATTAGAAGAATACTATTTTCATCAAGAGTTCCTATTAATTAAGTCATTTTTATAAAAAAAAATATTAACATTATACATAATGTAATGATCAAGACCTCTCACACCACACCCAACATGTTTTATTTTTTATTACACCCACACAAAAACTTATTCGTAGGGGGTAATAGTCTTCCTAAATTTGGATAGAAAACCTATTTTATAAAAAATTACTCAATACACACTCTATAATATGCATGACTCAAATAGTGAAGAAAATGTTGATTAATTTCAATGAACTGCATAACAATAGCAAAGAAAACAAGGTTACCGCTCACTGGAAACAATTTAACCACTATTGAATTTTTTAGAAAATAATAAATAAATATAATGAAAGAAAAATAACATATGGGATTGTGATTTATATAAGTTGAAGTGGATTTTATTTTTAGTGTGTGTCAACATTCAAGTAAAATGGGAAATAAACCTCATGCATGCAACACATCAGGATGACTTCCTCTTTATTCTAGGTGGTAGTGGGAGAAGTGGATTCTTTTTGAAAATTCGTCATGAACACTTGTTTTGGAAGAATTAGAATCTATAAAAATCTACTTGGAAATAAGATTTTACAATTTTTGAATCCCCTCATGGAATTAAAATCATGATATTTTCTTAGAATGATGGCACGTTCTGGGATTAGTTGTTGTGGTAGTGTCAATGTCAAAATGAAAAGGGGAACATACCATGTCTGGTAATAGAATCCATGTAGTTTTGAATATTTATAGTTACCAGGGACTATATGATTACATTGGGGTCATAGAAAAGCTATTTTATAATAAGTATTGTTCCTCGTAGTATCAACTTTTCCCATCTCCATTTTGATCCTCTCTATGAAACACCATATTGAAAATGCATTTGGTACATTTTCCATTTTATACAACATATCCTCTCATATGGTATAACGAATAAAAAATTGTGGTAAAGTTCTCTAGAAATTTTATACACCACACCTTTCCACATATATATCCATATTGAAACCTTTCTTCATTTCTTTCTGTATGTGGAACAATGATCACTCCACAATCAAGGTAGGTATTTCCAGACATTCTTAGAACTAAATTTTATCCTAAAAATTCCTAAAGTGCATAACTATGAGATATCTTTATTTTATAAATTTTCCAAAATCTCTCAATCAAGTTAAAAATTAATTTTTACAAAAATAAAGATTAAAAACACTTAAAATCATAAATTTATCCAATTTTAAAAGTAAGAACAATTTATTCTAAAAAAATTATAATTACTCATAGATTATGAAAATGGTCAGGATTTATTAAATTACATAAGATATAACATATGTAAAAAAATACAGGTTTCATTAAGAATTAACCATCGTCATTGTTTAAACAGTCAGACCGTGGATTTTTTCATCTTATCTCTCAAATCATTCCCTGACTCACCATTATATAAGGGTGTCTAGAGCACTTCTAGGTCACCCTCAAAATCCTTAAACTAATGTCTTCCCCTCTTAACATCCTATAAAACTCCCTTCTATCACTTCAAACACACCAAAATAATAAATTATTGATCAAGGAAAATATAATCCTCTATCTTAGATAAACCTAAATGATTATTGTCTCCATGAATCAAAAAAAATCCAAGGAAAAAACCTGAAAACCAAAGACCACATGAGATACCTCTCAATTAAAAATCTTGAAATTCCAAAATCATAAATGTAGTATAAAAAAGATAAGAACAAATTAAATTATATTATTATGAAATAAATCCAAATATAATAATAAGAATAAGATATGATTTAAAAAAACTCTAGATATTAATCCTTCGGATGTGATTCACATTCCCACATACACTTTACTGAGTAATTAAGCCTCCACAAGACATAATACAAAGGAATGAAACTCCAATACAGAACCTTATCCTAATGATAATATATCTCAATATTAATTTCCAAAAACATCACATCATTCATAGTATCCAAATCATCCAATTAATTATATTAGAGTTATATAAATATACATCATGTATATACCTAGAATTAATACCAAAGTTGAGATATAAATCTCATACAACACCGCCACTTGCTTATCAAGTGGAAAGAAAACTTCCCACTGAATAACACCCATTATTGTTCATCCTCTAAACATACCACATGAATATCTCCATAGAGAAATGGTCTCTTCACACCATCACCCCAGTATCACCAAACTAAAATTCCTCCACTAGATATAATAAGAAATAATTCACAGTCATCTGGTATAAGACAACTCTACCAACAACTTCCATTATATCAAGATACAAAGTTATATTCTCATCCACTATTATCTTCCTATCTCCAACCTGAAGATTAACATCACTATGTGATTTTTATTAAGTACATAAGATAAAATATTCCCTTTTCTCAAAGTATGGGAGATCTAAAATTCATAATATTATAATAACTCCATCCAAATCCACTAACACATATTTTAATCTTGTTAATAAAAATATATTGAAAATTCTAATAATCAATAATTAACATAAATAACTCTCTAATAAGATAACAATTCAACAAGTTTAAATGAAATTTTTACCAACACCAGCCCAATATCATGGGAATCATGGTTACAGGAATGATGGAATAATTGAAAAGACCTATAAGATATCACATCTCTCTCTTATTTATTACAAAAAAACGAAAATAAGATGGGAATTATACTATATGACCTGAAACGTAACTCCCTTCTCTTTAAAGTGAAGAATATATTCATTAATAATAGCATAATTCAGGTATTAAAATGTGGTCTGGCACTGATATGTATATACAAAATCATTCTATTATCTATTAAAATATATAAAAAGGGATAAAAACCAAGAGAAATTAGACAAAAACCTCATGTGATGGCCTTCCAAACCAAGGAAACTATGAACCACCACATCATTATTGGGTGATATCCAAGAAACAAATACACAATATTTAAATTATCGACTACTACACCCTATTAATACAAACATGCCTATGAAAATAGACCTCATGGGTCCAAAACATACACTTGGAAAAAAACTCATATAATCTATATCAGTAAATGAATTTGAAAATAGTTATAAAATGATCCGTATGATACTTATCGAACCCTGAATATAACTAAATATCATCTATCAAAACAAATGTAAATTATTCCTGGAACTCATAAAACATTGATTTCACCAATCCCATGAATATATTTATGGAATTCATGACTTCCAAAGGGAACACTATGATCTTAGAGTGTTCATAAAAATGTCAATAGTTTGTCTTCAAGAAATAATACTCTTCCACTATTTTTAATGATACTCTAAATAAAATCAATCATTACGAACTAGTTATCCCCTTTAAATTTTTGAACAATTAATTAAACCTAACATGTGCATAAAGGTTATTCACTGTCACCTAATTTATCATGTTATAGTCAATAAAAATCCACAAACTACCTTCAATCTTCTTTATAAAAAAATATCACAAAACCCTAAAGAGATAAACTAGACTAGATAAACCCCTCATATATATTTAAATGACCTAATTCTATAACTCATGAAAACATGAAGGATTTATCCTATAAGGATATATAAAAATCTTGGAGGCATTGGATTGAAACTCAATCCCATGTAAGGTTTCACATTAATAGGATGGTGTCACAACCTCCTAATGAAAGACATTATGAAAATAATCCATGAAAATTAAAATCACTTCTAGCTAAACTTCCAAAAAAGTTGTTATCAAATATGTCATGTGAGATGAAAGTATCTCCAAAAAATTTTGATTGATTAAATGATACCACTCACTAATGAAAACCACACACTTTACAGCAACATTAAATAAAACAACTTTATTATGTTAGTAATCAATGATATAATATGTAGAATAAAACCAATCCCCAACAATGATGAAATTATATTTTACAAGATAAGAATAAATATACCAAAGACTAATATTTCTCCATCAATTACTTGCATCACTTGAAAAAACTAAATTAGTTCAAATTGGAAAACAACTAATGTAGTAAAAACTAAGAAAATGAGGATCAAATCTACATTAAACCTAGAATATATCACTACGTTAGGCATAAAAATAAGTACAAAAAAATAAATAAATAAGGTATAAAATAGATTGATATATAAATTGATGGTCATACAAACAATGTCTCCTCCACCACGCCCTAGAAACTCTAGCTCATGCAATTGGAAATGCCCAGATCCTCCACTTCACAACCCCGAATCAAATCTAGATAAGTAACCACACTCTACCCTCCATATCTTAGGATGGGAAACATCGTAGTGTTATCATGTCCCTACTCCATTACACCTCTATTATCCAAAATCCTAGGGACCCTATAGACTTTGATAAGGCATAGGAATAAAATTCTTTTAATGATGCATATTAAACAAGTTTCATATCCCACATTTACTATCAGGTATGATCAGATGCAATAAATATTCATGATGATACATCCATGATAAAACAAAACCACACAAAAACTCTCAGTAGTGTCCAAATAAATTCTAGTAGTAGAGAAGTGAGAAAAATAAAGATGAGATCAACTCCCCCCTGAGATAAAACCATAACTACCTATAAAAATGATATCCACAACCCATATATCTACTCTTCAAAAAGTTATGATGAATTTCCATTAAATATGAAATCAATCATTATAAAGTCTTATATGTAAAGTAATCCTTACCTTACACATATAGATGTGATAACAATGTAAAAAGGAGTTCCCTAGAACTGATTTTCTAGACACCATGCCTCCTAGAAATACTTTACCTTATACTTATCATCTAGAATAATATCGTGATAATAATATAGTATATTCATAAACTAGTATCCAACATCCCACATACTCATTATCCCTTTGCAGAAGGGTGAGAAATCCATGTGACCATGTTACCTTCAAGGTTTAAGATAGAAACATTGATACCTTTGATACCTCATGGTGACCAAGAATAAGAAACCCTTAATGAAAAGTAGTTCAATACAATAAAATAATATATATTTAAATCAAATTCTCCATTTATGAACATATAAAATTAAAATAAATTTCACGATCCTCCAATCATTTCTCTACTATCTAATCAGATAAAATATAATAATATTTTAGAAAATTCTAATATTGAAACTTTTGATTTCCCTTCTTAAAGTTTCTTCCACATCATGATTGAACATTTTATGATAAATTAGAGTATCCTTCAGCACATCACCCACCAACCCATATAAAGATTCTTTACACTATTAAAAACTACAGAACAAACAAGACCACTTATTCCCATGATATATAATTAATTTCAATCCATTTAATTACATTTATTTTCCCCAGAATTTCCCTCACTCAAGGAATGGTACAAAAATTCCTTGATGTTATTACTTTATGAAATCTTATTTCACAATGACTATTTCATTATGATCACATTGATCAACTATTATGTATCATAATAATATTAAAAATCAAGAAACAATAATTTCTATAACATCAATGAATAGTACTAAGAGATAAATAAGAAAGAATAATTCACACACTAAAGGAATCATTATAGGACCAAATTCTCCAATGAAGATCACTCTGTCCATGATGAATATAAAGAGAAAGATAAGAATTAGGAATATGATAGGAATTAGTGATGGAAGTATAGAACCTTTGCAAAATAGTTATTCTTTAGGTATGATAATAGGGGATTATATATATTGTGTAAATGGAAATGTGACCATAAGGAACTGATCGTTACCAAACCATTACCTAACTATTATAATATTGCAATTATATGACCATTGGAATAGTAATAATATCCAATATAATAGTAAAATATCAGTTCAAATATAAATTTTAATTTTTATAATTTAATTTTAACTATATTATTGTATGTACATATACTTTTTATCAATTATTATATATAATAATATAAAATTAAAAAACCCTTAAAATGAATAAATAATGAATTTCCCTTTCAAAATAAATTTTTATAAGAATTATGTAATTTTTGTTTAAAATAATTTTTTTCATACATAGGAACTTATTTTCATAAAATTAACATTATATTTGAAAACAGAACTTCACTATTAGGTTAGGGTAAAATGTTCATAATTTTCAAAAATAATTTTATTTTTTTTGAATAGTAAAAAAAATACAATTTTGTGTTTTTGAAATATATTATTACTTAATAAATATATAAATATGATATAATAATTAATAAAACTGAATAAAAGAAATAAATAATTTATTTCATTAATATGATGTATTTTAACAGTTAAAAATGAATTTCTAAACAAATAAATGACTTTCCAAAGTCTAAAATGAAAATTCAGGTTTTAAAATAATTATTTTGTGGAAAAATTTCTTTCACATGAAACAAGTACTATAAAAAATTATTTTCAGGTCTCAATGTAAAAAATATAGAAACCAAACTTCATTATTTCATAAAGAATGATCCCAAACAAAGGGTGACCCAAGGAAAATGTTTTTTATAAAACCTAGAATTCTAAAGGATATATTTTTGAAATAATAAACAATTCACCACATTTTCCTATAAACACCCATTATCCACCCAATTTCATTCACTAATCCCTTTTTTTATCTGTTAGTCACTTAAATAAACACCCCCACCAACATAGGAAGAGATTCTTAAGGTAATGGCTTCACTTCCTCTCCCTTTTTATCCAATAGCTTATTTTATAGTTAGTCTTAAAATTTTAAATTTATTATATTATCATTCACATATGATCATTACACTATATTAAAAAAATTCTATCAGTGATACAATTCCATTATCTCTCATTAATCAAATTTCATAATCCACATTGTCAACCAATTATGTTGGAAAAATCATTTTTTTATTTTCCATGTGTTCCTTTTTATGTTGTAAACATTGGCCCTATTTTTATTCAAATTTACTAATATACATGTAATTTTACATCATTTATTGGTTATTTCCAATTATTATACCCACATTAACTTTATTTTGGTTGATAATGTAGAAAAGTTCATGTCTTTAAACACTTATATACTCAATTAATTTATATGAAACATGTTTGTATACCCTAAGAGTTATTAATTAAATGAATTATTATAATCTATATGGAACACATCTATTAATACATATGAAGGGTTCACCCTAATATATATATAATTAATTGTTTAAATAATTAATCTATATAGAGTACGTGTTTTATGATACTATGGTGAATAACATGGTAATGTGTTTTATGAAACGTTAGTGATGAACCTTGTTGATATTATTAACAATGTATCTTTTTAATGTTATAGACACATTTCCTAGTTATGTATCATATACCTATTATTGTTCTATCTATTTATGCATCATGAATTATACATGATGGTTTCTGATGTTCCATTATATTTTTTATACTAAATTGGGTTTTATACCCACACTTTTCTATTGATGTATATCCCCAGGAAGTCACTTTTAGTGAGTTGACCTAGGAAAGAATAAAAAATGAGACTTTTAGATGGATTAAAGAAAGTTTAAGATTATATTTTCTTAATGTAATTCAAGTATTATGTAATTTCCAAGACACTATGCCTTGAAATTAAATTTCTTGTTATTAATGTAACATTTTTAAGGAATTTTTTTAAGTCTTGTATGAAAAATGTTGGTTTTCATAGTTATTATCAAATGAGGATTTAGTTATTATGGTAAATTTGAACTAAAAACATTAGTAATAACCCTTTGTATAAGCCAAAATATAGTAAATTCTCTAAAATTTTGTTAAATTTTATATTTTGTGGTTTCCTAGCAATGAAATCCCAATCAAGATACTATAATTGGATGAGGTTATAGTATAGATACCCCTAGTTTAATAACCTTAAAAATGTGTTGTTGGGTAATAACCCAATATTTACCCTAGGAATGAGTAGTGGGCATTACTACACACCTGGTTTGACACTCAATTTGGATATTCATTGGTTATTCATATTCTTTTTAAAAACTAGTATGAAGGATATATATAGATAATATTTCTTTAAAAATTGCAAAATAATATCCTTAGAGTATGTATTATAAGATTTTAGGGTTAAAAAATTCCTTAGAATTATTATTATAATATATATAATAGTAAGAAACTTATCTATTATATTTTATTATTCTTTAACAATTTCAAGAAATAGAAGGAATTGTGAAGATAAAAAATTCAATTTAAAATGTGATAATGGCCATCCCAAAATGGGGGAGTAATAGTTGAAAACACCATGAAAATGAAGAATTAGTTTACTCAGGTTTTGAATAACAAACTAAATCAGTTGGATTATCCGTATTCACCAAGTAATGAACAATTAGTAGTTCAATCCTTCATGTTTTAATGATCACATTTATTATTGGGACCATTAATCCATTGATTTAATAAAAATTGATCAATATTGTAGAAAATATATTTTATATACTCCATTGTTCTAAGTAATAGAATGGCACATTGGTATTATATCGCTTAAAGGGATAATTTCATTAATAGAAGACATTATTCCATAACATGAACCAAAAGGATAAGGTGGAATTCATATAGTTCTAGGTCTTAAAAAAAATAATTTTCAAGACGTAATATCCTCATATACTTCAAATGATAATGAAAATGGAATTTCATGAATTAAAAAAAGTAAAATGATTAATTTGGGAGTTATGCGATGAACTTTACAAGGATTATGTGTTATGCTACATTATTTTTCATTGATTCTAATGGAAATATTGATCGATTTTTTGGTGAATTAAGACCTCATCTGAAAAAAAAAAATTTAATTAGAGACATTAGGGGTTATAAAGAGATAGTTCAGTGTGCTGTCAAAGTGTAAATAGAATTCATAAATGTATAGTGGTCTTATGGACTGAATGATAACAAGAGGAGTATGGATTGAAATTTCATAAATAATTTCGACCATGAAATATAAGGGACTAAAAAATAATTACATATAAATAAAAATTGTATGGAAATTATTTGGGGAATTATCTATATAAAAATGGAAATTGTTACAATTGTGGAAGAGACTTCTATATAAATTGAAACTATTTCAAAGATGTAAATCCTTATCATCTGAATTTCTATTGTGAAGGGAATATAGAGAAAGTACAACCTATAGTAAAATTATTTATGTATGGAAAGGATATGGATTTCACTAATAAATGTCCAAATCAAA
The DNA here is from genome assembly GCA_963277665.1 of Viscum album. Lineage (NCBI taxonomy): Eukaryota > Viridiplantae > Streptophyta > Magnoliopsida > Santalales > Viscaceae > Viscum > Viscum album. The sequence continues at coordinate 1,463,491,286 of OY728135.1, read as the reverse complement.
TGAAAATGGAAGGAAACCACAATGAATCCCAATAAAGGCCAAAGGAGGAAGATCATGTTTTTTCATTCATGATGGATAAATTGAAAGCTCTAAATGATGTTGTGGTAGGTACACTCATCAAACAATCAAAGATACAATCTACATTGTTTGAGTCCAGTTAGATGAATTCTCTAATTTCATTCATTTTTGAAAATAACATCAAGTTAAACACTAAACATCTAGTGTTTGAGTTTTTATTTAAAACAATTGATGGAATTATTCAAGAATCAAATATATATAGGTATTACACCATTAAATATATTGAGTATAATATCTCAGTAAACCTCATAGTCATTAAAATGTTGGAATTAGACATAATACTATGGACAAGTATCATGTCAAAGTATAATTCCATGATCAATAATAGAATTAAGGAAATTTTAGTTTTCATTAATGTAAAATTGATAATTATATTTATAAGATGGAAATCCCAGCCTAAGACATGCAAAGAACCACCTCTTATTTCTTACTTTATAGAAATTATTTGGTGAAGAAGGAGGATAATTTTAATATATAAATATAGATGATATATCCATACATTAGTAATACGTGATGCATTTCCTAAAGAATAACATAGACTACAACTTGAAATAGAGATAGAGTTCTCAATTAAAATTATACCTAGAATGGAGAAAATATCAAAGACCCCATATACAATCACATATTTAGAGTTGGAAAAATTGAAGAATAAAATTCAATATCATTTAGAGAAGTGTTTTATTCAATCAAACATGTCTCATTGGGGAGAACTTGTTCTCCTTGTGAAGAATAAGTATGGATTAATGTTTTTATTCATTTGTAATAAAGATCATAATGGGTCATAGTGAAGAAAAAGTACCCTCTTAAAAGTATTTATGATTTATTTTACAATACTTATGGGGTTCAATTATTCACCAAGATTGACCTATGGTCGAGGTATCATCAACTAATGATTAAGAAATATGCTATCTCAAATACATACTTTTTAATAAGATATGGATCCCATGAGATTGTTTTCATGCCCTTTGGATTGGATAATTCTCCTTTAATATTTATGGATTTTATGAATAGATTCTTTATAGACAACCATGATTATTATTTTTTTGTTCTCTTTATTGAATATATTCTAATACATTCCAAAATCCATGTGGAGCAGAAGTATTATATATTGGTTATAATAAAAACACTATGGAAGGATAATATTTTTGGTAAATTTAGTAAATGTGAGTTATAGTAATAAAAATTAGTATTTTCATGACACATTATGACTAGTTAGGTAATCTTTATGGATCTAGAAAAAAAGGTTATAGGGGAGTGTACTTATCCTGTAATAGTTTATGAGAGTCATTGTTTTAATGTTCAAGAAGGATACTATAGACGGTTTTTGAAAAACTTTTCATGAATTTCTAATACACTAAACAGGTTAAATTTAATTGGATTTAATATTGTCTTCATAAAAGAGTGTGGAAAAAGTTACCATGAACTAAATAATAGGTTAAATTGTGAACCTATGATTACTTTACCCTCTAATAGTGAAGGTTTTTTCATTTATAGTGATCTATACTTGAATATACATGGATACATACTCATGAAATATGAAAAGTTATTTGCCTATGAATCTTGATAATTGAATACCCATAAATGTCTTTATCTTACCCATGATTAAGAGGTAACTATAGTTACCTTTTAATTAATAATATGGAGACCCCATCCTTATAGAGATAAGTGTGATATATTAACCAACCACCACAGTTTGAAGAATATATTCACATGAAATGAATAGAATGTGATATAAAGGAAATGTTTTCAACATCATAAGGACTATGATTTTTTTCTAAATTATCACCCAAAAAAATAAAACAAAGTATTTTGATTTTATTAGGAATGGCCATAGTGTTCTTACAATGGTGATGAATGAAGGAGATTCACTGGTCGAGGACTTAGTAAAGATGGACATAGAATTAATAAGGTATGGTACATCATCAATATTATCCCAAATTAATTACCAACCATCATTCTGAATAAGATCATGAAATTAAAAAGAGATGATCTAAAGTTACAACAGTAGAAGGAAGCTATAAAAATGGGAATTTTGGAGTTTAATTTTGATAAATATGGAGTATTGAGATTTAGTACAAGGATATGTATCCCATTTTTTACAAAGATAAAAAATAGGTGATGGAAGAAAAACAAATGTCTTTATTATTTATACATCTTGGAAGAAATTTTATTTTAGATATCTACATGATCATTATTGGTGGGATAAAAAAAGATGTAGATTTATGATTATTCAGTAATATGTTTAGTATGTTAGAAAGTGAAGGCAGTATGAAAATGTCGTGACCCAACCCATCGGGGACTAGCTGGATGGAGGAAGTTCGGGTGTGAAAACACCAAGACCACCTCTAATAGGTTAGTGGCTAGAAACAAATATCAAGAAGGCATAACTGAAACGGTAGTCCTTATCCTAAGTACATGTACACATGTAAATAACCATATCCAAGAAAAATTATATATGAATATAATATTGAATGAAACATCTATAGTACAACCATGAATGAAATAAACTAAAGGGAAGTCATCATATTATGATATTTACACCAAATCCTAGAGTGTAAAAATACACACCTAACCAAAAATTCTTCCCTAACCTATCAGTAATTGGAAAAAGGAATTATAAAAGAGATTCCAAATCCTAATATCCAATTCCAACCACTAAACATCGTCAATGCACCCAAGTATCACTATGCTCTATAGATGTCATCAATGACCTTCCTAACGTATGCATAAGACTAGATACATATGGGAAAATCCTATGCAGTGTTGATTGTGTCTATATATATATGTGATCATAAAGAATCCATGATGATAGAGAAAGAATATCTCCATCTACATAGCTGAGTATCTTGTATATTCGAGAATCTATATGGATGATAGGCACCGCTCCACTACTCCATAAATCGATGGGACAAAATCTATAATAGATGACCCTATCCTAACTTAAATAGTTGGGTTACAGTAAATGGATGGAGGACCTTCACCCTAGTGTGAGGGGGGTACCCCTCAGTAGGTATAGGACCCATACACTAGTGAGATAGGGGTTAACACTAAATAAAAAAAGGACCCATATCCTAGTGCATCACGGGGGGTTTCACTCAATAGTTAGAGGAAATTTATCATAGTGTGTTAGGGTCTCCACTTAATAGATAGAGAATATGGGGGACCCTTACCCTAGTATGATAAGGAGTTCCACTTAGTATATAGAGAATATGGGGACCCTCACCCTAGTTTGATAGGTTTGTTTTTAACCCTGGCATCTCTCTGATAATCCTACTCAATCACAACCATCATCAAGTATCATTAGAAGAAGTCCCATTCTAAGAAAACGTCACATAATATCTTAAAATCCACTAATAAGTCTACCATCACATTATAAAAAGGAAAAAACACAATATGGGATACTCAAAGGAAATAATATAAGTTCCAAAGAAGGATAAATTATAATAGAATCCCCTGGGAGATGTATATGGTTTGTGTGAGAGGTAAAATGGTGTGTGACATGGACTCTACTCCTAATCATGTTCTCCCATAAAATAAAATTGGAAATCCAAGTCACACTACACAGTATATACAAGTAGTACATGGAATATCTCAGCCATTAGGGGCTTGACCATGCTCTTCTGACTCATGCACATGTGCATCGGTATGTTCCTATGTACAATGACATGTCTGGGTGTCCTGGTCATGTCCAAGTACATGGTAGTTCCTATGTACTCTGTTTGTGATAGTGTTCCTCATCATGCAAGTGCCTATGTACATCTGAAGTACACACCAAGCTTCCAGCATATGGTTACATGGTATGCATCTTGTTCACATGGTGTTTATATTTATAATTACCTAAATCCATAGCCACCATGGCTATGTAACTACATGGCATGTGTTCTTCAAATTATAATCCATCTAGTCAATTTTTTCAGAGAAACCCATTTTCTTCATGGGGTTTCTAGATTCATCCATTCTACTACAAATCTCACCATTTGGCCACTTAAAATCAAATGGGAACACCTCTAGCCATAAATTTCTAAGATCGATTGGTCATAAATCAGAATCTGGTCACTCACATGAGAATACATCATGCATCCACCACTGTTAAGTGTCCTGAATGTTGTAGCCACCACCCACAACCCATGATCCATCATGATATCTAACCAAACCACCAATACCTCCATCCTTAAAGGATTTACCACAAATATTAGTGTTCTATCATGCTCGAACCCACCCCATTAAATTCAAACAGTGAAATCATGGGTCAATGGTGAAGAACACAAAGAATAATGGGGAAAATGAAAATGAACAAAGTTGATGAGCATCGATGGCCGATGTGATCCTGATCAAAGATCATAAATGTGGTATCAAGAGTGATATATTGGAATAACCAATAGAAATTAGTTTAAATAATTTGATTTATAAAAATAGGCTCATGTAAGGGGAGTTAATCACAAATCGTGGTAAGGAAGATAAGAATCCATGATTCTCAAATCAAAAGGGAGAAAATCCATATATTACATACCCTACCTTGATTTAGGATTGACCATTTGTGAATAATGCATTATCCAATGACGTTGAAGATCAATTTCATTCACTTATTACCTCTCAATCCACTTAAATGTGATCATCATAATTATTTGATACTAATTCACCAATGAAGAAGGATCCCCCTCCTCTTGAATCCTCACAGGCTTATACAGCTAACCGTTTGGATTTTTCCCATGAGGGTATTTATTGAAGGAGGATTAGATTTGGTAATTTAATAAAAAAACAAATTATTTCTTTATTTCATTAAACGCACCAACCAAAGACTGCCTTACATGGAATGCTCGACCCCATCCAACCCTAAGTTTCACCAAGGATAACCCAGTGTTCCTGAATTAACCATGGCTTAAAATTTCCTATCTGAGGACTCTAATAAAAAGAAAAACCATTTAAACCAAAATGATGTGCATCTGTAAATTAAATTATGTAAATATTTTTTATATATTAATTATGTTTTTCCTATCCACCCAAACACCATACCGAATCCAAGGATAAATCCAGATATATACATATAAATATTCAAAGGATTAATCCACTAGAACTAGAGTCATTTCATTCTCCCCTAAATCAAGGGTCTTAGACCCAAAAGGGAATGATAAGAAAAAGGGGGGTACTAAGTCAGCATCAGACTCTCATGATCCCAGGATCTATCCTACACACCCTCATGGTGCTAAATAACATAAACTAAAGGGGTGGTATATCCATGTAGGGTCATCTCTTTTTGATCCTTGATTTCCACTAGGTACTCCATAAATGTTGATCTTTACTCGATATCCATCTCACTCAAGTCAAAAAGGTGTGTAGGGTCTTGTATGTATCTTCTCTGTTGTAACACATGGAATATTTCATGCACTTAGTCCAATTGTGGGGTCAATGATAGGTGGTATGAAACCCATTAAACCATCCATAGCATCTCAAACAACCCACTGAACCTTAGGGATAACTTTACTTCCTATAAAAACCTCCACAATCCCAATTATGGGGAGAATCCCAAGAAAACATGGTCACAATGATTGAACTCCATGGTCATGTGATGTAAATATAAATTATATTTATCTCTTCTATGGGTTTTCATCATATTCTTATAGAATACATGAACCTTATCTATCATCATTTACACTATCTATGTCCCCATAAGAGATGCCTCGCCAATCTCATTCCAGTATAAGGGTGGTCCATATGGTATCCTATAGAGGGCCTCAAAATGTGTCATGTAGATAGTAGAGTTACAATTTTTATTATCATAAATCATTACCAATTTAAATTGATCCTCCCATCTCTAGTCGAAATAAAATAAATAGGCCCTCAGTATATCATCAAACACCCAGATCCCCCACTCATTATTCCCATCCATCTGGTGGTGGAACACCATCCTCATCCTCAATAGGATCCCAAAGGAATCCTACAGGCTTCTCCACTACTTTTTTATTAACCAAGAATCATTTTTCGAGATTCTTATATAGGGAAGCCAATAAATATTTATGATCTCTCACATGTACAACTACTATATACTCTCAACTGGGCTTAGCTATCGTATGATGATGAAGTGTGAAGACTTTCTCAGTCAGAAAAATATCACCTAGATATCATCATGGCCTCTAGATATACATGGAAGATTCAATACAAAATCCATGGATATTCCATCCCATTTCCACTTCAGTATCTCAAGGGGATGTGTCAAAACTACCAAAACATGGCACTCATCCTTCACATGATGAAATGTGAGACACCGAGATGAAATCAGCTATTGTCCAACTCATGTCAACCCACCAAAACAGATGTTAGATTTTTTTGTAAATCATTTCCCATAACTCTATTTACAACCAAGAGGGAAGTCTAACCCTCCCTAAACACCTCCTCTCACAACATTTTTGGGATCACTTTTATTCCCTAAAAAAGGATGACATGCTCTCCTTCTTAAAAAATTTCATCTAGTGTATCTCCTTGGGATATCAAGTCACATAGAAACTCATAGTTAATGAATCCCAACTAACCACCTCACACATGATGAATAAGAAGAGGTATCACCACTGTATAATGAAGAATAACTACACCCTATCCTCTACCAACATTATCTACAAAAAATCTAACTTCTCAGATTAAACCTCCACCAAGTCAGATAATATCTTCTTAAAAAGGTAATATGCCATTGTATTTTCCTTCACAGGTGTTTATACTATCTTAGAGTCATAGTCCTATAGAAAATCCAAGTAATTTATCTATATTATGTTATGAACTCACTAAGTGAAGGTGTTCCTAAGACTATGTTGGTCCGAGTAAACAAAAAAGTGATCTCACATAAGATAGTGTCTCCAAATCATCAGAGATAACACTAAAAATTACTTTTCCAAGACAAAGTTAACATAGTTATACTCATGGGGTGTCAAATTCCATGACCCATTTATTATCACAACATTCCTATTCATAAACATGAAACTGATCCCAGCTCTAGAGGCATTGAAAAAAATAGCTACTCAATGACTTCCTCTAGTAGTTTCAACATATGATCCCTGGTCAACCTCAACCATAGCTTCTCAAAGGATCATTGACAATACTCATCATACTTAAATGGATAACATTTCCAGATAAATGTGGTAATTTTTTTTGAAATCCTACTGATAATTTCAATAAACTTCGTATAGTACCCCTCAAATCTAAAAAAACCCCACCCCTTTGATAGGATCTCGGGTATCTCCCAAGAAATAATTGTATTGATATTCAATGGGTCCACTTCTAAACCATGAAAAAAGATGAAATTACCAAAAAAATGAACCATTCATATCCATAATTTTCAATTCTAAAGATTTCTATAAATCTAGTACTCCTTGAGTAATTATAGGTCCATCCTCAAGTTCTCTACATGATACTCCTCTGACGTACTGTAAATGAGTATTTAATCAACGATTAAAACCAAAAAATAGTCCAAATATGAATGAAATATCATTTTGATAATATTCATAAATATAGTGGGTCATTAGTTACACTAAAAGGAATCACTATAAACTCATAGTGTCTGTAGCAACATTGGAGTATCATCATAGTGAACCTTGAACTGGTAGTAGCCATACCTAATATCAATCTTCAAGAACTAACATGTTCCTCTAAAGTGGTTGAAGATTTTATCTATCCTTTGAAATGGGTACATCTAATTTATTGTTACATGATTCAAGTGATGATGATTAATGTAAATCCTCATGTTCTCATCCACCTTTTTCATGAAAAAAACTAGACCTTTATAGGGGGGATATTTTGGGTCTAATGAAAACCTTCTCTAAAATGTCCTCCAAATGCACCCTCATATCTCAGATCATGGTAGGGGTCATCTGATATATTAAAGAAGATAATTGTATAGTATCAGGGTGCAAGTCAATATATAATTCCATCTCTTTTCCTGGAGGAAGTCTTGGAATGTCTTGAGGGAAGATGTCTATTTAGTCCTCCACTACCGAAGTAATCTAGATACATAAAATCCCACTATTATAAGTTATAAACTCACCAAATAATGGGTTTTGGTTTATATATTCCTACCCACAAGTCCTACCTTCATCTATGATATATCTCTTACTCGTAAAGGGGAATCTCATCCAATCTCTCTAAAGGCATCTAACTCGTTTTTTATGATATTTAATCTAGGGCCGAAACATAGGCAATCAATCCATACCCAATATGACATTGTAAGGTTTCATCAGGATGATCAATAGGTCTCATAAGAAACTCTATCCTCTGAGAACCATCTCACAATGTCGGAAGATATGTGATATCTAGGAATCACTCTCTATAGGAACCTTTAGTCATAGCTCCTAGGATAAAGTCAAAAAAATAGAATCATCATCTCTTATAAAATGGTTGAGGTGATGGGTGATTCATTGATTCTTGTTTCTACTAGTATTGGGGAAGGATTATATCGTATACAGACCATACCATGAATCATATCATGTCTAGAAAAGTTATATCCCTCAATAGCATGAAATTGTTAGTACCCCAACTGTCAATTCCCAGATCCAAGAAGGGTCCACGTGATGTGGTGTGAAAATTTTATTTTAGCATCTCCTTATATTATTATATACTCCACTAAAATATACACCTACTCCTCTGCCAGCCCTGCCTCCCTATGGCTCTCCCTGGCCATGCCTCAGAGTTCCCAGATCATAGTGCAACCTCTGCTTTAGTGGTCCATTCACTACTTATCTTCCCTCCTCATCATGTTAGACTAGGAATTAACATTCCATGTGACCTCACCCATAACACACCTAGAACTACCCATATCCTAGATAACCAAATCCTCTACGAAAACCCTACCCCATACATCCACATCCCGTAGTCCTTTGGTGGGGTTGTCTCATATGCCAAGACCCTAATAACTAACATCTACTAGATATTCCAGATGTCTCAGCACCATGATGACACCTACCAACTCCATACACTCATTTTCCATCTATGAATAATCTATATAAAACCATATCCCAGTCTACTACTCTAATATAAGTAGGTATGAAAAGGGATATTATGTTATCATGGATGTCTCTGTGAAGACTGTGCTCAAACTTCCTTCCCTAGAAGAATCTATCTTGTACCATGTTGAAGGAATAATGTTTAAGTTTAGTGAACATCACAACATAATCGAACAATATCCTACCATCATGCTTCAACTAAAGAATCTCTTGAATCCATATAGAGCGCAAGCATGAAGGGTAATGCTAATCAAGAAATCATTGTTTTAAATATTTTGAATGAACATGGCCAATGCACAAGTATCAATGTGCTTCACGATTTCATTATTGACATACTTTTCATCTTCATAGGAAATGAAACTTTTGGAAAATTCCATGAAAGGGTGAGTAGATACATACCTAGTAGGACATCTAGAAAACCAAAAAAGGGGGAATATAATGATTAAATTGAAGTCAACTCAACCCAATGTAATATGGAAATAAAAATGCATTATATATATATATATATTTGTGTGTGTGCGTGTTCTCATAATGAATCATAGAAAAAAAAAAGAAATGGTGTCTCCATCTCCACTGCCCGGTGTCTCGTGTTTCCATTCATGAAACAATGTGGAGGACTCGCACCTCGTTTCTACTCCATATCCCGAGGGACAAAATCTCTAATAGATGACCTATAACCTAGTATAATAGTGGGTTACACTCAATATGTAGAGGGACCATGACTGGGTGTGATAGGGGGTACCACTCAATAGGTAGACGAATAACTCCCTACTATTATATGGGGTACTTCTCCATAAAAAGGGGACCTATTCCCATGTGGGTCAGTGTGCGCCACTCAGTAGATTAATGACATGTTCCCTAGTGCGTTATGGGGGTTCCAATCAGTGATATAAAATATGGTGTACCCACAATTATTATCCACTAAAATAGATTAATATTAATCATTTATTATTTAATTTTCATGTGTTTCATTGTCCATAAACACTGGTTTTAGTTAATTTTATTATTTGAAACTCATTTCACGTCATTGTGTAATGAAAATGAAAATCAGTTAAATTTGGGGCCAATTAATCAACATATGATGGAATTCCTTATTTTGATATTTTGATTTTGATATTTTGGGATATTATTGATTACATTGAGTGTAAAATATTTTATTTTAGGATCAATGGATTAATCAAAAGGGAAGATGAACATTTTTTCCCATGGATATATAAATTTCTGATTAAAGAATAATGGGACTTATGCACGTCATATAAATGTGGACCCCACAATTAAATACCAATGAAGCTAAAATTTTAACTAGAGATAAAGATTATTAATGGGAACATTTCATTCAACTGTGTAAATAGATAATTCTATATTTTTCAAGGATATCCTAGGATCCCAATTCAAGGATTAAATTATGGTTCAGATTTCAAGCCCCATAAAGTCATCCCACCATTTTGAGAATAAAATTAAAATTTATGATCCGATTGGAATGAAATTAAGATAGATATTAGAGGAAACCATGAATAAAATATTTTTATTTTGTAACCATCAAAAAATTGGCCGAATTGAAATTCAAATTTTTTCGTCAACATGAATAAAGAGTCTTGATCCGATTTTTCTAGTCAACATTTTAAATTCCACTTTTCCTTTTTTCCCACCCATATTTTACTATCCAAAATAAATCTAATATAATTGATTTATAGGGTAATAACCCTAGTAACCTAAAATTACAATTTAAATTGGTGGTGGAGAAAAAATTGTGTGTGGTTGTTTTATTCATTCAATTATATTGTTATGCTTCATTTTTAATTGTATTTTGAATTTATCCCATGTAAGTTATTAAAATCACTATAGTTAATTAATAATAGTTCTTATTATTAAATTATGTTATCATTTTTCTTAACACATAGATACTGTTGAATCAAGGTGAGAATTTATTCTAATAAAAAATTGTGAAATTTCTCACACAACGGTGGAGTGTTTGTTGTTTCATTGTTTTCACTTCTTTCAATACCACTTCATTAAGTTGACTTCTATATTCTATTGAGAGCCTTGCATCAATGGAATACTAAAACTTTTTTGTTTTGATTCTAGGGAGTTTCAGGGTTCTAGATTGGATTTTATTTTATGTTCCTAAATTCATAAGTTAGTTCTATGGCTTGAACTTTCGTTTCTATAACTTATATTCATCTCCATCTTTTCCAACATTAACGAATACACATTTTTTGTTCTGATATGATACAATTATTAGAGTGATCATGAAAGTGTTCCTATATGTTCATTGGTGATTAGCCCTGGAAAATTTTAGTGATTAAATTAGTGAATTATGTTAGGTTCTAATCTCATTAATTGGATACTTCTTGAACTAATAAACTAAAAATTCATAGGAAAACAATTACATCGATTTTATCACTAACAACAACCTAGGACAGGACCACCATTATTAATTTTTTTAGTTCAATTCATTTTGTGTTTTTTATTTTTTCTTTAAATTAATTCATTATTTCAACAAATCAAATCAATCCAATGTTGGATACTCCATAGCAAAAACATGCATCATCTTTGAGTGTCTAAAGGTTACTTCCTCGATCCCTATGGATCCTCCCCTATATGTACTATAATGATTTCTTATACTTGTATGGTAAAATTTTGCATAGAAAAATTTTGGGGCCATTTTTTGGGACCTAATTAAGTTATCTTAGACACTGTAATCCTTTCCTCACCCCTATTTCTCTATTCTCACCCCCATTTCTCATATATTTAACAATTTATGTTTATGTGTCAAACGAATATAAAATCCTGATTTCAATCAACTCCAATGGATCATATTCAACATTTCCCCATCATAAACCCATGATGAATCAATTCAATATTGGGAAGCCCCTGATTCCGTGAATTTCTCCGAACATACCATGAATAATTACTCCACACCCGAAGAGATATACAATCATTTGGATGATGAATGTTTGAAGGATACATTTGCATCCCTCTCAATGGTGGTTAAAGATGTCAATATTATTGAATTACATGATGTTCAAACTCATACCCATTCTATCCCTCATATATTGATTGAAAAATTGTGTAATCAAATGGAGTGAATGAATTATGAGCTTTCATATTTGTGATTAAAACTATAAAGAATTTAAAAAAAATTAATAACTCATCCCTATAGGGACTATCCCTTCAATAATGTTGGGGGGAGTGTCTAGTTTCCCATAAAACTATTATAAATTTACTGAAGAACCATTCATTGGATCAGGGATAACTAAAGATGATAAATGAATCTATGAATAGTCTTTAAATCAAGGGGTGATTGATTTCATGTATTTTCAAGAGAAAGATTTGACACCATGGTTTGAGTGTTCTGAATATTGCTCCATTGGTGATTTTTCATAACTAGAGATAAGGAACTATTTGGGAAAATCATGAAATCTGATTCAGTCCCAACCAATGACTTTATGGGCCTTGAAATATGGCCCATAATTTAATCCTCTACTTGGGCTCCCAGGATCTCACTGAAAACCTCAGAATTCACTTCATCCATAGTTGGGTGAAATGTTCCCAATAATTTTCTCTATCACGAGTTAAAATTTTAGCTCCATTCAGCTTGAATTGTGGGATCTATGTTTATTTGATGGCCAGAAGTTTTATTTTTCTTTGGTCATAAATGTTTACATCCATAGACAAAAATATACATCCTCTATTTTAATTAATCCATTGATCCTAAAATCCAAAACATTATAATCAAATTGATCAATCATATCCCGGATAATGTATCCCTTCATAGGTGATAACCAAGACCTTTTAGTACTCATTCATTCTTGTCATAGGCAAGACTACAAAAACAACTAAATAAACCATTTGTGATACATCACTGAATTCTAAATTCCAAAAGAACGCGCTCCACGCTCCTGGAGATTTTCAAACTTTGCCGCCTATTGCTTCCACGGTGTCTCAATACACGGTGGGGCATCTGACTCCGGCGACATTCGATCTAGGGTCCGAGCCTTTGGATGGTGCCTCTTCTCCCCGTTGGGGGTCTCCTACCCCTTCAGCGGGGCTGAGGCATCTGGTGTTGTCTTTCAAGGAAGTGTTATGTGGGAGGGGTTCGGGCGCTTCAGATCTGTGCTTTCCGGAGATTGCCCCGTTCTCACACTCGGTGGTGAGGGATGGACCCCTTCTTTCGCTGACAGCTCCTGTGTCCACATTCAACGAGGCGATTGGGGGGATCAAGTGGACGCTCGTGGCACGCTTCAGATCTGTGAAGCCTTCTCTACCAGTCTTGAAGCATTTTGTGGATTTCTGGGGGTTACAAAATGGGGTTCGCATTTTGGTGTTACACAGACTCTCGTTCTATCTGGTTCTTAATTCGGAGGCATGCTTCGTCCAGTCTTGGTGTAATGCTCCCTGGGTACTAGGATGTTGGTGCTTCAATCTCTCCAGATGATCATCGGAGGTTCACCGGGGGAAGAAGAGCTCTCAGGCTGCAGTATGGGTAAGCCTTTTGGGTCCCCCGCTTCCGTTTCAGAACAGTACCTTCCTCAATGCCATCGGCGATTCTCTGAGAGGGTTTCTTTGCGTGGATGTGCACACCCACCGCGGTGAGGAGACGATGGTGTCTTGGATTTGAATAGAGTTGGACCTTTCCTTACCAATTTCGTTGAATATTTCCCGGAAGGTGCAGGAATCAGTTATCTGGAGCCAGGACATTGTCTTTCTAGTGATCGCCAGGTACTGTTTGTCTTGCCTTATGCAGGGGCATTCTGTTAAGAATTTCAGGAAACTTAGCCAAGGTGGTTGTCCTTTAGAAGACAGAAATTCCAACTGAAGGGGGTTGATGAAGTACACATCCGCAGGGTCCGGTTCGGTCCTGGCTCATCCAGCTCCCCAAGCTGCTTCTGTGCCCTGCAAGGATCCCGCTGCATCCCCAGCGAGCCCTGCGTTCCACACTAGCAAGGCTCTGGTTTCCATCCATCCGGGTTTCAGTCAAATGGTCCACCTGGGTTCTTCTACAAGAGCTTTCCTCCCCTCCCAGATGTTATTAACTAGTGACCTATTGGATTCTGTCCTGAAGGTTCCTCTGAGTGTGTTGGAGTCTGGGTCTCGGGTCTTTCTCCATGTGCTTGTTTCCTGGTATCTTGTTGAGATGTTGCCTAAGGTGGTTGCAGTCCAGGATGTCAGCCCCTTTCTATGGTTCTTTCAGCATATTTCAGGAAGAGGTCCAACAGTGATCGTATGGTGGTCTCAGTTTCCAATGGTGATCAATCTCCTCCAGCACTTGGCATGCTGAGCAGTAGGGCAACTGATGTCGAATAGGATCTATCAAGTGATCATCATTCTACGAAGCCCGATACAATGGCTCGGTTGCCCCTACTGGTGGTGAGTGGGAAAGCTCTAAATCGTCCATCGAGGCTTACTTCTTCTCCCTCAGCTCTTTCAGATGCTGGATTGGGTGTGTGTATGAGGTCGTCCATGAGAAAGAGGCAGGTTAGGGAGTGTTCTACTTCCACCGTGACAGAGTCTATGTTTCTTGGGGCCAAAATCGGGCAAGTGTTGTTTCCATGATTCCTATCTTTATCTAGAACTCCTGAGGTGTTGGGGAAAGAGTAAAAAATGATTTGATATCCTCGGAATTGAAGAAGCACAAGATCAAGGTTGTTGTGATCCTTGAGCACAAATAGAATTCTCCTAAAATTAATGAGTTTACCCACAGGGTAAAGTTGCATGCATCTATGCATGCAGACCTAGTTAACAGGTTCATCTGGATTTTCTGGAATAGAGATTCTATGGTGGAGTTTCTCCAAGCAGGGGACCAACATTTAACAACGAGACTGTCATGTGGAGGGGGAACTATACTTGTGTCATTTATTTATGGCAGTTGTGATTCCCAGAGAAGAGAGTTGTTATGGAGTGAATTGAATGAGTTCAACCCAGGGGATCAGCCATGGGTGCTGGGAGGTGATTTAAATATAATAATGGATCCTGAGGAGAATAAAGAGAGCGGTGAATTCCCAAAGAGGGCTACCAGGTTTTCACTCAGTTTTTTGCTGGTAAGGGGCTAATGGACTTGGGTACTTAGGTGACCCTTACACATGGTGTAACAGTAGAAGTGGTGGAAACTGTTGTTGGAGTAGGCTTGACTGTTGTATAGCCAATGTATAAGCTATTTCTATGTTCTAAAATACAAAGGTGGAGCGCTTGAATCAAAGAATCTTTGATCACTCTCTGATTTTTCTCACTCTGAGCAGGAGGGAGTCCTCGTAGGAAAGCTTCAAGTCCATGAGGTAGTGGTCGGGCTTTCCAGGGTTTCATCAATTGGTAAGGAAGAGCTGGGAAGAACCAATTCAGGGTCCCTCATGGGTGGCCTTGCATTCCAAGTTGAGATGGCTTAAGTAGGTCCTACAATTGAGGCTAGGAGCATTCCCCCCTTGGATCAGGATCTAGATGTGTTTAAACGAGATATTGAGCGGATTGAGGATAACAATGAGAAGGCCTGGGATGATGATGCCTTTGATGAGCTCTCTGAGCAGAAGAATGCCTTTGCAGTTATGATCCTCTCTCAGGAATGTAGGGAAAGGGAATTCTCGAGCATTAAATAGCTGAAGAAGGGCGATAAGAACATAGATTTTTCCATGCATGCATAAGGGAGAGGCGGAGGGTTGTTAAACTAAACCTGAAACTCGATGATGGCTCCTTCACTGATGATAGGGAAGTGGTGGGCGGTTTGACATTTTCTTACTTTAAGGATATTCTTGCTGGTCTGAATCCAAATATGCTTCAGGGCTATCCTTCAGGGGTGATGAGTTATGGGAGGGGATCTCAAACCTTGCTTCTTCTCGGGATAATGATATGTTGGAAGTTATCTCGGATGAGGTGTAGATCCATGCGGCTATGGTGAACCTCAATCATAAGTGTGCAGCAGGTCCAGATGGCATCTGCCACAACTTTGGTACTCCTACCAAAGATCAAAGACCCCTCCTCCCTCTATCACCGGCCGGTGAGTATATGTAACTTTCCTTAAGAAATATTGGCAATCATCATCAACAGGCACCTGTCTAGAAGTCTCCCTCGATGGATCTCCCTAGAACAACATGAGTTCGTGAAAGAGTGCATGATTCATGGAGCTATAGCGTTGGATCAGGAGATACTGAGAGACATTAGTATAAAGGCTTGTGGATCCAATATGGTAATCAAGTTGGATATGAATAATGCGTACGACCAGCTTGAGGGGGGTTTTATTAACAGGGTTCTGAAGAAGATGAGATTTTCCAGCTGGGCTTGTGATATTATTTTCAGGTGTTTCAGTTCAGCATGGATGGTTGTTTAATTTATAAAGAATACTCAAGGATTCTTCAAGTCGGTTTGTGGGCTTCGACAAGGTGATCCATTATCCCTGAGTATTTTTATTCTTATGCATGACACCTTCAGTAGGTTGATCAAGAGAGGAATATCTAATAGGAACATTCTTCCCTATCAGAGAAAGTTGAGTCTACTAACCATATCTCAATTGATGTTTGCAGATGATATAATAATTTTCATCAATATGGGGAGGAAATCTATACAGGGAATTAATAAGATAGTTGAGATATACTGCCACTGGAGTGGCCAAATTATGAATAAGGAGAAGAGTGAATTCAATGTGTACAAAGCAAGCAATGCGAGTAGGGTGACTACTCTGGGTACAAGGTTGGGTATGAGGTGCGGTAAGTTTCCCATACAGTATCTTGATACCCCTGTGTCTCTAGGAAGAATTCGTATTAGTGATTTTGACCGTGTGGTGAGCAGAATTTCAGGGCATATACTGAATTAGAAAAACCACTATTTATCCTTTGGAGGCTGCATTTTTCTTGTGAATAGCGTCCTTTCGGCAATACTGGTGCATGCGCTATCGTCCACCAACGTGCCAAAAGGGGTTATAAAGTTCATTTATAAGCTCCTCACTCATTTCATATGGGATGTGTCATTAGAGGGGAAAAGACAATGGGTCTCCTGGGGGAATATGGCCTGGCCTATCATAGGAGGAGGGGTTAATGTTAAAAGCTTAGAAACCACTATCCATTACATGCATGCGACATTAGCTTGGGAGGTAATGGAAGAACATAAATTTTGGTGGATTATTATATCTCGCAGGTACATATCAAATACTGAATTCTCATCAGCAAGTGGATCTCCCCTCTGGTCTTCAGTCTGCAGCATGATTCCATTTATTCTCCACTATTCGGAATGGATTTTTGGGGAGGGAATCATTTTTTTTGCATCATAATTGGTTGTGAAGGATCCTTGGGTACCCAGGATGTCCAGCCCAAACGATCAACTTCAATGTGGCGGTACAGTACCCTTCGTTCTTCAGAGGATTTATGGACGCACCTCAGTGTGAGGTTTTCAACGTTGTCTTCATCAACTCGGAGCGAGATCAGTGTGTCTTCACTCTATCGACCTTGGGGAAGTTTAATTTGATGGAATTTTGTAGGATTGGCGTGACTCAGGGACTGCAGGAAGGGTGGAACGACATGGGTTGGTGTAATAGGATACCTACAAAGTATAACTTCCTCACCTGGAGTATCCATAACTGAGCGCTGCCCTCCGATGACAATATCAAACGTCTTGGCATCAGCATGGCATCATGCTTCCATTGTTGTACGAACAAGTATGAAGAAACTATGAACCATATTTTCTTTGAAGGGGACCAGGCTCGCTAGGTATGGGGATTCTTTGGAGAGTTCACAGGGAACTCCTCCAAGGCTATAATCTTTGATTCCTTCATCGAGCGCTGGTTTCACGGAGTTAACGGTGCAGGGAAGGAAAAATGGTGAGATCAATGATCTTTAATTCCGGTTGTTGGTGCTTATGGCAAGCTCAAAATCGGGTCTGGTTCGAGGGGATCAAATCAACAAGAAGAGCTGTTATAACTAGAGTAAGATACATCTTGGATGATATGTTTTTACTTGATGGAAGCTGGAAAGAGGCCCCCTCCCTACGGACGATGTACACACTTCAAGTTGTGGACTAGCAGACAGGACCCAGGCCACAGGGGAAATGGGTACGGTGGAGTCCTCTGGATGTTGGATTGAAATTAAATACAGAAGATTCTTGTATCCAGGGTGGGATGTGAGGTGGTGGGGTGGTCTGGGATTCAAGAGGTAGTGTGATACTAGCTTTTACGGTGCATTATGGGAGTGAAAATTCTATGCAGGCGGAGGCTAAAGCTATTCTTACAGGCATCACCATTTGCAGGAAGAGAGAGATTTATATCTTGCAAGTGGAGACTGGCTCCATGATAATTCATGATTCCCTTCACGACAAAGGTAACATACCATGGTCCATAACCTATACCATCAGGACATGCAAAGTCCTCCTTAACAGAAGCACTAGTGTAACCCACACTTGGAGAGAGGGGAACAAGGTGGCAGATCACATGGCCTCTCTAGCGTCCCCTGGTGTTTTGGTCATGTTTCTGCCTAATGTTTCTCACTTTAAGCCTGTGGGGGTGAATCTGATTTAGGTTGATGCCATCAGCCTCCATTATTTCCAGCCTCCTTAGACTTTTCCCCTTGGTATTCTTCTTTTTGAATAAAATAGTAATGTTTATAATGATATTACATGGATTTTTCCACTCACTGTAGAACAAAATATTGTAAATTACACAAATTCTAATCTAAGAATCAATATCGATATAATAAAAGTGGAGAAGAATATAGTAATCAAAATTTTGAATGTTGGTACTGTATAAGTTGGGAGTTCCAATTCAAGATAAAGACTTTAAACTAAGCTCTTTCTAGGAGGAAACCCGGATTCTCCATTGTATTTATTTTGTTTTATTTAGTGTGTTTTTGTTTTTTTGTTAAGGGAACCTTCCTCAGGATTTCTAATTTCATATAATGATTCCTATGAGTGTGATATTTTATAGCTAAATCAGTTCAGTGTTTTCAAACAAAACACATTTCTCCCGTAGTTCAAAAACTAACCTTTAATTACTCCCAAGGATTCCACATGTAACCTAATTCCAATGTGACCAATTTCTTATTTATACATTATAAACATCAAACCAGGTGGTTTTGTTCCATGATTTTATTTCAAATCACATGTCCCCCTTTTCTTTACAATTCTAATCTCTCTCCTCTCTTCTCTTTCAACATTAAGGGTTGTCTCATTCTATGTCTACAGAGTGACAATTCGTGATTTTATGAAGAAAAATTAATTTAAATGGGAACTAAATTTCTTTAATTTTTTTTATGATAATACACTTTTCAATATTTGAAACAGAATAACATATTTTTTTCATTACTTGATTTTGATTTTAATGAAAATTTATTTTCATGAGAATAATTTTTGAATGTGCAGTTGTGTGATGTGATTTTCACTGCTAAAATGTTCATCCTTTTAATCAATATTCCTCAATTCAAATCCATTGGATTTTCGATGTAATTTTTGAGTTCTTGGGTAATCTTAATTATAGCATAGTTTTTGGGGACACTTTTAGTTTAATTTGACTATCTAATAAAAAATGTAAAAAAGGTCATATAGGGAAATGTTTTTCCAAATGTGTGGTGTTTGGAACTTTGGGATCATTACTCTATAGTTTTCTTACACAATGTTAGGCTTTAAATCTCTATTTTATAGCATGGAATTGAAAAAATGTGTGGCGTTCAATACTTGGGAATCATGAATCCATAGTATACTTTCCAAGATTTGGTCTTTTAATCTCTATTGTGGTTAAAGAAAACAAAAACAAAGTGATAAAAAAAGAAAAGAAAAAAAATTGGGTACTCATCTTAAGATTTATAGTGATTTCCACCTAGAACATCCATTTCTTTCACCAGAATAAGAAAATGGGCCCTATATCTATTGGGATGCACAACACATTATCATGCTTAATTGATATTTGATGAAATTTTACATTGAATTTGAATAGAGGAATAGGTTTGGAGTTATGATATGCTTATGAAACTATCTTATATAAAATTATTTTGATAGGTTTCAGGATTTTTTGGAATTATGTATTTTATGAGAATTTTATGTTAAATTGTTTTTGAAAAAGTGATTTCAATTTATTTTTGTGATACTTTTTTTCAGGACTAGAATATCTCAATTTTGGGGTGTGATTAGCCATTGAAATAGGGTAAAATTAACTATTTATATTTAAATTTTCAGGTGTTTCAATATCTATAAACATCAGTTTTAGTGTATTTTATTACATGAACCTCGTTCCACAATGTTGTGTGATTCTTGTTTAATGTAGTTCAATTTGTTCCCAATTAATCATCAGCTGGTGGAATTCATTATTTTAATTATTTTAATTTGATATTTTGGGGTATTATTGATAAATTTGATCAATGGGTTAATTATAAGGGAATATGTGCATTTTTTCCATAGATACAAATTTTTTTGATCAAAGCATATTGGACCTTATTCCCAACAAATAAATCAAGTGACAAATATTCCTACCCAATTAATTTTAAATTTTAACTTGATATAGAGAAATTTATTAGTAATACTTCACTGAAATTTTAGATAGAGCTAATTGTGATGTTTTAATAGATATCATGGAGGCCCAATTTGGTGATTAAATTATGAGCCAGATTTCAGGGCCTATAAAGTCAACCCACTATTTCGAGTATAAAATATGAATGCCTGATCCAATCAGAATTAACATTTTAAAGGTATTAGAAGAAACCTAGAATAAAATGTATTTCTTATATGACAATCCCAAAATAAACCTAATTCAAATTCAAATTTTCGTATCAACATGGGGAAAGAATCTTGAATTGGTTTTTTTGTCAACATGGAAATGCCCACTTTACCTTTTTTACCACCTAGATTTTACTATCTTAATTATATTGGATGCAATTGATTGATGGGGTCACAAACCTGGGATCCTAAAATTACTATTTGAGGTGTTTTTTTAAGAAATTGGGTTTTATGTTTTATTATATCAATTGTATTATTATGATTTCATTTTTAATCATATTTTCAATTTCTCACATATAATTTTTTCAAATTAGTTTAGTTTATTAATTATTATTCTTATTATTTAATTCTTCTATACATTTTGTTAACAAACTGATACCATTGAATCATGGTTTGAATTTATCCACATCATCAATTTTGAAATTCCTCACATAGCAGTGGAGTGTCCATTATTTCATTGTTTTCACTTCTTTAATCCCACTTCATTATCTCATCTTCCATCTTCCATTGATAGTATTGTATCCAAGGAAGGATACCACATTTTTGGTTTGATTCTATTGATTTTTCTATGGCTAGGTTAGATGTTATTTGATGTTCTTAAAGTATTAAAATTTTTTAGGGTTTGAAAGTTCATTTCTTTGACGTATTTCCTTCTTCATCTTCACCAACATTAAAGACTACAAATTTTGAGTGCTAGTATGATCCAATTCATTGGAGTGATCATGAAATTGTTTCTTTATTTGAATTGGTTATTAGCCTAGGAATTGTGTATGGATTAAATTTGATAATGATGTTAGCTAGGGACTTAACTCATTGATAGGATACTATTGAACTAGTAAACAGAATATTCATAGGAAATCAATTTCATCAATTATAGCCTTATCAACAACCTAGGCCATCCCATCATCATTAATGTTTTTTGTTCAAGTCATTCTGTGTTTTTTATTTGTTTATAAAATTAAATAATTTGTTCATTAAATCAAACTAGCACAAATTTGGCCACTTCATAGCCAAAAAATTTAACATCTATTAGATTCTAAAGTTTACTTCTAGGATTCTGGTGGATTCAACCCCTATGTGTTCAAAAATGACTGCTTATAGCTATAGGTTAAATTTGGGTGTAACCACACACCATAGTGTGATTGGGGAAAACCAAACCAATAATCCCTCTGATAATCACTCCTCATGACTTCCATCATCAAGAATCACTTGAAAATGAGGCATGCCCAAAACACCTTGAATAATATCTCTAAATCCACTATGAAGCCAACCATTACATTTTATACTGAATAAAAACTTATTATAATCTACTCACAAGCCAAAATACATGTTCTAAAGATATAGATAATTAAGCTAGAAGTGGCAGGAAAAAATACATAGTGTGTATGATGGGTCACATGATGTGTGATGTTACCTTTGTGGCTTGTTGTTTTCTCCCCTAAATAGGGATTGGAAAGCCGTGTCGCACTGTATGGAATGTATCGACGATACGTAGTATGTCACTTCAACTCAGGGCCTTACCATGCTCTTTCATATCATGACCTTGTACATCGCCTCATGTCTATGTACTCTGGTCAGGCCCATGTGCCTAGAAATGTCAATTCTCATGTACTCCTAGTGTATATGCCAATCCACTAGAAAAAGGTTCCATAGCATGTGGTGGGTCTACATGGAATTTGATATTTATCCTTAACTAAAACCATTGCGTCCATGGTTGGGGGACTACACCGAATCTATTATTCAGAGTACATGTCGTGTAGTCATGTTTTTCAAAAAAAAAAATTCTTTATACAATTTCCAAATCATCCCTCTTTACCAAAATTACCACCGTCTTACCACCTAAAATCAAAGGTGAATGCCTCCACCTATCTATTCTCAGCCTTCATTACTCAAAAATTAGAATCTAACAACTCGTACAAGAATCCTATATGTGTTTCCATACTTCAGGGTCATGAATCCTATATTCACTTCCCAAAACCACCGATCCATCACGATCTATCCCCAAACCACCAATCCTTATATCATTCATACCTCTACCACAAATTGTGGGTCTAATCATGCTCAAACCTAACCCATAAAAGTTGAATTGGTACCCTGTGGACCAACATAAAATAACATGAAGAATAATGGGAGAAAAGAACATGAAGTAAGGTTATTGGTAAAATTGTTTAATGTGATCCTGTCCAATTATCATAAAGTTCAATATCAAGGGTAATATCATGGAATAATAAATACAAATCGATGTATTCAATCTAATTTATAAAAATAGGCTCATATGAAGATAAATAATCATTATTCAAGAGAATGAAGATAAAAATACATGTTTATCAAATAAAAAGGGTGGAAATACATAAAAAATCGATACCAATATTTATGACTGACTATTGGTCAATAATACATTCACCAGTGATGAAGAATATATTCTACATTCATTGTCTTCCTCTTGATCCACCTTAATCAGATCCTCATTGTTACTAAATCCTGATCCATCAACAATGAAAAAAAATCGTCCTCTAAAATCCATTCATGTATATACATATAACCCTTGTGATTTTTCATATGAGGTTATTTATAGAGGGAGGACTAGGTCAGTCCATTCAAAAAAATATTAAATTATTTCTTTCATTGAATGCACCAAAAAGGACTCCCTTTAATGAAACATCTAATGATGACCAACCATAGGTCACACATTAAGTAAATCCATTATTCTAGAATCCGAAATTTTCTCAGATTCCCCATATTATTTCTCTAATAATGGTAAAACCATTTAATTTAAAAAGGTGTGCTTGTGTGTACAATAAAATATGTTAATATTTTTAATATATTACTTCTGGGGTCCTAAGAAACCCGAACACTACACCAGCTAAAAGGATAAATCTATATATATATATATATTCAAAGAAGTAATCTATTAAAACAAAATTTGTTATATAAAACTACCAAATTGGTTTTTTCAACCATTACACATACCTTTACAAAAGTAGGGAAACATCCTTATGTACTTGTTACTAGACTTCATAACACATCCATGGAAAACAATTCCATATGGGTCATTGTTGATAAAATAAAAAAGTATTCAAATTTTATCTATATATGAAAGAGTGCTATCGTGGGCGCCCTCAAATGATTAGTGTGATTTTGGGGTACTTAGGTGCAGCAGAGTGGCTGACCAAGGTCGTCTTTCAAAGGAGAAAGTGAATTAAAAAAACTTTTCAGAGGTATTATAAAAATAAAAGAGAATAAAATTGAAACACTACTTAAAATGATGGGGTTGTTTATAGTTTATAAATCTAGAAGAAGTTTGCTGGAAGAAGATTGCATTTTTTTTGTTTTTAGTTTTAAAATGAAGTTTGATTAAAAAGACACAACAAGAAGATATTTTTTTAGAAAATATTTTAAAAGGCATAATCGATCTAACTCTACCTCTTCACTCTATTATTAATAATTATCATTTAAATTAACATTCACTTAATTATGATCCCTTAATTTTTTAAATCCTTAACCCTACGAGAATTAACTTTATCATGAAGATGAAGTGAATTTAACCCTAGGCTAACTTCGGAACATGCAATCGCAACACCCTGCTTTGATTGATGTTCTAAGATTAGATTATGGTTAGTAGTAAATTAAGGCACATAACCACTCTATAAATGATGATTAATTGAGTTTAGGAATTGTATTTGAACTCTACAAATTGATCCTGTGTGGTCTTGTATTACCGATTAAGATCGCGCTCTCACAATTCACACAAATCCCGACCTCGCGCGTTTTGTGTTAATTGTTCAAGTGCTCACTTAGTTTCTTCTAATTTGAAAACTCAATTAATGGATCATGTTTAGTGAATTAAAGTAGATCATTGATTCAAAATAAATGAATGAAGAAGGTGAGAGGTAGATCGATTACTAAAAAGAACTACTCTTCTATGGGTGGTGTATTCATCGTAGAAGCGAATTGCATTTGCAACGATTTAGAATGGGTATAACCCAATCAAGCTTCTAATCTTGAGTTCCAGCCCAAAGAGGAATATTAATGAAGAATAAAAATGAACAAAACAGAGGAAAACAGAAGAAATTAAAGGGGAACTAATAAGTTTATTGAAAGATCAAAAACATTACAACAAAGAGGAGGAAGAGAAGATCAATTTGGAGGAGATCCTAGCTTGAAAGCTTCCCTCCTCCAATGGTGAATTGAAATGGCAAGGAACCACTTCAACTCTGCTCCCAATCATATAAGGCACGTCGCAACCCCTCCAAATGAGAAAAACACTAATTTATAGAGTGGAGGGGAGGCTAGGTTTAAAGAGGTTTCAAGTGTGAATGGGAAATCTCGGACAAATATTTTAATACAACTTGAACCGCCCATTTGACCTCCAAAACGCGGGAACAAGCTCTCCTTCCAGAAGGATGATTTGTGAGAAAATGAATCCCCGAGATTCTCTCAAAATATGGGCATAATCCAAGCATGGATTAAGAATTTATTTCCCAAATATAGAACCTATGTCCATTCTGGCGAGTCCAGCCCAACTTTGACTTCATGGCCCATTTTCAATAACCAAATGCACCCTTTAGCTGTATTGTCCTGAATAAAAGTTGTAGAAAATTAAGTTAGGAACACTGTTACAATATTTAAAATTCAAATAATAAATATAAAAATATTTATCTTCGAAATACTACAGTTCATTATAAAGGGTAAAACTGGAATTTTCACCAAATTTTCAAATGAATGATCAAATCCAAAATATTTTATAAATAAACATATTTAACACAATGTGAGGAAATTATATCATTTATTATCAATAAAATATTCAAAAAAATAGTGTTTTATCAACTCCCCCACACTTACCCTTTTGCACTCCTGGGCAAAACCTCATGTCAAGTAAACATCAATATCAAATCAAAACCAATTTTAAAACACATATCCTTGAGATCAATAAATTTCACACCAAGAATCAAAAGATATCATGACTTATAAAAAAACCTTATTTCAAGTTCTCCATTTATATCATTCAATATATTTCCACTTCATATATCCTCCCATTCACAAAACACTTAACTCGCTTGAATTTTCTCTCATCACTCAAATATCAATTTTTTTTGCAATGTCTTTCTCATCCAAACTCATACAAGGGCCACCATAGGCTTGATAAATTCCTACATCACCACCCAATGTGAGTCAAGTACATATGTTTATCATGAGGAATTTTCAGGGTTGTTCTGTGGCTTTCCGTTGGTAGGATTAAGATGTGAAAAACTCTGAGGCTGAATGAGGAGGGCTTGACTCTTTTTGAAGAAAAATTGCATTAATCTAATTTTCACTTAAATATGGTCTTCTCCTCAATCCCCATAGTATCAATTAAGCTCCATCATCATGAAAAGTCATGAAAAGTTTACACCATTCATCATTTCAGCATAAAAAATGTCAATCTTCTCAAACATGATTTTCTTGAAAGCTCCAGATGGGCACAAATTTCCACCTCAATTAGATGATCCAGAAAAGGCACAACTTCACTTGTCATGAAAGCCCCAGAAAAGGCACAACTTTCAATATAATGACTTTCTTCAGCAGCAAACACATCTCTTCAAAATTTAATTTTCCACCCAAAGTATCACAGAATGTGGTAGTACAACACAAGATAACTTCCCCCACACTTAAGTTTAACTAGATTATGCAATTTCACTTCAAGAGTTGGTTGGATAGGGAAAATTGGCTTGTAATGTGGATAAACTAACAGGCTGTGCATGGATTCTAAGGGCTACAAGGATTAAATGTTCAAGGTAGGCCATTATAAAAAAAGGATTCTTTGAAATAAGGGCTTTAATACCAAACAAATGCCTCAATCATTTAAACATAAGCACCTCAAAGTCTTAAGTTTTGACAGGAATAGATCAAATTCTGGTTAAATCAAGCATGGTTTGGTTCTCTCAAGAAGTGAGGTGAAGGTAAAGAATATGAAAATAATGGTTCAGAAGCCTCACAAGAAAGTTATTTCAAATATAAAGATATTGAGATGTGTCATGAGATTCAAAATTCAGTGTACTTTTCATGAAATTACTAAATATTTGAACATGAAACAAAGTCATTTCAACATTCATTTAAGCTTAGTTTCAAGGGATAAATTGTTTCACTCATTGATATGCATTTCAAAATTGTGATGAGAATCATTTCAGCTCAAAAATTTCAAAAGCACAAATAAAAATGAAAAATAAACACACAAAATCTGAAAAACACACAATTTTTTTTGTTTTTTTAAACAGGAAAGTAATTGAAATTACGAAACTAAAAGGTTCCCTCCCCCACACATAAAATATTTCATTGTCCTCAATGTGAACCCATTAAATGATATATGCACATGAAATGCAGAATTTTTAAAGAGGACAAATAATATAAAAGTGAAAGGGTTAGGAATAGCCTGATGTGCTCAAGTGATGATGGGGTCATGAAGTGTGATAAAATCCACTACATCAGTAGGAAGTCCCTCAATGTATCTCTTCAAACGTTTCCCATTGACTGTAAAGCTCCTTCTTGTGTCCTCTTGTGTGATCTCCACTGCACCATAAGGAAAAACATTAGATACAATATAAGGACCTAACCATCTGGAACACAACTTACCAGGCATTAGCTTTAGTCATGAACTATAGAGAAGGACCTTCTCTCCAACATGAAACTCCCTTTGTTGGATCATTCTATCATGAGATGCTTTTGATCTTTCCTTATAAAGCCTTGAGTTCTCATATGAAGACAATCTAATCTCCTCAAGCTCTTGAATTTTCAGCTTCCTTTGGATTCCATCTTGGGCCAAATCTATGTTGCATTTCTTTATAGCCCAATAAGCCCGATGCTCAACTTCCACGGGGAGATGACACGCTTTCCCAAAAAAAATCCGAAATGGGGACGTACCAATGAGTGTCTTGTATGCTGTCCTATAAGCCCACAATGCATCATCCAAGCGCTTGCTCCAATCCTTCCTATTTGGCTGCATGGTTTTCTCCAAGATTTGTTTTAACTCACGATTTGAAACCTCGGCCTGACCATTTGTTTAGGGGTGGTATGGTGTTGATGTTTTGTTTGTCACCCCATACTTTTGAAGGAGGCACTACGGAAAAAATCGATTATTGCGACGAGTTATTTGCGACGGGAATATTTGCCCGTCGCAAATGGTCAGTTATTTGCGATAGGAATACAGGACCCGTCGCAATAGATATGACGCGGTTTTCACAACAAAACACGGGAAGCCTATTTGCGATGGTGGCCTTCATCCCGTCGCAAGTACCCGATGGTGGTAAAAAATATTTGCGACAGGTAATTGTACCATCGCAAAAAAATATTCAGCAGGTGTTATTTACGACGGGTCCGGTCGCCAATACCGACGGTGGTAAATAGGATTTTGCGACGGGGATATCCGCCCATCGCTAATGGTATGTCGGCCTGCAGTTATTTGCGACGGGCCCGTCACAACAACCCTTTTAACCGCCGCCCGTATTAAATGCAGGTGAAGGTATTTGCGACGAGGCCCGTCGCCAAAACCGGCGGCGGTAAATAGAAATTTACGACGGGGATATCCGCCCGTCGCTAATGGTATGTCAGCAGGTAGCTTTTTGTGATGAGCCCATCGCAAAAACCCTTTTAACCGCCGCCCATAATTAATGAGGGTGAAGGTATTTGCGACGGTATACCATCACAAATATTCTAACCTATATATAACCCCCATCCATTTTTTTTCAAATCATTCAGATCTCTCTTCCTCTTTCTTCCTCTCTCTCTCTTTAACTTCCTGTTCTAAGTAGTAATTTTTTTTATTTTAATTTTTCCTTACGAGAAGAGAAAAGAAGGAGTTAGGCGGCGCAAACTGATTCAAAATATCAAAGGTATTTATAGTTTTTTTAATTGTTAAATTATTTTGAATTGTTAATTTTATTTTTAATTGATAATTTTAATTTTTTTAATAGAATGTTTAGTAGCTATATAGTATAATTAGATTAAGTGGTTGTACCAAATAATCCTTGTCTGGATACGAACAAGTAGAGGCGGCTCTGGCACAGATGTACCTAGGAGTGAAAACCCTGACAAGGTGTTTCGAGCTTGACTCGGGGTAACCTGGTACAAGACAACAGACCTTGCTGCACTCTGGGTTCGACACTCCCGGAGGATGTTTTGGTAATAATTAGAAATAAATATATTTAATTAGAAATAATTAGAAATAGATATATTTAATTAGGAATAATTATATAATTATTAAATAATTAAGAAATAATTAGATTTAATTAAAATAATCATCAAATAATTAGGAAATAATTAGATTTAATTGATTAGAAATAATGAGAATAATTAAAATAATTAGGAAACAATTAAAAATAATTAGGAAACAATTAAGAATAATTAGGAAACAATTAAAAATAATTTATAAACAATTAAAAATAATTAGGAAACAATTAAAAATAATTAGGAAACAATAAAAAATAATTAGGAAACAATTAAAAACAACTAGGAAATAATTAAAAACAATTACAAAACAATTAAAAAAAATTATGAATCAATTAAAAACAATTAGGAAACAATTAAAAACAATTAAGAAACAATTAAAAACAATTAAAAACAATTAGGAAACAATTAAAAACAATTTGGAAACAATTAAAAACAATTAGGAAACAATTAAAAACAATTAGGAAACAATTAAAAAAAATTAGGAAACAATTAAAAACAATTAGGAAACAATAAAAACAATTAGGAAAGGATTAAAAACAATTAAGAAATAATTAAAAACAATTCGGAAAAAATTTAATAAATAATTAGGAAACAATTAAAAACAATTAGGAATAATTAGATAGGAAACAATTAAAAATAATTAGGAAACAATTAAAAATAATTAGGAAACAATTAAAAATAATTAGGAAACAATTAAAAGTAATTAGGAAACAATTAAAAATAATTATGAAACAATTAAAAATAATTCGAAAACAATTAAAAATAATTAGGAAACAATTAAAATAATTAATAAATAATAAAAAATAATTAGGAAACAATTAAAAATAATTAGGAAACAATTAAAAATAATTAGGAAACTATTAAAAATAATTAGGAAACAATTAAAAATAATTAGGAAACAATTAAAAATAATTAGGAAACAATTAAAAATAAAATAATTAGGAAAATTAGCAAGCGTGATTGACCGCTCATCTACCTCAATTTTCTTCTCATTTATGTGTTGAGGCTTGATAGGAAACTTCTGCCTCCACATGTAATATTTGCTTTTAATGTTAAAATTATCAACCTCCTTGCTAGCATAGAGGTGATGAGGTTTATAATTTTGACAGTAAAAGCAAATATTACATGTGGAGGTAGAAGTTTCTTATCAACCTCAACACAAAAATGAAAAGAAAATTGAGGTAGATGAGCAGTCAATCATGTTTGTTTTTCTATTCAATGATTGATTAACCACCCGACCTATATGCATATCTTCGCATTACTAA
This sequence comes from Viscum album, assembly GCA_963277665.1. Lineage (NCBI taxonomy): Eukaryota > Viridiplantae > Streptophyta > Magnoliopsida > Santalales > Viscaceae > Viscum > Viscum album. Next base: position 1,463,461,078 of record OY728135.1, on the reverse strand, counting down.
TTAGTAACATAATTAGTAATATAATTAGTAACATAAATAGTAACATAATATAAAATATTATATTACTCTAATATTAATAATTAAATAATACTAATAATATAATTATTTTATTATTATATGTTTAATATTTATAAAAAAATATTAATATTATTAAAATTATAAAAAATTTATAAAATATTACAATTATAAATATTTTCAACAAGTTTTGCTCTATTCTTAACATGTTCAAATCTTAAAGGGTCGTCAATTTTCAGGTCATGCCCAATAAAAATTTTGCGTCAACCGTGTCTATTGTAAACTCTATAATTGTTCTTGCTTGGTTGATCACCTCGCAAGTAGCATTTCAATAGGACAACCCAAGTCATGTCTTTCTCATCTATAAGAATCATATCACATGACTTTTTACATAGATCATTCTTTCTTGAAAAATTAAGAGAAAGATACTGAAGTCTTAATTTTTCAAGGAAGAATGATCTATGTAAAGGGTCATGCAAAATGATTCTTAAAGACGAGAACGACATTACTTGTGTCATCTTATTGCAACACTACTTGCGAGGTGATCAGCCATGTAAGGACAATTATAGAGTTTACATTGGACACGGCTAATACAAAATTTTTATTGGGCATGACCTGAAAATTGACGACCCTTTAAGATTTGAACATGTTAAGAATAGAGAAAAATCTGTTGGAAATATTGAGATTTGTAATAATTAGTAATAATTAGTAATAATTAATCAAAAATCAAATAAATTCGAGTACATGGTTATAAATTGACACAATTTCCAGTGGATTGATGGCTACCTTTTCTTCAACGTCTCATATCTTTGCTACTTTCTCCCACTAAAATCAGTATGAAAAATGTGCTCTAATGTATGTCAGAGTAAGTTTTTCATACTGATTTTAGTCAGGAGAAAGTTAAAAAGAGATGAGCTGTCGAACAAAAGAGGCTCTTTTCCCTAACGACTCATCTCCTTGCAAGGAGATGAGTCGTCAGGCAAAAGAGCTGCCGCCAATATGCTGGAAATTACTAAGAAATAACTATAATTATGTATCTTCTCTTTTTTAGGATATTATTTTTCTTATATCAAATTATTTAACAACAATAATGGTTTTAAATTTTTTAGAAACATATATATGAATATGGAACAAGGAAATCGACATCAATCATTATTAGATGATCGTGCTTGGATAAATCAGCATAGAAATACAAACGGTTCTAGTTTAAATCCTGTATATGTTGATGGTGTTGAAGCTTTATTATCATTTGCATCATCAAACCCGAAATTTGTTTTAGAAGGGACAATTAAGTGTCCTTGTAAAAAATGTGCTCTGAGAATGTTTGAGACAATTGACATCGTTGGGCAACATCTCTTGCGTTATGGTTTTCAATCAGATTATATTTTTTGGTATCAAAATGGTGAACGCAGTTCCAGAGAAGATACTAATAATTTAATTCCGGATCCATCACGGTTTCAGAATTTAGTATATGATGTTACAAGGTCATCCGTTCAACAAACTGAAATTGAGGATGATGTTGATTTACCTCCCGAGTTGGCACCATCTGAATTTGCAGAGTTGTTAAGGTCTGCTAAGGATGCATTATATCCTGGTTGTAAGATAAGAAAATTAGAAGCAGTTGCAAAATTTATGGCTATTAAATCAGATAATGGAATGTCAAATAACTGTTTTGATCATATATTTTCTTTGGTTAAAGCACTGTTATCTGAAGGAAATGTGCTGCCTACTAATTATTATGAGGGCAAGAGACTGGTTCGTAATCTGGGCCTTAGTTATCATAAGATCCATGCATGTTAAAACGATTGCATCTTATATTCTAGTGAAAATGAGTCGTTGGATAGTTGCCCCACATGTGGACAATCGAGGTATAAAGAAGCTCAATCAGGGAAGTCTGGATTGATTCCTATAAAATAGTTGAGATATTTCCCGCTTACACCCAGGTTGCAACATTTATTTATGTCTCAGAACACAGCGACAATGATGTCATGGCACAAAACCAATATATCAAATGGTAAAAGCTTGATTCATCCATCTGATGGTGATTCATGGAAACATTTTGATCATGTGCATCTGTCTTTTACTTTAGAATCCCAGAACGTGCGATTGGGACTTTCTACTGACGGTTTTTGTCCATTTTGATCTTTTGGTAGTCAGTATTCCTATTGACCTGTCTTTATAACTCCGTACAATTTGCCTCCATGGATGTTGATGAAAGAGCCTTATATCTTTTTGACATTATTAATCCCAGGACATCCGAAAAAGAATATTGATGTTTATTTGAAACCATTGATTACTAATATTATAATATTATAATTTCTTTATATTATTAATATTAATATTATTATTTTATACATAATTTAATAATAATAATAATATATTAATTTTTTATACTATTAATATTAGTATTATTATATTATATTATAATATTTATATTCATATTATTATTATTTTATATTAATATTTCATAATTATATTATATATATTTTTATTTATATTATAATAATAGAAATTTTTATATTATTAATATTATTTTTATTTTTATATAATATTATATGATTTGTATTAATTATTTTATTTGTATTAATTATTTTTTTAGTAGTTGCGACGGGAATATTTGCGACGGGGTGTCCCATCGTAAAAAGTTTTTTACTGTAACATTTGCAACAGGAAGAATATCCATCGTAAAAAGATTTCTGCGATGGTCCGTCGCAAATACCTTCACCGCAAATATTTTTTAGATTTCCCATTTGCGAAGGGTCAGAAACCCGTCGCAACTAATATATCTGCGACGACATGTCGCAAATACCTTTTTTATATATAAACAAAAACACATTTGCGATGGGGGAAAAATACCGTCGCAAATACTCTTTTTGCGACGGGACCACCGCAAAAACACCTATTTGTGACACCATTTTTGGCAAGGGGCGATTTGCGATGGTGCCCCGTCACAAAAGTCTTTTGCGACGGGATCCCGTCGCAAATCGCCCGTCGCAAATATTTTGTTTTCTTGTAGTGAGGGAAGCAAAATTCCTATTGAAAAAGTGTGTCCCTTGGTCACTGATGATGGCCTTTGGTACTCCAAACCTGCAGAAAATTTGAGCCTTGACAAAATACACTACAACATGAGAATCATCAGTCCTGGTGGCCTTGGCCTCCACCCATTTACTCACATAATCAACAACAACCAAAATATACAAAAATCCAAATGATCTAGGAAAAGGACCCATAAAATCAATGCCTCATACATCAAAAATCTCACAAAATAGTATGGGTTGTTGGGGCATCTCATGTCTCCTAGAAATGTTCCCAGTGTGTTGGCAACGAGAGCATGACTTACAAAACACATGGGCATCATGGAATAAGCTAGGCCAATATAATCCAGAGTCCAAAACTTTCCTAGTTGTCCATTGGGGTCCAAAGTGTACACCACAAGCAAGTGTATGACAGAAATGCAAAAACAGACTCAAACTCATGATTGAGAACACACCTCCTAATGACTTGGTCACTACACATGCGCCAGAGGTAAGGATCATCCCACACATAAAACCTAGACTCACTTTTTAATTTTTACACTTGATGCTACTTTAAATTTGCAGGGATTTCAGAGGAAATAATGTAATTAACTAAATCATCATAACAAGGATGTGTACCTGAGATGGTATCGAGATGCTCATCAGGGAAAGTGTCCCGGAGTGGTACCTGGTCCAAGGTGTCACCCTCTAGTGTGTGAGTAAGCCTACTCATGTGGTCTGCCACCAAATTCTCTGACCCCTTATTGTCCTTTATCTCGATGTCAAACTCTTGAAGAAGGAGAATCCAACGGATAAGTCGTGGCTTTGCATATGGATTCTTTAGGAGGTACCTCAAAGCTGCATGGTCAGAAGAAACAACTACTTTAGATCCCAATAAATATGAACGAAATTTATCTAAAGCAAATATAACAGCAAGAAACTCCTTTTCTGTTGTGGTGTAGTTTGATTGGGCTGAATCCAGTGTCCTAGATGCATAGGCGATCACATGTGAACGTCCCTCCACCCTTTGAGATAAGATAGCTCCAACCGCGAAGTTGGAGGCGTCACACATAAGCTCAAAAGGAATCTCCCACCGTAGAGGCTGTATGATCGGTGGAGTGGTCAGACACTTATTTATCTCATCAAAGGAAATCCTGCAAGAATCATCAAACACAAAATCAGAATCCTTCTGGAGTAATTGTGACATAGGAAGAGCAATCTTACTAAAATCTTTGATGAAGCGCCGATAAAATCCTGCATGCCCTAGGAAAGATCTAACATCACACACACATGAAGGATATGGTAAGGATGAAATAATGTCTATCTTAGATCTATCAGCCTCTATCCCATGTTTTGACACTACACGCCCTAAGACAATTCCATGCTCTACCATGAAATGAAACTTTTCAAAGTTCAGGACCAGATTCTTCTCAATACAACGATTCAATACATTTCCCAAACTACTTAGACATTCATCAAATGAGGATCCATACACTGTAAAATCATCCATAAATACCTCCATGCAGGTCTCAATAAAATCAGAAAAATACCCACCATGCATCTCTAGAAGGTACCTGGGGTGTTGCAAAGTCCAAATAGCATCCTCTGGTAGGCAAATGTTCCAAAGGGACAGATGAATGTAGTCTTCTCCTGATCCTCTGGAGCTATAGGAACCTGAAAATATCCAGAAAATCCATCCAAGAAACAATAGTGTGTTTTCCCAGCTAGTCTCTCAAGCATTTGATCAATAAATGGGAGGGGGAAATGGTCCTTGCGAGTGGAATGATTTAGTTTCCTATAATCAATACACACACGCCAACTGTTTTTCACCCTCATTGGAACTAACTCATCTTTCTCATTTTTCACAACAGTAACACCACTATTCTTAGGCACAACCTGAATAGGACTTACCCACTGAGAATCTGAAATGGGATAGATCATACCTGCCTTGAGCAATTTTTCAACTTCTTTTTTAACAACCTCCAAAAGTGTTGTATTGAGTCTCCTTTGTGGTTGCCTCACTGGTTTAGCCCCATCCTCTAAAAAAATCCTATGCATGCAAATGGAGGGGCTAATACCTGATATTCCATCCAAGGTCCACCCAATTGCCCTAATGTTCTCCCTCAAAAGATTCAAAAGTTTTTCTTCATGTTCAAAAGGGAGATTGTTAGTAATGATAACAAGTAATTTCTCACCACTCAACAAGTATGAGTATTTGAGATTTGGTGGCAATGGCTTGAGTTCCAATATAGGGGGCGATGTATGGATGGAGACATAGAAGGAACTGAAATATGTGCACAAAGAGAATCAGTATCAGAATAGAAATCATCACAATCAGAGAATAAAGAATCAATTCCATCAGCATACTCAACAGCCATGTCATAATTAGAGTTCATATGATCAAAATCAGAATATGATTCCATTTTAAAATCAAATCTTAGAGAGTCTTGTTCCTTAGAAATAGGTGTGGAAGTACTCTTAGAAATCAAACTAGAACCAATACTCATAATCTCCCTAATCAAAGGACAATCCAATTCCATGGTGTTTTTACTTGGTGGTTCAAAATGGGAGATAAAAAATGCAGAATGATCCTATGAGGGGTACTTCATGGAATCCATAACATTAAATATCACAACTTCATCCCCAAATTCCATGGAAAGTGTACCCTCATTGACATTTATGATAATTTTTGCAGTTTTGAGGAAGGGCCTACCTAAAATAATGGGGTCATGATAACTTACATGATCATCCTCCATTTTAAGCATGTAAAAATCTACTGGAAAGATCATGTCTCTTACCCGAACAAGTACATCCTCAAGGACTCCCGCTGGATATTCCGTAGCTCTATTTGCTAATTGAACGACTACTCTTGTTGGCTTCAACTCACCAACCTGTAAGGAAGAGAATACAGAGTGAGGCATCACATTTATAGAATCTCCTAAATCACAAAGAGTACAAGAGAAGTGAAACTCCCCTATGGTATATGGGATGGTGAATTTCCCAGGATCCTTGCACTTTTTTTGGAATTTCTATAGTTGGTGTAATGAGTGCTGAGACATTCCTTCCAAGCTTGATCCTCTCATTTCCCTTGAGCCCTCTTCTATTGGTGCAAAGTTCTTTTAAGAATTTGTCATACCTTGGGATTTTCTTAATGGCTTCAACTAGAGGAATGTTGATCTACACATGCTTTAATGTGTCCAAAACCACCTTTTCATTGCTTCTTCAACCATCTTCTTGGTTTGAACAACCCTGTTTAGAAAAGGAAGGGGTTTAGGAGGAACATCATCAATCTTTTTCTTACCTTTATCTTTCTCCTTGGATTGCTCATCAGTTGGTATGGAATGTGGCTTCTCTAGAGTAGAAGTGAATCCCAGTGGAATGGTAGGTACAGATGTATCGTTCATTTGCTTCCCACTTCTCAATGTGATGGCACTAACATTCCCCTTTGGATTTGGAGTGGGTTGGGAAGGTAGATTTCCAGAATTCTTACTTATAAGTTCATGGAGGGCGGTGGCAATCTGGCTCATTTGAGTCTTCAACTCCCTCAGCTCCAAACTTTGACTCTTCAGCTCATTCTGTTGATTAAGAAAAAATTGCTTCAAAAGATCATTAGTATTAGAATCTACCTTTGGTGGGGGATTCCCTTGTTGTTGTCTTATTGATTCTTGGGCTTCAAGTCTCCTTTGGGGTTGTCGGAAACTCTGCTGGTAAGGCGGAGGCTGCTGGAAGTTTTGTTGAAAGGGTGGCCTTTGTTGTTGTCCAGAGCCATACCTCATGTCTAGTTGATCTTTCCACCCTTGGTTGTATGTTGGAGCAAATGAATCAAACTTCTTTTAGAGATATGGTTGTTGTTGCTGCTGAAATGGTCTCCCTGGGAATACTGCTGCGCAATCCTCTGTCTCTTGTAGTTATGGGCAACAGTCAGTTGGGTGGCTTGTATCAGTGCAAATGCCACAAGGCCTTGAAGGAGGGGGTTGGGATGTCTTTTGAGCCAATGCAATATGCCTCACTATAGTGGTCAATTCTTCCAACTTGGTATCAATCAAATGACTTTCAAGAGAATAAGGACTTACCTGATATACTCCCCTAACATGTGGTGTACCTCAATCGCCAAATTATTGGGAGTTTTGTGCCATCTTGTCAATAAATGCACGTGCGGCTATTGGTGTCTTGTCCACAAATTCCCTTCCTGTTGTGACATCCACCATGCTCCTCTCCATAGGTGTGAGTCCTTCATATAAGTACTAAATGAGAAGTTTCACACTGATTTGGTGATGTGGACAGCTTGCACACAACTTCTTGAATCTCTCCCAATACTCATACATTGACTCCCCTTGTACTTGCTTGATCCCCGAGATCTCCTTATGAATGGAAGTGGTCCTCGATGCTGGAAAAAATCTCTGCAAGAAAAGATGTTTTAAATCATTCCAACAATTTACATCCTCGGGTTGTAAATATTATATCCAATCTTTTACAGCTCCATCAAGTGAGAATGAGAATGCTCTTAATTTGATTTGATCTTTAGAAACATTTCTTGGTTTAAGGTTTGAGCAACCAACATTAAATTCTTTAAAGTGTTTGTTTGGATCCTCACCAGATAAGCCATGAAATTTTGGAATAAGGTGAATTAACCCAGATTTTAACTCAAAGTCTGATTCGAGATTCGGGTATGCAATACAATTTGGTTGATAGTTAATATCAGGTGCATCCAATTCTAGAATGGATATATTAAATTAATTTCCATTATTTACAGCCATTTGTTCCTCTTTTATGTTTGAATTTGAATTGCTTCCAATTTCAATGTCTCCAGAAGAGATAAATTCACCAACTGGTTGAATATTGAAACTTCCCGTAGACTGAGAATTTCTGATTTGATCCCTGAGGCTACGTTCTATCTCAGGGTCAAGATCTAAGAGATATTCGAGATTAGTTTGTTTCATAAATCAAATAAAAATGAAAATAATTAAAGTGGACCATAGTTAAATAAAAATGAGAAGTTTGATTTGATTGTCCAAAAAGAAAAGAAGAGGATGAAAAAAAATGAAAACTTGAGAAAGGGGAAAGATGAAAGAGAGAGGTGAAGAAAATAATAAAATGAAAAATAAAATAAATACCTATAAATGGTTGAATAAATTACTTGCCTCCCCAGAAACGGTGCCAATTTGAAAGAGTGATGTCATGGGCGCCCTCAAATGATTAGTGTGATTTTGGGGTACTTAGGTGCAGCAGAGTGGCTGACCAAGGTCATCTCTCAAAAGAGGAAGTGAATTAAAACAACTTTTCAGAGGTATTATAAAAATAAAATAGAATAAAATTGAAAAACTACTTAAAACTATGAAGGTTGTTAATAGTTTATAAATCTAGAAGAAGTTTGCTGGAAGAATATTTCATTTTTTTTGTTTTTAGTTTTAAAATGAAGTTTGATTAAAAAGACACAACAAGAAGATATTTTTTTTAGAAAATACTTTAAAAGGCGTAGTCAATCTAAATATACCTATTCACTCTATTATTAATAATTATAATTTAAATTAACATTCACTTAATTATGATCCCTTAATTTGTTAAATCCTGAACCCTACGAGAATTAACTTTACCACGAAGATGAATTGAATTTAACCCTAGGCTAACTTCGGAAATGCAATCGCAACACCCTGCTTTGATTGATGTTATAAGATTAGATTATGGTCAGTGGTAAATTAAGGAACATAACCACTCTGGAAATTAGGATTAATTGATTTTAGGAATTTTATTTTAACTCTACAAATTGATCCTGTGTTGTCTTGTATTACCGATTAAGATCGTGCTCTCACAATTCACACAAATCCTAACCTCACGCGTTTTGTGTTAATTGTTAAAGTGCTCACTTAGTTTATTATAATTTGAAAACTCAATTAATGTATCATGTTTAGTGAATTACAGTAGATCATTGATTCAAAATAAATTAATGAAGAAGGTGATAGGTAGATCGATTACTGAAAATAACTACTCTTCCATGGGTGGTGTAGTCATCGTAGAAGCGAATTGCATTTGCAACAGTTTAGAATGGGTATAAACCAATAACTCTTATAATCTTGAGTTCAAGCACAAAGAGAAAGATTAATGAAGAATAAAAATGAACAAAACAGAGGAAAATAGAAGAAATTAAAGAGGAACTAATAAGTTTATTGAAAGATCAAAAACATTACAACAAAGAGGAGGAAGAGAAGAGCAATTTAGAGGAGATCCTAGCTTGAAATCTTCCCTCCTCCAATGGTGAATTGAAATGGAAAGGAACCACTTAACCTATGATCCCAATCCTTTAAGGAACTTCCCAACCCCTCCAAATGAGAAAACCACTAATTTATAGAGTAGAGGAGAGGCTAGGTTTAAATAGGTTTCAAGTGTGAATGAGAAATCTCGGCCAAATATTTTAATACAAAATGCACCGCCCATTTGACCTCCAAAAATCGTGAACCAGATCTCCTTACATAAGGATGATTTGTGAGAAAATTAATCCCAGAGATCCTCTCAAAATATGGGCCTAATCCAAGCAAGGATTAAGAAGTTATGGTCCAAATACAGAACCTATTTCCATTCTGGTGAGTCCAGCTCAACTTTAACTGCATGATCCATTTTAAATAACCAAATTCACCCTTTATCTATAGTGTCCTGAATAAAAGTTGTAGAAAATTAAGTTAGGAACACTTTTACAAAATTTCAAATTCAAATAATAAATATAAAAATATTTATCTTTGAAATACTACAGTGCACTATAAAGGGTAAAAATGAAATTTTCACCAAATTTTCAAATGAATGATCAAATCCAAAATATTTTATAAATAAACATATTTAACACAATGTGAGGAAATTATATCATTTATTATCAATAAAATATTCAACAAAATAATGTTTTATCAATATATGAAAATATTTCTCCCTTTATTTCGTTGAACATCTATATAGTAAATAATTTGTGAAACTTCATGGGGAACTATTATCTATTTTTATAGACAAAGATCCAATATTTACTTCAATATTCTGGAGGGGGATTCAAATGCCTATGAATAACAAAGTAACCCCTAGAAAAACCTATCATACCCAAAAATATTGGTATTCTAATGGGAATATTCTACAATAGGATGACATGATAAGGATTATATCACTATATTTTCATGTAATTTGGGACTAACGCCTTTCAATTTTCATATTCTCCTATAACAACAGTCTTCACTCAATAATTCAAATAGACACTTATGAAACACTATATAGGATGAGGTCTAGAAATTAAACATTCTGGGATGAAGTTGTTGATGGAAAACCATTGGGACCAAATATTTTGAAAGATATAATTGATGATGTAATTATGATACAAAAACATATCAAAGATTCTCATAGTTAAAAAAAGTGTTTTGGTGATAGTAGTAAGAAGTAATTAGAATTTTATTTTGAAGATCATGTAATCCTCAAAAATATCACTATAGAAATGATTAATTATATTTTTATATAAGGGAAAACTTATTCCAGGTACATTGGACCATTTTAGATTCCAGACCATGTAGAGATAGTTTCTTATTGGTTGTCACTACCACCAAATCATTCTAATGTCCAAGATATCTTCTAAATTAATTTTTAAGAAGTTATATGACAACACAAACATATAAACTTGATAAAAAAATTTGGAATTGGTAACAAACATATCTTATAAGGAAGGATATATCTTTATTCTTGATGAAAGGGAACACCTAACTCATGAAATACTTTTGGATAAATCAAATGTTTGAAGAAAAAACCCAGGAATCCGGAGAATCCATGAAGGAGAAATGCACACATTAATTTTACGGTGGGGCACAAATGTCATGGAAAAAAATTCTTGGTTGGGATTTAATGGTTGAACATTCCTTGATGTAATAAACAGATGAACTCTTATTTTATAATGATTGTTTTATTATAAGAACGTGGAAAGAATCTTACATTTAATAAGAACATTGAAAATAATGAAATTATATTTACATTAATTTCTAATACTATTATAGGGAGATGAAAATAATAATTCACGCCGTTATAAAAACTCCATAGGTGTAAATTCTCCAATGAAGATCTTTTTTCCATCATGACTATAAAATGAAATAAAACTACTATGAATATGATAGGGTTTGTCAAGGGAAATTTATAACCTTTTTGAAGAAATGAAAGATGAGGTATATAAGGATAGATTATATATATAGTGTGAAGTGAAATTTAATCATTATGATATTATCATTACCTAACTATTACCAAACTATTACAATGTGACCGTAATATTACTATTGGAATAGTAATGATATCCAATATAATGGAAAAATACTAGTTTAAAAAACATTAAAAGTATTATAATTATATTTTATGTATATTTTAATATTTATATATACCCTTTATCAACCAATTTATATGATATAAATAAATACCAAAACCCTTAAAATGAATAAATAATGTGTTTCCCTTTAAACCAATTTTTTATAGGAAATATATAATTTGTATTTAAAATAATTTATTCTCATACAAAGAAACTTACTTTAATAAAATAAATATTTAATTTTAAATCAAAATTTCAAAATTAGATTAGTTTGAATGTTAAAAAATTATAGAAAATATTTTTAAATAATATTAAAAAAATAGAGTTTTGTTTTATCGATATATTTTGATGACTTAATAAATAAGTAATATTTATGTAATAATTCATAATAACAAATTCAATACAAAAAATATTTTTTTACTAATATAATGTATTGTAATAATTTAAAATTAATTTCAAAACTAATAAATAACATTCTAAATGGTAAAATGGAAATCATGGTTTATAAAATATTAATTTTATCAAAAAAAATTAATTTATTATGACCAAAGTAATATAAAAAAGGATATTTAGTTCTCAAAATAAATTATTTCAAAAGAGTTCTTGTTTATTTTATAATCCACGATCCAAAAAAATGGGTGGCCCATTTAAAATTTATTTTATAAAACCTATAATTCAAATGTCTATATTTGAAAAATTATTAACAATCCTCCTCACTTTTCTATAAATATGAACCTATCTTTCCATTTAATTCAATCCCAATAAATTCAAAACATATCTTCGTCTATTATTCTCTAAATAATACATTTATTTAATCTCTTTATCTCTCAAGGAATCAATCCTCTGTGTTTAGTAAGAAATACTAATGGAAATGGATTCTCTTACCCTCCCTTTTGATCAAAGTACTTCTTTAGTAGTTATACTTATAATTTACAAGTTTTTATGTTCTCATACACATTTGATAATCCCATTACTGTAAAAATTTTGTTTTATAAACATGATACCTCCATTATCTCTCATCAAAAATGTTCCAAAAACCACTTTGTATACCTATTATGCTTTTAAAAAGCATTCATTAATTTTCCATGCCCACTTATTAGGTTGGGGATATTCAACCTAATTTTTATACAAATTCATTCATATAGATGTTATTATAATTAATTGATTATGTATTTCTATTTTAAAAACCAAAATACACTTCATATGGGTTGAAAATAATTAAGGGTTCAAGTCCTTAAACACTTATGTACACAATGATTCTATATAAAACTTATTCTTTATCCCCCATAGGTTATTAATTAAATAATTTATTATGATCTATGTGGCTCACATGAATTAAGTAATATGAAGGGTAAATTTTGATATAACTCTATGAAATTGCGTAAAGAATTATCTCATAATAGATAATGTTTTATGATTCATTGAATAACCTTAGTAGTCTATTTTATGAAATCTTAGTGATGAACCTTGGTTATATTATTATGATTGTCTCATGTTTCTTTAATAGCCACACTTCTATGTTAAGTATCATTTACTAGTGATTAAATAAATCATGTTATGACTCATGTTTTAACCATGAGTGTTCATGTTCTATTTTTTTCCATCCCTTACTAGGATTTATGATATCCCTTTTTTATTGGTCTATGTCGCCAAAAAATTACTTTTAGTGAGGTGAACTAAGAATGAATAATAAATTATTCTTTCAATAGGGTTAAATAAAGTTTATGTTTATTATTTATTAATGTAATTCATATATTATGTACCAAATTTACAATTCAATAATCGTCAAAAGGACCTTTGAAATTTTTAATGTAACATTTTGTTATGGAATTATATATAAATAATATTGTATGAAAAATGTGGGTCTCCATATTCAAACATGAGAATCACCAACATAATATATGTTACAAATCTAGGTTTTTATCTTATAATTAACATCATATTGCTTTATTATGATTGGTTGGATTATGTTATTTAAATTATATCACAAGTTCCTTGTCTACATTATTTCCAATCTCTATTACCAAATCATATACAAAGTTTAAATTATTCTGTTTACCTATAAAACCAATGAAACCATCATCATATCATTACTGAAAAACTGTATCCTAACTCTAAACCAAAAAATTGATAAAACAATTTTATGACTCACCCCCACTATATCCCCTCCAGTGTATTCTATAAACACATTTGGGACCCCCACCCAAAATCCCACATCTAATAGGCTATGGGTCAGTGACTAGCATGAAGGGTATAAATTACCCATTATGGGAGGAATTATCCTCATTAAGCATGGTAAAACCATAATAAACCTATATTAAACTCAAATATGAGATATAAAATAAAAACCCTTTATCTTAAAATATGCACATAATTATATGCATTAATAAAGTCTCTAAAATGAATATAATAATAATCGGGCCCTATAAGAACCCCAGTTTCTCTACAGACACATGTTTTTCCCTCCTTGAGGCCTGTCCACAATCATAAATGAGTTTTAAAACTAATAAATACCCCCATAATTCAAAAAAAAATCCCTTTCAAGTGTAATTTTCCCTCACATTCACACACCCCAAAAAATATCCCAAGAGGTCATCCTTCTTGATCACTAGTCAATGCCAAACCTCTTTAAATGTGGAGGTATAATTAGGTAGTATTATAAAATGAAAGGACCACCTTGTTGAAATGGGTAAAAATAATTAACCATTCAAAATTATGTGGTGTCACATTCACCCCCTTCATAGAAACAAATCCCCTTTTTTGACCCTACATCTCAACCTATAAATTACCACCAAACCTATGGTTGGGTTCCTCCTTTTATTCCAATGTAAAAATTGGGCCTTAAAGGCACCCTGGTTTCCAAAAATTCATCTGTTGTCCCCTAAATTCTTGAATAGATCATAAATATAATTACTATCCCCAAATTCCAACACATGAACATCCGATTGAAAAAGTTCTTCACCTGAACACAACCCGGGAAACATCACAAGAGGTCACCCATCCTGATCACTACTCTATGAAAACCCTCTTTAATTATAAAGTTTTATTCAAGTAGGGTCTTGAAAATAAAGGTGAAACATTATGATATGGGTAGTAAAATTTATACTTTTAACCCTTTAACATTCTATGGTGTTACAAATACACAAAAAAATCACTCATGTGATGGTGACTCTCACACCAAAATTGAACACTATAATCTTTTAATATCCAACCTCATCACCAAATCTTCTTTAATTATTATAACAAAACATAATATATTAAATATTAGAGTGATCATTGAAGTATACTTAGTGGGTTCCTCCATAGACTAAAAAATAGGAATATAAAATAATCATATTAAAAGTTGTATGAACATTCATTGAAACCAGCTAAATACTTATCCTAAGGCTAGGTATGAACACATACCTACCAAGGCCCACTCACTAAATCCACACCGAAGTATAATATAATAATCATGAAAATATATCTTAAAAATCACCTCGCCCCAACTTCCCCATTGAACTAGTCTCCCTCACGTCCCAATAACACACATTCAAGTGCTCAAATCCCTTCTATATATGTATATCAACATATTTTATTACCACATCACATAAATAACCACATAACCAAAACCAAATTATGTAGCCACATACCTTATACCATGTCCTCATACTACATGACATAGCCACACCCCACATCACTACCATATAACCTCATCAATGGCTCATCATTGCAATGCCACCACATTTTTATATGCCATAATCTAATTACATATTTTTAAATATTACATCTAGATGAGATTATTGAGAAGGAGATAAGTTAACCATATGTACCCCCTATATCCTAGATGTCATGGGTACACCGGGAACCTAAAATATTCAAGGGGAGTCAATAATATTATCTAACATAGGTTTCGGTGTGTAAAAAATAAAAAATATATAGTTAATATATATATATATATATATATAAATACTCACATAAAATTATAAAAAGATTCCACACCACATCAAAAAAACTTCTATAACCGTAGCTAATAGCAAATCAATATAAAAAACTACAACATCTTACTCCACAAAAATAAAAAATCAATACAACATGACATCATTCATATCTAAGATATGGAAGATAATAGAGGGTTGAATTGAGGTTTAATTTTTTTTTTCTGTTTTCTTACTCAATAAAATGGGTAGTTTAGATGAAATAAATTTTGAATTGTGAAAGTATAATCATAATAAAATCATTGGAAATAAGTTTCCTAAAATTTATGAATTATATGAGGTAAAAACCCAAAAAAATGAGAAACAAATATGGACTAAGAAATGTAGTATAATTACGGAAGAAAATTTATAAAAACCTTTAAAGTAACTCTATTATAGGATTTAAACTGTTCTGCTCAATGAAACTCTTCATTTTTAATTCAAATTGGAAATATTATTAATACCCAAATACAAAGGAACCATGTTCTTAAATATTAGAACTATCACTATCTAAATTATTGGATAAAAAAGTACAACCCCCTTACTTATTTTTAAGCTATAGAAACCATATACCTCTATTCCCATGATCCTCTTCAATTACATGGTCTATAATAAGTATTATAACTACACTTCTTCAAACAATAATTCAAAAATTATATAATATTATCCCCAAAATCTATTTGAACAATTAGGATTATAAAAAATTAATTATAATATGAAATATTAGTGATTTTATGATGAAATTATTCACAATAAAAAATAACTAATAACACTCTAAAAAATACATTAAAATTAAATCCATTAATCATGTTGATGGTACATAGATCTCGAATGCAGGTGGTTAAATTGTATTTATTCCTTAAAAAAATATTTATATATTAGGGTTATTAGAAAAAAGTCTTTAGCTATAAACTCTTAGTTCTTCTTCTATATTTTTCAGTACTCAAAAAATCAGAATTTTCAACATGATCTTCCATTATAAATAGTTTAAGTGATATTATAGTGTTCTAAAAATTATAAGGATTCGTATCCAATCACTAAGACATGAAAAATAGAGGATAAATCATTATAAAAAAACATAAATAAAGTTTTAAAGTAAAAAAATGAAATTTAAAGTGTATTTTGATTTTCAAAACAAAGGATATGGAATAATTCATTTAGTAAATGACTCAACATTCTGTTATATTTTATAATCACAAGAAAAATTAGGAAAGGTTTTAAAATGGAAATAAAAATAAAAAAATTCCCTCTAACATCAAAAAAAAATATCCAAGGTATATTTTCTATTCAAATAACATTCCCCAACAAAGAAAAACAAAAAAAAATTCCTCCCCATTTTTTAATATAAACTTATCACATATTAATTATCCCATTCCTACCCCTTTTTTATTTTCAAAATGAAAAACATAAAAAGAATAAACACATAGAGTTAGTTAATAACAATAAGTATATTGGTCAAAACAATATTTACATTAAATAAAAAAAGATAAAGAAACAAAAAAAATTATAATTTATTCACTCATTTGATATTTTTGGAATGATTTTTCAAGTAGTTTCAATATATCCTCTTAGTAACCAAGCTTCTATTTTTATCTAATATTTTCTAGAACACATTTAATTCCTTCTTTAAAGAAACTTTTTGATCATATATATAAAAGATTACTACTTCCAAATACTTAATATATTTTATCATTTTTTTGGTGTTCTAATATATTTGAGGAAATTATTTTTAATGTTGAACAGGTTAATCTTTATCTCCACCTACAAATTGAAAATCTCATTTTTCAACTAAGAAATATGAAATTCAACACTATAATATTTCAAAATACTAAGACTAGATTTATTTTTTGTTAGAATGATTTTGTATTTATATATTCTATCTATATGATCCATTAATATTTATTTTTTTTCGTTTATCCAATACATTCTCAAAATTTCTTAATAATATAGACTTCTCATTATAAAGTTTTTTAATTGGATTCATCAAACTCATAATCCAATATATCATAAAATGGTTCCTTATTTTATGGTTTCATTTTCCAAACATCAATAAGATTATAAAATTAAAATTATTCTTCTTCTTCTTTATCTAAATTGTGGTTTTCACTTACTAAATAAATGACTTTCCTAGATTCTATTAATTCTTCCAGTATAAAATTATTTCGTGATTATTACATATAACTTTTAAACTATTAAGATGATTGTGATCTAAATATATTCTCAAAATATTTATAGACTAACACTTCATGTGGGGTTAATCTCTTAAAAGTAACGTATTTCATATTTTCATTCAACTCGCTAGCTTTATCATATTCTTCAAGTGGCGATGAAGATAAGGAATGGATATTATTTAAAAAAACTTATTTAATTTCAAAATTTCCTTTTCCTATTAAATAATATAAAAATTAAAATTTCTTCCTCATTTTCTTTATAAATATTTACGAGATTCCCTTAAATATATTGATGGTGATGAATTTTGAGATTTATTCATTTTTAAGGAAAAATTATTCTTTTCTACTAGATTATAGTTCTACTCTCCCTCTCTTTGATACATTGATTTTTCTTTTCTTGAACAAAAAAATATTTACATATCTTTTTAGTATCATTGTTTCTTATAAATTCAACTAATTTTGACTATAACTATTTTCTATTATTCACTTCTATCCTCTTCAATTTCTCATTGAGTGGATTTGAAACTCTAATATTCTTCTTTTTTAGGTATTATTTATCCAAAATTTATTTAATCTACTTCCACTTCTATAAATTTATAGTAACCTTAATCTTATCAAAATTACACATCCATAACATTTTCTCTACTATAGAAATATTAAATCTATATTCTTTTTAAAAAAACTATTCATTAAAATTCATAAAATAATATCTTTTTGGAAATAGTATTACAATTAAATATATTCTCGCTTAGCCTTTCATGATTTCTTAAATCTTTTATATCTTACTTAATAAAGTATTTAATAAAAATATGATTCAATATTCTTAAATATTGAAGAATCATTAGCTTCTCCAAAACAGAATAAATAACCTCAATATAATCCCAAATAAATTTTATAATCTTAAATTTTATCGTTTCATAAAGGCAACCAATTATATAAAGATATTTAATCTTATTGTCACCTTTCCTAGATAGCAATAACCCTTGAAACCATTTAAAAATGATTCTTGTCTGTACTTATAAATATGAAATCTTATGAACTTTTTATTTCACCCATAAAAACCTTTTAATAGTTCAATATTTATTGAATGTTATAGAAATTTATAAAATCCCATTTGATATAAAAATGGATTATACTTCTAGTATAAGGCCAACCGCTTCCATAAATGTTTTCAAACTCATGAAAAATTCATGTTCTCAAATCATAATCATAACACATATCTCTCAATTTATATCTTTAAAATAAGCATTCGAATAAAAATATTATAATATAAATGGATATAAGAACTATAATTTCTTACTCGACAATGAGTTTAACTCCCAACCGTGAAACCGTTTACCTGTCTTCAAAAAATAATCATATTAATTGAACCAATATATATCAATAATTCTTTATATACTCTTTCCATGGTTACAATATGTCTAGAACATTCCAAGATATTTCATATGTCATACAAAAAGATTTAGATTTTCTAATACAAAAATAAAATCACTTCACAAAAAATAAAAATAAAATCAAGGTGTCTAATTTTTTTTTATATTTATAACAAATACATTTCTTAGTCATTTATCCCAAGTTAATAGAATATCAAAACAATTTCTCACTAAAAAATAGTGATTTCAAATATCTTAAAAAAATAAAATTTTAATTTTTTAAATAGTAATAAATTGGATTACATTTAATTCCAATAAATATATAGAAATAAATATAATAAAATGAAAATGTATTTCTAAATTTTTATAAATATACATGATAATAAAAAAATATCAAATATTGATCCTATAATATATACATATATGATCATATTCCAAAAAATATGGTTCTAGATATATTATTGAGAAACATCTTTATCTTCCAGATAAAATATCAAAAGAATATAAATTTTTGAAAAAAAGTTATAAAAATGAAAACCTTCCACTCTTAATGAGTAAAATTAAATATGAAACTAATATTACACAGTAATAATAAAAAAAATACTAAGAACGACTTTAGAAAATAGTTTTATTCTTTATAAAATTTCATAATTAATCACATAGCGATATATAGTATTTATTTCCATTATAAGTACTTGTCATTCATTCCAAAAAAATTATGACATTGATACACAAATTTTCTTGGGTCGGGAAATTTTATCAAAAAATAAATTCGAACCCAAATTTTTAAAACTCTAAATGATGTTCAAAATGGATTCAACTATCCATGAATATTTTAAAAATTATTCTTTATAGAAGTAAAATTTGATAAAAACGTTTTGAAAGATTAAACTTTAAAATTTAGTATTTAAAATTCATTTTAAGTTATATAAATTGAAACAAAAATACACTTTACATTCAACTCAAAATTAATATTTAAAAATTGATTTTATCGTTGGGAATAGATGCATCGATATTGGTGTATTCCTTCAAAATATTTTGATATGTGAATTAAATATCCATCAAATAATATATCATTTCTTCATGTGATATAGAACATTAATCTTCATTATGAAAATAATAATGCTGGGTAGAATATATAGACAACTTCAATAAATATATATTAGTAACCTTATCCATGCAGTAACTCTCATTTTAATGAATGGTAATACAAAAAATGATCTTATGACTGTCATCACTTTAAAAATAACAATAAAAAATAGAAACCTCACCCAAACACAGATTATCCATCACATTAAATACTTTATTTCCTTTAAGTTAAGTATATCATCTATTTTCTCTATCCTTTTTCTTTAATTCATATATTTAGGTCTGGAATACTCTTCATTTTTACACTTATTATAACTAACATTTAAAGAATATTCTCTTATTTTTTTTTTTGATATCAATATTTTCTATCATTTTGGATTTTTTAGTTCTGAATGTTTTTATTCTAAAATACATATGTCATAAGTTTTGTAAACTCTCAGTCGATTAGTTTATTCCTTAAAAATATATGAAATATAATTAGAATTCTTTGAAACATTCACCTTGAATGTAGTATAACAAAATTTAGTAGCAATAGAAGTAAAAAAATTGTTCCAATTTTTTATCTGAAGATATCATTGTAGATAATTGTAATATTATAATAATTTTCTCATCAAATCATCAATGCTAAACTTAGTAATATATTTGGTATCACTAATCGTAGTTCTTTTAGACCCCCACTCCATTGGATGTATATCGATGATTTTTTAACCAATTGTACATCTATAATTTCATTATCTTGAGGAGAATTTAAACTAATCAAAATAGTCAGGAACATTTTATTTATATGTGAAACTAACCCTCTATGATGAAAATAAAAAATAATATTAGTTTTCTATTAGTATATCACTTTTTATCTTAAGAACCTTTGATGTTTTAAAATTTATAGATTTTATATTCGTCCAAATACCACATGAAATTCCACATAAACATACTTAACAATAGATTTTCAATTGTGTAAAATATAAAATTGTTTTCTGAGAATTAAAATTCGACTGAAACTCAAGTTTTTCCTCACGACTAAAGTTTAAAATCAGTTTCTTTATAATATTGTATTGAATTTTATATTTGATATATTTATAAAAATTTATATTGATAATATATTCTTCTATATATTCATCCAAATATTCATAATAAACACCATCAAAGATATGTATATGATTCACATTTTATGTATTCTAATTATCTGAATTCTATTGCACCTACCATTGAAATTATTTTCCCTATTATGTGATAGTGTAAGGAAAAATTGAAATGATAATAAAAAAATTAAAATATTATCCTATATAGGGATTATTTAAAAGGTGGTTAATTAAATAATACAAAATAATAAATTTTTACTCTCAATAAATTTTGTAGTTCAAAAGATATAAACATCAAACTATTAGAGTACGATAGTAATAAAATCAACTGAAATAAGAAACTTTGTATATATAAAATATTTGAGTTAAAAAATATAAAATATACTGATAATAAAAAATATAAATAAATTATATAAATGTTTAATATGATAATACATTAAATACTTTAAATATATTATGTTAAAGAATATAAATATTTCTTTTTAGGGAAACTCTTTTATTTTAATCCAAAGAAATTATAGAATCAATACCCATATCCAGGGGAACCATTTTCTGAAACAAAAAACATCCTTGATCTAAAATATCATAAGATACAATTCAAATCCCCATAATTATTTAATGTGAATCTCTAGTTATAACCTTGATTCCAAAGATCCTCCTCAATCCCATAATCTATAAAAATTCATATCCCTAGACTTCTTCAAACTATAAGTTAAAAATATAAATATCATATCCTTATAATCTCTCAAATAAAATAGAATTGGAAGAATAATTTAACAAAAAAATATTACATATTTCACTATAAAATTCATCACAAAAAATACTTACGAAAATTCTAAAACATCTAAATAGAAGCACACAAGCACTATGATAGGTCATAACTCTCAAATTAAAGTATTCTAACAATATCTATTCCATAAATACTTGGTCTCTACTGATAGAAATTAGTGCATAAAATTCATCAACAATAAAATTTGATTTTTTTCTTTCCCAACTATCCCCTCTAACAAAATAACAATTTTCAAATTTATCTTCCATTCAATGTAGTTTAGGGTACTTCCCAAAATTCTATAAATTACATGGATCAGATTAAACTCACCCAAACATATTAATATGATGACAAATTTTCATAAATATAAATTCAAAAATATCTAGCAAATAGAATTGAAATATGAAATTTATTTTTTTAAGAAAAAACAATATGGAAGAATCCATTTAAGAAATGAATCAACAATCATCATTGCCTCAAAATAAAGATCTCATATCAATTCATATTTCTCCATTATTTAACAATATTCACTATTTATAGACTACATTAATGTATCAAACACATAATAATTTCTATCAACCGCTATATCATATTAACCACATATTATTTAACATCAATTATTAAATTAAATTTTTAAAATTTTCATACATTTATTTATCTATTTTAACACCTTTTTAATCATAAAAATTCATTTCCATTTTGATTTTTATTCAAATCATTTTTTTCCAATAATTATTCTCATTATTATTTCATCACATCAATATCCCAAACAACTACCACACATTCCAACCATATCTTAATCCTTCCATTTGAACATATCATCACCAATTCCACCCCTATAACAATGAACCATAATGAGCCACAATAAAGTGACCATAATAAATCAGTTACCACTATCACAATAATATACCAAATATTCCACAATAGTTAACAACATTTCCCAACATTGAAAAATATCCTAATAAATTTACAGTTGTAATAAAACAACTTCTTATTCTTAGGATTCAATATGTATTTCATAATTCATGCAAATAAAACTAAATATAAATCAAAAATTTCAAATTTATCTTTTTTTACCATTATCGAATCATTTAACAAATTAAGGCATGTTTCATCATAATAACGACACGATAAATCTAAAAAACATACTCTTTATTAAATATATTACAATATAAATTAAATAATAAGGAAAAAATAATAAAACATACTTAAAACCTCTCATTTTAAATTTAATGTCTAATTATTACCTCTATTAGGTTAATTTCATCTACTTACCCATAGAAAACTAAAGAATTAATAAAATGAATTGATAAAAAATAGAGAAAATTTTAATCCATTATATTAAAGAAACATAAATAGTGAAATATATAAGGAAGAACAAAAAACTAGTGATTAAACACATATGATTCCATGATAAACCATTAAATATATAAAATAGAACAACCACCTTTAGGACATTGACCAAACTCAAAAAAATTGAATATTAACCTCTTCAAAAATTGAAAGAGAAATGAGAATAAAAAAATAACGATTGAAAGGAAAAATAAAAGAAATTTTTGTCATGAAGAAAAAATCATGAAAATCCAAGTCTTAAAATCCACCATGGAATGACTAAGGACAACCAAAAAAATTAATATAAGACACGTAGAATTCACAAAAAATTAAGGTAATCAAAAAAATGAGAGTAGTGTGTCAAATTTATAATAAAATTTCAAGAGGCACCACCATGACATAGTGGTACTTCACCGATCCCTGGTGTAGCTTGGTAAACATAGATCTAAGATCCATGGGGTTTAAAATGGTTGCATCCCCCATTTATCATTATTTATTTCCTTTTTTAAAAGGGGATTTTTATACTAAAATGACATAACCCATTAGACTTTAGTCATTTTTATAATATTCTACCTCTTTCCACAAGGAACCATTGCATAAAATTTCCTAAACTCATCATTTCCACATTGCATCATTGATAAGACTAGAGTGCAGTGTTAAGAAAAAAATTGTGGTCCACTAATATAACAACTATGCTCATTTCTATAGTGATCATGGGAGATATATATTCAAATATCTATTTATAACCACCCAAATGGGATTCATATTTTTATATATTCAATCCATTAATTTAACCACCATAAAAGTAGAAACTAATAACACAAAACTTGTAAACCAAGAAAAATAGTCTTCCACCTCAATTAACTTCAAAACTCACAATGGACAAAAGAAGGACATGCAACACTATAGTGTCCTTTAAAATCCTAAAACTATTCTCTTATCATCGGATCCTCCTCCGAAATATCTTGAAATTATATCAAAACCCAAAAACTACAAATCAAAGGTCTATATAATTTTAAGCCTCGACATTAGGTACCTATAAAATAATTGTCATCCTCAAGAATCAAAATAAGATCAAGAAACAAAAAATTTATAAACCTAACACCCCATGATATACCAATTAAAAAAATATTACTACTAATTAATCCCAAATATAAAGAAAAATATATAAGAAAAAAATAAATTGTATTAGTGTGATATTGATCTCAATAAAATAATTAAAACAAGATAATTTTCAAAAACAATATAATGTTATTCCTACAATAGTGGAACTCATTTTCACATACACTACTCAAAGACACAATTCTCCCACAAAACACAAACCGAAGGAATGATGAGCCTATTGATATCCTTTAAAAGATAATAATTAATTTTTAATGGATACTCCCTAAACATTATGTCATCCCTAATACAAAACTCACCCAAATAAATTATATTATTCATCATGAATATTCTATTTAAGTTATGACATATTAATACAATGATGAATCTGATCTATTAATATAAGTATATAAAAATAATACACCACCTCAAAAAAAATGATTTAACACCTCAAAATTTCTAATGAAACATGAAAAATTATTACAATATGTACCAAATAACCATTTCTAATGGCAATTAAAAACCATTTTAAACACATGATCACTGATTCTAAACTCTATATGCCTTTGATTTTTATCATCATAACACCTCTAATAGTTTTAAGTATACCTCACTAATACATGAGTCACTTTAACTTTACCCATTTAACTTTGCTCTAAATATATTCAAAGAGTGGTTACCTCTATAACCTTGATCCAACACAATGGATATTTCCAAGGACACTCATCCAAAACCTTGAGTAGATCCTCACCAATGTATGAGTGATGGATAATATTAAATGAAAACTAAATCAATGAAAAATTATTTTCCTAAGAATCACAAAAATCAATTATATGATGACATGGAATGTCCTTCAGTTCTTAAATCAAACACCATATTTTTATCTATATAAGGATAAAAATAGTTATGACTAATAACTAAGTGTCAAACACACATTTTAGACTCTTCCGCACTTGAGAGATAAAATAGGGATCTTGAGAAGAGATTATTATTACTAATATCCCATGAAGTTAAACAATGTTATCTATATACATAGTCAACAAAAAAATATAATATAATAGACTCCCAATGTTACATGAAATGTGCTGACATAATCGATAAATTCATAATCAACTAGATGGAATCATATCCACTCAGAGATCAAGGAAAACTAGTAGTAAAAAACATTGATATATCCTCATATATCTACTTAAAATACCAAATATATAACAACCCATATTTCTAATACATATTATTTCATGTTATTTAACATAAATATCCATAGAATAACATCTCAAGAATCTAACATCTGAGTTTTTTATGAAAATTAGATACATAAACCGTTAACATGAAAATTTAAAAAAAACGTCACTATATAAAATATATATAATGTGCTCTTAGAATATTTTGAGATCTAAATAATACATAGGATAACTGAGGAATATAAATAAAAAAGGGTTTATCTATAAATAATCTATATGGATTAATCCTAGTATGAATGATAAATATTATTCAAAAGGAATATCATGATTTTTGAAAAATTATAATATCATAAATCATGGTATGTAAAATATGGTATCATAAGATAATGTCTTAAAACCATTTTGACCACAACATAAAACATAACATCATAATAATAACTCAATGATCACAATTAAGACTTAATATTATAGTGTTCTAGTCTAAACACTCATGCATCATACAAAGTACCTCATGAGATTAAAATATTACCAAAAATAGAGTCATTTTATCAAGGTTCACCCTTCATATATCTAAAATTAATTGTGCCACATTGATTATATAACAGAATAATTTTTTTATTCATTTTAATCCCATGATTATAGGATACGAGTTTCATAAATTAAATTCCCTAATTCATTATGAATATTTATATCTTGGTGAATCCCTATGAATGGAAATTGGTTTCAGTATTCATATCATAAATGTTTTGTCTTGTAAATTAAAAGATAATTTCTTTAGTATAATGAGTATTCATAAAATATTATAAAATGGATTATTTATAGAGGAAGGTAGTATCTAATTGTTTGTAAATTATTTGGATTTTAAAGGAATATTTATAAACCTAATACAATATAATCCATTGAGAATTAAAAGGAATTATTATGAAGGAAGTGCTTGAATGGAAAAGAGGATCGTGAGAAGCCCTTTCCTTGAGAGGTTTCTTCTTTAAGCTTTGTAGGATCTCCTTAAATCCATGTACACTCTTTGGTAGGTATCCTAAGATACAAAACAAAAGTAAATTCATTCTAAATGGCTTTATAGTGAAGAGGAAGGGGATAATGGGTGGGTATTTATTACCAAATAGGTGGTTCGATATTAATTTCTAAACATTAGCATTAGAGATGTAGTTAATAAAAAACTATATACTTTTCAACATAATTTTCCTAAGGTATTTTCCAATGATTTTTTTAAAATATTTTGAAATATAAAGTACTAAATTTATTAAATTAATATTATTTTTTGGTTCTAATAGATTCATCTTCATTAATAATTATTTTTGAAATACTTAAAATATATTATTTGTTTTAAAAGATTCATTATAGGTTTTTGAAATTTATCTTATCACCTTAAAATGACTAGTTTTAATGAATAATACATTTTTTGGATGATCATGTTCCTTATAGTATTGATTAAATTACTTTTAATTCATTATGATGTCATAATACTTGCAATATATTTATTCCATTTTTATTTTTTACCCAATAATTTGACTCTAATAAAATTTGGAAAAAATTAGTGTTGGATAATATTGATTTTTTCACTTAAAAATGAAATTTATTATATTGAAATAATTTCCTAAATATGAAAATTTTAATTTCTAAATAAAAATTATTATTTGTTGAAAAATATTAGTTTTTTTGGACAAATTCAACATTATTCCCCTTACCAAAATTACAAGAAAATTCATAAATCTAGGTAATCATTTATATTAAAATAAATGGTGTTTTATAAGAAAATTTCATGTAAATAAATTTTTATTTAAAATTATTTAATTTCTTATAAAGGTGTACTATAATTTTAATCATATGTTTTACAAAAATACAATTTAGTTTTCATTATATCTAAAAATATATTTATCATATTCATCTTATATTCATGTTCATTTTAAATAATAATAAAAATTTTATTGAATTAACCACTATTTTACTTATAATAATAAAATATACACCTCTATACCACTAAAGTATATATATATATAACTCTTTATTACACGACCATACCCTCTAGTGGTAAGTTGTGTTATATAAGTACTTTGATGGGGTGGTTCAGTGAAAATTGATTTGGAAATGATTTATTGAACCTTAAACCTTTACCGTAATTGATTCCCCTAATGTCTCATTTGTTGAATCTCTATATTTTTCTGGTCAAGGGAGATCCCTAGTGATGTCAACTCCCTTATAATCTTTAATAAATGTGTTTTATAAGGGATGGTATTACCGGTTGAATCCATTTCTTCTTATTTATACATAACTTAGAATTTACTATTTCCATTATTGAATATTAATCATACTGGTCACTTTTTAATGAAAATAATAAAAATCATCATAATGTTAGATGATCATAATGACCAAAAATCAAATTATGGATTTATTTTATAATAATAATAATAATAATAATAATAATAATAATGTTTTGTTTATTTTCATTATGTGGTGAATGTATGCTATATTATACTACATTAATAAATGGAACTTATATTAATTTATAAGGGAAATTTCAATTAAGAAATTATAGGCCATAACATTTTCCCCACTTCTAAAATTTCACCCTTAAAAATTTAAATTAATACAATGAAATAGATGAGGGTGTGTTTGTTTTATTACTTGTTGGATCCCATTTTCATGCCAAAATTCTTTGATGATTTTAGTTACCCAGTATCTTAATTTTTTTTCTCTAAGGTCTAATATATTCACCCGCTACTCCTCATAAGAAATATCATTCTCAAATTGTACCACCACTAAATTTAGTACATGTGATGGATCTATTATGTACTTATTAAAGAGGGATGCATAGAATTTATAATGTTATTGAGTTATGTTCTTTGGGAGCGCTAGCTAATAACATATAGGTCTAATGTAATTAAGAATCTAAAAGGGTTGGATGTATCTAGGGAATAAATTTACCTTCTTCTCAAACCATAGGGATTTTTCCACGGTGATATGTGATAGAATACCGTATTACCAACATCAAATTTTATTCCTTATCAATGATCATTGGTTTATAATTTCTAAAAACTTCATGATAATTTCATATGACGCTAAATGTTTTAAACCTTCTCTATCATCACTTGTAATATTTCTAAAATGTTTAATTCATTCAACTCTTCTCATAAATAGCCTCATAAGTTTACATTTGAATGGTGTAATGTAAAATATTTTTATATGAGAACCACACTAGGGAAATGTGTTGATACCAATATTCATGGAAATAAATTAAACAATATGTGAACATATCCCCTAAAGTTTGAATGGATTTTTAAGAATGGACATCTATTTGATGGTGATTAGTTGTTTTAAAACTCAACTCTATATCTAATATATACTGAATACTTCTTGGTAACCATGAGGTTAACCTAGAATCTTGATCAAATACAATTCAGATTGGTACTCCATGTAGCCTTACCACTTATCTTATGTATATCTTGGTGATTTTTTAGAAGATAAATATTATTTTATTGAAATTAAAAGTGTTTCATTATTAAGGTGGCATACAATACAAATGGAATTATAGAATTTATATTTCTAGGGGATTCAAATGATGAAATCAAAGATTATTTTTTCCCATTTTAATACTGGTATGTGTAATGGTGGTATCATACCTTAAAAATTATATCATTCATACTTAAATTATTTTTATACCATGAATCAAGATAAAAATGTCAAAATATTCCCCTTCATGTTATCACACCAGAATTGTTTTCACACTACTCTATGTGAAGATAATGCCACCAAATCTTCAACCACCTTATTGGGGTAGGTTGAGATATGTTTTTGTAATTATATACTTATTTCTTAAATAATCCATATATTTTTCACACTACTCTCTTTCGAGATAATGACACCAAATCTTCAATGTAAAGATTACAATAGCTAACTACATATCATGTGTCAGATATTTATTGTAATGGCCCAGGGTTTTGGGGTCCATTACATGGTGAAAATATAATGTTTGGGGTGTTCTGGGTGGTCTGGAAGGCCATCCCAGCTTCTCAGTGAAGCTTAAGACTCTTAACGGTAGCCTTGGCCTACCAGTGGCCTCGGCCAACCGGTGGCCTCGGCCTACCGGTCGCTCGGCAGGCCTCTCATCCTACCGGTGGCCTCGGCCTACCGGTGGCCTCGGCCTAGCGGTGGCCTCAGCCTACCAGTGGAATCGGCCTACCGGTGGCCTCGACCTCCCGGTAGCCTTGGCCTACTCGTAGCCTCGGCCTACCGGTAGTCTCGGCCAACCGGTAGCTTGGTCTACCGGTAGACCTAGCCTACCGGTGACCTCTCCACAGGTTTTCCAGTAGTGCCTCCTTTTTGCACGAATTGATTTTTAAACAATGTTTTGACCGCTTTAATCTTGTTTTAAAGCCCATTAATGGTGTTTAATTAAATGATTGGTGAGGTAACCTCCTTAAATGAAAAACCATTCCTTTTGGTCATGCCTTTCACCACGTTTTCTAAAACACATCTACCGCATCCTGTGAGGAGTCCTTCCTTGGTTAAGGAGGTGTGCGTCGGTTTTAACCGCCCTGAAGGGCGGGGAACTTTTTAAGTTGGATACATGGGGTGGCCCAGTCGCGTGGTCAACCCACGACCCCGCTTCTTCTGCGGTTTTGAGTTTTTCTCCATATCTTAACCGTCCTAGGAATGCTGTATCTTAGCCTTTATAACCTAAAGGCTTCTCTTCTCCCTAGGTTTCGTTTTTTTCTCTATCACCCCGCGCTCGGAATACCCTTCCTTCTGATGAATTTTACCCCCGTGAAGTTTTCCTTGATCGCATTCCGTGGAGTTCCTGCTACTCCTGATTTCTAGTTTCCACGTGAGGACTTAACGTCGATCCTTGATCAATCAGGTAGGGATCTTACCTTTGTCTCTCCTCCTTGTGTATCATGCGGGGTGGGTGTTCTATGGTTCCCACGAGGCAGTTAATCAATTCTGTAATGAAGATAATAACAGGTTAAATAAAGGGGACGAGGAAGTTTGTTAATGTTGTTACATGTTTTTACCCATGCTTTCCCTATGATGTTGTTATGAATTGAATGGGATTAGTCCTAATGAAAATCACGGCCATTGAGGGCCTTTGTTTTTGCATCTATGCTATGCTCTATTTTACGCATCGTCTGGTGAATGGGAATCATGTATGAATCAGTTAAACACTTAAACTCGGCTGTTGAATATGAATGCCCATAACCTTGTATGATCACCCCAGTTGAACTAAATAATATAAAAGAATGAATTATGAACGCTGGGATGGTTCAGTTATGAAATGGTTGAAGGGGTGAATGTGTTTTTTTATGGATGGGTGAACAGCGGGGCTGTGAATGGTGTGGTTAGAATGAAATGAGTTGTTGTGTGGCTGTGGTGGTGTTTGGTAGCAGGGCTGCAGGTTGGGTTGTGAACATGAATAAAAGTGGAAAGTTAATAATGAACTGGGTGTAATGGTAATGAATTAATGTGAGGATAACCAATGGTTTGTTGTTTTTTTTCATTGGTTCCAGTTTTTTGAGGGATCCCACTGATCCCACTTTGATGTTATTATTTACAAGAGAACCGGGTGTGAATGCTTATATTATCTGATGGTTTTCCTTCCTAATTATTTGTTGTTTCATCTGTGACTGTGTCTGTTAGTTTCCCAGTAGTGAAGGGATTAACTCATACTGAACTGTTATGAAATGATAACTTGAATAGGGAAACCGGGAACTATTTGTTGTGTTCCTGTTTTCTGAGGTAGCAGTGCTTGGGAACCTGCTTGTATCTATTTGAGGAGCCATAGGTTGGGATGTGTGTTGGTATATATATTTGTAACTATATGTTTTGTGTTTAGTCACACACCACCCACGTTGGGCACTTAGTGTCAGACACCCCATCTCATGGGGAAGGGTGTTTCCCCCTTGTTACTCTCCTTACTACTCCCTCTTCCCTAGGCTGTGATGGCTAGAGGCAACCTTACACCCAAGGATCTTCAGGTAGGTTTCGTTTGGTGTGTTATTAGCTCAATATATCTTCGGGCAGGTTGTATTCCCAAGAATCTTCAGGATGAGGCCCAGGTGTTTTCGGGCAGGGGTTATGGTTACAGTTTGTTTTCCCAGGTGTCTTTGGGATGAGGCCCAGGTGTATGCGGGTAGGGATATGTGGTTGTGAGTCCCAGGTGTGTGCGGGAAGAGATGTGGATGGTTGTGAGACCCAGGTGTGTGCGGGCAGGGATGTGGATGGTTGTGAGGCCCAGGTGTGTGCAGGCAGGAAGAGCGTGGTAGCGTCAGGACGTTTTCCGTTAGGGATGAGCAGCTAGCTAGTGGGGGAAATAGTGGTGCCACTACCACAAAAATAGTTTTTCCCAGCCCTCCCCCTTTATGAGCGCTAATAAAAAAGCGTTGATAAAGGGGGGGGGGCTTTATCAGCGCTAAAAAAAGCGCTGATAAAAGTACCCCTTTATCAGCGCTTTTTTTAGCGCTGATAAATCCCCCCCTTATCAGCGCTGATAAAGGGACCCCCTTTATCAGTGCTTGTTTAGTAGCGCTGATAAAGGGTCGAATTCAAAAAAAAATTCAAAAAAATAATAATATATTAATATATAAATATAGTTATATTGATATAGATATATTATATAATTTTTAAATATATTTTAGATAAGTATAAATGTACATTAACACTTAATATACTTAATATATAAGATATTTAGTGAAAATGGCTTGTTAAAAAATTAAATAAATATTTTTAATTAATAATTTGCTAATTATTATGGAGTAGTAATCATTTAATAACAATTTGAAGACTAAAAAAATTAAAAAAATTAAAAAAAGATCCAAAATAAGTTGAAAACGCAACTCAAACTTCAAACGGCCATAACTTTTGATCCAGGTGTCTGTTTGAGCTCTACCACATATCAAATCGAAGCATGCGATGAGCTATACATCGCTATGACATGGGGGGACCTCGTTTAAGTGTTTTTCAAGGCCAAAAGAGGCCCATAAGGCCTCCAAAAACTAAGTTTTTAGTTGGGGTACCTAGATTTTTTAACATTTTGTGGGTTTTTAGCCTCGTTTGAGGGGGTATTATTGGCTTTTTTGGTGGGGACTGAATTTATTACAAGGTATTACATTCATATTGATATTATGTCTTTGAAATTTTATCATTTTTTACAATGCACTGCTATTTATAATCAAGTATATAACTATATGTACATATTTTTTATATATTCACACCTAAAAATTAAATTTTTAAAATAAATAATTAAACATATTTACATATAAAATATATTAGCTCTATCTAAATAATAACTAATATCCATTTTATTTAAAATACCAATATATAAATATTTATATAACTACTATATATTAATATAACTATATATATATATATTAATCTAGCTATATATATATATATATATATATTAATATAACTACATATATATTAATATTACTATATATATATATTAATATCACTACAAATATATATATTCATATAACTATATATATGTATATTAATATAAATATATATTACTATACGAATAAATATAACTAAATATATATATATATATAAATAGAGATATATATTTATATAACTATATATAGATATATTAATATAACTATATATATATATTAATATAAATATATATTACTATACAAATAAATATAACTATATATATATAAATAGAGATATATATTAATATAACTATATATATATATATATTAATATCACTATATATATATATATATTAATATAACTATATATATATTAATATAACTATATATATATATATTAATATAACTATATATATATATATTAATATAACTATATATATATTAATATTAATATATATATATATATTAATATAAATATATATTACTATACGAATAAATATAACTATATATATATAAAGAGAGATATCATGAAATAGCAAACAAATCAAAATAGAGTAGTGGTAAGGACTTAGGCGCGCAGGGGGGAGGTCTCGAGTTCAAAACCTGCTGGAGGCAGAGGCGCGCGCATGGGGGTGGATGTTGGGGGCTAGCGCTGATAAAGGGTGGAGGGGGTGCATGCGGGTGCTGGAGGGGATAAAAAGCGCTGTTAAAAGGGGGGATCAAGCGCTATAAAAGCCCTAACACGATTGACATGATTTTTTTAATTTTTTTTTTAATTTTTTTGTAATTTTTTTTAATTTTTTTTAATTTTTTTAATTTTTTTAATTTTTTTTAACTTTTATCAGCGCTTTTTTAAAAGCGTTGATAAACAGGTCTTTTATCAGCGCTAAAAATAAAGTGCTAATAAAGGAAGCGCTGATATAGGACCCCTTTATCAGCGCTAAAAAAAGCACTGATAAAGGGGTACTTTTATCAGCGCTGATAAAAGGGGTCTTTATCAGCGCTTTTTTTGAGCGCTGATAAAGGGGACCCCCCCTTTATCTTCGCCGACTTTAACAGCGCTTTTCCTAGCACTGTTAAAGGCCCTTTCTAGCACTGATAAAGGGCATATTTGTAGTAGTGTGCGGGGTACCAAAATGTTTTGTTCTTTACTATTATCTTACTGCTTGTGTTATTTAGTGAGTGTGGCTGGTGGGGTGGGATGGATAGATTGCTTGATAGATGATGTTTCTTCTACTTCTCACGAGACCTTAGGACGTCTCCCCACTTGTGCACGAGAGATTTAGGTTTTCCCACTAATTATACTTTGTATGCTCACCCTACGTTTACTTTTAGGTTTCTAGGAGGGCTTCAGAGGCCATGCAGGTCCTTACTAGTCTGGACGTTGGAGTTGTTGTTGTTCGCTGTTGGATTCCTCTTAGCCTTTTTCCTTTCCTGTTGGGTATTTTACTTTGGATTCCTTTTACTTTGGTCAATTTTATTATTAAAACATGCATGTAGTTTGGTTTTTACTTTGAGTTTTCTATACTTGGTGGTGTTTGGTGTTGACTCACTCTTTCTCCCAATCCTGGTTAACTAAAAAGGGTAATGCCTCCCATATTGTGAAAATGTTATACCCTTGGTGCTAGTCGCCACTCCGGGGCCTATTGGAGGCGGGACTCGGGGGTCATTATCTCTCCTTCAACTTAAAGAAGGAAGAGCTTGGTAATCTGCTGTCCCTTCCATCCTTTCAGTGAAGGCGGGTCGTGACATTTATACTAAAAGATATACAATTATAGAGAGTCAGAGGATATCACTTTATTATTTTTCATGTTTACAAATATCATTAATTTCACGGATGAATCAGTTTATATCATAAATCCTTATCCACTAGGGGTAGTGTGTGTAAAATTGTAATGATTACACTCCAAATTAACACTTTAATTCTTTTTTTTTCATTCATCATTCCATAACAATTTCACTCCCTTCTATTCTAACATGGATAGAGGTTAAAATAATCATGAGAAGATTCTTAAAGATCACTAATATTAGCTATATAATTCAATAAAATAATGGGTCTATATTACATATGTCAGTCGAGTCCATTGATCAATCACCTTTATCAATGAATGATCCATTTATATCCCTTTATCGGTGATAAAATTTCCCAAAAATGTCTACGTATTCATCCGAAACTGAAATTTAATCTAATTCACATGTAACTTCTTTATTCTTAGAGTCATCAAGACCACCATAAATTTTTAGAGATCTAAAAACTATATGCATCAATTCTATGGATATTTATTGAGAATTATTGAGCCTAAATAGAATAATTGTTAACTCATAGTGTTCATATATTATTTAAAAGGAAATCTTAGTAATATCATATATATTCACCTTTAATTTATAATATCCTAACCGATGATCCACTTTATAGTAGTAATAGGTTACAAAAAGTTGATCAAACAAGTAATCAATCCATGATAGAGGATAAAAAATTTCATAGTAAAAAAAAAATACTTTTTCATCCTTATAACATCCATTATGAGAACCTCCATAAATAACACAATCTCTCTACACTTCCATCTCAAAATTTCCTCTAAGAAATTCATCCACCTGCTATAGTAAAGAATAATTCCCAATTATATAGTATAGAAAAACCCCACAAATACATCATCTATATGTAGATAAAAATATTATATCACATCAATAATCCTTTACTCAAATCCATCCTTATATGAAATATCATCATGTGAATTTCTGATCAATACATCAACTAAAATATTCCCCATTACCAAAGCATATGAGATCTTGAAATCATAATCTCTAAAGGCCTCTATAATCCAAAGATAATTTGGAATAAAATATAAATAATATAAGATATGTCACAATATTTTGAGTTTATTGAAGACCCAAATTCACTCACTGATAATCTAATTCCTCCACAACATCAAATAAAACACCACCACTACTATCTTAAGATCACGGGTAGTGTTGTTATTATCATGAGAACAAAACTATAAAAACTGTTAAGAGATCATTGGGTATTATTTTATGATAACATGACACAATCCAATATGATAAAAAAATATTTAAGACCTAAAACATATCTCTCTTCTATAGATAGTGAAGAATGGGATCACTAATCAACTTCTTCTTCAAGCACTCAAATGAATCCTAACATGATTTTTTTCATATAAATGTATGATACTTCCAAGTCAAATATATAAAACAAGATATAATAATAGATAAATAGTATATGAACATACTTTAATAGTATTCACCAATTAAACAATAAATATATATAATATTTTCTAGGGTTTTCCCAAGATTCATCTACCTAATCTTTAAATGATTGACCACTACAACCTACTGAAATATAATTTTTCCAAGGAAATACACCACACAAGTCCCAAAATTATACATTGATATATTACTAAATATATAATTTCAATAAAATAAATTTTAAATAGTCATAAAATTCTAAAAATTATCCACTTTGGACCTTGAATAATCCAGAATATCAACAATCTACACAGATATAGACTAACCTAAGAACTCAAAAAACATTGATTTCATCGCTCCCAAGTAAACTATTAGAGAGTTCATAAATCTAAAAGGAATAAACATGAAATAATTATTTATATAATGTTTCCTAAAGGAATTATTTTTTATATTTTCTTCGTTTATCCTCATCTCATGATACCTAGAAAATAAATCAATCTTTGAAAACTAGATAGATCCCTTTAAAAATCTAACAAGTCATCAATCCTTGAAAGGGGAAGACCTTATTTATCATCACCTAATTAAACTAAAAATAATCAACAAAAAACCATAAAAAATAATTTTCATTCTTCTCGGATAACATATGAGCACCCCATGTTGATATAGTGGGCTAAATGAAACCCTTATGCAAAATCTATTTGATAAGAATCTACAACTCCCACACCATTGAAGGTTCCATATCATAAGGATGAATAAAAATAAAAGAGGCATCTGTTTTTAAATTGATCCCAAAATCAACTCCATGTTAAGGGATTAGTACCACAACCTCATTAAGAAAAAATTTAGGAATCTTATCCATGACTCTTGAAAACACTACAACCCGAACTTCCACTAAAATCTTCATCAATGATACAAATGGGGATGAAAGAGTATAAAAAAATTTATAACTCTTAAAGTTATTTATATTTCCAATGAACCTTGAAATATATCCTTCCATGTTAAATAAAATAACTCTCCTATGATAAGAAAAACAATAGTGCACATAAAATACAAAAAACCTTTCCAAGGTTGATATTGTATTGTTAAATTTGTAACTAGAAGAAATCTCCCAAAGATTGATATTACCCCATAATTATCAAAAATCCATAACACACCTCAAACAATTCAAATTAACCTCCAAATAGTGCAGTCAATTCTAGGGACACAAGAAGCATCTACACCTTAATCCCTAAATCATGGACTAATGTAGTACCAAAAAAATATTATGGAAATATTGAAAAAAATGTATAAACTTGGGTGAAAGATAAATATTTTTCATCTCAAACTATAAATGGACCTCTTGGAACTAGAAACATTAGGGAATATAAATGACCATAATTTATTGATCTGCATCACTTCCATTAGTAATGACTAACTTTATAAACACACTTATCCTTTGGTCCTTGATGATGAGGAATATCACAAGGTTATCCTCTTCCATCTCTATCACCCATTTATTTTATTAAACCTTATAGAATCTTATAATAATAACATATTCTTAGAGGTAATTATTACTAAGGTGGTATTTAAAATTACCAACTTATCTCATGTTAAACACCAATTGTGGTAGGACATTAAAACTCTCAATGGTCATGGAATCTATAAGGAAAGAAATCCAAACAAGAACTGGTATAAACTTGAAAACTTTCAACTCTAGAGAATTGAGAAGATGAATGTAGGGAAAAACTGTCCACTGATAAAAACCTTAACTACATAGATAAATGAGATCTTCATTTCATTTCCATTCTCCTTAATATTTTTTTATGAATTCCATCTTGAGATGAACTAGTCCATTATAAAATCTTCTCTACCACCTCAACCATATTTAGATTCATCAAATTATTGACCTAGTGATGAATCATAAGACTCAGTACCTTATCAAAATTTCATTCCCTATATTTCTCATTAAGAATAATATCAGAGGATTAGTGGTGTACATTCATGAACTCAACTCTAAAAGATTTCACACTCAAGATCCCAATTTGGAGAGTAGAAAAATATATCCATCGCATCACCTTTAGTGTTGAAGATTGAAACTTATACTAAAACTACATATGGAAATTATAATATGATACCTCTCACTCCTCATGATCACCAAAAAAAAATAATCCAATACTAAAAATAATCACCCCACAAAACATATCCAATTAAAGAAATAAAAAATAAAACTAAAATCAATCAAGATATCATTCAAGAACTGATTTCTTCCTCTGATTAGAGATAATACCCATAAAATTTCTTCAATATCTAATGCTAAATATCATGTAGTGCATTCCTATAAGAATCATATTTCTTAGTATCTTCCCTCCTATGATCAAACAACATGTAATGGTGCACTTCAACCACAGGAACCACATGAGGACATTTCCCACCATCCATTTAGGAATCTGAGACACCATAAGAGGTAGGATGAATCTGTGTGTTAATATAATTAGTCTTTTTTTCCTTATGCTCTTTTCCTTATGATATTTTTTCTTATTAAAAGGAAGAAACTTTAACCTTTTATTTCTTTTTCCACACAATCACAATAATACATTGATATAAATGTACTACACCTGGATATTTTTCACTTATTTCAGCTATAATAGGATACATCCAAGGAGAATACACTCAACATTGTACTAGTGTACCAAAACCACTATAACTCGCTATTTTGTGGATACAATATTTTGATAAAGTAACTCTTCACTAAGGATCATTGTATGTACAATGGATTATAAAATATAGAATCACACCAAGGGTCACTACCTATTAATAGCATATGTGCACTCATTTGGTGAAGGCTTTTGTTTATATAAATTTAAGTCTTTTCTCAGTTTAATGGCTAAAAGGTCACTCTAAGATCAATTATTGAATCCTACATCATACAATACAAACGATTCTGTGAACTCCAATTACTAATCCCAATTTATTATCCCGATATAATCACCACCTTATGAAAAGATAATATTAATTAATCATATATCACATTTCACATAGGTGAAATTCATATAATACTAATTTCAACAATTTAATTATTATTTAATATTATCTTCTCTCTTTAATATGGTAAAAAGACATTTTCATGATATCCTTTGAACCTAGACCTTAAAAATATAATTAGCACAATTTATTTGTAAAAATTGATACACAATAACTCTTAATTCTTATAAAAATTCCATTTAATGATGATCACAAAACTAATTTCCTAAAATAGGTCTTAAATACGATTATGTTCTCTAATAATTATATTTTATAATTAATATATAAAATATGACTCATGTTTTTATATTACTTATCCTCTCTAGGAACACATAGATCATTCTTCTTCCCTATTCACTATTATTACTCTATTCTCCTACTTTTTAATTGTTTTATATAAAATCTAATGACACCTAAAAATAATTTGAATTTCAATTTAAAATTCAAATAACACTCAACTTTGGAATTATATTCTTTGAAATAAAAAAACTTCATATTAATCTAAAAAAGAACCGTAATATTAATTTTAAAGGATAATTATGTAATGTCGAAATAACCACCTAACCTATAGATGACTTTCATATCATCAATTCTATTTGGAATCAGAAAAAAAACTAGATATCATAATTTTCCCAGCTACTTCATGGAATGATAAGACAGTTTCTCATGTAACTTCTATAAACTACAAGATAGGCCATGGAGTGTCCTAATACATAGTGTCATGTACCCTTTGAGCTCTAATTTTTAATATAAAAACGAATTTTCATAAAAATAATTATAGTGTGATATGACAATTATTCATTGAGTGAGGAACAAATATCTAATTCAATTTAAAACCTTCTTGGATCTCTTTTTATGTGTGACATTGACATCATGTTATAGGACACCTATCTATATAAATATTGAATCATCTTGATTTTACTTTATTTCATGACACTTGGATCATGGTGTGATCAACCCTTATTCTACTTATTCTAGAATCAACTCTTTATTCTTCAAAAAAATAAAAATACTCCTAAAAACTACTATATACATTAAGGAATACCTCATATTCACTATAATGACTCACTATACAATAGTTAATGTAAATTAATCTAAAATTACAAACCAAAAAGTTTTTTAAACATTGGAAAATTATTTATTATTTATACAAAAACTCCACTATAAGAACAATATCAAAACATTCATAATAATATTAAATTTTGAATATACACTTTCTCACAACATTAGTGATTGTAAAATGATTCAAATTTCAACATATTTCAACATTAATCCTTCAATATTTTAAGTAGGAGTATCGAATTCTATTTCTAGAAAACAAAATAAAATCCTTATATATACTGAACCATCACTCCTTCACTGTATAACTCTCTATAAAATAATCTATATGCATATTCTTCTAAATTATTATGACTTTAATCTCCATCCATACTCAAGAAAACAATTTTTTTATCTTATTTAAACACACAACCTTCTCATTTTTATTATCACTAGTCTTACATATCAATAAAAAACTCATCATAAAACCTATACTTGGTTATTATCAACAAATCCATTCACATAACCTATTTGTATAATAATATTACCCATTATATTTTACTGAAAATACTACCAAACCTTAAAATACTATTCTTCAAAATTTATTTGAATTTCTTTTAGGTTTTCCCAGACTCACACTCTATGTTCTAGTTCAAAATAACCTTCTTTTAACACTATCATTGAAACAAACTAATATAAACCAACATTTATTTTGAATAATTTACATAATTTAAACATTAACTCTCATAATATACACATAATTCCCATAATAAAAATTTTATTGTCTTTTTTGATTAGCTATACCAACACCTTATTTTATGATACTAATGAACCTTTCTCCATAATCGAACCACATATGACTCCCTTATAGAATACTTACAGGTTATACAAATATCCATAATTCTGGAAATATAATTATAAGAAATGGGTGAGCTTAAATTCTCAATAATAGAAACTAATCAATAGGTTATAGAGGGTAAGATCATAGTATTTTAAGAATACATGAGAATGGGAGAAATATATTATTAAAAGGAACATGAAACAATAATATTTTTTTTTCATAATTCATGATATAAGGACATGTAATCTCAAATGAAAAAACATATATCATGGAATAATAGTTTAATATTATAACATGACCCATGTAACATATCCGTTAGTATATAAAAATGTGACATGTCATGGAAATATTGAATAATAATAAAATATGGAATAAACACAATAAAATTGAATTATTATATTGTGAGAATATCCAAGAAGGATATCAATTTATGTTGTGAGCACAATTCAAGAAGTATTACCCTTTATGTTGTGATCATAATTAAATAATTATTATTATTTATGTTTTGATCATAACCCAAGAAGGCTCACCATTTATGTGTTAAATATAATCTAAGTTGGCATACAATTTATGTTATGAAAATAACCCATGAAATCTCACCATTTTTAATGGAGCATAATCCAATAAGTTCCATTATTTATATTTTAAATTTATTTCAAGAAGGATCCCCCTTTATTTTGTGAGTTTAATTCAGAAGGTTAGCCCAATATATGATGAAAAAAATCCAATTTTTGTCCATGCTTCATTATCACATGAGATATAATACCATAACAATTTCATTGAAGAGTGATATACCCAACCCATCAAGTTTCCATAAATATGTGGGTAAATTTAAAACAACCATTAATCATATTATAAATAACCCATGAAAATAAAGTAGGTTTCATAACATTTTAAAAATATATCACTAAAATTGACATAAACAATGTAATCTTTTGATTCCCAAATTTCAATCTCCTTAAAATGGTATTTAAAAGGAAAATTTATAATGTGATTCCTAAATAATAATTTCAATGGAAATAAATAATTTATCGTTAAATTGAGAAATGGTTGAAAATCATAAAAGATATTT
Source organism: Viscum album (assembly GCA_963277665.1). NCBI lineage: Eukaryota > Viridiplantae > Streptophyta > Magnoliopsida > Santalales > Viscaceae > Viscum > Viscum album. The sequence goes on along the minus strand of OY728135.1, from coordinate 1,463,419,147 downwards.
TGGAAAAAAACTAACAATGGCATAAAAGATGATGTTTTATATAACATTCCAAAGTTATTTGTTAAAATTAGTAAAAAAACATTAAAAGATAATTAATTTAAAAGTAATATTAAAAAATATTTCTTTGAAAAATAGGAAATTTATCACCATGTAATATAGAGTGGAAGACAAAAAAATATTTTTAAATAATATAAAAACTCTTTAATATTTTATAATATATTTGTGGACATATCACTTTGTAAAAAGTGATAAGAAAACTTCCATTTGAAAAGGTGAAATGTGAAATTTAATGTTAACATGAGAAAACACATAATTAGGGTGTGAGGCGGCACGAGATGGCACGACGCGGCGCAGAGGCCACGGTCCGACAGGGCAGTCAGGGTGCGGCGGGGCGGTCGTGGTGCGGTGGTCTGCCGTGGCTGGCCAAATAGTCAGTCATCCTCTCCATGCAACATGGTCGCGTGCCGCGCCTTTTTCGATAGCCAGCTCGGCCGAACGCTCTTCATTCGTCATTATTGTATAAATCCGCCTTCTTCCATCATGACTAACACACCAAAAACTCAAGAAAATTGTGGAGAGGTCGGTCTATGTTCGTTTGGCATGAACCCTTCAAGTTAGGTCGGTAGTAAGTGGCTTAATAAAACATGTATGAAGAACACCAAACCTTACAACCTTCGATAATGTTTATTCCCAACCCCACAAAAATAAATCATCCACGGATCAACTAGTTTGAGAGTTGATCTGCGTTCTTTGTTTTGAAGGGAAGAACATGGAAATCATTAATCACAGATAATTAAACCCCTACCTCGGAGGTTCGTTGATGTCTATGAGGAGGGATAGATGGACGTCGGTGGCGTCGGCATTTCCTCAACCGTAGTTTTGTTCGTTAAAGACGTTACTCATTGGCAAGAAAGTTCTTCATTGGGGAGTGCATTCTTTGTTGGAGAGTGCATTCTTCATTGGAGAGAATAATCCTCTAGAAGCTCTCCTCTTGCCAACCGCCTCCTCCCAATTCCACCCAAAATGTGAAAAGTCACCAACTTATTAATTTAAGTTTATCAAAATAAATTAAGGTGGCACAACAAAGTTGGTATAATTAATGTACTGCGTTTGCACCGTTAATTAACTCATTTAATTGGCATAATTAAAGTTGGAGGAGTTGAGAGGTTTTCTATCATTAAAGAGGTTTGGGTGGTCCCCCCTCTAAATTCAAAATGGAGGTTAATACTAGTTATCTCCACCTCTTAAAATTCACATGGGAGTTTTAGGCTCGGGTGGTCCCCACCACCATAAACCATGTTGAGGGGTTCCTAAAATAATAATGCTAGACATTTTAATTTTATTTAATTCTTTTATGAAAATCAAAAAAATTATCTTTCACTCTCAACCCTCTTCGGTAGAGGTGAAGGTCCTCTTAAGCGAATATCGGCACAACGAGTTCAATGGTGCCCTCATATTTTAATTCCAAGCACCGATTCAAAAATTTACAAAAACCCACTCATACCTTTACTGAACTTACCCAAAAAAAAGTTCATAAATTCATTCTGGGCACACCGGGCCTCGGAATCACGCGCCGTCAATTTTCTCGGACTCGTATAATTCCCATATAATTAAAAAAATTACATGGAAATACTAGGTCTTTACAAAAATATATCAAGTATTAGGTTTTATTATTTTTTTTCTTGTGTCTTAGTTTATTTTTCATAATCATAATTTGACATAAAAGGGGATTTACATGATTATTTATCTAAGAATTCATTTTCTGAAACTATTTCACTTAAGGTGTTTAAAAAATCGTAAACATTGGTTCTCCATGAAATGATTGAAGTTGTTTTACTGGTTGAAATCTTATGATTTATAATTATTTACTCATAAGTTTTTATTTATGTTTTGAATAGTTAAGGGCATTTTGAATATTTCAATGTGGATTGATTTCTTAAGAAGAATTGTTTTATAGGACACTCTATCCATGAATTTAAAAGTATTAGATTATGAAATTAAAAGGATTTTTTTAATTATGTATTTTTTTTATAAATATTATGATTTGTTGAACATATTACTAAATATTATCAGTGAAGGAATTTTCTTACATGTTAGAAAAATATATTAAATTTTGATGTATTTATTATAATAAGGAGTTTATTGGACTTCCTATTGAACTAAATGATTCTTTTAACTGAAGTATAAATTATTGAATTATTACGAATGATAATTTCATTGAATATACTTTTAGATTTTATATAAAGGCATGTTAGAAAAAACATGTACTACTTTTTCACAGCATACATGATTCCCTTGGTATTGTTTCAAGGAGAGATAATGAATCTATAATGGAATGTATTAATAACATTATAATATGATTTTTGGATATCTATTCTCACCTGAAGTAGTTATGTTCAATGAAAAAAATGGTTATATAGGTAGGGACTTAGGAAAAGTAATGTTCTATGATTACGAGGACACTCTATGTGGTGGATTCAGTGTTAAATATTCCAACATTGGCCCATCCAAGTAAATGACATCATAATGGATAAAGAATGTCACTTAAATATTCCTTTTTTGGAATTTCATTAGTATATAATGTAATACTGGATAACATAACCTCGTCATTTCTAATATCCCTTTATGGTTCTTATACTAGAACTTGCTAATGTTGGGACTAGTGCCTTGCATCATTTAATTGGCCTATTTTAAGCCCAAAATTATTTAAGAACAATTTTGATAGATTTTTACTTTCATAGAAGTTACAGTATTAATTATGAGGATTATATAATTTCCTGTGACCTTATCCTCCCTTTATACATTCATATTATAATTTGTTTTTTTAATTAAATAAAGGTACTATACTTATTTATAACGTCTTTCACTTTCTCATATTTTTCTCTATATAAATTATATAAATCATTCTCTTTGAAAGTATTTTTTTATATTTGATGAATTTATGTTAATATATTTCTTATTAAAACATAAATGGTATATTGATAATATATTTTAAACTGTTATTATATAGATTAATTTTAAAAGGCAATGTATGGAGTATCTGGTGAAATCCTACTGCATAAGTATTCTCTCTCTCTATATACACATTTATGGGTATATTGGCCTTATGTGTTTGATACATGTGGAAATATTAGAAACCCATTATTATAATCAAATATACTATACATTTGTGTATATGTGTTTGTGTTTGTAAATTTAGTTTTCTTAAATATTCTAAGTATATTGGATGTTATAATCTGGTCTCATACTTTGGTTATTTCTTACGAAATATCTCATTTATGAAGACACATTATCTTTCTTCTTCCCATGTAATTGTCTTAAATGCCATTTTTATATAAATTATTTTTTATATGATTCTTTAATTATTAATATATGTTTATTATATTGTTGTTTTAGTTTATTAATTTATATTTTCTTATTTTCTTTCTCATTACTCATTTTTTATACATAATTCTAAATAGTTTATATTATATGAATGAATTATTTGACATGTGGAATGGTCATTCTTGATTGTTGAATGTAATATTTCATTAACATTATATATTTTATTAGGTAAAATAATTCCCAACATGTAATATTGATTCCCTTAGAACTAGTTTCTAGTATTTGGCAACTGAGAATGAATATTGGACACTGTGGTGGGTTGGATCATGTACTGAGATAGGTTATCTTGGGTTGATTTGTAACATACATTTTCTAATATTTAAAATAATCTACAAAAAACTCATATAATAGCTATTAATTTTTTCGATAAACTATTTTTCCATATATTTAGCATGTTTCATTAATGAATCACTTATGTCATGATTAATGTAATGGCCCTGAATCCAATAGCACAAAGTAGGTGGTTACTTTTTTACAATATAACTATATACAAGTGATCATTTCCTGAAGGTCTGAATTTTTTTCTAGTATTGGTAAAATAGGTATGTACTTGAATCTCACATTACAATTGAAAACATAAAATACAATACAATATTTTCTTTGAAGACACCATTATTTACTAAAATATATCCATGCATATTAATCATAGTAAACATACTGGTATCCTAGAGAATGTAAATAAAATAAATGTTGAGCTCAGATTCTCAGAAATTGTTATGTATAGTATAATATATCTTAAATAAATAGGTTATAATAAATAGGGAATGGTAAATAACTAAAAACAAATGTAATTTAATCAATAAATTGATTATGAGGAATAATATAGAAGGGATAATTGATGACTAAATAATTTTATATGAATAATCATGTCATATGGAAATATATACATAGATATCATAATTATTCCAAAATTCACATGGCAATAATAACTGATTTCATAATTATGAAATTCATATTTTCGAACATTTGAAACTTACAATCGAGTCCATGGGATAAGACATATAAAAATTCCATCAAGACCTCTTGCCAAGACAACTATAATAATTATTAAGGCCTCATCCAAATAACCAATATATTTTCTCTCAAAAGACCTACAAATGCATTGAGGGGCTATAAAGAGCCACACCCATCACATAAAAATTCAAATTAATTTATAATATGAATAAATAATAAAACAAAAACTATTGTACGTATTTGATGAACTTGAATAAGAAATTTCAATACTTTCCCAAGTAAAACTAAAAATAACCCATATAGATAAAAATAATATGGATGGTATCATTAAAATATATCTTCAATGGAGCATAATAAAAATAAATTGTTTATTTTGTTGAGGAATAGAAATTCCATAAAAAAGTAATTCAAAATATTCTTGAGAAAAATACCTTGTCCACTTTGAAAATCATTGTTAAAATTTTCAAATTCCCAGAATATTTATAAAAACATTTCATTCGAGAAGAAACATATAAAACTATTGATTAATATTAAAATCATTGAGTGTCCATGACAATAGTAAATTTTTTCAGGTTGATTATTTCAGAACATCGATTCTATTCACATTTTCAATAAAAAGAAAAAATTTACATCCATCTAAAATACAAAGAAAATTATATTCAATAATTTTTATATAAATCAAAAATGGGTTAAAATAACTTTAAAAAAATATAATATAATTGTATAAACAATATTTAAAATATTTTAATGAAACTATGGACTTGGAAGAAAAAGATCCTTTACCGAATAGAAAACAAAGTATATTTTCTTTAAAAAATATCTCTCTAGATTAATTAAAAGATGAAAATGGAAGGAAAACATACAATTTTCAGAAATAAATATATGATAAGGAATTAAAATATTTTAATATATAAATATCATATAATTCAAACAGTATAAACTTTAGTTTAAATAATATATAATAATAATGAGATTGCGAAATAAACCCTTACCATATTAGTAACTTTTGAATCATAACCCCACATGAAAGAAATAAATTTAAATGAAATAATAAATATGAATTAATCATTATATATCATAAAAAATGGGTATTATATACACTAAATGAAAATAAATAGGTTCATAATATCATATATGTCTCAATAGAGTGAAAATTGAGAAGATATCTTACAAAAATACTATCAATGAATTGATAATTAATCAATTATTTGATTATGTGTGAATATGTAATTCCAGAAAATAGAAATATAAAATAATAAAATCATTATTAATTTCATAGATAATCATGTCATAACATATTCAATGAATTAGATGTATATACCTTTGAATGGAAATTGATTTAAGAAACCCCTTACCTAAGGTCTGACATCCTTTGTATGTTTTTGAATATAGTATATAATAAATAAAGATTTATTATAAATATATTATTGAACCGTAATCATATATATCATACAATATGTGATTTACATATAACCTTTTATCAACCATTTATTAATAATTATTTATCAAAATCATTATCTCGAGTGATAACTGCTTCGTTTTTCACATTAGTTTGGGATCGGGTGTTTTGGTCCATCTACTTTATTAATGGTTTTTTAATCTATAAAAAACTAATCATTCTATAATAATCATATATATTATTTATATATTTATATAGTTAACCATAAATTGTATAGGTAAAAATGAATTACACTATTAATACAGATGGTAGCCCATACATATGAATGAATGTTGTTTCTATTTTTTTATGGATGGAACGAAAGAAAGGTAAAAAAATCACCATTATAGAATAATTATTATATCATATATATCATATATATTTGTCTATTTTGGTTTTTTATTCTCAATAAAAAATTATCTTTGATGATATATATCATATATATTAATTAAACACAACCTTATTACTATAACTATAATTAAGAAATAAAAAACTTTCCCTTTCATGGAGGTGGTAGACCATACGTACACCCGAGTGAAGTTATCATTTTTCAATGGATTGGAATGTTAAAAATATGTATATATGATGTTATAATTATATAAGAATAATTATGTCATAAATATCATATATATTCATAAACACATCATAATAATCATCCATAACACATGGAAATAAAAACTGAATTGTATCTCTACAGGGAGATAATAAGTGAAACATATATACGGGCGATAATTTCACATTTCATTTAGTGTAAAATAGAGTTGATAATGGTATTATTATAATCATACTTATATTTTATTTTATTTGTTATGTAGAATTTATTATTTTATAATAAATATGAAATGTTTTTATGAGGTATAATAAGAAACAAAGTTATGTGTTTGGGTAATGTGATTACCTTTTCTTCGATATGCCTCCTTTAGATCCATTTTTAAGAACCCCTGGAATGCTATTTTGAGAAGTAAACACACCTCTACTTCATGGATTTTGAATTAAAGAATAAATTTTTTTATAGGAACCCCAAAATTTATAAATTAAATCCCATTTTTAATTATGAAAATTCCATATTAAGAAATGAAATTACAAAAAAAACATCCACTAATTTAGTAATTTTGGACCATTATAAGTTACATCAAATAATATTTAAAAGACTATTAACAATAATAACCATTTATAGTATAAATTATATAAATTGATCATATTACTAGTATATATATATATATATGGTTATGATAAATCCATTTGACACCAAAAAAGGAATTGATGGCCTCAGCCGAGAAGATTGTACCCTATAAATCCCATTTATCAGAGTATCTGAGGGAGATAGAATCATTGGGATTTACCATTGATAAGACCAAGCTGGTATTTAATAACTAAATAATGATAATGACCATTTATATGAGACATCAAATATTCTTAATATCAAGACCAAACCATGTTTGATGAACAACCTTAAGAAAATATCACAATCGCACAACTTACCCTTAAGGAATTTACCAGTGTAATAGAGGTCTATGTATCTAGAAGAAAATAGTATGGATTTATATATTTTTATTTTTAATAAATTAATTATTATATATTTCTTTTTAAACTTTATAATGAAAATATATTACCTTTGATAAAAAATGGATTTTGATACGATGAAACTCAAATTATGTTTTTGGTAAATATATTGTTTCAATCAAAACATTATTATTAATGAATTTAATAATTTTTTGAAATAAATTATATTTTGGTAAAATATTATTATTATATAATATTTATCAAATATAAATGATAATATAATTTTATGAAGTCATATGTAATTTTTATAAGGCTTAGAAAACTATTATTGTCAAAAAACATTATTCTAATCAAAATGAAGATTTTTTTTATTTAAAATCTCAAATTATAATAATTTTATAATTATTTTGATAAATAAATATCATTTTCTTAATTATATCAACTAAATTATATAATGGTTATTTTTTCATAATCTTCTAATATGGTTGAATTTTTAGGTAAAAATTAAATATGATATAATTATACGATATGTATTATTACACCATAAAAGAACAAAATTGATGTAATAAGAACAATAAAGAGTATACAAACATAAAATTATATATCCCATTCAAATTAATAATTTTATAACTTATTTTTTTAATTTTATAAACCCTTGATTAATCCTACAATACCGATATTATATTTTATAGTTTTAAAAACATTTCATTACGAATATTACTCACTTCTACATAAAAAATGGTATTAATTTTTTTAAAAACACTCTTAAATTTATTAAAATAATAAAAAACACTAATATTTGGAAGAAACAATTGAAAAAAATATGGTATGGTTAATGGTTTTGATTAATTTATCTTATAGATTCCAAAATCTATTTTTGGAAATTAATAATGAATTCCCATATCTTTTGCTGTAAAAACCCACCCAAACATCTATACCTATTCACTAAAACCCATTGGGGAACAAAGTTAATCCACCATTATGCTCTATATATACCTTCCAATGTGTCCACATTCCCTTAATGTGGTTGTACCAAGCTTTAATAAGCACCATCTCGATGTAAGTGATCCTCTCTTTCTCCTCTTTATTCGAGAACTTTATTTATATTATTCCATTTTTATTTTATATTAATCATTTTAGGATATTTTTTACACAATTATATTAATATATATGTGATTTATGAGTGATTTAAAACCTATTTCACTCTCATTAACCCCTTCCATGAATCATTACATAGCCTGATTATGCTACCGAAATTATCCTGTAATTTTTTTATTCCAAACATTTGTGAAGTGGATACGCATGCCCATTTATACTCTAGGGTATTCACCTAGGATTAACTGTACCTCATAGATTTTTTAATTACAAGAAAGTAATCCAAACTCCCAAATAGTTTTATTAGAATTTATTAAATACATTGTTATGTTATATGATCTTTGTGGCGCACTTGTACATGTACATGATATGAATGTGACCAGTGGGCCTAAAATTATAGGGTCCTCCAACGCATTGGGTAATTTTTTTATCTCATGGTATTCCATGTATGGTGAAAGGATGGTTATCTGAAGGACAATATGTTATAATATCTTAGTGGTTATCCTTGACTCATTCTTATGATTTAATGTTTTATATTATTTCCACATTCCCATATTTCCATTTTGTTTTAATTTTATATCATGTTTTTATGTCAAATTTTATGATTACCACAAATATTATGTTACCATTATATGAAACTTGAATCAAATAAACTCCTTCAACTTATACAATTATTTTATTATTCCCCTAATTAGATTTATATCTCACCCCTTTCATATGTATGTCCCTAGGTTATCCCATGTAGTTTCAGAATAGAAACTAGTTTTTTAAGAGAATGTTATATTAATTTTTAATAATGTTGTTGTTTTTTAGGGAAATTTATTGTGTTATGTCCCTAATTACCCAGTAACACTAGGCCTCACTTTCATATATGGTTGTATTAAGTATATATTTATGCAATAAATAATGAAATAAAGTGAATGGTAAATATGGGTTGTCGTAATTGGTATTTGAGGGAGGTCCAGTTACTTTTTTTGTTGGGAAAAAATCTTGAGTGAAAGCCTTAGGTATAATTAAAAACATCATAAAAGATCATTAAATATTGGTAAAGTATAGATTAATTAGTTTTCAAGAAATTAAATACCTCTCTAGACACTTCCAGTTGATGTGGATCTGGAAAAATTATAACTATGGGTAATAACCCTAAAAAAGATGTATATAGTTATACTCAATCATAACCTGGTGCATGAAAATAAGGCCTTGTTTCACTCCTGGTTTGAAACTTCCTGGGATATGATTTCTTAAATTCAAAATCTCTTTAAAACACATTATAAAGGAATGAAATATTACCTTAAAATTTTCTATTAACAAATAGAGTGTGGATAACATAAATTCAAACCATGAAATTCTCAGGTTAAGGAATATAAATCATTATGAGTTTTCCCTTTAGTTTTCATTATTTTTATTTTGTATGTTTAATAGTATGAAATTTCTCCTCCTTAAGATTATTTTATATGATGTAAATGATTATAACTAGAATCAAATAGTTAAAGGAATGTTTATCATTTATTCACGAACATATAATGTCCTATATGATTATGGTTCAATGAATAATTTCATATCATGGAAGTGTAGTTAAAATATTCAGACACCACTAAAAAACATTGAAGTAGTGTTATCAGTGAAAATGGATAATGGTGAAATTATTGCATCCAAATTATATAACTCCTCCCCAATAAAAATATTTGGGTTAATTTTCCAAGAAAAACTTTTGATACTCCCTTTACTATAATTTTATGTTATTCTAGGGATATATTCACTTTCCTTATATAGAGCCAATATAAATTGTGGAGAGAAAGAAATAACGATCATTATTTTTAATTTTTCTCTAATTCTATACAAGTTAAAAGAGAAATATGAATTTTATTTTGTATTATCAACTCAATCATGGATATTATATTCTTTAAATATAGAATCTATAGATCAAATTATTTTGACTAAAGAAAAGATCATTCTTGATGACATGCCCAGTGTATGGGAATTCGCTGATGTTTATCTTGAAGAATTGTATGGTCTTCCACCTAGACATTAGTTTTATTTAAAAATAAAAATCATGCCCGAATATATTCCAATATCTAAAGGCCATGCAGAATATCCATTATTAAAATTGAGGTTCTAGAGAAGAAACAACAAGAGAATCTAGATAAATGGTATAAATACTTGAGTACTTCACCTAAGGGTGAACTGGTCCTCTTCATCAAGAAAAAATATGGTCGAATTTTCCTCTACATTGATTATTGTTATCTCACCCAGATCATAAAAAAGATCATGTATCATATTCCATGGATTAATGACTTATTCAGTCATCTGTGTGTAGATCATTACTTCTCTGAGGTGTATCTTCGCCCAGGATATTATCATGTGAGGGTAAAGAAGGAGGATATCATCAAGACTGCTTTTCATAGAAGGAACGTGCACTTAAATTTCATAGTCATTACATTTAGACTCACTAATTCTCCATTAATTTTCATGGACATAATGAAATGAGTCAATTTTAATTACATCAATAAATGTTTAGTAGTATTTATATTTGATATTCTTGTATACTTCAAAATAATGAATAGATATTAAGAGCAATAGAATGTTGTATTAAAAACCTAATGGAAAGAAAAGTTATGTGAAAAGTACATTAAATGTGATTTTTAGATGTATCAAATAAATTTCATAGGGAAATTTATCCCCATTTATGGGATATTTGTATATCCATTGAAATGGAGGAAAATAAATAATGGAATATATCAAACTCGATGATTGAAATCCATAGATTACTTAGATTAGATGAATACAATCATAGATTTTTGAGAAACTTATCCTAATTTTCAAACCCTATAATAAAGAAAACTCAGAATTGGGTAAAGTTTTTCTAGAATAATTAATTCATTTAAATATTTAAAGAGTTGAATAAGAGGTTAATAATTAAACCCGTGATGACATTACCCACCATAGGGAATGGATTTGTGATCTACAACAGTGATTAAAAAGTGGATTGGTTTGTGTACTCATGAAATATAAAAACGTAATTACCAATGCCTCCTAATAATTAATTATTAATGAGAATAACTTCCAAACCAATGATTTATAATTTGTTAAAAAGATCATAACATTTAATAATTGGTGAAATTATCCCTATATGTAAAATTTTGACATATATAGAGATTATAAAAACATCAAGTATATATTATCATAAAAGGATATAAATATATTCCAATAAATATTGATATATCTAATCATGGATTATAATTGTTAAATCCCTTACCATCCTTGGAAGAAAAAAAAGGAGGCATATTCTCTGAGCTTAAATGATCATAAAATATTATCAATGATGAGAATTGTAAGGGATCCAATATTATTGGAAATCTAAAGGTTTTGTAAGGGAATAATAAAATGATATTCATCATACCTTTCTCAAATAAGTATACTATTATTCATTCGTGAGAGGATTAAGGAGGCATATAAATAATATGAGGTTCTACTGAAAAAGGAAAAAAATATTTCAGAGTATAAATTTACTAAAGATGGAGTTTCCCAATTTGGAACTCATATATGAATCCCATCAAGACTAGAACTAAAGAGGGAAATTCTAGATGATGTTCTTGGATAATCGTTCTCTATTTATCCAAGAATAACTGGGATGTATATAGATTTTAAGAAAAAAGTTATGGGAAACATGTAGAGGGAGGTTGCATAATTTTTATCACAATTCATGGTATGACAATAAGCCAAGGTTGTAAAATAAAACTCTATGGGTATGATGAAAACATTTTCTATTGAATTTTGAAAATGGGAAAACATAACCATTGATTTCATCTTAGAAATACCTAGGAACCCTAAAGGTAATAATGACATATAAGGAGTGGTTGATAACATTACCAAGTCTTCACATTTCATTACTATCAAGGAAGATTACTCTATTGACCAACTCACCACAATATATATAAGGGAAGTGTCCAAATTTAATATAGTTCCACTCTCTATTTTATCCTATCAAGATCCATGGTTTACCCCATTGCTTGGGAAAAACATTCATTGAGCATTGGATACCGAACTGAGATTCCTCAACTGCTTACCACCATCAGATAGACGGATAACTTGAAAGAACTATTCAAACTATAGGGAATATGTTGAGATCTTATTTAATGTATTTATAAGGATCTTGGGTTTAGAACCTTCCCCTAGTGGATTTATAAATTAACATAATAGAAATTAAATGGCATGTTATGGGGATTTATATGGGAAGAGGTGTTAGACTCCAACAATCTAGGATTATGTCATATATTTAAATATTATGCTGATTGATTTTTTCCAAGAGAAGATTGAGATGGTTAAAACTATTCAATATCATATTAGAACCACCCAAAGTAGATATAAAATATATACCAACAATCAGCTATGAGACCTAGAGTTTTAGGTCAGAGATAATGTGTTTTTTCCTATATCTCTATAGAATAAAGTCAGAAGGTTTTTATAGAAATTAAATCTTAATCCATGATAATTCTTCCCCTTTGGGACCCTTTATCTTATTATAGTGATGTCTAATTTTCTATAACTCCTACCATACCTATCTCAAGTTCATGATGTGTTCCTTGTATCCATCATAAATAATTACATACCAGAAAACTCATATGTATTGAATCTAGATGTGGAAATTTTGGAGAATGATATTTTATAGAAAGAAACAAATAGTGAAGATATTAGATCATATAAATTACATCACTTAGTTTAGTTCCCATGTTGTTTCTACAAACTTCTGGTCCCACCAAAACACTTTGACCAGGCGGGATGTCTTGTTTCATAGAACCTTTCCTCTATGATCTAATATCTAGATGTGGTACTATTGGAGAATGATATTTCATACTAGGAAAACCCAAAGAATTTATTAGATCATAGAGGAAATGTTCTAAGAAACAATACATCCCACCTAGTCAAAGTGTTGTGGTGGGACCACAAGTTTGAGGAAGCAACATTGGAGCTAAAATAAGTGGTTCAAAATAATTTTACTGTTCTATTTTATTTTAAAAAATAAATTTTGAGGCTGATATTTCTGAAGGGGGAATAATATAATGACCTATACATTTATAAATTAAATTCCCTTTTTAAATGAAAAAATAATTCTTAGTAAATGAAATTATTAAAATCAAATGACAAATTTTGGTTGTTTTAGACTATTATAAGTTTTATACTATTGGATTTTAAAGGCCATTAATCATCATAAATATTGGTAGTATATACATTATATTGTGATCGTATGATTAGTATATATATTGGTTTATGATAAATCCATTTTATAAAGAAAAAGGAATTGAAGGCCTCGACCAGTTGGATCATACCCTATGAAGACCATTTTTTCGATCTTTTGAGGGGGATTTACCCTTGAGTAATAAAAAATGAAATTAAATAACTAAATCATTAGTAAAATGGCTTATGAGATAATTTCAATCACATCAGAATCATGACCCAAACAATATTCATTGAACCACCACAACAAAATCTCACCATTAAACACCTTACCCTAAGGGAATTCACTAGTAAAATAAAGAGCTATGTATCATGAATCTTACAGTATATGTTTCTAAATTTTTTATTTCTTATAATAATATAATTTTATTTATCTTTTCTTACTTTATAATTAATAATTAATAATTTTTAAAAAAATTAGTTGTTTATATGATGAAACAAAAATTTTATTTTTGAAAAAAAATATAGTTTCATTAAATAAAATTCTCTTAAAGAATTCAATAATTTTTTGGAAATAAGTGATATTTTAATAAAATATTATTTTTAAATAATATTTATAAAATTAAAATTATAATACAATATTATGAAGTCAAATTTTATTTTTATAATGTGTCAGAAAATAGTTATTGTCTAAAAATAGTATTTCTTGATAAATGGTTATTTTTTATTTAAAATTTTAAATTTTCACATTTATATAATTATTTTAACAAAATGAATATTATTTATGAAATTAGCACAATGAAATTATCCTATAATGAATTTTTCATACTTTTCTAAGATAGTAAAATATATGGAAAAAATTAAATATGATATAATTGTACATGAATTATTATGAAATCATAAAAGTAGAATAATGAAGTAATAAATATTATAAAAAGTATGCATGAAAAAAATAATGTTTTAACTTATAAATATTTTTTTTTGAGTTATTTTATTATATTTATTAACCCTTAATAATTCTCCCAATAACTATTTTATATTATGAGGTTTTAAAGTCGGTTTTTTAGAACTTGACTCACTACCACATTACCAACCATGTTATTTTAATTATTTATTTTATTAGACTTGTAAAATAATGAAAACCACACCTATTTGATAGATACAATAGGGAAAACATGGTTGTTTTTTAGATTCCATTTCTTTTTCATATGTAGTATAAAACCTATGTTTTGAAATTAATAATTAATTGCCCCTTATTCTGCTATAAACCTCACCCATTCACCAATTTGTAGTCATTCAAAATCCATGGAAAATTAAGTTACTATATCCTCAAATATATAGATTCATCCTATGGTGTCCTCATTATCCAAATATTATCTTCCCAAGCTTTTAGAAACACCCTATGATGGTAAGGTATTATCTCATTCTCCTCTTTATTCACACACGTTCTTTATAAAATGCATTCTCATTCAAAAAAATTCATGTTGGGGTATATTTTTCTACATACATATTATTTTTATTATTATTTAAAATTGGTTATAGACCACTTTAAATTTCATTAATACATTCCATGAATCATTATGTACCCCTTTATTTCTGTTTAAATTATCAAGTGATTTTTCCAAGACAATCAATTGTGAAGTGTGCCAAACATTTGTGATGTGAATACCCACCCCCATTTCCACTCAAGGGTATTCACCTAGGTGTAACTGTCATTTGAATATTGTATAATTACTTGTATGTAACATACACTTCTTAATAGTTGGGTTAATATTTATGAAATAAATTCATATATACTTTGATTAATCTCAAAAATTTATGAATTTACATGATATAACTATGGCAGTGATCCATGAATTAAATATCCTTCTAACGCATAGGGAAATATTATTGCCTCAAAAAATTACATGTATGGTGAAATGGAGGTTATATTTTTCACACAGTGTTATTATTTCTCATATGTTAACCTTGAATTATTCTTATGATAGCATGTTTTATGTTTTTTCACATTCCTATGTTTCCCTTAAGTTATCATCTTATATCATTCATTGATGATCATGTTTATGATTATCATCCCTCTTATGTGATATTGATATTCTAGTTGGATCACATGTACAGATATACCTTATTCCACACTTTGATTATCCCATTATTAGTCGTGGTATCTCACCAATTTTATTATATGTGGCACCAGGGTATCCTATTCATTTTTAGAAGAGCAAGGGATTTTTTAAGATCTCTAAAAAATGAGTTTTAAATAATTTTTTGTTTTCTATTGAAATTTATATTGTTATATAACTAATTACCCAAATACACTAATCCTCATGATATTATATGGTTTTGTTAAGTTTATATTTATGCAATAAGTCCTTAAATAATGTGTTTGAAGAATATGGGTTATCATATTGGTTGATCTAGAAGTCCCAATGTATCATAAATAAAAGAAAGAAGGGTTGTATTTTTATAATAGATTATAGTATCTATGTCTTATATCTGGTATATCTACCTTCATATCTTGCCTTTTCTCCTCCCAAAATATAGAGATCTATCTCCGAATTGTGATTCCAGTCATTCGATGGCTGGAAATTGATTCTCGATTCTTCCCATTTATATCTAACACACTCTGAACATATCCCATCACCTGCCTTTGTTTATTTGGATTCCTATCATCCCATTGATCACCCACATACTGAAAATATACTAAATCCATCTCTAATTCAATTTTCTATTCATCACACGTGATTCCTCCATAAATATGGTGGTTTGGTCGAGCTCAGTAGCACTCGGAAATGACGAATCATGACCCTATGGTCTAACAATGACTATGTTGAATAATGAGGGGATAAATAAAAAATAAAAAAAGGATCTATGATATTTTTCCAATCATTTTTTTCCAACAGATACAAAATTTTCTTGTCAGGGTGATAAAAATAAAAAAAATTTCCATATGTGGGTGTAAGAAAATCTTGGAAATTAGTTCAAATCAAAAAACAACATGGTCTTGCTTAATCAATTTAATCAATAAGGTCATAAACCCTGAATTGATAAGTCCTTCCAAATGTAGGATAATAAATCGTAAAATAATGATCTAAATAATGATTAATATGAGTCTTTAGGTTCTTTGTGTATCGATCTTCTCTGTTCTAGAGTCTCATTGTCATTGGATGTCGATTCACCAATGAAGGATAGAAAAAACATCTTTCAATTATCCCAAGGTTGATATTGCTAAACCTAGAGAATTTCTATAATGAAGTATGTAACAGAAAATTCATTCAGTTTACATTAATTAATAAATTAATTTAATTAATTAATTAATCCACTAAATATACCAACAACAGTCATTTTATCCAAAATACCCACACTGGAATATTTTAGGTTTCTCCTATGGTAAACATCGTGTTATGAACACAACTTTGGTATCATATGTCAGATCTGAAATCTTATTTTAGATTTATCCCATTTTATTTATGAAATCATGCACTCATAGTCTAAAATATATGTAATATGTTTATAAAATTAATTCTGGGAACACTGGGCCTCAGAATCGCATGTCGCCTTAGTGCATTGCTCCGAAAATATATGTAGAAATAATTTCAATGACATACATGGAAATAATAGGGTCCCTGCATATATTATTCATAATATAGGATAAATAATGACACATTTAAACTGTTTTAAAATAAAACAAATCTTTCTACATGCTTGAAAAAAATTAGTAAATATATGTATTTTTTTACTATTCATTAGAAAATTAATTTTTTTAGAAAAATCCAAAATAATCAAACTATTATAATTTTGATGTGATTATTTCAAAAATGAAGTTAATTTTTTCAAATAAAATTTTAAAATTTAGTTAAAATTAAATATAATATTTTCTCCAAAAATCAATAAAAATAATTTTTGAAGGAAACATATTTATTAAGAATAACATAATATTATTAAAAATATAATGCTTGTTTATAAATAATTAATTAATATATTTCTATCAAAGGGGAAATTTATATATATTAAATAATGTTTTTATTCATATTTAGACACACTAATTCAAGGTATAAGTTACAAATGTTATATTTAAATAAACATATTCCATGGTTTGTTTAAGCTCATTATTGCTTGTCGTATATGGTATCAACCATAATGTTCTTATTTTAAAATCTTGTGGTGTTTCACTTAAATTAAACCATAAATATATAAATAATTGAATACAGAATTATCATATCAAATAATATGTTTATTTATTTCAATTACATATAAGGCACTCTCGGAAAACATATCACTCAATAGGTTAAATATGTAGTATAACCATTATTTTCAACATTAATCATATAATTTTGATTAATCAAAACCATACTTAACATCAATAAAATTATTTACAAAAAAATAATTTTAAAACACATGTTTTCCTTATTAATTACACTCGGTATCATATCACTTTTAGGACTACTATTATGAACTATGAGAGGAAGAATGGGTCACCTACCCAACTGAGTGGTGAATAGTCTTTCATGGTCCAAAGGGAGAATATATTTCACCACTAAAAAAATTTAACCAACCTATCATGATATATTTTTCTTATTTAGTCACATTTATCAAGTGGGAGAAAATCCAAAAAATATATCATAATAACATTAGATTTAAAAAGGATTATCTCCCATAGTAATTAATTATAAGTAATTTAATAAGGAATAATGAATTCCTAGAGATCTAGGAGTGAATATTTAGATATGTAATTTGTATCCCTAATAATGTAAGGTGACAAGAGAACATATAATTAATTCCTTACTAATTTCTTGCTAGAGAAGATATTTTACGGCCACCCTGGGGTAATTTGAGATGATATTGAAGTTGGATTTACATGAGAGGAATAGATGGGGAAATGTAGCTCAAGAATATAGTCACATTAGTACAAATGAGGTCAATTGTTGAGATATATAGTTTAAAGTATTTATATATTACAATAAAATGAACAATACTCCATCAAATATAAGAAAAAAATTCAACTCTATCAGGTTCCTGATATAGACTATCGGGTACCTAGACATGCAATTATGTATGAGATTAGATACTAATAAATATATACTTGATAAAAAAATTATTTTGGGCTTGTTTCGGATGGTTCAAACTATACTAGAAACCAAATAAGACCATGAATTATCTAAATTGATTCATTAGGATGAGTTAGTATTTTATGGAAAATCAATGGGATGGGATTTTTCGGTCATGTTGAACCCAAGATAGGGTAAAGTTGGAAAACTATTCTATAGAAGTGAATGCAGGTTGAGTTTATTTTAAATGGGATAGTGTAACTGGAAATTTTTGTTGAGAAACCATGAGATAAGTTACTGAATTTTGCATCTAGATGGTGTGTTTTGAGATATCAAAAAATTATCCATGCTTTAGAAAAGATGTTGAAATACAATTTTCTAGAAATTAAATAATGATGTGTAGATTCCATTTATGTTCATCTGGAAGAATGATCTATGAGATTTTTTAAAAATTATTCAAATCTAAATATTAAATATTTCCAGTATATATTTCAAGAAGTAGAAGTTGAAACTTTGAAAAGTCATTGAATACATAAAGGTTATAACATGTCATATACAAAATTAATCAAATAAGTAGTTATTGAAAAATTATCCAATTTATGAAGAAAATTTTGATATGTTAGAGTAAATTTACTCAACTCATGTGAGTAACTATAAACATATAGTAAATAAAGAAAAATCACGAACATTAATTGGATATTAAATATTGTATATTTCATATGTAAAGGTATTTGTAACAATAAATTGGAAATGTCCTATAATCACTATGATATATAAGAGTCATTCACAATATATATAAATTCTATATGATCAAAAAATTAAATATGTATGGGTCAATCACATGATATGTATGGGACATTTCCATGATATGTAAAGTTTATATAAGTTACAAAGGTAATACATAAGGATCATTCCCATGATATATAAAGGTCATCCTCCTGAAATATATGGGATTCGTACTTATCCATGTATGTGAAATATATTGAAGTTAATAGGTTGTTTCTAAATATTATGTTCTATAAGAATAATAAAATCAAACAATTACTGATATATTAATTATTGAATAAAATTTCAGGATTTTAGCTATAATCATAAATAATGAAACTAATTTCAGTAGTGAAAAATGGAGAAGATGATCTTCACACTATGAAGAAAAAGATCACACTATGTAGAAATATATATATATAAAATCAATCAAATATAGTTTTAGAATTAAATATTTGGAAATTCAAGAAGGATAATTCCACATTTTGGTTTGTGATAAATATAGTGTTTTTTGAGAGCATCACTTCATGATAGTTTTTTTACATGTTATTATACAGACATGGATATAATATTGTGGCCATCATGTAAAGAAAAAAAGGAATGATAATTTGGGATGTCTCGTGAGTTTTTGAAACCATGTATTAAAAGTATTAAAAAATATTTTATGTTATCTATTTAACTAATATTTGATGAATTAGATTAATAAATATTTATAGTGAAAGAAATATCCATGAGAGTTTCAGATAATATAAAAATTTTAATGAGAAGAAAAATATCATTGTTGATTTAATATTATGTACCTATGAATATTAAGATAATCAATGAAATAAATAATAGAGACAAACATAAATTGAAAATGGTTTTTCATCAACTATGTTTTGGTTGATATATTTAAGGGATCATTAATAGAGGCATTGTTATTTATGAGGTAGAATACAAAGCTTGTTTGTATTCTCTCATACAAATACTAATAATTATAAAAGAGTAAGAATAATTTTATAATTCAATAAGTGTTTTTAATTATATTTTTCCATTTAAAGACCCAGTTTTGAGGAGGAAGATCTTATATTGTACTGAAAATTCATCCAAGAACTCGCTGAGTATATTTTCACATAAAAGAAAAATGTAAGTCTCTTAAGACTAGAGGGGTATAGTATATCCTTAACCAAACAACTACTATCATGAGATATAATTGGTTATATGATAAAACTTTTTAATGGGATAAGGTTGATGCCATCTAAAATTCTAGGATAATTGAGTTAAGTATGATACCTACTGTGATTTTGTAATCACAACAATTGATAATCGATCAAATCTGTGTCTTAGAGTCAATCAAAACATAGTAATTTGTAGTCCCCCACATTTGTGTTGAATTTTGTAAAAGTTTCATCTATGAATTTCATTTCATTCATACCAATTATGTACATGTGAAAGTGAGATTGAAATAGAGTTTACTAAGAATTTAATTAGTAAAAGAGGTCAATTTCAAATAATAAATTGAATAAACATTATCACTGATTCATCCCCAGCCTCGCCCACTTATCAATGATACATAACCTGAGCACATCAATTTGGGCCACATTCCAACCCGTTTTGGGATTTTATTTTTCAAAATTATATATATAATTATAAATTGTACAATAAATTATTCATTTTTATATATGTATATATTTCATCAAAATAATTTATAGTACACTTACTATATATATATATCATAAAAAATTTCAATATATTATATTTTATACATATATATTGATATATAAATATATTTAAATTTTAATATTACACATAAAAACCTCTCTAAGTAACCATTAAAACTTTACATTCTTTATGTGCAAAAAAACTTATTATCGAAAGATATAAATTTAATAAAAACATTTAAAAACCCATTAAAATTTTACATTAATTATGATGAAAAAAATATATTTAAAAAAATACATTAAACAGCTATTAAAAATCACATTAATGTTGGTGAAAAAAATTCTCATCATGAAAAAAAATAAAAAAAAAATACATTATACATCTATTCCATCGAGTGAAAAATATCTTTATAATATAAGCATTAAAAAAATAAATAATATGATTTATATGTGTCCTAGGTATGGATTAACAACATATGGAGCTCATTGCCATCATTGAACTCATTAGAAATTTCTTTTCACTGACATTGTTCATGTAAAATTCCCCTTGTAACAATAATAGCTTCATCCATGTCTAGTGTATGTCGTGTATGATAATAACTAATGACTCGTACACCAACACAAAAAACTAAAAATTAATGCAATATAAGAATTGTAAACACTAGGTACATCATTGGGAGTTGATGTTAGTGAATGCCATATTGAATATTAATCTTTACTAAAATTAATATATTAAAATAAACAACAAAATTAATTGGGTAGATATTAAATATTTTTTCAAATAGATTTACCTACACTAAAATATTCAGGAAGTCGTATATTTTTAAAATATCTCATATAATTACACCTCTATGAGAATTAAGTGTAGTTTTTGGTGTTTTATACTAATATAAATTCATGTAATAACGTAATAATAATTGCATAATTTTTTAAATATATTAAATATTTTTTGAAATTTCATTTTTTTACCAAAAATAATATGTAAAAAATGTTTTTTGATCAATTTCATTACACATTGTATCCAATATTATTGTCATTCCAAATATTTTTTGTAATGGTTCAAAAAACTTATAAAATTTTTCTTTCATGATAGTGAAAATTTTAATATAATATTAATAAGGCATATATTTTATGAAAATGTAAATAATATCTACTAAATCATGTAAAAGTAATGGTGAAGTACGAATGTATGAATATGAAAAAAATGGCGTAGAAATTTCTAATACATGTAAAAATTACATATATAAATTAATATTAAAACTAACATTTATAGTGAGAATAATTACTCCATTGCATATTATTGTAGATTGAAAAAATAAATATATATATTTAATTTATTTTAATGATAATTTCTACATATAATATCCTAAAATACACCTATTTTTTATAGTGGTTTGTATTTTTTTGATTTCATATTTTATTCCTAACATATTCCTTTATATACTATAACATGATTAGAATATCTATAAATAAGACTAATACATTCTCTAATAATATATTTGGAATATTTGAAAATTAATATAGCATAGTAAAAAATATTACATATTTGTACAGTTGTAATCTTGGAATATTTATACATAACATGGTAATTATAATATAGATGTAATATACACCTCTATATTACTATAATATGATATATTATCCATTATAATTTTGAATAATTTATATTATAACCCCCATTAAAAAATATGACCTCTTGACAAAACTATTAAAGAATAACAAGTATTATTCATTTCAAATAATATAAATGTAATAAATTTTTTATTTAATTGCTAATCATTACCAATAATATGGTATGTAATAAACTGATATTACATACATGTATTATAAGACCATAAATCTAATGTTTTAAATAAATTTCCATTTAATACTTTAAAATATTTATAATATCTTATTTAACACTATTAAAATTTGTTTAAAAGTTATTTCTCATAGTATTTCATGAAAATTGATGATATTTAGGTGTAAATACATCTTGATTTTTTTTTTAAATATTGAAATTGACTATTATTACAAGGGAATTCATTTTAAATTGTATAATCATCCATCATATATAGTGCATGTATATTACCCTAAGAAGTATAACTTAATATATTACTTATTAATTTTATTTATGCTCTAATATATGGTTTATTAGTAATAAAATGTTCATTATCATGTCTTTTGAGATGACTAGTTCCACTTAAAGAAGAAATTTTGTGTAATTTATAAAAATATTTTTTTATTTTTATTTTAATACTCTTCTAACATACAACTCAATAATATAATATTTTTCAAAATGTTCCCAAGCAGAAAATAAATTTTGGGACCTCAATGATGATGAAATTTGAGTATAAGAATGATGTGAGAAAATAATAGGAAATATTTTATGTCAACATTAGAAGAACCAAGTAATTTGGGATCATAAAATTGATGATGGTCAATTTTAAAAAAAAAATATCAAAATATGGAAAAAATAATAAATTTCAGAAAATAAATTTTTAAATTTTTTATAAAATCAATTTTTATTTATAAATACATTAAAAATAAGTTTTTAAGAGTTAGTAAATAAAATATTTAAATGAGTTTGAGGAAAAGAAAAACATAACACTATGTATGATTTTCTTTAAAAACAAAATTAGTATAACCAAAAATGTAGTCAGCAGTGATCATGCTGAGTAATTCTAATTTATTTCAGAATAGAGATTATGAGAAGAAGGGGAGGTAGAAATTTTGTCTAATTAAGTCATTTATATTACTCCCATACCCATATTTTCTACATCAAATGATTATATAACTATTTTTAAAAAAATGGTTTCGTTTTATTTATTCAAATCATGTTAAAAAACCTTTTAATATTAATAGCGGTCAGTCACACATATTGGTCTGCACTTTTTAGAGGAGTAATAATATTTTTTCTCTATTTTTTAATTTTTTCTTCTCTAGATGTTATTTTTTTCAATTTCTTATTTCAAATTAAATATTTTTATTTTTTTTAAGAAACACCATAACATATGACTAATTATTCATTCCCCTAAAATTCATTTTATTAACTTTATATTATAAATAAACATATAATATAATTATAAATACTCATTCAAGAACAATTCTTGGACCATTTGTTATAGAAATAGTCATGGAATCTTGAGATGGGGTGTTTGACTCTCCTATCTATAGGTATTCTCAAAAATATTGGCTTCATCGAATTATCCATTTTGGAATGTGAGCTCGGTTTCTGTGCTAGGCCACTAGGTGAGGTTCATAGGCTAGATTGAGCCCACATTATTAATGATTATGCATATCCAAGGCATTTCATTAACTTAATCCTAGTCCATCTAGAAAAAATATTTTTTTTATTTGGTTTTATCTATGATTCATCTCATTCTGGGTGAGATTTTATTCCCATGATCCATATTTATGTTATAGGTTATAGATTGAGCTAATATAAATTATACAACCCACCCAGTACCATCATGTACCTAATGTTGTCCTACCACCTTGGCCAATTTCCTCTCCTTTAAAATTCTTACATGTTCCTCTAACACCATTATACCTTAAATATATATTGAGAAAGGAATTAAATATTCAAAATTAATGGGGGATGTTATCTCATAATGTTTAGGGTCATTAAAAATAATTAAAACATTCATAACTCCTCTCATTCTAATTTCTTGGTATAATTATTATCTTTATTAAGTAAATTTGAATATATTTCCCAATGAAAACTAAATAATGATTAATCTATATTCCTAAATAAAATAATATAGTGTGGATCGTAATTCCTTAACTAAAACAAATCTTCAACAACATAATGTTGAAATAAGTGGAAAATCCCATTTTCAACAAACAATGACCATATAATAAACCTTTAAAACCTAAAATTAATTATCCTCTATAAATATAATAAAAAAATAAACCATAATTGAACAGTATCATCTATCATAACCCTAAAATAATTAAGAACTATAAAAGAATATATGAAAAGGAAGATCATGTAACTTGAATAACAACGCATCAATCATGGGAATCCATTCCTAAAAATCCCCCAAATAATAACCAAGTATCCCTAAATAAGATACAAAATACCCATATCGATCATGTTGTAATGAAACATCCTCTCGTTAAGGTACATATCATTTTTTCAATTTGAATTTTTATTAATCATTATAAATATGTACAACAGACTAAGGTAGGTCCTAGGAGTATCTCAGACTTGTTCAGATCCCAGATATTTAGAAATTAAGGAAAAATAAAAGTACTACATGGTTTGTGGACACCGTGCAGCCCCGTCTGCATGGCCTAATCTAATCATGTAGGGGAAATAGATGTTTAGCATGATCCTCATGGTTTTTATGAAACCATGCAACACTAAGATAATGATTTTGTGATATTTAAGAGTGTCTTGAGAGTGGTATTTGCCATGGTTTTAGAAACCATTCCCCTTAACCAAGTGGGAAAAATTCTTAAGTAGTAGTTAATGTACGGTTTGTGCATGGTTTGGTAAAATGTGCACATTTACTTTGCATCATTTTATTTTGAGTTGAAATGAAAATTAATACCATCATTTGACTTATTAACATATTTATATTTTTCTTTTCTTCCATCACTAGCTGAATCTCGTTCTCCTCTCTCATAGCTTCACAAATCATTTTACCTGGGATTAGAGATAACTCCCATGTCCGTTGTCAGATTCAAGATTCTTCAGAGGCATTGGATTCCTTAAAGTGATATCTTGAACCCACTCTTTTCTAATTCATGTTTATATTTGAATCAATTTCACTATTTTGATACAATATTGTTTTCTTAATTTTTTGGGTGTTGGACCATTTTTTATATCACCTCCAAACTACTTGAAATAAGAGGCTTATATTAAGTGAGGAGTCATCTATGACCTTGAGGTAGGTGGCCTCATCATGTTTCCCATGATTTTTAGAGTTTAAAATTATTTTTTTGTTCTGTATATTGACTTTTTTCGAATGTCTACTTTTTATTGAGTTCTTTATATAAAAATATCATCACGCCATGATACATGTACATTTAACATTTTTTATTTTTTTAGAGGGTGTTGACCTCGCATATGGACACCCCTTGGCTGTTCAAAGTTTAATTAATACTTATAGTTAAATGTGTATATGTCGATATCACCTATTAAGAATTTGGAATAGTTTTAAAAATGGAATTTCCCTCATTGCATTAATGGTTCCTAGAACCCAAGGCACCTATTTAGAATTTTTCCCAACATGTACTTAGAAGTGACCAGGTAGTCCATTTCCTCTTTCACCATGGAACCCTTATAGATGACCCCTTGAGCTTTAAAATTTTAAATTCCATGTTAAATAAATCAAATGGATTTGGTCATATCAGATAGCAAATGAATGATGGTTTGATTTTCAATAAATTAAAATAATGGATAAAATGAAAGGATTTAAGGGTTGAATGGCCACACTTATTTTTTATTTCCTTAAAAATTACTTAAAGTGAACTACTATGACTTATTTATATACATATATGAGATTTTTTAACATAAAATGGGAGATTTATCCTCATTATAATTGTTATAAATATGATTACACATTTATATAGAAGGTGGTATGATAGTAAGGGTTCAGTTAAGCATGACAGTATAATGCTCCCTTACACAGGGTGTTGAACATTACATCTCAAACCATTGAAGTAAGTTGGAAATTGGGCTTGACATTCTGCTTCCCTTGTTTAGAGTGTTAACATGATGGAACAATCACCATATCAATTAACAAGCATGTTAACTCTCAATCATGATGATATTTATGGAATGTACGGCATTTCATGAGCGCATAAGCTCGTTATATTGGTTTTGGATGTCTTGGTTATTCCCCCAATCCTTCCAGAATATAGTATTATAGTTATATGTACATTTATGTCCTCACATACTTGGTTAATATAGGTGGTTGAAATATATAACTATACTATATAAATATATTTAGTTACTCTTCATATAATTATTTAGGGTATGATCTAAAGAATGTAAACATGTTGGGTATCCTATAACAACCTAAGTAGGTTATTGTTTGTTTATTTAGCACTATTAATTATTTACTATTATTTACACAATATTTAGTTACAAGCACTTCTTGAATTGATTCTAGAAACTGTTGGGGGTGGCCTGCTGTGATTTATATATAACACTCTACTCTTCCTTCCTTTGGTACCTTAGAATATTATATGACTACAGGTTTGAATATAGGAAAAGGCATTATTATAGGTTGTTGATATGAATTACTTATAGATGGATGACTAGAGCAGGGGACAAATCATTCACTCGAGAAGCTAGTGGAGATTCTTTTTGTTAGTTTTTTACTTTTTTATATTCTTTTCCCATGTTCCCCATTTTTATATTAGTATGACATGAATCCATGTATATGACATTGCCTAGTGAATTTTGATTATTATATTCAGGTGTTTAGTTTTCTACTATTTTATTATTATGTTTTTATATATATGATTTGATGTTTTATGTTTATTATTACATCCACTATTCCACTCTGATATGAGGGTATAGTCTCCCCATTTTACAACCTTTACACCCTCACTACTAATTGGTTGCCTCTATCATATAGGGGCCATGTGACCCATCGGCTCTGGGAACGGGTTAAGTGGACTCCTAGTCGGGATAGTACAAAGTGGTATCAGAACTTTAATTTTTTATTTGTCTTACTATTTCTGATTTAAATAGGATACTATGAGTTAAATGAATTCGAAAATGACCATGTTCTTAGATTTAGCTTACCCATGTATAGGGGAAACCCAAATTACATGGGTTAGGAAATTATTGTTATTTATTATTCCATTTATGGTTGATATAACTTCACTATTGGGTGAAACACTTGTCTTATGGTGTTATTTTAATTTTAATTATTGAAATTATTATTTCTTTATTGGTGATTAAGGAAATGGTAAAATTCCATTAGACCATGCATCATTATTAGGAACACTACGACTAATGTTCCATGCATTTTTCAATGTCACATCTATTTTTATAGTGCATTTTCCAATTACATATTGTTAGTTCCTTGATATGTATTTACCTTTGATGAATCTTCTTATCTGAATTAGAAAAACCTAAATGGAACTTAAATTTCCCTCCTTAACCTAACATTATTTTCCTAAATAGGTTAAAGTAGACACCTGAAGAAGTTAATTATGGCACATTGATCCATGAACCATCAGTTTCATGGGCTGGAACATGTTGTTGTGTGTGGATTCCATATTTTGGTTTAGAAGAAGTATGTTCTCCTATGGATCAGAAATGGTAATCAATCTGGTTCATCAATTTTAAACTGATATAAATATTTGATCAATCACAAATCAAAAATTAATATGAATTTTATTGTAATGTAGATATCTTACACATGTGAAAAGAGATGTAGACCCAAACTAGGCCTTATTATTGGGTAGTGGATATGTTTTACATTATTATGTATTATTATGGGTTTTTATACCACATAATCCTAGCTTTTAGAGCAGGCATTGGGGCATGATAAATTCTATATAAAGGACTTATACCTATCTTATTTTTCTATATAAATTTTTTTCATTTGCACAGATAACTTCTGTGGCATGCATTTGGAATTGAAGTTTCATTCCACCATGAGGTCTTCCTATCATACATAGTTAAGCAGGTTAAAACCATAATATTAATGTGGTGGGCCCTAGTATATAAGTGTATCCACCTAAAGTGCCACCTATGGAACCTATTTCTGTAAATGATATGTTCACTAATTCCAAGTTCTGAGAGGGATTTCTATGCACAGTGCAGAATATTCAAGGTGTCATTTGAAATTCCCCGAGTATAGAAAAGTTGACTCGTGAATTTTAGAAGTAGAATCACCCCACATTATTAGGGGATGGAGAACTACATAATATGAAGTCTTGTCTTGAAGCTATATTTTCTATATTCGAGCATCTAAAGACACCTCCAGAGTAGAGGTTAAAGCTTGTAGATTATATGCTTCATGATTATTCCAAGAGGTGGTGGGGTTTAATCACCCAATATGATCAACATCGGGATATGGTTTGGGTAGAATTCTAGAACATCTTGTAATTATTTTTCATTCCATAGATTTTTAGGGCTGATGGAGCTAGATAATTCATGAACTTTCAGTTGGAGAGTATGTGCGTTATGAAACACTATGCACAATTTAAGGATCTATAGTGGTTCATTCCTACTCTAACAGGTGATGATATGATATCCTCTTGGTGATTTGATGATGGTATGGTTTATTCCATCCACTCACATGTTAATATATCTAGGTTGGATATTTTTTCTAAAATTTTCAACCAAACCCTTATCACAGAGCATAATTTGAGGGAAGATGATGGTGTGAGTCAGTGAGGTGAGGCACCTAGATCTACTAACATTCCTTCTATTTGGTGAAAGAGACATGTAGTGGCTAATTATAGAGGTAGAAGCAGTCAGCCTCCTCATGCTGGCATTTTTCTAATTTTTTACCAGTTCGGGAAGCCAGAGAATAATAAACATCAGGTCTTACAAGGCCCAGTGAAGTGCATAGACTACGACAGAATGGGACATATTCAATACTTCTACGAAATATATCTTTTAGTTCCTATAGATAGAGGATATACTCCTACACCATGTTTCGGAGTTGGGACAATAATATCATGACATAAAGGTATCTTGAATACCACCAGTCATTCAGGTCGAGGTGGGGTCAGCATAGAGGTAGACAGACTCATTATACTCAACACCAGTAGATAAGGATTGCTCTAAGTTGTTGTTCAATGAATCAATACTTTGGTACGGTACATTTACATTCATTCCATCATATGTAAGAGGAGCATAGCACTGAACCTTACACTATAAAAGGTAAAATTCTAGTAGCCTCCAATTTAGTGTTTGCTTTATTTGAAATAGGAATTTATCAGTCTTTTATATCTATGGAAATCATGGAAAGTCTAGTAATCATTATTGAACACTTCTATGGTGTTATGAAACAATATACCTTGTTAGGTATCCAATATGAGGGTGTAAACCATTGCAAGTATAGTCCCCTAGACATAGGTGGATACCTTTTCATATGGAATATCTTAATCCTCAACATGATAGGATTTGATGTAATCATCGAGATGTACTAATTAGGTCCATATCATGACCATATTGACCTATATCATCTGTGGGTGATATTTATATAACTAAAGGGAAATAGGCACATGCATAAGGTAGAATGGGGTGTTAGTGAGACTCAAGATGGACCTGATAAATAGATGTGGGGTTGTGTGATAGGTTAAATCATTAGCCTTTTCCATGATGATCAGTGCTAATGATCCACTGTTATCCCTCCAATAGTGGATTTTTTCAATGATGTTTTTCCTAAAGAATTTTCTAGTCTACCTCCGATGTGAGTGGTATAATTCAATGTCAAACTTGTGTAAGGAGCATATCAAGTGACCATTCTTCATTGTAGGATAGAACTGATGGAGCTTTTGAAACATAAGAATCAATTGTATGATCTAGAAGCTAAAGGCTTTATATTCCCCAACACTTCTCCTTGGGGTTCACCAGTACTCCTTCCAAAAAGGCAGATGGTACCCTTAGGCATTGTGTGGATTATCATTGATTGAATGATCTCATGGTAAAGAATCAATATCCACATACTAAAATAGACAACCTCTTTGATCAATTACAATGGGAGAGGATGTTTTCAAAGATATATTTGAGGTAGGGATATCATCAGGTTCATGTTAGGACCTTAGATATACCTCACATAACTTTCAGGAGCAAGTGTGGTCTATATGAATACCTACGTATGTTATTCTGAGTCACAAATGTACCTGTGGTTTTCATGGATCTTATAAACTGGTTTTTCCACCTATATCTCAATTAATTTGTGTCATTATTTATTGATGATATCTTAAGGTATTAATGCTCCAGAAAAAACTATGACAACTACCTTGATATCATACTGAGTAAATAAAAAGGGCATTAGTTCTATGCTAAACTCAATGAATTCCACTTTTATATTGACAATGTTCTCTTCCTTTGTCACATTATCTTGGAGTTAGGAGTTTCATTAGA
Source organism: Viscum album (assembly GCA_963277665.1). Taxonomy (NCBI): domain Eukaryota; kingdom Viridiplantae; phylum Streptophyta; class Magnoliopsida; order Santalales; family Viscaceae; genus Viscum; species Viscum album. The sequence goes on along the minus strand of OY728135.1, from coordinate 1,463,388,097 downwards.
CCCAAAGAAAGTGAGATCTGTAGTTTCCTAGGAGCATCCTATTAATGTCTTTAACATTTGGATTTTCTTGAAAAAAAATTAGATATTATAAGGGCTTCATCAAGGAAACCTCACATCCTTCAGTGTCTCTTACAATCTTGAAAAAGAATGGTGTGATGTTTTTATGTTTAGAATCTTGTTAATTATACTTTTAGGAGTTAAAGGTTCATTTCACTTCAACACCAATACTAATTCTGACAGATCTAGGAAGAAGATCTATTGTATACTGTGACACATCAAGTATCCTGATTTGATATATCCTGATGCAGGATGATCGAGTCGTTTCATATGGGTCTCATCAGTTGAGGCCTCATGAGTGGAATTATCTGACTCAATCCCTCGAGATAACTATTATAGATCATGTCTTGCACTATTGGAGACACTATCTACTTTGATATCATTTTATTTTTTACACTGATCACAAGAGACTTGTGTATATCTTTATACAGTGAGGACTAAATCTTTGACAACACATGTGGGTTTTCTAGATACTATCATTTGATTTCGAGATTACCTACAAGCTTGGTAAAGGAAAATGGTAGCTAATTATATAATATGGAATACTCAATAATGAGTGATTTAGGATCCGAGTGGTGAATGTAAAATCAATTACTTATTCTCATATATGCACATTTAGCTTTATTAAGACCATTGTAAGACTATACTCTTGACCTTGGTAGTCACCTCCACTCTTCTGGAACTAGTAAGGTCAAGAAAACTATCTGATCCCAAACGCCTTTTACTAAGAGAAATAATTTTAGATAATCATACTTCTTCTAGTCAGATTATGGATGGGGGTGATACTTTACTATTCTATGGGAATTTTTGGGTCCCAGTATATATCATAGAGGTGCTGGTGTGGTAATTCTACACCTCATCATAAGGAGTTCACCCTAGTGTCATCAAGATGTATTGGGATCTATAATGCTATTGTTGGTAGACTTGTATAAAACGTGAGATTTCTGTATTTATCACTTGATGTTCCACCTATTAGCAGGTCAAAGTGGATCATAAACATCAGTAAGGGCTTTGCATCCTATTTCCATTCATGAGCCGAAATGGGATGATGTTTCGTTGAATTTCATAGCTGTTCTGCCTATATAATTTCATGGAAACGATGAAATGTAGGCTTTTGTTGATCATTTGATGAAGGTCACATGAATATTACCTGTCTAGGAGACCTTCATGGTATGTAGGTGCTTCTAAGCATGACCTATCACCCACAAAATGATGGACCAATGAACTATAAAGTTTAGGTGCTATAGGACATGATCCATGCATGTGTCCTTGACTTTGGGGGTTCATGGGAGAAATACATTACCCTCATTGATTTATATTATAATAACAGATTTCATGCTACTATTATGATTCCTATTAATGAGCCCTTATATGGTAGGCTTGCCTCTCACCTCTGTGATGGTTAGTGGTAGGAGTGGAATCCATTCTTGGACCACATCTCATGAAGGAGACTACATAATAAGTCCAATTGATCAAAAAGTGCATGATGATAGCTCAGTCTAGAAAGTAGTCATATTCTAAGAAGAAACTAGCAACCTATTTAGGTCGATGTTGAAGGTCATTTCTTTATGTGAGTCTCACCCATGTTGGGCCATAAATGTACTCGGAAGAAAGGAAATCTCTCACCAAGGTTTCTTGTACCCTTCAAGGTTGTGAAATAGATCAGACTAATGGAATACTAGTTGTTAATTCCTCAGAGATACTAGTCTATGTATGATGTCTTTCATGTATCTCAACTTCACTAATACTATCTAGAACCATAACACATCATTCAACCTTATGAGGTTTAATAGTATATGGATGATTCCTATTAGGACTATCCAGTATATATTGTTAATTGTGGAGTAAAAGATACTCTGAGGTTGGTGAGTTCTTCTGTTACGAGTTCTATTATAGAAATTTCAAGTATTGGAAATGACCTTGGAATGTGATGTTGATATATGATGGAATTAAATGGAAATCCTTTCATAGGATACCTTACCCTCAGAAATCCAACTCAGAGATGATTTATCTTAAAGGGAGTTGTTTGTAATGACATATCCTCTCATGAATGTATGGATCATTTTTTCAATTTGAATAATTTTTTAATTATGGTAAACATGTACTATATCCTATAGAAGGTCCTAGGAGGGTATGTGTCTTGTTCGGAACATGGATTTTTAGAAATTGGAAAAAAAACTAGGCCACATAGTTAGTGAAAACTATGTAGCCCAAGCCACACAATCTCCAGCAATTATGTCGAGGAAATTAATGGTGAATCAAGAGATGCACAGTTAGTCTAAAACCATGAGACTCTAGGTGCATGACCATGAGAGATTCTAGAGTTTCTCTATAGTCAGTTTTGGCATGGTTGGTTCTTGTTTTTGGAAACTATGTGCCTTACTCGTATAGGGAAATTTCTTAAGCAGTGTCTTACACACAATTTGTGAACAGTTTAGTAAATTTTGGGCCTTAACTTTGCACACTTATATATTTTGGTGAAATGAAACTCTTTTCCATCCTTTAACATTTAACTCATTTCTCTTTTTTCTTTCTTCCTCTAGTGGTGGATACTTCTTATCCTATCCCATAACTTCCCAAATCCTTCATTATATCTTGGAGATAATTATTTTATCTCATGTTTGATTCATGATCTTTCATAGGTATTGGATTCCTTAAGGTGAACTAATTAATCCTCTCCCTTCATATTCAATTTTATCATTGAATCCATCATGTTATTTAAGTGTTGTCTTGTTTTCCCTATTTTCATGGTGTTGGACCATTTCTTATATCTCTTCCAACCTACTTCAAATTTGATGCTGATATTGAGCAAGGAGTTGTCTACTCCCTTTAGGTAAGTGCTCCTATTATTTTCCATATTATTTTGGATGTTTCTTAATTATATCAATGTGTTGAATGCTATCTTTTTTTCAAGAATCCCATTTTTATCGAGTTATTTATATCAAATTGATCATCACACCATGATACACATCCTTTGATCATTATTTAGTTGTTTATAGGATGTTGAACTCACGTATGGCACCCCTTGGGTTTTCTGATTTGAATTTCCCCTTGTGTTAATATATGTATATTCTTGGATCACCTCATAAGTGTTTATATTAGTTTTAAAAATATAATTTTCCTCATTTCATGAATGATTTCTGGAACCCAATGAACTTATTGGGCATTAGTCCCAACATATACTATGAATTTACTTGTTAGAAAATTTCCTCTTTTACCATGTCACCCTTCTAGATGGCCCCTTGAACTTTAAAATTTTAAATTCCATGTTAAATGAATCAAATGGATTTGATAATATAGGGCATAATTTTCATAATGGTTTTGTTTTCCATTATTGAAAAGAATGTCTTAAATGAAACGATTTAAGGGTGACTAGACCATGACTATAGTTTCTTTCTTTATAAATTGATTAAATTGATAATCTATGTATTATTAATATATATGGGATTGGTAAACGTGGAATGAGAGGTATTTACTCATTCAAAATGTTACAAATATGATTATTTTTTTAGAGGAAGTGGTACAATGGTAATAGTTTAGATGACCATAATCATCTGGTGGTCACATACACCGGGTGTTGAGGATGACGTCTCACACCATTAACACAAGTTGGAAGTTGGTCATGATGTGCCATGTCCCTTATTTGTAGTGTCGATATGATGGAACACTCATTATCTCAAGTGACAATCATATCATCTCCCACTCATTATGTGATATTGGGCATATACCATATTGGTTGAGCTTCCATGCTCTTTAGAATGGTTATGACTGACTAAAAATTAAATTTTTATAAAACAAATCACATTTAAGGAAAAATTTGGAAACCATTAGATTCAAAAAAAAACATTTAACTGATAAAAAAAGGAGTTACCAAATTATTAAAATCAAGTTTGAGTCTTTTAGAAGCCTAACCTCTATAAAGACTCCAATGAAAAGAATAAGACTTTGTGTCAGGGTCACCCATAATGAGCTCTTTGAAATATTTTTCCATTTTTTCCCATTCTTGAATAAATTCTTCAACATCGATCTTCCTCTCATTGAAGCCCATGCTAAAATGAAATTTTTCTAATCAATCCAAGCACATTGTTCTGTGGTGAGTTATACCCTGGTCTAGACAGTAACTTGTATTATAGGTATATGGAAACTTATCTCCACACATACATAGATCATATAGGTGGATGAAATATATAACTATACTATAAATATAGATAGATACTATTCAGACAATTATTTTATCCATGAGATGAAGTAAGTAGACACACAGGGTGTCCTACTGGAACCTACACAGGAAGTTTTTTTATTTATTAAGGTTTTTCAAATTAATTATTATCATATGTAGGATGTTCAGTTATTAGTATTGATTGTATTACTTATAGAAACCATTAGTGGTGTCCTGATGATATTGATATCTCACACCCTACTCAGTTTGCCTTTGTACCCAATAATATTATATAACTATAGGTTCAGATAAAGTAAAGGACCTTGTCATAGGTTGTTGATATGCATTACTTATAGATGGTCAGAGGAGCAGATGACTGAGCATTCGATCGAGATTCTAGTGGGCATTATTTTATTCTTTTTGTACTTTTTTCTTATGTTTTTCCATTGTTCCCATTGTTATATCATCATACCATGCATCCATGTATATAACATGTCCTAGTGGTTTTTTATTATTATATTCAACTAATCAATTTTTTATTCTTATACTAATTTATTATTTTTTCTATTTATATATGATTAAATTGTTGAATGTTTATTTTTATATATGTTGTGCCACTCTGATATGATATTATATTATCCCCACCTCTGGTGTAAGTAGGGGAATTCTTGAGGCCATGTGACCCACTTTCTTGGGACATGGGTTTAGGGTACCCCAAGTCATAACCTTGCATATATGGAAGAAAGTGAATCCAACAAAAGGATATAGTTTCTTCTAATTCATAACAAAAAATTCAAGGGGAACCACCAAGTAATAGTGTGACTTTAACATGATATGATATAGTTCTGTTAACATATTTCTGGGATCCTTTAGGATTAAAATGTATGCATTCCGAATTTATTATTTTCATTTCCCTTATTTAATAATAACACTGATGTATGGAAAATTATCATCGATTCTTGGGTAATATTTTTTTATTTACTTAAGCATATAGTATAATGAAATTACTATGGTTAATCTTATGGGGAGTCAAATCACACAACACAGATCTTTTATTGTCACTATATATAAACTACCACATATACTATAGAATTTTAATTTTTTTAATGGTTGAGACGCAAATGCCTCTTTATTAAATACCTAAAAAAATACAGTGGAGGAAACAACATAAAAACCCAGAAAAAGGTCCTTAACCAGTTCTAGAATGGGTACTCATGCTATGATAAGGAAGTCATCCACCCCTACCGCGAGTATTTCTTTCCCTCCTCCCAATCTTTCTTAGCATCCATGCACCATTGACATCATCCCAAGACATCTTCTCAGCATCAATCGTCATGATTTTATTCCCAGATACTTCATTTTTCTTAGATACATCATCATCACTGTTGTTGGAAGTGAGCATATCAAATTATTTAGAGATACTAACATTACTTTTTACCTTTTTAGGCTGAGAGAGAGGACTTCAGATAGGTCCTACTCTTGCATTGGGTTTCTCATTCATATTCATATTCTGTACAATAGAGTCCTATGCAGCATCTGCTTTCTTGTGGTCAGCCAAAGTCTTCTTGAGGTTAGGCTTCGCATCAGCCTTTATTTGTTTGGAAACCTCACCAAGAGGCTGGGAAATACTACTGTGAACTTCATAGGGTCCAGAGATAAGGAAATATGAATCCAGTGTATAGGGAACCATCACAAGCTTTGATGTAGAGATGGTAGTTACACCAACCATAGCATTAGATTTTCCAGTCATGCACCGCACCTGTTCAGCACTTATCTATGCAGTATTGGATTTTCCAGTCTTGTCCAATGCATGTTCAAAAGTGGCATGTGCAATATCCACTCTATTTTTAAAAGAAACTGATCTCTTTTTGGAGGATTCATCCCTTTGGACAGGCTGTGCTACATCCTGCATTCCAGAGGGTGGCATATGTGGGTCTTTCACACTAAAAATTTGTCTTGCTTTTGGTGAAGGAATAGTAATTTCCAAAACATTATTAGAGGGACTTATCCCAGCTTAGGAATTAGCCACCAAAGAATTGGTTTGTCCTTTCTATTAATTGCTATCATGGCATGACCCCGTATCACCTCTAATTGTGCGGGTGATAGGGGCACCAACCTAGTGGAAGGGTCAAGATAATCAACACTTGTGACAGATTTGTTTCATTTGGAGTGGAAGGAGGAGACCTTCGCAGATCTAGGATAGTACCTTCCTTGCTATTTACTTTATGTAAATACTTTTGTTTTTTACCTTCATTAAAGTAGCGTCTTATAGAACAATCTTCCCTTTTCTGCATTTTAAAGCATGAAGCTCCTCCCTAATTTCAGCATCATCCATTGTTTGTGCTGAGATATATATCTCTAATTATCTATCATCTGAGTCTAACTCATTTTTGACTTCATCCATGTCCTTTAAAATTTCATCCTTGAAAGAGAGACCCACTTCAGTTGGGTAATTTTCATCATCTAAATCATCCCAGATGACATTGCTCCTGTCATTCTGAGAAGAAATTATCCATGGTTTTTACCACCACTCCTGAACTACTGCTCAGACTGAATCTTCTTAGCCTGGACATTTTCAGCGTTTAATAATATACTCAAAGATTTCTGAGGAATCTCATTCCTAACATTCTTCAAAAATTGCACAGTAGTCTCTTGGGAATATTTACTGCTCTCCTTCCTTCTGCAGTGAGTCTCATCATGTTCTTTCAGCATGCATCTAGTACAAATAATGTTTGAACAATAGTTAGACCTATTGTGTCCAATAATACAACACACATCACAATACAGAGGAATTTGTTTCTACACAATTCTTATATTGATTTCATCTTGAGAGGTGGATAGTACCACGTTATCAATCAGAATAGAACCTAGATCAATTTCAACTAAGATTCTAGCAAAGTTTGCATAACTATTTTTTTAGTAGCCAAATCCATTCGGATTGGTATTCCTATCATAGAAGCAATGTCATATAAGATTTCAGAATGCCACAATACCTAATTTAATCCATAAATATTAATCCATACTTGAGAAAATGTATCTTTAAAATCATAGAGAGTAAACTTCGGATTCAATTCATAAATCCTAAGAGTTCCAGGCTTATGATTGATAGACCCAAAACTCCATGCTCTACCCTTCATGTCAGCTGAGGGAAACAACAAGTGGAAAAAGCCTCTCCCAAGTGAAACGTACTTGAATTCATTAAATCCCCAAATAGAAGATAAAAGAGAAACAAGATCAGAAATTTTCCAAGGTTTCATACCTTTAGATAGCAAGATTTGAGAGAAAAAATAATTTTTTCAAAGCTCTAACCATTGAAAAATCACTCCATATGAAGCTGAGACATGCGCTGTATTTCCCTTTTTGATGATGCATTGAGCAATTTGGTTTTTCGGAAAAACAAAGGAACCTGTAAAAATTATCGAGTATGAGAATTCACTTAACCGATCTTCAAGTTTCCGTACCTCCATCGTGACATTCAAAATTTGTGGGGCATATTGGAGCTAATAATCATATGTTAAGAGATTTACACCTCTTGGATTAGAAATTTCTTCCCGTCCGTCATTGAGGATCAAGGGTTTCTTCACATTTTCCTTCTCATTTTCCTCCATCTCATCTTTTGAAATTTTATACTTCTTTTAAATTATTATAATATTGATTTTAAAATTCAAATGATATATAAATATAAAGGATGATAAAAAGACATGGAGGAGAAGATAGGATATAATAAATTTAATAAAATAACACTATTACTCACATGAGTTTAAAGTACTTTAATCATTATTGTATGTATATAATCACAAGATTATACTCATCATAATTACTAAGACCTATCACACAACACCTTATATGTTTGAATAATTTTTTTCCATACTAATATCTCTTCATGCAGGGAAATACTCTTCTAAAAGATTCCTTTGAGACCAATTTTTTAACTAACACTATTAAAGACATGCTATACTATATTTATGACTCAAAAATTGAGGGAAATAGAGAGTGATAACAAGGAAAAATAATGTGATGGTAGAGAAAATATTGTGACCACTCACTGTAATCAATTTAACCACCACAATTAATATTATAAAAGAATAAAGAAATATAATTAATGAACAATGACTCAATGAAAACTACTCCCTTTAACATTAGGGAGGTTAGTTCACTAATTTATTGGATATTAAAATCACATAGAGAAATAAAATAATAAATTAAATGAGAAATATATATTATTAATAAATAAATAATTGTATATTTATAATGATTTTTTTTTGAAAAAAATAAATAAACACTTAAGATAGTCGCAAATCCCTTAGAGTGCGAGTGATAGAGATATTTCATCCTAAACTATATAGGGGGAATATATTTAATTATTAATATGTTTCTTTGTATTTTTGGCACAAAATAGTATTCGAGTTTTATGGGAAATGAACCATATGCATGCAGAATTTCATGGGGTTTTCCTCGTTCATCCATATTGTGGTGGTGGATTTGGTTTTTCCATGATAATTATTCTCATGATATTATTTTTGGAGTATTTAATTCCATTTGGATTCCAATTTATTGTTATATTATATGATTTTTTAATCCCCCCAAGGTATTCAACCATTGATATTCTCTTAAAATGATAATACGTGATTGGCTAGGTAGGCATAGAAATGTTGGCTCACAAAGACTATAGGGAATAAACCAGAACATGGGGACTAAATCCAAGATATATTTATGATTTTTAATGTCTATATCCTATAACATGTTGTAGTGGTCACCAATAGACCATTTTATAGTAGGGTTTGATTCTCACAATTTAATCTCAGCACATCCCAGTTTTGATCCCCTTAGTGAATCTCCCTATTGAAAAATTAAATAGTGAACTCTTTATTTTTTACATGTGATCCTATTAGGAAAGACACTGACTAAAATTTTTATGGTGAAAGTTTCTAGCCATTTTGAACAAGAGGGATTACTCCAGCTTACTCCCCACCGAAAACATTCTCATTTCTTCTTACATAGGGCTCTATATCACCCCCATATCTTGGAAGGTATATCTATGCTCATTATAAACCCATATTTCTAATGAAATTAGGGGAAGTAAAAAATAATAATACTTCATTTATTCATGTGAACTTAATGAAAAAATGTAAAACTTTATTGAAAAATAGATTACTTCACGTAATGTTTGACTTTATAAATTTTCTTAAATTCTATCAATCAAGTTCAAAAAAATTATAAAGAATTTAAAAAATTAAATTATTATTCAATAATTTCCCATAATTATTGAAAACACATAAAAAATACATTAATTTATTTTCAAAATTGTCAACAATTTACTCTAAAACTATAAAATAGTGATAATTACCCTTAAATTATGAAAACTGTGGTAATTTATTCAATAAATTACTTAATAAAATATGTGAATATATGATTTTCATCACTCCCATGTACCTAACCATTTAACTCCTTATCATTCATCCAATAACACAGCCAAAATAAACTTCACAGTGTATAAATGGGAACACTCCTCAATTCTAAAACCCACAGAATTATCACGCCACATACACTGATCAATATTCTCTAATTCATAACAAATAATAAAATTTAATTCAATACTATGTTAATATTCATGTCCATGTCATTCATATATCATCATAAATATATTTCTTATTTCACTTGAGTTTTTTTATATGGGGTTTTCCAACTCTCAAGGAAGCCATGATCTATGTATTTTTAATGCCTTCTTTGTATATCAAATTTATAAAGTTATTAATGAATCAATAATGTGGTACTTCACATGGGTTTTTTGGTGATCGAGGGTTGGAAGGATTAAAAATGTAAAATCATCAGAGGAAGAAAGAGGAGGTTTAGGCTCCAAAGTGATGCAACTATATAAAACAATTCCCCCCATGATGGTGTGCTCCTAACTCAGATCAAAAATGAACAACCTACAAACACCTCTTTTTTCATCCTTAGTAAATCCATTGCTGATTATTTTTCAAAGAGAGAAATATTTATTCCCTCTTCCCTCATTTTAGTAGCTTTTTATCCTTTATTAGATTTTTTATTTCAAATAAATTTTGTGATTTTAGTGAATAGTGGTTACTTTAATCTTTAAATCAATAGTGAACTCCAACCCTAGAATTTAAATAAAATTTTGAGCCACCTATATATATTTTCAGTGTGAATTTTCTTCTCAAATAAAATAATAAAAATGTGTAGAACATTAAATACTTTATAGAAAAATTCATCAAATCATCAAAAAGAATACCCCCCCTCACACACACACTTGATATTAACAATAATCATTCATTTTACATCTTGAGTTGGTTGTAAAGGGATAAATGGTGTGTACTTCGGATTACTACCAAGGTATTTCATGGCTACCAAGGTCTTAATAAATTTCAATTTCAACGTAATGGAAAAATTAGAGTTTAATGTAAAAATGGTTTACAAAATAGTGCTATAATCATGATTGACACATCCCATGAACTCTAAAATCATTGAAAAAGGATATAAATAACCACATTTAGATCAAAAATAAATACTTAAGACACTTAACAAAATAATAAATGTGAATAAAATTTCATAAATTTATAGAATCCTCTCTGGTTGGGAATTTTTTTTTTCCGGATAGTATTAGTGTATAACAAACCTATGGGTCTAAGATTTTTGGGAAGATTTAGCATTGATCCCATCTCTAATACCATATCAGGATGACCTACGTAATGTCATGTGCCACTCAATACCCTCCACTCCTTGAGGGGGGGACCTTATCTTCCTCTCTAGGGGACTCATCTTTGCTCTTTCCTTCCCTTCTCTAACCCTAAAATTTTCCCCCTTTTCCTCTGATATAACTTTTCCTGAATTTTTCAAACCAGTATGAAGGTTCCCCACAACAATTTCTTTCATATTAGAATTTTAGCAATGCCTCCTTCCTTATGAATTTGACATTGGTTTCTCAATTCAAGAATCATCAACTATTGTTGGATTTATTTTTTATCTTTTTCTTTGATGTGTTGGGTTTATAGTATTGAGCTACATTCAGGATCCTCGACAATATGTATATAATGGTTCATTTTTCTTCAGATATTGATTTAATCAAGTCTTGGTTCAAACCCCCATGAGTCTGCAAAGGATCATGTTTCTTTATTTTCTATTGGTCATATGGCCTCCACATGAATCATGATTCTCGAATAATAGAGATTTGGGTATGTTCTCCAAAACATCATATCCTATTACTCAACCCTTCAATAATTCAAATGTTAGGTAACTTGAATATTCACTTCCTTTTTTATGATTGTAGAACTAGATCCATTTTACACTCATTTACCTCTATATCTACATTAAAATCGATGTATAAAATATCACAGTTGATATTGTTTGTATTGAATTCATTGTATAAATCTTACATAAAGACCCTAATTTTTTTCAATCATGGGTGAATTTATATTATCTATGCAACAAATTGGGTAATTGGAGGTTAGTGTGTCATCAAGGGGTCACGGTTGGTCAATAGAAGAGGTAATTGGTACTAAAGTTAGGTCATGATGTGCCTAGGTCTAATGGCCCAAAGGAATAGGTTTAGCTCGATGGTTAACAGGATCGAAGCATTCTCAACATGTAGTCCCCTTTGTCTATATAGGAAACTGACCAGGTGGGTTCTAAGGAAGAATCCAAATATTCTCTCCATTTGGAAAAGGTATTCCCAATGAATCTTGATCTGAATGTTGCAGATGTCTATAGAAGACTAAAACATGACCTAGTTGAGATAAATCTAGATATTCAAGTCTCATATGAGATATGGGAATTGTATGGGGTATATAATATAAGAAGGTTTAAATATAGAATCAATCCTCCTAAGTCTCATTCGTATGTGGAGATACTATTTTCAAGAAGCATATTCATTAGAAGAGCGGGGTTAAATGAGACAGTGCATTTATAACAGTCTGGAAAAGGATTCTCAGTAGGCTAGGGGAGGTGAAACTTTTGGAAAGTTCAATGAGTTATAGGAAATATGGGTGGGGTGATGATCAAGCTAAACTCTAAAAGGTAGGTTCCAACTATTAATCTTGAAAACTGATTTTATGGTTTGAAAAGTGAAGGGATGGATCAATATAAAAATAAATCTCTGGAAGAAAACCTCAAAGAATAGCAGGTATTCCAAATTGCAGTAGATAGTGATGATTCTTATTTAAAAAAAAATAGAATATAGTTCAGAAGAAAACTTGGGGAGAAGGCTTCTTAGTCTAAAGAAGAGGAAGGGCCAAAAAGGAAATCAAGACCCTGAGATCTTTGTCCAGATTAAAGGAAAAAAACTAAAAGGGTGCAAGGAATATTCCTACTTACCTCAACTAATTTATACAAGATCCTCCAAAGATTCAAAGCCCAAGTATCATGAAGGAGATCTTTTAGAGGCCATCACAAAAAAATTAGGAAGGATTAGAGGTGGTGATTCTATCTTCTAATATGGTCAAAATTGACCAGGATAATGTTGTAGTCAATGGGGAGTTATTATAATTTTTTATTCAATCTTAGGAATAATTTTTGGAGGAAACACTTGAGATTAATGCCTTGAAAGAGGATGCAGATAATATATATGAGAGACTATTATGTGTGGATGCTAATAAGGTCCATACAGAGTGGATCAATAAGAAGTATTGTATTTTACATGGAGGATTCAATGTATGGTAGATAAAAAATGTAATAATACATTAAAACATGGGATAATATGGATTTTTGGTTGAATAAATTATCATGAAAGATTTGGATTTAGAGTTAAATGGACATCCTTGGAAATTACTTTGTAATAATGTGTATGATATACTTCAATTAGATTTAAAACTTTAGGATATACCTTATGGTATTTGAAGCATTATATTTTGTACCTTCATGGATTCTCATGTTCCCTTAAATGTGTTTTCAAAACAAAAAGGTAAATTTCATACTAGTGTCCATGAATTTAACAGTCAACTAAACCACCCTAAATGAAAAGATTTGAAATGTAAATAAAAATCCATTCATCAATCATTCAAAACATTATATATTCAAATCATGAAATGTGAAGAAAATATAAGATTATTTTAATTTCCTAATGTATTTAATCAATCCCCTGAAACCAAAAAGCACTCCAAAAATAAAAAATAAAAAACAAACACATAGAATTATATTTTGGGATGTTGATATCCCCCACCCCACACACTTGTCAATGGACTTCCCTTTCATTTAATCTCATATATATTTAGAAATATTAGGGTGGTAAAATTGAATGTAAGTAAATACAATACATGATTTAATAAGAATGGTGAATTATTTATTTTGATCTCCCAACTACTAAAGCTTTAGACATAAAATAAAGAAAGAAAAACATAAGAACATTATTTTATGTAATATAAAATAAAGGGTATAGGAAAAAATAATTGGTCTTAACCCCTATGTTGGTACCAGTGTTTGTATTTCTTTAGTTGGATTTTATATAAGTCACCCAAAATCATATGGTGGATGTGGTTTATTTCATGTAAACCATAAAAACTATTTATTTCAAAAATTATTTACTTTACAATAATTTTTGAGTAACCTTTGAATAGATTACTACAAGTCTATACAGAAATAAATATAGTATAACTTGTAAGGTGGGGGATAAAATTTTTGGGTCCTACTCCTTTTTATTTTAAATTAAAATTTTAGACTCTTCCTATTAATTAAGGTTTCCTTGGAATAAAATTTCATTAAAAAATAACATTGCTAACTTGGTCTCAGAAGGTGAATCATATTTTTCTTCACCCTGAAATAAAATATAAGTGTTATATGAATATAAAAATTTAAAATAGTGGGATGTAATTTGAAATTAATTAAATAAAATAGGTAAAAATGATTTCAATTAAATATTGTCTCTTTTAGTAGATTCATCATCAATTTATTCTTCTTTGTTCAGTGCCTCTTGGATTTTGATTGTCATTGATCAAAGAAGGTAGTAAATATCCTCAATCTTTTCATTAAATACAACCACCTAAGTGGTGTATTCTTACATAGGAGGATATATGTAGAAAGGTGTTCTTTTTTCATCATTTAATATTAAAGAATCATTCAAATTTTTAGCTTTTAAAAATTCTCCCCAAAATTCATCCAAACCATACCGATCTCTCATGAATAGATAATATAGAATGAATTTTTCAAAAAACAATTCCTGAAATAGTTGATAAATGTTGAATGGATCCTGAATTAGCTCCCCAATGATCTCATCAGGTTCTTCAACAATCAATGTAAGTGGATAAAGTTTTCTTTCATCTTAAATTTTCTTCCATTTTTTATAACTATATATATTTGACCAGCTCAATAGTAGTATAATGGACCTATATTTGGTTACCCACTTCTTCAATTATTTGGAAAATTTCTTCTTGAATATTGAATTTTTTTTACTTGAATCTTTAATGCTCCTTCCCTACTAGACTCATCAATATAGTTATCTCATCGGCCATATGAAAAATCACTATAAAAATTAATATTGAAATAATAAAATAGAAATATGGAATAAATTCATTTTTTATATATCATTAAATTTATTACTTTTTCTGATTTTGTGAAAAAAAATGTGAGAAAGCATTTAAAGACTTTGAAGAAAATTCCATATTACTATAAGGGAATTTTTTATGGATCATCGATCAATATTTTATTATTTAAGTAAGAATATATTAAACAATAGGACCTAGGATTGATCCCATTATGAGGCAAGTCACACAACATTGAGTTTCTATTATCACTATTTATAAACTAACTAATATACTACTAAATGATATGCTAATATAATGGAGGATTGAAATGTATATGATACAAAAATATAAAGTGAAAAATAAGACACTAAGAATTATAGAAGACAAAAATTATTAGAAGAATACTATTTTCATCAAGAGTTACTATTAATTAAGTCATTTTTATAAAAAAATATTAACATTATACATAATGTAATGATCAATACCTCTCACACCACACCCACCATGTTTTATTTTTCATTACACCCACACAAAAAACTTATTCGTATGGGGTAATAGTCTTCCTAAATTTGGATAGGAAACCCATTTTATAAAAAATTACTCAATCCACACTCTAGAATATTCATGACTCAAATAGTGAAGAAAAAGTTAATTAATTTCAATGAACTTCATAACAATAGAAAAGAAAACAAGGTTACCGCTCACTGGAAACAATTTAACCACTATTGAAATTTTTAGAAAATAATAAATAAATATAATGAAAGAAAAATAACATATGGGATTGTGATTTATATAAGTTGAAGTGGATTTTATTTTTAGTGTGCGTCAACATTCAAGTAAAATGGGAAATAAACCTCATGCATGCAACACATCAGGACGACTTCCTCTTTATTCTAGGTGGTAGTGGGAGAAGTGGATTCTTTTTGAAAATTCGTCATGAACACTTGTTTTGGAAGAATTATAATCTATAAAAATATACTTAGAAATAAGATTTTACGATTTTTGAATCCCCTCATGGAATTAAAATCATGATATTCTCTTAGAATGATGGAACGTTCTGGGCTTAGTTGTTGTGGTAGTGTCAATGTAAAAATGAAAAGGGGAACATACCATGTTTGGTAATAGAATCCATGTAGTTTTGAATATTTATAGTTACCAGGGACTATATGATTACATTGGGGTCATAGAAAATCTATTTTATAATAAGTATTGTTCCTCGTAGTATCAACTTTTCCCATCTCCATTTTGATCCTCTCTAGGAAACACCATATTGAAAATGCATGTGGTACATTTTCCATTTTATACAACATATCCTCCCATATGGTATACCAAATAAAAAATTGTGGTAAATTTCTCTAGAAATTTTATACACCACACCTTTCCACATATATCTCCATGTTGAAACCTTTCTTCATTTCTTTCTGTATGTGGAACAAGGATCACTCCATAATCAAGGTAGGTATTTCCAGACATTCTCAGAACTAAATTTTATCCTAAAAATTCTTAAAGTACATAACTATGAGATATATTTATTTTATATGTAATTAGTGAAAAATTACAAGACTTCAATGAAAAGAATACGAATTTCAGTCTTGTATGACTTGGTCTCAAAACATATGACTTTATAAATTTTCCAAAATCTCTCAATCAAGTTAAAAATTAATTTTTACAAAAATAAAGATTAAAAACACTTAAAATCATAAATTTATCCAATTTTAAAATTTAGAACAATTTATTCTAAAAAAAATTATAATTACTCATAGATTATGAAAATGGTGAGGATTTATTAAATTACATAAGATATAACATATGTAAAAAAATATGGGTTTCATTAAGAATTAACCACTGTCATTGTTTAAACCGTCAGACCGTGGATTTTTTCATCTTATCTCTCAACTCATTCCCTGACTCACCATTATATAAGGGTGGCTAGAGCACTTCTAGGTCACCCTCAAAATCCTTAAACTAATGTCTTCCCCTCTTAACATCTTATAAAACTCCCTTCCGGCACTTCAAACACACCAAAATAATAAATTATTGATCAAGGAAAATATAATCCACTATCTTAGATAAACCTAAATGATTATTATCTCCCTGAATCAAAAAAAGATCCAAGGAAAAAACTTGAAAACTAAAGACCACATGAGATACCTCTCAATTAAAAATCTAGAAATTACAAAATCATAAATGTAGTATAAAAAATATAAGAACAAATTAAATTATATTATTATGAAATAAATCTAAATATAATAATAAGAATAAGATATGATTTAAAAAAAATCTAGATATTAATCCTTCAGATGTGATTCACATTCCCACATACACTTTACTAAGTAACTAGGCCTCCACAAGACATAATACAAAGGAATGAAACTCCAATACCGCACCTTATCCTAATGATCATATATCTCAATATTCATTTCCAAAAACATCACATCATTCATAGTATCCAACTCATCCAATTAATTATATTAGAGTTATATAAATATACATCATGTATATACCTAGAATTAATACCAAAGTTGAGATATAAAGCTCATACAACACCGCCACTTGCTTATCAAGTGGAAAGAAATCTTCCCACTAAATAACACTCATTATTGTTCATCCTCTAAACATACCACATGAATATCTCCATAGAGAAATGGTTTCTTCACACCATCACACCAGTATCACCAAACTAAAATTCCTCCACTAGATATAATAATAAATAATTCATAGTCATCTGGTATAAGACAACTCTACCAATTACTTCCATCATATCAAGATACAAAGTTATATTCTCATCCACTATTATCATCCCATCTCCAACCTGAATATTAACATCACTATGTGATTTTTATTAAGTACATAAGATAAAATATTAACTTTTCTCAAAGTATGGGAGATATAAAATTCATAATATTATAATAACTCCATCCAAATCCACTAACACATATTTCAATCTTGTTAATAAAAATATATTGAAAATTCCAATAATCAATAATTAACATAAATAACTCTCTAATAAGATAACAATTCAACAAGTTTAAATAAAATTTTCACCAACACTAACCCAATATCATGGGAATCATGGTTACATGAATGATGGAATAATTGAAAAGACCTATAAGATATCACATATCTCTCTTATTTATTACAAAAAATGAAAATAAGATGGGAATTATACTATATGACCTGAAACGTAACTCCCTTCTCTTTAAAGTGAAGAATATATTCATTAATAATAGCATAATTCAGGTATTAAAATGTGTCCTAGTACTGATATGTATATACAAAATCATTCTATTATCTATTAAAAGCTATAAAAAGGGATAAAAACCAAGAGAAATTAGACAAAAACCTCATGTGATGGCCTTCCAAACCAAGGAAACTATGAACCACCACATCATTCTTGGGTGATATCCAAGAAAAAAATACACAATATTTAAATTATCGACTAATACACCCTATTAAGACAAACATTCCTATGAAAATAGACCTCATGGGTCCAAAACATACACTTGAAAAAAAAACTCATATAATCTATATCAGTAAATGAATTTGAAAATAGTTATAAAATGATCAGTATGATACTTATAAAACCATGAATATAACTAAATATCATCTATCAAAACAAATGTAAATTATTCCTGGAACTCATAAAACATTGATTTCACCAATCCCATGAATATATTTATGGAATTCATGACTTCCAAAGGGAACACTATGATCTCAGAGTGTTCATAAAAATACCAATAGTTTGTCTTCAAGAAAGAATACTCTTCCACCATTTTTAATGATACTCTGAAAAAAAATCAATCATTACGAACTAGTTATCCCCTTTAAAATTTTTAACAATTAATTAACCCTAACATGTGCATAAAGGTTATTCACTGTCACCTAATTTATCATGTTATAGTCAATAAAAATCCATAAACTACCTTCTATATTCTTTATAAAAAAATATCACAAAACCCTAAAGAGATAAACTAGACTAGATAAAACCCTCATATATATTTCAATGACCTAATTCTATAACTCATGAAAACATGAAGGATTTATCCTATAAGGATATATAAAAATCTTGGAGACATTAGATTGAAACTCAATCCCATGAAAGGTTTCACATTAACAGGATGGTGTCACAACCTCCTAATGAAAGACACTATGAAAATAATCCATGAAAATTAAAATCACTTCTAGGTAAACTTCCAAAAAAACTTGTTATCAAATATTTCATGTGAGATGAAAGTATCTCCAAAAAAATTTGATTGATTAAATGATACCACTCACTAATGAAAACCACACACTTTCCAGCAACATTAAATAAAACAACTTTATTATGTTAGTAATCAATGATAGAATATGTAGAATAAAACCAATCCCCAACAATGATGAAATTATATTTTACAAGATAAGAATAAATATACCATAGACTAATATTTATCCATCAATAACTTGCATCACTTGAAAAAACTAAATTAGTTCAAATTAGAAAACAACTATTGTAGTAAGAACTAAGAAAATGAGGATCAAATCTACATTAAACCTAGAATATATCACTACGTTAGGCATAAAAATAAGTACAAATAAATAAATAAATAAGGTATAAAATAGAGTGATATATAAATTGATGGTCATACAAACAATGTATCCTCCACCACGCCCTAGAAACTCTAGCTCATGCAATTGGAAATGCCCAGATCCTCCACTTCACAACCCCGAATCAAATCCAGATAAGTAACCACACTCTACCCTCCATATCTTAGGATGGGAAACATCGTAGTGTTATCATGTCCCTACTCCATTACACCTCTATTATCCAAAATCCTAGGGACCCTATATACTTTGATAAGGCCTAGTAATAAAATTCTTTTAATGATGCATCTTAAACTAGTTTCATATCCCACATTTACTATTAGGGATGATCAGATGCAATAAATATTCATGATGATACCTCCATGATAAAACAAAACCACACCAAAACACTCAGTAGTGTCCAAATAAATTGTAGTAGTACAGAAGTGAGAAAAAGAAATATAGGATCAACTCCCCCCCCCCCGAGATAAAACCATAACTACCTATAAAAATGAGATCCACAACCCATATATCTACTCTTCAAAAATTTATGATGAATTTCCATTAAATATGAAATCAATCATTATAAATTCTTATATGTAAAGTAATCCTTACCTTACACATATAGATATGATAGCAATGTAAAAAAGAGTTCCCTAGAACTAATTTTCTAGACACCATGTCTCCTACAAATACTTTACCTTATAATTATCATCTAGAATAATATCGTGATAATAATATAGTATATTCATAAACTAGTATCCAACATCCCACATACTCATTATCCCTTTGAAGAAGGGTGAGAAATCCATGTGACCATGTTACCTTCAAGTTTTAAGATAGAAACATTGATACCTTTGATACCTCATGGTGACCAAGAATAAGAAACCCTTAATGAAAAGTAGTTCAATACAATAAAATAATATATATTTAAATCATATTCTCTATTCATGAACATATAAAATTAAAATAAATTTCACGATCCTCCAATCATTTCTCTACTATCTAATCAGATAAAATATAATAATATTTTAGCAAATTCTAATATTGAAACTTTTGATTTCCCTTCTTAAAGTTTCATCCACATCATGATTGACCATGTTATGATAAATTAAAGTATCCTTTAGCACATCACCCACCCAACCCATATAAATATTCCTTCCACTATTAAAAACTACAGAACAAACAAGACCACTTATTCCCATGATATATAATTAATTTCAATCCATTTAATTAAATTTACTTTCCCCATAATTTCCCTCACTCAAGGAATGGTAAAAAAATTCCTTGATGTTATAACTTTATGAAATCTTATTTTACAATGACTATTTCATTATGATCACATTGATCAACTATTATGTATCATAATAATATTAAAAATCAAGAAACAATAATTTCTATAACATCAATGAATAATACTAAGAGATAAATAAAAAAGAATAATTCACACACTAAAGGAAGCATTATAGAATCAAATTCTCCAATGAAGATCACTCTGTCCATGATGACTATAAAGAGAAAGATAAGAATTATGAATATGATAGGAATTAGTGATGGAAGTATAGAACCTTTGCAAAATAGGTATTCTTTAGGTATGATAATAGGGGATTATATATAGTGTGTAAAGGGAAATGTGACCATAAGGAACTGATCGTTACCAAACCATTACCTAACTATTATAATATTACTATTATATGACCAGTGGAATAGTAATAATATCCAATATAATAGTAAAATATCAGTTCAAATATAAATTTTAATTTTTATAATTTAATTTTAATTATATTATTGTATGTATATATACTTTTTATCAACTATTATATATAATAATATAAAATTTAAAAACCCTTAAAATGAATAAATAATGAATTTCCCTTTCAAAATAAATTTTTATAAGAATTATGTAATTTTTGTTTAAAATAATTTTTTTTCATACATAGGAACTTATTTTCCTAAAATTAACATTTTATTTGAAAACAAAACTTCACTATTAGGTTAGGGTAAAATGTTAATAATTTTTAAAAATAATTTTATTTTTCGTGAATAGTAAAAAATACAATTTTGTGTTTTTGAAATATATTATTACTTAATAAATATATAAAAATGATATAATAATTAATAATACTGAATAAAAGAAATAAATAATTTATTTCATTAGTATGATGTATTTTAACAGTTAAAAATGAATTTCTAAACAAATAAATGACTTTCCAAAGTCTAAAATGAAAATTCAGGTTTTAAAATCATTATTTTGTGGAAAAATTGCTTTTACATGCAACAAGTACTATAAAAAATGATTTTCGGGTCTCAATGTAAAAAATATAGAAACCAAACTTCATTATTTCATAAAGCATGATCCCAAACAAAGGGTGACCCAAGGAAAATGTTTTTTTATAAAACCTAGAATTCCAAAGGATATATTTTTGAAATAATAAACAATTTACCACATTTTCCTATAAACACCCATTCTCCACCCAATTTCATTCACTACCAATATATTTTTTATATCCCCACCACTATTATTCTTTCACTAATCCCTTTTTTTTATCTATTAGTCACTTAAATAAACACTCCCACCAACATAGGAAGAGATGCTTAAGGTAATGGCTTCACTTCCTCTCCCTTTTTTATCCAATAGCTTCTTTTATAGTTAGTCTTAAAATTTTAAATTTATTATATTATCATTCACATATGATCATTACACTATATTAAAAAAATTCTATCAATGATACAATTCCATTATCTCTCATTAATCAAATTTCATAATCCACATTGTCAACCTATTATGTTGTCAAAATCATTTTTTTATTTTCCATGTGTTCCATTTTATGTTGTAAACATTGGCCCTATTTTTATTCAAATTTACTAATATACATGTAATTTTACATCATTTATTAGTTATTTCCAATTATTATACCCACATTGACTTTATTTTGGTTGATAATGTAGAAAATTTCATGTCTTTAAACACTTATATACTCAATTAATTTATATGAAACATGTTTGTATACCCTAAGAGTTATTAATTAAATGAATTATTATAATCTATATGGAACACATCGATTAATACATATGAAGGGTTCACTCTAATATATATATATATAATTAATTGTTTAAATAATTAATCTATATAGAGTACGTGTTTTATGATACTATGGTGAATAACATGGTAATATGTTTTATGAAACGTTGGTGATGAACCTTGTTGATATTATTAACAATGTATCTTTTTAATGTTATAGACACATTTCCTAGTTATGTATCATATAACTATTATTATTCTATCTTTTTATGCATCGTGAATTATACATGATGGTTTCTGATGTTCCATTATATTTTTTATACTAAATTGGGTTTTATACCCACACTTTTTTGTTGATGTATATCCCCAGGAAGTCACTTTTAGTGAGGTGACCTAGGAAAGAATAAAAAATGAGACTTTTAGATGGATTAAAGAAAGTTTAAGTTTATATCTTCTTAATGTAATTCAATAATTATTTAATTTCCAAGACACTATGCCTTGAAATTAAATTTCTTGTTATTAATGTAACATTTTTTAAGGAATTTTTTTAAGTCTTGTATGAAAAATGTTGGTTTTCATAGTTATTATCAAAGGTGGATTTAGTAATTAGGGTAAATTTGAACTAAAAACATTAGTAATAACCCTTTGTATAAGCCAAAATATAGTAAATTCTCTAAAATTTTGTTAAATTTTATATTTTGTGGTTTCCTAGAAGTGAAATCCCAATCAAGGTACTATAAGTGGATGAGGTTCTAGTATATATACCCCTAGTTTAATAGCCTTAAAAATGTGTTGTTGGGTAATAACCCAATATTTACCCTAGGAATTAGTAGTGGGCATTACTACACACCTGGTTTGACACTCAATTTGGATATTCATTGGTTATTCATATTCTTTTTAAAAACTGGTATGAAGGATATATATAGATAATATTTCTTTAAAATTGTAGAATAATATCCTTGGAGTATGTATTATAATATTTTAGGGTTAAAAAATTCCTTAGAATTATTATTATAATATATATAATAGTAAGAAACTTCTCTATTATATTTTATTATTCTTTAAAATTTTCAAGAAATAGAAGGAATTGTAAAGATAAAAAATTCAATTTAAAATGTGATAATGGTCATCCCAAAATGGGGGAGTAATAGTTGAAAACACCATGAAAATGAAGAATTAGTTTACTCAGGTTTTGAATAACAAACTAAAGCATTTGGATTATCCGTATTCACCAAGTAATGAACAATTAGTAGTTCAATCCTTCACGTTTTAATGATCACATTTTTATTGGGACAATTAATCCATTGATTTCCTAAAAAATGATCAATATTTTAGAAAATATATTTTATATACTCCATTTTTCTAAGTAATAGAATGGAACATTGGTATTATATCGCTTAAAGGGATAATTTGATTAAGGGAAGACATTATTCCAGAACATGAACCAAAAATGATAAGGTGGAATCCATATAGTTCTAGGTCTTAAAAAAATAATGTTCAAGACGTAATATCCTCATATCCTTCAAATGATAATGAAAATGGAATTTCATGAATTAAAAAAAGTAAAATGATTAATTTTGGAGTTATGCGATGAACTTTACAAGTATTATGTGTTATGCTACTTTATTTTTCATTGATTCTAATGGAAATATTGATCGATTTTTTGGTGAATTAAGACCTCATATAAAAAAATATATTTTAATTAGAGACATTAGGGGTTATAAAGAGATAGTTCAGTGTGCTGTCAAAGTGTAAATAGAATTCATAAATGTATAGTGGTCTTATGGACTGAATGATAGTAATAGGAGTATGGATTGAAATTTCATAAATAATTTCGACCATGAAATATAAGGGAATAAAAAATAATTACATATAAATAAAAAATTGTAGGGAAATTATTTGGGGAATTGTCTATATAAAAATGGAAATTGTTACAATTGTGGAAGAGACTTCTATATAAATTGAAACTATTTCAGAGATGTAAATCCTTATCATCTGAATTCCTATTGTGAAGGGAATATAGAGAAAGTACAACCTATAGTAACATTATTCATGTATGGTGAGGATATGGATTTCACTAATAAATGTCCAAATAAAATGAAAATGGAAGGAAACCACAATGAATCCCAAGAAAGGGCAAAGGAGGAAGGTCATGTTTTTTCATTCATGATGTATAAATTAGAGGCTCTAAATGATTTTTTGGTAGGTACACTCATCAAACAATCAAAGATACAATATACATTTTTTGATTCCAGTTAGATGAATTATCTAATTTCATTCATGTTTGAAAATAACATCAAGTTAAACATTAAACATCTAGTGTTTGAGTTTTTATTTAAAACAATTGATGGAATTATTTAAGAATCAAATATATATAGGGATTACACCATTAAATATATTGAGTATAATATCTCAGTAAACCTCATAGTCATTAAAATGTTGGAATTAGACATAATACTATGGAAAAGTATCATGTCAAAGTCTAATTCCATGATCAATAATAGAATTAAGGAAATTTTAGTTTTCATTAATGTAAAATTGATAATTATATTTATAAGATGGAAATCCCAGCCTAAGACATGCAAAGAAACACCTCTTATTTCTTACTTTATATAAATTATTTAGTGAAGAAGGAGGATAATTTTAATGTATAAATATAGATGATATATCCATACATTATTAATATGTGATTCATTTCGTAAAGAATAACATAGACCACAACTTGAAATAGAGATAGAGTTCTCAATTAAAATTATACCTAGAATGGAGAAAATATCAAAGACCCCATATACAATCACATATTTAGAGTTGGAAAAATTGAAGAATAAAATTCAATATCATTTAGAGAAGTGTTTTATTCAATCAACCATGTCTCATTGGGGATAAATTGTTCTCCTTGTGAAGAAGAAGTATGGATAAATGTTTTTATTCATTTGTAATAAAGATCATAATGGGCCATAGTGAAGAACAAGCACCCTCTTAGAAGTATTTATGATTTCTTTTACAATACTCATGGGTTTCAATTATTCACCAAGATTGACCTATGATCGAGGTATCATCAACTAATGATTAAGAAATATGCTATCTCAAATACATACTTTTTAATAAGATATGGATCCCATGAGATTGTTTTCATGCCCTTTGGATTGGATAATTATCCTTTAATATTTATGGATTTTATGAATAGATTCTTTATAGACTACCATGATTATTATTATTTTTTTCTCTTTATTGAATATATTCTAATACATTCCAAAATCCATGTGGAGAAGAAATATTATATAATGGTTATAATAAAAATACTATGGTAGGATAATATTTTTGGTAAATTTAGTAAATGTGAGTTATAGTAATAAAAATTAGTATTTTCAGGACACATTATGACTAGTTATGGAATCTTAATGGATATAGAAAAAAAAGGTTGTAAGGGAGTGTACTTATCCTGTAATAGTTTATGAGAGTCATTGTTTTAATGTTCAAGAAGGATACTATAGACAGTTTTTGAAAAACTTTTCATGAATTTCTAATACACTAAACAGGTTAAATTTAATTGGAGTTAATATTATCTTCATAAAAGAGTGTGAAAAAAGTTACCATGAACTAAATAATAGGTTAAATGGTGAACCTATGATTACTTTACCCTCTAATAGTGAAGGTTTTTTCATTTATGGTGATCTATACTTGAATATACATGGATACATACTCATGAAATATGAAAAGTTATTTACCTATGAATCTTGATAATTGAATACCCATAAATATCTTTATCTTACCCATGATTAAGAGGTAACTATAGTTACCTTTTAATTAATAATATGGAGACCCCATCCCTATAGAGATAAGTGTGATATATTAACCAACCACCACAGTTTGAAGAATATATTCACACGAAATGAATAGAGTGTGATATAAAGGAAATGTTTTCAACATCATAAGGACTGTGATTTTTTTCTAAATTATCACCCAAAAAAATAAAACAAAGTATTTGGATTTTATTAGGAATTGCCATAGTGTTCTTACAATGGTGATGAATGAAGGAGATTCACTGGTCGAGGACTTAGTAAAGATGGACATATAATTAATAATGTATGGTACATCATAAATATTATCCCAAATTAATTACCAACCATCATTCTGAATAATATCATGAAATTAAAAAGAGATGATATAAAGTTACAACTATAGAAGGAAGCTATAAAAATGGGAATTTTGGAGTTTAATTTTGATAAATATGGAGTATTGAGGTTTAGTACAAGGATATGTATCCCATTTTTTACAAAGATAAAAAATTGGTGATGGAAGAAAAACAAATGTCTTTGTTATTTATACATCTTGGAAGAAATTTTATTTTAGATATCTACATGATCATTATTGGTGGGATAACAAAAAGATGTAGATTTATGATTATTCAGTAATATGTTTAGTATGTTAGAAAGTAAAGGCAGTATGAAAATGTCGTGACCCAACCCATCAGGGACTAGCTAGATGGAGGAAGTTCGGGTGTGAAAACACCAAGACCACCTCTAATAGGTTAGTGGATAGAAAAAAATATCGGGAAGGCATAACTGAAATGGTAGTCCTTATCCTAAGTACATGTACACATGTAAATAACCATATCCAAGAAAAGTTATATATGAATATAATATTGAATGAAACATCTATAGTACAACCATGAATGAAATAAACTAAAGGGAAGTCATCATATTATGATATTTACACCAAATCCTAGAGTGTAAAAATACACACCTAACCAAAAATTCTTCCCTAACCTATCAGTAATTGGAAAAAGGAATTATAAAAGAGATTCCAAATCCTAATATCCAATTCCAACCACTAAACATCGTCAATTCACCCAAGTATCACTATGCTCTATCGATGTCATCAATGACCTTCCTAACGTATGCATAAGACTAGATACATATGGGGAAATCCTATGTAGTGTTGATTGTGTCTATATATATATGTGATCATAAAGAATCCATGATGATAGAGAAAGCAGATCTCCATCTACATAGCTAAGTATCTTGTGTGTTTGTTCGAGAATCTATATGGATGATAGGCACCACTCCACTACTCCATAAATCTATGGGACAAAATCTGTAATAGAAGACCCTATCATAAGTTAAATAGTTGGGTTACAGTAAATGGATGGAGGACCTTCACCCTAGTGTGAGGGGGGTACCCCTCAGTAGGTATAGGACCCATACACTAGTGAGATGGGGGTTAACAGTAAATAAAAAAAGGACCCATATCCTAGTGCATCACGGGGGGTTCCACTCAGTAGTTAGAGGAAATTTATCATAGTGTGTTAGGGTCTCCACTTAATAGATAAAGAATATGGGGGACCCTTACCCTAGTATGATAAGGAGTTCCACTTAGTATATAGAGAATATGGGGACCCTCACCCTAGTTTGATAGGTTTGTTTTCAACCCTGTCATCTCTCTGATAATCCTACTCAATCACAACCATCATCAAGTATCATTAGAATAAGTCCCATTCTAAGAAAACGTCACATAATATCATAAAATCCACTAATAATACTACCATCACATTATAAAAATGAAAAAACACAATATGGGATACTCAAAGGAAATAATATAAGTTCCAAAGAAGGATAAATTATAATAGAATCCCCTGGGAGATTTATATGGTTTGTGTGAGAGGTAAAATGGTGTGTGACATGGACTCTACTCCTAATTGTGTTCTCCCATAAAATAAAATTGGAAATCCAAGTCACACTACACAGTATATACAAGTAATACATGGAATATCTCAGCCATTAGGGGCCTGACCATGCTCTTCTGACTCATTCACATGTTCATCGGTATGTTCCTATGTACAATGACATGTCTGGGTGTCCTGGTCATGTCCAAGTACATGGTAGTTCCTATGTACTTTGTTTGTGATAGTGTTCCTCATCATGCAAGTGCCTATGTACGTATGAAGTACACACCAAGCTTCCGGCATAGGGTTACATGGTATACATCTTGTTCACATGGTGTTTATATTTATAATTACCTAAATCCATAGCCACCATGGCTATGTAACTACATGGCATATGTTCTTCAAATTATAATCCATCTAGTCAATTTTTTCAGAGAAACCCAGTTTCTTCATGTGGTTTCTAGATTCATCCATTCTACTACAAATCTCGCCATTTGGCCACTTGAAATCAAATGGGAACACCTCTGGCCATCAATTTCTAAGATAGATTGGTCATAAATCAAAATCTGGTCACTCACATGAGAATACATCATGCATCCACCACTATTAAGTGTCCTGAATGTTGTAGCCACCACCCACAACCCCTGATCCATCATGATATCTAAACAAACCACCAATAACTCCATCCTTAAAGGATTTACCACAAATATAAGTTTTATATCATGCTCAAACCCACCCCATTAAATTCAAATAGTGACATCGTGGGTCAATGGTGAAGAACACAAAGAATAATGGGGAAAATGAAAATGAACAAAGTTGATGAGCATCGATGGCCGATGTGATCCTCATCAAAGATCATAAATGTGGTATCAAGAGTGATATATTGGAATAACCAATAGAAATTATTTTAAACAATCTGATTTATAAAAATAGGCTCATGTAAGGGGAGGTAATCACAAATCATGGTAAGGAAGATAAGAATCCATGATTCTCAAATCAAAAGGGAGAAAATCCATATATTACATACCCTAACTTGATTTAGGATTGACCATTTGTGAATAATGCATTATCCAATGACGTTGAAGATCAATTTCATTCACTTATTACCTCTCAATCCACTTAAATGTGATCATCATAATTATTTGATACTAATTCACCAATGAAGAAGGACCCCCCTCCTCTCGAATCCTCATAGGCTTATACAACTAACCGTTTGGATTTTCCCTATGAGGGTATTTATTGAAGGAGTATTGGATTTGGTAATTTAATAAAAAACAAATTATTTCTTTATTTCATTAAATGCACCAACCAAAGACTGCCTTACATGGAATGCTCGACCCCATCCAACCCTAAGTTTCACCAAGGATAACCCTGTGTTCCTGAATTAACCATGGCTTAAAATTTCCTATCTGAGGACTCTAATAAAAGGAAAACCATTTAAACCAAAATGATGTGCATATGTAAATTAAATTATGTAAATATTTTTGATATATTAATTATGTTATTCCTATCCACCCAAACACCATACCGACTCCAAGGATAAATCAATATATATACATATAAATATTCAAAGGATTAATCCACTAGAACTAGAGTCATTTCATTCTCCCCTAAATCAAGGGTCTTAGATCCAAAAGGGAATGATAAGAAAAAAGGGGGTACTAAGTCAGCATCAGACTCTCATGATCCCATGATCTATCTTACACACCCTCATGGTGCTAAATAACATAAACTAAAGGGAAGGTATATCCATGTAGGGTCATCTCTTGTTGATCCTTGATTTCCACTAGGTACTCCATAAATGTGGATCTTTACTCGATATCCATCTCACTCAAGTCAAAAAGGTGTGTAGGGTCTTGTATGTATCTTCTCTAATGTAACACATGGAAGATTTCATGCACTTAGTCCAATTGTGGGGTCAATGATAGGTGGTATGAAACCCATTCAACCATCCATAGCATCTCAAACAACCCACTGAACCTTAGGGATAACTTTCCTTCCTATAAAAACCTCCACAATCCCCATTACGGGGAGACTCCCAAGAAAACATGGTCACCCTGATCAAAATCCATGGTCATGTGATGTCAATATAAATTATATTTATCTCTTCTATGGGTTTTCATCATATTCGTATAGAATACATGAACCTTATCTATCATCATTTACACTATTTATGTCCCCATAAGAGATGCCTCACCAATATCATTCCAGTATAAGGGTGGTCCATAGGGTATCCTATAGAGGGCCTCAAAATGTGTCATGTAGATAGTAGAATTACAATTTTTATTATCATAAAATATTACCAATTTAAATTGATCCTCCCATCTCTAGTCGAAATACAATAAATAGGCCCTCAGTATATCATCAAACACCCATATCCCCCACTCATTATTCCCATCCATCTGGCGGTGGAACACCATCCTCATCCTCAATAGGATCCCAAAGGAATCCTACAGGCTTCTCCACTACTTTTTTGTTAACCAAGAATCATTTTTCGAGATTCTCATATAGGTAAACCCATAAATATTGATGATCTATCACATGTACAACTACTCTATACTCTCAAATGGGCTTAGCTATCGTATGGTGACGAAGTGTGAAAACTTTATCAGTCAGAAAAATATCACCTAGATATCATCATGGCCTCTAGATATACATGGAAGACTCAATACAAAATCCATGGATATTCCATCCCACTTCCACTTCAGTATCTCAAGGGGATGTGTCAAAACTACCAAAACATGGCACTCATCCTTCACATGATGAAATGTGAGACACCGAGATGAAATCAGCTATTATCCAACTCATGTCAACCCACCAAAACAGATGTTAGATTTTTTTGTAAATCATTTCCCATAACTCTATTTACAACCAAGAGGGAAGTCTGACCCTCCCTAAACACCTCCTCTCACAACATTATTGGGATCACTTTTATTCCCTAAAAAAGGATGACATGCTCTCTTCCTTAAAAAATTTCATCTAGTGTATCTCCTTGGGATATCAAGTCACATAGAAACTCATAGTTAATGACTCCCAACTAACCCCCTCACACATGATGAATAAGAAGAGGTATCACCATTATATAATGAAGAATAACTTCACCCTATCCTCCACCAACATCAGCTACAAAAAATCTATCTTCTCAGATTAAACCTCCACCAAGTCGGATAATATCTTCTTACAAAGGGAATATGCCATTGTATTTTCCTTCACAGGTGTTTATACTATCTTAGAGTCATAGTCCTATAGAAACTCCAAGTAATTTATCTATATTATGTTATGAACTCACTAAGTGATGGTGTTCCTAAGACTATGTTGGTCCGAGTAAACAAAAAAGTGATCTCACAGAAGATAGTGTCTCCACATCATCAGAGATAACACTATAAATTACTTTTCCAAGTCAAATTTAACATAGTTATACTCATGGGGTGTAAAATTCCATGACCCATTTATTATCACAACATGCCTCTTCATCAACATGCAACTAATCCAAGCTCTAGAGGCATTGAAAAAAATAACTACTCAATGACTTCCTCTAGTAGTTTCAACATATGACCCCTGGTCAACCTCAACCATAGCTTCTCAAAGGCTCATTGACAATACTCATCATACTTAAATGGATAACATTTCTAGATAAATGTGGTAAATTGTTTTGAAATCCTAGTGATAATTTCAATAAACTTCGTATAGTACCCCTCAAATCTAAAAAAACCCCGCCCCTTTGATAGGATCTCAGGTATCTCCCAAGAAATAGTTGTATTGATATTCAATGGGTCCACTGCTAAACCATGAAAAAAGACGAAATTACCAAAAAAATGAACCATTCATATCCAAAATTTTCAATTCTAAATATTTCTATAAATCTAGTACTCCTTGAGTAATTATAGGTCCATCCTCAAGTTCTCTACATGATACTCCTCTGACGTACTGTAAATGAGTATATAATCAATGATTAAAACAAAAAATAGTCCAAATATGAATGAAATATCATTTTCATAATATTCATAAATATAGTGGGTCATTAGTTACACTAAAAGGAATCACTATAAACTCATAGTGTTTGTAACAACATTGGAGTATCATCATAGTGAACCTTGAACTGGTAGTAGCCATACCCGATATCAATCTTCAAGAACTAACACATTCCTCTAAAGTGGTTGAAGATTTCATCTATCATTTGAAATGGGTACATCTAATTTATTGTTACGCGATTCAAGTGATGATGATTAATGTAAATCCTCATGTTCTTATCCACCTTTTTCATGAAAAAAACTAGACCTTTATAGGGGGGATATTTTGGGTCTAATGAAAACCTTCTCTCAAATGTCCTCCAACTGTACCCTCATATATCAGATCATGGTAGGGGTCATCTGATATATTAAAGAAGATAATTGTATAGTATCAGGGTGCAAGTCAATATATAATTCCATATCTTTTCCTGGAGGAAGTCTTGGAATGTCTTGAGGTAAGATGTATATTTAGTCCTCCACTACCGAAGTAATCTAGATACATAAAATCCCACTATTCTAAGTTATAAACTCACCAACTAAGGGGTTTTGGTTTATATATTCCTACCCACAAGGCCTACCTTCATCTATGATATCTCTCTTACTCGTAAAGGGGAATCTCATCCAATCTTTCTAAAAGCATCTAACTCGTTTTTTATGATAGTTAATACATGGCCGAAACATAGGCAATGAATCCATACCCAATATGACATTGTACGGTTTCATCAGGATGATCAATAGGTCTCATAAGAAACTCTATCCTCTGAGAACCATCTCACAATGTCGGAAGATATGTGATATCTATGAATCACTCTCTATAGGAACCTTTAGTCGTAGCTCCTAGGATAAAGTCAAAAAAAATAGAATCACCATCTCTTATAAAATGGTTGAGGTGATGGGTGATTCTTTGATTCTTTTTTCTATTAGTATTGGGGAAGGATTATATCGTATACAGACCATACCATGAATCATATCATGTCTAGAAAAGTCATATCCCTCAATAGCATGAAATTTTCAGTACCCCAACTGCCAATTCCCAGATCCAAGAAGGGTCCACATGATGTGGTGTGAAAATTTTATTTTAGAATCTCCTTATATTATTATATACTCCACTAAAATATACACCTACTCCTCTGCCAGCCCTGCCTCCCTATGGGTCTCCCTGGCCATGCCTCAGAGTTCCCAGATCATAGTGCCACCTCTGCTTTAGTGTTCCATTCACTACTTATCTTCCCTCCTCATCATGTTAGACTAGGAATTAACATTCCATGTGACCTCACCCATAACACACCTAGAACTACCCATATCCTAGATAACCAAATCCTCTATTAAAACCCTACCCCATACATCCACATCCCGTAGTCCTTTGGTGGGGTTGTCTCATATGCCAAGACCCTAATAACTGACATCTACTAGATATTTCAGATGTCTCAGCACCATGATGACACCTACCAACTCCATACACTCATTTTCCATCTATGAATAATCTATATAAAACCATATCCTACTCTACTACTCCAATATAAGTAAGTATGAAAAGGGATATTATGTTATCATGGATGTCTCTGTGAAGACCGTGCTCAAACTTCCTTCCCTGGAAGAATCTATCTCGTACCATGTTGAAGGAATAATGTTTAAGTTTAGTGAACATCACAACATAATCGAACAATATCCTACCATCATGCTTCAACTAAACAATCTCTTGAATCCATATAGAGTGCAAGCATGAAGGGTAATGCTAATCAAGAAATCATTGTTTTAAATATTTTGAATGAACATGGCCAATGCACAAGTATCAATGTGCTTCATGATTTCATTATTGACATAATTTTCATCTTCATAGGAAATGAAACTTTTGGAAAATTCCATGAAAGGGTGAGTAGATACATACCTAGTAGGACATCTAGAAAACCAAAAAAGGGGGAATATAATGATTAAATTGAAGTCAAATCAACCCAATGTAATATGGAAATAAAAATGCATTATATATATATATATATATTGTGTGTGTGTGTTCTCATAATGAATCATAGAAAAAAAAAAGAAATGGTGTCTCCATCTCCACTGCCCAGTGTCTCGTGTTTCCATTCATGAAACAATATGGAGGACTCGCACCTCGTTTCTACTCCATAGCCTGAGGGACAGAATCTCTAATAGATGACCTATACCCTAGTATAATAATGGGTTACACTCAATACATAGAGGGACCATGACTGGGTGTGATAGGGGGTACCACTCAATAGGTAGACGAATAACTCCCTACTATTATATGAGGTACTACTCCATAAAAAGGGGGCCCATTCCCATGTGGGTCAGTGTGCGCCACTCAGTGGATTGATGACATGTTCCCTAGTGTGTTATGGGGGTTCCACTCAGTGATATAAAATATGGTGTACCCACAATTATTATCCACTAAAATAGATTAATATTAATCATTTATTATTTAATTTTCATGTGTTTCATTGTCCATAAACACTGGTTTTAGTTAATTTTATTATTTGAAACTCATTTCACGTCATTGTGTAATGAAAATGAAAATCAGTTAAATTTGGGGCCAATTAATCAACATATGATGGAATTCCTTATTTTGATATTTTGATTTTGATATTTTGAGATATTATTGATCACATTGAGTGTAAAATATTTTATTTTAGGATCAATGGATTAATCAAAAGGGAAGATGAACATTTTTTCCCATGGATATATAAATTTATGATTAAAGAATAATGGCACTTATGCACGTCAAATAAATGTGGACCCCATAATTAAATACCAATGAAGCTAAAATTTTAACTAGAGATAGAGATTATTAATGGGAACATTTCATTCAACTGTGTAAATAGATAATTCTGTATTTTTCAAGGATATCCTAGGATCCCAATTCAAGGATTAAATTATGGTTCATATTTCAAGCCCCATAAAGTCATCCCACCATTTTGAGAATAAAATTCAAATTTATGATCCGATTGGAATGAAATTAAGATAGATATTAGAGGAAACCATGAATAAAATATTTGTATTTTGTAACCATCAAAAAATTGGCCGAATTGAAATTCAAATTTTTTCATCAACATGAATAAAGAGTCTTGATCCGATTTTTCTAGTCAACATTTTAAATTCCACTTTGCCTTTTTTCCCACCCATATTTTACTGTCCAAAATAAATCTGATGTAATTGATTTATGGGGTAATAACCCTAGTAACCTAAAATTACAATTTAAATTGGTGGTGGAGAAAAAATTGTGTGTGGTTGTTTTATTCATTCAATTATATTGTTATGCTTCATTTTTAATTGTATTTTGAATTTATCCCATGTAAGTTATTAAAATCACTATAGTTAATTAATAATAGTTCTTACTATTAAATTATGTTATCATTTTTCTTAACACGTAGATACTTTTGAATCAAGGTGAGAATTTATTCTAATAAAAAATTGTGAAATTTCTCACACAACGGTGGAGTGTTTGTTGTTTCATTATTTTCACTTCTTTCAATACCACTTCATTAAGTTGACTTCTATATTCTATTGAGAGCCTTGCATCAATGGAATACTAAAACTTTTTTGTTTTGATTCTAGGGAGTTTCAGGGTTCTAGATTGGATTTTATTTTATGTTCCTAAATTCATAAGTTAGTTCTATGGCTTGAAATTTTGTTTCTATAACTTATATTCATCTCCATCTTTTCCAACATTAACGAATACACATTTTGAGTTCTGATATGATACAATTATTAGAGTGATCATGAAAGTGTTCCTCTATGTTCATTGTTGATTAGCCTTGGAAAATGTTAGTGATTAAATTAGTGAATTATGTTAGGTACTAATCTCATTAATTGGATACTTCTTGAACTAATAAACTAAAAATTCATAGGAAAAAAATTACATCGATTTTATCACTAACAATAACCTAGGACAGGACCATCATTATTAAATTTTTTAGTTCAATTCATTTTGTGTTTTTTATTTTTTCTTTAAATTAATTCATTATTTCAACAAATCAAATCAATCCAATGTTGGATACTCCATAGCAAAAACATGCATCATCTTTGAGTGTCTAAAGGTTACTTCCTCGATCCCTATGGATCCTCCCCCTATATGTACTATAATGATTTCTTATACTTGTATGGTAAAATTTTGCATAGACAAATTTTGGGGCCATTTTTGGGGACCTAATTAAGTTATCTTAGACACTACAATCCTTTCCTCACCCCTATTTCTCTATTCTCACCCCCATTTCTCATATATTTAACAATTTATGTTTATGTGTCAAAAGAATATAAAATCCTAATTTCAATCAACTCCAATGGATCATATTCAACATTTCCCCATCATAAACCCATGATGGAATCAATTGGGAAACCAATATTGGGAAGCTCCTGACTCAGTGAATTTCTCCGAACATACCATGAATAATTACTCCACACCCGAAGAGATATACAATCATTTGGATGATGACTGTTTGAAGGATACATTTGCATCCCTCTCAATGGTGGTTAAAGATGTCAATATTATTGAATTACATGATGTTCAAACTCATACCCATTCTATCCCTCATATATTGATTGAAAAATTGTGTAATCAAATGGAGTGAATGAATTATGAGCTTTCATATTTGTGATTAAAACTATAAAGAATTTAAAAAAATTAATAACTCATCCCTATAGGGACTATCCCTTCAATAATGTTGGGGGGGGGGTGTCTAGTTTCCCATAAAACTATTATAAATTTACTGAAGAACCATTCATTGGCTTAGGGATAACTAAAGATGATAAATGAATCGATGAATAGTCTTTAAATCAAGGGGTGATTGATTTCATGTATTTTCAGGAGAAAGATTTGACACCATGGTTTGAGTGTTCTAAATATTACTCCATTGTTGATTTTTCATAACTAGAGATAAGGAACTATTTGGGAAAATCATGAAATCTGATCCAGTACCAACCAATGACTTTATGGGCCTTGAAATATGGCCCATAATTTAATCCTCTACTTGGGCTCCCAGGATCTCACTGAAAACCTTAGAATTCGCTTCATCCATAGTTGGGTGAAATGTT
Organism: Viscum album; assembly: GCA_963277665.1. Taxonomy (NCBI): domain Eukaryota; kingdom Viridiplantae; phylum Streptophyta; class Magnoliopsida; order Santalales; family Viscaceae; genus Viscum; species Viscum album. The sequence continues at coordinate 1,463,351,103 of OY728135.1, read as the reverse complement.
CCCAATAATTTTCTCTATCACGAGTTAAAATTTTAGCTCCATTCAACTTGAATTGTGGGATCTATGTTTATTTGATGGGCAGAAGTTTTATTTTCTTTGGTCATAAATGTTTACATCCATGGACAAAAATATACATCCTCTATTTTAATTAATCCATTGATCCTAAAATCCAAAACATTATAATCAAATTGATCAATCATATCCCGGATAATGTATCCCTTCATAGGTGATAACCAAGACCTTTTAGTACTCATTCATTCTTGTCATAGGCAAGACTACAAAAACAACTAAATAAACCATTTCTGATATTACATCACTGAATTCTAAATTCCAAAAGAACGCGCTCCACGCGCCTGGAGATTTTCAAACTTTGCCGCCCATTGCCTCCACGGTGTCTCAATATACGGTGGGGCATCTGACTCCGGCGACATTCGATCTAGGGTCCGAGCCTTTGGATGGTGCCTCTTCTCCCCGTTGGGGGTCTCCTACCCCTTCAGCGGGGCTGAGGCATCTGGTGTTGTCTTTCAAGGAAGTGTTATGTGGGAGGGGTTCGGGCGCTTCAGATCTGTGCTTTCCGGAGATTGCCCCGTTCTCACACTCGGTGGTGAGGGATGGACCCCTTCTTTCGCTGACAGCTCCTGTGTCCACATTCAACGAGGCGATTGGGGGGATCAAGTGGACGCTCGTGGCACGCTTCAGATCTGTGAAGCCTTCTCTACCAGTCTTGAAGCATTTTGTGGATTTCTGGGGGTTACAAAATGGGGTTCGCATTTTGGTGTTACACAGACTCTCGTTCTATCTGGTTCTTAATTCGGAGGCATGCTTCGTCCAGTCTTGGCGTAATGCTCCCTGGGTACTAGGACGTTGGTGCTTCAATCTCTCTAGATGATCGTCGGAGGTTCACCGGGGGAAGAAGAGCTCTCAGGCTGCAGTATGGGTAAGCCTTTTGGGTCTCCCGCTTCCGTTTCAGAACAGTACCTTCCTCAATGCCATCGGCGATTCTCTGAGAGGGTTTCTTTGCGTGGATGTGCACACCCACCGCGGTGAGGAGACGATGGTGTCTTGGATTTGAATAGAGTTGGACCTTTCCTTACCAATTTCGTTGAATATTTCCCGGAAGGTGCAGGAATCAGTTATCTGGAGCCAGGACATTGTCTTTCTAGTGATCGCCAGGTACTGTTTGTCTTGCCTTATGCAGGGGCATTCTGTTAAGAATTTCAGGAAACTTAGCCAAGGTGGTTGTCCTTAAGAAGACAGAAATTCCAACTGAAGGGGGTTGATGAAGTACACATCCGCAGGGTCCGGTTCGGTCCTGGCTCATCCAGCTCCCCAAGCTGCTTCTGTGCCCTGCTAGGATCCCGCTTCATCCCCAGCGAGCCCTGCGTTCCACACTAGCAAGGCTCTGGTTTCCATCCATCCGGGTTTCAGTCAAATGGTTCACCTGGGTTCTTCTACAAGAGCTTTCCTCCCCTCCCAGATGTTATTAACTAGTGACCTATTGGATTCTGTCCTGAAGGTTCCTCTGAGTGTGTTGGAGTCTGGGTCTCGGGTCTTTCTCCATGTGCTTGCTTCTTGATATCTTGTTGAGATGTTGCCTAAGGTGGTTGCAGTCCAGGATGTCAGCCCCTTTCTATGGTTCTTTCAGCATATTTCAGGAAGAGGTCCAGCAGTGATCGTATGGAAGTCTCAGTTTCCCATGGTGATCAATCTCCTCCAGCACTTGGCATGCTGAGCAGTAGGGCAACTGATGTCGAATAGGATCTATCAAGTGATCATCATTCTACGAAGCCCGATACAATGGCTCGGTTGCCCCTATTGGTGGTGAGTGGGAAAGCTCTAAATCGTCCATCGAGGCTTACTTCTTCTCCCTCAGCTCTTTCAGATGCTGGATTGGGTGTGTGTATGAGGTCGTCCATGAGAAAGAGGCAGGTTAGGGAGTGTTCTACTTCCACCGTGACAGAGTATGTTTCTTGGGGCCAAAATCGGGCAAGTGTTTTTTCCATGATTCCTATCTTTATCTAGAACTCCTGAGGTGTTGGGGAAAGAGTCAAAAATGATTTGATATCCTCGGAATTGAAGAAGCACAAGATCAAGGTTGTTGTGATCCTTGAGCACAAATAGAATTCTCCTAAAATTAATGAGTTTACCCACAGGGTAAAGTTGCATGCATCTATGCATGCAGACCTAGTTAACAGGTTCATCTGGATTTTCTGGAATAGAGATTCTACGGTGGAGTTTCTCCAAGCAGGGGACCAACATTTAACAACGAGACTGTCATGTGGAGGGGGAACTATACTTGTGTCATTTATTTATGGCAGTTGTGATTCCCAGAGAAGGGAGTTGTTATGGAGTGAATTGAATGAGTTCAACCCAGGGGATCAGCCATGGGTGCTGGGAGGTGATTTAAATATAATAATGGATCCTGAGGAGAATAAAGAGAGCGGTGAATTCCCAAAGAGGGCTATCAGGTTTTCACTCAATTTTTTGATGGTAAGGGGCTAATGGACTTGGGTACTTAGGTGACCCTTACACATGGTGTAACAGTAGAAGTGGTGGAAACTGTTGTTGGAGTAGGCTTGACTGTTGTATAGCCAATGTATAAGCTATTTCTATGTTCTAAAATACAAAGGTGGAGCGCTTGAATCAAAGAATCTTTGATCACTCTCTGATTTTTCTCACTCTGAGCAGGAGGGAGTCCTCGTAGGAAAGCTTCAAGTCCATGAGGTAGTGGTCGGGCTTTCCAGGGTTTCATCAATTGGTAAGGAAGAGCTGGGATGAACCAATTCAGGGTCCCTCATGGGTGGCCTTGCATTCCAAGTTGAGATGGCTTAAGTAGGTCCTACAATTGAGGCTAGGAGCATTCCCCCCTTGGATCAGGATCTAGATGTGTTTAAACGAGATATTGAGCGGATTGAGGATAACAATGAGAATGCCTGGGATGATGATGCCTTTGATGAGCTCTCTGAGAAGAAGAATGCCTTTGCAGTTATGATCCTCTCTCAGGAATGTAGGGGAAGGGAATTCTCGAGCATTAAATAGCTGAAGAAGGGCGATAAGAACATAGATTTTTCCATGCATGCATAAGGGAGAGGCGGAGGGTTGTTAAACTAAACCTGAAACTCGATGATGGCTCTTTCACTGATGATAGGGAAGTGGTGGGCGGTTTGGCATTTTCTTACTTTAGGGATATTCTTGCTGGTCTGAATCCAAATATGCTTCAAGGTTATCCTTCAAGGGTGATGAGTTATGGAAGGGGATCTCAAACCTTGCTTCTTCTCGGGATAATGATATGTTGGAAGTTATCTCGGATGAGTAGATCCATGCGACTATGGTGAACCTCAATCATAAGTGTGTAGCAGGTCCAGATGGCATCTGCCACAACTTTGGTGCTCTTACCAAAGATCAAAGACCCCTCCTCCCTCCTTCATCACCGGCTGGTGAGTATATGTAACTTCCCTTAAGAAATATTGGCAATCATCATCAACATGCACCTGTTTAGATGTCTCCCTCGATGGATCTCCCTAGAACAACATGAGTTCGTGAAAGAGTACATGATTCATGGAGCTATAGCGTTGGATCAGGAGATACTGAGAGACATTAGTATAAAGGCTTGTGGATCCAATATGGTAATCAAGTTGGATATGAACAAGGCGTACGACCAGTTTGAGGGGGGTTTTATTAACAGGGTTCTGAAGAAGATGAGATTTTCCAGCTGGGCTTGTGATATTATTTTCAGGTGTTTCAGTTCAGCATAGATGGTTGTTTAATTTATAAAGAATACTCAAGGATTCTTCAAGTCGGTTTGTGGGCTTCGACAAGGTGATCCATTATCCCTGAGTATTTTTATTCTTATGCATGACACCTTTAGTAGGTTGATCAACCATATCTCAATTGATGTTTGCATATAATATAATAATTTTCATCAATATGGGGAGGAAATCTATACAGGGAATTAATAAGATAGTTGAGATAGACTGCCACTGGAGTGGCCAAATTATGAATAAGGAGAAGAGTGAATTCAATGTGTACAAAGCAAGCAATGTGAGTAGGGTGACTACTCTGGGTACAAGGCTAGGTATGAGGTGCGGTAAGTTTCCCATACAGTATCTCGATACCCCTGTGTCTCTAGGAAGAATTCATATTAGTGATTTTGACCGCATGGTGAGCAGAATTTCAGGGCATATACTGAATTAGAAAAACCACTATTTATCCTTTGGAGGCCGCATTTTTCTTGTGAATAGCGTCCTTTCGACAATACTGGTGCATGCGCTCTCATCCACCAACGTACCAAAAGGGGTTATAAGGTTCATTTATAAGCTCCTCACTAATTTCATATGGGATGTGTCATTAGAGGGGAAAAGACAATGGGTCTCTGACACGTGTCTGTCGTGGGGTGTGACAAAAACAAATAAAACCTAAGTTAAAATGTAGCAAAGCGGGTAACCTAAATTTTCTCCAGAGAGGAGTGCACAACAATTACGTTTGTCACTTAAATTAAAGAAAGAAGAAGAGGTTCTTTTTGACATTTGTTTAAGTTGAAAAACAAAGCAATTGAAAAGAAAGGTTGAACACTAATGGATGAAGAGAGTGATGGAGTCAGGGTAGGATCACCTTTTGTAATGGCATCATAGTCACAAAGATCATCTTACCTATCTTCCTTTTGAATGACAAATGAAAGACTCCTCGATCGAGTCATCTATCACCCTTGGTTAAAGAAGAAAATAAAACTCACTCCTATGTGCATGGAAGTTCATAAACAATTCCTAAACAGCTAAGGCAAGTCCCGATCAGGAATTGTTGCTCCTTAGAACTCTAAAAGAAGTCTACTAGTTCCACACACGTGCCAACGATCGTTAGACACTCACCACCTAACACAATCTGCTCGATCGAGACAAATTGCACTAGGCAAACGGAGATAAAAAGTCTTTAACCAAAGCTATTAAAAATTAATACACCAAACTCAAAACACGATCGCATTAAGAGAATTGGGAAACATTGAGAATATATGTCATTCAAAAGAAAGATAAGGTTTCACATTTAAGCACAAAACTCTGACATTACAAAAGATAAACCCCCCCTTCCCCGATCACTCAAAGGTTTTACCCCTCCATGTGAAGGGTATTAGAGTTGAAAGGGGAAGAAGAGAGAATAATCAAACTAAATAAAAATAAAATAGAAAATAAAAAGAACTTCAAGAACTCAGTCCTCCAGCACAACCCTTCTCGCACCTTCTTCAACCCCTTTGAATGGAAGTGAATACTCTTATTTATCGGCTTGGGGAGTAGAAAATTTCCCTCCAAAATTACTCCCCTGAAAGTTTGAGTCTGGTTGGCATAGTAAGTGACAGATTTTGAGAATTGTTCCTTCTTGAAACTTGTTCCCCTCTATCTCTTCTGTCGACCCACAAAAGTTGAGCCTTATTGGTCCATGTATGAAGGAGATATGGCCACACTACTACGGATATTTAATTCTGTCCAGGTGACTCTTCGTATTCCAAAACACCGAGTTCCAACGCATTAATGTCCTTGAGAATGAAATAATCATGTGTGGCCATCTTAATGACAGTTCTTCATCCGGATGTAATTAAGCTCCATGTAAAATTTCAGCTCCATTGATTCGGCCATTTATGAGATATGGGCCCCACAATAAAATTATGCAGTTCTGTACACAGTTTTTGAGGCCTGATTTGTGAGCTAAATTTGAGCTTCCAAATGATGGATTGTGCTTTGGGTCCAGAAGGATAAAATAAATCCCACGAGCATAGAAATCCTACAAAAAAGGAATCATACAATTTGGATCAAAAATATAAAAGATATGCCTGAAATACAAAAGCTCTACAAAACTGCTAAATTTCCAGAATTAACCAATTTTTACAATTAAGCCCATAATTCACCAAAATACTAAAATGATACAAATCAGCTCAAATTGATTAATTGGAAGGGGTTAAATCATTGAAACACATATGAAAAATTATGAAAATATTATCTCTATTAAATCCCCCACACTTAGCACTTGGACTCCCAGACAAGTTAAAATCAAAATCAAATCAAACCAAATTCGAAACACATGCCATTTAGATCCACCAATTCCACACCAAGAAATAAAAGTTACCATGCCTCATCCATAACCATTATTCCAAATTCTCGAATCAGATCATTCAATATTTTTCCTCTATTTCTCCTCCCATGCACACAAGACACCTACCTCACATTAATTTTCTCTCATCTCACAAATATCACTTTTCAACAAAGTTTTTCTCATCCAAACCAATGCAAGGGTCACCATAGGTTTGGAAAACTCCTACTTCTCCACCCGATGTGAGTCAAGGAAATTTGTTTATCATGAGGACTTTGCAAGGTTGTTCTGTGGCTATTGGTTGGTAGGATTTTTATGTGAAAAATTATGAGGCTGAATGAGGAAGGCTTGGCTCTTTTTGAAGCAAAATTGCACAATTCTAATTTTCACTCAAGTATGGTATCCTCCTCACTCCACTTAGTAGAAATTAAGCTCCATCATCATGAAATATCAAGAAATGTTCAAATAGCTTAGCATTTCTGCAGCAAAAATTTCAATCTTCTTAAGCGTGATTTTCTTGAAAGCTCCAGAAAAGGCACAACTTTCTTCCTCCATTAGAAGCTCCAGAAAGGCACAGCTTCTTTAATCCTGAAAGCTCCAGAAAAGGCACAGCTTTCAACATAATGATTTTTTATCAGCACACACATCTCTTCAGCATTTTAGTTTCCACCCATAGTTTCACCAAATGAGGTAGCACAACACAAGACAGCTTCCCCAACACTTAAGTTCAACTAGATCATGCAATTTCACTTCAAGAGCAGGTTGGAAAGGGAAAATTGGCTTGTAATGTGGCTAACCTAACAAGCTGTTCATGGATTCTATGGGCTACAAGGATTGATTTACAAGGTAGGCCATAATGAAAGAGATTATCTTGAAAAGGGGGCTTTCAATCCAAAGAAATGCCTCAATCATTTAAAACACATATACCCCAAACCCTCAAGTTTCGAAAGGAATGAATCAAATTCTGGTTAAGACAAGAATGTTATGGTTCTCTCAAGAAGTGAGGTGAATGAAAAGAATACACAATAATGGTTCTGAAGCCTCACAGGAAAGTGATTTCAAAGATAATGACAGTGAGATGTGGCATGAGATTCAAAAACCTGAGTACTTTTCATGAAATTCCCAAAGAATTGAACTTGAAACAAAATCATTTTTAGCATTCATTTAAGCTCAGTTTCATGGAATAAATTGGTTCAATCAATGGCATGGGCTTCAAAAACAACAATGATAATCATTTTAGCCTAAAAAGTTTCAAAAACACACCAAAAAACTGAAAAATAAACACACAAAATTTGAAAAATCACAATTTTTTTTAAACAAACAACAAATGAAAATCCAAAACTACAAAGGTTACCTCCCCCACACTTAAATGATGCAGTGTCCTCAATGCATTTGACTGGATTTAACATGTAAGCAGATTTTAGAATGAATCACAGCAGCAAACAAGTGAAAAGGAGAGGTACAACCTGATGGATCTTATTGATAGACAGCTTGTAGGAGCAGGATCTCCTCCCCTGGATCTGATGGAATGGTCCCATGGAATTTCTTCAGCCTGTGCCCATTAATAGTGAATGGCTCCTGCTCTCCATATTTCACAATCTGCACAGCACCGAAAGGATATACATGAGTAACTATAAAAGGACCCTCACATCTGGAACGAAGTTTACCTGGCATCAGCTTGAGTCTTGAATTGAATAGCAGAACTTTATCTCCAGGATGGAATTCTTTCAGTTGGATCAGCTTTTCATGAGCCACTCTTGTTCTCTCTTTGTAAATCTTAAAATTTTCAAATGCTTCTCTTCTAATTTCCTCCAGCTCCTGTAACTGCAACCTTCTCTCTTCCCCAGCACTTTCAAGATCCAAATTCATCTTCCTCACAGCCCAATACGCCTTATGCTCCAGTTCCATAGGTAGGTGACAACTTTTTCCATAAATCAGCCTATATGGACTCATTCCAATCGGGGTCTTGTAGGCTGTTTTATAAGCCAACAATGTGTCTTCTAGCTTCTGGCTCCAATCCTTCCTATTTGGTTTAACAATCTTCTCTAAAATTCCTTCGATTTCCCTGTTGGACACTTCAGCTTGACCATTTGTTTGTGGATGATAGGGAGTTGATGTTTTATGATGCACCCCATACTTCTTCAGCAAAGCCTCCATTCTCCTATTGCAAAAGTGAGTCCCTTGATCACTGATGATGGCTCTAGGCACTCCAAACCTACAAAATATGTTAGTCCTGACAAAATCACAAACAACTTTAGCATCATCAGTCCTAGTGGATTTTTCTCCCACCCATTTGGAAACATAATCAACCGCACGCAAGATATAAGAATTTCCAAATGACATTGGGAAATGGCCCATAAAATCTATCCCCCAAACTTCAAAAATCTCACAAAAATTAAGTGGTCGTTGGGGCATTTCTTGTCTATTTGAGATGTTTCCAGAAAATTGACATTTTGGACACCTTTTGCAAAATTCATGAGAATCTTTAAAAATGGTTGGCCAATAAAGTCCAGATTCTAAAACCTTCCTTGCTATTCTTTGAGGTCCAAAGTGCCCTCCACAAGCTAATGTGTGACAAAACTCAAATACAAAACCAATTTCACTCTCTGACAAACATCTTCTTATCACTTGGTCATTGCAAATCTTCCAAAGAAATGGATCATCCCAAATGTAATATCTAGATTCAGCTTTCAGTTTGTGAATTTGATGAGAATTGAAATGAGATGGAACCTGAGATGTTACCATATAATTGACCATATCAGCATACCAAGGCACTTCTCCTTTAACCAAGTACAACTGCTCTCCTGGAAGGTGATCATTCAATGGTTCTTTTTCTGGAATTTCAACTTTAGCAGTGTTAGGAAGTCTGCTTAAATGATCAGCCACTTGGTTCTTAGATCCCTTTTTGTCCTTGATTTATATGTTGAACTCTTGTAGCAGTAACATCCATCTCACCATCCTCGGTTTAGCTTCATCCTTCTCCATCAAGTACTTGAGAGCTGCATGATCAGAAAATACAGTGACTTTAGTTCCAAGAAGATATGATCTAAATCTTTCCAAAGCAAAAATAACTGCTAAAAACTCCTTTTCTGTGGTTGTGTAATTGAATTGAGCTGTATCCAAGGTTATTGAAGCATATGCAATGACTTGTGGCCTACCCTCAATTCGATGAGAAAGGACTGCTCCAACTTCTTGGTTGGAAGCATCACAAAGTAGCTCAAATGGTTCTTCCCAATTTGGTGGCTGCATCACCGGTGGTTCAATCAATCTCCTCTTCAGCTCATCAAAGGATTCCCTACATGCACCATTGAAATCAAAATCAGCATCTTTCAAAAGTAATCTAGATAGAGGGAGATAAATCTTACTGAAATCCTTGATAAACCTCCTGTAGAATCCTGCATGTCCTAAAAAAGATCTAACATGCTTCACACAAGTTGGTTAAGGCAAAAAATTTATCACTTCAATTTTTGACTTATCAACTTCAATGCCCTTTTTGAAAATGACATGAACAAGAACAATACCTCTCTCAACCATGAAATGACACTTTTCAAAATTTAAAACAAGATTCTTTTCAATGCAGGTTTTCAAAACTGTTTCCAGATTTTTCAAACAATGGTCAAAAGAGTTTCCAAACACCGTGAAATCATCCAGGAAAACCTCCAAGAAATCTTCAATGTGATCAGAAAATATACTTACCATGAACCTCTGAAACGTACCTGGAGCATTACATAATCCAAATGGCATCCTTTTATATGCAAAAGTGCCAAAGGGACATGTAAAGGTTGTCTTCTCTTGATCCTCAGGAGCAATGGGTACCTGGAAATAACCTGAAAATCCATCCAAAAAGCAATAATGAGTTCTCCCAGCCAATCTCTCTAACATCTAATCAATGAAGGGAATAGGGAAATGATCTTTCCGAGTGACCTGATTCAACTTCCTAAAATCAATGCACACTCTCCAGCTATTTTGAATTCTCACAAGGATTAATTCATTCTTTTCATTCCTCACAGTGGTTAGGCCAGTTTTTTTGGAACTACATGAATTGGGCTAACCCATTGTGAATATGAGATAGGATAGATGATCCCAGCTTCCAATAGCTTCTCAACCTCCTTCTTCACAACCTCCATTAAAGTGGGATTCAACCTCCTTTGGGGTTGCCTGACAGGTTTGGAATCTCCCTTAAGAAAAATTCTATGTGAGCATATATTTGGGATGATTCTAGGAATATCACCTAAACTCCACCATATTTCTTGGATATTCTCTCTCAAAAGATCTATCAATGATTTCTCTTGTATTTTAGAGAGATTATTAGCAATTATCACTGGTAGTTTCTCACCCTCCCTAAGGTACACATATTTCAAATCAGTGGGGAGTGGTTTGAGTTCCAAATCAGGGGGATGCTCAAGGGATGAAATTAAATTGACATCTCTCTCTTCCAAACTTTGGACCTCCTGCACACAAGAAACCATATCATATTCCTCATCAATTAATAAATCATCAAAGAAATCAGATTTTACCTCTTCCTCACACATGAAGTCAGAATCTCCAGCGTGTTGGGCATCCACATGTTCAATGATATTTCTGATGGAATAAGTCTCTCCTAAGTATAAGAATTCATAAAGCATACCTGATTCTTCAATGGGTTCTGCACTAACTTCATGAGAAAGTGAAAAGAGGGAGTGGTCATCTGATGGGTGCCTCATGGATTCAAAAATATTGAAGTGGATCGTGCTCTCTCCAAACTCCACGGTGAGTGTCCCCTCATGGACATTGATGATGGTCTTCGCCGTCTTCAAGAAAGGTCTCCCCGAAATGATGGGTGAATGTGACGGGCTCCTATCTTCTTCCATATTGAGCACGTAGAAGTCAGCTAGGAATAAGAGATCTTTGACTTTCACAAGGACATCCTCCAAAACTCCTGCAGGGAAAACTATGGATCTATTTGCAAGCTGGACCACCACTCTTGTGGGCTTCAAGTCTCCCATATGCAAAGAAGTGTATACCGAGTGAGGCAATACATTAATCGAAGCACCTAAATCACACAAAGCATTAGAGAAATTTAAATAACCAATGGTGCATGGAATAGAAAATGTCCCTGGATCTTGACATTTGGTTGGAAATTGTGGTGTGATAAGGGCTGAGACACTTCTTCCCAAGTTGATCCTTTAATTACCTTGAAGTCTTTTCTTCTTAGTACATAGATCCTTAAAAAATTTAGCATACTTTGGAATTTGTTTGACTACTTCAAGTAAGGGGATATTGATCTCTACTTTCTGGAAGGTGTCCAGAATTTCTTTTTGAAGTGCTTCATCCTACAATTTCTTTGATTCAATCATCCTTGATGGAAATGGAGGGGGTAAGTCTTTCTTCTCCCTTTGTTGCCTTTGAAATGGTGTTTCTGGTCTCTTCTTCCTTGGCCTATCCTTCTCTTCCTCCTCTTTCTTCTCTTCTTCACAATGAATTTTCACAGAATTTTCATATTTTTCAACTTCATTCTCCCTCAACTCAAGTGGTCTTGTTTCAGTTTCTTGGGATTCTGGTGGTGAGATCTCTTTTCCACTTCTTATTGTTATCATGCTGACATTATCCTTTGGGTTTGGGATTGTTTGGGAAGGAAGTTTCCCAAGATTTTTGGTTAGGAATTCCATAAGACCTTGAAACTTGGTAGTCAAATATTTTACAGAGCCTTTCAGTCCATCAATATCAGATATATGATGTTGGTTCAAAATTATGGGTTGTGCACTGGTTGATGGATGCTCATAGGATTTTAAGAATGTGGGTGGTTGGTGATGAGAAGGCTGTTTATAAGATTGATTTTGTTGAAATGGTGGGGGGTTTTGGAATTGTTGCTGGAATGGGGGTCTAGATTGATTCTGCTGATTTCCAAACCCATATTGAACATGGTTTGGTCTCTCAATCCTTGATTTTGTTGGTACTGCCTTGGTTGAAAGGTTACTGCACAAGTTTCCATTCCCTGTATTTCAGCACATTGGTCAGTGAAATGATCAGGTGATGCGCATAAACCACATACCTTAGCTGGTGCTTGTTGGTCGCCCACTTGTTTCAAGGATATCTGTCTCACCAAACTATTTATCTCTTCAATCTTAGTTTCTAGTAAGGGTGATGGATGAGAAGTTCATACCTCATGAATACCTCTTGTTCCAGTACCTCTTGAACCAAACTGCTGCGAGTTCTGAGAAATCTTCTCAATCAAACCTTTTGCTTCTTATGGCGACTTGTCAATCAATGCACCTCCAGATGCTGCATCAAGAAGGTTCCTATCATTTTCCAGTAATCCTTGATAGAAGAAGACAAGAAAGTGATGATCCTCGATGGCTTGATGTGGGCAGTTGGCACATAACTTTTTAAATCTTTCCCAGTACTCATAAAGGGTTTCTCCAGATGATTGTTTGATGGCATAGATCTCCTTTCTGATGGCTGTGCTTCTAGAGGCAGGGAAGAATCTTTGCATGAAGAATCTCACCAGATCATTCCAATCATCCACATCTACAGGTTATAGACTATACAACCATTCTTTTACAGTTCCTTCCAATGAAAATGGGAATGCCTTCCACTTTACTTGTTCCTCAGCTACTTCACGTGGTCTGAAGGTTGAGCAGACATGTGTGAACTCTTTAATATGCTTGTTGGGATCTTCACCTTCCAAACCATGAAACTTTGGAAGCAATGGTATCATATTAGGTTTCATCTCAAAATCATTTTGTAACACTGGCATGACAAGTTTATTATTCTGGTTAAGGAATTGTGGGGCACAAAGGTCTCTGAGAGTTGGGTTTTGATTTCCAGCCATTATGACAGGCTCAGAGTGAACACTTGAAGTTTCACTCGAGTCTATGAGAGAAATTTCCTCAAATTCAGATTGTAATTTGAGGTTTCTGAGCCTATTCAACAAAGTTCTTTCAATTTCAGGATCAATGGGGCAAGGTTCAGTGTTTGAGTTTCTAGTCATGCAACTTTGGAATGAAAATAAGAAAATAAAAAAAAGAAAAAACTGTTGGCACTACCTCCCCGGCAACGGCGCCAAGTTTTGACACGTGCCTGTCATGGGGTGTGACAAAAACAAATAAAACCTAAGTTAAAATTTAGCAAAGTGGGTAACCTAAGTTTTCTCCAGAGAGGAGTGCACAACAATTACGTTTGTCACTAAAATTAAAGAAAGAAGAAGAGGTTCTTTTTGACAGTTGTTTAAGTTGAAAAACAAAGAAATTGAAAAGAAAGGTTGAACACTAATGGATGAAGAGAGTGATGGGGTCAGGGTAGGATCACCTTTCTTAATTTCATCACAGTCACAAAGATCATCTTACCTCTCTTCCTTTTGAATGACAAATGAAAGACTCCTCGATCGAGTCATCTATCACCCTTGGTTAAAGAAGAAAATAGAACTCACTCCTATGTGCATGGAAGTTCATAAACAATTCCTAAACAACTAAGGCAAGTCCCGATCAGGAATTTTTTCTCCTTATAACTCTAAAAAAAGTCTACTAGTTCCACACACGTGCCAACGATCCTTAGACACTCACCACCTAACACAATCTGCTCGATCGAGACAAATTGCACTAGGTAGAGGGAGATAAAAAGTCTTTAAACAAAGCTATTAAAAATGAATACACTAAACTCAAAACATGATCGCATTAAGAGAATTGGGAAACACTGAGAATATATTTCATTCAAAATAAAGATAAGGTTTTACATTTAAGCACAAAACTCTGACATTACAAAAGATAAACTCCCCCTTCCCCGATCACTCAAAGGTTTTACCCCTCCATGTGAAGGGTATTAGAGTTGAAAGGGGACGAAGAGATCATAATCAAACTAAATAAAAAGAAAATATAAAATAAAAAGAACTTCAAGAACTCAGTCCTCAAGCACAGCCCTTCTTGCACCTTCTTCAACCCCTTTGAATGGAAGTGAATACTCTAATTTATAGTCTTGGGGAGTAGAAAATTTCCCTCCAAAATTACTACCCCGAAAGTTGGTTGGCATAGTAAGTGACAGATTTTGAGAATTGTTCCTTCTTTAAACTTGTTCCCATATATCTCTTCTGTCGACCCACAAAAGTTGAGCCTTATTGGTCCATGTATGAAGGAGATATGGCCACACTACTCCAGATATTTAATTCTGTCCAGGTGACTCTTCGTATTCCAAAACACCGAGTGAAAATGAATTAATGTCCTTGATAATGAAAGAATCATGCGTGTACATCTTAATAAGCGTTCTTCATCCGGATGTATTTAAGCTCCATGTAAAATTTCAGCTCCATTGGTTCAGCCATTTATGAGATATGGGCCCCACAATAAAATTATGCAGTTTTGTACACAGTTTTCGAGGCCTGATTTGTGAGCTAAATTTGAGCTTCCAAATGATGGATTGATCTTTGGGTCAAGAAGGATAAAATGAATCCCACGAGCATAGAAATCCTAAAAAAAGGAATCATACAATTTGGATAAAAAATATAAAAGATATGCCCAAAATACAGAAGCTCCACAAAACTGCTAAATTTCCAGAATTAACCAATTTCCACAATTAAGCCCATAATTCACAAAAATACTAAAATGATACAAATCAGCTCAAATTAATTAATTGGAAGGGGTTAAATCATTGAAACACATATGAAAAATTATGAAAATATTATCTCTATCAGTCTCCTGGGGGAATATGGCTTGGCCTATCATAGGAGGAGGGATTAATGTTAAAAGCTTAGAAACAACTATCCATTACATGCATGCAAAGTTAGCTTGGGAGGTAATGGAAGAACATAAATTTTGGTGGATTATTATATCTCGCAGGTACATATCAAATACTGAATTATCATCATCAAGTGGATCTCCCCTCTGGTCTTCAGTCTGCAGCATGATTCCATTTATTCTCCACTATTCGGAATGGATTTTTGGGGAGGGAATCATTTTTTTGGCACCATAATTGGTTGTGAAGGATCCTTGGGTACCCAGGATGTCCATCCCAAATGATCAACTTCAATGTGGCGGTACAATACCCTTTTTTCTTCAGAGTATTTATGGACGCAACTTAGTGTGAGGTTTTCAACGTTGTCTTCATCAACTCGGAGCGGGATCAGTGTGTCTTCACTCTATCGACCTTGGGGAAGTTTAATTTGAAGGAATTTTGTAGGATTGGCATGACTCCGGGACTGCAGGAAGGGTGGAACGACATGGGTTGGTGTAATAGGATACCTAAAAAGTATAATTTCCTCACCTGGAGTTTCCAGAACTGAGTGCTGCCCTCTGATGACAATATCAAACGTTTTGGCATCAGCATGGCATCATGCTTCCATTGTTGTACAAACAAGTATGAAGAAACTATGAACCATATTTTCATTGAAGGGGATCGAGCTCTCTAGGTATGGGGATTCTTTGGAGAGTTCACAGGGAACTCCTCTAAGGCTATAATCTTTGATTCCTTCATTGAGTGCTGGTTTCACGGAGTTGACGGTGCAGGGAAGGAAAAATAGTGAGATCAATTATCTTTAATTCCGGTTGTTGGTGCTTATGGAAAGCTCAAAATCAGGTCTGGTTCGAGGGGATCAAATCAATGAGAAGAGCTGTTATAACTAGAGTAAGATACATCTTGGGTGATATGTTTTCACTTGATGGAAGCTAGAAAGAGGCCCCCTCCCTACGGATGATGTATGCACTTCAAGTTATGGACTAGCAGACCGGACCCAGGCCACAAGGGAAATGGGTATGGTGGAGTCCTTTAGATGTTGGATTGAAATTAAATACAGAAGATTCCTGTATCCAGAGTGGGATGTGAGGTGGTGGGGTGGTCTGGGATTCAAGAGGTAGTGTGATACTAGCTTTTACGGTGCATTATGGGAGTGGAAATTCTATGCAGGCGGAGGATAAAGATATTCTTACAGGCATCGCCATTTGCAGGAAGAGGGAGATTTATATCATGCAAGTGGAAACTAGCTCCATGATAATTCATGATTCCCTTCACGAAAAAGGTAACATACAATGGTCCATAACCTATACCATCAGGACATGGAAAGTCCTCCTTGACAGAAGCACTAGTGTAACCCACACTTGGAGAGAGGGGAACAAGGTGGCGGATCACATGGCCTCTCTAGCGTCCCATGGTGTTTTGGTCATGTTTCTGCCTAATGTTTCTCAATTTAAGCCTGTGGGGGTGAATCGGATTTAGGTTGATACCATCAGCCTCCATTATTTCTGGCCTCCTTAGACTTTTCCCCTTGGTATTCTTCTTTTTGAATAAAAATAGTAATGTTTATAATAATATTACATGGATTTTTCCACTCTCTATAGAACAAAATATTGTAAATTACACAAATTCTAATCTAAGAATCAATATCGATATAATAAAAGTAGAGAAGAATATAGTAATCAAAATTTTGAATGTTGGTACTGTATAATTTGGGAGTTCCAGTTCAAGATAAAGACTTTAAACTAAGCTCTTTCTAGGAGGAAAATCGGATTATACATTGTATTTATTTTGATTTATTTAGTGTGTTTTTGTTTTTTTTGTTAAGGGAACCCCCTCAGGATTTCTAATTTCATATAATTATTCCTATGAGTTTGATATTTTATAGCTAAATGAGTTCAGTGTTTTCAAACAAAACACATTTCTCCCGTAGTTCAAAAACTAACCTTTAATTACTCCCAAGGAGTCTACATGTAACCTAATTCCAATGTGACCAATTTCTTATTTATACATTATAAACATCAAACCAGGTGGTTTTGTTCCATGATTTTATTTCAAATCACATGTCCCCCTTTTCTTTACAATTATAGTCTCTCTCCTCTCTTCTCTTTCAACACTAAGGGTTGTCTCATTCTATGTCTACGGAGTGAAAATCCGTGATTTTATGAAGAAAAATTAATTTAAATGGGAAATAAATTTCTTTAATATTTTTTATGATAATACACTTTTCAATATTTGAAACAGAATAACATAATTTTTCATTACTTGATTTTGATTTTAATGAAAAATTATTTTCATGAGAATAATTTTTGAATGTACAGTTGTGTGATGTGATTTTTCACTGCTAAAATGTTCATCCTTTTAATCAATATTCCTTAATTAAAATCTATTGGATTTTCGATGTAATTTTTGAGTTCTTGGGTAATATTAATTATAGCATAGTTTTTGGGGATACTTTTAGTTTAATTTGACTATCTAACAAAAAATGTAAAAAAGAACATATAGGGAAATGTTTTTCCAAATGTGTGGTGTTTGGAACTTTGGGATCATTACTCTATAGTTTTCTTACAAAAAGTTAGGCTTTAACTCTCTATTTTATAGCATGGAATTGAAAAAATGTGTGGCGTTCAACACTTGGGGATCGTGAATCCATAGTATACTTTCCAAGATTTGGTCTTTTGATCTCTATTGTGGTTAAAGAAAACAAAAACAAAGTGATAAAAAAAGAAAAGAAAAAAAATTGGGTACTCATCTTAATATTTATAGTGATTTCCACCTAGAACATCCATTTCTTTCACCAGAATAAGAAAATGGGCCCTATATCTATTGGGATGAAAAAAACATTATCATTCTTAATTGATATTTGATGAAATTTTACATTGAATTTGAATAGAGGAATAGGTTTGGAGTTATGATATTCTTATGAAACTATCTTATGTAAAATTATTTTGATAGGTTTCAGGATTTTCTGGAATTATGTATTTTATGATAATTTTATGTTAAATTGTTTTTGAAAAAGTGATTTAAATTTATTTTTGTGATAATTTTTTTCCGGACAAGAATATCTCAATTTTGGGGTGTGATTAGCCATTGAAATAGGGTAAAATTAACTATTTATATTTAAATTTTCAGGTGTTTCAATATCTATAAACATCAGTTTTAGTGTATTTTATTACATGAACCTCATTCCACAATGTTGTGTGATTCTTGTTTAATGTAGTTCAATTTGTTCCCAATTAATCATCAGCTGGTGGAATTCATTATTTTAATTATTTTAATTTGATATTTTGGGGTATTATTGATAAATTTGATTAATGGGTTAATTATAAGGGAATATGGGCATTGTTTCCATAAATACAATTTTTTTTGATCAAAGCATAATGGACCTTATTCCCAACAAATAAATCAAGTGGAAAAAATTCCTACCCAATTAATTTTAAATTTTAACTTGATATAGAGAAATTTATTAGTAATATTTCACTGAAATTTTAGATAGAGCTAATTGTGATGTTTTAATAGATATCCTGGAGGCCCAATTTGGTGATTAAATTATGAGCCATATTTCAAGGCCTATAAAGTCAACCCCCTATTTTGAGTATAAAATATGAATGCCTGATCCAATCAGAATTAACATTTTAAAGGTATTAGAAGAAACCTAGAATAAAATATATTTCTTATATGACAATCCCAAAATAAACCTAATTCTAATTCAAATTTTCGTATCAACATGGGGAAAGAATCTTGAATTGATTTTTTGGTCAACATTGAAATGCCCACTTTACCTTTTTTACCACCTAGATTTTACTATCTTAATTATATTGGATGCAATTGATTGATGGGGTCACAAACCTAGGATCCTAAAATTACTATTTGAGGTGTTTTTTTAAGAAATTGGGTTTTATGTTTTATTATATCAATTGTATTATTATGATTTCATTTTTAATCATATTTTCAATTTCTCACATATAATTTGTTCAAATTAGTTTAGTTTATTAATTATTGTTATTATTATTTAATTCTTCTATACATTTTGTTAACAAACTGATACCATTGAATCATGGTGTGAATTTATCCACATCATCAATTTTGAAATTCCTCACATAGCGGTGGAGTGTCTGTTATTTCATTGTTTTCACTTCTTTAATACCACTTCATTATCTCATCTTCTATATTCTATTGATAGTATTGTATCCAAGGAAGGATAACACATTTTTGGTTTGATTCTATTGATTTTTCTATGGCTAGGTTAGATGTTATTTGATGTTCTTAAATTATTAAAAAAAATTATGGTTTGAAAGTTCCTTTCTTTGACTTATTTCCTTCTTTATCTTCACCAACATTAACGACTACAAATTTTGAGTGCTAGTATGATCCAATTAATTGGAGTGATCATGAAATTGTTTCTTTATTTGAATTGGTTATTAGCCTAGGAATTGTGTATGGATTAAATTGGATAATGATGTTAGGGACTTAACTCATTGATTGGATACTCTTGAACTAGTAAACAAAATATTCATAGGAAATCAATTTCCTCAATTATAGCCTTATCAACAACCTAGGCCATCCCATCATCATTAATGTTTTTTTTTCAAGTCATTCTGTGTTTTTTATTTGTTTATAAAATTAAATAATTTGTTCATTAAATCAAACCAGCACAAATTTGGCCATTCCATAGCCAAAAACTTTAACATCTATTATATTATAAAGGTTACTTCTAGGATTCTGGTGGATTCAACCCCTATGTGTTAAAAAATGACTACTTATAGCTATAGGTTAAATTAGGGTGTAACCACACACCATAGTGTGATTGGGGAAAACCAAACCAATAACCCCTCTAATAATCACTCCTCATGACTTCCATCATCAAGAATCACTTGAAAATGAGGCATGCCCAAAACACCTTTAATAATATCTCTAAATCCAATATGAAGCCAACCATTACATTTTATACTGAATAAAAACTTATTATAATCTACTCACAATCCAAAATACATGTTCTAAAGATATAGATAATTAAGCTATAAGTGGATGAAAAAAATACACAGTGTGTATGATGGGTCACATGGTGTGTGATGTTACCTTTGTGACTTGTTGTTTTCTCCCCTAAATAGGGCTTGGAAAGACGTGTCGCACTGTATGGAATGTATCGACGGTACGCAGTATGTCACATCAACTCAAGGCCTTACCATGCTCTTTCATATCATGACCTTGTACATCGTCTCATGTCTATGTACTCTGGTCAGGCCCATGTTCCTAGAAATGTCAATTCTCATGTACTCCTAGTGTATATGTCAATCCACTAGAAAAAGGTTCCATAGCATGTGGTGGGTCTACATGGAATTTGATATTTATCCTTACCTAAAACCATAGCATCCATGGTTGGGGTACTACACCGAATCTATTATTCATAGTACATGTCGTGTAGTCATGTTTTTCAAAAAAACAAATTTCTTTATACAGTTTCCAAATCATCCCTCTTTACCAAAATTACAACCATCTTACCACCTAAAATCAAAGGTGAATGCCTCCAGCTATCTATTCTTAGCCTTCATTACTCAAAAATTAGAATCTAACAACTCGTGCAAGAATCCTATATGTGTTTCCATACTTCAGGGTCATGAATCCTATATTCACTTCCCAAAACCACCGATCCATCACGATCCATCCCCAAACCACCAATCCTTATATCATTCATACCTCTACCACAAATTGGGGGTCTAATCATGAACAAACCTACCCCATAAAAGTTTAATTACTACCCTGTGGACCAACATAAAATAACATGAAGAATAATGGGAGAAAAGAACATGGATTAAGGTTATTAGTAAAATTGTTTAATGTGATCCTAGACAATTATCATAAAGTTCAATATCAAGGGCAATATCATGTAATAATAAATACAAATCGATGTATTCAATCTAATTTATAAAAATAGGCTCATATGAAGATAAATAATCATAGTTTAAGAGAATGAAGATAAAAATACATGTTTATCAAATCAAAAGGGTGGAAATACATAAAAAATCGATACCAATATTTATGACTGACCATTGGTCAATAATACGTTCACCAGTGATGAAGAATATATTCTACATTCATTGTCTTCCTCTTGATCCACCTTAATCAGATCCTCATTGTTACTGAATCCTGATCCATCAACAATGAAAAAAATTCTTCCTCTAAAATCCATTCATGTATATACATATAACCCTTGTGATTTTTCATATGAGGTTATTTATAGAGGGAGGACTAGTTCAGTCCATTCAAAAAAATATTAAATTATTTCATTCATTGAATGCACCAAAAAAGGACTCCCTTTAATGAAACATCTAATGATGACCAACCATAAGTCACACATTAGGTAAATCCATTATTCTAGAATCAGAAAATTTCTCAGATTCCCCATATTATTTCTTTAATAATGGTAAAACCATTTAATCCAAAAAGGTGTACTTGTGTGTACAATACAATATGTTAATATTTTTAATATATTACTTCTGGGGTCCTAATAAACCCAAACACTACACCAGATAAAAGGATAAATCTATATATATATATATATATATATTCAAATAGGCAATCTATTAAAACAAAATTTGTTATATAAAACTAAGAAATTGGTTTTTTCAACCATTACACATACCTTTACAAAAGTAGGGAAACACCCTTATGTAATTGTTACTAGACTTTATAACACATCCATGGAAAACAATTCCATATGGGTCATCGTTGATAAAATAAAAAAGTCTTAAAATTTTATCTATATATGAAAGAGCGCTATCGTGGATACCCTCAAATGATTAGTGTGATTTTGGGGTACTTAGGTGCAGCAGAGTGGCTAACCAATGTCGTCTATCAAAGGAGGAAGTGAATTAAAAAAACTTTTCAGAGGTATTCTAAAAATAAAAGAGAATAAAATTGAAACACTACTTAAAAGGATGGAGGTTGTTTATTGTTTATAAATCTAGAAGAAGTTTTCTGGAAGAAGATTTCATTTTTTTTGTTTTTAGTTTTAAAATAAAGTTTGATTAAAAAGACACAACAAGAAGATATTTTTTTTAGAAAAAATTTTAAAAGGTGTAATCGATCTAACTCTAACTCTTCACTATATTATTAATCATTATCATTTAAATTAACATTCAATTAATTATGATCCCTTAATTTGTTAAATCCCGAACTCTACGAGAATTAACTTTACCATGAAGATGAAGTGAATTTATCCCTAGGCTAACTTCGGAACATGCAATCGCGACACCCTGCTTTGATTGATGTTCTAAGATTAGCTTATGGTCAGTGGTAAATTAAGGCACATAACCAATATGTAAATGAGGATTAATTTAGTTTAGGAATTTTATTTTAACTCTACAAATTGATCCCGTGTGGTCTTGTATTACCGATTAAGATCGCGCTCTCACAATTCACACAAATCCCGACCTCGCGAATTTTGTGTTAATTGTTCAAGTGCTCACATAGTTTCTTATAATTTGAAAACTCAATTAATGGATATTTTTTAGTGAATTAAATTAGATAATTGATTCAAAATAAATGAATGAAGAAGGTGAGAGGTAGATCGATTACTAAAAAGAACTACTCTTCCATGGGTGGTGTAGTCATCGTAGAAGCGAATTGCATTTGCAACGGTTTAGAGTGAGTATAACCCAATCACGCTTCTACTCTTGAGTTCCATCCCAAAGAGGAAGATTAATGAAAAATAAAAATTAACAAAACAAAGGAAAATAGAAGAAATTAAAGAGGAACTAATAAGTTTTTTGAAAGATCAAAAACATTACAACAAAGAGGAGGAAGAGAAGAGCAATTTGGAGGAGATCCAAGCTTGAAAGATTCCCTCCTCCAATGGTGAATTGAAATGGCAAGGAACCACTTCACCTCTTCTCCCAATCCTCTAAGGAACGTACCAACCCCTACAAATGATAAAAACACTAATTTATAGAGTGGAGGGGAGGCTAGGTTTAAATAGGTTTCAAGTGTGAATGGGAAATATCGGGCAAATATTTTAATACAAATTGAACCGCCCATTTGACCTCAAAAACGCGTGAACAAGCTCTCCTTCCAGAAGTATGATTTGTTCAAAAATGAATCCCCGAGCTCCTCTCAAAATTTGGTCCTAATCCAAGCATGGATTAAGAAGTTATGGCCCAAATACATAACTTATGTCCATTCTGGCGAGTCCAGCCCAACTTTGACTTCATGGCCCATTTTCAATAACCAAATGCACCCTTTATCTCTAGTGTCCTGAATAAAAGTTATAGACAATTAAGTTAGGAACACTGTTACAAATTTAAAATTCAAATAATAAATATAAAAATATTTATCTTTGAAATACTACAGTGCACTATAAAGGGTAAAACTGGAATTTTCACCAAATTTTCAAATGAATGATCAAATCCAAAATATTTTATAAATAAACATATTTAACACAATGTGAGGAAATTATATCATTTATTATCAATAAAATATTCAACAAAATAGCATTTTATCAACTCCCCCACACTTACCCTTTTGCACTCTTGGGAAAAACCTCATGTCAAGTAAACATCAATATCAAATCAAAACCAATTTTAAAACACATATCCTTGAGATCAATTAATTTCACACCAAGAATCAAAAGATATCATGCCTTATAAAAAACCTTATTTTAAGTTCTCAATTTATATCATTCAATATATTTCTACTTCATATATCCTCCCATGCACAAAACACTTACCTCGCTTGAATTTTCTCTCATCACTCAAATATCAATTTTTTTGCAATGTCTTTCTCATCCAAAATCATACAAGGGTCACAATAGGCTTGATAAATTCCTAAATTACCACCCAATGTGAGTCAAGGACATATGTTTATCATGAGAAATTTTCAGGGTTATTCTGTGGCTTTCAGTTGGTAGGATTAAGATGCGAAAAACTCTGAGGCTGAATGAGGAGGGCTTGACTCTTTTTGAAGCAAAATTGCATTAATCTAATTTTCACTTAAATATGGTCTTCTCCTCAATCCCCATAGTATCAATTCAGCTCCATCATCATGAAAAGTCATGAAAAGTTTACACCATTCATCATTTTAGAATAAAAAATTTCAATATTCTCAAACATGATTTTCTTAAAAGCTCCAGATGGGCACAGCTTTCCACCTCAATTAGAAGCTCCAGAAAAGGCACAACTTCACTTGTCATGAGAGCTCCAGAAAAGGCACAGCTTTCAATATAATGAATTTCTTCAGCAGCAAACACATCTCTTCAAAATTTAATTTTCCACCCAAAGTATCACAGAATGTGGTAGCATAACCCAAGATAACTTCCCCCACACTTAAGTTCAACTAGATTATGCAATTTCACTTCAAGAGTTGGTTGGATAGGGAAAATTGGCTTGTAATGTGGCTAAACTAACTGGCTGTGCATGGCTTCTAAGGGCTACAAGGATTAAATGTTTAAGATAGGCCATTATAAAAAAAGGATTATTTGAAATAGGGGATTTAATACAAAACAAATGCCTCAATCATTTAAACATAAGTACCTCAAACCCTCAAGTTTTGACAGGAATAGATCAAATTCTGGTTAAATCAAGCATGGTTTGGTTCTCTCAAGAAGTGAGGTGAATGTAAGGAATATGAAAATAATGGTTCAGAAGCCTCACAGGAAAGTGATTTCAAATATAAAGACAGTGATATGTGGCATCAGATTCAAAATTCAGTGTACTTTTCATGAAATTACTAAATATTTGAACTTGGAACAAAGTCATTTCAACATTCATTTAAGCTTAGTTTCAAGGGATAAATTGTTTCACTCATTGATATGCATTTCAAAATTGTGATTAGAATCATTTCAGCTCAAAAATTTCAAAAACACAAATAAAAATGAAAAATAAACACACAAAATTTGAAAAACACACAATTTTTTTTGTTTTTTTAATAGGAAAACAATTGAAATTACGAAACTAAAAGGTTACCTCCCCCACACATAAAATATTGTATTGTCCTCAATGTGAACCCATGAGATGATATATGCACATGAAATGCAGAATTTTTAAATAGGAAAAATAATATAAAAGTGAAAGGGTTAGGAACATCCTGATGTGCTCAAGTGATGATGGGGTCATGCAGTGTGAAAAAATCCACTGCATTAGTAGGAAGTCCCTCAATGTATCTCTTCAAACATTTCCCATTGGCTGTAAAGCTCTTTCTTGTGTCCTCTTGTGTGATCTCTACTGCACCATAAGGAAAAACATTAGATACAATATAAGGACCTAACCATATGGAATGCAAATTACCAGGCATCAGCTTTAGTCGTGAACTATAGAAAAAGATTTTCTCTCCAATATGAAACTCCCTTTGTTGGATCATTCTATCATGAGCTGCTTTTGATCTTTCCTTATAGAGCCTTGAGTTCTCATATGAAGACAATCTAATCTCCTCAAGCTCTTGAATTTCCAACTTCCTTTGGATTCCAGCTTGGGCCAAATCCATGTTGCATTTCTTTATATCCCAATAATCCCGATGCTCAACATCCACGAGGAGATGACACACTTTCCCAAAAACAATCCAAAATGGGGACATACCAATGGGTGTCTTGTATGCTATCCTATAAGCCCACAATGCATCATCTAAGCGCTTGCTCCAATCCTTCCTATTTGGCTGCACGGTTTTCTCCAAGATTTGTTTTAACTCACAATTTGAAACCTCAGCCTGGCCATTTGTTTGGGGGTGGTATGGTGTTGATGTTTTGTGCGTCACCCCATACTTTTGAAGGAGGCACTATGAGAAAAATCGATTATTGCGACGAGTTATTTGCGATGGGAATAAATCCCGTCACAAAAAAACCAACGAAAAGCGTATTTACAACAGGAATATATGCCCGTCACAAATGGTCAGTTATTTGAGACGGGAATATAAGACTCGTCGCAATAGATATAGCGCGGTTTGCACGCCAAAACGCAGGAATCCCATTTACGACGGTGGCCTTCGTCCCGTCGCAAGTACCCGGCGGTGGTAAAAACTATTTGCGACGGGTAATTGTCCCGTCACAAAAAAATATTCAGCAGGTGTTATTTGTGACGGGTCCTGTCGCCAATACCGGTGGCGGTAAATAGGATTTTGCGATGGGGATATCCGCCCCTCGCTAATGGTATGTGAGCCTGCAGTTATTTGCGATGGGCCCGTCGCAACAACCCTTTTAACCGCTGCCCGTATTAAATGCAGGCAAAGGTATTTGCGACGGGGCCCGTCGCCAATACTGGCGGCAGTAAATAGAAATTTGCGACGGGGATATCCACCTGTCGCTAATGGTATGTCGGCAGGTAGCTTTTTGCGACGGGCCCGTCGCAAAAACCCTTTTAACCACCGCCTGTAATTAATGTGGGCGAAGGTATTTGCAACGGTATACGGTCGCAAATAATTTTATTAGCGATGGGATCCCATCTCTAATAAGTCCGTCCCAAATATTCTAACCTATATATACCCCCCATACGTTTTTTTCTTCAAATCATTCAGATCCCTCTTCCTCTCTCTTCCTCTCTCTCTCTTTAACTTCCTGTTCTAAGTAGTAAATTTTTTATTTTTATTTTTCCTTATGAGAAGAGCAGAGAAGGAGTTAGGAGGCGCAAAATGCTTCAAAATATCAAAGGTATTTATAGTTTTTTAATTGTTAAATTATTTTTAATTGTTAATTTTATTTTTAATTGTTAATTTTAATTTTTTTAATAGAATGTTTAGTAGCTATATAGTACAATTAGATTAAGTCGTTGTAAAAAATAATATTTGTCTGGATACGAACAAGTAGAGGCGGCTCTGACACAGATGTACCTAGGAGTGAAAACTCTGACAAGGTGTTTCGAGTTTGACTCGGGGTAACTTGGTACACGACAACGGGCATTGCTGCACTCTTGGTTCGACACTCGCGGAGGATGTTTTGGTAATAATTATAAATAAATATATTTAATTAGAAATAATTAGAAATAGTTATATTTAATTAGGAATAATTATATAATTATTAAATAATTAGGAAATAATTAGATTTAATTAAAATAATCATCAAATAATTAGGAAATAATAAGATTTAATTGATTAGAAATAATGAGAATAATTAAAATAATTTGAAAACAATTAAAAATAATTTGGAAACAATTAAAAATAATTAGGAAACAATTGAAAATAATTTGGAAACAATTGAAAATAATTTGGAAACAATTAAAAATAATTAGGAAACAATTAAAAATAATTAGGAAATAATTAAAAATAATTAGAAAACAATTAAAAATAATTAGGAAATAATTAAAAACAATTAGGAAACAATTAAAAACAATTAGGAATCAATTAAAAATGATTAGGAAATAATTAAAAACAATTAGGAAACAATTAAAAACAATTAGAAAACAATTAAAACAATTAAGAAACAATTAAAAACAATTTTGAAATAATTAAAAACAATTAAGAAACAATTAAAAACAATTAAGAAAAAATTAAGAACAATTAAGAAACAATTAAAAACAATTAGGAAACAATTAAAAACAATTAGAAAACAATTAAAAAAAATTAGTAAACAATTAAAAACAATTATGAAACAATTAAAAAAACAATTAGGAAACAATTAAAAAAAATTAGGAATAATTAGGTAGGAAATAATTAAAAATAATTAGGAAATAATTAAAAATAATTAGGAAACAATTAAAAATAATTAGGAAACAATTAAAAATAATTAAGAAACTATTAAAAATAATTAGGAAACAATTAAAAATAATTAGAAAATAATTAAAAATAATTAGGAAATAATTAAAAATAAATAGGAAACAATTAAAAATAATTAGGAAATAATTAAAAATAATTAGGAAACAATTAAAAATAATTAAGAAACAATTAAAAATAATTAGGAAAAAATTAAAAATAATTAAGAAACAATTAAAAATAATTAGGAAATAATTAAAAAAAATTACAAAACAATTAAAAATAAAATAATTTGGAAAATTAGCAAGCGTGATTGACCGCTCATCTACCTCAATTTTCTTTTCATTTGTGTGTTGAGGCTTGACAGGAAACTTCTGCCTCCACATGTAATATTTTCTTTTACTATTAAAATTATCAACCTCCTTGCCAGCATAGAGGTGATGAGGTTTATAATTTTGAAAGTAAAAGCAAATATTACATGTGGAGGTAGAAGTTTCCTATCAATCTCAACACACAAATGAAAAGAAAATTGAGGTAGATGAGCGACCAATCATGTTTGTTTTTCTATTCAATAATTGATTAACCACCTGAGCTATATGCATATTTTTGCATTACTAATTAGTAACATAATTAGTAATATAATTAGTAACATAAATAGTAACATAATATAAAATATTATATTACTCTAATATTAATAATTAAATAATAATAATAATATAATTATTTTATTATTATATGTTTAATATTTATAAAAAAATATATTAATATTATTAACATTATAAAAAATTTATATAATATTACAATTATCAATATTTTCAACAAGTTTTGCTCTATTCTTAACATGTTCAAATCTTAAAGGGTTGCCAATTTTCAGGTCATGACCAATAAAAAGTTTGCGTCAACCGTGTCTATTGTAAACTCTATAATTGTTCTTTCTTGGTTGATCACCTCGTAAGTAGAATTGCAATAGGACAACCCAAGTCATGTATTTCTCATCTATAAGAATCATATCACATGGATTTTTACATAGATCATTCTTTCTTGAAAAATTAAGGGAAAGATACTGAAGTTCTCTTAATTTTTCAAGGAAGAATGATCTATGTAAAGGGTCATGCGAAATAATTCTTAAAGATGAGAACAACATTACTTGTATCGTCCTATTGCAACACTACTTGCGAGGTGATCAACCATATAAGGACAATTATAGAGTTTACATTGGATATGGATGACGCAAACTTTTTATTGGGCATGACCTGAAAATTGGCGACCCTTTAAGATTTGAACATGTTAAGAATAGAGAAAAATCTGTTGGAAATATTGAGATTTGTAATAATTAGTAATAATTAGTAATAATTAATCAAAAATCAAATAAATTCGAGTACATGGTTATAAATTGACACAATTTCCAATGGATTGATGGCTACCTTTTGTTCAACATCTCATATCTTTGCTACTTTATACCACTAAAATAAGTATGAAAAATGTGATCTAACGTATGTCAGAGCAAGTTTTTCATACTGATTTCAGTCAGGAGAAAGTTAAAAAGAGATGAGTCGTCGGAAAAAAGAGGCTCTTTTCCCTGACGACTCATCTCTTTGCAAGGAGATGAGTCGTCAGGCAAAAGAGCTGCCGCCAATCAGCTAGAAATTACTAAGAAATAACTGTAATTACGTATCTTCTATTTTTTAGGATATTGTTTTTCTTATATCAAATTATTTAACAATAGTAATGGTTTTAAATTTTGTAGAAACATATATATGAATATGGAACAAGGAAATCGATATCAATCATTATTAGATGATCGTGCTTGGATAAATCAGTGCAGAAATCCAAATGGTTCTAGTTTAAATCCTATATATGCTGATGGTGTTGAAGCTTTCTTATCATTTGCACCGTCAAACCCGGAATTTGTTTCAGAAGGGACTATTAAGTTTCCTTGTAAAAAATATGCTCTGAGAACGTTTGAGACATTTGACATCGTTGGGAAACATCTCTTGTGTTATGGTTTTCAATCAGATTATATTTTTTGGTATCAACACGGTGAACGCAGTTCCAGAGAAGATACTAATAATTTGATTCCAGATCCATCATGGTTTCAGAATTTAGTACATGATGTTGCAGGGTCATCCGTTCAACAAACTGAAATCAAGGATGATGTTGATTTACCTCCCGAGTTGGCACCATCTGAATTTACAGAGTTGTTCAGGTCTGATGAGGATGCATTATATCCTGGTTGTAAGATAATCAAATTAGAAGCAGTTGCAAAATTTATGTCTATTAAATCACATAATGGAATGTCAAATAACTATTTTGATCATATATTTTCTTTGGTTAAAGCACTGTTACCTGAAGGAAATGTGTTGCCTTCTAATTATTATGAGAGCAAGAGACTGGTTCGTAATCTGGGCCTTAGTTATCAAAAGATCCATGCATGTTCAAACGATTGCATCTTATATTCTGGTGAAAATGAGTCGTTGGATAGTTGTCCCACATGTGGAAAATCGAGGTATAAAGAAGCTCAATCAGGGAAGTCTGGATTGATTCCTGTAAAACAGTTGAGATATTTCCCGCTTACACCCAGGTTGTAGAGTTTATTTATGTCTCAGAACACAGAGACAATGATGTCATAGCACAAAACCAATATTTCAGATGTTAAAAGCTTGATTCATCCATCTGATGGTGATTCATGGAAACATTTTGATCAAGTGCATCCATATTTTGCTTTAGAATCCCAGAACGTGCGATTGTGTCTTTCTACTGATGGTTTTTGTCCATTTGGATCTTTTGGTAGTTAGTATTCCTGTTGGCCTATCTTTATAACTCCGTACAATTTTTCTCTATGGATGTTGATGAAATAGCCTTATATATTTTTGACATTATTAATCCCAGGACATCCGAAAAAGAATATTGATGTTTATTTGAAACCATTGATTATTAATATTATAATAATATAATTTCTTTATATTATTAATATTAATATTATTATTATATACTTAATTTAATAATAATAATATTATATTAATTTTTTATATTATTAATATTAGTATTATTATATTATATTATATTATTTATATTTATATTATTATTATTTTATATTAATATTTCATAATTATATTTTATATATTTTTTATTTATATTATAATAATAGATTTTTTATATAATTAATATTATTATTATTTTTATATAATATTATACGATTTGTATTAATTATTTTATTTATTTATTTATTTTTTTAGTATTTTCGATGGGACCGCCGCAAAAACACCTATTTGCGATGCCGTTTTCGGCAACGGGCGATTTTCGACGGAGCCCCGTCGCAAAGGTTTTGCGACGGGATCCCGTCGCAAATCGCCCGTCGTAAATATTCTATTTTCTTGTAGTGAGGGAAACAAAATTCCTGTTGCAAAAGTGTGTCCCTTGGTCACTAATGATGGCCTTTGGTACTCCAAACCTGTAGAAAATTTGAGCCTTGACAAAATCTACTACAACATGAGAATCGTCAGTCCTGGTGGCCTTGGCCTCCACCCATTTACTCACATAATCAAACACAACCAAAATATACAAAAATTCAAATGAACTAGGAAAAGTACCCATAAAATCAGTGCCCCATACATCAAAAATCTCACAAAATAGTATGGGTTGTTGGGGCATCTCATGTCTCCTAGAAATGTTCCCAGTGTTTTGGCAACGAGATCATGACTTACAAAACACATAGGCATCATGGAATAAGCTAGGCCAGTATAATCCAGAGTCCAAAACTTTCCTAGCTGTCCGTTAGGGTCCAAAGTGTCCACCACAAGCAAGTGTATGATATAAATGCAAAACAGACTCAAACTCATGATCGGGAACACACCTCTTAATGACTTAGTCACTACAGATGCACCATAGGTAAGGATAATCCCACATATGAAACCTAGACTTACTTTTTAATTTTTGGACTTGATGCTTCTTTAAATTTGCAGGGATTTTAGAGGCAATAAGGTAATTAACTAAATCAGCATACCAAGTATGCGTACCTGAGATGGTATAGAGATGCTCATCGGGGAAAGTGTCCTGAAGTGGTACCTGGTCTAAGGTGTCACCCTCTGGTGTGTGAGTAAGCCTACTCATGTGGTATTCCACCAAATTCTCTAACCCCTTCTTGTCCTTTATCTCGATGTCAAACTCTTGAAGAAGGATCATCCAACGGATAAGTCGTGGCTTTGCATCTGGCTTATTTAGGAGGTACCTCAAAGCTGCATGGTCTGAAAAAAAAACTACTTTAGATCCCAATAAATATGAACGAAATTTATCTAAATAAAATATAACAGCAAGAAACTCCTTTTCTGTTGTGGTGTAGTTTGATTTGGCTGAATCTAGTGTCCTTGATGCATAGGCGATCACATGTGAACGTCCCTCCACCCTCTGAGATAAGACAGCTCCAACCGCGAAGTTGGAGGCGTCACACATAATCTCAAAAGGAATCTCCCACCGTGGAGGCTGTATGATCGGCGGAGTGGTCAGACACTTCTTTAAATCATCAAAGGAAATCCTGCAAGAATCATCAAACAAAAAACCATAATCCTTTCAGAGTAATCGTGACATAGGAAGAGAAATATTACTAAAATCTTTGATAAAGCGCCGATAAAATATTGCATTCCCTAGGAAAGATCTAACATCATGCACACATGAAAGATATGGTAAGGATGAAATAATGTATATCTTAGATCTATCAACCTCTATCCCATGTTTTGACACTACATGCCCTAAGACAATGCCATACTCTACCATGAAATGGCACTTTTCAAAGTTCAAGACCAGATTCTTCTCAATACAACTATTCAACACATTTCCCAAACTATTTAGACATTCATCAAATGAGGATCCATACACTGTAAAATCATCCATAAATACCTCCATGCAGGTCGCAATAAAATCAGAAAAAATACTCACCATGCATCTATGGAAGGTACTTGGGGTGTTGCAAAGTCCAAATGGCATCCTCCGGTAGGAAAATGTGCCAAAGGGACAGGTGAATGTCGTCTTCTCTTGATCCTCTGGAGCTATAGGAACCTGAAAATATCCAGAAAATCCATCCAAGAAACAATAGTGTATTTTTCCAGCTAGTCTCTCAAGCATTTGATCAATAAATGGGAGGGGGAAATGGTCCTTGTGAGTGGACTGATTTAGTTTCCTATGATCAATACACACATGCCAACCGTTTTTCACCCTCATTGAAACTAACTCATCTTTATCATTTTTAACAACAGTAACACCACTCTTCTTAGGCACAACCTAAATAGGACTTACCCACTGAGAATCTTAAATGGGACAGATTATACCTGCCTCGAGAAATTTTTCAACTTCTTTTTTAACAACCTCCAAAAGTGTTGGATTGAGTCTCCTTTGTGGTTGCATCACCAGTTTAGCACCATCCTCTAGAAGAATCATATGCATGAAAATGGAGGGGCTAATACCTGATATGTCAGTCAAGGTCCACCCAATTGCCCTAATGTTCTCCCTCAAAATATTCAGAAGTTTTTCTTCATGTTCAAAAGGGAGACTGTTAGCAATGATAACAGGTAATTTCTCACCACTCAACAAGTATGAGTATTTGAGATTTGGTGGAAATGGCATGAGTTATAATGTAGGGGGTGATGTATGGATGGAGACATAGAAGGAACTGAAATATGTGCACAAAGAGCATCAGTATTAGAATATAAATCATCACAATCAGAGATCAAATCCATCAGCATACTCAACAGCCATGTCATAATTAGAGTTCATATGATCAAAATAAAAATATGATTCCATTTCAAAATCAAATCATAGAGAGTCTTGTTCCTTATAAATAGGTGTGGAAGTACTCTTAGAAATCAAACTAGAACCAATACTCATAATTTCCCTAAGCATAGGACAATCCAATTCCATGTTGTTTTTAATTGGTGGTTCAAAATGGGAGATAACAAATGCAGAATGATCTTGTGAGGGGTACTTCATGGAATCCATAAAATTAAATATCACAACTTCATCCCAAAATTCCATGGAAAGTGTACCCTCATTGACATTTATGATAGTATTTTCAGTTTTGAGGAAGGGCCTACCTAAAATAATGGGGGCATGAGAACTTACCTGATCATCCTCCATTTTAAGCACGTAGAAATCTTCTGGAAAGATCATGTCTCTTACCCGGACAAGTAGATCCTCAAGGACTCCCGCTGGATATATCGTAGCTCTATTTTCTAATTTCACCACTACTCTTGTCAGATTCAAATCACCAACCTGTAAGGAAGAGAATACAGAATGAGGCATCACATTTATAGAAGCTCCTAAATCACAAAGAGAATCAGATAAGTGAAACTCCCCTATGGTACATGGGATGGTGAATGTCCTGGGATCCTTGCACTTTTTTGGAATTGCTAGAGTTGATGTAATGAGTTCTGAGACATTCCTTCCAAGGTTGATCCTCTCATTTCCCTTGAGCCCTCTTTGATTGGTGCAGAGTTCTTTTAAGAATTTGGCATACCTTGGGATTTTCTTAATGGATTCAATTAGAGGAATGTTGATCTCCACATGCTTGAATGTGTCCAAAACCTCCTTTTTCATTGCTTCTCTAGCCATGTTCTTGGTTTGAACAACCCTGTTTAGAAAAAGAAGGGGTTTAGGAGGAACATCATCAATCTTTTTATTACCTTTATCTTTCTCCTTGGATTGCGCATCAGTTGGTATGGAATGCGACTTCTCTGGAGTAGAGGTGAATCCTGGTGGAATGGTAGGTACAGATGTATCGTTCATTTGCTTCCCACTTCTCAATGTGATGTCACTAACACTCCCCATTAGATTTGGATTGGGTTGGGAAGGTAGATTTCCGGAATTCTTACTTACAAGTTCATGGAGGGCGGTGGCAATCTGGCTCATTTGAGTCTTCAACTCCCTCAGCTCTAAACTTTGACTCTTCAACTCATTCTGTTGATTAAGAACAATTTGATTCAAAATATCATTAGTATTATAATCTACCTTTGGTGGGGGATTCCCTTGTTATTGGCTTGTTGATGCTTGGGCATCAAATCTCTTTTGGGGTTGTTGGAAACCCTGCTGGTAAGGCGGATGCTGCTGGATGTTTTGTTGAAAAGGTAGCCTTTGTTGTTGTCCAGAGACATACCTCATGTCCGGTTGATCTTTCCACCCTTGGTTGTATGTTGGAGAAAATGAATCAAACTTATTTTGGGGATATGGTTGTTTTTGCTGCTGAAATGGTCCCCTTGGGAATACTGTTGCGCAATCCTCTGTCTCTTGTAGTTGTGGGAAACAGTCAGTTGGGTGGCTTGTCTTAGTGCAAATGCCACAAGGCCTTGAAGGTGGGGGTTGGGATATCTTTTGATCCAATGCAATCTGCCTCACCATAGTGGTCAATTCTTCCAACTTGGTATCAATCAAATGACTTTCAAGAGAAGAAGGACTTACCTGATGTACTCCCCTAAAATGTGGTGTACCTCGATCGCCAAATTGTTGGGAGTTTTGTGCCATCTTGTCAATCAATGCATGTGCGGCTACTTGTGTCTTTTACACCAATGCCCCTCCTGCTGCGACATCCACCATGATCCTTTCCATAGGTGTGAGTCCTTCATAGAAGTACTAAATGAGGAGTTTCTCACTGATTTGGTGATGTGGACAGCTTGCACACAACTTCTTGAATATCTCCCAATACTCATACATTGACTCCCCTTGTGCTTGATTGATCCCTGATATCTCCTTATGAATGGAAGTGGTCCTCGATACTGGAAAAAATCTCTGCAAGAAAAGACGTTTTAAATCGTTCCAACAAGTTACATCCTCAGGTTGTAAATAATACATCCAATCTTTCGCAGCTCCATCAAGTGAGAATTGGAATGCTCTTAATTTGATTTGATCTTCGAAAAAATTTCTTGGTTTAAGGGTTGAGCAAACCAAATTAAATTCTTTAAGGTGTTTGTTTGGATCCTCACCAGATAAGCCATGAAATTTTGGAAGAAGGTGAATTAACCCAGATTTTAACTCAAAGTCTGATTCGAGATTCGGGTATGAAATACAATTTGGTTGATAGTTAATATCAGGTGCAAACAATTCTCGAATGGTTCTATTAAGTTCATTTCCATTATTTCCATCCATTGGTTCCTCTTTTGTTTTTGAATTTGAATTTCTTCCAATTTCAATGTTTCCAGAAGAGAGGAATTCACCAACTGGTTGAATATTGAAACTTCCCATAGACTGAGAATTTCTAATTCGAGCCCCAAGGCTACGTTCTATCTCAGGGTCAATATCTAAGAGATCTTCGGGATTAGTTCATGTCATAAATCAAATAAAAATGAAAAGAAAGAAAGTGGACCATAGTAAAATAAAAATGAGAAGTTTGAGTTGATGGTCCAAAAAGAAAAGAAGAGGATGAAAAAAATGAAAACTTGAGAAAGGGGAAAGATGAAAGAGAGAGGTGAAGAAAATAATAAAATGAAAAATAAAAGAAATACCTTTAAATGGTTGAATAAATTACTTGCCTCCCCGGAAACGGTTCTAATTTGAAATAGTGCTGTCATGGGTACCCTCAAATGATTAGTGTGATTTTGGGGTACTTAGGTGCAGCAGAGTGGCTGACCAAGGTCGTCTCTCAAAGGAGTAAGTGAATTAAAAAAAAATTCAGAGGTATTCTAAAAATAAAAGAGAATAAAATTGAAACAATACTTAAAAGGATGGGGGTTGTTTATAGTTTATAAATCTAGAAGAAGTTTTCTGGAAGAAGATTTCATTTTTTTTGTTTTTAGTTTTAAAATGAAGTTTGATTAAAAATACACAACAAGAAGATATATTTTTTAGAAAATATTTTAAATGGCGTAATCGATCTAACTCTACCTCTTCAATATATTATTAATCATTATCATTTAAATTAACATTAACTTAATTATGATCCTTTAATTTTTTAAATCCCGAACCCTACGAGAATTAACTTTACCATGAAGATGAAGTGAATTTAACCCTAGGCTAACTTCATAACATGAAATCACAACACCCTGCTTTGATTGATGTTCTAAGATTAGATTATGGTTAGTGGTAAATTAAGGCACATAACCACTCTGTAAATTAATATTAATTGAGTTTAGGAATTGTATTTTAACTCTACAAATTGATCCCGTGTGGTATTGTATTACCGATTAAGATCGCGCTCTCACAATTCACACAAATCCCGACCTCGCGCGTTTTGTGTTAATTCTTCAAGTGCTCACTTAGTTTCTTCTAATTTGAAAACATAATTAATGGATCATGTTTAGTGAATTACAGTAGATCATTTATTCAAAATAAATGAATGAAGAAGGTGAGAGGTAGATCGATTACTAAAAAGAACTACTCTTCCATGGGCGGTGTAATCATCATAGAAGCGAATTGCATTTGCAACGGTTTAGAATGGGTATAACCCATTCACGCTTCTACTCTTGAGTTCCAGCCCAAAGAGGAAGCTTAATGAAGAATTAAAATGAACCAAACAGAGGAAAAAAGAATAAATTAAATAGGAACTAAGAAGTTTATTGAAAGATCAAAAACATTACAACAAAGAGGAGGAAGGGAAGAGCAATTTGGAGGAGATCCTAGCTTGAACGATTCCCTCCTCCAATGGTGAATTTAAATGGAAAGTAACCACATAAAATCTGCTCCCAATCCTCTAAGTCATGTATCAACCCCTCCAAATGAGGAAAACACTAATTTATAGAGTGGAGGGGAGGCTAGGTTTAAAGAGGTTTCAAGTGTGAATGGAAAATCTCGGCCAAATATTTTAATACAACTTGCACTGACCATTTTACCTCCAAAACACGTGGAAAAGATCTTCTTCCAGAAGGATTATTTGTTTGAAAATGAATCCCTGAGATCCTCTCAAAATTTGGGCCTAATACAAGCACGTATTAATAAGTTATGACCCAAATACAGAACCTATATCCATTCTGGCGAGTCCATCCTAACTTTGACTTCATGACCCATTTTTAATAACCAAATTCACCCTTTATCTCTAGTATCCTGAATAAAAGTTGTATAAAATTAAGTTAGCAACACTGTTACAAAATTTCAAATTCAAATAATAAATATAAAAATATTTATCTTCGAAATACTATAGTGCACTATAAAGGGTAAAACTGGAATTTTCACCAAATTTTCAAATGAATGATCAAATCCAAAATATTTTATAAATAAACATATTTAACAAAATGTGAGGAAATTATATCATTTATTATCAATAAAATATTCAACAAAATAGTGTTTTATCAATATATGAAAATTTCTCTCCCTTGATTTCCTTGAACATCTATATAGTAAATAATTTGTGAAACTTCATGGGGAACCATTATCTATTTTTATAGACAAAGATCCAATATTTACTTCAATATTCTAGAGGGGGCTTCAAAAGGATATTAATAACAAAGTAACCCCTAGAAAAACCTATCATCCCCAAACATATTGGTATTCTAATGGGAATATTCTATAATAGGATGACATGATAAGTCTTATATCACTATATTTTCATGTAATTTGGGACTAATGCCTTTCAATTTTCATATTCTCCTATAACAATAGTCTTCACTCAATAATTCAAATAGACCCTTATGAAACACTATATAGGATGAGGTCTAGAAATTAAACATGTTGGGATGAAGTTGGTGATGGAAAACCATTGGGACCAAATATTTTGAATGATATAATTGATGATGTAATTATGATACAAAAACATATCAAATATTCTCATAGTTAAAAAAAGTGTTTTGGTGATAGTATTAAGAAGTAATTATAATTTTATTTTGAAGATCATGTAATCCTCAAAATATCACTATGGAAATGATTAATTATATTTTTATATAAGGGAAAACTTATTCCAGGTACATTGGACCATTTTAGATTCTAGACCATGTAGAGATAGTTTCTTATTGGTTGTCACTACCACCAAATCCTTCCAATGTCCAAGATATCTTCTAAATTCATTTTTAATAAGTTATATGACAACCCAAAAATATAAAATTGATAGAAAAAATTCATAATTGGTAACAAACATATCTTATAAGGAAGGATATATCTTCTTTCTTGATGAAAGGGAACACCTAACTCATGAAATACTTTTGGAATAGTAATGATATCCAATTAACTCAATACCAATAAATTCAGAACATATCTTCGTCTATTATTCTCTAAATAATACATTTATTTAATCTCTTTAGCTATCAAGGAATCAATCCTTCGTGTTTAGTAAGAAGTACTAATGGAAATGGATTATCTTTCCCTCCCTTTTGATCAAAGTACTTCTTTAGTAGTTATCCTTATAACTTCCAAGTTGTTATGTTCTTGTACACATTTTATAATCCCATTACTGTAAAAATTTTGTTTTATAAACATGATACCTCCATTATCTCTCATCAACAATTTTCCAAAAACCACTTTGTATACCTATTATGCTGTTCAAAATCATTCATTAATTTTCCATGCCCACTTATTATGTTGGGGATATTCAACCTAATTTTTATACAAATTCATTCATATAGATGTTATTATAATTAATTGATTATGTATTTATATTTTAAAAACCAAAATTCACTTCATATGGGTAGAAATTAATTAAGTGTTCAAGTCCTTAAACACTTATGTACACAATGATTCTATATAAAACTAATTCTTTATCCCCCATAGGTTATTAATTAAATAATTTATTATGATCTATGTGGCTCACATGAATTAAGTAATATGAAGGGTAAATTTCGATA
Source organism: Viscum album (assembly GCA_963277665.1). NCBI lineage: Eukaryota > Viridiplantae > Streptophyta > Magnoliopsida > Santalales > Viscaceae > Viscum > Viscum album. Next base: position 1,463,311,915 of record OY728135.1, on the reverse strand, counting down.
TATCTCTATAGAACTGAGTAAAGAATTAATCTCATGATATATAATGTTTTATGATTCATTGAATAACCTTAGTAGTCTATTTTATGAAATCTTAGTGATGAACCTTGGTTATATTATTATGATTGTCTCATGTTTATATAATAGCCACACTTCCATGTTAAGTATAATTTACCAGTGATTAATCAATCATGTTATGACTCATGTTTTAACCATGAGTGTTTATGTTCTGTTTTTTTCCATTCCTTACTAGGATTTATGATCTCCCTTTTTTATTGGTCTATGTCGCCAAAAAATCACTTTTAGTGAGGTGAACTAAGAATGAAAAATAAAGTATTCTTTAAATAGGGTTAAATAAATTTTATGTTTATTATTTATTAATGTAATTCATATATTATGTACCAAATTTACAAGTCAATAATCATCAAAAGGACCTTTGAAATTTTTAATGTAACTTTTTGTTATGGAATTATATATAAATAATATTGTATGAAAAATGTGGGTCTCTATATTCAAACATGAGAATCACCAACATAATATATGTTACAAATCTAGGTTTCTATCTTATAATTAACATCATATTACTTTATTATGATTGGTTGGATTAGGTTCTTTAAATTATATCACAGGTTCCTTGTCTACATTATTTCCAATCTCTATTACCAAATCATATACAAAGTTTAAATTATTCTCTTTGACTATAAAACCAATGAAAACATCATCATATAATTACTGAAAAATTGTATTCTAACTCTAAACCAAAAAATTGATAAAATTTTTTTATGACTCACCCCCACTATATCCCCTCCAGTGTATTCAATAAACACATTTGGGACCCCCACGCAAAATCCCATATCCAATAGGCTATGGGTTAGTGACTAGCATGAAGGGTATAAATTACCCATTATGGGAGGAATTATCCTCATAAAGCATGGGAAAACCATAATAAACCTACATTAAACTCAAATATGATATATAAAATAAAACCCTTAATATTAAAATATGCACATAATTATATGCATTAATAAAGTCTCTAAAATGAATATAATAATAATCGGGCCCTATAAGAACCCCAGTTTCTCTACAGACACATGTTTTTCCCTCCCTAAGGCTTGTCTACAATCATAAATGAGTTTTAAAACTAATAAATACCCCCATAAACCCAAAAAAAATCACTTTCAAGTTTAATTTTACCTCACATTCGCACACCCCAAAAAACATCCCAATAGGTCATCCTTCTTGATCACTAGTCAATGCCAAACCTCTTTAATTGTAGAGGTCTAATTAGGTAGTCTTCTAAAATGAAAGGACCACCTTGTTGACATGGGTAAAAATAATTAACCATTCAAAATTATGTGGTGTCACATTCACCCCCTTCATAGAAACAAATCCTCTTTTTTGACCCTACATCTCATCCTATAAATTACCACCAAACCTATGGTTGGGTTCCTCCTTTTATTCCAATGTAACAATTGGGCCTTACAGGCACCCCGGTTTCCAAACAGTCATCTGTTGTCCCCTACATTCTTGAATAGATCATAAATATAATCACTATCCCCAAATTCCAACACATGAACATCCGATTGAAAAATTTCTTCACCTGAACACACCCCGGGAAACATCACAAGAGGTCACCCATCCTTATCACTACTCTATGAAAAATCTCTTTAATTATAAAGTTTTATTCAAGTAGGGTCTTGAAAATAAAGGTGAAACATTATGATATGGGTAGTAAAATTTATACTTTTAACCCTTTAACATTCTATGGTGTTACAAATACACAAAAAAATCACTCATGTGATGACGACTCTCACACCAAAATTGAACACTATAATCTTTTAATGTCCAACCTAATCACCAAATCTTCCTTAATTATTGTAACAAAACATAGTATATTAAATATTAGAGTGATCATTGAAGTATACTTAGTGGGTTCTTCCATAGACTAAAAAATAGGAATATAAAATAATCATACTAAAAGTTGTATGAACATTCATTGAAACCAGCTAAATACTTATCCTAAGGCTAGGTATGAACACATCCCTACCAAGGACCATTCACTAAATCCACACCGAACTATAATATAATAATCATGAAAATATATCTTAAAAATCACCTTGCCCCAACTTCCCCATTGAACTAGTCTCCCTCAGGTCCTAATAACACACATTCAAGTGCTCAAATCCCTTCTATATCCGTATATCAACATATTTTATTACCACATCACATCAATAACCACATAACCAAAACCAAATTCTGTATCCATATACCTTATACCATGTCCTCATACTACATGACATAGCCACAGCCCACATCACTACCATATAACCTCATCATTGGCTCATCATTGCAATGCCACCACATTTTTATATGCCACAATATAATTACATATTTGAAAATATTACATCTAGATGAGATGATTGAGAAGGAGATAAGTTAACCATATGTACCCCCCATAATCTAGATGTCATGGGTACACTGAGAACCTAAAATATTCTAGGGGAGTCAATCATATTATCTAACATAGGTTTTGGTGTGTAAAAAATAAAAAATATATAGTTAATATATATATATATATAAATACTCACATAAAATTATAAAAAGATTCCACACCACATCAAAAAAACTTCTATAACCGTAGCTAATAGAAAATCAATATAAAAAACTACAAAATCTTACTCCACAAAAATACAAAATCAATACAACATGACATCATTCATATCTAGGATATGGAAGCTAATAGAGGGTTGAATTGAGGTTTAATTTTTTTTTCTATTTTCTTACTCAATAAAATGGGTAGTTTAGATGATATAAATTCTGAATTGTGAAAGTATAATCATAATAAAATCATTGGAAATAACTTTCCTAAAAGTTATGAATTATATGAGGTAAAAACCCAAAAAAATGAGAAAAAAATATGGACTAAGAAATGTAGTATAATTATAGAAGAAAATTCATAAAAACCTTTAAAGTAACTCTATTATAGGATTTAAACTGTTCTGCTCAATGAAACTCTTCATTTTTAATTCAAATTGGAAATATTATTAATACCCAAATACAAAGGAACCATGTTATGAAATATTGGAACTATCACTATCTAAATTATTGGATAAAAAAAGTACAACCCCCTTACTTATTTTTAAGCTATAGAAACCATATACCTCTATCCCCATGATCCTCTTCAATTAAATGGTCTATAGTAAGTATTATAACTACACTTCTTCAAACAATAATTCTAAAATTATATAATATTATCCCCAAAATATCTTTGAACAATTAGGATTAGAAGAAATTAATTATAATATGAAATCTTAGTGATTTTATGATGAAATTATTCACAATAAAAAATAACTAAGAACACTCTAAAAAATACATTAAAATTAAATCCATTAATCACTATGATGGTACATAGATCTTGAATAAAGGTGGTTCAATTGTATTTATTACTTAAAAAAATCTTTATATATTAGGGTTATCAGAAAAAACTCTTTAGCTATAAACTCTTAGTTCTTCTTCCATATTTTTTAGTACTCAAAAAATCAGAATTTTCAACATGATGTTCCATTTGAAATAGTTTAAGTGATATTATCGTGTTCTAAAAATTATAAGGATTCATATCCAATCACTAAGACATGAAAAATAGAGGATAAATAATTATAAAAAAACATAAATAAAGTTTTAAAGTAAAAAATTAAAATTTAAAGTGTATTTTGATTTTCAAAACAAAGGATATGGAATAATTCATTTAGTAAATGACTCAACATTCTCTTATATTTTATAATCACAAGAAAAATTAGGAAATATTTTTTAATGGAAATAAAAAGAAAAAAATTCCCTCTAACATTTAAAAAAATACAAGGTATATTTTCTATTCAAATAACATTCCCCAATATAGAAAAACAAAACAAAAATTTCTCCCCATTTTTTAATATAAACTTATCACATATTAATAATCCCATTCCTACCCCTTTTTTATTTTTAAAATTAAAAACATAAAAAGAATAAACACATAGAGTTAGTTAATAACAATAAGTATATAGGTAAAAAAAATATTTCCATTGAATAAAAAAAGATAAAGAAACAAAAAAAATTACAATTTATTCACTCATTTGATATTTTTGGAATTATTTTTCAAGTAGTTTCAATATATCCTCTTAGTCACTAAGCTTCTATTTTTATCTAATATTTTCTAGAACACATTTAATTCCTTCTTCAAAGAAACTTTTTGATCATATATATAACAGATTACTAATTTCAAATACTTAATATATTTTATCATTTTTTGGTGTTCTAATATATTTGAGGAAATTATTTTTAATGTTGAACAGGTTAATATTTATCTCCACCTAGAAATTGAAAATATAATTTTTCAACTAAGAAATCTAAAATTCAACACTCTAATATTTCAAAATACTAAGACTTGAATTATTTTTTGTTAGAATGATTTTTTATTTATATATTCTATCCATATGATCCATTAATATTTAATTTTTTTCGTCTATCCAATACATTATCAAAATTTCTTAATAATATAGACTTCTCATTATAAAGTTTTTTAATTGGATTAATCAAACTCATTATCCAATATATCATAAAATGGGTCCTTATTTTATGGTTTCATTTTCCAAACATCAATAAGATTATCAAATTAAAATTATTATTCTTCTTCTTTATCTAAATTGTGGTTTTCACTTACCAAATAAATGACTTTCCTAGATTCTATTAATTCTTCCAGTATAAAATTCTTTCGTGATTATTCCAGATAACTTTTAAACTATTAAGATGATTGTGATCTAAATATATTCTTAGAATATTTATAGACTAACACTTCATGTGGGGTTAATCTCTTAAAAGTAACATATTTCATATTTTCATTCAACTCGCTAGATTTATCATATTCTTTAAGTGGTGATGAAGATAAGGAATTGATATTATTTAAAAAAACTTATTTAATTTCAATTTTTCCTTTTCCTATTAAATAATATAAAAATTAAAATTTATTCCCCATTTTTCTTTATAAATATTTACGAGCTTCCCTTAAATCTATTGATGGTGATGAATTTTGAGATTTATTCATTTTTAAGGAAAAATTATTCTTTTCAACTAGATTCTAGTTCTACTCTTACTCTCTTTGAGACATTGATTTTTATTTTCTTGATCAAAAAAATATTGAAATATCTTTTTAGTATCATTATTTCTTATAAATTCAACTAATTTTGACTATAAATATTTTCTATTATTCACTTATATCCTCTTCAATTTCTCATTGAGTGGATTTGAAACTCTAATATTCTTCTATTTTAGGTATTATTTATCCAAAATTTATTTAATCTACTTTCACTTCTAAAAATTTATAGTAACCTTAATATTATCAGAATTACACATCAATAACATTTTCTCTACTATAGAAATATTAAATCTATATTATTTTTAAAAAAAATATTCATTAAAACTCATAAAATAATATATTTTTGGAAATAGTATTACAATTAAATATATTCTTGCTTAGACTTTCATGATTTCTTAAATCTTTTATATCTTACTTAATAAAGTATTTAATAAAAATGTGATTCAATATTCTTAAATATTGAAGAATCATTAGCTTCTCCAAAACAGAATAAATAACCTCAATATAATCCCAAATAAATTTGATAATCTTAAATTTTATCGTTTCATAAAGGTAACCAATTATATAAAGATATTTAATCTTATCATTATATTTGTCACCTTTCCTAGATAGCAAGAACCCTTGAATCCATTTAAAAATGATTCTTGTCTCTACTTATAAATATGAAATCTTATGAACTTTTTATTTCACCCATAAAAACCTTTTAATAGTTCAATATTTATTGAATGTTATAGAAATTTATAAAATCCCATTTGATATAAAAATGGATTATACTTCTAGTATAAGACCAACCACTTCCATAAATGTTTTCAAACTCATGAAAAATTCATGTTCTCAAATCATAAGCATAACAAATATCTCTCAATTTATATCTTTAAAATAAGCATTCGAATAAAAATATTATACTATAAATGGATATAAGAACTATTATTTCTTACTCGAAAATGAGTATAACTCCCAACCGTGAAACCATTTACCTTTCTTCAAAAAATATTCATATTAATTGAACTAATATATATCAATAATCCTTTATATACTGTTTCCATGGTTACAATATCTCTAGAATATTCCAATATATTTCATATGTCATACAAAAAGATTTAGATTTTATAATACAAAAACAAAATCACTTCACAAAAAATAAAAAAAAATCAAGGTGTCCAAAAGTTTTTATATTCATAACCACTAAATTTCTTAGTCATTTATCCCAAGTTAATAGAATATCAAAATAATTTCTCACTAAAAAATAGTGATGTCAAATATCTTAAAAAAATAAAATTTTAATTTCTTAAATAGTAATAAATTGGATTACATTTAATTCCAATAAATATACAGAAATAAATATAATAAAATGAAAATATATTTCTAAATTTTTATAAATATACATGATAAGAAAAAAATATCAAATATTGATCCTATAATATATACATAGATGATCATATTCCAAAAAAGATGGTTTTAGATATATTATTGAGAAACATCTTTATCTTCCAGATAAAATATCAAAAGAATATAAATTTTTGAAAAAAAGTTATAAAAATGAAAACCTTCCACTCTCAATGAGTAAAATTAAATATGAAACTAATATTACATAGTAATAATAAAAAAATACTAAGAATGACCTCATAAAATAGTTTTATTCTTTATGAAAATTCATAATTAATCACATAAACGATATATAGTATTTATTTCCATTATAAGTACTTGTCATTCATTCCAAAAAAAATTATGACATTGATACACAAATTTTCTTGGGTCGGGAAATTTTATCAAAAAATAAATTCAAACCCAAATTTTTAAAATTCTGAATGATGTTCAAAATGGATTCAACTATCCATGAATGTTTTAAAAATTATTCCTTATAGAAGTAAAATTTGATAAAAACATTTTCAAAGATTAAACTTTAAAATTGAGTTTTTAAAGTTCATTTTAATTTATATAAATTGAAAAAAAATACATTTTACATTCAACTCAAAATTAATATTTAAAAATTTCTTTTATCATTAGGAATCGATGCATCGATATTGGTGTATTGCTTCAAAATATTTTGATATGTGAATTAAATATCCATCAAATAATATATCATTTCTTAATGTGATAGAGAACTTTAATCTTCATTATACAAATACAAATACTGGGTAGAATATATAGACAACTTCAATAAATATATATTAGTAACCTTATCCATATAGTAACTCTCATTTTAAGGAATGTAATACAAAAAAATGATCTTATGACTGTCATCACTTTACAAATAACAATAAAAAATAGAAACCTCACCCAAACACAGATTATCCATCACATCAAATAATTTATTTCCTTTAAGTTAAGTATATCATCCATTTTCTCTATTGTTTTTCTTTAATTCCATATATTTAGGTCTGGAATACTCTTCATTTTTACACTTATTATAGCTAACATTTAAAGAATCTTCTCTTCTTAAAAATTTTTGATATCAATATTTTCTATCATTTTGGATTTTTTAGTTCTGAATGTTTTTCTTCTGAAATACATATTTCATAAGTTTTGTAAACTCTCAGTCAATTAGTTTATTCTTTAAAATATATGAAATATAATTAGAATTCTTTGAAACATTCACCTTGAATGTAGTATAAAAAAATTCAGTAGCAATAGAAGCAACAAAATTGTTCCAATTTTTTATCTGAAGATATCATTGTAGATAATTGTAATATTATAATAATGTTCTCATAAAATCATCAATGCTCAACTTAGTAATATATTTGGTATCATTAATTGCATTTCTTTTAGACCCCCACTCCATTGGATGTATATCAATGATTTTTTAACCAATTGTACATCTATAATTTCATTATCTTGAGGAGAATTTAAACTAATCAAAATAGTCAAGAACATTTTATTCATATGTGAAACTAACCCTCTATGATGAAAATAATAAATAATATTAGTTTTCTATTAGTATATCGCTTTTTATCTTAAGAACCTTTGATGTTTTAAAATGTATAGCTTTTATATTCGTCCAAATACCACATGAAATTCCACATAAACATACTTAACAATAGATTTTCAATTTTGTAAAATATAAAATTGTTTTCTGAGAATTAAAATTTTACTGAAACTCAAGTTTTTCCTCATGACTAGAGTTTAAAATCAGTTTCTTTATAATATTGTATTCTATTTTATATTTGATATATTTATAAACATTTATATTGATAATATATTCTTCTATATATTCATACAAATATTCATAATAAACACCATCAAAGATATGTGTATGATTCACGTTTTATGTATTCTAATTATCTGAATGATATTGCACCTACCATTGAAATTATTTTCCCTATTATGTGATAGTGTAAGGAAAAATTAAAATGATAAGAAAAAAATTAAAAAATTATCTTATATAGGGATTATTTAAAAGGTGGTTAATTAAATAATATAAAACAATCAATTTTTACTCTCAATAAATTTTTTAGTTCAAAAGATATATATATATCAAACTGTTAGAGTACAATAGTAATAAAAGCAACTGAAATAAGAAACTTTGTACATATAAAATATTTGAGTTAAAAAATATAAAATATAATGATAATAAAAAATATAAATAAATTATAGAAACGTTTAATATGATAATACATTAAATCCTTTAAATAGATTATGTTAAAAAATATAAATATTTCTTATTAGGGAAAATCTTTTATTTTAATCCAAAGAAATTATAGGATCAATACCCATATCCAGGGGAACTATTTTCTAAAACAAAAAACATCCTTGATCTAAAATATCATAAGATACAATTCAAATCCCCATAATTATTTAATTTGAATCTCTAGTTATAACCTTGATTCTAAAGATCCTCCTCAATCCCATAATCTGTAAAAATTCATATCCCTTGACTTCTTCAAACTATAAGTTAAAAATATCAAATTCATATCCTTATAATCTCTCAAATAACATAGAATTGGAAGAATAATGTAACAAAAAAATATTACATATTTTACTATAAAATTCATCACAAAAAAGACTTACGAAAATTCTAAAACATCTAAATAGAAGCACACAAGCACTATGATGGGTCATAACTCTCAAATGAAAGTGTTCTAACAATATCTATTCCATAAATACTTGGTCTCTTCTGATAGATATTAGTGCATAAAATTCATCAACAATAAAATTTGATTTTTTCTTGCCCAACTATCCCCTCTAACAAAATAATAATTTTCAAATTTATCTTCCATTCAATGTAGTTTAGGGTACTTCCCAAAATTCTATAAATTACATGGACCAGATTAAACTCACCCGAACATGTTAATAGGATGAAAATTTTTCCTAAATATATATTCAAAAATATCTAGAAAATAGAATTTAATATGAAATGTATTTTTTTAAGAAAAAATGATATGGAAGAATCCATTTAAGAAATGAATCAACAATCATCATTGCCTCACAAAAAAGATCTCATATCAATTCATATTTCTCCATTATTTCACAATATTCACTCTTTATATACTACATTAATGTATCAAACACATAATAATTTCCATAAAACTCTATATCATATTAACCACATATTATTTAACATCCATTATTAAATTAAATTTTTAAAATTTTCATACATTTATTTATCTATTTTAACACCTTTTTAATCATAAAAATTCATTTCCATTTTGATTTTTATTCAAATCATTTTTTTCCAATAATTATTTTCATTATTATTTCATTACATCAATATACCAAACAACTACCACACATTCCAACCATATCTTAATCCTACCATTTGAACATATCATCACCAATTCCACCCCTATAACAATGAACCACAATGAGCCACAATAAAGTGATCATACTAAATCAGTTACCACTATCACAATAATATACCAAATTTTCCACAATAGTTAACAACATTTCCCTACATTGAAAAATAGCCTAATAAATTTACAGTTTTAATAAAACAACTTCTTATTCTTAGGATTCAATATTTATTTCATAATTCATGCAAATAAAATTAAATATAAATAAAAAATTTCAAATTTATCTTTTATTTACCATTATTGAATCATTTAACAAATTAATGAATGTTTCCTCATAATAACGACTCGATAAATAAAAAAAACATATTCTTTATTAAATATATTACAATATCATTTAAATAATAAGGAAAAATAATAAAACACACTTAAAACCTCTCATTTTAAATTTAATGTCTAATTATTTCCTCCATTAGGTTAATTTCATCTAATTACCCCTAGAAAACTAAATAATTAATAAAATTAATTGATAAAAAATAGAGAAAATTTCAATCCATTATATTAAATGAAACATAAATAGTGAAATCTATAAGTAAGAATAAAAAACTAGTGATTAAACACATATGATTCCATGATAAACCATTAAATATCTAAAATAGAACATCCACCTTTAAGACATTGAACAAACTTAAAAAATTGAATTTTAACCTCTTCAAAAATTGAAAGAGAAATGAGAATAAAAAAATAACGATTGAAAGGAAAAATAAGAGAAATTTGTGTTACGAAGAAAAATTCATGAAAATCCAAGTCTTAAAATCCACCATGGAATGACTAAGGACAACCAAAAAAATTAATATAAGACACCTAGAATTCATAACAAATTAAGTTAATAAAAAAAGGAGAGTAGTGTGTCAAATTTATAATAAAATTTAAAGAGGCACCACCACGAAATAATGGTACTTCATCGATCCCTGGTGTAGATTGATAAACTTAGATCTAAGATCCATGGGGTTTAAAATGGTTTCATCCCCCATTTATCGTTATTTATTTCCTTTTTTAAAATGGGATTTTTATACTAAAATGACATAACCCATTAGACTATAGCCATTTTTTTATAATCTTATACCTCTTTCCACAAGGAACCATTGCATAAAATTTCCTAACCTCATCATTTACACATTTCATCATTGATAAGACCAGAGTGCAGTGTTAAGAAAAAAAATTGTGGTCCACTAAGATAACAACTATGCTCATTTCTATAGTGATCATGGGAGATATATATTCAAATATCTATTTATAACCACCCAAATGGGATTCATAGTTCTATATATTCAATCCATTAAATGAACCACCATAAAAATAGAGACTAATAACACAAAACTTGTAAACCAAGAAAAATAGTATTCCACCTCAACTAACTTCAAAACTCACAATGGACAAAAGAAGGACATGCAGCACCATAGTGTCCTTTAAAATCCTAAAACTATTCTCTTATCATCGGATCCTCCTCCGACCTATCTTGAAATTCTATCAAAACCCAAAAACTATAAATCAAAGGTCTATATAATTTTAAGCCTCTACATTAGGTACCTATAAAATAATTTTCATCCTCAAGAATCAAATTAAGATTAAGAAACAAACAATTTATAAACCTAACACCCCATGATATACCAATTAAAAAAAATATTACTACTAATTAATCCCAAATATAAATAAAAATTTATAAGAAAAAAATAAATTGTATTATTGTGATATTTATCTCAATAAAATAATTAAAACAAGATAATTTTCAAAATAATAATAATATATAATGCTATTCCTACAACAGTGGAACTCATTTTCACATACACTACTCAAAGACACAATGCTCCCACAAAACACAAACCGAGGGAATGATGAGCCTATTGATATCCTTTATAAGATAATAATTAATTTTTAATGGCTACTTCCTAAACATTATGTCATCCCTAATACAAAACTCCCCCAAATAAATTATATTATTCATCATGAATATTCTATTTATGTTATGACATATGAAGACAATGATGAATCTGATCTATTAATATAAGTATATAAAAATAATACACCACCTCAAAAAAATGATTCAACACCTCAAAATTTCCAATGAAATATGAAAAATGATTACAATATGTACCAAATATCCATTTCTAATGAAAATTAAAAACCATTTTAAACACATTATCACTGATTGTGAACTCTATATGCCTTTGATTTTTATCATCATAACACCTCTAATAGTCTTAAGTATACCTCATTGATACATAAGTCACTTTAATTTTACCCATTTAACTTTACTCTAAATATATTCAAAGAGTGGTTACCTCTATAACCTTGATCCAACATAATGGATATTTCCAAGTAAACTCATCTAAAACCTTGAGTAGATCCTCACCAATGTATGAGTGATGGATAATATTAAATGAAAACTAAATCAATGAAAAATTATTTTCTTAAGAATCAAAAAAATCAATTATATGATGACATGGAATGTACTTCAGTGCTTAAATAAAACACTCCATATTTCTATCTATCTAAGGATAAAAATAGTTATGACTAATAACTAAGTGTCAAACACACATTTTATACTCTTCCGCACTTGAGAGATAAAATAGGGATCTTGAGAAGAGATTATTGTTCCTAATATCCCATGAAGTTAAACAATGTTATCTATATACATATTCAACAAAAAAATATAATATAATAGACTCCCAATTTTACATGAAATGAGTTGACATAACCAATAAATTCATAACCAACTAGATGGAATCTTATCCACTCAGAAATTAAGGAAAACTAGTAGTAAAATACATTGATATATCCTCTTATATTTACTTCAAATACCAAATATATAACAACCCATATTTCTAATACATATTATTTCATGTTATTTAACATTAATATCCATATAATAACATCTCAAGAATCTAACATCTTAGTTTTTTAGGAAAATTAGATACATAAACCGTTAACATGAAATTTTTTAAAAACATGTCACTATATAAAATATATATAATGTGCTCTTAGAATATTTTGAGATCTAAATACTATATAGGATAACTGAGAAATATAAATAAAAAATGGTTTATCTATAAATAATCTATATTGATTAATCATAGTATGAATGATAAATATTATTCAAAAGGAATATCATGATTTTTGAAAAATTATAATATCATAAATCATGGTACGTAAAATATGGTATCATAAGTTAATGTCTTAAAACCATTTTGGACACAACATAAAACATAACATCATAATAATAACTCAATGATCACAATTAAGACTTAATATTATAGTGTTCTAGGCTAAACACTCATGCATCACACAGAGTACCTCATGAGATTAAAACATTACCAAAAATAGTGTCATTTTATCAGGGTTCACCCTTCATATATCTAAAATTAATTATTCCACATTGATTATATAACAGAATAATGTTTTTATTCATTTTAATCCCATTATTATGGGATACGAGTTTCATAAATTAAATTCCCCAAATTCATTATGAATATTTATATCTTGGTGAATCAATATGAATGGAAATTGGTTTCAGTATTCATATCACAAATGTTTTGGCTGGTAAATTTAAAGATAATTTCTTTAGTATAAGGAGTATTTATAAAAGATTATAAAATGGATTATTTATAGAGGAAGGTAGTATCTAATTGTTTGTAAATTATTCGCATTTTAATGGAATATTTAGAAACCTAATACAATATAATCTATTGAGAATTAAAAGGAATTATTATGAAGGAAGTTCTTGAATGGAAAAGAGGATCATGAGAAGCCCTTTCCTTGAGAGGTTTCTTCTTTAAGCTTTATAGGATCTTCTTAAATCCATATACACTCTTTGGTAGGTATCCTAAGATACAAAACAAAAGTAATTTCATTCTAAATGGCTTTATAGTGAAGAGGAAGGGGATAATGGGTGGGTATTTTTTACCAAATAGGTGGTTCGATATTAATTTGTAAACATTAGAATTAGACATATAGTCAATAAAAAACTATATACTTTTCCACGTAATTTTCTTAAGGTATTTTGCAATGATTTTTTTAAAATATTTTAAAATATAAAGTACTGAATTTATTAAATTAATATTATTTTATGGTTCTAATAGATTCATCTTCATTAATAATTATTTTTGAAATACTTAAAATATATTTTTTGTTTTAAAAGAATCATTATAGTTTTTGGAAATTTATCTTATCACTTTAAAATGACTAGTTTTAATGAATAATACATTTTTTGGATGATCATGTTCCTTATAATATTGATTAAATTACTTTTAATTCATTATGATGCCATAATACTTGCAATATATTTATTACATTTATATTTTTTACCCAATAATTTGACTCTAATAAAATTTGGAAAAAGTTAGTGTTGGATAATATTGATTTTTTCACTTAAAATTGAAATTTATTATATTGAAATAATTTCCTAAATATGAAAATTTTTATTTCTAAATAAAAATTATTATTTGTTGAAAAATATTAGTTTTTAGGACAAATTCAACATTATGACCCTTACCAAAATTACATGGAAATTCATAAATCTAGGTAATCATTTATATTAAAATAAATGGTGTTTTATAAGACAATTTCATGTAAATAAATTTTTGTTTAAAATTATTTAATTTATTATAAAGGTGTACTATAATTTTAATCATATTTTTTACAAAAATAAAATTTAGTTTTCATTATATCTAAAAATATATTTATCATATTCATCTTATATTCATGTTCATTTTAAATAATAATAAAAATTTTATTGAATTAACCACTATTTTACTTCTAATAATAAAATATACACCTCTATACCACTAAAGTCTATATATATAACTTTTTATTACACCTCCTTACCCTCTAATGGTAAGTTGTGTTATATAAGTACTTTGATGGGGTGGTTCGGTGAAAATTGATTTGGAAATGATTTATTAAATCGTAAGCTTTTCCCGTAATTGATTCCCCTAATGTATCATTTGTTGAATCTCTATATTTGTCTTGTCAAGGGAGATCCCTAGTGATTACAACTCCCTTATAAGCTTTAATAAATGTGTTTTATAAGCGATGGTCCTACCGGTTGAAGCCACTACTTCTTATTTATACATAACTTAGAATTTACTATTTCCATTAATGAATATTAATCATACTGGTCACTTTTTAATGACAATAATAAGAATCATCATAATGTTAGATGGTCATAATGACCAATAATCATATTATGGATTTATTTTATAATAATAATAATAATAATAATAATAATAATAATAATTTTTTGTTTATTTTTATTATGTGGTGAATGTATGCTATATTATACTACATTAATAAATGGAACTTATATTAATTTATAAGGGAAATTTCAATTAAGAAATTATAGGCCATAACATTTTCCCACTTCTAAAATTTCACCCTTAAAAATTTAAATTAATACAATGAAATAGATGAGGGTGTGTTTGTTTTATTACTTTTTGAATCCCATTTTCATGCCACAATTCTTTGATGATTTTAGTTACCCAGTATCTTAAATTTTTTTCTCTAAGGTTTAATATATTCACCAGCTACTCCTCATAAGAAATATCATTCTCAAATTATACCACCACTAAATTTAATAAATGCGATGGATCTATTATGTATTTATTAAAGAGGGATTCATGGAATTTATAATGTTCTTGAGTTACGTTCTATGGGAGCACTATCTAATAAGACATAGGTATAATGTAATTAAGAATCTAAAAGGGTTGGATGTATCTAGGGAATAAATTTACCTTCTTATCAAACCATAGAGATTTTTCCACGGTGATATGTGATGGAATACCGTATTACCAACATCAAATTTTAGTCCTTATCAATGATCATTGGTGTATAATTTCTAAAAACTTCATGATAATTTCATATGATGCTAAATGTTTTAAACCTTCTCTATCATCACTTGGAATCTTTCTAAAATGTTGAATTCATGAACCTCTTCTCATAAATAGCCTTATAAGTTTACATTTGAATGGTGTAATGTAAAATATTTTTATATGAGAACCATACTAGGGAAACGTGTTGATACCAATATTCATGGAAATAAATTAAACAATATGTGAACATATACCCTAACATTTTAATGGATATTTAAGAATGGAAATCTATTTGACGGTGATTAGTTATTTTAAAACTCAACTATATATCCAATACTTACTGAATACTTCTAGGGAACCATGAGGTAAACCTAGAATCTTGATCAAATACAATTCAAAGTGGTACTCCATGTAGCCTTACCACTTATCTTATGTATATCCTGGTGTTTTTTTAGAAGATAAATCTTATTTTATGGAAATTAAAAGTGTTTCATTCTTAAGGTGACATACAATACAAATGGAATTAGAGAATTTATATTTCTAGGGTATTCAAATGATGAAATCAATGATGATTTTTTCCCATTTCAATACTAGTATGTGTAATGGTGGTATCATACCTTAAAAATTATATCATTCATCCTTAACTTATTTGCATACCATGAATCAAGATAAAAATGTCAAAATATTCCCCTTCATGTTATCACACCAGAATTTTTTTCACACTACTCTATGTAAAGATAATGCCACCAAATCTTCAACCACCTTCTTGGGGTTGGTTGAGATATGTTTTTGTAATTATATACTTATGTCTTAAATAATCCATATATTTTTCACACTACTCTCTTTCCAGATAATGACACCAAATATTCAATGTAAAGATTACGATAGATAACTATATATCATGTGTCAGATATTTATTGTAATGGACCGGGGTTTTGGGGTCCATTTCATGGTGAAAATATGATGTTTGGGGTGTTCTGGGTGGTCTGGAAGGCCATCCCAGCTTCTCGGTGAAGCTTAAGACTCCTAATGGTAGCCTTGGCCTATCGGTGGCCTCGGGCAACCGGTGGCCTCGGCCTCCCGGTAGCTCGGCCTACCGGTGGCCTCGGCCTACCGGTAGCTTGGCCTACCGGTCGCTCGGCAAGCTGCTCGGACTACCGGTGGCCTCGGCCTAGTGGTGGCCTCGGACTACCGGTGGACTCGGCCAACCGGGGGCCTCGACCTCCCGGTAGCCTCGGCCTACTGGTAGCCTCAGCCTACCGGTAGCCTCGGCCAACCTGTAGCTTGGTCTACCGGTAGACCTAGCCTACCAGTGACCTCTCCACGTGTTTTCCAGTAGCGCCATCTTTTTGCGTGAATTGGTTTTTAAACCATGTTTTGAACTCTTTAAGTCTGTTTTAATGCCCATTAATGGTGTTTAATTAAATGATTTGTGAGGTAACCTCCTTAAATGAAAAACCATGTGTTTTGGTCATGCCTTTAACCATGTTTTCTGAAACACCTCTACCGCATCCTATGAGGAGTCCTTCCTTGGTTAAGGAGGTGTGCGTCGGTTTTAACTGCCCCGAAGGGCGGGGACCTTTTTAAGTTGGACGTATGGGGTGGACCAGTCATGTGGTCAACCCACGATCCCGCTTCTTCTGCAGTTTTGAGTTTTTCTCCATATCTTAACCATACTAGGAATGTTGTATCTCAGCCTTTATAACCTAAAGTATTCTCTTCTCCCGATGTTTCTTTTTTTTCTCTAGCACACTGCGCTCAGAATACCCTTCCTTCCGATGAGTTTTACCCCCGTGAAGTTTTCCTTGATCGCGTTCTGTGGAGTTCCTACTACTCCTGATTTCCAATTTCCATGAGAGGACTTTACGTCGATCCTTGATCAATCAGGTAGGGATCTTACCTTTGTCTCTCCCCCTTGTGTATCATGTGGGGTGGGTGTTCTATGGTTCCCAAGAGGCAGTTAATAAATTCTTTAATGAAGATAATAACCGGTTAAATAACGGGGACGAGGAAGTTTGTTAATGTTGTTACATGTTTTTACCCATGCTTTCCCTATTATGTTGTTATGAATTGAATGGTCTTAGTCCTACTGAAAATCACGGCAGTTGGGGGCCTTTGTTTTCGCATCTATGCTATGATCTGTTTTACGCATCGTCTGGTGAATGGGAATCATGTATGAATCGGTTAAAAACTCAGACTCGGCTCTTGAATATGAATTCCTATAACCTTGTGTGATCACCCCAGTTGAACTAAATAATTTAAAAGAATGAATTATGAATGCTAGGATGGTTCAGTTATAAAATGGTTGAAGGGGTGAATGTGTTTTGTTATGGATGGGTGAACAGTGGGGCTGTGAATGGTGTGGTTGGAATGACATGAGTTGTTGTGTGGCTGTGGTGGTGTTTGGCAGCAGGGATGTAGGTTGGGTTTTGAACATGAATAAAAGTGGAAAGTTAATAATGAAGTAGGTGTAATGGTAATGAATTAATGTGGGGATAACCAATGGGTTGTTTTTTTTCATTGGTTCTAGTTTTTCGAGGGTTTCCACTGATCCCACTTTGATGTTATTATTTACAAGAGAACTGGGTGTGAATGCTTAAATTACTTGATGGCTTTCTTTCCTACTTATTTGTTGTTTCATATATGATTGTGCCTATTAGTTTCCCAATAGTGAAGGGATTAACTCATACTAAACTGTTATGAAATGATAACTTGAATAGGGAAACTGGGAACTATTTGTTGTGTGCCTGCTTTTGAGGCAGTAGTGCTTGGGAACCTGCTTGTATCTATTTGAGGAGCCATAGGTTGGGCTGTGTGTTGGTATATATATTTGTAACTGTATGTTTTGTGTTTAGTCGCACCCCACCCACGTTGGGAACTTAGTGTCGGACACCCCATCTCATGGAGAAGGGTGTTTCCCCCTAGATACTCTCCTTAATGCTCCCTCTTCCCTAGACTGTGATGGATGGAGGCGACCTTAAACCCAATGCTCTTCAGGTAGGTTTCGTTTGGTGTGTTATTAGCTCAGGATATCTTCAGGAAGGTTGTATTCCCAGGAATCTTCGGGATGAGGCCCAGGTGTTTTCGGGCAGGGGTTCTGGTTACGATTTGTTTTCCCAGGTGTCTTTGGGATGAGGCCCAGGTGTATGCGGGTAGGGATATGTGGTTATGAGGCCCAGGTGTGTGCGGGCAGGGATGTGGATGGTTGTGAGGCCCAAGTGTGTGTGGGCAGGGATGTGGATGGTTGTGAGGCCCAGGTGTGTGCAGGCAGGAAGAGCGTGGTAGCGTCAGGACGTTTGTCATTAGGGATGAGCAGCTAACTAGTGGAGGAAATAGTGGTGCGGGGTACCCAAATGTTTTGTTCTTTACTATTATCTTACTACTTGTGTTATTTAGTGAGTGTGGCTGGTGAGGTGGGACGGATAGATTCCTTGATAGATGACGTTTCTTCTGCTTCTCACGGGACCTTAGGATGTCTCCCCACTTGTGCACAAGATCTTTTGGTTTTCCTACTGAGTATACTTTGTATTCTCACCCTACGTTTACTTTCAGGTTTCTAGGAGGGATTCGGAGGTCGTGTGGGTCCTTACTAGTCTGGACGTTGGAGTTTCTGTTGGTCGCTGTTGGATTCTTCTTAGCCTTTTTTTCCTGTTGGGTATTTTACTTTGGAGTCCTTGTACTTTGGTTAATTTTATTATTAAAACATTCATGTAGTTTGGTTTTTAATTTGAGTTTTCTATAATTGGTGGTGTTTGGTGTTGACTCATTCTTTCCCCCAATCTTGGTTAACTAAAAAGGGTAATGCCTTCCATACTATGAAAATGTTATACCCTTGGTTCTAGTCACCACTCCGGAGCCTACTGGAGGCGGGACTCGGGGGTCATTATCTCTCCTTAAACTTAAAGAAGGAAGGGCTTGGTAATCTGCTGTCCCTTCCATCCTTTCGGTGAAGGTGGGTCATGACATTTATACTAAAAGATATACAATTATAGAGAGTCAGAGGATATCAAATTATTATTTTTCATGTTTACAAATATCATTACTTTCTTGGATGAATCAGTTTATATCATAAATCCTTATCTACTATGGGTAGTGTGTGTAAAATTGTAATGATTACACTCCAAATTAACTATTTAATGATTTTTTTCATTCATCATTCCATAACAATTTCACTACCTTCTATTCTAACATGTATAGAGGTTAAAATAATCATGAGAATATTCTTACAGATCACTAATATTAGCTATATAATTCAATGAAATAATGGGTATATATTACATATGTCAGTTGAGTCCATTGATCAATCACCTTTATCATTGACTGATCCATTTATATCCCTTCATCAGTGATAAAATTTCCCAAAAATGTCTACATATTCATCCAAAATTCAAATTTAATCTAATTCACATGTAATTTTTTTATTCTCAGAGTCATCAAGACCACCATAAATTTTTAGAGCTCTAAAAACTATATGCATCAATTCTATGGATATTTATTGAGAATTATTGAGTATAAATAGAATAATTGTTAACTTATAGTGTTAATATATTATTTAAAAGGAAATATTAGTAATATCATATATATTCACCTTTAATTTATAATATCCTAACCGATGATCCACTTTAGAGTAGTAATAGGTTCCAAAAAGTTGATCAAACAAGTAATCAATCCATGGTAGAGGATAAAACATTTCATAGTGAAAAAAATACTTTTTCATCCTTATAATATCCATTATGAGAACCTCCATAAATAACACAATCTCTCTACACTTCCATCTCAAAATTTCCTCTCATAAATTTATCCACCTGCTACAGTAAAGAATAATTCCCAATTATATAGTATATAAAAACCCCACAAAATACATCATCTATATGTAGATAAAAATATTATATCACATCAATAATCCTATACTCAAATCCATCCTTATAAGAAATATCATCATGTGAATTTCTGATCAATACATCAACTAAAATATTCCCCATTAACAAAGTATATGAGATCTTGAAATCATAATCTCTAAAGGCCTCTATCATCCAAAGATAATTTGGAATAAAATATAAATAATATAAGATATGTCACAATATTTTGAGTTTATTGAAGACCCAAATTCACTCACTGATAAGCTAATTCCTCCACAACATCAAATAAAACACCACCACTACTATCTTAAGATCATGGGTAGTGTTGTTATGATAATGAGAACAGAACTATAAAAACTAATAAGAGATCATTGGGTATTAATATATGATAACATGACATAATACAAGATGATAAAAAAACATTTAAGACCTAAAAAATAACTCTCTCCTATAGATAATGAAGAATGGGATCACTAATCAACTTCTTCTTCAAGCACTCAAATGAATCCTAACATCAATTTTTTCATATGAATGTCTGATACTTCCAAGTCAAATATATAAAATAGGTTATAATAAGAGATAAATAGTATATGAACATACTTTAATAGTATTCACCAATTAAACAATAAATATATATAATATTTTCTAGGGTCTGCCCAAGATTCATCTACCTAATCTTTAAATGATTGACCATTACAACCTACTGAAATATAATTGTTCCAAGGAAATACACCACAAAAGTCCCAAACTTATACATTGATATATTACTAAATATATAATTTTAATAAAATAAATTTGAAATAGTCATAAAATTATAAAAATTATCCTCTTTGGACCTTGAATACTCCAGAATATCAATAATCTACACAGATATAGACTAACCTAAGAACTCAGAAAACATTGATTTCATTGCTCCCAAGTAAACTATTAGAGAGTTAATAAATCTAAAAGGAATAAACATGAAATAATTGTTCATATAATGTTTCATAAAGACATTATTTTTTATATTTTCTTCGTTTATCCTCATCTCATGATACCTATAAAATAAATCATTCTTTGAAAACTAGATAGATCCCTTTAAAAATCTAACAAGTCATCAATCCTTGAAAGGGGAAGACCTTATTTATCATCACCTAATTAAACTAAAAATAATCAACAAAAAACCATAAAAAATCATTTTTCTTCTTCTCGAATAACATCTGAGCACCCCATGTTGATATAATGGGATAAATGAAACCCTTATGCAATATATATTTGATAAGAATCTACAACTCCCACACCATTGAAGGTTCTATATCATAAGGATGAATAAAAATAAAAGAGGCAACAAGTTTTAAATTGATCCCAAAATCAAATCCCTGTTAAGGGAGTAGTACCACAACCTCATTAAGAAAAAATTTAGGAATATTATCCATGACTCTTGAAAACACTACAACCTGAACTTCCACTAAAATCTTCTTCAATGATACCAATAGAGATGAAAGAGTATAAAAAATTTTATGACTCTTAAAATTATTTAGATTTCCAATTAACCTTGAAATATATCCTTCCATGTTAAATAAAACAACCCTCCTATGATATGAAAAACAATAGTGCATATAAAATACAAAAAACCTTTCCAAGGTTGATATTGTATTGTTAAATGTGTAACTAGAAGAAATCTCCCAAACATTGATATTAACCCATAATTATCAAAAATTCATAACACACCTCAAACAATTCAAATTAACCTCCAAATAGTGCAGTCAATTCCAGGGACACAAGAAGCATCTACACCTTAATTTCTAAATCATGGACTAATGTATCCACAAAAAAATATTATGGAAATATTGAAAAAAATGTATAAACTTGGGTGAAAGATAAATATTTTTCATATCAAACTATAAATGGACCCCTTGGAACTAGAAACATTAGGGAATATAAATGTCCATAATTTATTGATCTTCATCACTTCCATTAGTTATGACTAACTTTATAAACACACTTATCCTTTGGTCCTTGATGATGGGGAATATCACAAGGTTATCCTCTTCCATCTCTATCACCCATATATTTTATAAAACATTATGGAATCTTCTAATAATAATATATTCTTAGAGGTAATTCTTACTAAGGTGGTATTTAAAATTACCAACTTATCTCATGTTAAACACCAATTGTGGTAGGACATTAAAACTCTCAATGGTCATAGAATCTATAAGGAAATAAATCCAAACAAGAACTGGTATAAACATAAAAAATTTCAACTCTAGAGAATTGAGAAGATGAATGTAGGGAAAAACTGTCCACTGATAAAAACCATAACTACCTATATAAATGAGATCTTCATTTCATTTCACTTCTCCTTAATATGTTTTTATTAATTCCATCTTGAGATGAACTAGTCCATTATAAAATCTTCTCTTCCACCTCGACCATATTTAGATTCATCAAATTATTGACCTAGTGATGAATCAGAAGACTCAATACCTTATCAAAATTTCATTCCCTATATTTCTCATTAAGAATAATATCAGAGGATTAGTGATGTACATTCATGAACTCAACTATAAAATATTTCACACTCAAGATCCCAATTTGGTGAGTAGAAAAATCTATCCATCGCATCACCTTTAGTGTTGAAGATTGAAAATTATAATAAAACTGCATATGGAAATTCTAATATGATACCTCTCACTCCTCATGATCACCAAAAAAAATAATCCAATACTAAAAATAATCACCCCACAAAAATATCCAATGAAAGAAATAAAAAAATAAAACTAAAATCATTCAAGAGATCATTCAAGCACTTCTTTCTTCATCTGATTAGAGATAGTACCCATCAAATTTCTTCAAGATCTAATGCTAAATATCATATAGAGCATTCCTCTAAGAATCATATTTCTTAGTATCTTCCCACCTATGATCAAACAAAATGTAATGGTGCAATTTAACCACAAGAACCACATGAGGACATTTCCCACTATCCATTTAGGAATCTGAGACACCCTAAGAGGGAGGGTGAATCTGGGTGTTAATAGAATTAGTCTTTTTTCCGTATGCTATTTTCCTTATGATATTTTTTCTTATTAAACGGAAGAAAATTTAACCTTTTATTTCTTTTTCCACACAATAACAATAATACATTGATATAAATGGACTACACCTAAATATTTTTCACTTATTTCAGCTATAATAGGATAAATCCAAGGAGAATACACTCAACGTTGTTCTAGTGTACCAAAACCACTATAGCTCGCTATTTTGTGGATACAATATTTTGATAAAGTAACTCTTTACTAAGGATCATTGTATGTACAAGGGATTATAAAATATAACATCACACCAAGGGTTACTACCTATTAATATCATATGTAAACTCATTTGGTGAAGGATTTTGTTTATATAAATTTAAGTCTTTTCTCAGTTTAATGGCTAAAAGGTCACTCTAAGTTCAATTATTGAATCCTACATCATACAATACAAATGTGGTGATTCCGTGAACTCTAATTACTAATACCAATTTATTATCCCGATATAATAATCACCTTATGAAAAGATAATATTAATTAATCATATATCACATTTCCCATAGATGAATTTAATATAATAATAATTTCAAAAATTTAATTATTATTTAATATTATCTTCTCTCTTTAATATTGTAAACAAGATATTTTCACGATATCCTTTGAACCTAGACCATAAAAATATAATTATCACCATTTATTTGTAAAAATTGAAACACAATAACTCTTAATTCTTATAAACATGCCCTTTAATGATGATCACAAAACTAATTTCCTAAAATAGGTCTTAAATACGATTATGTTCTGTAATAATTATATTTTATAATTCATATATGAAATATGACTCATGTTTTTATATTACCTATCCTCTCTAGGAACACATAGATCATTCTTCTTCCCTATTCACTATTATTACTCTATTCTCGTACTTTTTAATTGTTTTATATAAGATCTAATGAAACCTAAAAATAATTTGAATTTCAATTTAAAATTAAAATGACACTAAACTTTGGAATTATATTCTTTGAAATCAAAAAACTTCATATTGATCTAAAAAAGAACCGTAATATTAAATTTAAAGGATAATTATGTAATGTCTAAATAACCACATAACCTATATATGACTTTCATATCATCAATTCTATTTGGAATTAGAAAAAAAACTAGATATCATAATTTTCCCAGCTACTTCGTGAAATGATGAGCCAGTTTCTCATGTAACTTCTATAAACTACCAGATAGGCCATGGAGTGTCCTAATATGTAGTGTCATGTACCCTTTGAGCTCTAATTTTTAATATACAAATGAATTTTTCCAAAAACAATTATAATGTGATATGATTAGTCATTGAGTGAGAAAAAAATTTCTAATTCCATTTAAAACATTCTTGGATCTCTTTTGATGTGTGACATTGACATCATGTTATAGGACACCTATCTACATAAATATTGAATCATCTTGATTTTACTTTATTTCATGACACTTGGATCATGGTGTGATCAACCCTTATTCTACTTATTCTAGAATCAACTCTGTATTCTTCAAAAAAATCGAAATACTCCTAAAAACTAATATATACATTAAGGAATACATCGTATTCACTATAATGACTCACTATACAATAGTTAATGTAAATTACTCTAACATTCCAAACCAATTTTTTTAACATTGGAAAATTATTTATTATTTATACAAAAACTCCACTGTAAGAACAATATCAAAAAATTCATAATAATCTTAAATTTTGAATATACACTTTTTCACAACATTAGTGATTGTAAAATGATTCAAACTTCAACATATTTCAACATTAATCCTTCAATATTTTAAATAGGAGTATCGAATTCTATTTCTAGAAAACAAAATAAAAGCCTTATATATACTGAACCATCACTTATTCACTGTATAACTCTCTATAAAATCATCTATATACATATTCTTCTAAATTATCATGACTTTAATCTCCATCCATACCCAAGAAAACAATTTTTTATCTTATTTAAACACACAACCTTCTCATTTTTATTATCACTAGTCTTACATATCAACAAAAAACTCATCATAAAACCTCTACTTGGTTATTATCAACAAATCCATTCATATAACCTATTTGTACAACAATATTACCCATTAGATTTTATTGAAAATACTACCCAAACTTAAAATACTCTTCTCCAAAATTTATTTGCATTTCTTTTAGGTTTTTCCAGACTCACACTCTATGTTCTAATTCTAAATAACCTTCTTTTAACACTATCATTGAAACAAACTAATATAAACCAACATTTATTTTGAATAATTTATATAATTTAAACATTAACTCTCATAATATAAATATAATTCCCATAATAAAAATTTTAGTGTCTTTTTGGATTAGCTATACCAACACCTTATTTTATGATACTAATGAACCTTTCCCCATAATCGAACCACATAGGACTCCCTTATAGAATACTTACAGGTTATAAAAATATCCATAATTCTGGAAATATAATTATAAGAAATGGGTGAGCTTAAATTCTCAATAATAGAAACTAATCAATAGGTTATCGATGGTAAGATCATAGTATTATAAGAATACATGATAATGGGAGAAATATATTATTAAAAGGAACATGAAACAATAATTTTTTTTCATAATTCATGATATAAGGACATGTAATCTCAAATGAAAAAACATATATCATGGAATAATAGTTTAAGATTATAAAATAAACCATGGAACATATCCGTTAGTATATAAAAATATGACATGTCATGAAAATAATGAATAATAATAAAATATGGCATAAACACAATAAAATTTAATTATTATATTGTGAGAATATCCAAGAAGGATATCCCTTTATGTTGTGAGCACAATTCAATAAGGATTACCCTTTATGTTGTGATCATAATTAAATAAGTATTATCATTTATGTTTTGATCATAACCCAAGAAGGCTCACCATTTATGTGTTGAATATAATCTAAGTTGGCATGCAATTTATGTTATGAAAATAACCCATGAAATCTCACCATTTTTAATGGGGCATAATCCAATAAGGTCCATTATTTATAATTTTAATTTATTTCAATAAGGATCCCCCTTTAATTTGTGAGTTTAATTCAGAAGGTTAGCCTAATATATGATGAAAAAAATCCAATTTTTGTCCATGCTTCATTATCACGTGAGATATAATACCATAACAATTTCATTGAAGAGTGATATACCCAACCCATCAAGTTTCCATAAATATGTGTATAAATTTAAAACAACCATTAATCATATTATAAATAACCCATGAAAATAAAGTAGGTTTCATAACATTTTAAAAATATATCACTAAAATTGACATAAACAATGTAATCTTTTGATGCCCAAATTTTAATCACCTTAAAATGGTATTTAAATGGAAAATTTATAATGTGATTCCTAAATAATAATTTCAATGGAAATAAATACTTTATAGTTAAATTGAGAAATGGTTGAAAATCATATAAGATATTTTAGAAAAAAAATAACAATGGTATAAAAGATGATGTTTTATATCACATTCCAAAGTTATTTGTTAAAATTAGTAAAAAAACATTAAAAGATAATTAATTTTAAAAATAATATTAAAAAAATTTTCTTTGAAAAATTGGAAATTTATCACCATGTAATATAGAGTGGAAGAAAAAAAATATTTTTAAATAATATAAAAACTCTTTAATATTTTATAATATATTTGTGGACATATCACTTTGTAAAAAGTGATAAGAAAACTTCCATTTGAAAAGGTGAAATGTGAAATTTAAATTTAACATGAGAAAACACATAATTAGGATTCAAAATGGTAAGGAGAAAATTGGTGGTAAGGGAAAATACTAACATGGAATAATAATCATCATTTAAAGATAATGGGAGATATTTTTAAAAATCATACTTTTATGGGGAATAAATTCATCATGGATGAATATTTTAATAAAAAATAAAATTCCCCTCTCAATGTCGTTATCTTTAAATTGATAACCCATGAAAGGTTGAATACAAGATATATTATTAAATACCTTGAATTTTATGAAACAAATATGACTAAATAAATACATGGCCAATATATAAAATACACAAATGAAACAAGTGGTGAATATGCATCATATCTCAGTGAAGAAAAATTGGGATGGAAAAACCCTTCCCTTTTATCCCACTTAGTCGAATATTATATAACCTCTTGTAAACAAATAACTATATTAATCATGTACTTCAGAACTATATTCATAAATATAATATTTTTTTAAACATTTTTTATCATGTAAATTTCTAATATATTATTTAGTTATATTTTATTTTCATCATCAAATGTTACTAGGTTTGATTGTTTATTTATTACTAGTTTCATATTGGTGGTTTCAATTATTTTTTATAGATCTTAATTTCAATATTAATATATTATAATACATAATGGAATGTATTTTTTAAAATTATTTATAATATTCAAATTTCATTCATAAATATTTTGATTATAATTTGTGGGAAAAAAGTCGGTGTTAAGATCGTTTTTGTAAATTTTATTAGAAAAATATGTTATATTAATAATTTGTGGAATATTTATATAACCTTTCATAACCATTATCCAAAAATTATTTTATAAATAGTTACTAATAATACATTTTTTCATGTTTCCATAGTCATCCATTATATAAATTTATATCTTTTTCATGTGTTTGTTTAAACTAAACTATATAAGAACTTGTTATAATTAATATATAAGTATGATTTTGGTGAAGTTTAGTTATAATATAAATATTATTGAAGTGTAATTATACTATTTAAATTTTATTAATGTATAGAATCATGTTTTAAGAGACTTTTACAAATAATAAAATACTTTAATGGAAAACTAAATATGTCACCTACATTGAGGATATAGTCTGGACGTATGCATGGGTGACATGTTCATCTTCCCTAGATAGAGAGAAAATAGGGAATGGTTTAAATTTTGAAAATATTAATAATTTACAAAATATCATATTAATCATATAAGTATTATTTTTGAATATTTTTTTAAATATGTTAATGAAAAGTAAAGAACATGGTGCATCGAGGTTATAGTCTTTACATTCGCATACCAACATCTTGATTTTTTCAATAGTTTTAGAGGAAGTGAGAAAAGTGATATTCCATTAGTATTCAAAAATCTCATAATATTAATAATTTTGATGTTATAATACTTTCATGAAAATATTATATTTTATAGGGAATAAGAATAAAATAATTGAAAGTGTTTTCTCTATAACATTACCCCTCTATTTGGAAGTTTTACATTGTTTAACCCCTCAAGAAACCTTATATTAGTCTTTTTGCATGACCAATTTAAATACCCAATATTATATATATTTTAAAATGAATTCTATGTTTTTAACATGGTTTACACACAACACCAAACATTAATAATACACAACATATTGGATATTTATTATTAATAAAAATTTAATAAAATCCCAACAATAGTAAATTAATTTAAAAAATTATATTTAAAGGATAAATGATTAATATGATTTCATACTAAAATGTGATATCTTCATGAAAGGTGGTTTTCATTATATGTTTTTTATTTAAAAAAAATTATAAAAATTATAATTTCAAATTGATAAAACTAACTTCATTTTTTCATTTATAATAACAATATTAGATTAAAATTAATATTTAGGATTTTTTTGGAAAATAATTGGTTTTTATGTAAACAGTAATAATACGCATTTTTCTAAAATATACCACTTATATTACATTATCATAATAAAACAATGAATTGTATTTTTTTGAAATATTCTTCTATAAAATTTATATATTTAAAAATAACCTTTTTTTAAACTATGTATATAGTTTTGGAAATATAAGAAATATCTTACTATAAAAACTGTTTTTATTTTCTTATATTAAAAATTATTCTTAATCACCTATAGAAATAAAAAATATAAGAATGGATTTACTATTTCTAGTAAAACTAATAATATTATTTAATAAGGTAAATTTCCATCTGGGGAATAAAATTATGATTACTAAAATTAATGTTAAGGACCATTATAATGGCAAAACAATTATTTTGAAATAATTATTTTGTTAATAATGTATAATTTTTATCTAATAAATTTAATTAATATATTTTAAATTATGACTTTTATAAGATGTTTATATATATATAATTATATTAAATAATATTTAATTGTAACTAATTCTTTATAATATTAACAAGACATAATGGTTAGAAGACCATTTTTTATAAAACTATTTTTCTATATATATGATGTTTTAATTAAAAAATTAATTTTATATTATTTTGAAATTGAATTATAATAGATGGATATTAAATTTAGTTTCATCACACCCAAATTTCTTAATATTTTTTATTTTATATTTTTATTATAACATTAGTTACTTAGTTAAAAAATAGTTACCATGGTAAAAAAATGGTAAAATGTAAAAATCTAAAAACAAATCACTTCCAAAATGTTTATAAAATGTGTGGAAAGACAAGGTTTAGGATATATATGTCAAATATCACCCCAAAATCCATTATTTAATTTTTTTTGAATCTTTTTACCTTGATTTTTTAATGATATCATTGAATATTAAAGGGTGTTCTAAATTGTGCCCTTTTCATCAATTATAAAAGGGAACATTTCCAACGATTCATTACATAATAATTACATTGAATTTATTCATGAAAATATGAAATTTATATCCTCTAAGTAACCTATCTCATGTTCATTATTTTATTTTCACCATTATTTAGCCTAACCCCTTTATTTCCTAGGACACTTTCAAGAGAAAGTATAAAGGCCCAAAGTTAGTATGTCACATCCTTAACATTTTCATCTTAATTTTTCTATTCCAAATCATTCATCACCATCACAATATTATATCATAAGTATCATTATTATTTAATAGTGTCATTATATTAACTTATACACCATTATTTATTCATTATTGTTAACATATAAAATAAAAGAACGTTAATAGTGCATTGAATTCACAACTGCTTCCACAAAGTAATGTTTTCTAGTTTTTCATATTAATTTTAATTGTTTTTAAAAAATTAAGATATTATTCACAAAAATAAAAAAATATAAACAATATCATTATTATTATTTTATAACTATATTATAAACTTTTATAACCATACTCACTAATCAAGTTATATTATGTACATTTTTGGGGTTGGTTAACCACCTACCTGAACAATGCTGTAAAATTATATCACGGATGACTATGGGAAACTAAATAATAATGTTACTATAAGATAATAAATATTAATTAATGATTTATGGTTTTTTATAGGTTATATAAATAATTAAACTCATTATTAAAACACCTTCTTTGATTGTTAAAATTATCAAAATATGCCGACATCGATTCAATTTTCACATAAATATAAGAAAAATCTATATAATAAATAAATAGAATATGATAATAAAATTTCTATATTAAATTTAATTTTTAAGAATAATATTCCTAATAAGGTATTTAGTAAGATTAATTTTATTATTCAGTATGGATGGCTTGTCCGCAAAATGAATATGGAACATGGTTAGGGTTTCGTTTGAAGTTTTCCTTCTTTAAGATATATTTTATTTTTTAAACCAAATTTAATTAAAATGATGTGGATAATTCATATTGGATATATAATATCATTAATTCCATTTATTCATGGTAGTTTGACATAAAATTAAATATATCACTCACTTGAGAATAGTTTATTAAAATGTTTTATAACCCATAAGGGTTTGCGCTAACTAAATTTTCATCCGTTGAGTTACAAATATTCTTATTAAACTCTATTATACCAAGTTTGGTTTATTATACACAATGAATAATTTGTATTTTTTTTAATCCTTATTTTATGAGTATCTAAAATTTTCCCTTATGACCACATTATCAAATGACCCTTACCTTAAAGATTATGCTTCATGGAATTGTTTATTGGTCTTGATTCCTATCTCAGGATACATACTTCTTATTAAGCATAAATTTATTTTATATGGAATATAAATTTTTTTTTGATCTAATAAAAATAATTATAACTTGTTAATTATATTTAAATATCAATTTCATGATCTTTTTCCATCAAGGGTTTTGATTTTAATGTCACTCAATTCATAGGGTTTCTATATCCACCCTCATTTGGAAACTAATACCTCTCAAATATGATAAAACATATAGAAAATTTTTATAGTTATTTATTCTAACATCAAATTATTTTTTTCTCCACGTGTTATCCTTAGTGATATTTTTCTAATATTTAACTTTTTCAAGTTCAAATTTTTAAGTTTTTTAAATTGATAAGATTTAAAAAAAAGTGTTTTATAAAAGGGAATTAATTTTATGATTCACTGAACATGTTTTTAGATATTTCAATATATATTTCAATATTTTAATAATATAATTTTTAACTAAATTGTCTATATTTGATGTTTTTAATATAAAATCATATTATTTTTTTATATGGGTTGTTTTCATAAAAAAATATTATCTTGATAACATTTTACATGTGAACATGTCCTTCCATAACCCTTTCTGTTTTATTTCAAGTTTCCTCTCTTTGTTTTCATGGTTAATTAAAGGAATTATATTAATCATAGTTTTATAAAGTATTTATTTAAAAATATTTTTACAATATAATAGGTATTTTATATACCCAGTGTTATTTTTCATAAAACTCCTAAAAATTGTTTTCTTCAAAGTCACAGTATATTGACATATATTATGTTTGATCAATGATATTATTCAAATGATACCATCCACCTTATTATTTTGGATAAATTATGAAAATATATTTTCTATCAGAGAAATGATCCATCACTACATTCATTTTTCTTAAAAATCCACTTATAATATGAATAATTTTTATTATAATTCCTTTTCTTTGTGAATAACCAATTTTCAATTTCATTGACTGATACCTGTTCACCTAAACTCCATACATCAATTTATTATGGAAAATTATCTTATTAAACCATATAGATCTTATCTATATTATATATATACCCTATACCTCATAACATTATCTATATAATATTTACTTATAATGTTACTAAATCTTTTTAGACACCCATTTATTCTCTACGAGTTTATCATTTTATGTTTATTGATGGAATTGTTATTTTTTTAATGATATGAAACACATTTTTTTCCATCATTTTTTTATGATATGTTTAATGATTATTTTAATTGAAATTTATTTAGGAAAAATGATGGGTAGGGACCCTTATCACCCTCCAATTCATTTTGTAATGTTTCATATCAATTGATATGATGAAATGTTGTGTGAATGTGATGAGGGAATATTTGTTCACAAGTTTATAGTATGAATGAGATGAGGGAAACCTTGTTCACTATTTAATTGTTAGAATGAGATGTGGGAGTTTTTTAGAGGTGTTTTTGTAAATGAGACACAAAAAAAATTACTCATATGTTTATGTTTTGAATGATATTTTGGAATATTTGTTCACAAGTTTTTGTGTTAATCTGATGCAGGAAATATTTAAAATATTATTTATAATTTTTATCTTTATATATTTATATGATTACTTTTGTTATAATATATTCCCCATTTATTTATTACACCATATTTTTATTCTTTTTATAATTTTTATGTTATTATCCCAAGGATATTTTTCATTGTCTAATGTTTTTACACACTTTTAATTAATGTAATTTGTTATAACAAGAATTAAGACTTGATTTATCTTCTATGATTTATTAGGTATAAATTTATTTTTTGAAATGATTATACCATAATTCTCATATTTTTCTCATGTATAGTCTTTGATCATTATCTTGTATGTTTACCTTTACTAAGTATCTGAACACACCCCTTTCGTATATTTCCTTTCTCAATGTTATAAACATGAGTACAAGTTATATGATGATGTAAGGGGAAATGAGGATTAGTTTTTTAGAAATCGTTACAATATTTTTAAAATATATTGCCTATGTAGTTTTTTATCTAAGACATTAAACATTTGGTTCTCTGTTCTGTGTTACTATTTGTGAGATTGAAGAATTATTCATATAAAATAATGAAATAACTGAGTATGTCTAGTTTAGGTCATCATCGTTGGTCTCTAAGGAGGGCTAAGTTGATTTTAAGGATTATTTTAATTATTTTTTGTGCAAGGAGTAAATAAGACTATTGAAATACCAAGGCATAGGTCTAAGGTATAAGTTTATGTATAGTATAATAACCTAAACTTTTGATAAAGTTAATATTGAATGGTTTTACTAGCAATAACATCCATGTGTGGATATTGTGAGTGGATATGGTCAAGTCTCATATATACATAGGTGTAATAACCCAAAATGGTATTTTTTTGGTATTAATTAATACATGACCTTGGGAATAATAAAGAGGCCTTAATGCACACCCATAAATACACTCTCTATAGATATGATTCAGTTAATTCATATTTTTTAATAAAAATTTATAAAGGATTTGAAAATATTAATAAGAAATTTAATGATTATTACCTAATAGAAAATTTACCATGAAAAAACAAGGATTGAATAAAAAGATTTGTAGGTTGAATAAAAAGTTTCATATGATAAAAAAATTAAGGGTGTCATTAGAGAAGGCATCTTTGGATTGAGGTTTTCATGTTCATATTTTGGAAATTTACACAACCATTTTGGTTTTAGTTTTTGGTTGAAATAGGGCCAGAAAAATAAATTCAAAGAAGGTATCTATCTAGAAACTCCCATGTATTATAACAAAAAAAGGGAGTACACTGAAATATTTGAATCATAGTATATGATAGATATGATAAAAAAGTAAGTTTTCTTCTTTTATGATAATTAATGTGTTTGATGTCCTAAAATAAATTAAATCCTTATGATCATAGATATTTTTATTACTTAAGTGACCTTTATTAATGAAATTATGGTATATTAAGGAATTTTTTGAGTATTATGTGAAACATATAATAATCTTCAATAAATAGTTTTACATTAACGGTTTCAAATCACCTATTAAATCATATCAATAACATTAAGAAACAATTTTATGGAATATTTATATTTTTTGAGATAATTGTTGATTAAAACATTTATTTATGATGGATAAGTTTTTTATTTGGTATATTTTTGATGTTCAGATAATAATGGGTTGTGATGTTTTGAAAATTTAAGTTATATAGTATTGATATCCTTACAATTGATGATAATTCATGATACTTTGTTGGTTTTATTACAGTTTTAGATAATTGTTTATATTTTCTAGTGTTTTATCTGAAAAACTAGTCTCTAATATTATTGAGTATTAAATATTGAATTTATTTTCGTAAGAATATGTGATTTCACATTGGCTTAATGATTTTGAGACATAAGCAGTTTTGGGAAATTTTTACTTAGGAGAATATATGATTATGGTATAATAATCATTTTTAAGGAAGGATAACTATATTTATCTATATTAATATTGTAAGGGAGATTTCACACTGAAATTTATATATCGAATAATTAGAATTCTAATCATACCATCACCTATATTAATTTGTGAGTAATTATTTTTTTAAGTTCAAGAAAAATCTACTTTTTATTGTGAAATAAATCATTGAATTATATATAGGTAGAGATAAACCCATTTAATATAATATATTACCAAGTCCAATTGTCCCATTAACATGTATTGAAGGCCTAGTGCGATGTCATTCCTTTATTATCCTACCTAAGTCATGCCTACATCACCACTGACATCATAAATCTCCCAAAGGGCTTGCTAGGATTCAAACCATAGTCTTTTGTATGTATAATTACTAGATTTACCACTCATGTGACCCCAAACTACAATTTATGATTAATAATTAAAATTATGTGGATTTAATTTATTTAAAGGGGTACAATGTGGCATCCCAAGATTCATGATGCTTACAAATGCATTCTATGTTCTAAAACATATGTTACACACAACAGCTAACATAAACATGCCAAAATATAATATATTATTATTATTATTGAATCTATGATAAATCATTTAAGATGATATATCAATTAAAATTCTTATCACTACATGATTAATGATTAATATAACTTAATATTGAAAATAATATTTTTTATTAAAAAAGGTTTTTTTTATATTTTGTAATTTCAATTAAATACTAAATTAAAAATTTTTAGAATCTTAAATAAATAAAACTAAATTCATTTTTGGATTTATAAGAACAATATTATCTTAATATGGGATTTTTGGATTTTTTTGATATAATTAGTTTTTAGGTGAATAGTAAAAATACTAATTGTACAAAAAAACCTCACTTTTATGAAATTATCATAATAAAAGAATTGTTTTAATGTGTTTCAAATATTTTTTTATAAAGAATATATATAATTAAAATTATTGTGTTTTTATAAAACCCATGTATATCATTTTGGAAAAAAAAGTAATATCATTTTGTAAAAACCATTTATTCGTTTATATTAAAAATTACATTTCATACCTTATAGTAATTAAATATATAAAAATTATTTTAATACTTCTTTTAGTATTATAATATTATATAATAAGTATAATTTTAATTTTTTTCATGAAATTATTATTCCTAGTACTAAATTTAATTACATAATAATGGTAAAACTGATATTTTCGAATACTAGTTTAATTAATATTTTTTACTTTTTATATAATAAATTAAATTTATTTATTCTAATTATGAATATAATATTATTTATAAAAATATACATATATTACATTATCATAAATTTAATTGGTAACTAATTCTAAATGAGATTAATAACACATAATGGCTAAAGCTTAATGTTTCTATAAAAATTGTTTTTCTTTATTTAAGATCTTATAATTTACAAGTTAATTTTATCTTATTTAGAAATTTGATTAATTTAAATGGATATTAAATTTATATTAATCACACCGAAATTTTATTGGGATGTTTTTTTAGTAAAAAATAAATTACTTATTTAAAAACTAGTTACCAAGGTAAAAATAAAAGAAATATAAAAGTTAATACATAAGAAATAATTACATACAACATATTTAAAAAATGTGGGGAAATACATGGTTGAGGATTTATTGATATAAAATAAAAAAATCTATTATTTATAAATTTTTGAGACTTTTACCCATGAATAGTGTAATGATGTCCACGAAAATTAATGGGTATTCTCAAAAGTTCACATTTCTTCACTTATAAAAGGAGACACTTGAACCCCTTCATTACATACCCATTAAACTGAATTAATTAATGAAAATATAAAATTTTTATCCTCATATAAATTTCTCCCATGATAATTATTCTCTATTCACGATTACATATCATAATCCCTTCATTTCCAAGGTCACTTTCAAGAGACAGTTCAAAGTCTCAAAGTGATTATTACATAGTCTTTAACATTTTCTTCTTAATATTTCTATTTCAAACCTATAATTAACATTTTAATATGATTACCATAGTATAATTATTATAATTAATTGTTATTATATTAATGTGACATCCTTTTATATTCATTTCAGTCCTCATAGAAAAACCGAAGAACATTAGTTATGCACTGTGCGGAATATCACCTCCACAATGTAATGTTTTTTATTTTTTAATATTAATTTTTTTATTTATAAAAAAAAAATATGTTTCTTAAACAAAACAAAATATAATTATTATAATTTTTTTTATAATTATATCATACACTGCCTTGACCATTCTCCCCGTTTTAGATTTTTCATATTCATGTTTGGGGTTGATTTAACCACACATGAACAATGTTGCAAAACTATATCATGTATGAATCTGTGAACTTAAAAAATAATTTTATTATAATACAATACAAAATTATTAGTTCATATTTTTTTAAAGTTTATATTATGTATTTAAATTATTATTAAAATATCTTCTCTGATGAATAAAATTACTGAAATATGATGACGTCAATTCAATTTTCTAGTAAAAATAAGAAAAAACCATATAATTAATAGAGAGTATATAATAAAAAATAGAAAATATTAATTTAAACATATAATAATAATTTTCCTAATAAAGTATATAATAAGAAAAATTTTATTATTCAAGAAATTTGGTTCGTGCACATAAGGTATCTAAAACAATGTAAGAGTTTTTTCCTCAAAATTTCCTTTTTTGAGATAATTTTTCTTTGATAAGACAAATTTAATTTATATAGTATGTATACTAACTATTATATATATAGAACATTTTATAATTCCTGCATATTTTTTTTTTATTTATATAGAATTATTTCAAGATCGTGAAATTCGACATCACGTGATTCTGAGGTCCTGAGAGCACGGAACAAATTTTTGAACATTTTTTAAGGTATGTTCAGTAAATGTGAGAGAGATATTTTCTATCTTTTGAAGTGTCAATCAGATCTAAAATAAAAGGGTTCATGGAATTCCAAATGCCAATATTCTCTTAGAAATGACTTCACTTCGGCCGACAAGCATTGAGCAAGAAAAGTTATTTTTCATAATTTTTCGAGGAAAATAATAAAATAATTTAATAGAATTATTTTATTTTATTTCTCACTTTTTGAGTGGTGGAAGGTGAAGTTGTGGGGCGGCTATAGGGCGGTGATGATTCACTTCAATTAGGAACATTAATGGCTTGTTAAACTCACAGTATAACGATACATTAATGACACATAACATCAACACTGTTTCTTAAATAAAAGAGCATAACGACACGACGTCACATCATAATGGGAATGTTGTGACACACTCCTATTTGTAATTAGAATCACTAGAAAAATATAGATTTAATAAATTGGAGGATTCTCTAAAGAATTAGTAATGGACTTCCAACCTAGTGAAAAACAAAGAAAGCTAGCAGAACTTATTCTTCTTCGACGCCTTTCAAATATCAGAGCTGGGAAGTGATGTCGATGTCTTAAACCCCTCGAGGAAGAATGTGCAGCAACAAACTTCAAAGAGGTAGGGATTCTTAATTTTATAATATCTTACCCATTTCTTATTAAAAAACGACAAACGCGGATCAACCCATGAATAGGTTGATCCATGGATCATGATTTATAATGAGAGGATGACTTTTTTTGGGGGTGATTATTCAGGATTAAACCTTGGCATGAATGATTGAATGAAAATAACCTCGAGCCTCCCCTTATTAAAACCTATAATGCAGAGGGCTTGGGCCGACTTGAACAAGGTCCAAGAACCTCCACTCGTGTGTTCAAGGTGTCTGCATTCTCAAAGAAACGACAAGGACTGTTTGACGGTTTCGCGGTAAAGATGTCCTCGCCGAGAGACTGTTGGTGCAAGCGTAGCAAGGAACGGGCCACATGAGTGTGTCCAGTGGACCACCAAAGATTCTGCCAATGTGCCGATTCCAGCAGAAGTGGCTGTGTCCGATCTCTCTTGCGGCGTGGAGGTAGTGACCCTCACCAGTGGGCCATGTTAACCGGGAGGCCACGAATCGTTAGCCGCAGTAGCATGCGAGAGGACACTATTCTAGGTGGGTGCCACACGGAGGGGTGGCCCGCGTTTGGGACACCCGACGGGTAGGAGGTGCCACAACCTATCAGATAAGGCATGAGTCAAACGTGGTGCCAAGAGGCTGCCGCATAGGAGGTGCGGTCTACCCTTGTAGGCAGCATTCAGACCGGAGGGGACGTGGCTGGCTATCGCATCCTAGGGGCTCACACTGACCGCACTGTGTGGGAGGTCCCCTTGCTGGCGGGCTGAGCCCCCAGAAGGGCATGCCGGTCACGCTACCCGGTGGGCCGGACCTGCACCACAAGGCTGGACTCGTGCCCCTTCTTGTCTGGCCGGACTAGACAGAGTCGTCGGGCGGCCTGGCGAGCTGGACCCTCTGCCACCCGGGCCGGGTCCAGCAAGACCTATTGGGATTGGCCCACATTCCATGCCGGACCAGACAGAATGCGACCCACACCAAGTTATGTCGGGTCTGTCTTAATGAACTGGGGTATGTAGAACCCCCAAGCTGGTTTGGTTGGGTCAGTCCGACTAGGTCGGATCAAGCCTCGTCGTAATCGGCCCCTTGGTTACTAAAATTCATGTATCTTGGAAACCGCGTGTCCAATTGATGGTATATTTGAGGAATTAGGACCCTATAGAGGAGGTGAATCTTCAGGCATGACTTGTGGTGACTTTCATGGATGTATAGAAGAGACAAATATCTTGAGAAGTGGTTCTCCCAAGTGCTCTACGCACGGAACCCTGTGGTTGGTTGAAACATGAAAACTGCTTGACGATGGCCCAGTGGGAAGAGGCTCTGTTTGATCCAGCAGGCCCATGGTGGGGAACAACTCTGTGTGACCCGGAAGACCCATGGTACTCGATAGGAGGAGTACCTTAGTTCAGTCATGGTGGGAAGCGACTCTGTGTGACCTGGCAGGCCCACAGTGGGGAGCGGTTCTGTGTGACCCATTATTCCTACAGTACTCATCAGGATGAGTACCACAGTAGTATAAGTTTAGTGGGAAGCAGCTCTGTGTGACCCAGTAGGCCCACTGTATTGGATAGAGGATAAATTCCCCAGTGGCTGAGGAGTTTGATGTTTATGACTGATGATGCTACTATTAATGACTAAAAATTAATTTTTTATTAAGATAAATCTCCTTTTAAATGGTAAGAGGAAACCCAACGAACATCAAAGACATAAAACAAAAAAATCCCCACAACTCAACGTCCCAAGGTTAGAGACAATACAATTCAATGCTAAAAATAATATCCCCTCCCTACCATCAAAATAAATAAGACAAGAATCCACAATATCATCATTGCCATACTAGCAGTCTTGTGCAAGGATTCATAGGCACTAAACTGATGGCTAATGGCATACCATCTCAAAAATCCAAATCTAAAATCAATGATCTATGCAATATCCTTCTCTTCACCTCTTCATAAATCATCCCTAATAGTGAAATGGATCAATTGTACCCTAGACCACAAAATTTAGGCCCGAAAACACAGAACCAATTCACACATTTAACCAAAATAGACTCAATCCACAAAAACCCAAAATCTCCACTGAAAAATCATCAAATCGAGAACCACCATCCTGAAGCCATCACAATTTTTTGAGAACCGAATCAGACCTATACATAACCGAATCACACATCAAACCAAAATAAACTCAATCCAAAAAAATCAAAAAACACCACTGAAAAATCACCAAAGTGAGAACCACCATCCTGAACCCATCAGAACCTTTTCGGAACCGAATCAGACCTCCAGAGAGACACCACTGTGCACTTTCACAAGCCATGGGAAAATATATTATCGTCAACGTCATCTTGGAATTGAGTACCAAATCAACCCAAACACCCTCATATGGCATGGAATGTAATGCCAACCCTATTATGAATCATCTGAAACCCGAACCCAAAACGACACCATGCCTCCAAGAGAAACCCAAAACAATTCGATGGTTATGGTGAGAAGAAGGCCAGAATATGAATCGATTCTCCAAATACGAGCTCACTGACACCTCCACTAGATGAAACCACACCATGAACATGCCGAGTAAAGTGCCGAGGATAGATCTAGTCAACCCGTGATGGTTGGGAGGAAGGCGGCAGTGGGGGAATACCTAACAATATGAATCCCTTTACAGGCTCATCTTCATGAACCTATTACTACCCTAGAATATACCTTGTGTTAGATGTCTTCTATTTCATGATTTACTTTGAAGAATTGTTGTGTGGTATTTCTTTTTTTTTTGTTTTGGGTCCTTATTTAGTACTGTGTTACTCACCCCTACATGGGCTTTGCCCACACATGTTGTGTCTGGTGCAGGCGACCGACGTTTCGAAATGGGTGTTCAGGGAGACGAGATTGATGGACAATTAGACTATGGAATTGGTGTCCTAGGACCAGGAGGGGCTCAGTAGGATTGGGAGGACATGATTTACTACTTAATATTACAGTAGCTTCACTACTCTCATGATTAGGTGGGGTTTACTGCAGAATTCCATCAGATTTTCCTTTTTGTACTTGCTGTTTTGAGTTCCTTGTTGGGTTTTCATTCTGGACCACTTACATTCAGTCATACCTTCACTCATCTTTTTTTAGTGGCACTTGTTTCTCCTTTTTAGTGTGTTGGGATGTGGTTGGGTGTGTGAATGTGCATAAAGGTACTTGAAAAAATTCCTCCTACTTTCAGGTTGACTCCTTCAGTGATAGTCACCAGCCCCTGGCCTTCGGGAGGCAGACTTAGGGTATTCATGGCATGGGACCTGGGGGACAAGTTGTAGCAATTTATAATATCATGAATTATCATTATTATTTTTATTTTATCTTCAAATTAAAACACACACTCTCTCTTGTTATCTAAAAATATTTTCATTCGAACATTCCTTAAGTTGTATGGGTTTGTGTTATTTCAATGTTCCTCTATTGGGTTAAAAACATTCTTATTGAACTCTATTCGAAAATTTTTGGTCTATTATACCTGTGTAATAAATTTTATTTTATTTCCTCATTATTATTTGTTGATAAATAATATTTCTTCATAACCACATTATCAAATGTGTCTTACCTCAAAGATTATACTTCTTTTAATGGTTTCTTGATCTCAATTAATATTACATGAGAAATACTTCTTAATAAGCAACAATTAATTTTATAGGGGGTAAAAATATCAATTTTTGATTTTATAAAATGTATTATCCATTATTAATGATATTTTTAGTTCAATTTCATGCTCCCTATCCATCAATGTTTTTTATTTAAATGTCACTCAAGTCATAACGTTTTTATTTCCAACCTCATTCTAAAATAAAGGCATCTCAAAAATGATATCTCATTTGGGGAATTTGTATAGAGTTTTATTATAATACAAGAACCATTTAATTCTATTATAGTTATACTTGGTGGAATGTTTCTTCTATTTATCTTTTTTAAATTGGATGATTTATAATCTTTTAAATTGATGTGGTTTTTAACAATAATGTTTTTTAAAATAATTTTTTTTTATACTTGGCTCCACATTTTTTTAAGACGCCCCACAAATTATTTTAAGAAATGAAAAATTTAGTTTGAAAAAAACATGAACCTCTTTGAATTTTTTTTAATATAAACTAATTTATTATTTTCTATATGGTTCATTCTTTATAAAAATAATCTCTTTTTAATATTTTATGTGTGAACATGTCCTTCCATATCCTTTTACATTTTATGTGATTTTTACTCTATATGAATTCATGTTATATAAAAGTAATTATGATTATCATAATTTTATATAATATTTATTTAGAAATTAAAAATATAATGGTTATTACTTATTTCTAAAGGTACTTTTTCTAAAACTTTGGAAAAAATGTTCTTACTAATGTCACTATCCTTTGAAAAGTCGTATGTTTGACTGATGAGATTATTAACATGATACCACCATAATTTTTCAATTGGATGGATTATAAAATATTCTTTTATATTATTAAAATAATACATCACTACCATTTTCTATCCAAACCATCCACCACGAATAGATTTTTTTTTTCTTCCAATTCCTTTTATTTGTGAATACATTATTTTCCATTTCGTGGAAGGAAGAGTGTTCACTTATATTTCAAACATGGATTAATTATAAAAATTATTGTCTAAATTTTATACATTTTATCTTTATATTGTAAATAACTTATGCCTAAAAATATTAATTAAAGGGTATTTAACTTGAAAGTTACTGAATTTCATTGGAAGATTATTAATCTTCCCTGGCTTTTTCATGTTAGGTTTTTTTGGAATTGTGAACTCTTTTTTTGAAATGGATATGTATCTCATTTTCTTTTCGTGGGTTATTTATGTTGTGTTAATTTTTTTTCCAGAGTCACTCAAATTTATGCATAATTCTAGGCAGGGTTCTATATTTACCATTAATGCATTAGTTAAGGTTTCATATAACATGATATCATTAAATGTTTGGTTAATAAGATGTGGGATTATTT
Source organism: Viscum album (assembly GCA_963277665.1). Lineage (NCBI taxonomy): Eukaryota > Viridiplantae > Streptophyta > Magnoliopsida > Santalales > Viscaceae > Viscum > Viscum album. Next base: position 1,463,268,424 of record OY728135.1, on the reverse strand, counting down.
ATTCAAAATTTTTGTGTGGATGAGTTAAGGGATTATTTTTTTAAAGAAATTGTGTGGATAAGATAAATTAATATTTATTTGAATGTTTTTTTTGTGAATTATATATGAGAAACTTTTTCTAAAAGTTATTTGTGTAAATGAGATGCGTAAAGCTTTCTTCACAAGTTTTTGTGAGAACATGAGGAAAGATGCTTTGTCCCGAAATTTTATACGTTTATATTTGTACCAAATTTCTATAATTGAATAAATATTAATCTATGATACATTTATTTTTCCTTCCATATCTTAATTCTTACTCTCATTCTTATTTTATTCTCTCTTGTATCATTTTTACTGAATTAAATTTTCACACTATTTTGAATCATGTAATAAATTATGCCAAGCCATAATACATGATTTATGATCTATTCCTTTATGGGTATAATGTTATTATATATATATATTTCATATCCATATTCTCATATTATTCTCATTTATTATCTTCTATTTTTATCATTTATGTTTACCATTATTGAGTATCTGAGCTCATCAATTTATTATATTTACTTTCCCTGGGTTATAAAGAAGAGCATAAGTAATGAGATATGTAGAAGGTAGTATAATGTGCTTTAATTATAGAGAAATTTTTATATGGTTTTAAAAAAAAATCATACTTAGTTAATCATCAAAGACACTAAACCTTTGGTTCTCTGGTTTGTGCTATTATTTGTGAGATGAAAGGACCATTCATATAAAATAATGAATCAAATGTTTATGTATAGAATGGGTGTCAATAAATAATTCATCTAAAAATCATGAGAGATATGAGAATAAAATATGGAATATTTTTTCAATCTAAGTCTTTATAATGGTTTTATAAATGTTTTGGAAGTTATGTCCTTTTATAAGTGAAGAAAATAGATTGTTTTTGTAAATACCCATTATTTTTCAATAATGGTGTGACATTATTCAGGGATAAAACAGATCATGAATTGGGATATAATGAATTTTGGTGTGATTTAAGGTCTTAAAATAATTTAAATTTCATTTAAAAAAATTAAAACATATTTCATGTCTTTTACCATTATATTTTTATATTTTACCATTTTGGTTTTAACCATGGTAACTAGTTTTTACCCTAGTAATTTATACCATTAAAAAAAATATAAGGTCACCCATATTACAAAAAATTTATGTTGTGAACCAAAATTTTAGAGACATATAATATAATTGAATTTATAAATAAGATAAAATTAAGTTTTACATAAAATATTTAATATATAGACAAATAATTTTGTAGAAAAATGATTTTTTTACTATTAAGTGTTCTTAATCTTATCTAACATTGATGTCCAATTAAATAAGTGATAATATATTTTTATATATGATAAATCATCATATAAATGTATTTATATAAAAAAATAAATTTACTTTATTTGATAAAAATTACACAACATTAATAGAAAAATTCTTTGAAAATAATCCATTTATTATTATTATTGCAATTCACTTTAATCTCAGTAATGATAATTTTATTCCAAAAAATTAAATTAATCTTATTACATAATATGACTATTTTTTATCTAAAATATGAAATCCATTTTCTTATATTTAATTTATAAGAGTAGTGATAAGTAATATTTTAATATAAGCGACTAAAAACAACTTTTAGAGTGAAATATTACTTATGTTTCCATAATGTTAAACATGGGTTTTATAAATTCAAAATATTTTTATTAAATGATGTGTATTAATTTATAATTTTATGTTTCTTATAAAAAATTATTTCAAAAGAATTAAACTCATTCTTATATTATGATAATATCATAAAAGTTATGGTATTAGAAAAATCAGTATTTTTATAATTATTCGCCAAAGCATCAACTATTTTATAAAAATATAAAAAATTTACCCTAAGATAATTTTGACATGATGAATTCAAAAAATAAAGTTAATTTTGAAAAATTTAAAATCTAAAATTAAGAAATTTATCATTTAAATGAAAGTACAATAAACTAATAAAAACTTTTTTTATTGATTTTTTTTAAAATGTTAAGTGTTCATAATCTTATTTTGTACTAAGATAAAAAAAATTATATTATTTTTATTTACTATATTTTTTATTATTCATAAATTTTTATAACAATATTCATATAATTTTTCATTTAATTTCTTAGTTTGGGTTTTATTATGAAAAAATTTATCAATTCAATGTTTATTTAAAAGAAAGTATACTTTAAAATCATAGGGTGTTACATTCTCCCACATAAATAAACTACTTCCTCACAATTTATAATTATATCTTAAAAATAAGAATAGATAAGTGTATATAAAAGTTATACATGAATCAATATATTATTCCAAATTAGATACTTGACTTACTGCCCCTGGTAAGACTATAAGCCATATTTTTTCATCATAATAGGCATATATTATGATTCTAACTGATTTATTACAAATATGCCTCTACAGTTAAGTATTAGGTCTTTATAAAGACATCCATTCCATAGATTTATTTTCAAGATCTTATTTCTAACCAAATATTAAAACTAATAAAATCCATTAAAATCATACTAAATAATCATATGAATATGAATGCTCAATCCTAATATATCTTCTCCAATGAAACCTTCATTTTTAACCTACAATTATTTCGATTCAAATATGATATAATTAGACTAACCTAATACTCCTTTAGATTAACCCATGTTCCATGGTCATTTTCCTATTATCTATTCTAGTATATTCAAATCCCTCATAATGATTCATAATGTTAAATTTAATTTACAAAGGATATCACCAAAGAGTTTCTAGACACGTGTAGAGTCTAAGGACCACACCCCATGAACTGAGTGAATATAGAGTTGATATTCAACAATCATTTTTCATAGTGATTACCACTAGGTTAATTTATGTTATAGTCACATACACTTTCAAGTATCTAAATAGTAATGTAATTATTATTAAACCTACATACTCTAAACTTTAAAAAAATTTCATGTTATTAACCTATAATTAGACTTATCTATTGTATTTTAACAAAATTACCCTAATCACATTGCGAAAAATAACAACAATAATCCTATAAAAACTAAACCCTACTCTGATAATAACTATGGTTCCCCATGCCCACACTTCTAGGACCGGTGATAAAATTTATTCCATTAATCATTGTCATTAATACATAGTCATATGAACATATCTTTGTTTTATATCATTTTCAGTAGTTTAACATTACATATCATAATAAACACATAATTCCAAGAATAAAGGGTTCATTATCTTTTAAGATCAACTATATCAATAACCTATTTAATAATACTTGTGAAAATTTATCCATAATCAAACCTCTCATGACCCCCTTATAGACTCTCCAAAGGTTATAATCATCTTTATAACATAGGGAATGGACTCAGAAGAAATGGGTGAGCCCAAATGATTAATAAGAGAAAACTTATCAAAATGACATCAAGTGTTAGATCATAGTCGTTTGAGAAAACCTGAGAAGGTGAGAAATATCATAAAATATTACATTGAACCATAATAGTTGTACATAATTCATGATAGAAGGGCATGTAATCTCAAATGAGTAAACATATACCAAGTAATAAGAGTGTGATATAATAACATGAGTCATGAAGTATAATCATAGTTATATTAAAATATAAGTTTCAAATAAACATAGAATTAAAAAGGAAATACGGAATAATATATAAAAAATGGATTCATTATATTGTTGAAATATCTATTAAGTTTCACCCTTTATGTTGTGAGCATAATATAAGAATGATCACCTTTTATGTTTTTATAATAATTCAAGAAGTATCACCCTTTTTGTATTGAGTGTAATTTAATAAGTATAACCCATTATATTGTGAGAATAATCCAAGAATTTCCTCCCTTTATATTGTAGGAATAATCTAATAAGGCTTACCCTTTATGTTCTGAGTGTAATCTAATAATTTCAACAAAATATGCCAAGATTGTAATCTAATAAGGCTCACCCTTTATATTGTAAAAAAAATACATGTATGTCAACACTTCAATATCTTATGAGATATAAATCCTCTACCAATTTATTAGAGGGTGAAGTAAAACCCCACCCATTAATCATCCATATATTTGTGTCCTAATGGATAAAAATAATTTATTATATCATAATAAACCCGTGGAAATAAAATTGGGTTTCATACATTTCTATATAGTGTCAACAAAATTGGTCTAAAGAATGTAAATAGTTGATACGAAAAATTCAATCACCCGAAAGGAGTATTTTATTGAAAAAAAATTGATTCATGAAAAGTAATATCAAAGAAATTAAATACTTTAGAGGTGAATAAAAAATAATAGCAAAACCATTGGAGTTTTTAGAAAATGTTTTTATCATTGTTATAAATGATGAATTTATGAATCACTTTGAAAATTTATTTTTTAAATTTTTATGTTAAAACATTTGAAACAAATTACTTTTAAAAATAATATTCAATAGTTCATCCTTAAAAATAAACTAAGGTTATAGTTGTAACAACCTGAGATTTTATTAGAATTTTTCTTTTTAATTTCATTGATGTCTTTTGTTGTACGCTACACCAAGATTACCTTGCGCTATACGCAACACCGTATTAGTGTGCAGTATACGCAACACTATTCTTGGATCATGTTACACACAATTTTGATAGTAGTTATTCTATGCAACATTGAGTGTGTATATACATATATATATATATATATATATATATTCAATGTATAAATGAAATATGGTTGGATTTTGTTATACGAAACAATGAAGGAGTCTTTCATCACACGCAACCCTAACTTGGCTTGCATTACACGCAATCACGACCTTCCTTGATAGCGTGTGTAGTACGCAATACTGAGTTTCACTAAAAAATGATATATGGTTATAATATAATTATGAACTAGACATTATGAATAGTATTAACTAAATTTTGAATTTTATAAAATTATTATTCATCTTATATATTTTCTTGAACATGGTATGAGAACAAAATCAATTTTTCGAGTAAAATAAGTATTTTTCAAAAAATGTAGTTTTGCCGCCTTTTGATGAAGCACCCACTTTAAATCTTGTTTTTGACATTTATATAAGTTCAATTTGACAAAATAAAATTCTTCTTTGGAATCAGGATATAAAATTTTACTTTGGATAAATTTTTCATGTTATTCTGATAACTTTCATATTTTGATGAATAGTAAAAACAAGCTATATTTTAATTAAAAACAACTTTTTTCATCGTAATAATTTATATGGTTATATTATCATTTTAATTGGTTTTAAAGTGTAATTAGAAAATATTTTTACCATCTAATCCAATGTTGGTCATTGGAATTAATTTCACTTTGAAATTGGACATAAACAAGTGATGATCTTTTGATAGTTATTGTTTCTTAAAAACACGCTATTTGGTTTGATAACGGGAAATACTTTTAAAATTAATTAATGCCACTTATATGTTTTGAATTTGGAAAAACAAACATCATTTTTTAATTTGGAATATCAAATATAACTTAGGCTGATTTTTTGGTATTTTTCTGAAAAACTTCAATTTTTAATGAATAGTGAAAACACTGAGTTTTTGGTTAAAACCGACTTTTTATTTAAATAATAATTTATTTGATTTCATTTTTTAGGTAAAAATAGATACATAATACTTATATAAGTTAAATTAAATTCATTGGAATCATTTTATAATAATTTTAGATTTATAAAAATTGTATTGAACTTTTCACCGTCTTTTACCCACCTCCTAGGAGCTTTTGCAATTGTTCATAAAACTTAATTTTACCGCTTATGTGAGTTGAATTTCTAAAATCTGAGAGACATGGTTAATATCAAGGAGTAAAATGTGGTTCAATTAGATAAAAATAATTTTTTTTGAATAGTAACTTTTTACTTTTATTTACCACGATTAAAGGTAAATAGGGTAATTCAAGGTTAAAAGAATATTATAATAATTCAAAATTACCTTAACACTTATCCAAACCTTATTGGATGAGTAATGACCGACCATGGGAATCCTTGGGTCGATTTTGGGACCCCATGGAGCCACTTATGAAAGACAATGACACATTAGATTAATTAATTTAATGTAATGACAAAATTGGCATTACCAAAAATCCTTTAGTAATTAATTTTTATAAGGGGTTATATAAATTATATCTTAGAATATAAATATTCATTGGAAATATAAACATATTTCCTACATTTTTGTATTTTTTTTATAATTTTTAGACATCATATAAATTAAAGTATTTAGGACACAATAATGATGCAGTATTTAACTCATTAATAAATGATTTAAATAAATAAGATTATAATGATTAAAATATTATCCAAAACCTGTCCAATTCCTATTGGATGATTTTATATCGAATATGAGTCATCTTATATTTGAAATTAATTTGTTTTTGACCTCTTGAAACTGAAGATAAGTTTATAATAAAATAATGTTTTCACACTTTCCTAAAGAGCCACTCCACTCCCTTATAAAAGGAGACCACTTATATGTAATTCTTCACAACTCTCAAGCCTTTTGGTTCATCCAAAATCTGCCCAACTAATATACCTACGTCCCTCTACTCTCCCTTGAATCCTTACATTAGGCAGAAGACACTCCAAGAAGTCTTTTTGGTTCAATCCAAAGGAAGTTACCCAAATTAAAGGTAATAGTTTCTCTTAAGTTGTTTTCTTTTATTCTACTTCTCCAACCCCTAAACTATTTTTAATACTTTATTTTGTGACAAAAAAAATATCCTAAAAATAATATGATGTTGTTATATGAAGGATTAGAACTACACTTACACACACCTCCATCTAATGGATGAATAACATAATGTTTCTGTGATGGCAAACTAACGCCTCACGAAATGATGATTGTTCGATTTTCTCCTACCACCTCTCATGGTGGCCATTATGATGGAACTGTATTTATATATGATATATATTATGTTTATGATTTCCTTATGATTCTTTAATTCCCAATTATATCAGGCCTTTATGGTTTCCATAGTTTGTAAATACGAAAATCTCATTTGAGGAAGTGTGGACTACCGCCCCCTCAAAGTTATGTGATTCGTTAATGCCTTATGTGGGATGTATAAAGGATGGAATTAATGATATTATATATGATATTATACTGGAAGTAATATATACCTATGTATAATTATGTTTTAATTCCATTAAAATAATAAATAGAAATGAAAGTACCATTCATGCGCACGTACGGTTTACCGTCTCCATGAACGGTGCATTTCATTTCTTACCTCTATATGTTATGTACTATTATAAATACATGTATATGATGGATATATAATGAATATATATGATATATAAATAATTATTTAAATTCTGGAAGTAATTAAATAATTATATAAGTAATAATAATATCAAGAACAACAAGTCCAAACATGTACGATAAATAAGATGATTTTACCCAAAAACGTTGCTTTAACATGAGATTTACAAAAGAACGGGTAATATAAAATCATAAGTGAACCATATATGATATAATAACAATGAATATGATTTTTTAATATGTAAATGACATTATTTAAATCATTATACAGTAGGTTCGGATATGTACGAAGCATATTGGACCTAAGGTAAGGGATAACTATTCCAATCTCATTCTTATCCGAGATTGTTATTCGTAAGTATTTACTGGGGTTATTGTTATCATCCATGACCATGTTTTCTAAAAATGTTTTCATAAAATGTTTAATATTCTTCCATGAATGTTTAAATTCATTTTTACCCTTTATTGACTTTTTACCACATTGTATGAATGTAATCTTTCCTTTGGTTACCATATAAGGTACTTTTTGACTTTTCCGACAAAAGTACGAGGAGAATGTTATTTTTAACTTATTCGGCGTGAATGTAATTTTTACGGTTTCATAATTCCTCATTTTTAAGAAGCTTACTCTAAAAGATTTCATGATTATTTTCAACAAAACCCTTTTCTTTTAAAATTACATGGCATTTTGTGAAAATAAAATGATTTTCAAGAAGAAAGGATATTTTCCTCAAGAATTCATTTCAAGTGCTTTATCAAAACTATTTTCCATCTAAGATGACATTATTTCATATGTGTATGTTTCATGTATAATGTCTCAATGATTTATATGGTTTCACCTTTCTTATGATGAAATGATATCCATTTGTTTTATATGGATTATGTTATGATGGAATGATGTTTATAAAACCCAATTTATTCTTTGGGTTATGAGGAATGATTTATGATTGTTTTGTGGCACACATAAGAATGATTTCAATATGAGATGGGTGGTAACTATATCTCCCTCCAATGCATTGGGTAAAGATTTATATCTCTTGAGATAGACATGGCTGGAACAGAAATTAAATCCGGTTCAGTAATACAGGGCTGGAACGACAAGTAAACCCGGTTCAGTAAGGGACTTTGTCCACTAAGATAGTCCTGGCAGCAATGCCTTGGCTACTATGGAAATCATTACATGTGCTTAATGTTTTTCCACAATTACATGTTTTATTCCCATGCTATTTTATCATGATTAATGTTTCTTTATGATCTATGACTTATGTACTGCCATGTTTTATGTCATTGCTCAAGATTTTGATGTTTAAACATTATGTTCATGTTTTTAAGTTCAAATGTATATGATTTGTTTTATTTTATCCATGCTTACCCTTAATGAGCATTTTAGCTCACCCTTTATATGTTTTATTTTCACCAGGATTTAAAGAAAGGTTTTAGGTAAGAAAACAAAAGGGGAAGATCTTTATGGGAGATGTTGAAGATCTTTCACCGTGATTAGAAGATTATATTATGAGTTTCCAAAGACACTAAACTATTACGATCCTTGAGTTTTGGTTTTTGTTATGTATTAAGTATTCCGAAAAAGTAATGTAATGTCCATGTACGTCAAGCTTCGGGCCTCTACAGTTGGTATCAGAGGAAAGGTTTAGTTAACCTTTGGAAACTAGGATACGAAAACTTTAATGAGATCCCTAGAGATATTTCTAAGGTATGTCTAGGGATGTCCCTAAGGTTAAGTATAAGTATACGTTATAGTCCTAGAATTACGGTAACGATATTAGAATTAAACCTAAGATGTTAGATATCGAAGGTACTGCCCCTTGATTATGTTATTTTCCCTGTATGATTTTTTCCTCTCACAGTATTTGTTTTGTGTATTAGTCAATGGAGTGAACCAGAACGAATTCAGTTAACATTGAATACGATGGACAAATTGGTGACTATGAGCAGTGAAAATTCATAATGACTAGATAGAAATATATTGTGATTATGCCGAATCAGTCATCTCGATATATGATTAACAAGATGAACTTTAGTTGTATTCCTAAGTCATCAAATAAGAGGAAGATGGAATTTTATGCATGTTCACATGGTGAGGAGCATAGAGAAAAGAAGGTTGAGATTTCTAAAGAAGGGAAGAATAACCTTGAGGAAAACCTCAAATGGAGGGGAAGATGTTATCTGTGTGGAGAAAAGGGTCATAGAGTAACAGACTGTTATAGAGTTCAATGTCTTATCTGTGGAGAACATGGGCATTACCCAACTCAATGCCCTGACCCAAGAGGTTACTTCTAAATCAAGGAAGGACTTATTCCATGACAATAATTGAAGAGGATTAATTGAAGTGTTTATGCATTGGTATTAAAGAATAATGTTGTTGAGGTACTTTTATGGTATATTGGAATATCTATGTATTGGTGAGTTGTGGTTTTCAATAAGAATATGGTACTGGTAACCATGAAAAGTGATTGAAATATTTTTGGAAAACAGATGATTTGCGCATAATGAAGGGATAAAGAGAAAATTAAATGAGCTCATGACTGATATAAGGACCAAGTTATATCATGGTTTGAGTATATAGAATTTTTGGATTTTGGTATCTAGAAAGAGTTATCTTTTGACAACATTCATGTATTCACTAAGGTTCAATGGGTATTCATTTTTCAAGAAATACATGATTAAGGTATTCACATGATTGAAATGTGACTAACAAAAAGACATATCTTATGATATATGGGGATCAATGATGGTATTAACATGCTTGTTCTATGAAATCTCTGGTAATTGTTTTCACTATAATATGAGATTGGACAATAGTATATTGGATAATCCTAAATATTGGAATAGATTATGTTGGACATAAGTTAGTATTGTTTAAGGCTATAACTTTTTCAATATTATTGATGGAAAGTTATAATAATGTATTTTTTAGAAAAAAAGGACAACCTGTAGAACGGGTGACAACCCGTCGTGTCAGACAAGGCTGTGGGATTCAAACCCACAACCGAAGTGCGACAGGCCTTTATCGCCTACCACTGGCTTACAGGAAGTCCCTGGTTAGTAGAAATTAGTTTTATTTTATTAAGCAGTATGATAGTTGAAGTATAAGTCCATTTTTGGAATCATATATTATTAACCTCACCATAGATGAACTTATGTATATTTGATAACTTTTTCTAACCTTTTGTTTGAAACAGATGGAATGACTCATCATTTTATCACGTGATCTGCTAACACTTCATGAATGAAAAATTCAACTTCATTTCTTTAAGAGATGAAGTGGAAATTGTTCAAGGCACGAACAACGGTGAGATTGTACCAAAATCAGCTAAGTATTTCTTTTGATTCAAAAATTCATCAACTTTAGGGAAATGATATTGAAAACAATTTTTTTTGTCCTAGTATCCTTATATCTGATGAATCAGATGGTACCTTAGATCATCACAAATTTATGGCTTTGTGATTGTTATCTTTTTCATAGCCATGTTCTCTACCACTCTCCATCAGGACTTGATGGTTATATTTTTCTTCCATATCCATATTTTCACCTATGTTCTCCTATGTGGAAACCCAGTGATGAGTTACTTTGGGTAATTTTTATGTTTCATACTTTAGTTTTTAAAATTAAGTTTTAGTATTCTTTTTTACGATGTGGGTTTCAATGAATAGTAAAAAATTTATAACCCTGAAGAATTTCGAGGGCGAAATTCATTTTAAGGGGGGTAGAATGTAACAAACTGAGATTTTATTAGAATTATTCTTTTTTAATTTCATTGTTGTCTTCTATTTTACACTACACCAAGATTACCTTGCGCTATACGCAACACCGTATTAGCTTACAATATACACAACACTATTCTTGGATCATGTTACACACAATTATGATAGTTGTTATTCTACACAACATTGAGTGTATATATATACATATATATATATATATATATATATATATATATATATATATATATATATATATATATTCAATGTATTACACGCAATCGCGACCTTCCTTGATAGAGTGTGTAGTACGCAATACCGAGTTTCACTAAACAACGATATATGGTTATAATATTATTATGAACTAGCCGTTATGAATATTATTAACTATATTTTGAATTTTATAACATTATTATTCATCTTACATATTTTCTAGAACATGGTATGAGAACAAAATCAATTTTTCGAGTAAAATAAGTATTTTTCAAAAAATGTAGTTTTGCCGCCTTTTGATGGCGCACCCACTTTAAATATTGTTTTTGACATGTCTATAAGTTCAATTTGACAAAATAAAATTTTTCTTTGGAATCATGATATAAAAATTTACTTTGGATAAATTTTTCATATTATTCTGATAACTTTCATATTTTGATGAATAGTAAAAACACGCTATATTTTAATTAAAAACAACTTTTTTCATCGTAATAATTTATATGGTTAGATTATATTTTTAATTAGTTTTAAAGTGTAATTATAATATATTTTTACCATACAATCCAATATTGGTCATTGGAATTAATTTCACTTTGAAAATGGACATAAATAAGTGATGATCTTTTGATAGTTATCGTTTCTTAAAAACACGCTATTTGTTTTGATAACGAGAATTACTTTTAAAATTAATTAATTCCACTTCTATGTTTTTAATTTGGAAAAATAGACATCATTTTTCAATTCCGAATATCAAATATATCTTAGGCTGAATTTTTGGTATTTTTCTGAAAAACTTCAATTTTTGATGAATAGTGAAAACACTGAGTTTTTGGTTAAAACTGACTTTTAATTTAAATAATCATTTATTTGATTTGATTTTTTAGGTCAAAATAGATACATAATACTTATATAAGTTCAATGAAATTCATTGGAATCATTTTATAATAATTTTAGATTTATAAAAATTGTTTTGAACTTTTCACCGACTTTTACCCACCTCCTAGGAGCTTTTGCAATTGTTCATAAAACATAATTTTACCACTTCCGTGAGTTGAATTTAGAAAATCCGAGAGATATAGTTAATATCAAGGATTAAAATGTGGTTCAATTGGATAAAAATAATTTTTGTTGAATAGTTACTTTTTACTTTTATTTACCACGGTTAAAGGTAAATAGGGCAATTCAATGTTAAAAGAATATTATAATAATTCAAAATTATCTTAAAACTTGTCCAAACCTTATTGGATGAGTAATGGCCGACAATGGGCATCCATGGGTCGATTTTGGGACCCCATGGAACCACTTATGAAAGACAATGACACATTAGATTAATTAATTTAATGTATAGACTAAATTGGCATTACCAAAAATCATTTAGTAATTAATTTTTATAAGGGGCTATATAAATTATATTTTATACTATAAATATTAATTGCAAATATAAGAATATTTCCTAGATGTTGGTATTTTTTTTTATAATTTTTAGATATCATATAAATTAAATTATTTATGACACAATAATTATGCAGTATTTACCTCATTAATAAATGATTTAAATAAATAAGATTATAATGATTAAAATATTATCAAAAAACTATCCAATTCATATGGGATGATTTTATTTCGAATATGAGTCATCTTATATTCGACATTAATGTGTTTTGGACCTCTTGAAACCGAAGATAAGTTTATAACAAAATAATGTTTTATCACTTTTCTAAAGAGCCCCTCCACTCCCTTATAAAAGGAGACCACTTTTATGCAATTCCTCACACCTCTCAAGCCTTTTGGCTCATGCAAACTCTGCCCAAATAAGCTTCCTACATCCCTCTACTCTCCCTTGAAGCATTTCATTAGGCATAAGACACACCAAGAAGTCCTTTTGGTTCAATCCTAAGGAAGTTACCCAAATTAAAGGTAATAGTTTCTCTTAAGTAGTTTTCTTTTATTCTACTTCTCCAACCCCTAAACTCTTTTTAATCCTTTATTTTGTGAAAAAAACAGTATCCTCAAAATAATATGATGTTTTTATGAGAATTATTATAACTAGACTTACACACACCTCCATCTAATGGATGAAGAACATAATGTTTCTGTGATGGAAAACTAATGTCTCATGAAACGATGACTGTTCGATTTTCTCCTACCACCTATCATGGGGGCCATTATGATGGAACTATATTTATATATGATATATATTATGTTTATTATTTCCTTATTATTCTTTACTTCTCAATTATATCAAGCCTTTATGGTTTCCATAGTTGGTAAATATGACAATCTCATTTGAGGAAGTGCGGACTACCACCCCCTCAAAGTGATGTGATTCGTTAATGCCTTATGTGGGATGTATAAAGGATGGAGTTAATGATATTATATATGATATTATACTGGAAATATAATATACCTATGTATCATTATTTTTTAATTCCATTAAAATAATAAATAGAAATGAAATTAGCATTCATGCGTACGTACAGTTTACCGTCTCCATGAACGGTGCATTTCATTTCTTACCTCCATATGTTATGTACTATTATAAATACATGTATATGATGGATATATAATGAATATATATGATATATAAATCATGATTTAAATTCTGGAAGTAAGTAAATCATGATATAAGTAATAATAAAATCAATAACAACAAGTCCAAACACGTACGATAAATAAGATGATTTTACCCAAAACGTTACTTTAACATGGGATTTACAAAAGAACGGGTAATATAAAGTCATAAGTGAACCATATATGATATCATAACAATGAATATGATTCTGTAATAGGTAAATGACATTATTTAAATCATTATACAGGAAGTTCGGATACGTACAAAGCATATCAGACCTAAGGTAAGGGATAACTATTCCAATCTCATTCTTATCTGAGATTTTTATTCGTAGGTATTTACTGGGGTTATTTTTATCATCCATGACCATGTTTTTTAAAAATGTTTTCATAAAATGTTTACTATTCTTCCATGAATTTTTAATGTCATTTTTACCTTTTATTTAATTCTTACCACATTGTATGAATGAAATCTTTCCTTTGGTTACCATATAATGTACTTTTTGACTTTTCCGACAAAATTACAAGGAGAATGTTATTTTTAACTTATTCGGTGTGAACAGAATTTTTGAAATTTTATAAAGCCTCATTTTCAAGAAGCTTCCTCTACATGATTTCATGATTATTTTCAAAAAAACCATTTTGTTTTAAAATTTCATGGCATTTTGTGAAAAGAAAATGATTTTCAAGAAGAAAGGATATTTTCCTCAAGAATTCATTTCAAGTGCTTTATCAAAACCATTTTCCATCTAAGATAACATTATTTCATATGTGTATGTTTCAAGTATAATGTCTTTATGATTTATATGGTTTCAACTTTCTTATGATGAAATGATATCCATTTGTTTTATATGGATTATGTTATGATGGAATGATGTTTATGAAACCCAATTTATTCTTTGGGTTATGATGAATGATTTATGATTGTTTTATGGAAAACATAAGAATGATTTCAATATGATATGGGTGGTACCTATATCTCCCTCTAATGCATTGGTTAAAGATTTATATCTCATGAGATAGACATGGCTAGAATGGAAAGTAAATCCGGTTCAGTAATACAGGGCTGGAACGACAAGTAAACCTGGTTCAGTAAGGGACTTTGTCCACTAAGATGGTCTTGGAAGCAATGCCTTGGATACTATGGAAATAATTACATTTGATTAATGTTTTTCCACAATTACATGTTTTATTACCATGCTATTTTATTATGATTAATGTTTTTTATGATCTATACCTTATGTACAGCCATGTTTTATGTCATTGCTCAAGATTTTGATGTTTAAACATTATGTTCATGTTTTTAAGTTCAAATGTATATGATTTGTTTTATTTTATCCATGATTCCCCTTACTGAGAATTTGAGATCACCCTTTATATGTTTTCTTTTCCCCAGGATTTAAATAAAGGTTTTAGGTAATAAAACAAAAGGGGAAGATCTTTATGGGAGATGTTGAATATCTTTCACCGCAATTATAAGATTAGATTCCGAGTTTCCAAAGACACTAAACTATTAAGATCCTTGAGTTTTGGTTTTTTTTATGTATTAAGTATTTTGAAAAAGTAATGTAATGTCCATGTACGTCAAGATTTGGGCCTCTACAATCATAATGTAATGTGGAGTAAAAAATAAAACTTTTTTTATTTAAATAATGAAAAACATATTAAATATTTGAAATAAATTTGTTTAAAAACCAATTCATAAAAAGAGATAATAAAACATCATTTTGAAAATAAAATAAGGGAAATTTAAAGATCATATAAGACAAAATATAATTATGTTTCCAAATAGAAAGGAGAACTGTGGCGATAAAGGAAATTATGTAAATAGAAGAAGAATATTCTTTTAAAGATAATGGGAATTATTCTAAACAATTTGAAACATTATGGGAAATAAATTAATCTTGTTAGAAGATATGAATAAAAGTTTTCATTTTCCTAATATATAGATATAAATTTCAATATAAAATATTAGGTTGAAAGAAACATAGAAAATAATTAATAATTTCAAGAAAGGATATTATGACTCAAAGATAGGGGATTTGAGTTAACAAAATCAAATATTTCAAATTGAAAACTCATGAAATGTAAAATAATGATATATTTTTAAAACTATTAGATTACAAGAAAATATATTATAAAATAAATTCATATACAATATATATTCTCTAAAAAAGAAAAAAGTGGTGAATATACATCATATCTCAACAAAAAATATTGAGATACAAAACCCCTACCTTGTATCACACTTTGGAGAACATGTTATGACCACTTGTATAAGTAATAACTATCTTAATACCATGTTTAATAACATTATTTATACCTATAAACTTCTATAAACTTCATTTATAAAAATTTTATACAAATATATAAGTTAATTATATATTATTTTTATAATAGGATGTTACAAGCTTCAATGGTTTCTTTAGTAAAATTTTAATAATGGTGGTGTTTATTCTTGTTTATATATCCAAAGTTCACCATTCTGAGATCATTGTATGTACTAAAATGGAATTTTTGGTAATTATTTATAATGTTATAATTTTAGTTCATAAGTATTTTATTTACAATTTTTTGTAATGAAGTAAGTGATGAGCATGTTTTGTTAATTCTTAATGAGAGAAATATGTTTTGTTTATAACAAGTAAAATATTAATATAAAACTTCAAAAAAAAAATTCATTATTTTCTAATTAATTTCAAATAAAACCATTATTTATGTTTCAATAGTCTTCCATGATTTAAATTTATAGCATTATTCATGTAGGTAGTTAATTGACCAAAACAATAACATGTCATAATTAAGAGAAATATGACTATATGGTGATTTAGTTATAATATCAATTTTAAAAATTTATATTAATTGTATTTATATTTTATTAATGTAGTGAGTCAAATTATAATATATTTTTATATATATTAAAATATTAGAGTGGGAAATGAAATATGTCACTTTTATTGATGTGGTAGTATGCACGTATACACGGGTCACATGTTCATTTTACATATATTGGGAAGAAGATATGGAATGGAATAAAATTTAAGAATCATAATAATATTATTAATATATTATTAACACTTTAAAAATTCTTTTATAACCCACCCTTTAATGTGGTGATGAAAATTTAAGCATGTCGCTCACGGAAGCAGTAGTCTGCAGGTACGTATGACGAAGTCTTTGTTTTATCGATGGCTTTTGATAAAGGTAGAAAATTGATATTTAATTAGTATAATAAAATTTATTCTTATTAATAACTATTATTTAATTATACATTCATATATATGGAATATTTTAGTGGTTATAATAATAAAATAATTGAGAGAGTTTGGTTGAGAATATTACCTCTCACATTAGATGTTTCTCCTTGGGTAACAACTTAAGTCAACTTAACTTATTATATTGTATATTCCAATACTAATATGGTATGGGGAGAGAGTGAATGATATAATAAGTAAATATTTAAATTAATATAATTCTTTATAATGGTTTTATAAATGTGGTAGAAGTGATCTACATTTATAAATAATGAAAATGGAATTTTTGTAAATACTCATTACATTTCAATGATTTCATGACACTATTCAAGTTCAACCGATAAAAAAGTGGGATATAATTAACATTGGGGTAATATAAGGTCAAAAAATGACTAATATTCATTTTCAAACCTATTTCAAACATGTTTTAAATCTTTTACCACTAGTATTTTATATATTACCATTTGGGTTCTTACCTTGGTACTTAGATTTTACCGAAGAAATTTACATATTATTAAAAATATATAGTAACCCCTATTAAATTTTTTTTATGGTATAAACATAAATTTAATCTATATATAATCTAATTCAATTTCTAAATATTCTAATATTAAATTTTAAATTAAAACAATTAATATATAGAAAAACAACTCTGTAGAAAAATCATGTTTTCACCAGTAAGTGTTCTTGATTTATATATAAAAAATTACTAATTAAATGAGTGTTAATATATATATATATATAAACATAATATTAAATTCATTCTATAAAATAGATCAAATTAATTTATTATATAGAAACTTAACATTATTAAAATAATAATGCTTTGAAAATAACTCATTCATCATTATCATAGCCATAAATTTTAATCTTATTAATCAAAATTTTATAAATTAAATCAAAATTTTTACATAATATGGTTATTTTTATCTAGTATTATAAATTTTATTTTCAAATTTTATTTCTAAAAGGTATTAAATCTAATTTTTTAATATTATAAAATAAAAACAATTTAATATTTAAATATTACTTATATTTCAAAAACTATAAACATGGGTTTTATAATTTTAAAATAATATTTCTAATTGATTAATTTCTAATTATTAATATTTATTTTTATCAAAAAATTATTTTCCAAAACATTTAATTCATTCTTATATTATGATGATTTAATAAAAGTGACACTAGAAAAATCATTATTTTTTACTATTCACTTAAAAGTCAATTATTTTAGAAAAATATCAAAAAATCAATCTAATATTGGCATGATAAGTTAAAAAATAAAGTTAATTTTTAAAAATTAAAATTATAAAATTTATAGATTTATTTCTTAAATGAAAATGAAATTTATTAATAAAAACTTCTTTTATTGAAAAATTCCCTCTTAAAACTTTAAGTGTTCTTAATATATTTTTCTATGCATTACTAATTGATTATAATATTATCATTTACAAGTAGTTAATTTTTTCTCAAATTTTTTAAATAATATTCAACTAATATTTCATATATTTTTTTAGTTCGGTGTTTCATGTGAAATAATCTATCGATATAATGATTATTTAAAGTAAAATATAAACATATATCTTGGGGTGTGACAAATTTTACTTCCCATTTTTCAATAAAATGCAAACAGTCTTAAAAATTTTTACTTCACTTATAGAATAAGAATGTATGGGGTTCTTCCCTGCTGGATTTGGATTTTTATATTATCCACCTTTGTCTCACAATAAAATATCCCCCAAACAAAGGGTTTTTAGGGACATCTTATTTTAACCCTTTTGAAAAGATATTGGGGTATCAACACCATCTATACCCCCCATTGAAAACATGATTTTTTAACCTGATTTATAAGAAAAATATCATCCTTTCATACCTAAAATAATTCCATATTAACATATCCTATGATCCCTTAATATAAACTTTCAAATATCTTATTGTACCACCTATAGAAATATCATAAAACATTTGATCATCATTAAATAAACCATATTTATAAATTAAAAATATTCATTCTCACACAAATAAATTAAATATTCTCAAAATATTATTGTGAGTGAATTCAACAATTTGAAATGAGTCATAAAAAAATACTCGTAGCCTACTGAGTTGGAAATCAGTGTAGAAACTAAAGGCATGTGTTAATAACATCTGCGATTTCCATATCACTCACCATATTCCATTTAAAACCCAGAAGTTTATGTGCATATATTACCTTATTAAAAATATTCTTCTAATTTCATTCACATTCATAGAAAAAAATTTGTGAAAAAATAGTTAATCATCAGGTGAGATATACCAAATTTTGAATCAATTGATACCAATTTTAAAAGGGAAACTAGTGATACTATTTGATATTCATGATCATTATTTATTTATAGGACTTCTCAATTCTTAAATTATTATTACCACTTGTAGTAAATATCCACATTTTGACCCCAAAAAATCTTCTCATCAATCTTTCGTGTCTTGAAATATATTAAAATTATATAATAATTTTAGTTTATAAATAGATAGAACAAATATTCTACCATGATTGAACTTTATTCTCCAATAGCCCATCCATCTACTTGTTCAGTAATCACCGCCACATAATAAGGAATAATACCATTAATATAATTCTAAAATTGTATTTATAAAAAATTGTAAACTAATATATGGATTTGACACCTCTTTCACATAAAATAAGACTTTGTACCATTATTACTTTATAATTTTTGTATACATAATCAAATTTAAAATTTATTTTTCATGGAAACTTCTTGATATCCCTTTTTAGTCATGTTTTAGACATATAAATACTTGTATTTATTAATAACTACATTAATCACTTCATTTAATTAGGTTATCCTTTCAATATCTCAAAGAACCTATTGTTAACACCTTATAATCTTTTAACACTTGTGATACCACTTATAGAAAAAAATATACTTTTTTGTCTAGTAAATATCATTTTTAAATGCACAGATAGTGTATATTCCTTCATTAAATTCATGAAATCTCTTAATATGCATCCAATTTATTTAAATTCATATACACCATTGATGAAATATCATCCTTAATCTTGTATCATAAAAATTATACACATTAGGGAGAGGGTTTACCTCTAATCATCTACAAGTAATGGAATGTGACTGGACATGACAATCCAAGACTTTTCTTTTAATCTACTTTCTATAAGTCCTTTAAATAAAAGCAATTATTTAATTTTATCTATTATTGTTTTATCTTGACTTATTATTCTTATATGGATCGTTTTTTGTTTCCTTAGTAAGAATCATTCCACAAATGCAGGCTTCCTTCTTGAATGCACTATCTACGCAATCATTTCATAGCTTATTTCTCCATGCTAGGGAAAATCCACCAGTCTTCAACTCATGCTTTAAAGTGGTATGGATGAAAACACCTAATTATTCCTATTTATTTTTCTTTGTGATAAATATAGTTACATATTATTTATTATTTTCTTTACATACATTATTATTTTCAATAAAAGAAGGTTTGTGTGAGTAACCATATTTTGGGGATAAATATTATTTCCATTGTCTTCCTTTATTACTATCTTCCACAACCATGAATCTATTCTAAATAGAAAACAATTATTATAACTTGTTCTATATTCTTCCCTTATCAATATTATTCTTTTCATTCCATGATATTTTTTATAAATAATTCATCAATGACACTTGAGTAATTCTTTCTATCCTTTAAACTTAATAATTATCTTATTTAATAAATCTATTTTTATCAAATCATATTTTTCATTCTCCCAACCTGGAATCCTTGTTATCATTGGATTGGGTTAAATCATTTTAGTTCTACCTTTATTTTTGTTTCTATTGAAACTTTTCATGTTACCAAGGTTAGCCAAAATATAGCATATCCTTATGAAATATTCATACATTTCAATAAGATTCCTGGGGTATTATGTATAAATAGGTATCCTCTAATTATATATCTTAAATTTATTCATATAAATATCCTTTGTCTTACTTATGATCACATGAAAATTACACTACATCAATATTTTACGTTCATATTCACTCATTAAAAAGTTTTCACTCTATTTTATCTCTATTAAATCATTATTTGTATTCTTCTTACAATCAAATAAAATATCCTTATGTAAAACTTCACTGTCTTATTTATTATTTATAGAATGAATTTATTATTTAATAATTCCAATATTTAAATCTGTCTTCTTTATTTGGTATCTATATTATTATGGTTATAATTATTTTCATCATGTAAAACCTTCACTTTCCCTTTATATTTCTATCTTAAGAAAAACATTGAAACATCATATAATTTATCTTTCTCTAAGGTTAACTCAGTGTCATGAATAATTTCTTCAGTTACATCGCTTTTTCCATAATTTAATTTTTTTATTCATATAATTGTATCCCTAGAAGAAATCTCTTCCTTTTCTTCCTTTTATCAACTTCCCACAAATTTTATATATAATTTATGTTCTTTTTACCTTCAAACATCTAGAATTGTAGCTCACTTTTCAAATAAAAAAACTCCTTTTGTTATCTACACATATAGTCTATAGATTTCCAACATGATGGGGTTGGAAAATTTCTATTACCATTATCCAATAAAATATGTGATAATTTTTTTTATACAATAAATAAAATTATAGAGTATAATTGGATTCAAAAATATAAAATGAATCTATTATGTTAACTTCCTTATAAATACTATAATTTTTAGCCACCATATTATTTTTCTTATTCTTCTTCTTTTTTATTGATAAACAAAATTCCTATTCTATCAATTCAGATTCTTCATGACAAAACTCTTCGAACATCATCCATGTTTCCTTAAAATTATTCATGTGGGGTATATACTTGAATACACACTCTCAAAATTATCCTTTAATTCGTTTTTATCAAAAGAATAAATCTCCATATTTATTTTATCTATATCATAAAATATTCCATTATGACCTCTCAATAAAATCTAATCACCAAAATATTATAGGTGATTAAACCATGTACTTTTATATAACACATAAACACCACCTTCCAATGAAAAATATTATTTACATAAAATAGAGTAACTTCCACTGTTATATCCATATCTTGATTGACATTAAATTTTACAAGTAGAATATATCAAGTTTAATTTTTTAAAAAATTATAATCTCCAATACCAATTTTAGGAACTTAGGACACTCTAAGAGGGGTTGAATTAAGCTACTAGTATAATTAAAAAAAAATAGTTTTACTCTTTTCTTTAGGATATTATCCTATTAAAAAGAACAAAAATTAACCTATAATTATTTCTTCACACAATCACAGGTTTACATAAAATAAAATTTAAGGAACATAGAAAATTTACATGGTTCACTTGTAATAGGCTATATCTAAGGTGATTACACTCTTCATTGTACTCATGTACCAAATCCACTGTAAATCTTTGTTTTGTGAATACAATATTTATGTAAAGTCACACATCACCAAGGATCACTATCTATATAAAGTTTTAGGTTTGATAAATTCTCTCTAAGGGTTACTCCTCTTCTTATCCTCTATGAACTATTTTAGTAAAGATATCAATTTAAAGAGTTGTAGGTTTTTTCTCAGTATAATGAGATAAATGTCACTCCAAGTTCTATTCTTCAATTCTATGTCATAAATTCTTGATGTGATGCTTTGGTGAACTCTATGTGTTGGTCTCATTTTTATTTAACATATGATCAAATCATTATAAATATAGATGACTCATTAATACTCTATAACACTTTATATAAGAACAATTCTCATGATAATATTTCCATTAATGTATTTATTATTCAATATAATCATGATTATTTACTTTAGTGAATCAGATGTTTCTATTATTTCCTATAAACCCAATCTTCAAAAATAATCTCAACACCTATTCTTTATCAAAAATGATACATGAAAAACCTTACTTATTCTAAATAAGATCTTTAATGATGGCCACAACACTCATTTCATTAAATATATCTTCAATAAAATTTCATTCAGTTATAATTCTCTATTTAATTTGGATATGTAATAAGGCTCATATTAACATATTTATTCTCCACTATAAGAACACATAGTTCGTTCTTATTCTCAATTATTTATTCTTCCTATATTCTACAACTTTTATAATTCTATATAGAATATCAATTATAACCTAAAAATTATTTGAAATTCATATATCAATCAATATCCATATTTTATTCCTTCAAATATTATGATTGGATCTTACTCAAAAAAATATCCACTATTATAATTTTAATGGTCAATTATTGAATGTCTAGATAACCAAAAAACATATAAATTTCCAAACCATTAATATAATTAAAATTCTGAAAAAAACCATGATGTGGATAACAATTTTTTAGAATTATGGGGATATTTCTCATGGAACTTCCCTCAACTATCAGATTGGTCATGGTTCAATATATGGATTCACCGTGTATTACCTTTGAGCTTTAAGTTTCTATCTACAGTTGAATATTCCTAAATAAACATCACTATGTGAACATATTAGTTATGGATTGATGTAGTAATTCCCAAAATCATTGAAACCCTTCTTGAATATCATTCATAGAGTGAGATTGAATTCATGTCATTATAGTCTTATCTCTATTAATATTGAATCTATTTGATTCTCCTTCATCAAAAGAAGCATGGTTCACAGCTTGAGCTACCCCTGCTCTCCTGGTTCTTTAATTAGCCATATATTTTAATATTAATTAAAAATAATCGCAAATAACTTTTGTATCCATTATGTAATAACTGTCCTTAACCACAATGACTCACCATGCTATGGGGAAAACAAATCGCTCCAATATTTTGCAACTCATTAATTAGAAAACACCTAGAATCTTTTCCATTATTCAAACTGAAAATCCACTATAAGAACAACATATAAACTTCTAGAATAATCCAAAATTTTTTATGGAACAATTTATTAAAACATTAGTCTTTACCAATTAATTTTAACTTAAAAATGTTTCACTATTAATCTTTTAGTATCTAACATCGTTGTAACAGACTTAATTTCTAAAAAACCAAATACAAGTCCTTCATATAAAATGATATCAATGTGTAAGTATATAACTCTCTACAAAATTATCTATATTAATCTTATTCTACATAAACATCACTTCAATATTCATCCATACTTAAGAAAACTACTTCTTTATCGTATGTCACAAAATATCCTTCTACTGGTTATTGTCACCAATCTTTAATAGAAATAGGCAACTCATAATAAAACCTCCTCTTGGTTATTATCAACAAATCCAACCATATAACTACTTGGTTTTAATAATATATATTTATAAAAAATCTCATAAGACTAATATATTTAATTTATTTTAATCAATTTAATAAAATTGATTTCAAAATTTCTCTAAAAGTTTCTAAATTCCAACACAAGCTCAACCATCATAATTGATATACTACACCTAGGTCTCTTACAATCAATTATAATAATCTAACTTAATTCTACAAAATACACATAAGGTCTATAAATTTGATCAAAAGGCCCCTCTTCACATCATAACTAGTGTTAATTTCCTATTTCATATACTATTATTGAATATATTTTTTCCCTGTCAAGCCAATGAAAACCTCACTAGTGCCTAAATCCAAACTCCATCCAAAATCTAAAAAAAATCTCTAATAAAATATATTTATGATCCACCCCCTCTAAAAATATTCTTAGGTTGTTAGTAAAGACATGTGTGACTCTTGAAGACAGACTCTTATAGTCCATGGGTTTCCAACTAGCACCAAAGGTATAAATTACACACAATGTGAGGAATTTCCCTTATAAACCAAGGAATAATAAGAAAAAACCACAAACTACCTACAATATATGATATAAAATAAAAAAATGTAATTTTAATTATATGCATGTGATGTTACAATTAAATAATGTATCCAAAACATGACCAAGATAACAACTCATACAGTAGTGACTCACATATAATTCATGCCATAGGGGTGCCAATTTATTACACAACACATGAACGTAAGATGAATATGTCACAAACCAAACATATTATTAAATAAATTATTTAGGTTTCAGTTAATGATTCATGATATTAAAAAATTATGAATAGAAATATTATTTAAATATTTAAAATGTTTCAGCATATATTATTAAAATTATGTTTTAGTTTTTTTAATTAATTTATATTATTATACATATTTTCATGTGTAAATATTTTATTTAATTACTAATTATTTGTGTTATAAAATTATTTTATATGATATAAATCCATAATATATCATATAAATTATATAATTAATTAAATATATAAATAATATGTGTTCCATTTATATGACATAACAACATGTTTAATAAAGTTGTCATGTTTGGGTTTGATCATCATAAAAAAAATATTATATAGGTTCACACAACATGAAAAAAATTTAAACCCCTAGAACAAACACCTTGATCAAGTAAAATCCATCCCAATCATTAACTATGCCCAATAAATCCACAAGAAAACTGGGATATTTAAATTGGGTTTGATCATAAAAGTATATTTGATAAGTTCATCCATAGAATCTATTATTTAAATGATGTAGAAGAATATAAAAGGCTTTGTGAATAAGAAGTGAAATCATATCATTACTTATCTCATATTCAACTAAAAATCCATCCTCATTAAAAATAACTCACTAAATCCATACGCAAATATAATATAATAACCATGAAATTATTTATGGAATAGTACTCACTCCCACTTCCTCACTTAATTAGTCAAACTCACACCCCCAATTGCAAATAGTCTTATGCTCACATCCCTTCAATGTCTACATATCTACAGACCTCATAACCATATCAAACCTATAACCACATGACCAAAAACACATAAAATTTCCTTATAACATATTCTAAAACAACATATTTCATCACTACTCTATGACCACATCACTTCCTCATCATCACATCTCTACCCAACTTGGGTAGTGGTGCGTAAGAAATAAAAAAACAAATATATATATATATATATATATACTATATAATTTCATAATAAGGGTAAAATACTTATCACAACACCTCTATAACCACAACCAATATTCATAACTTCACTTCCATATTAGTATCAATTATTTTTACCTTTAACTACACAAAATTCCAATACCACTATAAGAGGACATCACCACTACCTCTGAAACATATTACTTCATTGCATTTTATATTTCACCATTTTTACACATTATTCTCCATTTATCAATCATGTTAATTGATTAACTACATAATGATTTCCATTAACCTCTATATTACATTAACCAAAAGTTTCAACATCCATAATTCAATTACCACATTATTAATTTCACCACATTAATTTATGAATTTCAGAACCACTTTTATCAATACATATATTTCATATTCCACATTTTAGTCAATTAAATGTTTTTATTATATAATGATTTCAATTATTAATTCATCACCTCTGTATCCTAAATAATTTCCCCTCATCAAAACTACATAAATCTCACACTAACATCACAAATCATCTCCGATACCACTTTCAAAATAATTAACCACACTAAGACACATCAAAAATGAACACAACACCAAAAAATTCTATTATAAAAGAAATAACCAGTAAAATAAAATATCTCCACCATGAGAAAATGATAATACTGAAGCTATTATCCTTATCATAGAAAGAATCCAAATCAACCATAGTATCAAACAAAAATTCATAGAAAAAAAAAACAATTCTACAATATAGATACATCATTAATTAAATATATTTATTTTCCCATACTTCAAAATATATTTTATCATTCATTCTAAAAAAATAAAATATAATTCCAAATATTACCTATACTCTCCACTTTTACACATTTAAATCAATTAACCTATTAAATTATATTTCATCATAGTAATGATAACATAAATCAAAGTAAAATTTTCTTCAAAAAATAAATCACAATATAATGGAGGTGTCCATTAAAATGAGTAAAAATGCTAAAATATTTCAATGATAAATTTGTATCTTTATTATTATATTCATATAAATTTTATCTTCTTATATAAATAAATATTAAATAATTATAAATATATATCCATGAAGTAAAAAATTGATTGAATTAAAATGATCAACCTCAAACAAATCATTAATTGTAAAATATTTAAACTAGTGAAAGAAACTCAAGATCAAACACTAAAAATCCGATGAAAAACATTAAATTACCTTGAACACATCATCCTCCATCAAGATCTCCACTAAACAACAAAAATTCTAAATTTTTTCCTTTTAAATAACCCTACAACTAACATAAAAAGGGAATAGTGAAGGAAAACTAAGAGAAAATAACCTTGGATTGCAAGCAATAAATCACACAAAACCACAAATTAAGATACCCTGAGGAATAACCCAGGACCACTAATGATGACCCATGGGATTACTAGTGTTTAAGAAGAATCAACAAAGTCAAACTAAGGTATATGGGAACCTTAAACTTCTAATACAAATTAAGAACCATCACTGTATAGTGGGTCTTCACCATATCGTGGCGTAGCTCAATCAATACAGATTTAAAATCCATGGGAATTAAAAGGAATATATCCCCTAATTATAGATAGTTATTTACTTCTTTAAAATATATTTGACTACCACTGCATCATAACCCATATGTATATTACTTCCTTCTTCATACATCCCATATTGACACCATGGAATAATGTTCACTGGCCATTCTATTTTACTAAATCACCCATGATAGTTTTAAAATGTATTGTTAAGAAAACCATGACTCCATGATTCTCTCCATTCTCATTTCCACACTTCTTGTGGTAGGTAGGGATTCTGGCATCCAACCACAACCACAAAAATAGAATTCACTCTTCTATCCACTTTAACCACAGCATAAACCTCCGTCATAACATCCATAGCTAACTAAAAAATCTCAAACATAAAAAATTCCAATTCCATGGCCACATCTACACCATGAACAACTCCAGACTCACAATTCCACAAGGATGGGTAAACCACATCATTGCCAATATTAAAAGCCTAAAAATAATGTCTTTTTTCTCTAAAACACATCTAAACTCTAAATTAATTCCTATTATATCCCAAAACTATAATTTATAGGTGTAGGAAAATAGAAACCTCTATACATTGATGCTATGAACAAAAAACGTTTTTGTTGAATGTGTGATCCACATACAATGACCTCAGACACATCTGGAAATGATATATCGAGTTAATGATCTGAAGGAAACATGGAGATCAATATAAAGTTCATAAGGAAAAAGAGAAACAATTAATCTAGTATGGTGGATTGATTACATAAATTTATTCACTATAATGGTTTACTAGGAAGACACTTTTTTTAACCTTGTCTAAACGAAATGTGTGGAGTGATAAGAAGAGTAATTGATGGTTGAACTCTGTTATGAATCATTTCTTAACATTATATTCACAATTAGGGACTCATTATATATTTTTTAGTATATATATTCATTTTAATGTGTATGATCCTTATATATGAATCATATGGTGAATTAATTAATAATACTTATGTTATTATACTTTAATTTATTTTGCGTGGTTTATATGTCTTTCATGAACAAAGCTCTAGAAACCCCTAAAATGGGAACTTATGCTATCTCGTGGCATTCCCATGGCATCTTAATTATCTACCCAAGATAGAAACTAGTTCAAAGGTACCAAACATACACAATTTAAAAAGATTTCTCCCTTAGAAACTAAATATCACAACATTGACTCCACCCATTAATCCAGTATGATCCATCTATATCTTGGGTGCCTAATCATCATTAATAATAATATAAATAATAATAACACGTAAAAATTAACTACATATCATAGAAAAAGAAATCAACTCATACATTGAATAAAATAATTATCAACACATAAATAAAAGGAGATCAATTACATCATAAATGAAATAAATACATCATAAATTAAAAATAAAGAAAATCCAAAATGAGTATATTTTTGTTTCCCATAGCCATGCTCCATATCCTATACCAACTATCACAAAAAAACTAAATGGATAAAGGATAACAAATACGAGGCACCAAAAAGAAAACCACATGAGTTGCCTACTACAAATAGATTAGGTAGTGTTTGATAAAAATCTAGCCCAATAGAGTCTCACCAAGGAGGTTGTGTTATTCCTTTCTAATGAAATTTTATCCATACTAGTTTGAGATAAAATTATAAAATAGATATTTTATATGTAATTACATATAAACCATCATCCAAAGTAAACATTTTCAATACATTTTTGAAATATTTTTATTAAAACAATATTAATTTAAAAATGATAAACAAAACCCTAATGCATCATATCACTAATGAAATAAAATAGGAAATCAGTAATATCAAATCATGGAATAATATATGTCAATAAAACTAGAGAACACAAAAGAAATACCTCTATGGATTCATCAAGTTACATGGAAAACCCACTTGGTCCTAACATGAGATGGTACTAGACCTTACAAAATTAATGGGAATAACTTCTTGTGTACAATACATCAAAATCAGCACAACCCACCAAATTGCTCTCACACCAACTTCCTTGGGGAAATGCCCCTAGATGGATAACGTCACCCTAGGGAATAAGATATAGTGTGTACACTAAGCTAGTGTAACATAAATCTGAACCACTCACTTAGTTCCTAGTGATCCCATGAAAGTGTAAATAAGAGGGGAGAAATCAAACAATTCATATGATCCATATGAAAAAAAATCATATATATCACCTCACCTTTAATGTCTTCAAACAACCCTAACCACATCATCCATATCAAAATTATTAATAATATCCCCCTCAAGGTTCATAATCCATATTGAAATAAGGGTCCCAGGAGGGTCTTGTAAACACACCATGTAAAAAACATCAATGGAAAAATAATACTTATAAAAAACAAACTCAATATGTGGATTCATTTTTATAAAATTAAATCCATTTCAAAATGTTTATTTAAATTGAACCTTTTTTTAAAAATTTAACCCATCCACTTGAACTGCTTAAAAAGGAAAAAAAATTCTTCCCTTTAAAATAATTCATCAGAAATTATATGTAAACCAAGAAATGACCCAAATGAGGTTAAATTTGTTTGTAAAACATAAATAATTGAATCCATTTTATAAACACATGGAACTCAAATACCATTTTAGAAATCATAACACTTTGAAAACACCCTTTATTTTAAGTTAAGAATCAATCCAAAATAATCATAAAATGAATTTTATTGTGAGATATTGGTATAAATTAATAAATGAAGAATTTAAAATCCTAAAACATAAAATACCTTTCCATGTAAATGAAATTTATAAAAACACCTACCTTAAAGCTGAGTAGAAGTCGCAACCAAACTCTTCTGATGGTGAAATAAGGAACCTTTCTCAAAATGGTATCATTAGGATATAAATATAAAGATACCAATGATTAGAACCTAACCCAAAAATAAATTCATTAAAAATAATAATTAGGTTTTCTAAGAAGAATAATAACCATAGGGAAATGGATAAGGAAGAAGAGGAGGAGTGAAAAAGGAGGCATACCTCTCTATCTGCTTGAAAATCAAGGGAGGGGAGCTTTGTATCAAAATAACAACATGATGAAGAGACTCCTTGGAGATAACAATAAATTTATCAACCTTAATCAGAGGGAAAATTGGGCCTAAACCCTTTGAAACAAAATAGAAGAAAAATAGAAAAATAGAAAAATAGAAAATTAAAAACTGGGTGAAAACTTGTTCACAGACTGAAACCTTAGTTCATAGCCAAAAATACCCCCTCCCCCACCCTAAGTTTTCATTTATTGAAACCATAGTTTATTACCTGAGAAGTGTCCACAAAAACATTCATTGCATGAAACTGCATTTCATTCAATGAACTACACCAAATAGAATAACCATATCCTAGAAGGCTACTGCATATAGTAAACCTCTAGTGCACATCATGTACTACTGCAGGATCAAAATTTTAGTTTCTTAGGTCCTCCTGAACTTCCTTGAAACCCAACCCCACCAATAAAAAATATCTAAAAAAATATTAGTCAGTCAAAAAACACATGGTTGTGAATCCACCCCCAACCCATAACACTTCTTCCACTAGAATGTCTCTAATAAAAGTAGAAATATCAGAAGAAATTACCCAAAAAACCTTAGTAAATGAGGAGGTTTGTGTAGTGAAGATCAAGAGAAAGTTCCTAATAAGGAGAACCACCAATCATATGATAGTATTCCCAAATCTAGGAAATAGAACCCCAGACACCATAAGATGTCTCTAAGTATAATCCTTATACAATCACCACACAGGAGGTCTAAGTTAAATGGAGAAATACTTTAAGTCACCTACTCATTTAGAATTCATCTAAAATGGTGTGATAAGATAAATAAACACAAATAAACTAAAGTATTAATCATGATAATGCATCTCCAATAACAACTCAAGAATCAATTTTTTTAATCAATCACGAACAAACATCCAAGGAACTAACTACACACCTTCCCAAAAATAGAAACTTCTCTAGTATAACTCAACATTCATAAATAAATAAACCATACATAATAATAAAATCAAAAAATATAAATATATAGAGATAAACTACACAAAAAAATCATCTTAATAAAATAAGGGACAAAATCCCATTTCACAATACTTGATCTGGTAAACTTGGACCTCAACATGGAACATTATCTTATAGGAAAACCAATTAAATGAAATCATCACTAATGGGTACATAAATTCATAATGTAAAAACCCACCACATTCACTAAAACATCAAACCACACTATCCCTTTCTCAAATAATAAGGAATAAAACCACCAAATATCCATAAAAAGCACAAATCTCATGGAGATACAAAAAAATAAGGCATGAAAAATTCCATAAATCATCACCATCCACAATATAAAAAATTTTAAAAAATAGAATAAAAGATTAAAATTCCCCAACAATCCACCCTAACTATATTACACTTGAGACTTATATTTATGATAATTAAACTCAATTTTTTTTAAGGTGACACAAACAGACATACCAATGATAAGATAATTATTCATCCACCCAACAAGGATTGAATTTCTATAAGATGTATACAAAAAACACATAAGATGTTTCATATTCTTTTTCTTAGAAGGTTTTCCCTCAAAAACCACATATTATTCATTGTAAGAGACATTCCAAATTGAATCAATTAAAATTGAGTCAATGCACCCTAAATACTACCTTACATGATTAGATTATACCAAGAAATACCTTAAAATTAAAATAGATTATGATGGAAATCCACGATAAAATTTCATCTCTTTAAGATTAATAAAAAGACAAATATGATCCAAGAAGTCTTAAATGGGGTCCAAGGGCTGACAAGGATTCATATCTACCACTCAGTTTGAGGTATGGTTAGAGACAATGAGTGAAGAATCCACTCCTATGGGAAATATGAAAAATCCTAAAGATTGAACCAAAAAAGAGATTTATCATTATTAAGTGAAGTCTTTCAGGGAGGAATACTCTAAATACCATGAAATAGACCTCAATTAGACCATGTTATATAAAACATCACCTGATGTATTCATTATACCTAAACCAGTTTTGAAATAAAAATCACCTAAACAAATCACAAAATCAAAAAAAAATCCTAAAAATCCATTCCCCTACTTTAAAATTTAGAAATTCCATTTTTCAAAAAAATAACATTTATTTAAAATAATCCACTCTATAAGAACATTTATTTTAATTTTAAATTTCCATAAAATCCTCATTTTTCAATTTTTTCTATAATTAAATTGTTTGATCACTTACCCTTTATATTTTATTAAAAATAAAATCAAATTTATAATTAATTCAAAAGGCATGGTCTTAAAATCTTATCAAGATACAACCCAGATCAACCCTAGACCTATCACCCAAGTCGGGTCTGTGACATGGCCCAAAGGGCGTTCCTGATACCCATAGGTTGGTAACTGGTGTCATGCATCAAAATGAGACAGTTGGGAATGGTTTGGCCCATAAAAAGGAAAATAAATTAATATAAACTAAACAAAAAAAACAACACTAGCATCAGAAATGAAAATAAACTAAAATGAAAAACGCACCTCAAGTAACATCATGGGTCACCATGGAATAGAAAACCACACCCCTCCAAGAGCGATCCAAACTAGAGGAACCTGAAACTAAAAAATAAAGTAGGCATGAGAATCGAGATGCTTAGTAGGAGTTCTAAGGATAAATAATTCCCTATTCCCTTACCTTTAAAAAGAGTCCCAAATATTATAGTTTGAAAATAAGGCATAATAATGTAATGTTTTTGATTCTTTTCAAATTCAAGTCACAAGTTTACAATTTTAATGAAATAATTTCTATTCCACTATATTCCTAAAATCTACTCCAAGAATTCACTAACATTTCTAAATGGAATGGAATCAGTTTAGATAGAAATATGGTTTTTTACAAATTATACCATAGGTTTGAAACAATAGAAATGAAAATCAGATCACAAGAACTATGGGAAATCCCAATGCAACTAGGCTTAGTTGAGAAATTAGGATCCTCATACATTAGTGAAACGTGGTATAGAAACCACAACCAACTTCGTTCTCATGCATGAGGCACTAGTAGGGAACATAGACATAACCTAGTGGTCTCTAATAATTATAATGTTTAATTAGTTTTGAAGTGGTCAATCATGCTAGGTGAAATCAGGAAAAACCACTTCTAAATCATCTAGAATACTAGTCTTAGTCATCCCACTTATGTTCCTAAGTTACCCATGAGCTCTATTTCAAATGGTGGTGAGGTTTTATCAAGTGAACATAACACTTTCTTTATCTCTTTTCCATTGTAACTCTCATTTCCATTCTCCCTCATTAAGCTCATTCTCCCTCTTTCATGTCACACAACAGAACACAAGCTTTTTCACTAGGCCCATATCACACAACACATAATAACACTTACATCACATTTCTCAAACTAGGTTGAATTCCTCAAGAGGGTTTTTTCTTTTCCTCCAACCAATCTTAAATTTTCAAATGGGCTTAATTATTTACAAGGAATACTTTTCATTTTAGAAAACATAATCAATTTCACTTTTAAGTTTCCAAAACAATTTAAAATACAATTGAACAACCAAAGTACTACACATTTAAAAATAATATTGAACTCATTATTATTATGACATAATTATTTTTAAGAAAGTCAAACCACCATTTGAGCATGAGTTCACACCAAAACCCATCCTTAAAAATCACAATTGAGATTTTTTTGGAAAAACCAAACATGTCATTATAATTTTATTAAGAAACTTTCCAAAAGAGAAAAATTTATTTGTAAATATACACTACACATTTAAAACCAAATTCCACTTCCAAAAAGGGCATAATGTGTTAACTGGGCCTCTAAATTTTCCAACATAAAAAATTTCACTTTTTCTAGGGGCATTTCAAATATCTAGAATAAACACACTAAACCCATTAAGATGTGAAAAATGGCCCAAGTCACTAATAATACATTATATCAAACCTTTATATTCCAAGAAATTCACTTGATAACTAAAAAACATTTAGAAAACTATTTTACAAATTTATGAAACTTTAAATTAAAAAACAACACATAACTAGTCTTAGAAAAATCATACATGAAAATAATAAACAATATAAAAGTGGAACAAACAATTCTACTTAACATATATATATATATATACATATATACCACAATGAAATGAAAATATATATTTAAAATTTTTAGGTAAAAAAGGACTTCAAATTAAAAACTCGGGCATAGGGAACCTATCTCAAGACAAGTAGATTTATATGATGGAAACCTAGGACCAATTAACCTACATGTATATACATTTTAATATATATATATATAACCATTTACCCAAGTACATATTCCCCATTCCATGTGGGAATATATGCAAGGAGGATACATATATATACATGCTTACCCATGTATATGCATATAATTATTTACTACCGATGAATTGAACCCACATTGCAATGACCAAAACACATTACAATAATGAAAGGGACTCCAAATATCCCTAAAGGCTCCAATTAATTCTAAATTGAATAAGGAAACATGAGAAACCCCACCCCAGCCGGCGACCGATGAGTTGAAATGGACCGAATCCACTTTGCCTTCGGCAGTGGATGTCGAAACATGAAGGAGGGGACCCGAGTGATATGTTGACATCCCTAAAAAGGAAAGAAAACAACAAAAATCAGTAAAAACATACCCTAGGGTTTTTTACAAATGTAATAATGTGATGGGAAGAAGAAAAATCAGCCAACGGAAGAAGGGGAGGGAAAGAGAAGGCTCACCATGAGGTTTCGAATGGAAATCCTAAAAAAATCTGGGTGTAAACGGTGGCAGAATAGAGATCTGGTAAGAGGGGGTCATCTGTCCATGGAAGAATAGGAAAGAGGGAACCAATAATGATGGCAGTGATGAACTGCACTCAGGACGGTGGAGATGGCAGTAGATATCTCAGGGGAGGATAATGTTGGCATGGATGCTTAGTAATCATGCGAGGGGGTCATCCTAGAGGAGGGGGTATCCCACTCACCATATAATAGAGGAGGGATCCACACAATGCATAGGGGGAAAATGAGGGAAGAAACAAGGATAAAAGAAAAAAATAAAATAAAATAAAATAAAAAAATGAAAACCTAAAAATAAAATTATAACTAATAATAATATTATTTTTAATATTATCCCAAAATGTTATAAAGTAAAATAAAATACAATGTTCTAGGTTTGGGAATGACAATTCTCCCCACCATGACACTTTCTTCCCCTAGAAATTCCCGAATGATTTAGTTTTTCAAATCTCAAAACATCAACAACCTAGAACACCCAGACACGAGACTCGCATTTCTAAACATAACCACAAATTAGGACACCCCAACCCCTAACTTAAGAATCACTAGAGTTACCTTTAGATATTTAATGATCATTCTCCATATGACCCATCGTCTAGTATAATAATCTACATTGATCGGGGTTTGGAAGAGAAATGGAAAATATTTACCCCAACAAGAACACCTTGAAGACTAATTTCTTTTTAAGTTTTTCATATGTTGGTCTACCCATGATATTAGGAATCTAGTTGAATATTAACTTTCATAAATCTTAACAAATCAGAAACCAAATCGAGACCCCTGATCATGGTGTCACCCCTTTACATCTCGAGTCGCACCCAACCAGCTTGAGGGAAGACATTGGTGATGCCCATATTGGGTCTCCCCACCATATTATAAACTGAGTAGTATAATATCACCCATATTGTAACTCTCAATTCAATTTCAACAATTGGGATTTAATTTTCTGTCATGAACCCATCGACATGGGCCGACCCCAAATACAGGGGCAAACATCAACACAAACCAGACTGAAACCCCGAATCCAAGGGGAATCCAAAAAAAGAGACATTAGAAAGATGCCAAGCCAAACAAGGATTCATAAGATCCATGACCCAAATGAATCTACAAATGAGCCTCACCCAGAAGCTAGAATTGGTCTGAAGAAAGTCCAACCATTTAATGTTTACACTAACAAGGCACAACCATTGAAATATCATAGAAGATTCTGGAAAGACCTCTAGAACAAGCCCCCTGATAGATAACCACATGAATTGAAAACATAACCAATATTTTCTCTAACACTAGATATTATAGGTTGGATGTGAATCCCTCGCACTTGGAAACTGCCTGACTACATAAAAAGCTTCGATCTGAGACTTATGGTTAGAACTCTGATGTATTGAAGCATATATTTCACCACATTCAGAAACTAACAACCTCCAAGAGAGGCTTTATATTCTTGAAAGACTACTTAAAAACACCCCCATGCGACCCAAATATCCACACCACTAAAAATCCTGTAGAATATTATGATGAGTGGATTTGAGTGCCCAAATTGACCACATTGGAAACAAATGACTGTGTGGTCTTATGAATGAGAAACATGAACTAATAAAAGACACATGCAAAGAACATATGCCTCTGGTTCACCCTATACACGGGATGGGTAAAACATCATGAGTACCTTCAAAAACAAGATTTCCATTTGTCAAATTTCCCTCATTGTAACCCCAACTTGCAAGAAGGTAGAAATCACCCTTCTCTGGCTGGAACATAACCCTTTAAACAAAATGCGGAGAACATTACATTCACAACATCTGGAGTTCCTAAAGACCCTAAGAGTCACTTGACTTCCTTAGGTTACACTGCAACCCCCATTGAACCTCATCCACCATAGAGAAAATGAGAAAAAAGAAAAATAAAATAACCCAACCACATCATTGGGGTCTAGGTAAAACAAAAAACTAAAAATGAACCCTCAGGGACCTTTGTACATTTCTTGGCAGCATTCTTTAAACAGGAAGCACCAAACCAACCTGAAGGGAATCACAAAAGTGGACTCCACATTTAACCATAAGTCATTAAAACAATCTCAAAACATCATTTCAACCTTTAAACACTAGCTCCACAACAACCATAACACCCATAGACTAATATATAACAAATCCAAACAAAAAATAATCTAATATGAACTGAAATAATACCAAAGAAAAATCACCAAACAATCCTAAACCCCTCATTCACAACTGACAATTTTCAAAAAAATCCCATTTCAAAACCCTCTAAATTATAAAAACACTTTTTGAAAACCCACTTTACTTTTTAAAATTTCTTTAAAAAAAACATGCCTGCACATCTCTAATCCAAACATACATTTAAAAAACAAAAGGGCCTTGAAAATCAATCACCCACAACTGGTATTCCATGAAATCTCACACACATATGTTCCCATGCCACTTAGGCACCCATCCACATGTACCAACAACCATCCACATCCAATTACATTCATCCACACATATGGGCATCCATATGAATAACAAATCAAAAAAAACTTTCTCATTTATAAATCAAAACTTGTAACCCAGATATGTAACTCCAAACCAATTTGAAGACATCCTTTATAATCCTAAAACGAAGAATCACCAAATTTTTGTTTCCAAGAAACCCCCATTATACATTCCACAATAACTTCAAAAAAATCTAAACACTTTCCAAAAAATTTTCAAATTAAATTTTTAAAAAACATTTCAAGATCTCAAAAAAATTTCTAAAACACATTCCATACCCAAAACAACTCATTAAATTCTCAAACACACCATCATTTTCATTTTGGAAATCCAATTTCAAAATACCAATAATCTATTTTGAAATCAAAGAAAAAAACTATAAAACCAAATAAAACTCACACAATGAACATCCCAAAATAACCAATTCACTAAAAAAAATAAGAATCCAAATTCTCAAATAAACAACTACTACACACATCTTGGAAGACCATTAACCAACTGGGTGAGAACATAGGAATTCATAAAAGGCAATTGCATAGTCTACACATGGTTTTCTAGGACATGCACATCAACAATGAACCCCTCCAAAATGACGACCAAATTTTAAGACCAACAGTAAACACCGACACAGGAAAAAGGACCTAGAAAAAAATTGTAATTTAAACATGGACTTCGAGGACAACCCATCCCAGACAACCTTGGAAATTCAAGTTTCATTCTGAATAGGAGGTGATCGTGCACCTACCCACACTTGACTACATGTATTCCTACAATCCTAATTTCAAACTATCGGGCATCCCCAAA
Organism: Viscum album; assembly: GCA_963277665.1. Classification (NCBI taxonomy): domain Eukaryota; kingdom Viridiplantae; phylum Streptophyta; class Magnoliopsida; order Santalales; family Viscaceae; genus Viscum; species Viscum album. The sequence continues at coordinate 1,463,229,712 of OY728135.1, read as the reverse complement.
GGAAGTTGGATAAACCTTCCCTAAAACCATTTTTTCATGAACTAACCCAGGTTAACCCCGAACCATTCACCTGATATGGTTTTCAACATAGCTCAAAGGGTATTCCTGTTCCCCATAGGCTAACAACTAGTTTTCGGCATCAAAATGAGACAGTTGGGAATAGGTTTTCCTATAAACAAAAGACAGAAAAATGAATATAAATTGAACAAAACAAAAACAACACTAGAAGTGGAAATAAATAAAATCAAAACAAAAAAAAACATACCTCAAGTGACCTCGTGGGTCACTATGGAAAACAAAACCACACTCACCCCAAGAGCGATCCAAACTAGAGGATCCTGAAACTGAAAAATAAATAAGGGATGATCACCGAGATTCTTAATATAAATTCCAAGTATAAACAACGAACTATTCCCTTAAATCTAAAAAGAAACCCAATTATGTTAGTTTGAAAATAAGACATTATAAAGTAATTTTTCTCATTCTTTTCAAATTTAAGTCACAAGTTTACATTTTTAAGGAAATTGTTTTTGTTTCACTATATTTTCCATATAGTCTCCATGAAATCACTAACATTTCTAAATGAAAAGGAAGTAGTTTATGTTGAAATGTGGTTTTTAATTAATGATACAATAATTGTGAAACAGCTGAAACCAAAATCAGATCACAAGAACCATGGGTCATCCCTAAGAATCCGAAGTTAGTTGGGGACTCGTGATCCTCTTACCTTAGTGAAACATAGTATAGAAACCACAACCAACTATGTTCTCATGAATTATCCACTAGTAGTGAACATAACCATAACCATGTGGTCACTAATAATTATAATGATTAGCTAGTGTTGCAGTCATCAATCTTGTAAGATGAAATTGGGATGAACCACTTTTGAGTCTTCTAGCGTACTAGTCCCAGTCTTCCCTCATAAGTACCTGGGGTTACCCTTGTGCTCTATTTCCAATGGTGGTGAGATTTTATCAAGAAAACATAAATGAAAATAACACTTTCCTTATCCAAAACCCATTCAACCTATCACCACCATTCTCCCTCCTTAAGAACATTCCCCTTATTTTACTTCACACAAAAAACACCGGCCTATTCACTAGGAACATATCACAAAGAAAATATTAACCCTTATATCACATTTATCAAGTTAGTTGGAATGCCTCAAGAGGGGGTTTCATTTTTCACCAACCACTCTTAATGTGACAAGAAAGAATTATTATTTGAAAGGAATAATTTTCATATTAGAACACATAATCACAAGTAATTTTAAGTTTCTAGAATCATTTAAAATCTTAATTGAACAAACAATGTACTACACATTTAAAAACAAGTTGAATCCATTCTTACAATTATTCATTTCTTTCATGAAATCCAAATAACTATTTAAAAATTATTTCACACCAAAACTAATCCTTAGAAATGACATTGGGTATTTTTTTTGAAAAACCAAACATGACATTACTCATTTATTAATAAACCATCATAAAGGGAAAAATTTCTTTCGACATATCCATTATATATTCAAAACCAAATTCCACTTATAAAAATGACATAAGGTGCCAACCGGGCCATTACATTTTCCAACATAAAAATACACTTTTTCCGAGGGAATTTCCAATATCCAGAATAAGAACACTCAACACCATAAAAATGTTCCTAACAAGCCAAGTCTCTAATAATAAATTATACCAAACCATTGAGTTCCAAGAACTGCACTTGATAAATAAAAATAATTTAGAAAACTATTTTATACATTTATGTCACATTAAATTTAAAGACAACACATAATAGTTCTTATTCAAAGAATACAGGTAAATAATAAACCAAATTTGATTGGAATAAAAAATTCTACCTAATATATATATATATAACACAATGACATGCAAATATATATTCAAAATATTTAGGAAATCAAGGACTTAAAATTAAAAAATCAGGCATAGGGAACCTACCTCAAGACACACAAAATTATATGATGGAAATTCAGGACAGTTTCACCTACACGTATATACATTTTTGTGTGTGTATATATATATATATATAGCCTTGGATCTATGTACATATTACCTACACCATGAGAGAATATGCACAAGGAGGATACATATATATACATTATTACCAATGTATATACATATAAGTATTTTTTACGAATGACTCAAACTCATACCACGATGACAAAAAAACACTAAAATAATGCAATAGATTTCAAAAAATACCAAAGGCTCCAATTAAAACAAAATTGAATAAGGAGGAAAGAGAAACCTTACCCTAACCGGAGCCTGATGAGTTGAAACGGACCGAATCCACTTTTCCTTTGGTAACGAATGTTGAAATGCAAAGGAGGGGACCTAAGAGACCTGTTTCAATACCAATCAGGGAATTAAAATACCAAAAATTGGTTAAACCCTACCCTATGTTTTTAGACTAATGCAATAAGGTGACGGGAAGAAGAAAAATCATCCAACTGAAGAATGAGAGGGGAGGAGAGGACTCACCATGTGGTTTCAACAAGAAATTCTAAAAAATATAGGTGAAAATGGTATTGGAAGAAGCTTAGAAAAGAGGGGGTTATGTAGACATGGAAGTAGAGGTAGGAGGGGACCAAAAGTTATGGAATTGGTGGCCTGCGACTGAGACGACCATAAAGGTAATGGCTGGATCGAGGGAGGAGGCTACCCGTGCGACTGCTCAGTTGGCACAGAAGGGGTTCGACCGAGGGGAGAGGTGTCATGGGCACCATGGAAGAAGGGGAGGGTTATACATGACACATATTGGATGAGGAGAGAATAAAGAAAGAGAAAAGAAAAGAATAACGAAAATAAAATAATAAAATTAAAACATAATAATTATAATAATATAGCTAATAATAATATTATTATTATCCCAAAATTTTATAAGGAAACATAAAATACAATGCGCCAGGTCAGGGAACAAAAAATCCAAACACCCCTTTATAATTCTCCCATAATTTAAAATACCCCTAAAATTCACTATAAAACTAAAACTCTTTATTAAGTTCACTTATATACCCAAAATACTTTCCAATTAAATTTTAAAACTAATTAATCATAAAATATTATATAGGAATTAAAATACTTCCACATTCACTAAAAAATAGGTTTCAAAAAATAAAATACTCCATTAGGTTTTTTTCACCCAAAACCCAATTTCCCAACACAAAAAACAACATATTCATAATAATAAATAAAAAAAGTCATAAATATTATCCAAATACATATAAAAAATCAAAAATTATATAACCAAAAACTCTCCTGGTTACCCTAACACCAATGTTACACACCATTGGGATCATTTTGAAATAAAAGGAAGGTGAAGAAACAATGCTGGACAAAAAATAGGAAGGTACACGGTTTATCCAAACATGTAGGTAAACCATGTTACCACTATGTAAAATATGTTGGAAAGCTTCAAAAACCATTCTATGTGGTCAATTTTGGTTTAATAAACAATTTTGACTAAATTTGTAGCATTATTTTATTCACTATTGAATCCTAAGGTATTCCCTAAAATCATTATCATTCTCAAATGAGAATCAAAGAATCATCATTACATATCGAGATCCTTTAAAGGAATTCAACATTGAACTCAAATTGAAGGCTCAAATACCAAAAAAACCATGGAAACTAGTGGTTTACTGTAAATAATATATATATTAGTATTTTACAACATCATCCACCCAAGTATTAAATACATTTCATTGTCTATTTTCAACTTCTATGAAATAAAAATAATAAGAGGATGATCTGATAAAATTGTTTTATAAAGAAAATTAGGACACCCATGATCTAGGTAATCGAGACCACCCATAAATAACCTGAGGTGTATTCCTAATATCTTGGGGATGGATACTAGTTTGATCTTACTATGAATTCACAATTTGGAGTTATTTCACCCTCATAATGTAACTCCGCCAAAATCCAAAGTCATAACATTATATTCAATAGCATGTAAGACACACAACACCAAGTGCATAAAAATATAATACATAGAGACTCTAATATTTTAAATTAATTAAATATATAATGTAACTTGAAATTCACTCAATACTGAGTTAGTTTGAATCACATGAAACAATTACCTTCTTCGATAACTTGTGTTATACACAATAACGAGTTTTACTAAACAATATTATATTATATAAAATACTATTGTTTAATATAATAAAATATAAACTAGAAATTAAATTTGTGGTTTTTAATAGTATTAATTAACTTATCAAAATATTTGGTTTGAAAAGATATAAAATTAATTAATTAATTACAAATTGACTAGAAATGAATATAATAACCAATTGAATATAAAGGGAATATTTTTATAGAAAACTATTTTAAATAAAACAAAGTTGTTTTACCCAAATAAATTATAATAATTATAATTAGTGAGTGATGTTAATGTAATATATATTATATATTCAAAAAAAATGTTTTTTTATAATCATCCATTATATTCTATATACATAATATTGGAGCAAACTAAATATTACACATAAAAATACTATATTTTTATTGAGGCAGTTTCATAGCCTTTTAATAGTAAGCCTATTTTAAATAAAAATTTTATAAAATTTACAGATTTTATATTTCACAATAAATTTCATATATGAATTCAAAATATAAAAATTGGGTTAGAGTTCATTTTTGATATTTCTCTATGATGTTTCCTGTTTTAACAAATAATGAAAAATATTGAAATTTAGTTCAAAACTACTTATTAATATAATTTATTTATATGTTAAAATAATATTTTAAATTAGTTTTAAAGTTTAATTATATCATATTTTTATCTATTAATCCAAAAAAGTTCATTGGAATCAATTTCACTTTGAAATTGACTATAAAAAAATAAAAAAAAATTGGATGTTTTTTCATTAAAATCCCTATTGTCGTCTCATCTATGAGATTAAATTTAAATTAATTTCTTCCACTTCTGTGACTGAAATTTGGAAAAATGGATTTTATATTTGGAATAATAATAACTTATAATGTATAATAAGGTCAAATTAGTTTTTGACCAAAAATATTAGTGAATTTAATTAGAATTAATTATGAAAATTAATGTAAAATTAAGTTTAATAAGGGACTAAACCATAATCATAAGGGCTCAAATAACTTATAAACTTGTCCAAAGTCCATTTTATGGCCATATTTAGACTCTACACCCCATTTTATTGATATTTGACCATATTGAAGCCAATTTCAATGTGAAAACATGTATGTAATTCCTTTTTCAAAATATTACAAGAGTGTCACTCCTCCTCCACTATAAAAAGACATCTTCTCCTCCCACTTCATCTCACCTCTCAATAAATTTTGGCTTGGTCAAGATCTTCCAAAATATATCCTAAAAAATAATCCAATCATTATATAAGTATACCCTTGTGAAGAAATCAATCAAAGGAATCCTTAAATACAAACCAAAAGGAGTTATCTGATTTAGAGGTGGCATCTTTCCTTAATCTTTTTGTATTATTTCCATTCTCCACTCACAAAAATCTCTTTATTACATTATTATATAAAAATTAATATCCTAAAAAAAATAGTATGTTTTATGCTAAGTGTTCTATATAAACTTACACACACATCAATCTCATGGGTAACAAACATATTGTTTCACTATATGGTGAACTACCACCTCATAAAACAAACATTTTTCATTTTTCCTTTAAAAACGTTCATGGTTGGACATTGTGATAGAAACTATTTTTATATATGATATATATGATATTTATTATATCTTTAATTTTCTATAATTATTTTATATTAAATAACCTTATAATTTTCATTTTTTGTAAACGCGGTAACCTCATTTGTATAAGTGTGGACAACTCTCTCCATAAAGTGATGTGATTCATTCACATTATACATGTAATGTATAAAATATGATTATAATTAAACAAATTTGGCATAGAAAAACTATATATTATATTCTATAAATAATTATATTTCTATAAATATATTATATATCAATTTCTGTATTACCCTTTCACACACTTAAAAAGTGATAACGTCATCTGTGGACGTGTGGACTACCGCCTCCTCTACATAATGTGATTCCCTATTTAACATCAAAATAATTCTATATATAATTATAATTATATGATTAAATTAAACTTTATTTATTATATAATTATCATTATATAAATATATATTTTTACATTCTTTCTTTCCAAAACTATCATTGAAAAATGAGAACGTTACTCCTGCGTACATACGACATACTATCTCCATGATTGTAATGTTGATTCGTTTTTTATAACCATATTTACTTATTGGATTTAAAATTATAATTGATGTATAAATATGATAATTATTTCTTGATTATTATTCTAGATATGTTATATAATTACCTTTTTTGACCATAATTAACTTACCAATGTTTTTTATTGACATATAAACCGAATTTAGTCAAAACAAAAGATATAAACATAATTTTTTAAGTATTTGTATACAACATAGTAATAAATAAAATAAATGAAATGATAAACATTAAAAAGGTTATGAAGCAATTATATAATAGCCATAATTTTATTATAATACAGTTTAAAGGATGTTACCTGAAAGGAAATCCAATGTATGTGGTTTCATCTCAATTTACATTTTATTATTACTTATTTTTTGTTATACACCTAGTTTCTTTTATACAGTGTAAATACCGCCATTTGAAATTTTATATCATGAATTTCCTTATTCTCATGATATTTTACATTTCATTTAATGTTATTACTTCATGTATATTATGATTCATATATATCAAATTTGTATGGGATACTTTGGAATGATTAAATATTATTTTTCTCTAGAAGGTTTTTAATTATTATCCTTGAAATCTCACTTCATTTTGTGATTTATAACTTTCTCTTGAAACAATCACATTAATTTTGGGCACCTAATTTCTTATAAATGGTGTATTTACTTCCAAATTGACATATAATATCATTATTCATTCATTATGAATGATATTTTGAGCATTAAATTGAATTATTTAATCTAAGGGGATTTGAGTTAAAAGTTACGAAGTGGAAAAGAATTTTATAACCCAGTTTTCATTGATTGGGTTATATTACTTCCTCATTTTCGTTAAAACTCTGTTATTATGTTTATAATTACATTGACTGTCTATTATTCTATTTCCTCTTCTATATGTGTATTTATAGGTGATACACAGAATATAATCATTGATTGATTCTCGCCTTAATGTTATAAAATTTTCAACGGTTTAATTTACAATCTCATTTTTTTCGGGATTTTTTACACATGAATTTATATTAGAGGAAATTATTTGATAATTTTCTAATATACCCTTTAGTTTTATTCTCTTTAGGTTATTCATGTCCTTTTTCATGTAATAATACTATTTTCCCACTATTTGGTACTCAAAATATTTTAAAAGTTATTTTTGAGAAAACATGACTTCATTTATCTCTTAAGTTGGAGAAACTATTTTTGTCTAAAACCCCCACATTATAAAAATGTTTTAAAAAATATTTTTAACATGATTTTGTAAAGAAATGTTTACACTATTGTCTTTTTCCAATGTTTTAAAAGGAATCTTCTTGTCTCTTTCAAAAAAATAAATTTTGTATCCTTTTTAATGTCCAAAAGTAATTTTATTTTTACATCATATGGAAATTATATATTTAATCACCCTAATTTATTTTATCTTACCATTTCATGTATAAAAGGTTACTTTTTAATGATTTTTTTTCAAAACTGGTTTTTAAAGAATGTTTTATCAAAAGGTTTTATAAAACAAAAGGATATTTTCCTTAAGAATGTCTTTAAAATATATTTTTTATATTATTTCCATTCATAAATGAAAAAACCCCTATATTTTAATCCACTTGTGATATATAATATTTATACCATCCTTATTATTCATCTGAATGGTTTATAATTTTCTTTAATTTATTTTTTAGTCCTCTTGAAATATACGATCTCCTGTGATCATTGATTATTGAATTTTACCCTAATTATCCATTTCATTTATTATGGAGACTAATATTTACAAAAATGTGTACCATTTTACATATGGTGTCTACTTTGACAGTTATTTGATTATTTATGGAAATATGGATAATTTTGTATTCTTTTTTCAATATGTATATTTGATAAGGACTAATATTAATTTTGGTTATTCAATATAAATAAATCTTTGGATAGGACATGACAGGTGGATCATAAACATTATATAGATCCTCAATGCATCGATAGGTTCTCATTAGAAAACTAATATGCACAAATTAAATGGGTTTTTTATCCATAGTTTTAAACTATCTTCAGAAAGGTCTTGACGGTATAGGTTTTCATATGCCTTAAACATGATATCCATTAAGAAATCATTTCTTCCATTTAGTTTCAGTTATTATTAATTCATGGAATTTTTCATTGACATATCTATAGATACATTTCATTTTTAGTTCATTGATTAAATAGCATGTGTTTTAGTTTCTTACCTTTCCATATTTGTTTTTTCTTATCAAGTTATTTTAATGGAATATTTTTTCATTTATAATGAATTATTTCTTACTCACATAATTTTAATCCTATTGATTACTTGCCATGTGTGATTATTTATTTACCCTTACATGTTGATTTATTTATATTAAATCAATATTTCTTCTATTATACATTAACCTTATAGAGAATTTGATCTCACCATTAATATGATTCGTTTCCTCAAGGACTCAATAAGTACAATGCGATATTTATACAGGGATATGATAAATTGAATGATGTTATCCTTGAATTAATTATTGAGAAAAAATTATGTTATAATTAGTGTATTAATTTGTAATACAATACTCATTTAAGTATCTGGATTACCCAAACTTCTAAACTAATTAGCCCTTCATGATATGATTCCTTTTAATTGGGCTACTGTAATTGATTGTAGAATCGGATCTAGGCTCTTTGGGGTTGGGTCGCTACAGTTTGTATCAAACTAATTTTATTAGCAACCTTCAAAACCAGATCTATGAAAACATAGATTATAGAACATAACCATAAGGTAAAATTTTGACAATAAGTGTACAATAACCCCTATATTTTTTTAATGTATAGATTATTTCGGTATTTCTAGAAATACATCCATGTTTGGATACAACAAGTGGACATGGTTCTAGAAATGGTGTACCTAGGAATAGAAACTCTAACATGGTGTGCCGGTCCTGACTTAGTGTAATGTATTACATAACAATCGGCCTTACTGCACACCTAGTTTGACACTCCCGAGGGATTTTCTTTGGATAATTCACATTTTCTCGACAAACCATTGTGAAGGATTTGAACATATGATAAAAATTTGTAACCTCGGATAAACATAAGGTTTTTTAGATTGAAAATTAGAAGCCATGGTTTATAAATATTATAAAGGATATTATGGATAAACCCTAGACTATAGAAGGATCTATGTGAAAATAAGTGGACAAAGTATTTATGTATTAGGTTAGTATTCAAAATATTTGTTTGAAAGATATTTACTGATTAACCTTATTTCATGTATTTCTATCATATTTATTATTAGAAATTATATTAAAATGGTATTGGAAAAGGAAAAACTACAAGTCAGGTGACAACCAATAGAATCCTATAAGGATGGGAGACTTAAACCCAAAACTGAAATAAGATAAGGTTTTGACACCAACCACTGAGCTACAAAATGTCCAGGTTAAAATGTAGTTGTTTTAAGTTTCAAAAATTGATAAATAAATATTAATGATGAACCAATAGTGTAAATTTCTAGGATTATTGATTAATTCCCTTACCATATTAGTTTTGGAGAATACTTTTAGACAAATATTTGGACTTTTCACTCTTTATGGGACTTCTGATCCTTTAAATGTTTATTTTAGTGCTTCAGGAATCAAAGTTAATTTTTGGATATCCATTTCATGAATTAAATGAGGAATTAAAATTTTATCAAAGAACAAAAAAAATATGGAATTGTTAATATGAAATTCATATGTATCATGTAATAATATTTCCTTGTATTATTATGTATTAAAAGAAAAACCCAACATAAGTAAAATGGCATAGAAATAAAAGTTTGTCTTAATATATTGATTTTTTCAACCAATGGTCTTATAGATCATCAAAAATTTAGGGATTTGAGGCCCTCAACTTTATATTGATCATTAATTTCTTTTTTATTGATGATCTAAATCAATAAATATAAATATTTATGTTTTACCTCCTAGTATATATCTCTACCTAACACTAATTTTATCCTACTTAGAGGCATAGTTATGTGTAATTCTATGTGACCTTTGTACTTCTCATTATGCCTTGTATAGAGGATGTTTTATGATTCCTTCCCACAATTTTGGATTTAAAACATAGGATGTATCAAAAAAATATATAAAAAAAGTTGAGTATAAATTATGAGTATGAAATTTAATTAAGGTGGGGAGAATATGACACCCCAAAAATCAAATATAGGAACATTATATTCAATAGCATGTATGATACACAAATCCAAGCACATAAATGAATATAATACCCCAACACTTTACTATTTTAAATAAATTCATTTTATAATAGAACTTTTAATTCACGTAATGCTGAGTTAGAGTACATCACACACAATAATAACCTTATTTGATGTCTGCATTATACGCAACACCGAGTTTTACTAAACAATAATATATTATTTAAAATATTATTATTTAATATAATAAGGTATAACCAAACCATTAAATTTTAGGTTATGAATAGTATTAACAAAATTATGAAAATATATGGTTTACACAAATATAATATGAATTCATTGGTTATAAACTATTAAAAATGAATACTATAACCAATTGAATATAAAGAGAGTATTTTTATAGAAAAATATTGTTATGCTCACAAAGTTCTTTTAAAATAATAAATTAAAATAATTATAATTATTGAGTCATATTAATGTAATATATATATATATATTATATCCAATAAAATATTTATGATAATCATATAATATATTATATAGACATAATATGGGAATAAACTCAATATTACACATAAATATACTATATTTTTATTAAGGCACTTTTACTAATTTTTAACGGAGAACCTATTTTAAATACAATTTTTTAACCTTTATAGAGTTTATATGTAAAAATAATTTTTTTATTTTAAATAGAAACATAAAAATTATGTTAGAGTTCATTTTTGGTATTTTTTTGTGAAGTTTCATGTTTTAACAAATAATGAAAAATACTAAAGTTTAATTCAAAATTTCTTTTTCATATAATTCATTTATATGGTAAAATCATAGTTTAAATAGTTTATAATGAATAATTAGATCATATTTTTACTAATTAATCAAATTTAGTTCATTTTAATCAATTATAATTTGAAATTTAATTTAAAAACAAATCAATCTTTTGGATGTTTTTACATTAAAAGCTGCATTATTGTCCCATGCACTATATTAAATTTATATTAATTTTTCCACTTATGTTATTGTAATTTATAAAGATGGATACTACATTATAATAATAATAATTTATAATGTATAATAAGTTAAATATTGTTTTTGACCAAAAATATTAGTGAATGTACTTAAAATTAATTACAATGATTAAGCTAAATTAAATCTTAATAAGGGACTAAACCTTAATCTTAACGGACCAAATGACATAGACACTTTTAAAAATCCATTTTATGGACTTATTTTTCCCCAATACCACAGCTTCTATAACTTTTACCAATATGTGAGCCAAATTCAATGTGTAAAACATTTATGGAGTTCCTTTGTCAAAATATTACAGGAGTGACACTCCTCCCCCTTATAAAAATGCCTCTTATCCTTCCACTTTCTCACACCTCTCAAGACACTTTTTACATAATAAGATCTACCCAAATAGATCCTAAATTTTTTTCCCCTAATCATAGAAGCCTCAACTTGGGTATAAATAAATTCAAGTAAGCCTTTGGTTCAAATCAAAAGTTGTTACCTGGTTAAAAGGTAATATCATTCATTAAGATTCTTAGATTTATTTCCATTATCTACTCCCTAAACTCTCATTATTCCATTCCTATATAAGATAAAAATTATACTCACTATACAAGGATTTTTTTATGATATGTTTTCGACCAAAAATTACATGCACATCCATCTAATGTCTCACGAACATAATGTTTCTGTGTACGGAAAACTACCGCCTCATGAAACAATGATTGTTCATTTTTCCTTTACCAACTTTCATGGTCGACCATTATGATCAAAAATATATTTCTAAATTATATGTATGATATTATTATTTATTTGAACTTATGAAATTATTATATAGCCTATACCCTTATACATCCCATTTTTTGTAAATATGATAACATCGTTTGTGAAATTATGAACCACTGCCTCCTTAAAGTGATTTTATTCATTCACATGATACATAGAATGTATAAGAGATTATTACAATATAAAATATAAGACATAAGGAAAATTTATATTATATTCATTAAATAATCAACTTCATGTAAATATATTATATTTCATTTTATTTATTACTATTCCACATACTTAAAAAGTGATAATGTTGTTTGTGGATGTGTTGACTACCGCCTCCTCGACCTGTTGTGATTCCTTGTTACATCACAAGAATTATATATTTAAGTATATATATGATTAAAAAATATTTTATTTATGATATAATTATCATTATATAAATATATAATGTTACTTAACTTCTTTCCAAAACGATCATTGAAAAATGAGAATGTTACTCATGTGTACGTACGGCCTACCATCTCCTTGATTGCAACGTTGATTCATTTTTCATACCCATGTTTAATGATATGAATTAATAGTATAATTGATGTATAAATATTGTAATTATGTTACTATCATTATTCTATATATGTTATACAATGACCCCTTTGACCATAGTTAACCTACCAAATTTGTTTTTGATATATAAACCAATTTTGGTCAAAACAACTGATATAAACATTATTGTATAAGTAATTGTATAAAAAATAGTAATAAATGAAACAAAAGTACTAATAAACATGAAAAAGGTTAAAAAACAACTATATAATTAATATAATTTTATTATATAGTAATTTAAATGATGTCCACCCACAATGAAATTCAATGTAAGGGTTTTCATCTCAATTTACATTCCATTGAGAATTTTTTGTTTTTATGAACCTAGTTTCATTTACATGGTGTATACACTTATATTTGACATGTTATGTCATGAAAATACTTATTATCATGATATTATAAGTTTTATTTAAATTTATTCTTTCATGGATATTGTGATTATGATGTTTTAATGAGTCATGGGACACTTTGTAATGTTTAATATTATTCTTCTTGAGAACGTTTATAAAGATTATCTTTGTAATCTCACTTATTTTTGTGATTTATAACTTCCCCTTGAAATAATAACTTTATTATTGTACAAAAAATGTTTTATATATGGTTTAAATAATTCTATATTGAAATATAATATCATTATTCACTTATTCTTCATGATATTTTGAGTTTCAAATTGAATTATTTCATTTAATGGGATTTGAAATAAAAGTTACCAAGTGGGAAAGAAATTCATAACCCAATTTCTTTTCATCTGGTTATATTACTTCCTTGTTTTTATTAATATCTTATGATTATTTTGATAATTAAATTGAATATCTCATTTTGTATTTCGTCCTCTAAATATAGATTTGTTGGTTAATCACATAATATGCACATTGACTGGATATCACCTCAACATTATAATCTTTTCAAGGGTTCACTTTACAATATCATTTTGTTTGGGATTTTTTTCACTTAAATTTCCATCAAAGGGAATTATTTTATCATTGTCTAATATACCCTATAATTTTAATCTCCTTTAGTTATTCTTGAATATTATCAAGTAATAGTATTATTTTTCCACTATTTTGTACTCAAAATATATTATCAAATGGTTTCAGGAAAAACCAAATTCATTTATATCTTTAGTCAAAAAACCAGTTTTTATCTAAAAACCCAATTTTCTAAAAAGGTTTTAAAAAATGTTTTTAACATTTTTTTGTAATGAAATTTATACCCTTTTTTTACCAATGTTTTAAAAATAATTTTGTTGTCTCTTTCTGAAAAAGGCAATTTTCTAACCCTTTTAGCGTTCACCAAGAATGTTAGTTTTACATCATACGCAAAGTATTGATTTAATCACTGTCATTTATTTTATGTTTTATTTTCTTTTTTAAATGGTTACATTTTAATGATTTTTTTAAATGTTATTTTCAAAGGAATGGTTTTTCAAAACAAAAGGATATTTTCCCTAGGAATGTTATTAAAAGATATTTTTATGTTATTTCCATTAATCAACAAAACACCCCTTTATTTTATTACACCTCAAATATATAATTTTAATACCATCCTTATACTTCCTCTAGATGGTTTCTAATTAATTTTCCAAGGATAGTATTCACATTCACTTCCTTGATTCATTTGTTAGTCCCCTTAATGTATTCAAGATCAGATGATCTTTAAACATTGAATTTTCCCCAAATTATCCACTTCATTTATCATGGATATTATTATTTCCTAAACCATGTATTATTTTATATATGTTATCTACTATGATAGATGTTTTTCATTTGTGTAAATATTGATAATTATGTATTATTTATTCAATATGGATATTTGATAAGGAAAGTCATTATTTTTTGTTATTTGATATGTAAAATTATTTATACAAGCAATGATGGGTGGGCCCCAGAATTTATATAGAACCTCAATGCATCAATAGGTTCTCATGAGAAAAATAAAGTTTGAAAATTAAATGGGTCTGTATCTATATTTTTAAACCATATTTTGAAATGTATTAACAATATAGGTTTTTGTGTTCCTCGGAACTGATGCCCATTAAAAAATCATTGGCTTCATTTATTTTTAGTTATTATTCATCCGTGAGATTTTTCATCGACATATTTATGGATACATTTAATTTTTATTTCATTGATTAAATGGCATGTGTTTCATTTTCTGACCTTGACATGATTATTTTTTTCTTATATAGTTATTTGAATGGGATTTGTTTTCATTTACCTTACCATATTGCTTATTCACTTACTTTTTAGCCTATTAATTACTTGGAATGTTTGTTCATTTATTTAACCTTCCATGTTGATTTATTCCTATTGATTTATTATTTCTTCCTCTATTCTTTTTTCTTACTGATAATTTGATCTCATCCTTAACATGTTTAATTTCCCTATGAAATTAAGAATTATAATGAGAAATTTATGCGAGGACATGATAGATGGAATGATGTTACACTCAAGGTAACTATTTTGATAACATTATGTCGCAATTAGTGTATTAATTTTTAATAAAAGACTCATTTATGTATCTATTTTACCAAGAGTACTTAATCAATCGGTCCTTCATGATTTGATTCCTTGTAATCAGGCCAATGTAATAGATAGCAGATGTTGTCTCTAGCCTCTCTGGGGTCGGGACACTACATAGAAACAAAATAGAACAACAAAGACTCCATCTGAAAATCTGGAATGGCCCATAAATATTTTAGACACCCATATGTCATAAATAAGTAGATCAACAATAATAGAACAACCATACAGAGTGAAAAAAATAAATAAATAAATAAACTCATATAACGAACAAGTGATACAACATCAAATAAATAAACCAAAAGAGATCTATGACCTCAAGGTTGCTACAAATAGAAACCAATATAAAAATAAAACATAACCAGAATGACCAACTCCATGTGACATATGAATACACATTACATGCCACTCTAAACATTACCAAACAACTTGAACAGCCAAAGGAAATTGAATACAAAGCACATGAAAATAAATCCATATGAGTTGTATACATTTAATGGTGTGTACAAGGTGTAAATGAATCCAATCCAAATAGGATCTCCCAACGGATTTTATAATTCCTTTCAAATGAAATTTCATCTATATTAGTTTTTAAATAAAATAAAAAAAATACCTTTCATATATAATAACATAAAAACCAACATAAAAAATATGACCATTTTATATACTTTCATTTATTTTTTATTTAAATAAAAATAATAACATTGAAAAAAAAAATCAGTTTTGGCCTCTATTATTGATAAAAATAATTTAAATCCACTTTCAAGACACATTATATATTAAAAATTTTAAATACCTTTTAAATTCATTTTATTAAAATAAACTAAATGCATGAACAAAAAATAAAATATAGAGGTACCACATCAATAATGAAAAAAATAATCAATGAGGAGCATAAAATCATGGTTCCAAAGATATCAACTGAATTTGGAAAAACAAACAAAATACCCTTTTGAAGTCATATAGTATCATGGGAAACCCACTAGAACCTAAGACGTGATGGTCCAAGACTCATCCGAATACATGGAACTAATTTTTGGTTCATATTGTATTCAAACCCTAACAAGCAACATGATTCCTCTCACACTAGTTTTCTCATGGGAACACCCCTATATTGGGAAACATCACACTAAGGGAAACTATATAGTGTGTTTACTAACCTATTTATAAATAAATATTGATCTCTACCTCATTAACTAGTGATTCAATGAAATTAGAAATAGAAAATAATAAATTAAACAAGTTATATGATCTATATGAAATAAAACCATAAATCATATAGCACCTCCAAATACATCATAAGAAACATCCCCAAACATTTCATCCATATAAAAATCATAAATAATATCCCCTTAAGGGTCACAACCCATATTAAAACAAGGGTCTCAAGAGGCTTATATGCACACACCATGTAAAATCACATTAATTTTTAAATAGAAATTATTGAAAATCATCTCAGGATGCCAAGTCCTTTATAAAACCATTGATATCTGTTTCAAAAAAAATCTTTAAATAACATTTTTTAAACATTTAACCCATACAATTATTCCACTTAAAAGGTCAAAAGATTTTATTCCACATAAAATAGTACTTTGTAAATAATCCTTCACACAATGTGTTACCCAATAAAAGTTCAAATGTCCTTCCAAAATAGAAATTTTATTTGAAATAAATAATTTAATCCATTTTAGAATCACATGGAACTTAAGGGCCATTTAAGAAATCCAAACCACATGAAATAACCCTTTATTCCATGTGAATAATGATTAAAAAATAATAATAAAACCCATTTTCTCATATAACATAATAAATAAAACATTTAAAAATTTCATGTACCAAATGACATGCTAAAGAAAGATAATGCACAAAATCACCTATATTGTAAAGAACATGACCCAAGTAACAAATAATTAGTGATAAATTTATTATAATGTCACTATATACAAGTGAACACATACCAAAGCACTAAATATTTTACCAGTTTTGGTAAACTAGATACAACCCTAAATCTCATAAAACATTTGAAAATATACAAATAAAAATAGTATTTTCCTTGAGAACATAAATATTTTTTATACCATACCCTTGCATATCATTCAAAATGAACTTCTTGGTATCTTGGGGAAAGGAATCATAAGAATGGGTGGTATATATTCTCTTAAGGGTATGTGTACATAAGAAGTTAACATAGAATAAATAAGGCGTGAATAATATGTCAGGAATAAATGATGATCAAATAATGCCATATAAATAGTCACGTAAACATGAAAATTAACCATGGATATCATAAAAATTAATAAAACACAAGGAAATCAATAAAATATTTCATAATGATGTAATTCATAATTTCAATCATCATAAACATACTATTGAGGCCTCATTCTAAGAAATATTACATAAATGGGTAAGGCCTCAACCAAATACCCAACCAATTTTTTCTCATGAGACCTATCAATTCATTGAGGGGGTATGTTATTATAGGGCTCAACCATCACTTAATAATATAAATTCATTCATCATATGAATAAGAAATAAAACTTAATCATCATTCCAAAATAAACAAAAGTTGTTCATATTAAAATAACAATAATCTATAATGTCAATGCTCTCCACTATAGAATTTGTTAGTCAGAGTGAGTAACTCAAGAGGGGGTGAATTGAGTTCTCAATAAAATTTCTATTTAAAAATAATTTTGAAACTAAATCCCAAATTTAATGAAAATTACCAATTAATCTAATTAGTGTAAATATATAAATTTGATATTTAAAATAATTAATAAGGATATTGATTAACAACGAGTTATAATATCTTTTAAATACTTTAAAATTTTAATTTCATTAAAATAATCAAGAACATTATATAAATATGAATTAATACTAACTATATAATAATGTTTTTTATAGTTTAAAAAATAGAAATTTATTTTTAGTTTAAAATCCTATGAAAACAAACATCTAAATTTAATCAAGGGGTTTGGTATCATGCCACGACATAATCACCTACACTAGGAAATCACATATTTCTAAGTATTTTATTAAAGAATAAACTAATCCATAACCTGGATCAGGTTTTACAAACAACATTTCACAATAATATCCAGGAAAAGATCCTCTTTCTAAGTAATACATTGGATGAAAATGATAATAGACAACATATGACCTCTTACATAGTTATATGTGGGAATAAAATGAAACTAATTTAGAGAATATTCAGAATTCCATATTTTATCAAAAGAGACTCTGTTTTTACAAATATAAAAATGAATATAAAACACATATTTATAGAATATCTAATATGTAAAGAGTAAGATATAAAAACATTGGAAATAAAATACAACTCAATCCATGTAGCTTTGATTTTTCTGGAGTCTTTAAATTTTTCTTTTGAAGGATCATGGATGAGTTTCTAAAAAAATTATATAAAATAGAGAATTGTAAAGTTTTATCTATAACATAATAACTCATGTTATGATCCTATATTATTATTTATGTGGGATAAATTTTTTTCATTATTCTATAATAACTCCACACTATCAAATAATTCTCTTTAAATATATTTTCCTTAAAAAAAATTGTTCGAGAATAATAATTCTTAATTAACTACAGTGACGGTTAATTTAAAAATATATTTTTTGGATATTTTAAATGTTCCACTAATAATTTAAATAGGATAATATTTATTCACTTGAAGTATAGTTAGTTGGTCTCATGGAAACTTGACACGGTAAGGTGACATGATGTGTTTATCTCTTTAGGTGGTCATCTCATTTTCACATGAGGTATTTTAATGGCTTCGTACTATAAGGTTTTTATTTATGGGGTTACTTAATTAGAATGCATGGTGATTATATTAATTTATGAATTATTATATATACCTTAGCAGATTAACTTGATTTCTTTATGTAGTAGGCAGTTTCCTTCATCCAGTCAGGCACACTGATTTACACGGTAGGTTAATTGTACATTTCATAAGGCGATTCTCATCACACTATCAGCTGAGTCTTCAATGTGCACTCAATTAATGACTGAAATAAATTTTTTTCATCTTGATCATGGTAATAACTTTTTTTCATGTAGTAAGGTGGTATGATCACTTGACCTTCACATGATAAGGACGTACAATAATCTCTAGACTTAGCAATTTTTTTAAATTTTCCAACAAACCTCTTTCTAATAGAAAATATAAAAATATTAATAATTTGATAAAAATTATTTGGGATCATTAATATAATGTGGTGATAGTCTAGGAAAATAATCTCTACCATTTTATGATCAGAAATAGTGAAATTTTAAAATGGAATTAATTGAATGTATAAAAATTATACATACAAAGGATTGAAATAACTATGTGACAAGTTTGTAAAATCATGAAAATGATTTCCACTAAATTCAATTAATTTTAATATATCACATTACTAAAAAAATTTAGATTATAAAAAATAAATAAAATAGGGAATAAGATAAAAAATATATGAGAATAAAAGAGATAATGACATTAATATATCAAAAGATAGTATAAAAAGGTATAAAAATATTTCAGTAAATCCCTATTATAAATATTAATATAAATTCAAATGAGGGTCATATCTTATTTATATTGAAATTATAGGAACCTTTCCTTGTAAACTAGAGGAAGGAGAAGAAGTTGTCTTAAAAGCATATAAGGAGGAAGGGGCTATAATAACTGCACACATAGAAACTTGTCTAACCTGCTGAAAGGATTGGGCTAGAGTTAGGCCAAAATTATTAATTGTAGAGGAGGTAGTGGGCTGATGTAAAGTAATAGATCAAGGTGATAGAACATATTTAGGATAGTTATAAATATTTGGTTCCATCAATTAGGTAAAATCATAGATGTACCATGAACCATGCTCTAAATATTGAATGATATCATCTCGATTCTCCATAAAATATTTCAAAAAATGATTCATAGCTATAATATTTTCAACTTCTATATTAAAAGATTAATTTATAGGATAAATAATCATATCCCATGAAATCTCATTAAAATTATACTTTGTTAATATCCTTCTTAGATAGTAATAAATTTACCTCATGATTGTTTCTCTATCATGACTTACTTGTTTAACATTATCATGAATTAAAGCTAGGGTCTTAGAAATATGGAGATGAATCCCATTATAGATATCTTCATGAGTCCAGTTGAACCCTTAAAAAAATACTTTCAACTAATCCCAAATGAACTATTTGATATTTTATTCATCAATAATTGATTGAACAAGAGGAGAAGAAGACACAGGAGTAGGCTGAAATACATGATTCTTAAACCTCTAGTCTAACTGTATCAACATGTCTGATAGATCATCTTGAAGATAATGTTCCCATATATCTTCAATATCATTCTACATAATCTCCTTTCTAAATTAAAATATATTCTAAATATTATTGATCCCAAATTAACCACTTTGGAAATATCACCTTATCTCACTTGCTGTAGAATTTTGAAAGTTATTAAATTTTTTGTTTGAGTATCACTAACATATATGATTTAAAAATAGATAAGTCATATTTAGTGACATATGAATATGATGGAATAGATGTAGAAGTTGTAGGATCAGATGGATCACTATCCATATTCCTACTATCTACATTAGGTAAATCTTTTATCGGACCATCTCTCATAGTCTGGTCCCCAACTCTGCTAAAAACATCAACTTATTCATTATCATAATCATGAACAATGTCCTCATGAAAAAAAATATGGTAATACAATTATCTCTTGAATTTCAACCATCATAATTAATGATCCAAAAAATAATTGAATATAGAGAGTGGAAATTCCACCATGTATAAGTGGACTGCCTCCATGATCATCTTCAATAAAATTAGGATATACTAATCACAATACAAGATATCTAGGGGACTTCTCCCCTATATAAGGAATGTCTGGAATATGCTTTCTATGGGTACTACCAATAATAAGATATCCTTATAAGTTATACCTATCTTCATCAAATCTAACTAATTGATCCCCTTATTGAACATCCTTAAATTCTTACCTAGTTACCTCATTATGGTATACATCTTATGTTTCTTCTTTTTCTTCTTCTACAGAAGAATAAATTGATATTTTTAAGATAATAAAAAATGAGATACTCAAAAGATATTGAAAATATATAGGATATCAAAAGGAAAATACATCTATTGATTCATATTTCAATTAAAATTTTAATTTAAATTATTTAAAGATTAAAATAAAAATAAACTTATATGAAATCCCACTAATAGATTTTCAAGAAAAAAATAAAAGTAAATAAACACATTAATTATATTGAACATGGATTTATAAATAAAATAATCATGATAAGCATGTGATCCATAAATTTATGGTAGGTGTTCCAACTATACGGTCAATAAGTTCATGATAAGTATGAAATTAATACATGAACATGTTTTCATGGTAATCATAGTGACCGTGAGTGTAAATATTCATGTTCATTATGGTGACCACATACGTAAGTGTTCATAATAGGTAGGATGAACATATAAACAAAATCTCACATATATCCTACTAATCAGGGGAAGCTTTCTTTATAATTAGTTCAAGAAATTATTATAGAAAAATAAATAAATAATTTTAACATATAAAATAATTACTAAAACTAAATTAAAATAATTTGAAATAATTTATCATTACCTATTAATGTCTATTATAATTAATTCTATTAATATTCAAAGTATTTTTAAATATATTACAAATATGATGATCAATACCTATAAACTCAAGAGTTATATCAACGTTTTAGTAATTATCTCTCAAAAAGTAATGTATTTTATAAATATGCATTATTTTAGAATAAGAAATAAGATTACTAGAAATATTTATCATAAATTTATTATAAAAATGTCATGTTACATGTCAGAATTGATATCCATTGTCTAGTAATGTATATTTCATCCAAAAACTCTACACGCAAAAATTGCGTGTAGGTATGGACTCAACTTCAGAAGTGGATAACACCACAGACTTCTACTTCTTACTACACTATGACACAAGATACAGTCCATAAAATTAATGTGTTCCAGAATTGATTTTTCTATCTTACTTAAAACTTCCAAATTATATATCTGAGTAACTAACTAAATAAAATTCATTCCCTCTTTAGTAAAACAATCCTATGTTTGTTGTATTCTAGATGTATATGAAAATTATTTTCACATCTATTATATGTAATTATTATGAATTTTCTTGAAAATGAGAACACATACCCACACTAAGAATTATATAATGATATCCAGTAGTTAAATATAGTAATTATACAATTGTAATCATAAGAGTATCACTACCTTTGTTATTGTTCATACCAAAAACATTTCTTTGATCTTCAGTGTAAATTCTTGGATTTAAAGTAATTCCATATTTATTCTGAAAATTTTTAAGGCTAATAAAGAATTTATTTTCACCCATAAAACTCATTTTAAATTCACTTTACTTCATTTTTAAAAATTTAATACCCAAATAATTTCATTAATATCCAAAATAATACCATCAACATAATTTTATAAAATTAAAACATGTCTTGAAATAATTTTAATAAATAAATTAGAATCATCTATAACTTCAGGAAAAACTTGAGATATTAGAAAATATTTGAGTCTACCATACCAAGATCTAAGATATTGATTTAAATCATATAAATCTTTTCTTAATTTAAAAACAAGATTTTGAAAGTGAGGGTTTTGAAATCTAGGTGTTGTTATAAAAAAAACCTTAACAATATATCCATTTAAGAATGCACTCTTGATATCCATTTGATATAGTTTTAAATCCAAATGTTCTTCATAGAAAAGAAACATCCTGATGGATTCATGTCTAGATACTAGTGTAAAGGACTCCTCAAAATCAATACATTCTTCTGGACTATATCTTTATTCAACCAATATAGATTTATTTCTAATAAATTTTCACAACTCATAAGCCTTGTTTTTAAACACCCATTTAGTTCCAATAGTTGGTTAGTCTTTAGGTATTTTAACTAGTTCCCAGAATATATATATTTCAAAAGGATTAAGTTATTCATTCATTATAATTACCTAGAGTTCTTCATTAATTGAATCATCTATGTTCTTATGTTTAAGTTATGATAAGAAATCCTGTTTTTCAACCTAATTTATTACAGAATTTATTGTCTGATATCCTTTATATAGGTCACCTACTATATCATATATGTATTGTATCTATGAGTCCTAATAGATCTATGGATAGAAGTATTTGGAACATAAGTCGGATCTATAGGTTCTATTTTGAAGTGTTCACCATTACTAGATGAGTTCTTTATAGATAGTTCGGAAAAATTATCACCACATTTAGAATATATTTTTATATTAAACAAAATATCTTAAAGGTTGTATAAATAAATCTTAGACACGTGTTGATTAATTTCATCAAATTTTCTAGTACATATTCCCCTAAAATCTTAGTACTTTTATTGAACACCCAGTATGACTTACTTGATGAAAAATAAACAATAAAAATTCCTTCATCTCCCATAGAAGAAATTTTTTCTAAATTATATTTTGTTTTTAGTATAAACAATTTATAACCAAAAATTCAAAAGTAATTAACCTTTGGTCCCCTACGTTTCCATAATTTATAAGGGTTAATTTTTGAGAGTATTAAAGTTAAAAATCCATTAATTAAATAAAAAGTTGTATTAAGATCATCTACTAAAAAATATATAGGTGAATCATACTCATTGAGTATGGTTTGGGAAATTTCTTGAAGGGTTCAATTTCTTCTCTCCACTACGCCATTCTGTTGTGGGTTATAGGAGTAAAAAATTTATGATTATAGTCATTTTTGGAGCATATGGATTTAAATTATTTGTTTTAAAACTCATGTCCATGATCACATCTTATGATTTTAATTCTATGTCTCCTAATATTTTCTACAGATCTACAAAAATTTGAAAATTTGAAAAGAGATTCTTGTTCACGAGCGAGTAAAAACACCCACGTATATCTTGAGTAAACATAAAATATAAAATAAGCACATTTTTTCCTCCAAAACTATAAACTATAGATGGTATAAAAACCCACATGAACAAAATCTAATGTTTTTTAAGTTGAAACATATTTCTTTGAATTGAAGGATATTTTAGGTTTCTTTCCCTTTAAATAGAAATTACAGACTTTTTGTTGAGAATTATATATTAGGTATATGCTTAAATAAAAAATTCCTAGTTGTCTTTATAAGAGAGTAAATATTGAAATTTCTAAGTCTACTATTCCAAATCGAATATTATTTCGGAATGAAACTTAAATAAGAAAAATTTTGAGAAAATAAAGTATTCAACTTTACATCATAAACATTTTCATTTATAAAATTATTTAAACTAAAGAATGTTTAGAATCAAAAACACTACATGAACTATTTTTAAATTTAAAATGAAAAAAATCATCAAATAATTGATAAATTCAATGAAAATTATATTTCAATCTATTCATAAATAATAATTTAGGAATTAAAACTATACTAGAATTACCAATAGGTATAAACTAATTATCTTCCCTTTGTAATTTTCATTGAAAGTTACATGTCCACCATACACTATAAAAAGGTTTTTAAAGAATAAGGAGTACTTATTAATGTTTCTAGAGTATCTAATATCTAGATACCATAGTTTTTTATTGTAAACATTTAAGAAGGTTTCCTAAGAAATACATTTTAACTAAAAATGACTATGGTTACCATATTTTATTAGGTCCATAGATATTAGTAATAAGATATTTTTGACTTCGTAATTTTTTAATAAGTTTATTTTAGGAAGATATCATAAATTTATAAATAAATACCATATTTGGTCTCATAGAATAAAATTATTAACTTAATTAGCACAAATAGTGCTAGGAATGAATTTATGTTTTGTAATTATTCACTATCCAAGATGATATACTATTCTAGTAGTATATTTAAGAGGTTTCTATTTACCAAGAATCTGAGTATGAGCTTTTCTTACATTGGAAAATATCTTTATATATTTGTTTAATTGATTATTATAAAACTTTAACATGTCATTTCATTTAAGTAGTTGAGTATTTTTTCCTTACCTACTATAATATTAGTTTTAATGTGAGCAAGTAGAGCATGCAGATTCTTTAAACTTTTATATTTATCTTTATGTTCATTGAATGTGTCCTATAGCATATTAAAATACTACAAAATTTCTTCACTTAACATTTTTTATTCACTATTTTAACTATAATAAAGGTTTTAATTATGAATAATAAATTCTAGAAAAATATCATATACCTCAGATGAGTTTTTCATAAAAACACATATTGACATTGTCACTTATATCTCCTCTTCTTGAGTCTGAATCACTTAAACAATAATTCTAGGATCTACAAGTTAATTTTTTATACATTTTATATCTTATTTAATTGGCCGCATTATTTTTATTGTACATTAAATTGGAACAATCTACTTTAATGTGTTCTTTCCTTTTTCATTCATAATAGACTATTTCGTTGAACAAATCATCATTCTTCCAATATTTTATCCAATTTCATTTAGCATAAATACCTATTTAATATGGTTTCTTGAATAATTTATTCTATTTTTATAATTTTTTGAATCATATAGCAATATTTTACATTTCCCCATTACTTTCAATAGGTAATTATACATCACTTGATATTTCATCTTTTATCTTATCTTTTTTGTTTTGAATAAGTAGTTTTGAAAGCTACAGATTTTCCTTTCAATTAATCCACTTATTATTTGTATATTTACAAATTACTACATCATTATCTTTCTAATAATTTCCTTAACTGTAATTATAATAATGTGAAATTATTCTCTTATGGATATAGATATTCCTTATAATCTTTCTAGTATGTACCTAATAAGTTTCATGACTTGATCCTTATCGGTAATCTTATTTATTGTGAATTCATCATGTTGATTATCTCATTGAACTTGATATATATTTCAGAAATATATTCATGAGTAATTATATTAAAACTATAATATATAATAGTGTATGTATTTAAATTCATTTCTTTGACATTAGATGTTTTTTATGTGAAGCAGCAAGGGTATCCCAAATTTAAAAAGTAGTAGAATGGGAAAATATTCCGTTAAATTCACCTTTCCCTAAAGAATAGTATATACCATTCATATCTTTATAATTATAATCATATGTAGCTTTAGAATCATCACTCCATGTCCCTCTATCATCATAATTTGTTTCAAACTTTTCTTCAATTAGAGTCCAAATATCATAACCCATACTCACTAAGTGAATTTTCATTTTAATCATCCATTAAGCATAATTAATTCCATTAATATTAGGAGGATTATTAGTGGATGTTACTTCTTATCAATTATTATCAATAATGAAATAAATTTATAAATAATAGAAAATTAATATCTTTAAATACAAATAAATTGTATTTAAAAAGTTGTTTGAAAGTCCTATGATATCAAATATTGGGTAGAGTGAGTAACTCAATAGGGGGTGAATTGATTTATTAATAAAATTTCTAATTAAAATCCATTTAAAAACTAAATCCCCAATTAAATTAAATTTCCTAGTTAATCAAGACAATAGAAATATATAAATCTGATTGATCAATTAATTTCTCTCAAGTCGGATTAATGATTAATTTTAATATATTCTAAATACATTACCATTTGAAATTAAGTTAATTAATAACACAATTTATTAAAATAAAAAATAAACTTAATATCAAATTAATGTTTAGTTATAGTTTATAAAAAGGAAATATATTTGTAGTTTAAAAAAACTAGACAAATTGACAGTGTAATTTAAACAAGCGGTTTAGTCTCAATCCAAGACATAATCCCCTCTACTAGGAAATCATATACTTTAAGAAGTTTACTAAATATTAAACTGATACAAAACCTACATTAGGTTTTATAAAAAGAAACATATAAGAATATATAGTAACAAAGGCTCTTCCATAGTTATACATGGGATGAAAATGATACCAGGCTACATAGGACATCTTCCATAGTTATTTGGGTGAATCCAAATAAAATAATTGAGAGAATATATATTATTCTATAGTTTATCCCTAGAAACTATTTTTATATATACATAGAGGTAAATTTAAAACATATTTTGAAAGAATAGCTCAGATAGAAATTAAAATAGATAAAAATATAGGAAATGTACTACTGCTCAATCTAAGTATCTTCGATTATCCAAAGTCCTTTAATATTTCACTAGAAGGGTATTCCATGTGTTTATTAAAATATTATAGAAACCAAAAATCATGAAGTCTTATATATAACATAAGAACTTCAGTAAATATCCTATGTTATTATCTATGTGTGATAAAATGTTTTTAGTAGTCCACTATTACTCTCCATGATTGAATAATTCTCTTTAAATAAATATTCATCAAAAGTATCTATTGGAAAATAATCACTCTTCATTTATTTATATAACATTTAAATTAGTTATTAAAAACTAGTCATTTTATATTTTAAGTGATCCAATGCTATGTTAGACATGATAATTTATCTTCACTTGAAGAATGGTTAGTTGAGATCATGGAAATAAGACAAGGTCAACAGATGTGGAAATGTGACATAGTATGTTCATCACTCCATGTTGTAATATCATTTATAAATTATGTAATTTGATGACTTCTTATGGTAATATGTTTATTCTTAGGGTAATTTTATTAAAATAAAAGGTTAAAAAATTACTTTATGAAAGTTTATACAAATATTTTCATATTAACTTCATTTCTTAATGTGGTAGGTAGTTTCCTTCATGCGGTCAGGCATACTGACTTGTATAGTAGGTTGATTGTACATGTGGTAAGGTGATTCTCATTGTATGATAAGATGAGTCTTCAATGTGCAGTCATATCATGACTAAAAAAACAAATTCATCTGACTCACGGTATGTAGTTTTTTCATGAGGTAAGGTGATACAGTCATTAGAACATCTCATACTAAGGCGGTAAGATAATCTCTAGACTTATCCATTTTTTAAATTTTTTCATATAAAAAACTTTCAAATAGAACATATTGAAATTATTATTAATAAGATAAACACAATTTGGTTAATTAAAATAAGGATGTGATGGTCTAAGACAATAGAATTGATCAAAATCCATTTAAAAAAAATATGATGGATGGTATCATTAAATTATATCCTTAGTAAATCAAAAGATTAAACAAATTATGTTCACATGGATGAAAAAACATTTAAAAAATCTCTGGAAAATTTCTTTAGTAAAATAACCATTTTATTTTGAAATCAATTATTAAAAACAAACAAAAAATTATAAAATATTAGGAAAATAA
This sequence comes from Viscum album, assembly GCA_963277665.1. Taxonomy (NCBI): domain Eukaryota; kingdom Viridiplantae; phylum Streptophyta; class Magnoliopsida; order Santalales; family Viscaceae; genus Viscum; species Viscum album. The sequence continues at coordinate 1,463,201,047 of OY728135.1, read as the reverse complement.
TTTTCTTTCAAAATAACTATTGAAAATAGTAATTTATGATTAGAAAAATTGAGCACTTGTGATGATGAAATAATATGTTCTTACTGTGTATGTTAAAACAAATATTCTTTTAACATTTTTGTTAAAAATTCAATAAAACCTCACTCAGGAAATGAAATTAATATTCCCTTTAATTCATTTTTTAAAATTAAATCCTGAGTAAATATTACTATAAAAATAATTAGATATTAGTAAAAAAATTCTTGAAAACATTTTATAAAATATTGATATTGAAGAAAAATGATTTTCAACCGAAGAGATAAATAAAGTAAGTTTTTCTTAAAAACATTCTTTCAGTCTCTTGAGTTTATAAAGGTAGTAAAATTAAAGGAAAATTTTTAACATCCCAAAAATAATTAGAGGATAATAAAATAGATTGGTTTTAATATATAATGATCATATCATTCACCCAGTATAGACTTAAAGATAAACAATCCTGAATAATGATGACATTGTGAAATAAACACTTATAGATTTTGTAAATTTTCAAATATAACCCCGATTAAAGAAATTAAATAAAAGGAAAATTTAAATTTCATGAATATAAAGATATTATTTAAGTAATATGTCAAATGGGAATTATGTACAACATAAAAATGAAATAAGTGGTGAATATGGAATATGCCTTACAGAAATAAAAGTGAGATGAGAAACTCTTACCTCGAGTCTAACTTTATTCATAAGTGATTTTAACCTCGTATATAATAAATTTAAATTTTTTATACATATATACCATAACCATATAATTACTTATAATTTCAAATCTGATCCACTTATAAAATTTCAATACCCATTTATTAATAATTCTCTTTTAAAATCATCATTTTTGAGTGTTAATTGTCTCATTTATCATGTAAGTTTTTGTTCAATAGTTTCATTCCTTTCATATTTATCATTGTTATATATTCTATATAAAGATAATAATGATATAAATACCATATATTCTATTAATATACATATGAATAATCATAAATTAAGGGTATATACATAAAAAATGAATAACACTATTCATGGAGATAGTAGGTCATACGTACACAAAAATATTATTTTGACTATACGAAGAATGGAATTAAATTAGTTCAGAGGCATATTACTGGGTTATAGTAGCATAAATGTAGTCGGTATAATAGAAGCAATGTAGTATGTACTATTTTTTACTATATCAGCCATAACTATTCATCTATTTCACTGGTTTGGTACTCGAATCCTTTAAGGCCTTCGGTCCACCCAATTACTTCGGGCTATTAAGGATTTCGAGCTACCTAAAGGCATTTGGGTTGCCTAAAGTCTTTCTAGCCTCCTCAAGGCCTTTGGTCCACATGAAATGTAGATGCAACCAGATTGATTTTAATGTAACAAGTCTCTGGATAAGTATTCAGACCATGCATATTCAACAGATTAGAGCTAAATTTAATTGGAAGGATGAGATGGTATGGAATTGCTATCAATATTGATCTTGTGAATATATGCACTGGACATCTAGCTGACTAGCCTTGTGAAGTTGGATAGGAGACATCAAGATATATTTTGGGGAGGGGAAACTCCATGTAGTCTGTTTGGGATTAATTACTCTATGTCTTTCGAGTCAGGTAATGTGTCACCAAGCCTACGGGCCATGTAAGGGTTCCCCTTTAACCCTTAAAATAGGGATTATCAGAAATAAATAAAAAATGAAGGCCTTCAAGACATTCATGAAGGTAAATACTATTTAACCTATTCAAAATCATTATTATATCATATATATTATATATACTAATTAATTCTACATTTATTTTCATCAATTTAAGTATAATAGAAAAGTTAATCACATCGCTTAATGGAGGTGGTAGTCTAAACATATGCACGAGTAACATTATTAATATCTAATGGATAAAAAAGGTGTAAATTTATATATGATATTATAACTTTATAAGAATTATTGTTTCAGTAATATAATATATAAACACTAAAACAATCATAATAACCATCCATGAGTGACGATAATGGAAACGTAATTGTATCACCACGTGAAGGTGGTAGTCCACACATACGTACAAATCGATAATTTCACATCCCATTTTGGGGAAAACAGGGTTGATATTTGTAGTTAAATAATCCTAATAAAATTTAAGTATACTAATGATATTGAATTTATTATATTATGATTATTACAATGAAATTAGAGGAGTTATAATAATAAATAAATTGAATGAAGTCGGGGAAAATGAGTACGAATTCTTCAGTAGACCACCTCTAGATCCTTCCAGATAGCTATAGATTCAATGTTTGGATAATTTAAGGTCAAAATAAGTCTGTAATATATGATCTAAAAAAGATAAAATTCCAATCATGCCATTATACCTCATTATAACACCCCCTATACCACCGAGAGGATTTTAAATTTTTTTATTTCTAAATAAATTTTATTTTTTTGCTTTCTATATTTTTACACAACACCATGCTAAGCTTACACTACACAAAACAATGAGTTGGCATGTTTTAAATTCAAGGTTGAGTTTTACCAAACAACAATATATTAAAAAAATATTTTTGTTTAATATAATATATAACCTAGCCCTCAAATTAAAGGTCATGAATATAATTAACAAAATTTATAATTTTATATATTCTATATTATTTTACTATTAATCTTCTGTATTTTATATAATGAAATAAATGGAAAAATCATTTTTCTGATAAAAGATTTATTTTTTAAAAAATGTAGTTTTTCGCCTTTCAATGGATAACCCATTTTAAATCCAATATTTTACAATTTATATGTTAGAGTTTTTAAAATAAACTTCTTTTTTGAAATATTGAGGTCCAAATTTACTTTGGTTCAATTTTTGGTATTTTTTGGATAAGTTTCTAGTTATGATGAATGGTGAAAATACTAAATTTTTATTGAAAACAACTTCTCCAATGAAAATAATTTATAGTGTTAAATTATAAATTCTATTGGTTTTAAAGTATAACTATATTATATTTTTATCATTTAATACAATTATGGTCATTTGAATTATTTTCACATTAAAATTGGATATAAACACATGTCAATCTTTGGAGCGTTTTTACTTTAAAAAAACATGTTTTCTCGTTCCATCAATGGGAATAATTTTAAATTAATTACAGAAAATTATATGTTTTAAATTTTGAAAAATATATTTTATATTTTCAATAATTGGGTCCAAATTATGTTATTATATTACTTTTATTTTTTGGATATTATGAATAGAAACTACGATAATTTTTATTTAACGTGGTTAAGGTTAAATCAGGTAATTAAAGGTAAACATAATATTATAAAATAACCCTAACACCTATAAAAATATTATTGGATGACTAAATAATACCCTTTTCACCGAAGGGTCTAAATGGAATCATTTAATGGACACTTTTCTTTGAATATGACATGAATATTCCTAAAATCATTGAAAGTAACAAAATGGAATACTCTCATTTTATATAATTATATTAATTTTAATATAGGGATAAATAAGATATAACATATATTATAAATAGTATCATGAAATATAATATAATTTAATATATCATAATAATTGATTTATAATTTTTAGATATTAAATAATCACACTTAATGATGACACAATAGTGATTGAGAAATTATTATATTAATAGAAATATCAAATAAATGGTTTTAAAAATATTAATAGATATATAATTTGAATTAATTAAGGGAATAAACGAATTTTATAGGTGACTATGACATTTTAAGATTATTTTAAATGGTTTTTATCAAAGTTATCATTCTGTTTAGATTTTATTTAAAGTCAAAGTAATGAATAATGTCAAAAGTGACAGAATTGAAATTTTTTAAAAATAACATTTTATTAGATTATTTAAAATCATAAAAATATTTAAAAACTAAAAATTGATAATTATAAGGTCTAAAATGTCATAAATTTTCTATTTATGGATAATTAACATCATATATGTAACTATTTATAACCATTCAATATTTATAATATTATTACCATAATTAAAATTAAATTGATTAATTAAGGGTAAATCAAAATTATAAGGTTTAAAATAAAACCAAAACATGTCAAAAATAATGGGATGAAAATATTCAATTATAATAAATTGAAGATATATTTTTAGTTATTTATTGGAAACTATTTCTTGAAAGTAAATTATATATTATTTAAATCAATAATAGTTACAAAATATCACTAGCTTGTATTTTAATAGCTTTTATGTGTCCACATTGGGACATAAAAAAGATATAAATAAATCTAAATGTATATTTTAATATAAATTAAAACAAATTAATTAATTAAATTTATTTTTAATTTTTAGAAGTTGGATAATTACCTGAAAAGGCATTTCAATTCTTAAACAATATTAATTTAATTGACATAAAAATATAATAAATGATTTTAATAATATTAATTTCGATATATTTTTAATTAATAAATTTTTATAATGAATTTCATTGATATGTAAGATATATTTTTGACGTGTTAAATAATAATATTTTAATTACCACTTTTTATTAATGTATTTTAAGTCAAATTAAATTAATAGTATTAAATTTGGAAATAATGATATCTTGTTGAATTAATTTATTATTAAATTACTAAAAATAAAAAAATATTGAATAATAAAAAGGGTATATAAAATGGTCGAAAATGTATTCTAATTTTCATTTAAGGACCATTTTGAAGTACTTTGATCTAGAATAGTCTTATTATATTTTAACATTTTGTGAGTTTCCAAAAACACCCCTCCCCTCTCTTATAAAAGGGAATATATTTCTCTTTTTCATTCAAAACTATAAATATATTTGGTTGGTCCAAACCCTTCCCAATTCTCTTCCCAACTTCCCTCACTTCATCCTAGTGGCCATTCTTTTGGCAGAAATCCTACCTAATCTGTCCTTTTGTGCAAATCAAAAGGAGAAACTCGAAGAAGAGGTAATTGTTTTACCAATTCAGTTCAGTTTCATTTCTTCTTATACATACTCTTACTATTTTGTTTCCATACTAAAGAAGTTAATAAAGAATAATCTATATACTTAGATGTTATTATACTTAGGGGACCACCATATTCCACCTTTTATCTATCCTATGAATAATAATACCACCATGTGTGCGTATGTATGGCTCATCGTCTCCACATTATAGTCTAATTTTTAATTCAACAATACCTTATTTGGATGGGTATAATGATTATTACAATGGATTTAAATAATTAATATTACCTGATAATTATTTTATATAATTAATATATTATCCAATTCTATACCATTTAGCCATCAAAGGAATGATATCGTCACTCGTACATACGTACAGACTACTGTCTCCAAGACATGGTGAGATTCATTATCCATGATAACCATTGAAGAATTATTATAAAATTTATATTACGATTAAAAATAATAATTGTAAACTTAATGTCATTTTGGATGTGAATCAAATACATCCTAATCATAATGAACATGACTGACACCACAAAACATGATTATAAATACGAAGCAGTTAACAACTAAAATAATGGTAATACTAAAATATAATTAACAAAATGATATAAGAAGATAATATATTATATCCTAAATATTTATTTAGTTCTGGTATATTTTAAAAACATACTTTAACCATTATACAAGAGGTTAACTCACCCTTGACTAATGAAAAGTAAAATGTAAGAGTAAATTTCATAATCTCATTATTATCTGAGATTTTTTATACGTAAGTATTTACAGGGTCATATTTATCATCCAAGTACAAGTTTCATAATATATTTTCAAAATTAATATTTTTATGGTTTTATTTAAGAAAAATATTTAACTAAAACATGGTTTTAAATGTTTTAAGGACATATTCTTCTAAAATCCTTTTCATTAATGTCAATGTTTTTAAAATGGTTTAGAGGGTTTATTTGTATGGACATGAATATTTTAAAATGGTAATTACTTTAAAAAGTTTCAAAGTGGTACGAGGCACTTTGATTCAAAAATATATTTTTAAATCTATTACTTTATAAGTACACATCTTTTGAATAATGGATTTCAATGAAAAAAGTGTATTTGTCTCAATATATTTTTAAAGATTTTAATATAGTATTTTCATCTATGTCAGCATACTTTACTAGTTATTTTACTTAATTGAGTATGACATCATATGATATAATTTACCATATTATATTAAATGGTTTATGGTTATTTTGATTGTGTATGTGATATTTATATACCATTCCAGTTTTATGGTAAAAGTATTCATATTTCATATATAAGTTTTTAATATGAATGATTATATTGTTTATGTTTAACCATTTTCATATGATGAATGTATTGGATATAGTAAGTGATGGTTGGGGTCTGTTATAGCCTATAGACACATCAGTAGGTCTCATTATACAAACTGGTGTCTTGGAATGAGTCCATGACGATATAGTTATGTATAGTCTTGGCATGGGCCCTTGGAGGTGTGGTTATGATGTCTGTAATTATGAATTCCCTCATTATGTGATTTGTTATTGACATTAAATTTTATTATTAAACTACTATAATATCCATTTGAATATTTAAATAGAATTTTTTATTTATTCTTCCCATATTATGCTGAATATTATGTTCCAAATGATTGTGTTTCAGTTTTATATATTTCCTTAAAAGTTTATCTTTATTTATGATAGCTTCTACTATATTGTTTACCCTTATAAAGCATATGAACACACCCATTTATTATGTTTTATTTTACCAATTTTCCAAGATTTGGATTATTATTTATATGCAGCATTAAGCTAAGAGAATAATGAAGTTCTCAAAGTTTTATCCGTGTTGTGTTTTATGCTTTGAATTGTAATGTAAAGTTTGTGTTTGTAATCTATTTTTAAAGACTGGTAAACTAATCAGCCCTTAGGTATTTGAATCAATGAAATAATACCAGTGTATTAAATTAATTCTCTGGCTCCTAGATTTTAGGGTCGGGTCATTACACCCCCCACTGTAAACCCATTTTAACCTTATCTCTGGTAAAAATTATTTATTAAATTTATTATTTATTATGACAGAAAATTATGTTATACCTATTAGATAATATTAATTATAAAAATATAGAATATAATTTATAAAATTAAATATATATAAGTAGAATAATTTAATTTAAAATTAAACCCAGAAAATATGATGAGAAGTTGTTTTCCACAAAAAACATTTCTTTTAAAAAAATTATATCAAAATTCAATGTCATATTGAATTAAATGACCTAAATATGATTACTAATAATATAATTGAACTAATTATACTTTTAAAACCATTTTAAAAAAATTAAACTTTTTAAATTATTTAAATAAAAATTAAAATTTCATTAAAAATTATTATTCTTTACTATTCATCGAAAAAACAATAATTTTTGAAAATTATCAAAAATTCAGACAAATAAAATTTTGAAATTTTTAGATCAAAATGTTGTTAATTTTTTACAAATTAATTTTCTAAAAGTTTTGGAAATTGATTTTAATATAAATTCATAAAACACATTGAAGAAGAGTTTTTAGAAAATTGTGTTCTTAAGCATAAAAATTAACTTATATCCAAATCATCAATATTTATAATTAAAATTTAAATAATTAGATTATTAAAGTTGAAATGGATCTTATTTATATTTAATATCAAATTAAAAATATAATAGTACTTTTATATAAATTTATTTATTGAAAATAAATGAGAGTATTTGAAAAAAACTGTTTTTTTACTATTCACTGAAAAAACCATCATTCATGAAAAGTATTAAGAATTAACTATAACATAATTATGATTTTATGATTTCAAAAATGTTTTTCATTTTATAAAATAATTTTTTTTAAAAACACATATAAATTATTTAGATCTTCCAGAGAAAAATGTAATAAAAAACATTTTTGAGTAAAATATATGTTTGAAGCGTAAAAAGACTTTACTAGGAGAGAGTGCTTATTTCCAATTAATTAACCAATTCCATTTTATTGATTAGAACCATTATACATATATTTAATAATGTGATCTCATATTCATGCCCTCATATTTTATGTCTAGGTTACAATATTTACATTTAAATAACAATATGTTTATAATATATCTCAAATTTCTTAGAGATTGGTGTTTCTGGTTCAGAAAGCTATCAATATTGATGTTCTTATAAAATATCAAGGTGTCACATTCTAACCCCTTAAATAAATTTCCCCCTCTTACTTTTATCTCTGTCAACAAGGACCAATAATTAAAAATACATTTGTTTTAAACTCACATTATACTGTTGGAAAATAAGTCATCTGTTGAAAAGGAGACACGGGGAAAATGAAAAATTGCCTAAAATAACACCTAGTAGGGTTACCATATAAGGATAACATTGATGGGATGATAAAATACATGTAAGATAAAACTACCATAAAATTACTATTGTAGAGTGACATGGAACACGTTCACCATAAATTAAACAACCAAAAAATTATAAATCATTTAGAGGTGAATAGATGATGAATTCGTCAGAAAATAATGAAAAGGGATAAAATTTTCATTTCAATATCATTTTCCTAATTTTGAGGGATTAATTTACTGTCAAAATAGTAAATATGATAAAATTTAATTTCTTTATTTGATTCCATTTTATAATCATGATTTTATCTTTTTTTTTTCTTCGAGGAATTTCCAGTTCAATTGTTATTCCACGAAATGAATATCGAGATGACTTCTTCATGCATGAAGCACAAAAAATTACTTTTAATGGGTCATATGATCCATAAAATAATGAAAATTCATTATTTATTTCAATAAATATTTAGAAAAACCCAAATGGTTAGTTAAAGTTATCTAATATACATATATAATACATTAATCTCTAAAACCACAACGATAACTCCCAAATTTCAATGTAATACATTCCAGGAATATTTAACCATAAGAATCAACTAAAATATGTATGGACAAATTCAAAACCCAAATGTTTGAAATATTTCATCAAACATTTATCCCCATAATGTAACTTATAATGTGGAAAACAAAACATGTGAATAAATCGATCATATATTCTCTTAAAACATAATAATAACCTAAATCACCATAAAAACTCAAAAAAACATATTTGACACCAAAAATTAACACAATCATTATTCCTAAAATAAAACCACATATTATTTAATATATTCCTTAAATCCAAAAATGAAATAAAATTCATCAAATACAACCTAAATCTCTTTACTTTATCAATTTCAGACATCTCTTTATCCCAACTGAATATTATTAACTCAAAATTAGGCACATATTAAGGTTTATCTTCCCTTTAATCATGTGTTCTCTAAAAATATCACCTTAACACTAAATAACATTTCTTTATTATTAGTACAATTCAACATATTCTTTAAAATACTTAAACAAAACCACTATGAAGAAATCCTTAGATACTTTATAATTATTATAACATGAAAATTTTAATGACCCATGTTTTAGAAATAGATGAAAACCAAAAATAATTTTAATTTTTGGCATTTACTAGACATACCATTATTTGAACAGATATTTGAAACATAAATCTGAGAGTTGGACAACTTCAAAGTGTTTTTTCTAAACATGGGTAAAGGCTTGAAGGGTCCCTCAGGTGTCTCGTCGAGTTTCAGGTGTGATGGTTCATGGAAATCAAAGGATTTTGTGGTCTAACAAAAGCATACTATTTTTCTGAAACTTTACATCCCCTAGTAAAATATTGTCTGTACTATAATAGATATGTAGAATTTCCCCTCATGTTCTTCGTAAAATTTACCCAAACCATGAACCTAGCTTGACTGGGTAGTGCCACTTAAGAAGTATGCTTTCACTGTTCATCACAGGGTAGTGCATGGTTTAGACAAACCATGCGACCAAACCATGCGACCTGGTTTTGAGGATAAAATTACATCTTTTCCCTTAATGAAACTTTAACTTTATTTGCATTCTTCCTTCCCCTTCTGGAAGATATGTGGAGCTCTTATTCCTCCTTGTTGAGATCTCTACCTCGCCAAGATAGGCATAAAGATAACTCACACATCCTTCTTCTAAATAGAAAGTTAACATTCTCTATGTACCTACATCAGTATGCTTTTAAATTATATCTAATATATTTCACGTTATTTGTTCCATATATTGTGCTATTTTGGTGTGATCTCATTTTCCCTATTTATAGGGTGACTATATATTTCTTATATTTTATCCAAACTAAACCAAATCAGAGCTTGATATTGGAAGAGTGCATCATTCTAAGTACGAGGTAGGTGGTCTATGAATTTCTCCTCAATTTTCCCATCATTTTATAAGTTGTTTCATTTTACCACACATTATCCTTTTCATTAATTGCCTTTAAATTGAGTTATGCATATCAAATTGACTCTATCACCTTAGTAAATCCCTATTGAACCTAGTTTAATTATTTAGTGGTTGTTGATATCATTTATGGACACCCCATGGGTTTTCTACCTCTTGTTCACCCTTTTTAATTAAATGAATAAACGTTTAGAACACCTTCAAATAATTAAGGTTGGATTAATAGGAGATTTTTCCTTATGGTTGATAGTACAAATGATAATGGCACCTCCTAAGTTTCATTTTGAACATTATAATTGAATTTACTTGCATGGTAGTTTCCTAAAATTCCACTTAAGGGTGAATTGGATTAAGATTATTTGATGTGATGTTTTTTTATGATTAACTGAATTATTTGATAAATAATGTCATTATTTAATAATGAAAACCCTTAGATGAGGTGTGATGTCTTCAAAATTACAAAATAATGAGTTTTGGTTTGTTATGTTCTTGGCGTAATGCTTTGGTCGTTCTTCTATGCTTGATGTTATTGTTGATCTATGGAATGTTTAGTATATGGACTCTACTAGAATTAAATAATGGATTTTTCACTTTATAAATTTTTATAGAACCATTTCACCTTCTAAGTGAATGGTTCAACCCATTTTTTACCAAAATGACTACTAGTCCAAACTCTTTTTAAGGGAAGTACTTGAATTATAAATTGATTTTACCAGGTAGGTAAATTCCTATTGGTTCTTGCATCCTTCTAAGAGCCTTCCTGACCCCATTAATTTTAAAATATTATTCATAATGGATTTATTTTATTTTATTCATTAAATTATTTAATTGAAATGGAACTGATTTGGGTGGTATAACTTCACCTCTTGTCAATATTCAAATGTATATGTATATTAATAAAATGGAATTCACTTTAGTTATGAATGATCTTATTAAATTTATATATTGAGTGGTAATGCCTCATGTTAATGGTCATTGTTATTGTTATATTATTATATCTTAAATGTCTTGTGGAATAATAGTAAGGGATATGTTGAGCGTGGATGAAAATCACTCACCCTTATAATGGGTGTTGAGTTCATGACGTCTTGTACCATTGATACTATGTAGAACATAGGATTGAGGAATGTGCTCCTTATTTAGAGTGATGACATAATGGCTCACTCACATCTCGAGTGTCATGTGTGATGTCTCAAAATATATTAGGATATAGGTCATGTACCCTATTTCATGCGCTTATGGGATCATTTAGAATAGTTTTGGATAACTGAGTTACATCGGGTCCAGCCAGTAACTAATATTCTTGGTATATAGACCCTTATGTCTTCATATACATGGTTCATATAGGTGAATGAAATATATAAGTATACTATGTACATATTATTACTATTTAGAAACTCATTCCGGTCGTCATAAGTAGTAGGTAGAGTTGTCCAAGTGTTCTATTGGAACCTTGGATGACTAGTGTTTATTTATTTATTTTGAAGCTACATATCATTAGTCTTTTTATACATGCACATCACTTTATTTATATAGTCTGGATTCAGGTTTTGACATCATAAGTGGTAAAATACTTGGATTTATGTCTCACACCCTGCTCAGGATTCTATTGTACTAGGGTACCCAAGTAGACCTTATGTTTGTAGGACTATGAAATATATCTTATGGATGTTTTCTTCTACCTAGGAGTTAGGATAATAGGACCGAGCTGGAGATCAGGTTGCTTGTGGAGACCTTCCATGGGTATTTTCTTTTCTTTCTTTATTTTTACTATATTGTATTTTGTATCACGTTGCATGCTAATTTTTTGATATTATTTATCATCATCTAGATATTAATTTATCTATTATATACTAGCATTTTCCATCTTTTTTATTCAGATGTTATTATTTTCTTCTACTACTTTATCTTTCAATTATTACTACTTCTATTGTTTTTTATTGTTGTATATCTTTTTATACTCTATTGGTATGAGGGTATGGTCTCCCCACTATCACCTCCTTAGACCCTCACTACTATTTTACAAACTATAGCATATGAGGAGGTGCACCTATAGTCATGTGAACCTCTGGTCTGGTTGTCCACTTAGTTTTCAGTCATGCTAGGATGTTCCAAAGTGGTTTCATAGCTATTTCTTTTCTTTTGTCTTACTATTTTGGGTTGGTAGATAGGAGAACAAGAATTTCTTGTCTCTTGATAAATTTTCATGTCTGGTACTAATCACCAAACCCATAGGGGAAAATCCAAGTGTCCAGGGCTGGGATTTATGTTCATGTTGTTTTCTATTACAGTTGATTCTTATTTTTCCTTGAGTGAACAGTGTAACTTTCACGGCGTATTGATTTATGGAATTTAGGGTGTTTTTCCTTGGAATGGTATGGAAAGGATAAATCATTACATTTTTTCATTATAGGCACATAGTCATTTACAAGGCATGAATATGTCATCCCATGTAGTTGCATTTGTAGATTGTCTGTTGATTCTGATTCTATTCCTTGAGTGATATGCCATTTTTTTAGCATGCCTACTTTTATAACATGATCATGTGATTATATTCCATGATGCTAGTTTATTTTTAATGTTCTGTTATCGCATCGTTCTTATGTTTTTATTACCATGATTTTCGACGTTACATGATATAATAAATACTAAGTTATAATATGATATGTAATTTGTTATGATTAAATGGGAACTGGTTTTCAATTGCAGAGTGTATGGGTGCCTTATAATTGGGAAAAGGTCACCCATGTACTCAAACCGTCTTTGAGCATTGTACATATTTACTGACTATGTTAAAATATAATATTTTTTAATGTTCAAATGATAATGTTAATGGGTTTTGATTAATGGGATCAAAATTCCAAACTGTAAAGTGTATGGGTGTTTTATGTATTTGTAGATAGATAACAATATAATTGAACCATTATATATGATCAGGGTATATATATATCTCAGACTAGTTAAAATTTAATTTTTTTTAATTTGTACTAAAATTAATTGGTTTCTTTTTTACATCATATAAATTTATTACTCAGTAATAATGACCTATATAGCTAAGTTATTAAATTCACAACTGGACCCAAGTAGGCCATTTGGGGTTTTTTTCTTATAAGACAACTCTCTATGGGTGTTATGATACTTTAACAATTAAGAATCTACTATTGGGTTTCATTATGATTAGCCCAGTTTGGTTTAAATGGGACCCACATATTTTTCCTTACATTTTCTAACATAAAAAAGTAATTTAAGTGATTAATTACCTAATTTATGATGGGATTCAGACAAATGATAATTTTTTTAAAAAGGGAGTTGGATAAGACTTGCATGTATGACTTGGTTTTTTATTTAAATCTTCTATATTTTCAAAGTTTTATTGTGAATCAATGTAATAAATTTAAAGGGAATATAAAGTGGTTTATTTAGTTTAACACCCTCATGTAAGGGTAGTTTAAACATCTCTTTGAGCATCCATGGAATAAAAGAGTTATTATTTTCCATAGGCCCATTTCCATTTTAAAAATGGATTTATTTATTGGATCTTTAGCCTAGTGAATATAATTTGTGTGACCTAGTGACAGGTTAGATGCCAATGATTTGGTAAGGGGATATATGTGGTAGGTATCGCCCTTAGAGCTTAAATACTTTGATAAATTTTATGAAAATTTTTATTCTTAGTGTATTTCGGGTGTTGTTTTCCCTTGAAGTACTCTTAGATTCTAAACGACACCCTTGTTTGAATGGGTGTTCATGTTTTTATTGGCCTGGGATTAAGGATCAAATAATACTCAGTTTCAATAGGATATATATTCTAAGGGAATGGTTGGTCACTTCATAGGTCTCGTGACCATGTTTATCTTTATGTGGTGACTCTAGAGGTCATCAGTCTATTTTATAGTCATATGATATAGAACATCTTTGAGCTAGTTTTCTATGCGAGACATTTGATACTTGAATGCATAGGGTAGAGATACTTTGGATAGTATTGAGGATTTTTCATTTTTATTCTAAGATCTCAGTGTATTATACCTTGATATACATGGTATCCATCAAGTTTCTAAATGTTATTACAAACCGGTTGAGTTTAGTTTAATTATTGATCCTTGGGGTTTTGAGTACATTATAGGGTTATATCCATAGAAGAGTGACCAAGGCATTAAAAGGAATCAATTTTGTCCCAATTCATGGGATGTACCTCCAAGAGGATCAGGTGTTTTGACATTCCTATCAAGTTTGTTCTTGATTTCATGTCAAATGCTTTGCTGTTGTGATGTATTTATCGTGAATCAGAGGAGTGACACATGTACATTTATGGTGGTTCTGAAAAAGAATGCTTGTTAATGGATCATTTATCTCTTCTTACGATGACTAAGACACTCATAAGTTGGGCCACATCGCATCATTTCTTGTGAATAAATTTCCTTTGATGTTGAAGCAACACAATCGAAGAGGAGATTTTAGAAATGGTCAGTTTTGAATAAATACCCTTGAGGCTTGATTTTGAATCATGTTAGTTGTTGCTCGACAGAATGATATTGGATTGGTTGGAGGTGTACAAAACCCTTGAGAAACACTATTGGTTTTGGATGAACATCAGTGGTTTATCCTGAACAATCATGGAATACCTTGAGTGGTAAAGGTGTCATGTTTTGGTTGATGATGTGTCACCAAGTGCAGCTAAGTTTCTTTCAAAAGGTCAACCAGTAGTGATTTGACTGTTCACCTTTTTCCCTTATTGGTTTCCTCTTAGTGTAATATTTTAAATAGATGAGTAATTCCCCTATCAGGACTACATCCTTGATGCACTAAGAGAGAATTAGTCTTATGCCATGCTAGAATTTTGAAAGTTGTTTGGCTTGTTACAGGATCTCTGTCTAAGTTGTTTGGTCTGTACCTAGTTTTCATTGAGGCTTCGTTAGTTTTGATTGATACATGACTTCCCGTGTATAAATTACTTAGACATACTCTAGGACTCTAGTTCTGTTCCTTTTACATCACTTCTATGTGGATGGCACCCTAGGCACAGTTTATGATCTAATGTGGACATCTTACCCATGTACCTACATCTCACATGTAAACAAAGATTGTGGACTACCTTGGTTTTGTTCCTTGGACTCTTATTTAATGAATCTGACATTACACCAGATTGTTTTTCAAGATCAGAGGTAATGCTTAAAAGTTTGTTGATTCCAGTGGGATGGATCTAGGTTACACCCTTCTTCATACTGAGGTATGATGGTTTAAATGGTCAGGTGATGGTTTAACCAAGGGGAATCATTGGAATTTAGGTATGGTCTTCAGTGAGTACGCTTGTTGTGAATGTAGGACACCTTGTAAGAAGGATTTTCAATTTAGTTTGAATTACACCACTCGTATAAGCTGGGAGTCTTGATAATGGAAAACCATAGGTGTTTTGACTTGTTATCCTCCTTTTTTTATGAATAATGTTGGTGAATAACCATTTAAAAACACACCTTCAGGTTTTGAAGGGTGTGGTGTAAGGGTTATTTGTGTATTTCCAGAAAACCTTACAAGACAGTTTAATTTTGGTGAATCGAGATTATAAAATTGGTTTAATTTTATGTTTTTTCTAGGGCCTCGTAAGTATTCAGGTTCTCCCTATTAAATAAAACCTGCAGGGAGTGTTGTTAGATAACTTAGGGTGTTCTTTATGGGAAATTCTGGTGGTGTAGGTACCATGGCTCATAATTGGACCCTTTTAATTCTAAACCCTAAGGTGGGGAGTACATTCACCTAGATATTTTATGAGATGATGATGTGATCATGCCTCTAGATAAATGGTCTTGGGTAAGCATATTTTAAGTGTTTTATTCAGAAAACAAATATTGGATCGAGTTTTGATGGATTAAGTGTCATCTTATAAAATGTGTTTGGCTGCTGTATTGGATTCATGGAAATGAAACATGACTATTTAAACAAGACTTCAGACCCCATGTGACTCAGATGATATTTTTTGTTGTTACTGAAGGTTTCTCAGGGATGATATGTTCTATGTGGGGAGGTTTTAATTACCCGTGCTTCAAAATTGGATGAAAATTCAAAGGAATTTGAATTTTTGTCATTTACAAGATTGATCATTATTTAAATTGAGGTTTAGAATGTAATTATAAGAGTTATAACACTTCAACGTTTTTTTATAGACTTGGGTAAAGGAATGAGGGGTCCCTTGTGTTTCTAATCATGTTTTGTGAGTTTTAGGTCTTGGAAATTAGGGGATTGTGTGGTTTGATAGAGGCACACGATTTATCTGAAACCGTGTAACCCCCAACAGCAAATCGTGCAGCCTAAAACAGGGGAGCAGAAATTCCAAGCATGGTATTCTCATGGTTTACCAAACCATGTGCCTAACTTACATAGGTAGATCTACTAAGTAAGTATTATCTCACAATTCATCACACAATTGACACTCGGTTTGGCTAAACTATGTGTCCAAATTGTGCAACCTAGTTTTGATTGTAAAATTACATATTTTAACTTAATGAAGCTTTAGGTTTCTTTTACTTATCCCCCCCTCATAGGTTCTTAAAGGTCCTCTTCTCCATCTATGATCTTTCCTCCTCTCCAATGTAGTCATACAGAAAACTCCTCAGTATGCCATCTAAATTGAACATCCTCTCTAGAGACCCTTCTTTTCTTACAATACTATTACATGAATTTAAATACAAACAACATAAAACTGTCACACAATTAGGAACCAAGGGTGTGGTGTATTGGAAAAATTAGGACCATACATAACCATGAGAGTAACCATTTATTTCTTTTTTCTTCCATTTCTTCTTATTGGCCCTTGGATTCCTCATAGTACAAGTAGTCAATGAGGGATATACATCAAAAAGGTGTGGGATAAAATCACATTAAGAGAATATATATGAACACGATAAAATATAACATGGGTGAGCATAATCTTTACCATCATGAAAAAGTCATAAGATCATAATCATGAGAGTAATCATTAATAAAAGACTTGGAATGTGTCAATGCATAAAAATTCAAAATCATGTCTTAGTGGTCAACTACCACACATAGTTGTGTACAAATATAGAATCATGTTCACACATATTTCACTTTATCTCATGAGGTTATTCATATTACCTAATACATTGGGGTTATATACTATTATGGGTGCACCCATCACATCATAACATTTAAATTATGCTATATAATTTCAGGCGCACCTGTCACATCATAACATTTACAGTGTGCTCTATAATTTCGAGCACACCCATCACATCACAATAATTAAATTATCATGCATGCCACATAGAACATATATCAATACTGAAAATATAATAAACCATGTAAAGTAATGGGTTTCATTTAATAATAATACATTTATAAATAGTGATTTCAAAAATGAAATAGAGAATAACATACTAGATATAAGAATTATCAACCTTCACTACTAGAAATTTCATCATTACCTATGGTTTAAAACCATTGGTAAAGGATGAATGACCATTGGTATACCTTATACCAATGCTTTTCCAAACCATTGGGTCTTGAGCCGTAGGGATAGACAAATCCCAATGGTTCTATGAGAACCATTGGGATATGTCTGAAAAATTGAGTATATACCAATGGTTAATTGAAACTGTTGGTATAAATGTTTACCAATGGTTTACAACAGTTGGTAATATCAAAAAAAATCTCTTTACCAATGGTTTACAAACCGTCCGTATATCCTTTTACCAAAGGTTTCCCAGAAACCATTGGTAAATATCAAGTAAAAATACCTATACCCACAGTTTGAAAACCATTAGTATATAGTTTTACCAATAGCTTACATAAAATCGTTGGTATAAGTTATGTTTTTACAGATATTCTAGCGGTTGTAAACTGTTGGCATATCCTTTATATACATACAACAATAAGATGACCTCCCCCTGTTCACCTGCGACTATTCCACCAGCTTCCACCAACAGGTTTGAAAAATTCATACACAATTATAATACCTATAAAATACATATAGGGGGTTGGGGGTGGTCCATACAGAATACCTACACAATTCTAAATACCTACACAATTCATACAAAATTCTGAATACTTTCACAATTCTCAATACTTGTAGAATACATATAGAATTCGGTATGAATTCCCACATAATTCATACAACACATAATTCATACAGAATTTTGAAGACCTCCAATTATGTATTTAATTAGCCTCTACACACATACAGAATTAATAAATAATTCATAAGGTAATTGCAGTAAGTATACACATACAACAAGTATACCCATACAACAAGTATAAACATACACCATTAACAAATAATTCATACGTTTATTAATACATAAAGAATTAAATTCAAAATTTAGTGGGTTGGGGGGATATTTAGGGGGTTGGGGGCTGTTCAAGGGGTTGGGGTGGCTGTCTAATGGGGTTGGGGCTATCCAGGGGTGGGGGCTGTCCAGGGTGGTTTGTGGGGGGGGGGGGGGGCTATCTATGGTGGTGGACAGGGGTGGGGTGGTGTTCAGGGGGTTGGGGTGGTTTCCAGGGAGTTGGGGGTCTTTTCAAGGGGGTAGGGGTGTCCTGGGGGTGTGGGTGTCTTGGGGGGTGGGGGTGTCTAGGGGTGGGGTGGTTTCCAGGGGAGTGGTGGAAGTCCAGGGGGTTGGGGGCTATCCTGGAGGGTGGGGTTGTGTCCAGGGGGTGGGGGACTGTCCAGGGGGTGGGGGCTATCCATGGGGGTGGGGTGTCCAGGGGTTGGGTTCCAGGTCATGGGGTGGTGTCTTGGAGGGGTGGCAGCCCGTCTAGGGGGTTGGGGGCTGTCAAGGGGGTAGGGGATGTCCATGGGGGTGGGGGTGTCCAGGGGTGAGACTATCCATGGGGGTGAGGGTGTTCAGGGGGTGGGAGTGTCCAAGTGGTGGGGTGGTGTCTAGGAGGGGTGGGGCCATCCAGGGGGTTGGGGGTTGTCTAGGGGGCATGGGGGGCATCCATGGGGGTGGGGGCATCCAGGGGGCGGGGGGTGTCTAGGTGGTGGGATGATGTTTAGGGGGTGGGGCTGTCCAGGGGGTTGGGGAAGTCCAAGGGGGTAGGGGGTCAAGGGGGTGGGGTGTCCATGTGGGGGGGGGGGGGGGGGTTGTCCATGAGGGTGGGGTGATGTCCATGAGGGTGGGGGTTTCCAGTGGGTGGGGGGTCCAGGTGGTGGGGTGGTGTCCAGGGGGTGGGGGTGTCCAGGGGGTCGGAAAGTTGTCTAGGGGGGTAGGGGTGTCCAGGGGGTGGGCGAGTTGTCCACGGTGGTGGGGGTGTCCATGGGGGTGGGTGTTGTCTAGGGGTTGGGGGTTGTCCAGGGGGTTGTCCAAGGGGTCGGGGTGTCCAGGGGGATGGGGTGTCCGTGGGGTGGTGGGGGTGTTCGGGGGGTGGGAGAGCTGTCCACGGGGGTGGGGCCAGTCCAGGGGGCTATGATATGTCTAGTGGGTGGGCGGGCTATCCATGGGGGTGGTGGGGCTATCCAGGGGGTAGGGGTGTTCAGGGGGTGGGCGGGCTTTCCACGGGGTGGGGGCTATCCAGGGGGTTGGGGGTGTCCACGGGGGGTTGGGGGTGTCCACGGGGGGTGGGGTGGGTAGATTATCCACCAGGGTGGGGGATATCTAGGGGGTGGGGGGATATCTATGGGGGGAGGGGTGTCCAGGGGTGGGGGATGTAATGGTTTTAATGGAATGAATTTCATGTATTTTATGATCATTGGAATTTTTAAAATGGTTTTTGAATAGTTTTTATTTCAATAGTATGTGTTTCTTTAGAAAAAATGAATGCTTTTGGTGTGTATAGTAGGAAAGGGGATTTGGTTATTAAGAAATGAATTACATTTTTATTGTGGGACAAAAATAATATCTGATTTTTGAAATGGAACCTTAAAATGTATTTTTATAAACCCTTGGGGAGTTTTAAATATAAAGAAGTCCCTATTATGTAATTTTGAAATGGTTTTATGATGAATTATTTATGATGTATCTCTATGGGATTTCTGATTTTTGTCCCTTGTTTTAGAACATCAAATTATTTTAATAATGTTTTTTTATAATTATTTTGAATGTTACCACTATAAATGAATCAAAAATTCAATAATGGGATATCTCACGTTGTCATTCTTGTGATCCAACTATTGTCATCATAGTCGTGGTCTCTACTCAAACTCTTGTAGAAGTGGAATAACCATGTTCTTCTCAGATCATTGATTATGCATGGGAGTTTCTAAAATAGCATCCACTATTTTTTATTGGTGATCAAAGATCCCAGGAGGCAATGAAGTGGGTAGCTATGATTAATGGGATCTTCGAGTTGTTAGAAACCTTATAATCCACGGGGGTGGTGGGGCTATCCAGGGGGTAGGGGGTGTCCAAGGGATGGGCAGGGATGTCCATGGGGGAGGGGGTTATCTAGGGGGTACGGAGTGTCTAGGGGGGTGGGAAGGGCTGTCCAGGGGGTGGGCGGGCTTTCCATGGGGCTGGGGAGAGGGGGTTGTCCACAGCGGGAGGGGTGTCCATGGGGGGAGGGTGGGTTGTCCACAGGGGTGGTGGGGCTGTTGAGGGGGGTGGGGTTGTGCAAGTGGTGGGCAGGTTGTCCACAGGGGTGGGCGGGCTATCCACAGGGGTATGGGGTGTCCAGGGGGTGGGTGGGAAGTCAATGGGGGTGGCGGGGATGTCAAGGGGGTACGGGGTGTCCAAGGGGGTGGGCGGGCTGTCCACGGGGGTGGGCAAGCTGTCCACGGGGGTCGGAAGGCTATCCACAGGGGTGGGGGATGTCCAGGGGGTACAAGGTGTCTAGGGGGTGGGCGGGATATCCATAGGGGTGGGCGGGCTGTCCACGGGGGTGGGGAGCTATCCATGGGGGTACAGGGTGTCCTGGGGGTGGGTGGGCTGTCCACGAGGGTGGTGGAGCTATCTAGGTTGGAACGGGGTGTCCAAGGGGTTGGGGGAGTCTAAGGTGCATGAGGTGTCCATGGGGGTGGGCGGGGCTGTCTAGGGGGTATAGGGTGTCCAGGGGGTGGGCGAGCTATCCACGAGGGTGGGGGCCTATCCAGGGAGTAGGAGGTGTCCAAGGGGGTGGGCGGGGTATCCACGAGGATGGTCGGGCTGTCTAGGGGGTCAGGGTTGTCCAAGGGTGGGTGGATTTCTACGGGGCGGGGTTGTCCAGTAGGGTATGTAGTGTTCAGGGGGGCAGACGGGCTGTCCAGGGGGTGGTCGGGGCTGTCTATGGGGTACATGGTGTCCAGGGGGTGGGTGGGCTGTTCGTGGGGGTGGCAGGGTTGTCCAGGGGGTAGGGGTTTCCTGGGGGGTGGGCGGGCTGTCCACGGGGGTGATGGGGTTTTCTGTGGGGGTATGTGGAGTCCAAAGGGGTGGACGGGTCTATCCAGGGGGTAGAGGGTGTCTAGGGGGGTGGGCGGGCTATCCATGGGGGTGGGGTGGGGGTGTTGTCCATGAGGGGAGGGGTTGTCCAGGGGTGTGGGTGGGTTGTCCATGGGGGTGGAAGGGCTGTCTAGGAGGGTACAGGATGTCCAGGGGGTGGGCGGGCTGTCCACGAGGGTGGGGGGCTATTCAGCGGAGGGGTGAATTAGTCACAATAAATCTTTAAGTCAAGTTTTATTATTTATAGATAAAAAATAAAGATAATGTGACCTACATAATCACCCATATATTTAGGCACAACAAATCAATAAACATCATAGGTCAATAACATCAGTCAAAAATGAAACGGATCAATCTGTCCCTCATCACCATCATTATCATCACCATCATCATCAACCTTACCCACATCCTCATCATCATCCACATCATCGTCCCTGCCCTCCTCAATGCCCTCCTCCTTGCCCTCATACTCAGCCTCGGCCTCCTCATCGCCCTCCTCCTCCACCCCTTGCCCTCCACCTCCACCTCGACCTACTCCTCACCCTCCTCCTCCTCCTCCGCCTCAGCCTCCTTCTCTCTATCATCTCGACCACCACTAGAACATCCACCTAGTGCACCATAAATATAACGCATTGATGACATATATTCATCACAAGCTGTGATGGCCTCTGGTGGAATTGTTGCACGTAAAACATCCATCAGTTTCATAAATTCAGTGTTTTCCCTAGAAGAATATTCTTCCTTCTATGTAGCCCTTTTTCAGCCTGTTATGCATGTACCTTAACCTTCTGGAACTCGGTGGCACTACAACTTGTACCTGAGGAGGCCCAATACCACGCTTGAACTATACTCTTCCCAGGTCGGCAGCGTACTATATCAGGGTGCTCATCTCCCAACACCTGATGTAAGTGATCATTTGGCCCAAAATTGCCAGGTTTTTGGGCATCACGGAATTCTAAAGCAGTGTACCACCCCAAGCTTCCATGGTACATTTCCCTTTGAATAATGCAATAGCTTGCATTGTACGCAACTTTGAGATTCTAACACACCGCGACCAATCAAACTACCTGTTATGAATACTAATACCCACTTTTAGAAATTTGATAAGTTGTATATTTCAAAATGGACTTCATTTATGGATTTGGAATATTGTGATAAGCTTAGGGTGATTTTTTGGTATTTTTCTAAAAACTTTCAATTTTTGATGAATAGTGTAAAACATTGAGTTATAGTTTAAAACTGAATTTTTATTTAAATAATTATTTATTTTATTTAAACTTATTTTAGTTCAAAATAGATACATAATATCTAGATAAGTTCAATTTAATTCATTATAGTCAGTTTATAATAATTTTAGATATATAAAAATTTTATTGAACATTTTAACCGTCTTTTACCCACCTCGTAGGAGCATTTGCAAATTTACATAAAACTTAATTTTACCACTTCTATGAGTTGAATTTAAAAACACTGAAACATACAATTGATATCAGTAAGTTAAATGAGATTCAATAAGATGAAAATAATTTTCAGTGAATAGTAAATTTTTACTTTTATTTTCCATGGTTAAAAGCAAATATTGTAATTAAGGGTAAAAATGATATTATTATTACCCTAACACATGTCCTAATTCCATTGAATAAGTGTAATTAGACCAAAAACAACCTTAGGAATAAAATATGACCATTTAGGTCCACTTGGATTAGATTAGGACATTTATTATTATTTAATTCAAAGAATAGTTAAAAGTGTTAAATTCAAAGTTTAATAAATAAACCATTTTTAATATAGGGTTACACAAAAGATAAATTCGACTATAAATATTAATTAGAAATATAAAATTTTTTCCTACATAATGGTATTTTATTTAAAAATTTTAGACATTAAATAATTCAATTTATTTATGACATAATGATGATGCGTTAATTACCTTATTAATGAAATATTAAAATAATTGATATTATAAATACCCAAAAAAATGTAATTTGAGACTTTTTATGAATTAAACTAATTTTATAGGTTAATATTAAATGTTAGTATTAGTTAGATGAATTTTTTTCGTAGTAATAATGTTGTTATAAATTTAGCAAAAACAAAATTCCAAATAGTCTCAAAATTGACATAAAAGAGTTTTTAAAACAAATATTATATTATTAATTGATATTATTTTCCTAAAAATATATGGTTTGGCCAAAAGAATCATATAATTATATTTGTATCATTAATGAACCACTTTTTTGTTCTCTTGGAAATATATAGTAATATTATTAACCATATAATATAAAAATACAAAGAGACATGGTAAATGTCAAATTATTTAACTAAGAGTTCAATCTAAAAGATAAAGTTAATCTAGTGACCCAAACCTATATAAAACCTATTGGTTGAGTTTTTATTGAACCATACTCACCTTATCCTTTAAATAATTCATTTCAGATCCATTAGAAACCGAAAATGATATTATTATAAAGTAATATTTCTAGCTTTTCCTAAGGTTCCCCACACCCCTCTTATAAAAGGGCACTCCCCCTTATCTCTAATTAATACCTTCAAATCCATTTGGATAGTCAAAACCCTGCACCAATACCCTCTGAACTGTCCTCCCTTAATCCTAGAGGCCTTACTTTAGTCATAAATCCAACCTAAGGAGCCCTTTTAATCAAATCAAAAGGAAGAACCTGAAGAAGAGGTAAATATTTCATCACCTCTTTCAAGTTCCTTTCTTCTTCCACTTCCTCTTTCTTTGTTATTTACATTATAAAATAATAACTCCAGTATATTCTATATACTGTGATGTTATTATATATATGGTACAACCATATTCATTATTCTTTCCATCCTTTGAATGGCATATCACCATACGTGCGTACGTACGACTTACCATCTCCACGTCGTGGTGTAATTGTTATTCAATACATTATTATTTGGATGGGTGTAATAATGAAGTGTAATTGATGTAAATAATAAATATAAAATGATAATAATTCTTTATATATGATAAACCCTACAATTTTATATTATTTTAATATCAAAAGGATGATATTGTCGCTCATGCGTATGTACGGATTACCGTCTCCATGAACGTGATGAGATTCATTCCCCATCGTATCCAATCAAGACTAATTTTTATTTTATGATTAAAAATAGTGTTTAAAGACTTAATATCATTATTAATATGAATAAGATACATCCTATCCATAATAAACTTTACTTACGTAACAAAGTATATAAAGGTAAACGAATCAGTTAATACCTGAAACAATGATAATACTAAAATATTATTAACAAAGAAATTTTAAAAGATCATATATGATATCATATTAATTTATATGATTATTGTATAATTTAAAACCAATTATTTCACCATTATAAATGAGTTTAACCTACCCTCGAATAAGGAAAAGTACAAAGTAATGGGTTTCTTATATCACTTTTATTTCCGTGAGATTTTCATTATTCATCACTTATTTATTAAATGTGGTGTATTGTGTACTGCCATTTGATATATATTAACATGATTCTCTTTAAATTCATGGTATTATGTGATTTATTTGGTGGTTATTAAATTTTGGTCGTAATACTTGATTGATTACAATGAAGTAAGGGGTGTTCATCTCACATTTATTCCCGTGAGATTCATACTATATTTGTCACTATTAACTTTTGTGTGGTGTATGTACTACCCATGATTGTATGGTTTGCATTATATAATTTAATTTATGGGTATGTAAATCATCATTGTATGATAATTATTTCATGGGGTGTATTTTTCGTATGTTACCAAAACAGTAAGAAAATTTCAAATTTCAATTTCCACTCATTCGGTTTTACGGAAACATCATTGATTACATTACCCCAAGATTATGTGTGAAATCACTATTTATTTACTTATGTAGTAAATTCTTCTCCCCCTTATGTGTATATACTCTTGATAAACATAATCACTCCATTTATAATTTCTCAAGTCATTGATATGAACTTGATAAGAGTAATCTTAACTCAATTTCCATTCATTGAGTTAAAAACATCCAATTCATTGGTGTTGTTTTTACAAGAGTATGTGTGAATTTTCTCTAATTTATTTACACTAAATATCCAATAATATTGAGTGTATTTATATTTTTTACACATAATTATGTCATTGATTTATCCTTAACCTAAGGATACAGTTTTTATAAGGGACATTTTCTCAATTTACATTCCATTGAGACTTCATTGTTGTTATGCACCAATTCATGTTTATATGATGTATATACTATCCTTTGACATAGTATATCATGAAATCCTTTATTCTCATGATATTATAAAGTTTTTATTACCTCAATAATTTTTATTCAAGCACATATCATTTGGTTAGAAACTCTTACTAAAATATCATTTTTAAAAGATTTTAAGATTTATTCTTCTAATTTTTTCTCATCAATGTCCGTGTTTTAAAAATGGTTTTAAGGATTTATTTATATGGAAATTAATGTTTTAAAATTAAAATCCCTTTTAAAAGTTTTAAAGTGGTATGGGACACTTTTAATCAAAAATATTTTTTAAATGACTTCTTGATAAATAGTGAGACTTTTAAATGTTTTCAAGAAAAGGGGGATATTTATCTCATATAGTTTTGATGATTATTTGAATCTATGTCAATATCATTAATTATTTTCAATTGAGGTTGATCTATTATAATAAAATCTTACATATTGTATATAATGAGTAATGCCTGACAGTGGATGTGCTATTTTTATGCCATTCATGTTTTGAGGTTAAATTATTGACATTTCGTATGCTAGTTTTAATATGAATGTTTAAATTATATTTCAACCATTTCATATGAGGAATGCATTGGACTTATTAAGTGATGGGTGGAGCTCACTATATCTCCTCAATTCATCGGTAGGTCTGATGAGACAAACTAGTGTCTTGGCACACGGCCTTGAAAAAATCTTATTTTTAGTCTTGGCATAAGGAATTGACTATGTGGTTATGATAGTCTAGCATTATACATTCCATCATTTTGAAAGTGGCTATTGATATAGCATGTGATTATTTGACTAGTATAATATCCATGTAAATAATTAAATGGAATTATTTTATTTTATCTTTACCATATTATGCTAAAGTTCAAGTTTAAAAGGCTTTTGTTTTAGTCTTATACATTGCCTTAAATGTTTATGCTTTTTTATGAAAGTTTCTGCTATATTGTTATCCTTACTGATCATATGAGCTCACCCCTTTCTATGTTTTATTTTTCCTAGGATGTGAAGAAGTATATTATGACTGACCTGCAGAGATAGTCTATGGGATCTCAGTATTTTCTATGGAAAAAATGTTGTTGTAGTTTTACATTTTATGATGTAATGTAAACCTTATGAATGTATCTAGATTTTACAAGGCTACTAAACTAATTATTATTTGGAGACTTGATCTTTTGTGATCATGCAAATGATACGTAATAATGCACTGACTCTGGGTAACTGGGGTCGGGGCATTGTAGTTGGTATTAGAGGAATTTTAGTACAAACCTTGGAAACTAGATTTAAATAAACTGATTAGAGAACATATCCCTAAGACAGACTTTGAGTATTAGTATAGAAGAACTTCCTAAAATTTTGGTATTGTGGAGATTTTGTGAGTTTTCCAATCAATACATCCCTGTCTAGATATGAGTAGGTAGAGGTAGCTCTGGCATAGATGTACCTAGTGGTAAAACCTGAAAATATCGCTTTGAGATAGACTCGAACGGGAACTGGTGCACGACAACGGCCCTTGATGCACTGTTGGTTATGACACTCCCATGAGATATTCTTAGGATAATTTTTATTTTATTTAAAAACTGATTTGAAGGATTTTAAAATAAGATGATAATAAATGACCTTGGTTAATCCTAAGGTGTTTCAAATTGAAAATATGGTATCATGATATTCTCTAAAAGATTTTATGACTACTGTTACTCACACAATGCTTTCTGGTTTTATTCAATGGCTGGATTCCAAGGAATTCAAAGTAACTTTGAGAATGATGTACAAGGGGGGAATAGTGGTGGAAGTGTGCAAAAAAATGGAATGTTGATAGGCGTAAAAGATATCGTGTTCATTCCAAATAAGTTTTCCCAAAATATGATCAACAACATATATATTAACCAACTCTCGGACTCAACAAAGAAAAGAAAGGTGATGAATGATAAGAGCTCTAGCAGTGGAGACCATGGAAGAAATAATCCTCAATTTCGATCATGTTGGAAATGTGGAAGGGCACACCCAGGAAATTGTCTCAATGGAACAAAGAAATGATTTACGTGTCGGAAATAAGGACATAAAGTAAAGAATTGCTGATAAAAAATGAAGAGAACTTTGGAAGAAAATAAAAATGATCCCAATAATCCATTTATAGTCATTTGTCATAAATATAGGGGACTTGTCCCGTACCTGAGTGAATTCCCTATTCTATAGGATATTTTCTTGGTCAAAGAAGAAGCTATGTGGAAATAAATGGTTGGAGAAATGTCTAAAAGTATTAGTGCTCCATTTTGATGGGATTACTTTGGAATAATTTTCTCTTGTATTTGCAACCCTGCAATTTTTCATGTGAAAGTGATATTTGAGGAAGAATTATCTTTTCTCTTATGGATATAGTTATAAATAACCATTTGGTTTTATATGATCATTGGGTTTGAGGAAATTACAATTTATTATATTTTATGATGAAAATTCAAGGTATGAGATAACAATTGTGGTTAAATTATGTTATGGTTATTTTGAGGAATTTATCTCACTTATGTAATGTTATAAAATATTTTTTTTTGAAAAAGGACAACACGCAGACCGTGTGACAACCTGTCACATTGGACAAAGCTGTGAGAATCGAACCCACAACCAGAGTGTGATTGGTATTTATCACCTACCACTGGACTACATGAAGTCCCTGGTTAGTGTGACTAATTATTTTTAGTTAAATAATTTTATTGATCAATAATAATTTCATTTCAGATCTTATGTCTTATAAAATGAATACCCTTATTATAGGAAAATGATTTGGTTATTAAGTGATAATTGTTATTTTGGAAGACGTTCGCACTATTGGGAACACTATATAACTAAGGAAGATAGAATACTATGGGTTTTCATTAGAGGAGTAATGGTGGATTTTTATCTATGTTTTTATTGAGGATTTATAGTGATTTGGGTTATTTATGGAAATGATTAACCTATAATAGAGAATATGTGATTAGGTTAATTACTTTTAAGTATGTGACTTTAAGAGTAGTTGATGTCACTTAGAGATACAATTTAACATGGAAGAATACATAACCAAATTCCTCTAAGTTTTGGGTTTCAATATTAGTTTGGATTATATTAAAGGATTTTAAGGACAATTGTTTATTGAATGGTGTTTATTTAACTTTGGGGGTATTTATGGTTTAATTTTAGAAATTAAGATTAGTGTTTCTTTCTCTAAAGTAATATCTTTTTGGGGGATCATCTGATCGTGTACTAACTATTTTGGTTTTGGATTAACTTCTAAATACAAGGTAAATGTATAGTTTATCCTTTGTGGATCATGTGATTCTCTAGAAGTTGATTCTAGATCTTCTGGTGTGACCAAGTAATCTTGAATACTCACTGTTTCAAAAAAAATATTTAGTGGTAGAAATTTATTAAATAATGAAACTCTACTTAAAAAGTAATTATATATCTTTATGTTCTTATTCAATCTAATAAATAAATTCCTCATCTTTATGAAATTTAACTTAAAACAAAAAAACATTGTCCGTTTACTTTTCCTACTGGGAATCTAATGACCGTTTGTCCTATCACAAGTTTGTGGTTTTCTTGTTGTTATATTTTTCCTGATCATGTTTTCTATCCCTCTCCATCAAAACTTTACACTTAGTTTATCTTCTATATCCAGGTTTTTCTACATGGAATCCTTGTATGGGTTATCTTGGGTGACCTTTGTACTTTTTTTTCTTTCTTTTCAAGTGATAGTTTTATTGACTATTTTTCTGATGTGAGACGTTCAATTATGTTCCCAAGCCCAATTTTAAAAATCGCGATGATGAAATTTACAAAATGGGGGTATAATGAAACACCCCAAGCTTCCATGGTATGTTTCCCATTGAATAATGTAATAGCTTTCATTGTACGCAACTTCAAGATTCTAACACACCACGATCAATCAAACTAGCCGTTATGAATAGTAATAAACACTTTTGGAAATTTTATAAATTTTATCTTTCAAAATGGACTTCATTTTTGGATTTTTAATATCGAAATTAGCTTAGGGTGAATTTTTGGTATTTTTCTAAAAACTTTCAATTTTTGATGAATACTGAAAAACAATGAGTTATAGTTTAAAACCAAATTTTTATTTAAATAATTATTTATTTTATTTAAAATTATTTTAGGTCAAAATAGATACATAATATCTATATAAATTCAATGTAATTCATTAGAGTCAATTTATAATAATTTTAGATATATAAAAATTTTATTGAACTTTTTAACCGTCTTTTACCCACCTCGTAGGAGCATTTGAAAATTTACATAAAACTTAATTTTATCTCTTATGTGAGTCGAATTTAAAAAATCCAAAAGACATTTTTGATATCATTAAGTAAAATGTGGTTCAATAAGATAAAATTAATTTTTAGTCAATAGTAACTTTTTACTTTTATTTACCACGGTTAAAAGTAAATATTGTAATTAAGGGTAAAAATGATATTATTATTACCCTAACACATGTCCTAATTATATTGGAAAAGTGTAATTCGACCAAAAGGAACCTTAGGAATAAAATATTATCCTTTAGGTCTACTTGGATTAGATTAGGACATTTATTATTATTTAATTCAAAGAAGAGTTAAAAGTGTTAAATTCAATGTTTAATAACTAAACCATTTTTAATATAGGGTCACACAAAAGATAAATTCGACTATAAATATTAATTAGAAAGATAAAAATATTTCCTACATAATGGTATTTTATTTATAATTTTGAGACATTAAATAATTCAATTTATTAATGACATAATGATGATGTAGTTATTACCATATTAAGGAAATATTAAGATAATTGATATTATAAGTACCCAAATAAATGTAATTTGAGACTTTTTATGAATTAAACTAATTTTCCAGGTTAATATGACATTTTAGGATTGGTTAGATGAATTTTTTTAAGTAATAATGCTGTTATGGATTTAGAAAAAACAAAATTCCGAATTGTGTCAAAATTGACATAAAATAATTTTTAAAACAAATATTATATTATTAATTGATATTCTATTTCTAAAAATATAAGGTTTGGAAAAAAGACTTATATAATGATAGGTGTATCATTAATGAACTACTTTAGGTTCTATTGGTAGTATATAGTATGTTTATTAACCATATAAAATAAAAATACAAAGAGACATGGTAAATGTCTAACTATTTAACAAAGAGTTAAATCTAAAAGATATAATTAATATAGTGACCTAAACCTATCTAAAACCTATTAGTTGAGTGTTTTTTTGATCCATCACCAACTTATCCTTTAATGAATTCATTTTGGATCCATTATAAACCAAAAATGATTTTATTATAAAGTAATATTTCTATCTTTTCCTAAGGTGCCCCTCACCCCTCTTATAAATGGGCACTCCCCCTTCTCTCTAATTCATACATTCAAATCCATTTGGCTCATCCAACCCCTTCCCAAATACCCTCTCAACTATCCTCCCTTCATCCTATAGGCCTTCCTTTAGTCATTAATCCAACCTAAGGATCCCTTTTGATCAAATCAAAAGGAATAACTCGAAGAAGAGGTAAATATTTCATCACCTCTTTCATGTTCCTTTCTTCTCCCACTTCCTCTTTCTTTGTTATTTCTATTCTAAAATAATAACTTCAATATCTTCTATGTATGGATTACCGTATCCACGCCATGGTGTAATTGTTATTCAATACATTATTATTTGGATGGGTATAATAATGAAGTGTAATTTATGTAAATAATAAATATAACATGATAATGATTCTTTATATATGATATACCTTCCAATTATATATTATTTTAATATCAAAAGAATGATATTGTCGCTCGTGCGTACGTACAGATTACCATCTCCATGAATGCGATAAGATTCATTCCCCATTGTATCCAATCAAGACAAATTTTTATTTGATGATTAAAAATAATGTTTAAAGACTTAATATCATTCTAAATATGAATAAGATGCATCATATCCATAACAAACATTACTTATGTAACAAAGCATATAAAAGAAAATGAATCAGTGAATACCCAAAACGATGATAATACTAAAATATTATTAACAAAGAAATATTAAAAGATCATATATGATATCATATTAATGTATACGATTCTTGTATAATTTAATAATAATTATTTCACCATTATACAGGAGGTTAATCTACCCCCGACCAAGGAAAAGTACAAAGGGGTGTCTTATCTCACTTTTAATTCCGTGAGATTTTCATTATTCACCACTTATTTATTAAATGTGGTGAATTGTGTACTGTCATTTGATATATATTATCATGATTCTCTTTATATTCCTAGTATTCTGTAATTCATTTTTTGGTTATTAACTTTTGTTCATATGACTTGACTAATTTCAACGATGTAAGGGGTGTTCATCTCACATTTATTCCCGTGAGATTCATGCTATATTTTCCACTATTACCTTTTGTGTGGTGTATGTACTGCCTAAGATTGTATGGTTTGTGTAATATACTTTAATTTATGGGTATTTATATCATCATTGGATGGTTTTTATTTCATGGGGTGTATGTTTCGTATGTTACCAAATCGGTAAGGGAATTTCAAATTTCAATTTCCACTCATTCGGTTTTACACAAACTTCATTGATTACATTACCCCAAGATTATGTGTGAAATGATTATTCATTTACTTGTGTAGTAATTTCCACTCCCCCCTTTTTGGATATACTCTTGATACACATAATCACTCCATTTATAATTTCTCAATTCATTGATATGAACTTGATAAGAGTATTCTTAACTCGATTTCCATTCAGTGAGTTAAACATCCAAGTCATTGGTGTTATTTTTACAAGAGTATGTGTGAATTTTCTATGACTGATTTTCACTAAATATCCAATCAAATTGTGTGTATTTATATTATTCACACATAATTATGTCATTGATTTATTCTTAACATAAAGATATAGTTTTTATAAGGGACATTATCTCAATTTACATTCCATTGAGACTTCTTTGTTATTATGAACCAATTCACTTTTATATGGTGTATATACTTTCCTTTTACATATTATATCATGAAATCCTTTATTCTAATGATATTATAAAGTTTTGATTACTTCAATTATTTTTTTTCAATAATATCTCATTTGGTTAGAAACTCTAACTAAAATATCATTTTTAAATGTTTTTAAGATTTATTATTCTAAATGTTTCTCATCAATGTCCATGTATTAAAAATGATTTTAAGGATTTATTTATATGGACATTAATGTTTTAAAATTAAAATCCCTTTTAAAAGTTACAAAGTGGTATGGGACACTTTGATTCAAAAATCTATTTTAAATGACTTCTTGATAAACCGTGAGACTTGTAAATGTTTTCAAGAAAAAGGGGGATATTTCTCTCATATAGTTTTGATTATTATTTTCATCTATGTCAATATCCTTCATTATTATCAAATTAGGTTAATCTATTATAATACAATATTCTAAATTGTATTGAATGAGTAATCTTTGACTGTAGATTTTTTATGTTTATGTCATTCATGGTTTGAGGTTAAAGTATTGACATTTTGTATTCTAGTTTTAATATGAATTTTTAGATTATATTTAAACCATTTCATATGAGGAATGCACTGGACTTAGTAAGTGATAGGTGGATCCCACTATAGCTTCTCTATGCATCGGTAGGTCTCGGAGACAAACTAGTGTCTTGTCATAAGGCCTTGACAAAATCTTATTTGTAGTCTTGGCAAAAGGCCTTGACAATGTGGTTATGAAAGAATGGCAATATGCATTCCATAATTTTGAAAGTGGATATTGATATTGAATGTGATTATTCGACTTATAGAATATCCATGTGAATAAGTAAATGGAATTATTTTATTTTAACTTTTCCATATTATGTTGAAGTTCAAGTTTAAAAGGCTTATGTTTTAGTCTTATACATTGCCTTAAATGTTTATTATTATTTATGAACGTTTCTGCTATATTGTTATCCTTACTGAGCATCTGAGCTCACCCCTTTCTATGTTTTATTTTTCCCAGGATACGAAGAAGTATATTATGACTAACCTGCATGGATAGTCTATGGGATCTCTGTATTGTCTATGGAATCAATGTTATTGTAGTTTTCCATTTTATTATGTAATGTAAACCTTATGAATGTATCTAGTATTTCCAAGGATACTAAACTAATCAGTCTTTCGAGAATTGATATTTTGTGATCATGTCAATGATACGTAATAATGCACTGAATATGGGTAACTGGGTTCGGGGCATTACAAGCAGCCTATTACAAATATAAATATATTATTAACTTACAAAATAGAGATTAAAATTTTAAATATACAAAGTAAAACATAAAATCTATTGTTGAGTCGGTTCATTAACTGAACTTCCATCTTTCTTCCTTCTACTTGAGAAAAACAGTTTTTCCCGAGGTACACAACCTTCTATATTCAATTTATGCCTCTATAATGACATTTAATGTATGAAAAAATAATTAAAAATAGGATACCAATAATTAATTGCGTAAATAAAATTATATTACAAATTTAGAAATAGAATAAATTGTGGAGGAAGCAATAGAAACTATAAGTTGTAAAGAAAAATTATAAACTATCATACCTATTATCTCTCATGATATGGCACCGTAGTACGTCCCAATGCGTGGAGGTATTTTTTAGCATCAATTTTTTTTATTCCTTTTGGATGATTCCTAAATAAAATTCAATAATTAGTATTAACAAAAAACATGAAAATTTTCATTTAAATACCTCTAATGTGATTAATACCTTAAATTGACTAGTTGTCCAATGAGTAATCAACTGATAATATTGTTCTAATGGAAAATCATCCATGACAGGGACCACTTCTAACTCTGTTCCCACTCTATCACGCCAGCCAATATACAACTCGTGCTTATAAGCTCTCCAAATCCCACCTAAATCCTTTAAAAAATGCTTGTCATGCACCCCCACCATCGGAGAAATTAAATCGAAGCTGAAACAAAAATATTAATTCATATAAATACAAAAAATGATATATTTCATAAAATACAACAGATTTTTTTACCCATATCTATTCCCAAGCATTATTCGTGACTTCATTTGGAAACTGTCTTCATGAGAGCGGGTTGATAGGAATGAGGTCAGAATATTTGGAAAACATCTCCAAAAAAACTCCAACATTGCTGCCATGGTTTTTCAATCATTTGACTATCTACATTTTAGTCCACCATCAATTGTGTGTGGCGGTTCCACACCACATTCATATGTGTACGCCCCCTCCCCCACCTATTATTAGTGGATGTATCTGTTATAAAAAAATATTTTATCAATACGTGTTATAATGAAAATAAATAATGGTGTAAAATATTTTTAGGGTTGTATAAGTATACATGTGGTAGTCTGATAAATGGGAACTGCAGGATCTGCAGAAACTGAAGGAACACCCTGTAGAGGTAGATAGGGTCCCAATCTTTCCTCCGTAGGGATAGACGCTAGTAGAGTAGGAGTTGAAGAATATTGAATATAAAAGCTTGGGGAGAAGGATGAAAAAGTAAAAGAAGATGATAGGGATGGCTAGATGAATATGGGATGGGGAGTATGAATCATCATCGAATATGGTACAGATGGGTGAGGAGGCTCAGATGTAAAAGGTGGTGAAAACATGGGTTTCCTAAATATCCTGTGTGTCCCTAATGACACACCAGCATCAGAATGTGGGATGGATGCTATGTCAGTGGGAGGGGAAAATTCTAATCGAGTACGATGACTAGATCTTCTAGCTCTCATACCACCCCCCTCATATTAACACCAAGAGTACTAGGACCACTACTAGGTTTTTCATCAAATAACTATCGCCTAATAGATGGATCCTGCAAAAATGTTGAAAATCAAATTAATCACATGACATTATATATTGTTTAATTATATATTTGAAATAAAATAATCATTACAAGCACTAGTGGCGGAATTCCCATCTCATTTATGCGTCAATTGTTGTCCATCATCTATTTTCATCGCCTCTCTTCAATTGGTTGCATTTCTTACATTTAAAAACAAATATAAAAGTAATTAGAAAAGGATAACTAATGTGTAACCCAAAAAACAAAATAAATGTTCTTGAACAGATATATAATGAAGTCAATAAATAATACAAGATGTAATAAGGGAATTTAATTTTTAGTAAGATGGTTAGTTACTAAGTGTCATCAGAATTTTAAAATCATGGAATATTGATTCTACCAGATCCATGAAAGTTAAAGAAGTTATCAAAAATAATGAAAAATTTAATTTCTTTAGCCCATGAAGATAATGCAGGTTTCTATACATGTTCTGCAGATGAGTACAAACCTTCATTTTCATTACCTGGTCAAATGTTAAAGAGAGGTCTTACAGTTATACTAATTTTATACAAATCATAGTTGAAGCATTAAAATGTTCACCAAGTAAGAAATGTTGGTTTCGTAGGTTTGAATACAGTTCAATTCCAAATAAAAAATTCTATTCAATTCAAATTACAACCAATAAACATTGAAAATTCACATAACGGTCATGTCAGATACAACATATTTGTAATCAATATTAAATCAATTTGAATAGTACCAACATTAACAACCCAATTCGAGGTAAACCAAAATAATTGAGAACATGAATGGATGATTTTATATATTTTCCACCATAACTTTAGGTTCACAGTCAACTCTGACAATTGAGCTATTGGAGTCATCAAAAGTAATAAATGGATTGTTTCCAATGGCAGCAGGGATGGTGTCAATTCCATCATCTCCATCATAAAAATATGTCTTGGAATTACTTCAATAATGACACCAAATTCAGGTCGAAGATGGTCTTTGACATAAAAAACTTGTTTCTCCATTGATGCTAATACATATGGTTCATCAGTATGAAGAGTGTGAGTTATTTCAATTGATCGAAATCCATAATCATCAATAAATTCTCCCTATCTCATCATCAAATCAAACCACTAACATTTCAACATTGTGACTTATCCAATAGAATAATAATCCACTATTTTTTTAATGACTCTATAATAACCAACATTTTAAAATTCTTGTATACTACCTAATGCAAAAAAATAACATTCTGTAGTGGTAGTAACCATAACACCATCATGTTGTTTTCTCATGTTCTTTTCTCATTCAGTGATAATAAATCTATACCCATTGATAACAATTGATTTACTATCATGAACCATGGTATTAAGACCAAAAGCCAAAGCTCTTATTTCCTTAATGATAGAGTCATCAGATAAACTCAATAACGGAAATATAAATTAATATTAAACTTGATTAAATATTGTTTTAATTATTTTAAATACTAATATTATTACCTTCAATTTTAACAAAGCCGAAAACTCTTTGATATGAAAAGTCTCCCTCATTCTCAAAGACAAATAAAGATGCTTTCTATTTATCATCACTTAATGTTCCCTGTAGATAAAAAAATGAATAGTTTAACATATATATATATATATATATAATATACATATTGAATTTACATACAAGATGCAGTCATCGAATAAATCACAGTTGAACAAAACTGTGTGATGTTCCATCTCCCACTCTTCAAGGATTAATGTCGTTAATTTATATGATCCAGAAATTCCTCATGTTTGAGGAAGTGATGGAAACCAGGATCAGAAGGGAAAAACAAGAATATACTCATTGAGGTGAAAGGTTTTTCCATACATAACCATGGGGGAAGATTATAAATGTGTATAAAAATAGGCCATGTGACGTGCAATGTAAGCATCTTCCCAAATGGATTAAAACCATCACATGAAAGACCTAACCTCACATTACACATGTCAGCTACAAAATCAGGATATCGAGCATCAAATATCTGCCATGCAAATCCATCTGTAGGGTGAACCAACTCATCATTAGTCTCCTTTCACTTGATATCATGCCATCGCATTTTTATTGATATTTCATCAGACATAAAAAGATTCTGGAGTCTGGGGAAGTTCCACATTACTTTTTTTGGCACACGGGATGGTGTTCCATCATATTTTGGCTTCTAGTGGGATGTGCCACATTTTTTACAATCATTTCATTCAGAAGCTTCTTCCCAGAATAAACTGCAATCTTTCGGGCAAGAATGAATTTTGTTTCTTAAAAATATAAGTTTCTCAACTAACTTCTAGGTCATATAGTGGTTTGAGTGAATATCTACATCATCTGTAAGTATGTACTTCAATAAGGTAAGAATGTAATCGATGGTATTATTAGAAAAACCATATATAGTTTTTCCATGAAACAATCAAATTAAAAATTCCAGATTTTTAATTTTATTGCATTGTCAATATATTGGAGTTGTGGCAGCATCATTGAATTCTTTCACCCTGAGAACATCATCATTTTCATTAGACCCATCGTGTGTTCTCATATCGAAATATTATTAGGTTGGAATCCATTCTTTTTCATGATAACAAATAAACAAAAACCGGTCATATAACAAATTCTCCAATCCAGTCCTCTCATTGGGATCATAAGAAATTTGAGATTTCATTTTATCCCCATTGTGATACCACACAGAGTAGTTTTCTAGAAAACCTTATTTGGTTATGTGGTATCTAACTTCTTCATAGCTCAACCAAGTTCTTCCAACATAATTTTAATAGGGGAAATGTATGTGACCACTATCTAAAGCATTGTGAAATGAAAAATCTAAAAAGATCTCCATTTTTTTTGAAAATAATTTGAGATCCGATTGGTTTAATACATCCAAATTCTATTGTATCTATAAAAAAATTGTTATAGGTCATTTTGTCAAAATCAATTCGATAAGATTACAGTTTCATCAAAAATATATTTAAGTAAATGATAATTATTCACTTTATATTAAACCATAACTGACACACTACTCTATATGAGAATCACGATATAAAAGTCAACCAAATACTATATTTATGACAAAATATCTTTGAAGAACTATACATGAGTGTACAAGATCATGTAATCTTGTGGAGAAGAATTATTCAGGAGTTGAGTAAATTTTAGATCGAAGAAATTTTATATTTTAGTAGATTATTTGAGTTATCACATACACTACCCAAGGGGGTGGGGGTGTCCAGGGGTGGGGGTGTCCAGGTGGTGGGAGCTGTCCCAGGGGGGTGGGGGGCTATCCACGGGGGTCAGGGTTGTCTAGGAGGTGGGGGTGTCCGGGGGGATGGGGGTGTCTGGGGAGTGGTGGGTGGGTGTCCAGGGGGTGGGCGGGCTGTCCATGGGGGTGGGGGATATCCATGGGGTATGGGGTGTCCAGGGGGTGGGAGGGTTGTCCACAGGGGTGGTGTGCTATCCAGGGGGTCGAGGGTGTCTAGGGGAGCTTTCCAGGGGGTGCGGTATGTCCATGGGGTAAGCAGTGTCCAGGGGGGTGTGCTGATTATCCATGGGGGTGGTGAGGCTGTCCACGGGGGTATGGGCTATCCATGGGGGTGGTGGGGCAGTCCTAGGGGGTTGGGGGGCTTTCTAGGTGGTGGGGGCTATCCAGGGGGTACGAGGTGTCCAGGGGTGGGTGGGATGTCCAATGGGGTGGCGGGGCTATCCAGGGGGTACGGGGTGTCCAGGGGGTGGGCACACTACCCACGAGGGTGGGGGCTATCCAGGGGGTACGGGGTATCTTGGGGGTGGGAGGGCTGTCCACGGGGGTGGTGGGGCTGTCCAGGGGGGTCAGAGGGCTATCCAGGGGGTATGAGGTGTCCAAGGGATGGGTGGGATATCCACATGGGTGGCGGGGTAGTCCAAGGGGGTACTGGTGTCCAGAGGGTGGTTGGGTTGTCCACGGGGGTGGGGGCTATCTAGGGGGTAAGAGGTGTTCAGGGGGGTGGGCGGGCGGTCCACAGGGGTGGTGGGATGTCCAGGGGTACGAGGTGTCTAGGGGGTGGGCGGGCTATCCACATGGGTGGGAGGGTGTGCAGGGGTGGTACGGGGTGTGCAGGGGGTGGGTGGGTTTTTCATGGGGGTGGTGGGGATGTCTAGGGGTTGGGGGATTTCCTGGGGTGGGGGCTGTCTGGGGGGTACGAGTTGTCTAGGGGGTGGGCGGGCTGTCCATGGGGGTGGCAGGGTTGTCCAGGGGGTACGGGGAGTCCATGGGTGAGCGAGATATCTATAGTGGTGGGGCTATATTGGGGGAATTGTGTGTCCAAGGGGGGTGGGTGATCTGTCCATGGGGGTGGAGGGGCTGTCTAGGGGGGTGGGGGCTTTCTAGGGGTGGGGGATGTTCAGGGGGTACGAGGTGTCTAGGGGGTGGGCGGGCGGTCCATGGGCATGGCGGAGCTTTCCAGGGGTAAAGGGTTTCCAGGGGGTGGGTATGTTGTCCATGAGGGTGCATGGGTTGTCTAGGGGGTACGGGGTGTCTAGGGGGTGGGTGGGCTATCCATAGGGGGGGTTTTCCAGGGGTAAGGGGTGTCCAAGAGTTGGGCGGGCCGGCCGAAGGTGTGGGGAGGCTAACTAAGGGTGTAGGGGAATCTAGGGGGTGGGTGGGCTGTCTGTGCGGGGTGGTGGGGCTATCCAGGGGGTGTGAGTGTCCATGGGGGTGGGCGGGGTTTTCCAGGGGGTAGGGGGTGTCTAGGGGGTGGGCAGGCTGTCCACGGGGGTGGCCGGGCTTGTCCAGGGGTATGGGGTGTCTATGGGGTGGGCGGGATTTCCATGGGGGTGGAGGGGCTGTTCAGGGAGGTTGGGGTGTCCACGTGGGTGGCGGGTCTATCCACGGGGGTGTAAGGGCTGCCAATAGGGGTGGCGTGGCTTTCCAAGGGTTGGGGGTGTTTAGGGGGTGGGGTGGTGTCCAGGGCTTGGGGGTTATCCAAGGGGTTGGGGGGTTGTCCACGAGGGTGGGGTAGTGTCTAGGGGGTGGGGTGTCTTTGGGCTTGGGGGTTGTTCAAGGGGTTGGGGTGGCCGTCCAAGGGGGTAAGGGTGTCTAGGGGGTAGGGGTTGTCCAGGGTGAGGGGTGTTAAGGGGATTGGGGGTCTGTCCATGGGGTGGGGGGCTATCCAGGGGTTGGGGGTGTTATCCCTTGGGTAGGGGGTGTCTAGGGGGTGGGGTTCTAGGTAACATTGATAATCAAGAAGATCAATTTCATAACCCTATTAACCTATAATTAAAAATAGATATGGATTCATGACTCACTTGTCCAACACAAACCTATCACTGTATAATTATCCACAAATATAAAGAAAAATAAAACACTCTAATATTGATTCTGAATGCCCAGAATAGATGAAAAACAATATAATCCAAGAAAGTGCACAACAACACCTCAGGTGCACCTCTACAGACATCCAATACTATCAACTAGCGGTTAATAATTATGTTCACAATACCATGCTATTTTGTTTCATGAGATATATATTAAAGAGTAAATAATGTGTAGGAATGAACAACATTGGTTAGTTCTATGATGGGTATACTCCTTTATTATGGGTTCCTTTCTAGGATAGAAAATGATATAAATACCTTAATAATGATTTATAAATACCTAAAAAAATTGTGACATGAATTCGAAACACTCATTTTGAATTTAAAAAAATATTACAAGTGTATGATTGAACAACTTGATGGAGTAGGAATAAATGATCATGTAATAGACTAAATTTTGGTTCTATCACCATTAACACATGAAAATTACCCCAAACCCACTCTAGTGGTTCAGGTGGAAGCACCACTTATTTGAATGACTTATAGTGTGGATATCATCATCTTAATATTAGAGTTTGATATTTCAAAGACAACATTTAGGGGTACATTCATAATGCATGAGTATCTTATCATTCCTCTTAGGATAAGAAATTCTATAACTGTATTTATGTCTAACCAACAAAATCATGTCAATAGACCTTAAATTTAAAATAAACCAAAGATAAAATAACTCAGGATCATATTGACCTCTTCATTATCAATCAAAATTATTCTATACAGATAAATCACAACAAAACCACAACCAAAAATGATATATTCCTTGGTTTCATAAGGGGATCATAATACACAGTACATTGAAGCAAAGTGGAACAAAAAAATCTGAAACAAATGAAGGCACACGTACCGATTTAAAATGGAAGAACAAATATTACGTGATTAAAAAATAGATGCCCGGTTGGAAATTAGAGTTAGCACCCTCGACACCAAGTTGGGAAGTAGGGTTTGAACCACAACCTAAATTGATATATGCCTTCCATTCATAAGGGGATTATAATACACACTACATTACAACAAAATGGAATGACAAAATCTAAATTAAATGAACTCACCTATACTGATTTAACAAAGAAGAAAAAATCATTGGAAACCAGACTTGTTGTGCTCGGAAGTAGCATCCACATTGATATTTAGGGAAAAATCATTGAGATGGTTAGGGTTTTGGGAAAAATAATTGAGATGGTGTGTCGAGCTCTTGTTTAGGAAAATAAATTTGAGATCTTTGGAGTTTAAAATCTCTTGAGCGTTGATATTTTGGGATTTTATTTCTCAATGGTTATAAAAAAATGCTGGGAAAGTAATGTTATCCCAACTGTTTACAACCATTGGGAAAAAATCATCAGAACTATAGACAATGGTTTAAACAAACCCTTGGGAAATACCTCTTAATCAGCACTACACCCAACAGTTTCCTTAAACCATTGGGAAAATAAAAAAATTATATGA
Organism: Viscum album; assembly: GCA_963277665.1. Lineage (NCBI taxonomy): Eukaryota > Viridiplantae > Streptophyta > Magnoliopsida > Santalales > Viscaceae > Viscum > Viscum album. The sequence goes on along the minus strand of OY728135.1, from coordinate 1,463,158,482 downwards.
ATATACCAATGGTTCTACATAACTATTGGTATAGTATCCTTTTCCCAATGGGTTTTTAAACCATTGGGAATATGGTGTTGGAATAGGTGGGATTTCCACCAGTGCTTGAGTGAAAGAAACAACATTTAGAAGTAAAAGGTGTGTTTGAAAGAAAAGTTCGTTTGGAAAACATTGTGTTTCTAATAAACTCAAATATAAAACTTTTATATCCTAGAAAATTTAATATAATGATGAAGAAATGATTTTCATCTAGGGGTGGGTGGGCTGTCTGTGAGGGGTGTTGGGGCTGTCTAGGGGGTGTGGGTGTCCATGGGGGTGGGCGGGGTTTTCTAGGGGGTAGGGGTGTCTGGGGGGTGGGCGGGTTGTCCACGGGGTTGGTCGGGCTGCCCCGGGGTATGGGGTGTCTAGGGGGTGGGTGAGATTTCCATAGGGGTGGAGGGGCTGTTCAGGGAGGTTGGGGTGTCCACGTGGGTGGCGAGGCTGTCCATGGGGGTGGCAGGGCTGCCAATAGGTGTGGCAGGGATTTACAAGGGTTGGGCGTGTCCAGGGGGTGGGGGCTATCCAAGGGGTTGGGGGTTGTCCACGAGGGTGGGGTAGTGTCTAGGGGGTGGGGGTGTCCGGGGTCTTGGGGGTTGTTCAAGGGGTTGGGGTGGTTGTCCAATGGGGTAAGGGTGTCTAGGGGGTAGGGGGTTGTCCAGGGTGGGGGTGTCAAGGGGGTTGGGGGGCTATCCAGGGGGTGGGGGGCTATCCAGGGGGTTTGCTGTGTTATCCATAGGGTTGGGGGTGTCTAGGGGGTGGGGTGTCTAGGTAACATTGATAATCAATAAGAGAAATTTTATAACCCTATTAACCTATAATTACCAATAGAGATTGGTTCATAACTCACTTTTCCAACACAAACCTATCACTATATAATTATCCACAAATATTATGAAAAATAAAACACTCTAATATTGATTCTTAACTCCCAGAATAAAAGAAAAACAATATAATCCAAGAAAGTGCACAACAACACCTCAGGTGAACCTCTACAGACTTCCAATACTATCAACTAGCGGTGAATAATTATGTCCACATTACAATGCTATTTTGTTTCATGAGATATATATTAGAGAGTAAATAATGTGTAGGAATGAACAACATTGGTTAGTTCTATGATGGTTATTCTCCTTTATTATGGGTGCCTTTCTAGGATAGAAAATGATATAAATACCTCAATAATGCTTTATAAATACCTAAAAAAAATTGACATGAATTCGAAACACTCATTTTGAATTTCAAAAAATTTTACAAGTGTATGACCGAAAAACTTGATGGAGTAGGAATAAATGATCATGTAATGGACTAAATTTTGGTTCTATCACCATTAACACATTAAAATTACCCCAAACCCACTCTAGTGGTTCAGGTGGAAGCGCCACTTATTTGAATGACTTGTAGTGTGGATATCATCATCATAATATTAGAGTGTGATATTTCAAAGACAAAATTTAGGGGTACATTCATAATGCATGAGTATCTTATCGTTCCTCCTAGGATAAGAAATTCTATAACAATATTTATTTATAACCAACAAAATCATGTCAGTAGACCTTAAATTTAAAATAAATCAAAGATAAAATAACTAAGGATCATATTGAACTCTTTATTATCAATCAAAATTTTTCTATACAGATAAATCACAAAAAAACCTTAACCAAAAATGATATATTCCTTGGGTTAATAAGGGGATCATAATACATAGTAAATTGTAGCAAAGTGGAACAAACAAAATCTGAAACAAATGAAGGCACACGTACCAATTTAAAATGGAAGAAAAAAAATTACGTGATTAAAAAATAGATGCCCGGTTTGAAATTAGAGTTAGCACCCTCAAAACTAAGTTAGGAAGCAGGGTTTGAACCACAACCTAAGTTGATATATGCCTTCTATTCATAAGGGGATTATAATACACACTACATTACAACAAAATAGAATAAAAAAATCTAAAATAAATAAACTCACCTGTACTGATTTAAAGAAGAAGAAAAAATCATTGTAAACAAGACCTATTGTGCTCGGAAGTAGCATTCACATTGAGATTTAAGGAAAAATCATCGAGATGGTTGAGGTTTAGGGAAAAATATTTGAGATGGTGCGTCGAGCTCTTGTTTAGGGAAAAAATTTCAAGATCTTTGGAGTTTAAAATCCCTTGATCATTGATATTTGGGGATTTTATTTCCAAATGGTTTTAAAAAAATGTTGGGAAAGTAATGTTATCACAATGGTTTATAACCATTGGGAAAAAATAATCAGAACTATACCCAATGGTTTAAACAAACCCTTGGGAAAGCCCTCTTAATCAGCACTATACCCAACGATTTCCTTAAACCATTGAGAAAACAGAAAAATATAGGAATATACCAATGGTTCTACATAAATATTGGTATATTATTCTTTTCCCAATGGGTTTTTAAACCATTGGGAATATTGTGTTGGTATAGGTGGGATTTCCACCAGTGCTTGAGTGAAAGAAACAACATTTAGAAGTAAAAGGTGTGTTTGAAATAAGAGTTCTTTTGGAAAACATTGTGTTTCTAATAAACTCCAATATAAAACTTTTATATCCTATAAAATTTAATATAATGTTGAAGAAATGATTTTCATGTAATAAATATAATGAAAATGTGGTCAAATAGGAAAAATCCAAAGAAAGAGAGTTGGGTTCGAGAAAACCCCTTACCTTTTTCTTGAAATCTTCCTTCATGTTAATATCATGTATAATCACATTATACTTATTAATTAACAATTACTGAACCCTCTATACATGGATATAATTAATTTTTTGTTTTATTATGTTCTTTTATGGGACTTTTGATGAGTTATTGAGTTTCATTACATTGTTCGATAGCATTTACTTTCATGATTTTCAGGATTGGTTCACTTATATTCATCAATGAAAGTTCTGGTAAAATGTTGATAAATATAAATAATTGTAATTATATGTTATTAATGATATTACATAAGAATAAATGAACCAATAAATTATTTTTTTATATACCTTGAGGAAGAATCAATATATAAAAGTTAATGATTATAGTTTTAAGATAATTTTGGTGGTTTTTCAACCACAATAAACTCGTTTTGTTTTACCATTTAATATTATGTGTAAATGTTACTTATAGAACATAAATATGGTTTTATCATAAAAAATAAAATCTATTTTAAATTATTTAATGGTTTAATTTACATCCATGAAAGTTTCTAAGGAAAATGAAAGTGCATCGCCCACGATGTCGGTATATTGACACGTCTCAGGCAACAATTTAATTTTCATAATAAAAGAGTGAGGGGAGGATTTTAATGATGGATATTCCATTAGCATGATATAATTATATTATATGTAAGGTAATTGATTTTTTATTCCATTTGGTTGAAGGTAGTTGAGGATTAATAAGGAAAGAAATGAAATTGAAAAGAATTTAAAAGAAAGAGAGGATTTACCTCTTGAATTCTCCTCTTGAGATCCTCCTAAAGGCATATATGATTTCTCTTTTGATGAGACCAAGATATCCTGGATGTGAAAAAGGGGATAGAAAATAGTTTTGGGTATAATTTGGTAAAGTATAAAATCTCGAGAGATATGAGGAGAAGAGGGGGTGAGTGGTGGTATTTATAGTGGAGGAGAGGGGTGTTTTCTCATTAGTTTAATCATTAGTTTATTATTTTTCTCAATATAAGAAATAGTGAGGATTATTTTTACTAGATATAGTAATTAGTGAATGTTATTTCAAACCAATGGTCACTTAAATTTCCCTTTACTCAATCATGAATCAAAAATTCAGGCTTATAGAATTTATTGTAAATTATCATATTTTACTATTCACCAAAAATCCCATTATTTTAGAAAAATCCAAAAAAATCACCCTAACCATTTTTCAATGTTTAGAATTTAAAAATGAAATCAATTTTATGAAAACAATATTCTAAATATGAGTAATTTAATTTTTAGTTAAAATCATCATTTACTTGCAAAATATAGATTTTAAAATTATACATGATTTTAAAACACTATAAAAAATTATTTAAGGCCTCATAAAATTATATTAAAATCATAAGACATAAAAATATTAATTTTTGAATACATTTTATGAAATTAATTTTTCTTTTAAATTATTAAATTAATCATAAATTTTTATTAAATATTTATAACTTAAAAAATACCAATACTTAATTAATAATTTCATAAACATTTATTTACATAGACTATGATATAATTATACCATGATTTTATTAATAATATGCATAAATTTTATTTATACATCCATGGGTCTGGTTACTATTCATTTGGCCGGTTTACTATTCATAAGGTTCATATTACTCTTCCTAAGGCCAAGTTACTATTTCATCAATATTTGTTCCTTAACGTCTAGAAATACTTATTATTTCATTAATTCTTAATTAATAAAGTTTTTATTATACTATCTAAGTGATTTTATGTGATTTATACTATGTGACATTACTATAGGAAGGGAAAAATTACTTTGATAACATTTTGGCTCATTATGTCGTCAGTATCTATGGATCCACATCATTAAGCTCTAAAATCATATCTAATCTATTTTTGTGTTCTTCGTTCCATCTTTATACTATTTTTGTGCGAGCTCATTTTCCCTATATTCAAGTAGAATGTCTATTTCTTATATTTACTCCAAACTAGAGAAAATATTTACTTGATATTAGATGAGTGCATCATCCTAAGTATGAGGTACCTGGTTTGTGGATTTCTTCTCAACCTTCATGATGTTATATAAATAGATTCGTTGCATTTTACACTGGCCTTTATCGCATGTTTCCTTTAAATTGAGTTCTATATATCAAATTGAACCTTGCACCTTAGTACTTGCCTATTGAACCTTTTTAATTATTTAGAGGTTGTTGATATCATTTATGGAAACCACTTGGGTATGATACATCATATTTTCCATTTTTAATTAAATAAATAAATTCCTAAAACTCCTTCTAAGAGTTCATCTTGAAAAAATAATGGAATTTCCCTTATGGGGGATAGAACATATGATCATAGAACCTCTTAAGTGTCATGTTGAACATTATAATTGAATTTATTTGCATGGTAGTTTCCTATAATAACTCTTAAGGGTGAATTAGATACTAATTATTGGATGTGATTCTTGTTTATTATTAAATGAATTGTCTAATAAAAAATTTCATGCATTTATAATAAAACACCTTGGACGAGGTGTGTTGTATTCAAATTTACGAAATGATAATTTGTTATTTATGATGTGGTTGGATTAATTCTTTGGTCCTTCTTATATGGTTGATATTATTTTTGGAATATGGAATGTTTAGTACATGACCTATAATGGGATTTGAGAATGGATTTTTTCATTTATAAATATTTATAGAACCATTGAACCTTATATGTGTATAACTTAGACCATTTATTAACTAAATGAATATTGAACCAGACTCCTTATAAGGGATGGGTTGACTTATAAATGGATTTACCAAGTATCAAACTACCCACTTGTTCATGGTTCCTTCTAAGTTCCTTCTTAACCACTTTGATTTGAATAACTTGTTCATAATGGTTTGCCTTTCTTACATGTATTAAATGATTAAATCAAAATGGAACTGATTTGGGCGGTATGACCATGCCTCTTGTTTATATTTAATGGCTTATGTAAATTATTAAAATGAAATTCTATTTAGTTATGAATGGGATTATTAAATTTTGAGTATAATAAGTAATACCAAATGAATGCAGTCATTATTGTTGTTATATTATTATGCCATAAATGTGATATGGAACAATGTTAATGGATATGTTGAGAATGGTAGAAGATCAAACTTCCTTACATCAGGTTCTAGGCTCCTGATGTCTCACACAAGTGATACTATGTAGAACATGGGGTTGGGATGCACCTCTCTGATTAGCGTGATGAATGGATGGCTCACTCACCATCCTGAGTTTCAATCATAAAGTCCCACACTCTATTGGGATGTTGAGAATATACCCTATTGGTTGATCTTATAGGCTAGTATGGACTAGTTGTGGAAGACTGAGTTATGACCGGTCCTTCCATCAACTAGTATTCTAGGTATATGGCCACATATGTCTTAACTTACTTGGATAATATATTTGGATACAATATATAACTAGACTATCTATATATTGTGGTTGTTCTAAAACTCATTCTAGCTATGAGATAAATTATTTAGAGTCATCCAGGTTTCTATTAGAACCTGGGTTAATCGGTATTTATTTACTTATTCATCACTTCTTATCATTAATCTTCTTACATCTACCCACTGATTTACTTTATATACATGAACTGGATTCATTTGTAGACTCCATCGGTGGTAACCTACTGTGATTTATATCTCACATCCTGCTCGGGTCTCCAAAACACTGAGTTACCCAAGTATACATTATTTTCATAGTACCATGTACTCTTTCTTGTGGATGTTTTCTTATACCAAAGAGTTAGGAGCACATGATCATGAAAGAGCTCAGGAAAGTCATAGAAATCTAATTTGGGGATTTTCTATTCTTTCTATATTTTATATTTTAATGAATTTTTTAGTATGTTTTATGTCTATTTTTTTATATTATGTATCATCATCAAGACATGCATGCATCTATTTTATACTAGAGTTGGACATATTTTATGCTCATTTGTAATTATATTATTTTACTTCAATGTATTTCAATTATTATTGCTTCTTATTTTGTATGTTGTTGTTTATTTTGAGATACACCATTATGATATATTAAAGTTAGGCTAAATTCACCCAAATCTCACGTCCTTAGACCCTTGTTTTAGGTGGGAAGCCTCTAGCATATGAGGAGGCACTCTTGAGCCCATGTGACCCACCTTTCTGGATACCTTCTTAGTGGTAATTCGAGTCAGGATGTTTCAAATTTTATTGATAAAACAATTCTATAACATAATTTACTTGAATCCATTTACATCAACACTTAAAATCATTCTATATAAATTATGGACATAAAAAATACCCTTCCATAATCTAGGAATTAACCCTTGGATTAGGGTATTGACTCAGATAATTCCCAAGTTCCCCACACTTAAAAATATTAATTCTATAGAAATTTCTTTCTCAATAACCATTATTTCCAAGTAGAAAACATTTTACATTCAATTGATTCATTCTCATGGGTGATTATTCCCACATTCTTGACATTTATAAAATTTAACTTTCTTTTATTTATGATCATTACCAAATGAACATTAATATAATTACATACTCCTCTTATGTTGTGTATTAGAAAACTTATCAAATTTTACTTTGATAATAATATATTGTGAAATCTTATTAGTCATAATAACAATCTCCTCCTCATTTCTATTTAATTTAGTTTCTCATGAAAACAATAATTACTGTCTTTTACATTCAACATTGACATGGTTCATTTGGGATCCATCCATTGACTAAAACTAAAAAACATAGTGTGAGAAAAAATATTTCATAGTGGGAAACCACATAATCATGAAAAATAATTTATATGAAGTATAAATCATGAAACATTATTTGAAACCTTTGGTTTAACCCAAGCCATCCATTCTCATTGTCTATTGAAATCCTACATAATGGTTTATAATGAAAATGAGAATTAACCCAAGAATATCCCTTGGGAGTGTCAAAATAGATGCAGAGTAAGGGTACACTCACTATGCACTAGAATGATGGTTAATATATATTCATCCAATTATTTTCAAGGTAATTACATCAAGTTTCATTGGTGCCAAAACGGCATCTACATATAGTTTCCACACAAGGATATGTGTATAAGAAACCCACATAATCTCAACCTGACCAAAACATTATAATTGTATTCAATACTTAGACTTATCCTTGAAGTCTATTATAGGGTAATGTTCCCTAATATATGTTTTCCTAAATCTAATTCACAATGTTTCTACTAAAATTTCTATGAAACAAACTATAAATACCCCAACCCCATTATCCCAAATTTGGAGGTTACATTATTATAATAGTAGTAGATGCAATATATCACATCCTAAATGACTGAATAGTTTATTACTTTTAGTACACTATATACAAACCTAAATCTCACATTACATTTGAAAATATTAAATACCAAATAGATTTTTTCTTTGAGGACAACATTATTATACCTATTATTTCTATACATATCATTCATAGTACACTTCATAAAACTTATCATCAAGTCCTCATTCCAAGATATCGTACATAAATTAATAAGGCCTCAACCAAAAATCCAACATTTTCTGTATCATCAGAACTACTAGTGGACCAAAGGGATATGTAATTATGGGACTCACTCATAACTTAATGATTCTAATCCATTCCTCATATGAATAAATTATATTACTCAATAAACATGCCTAAATAAAAAATAATTTTCTATATTAAAAGAACTAGAATATGGATTGTCAATAAATTCCATAGTGGAATTGATAAAAATACATCCAAAAAAATATGGTGTATAATATCACAATATCATAATTTCATTAAATAAATATATTCAATAAGGGAAATTGATAGAAAGGAAAATAACATAAAAATATCAATAGATAATTTATTAACGAAGATGCCATTTTATTTTAAAATATATTATTAAAAATTTAAAGAAACAAAAAAAATATATTAAAATTCATTTTATATGGAATGTACTATGGAAACCTATAAAGGTAGATTCAAAACATTGAGCTATCATGATTCTAGAAAAAAAATTCATTACATGTATGTTCAAACAAATATTCCTTTTACATTTTTGGTAAAACAGAAAAAGAAACTCATTCAGAAAACGATAAGAATATTCTCATCAAAATATTTTAAGAATAAAATCATAGGTAAAATTTACTTTAAAAAACATTATATTATTTAAAACATTCTTGAAAACATGGATATGGAAGAAAAATATTTTTTGACTGAAGACTGAAATAAATTCAATTTTACTTAAAAAAAATGTTGACACTATAAAATATGTTTCTTGCACTTTTCCATAGAAGTCATGGAATGATCCTCACATACACAAGAAATATTTAGTTTTAGTAGTGATGTTTCTTCATGTCAGAATATTATACAAGATTGATTTACATGTTCAAAAATACTACTCCACAATGAGGTATTAGTGGAATAAATCCCCCTTCTAGAGTAGGTATTGGATTTCCAAGATCGATGATAAAAAGTTTTGACACATTAAAATTAAATTTATGTATTTATTTTGGGAAAATTTGTTTTATTCACCATACCAAAAGTGTATATGTCTTTAAAATATTTTAATTGACTAGTCCCAATGTCCAAATGAACATACGGATCAAAATTTATGTCGCTTGGAATTTGGAAAAAAATTATAGAGGAATATACATTATTGCACAAGACATTCACATAAGTAAATCACACAGACCCACTCCCACAATCCCACTCACACAGATCCACCAGTTGGCCAATAAATAGACCCCTCTACCTCAAATTTTGGAGGGACGACCAAACTCCCATATGACAAAGAAAAAAGAGGGATCTAGTCCTGCCACACATTTCTCCAAGTAGTAAATATCACCAACCATAGAATACCATTACTAGGGCTAGGCCCCTAGTCTATTAATTTGGTGACCCATACATGGGTGACCTATTCTTGGGAGAGGCCCACCTAGGAAACCCATACCTAGTTAAGAGCCACCTGGGTGACCCGCACCTAGGAAACCCACACCTGGGCAACCCATACCTAGGTAAGACCCATGTAGGTGACCCACACTTTAGAAACACATACCTAAGAGACCCACTTTTTTGAACCTACTGGACCATGTTGTGGGGGTTGTTCCCTCACTTGGGATTACTGTTGGGCTTCATTCCTACCCCTGTAAGTCAATGAAATTTTGGGTTTCACCATACATGAATTCAACATCCACCCCTAGAATACCATTATTTTAGATACTCTTCCACACTTTCTAAAATTCCAGTTGTTGACATGCTCCTTTTTCTTCCTTTCCCATGAAACGAGTTAAGATTCACCTCTTGTATTCCTTGAGTACATTGAGCTGATACACTCTACAAGAAACTATCAAAACACCATCACTTGAATCTTCTTTAATATTGAACCTGATGGCCCTCTTATTTAGTGTAAACACCTATCACACTAAAGGGTATCCCTCTTAGAGTATTCCCCAATCCCTTATTCCATGGCATCTCTACCTCCATTCGTTCCTCCTTATCCAAACCAGACACAATGAAGGGAGGGAAGGGGCCCACCAAATCTATTTCTTCATCTTTCATACCCTCAACCTCTTCAACTAGCTGAAGGAAGATCTTATGCTTTTCCAGATCTTTTACTTCCTCTTGTTTGTTATACCGATCATGACTCACATGGGCTTAGTGGCTAGATAAAATTTGTACATCCACACAGTCTGATGATTGATTTGTTAGAGAATCTTTTATCAGATCTTTCTCTCACCTTCCTTCAGAGGGCCTCTGTTGGTGTGGGTCCTCACGACCATGTATTCAGACATAGGGAAAAGAAGATTTTGTGTTTTCTTATATCTTACTCTTCCTCTTGTTACTCACATAGATCTTGACTCACTTGGTCTTAGAAGTTAGTGGTGATCATGATATTTTCATGATCCCTAAAACAGAAAAATGGGCCTCTTACTTGATATAATCAACAAAATATCACAAAAGGTAATCCTCATATATGGTATAATCCCCAAAACCCAACCTATGAACCTCCTAATTGGTATAAGACCCAACATCATAATAAAGGGAAACCTCCTATATGGTATAAGCCCATAAACCCAACCTTTGGGAACCTACTCTATAAAAGCCCCAACATCTCACAAAAGGGAATCCTCTAATACGATATAAGACTTTAAACAAAACATTTGGTCCACCTAATGAGTATAATCCCCAAAATATCTGAAATGGGCATCCTCCAATATGGTATAATCCCCAAAACCCAACATTATGCCTCTTACTCGTTATAATCCCACACATTTCACAAAAGGGTATCATCCTATACAGTATAAGCCTTGAAACCCAACTTTTGGACCTTCTACTTAGTATAAACACCAAAATATCATAAAATAGAATCATCTTACACAATATAATCCCTAAATCCTAATGCTTTGGCCTCCTACTCAGTATAATCCTCAACATATCACAAAAGGGAATCCTCTTATAGGGTATAAGCCTTAAAACCCAAACTTCAGGCCTCCTACTTGGTATAAGCCCCAAATTCTCACAAAAGAGAATCCTTATATATGGTATAAGTCTCAAAACATAACCATTGGGCCTCCTACTTGGTATAATCCTCAAATTATTACAAAATGGGATCATCTTATAAGGTATCAGCTCTAAAACCCAACCTTCAGGCCTCTTACTCTGTATAAGCCCCAACATCTCAAAAAAAAATGAAAACATAGTGTGTAATCCCTAAAAAATAGAACTTATAGAACACTAATTCCTATTGTAATCAGGATACGTATGATTATTTCCTAAGGCCTGAGATAAAAAGGGAATCCTCCTTATAAATAATCCCCAATCAAACCTCCCAAACAAGTGAATCCTCGTTAAGAATAATATCATAACCATGTTCTTTATTTCACATTATTTCATGTTTTATTACATAATATTACACTTAATACAACCCAAACTATCAATAAGTATAGTGTATTTGTTAATTATGTACACTACATAACAAAATAAAATAATAAATACATCATATTTATTGAAAAATTCATTAAGAGGCCTATAATTAAAACTGTATGGGATAACCTCGAGACATACATAAGAAAGGGGTAGGATATAAATCCAAGTAAGGGAATAAACATGCAATAACATAAATAAAGTAAAACATTTTATATGATAAAAATATCAATGGGACATAAAAATTCATGAGAATCATAAAAATGGACAATGAAGAATGATATAGCATGATAACACAGAAGAAAATAGGAAATGTCGAACCAACTTAAAACACTACATCATAAACACAGGTCACGACTAAATTCCAAGAAATATGGATGGAAAAAGTCCCATTATAGATTACGTTAATTCCACATTCCTTTATATGATGTTTAATGAGAATAAAACATTACCAAATGCATTGGAGAGCGATGTAATTTCAGGTGCGCCTATCCCTTTCATTTCATTATCAGTCTTAAGTGTGCCACATAGGTTATACATAATGGGTTAATTCATAGTCATATTTTATTCAATGATTAAGAATTGTAGAATAAATACATTTAAGTCTCTAATAAAATAATTATAAGTGAATAAAGGTGAACACTCTTGATAGGAAATGGGCACCGGTATTCACTACAAAATTGTTTGGCATAGAAAATCGTAGTGTAATTTCCGTAGTATAACGGGGGAATTTAAATGTTTATGGAAGAGTTTTATGAGATTAATAATGGTATGTAATAATTTATTCATCAAATAGGAATTAATGGGGATGAATAGGTGCATATCCCAACATTAGGAATAGGATAAAAAGAGAATATGGTAAATAATACACTTGAATAAAGAGGACAAAGAAAAAACCCATACCATAAGAGCATGACACCAAATGATTGGGATAATATTATTGAGAGATTGGGGGCTCCTTTAGAGGACTCTCGATATGGAAGTGAAAATAAATTATATTCCAAAGGATTTTAATATAAGATAATTTGGATATTTAGTGGATTTATATCGCAAATGTGTAGGTAATTATTTAACATTTCTCAAACATAGGTTTTGGACTATATATAATAAAATAACCCAAAACACAAAAATTCCCATGGTTTTTTCACGTGGTTTCAACAAAAGGTGGGTGTTCTTCATTATTTTTAATTTTAAGGGCCTAAATTAGTAAAATAATACCCTTTATGGTGTGTAATTGAGTCATACTTTTAATGAAATAATTTTAAAACCTTATATTATATTGAGAGTTTTAGAGGATTCATAAAGACATTATAAAATTGGTCAAAAAAAAACAAAAAATCATATTATTTAAAAGGAAGAACCTAGAATTTATTTTTTATATCCTTTATAGTATTTATTACATCACTTTTAAGTCATTATTATTTCATAATACACACCGCATATTTATAAGGTATTTATTTTTTACCCAAAAATCTGATTATCTCGAAAAATTATGAAAAATTCACTATTTGATAATTTAGAAATTCTGATTGAAAAATAATATTTATTTTATAAGAATAATTTTCTAAATATTTTTTTTGCAGTTTTAAATTAATAATCAATATTCATTAAGAAATTTTTTGTTTTTTTTATAATAACAGTTTTCAAACCCTTATAAAAAGTAAATTTGACTTCATAAAAATTATATTATTATTTAAATTTAATAAAAATTATTTAATAATAATATTTAATTAAAATATTATTATTTAATAAATCCATTAATTTATCTAAATAAACATCTTAATTTAATTTGAATACAAATTTAAAATACACATTTTTTTTTATTATATAAAAAATAATTTATAAAGTAATGATAAGAAGAAAATATGAACATTATACTATTGAAAATACATTATACATATTCATATTATTATAGACATTATACATCTCCTTTAATACACTAGAAAACACCCTATGGGTATGTTGTGTGATGGTGAGACTTTTATGTGGTAGTTTAATGTATGTAGTTTGGTTCATGATATCAATAAGATTGAACATCTCCTATAAATAGTTTCTCCCATTCTTAAGTTGTTGGATATCATCTTGTACTTAGTCTAGGGAAAACATAGTGATTCTATCTCCCATAGAATATCTTAAAAATGGGATTTAAATGGTATGATTTGAATGGTTGAGCCCATTACTTCATTTGTCTGTGTCAATTAAATTTTTAGAACTTTATATTTATACTAATCATTAGATAACTTTTCAATGTCTATATTATCAAAAGTAAAGATTCTTAACAAACTTTTAAATATGATAATATAAATAACCATATAAGTTAATTCATTTTATATAAAAATAATACAAAAAATACATTTAATTTAAATCATAAGTGGAATTTTATTTATAAATGTTCGGGTCACAACACTCTTCCCTCATTCAGAAATTTCACCCTTGAAATTTTTATTTCATACTCTAAAATAGATGAGGGTTATCTTGTTTCATTACATCCTCCAGTTCCCATGTTTCTTCTATAATATTTTGGTTTCTCAACTATATTATATCTAGTTTTGTTTCTTATTTTGTAGAACATTATATCAACGGTCCAATAACTTCATCAGATACTCCTTATAGGGAAGTTCATTCCCAAATGGTACCACCTTTTAATTGAGTACTTGTGAGGGGTTTGGTACATACTTTCTCAAGAGGGATACATGAATTACATCATGTACCTAAGATAGGTATGAGTTCTAGTAAATAAGCCAACACTCTGATGTGATAAATGATAATAAAGTGGGAGATGGATCTTGGACTAATATTTCCCTTATTCCCAGATCTCATGACTTTATTCCATTAATATATATGGAGAAATACCATGTTTCAAACATCAAACTCAATATATAATTGACAATTGTTATCATGGCTATTTTTTCAACTATGAGCGCCCTTGATGTGTTTCTGAATGGTCTTGAACTTTTCCACCATTTCTAATATAGGTTTAGGACATAGAAGTTTGTGTTCCCCAAATTCATCCAAACACACAGGTGTTCTACACCTCTTATAAAATAGGAATTCATTGGGATCCATTTTGATTCATGAGATGAAAATATTATTTTATCAAAACTTCACCATAGGAAGTGTTGGTCCCAATATCCTTTAAAGACAATTTAACATGATCTCAACATGTCCTTGAGTGTCTAGATCATCCACTCATATTGGCCATCAGTTTGAGGGTGATAATTCATGTTGAAGTTAAACTTAGTATTTAGATAATGTTGAAGACTCTTCCCGAACTTGGATATAAATCTTGGATCTCAGTTAGATACAGTCACTAGTAGTGTTCCATGCATCCACACCACTTCTTGATTATATATCCTCAAAAGTTGATTGAGTGAGAAGTCCACTAGAATCACAATAAATTGTGAAGTATTTTTAAAATGATCCACTACAACCTAGATTGCATTATTTCCTCTGGATGTCTTCGGAAGACCAGTGACAAAGTCCATGGTGTTGTTTTCCTATTTCTATATAGGTATGGGTAATTTTTTTCTCATACCATTGGATTTTTTTCTTTCCACCTTCACTTTATGAAAAACAAGACTTATTCATGTTTATTCTGTGATTTTCATCTTCATATTTTCCCACCATTAGTGCTCTCATAGATATTGATAAATATTTTTTTTCCTGTATTGATGAAGAAATTTGAACTATGTGCATCATCCATCATCTACTTTAACTTAGGATTTGATAGTACACATATTCGTGACCCAAATATCAAAAAACCTTTTTCATTAACATTGAACTCTGAGGATTTATCTTTTATGAGATCATTCATTTTCTTCTGAATTATTACATCATCACTTTGATAATACTTTATCCTATCTATAGGTGACGTTTGAGCAATCATCTTTTGAAAATATTGATGATGTTCCTTCCATTATGATTCTCATATCCATCCTTTTAAAACCTAAGAAGACTGGATCCCTATCAATTATCATCAATGATAGAATTTCAAGATCCTTTCTACTTAGATAATATTCAACTTTATTTGATTTCCCATGATAGTATTTAATTGAGAAGTCATAATCCTTGAGGAGCTCTAACCATATTCATTGGAGCATATTCAACTCTTTCTTTGTGAATATTTACTTTAGGATTTTGCGATCCGTATATACTTCACACTTCTACCCCAAGAGATAATTCCACTATATTTTCAAAGATATGATCACTACAACTAACTCTAGATTATGTAATGGGTAGTTCTATTCATGAACATCCAAATGCCTTGAAACATAGGCAATCACTTTTTCATTCTGAATTAACACACAAATCAAGCCCTTATTCGAAGCATCATTGAATAACAAAACACTTCTTGACATGTGGGTAGTGTGAGTACAGGTGTAGTGATAATCCAGTTTTTCAAATCCTTTAAAATATCTTCCCATTCATCATTCTAAGAAAACATGTCTCTCTTTAAAATTATCTAGGTTAGAGGTTTTTTAAATCAATGATAGTACCCAGATAATCCAAGGAGATGTGGATATATATCATACATATTGGTCTAAGTAGTCATTAGATTGCTTATTTCATTTAAGGGTCCACATATATCCCATTTCTTGGGATAATATACCCCAAGAATGGGAATTACTTCAACTAGAACATTCATTTTCTATTCATGGGATCAATATTCTCCTTTCGTAAGGTCTTTATCACAATGCTCAAATGCTCTTCATGCTCCTCTTTATTTTAGAATATATTATAATATCATCTATAAAGAATACTATAATTTTTTATATATAATATATAAATTCTCTATTAGTCAATTCCAGGAAAATTTCTGCAGAATTAGTGAGTTTTAATGGAATTACTATGAACTCATAATTCACTTACCTTGTATGAAAAGAAATCATGGGGATATCCTCTTTATTCTCCCTAACATGGAAACATACTGACCATAGATCCAACTTGGATAATTATTATACTCTACATAGCTAATAAAAAAGTCATCAATCCATGGTAAAGGATACTAGGTCTTTATCATGATCTTATTGAGTTCACGGTAATCAATGAAAATGTGTATTGACACATCCTTCTTGAAGAAGAGGACTGGTGCACCCTAAGGCGAAACACTTAGGCATATAACCCTTTATCAAAAATTCTCTTATAGTTATTTATTATGTCTACAAGTACCAAAACAACCATTATATATGGATTCTTTGATAATTGTAACACCCTAGGTATAAGATCGATTTAAAATTTAACCTCTCAGCTAGGAGGAAGAATAAGTAATTATTTTAGAAACACTACATCACATTCCTTCAAAAGGGGAATGTATTCAAGGATGAAACATTCCATAGACTCAATCATTTTAGGTATGAACACTTTCTCAAAATGAGTTAATATCCCTGCATGAGATGTTGGTGCTAAAAAAGATTCATCGCCCTCCTTGCACTTATATAGAATCGGGGGATGATTCACAATATGGAGAGTGATTTATATCTTGCAAAAATTTATAATGGATCTATATAGGGAAAGATAATCCATTATTAGAATTGCATCAAATTCCACAAAAGTGGGTATGACCAGTTTCAATGGGAATTTCAACCCGCAAAATTTTAATAGGGGAGATTTATATACTTTCGATGCATTAATTGTCACATTTTTAATTTCAACTGAAATCTCAACTTTCTTGCTTTTTGGTGGTGTTTGAATAGTTAAATTAAATTTTCATGATATGAAGAAATTCATAGAGAAATAATCAAAAATTACATCCATTATTATTGAATGAATGACTAGAATACATGTCACCACTTCATTATTAGGATCCACCTAAATTGTTGTACTAGTATAATCTTTCCTTTTCTACCATGTAGGTTGTTGGATTTTTATAAAAACCATGAGTGTAGTGCATTTTTTTTCAAATTTCCATATTTACTTATAGTTTTAGCAATGAAAAATGGTTTAAGGGTTGACTAGATCATTATATTCTTCTATTACATTAGTGGATTTATTTTATCTGTAATTTCTAGATAGGTTTCCTTCATTCCCACACCTAAATCATTTACTTGTCCCCCTTTGGAATTTTATTGGGTTCTTATTTCCACACTTTTTACATGTAGGATATAGAGATTTCTTACCACCATTATATTTATATATCAGACATATAGAATTAAAATACACATTTCTCTTCTTGTCCTCATAATAAAATTGATATTTTCCAATCTCTATTTTGACTTTGAGGGAACATCGAAAAATTTCTTCATAGCTACAAATACATGTATCACCTGGGATTTTCATAGACTAGATTTTAGCACACTAAAAAGTGTCCAACCATGCACTCAGGGCTGAAGATAATGGTGGGGGTGTATCATTCAATTATTGTGACATTTTCCCCGTATTCCCGGAGAGATTCATCATCTTTTTTTTTCATCAGGGAAAATAAATCCCTTTCCATTTTAATTCAGGGTGTGCGGGGAAAATATTTTTCATAAAAAAATTCAAGAATTCCCCCCACCACATCACTTTTATCTCTTCCTCAAGCTTCATATTCTGGATCAATTTCTACCACCGATAAGCTTCTCCCTCCATACTATAAAAATCTATGTGAATCTTCTCTTCCTCAGAAGCATGAAGGATAGATGAGATCTTCTCATTGGTGTTGATCCATTTTTCTGTATTTAAGGAATCTTATTATCCATTAAAAATTGGAGGCCTTTGTCACAAAAATCTATTAATTTCAGCTTTTTATTTCCCAAGTGGATTTGGACACTCCTTCTGATCATGGTTTATATTCATAACTTGATTCATTTGAGAGTGTATCATCACAAATTTAATGATTCCAACTCCCATCTAGTTGGGCATCTTATTGGAGAAGTCATCACATTTCCCTTTACATTGGTTTTTTACCCAACAACTCCTATTTTCAAAAATTGGATAGAATAATGGGAAAATTAGGGATGATTATTTTTAAAACATTAAACACATAAATAGGAATACAATCACATTAAATATATAACATATAAATTAAATTTATTTCCTTAACTTATGAATTTATGGGATTCAATCTATTTTATCCATGATATGTTTCCTAACATATATACATATGGGTATTTTTTGATCCCATAATAATGTTTCATAACAATCTTATGAATTTATCAAAGCATATTCCTTGAGAGTTTTAAACGTGGTGTGTAGCAAGGCGCACTTTCATACACCAGTTCCCGGTTGACTCTAGCTCAATGTGGTGTTTTTGAGTTTTAACCCTATGTAAATTTGTACCATAGCCACACCCACTTGTAGTATCTGAATAGGGATGCATTTTAATTATAAAACACATAATATGTACTAATAAAAATTTAGTTATGTTTTCTTATAATTAGTATTACCCCTTGGTCTTTTTCAAGAGTTTTTTAATCCAATCCCAAAAATTACTAGAATATTCCTTTGATACTAACTATAAAAACAAATGATCTTTATTTCATATTAATTTATGTTTTATTACATAATATTTTACTTAATACAACCTATATGATTGAGAAGTATCATGTATTTGGGAATTTGGTACATTACATAACAAATTCAAATAGAAAATACATCATCTTTATTGAAAACTTCCTTAACATGTTCGTACATAATACTACATTGGATAACCTGGGGACATACATAATAAAGCGGTGATCAATGAAGCCCAGTAAGGTAGTAAACATAGAATAACATGAATAAATTAATACATGATAGAAAATAGGAATACCAATGGGAAAAAAAGGGTTTAGAATCATAAACATGAACAACGAGGCAATATATAGCATGATAACATAAATAAAACATGGTAAATGTTGCAATAACTTAAAACCCTACAACATAAAAAATATTCAATGATAAGTACCAATACATCATGAAAGAAAAAGTCCCATGATGCATTAAATTCACTCCATAATCTCTGGATGATGTCTCATGAGACTAAAACATTACTCAATGCATTAGAGTGCTATATAATTTTGGGCACACATGTCTCTTTCATTTCATTCTCATGCTTAAGTATTCCACATGGATCATAGAATACATATTCATTAAAAATCATATTTTATTCCATGATCTATGAGTTTTAAATATATACATGTAAGTCCCAAGTCAAATAATTATAAATGTTTAAATATGAACACCCTTTATATGAAATGGGTATGGATATTCATTACACAATTGTTTGGCATGGAAAATTGTGGTAGAATTTCGGAAGCATAACGGGAGAATATAAATGTTCATAGAAAGGAATGATGATATTGAAATGGTTATATCATAGTTTATTAATAATAATGTTAGTAAAGGTGATGTGTAAGAGAATATCCCAACATTAGGAATTAGATAAAAAAGGAATAAGATAAAAAAGAAACTCGAATAAAGAGGAGAAAGAAAAGAACCCTTACCTTGAGAGTGTGACTCAAAATGCTTGGGAGCAGCTTATTCAGAGCTTGGGGGAACCTCTAGGGAACTATAGAAATAATAGGAATTATTAAGGACTTCCTAAAATGATTTTTAGTGTAGGTAGCTGGGAAATTGGGTGGGTTCATATAGGAAATGAGTGGGAAATTCTTTAGCATTTCTCAAAGAGAGGTTTTAGACTCTATATAATAAAATAACCAAAAACACAAACATTCCCATGTTTTTCACTGATGTTTTCTATGATTTATGGTATTTATTATATTAACTCTGGGTCATTATGATGTTATAATACACACTGTATATTTATACCGTGTTTAATTTTTACCCAAAAAGATATTTTCTCATAAAATTATAAAAAATTAACAATTTCATAATTTAGACATTATGATTTCTAAAATAATATTTATTTTATCAAAATAAATTTTTTAATATTTTTGTTTTCACTTTTAAAATAATAATCTATATTCATTGAGAAAAGTTGGGTTTTTTGAACATAACTGTTATCAAAACATTATAAAAATTACATTTTACTTCATAAAAATTATATGATCATTTATATTTAATAAAAATTATTTAATAATAATATTTTATTAAAATATTTTTTATTTAAAAAATACATTAATTCCTAACAATAAATTTTTAAATGAAATTGAATACAAATTTAAAATATAAATTTTTTAAATAAAAATTAAAATCACATATAAAGCAATGATAAGAAAAAAATATGAACATTATTCTATTTAAAATACAATATATATATTCAAAAAATTATGGTCGTTTTATGTATCCCTTTAATACACCTACAAACTCTCTAAAGGAAAGGTGCATGATTGTGATTCTTTCATGTGGTAGATGGGTGTACATTGTTTGGGTCATGATCTCAATGAACTTGAACATCTCCCATAAATGATTTCAATCTTGATTAAGTTGTCAGATCACAGCTTAGAATTGTTCAAGGGTAAATCCCATTGTTGTTTTCTCCCTTGAAAAATTTGGTAAATGGGATTCATAATGTATGATCCTATTAGTTGAGTCCATCACTTCATTTTTCTACCTCAATTGGATTTGTTAAAACCCAACATTTATACAAATCATGTGATCACTATTCTATGGATATATTATCAATGTTAAAGATTATAAATTTTATCTTAAATATGATAATATAATAAAACCAAATATTTTCATGTGCTTTTTATTACCACAATACATAATAATAAATTTAATTTAAATCATAAGGGTAATTCTATTTATAAATGGCCAATTCATAACAAATAATCCCACATAATCCTCAAAAAAGGATATACTCAACTCTGAGACAATCCTTTAGAGGTCCAACATAGGCCTGGGCCCTCAAAACTGAACTACATTGTCTTTGATTCCCATCTAAATGGGATATATAGGAATCCTTTCTAAGGTCCAATCCCAACACTCCAATTCAAACCAAATTCTCTCTCGGCCACATTCTGAGTAGAATCTTATTAAAAATGTTAATCCATGTCCATTTCAAGTTCCCTAGGACTCTTCATCATATGTACCAAACTAAAATTTGACTAGGAACCTTTTTCCTAGATGTCCTTTCCACATGATAGTAAACTGAAAGGAATAGTCCTTATCACATGACCTTAAATATTATGATGTGTCCCATTAAGTGCCCCCAAACAATGTGGATTCTGATTCCCTTCAAAAGGATATACAGGAATCCCATTCATGGGTCTGATCCTAACATAAAAAAACTCATGCCTCCCTATATGATTTCTTACATCAAACCACCCCATTGTGTGGCTCAAAACCAATGATGTAGTAATAAACAAAAAAATAATCAATGATCAGTACATAAGAGGGTACCATTGATGAAGAACCTTGGATAAATATGGATATCTCTATTAATGGAGAAACTTATATTTATACATATGATTCTAAATTAAAAAAAGAAAATAATTTATTGTTAATATAAGGGTAATCCACATTATACTTGGGAATTAATGAAATATTTTTCAATTTATCTTAAATATATAAGAGTTTCTTGGAGTAGGAAGCATCCCCCCAAGGTGTGATGAGCCCGACTTCTTATCCTCTCGTCCAATGTGAATTTTAAGTATTATTGGCCTAACCTACCACAAAGAACAAACCATTGGAAATTATGTCCCTTATTCAGCATGAATATTGAATTTTTTGGTGTTTTCAGTTCTATAAACAAAACTCATTGGAAACCATTCAAAAACACCGAACCTGAAATGAATTACTGCACAAAATTTAACCCCCTATAATCAATCACTGGCTAACTGATTTTCATCGGAAAAAATAAAAGGTTCCCCAAACATGAATCCTTAACTAAGTTGATGGTGTTAACCATTGGTTAGTACCCTTTTACTCTCAAAATTAAAGATGACTAAACAACACAATCAATTGTTCATGTGTTCGTTTAATGTGGTGATGCTTTGATCGGGTTTTATAGTTTTGTCACCTTCCTTTCATGAACCTCCAATAGGATCTCCCTTAAATCCAAATAGAATCATACCAACTCTCATTGATGAGTTCCTCATATACCATTAATATCAAGCCTTCATACAAATATAGAATTCCATCACCAACCTAGTTTCTTTAACACTGGGTCTCAAAGACATTGTGCTGAGAGTACATTCATAATGGTACCATCCTGGCCTAAGAGGCCATCCAATAGGACCTCTAGGTTATAAAGTCCCACCAATCTAATCAGCGATGACCAGTGGTCCAAAGGTAGACAGAACCTATCCCCATCTTCAATCATTTCAAGAGATTTACCCTAGAATTCAATAACTAATACCTCCCTTATCTTAGTGAGGTAGATCAAGAGGCCACAGACAACCTCTTCTAGATGGCACAGGGGTCTTTACAAAGGGATCTTTCTAGAAATAATCATCACTAAAACCATGTGGTAGTGAACTATCATCATGATGAGGGTTCCATCCTTGGTATTCCATCCCTGTTTGTTGAGACCTATGCACTCAAGGCGGTCTATTGGGGGAGAAAATGGTTAATAGGGAGTAGGTCCACACATATGTCCCCTATGGAGAAGTGCACCAATAAAATATAGTGGAAAAATATTATCTGGAACATAAACCCACATATCTTAATTCATCTAGCTAGTAGACTCACTTAGAAGAATCCAAGGAAGCCTTTTTTCAAATCTAGTGGCAAATACCAAGTAGTAATATAAATCTAGCCACACTAACAAAGCCTTCCAAAGCACTCATCTAGTAGCATCTAAAGAACTTTGTTTGTCAATTTTTTTTTGTAAAACATCAATAAATCTAACACACCTACCCCTATTAATCATTCCTTCTAACATACTTGTTTGGTAGGACCCATAAAAGTTAGTCAGAAAGAATTGGGGAAGAATATGGTGAAGACACAACTCTCTACCACACACGTGAATAATATCAGTAACCACTAGTGGGAAATAGAGTAAAAGATAAGGCATAAACCCTTTCTCCAGATATATAATGAGAATATATCCATGTTCCACAAAATGGATACATTAAGAATATCTAGAAATAGTAAAATGAAAGCCTCAAATCTATTCCCACATTCTATAGACCTTCTAAGATATCGTAAGGGAGACAACGATAGTGATAGAGTAGAATACATGTAACTCCATCACCATGAATGGGTTGAATCATCTACATGTCATCCAAGAGGACGCACACACCTCTCCACAAGTCTAGGAGGTCCATGGGGAATACTCCCCCACAATATATAGATAACTAGATCAGGAACATAAACCTATCCTGATAGGAGGTAATATACATATTCTAATATCCACTCCAAGGAAGGCACAAAACCCTACCAAATATCCATGAGCCTATCAGAAAATTTTGGTGGAAGCACAAGAGAAAGTCAAATAGGCTTTCATACATGAAAACCACTTCCCCAAAAAGGGGCCCCAGTTTCTCACATGAAGGTATCCAAAAAGAAGCCTCCCAAGAGACAACTAGAAAATAGAGATCTATTTTAAAATACTTATCTACTTATTGCTGGAGTTCTTAAATCCCATAAATTTTTAATTATGGATTCTTTGGATCATGATCCCTCATTACCAAATTGTGGGAGTAGTATTATTAATTCATAAGGTCCTCCCAAAATGATTTATCATGAAGGCTTGATTCATGATTATAATCTTATTGATGTCATGATCCCATCCCTCAAGAGAGTAATGTAAGCCTTCCATGTGTCCAAAATATAAAATATAAATAGGTCCTTCCACTATTTTTGATTCATGATAGTAGTCCTTTCCATGATGGCGTTCACTGCAAAATTTCTCTCTATGGTATTGTTTCACTTCATTAGAAGGATCCTCCCCTTGGTGATGTGGTAATGAGAAAGCTATCCTACCATAAAAAATTGGAAAAAATATGGTGAGATGTGCCTGATGTCTTATCATTGACAAGTGAAATCCTTTCTCATCTAGAAGACATATCAAAGAGACAATCACTCTCTAAACCACCCTTGGATTATGTGTCATCCATGGTAATAGAGTATTTCTCCACCAATTCATTGCTTATGATATATAGGAAAGAGGGAATCTACTCTGGTCAGACTATGTTGAGGAACATCTATCAAAATAAAAATGATACATTCTAAAAATGAGTAAGAAACTAGATAAATATGACATATTATTCATGGCCATGGCTTTAGCCACCCCTCATACCGTATTCCAGAGGCATTTTCATAAGATTGTGTGCATAACATCCTCCTCAACTTATAGAACACTCTTTATCAAATTAGAGTAGTGGTATTACCCTAATATATCAAAGTAACATTAAGGTAATATAAGGTTTTAAATTACAAAATGACTTGGAAGATATCCTAGATGCATGACAACCATAGTTCAGAAAACATGAAGGAGTGATTTAACATACATTCCTCTATGTGTTATAAAATTTTCATCAGAAGATCACAAATTCCATATCCAGTGTTCATATTAGAGGATGGGGTGGACAAAGAGGGTTACATTACATAATTATTCCCAACCAAAAAAGTATTCTGAAGGTGGTATCATCTAATTTCGTAGTTTCAAGAAGGCTTCAACAAATGGAATCTATTCACAACTAATGAATTTCTTAAAAATAGTCTATGACCAAATATCATTGGTTTTGAGCCATAAGAGAGTGGGATATTTAAATAACATTGCATTATGAGTCTAAAAATATCTATCATGCCTCCAACTTAGGGGAATTTAGACTTCAGATTGTTAAAATGTATGAAATAGTGCAATGATATTCTAAAGAGGGTGATTTGAGTGAATACTAGATGATTCACCATACTCATGTTTGAACAAAATGCAAGTAAATCATAATGGAAGTTGTAGATGCGTCAGCCATGGAAATCCAAGATTATACCCATCCATTAGGGATGGGTTATTTATTAACACAACCTTTGAGGTCCAAACACTAGGCTCTAAGAGTTGTGAGAGAGGAATAGAAACATCCCCATCCCTCAAGGTTAGAGCATTTTTCACCCCAACAACATCCTCCTCAATGGAATTTAGTTTTCTCGCAATTAGGGGGAATGAAACAAAACAAATCCTCTTATTTTGTCTAATATCATGATTTGATATCTTTATTAGAAACATGCATGACTAAATAGTCTAGATATTCTAATCAGATTACTATCCGCCAAGTGGATCCAGGAGAATAAAAATAGGAGAGGAAAATACCTAGTGGAGGGTGTAGAAAAATAAAAAAAATTAAAGACACTATTGAAATTTCTATATTGAATTACACATCATCGAACGCCATTAAACTCACCCCAGGAGATCTTGTAGAAAGTGAGGCCAGTATGGAGGAGGAAGATGTGGAAAATGAGAAAAATACATTTCATATTATGGTCTGCACCGAAATTATTAAAGGAGGTGTACCTACCTAGAATGAGAGACTTCCCCTGAATTTGGGAATTCTCTTAGTCACTCTACCATTAATTCCTTAGATATAACCCAACAAAGAAAAAGGAAAAGGTAAGTTTTCACCTAACCTACTCCCTAAAAATGTTGGACCCCTCACACTTGAGGAAATATTTTCTCAATAAGGGGAAGATATGAAATAATTTTTGATACTCAATTTAGAACTAATATGAGGTATCATTACTATAGGATAAGTTCTATAAGAAGATCCTTACCTTGCACTCCTAACCTATGTACTCCACCAAAAAGGGTTTACCATAATGACTGAAGTGGGTCTATAACATCTGCTCAATGTGGGATACTGAAAAACAATATACTTGGATCCCACATAAATTGTTCGAGTGTTCCCTCTATTGATTTTATATTGAGAACGGGTATAGGTGTATCCTTACCAGCCTTCCCCTATAGGCTAACCGTGTAAGATACTAGTAGTTCCACCATAAATGACCCTACTAGCTACATCCCCTATTTAATCTCCTTCCTAGAAAGACATTCATCAATGTCTCATGAATACTATTGATTCACTAATGGATCTATTAAAATCCATGGAGGAATGGTGTGTTATGGTGAAACCTTGTAAGAATCATTACCTTGAATGGGTCGATCCAACTCTTCCACCTCAGAACTTTAGAAATACTTCATTTCAAATTTTCAACTTATCTAGGGACCTAGAGTAGAACTTGGGACATTTGTTGTCCCACTAAGATCTCATGATGGTGAACCCTAAACAATAAAAGTCATTGAAACTTGGGTTCCTTATATAGTCACTATAGAGACCAACCATTGTGTGGTATACCAACTTATGGTTCAGTCAAATACAGGGTGGGAAGATACCTGCTGTAAGTTTATCTTCAAATTAAACTAAAAATTATAGATGAAAAAGATCCTCAACCTCAGAAATTGAAACTAGTGGGATATTGACAGAGTCTCATATTTCATTAATCAATGAAAATGGTTTACATAGTTCTTAAACCTACAATTTCCTCAATAATACTTGAGTTCCATCTGTATAGAGAACCTTGATGATTATTTGCACACACCACTCTTCACTATGAAATACATATAATGGTTTTAAGACCTCATCAATATTTCTTAAATATTGGAATCCTCTATCAAACAATCCAAGGCTAAGTCCCTAATAATTCCATAATTTTTGGGAAAGAAAAAACTGAATGCAGAGGCCTCCACTATTACACTTGTTGGCGCCAAAATATTGGATGAAAAGAATGAAGAAAAGAAAGCCCTGTGGCCTACCTCATGAAGCCACGGCGTGGAGTCCCCCCAAGCAACGCGGCTGCCGCGAAGCAAGGGAGGCGAGATGCCCTGTGAATGTCCCAGACATTCACGAACCCTCCGCTAATCAAGAGAGGCGAGATTCCCCACGAACACCCCAGACGTTCGTGAGCCCTCCGTGAAGCAAGAGAGGTGGTACCCCTCCACGAACCTGGTTGACGTTCGTGACTCGCCGCGAAGCAACCGAATTCCCCTTCGTGCCACGTGAGCTCTACTTTACAACGCCCCTTGCCTATAAATACCGGGCTTCCCGTGAGCCTAGAGGATAGACTATCCGACCTTTCACCTTCCTAGATCCAAAATCATGAAGCACCCTTTTCTCTGTGAATCATGAGCTACGCGAGGTATTTTTGCTTCGCGAGGTGCCTCTTCATTGTCTCGTTTTGATCCCCTCTTCTAAGAGGGATACCTTTCACGAAGCCTAAAGGATTTCGCGAAAGAAGGGGATCCCCAAGGGGACCCGGGTTGTCACAGAGCATTTATGCATCGCGAAAGACCCCTCATGTACACGTGATCCACATGCCAAGGCAGGGTCATTGTACTTCATGAATCACACTGCTTCGTGACACTTTGCTTCATGAGGGACCTATGCTCCATGAGGCAGTGCTCCGCGAACACCCTTCTACTTTGCGAAGCACCTCCCAATTACACATCCGCCCCATGATAAGGCTAAGGCACCCCACTTTGCGAATCACACCCCATCACAAGTTCCCATCGCCACACAGAGAAACCAAGCTCCACAAGGCCTCCACCTGTGGACCCCTATTCTTAGCAATTTCTTTTCCTGTGTGACCCTCTAGGTTTGCACGAATTGACTTCAAAGTCCCTTGGACGATAATTCATGTAGTGTTTCTTTGCCTAATGCTTCTTTGCATAGGCACGCTAACGGCTATTGCTTCTTCGCATAGCCACGCTAATGTGGAACCCTCGATGGTTCGCTCTGCGACCCCCCTTTTGTACGGAATTTCCAGTACCTTCCCTCCCACTAGGAGTAGAGGGTACCGGTTATGTAAGTCCTAGGTGTGTGGAGTAAGCCCACCTCATTTGAGCTATAGGACGTTAAACTGCCAAGCACTCTCATCCTCAACACATGACGTTAAACTGTGATCTGGCACCATTCCTCGCACGCGGGGTCCCCCCGGATCATACATTCTTTATGCCCACTCGACTCAATGGGGATGGGATCACCACCTCCTTGGTGTAAGTCCCTATCCCCTCTTGCGAAAGGTATCACCCATGAACATCCTTACTTCTCCACCGCCAAGGCCAGTGGAGGGTGTGATAGGGAATGAGGCCCCTCCTTTTTTTGGTCCCAAATCCCTCTCCCGCTGCACTTTTTCACCCTCAGGCCTCCATCCTGAATTATTTTCCAGCACCATGGGCTTCCTAACGCGTAATACCCTCTTTGCTTCCCACGAATGCACCCTTCGTGATGTGATCATCAGGTCCCTACATCCTCTTGTTTCTCACACCGAGCATGACTCACATGAGCTTAGAGTGAGCACCGATCCTGACCCCCGCACCATCATGAACTACATGGACTTTGATACCTATCAAGGCATGGTACGTAGGAAGCCTCTACAAGGTTCAATACCACCACCCAGTCATTCCGACCTGTTCATGTCGGTTCACCAACCACCATGGACCACCTCAGAGTGTAAGCCCCAAATTCCCATGTCTCGCATGACGTTAAACTGCACACCTAAACTATGGGGTCTTTGATCCATGTTAAGGTATGGTACGTAGGAAGACTCCCTGAGGTCCAAGCCCACCATCCACCTGGACCAAGGTCCTTGTTCATGTCGGTTCTCCGACACACACCATCCTGAACTATGTGGACTTTGATCCCTATCAAGGCATGGTACGTAGGAAGCCTCCACGAGGTTCAAGCCCACCACTCGGTCGTTCCGACCCACTTCAAGTCGGTTCACCCCCATCCCACATGATGTTAAACTTCATCCTAATCCAGCAGTAATCTATTGTGACACACCCGAACTACGAGTTCTTTGATCCATGTCAAGGCATGGTACGTAAGAATCCTCCCTGAGGTTCAAGCCCAATACCTATTTGACCAAGGTCCATTTTCACGTCGGTTCACTGGCGTCCAATCGGAACTACATGTAATTTGATCCATGTCAAGGCATGGTACATAGTAATCCTCACGTGGTTCAAGCCCATCACCCATTGGACTCCCAATCCACCTTCACGTCAGTTCACTAAAGACACCTTTATGAACTACGGGGTCTTTGATCCATGTCAAGGCATGGTACATAGGAAGCCTTCCTGAGGTTCAAGTCCAACCCCCAATGGACCAAGGTCCCCCTTTACATCGGTTCTCTGACACACCCCCGTCCTTTATGATGTTAAACTGCATCCCAATCTAGCAGTAAGCCATTGTGACCCCACCATTCATCTAGACCAAGGTCCTCCTTCACGTCGGTCCACTAGCGCCCCATCCTGAACTACGTGGACTTTGATCCGTGTCAAGGCATGGTACATAGGAAGCCTCCCTGAGGTTCAGGACCGCCAACCATTGGTCACTCTGACCCCCTCATTCACGTCGGTTCTCACCAACCGAACTACGCGGACTTTGATTCCCTACCACGGGGATACGTATGAGGCCTCTTCTAGGCTCAAGCCCATCTCTACCGCCATCTCCATGACGGTCCCATCTCATTACTACTCCACTTCATTCAATTTTCCATCACCCATCCTGATTCTTACCCAGGCTGCCACATCCAAGTGAAATCATGACACCTCATTTCCCCCCAAAGTATTCAAGAAGCCAC
The DNA here is from genome assembly GCA_963277665.1 of Viscum album. Classification (NCBI taxonomy): domain Eukaryota; kingdom Viridiplantae; phylum Streptophyta; class Magnoliopsida; order Santalales; family Viscaceae; genus Viscum; species Viscum album. Next base: position 1,463,128,392 of record OY728135.1, on the reverse strand, counting down.
CCACGTGTTGGCCCCAATATCGGTGATCCCTCAAGGGGGTTCTTCAACCAGATCCACTTTAGCTAGTGTTCTGATCATCCCGATCCATCTCTGTTGGATGTTAAACTTTTGGCATACCCTGTGTTAAACATGGGAAGCTAAGGAAAACCTCAGATACATGCCTATGAAATATTATTCCCTGCACTCGATGTGGGATTCCTCGGGCTTCCGCGCCATCGAGAAGCCCTATAATAAGGGAAAAAGGGCAGACACATCAATTTCCCAATGTCCAGACAGGCCAGTGATGTCTCAATGTGACTACTTCCTGAACCGAAGGTTGCTGCCCTGGCCGGACCCCTTGGAATGTCCTGACGGAAGCATCATAATTAACCGTCATCCATAGAAACATGGCACTGGGAAGAGTTTCATGAACAACGTATTAAATCTATAAGGGATACTCGGACTAGGTGACGAGTTTCGAGGAGGAATCCACAGACGGAAGAACCGACATCCCATCATCCTGATTTCGATCAAGGAGTAGACGTCCTTGAATAAGGAATGGATGTCACCCGCCTTTGGAAAGCAGGAATGTGGGAAAACAAAAAGCCACGCCTATCACGCCCAAGCAGACGGACACGCACGCGCCGACGAAAGCATCAGAAACAGAAATAGTGAACCCAACATGAAAATGGACCTTCAATATGGAGATTAGTAGTGCTCAAGGCATCAGTAGATTGATGTGTCACTGGATCCAGATATTCGGTTCTGGGTCCCACCAAGCAAATTGAGGGCCTGGCGTGAAACTCACCTGGAGTTGGGGTAGTCAAAACGTTGGGCATCTCGATATGTGGCATTGTCAGCGTGGATCCCTCTTACCAACCAAGGAAGACAGAATGGCACTGGGGCAATGGGTGTCGATTACTTTTTTTTTCAATGCTAATGAGCTGATCTCCCTGCCTTCAGGAACCCGTCCGCTTCATCTGGAACTCGATCACCTCTTGCCCACCGACGTGGGGGTAAGGGCAATCTCAACGCAGCTACCTCACGTAGTTCTGCGTTTTCTACGACAACCTCGACTATCGTGGCTACTGGGTGCCCAATCCCCCTCTCCCCATCGAATATTATCCAGTGAATAGTAATCAATGACCTTGTACGTAGGTACGAGGAGGAAGGGGTCATCCCTATGAGGGACATGGACCGCCTGGATTTAGAGATGTCTATGCCTCACCGTCAATGCCGCCCCCAAGGGCCACACAGGGAGCTGCTCCTCCCCACTCCAACCTTCAATCGTTTCGGGAGCCTGTCCCCAGAACGCCTTGATGACTCCATGCCCTACACTGCTGAGGTAGGGGATGTTCGGGACAGACCATCCAGAATTCTATCCCAGGGGTTCCCAGCAAGGTCCCCCACCAGGCCGTACCAGCATCACCACCCGACTCCCTAAGCTGAAGAGAAGGTAGACTACCTACCTGCACCACCGGTACTGGCCCGACTGACCCGATGCCCGTGTCAGGCTCAGGCCGAGGAGGACGTCCATCGGGGGGCATCAATGTCAGCATCTACTGTGGCCCGATCCACTGCCGACGTGCATCATCAACCCCTGCATACGCTGAGCAGGGGCAGTTATATGCCTAACCCGGATCGAGGCCCCAACCACCCCACGGGTAGGCTGGGCCGACTCTCCTGGTTGCAGGCACAGGCAGTGGTCGTTTCGGATTAACCCGCAACAATGCCACCCACTACGGGGTCCCTCCCTGTGCAACCACCACAAAGGATGCATGCCTTTCCCGCTCCAAGGCCCATCTCGGAGATATGCCCCGTGGCACCTTCGACCCGAATGAGGGCATTCCCCGTGGTAGCAACACCTCATATGGGAGCATCTCCTGTACTCATTACACTGGAGACAGAGCCGTCCCATCTACCATGGACCTCCGGGGCAGGGGTGTTGCACACCTAGTCACTCTCCTATACGAGGACCCTCCTCAAATCCTGGGAGCAACCAATGAAGGTACTATTCATACAATCAACTAGAGGGGTGGGGATCAACTTTATTTCACCAGAACCCAACACGGAGGTCCTACCTATGTTCGGTCCGATCAGTACAGGGAACTGCCTCACACTGACATCATTAAGGGAACCAAGCATGGAGGTCCTACCCATGCTCCCGTGAATTCCAGTAGGGGTCCCACCCATACTAGAATCCAGCACAGAGGTCCTCCCCATGTCACCTTTGACATCTGCCCCAGTGCTCCTCGCACCCCAGCCCACTCAAGTGGAATTCTTCCCCACCACAACCCTAGTACGGCCAAAAGGCCTTCTCATGCCAGGAGTTGTCCCTTCCCCAAAGAGACATCCTAGGGTAGGAAGGCAGGTCATCATAGCTGTAAGAAGAACAATGAAAAGATTCAGACTGAGATTAAACCGGTCTATTTCTCGGATTCTGAAGCAGAGCACGACTCAATGGCGGAACCCTCCCCTCGGTACTCTATGTCAAGGACCGGGGCAGGAACAAGGCATGTCAGCCTCATCCTTCTAGAGTGTGAAGTCCATAAGATTCCCACCTCTCTTCTCAGGTACATCTAGGAGGAGGAAGTTCTGGGAGTCCCACAGGTTCCGACCATGAATTCAACGTCGTCACCACCAGAAGTGCCCTCTGCCTCAATAAGAGATCACATAGATCTATTTTGGGGACCGATGACGGTTGAGCAACAATGTGACCCAGTGCTGGTAATCACGATCCTAGAACCAGAAGTTGTGGCTTTCAGCCCGTCGTATCGTGACATGGTGGTCCGATCAACGCACTCCTCGGAGGATGGCCCGAAATTCAGTGGCCAATCGGCTCGTTCGCCATATTCACCACTGCCCAGCCTATTGTCTCAATGGTCCACCTCAGTACTGCTACTGGTTCCTCATTCACCTCCGGTTGATGAGTGGGGAAATATGGGGCTAGACCCTGAATCCGAGCTCAGAAGATTCTGGAACATTCTTGCGGATGATCACTTCTAGGAGAAGTTCTGGCCGGCGGCAGCATCGAACTTCTGTGTGCCGGAATCTCTCACCCCAGAGGAAGTCGAGTGCTTCCGCCAGACCCTATGGGTGATGAACTTCTGTCTTCTCTATAATTGGGTGGTGTACCCCAGGAGCCAAGTGCACTTTGAGGAAATCTGCGAGCAATGTCGTCTGGTCGATTTGGCCACACTCCCCATGGACCAGCGTCCTGAGTCACCAGGCCGCCAGAGGACCCTACAACAAAAATGCATTCAGAGTTTCAGGGTACTCTACAAAATCATCAGGGAGGCTACACCCCATGTGAAATTCCATGGATGGGGGAAGTATGTTGCCCTCATCTTCATCCCTATTCGACAGCAACCCGACTCGATATGCGATATTGAAGACGTGCCCCTGGGAAAGGTCATAGTCTATATAGCCAATGTCATGGACAAGGAGGATGACCTGTAATTTCTAGATGGAGACTTACCCCCTGAGGATGTTCCACCATTGTTGGACCCATCAGAGAGGATTACTCACCAGCAGAGGAACCTCCTAGGTCTCCCTGCGCCCACCGAGTCACTGGTACTCAATAAGAATGCCGGTAAGGGTAAAGAGAACGTCAGAGCTGTCAATCACTCCGACCCGTCCAACTCAATGTCGAAGACAGAGGAATATTCTGAGAAGGACGCATTGCGTCAGCAACATGCTGATTAGAAGAGGTTGGTCGATGAACTCCTGGCCAAGCACACTATAGAGTGACGACTCGACTATGGAAATCCTTGGCCGGGGCAGCAGGGGTAGGAAAAAATTCCCCCCAACGAGGTGCCTCCAGGAAACCCTAATCATACTGCCCCCAAGGACAGGGTTGAAGCCGAAAATCATGGCAACAGGGCACGATACATCTCATCAAACCCTCCCAAACAGCATGGCAATCTGAGGAATCCGGCCCGGGTTCCTCCATCTTCCCCTCAGGCCACTCCACCCATCGCTCCACGAGCTGTTGATCCCTCCTACCGTGTCGAATATCCCGGAAATGCACTCATGGTTAGGGATCCCCATCAAGACAGGGACCCTCACCTGGATGATCTAATGGCGGAACTCATCTCCCGCCTTGAGGTGTTGGAAACGCGGCAGGTGGTAGTCCCACTAGATGGCAAGCCATATCCAGCGTGGGTGGATAATATGCCTTCACCCCTGGGTTTTCGAAATCCCACTTTCTCACCCTTTAATGGGACAAGGGACCCTCTGCAGCACCTGGCCAACTTTTCCTCTAGGTGTGGCCCCATGTTGGGAACTCCAGCGCAGAAAGAGGCCGCCAAGCTCCGATGTTTTGTGCAGACATTGGAAGGCCCTGCGTTTGTATGGTAAAGCAAGCTCCCCATTGGATCAGTGACTGGCTGGGAGGATCTTCGCAGCAATTCCTTTACCAGTTCGGCTCCACCAGGTGAAAGACTAGCATCACAGACCTCTTCAGGTGCAAGAAAAGGCCTGATGAGAGAGTTACGAACTTCATTGCCTGGTGGAAGGGGCTCACATATTCTATCGACATGCCACTAACTCAGGAGAAATTACTGACGATGTGCATGGGGAATGTCAAAACAGAACTGGTTCCTTCCCTGGTCACTCATAATTACCTTGAAGGGTTTCAAGACTTTCAGATAAGGCCCAGCATGTCGAGGAATCTCTGCAACAGGCTAGTCAGACGTGTTCACTACCCCCTGTGATCCCAGTAAGGAGGGATGCCAGAGGCGAGCCCACCAAGGTGGCCCAGATAGAGGCCCCCAGGAAACTAGAATTGCTACCAATATCCCTGGCTCTGCAACCTCACAGAGGCCCTCCACATTAGGAAAAACCTCTTGCTCAACATCGACCGCCTCAGAATCAGCAGGTTCCCCCACGCAACGCGCCACCACCACCTAGGTGGGACAATCAGGCTCCGCCTCCTCAGCAGGCCCCTTTGGACCCTCATCATGTCCAGACTCCTAGAGCCTTCAATATGAAGAAAAGACACCATACTTACTCGTTCTGTGAGGATCAGGTCCCTAATTACTTCTGTAGTTCCCTAGAGGAGGGGATTGTGCGCCTACTTGAGTGAAGATGGCTGGTAGAGGCGAATCTCACTGATCGTCCCAACTACTGCCCCTATCATCGGATACTGGGGCACACCCTCAAGCAGTGCTATGTGTTTAATTACTGGCTCTAAGACCAGGTCGATGAAAACATTTTCAGGTTGGGCCCGACCCTGACACAAGTGGTGGGTGTCTTTGTGAAGTCAGAAAGTGGTAGCGACGATGAAGGCGAGTGGCAGCAGGTTCCTAGTCGGGGATCCCAGAAGTACGATGACTGGATGGCTCGTAAGAAAGTCTCCCACACCCATTGTATTATTCGGGTATGCCTGAATCACCCGAAGCCTTCAGAACCGACATGTAGCGCCTCTATGATATCATATCAGCTGGCCTATTCCCAGAAGGGAAAGCAACGATGATGCAAGAAGAAGCGGTGCGCTCCACCAATGCCATTGTCACCCTACACTCTCGGTGACTTCATGCCCCCTGAGATGGGGATCCCTCCTAGAGTCCACCTAGTGGTGGATGATTCATCAAGGGACAGTCCAGGGTATGCTTTGGTTAACACCGTCGAGTTAGTAAACCTCTATATGACTCCCGACGAAGGGGAACACCAGATGAACCTCCCCAACATCCCCAGCCGATGCCAACGTCGGCAGAACCTCGGCCATATGGTTCATCAAGGCATGTCAGCTAGCACTTTTCGCTAGGCCGTGCATGCCATAGAGACCAGGCAGTCGGCCCAGTGAAGAACTAAGCATGTGCAACCTCTTCATCTGGTGTCCTCGGATCTACCTCCACCGCCATTTGTGCTATTGGATCAGGAAGAGTTACCTCATCCGTACCGTGACCAGTCTCGCCCAACTACAGGCCAATCTCAGTTCTCCGGTCCTCATCCGGCAGCTGCTCTTCAGGCCTCAACTAGTGAGAAACGGGATGTGCTTAGCACCAGCCAACCGACGGTCCAGCCGGTAGGGCCCGCCGTGCCTCCTATTGCAGAGCGGCCTCCTGTAAATATAATCTCTCACTTAGCATGTAAGTATGATGTCCTCAAGCACCTCTCCGGAATCCCGAAAAGTATTTCTATTCTTGAGGCTCTTCGCCTGTCACCGGACATGCGTGAGACGCTTTCTGAGGCCCTAAGGAGCCCCCTCTAATTTGAGACGGAGGTAGCAGCTACATAAGCCTTCCACACCGAGGCAATTGAGAACGCTGAATGCCAGGAAGTTATCTCATTTACCGATGAAGATGAATACCCTCCCATACAGGGGAACATTCGCCTGCTGTATATCACTGGACAGTTCAATGGCATTGAAGTCCACCGCTGTCTAGTTGACACGGGTTCTGGGATTAACCTAATACTGAATCTGACATTGCAGAAGTTGGGGTTGTCTAAGGATGATCTTACTCCATCCGACCTCAGAATATAGGGATATGACAGGACCAAGAAAACCTCGGTCGACAAGATCCACTTGAAGACCCAGCTCAGTGGCCTAATCACCAACATCGAATTCATGGTTGTCTCCCAGGACACCACGTACAACGCATTGATGGGAAGGACATGGCTCCACCTATATGCAGCGGTCCCTTCATTGTATCACCAATGCCTCAAATACTCCCTCAATGGTCGAGTAGGCATTATCTAAGGATATGTGTCTCCTTTTTCCCCTTTTGAAGCTCTTTATCTGGATGTTGACTACTACAAGAGCAAGGATAAGGCAATTCTGGAAAGTGAGACTGAACCCGCCCCGGTCACTACTGATCCCTGGGTAGATCTGGATGATGCCTATGTCTTCACAATCCATCGACTGGAGTCCACAACCCCCGAAATGGGGCATTGTTTTGTTGTTTTGGGTATGAGAGGAAGGAATATTTCCAGGTCCAAGAGACGGTGAAAAATCACCTCGTACTCCTACACCAACCAGGCTCGAGTGATCCCGGAACCTCCTACCCCTATACGGTATCAGGATGTCCGCCCCATGGCAACGATGATACGTCATACGTGTCTATTCCGCCAGGCTGGAATTAACCGGATCAAGACAACGCACCACTACTACTTTGATATCATTAAGTGTGGTTCTCTGGGCCGAAGCCCTGATGAGATTGGATCAACTACCTTCATTTCCATGGTCTCGACAGCACATGAATCTCCTGATGTGATGACCATCGCCGCCCAAGTTGGTACCATCCTCCCATCAGATTCTGGTGGCCCGGAAGCGATTCCCCCTGTGGAAGATCCCTCCACAAGTGGAGAAGAGGATCTAGAGGATGCTCCCACCGCCTTTGAAGAAGGAATCTCTACCACGGTTGATGAACTGGTACAAGTAAACCATGGTAGCGAGGTAGATCTGAGGCCCACATTGATCAGTGCTTCCATGTCCCTCGAGGAGCAGAAGCGATACATGAACTTCCTTATGTAGCACTGAGATGTGTTTTCCTGGAGTTACGACGAGATTCCAGGGCTAGATCCCCAGGTAGCCGTCCACCTCCTTTTTCTCCACACAAACCATCACGGGTTCAATCAGCCTCCCAGAAAGATGCTCCCTTATCACGGTTCCATGGTTGAGGCCAAAGTTGAAAAGCTTATCAAAGACAACTTTTTCAAGGAAGTCCAGTACCCCAAGTGGCTAGCCAACATTATGCCAGTCAGGAAGAAGAATGGGTAGATCAGGGTCTGTATCGACTTCCGTGATCTCAACCGCCACTGTCTGAAGGATGATTTTCCCATCCCAGTGACAGAGTTGTTGATTGATTCCACGGCCGGGTTCCAGGCCCTCTCCTTCATGGATGGGTATTATGGGTAAAACTAGATCCATATATCCCCCAAAGACAAAGAGTCCACCGCTTTCAGGGCCCCTCAAGGTACTTTCTATTACCAGGTTATGCCCTTTGGCCTAAAAAATGCAGGTGCCACCTATCAGCGGGCCATGCATCGCATATTCAAGCCGATCTTGGGAACATTGGTTAAATTCTATGTGGACGATCTGGTGGTCAAATCCCACCAGTGCCATGACCATCTCAAGGACCTTGAGAAAGTGTTCGGTTTCTTCTGCTCCCGCCACCTGAAGATGAACCCATTGAAGTACACATTTAGGGTCACCTCTGGGACGTTTCTCAGCTTTGTTGTCAGATACTGAGGCATCGAGATTGACCCATAGAAGATCCATGCCATCAGGAAGATTCCTCCCCCGAGTAATATTCGGGATCTTCAAGGTTTTCAAGGCCACATAGCCTACATACATCGGTTCGTTGCAAATCTGGCAGGCAAGTGTAAGCCCTTTTCCAAGCTCATGAAGAAAGGATCCACCTATGAATGTGATAGAGAGTGTCAGGACACCTTTGAGGAAGTAAAGAAGTATCTGCTCCAGCCTATGGTCTTGATTCCACCTATCTCTAGAAAGTCACTGGTCCTTTATGTGACAGCTTTGGAATGATCTCTCGGTGCCCTGCTCACCCAGAAGAATAATGAGGGGATAGAGAATAGCCTCTATTACCTCAGCCGCATACTCCTCGATATAGAGACCAGATACTCCCCTATCGAGAAGAGATGTCTTGCACTCGTATTTTATATATAGAAGTTGTGACATTACCTGCAACACCAGAAGGTATAGTTGGTCTCCCAGATAGACCCACTGAAGTAAATTATGAACTTCCCCATCTTGACTGGCCAACTGGGTCGGTGGGCAGTGATCCTCCAGTAGTTCGATATCAGGTTTGTGCCCCAGAATGCTATCAAGGGGAAGGCATTGGTAGACTTCCTAGATGTCAATCCAACATCCATGGATCAATCCCTGGACCTGAATTTTCCTGATGAGGAAATCCTCTCAGTCGATAATGTCGTCCCATGTTGGAAGATGTATTTCGACAGTGCCTCACGAAGTCCCACCGTTAGGAGGCTCAATGATCCTAGTCTCAACAGAGTGGGTCTGGGTATCATCTTCATTACCTCAGCACAATCCGTTCTTCCATACTCATTCTTATTGTCAGAAGGTTGCACCAACAACGAAGCAGAGTATCAGGCTCTCATCACTGGCCTCGTGATGGACCTTGAGATCGATGTACCCCATTTACATGTGAAAGGGGATTTTGAGTTAGTCATAAAGCAAGTAAATGACAACTATGTTGTTAGGAATCCAGAGCTCATGCCATTGTTGGATTGCACCCTCTATCTAATGGCCCAGTTACCTTCTCGACCATAGGTTACCCGTGTCCCTAGGTCATAGAATGGTCGAGCGGATGCCTTGGCCGGCCTAGCTGCGTCACTTGCAGAACCCGAGTAGGATGGTCTGATTATACATGTGGCACACCGGAGAGTCATTGCCCCCGTCACCCCAGAGGATGATGATGGCCTGCAAGTAAGACATCTTACCACCAGATCCTCCATTCTAGGAGCCCCAGGTTCTTCAGATGCAGTGGTTGAGGCCACTCCCAACTGGAGGGCACCTTTTGTCGAGTATCTCCAAAATGGTTGCCTCCCGGATGATCGGGTCGAGTGTGATCGAATCCGATGTCGCGCACAGCAGTTTAACCTCTAGAGTGGTCCTAGTCTTGAGTGGATTTTCTATAAGAGGGGATTCGATGGTGTTCTTGTAATGTCCCGGACCTCTCTGGCCCATTCCTTTGTCAAAAACAGGGTCATGAAGTGTTCTGGAGGGTAATATGGACTTTTCCCACACTTTTCAGAATTTTGAAAATACATGCTGTGTAGTGTGAGTACACGCTGTGTACCCCCTCGCCAGGTAAACCCCGTGTTAAAGTCCGTGTCCTTGCTGTGTGAAATAAATGGGTACCCACCATGTACCCCAATACTACACGCCGTGTAGTCCATCCCCACGTACGCGTTACCCTCAAAACCGTGTGTTGACCAGTCAACGGCTGTGTGCCGTGTTGGAGTTGTGTCCTTGCCGTGTGAAATAAATGGGTACACACTATGTACCCCAACATTACACGCCATGTAGTCCCTCCCCGTGTACGTGTTACCCTCAAACCGTGTGTTGACTAGTCAACGGCTGTGTGCCATGTTGAAGGCCGTGTTGGAAGCTGCGTGGTGACCGTGTGAAAGGGCCGAGTACACGCCATGTACCATAAAGTACACGCCGTGTACTTTTGTTTTTCACCCCTATAAAAGGAGGGGTCCCCTCCTTCTTTTAAACTCACCCCTCTTCTCCCCTTTCCTCTGATCAGAGCTCCCTCAAGAGACTCGATGTCTCTTTTTCTTCCATAACTTCTTCGTCCGAGCTCCGAATTACGATCCGTCAGTGGCCACGGGATCGTAACGATGAGGCAGAACTTCTGAGCTTGGATATTTTGTCCTTACTTTGGTCTTTCTTTCCCAGCTTCCACCTGATGAGGTTTTTCCAGGTTTTTCTAAAAGAGACCGACGCCGACGGACGTCTTCTAAAGTTGATCCGGGGGAACGTTGTGATCAGAACCTGTTGAGGTAGGGATATTACCTCCGTCTCTCTAAATTGTGCATCATGCGGGGTGGGTATGCTCTTGTTTTCATGAGAAACAGTTGAACCATTAAATGAAGATAACAACTGGTTAAAGAACAGGGATGAAAAGTTTGTGAATGCAGTTACATTATTTATATCCTTTGATATTATGTGATGAATTGAATAGGCTTATTCCTACTGAAAATCATGGTCGTTGGGGGCCTTTGCTTGCGCAATTAAATGCTACCCTATCTTTCTAGACCGTTTCTGTGAATGGAACTTTGTTGAATATGGAATTTGGTTAATTACATAAATTTGGATGGTTAAATGAAAATCTGTAACCCTTGTGTGATCACCCCGGTTGAAAAAAACTGAAATAATAAACATGTGGGTGCTGTTTGGGGTTAATTTATGTGAAAGGGGTGTTTTGTGGGTTGTTGTGGATCGGGTGAGCAGCGGGGCTGTAGTTTTCTTGGTTGTGGGTTAGTGTGAATGCTATGTTGGTGATGGGAAGCGGGGCTGTGATAAATGGTATTAAAGGGATAATGATGTATGGTGTAGTTGTGGTTATGGTTGTTGGCAGCGGGGATGTAGGGTTGGGTTTGAATGTGAACGAACTGTGGGTTTTGTATAATAAATAAAAGTAGAAGAGTTAATGAATGATGGGGCTTGGTAATGAAACTGAATAATAATCAATGGGTTGGTTGGTTATTAAGAAAGGGACCTGGTTGTGATGCTTGTGTTTTTTCTAACTTGATTTGTGGATGGAAGGGATATGCTTTATGAACGATCGATGTGGTTGGTTACGGGTAGTTGCCCAGTAGTTAAGGAACTAATAAACTAATTCTGTTGAAACATGAAAACTTAAATGGGGTTTTGGGATTGTTGTTGTATGTATGATTCGTAGTAGCAGTCCCGAGGCACGTGCTCATTTCTCTGATTAGAAGCCATAAGCTGGGATGAGTGTTTTGTATATATATATATATATCTGTATCTTTATATTTTATCGCACCCCACCCATGTTGAGCACTTAGTGCCGAACACTCCCATTTCATGGGAGAGGGTGTTTTCCCCTTAGTTACATGCTCCTTCATGTTCCTTCTTCCCAAGGTTGTGATGGCTTGAGGCAACCTTACACCCAATACTCTTTGGTCAGGTTCTGATTGGGGTAGTTTTTAGCCCAAGACTCTTTGGGAAGGTTTACTATTTCCCAAGAACCTTCGGGATGAGGCCCAGGTGTGTGCGATCAGGATATGTGGTTATGAGACCCAGGTGTGTGCGGGCGGGATACGTGGTCGTGAGGCCCAAGTGTGTGGGGGAGGGATACGTGGTTGTGAGGCCCAGGTGTGTGCAGGCGGGATACGTGGGTGTGAGGCCCAGGTGTGTGTGGGCAGGATATGTGGCTGTGAGGCCCAGGTGTGTGCGGGCGGGATACGTGGTTGTGAGGCCCAGGTGTGTGCGGGCGGGAAGTGTTTGGTAGCTTCAGGACATTTGCTGTTAGGAATAATATCTAGCTAGTGGGGGAAAATGGTGCGGGGTACCCAATACTCTTGTTCTTATATACTACAACCTGTTGTGATTGTTTTTTTGGTGAGTGTGGCTGGTGAGGTTGGGTGGATAGAATTCCTTTCTAGGTTCTTCTGTTGTTCCCATGGGACATTAGGATATCTCTCCACTTGTGCATGAGAGCTTTTGGTTTCCCTACTGAGTATACTTGTATGCTGACCCTACGTTTACATATAGGTTTCCAGGAGGACTACCAGGGTAGTGCGGGACCCTACTAGTCAGGACCGTTGGATTTGTTGTAGTTTTTGTACTCTTGTTTCTTTTGGTATTGTACTTTTGAGATTTCTTATACTTGTACCTTGTTTCAGAACTATTTAAACATTCATGTGGGATTGGTTTGGGTTTATTTATATACACTTTTTCTTTTCCTTTTTGGTGTTTTACTTGTCCTATTTACCGATATTAAATAATAAAAAGGGTAATGCCTCACATATTTGTAAAAACTCATACCCTTGGTGCTAGTTGCCACCCCGGGGCCTATTGGAGGCGGGACTCGGGGGTCATTATCTCCCTTTTACCATTGCTAGCTTAGGAGGGTAATCTTTGCTAGGAGGGGGTCTTGACAGTTCTCCTCCATTGCATTCAAGGAGTCAAGATTTCTCTGGTCATGCAAGAGGTTCATGTCGGTGCCTGCGGTGCCCACCAGGCTGGGCCAAAGGTGTCTCATCAGATCCGGAGACTGGGGTACTCTTGGACCTCTATGATCCATGATTGTATTGAGTTTTCTAAGAGATTCCACGCATGCCAAGTTCATGTTAACTTCCTGCATTGGCCGCAAGAGCCTCTCCACTCCACCAAGTACTCTTGGCCATTTGCGGTGTGGGGAATTGATGTTGTGGGACCATATCCACCGGTGACAGCTTTCCAGTGTAGGTTCATCCTGACCGCTACAGATTTTTTCTCCAAGTGGGCAGAGGCAGTTCCACTCAAAGAGGTCAGGGCCCTTTCCCTCATTGACTTCATGAGCTCCAACATCATCCACTGGTTTGGAGTCCCTCATGCTATTCTCACTGATAATGACACCAACTTCCGAGTGGCTGAACTGAAGAAATTGTACGCCAAGTATAATATCCGTTCAAACCATACCTCTCGCTATCACGCATAGGCTAATGGATAGATTGAGGAATTCAACAAGACCCTCTATAAAATTTTACAGAAAATGGTTGGTCAGAACAAGAAAAGTTGGCCAGATAAGCTCCCCAACACCCTCTGGGTGTATCGGATGACGACTCGCAATTCCACCCAGGTGACTCCATATTCCCTGGTGTATGGGGCTGAGGCTGTCCTACCCATCGAGATCTAGATACCATTGTTACGCACTGCAGTCTATGACCAGAAGGCACCAGATAAGGTGCCCAAAATTCATCTAGCTGAATTGGAATCACTTGACGAGAACAGGCTCTGTGCCCTGCATAATCTGGAAGGGCATCAAAACAAGATAGCCAGAGCCTTCAACAAGAAGGTTCTCCTTTGCTCTTTTCTGCAAGGCGACCTGGTATTTTCCCCTTGAGTGCTAACGATCCCCAGCAGGAAACCACCCAAGCTGGAGCCCAAGTGGGAAGGACCTTACATCCTTCACAAGGTCCACTCCAATAGAGCATACTCCTTCGTAACCATTGATGGTGAGTGTATAACGCCTCCCACCAACACCAAGTTCCTCAAGAAATACTTTTCCTAAGCACCCGGGTCCCGCATAACCCTAAACTTCACCATGGTCCCACATGACCTTAAACAATATGGTCCTACATGACCTTAAACTGGACGTTCATGCATGACTTTAAACTGTAGCATCGTCCTTCATGATGTTAAACTATATCATCATCCGTCATGATGTTAAACTGCTCATTATCGTCCCACATGACAATAAACTACAAAATGGTCCGAGCTCTATGAACCGAAACTAAGATCTCCCTCTTCCTCATCGTAAGACATTAAACTGCGAGCCGGTCAGGCCTTCCTGACTGAGGTGCAGCCTCAGGCCCCATGGACTTTCCCCGATCCAAGATCTCTTGTGGGATTGTATGGTGTGTTATGGGATTACGTCCTCATTCACGTCATCTTACTCACCGTACTATACAAATCCCCAGATGATATGCATTTCATCATACTACATGACGTTAAACTATGCTTTTAGAACTATGCATTTCTTGATTCCCATCCTCATGGGATACGTAGGAACACTCATACGCTTCATTTCGAGCCCAGTCCCAAAATATTCTCTTTTAACTATCCCCCTAGGTATAGTTCTCTCAGAGTATCCTCGCATGATTTCCACCTCATTGTATCTCCAAGCAACGAACTTCCTCCGGGAAATACCAACTCTTAGGCCCTTTGGCCTTTTCGGGCCCCTGGCCGAGGTCCTCTCTTATGGGATTGTGTGGTGTGGGGCAGGATTATGTCCTCATTCACATCGGGTTACTGACCATTCCGTACACCTCCGATGTCCAAGGAATCCTATTCCCCGACCCTCGTCCTCGTTGCAAGATGACAAAATGAAAGCTATTCAGGCCTTCTTGACCAAGGCCCCTGGCCCAGGTTCTCTCTTATGGGATTGTGTGGTGTGGTGTGGGATCATGTCCTCCTTCACGTTGGGTTACTCTCCACGCCGTAAACTTCCTCATTAGGGTATCCTTCCTCCCAGATATCTTCAAGAACTACGTGTGGCATGATTTCCATCCTTATTGGATACGTAGGACCACCTGAATGTCTAGAATTTGGGTCCATCCCTATCTCCTGGAAATCTCCTTCCCATCTTGGCCCCTTGGCCCACCTCTCTTGAGCCGTTTCATCGACCCTTTTCGGCAGTTCACCAATGTGCCTAAGGGTACTCTGGTTTATTACCTGGAGTGTCAGACTCTACCCAAACATGTTTCCACCCGCTCTTCAGGATTTTTGTTTCTCTTCATTAGGGCTTCCATCACCTTTCACACCTAAAGGGACCCCCCGAGTGGCATGGATACTACGCTTAAGGGCTCTCCTACCATTACGGGCCCCAAACGACATGGATACTACACTTAAGGGATCTCCTACCATTACGGGCCAATGCCCCTGAGGGTTTTTGGACAAGAAATTGACACAAATCCCGTGTTGCGAATACAGTCAACAGTCGATGCTCGTTTTTTGTTCCCACTTCAGGATATCACGATATGTAGACTATTTTTTCCACCACAGTTAATGGTTATCCTCCATCACCACCCCAACCCTATTAAGCCCAAAATGTCGGTTACATGATTCACATCCTTCTCCACCTCATCATATCAAAGTAGAATGTCGAAACTCTTGGTACTATTTCGCACTGTGTATCCGCGTGTTAAGAGGACCAAATACATGATGGGGGCTCCGCATCAATTTCCCTTTGGTGTGAATTCTAAGTATTGTAAAAGACATTCAACTCCCTTGTTTCCCACATCGAGTCTAACTCAGTGGGCTTAGGGATGGGGTTGAGGTCTGTACTTACTGGGAGAGTTTTCACCCCACCCATGGTCCAAGCTCTAAGACCATAAACTAAGATCCTCTAGAACTACGTATAACTTGATTCCCACTCTTATGGGATATGTAGGAACGCCCAGAACCCTTTGTCTATGGGCCCATCTTGAGTTCTGCTAATTTGTATTCTCTGTCCCACCTTTGGGACTTTGATTATAGGACCACGTGATATGGTATAGGATTATTTCCTCATTCACATTGGGTTTGCAATAGCCACACCACGCGAACCCCATTCTAAAAATTATCCCTCCTATTTCTTATCTCGCACGACGTTAAAAGGCACCTTTCTAGAACTACATGTGGATTGATTTCCATCCTTATGGGATACGTAGGACCAACCGAATGTCGAGACTTCAGGTCCAGCCCCACCTCATAGAGATCTCCCAATCTCTTGGTCACCTAGGCCCCTTGGCATGTCCCTCTCCGCGAGGGGGATATATAGGTGTGGTACATGGTTTTTGGCACCATTCCCCCCTTCTCCCAAGAATCCACCATCTCTTGGCCGCCCTCAAGTTGAGTCCCTCTACCCCTTATTGTGGTTCACCCTTGTGTTAAAGAGTACTCTGGTCTAGGACCAAGAGTGTCAGATTTAACTTGGTCAAGGTCCTTCCACTTTTCAAGCTTTGTGTTCCCCTTCATTCGGGCTCCCATCATCTTTCACACCCAAAGGGACCCCCCAAGAACATCATGGATACTACACTTAAGGGATATCCTACCATTATGGGCCAACACCCCTGAGGGTTTCAGACAAAAAACTGATACAAATCCTGCGTTGCGAACATGGTCAGTAGTTGATGATCATTTGTTTGTCCCCATTTCAGGATAACACGATAGGATGTTGTGTTGTGAACATGGTCAGCAGTACTCTGTCATCACACCAGCCCCGTCGGGCCTTGAATGTTGGTTTCATGATTCATGTTATGTTCCACCCCATCATGTCCAGGTAGAATCTCGACACTCTTGGCGCTATCCCTCAGTGCACCTCTACACATCAGGGGGACAAATATGCTATACGGCATCCTTTGGGGCTCCCACGGTCCGAGGTCTAAGACCATAAACTAAGATCTTCATTAAGGGATATGTGAGGCCCGATCCTCATATGCATGGGATGTGATGGGTCATTCTAATTTCTTGTCTCCGAGTCCAGCTAAGCTGGGAGCTAGTTCCTCATGCCCCTTTCGCTCTCACCCCTATTTGGGCCCCTTGGCTCGAGGTTCCTATCTTGGAATTGTGTGAGGTGTGATGTGGGATCACGTCCCCCATCCACGTCGTTTATGTTTCATGGCACCGTACCCATTCCCAACCTAGCATCATCTTTGCTACGTCTGTGCTGCATGACGTTAAAATGCATGCTTGGTCCTATCACATGACCCTAAATATGACACTATCATCCTGGCCGCACAACGAGAAATGACACTGCATTGTGATGACCTCCTCATAAGGGAATTCATGTTAGGTATTGGTGATATGCCATGCCATTTGTCAACGCCTACTACGGCTTGATTCTTGTGGCGACACCAGGGCTTGCTACCCTAGGCATGTCGCTTCACAAAAAAAACACTTACCTTAAAGGAAAAACATGATTTATCAATTACTGCTTCTCTTGGTGCGAGGGCTAGACCCCCGCACCCACTTCATCCTTTGCGCTGCTACCTTATCATGTCGTGACACCTTGAAAGAACTACCCGTGGATTGATTCTCATCCTCTTTAGATACATAGGAGCACCCGTGTAGTTCCCCGCGGGCCTAGCCTAACTTTCATGTTCGGTCCCTTGACTCGACACTTCCCCAGAGAACACATTTTAAGTAGGGCTTATGTCCTCATTCATGTCGGGTTTTGTAACCACCTTACCATGTGTCTCCTATTCTCCTTACCCATCCATGGTCTGAGTTCTAAGAACTTAAACTTAGAACCTATCAAGAACTACGTGCGGCTTGATCCCCATCCTCATGGGGTACGTAGGAATTCCTGTGCACTTTGCCTTAGGTTTAGATCAACTCTCGTTTTCAGTCCCATGACCTAAAACTCTCCGAGAAGCACATGGTGGTCGGAACCCCCGTTTCCCATTCATGTCGAGTATTTGAGTTACCCCACCATGTGCTATATTTCCTCTAACCCATGGTCCGAAATCTATGACCCTAAACTAAGATCTCCCTATGGGAAGGGACTTGACTCCCACTATATAATATGTCTCTTTGTCGTATTCAGATGCGTTTTGACAAAGAGCCCTATGTGTGGAATATTCATGGAGACATTCCTCTCATTCCATGTGCAGGATTTGTGAGCTCATTATTTGGATCCTCATCCTCTTCCACATCCAAAAGGACCCTTGGAAGACATGTATGCTTGGATTAAGGGCTCTCCATGGATGCTGGGCCTAAGGGATCACCAATCGTTTCGGGCCAACGTCCCTACGGATCTCTGAAAACATTTGTGACATGGTCCCGTGTTTTGAACATGGCCAATGGTCAACCCTCATTTGTCTGTCCCCATTCTAGGATAACGCAATATGGATGCTGTGTTTCCCCCACGGTCAACAGTAATCCTCCATCACCATGCCATCATCATTGGGGTCTAGATTTCGAGCTTCATGATTCACATATTTCTGCTTCCTCATGTTCAAGTGGAATTCTGACATATTCGGCTCTACCTCTTCGCGCATCTAGTGCGCTTCATAGATGAGTTATCATTATTGGGCCGGTATTCACCAAGCATCCCTCTATCCTAAAATGACCCTTCCTATGTCAGGAAAGTCTCACCATTACTTCTTGTTTCCCACACTGAGCACGACTCACGTGGGCTTAGTAGTTTTGGTAAGATGTTTACCAACAAGGCCAGGCTTCTCATCGTCCTGCATGACGTTAAACTACGTTTTCAGAACTACATATGGATTGATTCCCATCCTCATGGGATACATAGGGACACCTGGGCATTTCACCTCGGGTCCAGCCTCAGGAATCGTAAGATCCTGTTCCTCCCCATTTTTGACCCATGGCCTGACCCCTCGTGAGGGACCATGTAACTAAAACTGTACCCCAAAAAAGTACAGGATGCCCCAAGATGACATTGGAAAGTGATGTCTCCCTCGCCAGAGAGCCTATGTTTGAAAGCAGGAATGATCCACGATCAAACTGATGCGTCCGTACAGTGTGCTCCCACCATGGTGGCGCAACTTCAAGAGTGTTGGATTCTATTCGAACAAACCCTCACTCCACATTCCATGCTTTGCATGCCCCTTATTCATAAACTCTTCTTCTTTCATGTCTGGAGGAACCCCTTAATAGTATGGATGCCCGACCTATGGTCTGCCTCCTATCTTGGGCCAACATTCTGGAAGACTGGTCATGTTTGGAAGGACCCCCTAATAGTATGGATGCCCAACCTATGGTCCGTCTGCTGCCCTGGGCCAACATTCTAGAAGACTGGTCATGTTTGGAAGGACCCCCTAACAGTATGGATGCTCGACCTATGGCTCGCCTGCTGTCCTGGGCCAATTTCCCGAAAGACTGATCGACGATACTTGAGTTAGGCCCCGTGTTGCGAACATGGTCAGTGGTCGACCGTCATTTGTTGTCGCCATTTCGGGATAATGTGATATGGATGATGCATTTCTGCCACAGTCAATAGTTATCCTTTATTATCACGCCATCCCCAGTGTTCCGAATTCTAGATATCATGATTCACACCTCCCACTCCCCTATGTTTGGACTAATTCCAACACCCCTGGCATTACCCTGCTCATGCATCAGAGCACACCGGAAGAGTGGCTCGTTGATTGTTCTAAATCCAACCTCAATAAAAAAACTCATGTATTCAAAAATCAAAACATGAAAGTACGTTTGAGGGTTTTTGATCCTTACAACACTCGGGGGTTTATTCCCCCCATGGATGGGTTGACCCCATCAAAAGAACGTTGCAGCTCTGCCACCCTCCGACTTGTGGCATCCAAGAGTTGCTGCCACCAGTTCAGCTCTTGCTCCTCCTCAGCAGTGATGGGGCACAATTCATCAGCTTCAGTTTGGGATCGCTCTATGTCAGCCTGAATAACGACCATTTCTTCGGAGGCTTTCCTTAGACGCTCTTCCGCCTCTGCCAGCTGGGCCTTTAATTGCGAGATCAACTCTAATTGTGCCTTGAGGGAGGTTGAGTACTCATCCACCCAGATCCATAGCCATTAAATCTCAACTTCAGCCTCCTGGAGCTTCTTTATGTTTATCGCCTTCCTCCGCTGCCATCCCATGCTGAGACCGCGATCATACTCTCGTATATTCTTCACTATAAGATCTCAGATGAGCAGATGAGGACACTAGGCATCCATTACCCCAGCACACAGATCTCATAGCCGCGAGCGAAGCCTGTCTATTTATTCCAGCCATAATGCCTGGGGGGTCTTTTTGATAAAGCGCATGATCATCTTCCATGATCAGCGACGGACTATATCACTGTCCTCTTCATCAGAAGTTGTCTCATCCCAGTCCGCATGGTTGGTAGGCTCATATGCGGGGTACTCCCTCAAGAAATCTTCAACGGGATCTACATTTGGCGTGGGATCTGGCGCAACATCTAGCATTGGATCAGACATGACATTTGGTGTCGAATTAGGCGTGGTAGGACTTGGGTCGACCGGTTGATCCTCATCATCGGAACTCACCTCAATGACCTCGGGCACGACCCCACTGGTGGTCCCACCAATAATAGGGGGAGATGCAGCTCGGGTGGGATGGGAAACTATCTCCGTGATTACGGGCATACCCCTGGGAGGGGCGCCGCCAGAAATCCCGACTAGCATCACCGCAGCATCCCATGCCATTCGAATAACTGTACGTGGCATAGAAGGTCATGGACGTCAGTTAGCATGACCAATGTGTGACAGTGATGAATTCAGTGCAGAGGAATTTCAGATATTGAACTCCAGATACTGCTCCTGAGTTGATGCTAAAGAGGCCCCAGTGTGTGGCCCTCCATATATTGTTGGAAGGTCTGGAGATTCTGGAGGAGCCACCTCGGGTGCCCTAGCCCCGCCTGACACAGAACTGGATGCGGCCATAGGTGCAGGTTCCGAGGGTCCTGCATCATCACCCACTGAGGGGCGAGAACGAGGTTTTACACCAGGTCCTCCTGTGTGGTTCAAATATTGGTGAGAGGCCCATAATGACCTGATAAAAGACCCTGAAGAAAGAGACTTGTAATATTACCTCAAGAGCCTCCGCAAAATCATTGAGATCTGAGTCTTGATCGTCGACTTCACCTTCCACCAACGGGCTCCCTCCACCGGCCTCGTCCCCCCAAGAGGATTCTCCTGACACTTCCGATAGGGGGAAACACTCTCTCAGCTCAGCAGCTGACAACTGTGGGGGAACCATCCGGTTCAGCAGTACCCTCACCCGGCCTATCATAGGATGCGGGGAACCACTTGAATGTACTTAGTCCTCCAGCTCATCCAGATATTGCTCCACCTCCACCAGAGACACCACGAAACTGTCCCGGACAGGGCCTATACCCAGTAAATCCATTCCAAGGTGGTTTTGGTGTTCCCACATCTCAGATGGTTTGAGGTGTTTCCATTTGACATCCCAAATGTCCTAGGCCTTCGGGAAAACAACATTCTCTGGAATGTCGATATGGCGCGGTCGTGGAGTCAAAGACTCGCGATTCGCCACGAAGCCCGATTCGTGGAGAGCAGACGCGGAGTACACGGAGCTTTGCAAATCGAGAGCGCAAAAGGACAATGTAATGGATAAAGGAAAGGAAAAAATAGAGTTCAGCCCCCTATTTATAGGCAGTGGCCCTCGGAGATTCGCAGCGCGTCCATCCTGCGTGGAGCTTTGCAGCATGTCCGGCCCAAAAGGTCCCTGTCCACCTCGTGCACCCTCGTCGCGAGAGATCACCATGAACAAATAGTGATTTTGGAGATTCCCTCAGACATTGACCCTTGATCCCTCTGTGGCTCCAAGTCTGAGGGGGGGAATTTGTTGGCACCAAAATATTGGATGAAAAGAACAAAGAAAAGAAAGCCCAAAGACCTTCCTCGTGAAGCCACGGTGCGGAGTCCCCCTAAGCAACGCGGCTGCCACGAAGCAAGAGAGGCAGGACGCCCCAAGAACGCCCCTGACATTCACGAACCCGCCACGAAGTAAGAGAGGCAGGACACCCTGTGAACTCCCCTGACATTCGCGAACCCTCCGTGAAGTAAGAGAAGCAGTACCCCTCCGTGAACCCGGTTGACGTTCGCGACTCTCCGCGAAGCAACCACATCCCCCTTCGTGCCGCGTGAGCTCTGCTTCGCGGCACCCATTGCCTAAAAATATTGGGATTCCCCTGATCCTTGAGGACAGACAATCCGACCTCTATCCTTCCTAGCTCCCAAATCATGAAGCACCCTTTGCTCTGCGAATCATGAGCTACGCAAGGTATTTTTGATTCGCGAGGTGCCTCTGCATTGTCTCGTTTTGATCCGCTCTTCCGAGAGGAATGACTTTCACAAATCCTAAGGGCTTTCACGAAGGAAGGGGATCCCCCAGGGGACCCGGGTTGTCATGGAGAATTTATGCTTCCTGAAACACTCCTCCTATACACGTGATCCGCATGCCAAGGTAGAGTCACTATACTTCGCGAAGCACACTTCTTCGCGGCACTTTGCTTCGCGAGGCACCTATGCTCCACGAGGCAGTGCTCCACGAACACCCTTCCACTTCGCGAAGCACCTACCAATTGAACCTCTACCCCATGCTAAGGTTCAGGCACCCCACCTCATGAATCACACCCCTTCTCAAGTGCCCTTAGCCACATAGAGGAACCGTGCTCCACAAGGCCACCATCTGTGGACCCCTCTGCTTAGCAATTCCTTTTCTCATGCGACCCTCCATGTTTGCACGAAGTGACTTCAAAGCCCCATGGACAATACTGCCCGTTGATTTTCTTCGCCTAATGCTTCTTCTCATAGGCACGCTAATGGATATTGCTTCTTCACATAGCCACGCTAATGTGGACCCCTCGATGGTTCAATCCGTGATCCCCCTTTTGTACAACATTTCCAGTACCTTCCCTCCCACCAAGAGCAGAGGGTACCAGTTATGTAAGTCCTAGTGGTGCGGAGTAAACCCACCTCATCCGAGTTGCAGGACGTCAAACCACCAATCACCCTCCTCCTTAACACATGACGTTAAACTGTGATCTAGCCCCGTGCCTCGCACGCAGGGTCCCCCCGGCTCAGACATTTTTTACGCCCAATTATCTCCAAGGGTATGGGATCACCCCTCACATGGGATGATATCCTCTTTCTCGGAGTGGCGTTTTTTCCACGGGGGAAGGGAAGCCTCCTTGGTGTAATCCCCTAGCCTCTCTTGTAGAAGTTAGAACCCATGCACCTCCATACTTCCCCACCGCCAAGGCCAGTGGAGGGTGTGATAGGGAATGAGGCCCCTCCTTTATTCGGTCCCAAATCCCTCTCCCACTACGCTTTTTCACCCTTGGGCCTCTATCCTGGAGTAAGTCCCAGCACCATGGGCTGCCTAACGCATAAGCCCCTCTTCACTTCCTATGGACGCACCCTTCGTGACGTGATCATTAGGTCCTTGCAACATCTTGTTTCTCACACCGAGCATGACTCACGTGAGCTTAGAGTGAGCACTGACCATGACCCCTACACCATCCTGAACTAAGTGGACTTTGATCCCTGTCAAGGAATGGTATGTAGGAAGCCTCCACAAGGTTCAATCTCACCACCCAGTCATTCCGACCTCTTCATGTTGGTTCACCAACCACCATGGGCCACCTCAGAGCGTAAGCCCCAAATTCCCATGTCCCGCATGACGTTAAACTACACACCTAAATTACGGGGTCTTTGATCCGTGTCAAAGCATGGTATGTAGGAATCCTCCCTGAGGTCCAAGACCGCCATCAACCTAGACCAAGGTCCTTGTTCACATCATATCTCTGACACAAACCATCCTGAACTACATGGACTTTGATCCCTGTCAAGGCATGGTACGTAGGAAGCCTCCATGAGGTTCAAGCCCACCACTCGGCCGTTCCGACCCCCTTCACGTCGGTTCACCCCCATCCCGCATGATGTTAAACTACATCCTAATCCAGCGGTAAGCCATTGTGACACACCCGAACTACGGGGTCTTTGATCCATGTCAAGGCATGGTACATAGGAAGCCTCCCTGAGGTTCAAGCCCAACACCTATCGGACCAAGGTCCATTTTCATGTCAGTTCACCGGCGTCTAATCAGAACTATGTGGACTTTGATCCATGTCAAGGCATGGTACGTAGGAAGCCTCACGTGGTTCAAGCCCATCACCCATTAGACCCCCGGTCCACCTTCACGTCGGTTCACTGATGACACCTTTCTGAACTACGGGGTCTTTGATCCATGTCAATGGATGGTACGTAGGAAGCCTTCCTAAGGTTCTAGCCCAAAACCCAAGGGACCAAGGTCCCCCTTTACGTCGGTTCTCCGAAAAAACCTCATCCCGCATGACGTTAAACAACATCTCAATCTAGCGGTAAGCTGTTGTGACCCCACCATTCATCTGGACCAAGGTCCTACTTCACGTCGGTCCACCGACGCCCCATCCTGAACTACGTGTACTTAGATCCGTGTCAAGGCATGGTACGTAGGAAGCCTTCCTGTGGCTCAAGCCCACCACTAATTAGTCACTCTGATCCCCTCATTCTCGTCGGTTCTCACCAACCAAACTACGCGGAATTTGATTCCCTGCCACCGGGATACGTAGGAGTTCTATTCGAGGCTAAAGCCCATCTCTACCACCATCTCCCTGATGGTCCCATCTCATTCCTACTCCACTCCATTCAATTTTCCATCACCCATCCTGATTCTTATCCAGGCCGCCACATCCCAATGAGATCATTCCACCTCATTTACCCCCCAAAGTATTCGAAAAGCCGCCCACGTGCTGGTCCCTATATCGGTGATCCCTCAAGGGGGTTCTTCAACCTGATCAACTCTAGCTAGTGTTCTGATCAGCCTGATCCATCTCTGTTGGATGTTAAACTTGCAGCATACCCTGTGTTAAACATGGGAAGCTAAGGAAAACCTCAGATACATTCTTATGGAATATGATTCCCTACACTCTATGTGGTATTCCTCATGCTTCCATGCCCTAGAGAATCCCTATAATAAGGTACAAAAGGTAGACACATCAATTCCCCACCATCCAAACACGCCAGTGATGTCTCAACGTGACTACTCCCCCAACCGAAGGTTGCTGCCCTGGCCGGACCCCTTGGAATGTCCTGAAGGAAGCAGTGTAATTAACTGGTGTCCATGGAAACATGGCTCTGGGAAGAGTTTCACGAACAACATATTAAATCTATAAGGGAGACCCAGACTAGGTGACAAGTTTCGAGGAGGAATCCACGGAAGGAAGAACTGACATCCCATCGTCCTGGTTTCGATTAAGGAGAAGACGTCCCTGAATAAATAATGAATGTTTCCTGCCTTTGGAAATCAGGAATGTGGGGCAATAAAAATCTTCACCTTTTACACCCAAGCAGACGGACGCGCGCCCACCGACGAGAGCGTTGGGAACAACACTTAAGAAGACCTCTTCACCTTCTCTCATGCCAATGCCTGCACCATATTGTGCAGTTCCTCCTCTTGAAAATCAAAAATAATTCCCACCTTTTCAGGATGATGAAAGAGAGTAGACGTGAAAATAGTTTTATGAGATGAAGAATGAGGTCTGTTATTTTCTAAGTGACCAAGCCCCTGGCTACTTCATCACAACATTGGAGAACAACATGACCAAGTTTCCAAATCCAAATAAACCTAGAAAAGATAGTGAATTAGATCTCTTGAATTATTTACCATTCTATCAAGCATTGAGGAACAACATCCATGAATGTTTTTTTTCAAATAAATCCTGCAAAATATGATGAACTCTGGTAAAGTGAAGTTGAGAAAGCCACCAATGTAAGTAGCATGTGTTTATGCTACCAATCAGGAGGAGGAAGATGAATGGAAGAACATTAAATTTAAGTTTATATAGAATTTAATCAGCTATATGATCAGAAAAATGATCAACCAGATTCATTATATCCTCTGAGTACAGTTTCAATAGCCGAAAATGCCCCCAACCAGTTCCGCTACAACACATTAGACTTCATAACCATCTCAGTTATCTGAAATCCAGTCTTCCAAAAAATTATACAGTGAGAATATAAAGAATAAAACACATTCATGTGATCTTTTTACAAGGATAAACTTGTCTTTTAATTTATCAAGTGTCCTATATAAAATCATGGTTGCATGGGTACCACCTGCCAAATGGTACAACGAGGTTCAACATTCCATATGGAATATTCCTTAGATGATGAGTTTATATTAAGTTACATTAATTCTATTAAATTAAATGATCCCATCGTAGATGAGGAGTGTGAATATGAACCTTAATTCCCTACATTAAAATGGGAAAATAGGGGAAGAGGCTTTCAAATTCGACGATACAAGGGAAGACATGGCTGTGACAGGAGTCGTTACTCTAACCACATCTCAAATCGAACCATATATATGGATGAAACATATTAGATATCTCTCCAACATGATCATAAGGAGTAATAAAGTTCCCTTTTATATGTCAGGTTCAATCCAAACATAAAAATCCTAGAATATCATCTAGAGGAGATTTCATTTCCTAATCAACCTTGATGTCCAAGAAGACCAAGTCAACCTAACCAAACAAGAGTATAAGTGCCTCTAGTTCCTCTTCCATGTGTATATCCATGCACATAAAGTGCTTAAATTCATAAGGAACCTACAAAATAATATCCTTGTGCTAGGAACTATAGACCTTTGTATTGTAATTGGTTCCCAAGAAAGTAATTTCATTGTACTTTATGATAAGCCTATATTCATTTAATGAATATTAATAAAATCATTATCACATCATGATTATTATTCTACATAACATATTATGTAATAGTTTCCTAAGAATAGTTTTCTCTCTAAAATCTTATATCGGGTCCCTCTTATGACGAGAACCTAAAAGTTCCATGACAATATTCTTGAATATATGTTCTATGGAAAGATGATATCATTTAAAGGGACACAAATGATACAAGCTATAAGGGGTGGGGACTCATGAAACTTTAAGGTGCCTTATAATGGTGTGCGCCCTTGGTAATATCTAGGTAAATATTCTGGGAACAAGACCCTCCAGTAGAAAATCCACACTCATAAGTGGCATTGGATGTTCCTATCTACGGACATGTGTATTGGTCCATAGACTTTAAGATTATTAGTAATGTGTATTATCACTCATGAACTTAGATGTATTGATGAAAAACATGATGAAAGATGTTTAGGGAAAGATAGGATGTGTTGGGTGCGTCAAGAGTAATAATGAATTAATGAATAATGTGAGAACAGATTTTTCACTTCTAAGAAAGTAGATATATCAACCCCTTTCATGGAAATGATATAGTCAAACTAAATCCTTGTAAATGGTGTTTTCTAGGAATTTTCAATTCTGGGAAGTCAAATAATGAGAAATAGAGCACATGGGATGATGAAACTTGCATGCAAGCCGCTTGATTAGAGATATCGAGACAAAAGTAATATATTACACAGTAATCATTCGTACGAGGTGACATGTAATTATGAAATTAAATTCTTTCTCTTGGTTGTATTGACACATTTCTAGACAATAATCTTAGACATTAGCAAAATCCACCTAATGCCAACAAGAAAGAGGCCTAGAGGGTCACACACTATGTGTATTTAGTATCTCAGTTAAATAATTTATTATTTAACAAGTTGGATAAATATTATTCCATATTGTGGTTTAATAATTATTCAAGTATTCCTAATTGCATCTATTTCGTTGCTTGTTATTCGATAGAATATATTGTTAATGGAATATTTATTTACTGATTAATAATGCAGTTATATTTATTTAATAAATAAATAGTCATTTGTCAAGGCCCGATAAATATTTTGAAGGATCAGAGGACCAAGTTATGGGTCCGGTGAGAAATAATATTATATATTATTTGGTTAAATAATATTTAAATATGACGTGTAAGTTAAGCATGTGTCATAGAAATAATAGAAGTGCTATTATTATTTAACATGGGGTTTTAAATGGAATAATAAATAATGTAACACAACTTGTGAAAATTACTTATTATTGCCTAGTGAATTAATTTCCCTATTATGTTGTTATTCTTTAAATTAGCCAAGTGGTCATTCGACGAGATAACTAGTCATCGTGTGCTCAACATCCTTGGAGAAAAAGATCTCGAGCCTATAGAACTCTTCCCTCTCCATGAATAATCTCAAGATCGAGATAGATCATCCTCCACCGAATCTAGGATAATTCTTTAAAATCAATTCTCAAGGCAGTCAAATATAGACATCGCAAGAAAAAGGATCTTTCATGCCAGGAACCATAGACTCCTTTAGCGATGTTTGGATATACATGGAAAACATGGGGATCACTTCTAGAGGAATCCAATCCTTGGATTCTACATGACATTGAATCTATACCTAAAACATGTGGTCGAACACATTAACAAAGAAAGAATCACCATGGATGTAATTCGTTAATTTAATAAAATTAATTATAAACAAAATATGTTCATCCTCTCTTATCGATTATGAGTTCTCTCCTTTGTCATCTATCTTTGATTCAAATTTTTTATACTAGTTTTTATCGTTGTATTGGTCTAGGGTAAATCATCGATCATGTAAATTTGAGAAGTTGGGTACACATTCATCCTACACTTCTATTATTCCAGGAACCTATAAGTGGTATTAGAGGGGGTCATATTTTCATTTATAATTATTTAAATAATTCATTAATGGTTTGAGATTTAATAATTTAGTTTTTCAACTCATGTTTAATCATTTTTGAAATCTAAATTTCGAGATTCGTGCCTCCATTTTCTTTTCTCGCACATTTAAAAGAAACGAATAATATTATGGTTAAAATTAAATCAAGGATCTCATTTGGATGTGATGACAATTATGTCTAGGTAAAACAATAGTACACACTGTGTATTTGGAATTACACATCATTTAAGCTTCCACACACACCATGTAATCCGTACTATACACAGAGTAGTTGTGTTCAACAAACCTAGAGTAATTCGGCAATTACTCAAGTTGTGTGCAATAATGGAATATGGTGTAGTTAATTATTACACCGCATGTTGTCCATGAAATATTGGAGCACAATCATCTGGACTACATGTTTTTTGGCCCAGTAGACATGGTGTGTAGTCTCTTCGGGTTAGGGTCATGTTGTGTATTCCAAACATGACTTTCCCAGCTGATGACTATGTAACACATAGTCTACCCAGCATGTGGCCCATTAGACACATCGTGTACTCCTAAGATTTATAAATTACACCTCACACACCATTTCCCCAAGCGTGTACCTCAGATGGATGGTGAGGAGGGTGCACATCATGTACTATTTCTAAATTACACATATTTAAAAATTTATTAGTATATTATGTAAAACCTTGACACATATACCTTTGTGTGGGTGTAAAGTTGGGAAACATCATGAGATAGGTGTTTGATATATGTGTGTGTGTGTGTGTGTGTGTGCGTGTGTGTGTGTGTGTGTTTAATTAACTTTTGTGTAATGTTCCAAGATCTGCACATCATGTATGAGTTTTATAACAATTATAATTCCATGTTCATGCTACATGTCACAACGAATAAAGTGTATACAAGTATAAATACATGTTGGGAAGTTTTGGATGGGTATTCACCAAGTTCTCTCTGAGTAACAAGATATATACAGTGTTATCGATGATAATATCAATGAAATTCAGAAAATGATTTAGATAAAAAGGATTCATGAATTAAAGATAATGATTAATTGATTCGACTGTAATTTATCTTAATAAGAATGATTAAATAATTGAATGATAGTTTTATTAAATGTGTGATTTATTTCACATATGTAGATGATCATGAGGTAGATAAGACCTTTTTATGTGATTTGTTCCCTTTTAATGTATTTATTAAATTAAAATTATTGTCATGTGTGTCTTCTCCTCATTAATATGTAGGTCCTGCATGCCCATGGTTAAATTTATGTAAACCCCATTTTACCCCCCACCTTTATGTGAGTTAAAAGAATATGTAATGGATGGAGATCCCAAGCTATTAGAGGTGGTTCAAGATAGGATCTGAGGTGAAACCAATTGAAGGAGATACAATGGTGGATAGGTGGAAAGTTGTAAACACGAACCATAAATGGTTCAAGGTGTTTCTCCCCAATGGCATGATTAGTTTATCAACCGCTAGATAAACTAACCAATTTTAAATCTCATGATCATACCATTTATTTTATTTATCTCAGTTTTATGGTTATTCATAATGGATATTTGACACAATCACATAATTAATGAACTAAAAATCATACAAAATAGAACTAAAATAAAAAAGGATTATGCATAAATATTATATGCACATGGTTAATAACTTAATAATATCCCACTTAATATTAATAAGCATGTGACATGATAATAAGAGGAAATATATATATAAATGATAAAATTACTCAATTAAATATTATTTCATTATAGCCTTTCATTACATCGGTTTTAATCAAACCATAGTTCAAAGTGCTTGACCAACCCTAGTTGAGGTACTTTCAATTATTGGGAAATTCTAGTTTGATTGTTTGGGTTGACTTAACTTAGTTTAAATCAAGGGTTGATTTCCCTAGAAGGAATTTGTTTAACTGAGAGTAAAAGGTGGAGGAAATCCAAAATTAAGGATTTCAATTTTGGGGATTCCATTCAACATATCAAGGAGCTGTGAGTTAATGCAGTTGGAATTTGGAATGCTTACCTAAAATCATTCAAGTTTCTTTACCAACCCTAGTTAGGGTAATGTGAAGGGAAATATGGATATTTCCCAATAGAATATCCAAGAAATAGAATATTCTAAAGCCAATGGTGAGAGATATTGGGTTTCAAAAAAATTGTGGGAGACTAAAATTTATTTATTTATTTATTTTCCTATATTTATCAAGATAATGTACTAAAACATTATTCATATTAATTTTTAGAAAAAACAATAAAAATGAAATCAAACATATCATTTCAATCCATACTAAAGAAGTAAAACCTTCTCAACTACACTAATTCCGTAGAGTGGAAAAGGTGCCTTTGGGGAATCCTTCGCCATGAGCTGAAATTTTATGTTCTAGAAGATCCTTTATCAGTTTCACTTGGAAATGAGGCAAGGGATGAGTAACTATCTATGTATGAGAAACATATGAATGATGCTATAGATGTTCAGTACCTCATGATATCATCCATTACCAATAATATCATTAAACAACATGAGGAAATGGATTCTTATATCATGATGTCTCACCTTTGGGATCTATATCAAGAGAAGGAGAGATGCGAGAGGTATTAGATCTCTAACACTTTGTTCAATAAAAATCTTGGCGAGTCTGCGTCATCTGGACCACATGTAGTCAAGATAATTGGCTACATTGATCATCAGGACATCTTAGGGATTAAATACCCATATGAGTTGCATACAAATATCATAATATCATCGCTACATAAGACCTTATCTAGTTTTATTGTGAATTATAATATGAACAATAATTAGAAGATTATATTGGAGACTATTACCTTAATTCACCAAATTTATAAGTACAAGGGTGTGAAAAAACCCTTAGTCATTATGGTGAATAGGAAGAGGAAGGACAAGGAAAAGGGGATAAATATATATAAACAATCTAAAGCCTATGAGCAATGTTCAACCAAGAAGAAGAAAAACCAGTGGCAGGGAAAGGAAAAGGAGGAAGTATGCTTTGAAAGTGACACTATAAGAGGAACTTCACCCAGAGGCAAGGGTTAGCCAATGGCTCATTTGTTATCGAGTGCAATCTTTTCATTTCAACACATTGGGTATTAAATATAGCTTTTGAGGCTCTCATCTATATTCAAATTCACAAACCAAGTAGATTCTGGAAAATTGCCAGAGGATAGGTGGATCTGTGATCTACCATTGGTGCAAGGATGGAATCTCTTTCCATTGGCAACTAACACATCACATTGCCTATGGGAATGATTTTGGTTTTACATGGATTTTATTATGTACCTATTGTTACCAAGAAGGTAATTTCTATATCGAGTTTTGATTCATATGGATTTATTTTCATGTCCAGAAATAAATGTTGTTACTTTTATAAGAAAAACATATTTTATTGTATAAAAAAATTTAAATAATGGTCTACATGTATTAAATTACGAGAACCAATTGTTGGAAATTGATAATGAACCAAGTTCACATGACTCATACAACAACCAGTTGTGGCACCACCACTTTAATCCTTTAAATAAGAATTTTCTGACAAAGATTTTCCTAGATGTTTATTTAGACTCTTCTGAGATAAAACCACATGATAGATGTCATGCTTGTTTACAAGGTAAAATTACCAACCCACCATTTAGTGGACAGGGTGAAGGGGCCATAGAACTTCTAGGATTGTTAAACACTGATGTGTGTGAACCATTTCTAGTAGAATATAGAGGTGTAAATTCTTATTTCATTACTTTTACTAATGACTTGAGTATATATGGCTATATATACATAATGAGGAAAAATTACGATTCCATTAGGAAATTCAAGGAGTTCATGAATGAAGTAGAGAATCATCTTGGTAAAAATATAAAGATGCTTCGATCAGATCGAGGTTGAGAATATCTTAACCAAGAGTTCATCTACCTTTTATGGTATTATTTGATTATATCTCAAAATACCCCACCTTATACACCACAGTGGAATGGTGTTAGTGAAAAGAGGAACTATACCTTTTTAGACATGGTAAGGTCAATGATGATTCATTCAGATCTTCCACTATCCTTTTGGGGATATGCATTACAAACTACAGCATACAAATTAAACCAATTACCAACTAAGGCTGTAAATGGGATTCCCTTTGAGATATGAAGTGGAAATAATCCAACTTTTTCACATACACATGTATGGGAATGCAAGGAGTTTGTTAAAGCTTTATTAGGAAACAAACTAGAACCTCAAGGTATGAAGTGTATCTTTATAGGGTATCCCAAAGAACCAAATTGATACTACATATACAACCCCTTGGACAATAAAGTGATTATTTCCAAACTGGACATCTTTCTTGAGAGGGATTAAATCCTAAAAAATGATTGAGGGGTCAAGATTGAATTCGTTGAATTTAATGCTCAATATATATAGAAATTAGTATAGGAACAAGTTCCACAGTTCCCTGTGGAAGAGGTAGTTCTGGAAACACAAGTACTACATTGGAGTATAAGAGAGGTAAGGGGACCAGAGAGATATAGTTTCCTTATCATTGAGGATGGTGACTCATTATTTTTAGACAATGATGAAACACTATCATAATAGAAAGCAGTAGAAATATAATATGTTTCAGGATTTCTAGAAGCTATGAATTCAGAGATGGATTCCATTTTTTAGAACCATGTCTGTGTTTTGGATGATGTTCTAATTGATGTAAATCATGTTGGGTGTAAATGGGTATTCAAAAAGAAACTGGACATAGAAGATCAAGTTAGTATCTATAAATCAAGTCTAGTCACTAAAATTTTAAACAGTGTTAAAGAATTAACTATAAAGAAACCTTTTTCCCATTTTCATGTTCAAATCCAAAAGAATCATACATTCCATAGCAGCTTTCCATGACTATGAGATTTGGAAGATGGGTGTCAAAGCTGCATTCATCAATAAGAACCATTAAGAAGATGTCTATATGACACAACTAGAAGATTTTGTGACACCAAGTTATGCTAAAAGGGTATAAAAGTTACAAAGACCCATTTATGGATTAAAGAAAGCATATAGATCATGAAACATTCAATTCTATTAAGAAATAAGAGAATTTGGTTTCACTAATAATGAATGTGATCCATGTGATTACAAGCATTTTAATGGGAATGTCGTAATTATCCTAGTAGTTTATGTTAATGAAATATTTCTTATTGGAAACAACATATCAGTCTTGTAGTTAGTCAAGGACGGGTTAAAAAAGTACTTCTCTATGAAGGACTTAGGGGAAGAAAACAACATTATTTGGATTGATATCATTCATGATAGATCCAAGAGGATTATTAGACTAAGTCAAAGTATATACATTGTCCAAATACTAAATATATTTAGTATGAAACAATCCAATATGAGATTAGTTCTAGTGTCACATGGTATACATCTTTCCAAGAAAATGTGTCCCCAAACAAAACATGAGAAAGAGAGGATGAGTAAGATTCCATATGATTGAGTGATAGTATCTATCATGCATTACATTTTATGTACTATACTTGATGTTTCTTATACATTGATCATGGTAGGAAGATATCAAGAAGATCTAGAAGAACATCATTGGACTTCTGTCAATATAATCCTTATGTATCTGAGAAGAACTAGGGATATATTCTTGGTGTATGGAGGATATGAGGAGATTTTCATCTGATGGTATGTTGATGATGGTTTTTAGAATGATCATAATGATATGATGTTGAAATTGGATTATTTTTTCTATCTCAATAGAGGAGCTGTGAGTTGGAAGATTTAAAAGCAACTAGTTTTCACTAATTCTACAGTGGAGTCTGAATATATTGTGCCTTCTGATGCAACCAAAGAAGTCATCTTCATTCAAAACTTTTTCCAGGATCTTGATGTGGTACCTAGAAGTAAAAATCACATTACATTTTATTGTGATAATATTGTAGTGGTGGCTCTTACAAAGGATCCAAGGTCTCATTAATGGACAAAGCTCATACTCTGAAAGTATCACCTCTGGAGGGATTTCTATCAAATGGGTGAAGTTGCAGTGAGAAAAATGTCTATGAAAGATAATATAGTATAAGCATTTAGTAAATACTATCTTAGTAGAAGAAAGAATATCATATGAGAGCTAGCATATTGAAGGTTGTTAGTAGTTGAATCTAGTGTAAGTAGGAGTCAGTTGGAATTGGTGCCCTAGAAACCAACTTATTTATACTTTATGATATGCATGTATTCATTAGATTAATATTAATAAACTCTTTATCACATCATCAATTTTATTATGTGTGACATGGTATGAGATAATATCCTACGAATATTAGTTATACTAAAAGGTCATAGTAGGTCCCTATTATGATGAGAACTTGGAAGTTTTATGACACTATTATTGAATATATGTTCTATAGATGGATTATATCATTTGAAGTGAAAAAAATAATATAGGATATCAGGGGTGGATACTCATCAAAATTTGAGGCACCTTTTCATGGTGTGCTCCCTCGGTAATATCTAGGAGGATATTATCAGAAGAAGACCCACTAGTTGGAAATCCGCATTCATAAGTGTCATTGGATGTTCCTATCTGTGGACATGTGTATTATTCATTATACTTTATGATTATTATTAATTGGTATTATGACTCATGCACTTATACATATTGATAAAAACTGTGATGGAAAATGTTAGCGGTGTGGTAGGATATGTCGGGTGTGTCCCGAGTAATATTGCATCAATGAATAATGAATGAAAGGATTTGTGACATATTCAAGAATAGATATCTCAGGCCCATTGATGGAAATGATATATCCTAATAAAATCCATGGCCATGGTGTTCTCTAGGAAAGTTCAATTCTAGGAAGTCAATGATTGATAAATCGAGCACATGGGTTGGTGGAATTTGCATGCAACCCTCTTGATTGGAGATATCAAGACAAAGGGATTATATTACACGGTAAGAATTTGTATGAGGTGATATGTCATTGTGACATTAACTTAATTCTCTTAGGTGCCTTGACCGATTGATAGACAGTAATCTTGTACTTTAGGCAAGCCTATCTAAGGCCAATGAGAAAGAGGTCTAGCTGGTCACACACTAATTATAGCCAGAATCTCAGTTAAATAATTTTTTAGTTAACATGTTGAATAAATAGTATTACCAATTTTGGTTTAATAATTACTCAAGTATTATTGGACTTTAGAAGTGATTCTCAAGGTGATCAATGGTGTACATCTCTAGAGAAAGGATCTTCTACAATAGCACCTGGAGACTCCTTCGGTGATGTCCGTAGATATGTGGAGCATGTGTGGATCACTTCTAGAGTAATACTATCCATGTATTTTACATCTCAATGAATATATGCCTCAGACGCATGGTGGAATGCATCATCGAAGAAAGAATCAACTTGGAGGTAATTCTTTAATTTAATTTAATTAATTATAAACATAATAAGTCAATCCTCTCTTCTCAGTTTTTGGTTCTCTACTTTGTGTTTTATCTTTTATTAAATTCCTCGGATACTGGTATTTATCATCGCATTAATCCTGGATTAATCATCGGTCATTGAAATTTACAACATTGGGTACACACCCATCATGTGCTTCCACAATGCCTAGAACCAACACTTTAGACCTGAAGTATGATTTTTTGAAGAAACTAGCCCCTTTTCTAGTCCAGTTTTCAATCTTGGATGCCTTTAGTCTTTCAAAATACATATGAGAAGCACTCATAGATTCCTTCCCAATACCTCAGGAATTTAAAGTTGAATTACGTTTTGCTGAAGTATATCATGTGGAGAATGATCCTACAAAATTTAAAATGGTCATCTCTTAAACAAACTTGGATGAGGATGTCATCATACAGGGACACATTAGACCCTTTCATATATCTGGTAGAAAAAATGACAATGATTTCCAATGATCCTTCATAGAGAATGTCTTTCGAGTCAACCTCATTTTAGTTTGGAAACTTTTTCAATTGGGTTTCAATGAATCTCACTTGTCCCCTATAAACTCTGATGTTATAGGGTAATGAAAAGAACAAGAAATGTCTAATTTTTGAAATCAAACTCAAGAATCTATTAAGGGTTCTAATTTCCAAATCATAATTCATGGTTGTTCATCAATATTCAACCTTAAAAATTTTGTTAGTAAGACCTTGGCTACATCATCATGCAACTATCCCCTCATCCTACCACCAATACCTTAAATATTGTATCAATGGAAAAACTGGTACATTTTATGGTGACAAAGTCCTGTTAAAATACTTTGATTTATAGTATATTGGTTTAAGATTCTATCATAGGGAAATGAAATAGTTTGTGACTTATGATTTCACCCAAATCAATGCCTTGAATGGTTTATAGACGATTCTATCTAATCATTTCATGCATCTTAATGAATAGTTTGTGCTTCCCATTAACCAAATCTAAGAGGTGGGTCCTAATTATAGAACACATTCAGTGAATTCCGTGATTCTAATCATGAAAACTGATCCCAAAAAATCTGGATAAGTTTTCAACTCTTCCAACATGAATGAAATCCTAGATGAAAATTTCTTCATTCCATCCCCTGAGCATAGAAAATCTATATTTTCAGTTGGGATGGAGAATTTCTCATTTCAATAGATCAAAATGAAGATAATAATTCTCAGTCTCTCATCTCCACTTTAAAGCTCCAAAATGGACTCACATCATCAATTTATCTAGAAATAGTTTCTTCAAATTATGAATTCTCAAATATGGACTCTTCAACTAACTTTGATAAACCTTCCTCATCACTTAATTCTCAGGCAGTGGTAGAAGAGTTAAAGCATGAGGGGGAGGAAGAAGATGAAGACCTCAGGGATACCCCTCCATCATTTAAAGAAATATTCTCTACTAATTTTTATGAAATCAAAGAAATAAATCTGGGTATAGAGGAAGATCCATGACCCACATTTATCAATGTGGAACTGAATAATCAAGAGAAAGAGGTATATACCTCATTCCCAAAGCAACATTAGGGAATGTTTTCTTATAATTACACAATTATTCTAGGCCTTGATATTGATGTGGACACCCACCACATGGACTTACCCAAATACCACTGAGGATACAAACAGGCAGCTAGAATGACACACCCAAATCACGCCTATAAAAGTGAGGATGATGTGGATAAACTCATAAAGGATGAATTCATCAGGGAAATTCAATATCCAAAATGCCTAGCCAGTATATTCAGAATAAAGAAGAAAAACTGGAAACTCGGGGTTTGCATCAACTTTCGATATATCAACTAGAACTGTCTAAAGGAAGAATTATCGATTCCAATCATAGATATATTAATTGATGAAATAGATAGTTATAAATACCTCTCCTTAATGGATGGCTATTTAGGGTATAATAAAATTTTAATAGCCCAAGAAAATGAAGAATACAACATATTAAACTCCCCCATATGTAGCATTCTGCTATCAGGTAATGCCCTTTGGCTTGAAGAACATCAGTTCCACATAACAAAAAGGCATGAATCACATCTTCAAACCATTCCTAGGGAAGTTCATTGAGTTCTACCTTAATGATATAGTGTTTAAGTCCTAAAAATATTCTGGCCACTAGGTTTATCTTGAAACTATTTTCCAAAATCTATAATATCATTGCTAAAAAATGATCCCCTTAAAATGTTCTTTTGAGGTAACCTCGAGGAAATTTCTTAAAATTATCTTATTCCATCCCAAAATTGAAGTCATCCCTAAGATGGAAAAGTTTATTATTAAAATGTATCCTCCTTAAATATTAAAGAGTTGATAGGACTTCTAGGAAACTTAGTCTAACAGGAATATGTTTCCCTTCACTAAATAGATGAAGAAAGGGGTCGTGTATCTGTGGAATGATGACTGTCAGGAATTATTCAACACTATTAAGAAATATATGTTGATCACACCTATATTAATGCTACCAATTGAGGTAAATACACAAATTCTATAGTGATATCCATGTAGTGATCATATGGATTCTCCCTAGCATAGAATAATGATTTCAATAATTCGAATATCCACTATTATCTTAATCAAACCATGATCAACACTATGACTAGTTATTCAGATATTAAGAAGGTATTCCTCAAATTAATCTTAATATATCAAATAATAAGGCACTAATTTTCGCATCATGAGTTCTAATTGTTCTCTCAAAATAAACCGCATAAATATATCCTCTATCGTCATATGTTGATAGGGAATTTGACATGGTGGACAGATATTCTACAGTAGTTTGACACATAGCTTTTCTTTAAAAATAAGTTAAAGGATGCGATTTTTAATATTTTCTTGAAGAACACAGGTCTATATAAACAACATCATTAAATACTAATTTTCCAAATAAAGAGATATTTTCTATTCAAAATAGACCACAAATGTGGGAGATGTATCTTGACTAAATAGCCAAGATCTAAAATAGGGAAGATAATGGAAGACCCTATGCTAAAAAATTCAGTTTAGGTATCATTATCATTTCCCTCGAAAAGGAAGATTTACCTTACTTCTTCCAACTATTATAGGGTTGTACAAATAAAAAGGAAAAATAACATGCCCTCATTTTAGGCCCAAAACTGGTGCTCCAAATACAAGTGGAACTCTTGGATGTAAGAGGTGATTTGGAGTTAGTAATCAAATAGATTAGCAGGGATTATTCCACTAGAAAAGAAGAGCTTGTCCACATTCTTTACAATATATGAAGGTTAAAGGAAGAGTCCCCCTTAGATAAAATATTTACACATGTCCCACAATTTCAAAATTCCTAGTAATATTTGTCAGAAAATGTAGTTGTATCTTTGGTAGATCCAAACTAGGATTAAATGGTCATCATCATTGCACATCACCAAATAGTCACACCTTTTTTTCAAGTCAAAACAAAAGAGATCAATGAAGTTAATATTTTTCATGAACCATATGGTCTTACCACCGAGTAGATGATTCCAACCATGGACTACCTTCATAATGGAGTAATCCTATCAAAGAAATATGGGAAAGAAAAAAATTTGTGGTGAACAACCAACTTCACTCTTTATGATGGCCCAAATCACAAGAAAGTCCTTTATAAATGAGACTTTGATAGAGTGCTTCTCAGATGTATTGATGGAGAAGTTACTGTTGTCATAAAATAAGTACACTCGAGAGAATGTGGTGAAAAAAAATCAGGATACATGTTTCTAACGAAATATGAAGACTCATATACTTCTAGCCTTAAATGATGTAGGATTTCACCAAATTCACTAACAAGTTCCATTCCTTCGAAGTGTATTCCAACTTCATGAAACAACCCTCAGATTTTCTACATACAGACAAATACTCCTTTATATTTTCTATATGGGGAATGGCTACTGTGGGGTCGTACCATCCAGTTATGGCCAAGAAGCTCAAATACCTCTTAACTGCTATTGATTTCTTCTCAAAATGGGATAAGGTAATACCCATCAAATAAGTTGGGTCCAAAAGCATTTTTAACATCATGAAAGATAAAATAATTAATATATTTGGTGTCCATCATAAAATACTAGCACAAAATGTCCCCAATTTTAATTTTTATAAGGTGAAAAATATGTTTTAGGAGTATAATATTGTAACGCCCTGACCCTAGTTACCCAGAGTCGAAGAATTATTACATAACATTGGCATGATACAAAGAATCGTATCCTAAATACCGGTCAGTTTAGTAGCCTTTGAAGTACTATATAAATAAATAATTTTTACAATACATTATGAATTGAAAGAAAAACATTGTGTCTCCCTATAACACACTCATATCCCTTAGCCTATCCCTACAGGCCGGTCATAATATACTTCTTCACATCCTAGGAAAAATAAAACATAAGAAATGGGTGAGCTCAGATGCTCAGTAAGGATAACAATATAGAGATAATTTTCATAAATAATCATAAAAATTTTAAGGAAATGTATAGGAATAAAACACAATCCTTTTAAACTTAAACTTCAGAATAATATGAAAAAGATAAATAAAATAATTCCATTTACTTATTTACATGGATATTATACTATTCGAATAATCACTTGTAAAATCAACAGCTGATTTCATAATGATGTAATTCATCATACCTGACATCATAACCACATAGTCATGGCCTTATTCCAAGACTACAAATAATATTTTTTCCAAGCCTTGTTCTAAGACACTAGTTTGTCTCATGATACCTACCGATGCATCAAATAGCTATAACGAGCTCCACCTATCAATTATTATGTCCAATGCATTCCTCATATGAAATTTTTGAAATATAACATAAACATTCATATTAAAACTAGATTAAGAAACTTTAATAATTTAACCATAAAATATGAATAGTATAAAAATAACACATCCATAGTCAAACATATCTCAAAACCTTCAATAAAATATGTAATATTGAATCATAATAAATCAACATAAAACATGTTTAAAATTCATCAAATGATGTTGTCATAGATGAAATCAAAACTATTTTGAGAGGAATATCTCTTTCTATTTTGAAATCATATAAAAGTCACATGATTATAAAAGAAAATATTTATTTTGATAATAATCCTATAATCTTGTAAGGAAATCTTTTGAGGTGTTATAATGGCAGAAAATAGCTGCACAAGTCATATAAGTTAAAAAAACATTCTTACTTTAATTTTTAATAAAGGTCATAAAGTACATTGTTTGGAAAACGACGAAAAGATTCCTTTCAAAAAAATTTATAAAAAGTAAAAAAAGTGTATAAATGACTTTAACCAATATTCTAGGAAATATTAAAATAAATCAAATACATTTTTAAGAAACACAGATGTGGATGATAAAGAAGTCTTAGTAGATAATTATGTATAAACAACCTCAGATAAATAAAGAGATTTAAAAATTAACCCTTACCATGTACTTTTCCTTAGTCAAGGGTATTTTGACCTCTTATATAATGGTGAAATAATTTTTATTAAATTATACAATAACCACATACATAAATATAATATCATATATGATCTTAAAATATTTCTTTGTTAATAATATTTGAGTAGTATCATTGTTTCACGTGATAACTGATTCATTTTCCTTTATATGATTTGTTACGTAAGTCATGTTTGTTATGGATAGGATGTATTTGATTCAAGTCCAGAATTATATTAAGTTCTTAAAAATTATTTTTAATCATAAAATGAAAATTATTCTTGAATGGTTACAAATGGGAATTAATCTCATCGCGTTCATGGAGACGGTAATCTGTACGTACGCACGAGCGACAATACCATTCTATTGATGGTGAAATTGTATGTAATTGGATGGAATATAATATATAAAGAATCCTTCACATGTTATATTTATTATTTACATAAATTATACACATTATTATATCCATACAAATAATTAAGTGTTGAATAAAAAACTACACTACGATGCGGAGACGGTAAGCCGTACGTATGTATGTATGGTGACTTTGTCATTCATAGGATGAATAGAAAGAATAATATGGTTGTAATATATTTATAATAAAATTAAATTATGTATAAGTTACTGTAGTTATTATTTTGGTATGGAAACAACAAATAAAGAGGAAGTGGAAGAAGAAAAGAACTTTGAAAGAGGTGATGAAATTATTATCTCTTCTCAGGGTGTTTCCTTTTGATTTGATCAAAAGGGATAC
The DNA here is from genome assembly GCA_963277665.1 of Viscum album. Classification (NCBI taxonomy): domain Eukaryota; kingdom Viridiplantae; phylum Streptophyta; class Magnoliopsida; order Santalales; family Viscaceae; genus Viscum; species Viscum album. The sequence continues at coordinate 1,463,086,418 of OY728135.1, read as the reverse complement.
ACAGGTTAAATTTATGAACAAATTAAGGAATATAGGTTGAATTAAGGGTAGTTGGAAAGATATTAGAGCATGGATTGTCTGAGTAAAATGGATTCTTATATGTTATTTTGAGAGAAGGGTAAGTACCCTTTTATAAGAGAGGTGAGGGTCACTTTAGGAAAATCTTGAAATAATAAATTATTATAAATTCAAATTCGGTTTATAATGGATAAAAATGATTTATTTATAGTCTAAGGTGGTTATGGGTAGAAACCATCTCAAAAAATATGTTTTACACAAGTTTAGGTCACCATATTAACCTTATCTTTAAGATTTAACTCTTAGTTAAATAGTTTAACTTTTACCATGTATTCTTGTATTATTATAATAAATAGTTAATAAACTTACTCTAAAAATCCAAGAGATACCCAAGTGTTTCTTTATTGACATATATAACCTTATTTAAGTTCTTTGTATGAACCTTAAATTTTTAGGAATATTATATCAATTAATAATATAGTATTTGTTTTAAAAACTCATTTATGTGAATTTTGACACTATTTAGTATTTGTTTTTTTGAAAGTCAAAAAAACTTTATTAATTTGAAAATAATTAATTAAATCAATCCTAAAATGTAATAATAACCTAAAAAATTATTTTAATGCATAAAAGGTGTCAATTTACATTTATTTGGATATTTATAATATCAATTATTTTAATCCTTCATTAATTCGGTAATTAGTACATCATCATTGTGTCATAAATAAATTTAATAATTTAATGTCTAAAAATTATAAATAAAATAAAATTATTTAGGAAATATATTTATCTTTATAATTAATATTTATAATCTAATTTATCTTATGTATAAACCTATATTAAAAATTGTTTATTTATTAAACATTGAATTTAATACTTTTAGATCTTCTTTAAATTAAATAATAATAAATGTCCTAATCTAATCCAAGTGGACTAAAAGGATAATTTTTTATTCCTATGGTTTATTTTGGTCTAAATACACTTATCCAATAGAATTATGAAATGTTTTATGGTAATTATAATATCAATTTTATCTTTAAATACCCTATTTACTTTTAACTGTGGTAAATAAAATTCAAAAGTTATTATTCAACAAAAATTATTTTCTTCCTATTGAGCTACATTTTACTTACTGATGTCACCCATATCTCTCATATTTTTTAAATTCAATTCAGAGAAGCGGTAAAATTACGTTTTATGCAAAATTTCACATGTGCCTAGAAGATGCGTAAAAGACAGTAAAAAAATCAATAAAATTTTATACATATAATCTTATTATAAAATGAATCTAATTAATTAAATTGAACTAATATAGGTATTTTTTATCTATCTTTACCTTAAAATAAATTTAAATAATAATAATTATTATTTAAATAACATTTGGTTTTAAACCAAAACATAGTGTTTTTCAGTATTCATTCAAAATTAAAAGTTTTCAAAAAAATACCAAAAATATACTCTAAGCTAATTTTAATATTCCGAATACAAAAATGAAGTCCATTTTTGAAAATAAAATTTATAAAATTTCAAAAAGTGGGTATTAATATTCAAAACGGCTAGTTTGATTGGTCATGCTATCCTAGAACTCGATGTTGCATACAACACAAGCTATTGTTTTATTCAAAGAGAAGAGTATCGTGGAAGCTTGTGGTATTACATTATTCTCTCATTAAAAAAAATTCATCCTCAAAATTTCTAGAATATTACTACATAAAAAGATTTGGGTGGTTCTTCATCATAAGTTCCTCAGGTTCCCACGTTGCATCTTCAATTTTATTATATCTCCATCAAACTTTTACCAGACGAGTCATACAATTTCTCAACACTTGTACTCTAGTATAAAGAATCCTGATAGGATCTTCACAATAAGACAGATCAAGTTTCAATTCTATTTCTTCATAGGTGAGTACATTTGTTGTGTTGGATATGTGTTTTCTCAACAGTGATACGTGGAACACATCATGAACTTTGGAGAGACTTGGTTGCATTGCCAAACGATAAGCTACAACTCCAATTCATTCTAGAATTTTGAAAGGTCTGATGTACTTGGGATTTAATTTACCCTTCTTACTAAATCGTACAACACCCTTCCTTGGAGATACCTTCAAGAAAACATTATCTCCTATATAAAATTCCAAATCCTTTCTTTGATTATCGGCATAGATCTTTTTCATACTTTTAGCTCCTTTGATGTGGGTTTGGATAATATTCACCTTTTCTATTGTTTCCTCAACATGTTTTGGGCCTACGAGTTTTCTTCCACCAATATCATCCCAACAAGTTGGTGTGTGACATCCCTTTCCATATAACACTTCATATGGTGCCATATGAATACTTGAATGGAATCAATTGTTATAGGAAAATTATACCAGAGGTAAATAATGATCCCACATACCTTGAAAGTCAGGTGATAAAGATCTCAACATGTATTCTAAGGTTTGAGTAGTCAATTCTCATTGTCCATCAATTTGAGGGTGCTAGGCAGTGCTCGAACAAAGTTCATTATCCAGGTATTTCAAAAGACTTTTCCAGAATCTTGATGTAAAATGGGGATCATGATCAGAAAAAATCAATAGGGTACATCATGAAGTATTACAACTTCATTAATATATTGTCATGCAAATCATTCAAGTGGTAAATCTTCTCTTATATTAAGAAAATTTGATGACTTGGTAAGACGATCAATAATGACACATATTACATCATTCCTTCTAGGTGTCTTTGGTATCCCCATGAAAATGTTAATAATAATATCATCCCATTTCCACTCAGGTATGGTAATAAGTTGCAAGACTCCTTTAGGATGTTTTCTTCCAGTCTTAACCTGTTGAAAAACCGTACATCTTGACACATAATCAACAATATCCTTCTTCATGTTGTCCCACAAAAAATGTTCCTTCAAATATCTATACATATTAGCGCTACTAGGGTGTATATATAAATTGGAGCTATGAGAATCATCCAACAATTCCCTTTTTAGATTATGTATATCGGGAACACAAAGCCTCCCACCCAAATTTTAAAATTCCATCTTCATATATGAATTCAATCTATATCCCGTCATTCATAGCATTAATTTTATTTTGAAACCCCTCATCATCAATCTGAGAACTTTTTATCCTTTCTTGTAAAGATGGTTTAGAAACTATTTGAAACAATGTTGATGTTTCACCTTCTATGATTATTCTCGTATCCATATTTACTAGATCCATGAACATAGGATCCCTTTTAACTCTCATCTTGTTCAAAACTCAATGATCCTTTCTACTCAAAGCATCTTCCACCTTATTTTCCTTCTCTGAGTGGTGGTATATAGTGAAATCATAATCCTTAAGTAGTTAAAGCCATCATCTATACCTCATGATGAGTTATTTATGTGAGAAAATATACTTCAAACTCTTGTGATTAGTATATTTCTAATATTTTTCACCATACAGATATTGTCTCTACAACTTCAAAGAAAATATTATAGCTTATAACTCAATATCATGAGTAGGATAGTTTTGTTCTTGAATTTTTAGTTGTCGTGATGCATATGAAATAACCCTATCATTATACATAAGGACACAACCTAGTCCTTTCTTTTAAGAATCAATGTAAATATCAAACCCATCATTCCATGATGGTAGAGTCAATATAGAATAATTGACTAATATTTTCATCAATTATTCAAAATATTCTTCACACTCTTATGTCCAATAAAATTTAACCCCTTTACATGCGATCTTAGTGAATGGGTTAGCCAATTGGAAAAAATTCTAGAAGAAGCACTGACAATAACCTACTAAACCAATAAAACTGTGTACACTATTTATAATCATCGGTGCTGGCCATTCTTGGATTGCATTTTTCTTTGAAGGATCAACAAAGATTCTATCCTTAGAGAAAATATGTCCAAGAAAATAAATCTCTTGAAGCCATAATTCACACTTGAAAAACTTCCCATATAATTCATTTCTTATAACCCATCAAAGAAACCATCAATATTACTCATTGTGTTATGTATATAATCTATAGCATGACTTTCTAACCTTGTAAAGTTAGCCTCATACTTTGCGACATTCTCATCCTCCTTTTCACTCAGACTCAAAAATTATCTTTCCATATTCTCTCAATGGTCAGAAGGAACGTATTTTTCTAAGAAAATCTATTTAAACACCCTCCATTCCATATTTTACTCTTCTTCATCCTCCTTTGTGTTTTGAATTAATGCCCACCATTGATATGCATCTCCCGTGAGGTGATAAACTACCATAACAAACTTTTTCCCTTTCTATACTCCCCAAAGCATGAAATATTTTCTCTAAGGAACTTATCCATTTCTCAGCTACAAATGGATTTGTAGTCCCATTGAATGATGGTGGTTGTTTCTTCATGAAGAGATCTAACATTGATCATCCTCATTGTGGATTAAGGTTCTCCATATGGGTAAATTTATTATTCATAACCTATGTGAGTTGTCCAAGTATGGTTATAAGTTGTTCAACAAGGCATGTTGTCGTGTAAGAGGATACCTCGAGTCAAGCCTGAAACTCCTTGTCAGAGTTTTTAGTCCTAGGTATATATTTTCCAAAGCCTCCACTAACTACTCGTATCCATACGAGGATGTATTTCTTGGAAAATTCATAAAATCTCTACATTACCTAAATTCTAGGAAGTTCTTTTTATATTAATCCTCAAATTTTGTCTTTGGATAATGTTCTCTAATCAGAGTTTTTTTAAATCTAGTTTCCAATGTTCGTACTAACCTTCCTTTAATACCAACTATAATGCCTTGAACCCAGTTACCCTTAGTCGGTGCATTATTACATAACATTGGCATGATACAAGGAATCATGTCATGAAAGACTGATCAGTTTTGTAGCCTTAGAAGTACTAGATACATACATAAGTTTTACAATACATTAGGAATTGGAAAGAAACATTGTGTCTCCATATAACACACTCATACCCCTTAGCCTATCCATGTAGGTCATTAATAATATACTTCTTCGCATCCTGGGAAATATAAAACATAATAAAGGGTTGAGATTAGATTCTTAGTAAGGATAACAATATAGTGATTTTTTTTAAATAAGCATAAAAATTTAAGGAAATGTATAAGAATAAAACACAAGAATTTTAAACTTAAACTATATAATAATATAGAAAATATAAATCAAATAATTCAATTTACTTATTTACAAAGATATTCTACTATTCGAATAATCACATATTAAATAAATATCTAATTCCATAATGATGGAATGCATAATGCTGGACATCATAACCAAATAGTCAAGGCCTCATTCCAATACTACAAATAAGATTTATTCAAGTCCTTGTGTCATGAAACTAGTTTGTCTCATGAGACCTACCAATTCATTGAGGAGCTATAGTGGGATCCACCTGTCACTTACTATGTCCAATTCATTCCTTATATGAAAAGGTTAAAAAAAAACATAAACATTCGTATTAAAACTAGCATACGAAATGTTAATAATTTAACCATAAACTATGAATGGTATAAAAATAACACATACATAGTCTAACATATCACAAAACCTTTAATAAAATATGGAATATTGAATCATAATAAATCAACATTAAACAAATGTAAAATTCATCAAAGGATGTTGACATAGATGAAATCAAAACTATTTCAGAAAAATGTATCTTTCTATTTTGAAATAATATAAAAGTCACGTAATTATAAAAGAAAACATTTATTTTGAAAATATTCTTATAATCTTGTAAGGGAAGCTTCTAAGATATTATAACGGTGGAAAATAGCCCCACCCGCCGTATATGTTAAAAAACATTCTTACTTTAATTTGTTAAAAAGGCCATAAAGTACCTTATTTAAAAAAACGAAGGAATGATTACTTTCAAAAAAATTATAAAAAGTAAAACAAGGGTATAAATGAAATTAACCCATATTCTAGGAAATAGTAAAAATGATTTGAAATACATTTTTAAGAAACACTTAAGTGGATGATAAAGAATTCCCAGTAAATACTTACGTATAAACATCCTCAGATAAATAAAGAGATTGTAAAATTAACCCTTACCTTGTACTTTTCCTTAGTCAAGGGTATGATAACTTCTTGTATAATGGTGAAATAATTGTAATTAAATTATACAAGAACCACATACCTAAATATGATATCATATATGATCTTATAATATTGCTTTATTCATAATATTTCAGTAGTATCATTGTTACAGGTGTTAACTAATTCATTTTCCTTTATATGACTTGTTATGTAAGTAATGTTTGTTATGGGTAGGATGTATTTTATTCATATCTAGAATGATATTAAGTTCTTAAAAATTATTTTTAATCATAAAATGAAAATTATTCTTGAATTGTTACGTTGGGGAATGAATCTCATCACGTTTGTGGAGACGATAATCTGTACGTACGCATGAGCGACACTACCATTCTATTGATGTTGAAATCATATATAATTGGATGGTAAATATTATATAATAAATCATTAATATGTTATATTTATTATTTAAATCAATTATACTCATTATTATACCCATCTAAATAATGAAGTGTGGAACAAAAAAACTACACCTCAACGTGGAGACGGTAAGCCGTATGTATGCACGTATGGTGACTTTGTCATTCATAGGATGAATATAATAATTAATATGGTTGTACCATATTTATAATAATATTAAAGTATGTATAAGGTACTGCATTTATTATTTTTCTATGGAAACAACAAATAAAGAGGAAGTGGAAGAAGAAAAAAACTTTGAATGAGGTGATGAAATTATTACCTCTTCTTCAGGTGCTTCCTTTTGATTTGATCAAAAGGGACCCTTAGGTTGGATTTATGATCAAAGTAATGAATATAGGTTGTTGTGAGAGTATTTGGGAAGATATTTGAGTATGTGTTTGCCAATACAAATGGCTTTGGAGGTGTGATTTTGAGAAAAGGGGAAGTACTATTTTATAAGAGAGGTGAGAGTCACTTTAGGAAAAACATGAAATATTAATTTAATTTACAATCATATTATGCTTATAAAGGCTCCAAAAGGATTTAATTCTAGGATAAGGTGGTTCTAGGTCAAAATCCTCTCGACCAATAGATTTTATACAAGTTTAGGTCACCATATTAAACATATCATTAATATTTAACTCTTAGTTAAATAGTTTAACTTTTACCATGTATTCTTGTATTGTTATAATAAATGGTTAAGAAACTTACTATAAAAAGCCCATTAAACCCCATGTGGTTCATTATTGACATATCTAACCTTATCTAAGTCCTTTGGAAAACCTTAGATTTTGAGTAATATTATATCAATTAATAATATAGTATTTTTTTAACTCATTTATGTCAATTTTGACACTATTTAGTATTTGGTTTTTGAGAAAGTCAACAAAACATGATTACTTCAAAAAAGATAAATTAAATCAATAATAACATGTAATATTAACCTATAAAATTAGTGGAATTCATCAAAAGTATCAATTTATATTTATTTAGATATTTATAATATCAATTATTTTAATCATTCATTAATAAGGTAATTAATGCATCATCATTGTGCCATAAATAAATTTAATTATTTAATGTCTAAAAATTATAAATAAAATACCATGATGTAGGAAATTTTTTTCGATTTATAATGAATATTTATATTTTAATTTATCTTATGTATAACCCCATATTAAAAATGGTTTAATTTTTAAACTTTTATTTTAAAACTTTTATTTCTTCTTTAAATAAAATAATAATAAATGTCCTAATCTAATCCAAGTGAAAAAAAAGATCATATTTTGTTTCTAAGTTTGATTTGGGTCTAAATACACATATAAAATATAATTAGGACATGTGTTAGGGTAATTATAATATCATTTTTACATTTAATTACTCTATTTACTTTTAACCATGGTAAATAAAATTCAAAAGTTACTATTCACAAAAAAATTATTTTCATTCTATTGAACCACATTATACTTACTGATGTCAACCATGTTTCTCATATTTTTTAAATTCAATTCACATAAGTGGTAAATTATGTTTTATACAAATTTTCAAATGTTCCTAGAAGATGGGTAAAAGGCGTTAAAAAATTCAATAAAATTTTATACATCTAATCTTATTATAAAATGAATCTAATGAATTACATTAAAATAATATAGCAATTATGTATCTATTTTGACTTTAAAATAAATTTAAATAAAAAAAATTATTATTTAAATAAAATTCGGTTTTAAACAATAACGCAGTGTGTTTCACTATTCATAAAAAATTGAAAGTTTTTAGAAAAATATCAAAAATTCACCCTAATATAATTTTTATATTCTATATCCAAAAATAAAGTCCATTTTAAAAAATAAAATTTATCAAATTTCAAAAAGTGGGCATTACTATTCATAACGGCTAGTTTGATTGGTCATGGTGTGCTAGAACTTGAAGTTACGTACAACACAAGCTATTGTATTATTCAAATAGAAGCATACTATGGATGCTTGGGGTGTTAAAAATATTAAATCCAATCATTCATCCTATTATCATGTAGTGGATAATGGACAGATAGAGGCCTTTAACAAGACCTTGTCAAACTTGTTATAGAATATTATGGATAAGGATAAAAATTATTGGTCTGAAAAGATCTTTCATGCCTTATAGTCTTGCCACACTAAAAATTACACTTCCACACGAGCGACCCCGTATTTATTAGTATACAGTACAAAAGAATAAATTCCCATTGAGGTCTAATTTTCATCACTCTATATTTCCATATATGATCATATATACACAGATGAGAAATCATAGAGGTGACTGGATAAATTAGGGTATCTTGATGAGAAAATATTGCACACCATTCATCACTTGTAGGTCAATCAAAATCAGATAGCATGACATTTTAATAAGAAGGTCTATCTCAATTCATTTATCTATGGAGAATTGGTATTGATCCTTAGGACACCAATGATAATAGGAATGAATTCCCCAAATTTTGAACAAAGGTAGGAGGGACCTTTCTCCATGCACAAGTTCCACTCTAATGAACCTTATTTATTGATTTCAATGGTTGATGAACTCTTTGAGACCCTAAAAATGCAAGGTTACTGATGAAATATTTCATGTAAACAAAAGATGCTCATATCAACTACAAGACGTTAAACTGTATAGTTAGTCTTTATCACATGACCTTAAAAGGAAATACAATCATCCTAGATGCATGACATTAAACTACACAACACAATATAGTCCAAGTTTTAAGACTCTAAACTGCATATCATATCATCCATACCATGTGATGTTAAACTACATTGTTCACATCCATGTTTCATGATATAAAATCGGATAACATTTCGATCCATGTATGAGAAAATCATAATATCCATTCCCAATACCCCACCACACCTTTATTCAATAACTACCTATGTTGTGATTCTCATTCCAATGGAATACTTAGTGATGCCCGAAACTACCATCCTAGGTCTAGCCACTAAAGAAATCCCCCTTTTCCCTATGTAATAATCGGACATGCACATGGAACTCTTCAAGAACTACGTGTGGCTTGATTCTCATATTTAAGAGATATGTAGGATGTCTATACCTCAAGTCTTGGTCCCACATATAATTATGGAAAAATAAAAGTCCCATTTCCCCATGCCAAAAATTGGTTGATATGGGGAAATATTTTTCTATAATTGTGTGTGGATTTATTTTTTCTTCGACAAGATACATAGTGATTCTCGAGTCCTATCCCAAGGTATAGTCACAATATTCCATTCCATGTTAGGTGACCCACGTCCTTACTATGAGATGTTAAACTGCATGGATAACATCCTCATCGCATGGAAATAAATGACACAATCTCATTGTGAACTACATGTTACTTGATTCTCATTTCAATCAGATACATAGTGATGCCCAGATCTCTAATCCAAGGTCCAACTACAACAAAAAAATGCACCACTCGCTATGTATGAGTCATACCTGCAAATGAAACTTTTTAAGAACTATGTGTGGCTTGATTCATACCATCATAAAGTATTTATTAATGCATGGATTTTTATCCTTAGGCCTAGCTGTAATATTTCCCTACTTTCATGTTGGGTCATCATCATCCTTATCGCATGATGTTAAACTAAATAGAATTTTTGAAATATTTGTGGCTTGATTCCTACCATCATAGGATAAATAGTGATGCCAAGATTTATTACCTAGGGCCCAACCACAACATTTACCCTCTTTCACATCTGGTCATCATCATCTATACCGCACAACGTTAAACTATATGGGATTTACAAATTACATGTAGCTTGATTCCTACCATCATAGGATATGTACATAAGCCATGATTTTCATCCTTGGGCACAACTTCAATGTTTCCCCTCTTCCATGTTGGGACATCTTTATCCTTACTTCACGATGTTAAATTCCATGGGATTTTAGAACTACATAAGGATTGATTCTCATTCCAATGGTATTATTATCAATTCTTAGATCTTACATCATAATATAGAAACTATAAATCCTAAATTCCACTATCATTAACTTATGTTGACTTTGTGTTTTGGAAGAATCTATTACCACTCCTTGTTTCTCACGACCAGCATAGATCATGTGGGATTATGATTTTTGGTAATGAAGTTCTCTACTTGAGTAATGAATGATGATTTTAATTATGGTTACCATGGTCCTGTCTATAAGACCTTAAAAGGCACACCAGATTTCCTTGACACATGACTTTAAACTACATGAGCTCTTTAAGAAATACATATGGCTTTATTCTTGTTCCCATGAGATACGTATTGATGCCCAGATACTACATCCCGGTCTAATGAAAATATGGGAAATACCCAAACTCCTTTATTTGTGAGTTAGATCAATATAAGAGGATCCTATATGGATTATCACCCCATGTCTGATCCTGTATATGAAAAATGATAAAAAAAACCCTTTTCTCCAAACATAAATAAAATCATAGTGGGAATCCTATTTATAACTATGTATGGCCCAATTCTTTCTCCAATATCAAATATCATTACACGTTGTTCCTCCTTCCATGTCCTAAAAAAATATCCCTTATTCTCATTGATTCACTTTCATCTTTACTACATGATGTTAAATTCCAAGGTTAATGTCATTTCCATATGAATTTAATCTAAATGGTTTCATAAGACCTATGTGTGTCTTTATTCTCACCCCAATGAGATACATATGGATTCATATACCTTATTTCCTAGTCCCATCCATGGGGTAAAGAAACATCCCCCATCCTAATGTATAAAGATCTTTGAAGGGGCACTTAATTTGGGTTCCCTCATTCAAGGGTCCACTAAGGATACAAAAATTTCCCCTCCTATAAATGAGTCAGTTATATGCAATATAATCTACACTCCATGGTATATATTGGTCCAAGTAATTCATTTTTGCTCGTACATATCCCTTTCATACTTCACACTCCTAATCTTGGGCAATTTTGGATCTTCACAATATTTCTCCAGTTATAAGTAATAAAATTTATGATACATGAGGACTCTTTTTACTAACTATGTAGTAACACACCCCAGTTGGATTTGTATAATTCTTCCATGTAATGCGCCTTTTATCCAGGGGATTCACTAGTTGAATATGTTTTAACATTCCCCAGTGGGGTTTTAAGAAACTATACAAAAAAAACTAGTTTTTCAACCAATAGTAACATCACCCTTAAGAGAAGCCTCTTCTATATCAATATTCCTTGACAATATTATGATGGAACCAACGATTTAAATTTGTTTTGTGGTCAACCCCCAAAAAAATTTCCCATATCATTTCTCCCAATATGGGAATCCCTAGGATAATGATTTAAAATTTCCTCCCTCATTTTTGAAGTATACCAAAATGACCATGGTTTGGTAGGCCAAATATTACCTATCATTTCTATAATGGTATGGTCCAAGTTGTATAACCTAAAACTAAAGACTCCATATCATCTTTTCATGTATGAAATTAAAATTCATGGTAAGTCCAAACATTTAGACTTTAAACTACATGGTTTTTCTAGAATGGCATATGGCTTGATTCTTGTTCAAATGAGATCCCGTGAAAATCCTATACATTGGGTTTTGGTCCAAGCCTTGATAAAGAAAAACAACCATATTTTCCTGTGTTCGGGTCAAACCTACTTGGAATCCTTTTCCTCATTATTGAGAAATTACGACTATAAATCATCTCTTATCAAGAACATACCTTCCATAAACCAAACATTATGCATGAGAAAATATGAATCTCCATAAACCTTATTTGGCCATCGATAATAGAATTTAAGAATTTCTAAGCACTCCCTTATCTAACTATGTTATAACACACCCCATTTGTATTTTCTTTATTCACCCACAATGTTTTGGGGAATTTCTTCCAATGGATTCCACAATTTGACTATGCATTAACACACACCAGTTGGTTTTGCGGAAGGTCGACAAAAATTTGTGTTCTATCAACCATTGGTAACATAATTCTTACGAGAGAGCTCCTCTATTGCCCGAAGACATTCCACCATACCACTCTTCATATCCATAGATCCTCACATTGTAGCTTACAACATTTTCCTTTTCACACATGAATATGATAGTAGATTTCTTGATATATTTCCAAGAATGGGAGAATCATTAACCTTTCGATCTAAGATAGTGACCTTAAATTATATCCCCACAATTTTCTTCTAGTAAAAAATTAAATTTCATAGAATAATTTCCTCAATGTAAAATGTTAAACTATATAGCATAACATCCTAGTCACAAGACGTAACACCATACAAAAATGTCCTTTAAATAAGATTTTAAACTGTGTGATCAATGTCCTAGTCCAATGACATTAAACAATAAGATTCTTTGACCCTTGTCAGACAGGGGACTCCCCCCCCCCAACATTAGTCATTTAACAAAATGTACCCTTTTTATACAATCCAAATTCCTGTTGGATCAATTTCACATCCAGGGATAATTCCACTACAGGTACTCTTTTTATTCTCATATCCCTTCTCATAGAAAACCACCATTCATGGTCTTGAGAAGTATAGATCTTCACAAATTCTATTATCCATCAGTAATATAATGTCAAAATTCTAGATAACTCTTTTTCATATCTAAGCTTTAACACGTCACATTTTGATTTTCAAAAGTCACCCATAATGATTCATGGCCTTCTAGCCAAAGGATTTCACTCTATGACTTTACAGTAACACACCCAAGTTAGTTATTCATAATTTCACCCAAAAAATGGATTTTTTAACCATTTGTAATTTCATCCTCAGAAGAGACCTCCTCTATTCATATAAGCTCAAAAAATATTGTGCTAGAAGATTCTTTTAGAATTCATACTACGGTCATTCCTGACATACTTGAATCGTATCATTTTTTAGATTTTGGAAATCACAAGACCATGCCTCAAAATTCCCCTTTGGATATCTGTAGAATTTATGAATATTCTTGTCCCAAAAATTATATTTAGGCCATCATTTTGAAACTTATGATCAATGTTTTTCAACTTAAAACAATATATATAGTGTGGAATACAAGACATTAAAATGCATATAAAAATATACATAGTACTTATCAGGTTGAGAACCCAAAAATGGAACTCTGGAAAAAGGTTGAGTCTTAGTTCTCTAGACCTGTGATCGGTAAAACTTGAGTAGTGGAAAGATAAAAGGTAGAAAATTTGTTAAGATGAAAAACCAAAAACGGTAGCCTAAGAAAAATCCAAACCTTTCCTATTAAGTATTCCTTATATTAGACTTAGGAAAAAATTAGGGTGATGACACAAAAGGAAAAAAGTTTGTAGGGTTGTCCATATGACCATAGAAATGTTTAAACTATGTTCTCTAGGACCCATAGATTAGGAAAAAATTAGAACATCCTTCCATAGAACCAAATTCATTTCATTCTGAATGAATCTAATTCTATGGGGTTCTTATTTCAACACTGCAAAATGTGTTTCATGTAATTTTCCATAGAATTAATTATGTGATCCTAACTTAGATAATAAATGTCAAATTTGATTAGAGATGTGTATCAATTCTAAAAGAATATTCAGGATGGATTTCCATTTTCCAAAAGACAACTCCACAATGAGGGATCAGTGGAATAAAACCCCCTCCAAGAGTAGGCCATGGATTTTCAAGATTGATGATAAAATGGTGTTGACACATTGAAATGAAATTTATTCATTTATTTAAATAACATTTGTCATATTAATCATATCAAGAAGAATATATCACTTCAAATAATTATTTTTACTATTCGTAGATCCCAAACGGACATACAAATCACATGTTATGGAACTCATAATCTGGAAAAAATTTATAAATTAATTTCCATCACCACGAAGGCCATTCACATAGGGCACTCACACAAGCCCCGTTGCACAAGACCACTCATTTAGGTCAACCAGTGGGACTATAAATGACCCATCTACCCAAAATCATGGAGTTATTTCCAAACTCCTTTAAGAAAAAGTGAGGGGGGGATTTGGTCATGTAGATCCTTCACCCAAGTAGTCCCTCCCTACTTGGGAGACCTACAATGGTCTTCCCTCACTATGGAGATGCCCCCCAGCCTAGCACTTGGGTGACCCACACATAGGAGACCCATGAATTGGTGAGACCCACCTGAGAGACACATACCTAGGTGAACCATAACTATAAAATACTCATCTGGACGAGCCACACTGTGGTGCCCCACACCTGGGTGACCCATACCTAGGTGAGACTCGCCTAGGTCACCCCTACCTAGGAAACCCACAATTGGGAAACCCACACCTGGGTGACCAACTTGAGATAACCTAATGTTCCATACCAAGGGGGATTCACCCTTCCACACCCACTCTACATTACTGCCAGGATATAGTCTCGGGCCTCCTACTCAATCCCTTCACTAAACTAATTAACCCCCATGAAAAATGGAGTTTCACACCATAAAATTTTCAGTCCTAGTTGAGTAAATTTTGTGTTTCCCATTATACGACCTCATCTCCCACCCCTGGAATACCATAAATTGAGATACTCCACCACACTCCCTGAAATTATTTGAGTTGACACACTCCTCTTGATTCCTTTCTTGTGTTATGAGTTTATATTTTCCTCTTGGATTTATCAAGTACCATTAGTTTATACACACCTCAAGAAACTCCTAAAAACTTATCACCTAACTTTAATGCTTGGTTGAATTTGAAGGGACTCTTATTTGGTCTAAGATTCAATCACACTAAAATGAATCCCTTTAATATTAATCTGTTATCCTTTATTATAGCACCTCCCCCACTTTATTTCATCCCCCACCTTCATTCTAGGGTATAACAACATGAGTTAAGGGGCCCACACAATCCATTTCTTCTTCTATTTTACCTTTAACCTCTTCTACCAAAAGAATGAGGATCATGAGGTTTTTTAGATCCTTGACTTCCTCTTTTTTTCTGACACTGAGCATGACTCATGTGGGCTTAGAGGCTAGTTATGTACATGAAATACACTTGGTCTCATACATGTTTTGGTAGAGAATATTTTCTCAGATATATCTCTTTCATTTCTTATGAGAACTCTATAAGCATGGGTCCTCAAATACATGTATCCAACCTTGGCTAAAAAAATATTTTTTGGTTTCCCGTATCTTCTACTTACTCTGGTGTCACACACTTAGCATGAATCACTTGGGCTTAGAGGTTAGTGGTGGTCATGATATCTTTATAATACCCAAACTAGAAAAATGGGACCCTACTTGGTATAATCAGCAACATCTCACAAAAGGGAATCCTCCTATATGGTATAATCCCTAAAACCCAGCTTTCAGGCCTCCTACTCAGTATAAGCTCCAAAAAATCACAAAAGGGCACCCCCCTATTTGGTATAAGCCCTAAAACCCAAAATATGGGCATCTTACTTGGTATAAGACTCAACATCTCAGAAAAGGGGATCCTATTATATAGTATAATCCCCAAAACCCAACCTTTAGGCCTCCTACTCAATATAAGCTTAAACCTCTCACAAAATTTCATCCTCCTAAGACCCAAAATCCAACTTTTGGGCCTCCCACTCAGTATAAGCCGAAACAACTCACAAAATGGAATCATATTATATAGTTTAATCCTTGAAATACAACGCTTGGTCCCCCTGCTCAGTATAAGCTCCTAGCATCTCATAAAAGGGCATCCACTTATATGGTATAAGCCCCAAAACCCTACCTTTGGGACTCTTAATTGGTATAATACCCAATGTATCACAAAAGTGAATCCTCCTATACAGTATAAGCCTCAAAACCCAATCTTCAATCCTCCTACTAGATATAAGCCCCATAATCTCACAAAAGGGAATCCCCCTATACATTATAAGCCCTGAAACCCAACCATTAGGCATCCTACATGGTATAAGCCCCAGTGTCTCACAAAATGGAATCCTAAAATATGGTATAATCTATGAAACTAAACCTTCAAGCCTCTTACTCGGTATAATACCTAACATATCACATAAAGTAAAACGTAGACTTTAATTCCTAATAAATATTACTATAAGAACTATGAATCCAATTCTACTTAGGATACATCAGACACATTCCTAAGGATTGAGTTTAAATGGGAATCCTCCTTAGGATTAATCTCTAATCAAATTGCCTAAATAAGGGAATACACCTTAGGAATAATCCCAACAAAATACTCTTAAAGGTTCATAATACCCTATGATACAAACCTTCAGAGGTCCTCTATAGGTGCCAGTCCTCACAATTTAACTACATGGGATTTGATTCCTATCCAAATGGGAAATGTTGGAAGCCTCCTCGAGGTCCAAACCCAACACTCCAAATCAACCCTAATTCTCACTAGACAAAATTATTAGTAGATTGTTATTCAAACTAGGAATATATATCCATTCTGGGGCCCTTAGGCCACTTTGGAATATATCCCACACAAAACTTTGACTAGGTTCCTTTTTCCTAAAAATCCTTGACACGTGATGGTAAACATTATGGTTTAATCCTTATCACATGAAATTTAAAGGTATGATGTGTCCCATTAAGTGGCACTAAAATATGTGGGTTAGGATTTATTTCATGAGGATACATAGGAATCCCATTGATGGGTCTAATCCTGACATAAAAATAAGTCATGTCTCTCGAGATGATGCTTCACTCCAGAGCACCCCACTATGTGGCTCAAAACTAGTTCTGTAATAATATAGAAAAAAATAATCTCTAATCAGTAAATAAGAGTATACCATTGGTGGAGAACCTAAGATATATATATATATATTTATATTTATGAATAACCTCATGTACATAAAAATTATTTTAAATTTCATACATTTTAATAATTTATTATTAATATAAGAGAAATCCACATCATACATAGGAATTAATGAGGATTAAAAAACATATATTAAATATATAATAGAGTCCCAGAGTAGGTAAAAATACCCCCCAAAAGGGTTTGATGAGCCTGACCTCCCATCCTATTGACTAGTGTGAGTTATTAAATATCATTGACCAAACCTCTATATGAGTGCATACCTATGGATAACTGGTCCCTGAGTCAGCATAGATATAAAACATTTAGGTGTTTCTTGTTTCAAAAAAAAACCTATTGTAAAATATTCATAAATAGTAATTATAATGTTAATGATTGAACAAAATTCTACCCTCTACAATCAATCGTTGGGCGACCGATTTTCATCAAAAATAAACATTCTTTAATTATAAAGAGTTCTTAAAGAAAAAAAATGCAATGAAATTTTTTTTAATTACTTATAATAACTAGATTATGATAAAATATATTTTTTATTATGGAAATATCATAAAATCCCCACAAATAATACTTAAACTTGAACAATCTTGAATGATGTTGAGATTGTGAAATAAACACATACCACTTTGGTAAGTTTTGAATCGAGACCCACATGAAAGAAATAACTTTATATGAAAATTTAAATACCATCAATATAAATATATTCATGATATAAAAAATAAAAATTTTGATTATAAACCAAAAAAATGAAACAATTGGTGAATATATCATATGTCTCATAGAAATAAAAGTGAGACGAGAAACCCTTGCATTAGGATTTAATTACTTTGTAAGACATTTTAACCACATGAATAGTAAATTTAAATTTATTGTAGTTATATAAAAATAAAATATATTCTTATAATATCATAATGGATCCAATTATTCTATTTCAATACCTATTCATTAACAATTCTTTATGAAAATTTTTGTTCTTAAGTATTAACTGTCTCATTTTTCATGCAAGATTCGGCTAGGTAGTTTCGGTTCTTTCACATTTATCAGGGTTAAATAATATCCTTAATGATATAAATTATATAAAGATCCTATATATTATTTATATTCCTATTTATAATCATCCAATAATGTTATATATAAAAAATTTAATTATACAGTCCAAAGAGAAGATAAGTCATACTTATGCATCAATGTTGTCTTCACTTTTCAAAAGAAGAAAAAAATAAAGGTAAATAATATTTAACCTTTAATTAATAATTATTATATATTATATATTCATTAACTATATCCTTAATATTATCCATGTAAGTAAAAAATGAAAAATTAATCACATCTCTTTGTGGAGGTGGTAGTCCACATGTAATCACAAGTGATGTTATCAATTTATAACAGATGGAAAGGTAAGATGGTAGAAAGGATATTATAATTTAAAAAGTATAATTATATCATAAATATAACATATAAACATTACTCCCATAATAATAAACATCCATCAGTGATGGAAATGGAAAATTAATTGTATCTCTATGTGGAAGTGGTAGTCCACACATATGCACGAGCGATACTTTCAATTCCCATTTGACGTAAAATAGGGTGGATATTTGTAATTAATAATCATAATAACATTTAAATTTATTTATTATATTTAATTTATTATTTTATAATGAATACCATATGTCTATAGAAGGTGTAAGAAGAAATAAATTGAAAGAATTCGGGTAACACGATTACTTCTTCTTCGGTATGCCTAAAATAGATCATTGATTAAGGACCCTTGGAATGGAATTTTAAGAATAAAAAATCTATAATTCATGGATAGGTAAGTTTAAAATATAATTGGTTTGGTTTTGGTCGATAATTATGTATCTAAGTGGTGTAATGAAGGTAAAAGAGGGAGAAACTTTTATAAGATGGGGATAGGACAAACATGGAATTTTCTAAAAGATTAGAATATAACAATCATACCCATGAAAAATAATTAAAAACAATTAGATATTATAATTTTTTATAGAATAAGGTTTAAATATGTCAATATAAAAGTATTTATACATGTTTAAATGGTAATATTATCCTTATATCTAGGTCTCCCCTTGATAAACTCGTTTTAACTGTAACTACGGTAACAAATTTATAATGTGTTTACTATTCATTATGAGAAACTGTTAAGTTGAAATTATTAAATATTATTAATTATGATTATATAAAATATCTAATAAATTTTTTTAAATTAAATATACACAATTTATTAATTTAATTTAAATGTAAACCCACAAAATTCAATGAAAAGTTGTTTTCCAAAAAGAAAGTTTCTTTAAGTATAAATTGTGTTTATATCAAAATTATACCTAAAAATGATTCCAATGACCTTATTTGTATTATTAATAATATAAATGAACTAATTATACCTTTACAACCATTTTAAAACAAGATATAATTTTTTATATTCGTTAAATGAAATAGGTGACTTTCAATAAAAATCAATATTTTAACTATTCATTGAAAAATCACTCTTATTTAAAAATTCTCAAAAATTCACTATGTGATAATTTTTAAATTATAATTTCAAAAAAAATAATTTTTTCAAATAAATTATCTAAAAGTTGAAAATGTTGAATAGAATTTAAATTTTAAAAATGCAACAAAAAACTGTTTTTAGATAAATGAGTTTTTAAGCATAAGAATTAACTTATATCAAAATCATGAATATTTCCAATTATTATATAGATAATTTTATTATTAAAAATAATATGGATCATATTTAAGATTAATAAAAAATTATAAATATAATGTTACTTTTGAATTACTTGATTTAATAAAAATAAATGAGAGTATTTGAAAAAAAAACTATGTTATTCACTATTCATTAAAAAATCAACCGTTTCAAAAAAATCCCAAAAATTTAACAAAATTTAATTACAAAATTTTTATTTCAAGAATTTTTTTCATCTAATAAAATAAAATATATAAAATTTTTATAAATTAATTACAACTTCCACGTAAAAAAATCAATAATTTTTTTCTGAATTAAATGAATTATTAAAGTTTAAAATGACTTTACCACAATAGAGTGATTTTTTAAAAATTGTTAATAAATAACATTGTTTTAATTTAGACCATTATACAAATATTTCATAATGTGATTACTCAGTGACATATAAATAATAATATTTTTATAATATATATTAATTCTCTTAAAGCTTGGTGTTATGAGTTAATAAATCTATTAATCTTGGTGTTCTTTTAAAGTCTGATGGTCTTACATAACTCAAAGCTAAAAATAATTCATGACCAAATTATTTCAATGGATAAAGTGAGAAACTTGAAAAAAAATGTCTCTAAGAAATCTAAACATAAAAAAACCCTGGTTATAACCTCACTAAGTATTAAATTCATCAATTTTAGTGATTTGGATTTCTGAGAGGAGGGAAAATGTATAAATGAAGTAAGAATAATAAGAGAGAAAGTTGAGTCTTACCTCAACATGATTTAAAATCAATATAGAGGAGCATAAAATTAAACGATTGTGGGGGGAGACTTCTTATAACCCCCTACAAGTTGGCCAATGTGAATGGGACAAGAAAGGGGGGGAAAACCTTAAAACATGAAAAGGGGAAAATAAAAAAAAACATAGAGGGGACCATTTCACATTTAGAAACCTCTATTCACAACCTCAAAGATACACCTCTTAAAAAGTTTTATGACCTGAAACCCTAATTCCTGGACAAAATAGTCTCCCCCTCTATAGATTCATTCTTTAAAACCCAAGTTCACATCCTAAAAGGTCTCTCCCTATAAGTTTCACATCTTAAAACCCCAGTTCACAATCTAAACTGCCTTATGGAGAGCACTCAATGTTTTGAAGGATATTTTATAGTGTGAACCTATATTATACTATTTAAACCTATGTTTCATAGCATTAATTATAATAGGTTTAAACCACTTGATTCTTAATTCCTCACAAACCACTTTTAAAACCACATGAAATTTTAGAAACATCAAAATAACCCAAAACAAATATATTATACCACAATAGTAATACTTGGGTGTTATAATTCTTCCAACCATATGAATTTATTCCCCCATATCTTCACTTGTGATAGTGTAAATATCTAGAGACAATCCCTAATATCACCTCAAGAAAATATGAGGGATATGTAGTGATGATCCCAAAAAAGACCTTGAGAAATATAACAACCAATCATATGAAATTACCCCAAATCCATGAAATAAATTCTCAATAACCTATATAAATATCCAAAAACTATGAATCTATAATAACCACACCTGTGGTCAAAGGATAATATATTTTTACCTTATGTATCCCAAATTATTTTTTCAATGATCATCATATGATCCTTCATATATCCTCGAAAAAAATCAATGTGTATGTTTAATGAAAACCAGTACAAAACATATCTTGTATGGTTCACAGTTCAAGATTCCTTCTTCTTATTTTTTGAAAGGATAATGGTTATGGAAGGTTACAATGAGAAATTGATCTAATTATACTACCTTTGTGGGGAATATGTCGATTTTTGTATACCAGTATCTATTAAAGGATACCCAAGCTATTAAAGCTATTCTATCACCTTTAGAAGTGTGATAAAGGAATTCTGTGAAGAATAAAGAATTTTCATTTTTTTCATGAAACTGATGATCATGAATTACACCAAACAAATTATAGATAATCCACACACAATTATCAGATAGAACTATTTCTCATTTATGAAAAATATATTATGTTCTCTTCATCAATGAATAATTCATCTGATTCCATTGGGTTTCCTTTAATAATACCCAAGATTTAATCTCATTGATGAGTGTATTGAATCATTCAATGAACATAATATAAGGATTTTATTCCAAAAGAAAATACACATGGATTATTCATTAACTATGTGAAATAAATTGTTTATATTATGTGTTTTCATTCATTGTATACATGTATATTGAATATAACTATTTAATTAAATACATGTATTATTTGTGACCTTTAGAAAAAAAATATATGGTATCATATACTATATATTAACATGATATATATATATACATATATTATATACATCGCATAAATTTGTTCTATATACATTCATCCTAGGCAATTATATTTTATTTCATATCCAAAAATATACTGCATTTGTTAAAATCTCATAAGGGATTTATACAAAACCAAAAAACTCTTTGTGAATCCATCCAAACTATTTTATAAACAATTTCATCAAGATTTCTTCATTTTGGAATAAAAACTTTTTCTAAAATTTTACCCTTACCTAAGAGACTAACTATGGAAACCTACGGGCCTTATAAATGTTGAAAACAAATATGAAATTTATATTTCATATATGTAAGAAAAGATCTTCCTGTAATAATGAATCAGTGATACTCGAGCTACTTAGTGGTTTGGTGTGATCTTCATCGATTATAAAATTATCTCTATACAAACATATCCACCATAAGATTTATCAAACACTTTAGTGAGTGACTTATAGTTTGAAAATGGCAGGATTTAAGAATTATATTCTTAATGTTAAACTCTTTTAACATATTCAAACTTCTTAACTTCATAACATTGAAATGTTATGATATTAATTTATTTTTTCAACTTATAACTCATTATAAGTTTCAAATCATCATCTTATATGGAACATTTACCATCAGATATTCTCTTTGAGATTAATGTAACCTTTTTTATTTTTATTATCCATAATATCATAAAATATTTTAGGATAAATTTATATTTAATTCATTATGGTTACAAAATATAACCATTTTCATTTTCATTTAAAATTATACCATAATCCCTTTTAGGATATCAAGTGACTTTCACATTGTAAATTAGCTGGCAAAATAGTGATATTTATTTTATAACAGCAACTAAATGTAACTTTTTGAATTTTTTCTATCAAATGTTCTAAATCGTTATGATATTATTTAAATAATAGCATAATATTATAAAGTAATAATATTTTATTTGTTAACATTAAAATTCACTAAGTTTAAACATACTCTCACTAGTGTCTTGGCATGTCTAGTGAATATTTTTTAATAATAAATAAATTATTATTTCAATATAACATTTGGTGTTATACATGTTTAAAAAATATTTCTATAAAAGATGAACATCCTTGAAAATATTCCATTGATTATTAATGAGAATAATTTCCATTATATTTCGATTCATTTGATAAACATTTTATCCTAGATTAAAACAATTTAATCCATCTCACTTTTACAAACATATTATATAATCTAGAGGAATAAAATGTATATCAACAACATAATATCATTTATTTTAAAAAATGTTTAAAATTTCAAAACGATATAATAAGACACATAAATAATAAAACATTCCTCTCAGTTTCAATCCATATGATTCATCAATGAAGTAACTATTTGATCCATCACTCAACCACCTTTCTTTTATTCTTTACTTTTACTTTTGAACACTTATATATTTACACCATTTGTAAAAAAATATATTGGTAGTATCAAATACCCCTCAGAATATAATAATTAGATTATAGAACAATAATACCTAGAGAAATCACACCAACTATATTCTTATGAACTTTCTGGTATTCAAGATGATTATTTATCCAAAGTATAATCTAACAATAATGATATCATTGCCCTTACTTATTTTTTGAATTTACTAAAGGTGTAAACTCTTCATGTCCTATTTTCTTAATAAAGCCTTTGCCCTTGGTTTTTTACCATAAATATGGTAATATGTCCTAGAACATTCATGTATTACTTTTTTATCCCAAAATTATAGAGGAGATCAATCAAGGGTTTACATAATTCATTTATGTTATAGTTAATAAATAACTACTAAAACCGTTCTAATAGTAAATATAAAATTTAATATTTTTAAATATCAAGTTTTATAGGTAAACCCAACCTTTCCAAATCATATTCATACCTCATAATATTAATCACATTATTAGAAACTAAAATTATATCTAATATTTTACTTATTATAAGAGCCTTTCATACTTCATACCTTTCATGTAATGTTTGTTCTTGATACTTCTTATTTAGGTGATATATCATCTCGTTAGCACCCATTGACTCATTTTTTCATATCTTAGAGTATATAGTAAGAGGAATTATTTTAAAAAACTCAAATGAGTCATTTTGATATTTATTTTAGGAATTTTAATCCTTTTGAGGAATATTTTCCCCAGTTTGTTTCTTTTAAAGTATATATTATAGTACATAGAATTTTTTCACTATTGATAATGATTATCAAGTTTGTATTCTAATCAATAAAGTTGATTCCATTTAACTGATATTTGTATAGGATAGATCTTATGGTTAAGTTGGTTGATAATTCCATTATCTCTAACACTAGATTTATTAGAGGAGTTTTAAGTTTTATATCTTTTCATTAAGGAATTTTCATGAATTTTCTCCCATTAAAATTTATTTCCTCATACATTATATTCATTTAGTGATACAATATCTGTATTTCAATAAATGATTGTTCACTTTATTATTCTTCTAACCACTTGGTTATTTATGTGGGGAATCATCCCAATAAAAAAATTGTTATTTACAGATAATTGAGTGGATAACTCTTTATCCAAATCCATTCCATGGATAAATTCAACATCATTCCACTAGTATCCTTCCTAGGGGTTTTTTAAAACTGAGTGTCACCCAAATAAATTTCCAATAATAAGATAATAAAGAACAGTCCAAGGGAACCCTTCTTTAATAGAATCTACTAAGGAAGATCTTGTGTCACTCTTTACTTTGATTCCTTATACAATATAATCCAAAGGAACCATAATTTAGCATAAATAACCCAGTATAATGATCAAGGACTAGAAAAGTGTCACATTAGAAAGAATATTAACATTAATATTTGTGGGATTTTATTTTAAATTCTCACCAATTTAATATACATCATATACATGTTAAATGCATAACTATTACATCATATGTAATCATTATGTAATCATGTTTTATTCCTTCTTAATATGAATGATTATAATTATTTAGTTTTATAATTCATATTCTATCCACCAAATTAAGGCATTCACACAATATTAATGTGTTACTCTCCACACAATCCATAGTTTGTGTTACTTACCCTAATTTAAAATCAAAACATATTCCTATATATATGAATGCAACATATTTATAAGGTACATGAAATTTTCATTTATAGGTTTAAAACTATATTAGATTAATAATATTCACATGAGTAATCCTAAAGCGATAGATATGAAACCACACTCACCCTTTCAGATAAGGCATAAGACTCTAGGCTGGTGGGAAGTCCAACCCGAGGTCCCTCTCATTGGGGTTACATTACTCAAGTGAGAATACAATTTATGATAATTATAAAACATAAAATCCACAAAATATACCTAGTAACTAATTTCAATATAATAAATTCAATTATAAACTAAAGTCAAGGTAGTTCAAAACTAAATATTATAGAGTCATACCTAGCATATAATATACGGTTTTGTCTTCTAAAAGTGGTTTATCACATAAATTTTCCATACAAAATATTAATAATATAAAAAAATTTATATACATGAATAAATAAGGGAAACAAATTCTAAATAACTGAAAATTTCATAAATTGAAATATGAGAAGAGTTAATGAAACTTTTTATAAATGAAATATTATTATAAAAATTTTATTATTAATCTAAACATTATTGAGAGTGAATAATTTAATATATAAATAATTTTATTTATAATTTTCATATGAAATATTTTATATTTTATATTTTATATTATAAGAAATTTCTCTATATATAAAATTTCCTGAATTAATTTATAATTTTTTTATATTAGGTAAACCATTTTTAATAATTTATAATTTATATGCATAATATTATTTAAACCATTATTCATATTAAAAATAAAAAATAATTTATGTGGTCTAAATAATATCTTTAAAAAATACCTTACTTTTAATTCAGACTGTTTAAAATTATTTATTTATGAATAAATTACAATTTTAAATATAAACTTTTTAATATTTTATCTTTATTTTATAATTTATAACCCTTAATAAATCTCCCCTTATTATTTTTACGTATACATTTATTATTTCTTAATCATTAGGCATGCTATATGATTTGGTAAAAGTTATTTTAATTGTTAACATTTAATATTTTGAATATTTTATTAATAAATGTTCCATAAACATTTATATAATTAATTATAAATATTTTATAACTAATTAATTTATAAACCTTTTATAAATTAAAATTTTCCCAAAATACCATTTTTTATGAATTATAAACATATCATAAATCATAATAAAACATAAAAAAAATTAAAAAGAATTAAGTTTTCCATTTTACCCTTAGACAACAAGGGCGACCTACGTAAAGGAAAAATATTTTACCACTACACAGACCATCTACATAATGGTAATTCATTGGCTTCGATTACCCAAACCATCTGCGTAATGGTAATGCATCGATTTAATTTATGATATTTGATTGTGTGTAGATAACATTTCTTATTAACTTTATATATCCCATATATGTAAATATAAACACATCAATTAACTTTATACATCCTAACTACATAAAGGTAACATATCAATTACACTTACATGGCCTTGTTGTGTAATGGTAATTTTCTTCCCTATAAATCATGAACTTTAACTTTATCTAATAATGTTTATATGACATGGACTTTATATCATGTTAACCAATTAACATGATTTTATTTGATGAGAGAAAAATATATATTATCATAATTTTATCATATAAAAAAATCTTGAACATAGTTGAACCAGTTATGATTCATATATCAGGTTTTTTTTTAAATGAAGATTATATATTGATCCACCAAGGAAAATTTCTCTATAAAAACTATAGAGTTTTTAAGGATCATTATATGATCCAATGGAATCAAAATAATACTGAAATGGGTAGAATCTATCCTCAAGTGAAATAAATGAGAAATTTTAATGGAAAACACTCAAAAACCTATAAAACTTGGTTAGTAGTTGGAGTGGCCTTCTTATTACTTATTGTGGTGATAATTATTGAGGAGGAACATGATGATTAATTGATATAATACTACTTCATCCTGGGGGAATACACTATCTTTTGGATCTTAGTCTCTATTAAAGGATACCCAAGCTATTGATGAGTTGTTTTCTCCTTAACAAGAGTGATAAAAGATAATATAGAAGAATAAATATTTTACATGTTTTGTACGAAAATGATTAACATGAATAGCATTAAAAAAATTTATGATAATCCACACACACTCATCAGGGATGATTGTTTCTCTTTTATAAGAAATATAATACAAGTTCTTCATGAATAAAGAACACAAATACTTACATCGAGTATTATCTTATAATATCCTTGATGTATTCCTCTTTCATGAGTGTATCTAATAATTTAATGATCATCATAAAAGTCTTATTATCCCTATGAGAACACTTGGGTTTATTCATTAACTATTTTGAACATATGGTTTACATCACATGTATACTTGCACCGTATGAAAGTCAACTGCATGTAACTATCCGAATAAATACATATATTATATACATGTAATATTTGTGCAATTCGTATGAAATATATATATAGTATAATATATTATATATTAATATGATATATATATATATACTACATACATCACATGAATGAGTTCAATATACATGCATCATATGAGTGTTTTTTTAGTGCATATCCAATATCCCCACTATTTACAATTTATCTAAAATAGTGAGATAAGAGAAAGATATACCTCTAAAAGAAAACATAAAGCATGAGAACCCCTCTATTAGAAGTACTTATGAATAACCTATTTACATCAATCAAAAACAACCATCCAATGATCTGACACCACACCTTCCAAAAATTAGGCGTAACTAATAGAGAAATCACCATCCACAAATAAAAAACATCTATGAGGCTAAAATCACAATCTGACCATCAGGAAATAAAGAGACAAACCTCATCTTAAAATATCATGGGCCCTAGATCCCAGGTCACCATACTCAAGTGCGTAAAATATGACCTCTACGTTGAACAATATCCCACTGGAAATCCAAAAAGAATAAAACCAATACCATCAGGTGCTTAACTTCCCAAAGTCAAAACATGTCCTAATCACCGGAGCACTAGTCCAAAGGATCTAATGTTCAATTCATCAAACATTCAACATCAAAATTACCATAAAACAAGGACATATTCCAAGTAAATAAAAACCAAACAAAAATAATCAAAAAATACATATATCATTTGAGTTACCTAAATTTAGCCTATAGGAATAATAGGTTATTGTAGTACATGTAGGGGTCGAATCCACAAGGGCTGAAGAGGTAACCTTGAGACACTTATATTTTTAGGAATTTTCCTATAAAGTGGGCATCATTGGGGTTGATTGAAATTGGGATAATAGAATACTAAATTAAGTATGATAATTATTTGTATTTAAGAAATAAAAACCTTAAGATTTTGAAAAAAATATATTAAAGAATATGGGATGATCCTAGGTTGTTTCTAAGATTATAATAGATGTAATTTTTTTCTTTAGAAATATAAAATCACTAGTTTGAAAATTTTCTACTAAATGAGATAGTCTCTAATATCATTCTCCAATTTAAACCCTTCAAAATTCCAAGTCTAACAACCAATTCACTTAGAGGATCAGAGCAACAAGGCCTTCGGGTCACTGGTTTGGGACTACGGGTCTCCAGGGCCTTCGGGTCATCAAAGGCCTTAGAGCCACAGGACCTTCAGGTCATGTAGACTATGGAGTATCCTGGTTTACACAGATCAGGCCCTAGAAGAGGATCAGTGCCACAGGAGTAGCAGCCACCAGATGCAGAGCTAACCGGATTGGAAGAATGAGAGGGTATGACTACCGCCATCGGGACTAGGCACCATGTAGCTTTGTACGGGGAAATGTTAACCGATCAGCAATTCAAGGTGGGGAGATAATGTGATCAATGCTGCAAGACACTAGGGAGGGGCAGTTCTAGTAGGTTGGGCCTACGGGTCATGTAATGGGAATGGTATGCCTCTAGGCCTTCGGGTTGTGTATTGCGGGTCATGTCGGGCCTTGTTCCTTGGGCCTACGGGTCATGTTTGGGTTCCCCTGCAACCCTTAAAAGGGGGATTATCTATAATAAAAAATGGACTTCGGGCCATTCGAAGGGTTAAAATTGATGAAGATGAAGAATAAATAATTCATTTAATTAAACACTAAAAATAATGAACTAATTTAAGATTATAAGAACATAAAAAACATCCAATACTTACCCAGGAAAACACCTATAATTTACCCATAATAGTTTAATTCTTTCATTAATCAAAATATCTAAATAGAACGAAGAATTCGACTTATATAAGAAATATTGAAGAAGAGAAGTAAAATAAAAACAAACTCTCCACCATTGTGTGAATTATTTATCTCTTCGTTTTGTGAATAAATTCACACATTCATGAAATAGTATCAATGTGTTAATTAAAATAATGGAAAATGATAATAATAATAAGAAGAAGTTTTATTATGAATATAAGTACAGTTAGAACAACTTATGTGTGAAAGAAAAACTTAAGTCAACAAAATCACAGCATAACATTACACAGAAAACATACACAAGAATTATCATTTCCTACAACACCACTTCCATAAATAAAAATTTGGGAAGCCTCAGTTAGATCCCACAATATTCCAAATATTCTAACTTAATTACGGTATGCCTAGGGGGTGTAATGTTTTTGGAATGTGTATTTTTTACCCTTTACCAAAAATAGGATCCATATTGCATCCACGAAACAGAGGATCCAAAATTACCTTTTAGATGGATGAATTTTGGTGGGACATAAAAGAAGAAAATTAATTCTCTAATTTTCCCTAACATCATGTAAATTTTCACCCCAATTGGATGTATGTTTTTCTAGATATTATTAAAATAGTGGGATATTTTTCTGGTCTATCGAATCTAGTTTATAATTTTATCTTTAAATTGGGAAACCTAGAACTCCATTTAAAACTCAGAATTATCTCCTTTTAATGATGTTCTAAATCTTCCCCATAATTTCATATATCTCCAATTCAAATATTAGACTTATTGGACCTATATCATGGTCTCTGCATCATTTTTTCAAGCTACTGTCCAGTTCACTTCACTCAGAATGTTCTTGGTCCATGGGCCACTTTATCAATCTTCCTAATTGAGTCTTCAATACATCTAGAAGGATAAAATGTTCCTCATATAATTGAATACTTGAAATTGAAATATTAAAATAAAATTAATACAGTTGGTTATTTTAGTAGGTGATTAAAAATGTAACACTCGTAATAGTTTATTTTAAGAATGAATTAAAACACGTTAAGAAAAAACAATCAAATTGAAAAATGAACACAAAATGGTGTTTATGATTAATGAACCACATGAAAATTATATACAATAAAAAAATATTAGTATCTTTCAGTGTCTAATCATTCCTTACCATATGAAAAAGAAAAACTTTGAAATATTCAATACATACCATATTAAAATCCCCAAAAAATTGGACACACAAACCAAATTATACTTGAGACTTCCCTTTCCAATAATTAAATTTAAAAAAAAATTAACACGACCAAAATGGCCCCATCAGATAAAATATCTTGAGTATTTTATTAAAAAGACTTGAAACATCCAATTTCTCTACACTAGAAACACATGAGATGATTTATCTTCTACTTCAGGGAATGTTGGATCTTGACAACAACATGAACTCTAGTGGATGAGACATTCTCAATCGAATCAACTATAAATCCCTTTAAATTATTATGTATTATGATGCTGACCCAGGAATAAATTCCACTGATCTACAATCAAGACTAAACCATTTTGATTCTTTAATTCTTGGTTGGGGTCTAAGTGCTGAGAAGTTTTAAGCTCCACTAGTCAATCCTACATCTAGGGATAACCAATGAGTGAATAAACCACTCCTAATCAATGAGTGGAAACATCTTGATGATCACAAGTAATACCTATGTGATTCATGAATTATTGGATGGGATTCGAGGCCATAAAATGATTCAACTCCACTATCTGGTCTTAAGTCTGGGTAAATATGAGAAGTAAAGAAACCTCTCTTAATCGATGATAGGAAACATCTATAAGATCATCCCAATGAATATATTTCCTATTATCCTTCAAATACTCTCTCACAAGCATACTATAAATTCACATGATATGAACCTCAATCAGTCCATGTTCCCAGAATCAAATCAAATGACACATTAATCAATCCCAAAATAATTTGAAATAAAATTCACCTAACCAAAACACCTTATCAAAAAAGTTTCTTAAAAATATATTCATCCACATTAAATTATAAAATCCCATTTTTCTAAAAACATACATTCCCTAAAAACAAACTACTCTATAAGAACGTTTTTTCATTTTAAATTACCATAAATGCATCATTTTTTAAACAAATTAATCATTTAATTATGAAAAAACTTTCCCTTTACATTTTATAAAAAATAAAATAAATATTATAATTAATTCTATTTGATTTGATCTAAAAAACTACAAACCCCCATAAAATTCACCTGTGAGTTAAAATAAACTTTAAAATTTATTATAAAACAAAAAAAATATTTTCTATGTTCACTTTTCTACACAAAACACTTTCCTATTCCATTTTAAAACCACTGAACTTTAAAATATTTTAATGGAATTAAAATCCTTTCACAACCATTAAAAATCGGTTACATAACATAAATCAATCCATGAAGTTTCATTTTCCATAAAAAAATTATGAACATATAAAACAATATTCTATAAGGAATAAATCAATAAAAAATCATAAATATCATCCAAAAATGAATCCAATATCTTCAGTTATATAACCAAAAACTCTTTCAATTACAAGAACACAAATGGTACACACCATTTCGATTATCTTAGAAAGAAATGGATACCAACAATAATCTCACAGAAGAAACATCATTGTCGAAGATTTGGCTACATGAGAAGTTAAACCATGGGAAAACCAGGAAAAAAGAGTTGGAATGGTTCAATATAAATTGTAATTGGTCTCTATATAGTTTAATAGACCATGTGGGATAACCATACAGGCTTGGTTTGTTCACCACCTTGCCTATGAAATTTAAGGTGATCCCCAAAATTAATTTCATTCTCAATGGGTATCAAATCATCATTAAGACACATTAAAATCCATTAAAGGAATTAAAAACACTTCCCAAACCACCATTCAAGTATCGATGACATTCTTTATAACACCTCGATATTTTAAAATGAAATACTATGTTATATAGTTTACAAAATATATAATACTAAGCTTAAACAAACAATGAAACATTATTATTTAAATATGATAGTAATAATATAGTTGTTAAATTGGGGGGAATAAATAGTGTTAACCATATTATTAAATATATAATGGTATCACTCATTTATAATTTATTAATTTATGATTTTTCAATAAGTAATGCTTTTTTATTAAATTCATTTTATTCTTCAATAAAAATACAAAAAGTGATTTTTGTTGGCATTTTTTGAGTTATTATTATAATTATTTTCTAGAAAATTTAGAAAATTTATTTACAAAAGAAATTTTATTTTTTAATTAAGAAAATCAAAATTATATAAGGTTGAATTTTTTATAATTTTCTAAAAAAATTATTTTTTAAGGAAAATTGAAAATTATTGATTTTTATTGAAAACTATATTTTATTTTAAATTATTTACAAAGTCAGATAACTTTTTGTATTAGTTTTAAATTTTTATTAGTTAATTTTGATTTAAAATAATCAAATAATGGTTTTTTAATTTTATTTTATATTTTAGTTCTTTATAAAAAATCTTATATTTAAAAATAGATTTTTTTGAAAAAAATATTTTTCTTTATGCTTTACAGTTTTAATTTAAAATTAAATTCTTAAACTTATGTGTTTGGTATTTTAAAAAACATTATTACATATTTATAATCATTGGTTTCAAATTTAGTAAATATTTACCTTTAATTTTTTATCTATATTAAAAGTAACTTTAGTAATTTTTGTTACCATAGTAAAAGGTAAATTAGGTAATTTGGGTTAAAGTAAAATGATTATAACAATCAAATGTCTAAAATACTTACATAAATCTTACTATATGAGTTTATCTCAACCATAATAAGAGGGATGAACTCTACGCATTAGTATTCATACATATAGTTGAAAAACACCAAAAGTATCTCGAGCTACCCATGATGACTGGCCAGTCCAAAAAAGAAAAATTTGCATCTCTGGTGGACAGGATTGAGAAGAAAATTCAAGGCTGGACCCCAAAAAGAATCTCAAAAGCAGGAAAATAGACCCTCATTAAAGCTGTCATCTAGTCTATCCCCAGCTATTTTATGTCCCTGTTTAAGTTCTCAGCGGCCATCGTCAACCAGATCCATACATGTACTGCCAACTTCTGGTGGGGGGAAAATTATGGAAGAAATAGACCCCACTGGTTGGCCTGGGATAAACTATGCATACCCAAGTCGGAGGGAGGGATGGGATTCTAGAATCGTCTTCTCTTCAATGATGCACTGTTGTCCAAGCAAGGATGTGGCCTTATTAACCTTCCATCATCTCTCTGTGCACAGGTACTACGAGCTATGTAATTTCCCCACATGGACTTCCATGTTTCCTCTCTTGGCCCTCATCCTAGCTTCCTTTGGAGAAGCATTTGGGGGGATCGAAAGCTCCTAGAAAAAGGACTGGTCTGGAGGATAGGGGATGGATCATCTATCAACATCTGGACTGATCCTTGCCTGATTGATATGGAAGGTATGCGGGCTACATCCCATGCCAAACCAGGCTTTGAAGATGCCACTATGAGATGCCTCATTTCCGACCAAGTGATAGGGTGGTGTTTGGATAAGATTCATGAATGGTTTAACGAAAGAGACCAAATAATTATCCTAAGAATCCCCTGGGTCCCAAACTCTGGCCCCAACCATCTCTTCTTGAGTAATGACATGTCGAGATACTACACGGTGAGATCTGGATACAGACTTGCTCTTGGCAACCCCCCAGTCGGCCAGAATGAGGGGCCCTGGAAATCGCTTTGGAAGCTCCATGTCCCCCAAAAAAATACACCACTTTTGGTGGCAAGTGTGCATGGGCACCCTCGATACCAAGATCCTTCTCGTTTACCGACATATTTCCAGTGCCGTTTTCTACCCCTTTTGCCCGAATATCCGAGAAACAACTTTTCACACCATTATTCACTACTCATGAGCTAAGGAAATTTGGAATAAATGGGGCCCGACTCTATATGAATCACTGGACATGGCCTCTGACCTTCCCGCTATCCTGATGTGTTGGTGCTTCTCTCTCTCATCAGATAATGCAAGTTCACTCTACACCTTGT
The DNA here is from genome assembly GCA_963277665.1 of Viscum album. Classification (NCBI taxonomy): domain Eukaryota; kingdom Viridiplantae; phylum Streptophyta; class Magnoliopsida; order Santalales; family Viscaceae; genus Viscum; species Viscum album. The sequence goes on along the minus strand of OY728135.1, from coordinate 1,463,051,792 downwards.
CCTGGATCATCTGGGTCTGGCGTAATGATGTTGTTTTCCAACATGTACATAAATCTCCCAAATTCTTGATTGAACGGGCCACTTCATGGATTGAGGGCTGGAAGCACCACAATAGACCTCATATTTCAGATGTTATCCCCTCCTTTCCCTCTCATTGGAACACCCCAATGGAAGGGATTTTTAAGATCAACGTGGACGCATCTCTCCCCAAGGATGTACTTGTCTCCCTCAGTCTCCTGGGTCGAAATCATCTAAGGAAAATCATTACTACAAAATATGAATCACATCATGCCTTTTTAGAACCTACAGTTTCTAAGGCTAATACCATCCTGGCAGGTATGATGCTAGCTTTGGAATGTGGATGGGTTGATATCAGCATTGAGTCTGACTGCCTCACCGTGATCGATGTCGTTAACCACAATGATGGTGGACTCTAGTCATTTGTCCTCATCATCAGGAGAATTCTCTCGCTCTGCCAATGATTTTCATTCTGCACCTTCTCTTTTCCAAAAGGAAAGGAAACAATGTGGCCCATCAGTTGGTGGCATCATGCCCCTTCAATGCCAACCAGTTCTGGCAAGATAATTTCCCTTCGTGGATTTGCATATGTACGTCTGCTGATCTTCGTCATTAAAGATATCTATTTTTTCTCAAAAAAATGTATAATTTAGGATCTTTTTAGCCCACTTTTACAATATTATGAACTTCTGTAGTATTTTATTTAAAGAAAACTAAAACATGTCACACTCTTATTTTTAATATGTGTAATATTTTTAAAAAGGTGTTATCCCAAGGATATATTCAAAAATAAATATTATTTTAAAATATAGTAGATTTACATTAATTGTGATAATTTATTTTTAATTTTTAATAAATATATAGTGACATGAAATGTTAGAACAATGTAGATGGGGTAATTATTTAATTAATGGAAAAATAAAATAAATTGTATTAAAACTATTAAAATAAATAAAATTTGATGTAATTAATTTGATAAAAAAATTATATGACCTTGAAATTTGGAGGATTTAATAAAATATATTTTTCAAAATTATAAGCATTATCTTGATATTATTAAAGTCAAAGTAATTATAAAAACATGCATTATTGATATTTTATAATAAATATTAAATAATAAATGATATAATTTTTTTAAAAAAAATTAAATCATTAAAGAGATTAGGATAAGGTTTTTTAATATAAAAAAGTTCCATTTATTCAACTTTTTCATTTTATATTTATTATATTATCCCTCAAGTCATAAAAATCTTCTTATCGCGGTAAGAGTTAAATGGCTTCAATAAGGGTAAAAACCAAAAGACAAGGGTCGAAATATAGTAAAAAAATAACTTATTTTCATTGGAAGAGTTTATTTAGACCCATAATCATCTTATATTCTTCATTAATATTTTTATATCTATTTTATATTAAATATTATTTTATATTAATTTAATATTTTGAGAAATGCCAAGAGTGACTGTCCCATCTCTTATAAAATATAACCTATTATTCTCAATACTTCACACCTAAAAACTATTTTTTGGAAAATAAAAGCAAAAATACATTCATATAATAACTCCCCTAATCATAATATAAATCTCAGAGGACTTCAGACCATAAAAAAAGAAGTTTTCCAAAGAAATTGTATAGTTTTTATTTGCATGTATTAGTTTTGTTTCTACTTACACATCCATAAAAACTTCTTCAAACATAATAATATAATAAATTAATTATCCTGAATATAATGTTATATTATTATATTAGCTTCATAAACTATATCAATCTCCACAACAATAAAATGGGAAAACAATTCATTGTTCATTTGTATGGAGAGCTACAGCCTCCCGAACTGATGTAATTTTTTTCTATCATTATCTCTAAATACAGGTTATAATGAAATAATTAATATTTATATATTATATTCATGACATATTTATAATTATTAAAATATAATATATCATTTAAATTGTTACCATTCCATCTATAGAAAAATGACAGTATCGCTCGTGCGTACATGTGAACTACCGCCACTATGAAGTGATGTGGTTTGTTTTTCTTCACTACATCACAAGGATGATATATATAAGTATATTTAAAGAATTAATATTATATATATATATGATATTATGTTAGTTCTGTAAAGATAAAATAATACTTACAATATTTCAGTAATGATCGTAGAAAAATAGAAATCTTACTCATGCGTAGGTACGACATGTCGTCTCCATGATTCTAATGTAGTTCATTTTTCAAAACCATGTTTAATGGATGGATTTAAAATTATTATTGATGTATAAAAATAATAATTATGTCATTATGATTAATATTTAGATGAATTATAATGATCACTTTGACTATCTTCAATATACCAAAGTCATTTTGGACATAAGTACAGAATATCATCAAAATGTCTGACATGAACTTAAACGATTAAATAATTGTATATTATATCATAATAATATATATAAAGGGGATAATTTAATTGTAAATGTGTCTTAAGGAAGTATAAAATTAAAATAATTTTATTATTCTGGATGATAAAGGACATATGTGAAGAATCAAACTCGAGTAAGGGGCGTTATTTTAAATCCTCTTTATAAAGGTCCCCTTTCAACCCTTTTTACCAAAGAAAAAAGGTATGTTTTTTATCATATATGGAGTGAACATAATTTCCTTATATCATTAAAACTAAATTCATTGAACATTACTTTATATGATTTCATGGTTCTTTTAAGATAAAATTTATTCTTTATTATGTGTGTTATTTATAGATTATAATGATTTTTTAGGGAAAAAATGTATTTTGATTTTTGAAAGTGTGTTGCACATATATTTTAATGCTTTTTTGAGGATTTGATTAATGATATGGTCCATATAAATTATTTAGGACGGGTTTATCCTCATTATATTTCATGGTTGAGGCCGATACATATTATACAAAAGGTTATCCCCATTATCTATCTCCAATGCATTGGGTAATGTTTTTAAATTGACTGTGGTGGTTATTATAAGATTAATTGCAATGTTTAATCCATGAGTAACTATGATGGATTCTCTAAAGTAATGTTTTAAACATAAATATTATATTTTTCCTTGATTCCCTGTTATTTTTAGTCCAAATTTAACTATTATAGTCAATACAAGGGTAACTTTTATGGTTACTCTATTTTTAACCATGATGGTTATTACATTTTTAGGAGTGAAAAGTATAACATTATGAAAAAAAAATTCATGTGATTTTCAAGTTTGAAAATAAAACTTTATGAGTTTATTTTCCATAAAATATTTCTATTAAAAGAATTATGAAAATTTTTATGCATATAATTTCATTTCTTGGGTAATAAAAAGGATTTATTTTGAACCTGGTGTTTATTTTGAAAAACAATATTTTAAGTACACATGAACTAATGATTTGTTTCATTATTTTTATGAACCTTACTGGGATTTCTATGATCGTCCCTCGTTTTGAAAAAAATCACAGGGTTTAAGAAATATTTGGGAAAAGGATGAGTTCATGATGAAAATTTTGAATATTTATCATGAAAAGAAACCTTGTTTTACTTTAAAAAAAATGGTGGAAAAAATAGATACTGAGTATAAGTTACTACTTTTAATGTATAGGTTTACTATGTAATAGTTTTTCCTGATTCACTAAAACTCTAAACTGAAAATATCCTTTGATATCTTAAGAATTTTAATTATAGTTCAGAGACACTAGAATATGTAATGCTTAAGGTTTTTTCCTTATAGTTGGTATCAGATGGGGGTTTATATAACTTTAGAGATTGTGATATTTTATGCCAAGGTTATCTTAAGAGTTAGTGATACCATCATGTTTTTCTATTTTAGGTTTTATCTTATGTTCAAAATCTTATACACCCCTTATGAGGTTTTTAAGTGGTGGGAGACTAAGATGGTTGAGATTATTTTGAGAGATATTTACACCATCCTTAATTTTAGAATGGGTTTTTTTGAAAATTTTATTAAAGGAATAATTTATTTATTTTTTGTGGACATATTTTTAAAGGTAATAGTATCCATTTAGGTTTACAATATCTTTTATTTTGAGATATTTATGGTTTATTACCTTTTGTGATGAAAAATTAAAGGTTTGAAATCAACATTGAGATTAAAACATTTCATCAAATGTTGAATATATTAGGTTTATCTTTGAGTATCTTTCTCACATATTTATAATTTTATTAGGACTATATTAATGTAGTTTTGGAAAAAGGAAAACAAGAAGGTTGGGTGAAAACCTACCATGTCCATCAAATCCATGAGGATTGAACCCACAACTGAAGGGTGAAAATTTTTCATCATCTATCACTGGCCTGCCAGAAGTTACAATTATTATGAAACTTTATTTTTATATAAATGATTTAATGGATAAATTATAAGTTAGTTTTTGGAACCTATGTATGATCATAGATATAAATATGATATAGAAAAATTATTTGGTGTTAAGTGAATAATTTTATATAAAAATATGTTCACTATTTTGGGTACCCCATATGATTACAGTGAATGAAATACTATGGGATTTTATTTGAAGAATAAATGTGAATTATATTTTGTAAGTATGTATGATTTTATTGTGGATTTATCATGATTTAGGTTATTTATGTAAATGGTTATCATATCTTGGATATTGTGTGATTTAGTCAATTACAAATTTTGTATGAGACATTAAGATTGACTGATGTTATTTGGATAGAAGTGTTAATATTTATCTTGGATGATTATATGATAAAATCCTTCAGATTTTTTCTTCTCAATATTAGTTTATAATATTTTTGATGAATTTCACATATATATATTTGTTGAATGATTTATGTTTAACTTTGGGTATTACTGTTAAATTTTAAAGATAAAAGTATTTTTTTAATCATATAAAGGTTTATTTTTTTAGGGAAATAACTTATCTTGTTCTAACCATTTTTGTTTTCATTAATTTTTAAAGATAGGAGGAATAGACAATTATTACTTTTTATATTTTTTGATCTATATATATGGATTTTTATGCTTTAAACATGATAAATTCATCTTAAATACTCAGTATTTAGAGACAAATATTAGAAAGTGCTAGAAATTTATTAAAGGAGGAAATTCTACTTTTCAAGTCTATAAATTTTATTATTTTAATATTTTAGGTAGTAAAATAATTATTCAACTCTAGGAAAGGTATCTTAAAAAAATATATTATTTTATTACTTTTAAAAATGATAAATAAATATCACATTAACCCATCACAGATTTATGGTTTTGAGGTTGTTAAATATCTCATAATCATATTCTATATCACTCTCTATCAGTCATTGGGAGTTATTTTTTCTCTTCCATATCCATTTTTAACATCCCACTTATGTTCTCCTACTTTTAAATTTAGTATGCATTACTCTACATGACCTTCGTAATTCCCTCTTCTCTCTTATCAAGTGGAAGTTTTATTAATCCTTTTAATAATGTGATATTTAAAAAAAGGTATTTTGAATAATCAAACCCTAGTTACTGAGGATAAGTTCAAATAGAGAGGATGCAATTTAATAAAGGGGTATAATTTAACATCAAAATATTTTAAAAGGAAATACTATGTTCGATAGTGTACAAAATACACAACATTGAGCTTAAAAAACAATGAAATATTATTATTGAAATGTTACCATTATAAACAAGCCATTAAATTAAGGGATTAAATATAATTGACCATATAATAAAATATATAATGTTCCCACTCATTTATAATATATTAATTAATTATTTTAAAATAAGTACTAGATTTTTTTTAAATCCATTTTATTCTTTAAAAAATAATTTTTTTTCAAAAAATATTATTATAGTTTTTTATAAGTCATTATTTTAATTAATTTCTAAAAATTTTGGAAAATTTATTTCAAAATATATAATGTTCCCTCTTATAGTTTTTTATAATTCATTATAACCAAGCCATTTATAGTTTTTATTGTTAATTTTTAAAAATTTTATGAAAATATTTATTTTTTCAAGAATCGGTGAAAAATACTATTTTTTATTTGAAAATTGTATATTATTTTAAAGTATTTATATGGTAAATTTTTGTTTTGGATTAGTTTAAATTTTTAATAAGTTAATTTTTGTTTTAAAAAATTAAATTATTGTTTCTAAAAGGTATTTTATACTTTAATTTAGTATAAAAACATTTTATATTTAAAAATTGCATTTCTGAAGAAAAAAATATTTACGTTTTTTATGGAATTTTAAATTAAATTCGAAAAATTAAGTGTTTTGATTTTTTAAAAATGGATTCCATGTTTTTAATCATTTTTTTCAAATTTATAAGTTTAAACTATTTTATTTTTGTTCAATATTAATAGTAATTTTGGAAATTTTGGTTACAACGGTTAAGGATAAATCTGGTAATTTAGGTTAAAAATGAAATTATAATAACCAGAAAATGACCAAAAATCATACCTAAATCTTATTGAATGAGTTTATATCGACCATAATCATCCCATAGTATATTTTATGACTGTTTTGACTACTTTTATAAGATTATTACCTTTATAGTATTTGTTTTAATGAAAAGTCCAACATGACACACTCTTGGTTTTAATAAGTGTAATATTTTTAATAAGGTGTTATTCGTAGGATATTTTTAACTATAAATAGTATTTTAAAAGATAATAAATTTATATTAAACATGGTAATTTATTTTTAATTATTAGTAAATTAATAATTTCCTTTAATGTTTGAACAACAGTGGTGTATTAATTATTTTACAAATTATAAAATCAAATAAATGATATTAAAAATATTAAAATATTTTTAATTTGATATAATTAATGTGATCAAATAATTTTTTATAATACTATGAAATTTTATGGATATAATTAAATATTTGGTTTAAATTATAAGTTTTATCTTAATATTATTAAGTTCAAGGTAATAAATCATTCCAAAAATGGCATTACTGATATTTTATAATAAACAATATTTTATTAAATGATATAAAATTTATAAAAATATTTAATTTTTCATAGTGATTAGGATAAGGTTTAAAATAAAAAACATTACCCATTTATTTGAATTTTTTCATTTTATATTACCTATATTAACCCCCAAATTATAAAAATAAATGTTTTCACGGTAAGAGTTAAAGGCCATAAATAAGCGTTAAAACCAAAAAAGGTAAAAATATAGTAAAAACTTATATTATTTTTATTATATGAGGTTATTTTTACCCATAATCATATTATATTAGAAATTATTAAGTTCTTATCCTTTTTTTGGTAAATATTATTTTGTATTGAATTATTATTTTCATAATATCTAAGAGTGACCCTCCCATATCTAATAAAGGGGAATCAATTATTCTCAATATTCACACTTAAAACCCCATTTTTTTTAAAAATGACTACAAAAATACTTTCCTAGAATCAATCAAATCATTATATTGGTATTTTTTAGGTATAATACCAATCCTAAAGAAATTAAGGTGTTAAGGAGTTTAGATGAGCCTTTAAGAGGATTCACCTCACTAAGGGTTCCCCTGTCACCATCTTCCTTCTCTGTATGAGTTCAGCATCAGATCCTCTCCTAGGTGATCCTTCTCAAAAATCATGTGGCATGTGATCCCTCTTTCAGTTTCGGAATTGTGTGACTTCATGGGCTTGACCATCATGGCGATTCTCAGCGTTGTTAGCCTGCCTTCATGCCCCATCCACTGAATTGGATAGGGATTCTCTCGGAAGCATGGTGAAGGTCCAGTGGTTTAGTTGCAGCTACATCAGTCTGAGTGTTGAATCCTCGTTTCTATACTAGATATGCGTGTATTGGGCGGTTCGATATGGTTTCTTAGTGTGGTCGAAGGCGGTGACTGGATTTATGATCTGGCTTGCAGGGGGGCCATTCTTCTAGAAAGTTTTGGAAATTGGGAGGCTGTTGATATGGTGATGGTTTTTTATCCTTGATTTTTTGAATCATGAACTATTTTTGGATGTGAATTAATGTGTGTTGGTCCTTGAATTGTGTGATTCTACTTTTGGTGTTTGGTTCTATTTTAGTGGATTGACTTCAGTGGAGGTGTAGTTGAAGGTATTATACTAAAGCAGGTATCATTCTATTATAATTTTATATTATGTTTGTATCAAATCATTGAATTTTTTCTTTTCTTTTTGTAAGTGTTCTTTTGTGGCGATGTGGTTCATGGTTTATGGATAAAGCTACAAGTTCTTCTACAGAGGATTTCTCGAGAAGAGGTTTGGTCTAATATGTTTTCACTAGATCATCGCTATCCATAATTGGATGTTTGAGAGGGTATGGAGATCTCCATCGGTACCAAACCAGTGCACCACAACGTGAAATATCTAGCCGATCAATATTTAGAAGGTAGAAGCTGGTCTAATTTTTTTAAGCTAGGTAGTGGCTTCTCTTTGAAGACTTGAATTTTGTTTTTTCTTAGCTTGGTCCTTTTTTCTATGGGACATGGTTGTTTTTTTTAACTCCTTGATTTCATTATGGGTTCCCCCTCATCCCTTAAAAATTGTTAAATGTTAATAAAACTACAATTTTCATTCATTTAAGGAGTTTAATGAAATGACATTGATAAAAGAAAAACTATAGTTTTTATTTGCATGTTTTAGTTTTGTTTCTTCTAACAAATCCATAAGACCTTCTCAACTATGGTAAAATAATAAAAATAGTATCATACATATACTTATATGTCATTATGTTAGTTTAAGGACTTATATCCATCTCCACTTCTATTAAATGGGAAAATAAGTCATCTTATGTGTGTATGGTGGACTACTGCCTCCCGAACTGATGTAATTTGTTTTTCATCATTATCTCTAAAGATGAGTTATAATGATGGAATTAATGTTTACATATGATATTTATAACATATTTTTCATTATGGCAAAATAATTTATCATTTACATTCTTATATTTCCATTCACTAAAAAATGATAATGTAGCTCGTGTCTACGTTTGAACTACCAACTCTGTGAAGTGATGTGATTTGTTTTTCAACACTACATCACATGGATGATATATATAAGTATATTTCAAAAATTAATATGATATATATGATATTTTTATTTTTATTTAATTAAAAAATCATACATTCCTTCATTAATTAATTATTGTTGAAAAATTGAAACGTCACTCAAGCGTACGTTTGGCCTACTGCCTCCATGATTGTAACATAGTTCATTTTTAATAACCATATTTCATGGATGGATTTAAAATTCTGATAAATATATAAAAATTATAATTATTTAATTATTATTATTCTGTATATGAAGTTATAATGACCACTTTTACCATAGTCCACGTACAAAATTCATTTTGGACTTAAGTATTGAATATCGTCAAAATGTCTAATATTAAAATAAATCATTAAGTAATTGTATATCACATTGTAAAAAGTGATATAAATGTAATAATTAACTTGAAAAATGTTCTTAAGTAAGTATAAAATTATAATAACCATATTATTTAGGGTGATAAAGTACAAATGTGGTGAATCATACTCAAGGTAAGGGTATTTTATTTTAAATCTTCTTTAAAAAGTTCCTCTTTCAAATATTTTTTCCAAATTCAAAGTTATTTTGTAACATATACGACGTGAATAGAATTCCATGACACCAGGACTTGTCAATTATTTTAGGTTTCTTTTTTATGTTTTGATTCTTATTTTCAAATAAAATAGTTTCTTTATTATGTGCATAGTTTTTATATTTTAAATGTTTTTAGGAAAAATGTTTTTTTTATTCTAAAGTGTTTTTCACAAGGGTTTAAAAGTTTTTTCAAGAATATTTTTCATGATATGGTCGTTGGAAATTATTTTAAAAGGGTTTATCCCCATTATATCTCATGTGTGAGCTCAATACAGCTTATATAAAGTGTTATCCTCATTATAGCTCTCCAATACATTGGGTAATGTTTGGAAGACGAAGTGATAGTCATTCCGAGATTGACTGTGATAGTTTCTCCAAAGTAACAATAAAAATTTAAAAATAAATCTATTAATTTGGTATCTATAATGATTACTCCAAATTTAATTGTGATGGTAAATACAAGTACGACTATGATGGTTACTCCATTTAAAACCATGACGGTTAATCCATTTTTAATTTTGAAAATCATGTCTTTGTGAAAAAGTTTTCATGTCATTTTCAGTTTTGAAAGGAAACCTTTATGATTTTATTTTATCTTAATTATTTCTAATGAAATGTTTTAGGAAAATTTTTTGTGTTAGGAAGTTGAATTCTTTGGTAAGATAAATGTTTTATTCAGAACCTAATGTTTATTTTGAGAAATGGGAAAAAATTAAGTACTCGTGGACTAATAGTATCTTTCATACTTTTTATGTCTCTTACTAAGCTTTTGTGGTCATCCCAAATTTTTTAAAAAAATTAATAGGTTTTATGAAATATTATACACAATTATGTGGTAAATATGAAAATTTTGAATATTTATCATGGAAAGAAGCCATTTTTTATTTTAAAAATATTTGTTTTGTGTAGAAAATTAATACTGAATATAAGTGTCCATGTGTAATGTATTGTTTTATTATAGAATATTTTTTCATAATTATCTAAAACTCTAAACCAAAAAAGATCCTTGGGATTGTAATAAAGTTAAATCTATTTAAAAACACATTATAATATATAGTGCATAAGGCCGGGTCCTTACATTCCTATACTTTTTTCTACCCAGACGCAGCCCAAATAATAAGAGGATGCTCTGATGCCATTCTTTAATGAACCAACTTGGTCCACCCATAAAATGATCACTTGATCAGGCCCTTGATATACCCAATTCTCATTATCAATCATATTAGGTTGTAGAATACTTCTAGGGAACCAAGAATTAACAATTGGGAATGATATTGCCCTCAAAAACTAAAAAGAACAACATAGACTCCACCTATAAATCTGGAATGACCCACTCATATCAAGGATTCCCATGTGTGCTAAATAACTATATCAATAAAAATAACATATACAGATATATTAAATAGAATAAATAAAAAATCAACTCATACCCTGAATAATATATACAATATCAAATATATAAACTAAAGGAGATCTTAGTTGTTAAGGCCAGTATAATGGTATCCCAAAATTAAAACAAAAACAAACTAGAATTAAAATATCCATTTGATCTGCATATATGATCCACATCCCACACCAACCATCCATAAATTACTAAAACATCTAATGGAGACCAAAGTCAAGGCACCTAAAAATAAAATCACTCAAGTTACCTACATCTAATATTGTATGCAGGGTGTGAGTAAAACTAACCGAACAGGATATCACCTAACAATTCATAATATTTATTCCACTTGAAATTTAGTCTATTATAGTTTTCATTACATTTATAAAATAGATCTTTAATATATAATTTCATGAAAACTCATATCACAACCAGGACCATTTCATAAACTTCCCTTTATTTTTCTTTAAATGAAAAGAATCACTTTGAAATCATTTCTTTGGCCTGAGACTAATTTAATGGGATTCCTATTTTTAGATACACCTTTAGATAACTTTATAAATATACATTTTCAAATAAATATTATAAACATATTACTAAAATAATATAAATGATATATTTATAAACAAACCACTGAGTAACCACATCAATAATGAAATAAAAAAGGCAATTTGTAGTATCAAATCATGATGCCATAGATGTCAATTTAACTTGTGAATAGAAGATAAATTATCCTATGGATTCATTGAGTATCATGGGAAACCCACTAGTATCTAATATGAGACATTACAAGACTTTATCAAATACATGGGACCAACTATTGGTGTACATTTCGTCTAAACCCACATAAGCTAGATGATTCTTCTCACACCAGCTTCTTCGGGGTCACACCTCTAGCTTAGAGCACATTTTACTAGGGGAAAATATATAGTTTTTGGGATGACCAATTTTAGAATAAACCTGAACCCCTCAATTTGTTTTTAATGATACCATGAAATCAATAATAGGAGTTGTTCAATATAATAAGTCATATGATCCATATAAAAAAAGAAATGTAAATCTCACCTCACTTCACCTCTAATTCTCTCACAAGAAAGAGCCTCAACCATGTCACCCATAACACAATGATAAACAATACCACTATTAGGGGTCAATTTTGATACTAAAATAAGGGTCTTACATAAAAAACATCTGAAACTACATCAAGTTAAAAATGGGACTTATTCAATACTAAATTAGGATGTCTCATAATTTATAACCATTGAAATCCATTTCAAAGAACTTATTCAAGTTGAACCCTTTTAAAATATTTAACTCACCCACTTAAACCACTTTAAAAAACTGAAATATTTTCTTCCATGTAAAACAATTCCTTTAAAATCATCATTTACCCAAGTCATAACCCAAATGGGGTTAAATAACTTTCAAAAATATAAATTTAATTTAAAATAAGTTATTGAAACCTTTTTAAAAGAATTTATCACTCAAGGGAATTTTGTGAAATAAAACCCCTTGAAACCACCAATTATTCTATTTGAATAAACAATTTAAAAAAATTATAAAACCCATTTTATTATTACTTATATATATTACTTAATAAATAAAATATTTAGAAACCTCAAACCTCAAACATCATTCCACATAAAGTCAATAAAAAAATCATCTACCTCAAAATGAAAACAAGTCACAACCTATATATTTCAATGGAGAAAGTAAGAATTTGGGTCGAAATAATCTCTAAAAGCCCTAAAAATCAAAATCCTCATTATTAGAAAATACTTCAACACTAAATTCCTCCAATATGATGATTATGTTTTCTAGGTGGAAGAAAACCCATGGTGAAATGAAGAAAGAAGAATAAGAATAGGGTAGAACAAATAAGCATGCCTCCCCATAATCATAAAAATAATGGGGAAAGTGATTTGAATCTATGAAACCCTTGAAATTATAAGAGATACCCTAGGGTTAGTTTTAGAGTATTAATAGGAAATCTTTAAAAACATCAGATGGAATAAGATTCAATAGTGTAGTGTATATTATGCGTTAAGAAGGAAGTGGTTGTAGGATGGTTGGGGAACTATAGTGTGCTGGCCAATTTTTATGGTTTTAATTATTATGGTATAACTATGTCATGAATTTCTAGATATGGATTGAAGGCTTGGATGGTGTAATTTAGGTGGTATTTGAAATTTGGTATCACTGCATCACAGATGGTGGTTTTGTCTTAGTGGTCTTGTGAAGGCCTAGTGGTTGTGGCTTGGTGATTCCCATTATGATGTGGTTACTTCCTCTAGTTTATAGGAAATAACTATTGACCATAGTATATAATCTAGATGAATTTTTTTCCAGACACCATTATGGTATAGCCACCTCCTTTTCATCATGGTTTCTTCTAATTTGGGACTCATTGAGTCATATCCATATATATTGTTTCATGAAATCTATTTTCCCAAATTTCATATAAATAATTGACACCCTCATAAACTTTCTTTTCTTAGTCATTCCTCTCAAAACATAGACACCTAAATTTAATACTCAATATCCCTTCAAAACCCCAAAATATTTTACTTATCCTTGACAATTGTGGATCAACTCTTAGAAATTTTAGGGGAGTCCCACTCCCATTATACTTGGTTTTCATCCCTTATTCTTGGGTTTTTTTTCCTTTGGCCGCATCTACACATACAATTGATGGTGGTTTTTATTGTATAATTTTATTTGGTTTTAATCATTTTTCACTATATACCACTTCAATCTTATTATATAACCTATTTTGTGGTTAATTTGGATTGGTTATTGGGAACATTGGCATGCGGGTTGAGATGGTTCGTGTGTGGGTCTGATTTGGGTTTTGGAACCTGAAAATATTGGCATTTAGCATTAACGCACTTAAGGTAGAAAGTTACTTACCATGTAGATCCCTTTTATAAAAAAAATTCTTTGATATTTATTACATGAGTGTGTTAATCCCATGAGATCCATTTTTTATATTGATCACATGTGTGTTCATGTGTGGCCCAAGACACACACGTTTGACATTGATCACTAGTGTGTGAAGGTATAGCCTCTAAGGGTTTGGCTTCCTGTTACAATTGATGGGAGGAAAGTCTTGGATTGGTTATCCCATAGAGGTGGGTTATGCTAAACATGTAATTATGAAGATGATGGACTGATACACAAGGTAGGGATGTGATGGAATTGAGGCCTAACCCATGATAGTGTTCAGATATGATGGACTTACAGCTCAACTTGAGGCAGAGATATGATATGATGGCCTTGAGGCCTAACCCATAATAGATACGGGGATCAATGGCTATGTGGACCAACCTAAGAGTTTTTTTTTCAGGTGACTATATAAGTATATATGTGGAAACCCGACTGCTAACCCATGATCATGACTTTGATTATGATTTTTATTCAATTATAGATCAAAAGAATGTACGATCAGGGTTTGTGGCTACTCAGTTAGTGTATGAATAAAAAGAACATTATTGTTTGTTGTTTTCTTATGAATTTATTTATTATCATAGAATAATCTTCTTATGCATGCGAACTTATAAGGATGTATTGGTGGTACCCTATGGGGTTTATACTCAAATCCTACATAGGTATCTCAATGCACAAGAAGCCTTCATGATCATAGATCTGGGAAAGGTAAAGGGACCAATAACAACGTGCTAAGGAGGTGGAGGTTGGTGTTTGTATGAGGTTTTTGGATAGAATTTAGAGTGATTTGGTAGGGTATTTATTTATTTTTCTATTAATTTTATTATAAAATTGTTTGACCTTCTACTTTGGTAATCTTTGGTTTATTACATTGTATAACATGAGATTCATTCCATGTAATTTATTATAACATTTTTATTATTAACTTCCATAGTGTATATTTTAGTTTTTTTATTTATTATCCCCTCTATATGATTATAATTGATGGATTTTGATACTGAGGGTATAGTATCCCTATTATATCATCTAAACACTCACCACTAGTCAATAACTACTTTTGTAGTGGATGGGAACAAGTCATCATGTGTAACTCCATCATACACTTATTGATTCTTGTAGGGGAATTTCATAGTTGTGTTAGTGGAGTTTTTTCATTTATTTTAATCTTGGTTGTGTTTAGGGTAAGTAAAAATGGAGTTAATCTATGTGGAACTTGAGTCGGGGAGTCACATAAGTGTTTTTGCATCTCTTATGTGACAGTCCTTCAAGTTATTGATGATGGGAGTCTCATTACTACTATTGAATAATGGTTTCATTTTAATATTGAGTATGTTTTGGTGTTGTATTTTATGGGATTTGGGTGGTTCGTGTAGGATTACATATCTTATATACCTATTTCTTACTATACATAGTAGTTAATTTAATTAAATGTCTTCATCTAAACTTATATGATATACTATGCCAACATTTATTTTTTTGAAATTGGGCATTCTTATTTTGATGTTATATATATTTATATATATATATATATGATTGTGACAAACATGTAGGTATTGAAAACTAGACTTGTTCTATTGGTAGTGTAATGGGGTTATGTCTTATCATTATGGTCAGACTCCAAGGATACGTCTCCTATAGAAATTCATTGAGTACACCTATAAACCTCTTTTGTATTTACCTTATGTGGACTATTATAAGAATTTCTTAGTTTCTGTTTGGTATTTTAGATAATATAGCCTTGAAATCTTCATAGATAAGTGGGTCATAATACCCCTGCATGGGAGTATGCTCATGTCCTACCACAGTATGAACATGAGGATGAAGCAGGGAATTCTCCCACACCCACTCTTTTGGTTTGATCAGCAGGTCTGATTTATCCTGGAGTCTTTCGAATATTTTATATTCAAGACTGAGGAGTTCCGAGGAATATAGTCAATATTACTTTAGACTCCCAAAATTAGTATCAATCATCCTTCTAGGGTAAATGATTCCAATGGGATGTTGTGGATCAGATTAAATTCATCAAAGATATCATTGATCTAGTGGAGAACACATAGAATTGATAGTTAAATTTGTCTACTTTCATGCTTCAGGGACCTTCTAGGAAGTAGTAGGGTATCATGAACTAAGATGTTAGTCCAAAATGTCTTACATCAAAGACCTTCAAGATTTTTTTGAGGTTTTCTAATAGAATATGATAAATATAGATCATGCTCAATATTTTATGGAGATTTAGTAGGGGCTGATGTTGGTGTATTCTTACTTTTCTCATTTCATGAAGTTTCTTCACTTCACTCCACTCTTGGCAAGGAATAAGGAATAATTTCCCAAAAAAAAATTAGATTAAAATTCATCAAGAATAGAGGAATCAAGTTAGAATATTTTACCAAATGATATATCCAATGGTGCTTTATAATCCCTTGTCAATCTATAATGTTTTTGTTGTGGATAGATTTATAGGATTTCTTACAACTATTATTGTACATCCATTTCATTTCTATATTTAGTGTATCTTCAAGTAATAATAAGAGAAACACCGGGGAGTTGTAATATGGTGGTAGTACGTAATAAAATTAGATTAGGTTTTCTTACGATACCTATGTGGGAGGAAGAGGTCCCTAGTGTTTCTATTATGGATGGAGTGTGCAATATCACAATTTTCTTCTAAGATCTCATTGAAATTATTTTTCATGTTCCAAGATGGGGTTTGTTAAACAGTTTTGTTTGAGGGTGTTGCTAAAATGTTATCATAGTAGTGTAATGAAGATATTGAGTATGACCTCAGTATCTTGTTGGGGTCCTCAGTAGACCACTCTGACATCACAGGCTTTGGTTACTCAATTGAGTTATGTGCCTCAGGGGCCATCCTAAGGAACTACGTCAAGTAGAGTCTATGTAGTAGACTAGTTTTCATATGATAGTGGAGAGGAAACATCAATTGTTTTAGGTACTTTATTCATCAAATCTATGTTATCTTGTATATTGTTTGATACAGGATATTCTTATTCATTTATATAATCTCATGTTTTTACTAAGCTCTTCTTAAAGGTCAAGTTATCTTATGTGTTTTCATCTCTTGAAAATCCATTGGGGAAAAAAGTGGATCCCCAATATAGATGTAAAAAGTTTCATGTATATATTTTTTGCTACAAAAATATATGGGATTTCATGACTATTGAGATAACTAGTTTCGACGTAATTTTTAGCATGGATTGGCTGACTAGTTATTGACCACACGTAGACTGATATAAGAGATGAGTATCCTTTAAAACACCTAACGGGGAGAAGCTTGTTTTAACAGATGAATGGTATATTTGAGCATATATAATGGGTTTATACTCGAGTTGGTTTTATGTTATTATAGCACAATTATAATAAATTCTTCTTTAGGGAGATCATGAAATAGCTTCCTCTTCTTCCTCCTATAGTATAACTTTATTAGGATGTCCTTCCATATGATTTCTCAAGAATCTCTCCTAATATATGGATTTGATTTTAGATCAAACTCATTACAAGGGTGAATATTATATTGATTGATATATATTTTTTGGTGTTCGTCAAGTTGGAATAACTTAAGTTCAATCCTCAGGATTTGGAGGTGAAGGGTTTAATAAAACCCATTTCCGTAGGGTGATCCAGTGTTGTCTCCAATGATCGAATAAGTTAGTATTTGGTTTTTTGTGGACTATAGTAAGATAAACTATGTGACTATAAAGAATAGATACCAATTTTTGTGGGATTTTTGACTTGTTCGATCAGTTACTGAGTTCCATTGGTTCTCCAAGACTGACCAATGATCATGCCATAACCAGCATCAGGTAATAAAGGAGGATATTCTTAATACAATATTCAAGAGTATATATAGACTATGTGAGTATATTTTAATTCCCTTATGTTGATAAATTCACTTTGGTGTTTATGGATCTCATAAATAGAATATTTCAACCATATCTAAACTCTTTCATTATTGATTTTTTTTATGATATCCTCATATAATTGGGAACTTTGGAGATACATACTAGATAAATGGAGATTGTGTTAATTATTCTTAGAGAATATTTAATCTATGTCAATATATCTAAGTGTCACTTAAAAATAAATAAGGTACATTTTCCTAGGCATTTGTTCTCTAAAAAGGGAATTTTTTTAGTCTTGAAGAAGGTTGTGGTGGTGATAACTTAGGAATGCCTTAGAAATGTGATTGAGATTAGAAGATTTATTAGTTTGGATGTGTATTATAAATGGTTAGCCCATGTTTTATCCCATTTGGAAGTACCTATGACAGGGATTCCAAAGAAGGGGTAAAAGTTTGAGGGGACTAAATAGTAAAAAAGGCCATCTTACAGCTGAATAGGATATTGAAAATAGCTCTGATCCAAACATTTTTAGAAATTGGGATTAGATATTTGCTTTACTATTATACCTAAAGTGTTATTTTTTGAGTTGTTTTAATGAATATGGATCAGGTGTTATCTCTTGGGTATCACCAACTATGTGACCATAATAAGAACTACCTTACACATGACTTGGAGTTAGAAGTTTTGGTTTATTCTCGAAAGGTGTCAGTTCTATTATCTCTTTGGTGAGAGATTTGTCACATATATAGAGCATAAGAGATTCTATTACATCTTCTCTCAATGGGGATTGATTTTATGGAAACTTAATTGGATATAGTATCAATAGAAATTTTATTTTTATAAATATCATTCTACAATAAAAGTTAAGGTCATTGCAGACACTCTTAATAAGAAAACACATGAGCTTAGAAAAAGACCATTGGAGGATGAATGGTGGTTGATGATATTTTTAGCTAATTGGTTGATAGGTGATTCTGAGGACTAATGGGTATGAAATTTTCTCCCCCATATATCACATTTACAATGGTGTATTAGGTAAAAACCATCCAACAATTAGATCTAGAATGATTAGAAATGAAGGAATGGTTGGTAGTAAGTACTCGAGTTCAAGGATAGTTGATGCTTACTGGTGTTGTGATCTCTATCCATGGGATATTTTTAGTACCTAAATACATGATTTAAGGTATTATTATGGACTATCATGCCTTTAATTGGGAACTAAATCTAATTTCAATAAAGACATATCATGATATTAAGCGATACTTCTAGTGTCCAGTAATAGAAAATAGATGTCAGAGGCTTCATCTCTTGTTTCCTTGCCTATCAGTGGATAAAGGAAAAGCATAACAGAACAAGAGGGTTACTTTAACATCCTAAAATTCCCATATAAAAGTCATAATAGGTTATTATATACTTATTTATATAGTTTTAAAATACCCCAAGAATTCCAAATACAGTATGGGTGATAGTTGATCGGCTGACGAAAGTAGAACATTTCTTATTGATATGAGATACTCACGTACTAAATGAATTAGTAAATATTTATGTATGGGAAATTATATGAATTCATTGGGTGTATTAAAGTATCATATCTAACAGAGACACACATTTTACCTCACGATTTTAGAAATTATTTTGAAAGTATTTGGGGACTCGGCTAAAACTGAGTACAGAATATCATCTACAAAGAGATGGAAATTCAAAGATGATAATGGAACTTGCAAGCAAGACTCTTGATTGAAGATATCAAGAAAAAAGGATTATATTCCATAGTAATCATTCATACTTAGTGACATTTCATTATGACATTAAATTCTTTCTCTTGGTTGTATTGACACATTTTTAGACAGTAATCTGGGACATTAGGCAAATCCACCTAATGCCAACAAGAAAGAGGCCTAGAGGGTCACACACTATGTGTATTCAGTATCTTAGTTAAATAATTTATTATTTAACAATTTGAATAAATATTATTCCCTATTGAAGTTTAATAATTATTCAAGTATTCCTGATCGCATCTATTTCGTTTCTAGTTATTCGATAAAATATATTGTTACTGGGATATTTATTTACCGATTAGTAATGCAGTTACATTTATTTAATAAATAAATAGTCATTTGTCAAGGACTTATAAATATTTTGAAGGATTAAAGGACCAAGTTATGGGTCCGGTGAGAAATAATATTATATATTATTTGGTAAAATAATATTTAAATATGACATGTAAGTTTAGCATGTGTCATAGAAATAATAGAAATGCTATTATTATTTGACATGGGGTTTCAAATGGAATAATAAATTATGAAATGAAACTTGTGAAAATTATTTATTATTAACTACTGAATAAATTTCCCCATTATGTTATTATTATTTGAATTAGCCAAGTGTTCATTCGACCAGATAACTAGTCATTGTGTGTTAAACATCCTTGGAGAAAAAGATCTCGAGCCTAGAGAACTCTTCCCTCTCCATGAATACTCTCAAGATCGAGATAGATCATTCTCCACCGAATCTAGGAGAATTATTTAAAATCAATTATCAAGGAAATAAAATATATACATCGCAAGCGAAAGGATATTTCACGCTAGAAACCATAGAGTCCTTCAGCGATGTCCGGAGATACATGGAACACATGTGGATCACTCCTAGATGAATCATATCCTTGTATTCTACATCACATTGAATATGTACCTCAAACCTGTGGTTGAACGCATTAACAAAGAAAGAATCACAATGGAGGTAATTATTTAATTTAATAAAATTAATTATAAAAAAAATATGTTCATCCTCTCTTCTCGATTACGGGTTCTCTCCTTTGTCATCTATCTTTGATTCAATTTTTTTATACTAGTTTTTATCACTGTATTGGTCTAGGATAAATCATCGATCATGGAAATTTGCAAAGTTGGGTACACATTCATCCTACACTTCCATTGTTCTTGGAACCTATAAGTGGTATTAGAGGGGTCATATTTTCATTTATAATTATTTAAATAATTCATTAATGGTTTAAGATTTAATAATTTAGTTTGTTAACTCATGTTTTATAATTTTTTAAATCTAAATTTTGAGATTTTTTCCTCCATTTACTTTTCTCGCAGATTTAAAAGAAACGAGTAATATTATGATTAAAATTAAATCAAGGATCTCATTTGGATGTGATGACGGTTATGTCTAGGTAAAACAATAGTATACACTGTGTATTTGGAATTACACATCGTTTAATCTTCCACACACACACCATGTAATCCATATTATACACCTTGTAGTTGTGTTCAACAAACCTGGAGTAATTCGGCAATTACACAAGTTGTGTGAAATAATGGCATATGGTGTAGTTAATTATTACACCGCATGTTTTCCATGATAGACTGGTGCACGATCATCTGTACTACGTGTTTTGTGGCCCAGCAGACACGGTGTGTAGTCCCTTCGGGTTAGGGTCAAGTTGTGTATCCCAAACATGGCTTGCCCAGCTGATGACCATGTAACACATTGTCTACCCAGCATGTGGCCCATTAGACATGTCATGTAATCCAAAGATTTATAAAGTACACCTCAGACACTATTTCCCCAGGTGTGTACTTTGGATGGATGGTGAGGAGGGTGCACATCATGTACTATTTCTAAATTACACATATTTCAAAATATATTATTATATTATGTAAACCCTTGACAAATATACCTTTGTGTGGGTGTAAAGTTGGGAAACATCATGAGATAGGTGTTTGATATATATCTGTGTGTGTGTGTGTGCATGTGTGTGTGTTTAATTAACATTTGTGTAATGTTCCAAGACCCGCACATCATGTATGAGTTGTATAACAATTATAATTCCATGTTCATGCTACATGTCACAACTAATAAAGTGTATACAAGTATAAATACATGTTGGGTAGTTTTGGATGGGTATTCTCCAAGTTTCCTCTGAGGCACAAGATATATACAATGTGTCGATGAGAATATCAAGAAAATTCAGAAAAGGATTTAGATAAAAAGGATTCATGAATTAAAGATAATGATTAATCGATTTGAGTATAATTTATCTTAATAAGAATGATTAAATAATTGAATGCTAGTTTTATTAAATGTATGATTTATTTCACATATGTAGATGATCATAAGGTAGATAAGACCTTTTTATGTGATTTGTTCCCTTTTAATATATTTATTAAATTAAAATTATTGGCATGTGTGTCTTCTCCTAATTAATAAGTAGGGCCTGCATGCCCATGGTTACATTTATATAAACCCCATTTTACCCCCACTTTCATGTGAGTTAAAAGAATATGTAATGGATGGAGCTCCCAAGCTAGTTGAGGTGGTTCAAGTTATGATCTGAGGTGAAACCAATCCAAGGAGATACAATAGTGGATAGGTGGAAATTTGTAAACACGAACCATAAATGGTTCAAGGTGTTTCTCACCAATTGTAGGATTAGTTTATCAATTATTAGATAAACTAACCAATTATATATCTCTTGATCATACCATTTATTTTATTTCTATCAGTTTTATGGTTATTAATAATAGATATTTGACATGATCACATAATTAATGAACTAACAAGTATACAAAATAGAACTAAAATAAAAAAGGATTATGCATAAATATTATTTTCACATGGTTAATCACTTAATAATATCCCACTTAAAATTAATAAGCATGTGACAAGATAATAAGAGGAAATTTATATATAAATGAAAAAATTACTCAATTAAATATTATATCGTTATATCCTTTCATTACATCGGTTAGAATCAAACCATAGTTCAATGTGCTTGACCAACCCTAGTTGGGGTACTTTCAATTATCGTGGAATTATAGTTTGATTGTTTGGGTTGACTTAACTTAGTATAAATCAAGGGTTTATTTCCCTATACGAACATTTTGTAACTGAGAGTAAAGGTTGAGGAAATCCAAAATTAAGTATTTCAAGATTGGGGAGTCCATTTAACATATCAAGGAGCTGTGAGTTAATTCATCTGGAATTTGGAATGCCTACCTAAAATCATTCAAGTTGCTTTACCAACCCTAGTTAGGGTAATATGAAGGGAAATATGGATATTTCCCAATAGAATATCCAAGAAATATAAGATTCTAAAGCCAATGGTGAGGGATATTGGCTTTCAAAAAAATTGTGGGAGACTAAAATTTATTTATTTATTTATTTTCCTATATTTATTAATATAAAGTACTAAAAGATTATTCATATTAATTTCTAGAAAAAACAATAAAAATGAAATCAAACATATCATTTCAATCCATATTGAAGAAGTAAAACCTTCTCACCTACACTAATTCCCAGGAGTGGAAAAGGTGCCTTTGGGGCATCCTTCGCCATGAGATAAAATTTTATGTGCTAGAAGATCCTTTATCATTTTCACTTAGAAATGAGGCAAGGGATGAGTAAC
Source organism: Viscum album (assembly GCA_963277665.1). NCBI lineage: Eukaryota > Viridiplantae > Streptophyta > Magnoliopsida > Santalales > Viscaceae > Viscum > Viscum album. Next base: position 1,463,028,593 of record OY728135.1, on the reverse strand, counting down.
TATCCGTGTAAGAGAAACATATGAATGAAGATACAGATGTTCAGTTCCTCATGATATCATCCACTACCAATAATATCTTTAAGAAACATGAGGAAATGGATTCTTATATCATGATGTCTCACCTTCTAGATCTCTATCAAGAGAAGGAGGGATATGAGAGGTATTAGATCTCCAACACTTTTTTCAATAAAAATATTAGAGAGTCTGTACCATCTGGACCACATGTAGTCAAGATTATTGACTACATTGATCATCTAGACATCTTAGGGATTAAATACCCATAATAGTTTCATACAGATCCCATAATATCATCGCTACATAAGACCTTCTCTAGTTTTATTGTGAATTATATTATAAACAATAATGAGAAGATTATATTGGAGATTCTTACCTTAATTCACCAAATTTATAAGGACATGGGTGTGAAAAAACCCATGGTCCTTATGGTGAATAGGAAGAGGAAAGAAAAGGAAAAGGGGACAAATATTTATAAACAATCTAAATCCTCTAAGAAATGTTCGTCCAAGAAGAATAAAAACCAGAGGTAGGGAAAGGAAAAGGAGGAAGTATGATTTGAATGTGACACTATAAGAGGAACTGCACCCAGAGGAAAGGGTTAGCCAATGGTTCCTTCTTTATCGAGCGCAATCTTTTCATTTCAACGCATTGAGTATTAAATATAGCTTTTGAGGCTCTCATCTATATTCAAATTCACAAACCACATAGATTCTGGAAAATTTCAAGAGGATAGGTGGATCTGTGATCTACCATTGGTGAAAGGATGGAATCTCTTTACATTGGTGACTAACACCTCACATTTCCTATGGGAATGATTTTCATTTTACAAGGCTTTTATTATGTACCTAGTGTTACCAAGAACCTAATTTCTATATCGAGTTTAGATTCAGATGGATTTATTTTCATGTTCGGAAATAAATGTTGTTACTTTTATAAGGAAAACATATTTTATTGTATGAAAAATTTAAATAATGGTCTATATGTATTAAATTATGAGAACCAATTGTTGGAAATTGATAATGAACCAAGTTCACATGACTTATACAAAAACCAGTTGTGGCACCACCACTTTAATCCTGTAAATAAGAAGTGTCTAACAAAGCTATGTCCAGATGATTATTTAGACTATTCTTAGATAAAACCACATGATATATGGCATGACTGTTTACAAGTTAAAATAACCAATCCACCATTTGTTGGACAAGGTGAAGGGGCCATAGAACTTCTAGGATTGTTACACACTGATGTGTGTGAACCATTTCTAGTAGAATATAGAGGTTGAAATTATTATTTCATTACTTTTACTAATGACTTGAGTATATATGGCTATGTATACATAATGAGGAATAATTATGAGTCCATTAGGAAATTCAAGTAGTTCACGAATGAAGTAGAGAATCATCTTGGTAAAAATATAAAGATGCTTTGATCAAATCTAGGTAGAGAATATCTTAACCAAGAGTTCATCAACCTTTTATGGTATTATTTGATTATATCTCAAAATACCCCACCTTATACACCACAGTGGAATGGTGTTAGTGAAAAGAGGAACCGTACCTTTTTAGACATGGTAAGGTCAGTGATGATTCATTCAGATCTTCCATTATCCTCTTGGGGATATGCATTGTAAACTACAACATACAAATTAAACCAAGTACCAACTAAGGCTGTAAATGGGATTCCCTTTGAGAAATGAAGTGGAAATAATCCAACTTTGTTTCATACACATGTATGGGAATTCAAGGATTTTGTTAAGGCTTTATTAGGAAACAAACTAGAACCTCAAGGTATGAAGTGTATCTTTATAGGGTATCCCAAAGAACCAAATTGATACTACATATACAACCCCTTGGACAAGAAAGTGATTATTGCAAAATTGGACGTCTTTCTTGAGAGGTAGTAAATCCTAAAAAATGATAGTGGGATCAAGATTGAATTCGATGAATTTAATGCACAATATACATAGAAGTTAGTACAAGAACAAGTTCCACAGGTCCCTGAAGAATTTGTAGTTCTGGAAACACAAGTACTGCATGGGAGTATAAGAGAGGTAGGGGGACCAGAGAGATATAGTTTCCTTATCATTGAGGATGGTGACTCATTACTGTTAGAAAATGATGAAACTCTCTCATAATAGAATGAAGTAGAAATCTCATAGGTTTCAAAATGTCTTGAATCTACGAATTCAGATATGGATTCCATGTGTTAGAACCATTTCTGTGTTTTGGACGATGTTTCAGTTGATGTAAATCATGTTGGGTGTAAATGGGAATTCAAAAAGAAAATAGACATAGAAGATCAAGTTAGTATCTATAAAGCAAGGCTAGTCACTAAAGTTTTAAATAGTGTTAAGGAATTAACTATAAATAAACCCTTTTTCCATTTTCTTGTTCAAATCCAAAAGAATCATACTTTCCATAGCAGCTTTCCATGACTATGAGATTTGGAAGATGGGTGTCAAAACAACATTCCTCAACAGGAACCATTAATAAGATTTCTATATGACACAACCAGAAGATTTTGTGACACCAAGTTATGCTAAAATGGTAGGAAAGTTACAAATATCTATTTATGGATTAAAGAAAGCATCTATATCATGAAACATTCAATTCTATTAAGAAATAAGAGAATTTGGTTTCACCAATAATGAATGTGATCCATGTATTTACAAGCAGTTTAATGGGAATGTGGTCATTATCCTAGTAGTGTATATTCATGAAATATTTCTTATTGGAAACAACATACCAGTCTTGCAGTTAGTCAAGGATGAGTTAAAAAAGTACTTCTCCATGAAGGACTTAGGGGAAGCAACCTACATTTTTTGGATTGATATCATTCATGATAGATCCAAGATGATTCTTAGACTACGTCAAAGTACATACATTGTCCAAATACTAAATATATTTAGTGTGAAACAATCCAATAAGGGACTGGTTCTAGTGTCACATGGTATACATCTTTCCCAGAAAATGTGTCCCCAAACAAAACATGAGAAAGAGAGGATGAGTAAGATTCCATATGAAGGAGTGATAGTATCTATCATGTATTAAATTTTATGTACTATAATTGATGTTTCTTACACATTGATCATAGTAGGAAGATATCAAGATGATCCAGGAGAACAGAATTTGACTTCTGTTAATACAATCCTTAAGTATCTGAGAATAACTAAGAATATATTCTTGGTGTATGAAGGATATGAGGAGATTTTCATCTGATGGTATGTTGATGATGGTTTTTATATAGATCATAATGATCTGAAGTTGATATTGGGATATTTTTTCTATCTCAATGGAGGAGCTGTGAGCTGGAAGATTTAAAACAACTAGTTTTCACTAATTCTACAGTAGAGTCTGAATATATTGTGCCTTCTGATGCAACCAAAGAAGTTTTCTGCATTCAAAACTATTTCCGAGATCTTGATGTGGTACCTAATAGTAAATATCACATTACATTTTCTTCTGATAATATTATAGTGGTGGCTCTTACAATGGACCCAAGTTCCCATTAATGGACGAATCTTATACTCTGGAAGTATCACCACTTGAGGGATTTCTATCAAATGGGTGTAATTGCAGTGAGCAGAGTGTCTATGAAAGATAATATTGTATAAGACTTTAATAAAGCACTATCTTAGTAGAAGAAATAATATTATATGAGAGCTAGCATATTGAAGGTTCTTAGTAGTTGAATCTAGTGTAAGTGGGAGTCGTTTGGAATTGGTGCCATAGAAACCAACTTATTTGTACTTTATGACATGAATGTATTCATTAGATTAATATTAATAAACTCTTTATAACATCATGATTTTTCTTATGTGTGACATGGTATGTGATAATATCCTATGAATATCAATCACACTAAAAGGTCATAGAAAGTCCCTTTTATGATGAGAACTTGGAAGTTTCATGACACTATTATTTAATATATGTTCTATAAATGGATTATATCATTTGAAGTGAACAAAATAATATAGGCTATCAGGGGTGGATACTCATCAAAATTTTAGGTGCTTTTTCATGGTGTGCTCCCTTGGTAATATCTAGGAGGATATTATCAGAAGAAGACCCGCCAGTTGGAAATCTGCATTCATAAGTGTCATTGTATGTTCCTATCTGTGGACATGTGTATTGTTATTTATACAATATGATTATTATTAATGGGTATTATGACTCACGCCCTTATACATATTGATAAAAATTGTGATGTAAAATGTTAGCGGTGAGGTAGGATATGTTGGGTGTGTCACGAGTAATACTGCAGAATAATGCATGAAAGGATTTGTGACATCTAAAAAAATAGATATCTCTGGCCCATTGATGAAAATTACATATCCTAATAAAATCAATGGCCATGGTGTTCTCTAGGAAAGTTCAATTCAAGGAATTCAATGATTGATAAATCGAGCACTTGGGTTGGTGGCATTTGCATCCAACCCTCTTGATTGGAGATATCAAGACAAAGGGAGGTAAGAATTTGTATGAGGTGATATGTTGTTGTGACATTAAATTCATTCACATAGGTGCATTTACCCATTGATAGATAATAATATTGGACTTTAGGCAAGCCTGTCTAAAGCTAATGAGAAAGAGGTCCAGATGGTCACACACTAAGTATATCCAGAATCTCATTTAAATAATTTGTTAGTTAACATGTTGAATAAATATTATTCCCAATTTTGGTTTAATAATTACTCAAGTATTATTGATCACATCTATTTTATCTCTAGTTATTCAAGATAATATATTGCCGAAGGAATATATATTTATCGACGAATAATATAGTTATATTTATTTAATAAACAACTTGTCATTATTCGAATCCCAGTAAATATTGAGGAGGATTGGCAGACCAAGTCATGGGATTGGTGATAAATAATATTATATAATATTTGGTTAAATAATATTTAAATATAATATATAAGTTAAGAACATTTCATGGAAATAATAGCATTGTTATTATTATATGACATGGGGTTTCACATGGAATAACAAATTAAATAATGGAACTTGTGAAAATTATTTATTATTACCTGATGAGTTAAATTCCCCATTATGTTATTATTCTCTAAATTAGAAAAGGGGTCATTCGACCATCTAACCAATATTTTTAAACACAAAATCCTTGAACAAAGGTCTCTCGAGCATAGAAAACTCATCCCACTCCAAGATTCATCTTAAGAACGAGATATATCCTCTTCCACTGGATTTGGGAGAATACTTTATAAGTGATTCTCAAGGTGATCAAAGGTGTACATCTCAAGATAAAGGATCTTCTACAATAGCACCAAGAGACTCCTTCGGTGATGTCCATAGATATGTGGAGCATGTGTGGATCACTACTAGATTAATCCTATCCATGTATTTTACATTGCAATGAATCCACGCCTTAGACGCATGATGGAATGCATCATCGAAGAAAGAATCGCCTTGGAGGTAATTATTTAATTTAATTTAATTAATAATAAACAGAATATGTAAATCCTTTCTTCTCAGTTTTTGGTTCTCTCCTTTGTATTTTATCTTTGATTAAATTCCTCGGATATCAGAATTTATCGTCACATTGATCCTAGATTAATCATCAGTCATGGAAATTTACAACGTTGGTTACGCACCCATCATGCACATCCATAATGCCCAGAACCAACATTTTGGACCTGAAGTATGATTTTTTGAAGTAACTAGCCCTTTTTCTAGTCTAGTTTTTAATATTGGATGCCTTTAGTCTTTCAAAATACATATGAGAAGCAGTCATAGATTCCTTCCCAGTCCCTCAATAATTTAAAGTTTAATTACGTTCTTCTGAACTATATCATGTGGAGAATGATCCTACAAAATTTAAAATGGTCGTATCCTAAACAAACGTGGATGAGGATGTCATCATACAGGGACACATTAGACCCTTTCATATATCTGGTAGGAAAAATGAAAATGATTTCCAATGATCCTTCATAGACAATTTCTTTGGAGTCAACCTCATTTCAGTCTAGAGACTTTTTCAATTGGGTTTCAATGAATCTCACTTGTCCCCCATATACTCTGATTTTATAGGGTAATGAAAAGAACCTGAAAAGTCTAATTTTTAAAATCAAACTCAAGAATCTATTATGGGTTCTTATGTATAACTCATAATTCATGGTTATTCATCAATATTCAACCATCAACATTCTGTTGGTAAGACCTTGTCTACATCATCAAGCAATTATCCCCTTATCCTACCACCAATACCTTAAGTATTGTATCAATGGAAAAATTAGTACATTTTATGGTGACAAAGCCCTATTACAATACTTTGATTCATTGTATATTGGTTTAAGATTCTATCATAGGGAAATAAAAAAATTTATGACTTATGCTTTCACCCAAATCAATGCCTTGAATGGTTTATAGATGATTCTATCTAATCCTTTCACGCATCTCAATGAATAGTTTGTGCTTCCCATTAACCAAATCAAAGAGGTGGGTCCTAATTGTAGAACACCTTCTGTGAATTCCATGATTATAATCATGAAAACCGATCCCAAAAAAACTGGATAAGTTTCCAACTCTTCCAACATGAATGAAATCCTAGATGAAAATTTCTTCATTCCATCCCCTGAGCATTGAAAATCCCTATTTTTCAGTTGGGCGGGAGAATTTCTCATTTCAATAGATCAAAATGGAGATAATAATTATCAGTCCCTCATCTCCCTTTTAAATCTCCAAAATGGCCTCACATCATAAATTTATCTAGAAATAGTTTCTTTAAATTCTGAATTCTCAAATGTTGACTCTTCTCTTAACATTGAAAAACCTTCTTCATCACTTAATTCTCATGAAGTGGTAGAAGAGGTAAATCATGAGTGGGAGGAAGAAGATGAAGACCTCGGGGATACCCCTCTATCATTTAAAGAAATATTCTCAACTAATTTTGATGAAATCAAAGAAATAAATCTGGGTATAGAGGAAGATCCATGACCCACAATGATCAATGTGGCACTGACTACTCAAGAAAAATAGGTTTATACCTCATTCCCAAAGCAACATCATGGAATTTTTTCTTAGAATTACACAATTATTATAGGCCTTGATATTGAGGTGGACACCCACCACATGGACTTACCCAAAGACCACTGAGGATACAAACAAGCATCTAGAATGACACACCCCACTAACGCCTCTAAAAGTGAGGATGATGTGGACAAACTCATAAAGGATGACTTCATCAGGGAAATTCAATATCCAAAATGGCCAGCCAATATATTCACAATAAAGAAGAAAAACTAGAAACTCAAGGTTTGCATCAACTATAGATATCTCAACTAGAAATGTCTAAAGGAAGAATTATCGATTCCAATCATTGATATATTAATTGATGAAACAGATAGTTATAAATCCCTATCCTTAATGGGTGGATATTTAGGGCATAATAAAATTTTAATAGCCTAAGAAAATGAAGAATACAACATTGTCATGTCCCCCACATATAGTATTCTTCTATCAGGTAATTCCCTTTGACTTGAAGAACATCAGTTCCACATACCAACAAGGCATGCATCACATCTTCAAAAGATTCCTAGGGAAGATCATTGAGTTCTACCATAAAGATATAGTGTTTAAGTCCTAAAAATATTCTGGCCACTAGGTTTATCTTGAAACTATTTTCCAAAATCTATAAAATAATTTCTAGAAAATGATCCCCTTAAAATGTGCTTTTGAGGTAACCTCGAGGACATTTCTCAAAATTGTCTATTCCATCCCGACATTGAAGTCAAACCTAAGATGGAAAAGGTTATTATTAAAATGTATCCTCCTTAAATCTGAAAGAGTTTATAGGACTTCTAGGAAACATAGTCTAACAGTAATATGTTTTCCCTTCACCAAATTGATGAAGAAAGGGGTCGTGTATCAGTGGAATGATGACTGTCAGGAATTATTAAATAGTATCAAGAAATATATGTGGATCACACCTGTATTAACGCTACCAATTGTGGTAAATCCACAAATTCTATATGTGATAGCCACGTAGTGATCATAGGGAGTCTTCCTAGCATAGATGAATGATTTCATTAATTCAAATAGCCACTATTATCTCAATAAAACCATGATCAATACTAAGACTCGTTATTCAGATATCAAGAAATGATTCCTCGAATTAATCTTAATATATCAAATAATAAGGCACTAATTTTCACATCATGATTTCCACTTGGTCTCTCAAAATAACCTGCATAAATATATCCTCTATCATCATATGTTGATAGGGAATTTGTCATGGTGGACAAATATTCTACAGTAGTTTGACACACAGCTTTTCTTTAAAAAGAAGGTAAAGGATGCAATATGGAATATTTTTTTGAAAACACATGTTTATATAAACAAAATCATTAAATACTGATTTTCCAAATAAAGAGATATTTTTTATTCAAAATAGACCCCAAATGTGGGAGATGTATCTTGAAAAAATAGCCAAGATCTAAAATAGGGAAGATAATGGAAGACCCTAATCTCAAAAATTCAGTTTAGGTATCATGATCATTTCCCTCGAAAAGGAAGATTTACCTTAATTCTTCCTACTATTATAGGGTTGTACAAATAAAAAGGAAAAATAACATTCCCTCATTTTAGACCTCAAACCGGTGCTCCAAATACCATTGGACCTCTTGGATGTAAGAGGTGATTTGGAGTTCGTAATCAAATAGATCAGTAGGGATTATTCCACTAGAAAAGAAGAGCTAGTCCCCCTTCTTGACAATATATGAGGGTTAAAGAAAAATTTACCCTTAGATAAAACATTTACACATGTCCCAAAATTTCACAATTCCTAGTAATATGTGTCATAAAATGTTGCTGTAGCTTTGGTAGATCCAAACTAGGATTAAATTTTTATCATCATTGCACATCACCAAATAGTCACATCTTTTTTTTCAAGGAAGAACAAAAGAGATCAATGAAGTAAATATTTTTCATGAACCGTATGTTCTTACCACTGGGTAGATGACTACAACCATGGACTACCTTCATAATGGATTAATCCTATCAGATAAATATGGTAAAGAAAAAAATTTATGGTGAGAAACCAACTTCACTCTTTATGATGGCCCAAATCACAAGAAATTACTTTATAAATGAGACTCTGATGGAGTCCTTCTCAGATGTATTGATGTAGAAGTGACTGTTGTTGTCATTAAATAAGTACACTCAAGAGAATGTGGTGAAAAAAAATCAAGATACATGTTTCTAATGAAATCTAAAGACTCATATACTTCTAGCCTTCAATGATGTAGGATTTCACCAAATTCACTTACAAGTTCCATTCCTTCAAAGTGAACTCCAACTTCATGAAGCTACCCTCAAATTTTCTACATACAGAAAAATACTCCTTTATATTTTCCATATGGGGAATGGCTACTGTGGGTCCATACCATAAAGCTATGGCCAAGAACTCAAATATCTCATAACCTCTCTTGATTCTTCTCCAAATGGGATAAGATAATACCCATCAAATAAGTTGGGTACAAAAGAATTTTTAACATCATGAAAGGTAAAATAATTAATATATTTGGTGTCCCTCATACAATAATAGAACACAATGCCCCCAATTTCTATTTTAATAAGGTGAAAAATATGTTTTATGAGTACAATATTGTAACGCCCTGACCCAAGTTACCGAGATTCGTTGAATTATTACATAACATTGGAATGATACAAAGAATCTTATCCTAAAGTCCAGTCAGTTTAGTAGCCTTGGAAGTACTATATAAATACATAGGTTTTACATTACATTATGAATCGAAATAAAAACACTGTGTCCCCATAGAAAAACTCATATCCCCTACCCTATCCCTACAGGTCGGTCATAATATACTTCTTCACATCCTAGGAAAAATAAAACATAAGAAATGGGTGAGCTCAGATGCTCAGTAAGGATAACAATATAGATAAAATTTTCATAAATAAGAAAAAAAATTTAAAGAAATGTATAGGAATAAAACACAATCCTTTTGAACTTAAAATTTAGAATAATATGGAAAAGATAAATCAAATAATTCCATTTACTTATTTACATGGATATTATACTAGTCGAATAATCACTTGTAAAATCAACAGCTGACTTCATAATGATGTAATGCATAATACCTGACATCATAACCACATAGTCAAGGCCTTGTTCCAAGACTAAAAATAAGATTTTTTCCAGGCCTTGTTCTAAGACACTAGTTTGTATCGCGATACCTACCGATGCATCGATGAGCTATAACAAGCTCCACCCATTACTTACTATGTCCAATTCATTCCTCGTATGAAATGGTTGAAACATAACATAAACATTCATATTAAAACTAGCATAAGGAATTTTAATAATTTAACCATAAAATATGAATGGTATAAAAATAACACATCCATAGTCAAAAATATCACAAAACCATCAATACAATATGGAATATTGAATCATAATAAATCGACATAAAACATGTTTAAAATTCATCAAAGGATGTTGGCATAGAAGAAATCAAAACTATTTTGAGAGAAATATCTCTTCCCATTTTGAAATCATATCAAAGTCACATGATTTTAAAAGAAAATATTTATTTTTATAATATTCTTATAATCTTGTAAGGAATGCTTTTTAGGTGTTATAATGGCAGAAAATAGCTGCACCATTCATATAAGTTAAAAAAACATTCTTACCTTAATTTTTAAAAAACGTTATAAAGTACCTTGTTTGGAAAACGATGAAAATATTCCTTTCAAAAAAAATTTATAAAAATTAAAACAAGGGTATAAATGACTTCAACCAATATTATAGAAAATAATAAAAAAAATAAAATACTATTTTAAGAAACACATATGTGGATGATAAAGAAGTCCTAGTAGATACTTATGTATAAACAACCTTAGATAAATAAAGACATTTTAAAATTAACCCTTACCATGTACTTTTCCTTAGTCAATGGAATGTTAACCTCTTATATAATGGGGAAATAATTTTTATTAAATTATACAAGAACCACATACATAAATATGATATCATATATGATCTTAAAATATTTCTTTGTTAATAATATTTCAGTAGTATCATTGTTTCGGGTGATAACTGATTCGTTTTCCTTTATATGATTTGTTACGTAAGTCATGTTTGTTATAGATAGGATGTATTTGATTCATATACATAATTATATTAATCTCTCAAATATTATTTTTAATCATAAAATGGAAATTATTCTTGAATGGTTCCGATGGGGAATTAATCTCATCGCGTTCGTAGAGACGGTATTCTGTATGTACGCACAAGCGACAATACCATTCCATTGATGGTGAAATAGTATGTAATTGGATGGAATATAATATATAAAGAATCCTTCACATGTTATATTTATTATTTACATAAATTATTCACATTATTATATCCATACAAATAATTAAGTGTTGAATAAAAAACTACACTACGACGCGGATACGGTAAGTCATACGTACACATGTATGGTGACTTTTTCATTCATAGGATGGATAGAAAAAAGAATATGGTTGTAACATATTTATAATAACATTAAATTATGTATAATATAAAAGGTTTATTATTTTGGTATGAAAACAACAAATAAAGATGAAGTGGAAGAAGAAAAGAACTTTGAAAGAGGTGATGAAATTATTACCTCTTCTTCGGGTGTTTCCTTTTGATTTGATCAAAAGGGATACACAGGTTATATTTCTGATCAAATAAAGTAATCTAGGTTGAATTGAGGGTAGTTGGAAAGATATTATATCATGAATTGTCTGAGTAAAATGGATTTTTAGATGTGATTTTGAGAGAAGGGTATGTACCCTTTTATAATAGAGGTGAGGGTCACTTTAAAAAAATCTTGAAATAATAATTTATTATACATTCATATTCGGTTTATAATGGATAACAAATGATTTATTTAGAGTCTATGGTGGGTATTGGTAGAAAAAAATCTCAACAAATAGGTTTTAGACATGTTTAGGTCACCATATTAACCTTATCTTTAAGATTTTACTCTTAGTTAAATAGTTCAACTTTTACCATGTATTCTTGTATAATTATAATAAATAGTTAATAAACTTACTATAAAAATCCAAGAGATACTTAAGTGGTTAATTATTGAAATATATAACCTTATTTAAGTCTTTTGGATGAACCTTATATTTTTAGGAATATTATATTAATTAATAATATAGTATTTTTTTTAAAAACTCATTTATGTGAATTTTGACACTATTTAGTTTTTGGTTTTTTTGAAAGTAAAAAAACATTATTAATTTGAAAATAATATATTAAATCAATAATAACATGTAATAATAACCAAAAAATTATTGTAATGCATAAAAAGTGTCAATTTACATTTATTTAGATATTTATAATATCAATTGTTTTAATCTTTCATTAATTAGGTAATTAGTACATCATCATTGTGTCATAAATAAATTTAATAATTTAATGTCTAAAAATTATAAATAAAATAACATATTGTAGGAAATATTTTTATCTTTATAATTAATATTTATAGTCTAATTTATCTTATGTATAAACCTATATTAAAAATGGTTTATTTATTAAACATTGAATTTAATACTTTTAGATCTTCTTTAAATTGAATAATAATAAATGTCCTAATCAAATCCAAGTGGACCAAAAGGATAATTTTTTATTCCTATGGTTTATTTTGGTCTAAATACACTTATACAATAGAATTATGACATGTTTTATGGTAATTATAATATCAATTTTACCATTAAATACCCTATTTACTTTTAAATGTGGAAAATAAAATTCAAAAGTTACTATTCAACAAAAAAAATTCATCCTATTGAACCAAATTTTACTTACTGATGTCATCCATGTCTCTCAGATTTTTTAAATTCAATTCAAATAAGCGGTAAAATTATTTATTATGCAAATTTTCACATGTGCCTAGAAGATGCGTAAAAGACATTAAAAAATCAATAAAATTTTATACATCTAATATTATTATAAAATGAGTCCAATGAATTACATTAAACTAATATAGGTATTGTGTATCTATTTATACATTAAAATAAATTTAAATTATAATTATTATTTTTTAAATAACATTTGGTTTTAAACAAAAACACAGAGTTTTTCCCTATTCATCCAAAATTGAAAGTTTTCAAAAAAATACCAAAAATTCACTCTAAGCTAATTTTGATATTCCAAATCCAAAAATGAAGTCCATTTTTGAAAATAAAATTTATAAATTTCAAAAAGTGGGTGTTAATATTCATAACGGCTAGTTTGATTGGTCCGGGTGTCCAAGAACTTGATGTTGCATACAACACAAGCTATTGTTTTATTCAAAGAGAAGAGTATCGTGGAAGCTTGTGGTGTTACATTCTTCCCTCATTCAAATAATTTCAACCTCAAAATTTCTAGAATATTACTACATAAAATGATTTGGGTGGTTCTTCATCATAAGTTCCTCAGGTTCACACGTTGCATTTTCTATTTTATTGTATCTCCATCGAACTTTTACCAGATGAGTCGTCCGGTTTCTCAAAACTTATACTCTAGTATAAATAATCTTGATAGGATCTGCCCAATAAGACAGATCAAGTTTCAATTCTATTTCTTCATAGGTGAGTACATTTTTTGGTTGGATATGTGTTTTCTCAATAGTGATACGTGGAACACATCATGATCTTTGGAGAGACTTGGTGGAATTGGCAAAAGATAAGCTACAACTCCAATTAATTCTACAATTTTGAAAGGTCTGATGTACTTGGGACTTAATTTACCCTTCTTACTAAATCGTATAATACCCTTACTTGGAGATACCTTTAAGAAAACATTATCTCCTACATAAAATTCCAAATCCTTCCTTCGATTATCGGCATAGCTCTTTTGCATACTTTGAGCTTCCTTGATGTGGGTTTGGATAATATTCACCCTTTATATTGTCTCCTCAACATGTTATGGGCCTACAAGTTTTCTTTCACCAACATCATCCCAACAAGTTGGTGTACGATATCTCTTTCCATATAACGCTTCATATGGTGCCATATGAATACTTGAATGGAAGTTATTGTTATAAGAAAATTATACCAGAGGTAAATAATGATACCACATACCTTCAATGTCAATTGAGAAAGATCTCAACATGTATTCTAAGGTTTGAGTAGTCCATTCTCATTGTCCATCAATTTGAGGGTGCTAGGCAGTGCTCAAACGAAGTTCATTATCCAGGGATTTCTAAATACTTTTCCAGAATCAGGATGTAAAATGGGGATCACGATCTGAAACAATCAATATGGTACACCATGAAGTATTACAACTTCATTAATATATAGTCATGAAAATCATTAAAGTGGTAAATCTTATCTTATAGTAAGAAAATTTTCTAACTTGGTAAAATGATCAATAATGACCCATATTACATCATTCCTTCGAGGAGTCTTTGGTTGCCCCATGAAAATTTTAATCATAATATCATCCAATTTCCACTCAGGTATGTTAAGAGGTTGCAAGACTCCTCTAGAAAGTTTCCTTCCGGTCTTAACCTGTTGAAAAACCATACATCTTGACACATAATCAGCAATATCCCTCTTCATGTTGTCCCACCAAAAATGTTCCTTCAGATCTCTATAAATATTAGTGCTACTAGGGTGTATAGATAAATTGGAGCTATGAGAATCATCCAAAAATTTCCTTTTTAGATTATGTATATCGGGAACACAAAGCCCCCCCCCCTAATTTTAAAATTCCATTTTCATATATGAATTCAATATATATCTCGTTATTCATAGCTTTAATTTTATTTTGAAACTCCTCATCATCAATCTGATAACTTTTTATCCTTTCTAGTAAAGATGGTTTAGAAACTATTTAAAAAAATTTTGATGTTTCACCTTCCATGATTATTCCCATATCCATATTTACTATATCCATAAACATAGGATCCCTTTCAACTCTCATCTTGTTCAATACTCAATGATCCTTTCTTCTCAAAGCATCTGTCACCTTATTTGCCTTCCCCGAGTGGTGGTATAGAGTGAAATCATAATCCTTAAGTAGTTAAAGGCATCTTCTCTACCTCATGTTGAGTTCTTTCTGTGATAAAATATACTTCAAACTCTTATGATCAGTATATATCTAACATTTTTCACCATAGAGATATTGTCTCCATATATTCAAAGAAATTATTATAGATTCTAACTCAAGATCATGAGTATGATAGATTTGTTCTTGAATTTTTAGCTATCGTGATGCATATTAAATAACCCTATCATTATACATAAGGACACAACCTAGTCCTTTCTTTGAAGAATCACTGTAAATATCAAACCCATCATTCCTCGATGGTAGAGTCAATATAGAATAATTGACTAATATTTTCATCAATTCTTCAAAACATTCTTCACACTCTTCTTTCCAATAAAATTTAACCCCTTTACATGCGATCTTGGTGAATGGTTTATCCAATTGGAAAAAAATCTAGAAGAAGCACTGATAATAACCTACTAAACCAATAAAACTATGTACCTTAGTTATACTCATCGGTGCTGGCCATTCTTGGATTGAATTTGTCTTTGAAGGATAAACAAATATTCTATCCTTAGAGAAAATATGTCCAAGAAAAGAAATATCTTGAAACCATAATTCACACATTCAAAACTTTCCATATAATTCATTTCTTATAACCCATCAAATAATCCATCAATATTACTCCTTGTGTTATGTATATAATTTTTTGCATGAATTTATAACCTTGTAAATTTATCCTCATACGTTGAGATATTCTCATCCTCCTTTATACTAAGACACAAAAATTGTCTTTCCATATTCACTCGATGGTTAGAATGAAAGTATTTTTCTAAGAAAAGATATTTAAACACCCTCCATTCCATAATTTAATCTTCTTCATCCTTCTTTGTGTTCTGAATTAATGTCCACCATTGATATGAATCTCCCATGAGGTGATAAACTACTGTAACAAACTTTTTCCCTTTCATTACTCCCTAAATCCTGAAATATGTTCTCTAAGGAACTTATCCATTACTCAGCTACAAATAGATTTGTAGTCCCATTGAATTTTGGTGGTTGTTTCTTCAGGAAGAGATCTAACATTGATCATCCTCGTTATGGATCAGGGTTCTCCATATGGGTAAAGTTATTATTCCTAACCTATGTGAGTTGTCCTAGTATGGTTATAAGTTATTTAGCAAGGCATGTCTTCATGTACGAGGATACCTCGAGTCAAGCCTGAAACTCCTTGTCAGAGTTTTCACTCTTAGGTACATATTTTCCAAAGCCTCCACTAACTACTCGTATCTAGACATGGATGTATTTCTTGGAAAATTCGTAAACTCTCGAAATTACAAAAATTCATGGAAGTTCTTCTATACTAATCCTCAAATTTTGTCTTAGGATGATGTTCTCTAATCAGAGTTTTAAAAATCTAGTTTCCATGGTTGGTACTAAAATTCCTTTAATACCAACTGTAATTCCCTGACCCGAGTTACCCCTAGTCAGTGCATTATTACATAACATTGGCATGATACAAGGAATCATGTCATGAAATACCGATCATTTTAGTAGCCTTAGAAGTACTAGATACAAACATAAGTTTTACATTACATTATGAATTAAAAAAACATTGTGTCTACATAGAACACACTCATATCCCTTAGCCTATCTATGTAGGTCAGTAATAATATACTTCTTCTCATCCTAGGGAAAATAAAACATAAGAAATGGGTGAGATCATATTCTTAGTATGGATAACAATATAGTGAAAAAATTTTAAATAAGCATAAACATTGAAGGAAATGTATAAGAATAAAACACAAGACTTTTAAACTTAAACAATAGAATAATATAAAAAATATAAATCAGATAATTCAATTTACTTATTTATATATATATTCTACAATTTGAATAATCACATATTAAATCAATAGCTAATTTCATAATGATGGAATGCATAATGCTGGACATCATAACCAAATAGTCAAGGCATCATGCCAAGACTACAAATAAAAGAAAAAATACATTCATATAATCACTCCCCTAATTATATTGTTCTTTTTCAATCATAATATAAATCTTAGAGGTCTTAAGACCTTAAAAAAATAAGTTTTCCAAAGAAATTGTATAGTTTTTATTTGCATGTATTATTTTTGTTTCTAATGACACATCCATAAAACCTTCTTCAACCATAATAATATAATAAATTCATTATCCTGAATATAATTATATTTTATTATATTATCTTCATGAACTATTTCTATCCCCACAATAATAAAATGGGAAAATAATTCATTGTTCGTTTGTATAGAGAACTACAGCCTCCGAAACTGATGTAATTATTTTCTATCACTATCTCTAAATACAGGTTATAATGACATAATTAATATTTTTATATTATATTCATGAAATATTTATAATTATTAAAATATAATATATAATTTAAATTGTTACCATTCCATCCACAGAAAAATTATTGCATCGCTCATGCGTACATGTGAACTACCACCACTACGAAGTGATGTGATTTGTTTTTCTTCAATACATCACAAGGATGATATATATAAGTATATTTAAATAATTAGTATTAAATATATATGATATTATTTTAGTTCTGTAAAGACAAAATAATACTTACAATATTTCAGTAATGATCGTAGAAAAACAGAAATGTTACTCATGCGTAGGTACGACATTTCGTCTCCATGATTGTAATGTAGTTCATTTTTCAAAACCATGTTTAATGGATGGATTTAAAATTATTATTGATGTATAAAAATGATAATTATGTCATTATTATTAATATTTAGATGAATTATAATGATCACATTGACCATATTCAATATACCAAAGTCATTTTGGACATAAGTACAGAATATCATCAAAATGTCTGACATGAACTTAAACGATTAAATAATTGTATATTATATCATAATAAGTTATATAACGAGGATAATTTAATTGTAAATTTTTCTTAAGGAAGTATAAAATTAAAATAATTTTATTATTCTGGATGATAAAGGACATATGTGAAGAATCAAACTCGAGGTAAGGGGCATTATTTTAAATCCTCTTTATAAAGGTCCCCTTTCAACCCTTTTTACCAAAGAAAAAAGGTATGTTTTTTTATCATATATGGAGTGAAAATAATTTCCTTATATCATTAAAACTAAATTACTTGAACATTACTTTATTTGATTTCATGTTTCTTTTAAGATAAAATTTATTCTTTATTATGTGTGTGATTTATAGATTATAAGGATTTTTTAGGAAAAAAAGTATTTTGATATTTGAAAGTGTGTTGCCCATATATTTTAAAGCTTTTTTAAGGATTTGATTAATGATATGGTCACTATAAATTATTTAATAAGGGTTTATCCCCATTATAACTCATGGGTGTGGCCGATACAAATTATACAAAAGGTGACCCCCATTATATATCTCCAATGCATTGGGTAATGTTTTTAAGTTGACTGTGGTGGTTATTATAAGATTAATTGCGATGGTTAATCCATGAGTAACTATGATAGATGCTCTAAAGTAATTCTTTTAACATAAATATTATGTTTTTCCTTGATTCCCTGTGATTTTTAGTCCAAATTTAACTATTATGGTCAATACAAGTGTAATTTACATGGTTACTCTATTTTTAACCATGATGGTTATTACATTTTTATGAGTGAAAAGTATAAATTTGTAAAACAAATCATGTGATTTTCAAGTTTGAAAATAAAAATTTATGAATTTATTTTCCATTAAATATTTCTATTAAAAAAATTATGAACATTTTTATGCATATAATTTCATTTCTTGGGTAAGAAAAAGGATTTATTTTGAACCTAGTGTTTATTTTGAAGAACAATATTTTAAGTACACATGAACTAATGGTCTGTTTCATTATTTTTATGAACCTTACAGGGATTTTTATGATCTTCCCTCATTTTGAAAAAAATCAAAGGGTTTAAGGAATATTAGGGAAAATGATGAGGTCATGATGAAAATTGTGAATATTTACCATGAAAAGAAACCTTGTTTTACTTTAAAAAAATTGGTGGAAAAAATAGATACTGAGTATAAGTGACCGCTTTTAATGTATGGGTTTACTATGTAATAGTTTTTCCTGATTCTCTAAAAATATAAACTGAAAATATCCTTTGAGATCTTAAGGATTTTAATTATAGTTCAGAGACACTAGAATATGTAATGCTAAAGGTTTTTCCCTTATAGTTGGTATCATAAGAGGGTTTATATAACTTTAGAGATTGTGATATTTTATGGTAAGGTTATCTTAAGAGTTAGTGATACCATCATGTTTTTCAATTTTAAGTTTTATCTTATGTTCAAACTCTAATACACCCCTTATGAGGTTTTTAAGTGGTGGGATACTAAGATGGTTAAGATTATTTTGAGAGATATTTACACCATCCTTAGTTTTAGAATAGGTTTTGTTGAAAATTTTATTAAAAAATAATTTATTTAATTTTTGTGGACATATGTTTAAAGGTACTAGTATCCATTAAGGTTTAAAATGTCTTTTATTTTGATATATTTATGGTTTAATACCTTTTGTGATGAAAAATGAAAGGTTTGAAATCAAATTTGAGATTAAAACATTTCATTAAATGTTGAATTTATTAGGTTTATCTTTGAGTATCTTTCTCACATATCTATAATTTTATTAGGGATATATTAATGTAGTTTTAGGAAAAGGACAATAATAAGGTTGTGTGAAAACCTACCATGTACATAAAATCCATCAGGATTGAACCCACAACTGAAGGGTGACAAGTTTTCATCATCTACCACTGGCCTGCCTGAAGTCACAATTATTATGAAACTTTATTTTTATTTAAATGATTTAATGGATAAATTATAAGTCAGTTTTTGGAACCTATGTATGATCATAGATATAAATATGAGATTGAAAAATTATTTGGTGTTAAGTGAATAATTTTATATAGGAAGATGTTCACTATTTTGGGTACCCCATATGATTACAGTGAATGGAATACTATGGGATTTTATTTGAAGAATAAATGTGAATTATATTTTATAATTATGTATGATTTTGTTGTGGATTTATCATGATTTTGGTTATTTATGGGAATGGTTATCATATCTTGGATATTGTGTTATTTAGTCAATTAGAAATTTTTATGAGATAATAAGATTGATTGATGTTATTTGGATAAAAATGTTAATATTTATCTTGGAAGATTATATGATAAAATACTTCAGATTTTTTCTTCTCAATATTAGTTTATAATATTTTTTATGAATTTCAAGGATATATATTTGTTGAATGATTTAAGTTTAAATTTGGGTATTACTGTTAAATTTTAAAGATTAAAGTATTTTTTTAATCATATAAAGGTTAATTCTTTTTGGGGAAATAACTTATCTTGTCCAAACCATTTTTCTTTTCATTAATTTTTAAAGACAGGATGAATAGATAATTATTAATTTTTATATTTTTTGATCTTCAGATATGGATTTTTATGCTTCAAACATGATAAATGCATCTTAAATACTCAGTATTTAGACACAATGATTAGATAGTGCTAGAAATTTTTTAAAGGAGGAAATTCTACTTTTCAAGTTAATAAATTTTATTATTTTATTATTTTAGGTAGTAAAATAATTATTCAACTATAGGAAAGTTGTATTTAAACAAATATATTATTTTATTACTTTTCAAACTGATAAATAAATATCACATTAACCCATCACAGATTTATGGTTTTGAGGTGGTTAAATATCTCATAATCATGTTCTCTATCACTCTCTATCAGTCATTGGGAGTTAGTTTTCTCTTCCATATCCATTTTTTAACTTCCCACTTATGTTCCCCTACTTTTAAATTTTGTATGAATTACTCTACATGACCTTCGTACTTCCCTCTTCTCTCTTATCAAGTGGAAGTTTTATTAATCCTTTTAATAATGTGATATTTAAAAAAAGTTATTTTGAATAATCAAACCCTAGTTACTGAGGACAAGTTCAAATATAGTGGATTCAATTTAATAAAGGGGTATAATTTAACATCAAAATATTTTAAAATTAAATACTATGTTTGATAATGTATAAAATACACAACATTGAGCTTAAATGAACAATGAAATATTATTATTTAAATGTGACGATTATAACCAAGCCATTAAATTAAGGGATTAAATAGAATTGACCATATAATAAAATATATAATGTTCCCACTCATCGATAATTTATTAATTAATTATTTTAAAATAAGTACTATATTTTTTTAAATCCATTTTATTCTTTAAAGAAGAATTTTTTTTCAAAAACGATTTTTATAGTTTTTTATAAGTCATTATTTTAATTAATTTCTAAAAACTTGGGAAAATTTATTTCAAAAAAATAAATTTTATTTTTTAATTCATCATTTTAAAATTATGTTATTTTTAATTTTTGAAAATTTTATGAAAATATTGAATTTTTAAAGAATCGGTGAAAAATACTAATTTTTATTTGAAAACTGTATATTATTTTAAAGTATTTATATAGTAAATTTTTGTTTTGGATTTGTTTTAATTTTTATTAGTTAATTTTGGTTTTAATAAATTAAATTATTGGTTCTAAAAGGTATTTTATACTTTAATTTAGTATAAAAATATTTTATATTCAAAAATTGCATTTCTGAAGAAAAAAATATTTACGTTTTTTTAGTGGAATTTTAAATTAAATTCGAAAAATTATGTGTTTTTCTTTTTTAAAAATGGATTCCTTGTTTTTAATCATTAGTTTCAAATTTATAAAATGAATCTATTTTATTTTTGTTCAATATTAATAGTAATTTTAGTAATTTTGGAAATTTTGGTTACAACGGTAAAGGATAAATCGGGTAATTTAGGTTATAAATGAAATGATAATAACCAGAAAATGACCCAAAATCATACCTAAATCTTATTGAATGAGTTTATATCAACCATAATCATCCCATAGTCTATTTTATGACCGTTTTGACCACTTTTATATGATTGTTACCTTTATAGTATTTTATTTAACGAAAAGTCCAACATGACACACTCTTGGTTTTAATAAGTGTAATATATTTTATATGGTGTTATCTGTAGGATATTTTTTACAATAAATAGTGTTTTAAAAGATAATAAATTTATATTAATAATGGTAATTTATTTTTAATTATTTGTAAATTAATAATTTCCTTTAAAGTTTGAACAACATTGGTGTATTAATTATTTTATTAATTATAAAATCAAATAAATGATATTAAAAATCTTAAAATATTTTTAATTTGATATAATTAATGTGATCAAATAATTTTTTATATTACTATTAATTTTTATGCATATAATTAAATATTTGGTTAAATTTATAAGTTTTATCTTAATATTATTAAGGTCAAGGTAATAAATCGTTCTAAAAAAAGAATTACTCATATTTTATAATAAATAATATTTTATTAAATGATATAGAATTCCTAAAAATATTTATTTTTTCATATTGATTAGGATAAGGTTTAAAATAAAAAACATGGACCATTTATTAGAATTTTTTCATTTTATATTACCTATATTAACCCCCAAATTATAAAAATCAATGTTGTCACGATAAGAGTTAAAGGGCATAAATTAGCGTTATAACCAAAAAAGGTAAAAATATAGTAAAAACTTATATTATTTTTGTTATATGAGGTTATTTTGACCCATACTCATATTATATTAGAAATTATTAAGTTCGTTGCCATTTTTTGTTAAATATTATTTTATATTGAATTATTATTTTGAGAAGATCCAAGAGTGCCCCACCCCTCTCTAATAAATTGGAATCAATTATTTTTAATATTCACACTTAAAACCCCATTTTTTTTAAAATTACTACAAAACTACTTTCCTAGAATCACTCAAATCATTATATAGGTATTTTTTAGTCATAATACCAATCCTAGAGGAATTAAGGTGTTAAGGATTTTAGATGATCCTTTAAGGGGATTCACTTCGCTAAGAGTTCCTCCTGTCACCATCTTCCATCTATGTTTGAGGTCAACATCAGATCCTCTCCTAGGTGATACATCTCGAAAATCTTGTGGCATGTGATTCCTCTTTCAGTTTCGGAATCGTATGACTTCATGGGCTTGACCATCATGGTGATTCTCAGCGGTGTTAGCTTGCCTTCATGCCCCATCCACTGAATTGGCTTGGGATTCTCTCAGCAGCGTGGTGAAGGTCCAGTGGTTGAGTTGCAGCTACATCGGTATGAGTGTTGAATCCTCATTTATATACTGGCTATGGGTACATTGAGTGGTTCGATATGGTTTCATAGTGTGGTCGAAGGCAGTGACCAGATTGCTGATATGGATTGTAGGGGGGGCCATTATTTTAGCAAGTTTTGTAATTTGGGAAGCTGTTGATATGGTGATGGTTTTTGATCCTTGATTTTTAAATCATGAACTATTTTTGGATGTGAATTTTTGTGTGTATGGCCTTGAATTGTGTGATTCTACTTTTGGTGTGTGGTTCTATTTTGGTGGATTGACTTCATTGGAGGAGTAGTTGAATGTATTATACTAAAGAAGGTATCAGTATATTATAATTTTATAGTATGTTTGTCTCAAATCATTTATTTGTTTCTTTTGTTTTTGTAAGTGTCCTTTTGTGGCACTATGGTTCATGGTTTATGGATAAAGCAAAAAATTCTTCTACAGAGGATTTCTATAGAAGAGGTTTGGTGTAAGATGTTTTCACTAGATCATCATTATCCATAATTGGATGTTTGAGAGGGTATAGAGATCTCCATCGGTACTAAGCCTGTGCACCCCAACGTGAAATATCTAGCCGATCAATATTTAGAAGGTAGAAGCTGGTCTAATTTTTTTGAAGTTAGGTTGTGGCTTCTCTTTGAAGACCTGAATTTGGTTTTTTCTTATCTTGGTCTTTTGTTCTATGGGACATGGTTGTTGTTTTAAGTCCTTGATGTCATTATGGCTTCCCCCTCATCCCTTAAAAAGTATTCATTGTTAATAAAACAATAATTTTCATTCGGTTAAGGAGTTTAAGGAAATGACATTTTTAAAGGAAAAACTATAGTTTTTATTTTCATTTTTTAGTTTTGTTTCTTATTTCACATCCATAAGACCTTATTCAACTATGATAAAATAATAAAAATAGTATCATACTTATAATTATATGTCATTATGTTAGTTTAAGGATTTATATCCATCTCCACTAATATTAAATGGGAAAATAATTCATTTTCTGTGTGTGTAGTGGACTACTGTCTCCCGAACCGATGTAATTTGTTTTTCATCACTATCTCCCAAGATGAGTTATAATGGTGGAATTAATCTATACATATGATACTTATAACATATTTATCATTATGAAAAAATACATTATCGTTTATAATCTTATATTTCCATTAACTAAAAAATGATAACGTAGCTCGTGTCTACGTTTGAACTACCAACTCTGTGAAGCGATGTGATTTTTTTTTCAACACTACATCACGTGGATGATATATATAAGTATATTTAATAAATTAATATGATATATATGATATTTTTATTTTTATTTAATGAAAAATTAATAAATTCCTTCATTTTTTAATTATTGTCGAAAAATTGAAATGTTACTCAAGCATACATACGGTCTACCGTCTCCATGATTATAACATAGTTCATTTTTAATAACTATATTTCATGGATGGATTTAAAATTATGATTAATGTATAAAAATTATAATTATTTAATTATTATTATTCTTTATATGAATTAAAAATTACCACTTTTACCATATTCCACGTTCAAAATTCATTTTAGACTTAAGTATTGAATATCTTCAAAATGTCTGATATTAAAATAAATCATTAAGTAATTGTATGTCACATTGTAAAAAGTGATATAAAGGTAACAATTAACTTGAAAAATGTTCTTAAGTAAGTATAAAATTACAATAAACATATTATTTAGGGTGATAAAGTGCAAATGTGATGAATCATACTCAAGGTAAGGGTATTTTATTTTAAATCTTTTTTAAAAAGTTCCTCTTTCAAATATTTGTTCCAAAGTCAAGGTTATTTTGTAACATATACGACATGAATAGAACTCCATGACACCATGACACATCAATTATTTTAGGTTTCCTTTTTATGTTTTGATTCTTATTTTCAAATAAAATGGTTTCTTTATTATGTACATAGTTTTTATATTTTAAATGTTTTTAGGAAAAAAGGTTTTTTCTGTTCTAAAGTGTTTTTCACATGGGTTTAAAAGTTTTTTCAAGAAGTTTTTTTATGATATGGTCCTATTAAATTATTTAAAAAGGGTTGATCCCCATTATATGTCATGGGTGAGCTCAATACATATTATATAAGGGGTGATCCTCATTATAGCCCTCTAATACATTGGGTAATGTTTGAAAGACCAAGTGATAGTCATTCCAAGATTGACTGTGATAGTTTCTCTAAAGTAACAATCAAAATTTAAAAATAAATCTATTAATTTGGAATCTATAATGGTTAATACAAATTTAATTATGATTTTAAATACAAGTACGACTATGATGGTTACTCCATTTATAACCATGATGGTTATTCCATTTTTAATTGTGAAAAGCATGTCTTTGTGAAAAAGTTTTCATGTGATTTTCAAGTTTTAAAGGAAACCTTTATGATTTTATTTTATCTTAATGGTTTCTAATCAAATGTTTTATGAAAAAAAATTTTGTTTGAAAGTTGAATTATTTTGTAAGATAAAGGTTTTATTCATAACCTAATGTTTATTTTGAAAAATGGGAAAAAATTAAGTACTCATGGACTAACAGTATCTTTCATACTTTTTATGTCTCTTACTAAGATTTTTGTGATCATCACAAATTTTAAAAATGTTTTCATAGGTTTTATGAAATATTATACACAATTATATGTTAAATATGAACATTTTGAATATTTATCATGGAAAGAAGCTATTTTTTATTTTAAAAATATTTGTTTTTTGTAGAAAATGAATACTGAATATAAGTATCCATGTGTAATGTATTGGTTTGTTATAGAATATTTTTTCATAATTATCTAAATCTAAAAACCAAAAAGATCCTTGGGATTTTAATAATGTGAAATCTATTTAAAAACACATTATAATATATAGTACATAAGGTCGGGTCCTTACATTCCTATACTTTTTTCTACAAAAACGCACCCCAAAAAATAAGAGGATGCGCTGATGTCATTATTTAATGAACCAACTTGGTCCACTACTAAAATGATCACTTGATAATGCCCTTGATATACCCAAAGATAATTATAAATCATCTTAGTTTGCAGACTACTTCTAGGGAACCAATAATTAATAATTGGGAATGATATTACTCTCAAAAACTAAATAGCACAACATAGACTCCACCCAAAAATCTGAAATAACCCACTCATATCTTGGATTCCCATGTGTCTTAAATAACTATATCAATGATAATAACATATCTAGATAGATTACATAGAATAAATAAAAAATAAAATCATACCCTGAATAATATATACAATATCACATATATAAACTAAAGGAGAACTTGGTTGTTAAGGCCAGTATAAGGGTATCCCAAAATTAAAACAAAAACAAACTAGATTTATAATATCCATTTGATCTGCATATATGATCCACATCCCACACCAACCATACATAAATTACTCAAACATCCAATGGAGACCAAATTCAAGGCACCTAAAAATAAAATCACTCAAGTTACCTACATCTAATATTGTATGCAAGGTGTGTGGGAAACTAACCGAACATGATCTCACCTAACAATTCATAATATTTCTTCCACATGAAATTTAGTCTACGATAGTTTTCATTAAATTTATAAAATATATCTTTAATATATAATTTCATGAAAACCCATATCACAACCATAAACATTTCATAAAGTTCCCTTTATTTTTCTTTAAATGAAAAAATCACTTTGAAATCATTTATTTGGCCTGAGACTACTTTAATGGAATTCCTATTTTTAGATACACCTTTAGATCACTTTATAAATATACCTTTTCAAATACATATTATAAACATATTACTAAAATAATATAAATTATATATTTATAAACAAACCACTGAGTAACCACAAAAATAATTAAATAAAATAGGCAATCAGTAACATCAAATCATGATGCCATAGATGTAAATTAAACTTGTGAACAGAAGAGAAATTACCTTATGGATTCATCCAGTATCATGGGAACCCCACTAGTATCTAATATGAGACATTACAAGACTTTATCAAATACATGGGACCAACTATTGGTGTATATTTCGTCTAAACCCACATAAGCTAGATGATTCTTCTCACACCAGCTTCTTTAGGGTCACACATCTAGCTTAGAAAACATTTTATTAGGGTACACTAGATAGTTTTTGGGATGAAAAATTTGAGAATAAACCTGAACCCCTCATTTATTTTTTTATTATGCCATGAAATAAATAATAGGAGGTGTTCAATATAATAAGTCATATGATCCATATGAAAAAAGAAATATAAATCTCACCTCACTTCACCTCTAATTCTCTCACAAGAAAGAGCATTAACCATGTCACACATAACACAATGATAAACAATACCACCCTTAGGGGTCAATATTGATACTAAAATAAGGGTCTTACAAAAACAACATATGAAACTACATCAAGTTAAAAATGGGACTTATTCAAAACTGAACTAGGATGTTTCATAATTTATAACCATTGAAATCCATTTCAAAGAACTTATTTAAATTGAACCCTTTTAAAATATTTAACTCACCCACTTAAACCACTTTAAAAAACTGAAATATTTTCCCCCATGTAAAAAAATTCCTTTAAAATCATCATTTACCGAATTCATAACCCAAACGGTGTTAAATACCTTTCAAAAAGATAAATTTAATTTAAAATAAGTCATTGAAACCTTGTTAAAATAATTTATCACACAAGTGAATTTTGAGAAATAAAAACCCCTTGAAACCACCCATTATTCTATTGGAATAACCAATTTAAAAAATTATAAAACCCATTTTATTATTACTTATATATATAACTTAATAAATAAAAAATTTAGAAACCTCAAACATCAAACATCATTCCCACATAAAGTGAATACAAAAATCATCTACCTCAAAATGAAAACAAGTCACAACCAATATATTTCGATGCAGAAAGTAAGAATTTGGGTCGAAATAATCTCTAAAAGCCTTCAAAATCAAAATCCTCATGATTAGAAAATACTTCAACACTAAATTCCTCCAATATGATTATTATTTTTTTTAGGTGTAAGAAAAGCCATGGAGAAATGAAGAAAGAAGAAGAAGAATAGGGTAGAATGAGTAAGCATGCCTCCCTATATTCATAAAAATAATGAGGAAAGTGATTTGAATCTAATACACCCTTGAAATTATAAGGGATATCATTGGGTTAGTTTTAGAGTATTAATAGAAAAATTGTAAAAACATCAGATGGAATAAGATTCCATAGTGTAGTGTATATTATGTGTTAAGAAGGAAGTGGTTGTAGGATAGTTGGGGAACTACAGTGTGCTGGACAATTTTTATAGTTTTAATTATTCTGGTATAACTATGTCATGCATTTCTAGCTATGTATTGAAGTCTTGGAAGGTGTAATTTAGGCTGTTTTTAAAATTTGGTATCGTTGCATCATAGATGGTGGTTTTGTCTTAGTGGTCTTGTGAAGGCCTAGTGGTTGTGGCATGGTGATTCCCATTATGATGTGGTTACTTCCCCTAGTTTATAGGAAATAACTATTGACCATGGTATATAATATAGATGAATTTTTGGCCAGATACCACTATGGTATAGCTACCTCCTTTTCATCATGGTTTCTTATAATTTGGGACTCATTGAGTCATATCCATATATATTGTTTCATGAAATCTGTTTTCCCAAATTTCTTATAAATCATTGACACCCTCATAAACATTCTTTTCTTAGTGTTTCCTCACAAAACATAGACAACTAAATTTAATACTCAATATCCCTTCAAACCCCCAAAATATTTTACTTATCCTTAACAATTGTGGATCAACTCTTAGAAATTTTAGGGGAGTCCCACTCCCATTCTACCCGGTTTTCATCCCTTCTTCTTGGGTTTTCTTCCTTTGTCTGCATCTACACATGGAATTGATGGTGGTTTTTATTGCATAATTTTATTTGGTTTTAATCCTTTTCCACTATATACCTCTTTAATATTATTATATAACCTATTTTGTGATTAATTTGGATTGGTTATTGGGAATATTGGAATGCGAGTTGATATGGTTCATGTGTAGGTGTGATTTGGGTTTTGGCACCTGAAAATATTGGCATTTAGCATCAACTCACTTAAGGTTGAATGTTACTTACCATGTAGATCCCTTTTAAAAAAATCCTTGATATTTATTACATGATTTTTTGTATCCCATGAGATCCATTTTTTATATTGATCACATGTGTGTTCATGTGTGGCCCGAAACACACATGTTTGACATTGATCACTTGTGTGCTAAGGTATAACCTCTAAGGGTTTGGCTTCTAGTTACTATTGATGCGAGGAAATTCATGGATTGATTATCCCATAGAGGTGGGTTATGCTAAACATGCAATTATGAAGATGATGGACTAATACACAAGGTAGGGATGTGATGGAATGGAGGCCTAACCCATGATAGTGTTCAGATATGATGGACTTACAGCTCAACTTGAGGCAGAGATATGATACAATGGCCTTGAGGCCTAACCCGTAATAGAGATGGGGATCAATGGTTATGTGGACCAACCTAAGAGTTATTTTCAGGTGACTATATAAGTATATATGTGGAAAACCTATGGCCGACCCATGATCATGACTTCGATTATGATTTTTATTCAGTTATAGATCCAAAGAATGTACGATCAGGGTTTGTGGCTGCTTAGTTAGTTTATGAATACTAAGAACATTATTGCTTGTTGTTTTCTTATGAATTTATTTATTATCATGGAATAAGATTATTATGAATGAGAACTTATAAGAATGTATTGGTGGTAACCTATTGGGTTTATACTCAGATCCTACATAGGTATCTCAATGCACAAGAAGCCTTCATGATCATAGATCTGGGAAAGGTAAAGGGACCAATAAAAAAGTGCTAAGGAGGTGGAGGTTGGTGTTTGTATGAGGTTTTGGGATAGACTTCAGGGTGATTATTGGTGTATTTATTTATTTTTCTATTAATTTTATTATAATATTGTTTAACCTTCTACTTTGGTAATCTTTGGTTTATTACTTTGTATAACATGAGATTCATTCCATGTAATTTATTATAACATTGTTATTATTAACTTCCATAGTGGACATTTTAGGTTTTTTATTTATTTTCCCCTCCATATGAATATAATGGATAAATTTTTATACTGAGGGTATAGTCTCCCCGTTATATCATCTAAACACTCACCACTAGTCAAAAACTAATTTTGTAGTGGAGGGGCACAAGTCATCATGTGTAACTCCATCCTACACTTATTGATTCATGTAGGGTAATTTCATAGTGGTTTCAGTGGAGGTTTTTCATTTATTTTCATCTTAGTTGTGCTTAGGGTAAGGGAAAATGGAGTTAATCTATGTGGAAATTGATTCGGGGAGTCACATAAGTGTTTTTTCATCTCTTATGTGACAGACCTCCAAGTTATTGATGATGGGAGTATCATTAATACTGTGCAATAATGATTTCATTTTAATATTGAGTATGTTGTGGTGTTGTATTTTATGGGATTTGGGTGATGCTTATAGGATTACATCTCATATATACCTATTTATTACTATACATAGTAGTTCATTTAATTAAATGTCTTCATCTAAACTTATATGATATATTATGCTAACATTTAGTTTTTTGAAATTGGGCATGCTTATTTCGTTGTTATATATATGTATATATGTATATATATATATATGATTGTGACAAACATGTAGGTATTGAAAACTATTCTTGTTCTATTGGTAGTGTAATGGGGTTATGTCTTATCATTATTGTCAGCCTCCAAGGATACGTCTCCTATAGAAATTCATTGAGTTCACCTATAAACCTCTTGAGTATTTACCTTATGTGGACTATTATAAGAAATTTCTTAGTTTCTGTTTGGTAGTTTAGATAATATAGCCTTGAAATATTCGTAGATAAGTGGGTCATAATACCCCTGCATGGGAGGATGTTCATGTCCTACCATAGGATGAACATGAGGATGAAGCTGGGTATTCTCCAACACTCACTCTTTTGGTTTGATCAGTAGGTCTGATTCATCCTGGAGTCTTTTTTATATTTTATATTCAAAAGAGAGGAGTTCTGAGGAAAAAAGTCAATTATACTTGAGACTCCCAACATTAGTATCTGTCATCCTTCCAGGGTAAACGAGTCCAATGGGATGTTGTGGATCGGATTAAAGTCATCAAAGATATCATTGATCTAGTATAGAACACATATAATTGATAGTTAAATTTGGCTACTTTCATGCTTTAGGGACCTTCTAGGAAGTAGTTGGGTATCGTGAACTAAGATGTTAGTCCAAAAGGTCTTACATCAAAGACCTTCAAGATTTTTTTGAGGTTTTCTAAAAAAATATACTAAATATAGATCATCCTCAAGATTTTATGGAGATTTAGTAGGGACTGATGTTGGTGTATTCTTACTTTTCTCATTTCATGAAGTTTCTTCATTTCACTTCAATCTTGGTAAGGAATAAGGAATAATTTAACAGAAAATTTTAGATTAAAATTCATCAAGAACAGAGGCATCAAGTTAGAATATTTGACCAAATGATATATCCAAAGGTGCTTTATATTCCCTTGTCGATCTATAATGTTTTGGTTGTGCATATATTTATAGGTTTTCGTACAACTATTAATGTACATCCATTCCATTTCTATATTTAGTGTATCTTCTAGTAATAAGAAGAGAATCATCAGGGAGTTGTAATATGGTGGTAGTACGTAATAAAAGTAGATCATGGTTTCTTCCTATACCTATGTGGGAGGAAGAGGTCCCTAGTGTTTCTATTATGGATGGAGTGTGCAATATCACAATTTTCTTCTAATATCTCATAGAAATTATTTTTCGTGTTCCAAGATGGGGTTTGTAAAACAGTTTTGTTTGAGGGTGTTGCTAAAAAGTTCTCATAGTGGTGTATTGAAGATGTTGAGTATGACCTCGGTATCTTGTTGGGGTCCTCAGTAGACCACTCTGACATCACAGGCTTTGGTGACTCGGTTGAGTTATGTGACTCAGGGGACATCCTAAGGAACTACGTATAGTAGAGTCTATGTAGTAGACTAGTTTCCATATGATACTGGAGAGGAAACATCAATTGTTTTAGGTACTTTATTAATCAAATCTATGTTATCATGTATATTTTTTGATACATGATATTCTTATTCATTTATATAATCTCAAGTTTTTACTGAGCTCTTCCTAAAGGTCAATTCATCTTATGTGTTGTCATCTCTTGAAAACACATTAGGTAATAAAGTGGATCCCCTATATAGACGTCCAAAATTTTTTGTATATATTTTTTGCTTCAAAAATATATGGGATTTCATGACTCTTGAGATAACTAGTTTCGATGCAATTTTTAGCATGGATTGGATGACTAGTTATTGACCACACATAGACTGATATAAGAGATGAGTATCCTTTACAACACCTAATGGGGAGAAGTTTTTTTTAACAGATGAATGGTATATTTGAGCATATAGAATGGGTTTATACTGGAGTTGGTTTTAAGCTATTATAGCACAATTATAATACATTTTTCTTTAAGGAGATCATGAAATAGCTTCCTCTTCTTCCTCCTATATTACAAATTTATTTGTATGTCCTTCCATATGATTTCTCCAGAATCTCTCCTAATATATGGATTTGATTTTAGATCAAACTCCTTACAAGGGTGAATATTTTATTGATTGCTACATATTTTTTGGTGTTCTTCATGTTGGAATAACTTAAGGTGAATCCTCAGGACTTGGAGGTGAAGGGTTTAATAAAACCAATTTCTGTGGGGTGATCCAGTGTTTTCTCCAATATTATTTGGTTTTTTGTGGACTATAGTAAGATAAAATTTGTGACTATAAAGAATAGATACTAAATTTTTTGGGATTTTTGACTTGTTCAATCGGTTACTAAGTTCCATTGGTTCTCCAAGACTGACCCATGATCATGCCATAACCAGCATCTGGTCATAAAGGAGGATATTATTAATACAATATTCAAGAGTATATATAGACTATATGAGTATATTTTAATTCCCTTATGTTTATAAATTCACTTTGGTGTTCATGGATTTGATGAATAAAATATTCCAACCATATCTAAACTCTTTAATTATAGATTTTTTTATGATATCCTCATATAATCGGAAACCTTGGAGATACACACTAGATAAATGGAGATTGTGTTAATTATACTTAGAGCATATTGAATCTCTTTCAATATCTCTAAGTGTAACTTGAAAATAAATAAGGTACATTTTCCTAGGCACGTGTTCTCTAAGAAGGGAATTTTTTCAGTCCTGAAGAAGGTTGGAGTGGTGATGACTTAGGAATGCCTTAGAAATGTGCTTGAGATTAGAAGATTTATTAGTTTAGATGAGTATTATAAATGGTTAGTCCATGTTTTATCCCATTTGTAAGTACCTGTGATAGGGATTCAAAATAAGGGGTAAAAGTTTGAGTGGACTAAATAGTAAAAAAAGGTCATCTTACAGCTGAATAGGATATTGAAAATAGCTATGATCCAAACAGTTTTAGAACCTGGGATTAGATATTTGGTTTACTATTATACCTAAAGTGTTATTTTTTGAGTTGTATTAATGAAGATGGATCAGGTATTATCTCTTGGGTATCACCAACTATGTGACCACAAGAAGAACTACCTTACACATGACTTGGAGTTAGAATTTTTGGTTTATTCTCGAAAGGTGTCAGTTCTATTATCTCATTGGTGAGAGATTTGTCACATATATGGACCATAAGAGCTTGTATTAAATATTCTCTCAATGGGGAATTATTTTATTGCAAATTAATTGTGTAGATTATCAATATAAATTTTATTTTTACATATATTATTCTCCAATAAAAGTTAATTTCATTGCAGACACTCTTAGTAAGAAAACACTGGAGCTTGGAAAAAGACCTTTGGGGGAGGAATGGTGGTTGATGACATTTTTATCTAATTGGTTGATAGGTGATTCTAATGACTAAGGGGTATGAAATTTTCTCCCCCATATATCACATTGAAAATGGTGGATTAGGTAAAAACCATCCAACAGTTAGATCTGGAATGATTAAAAATACAGGAATGGTTGGTAGTAAGTACTCAAGTTCGAGGATAATCGATGCTTACTGGTGTTGTGATATCTATCCATGGGATATTTTTATTACCTAACTACATGATTTATGGTCTTATGATGGACTAAAATTCCTTTCATTGCGAATTAAACCTAATTTTAGTAAAGACATATCAAGATATCAAGTGATACTTCTGGTGTCCAGGAATAGAAAAAAGATGTTAAAGGCTTCATCTCTTGTTTCCTCGCCTATCAGTAGATAAAGGAAAAGAAAAACAAAACAAGAAGGTTACTTTAACATCCTCAAATTCCCATGTAAAATTCATAAGATGTGATTATATACTTATTTATGTAGTTTTCAAATACCCCAAGAAGTCCAAATACAGTATGGGGGATAGTTGATTGGCTGACAAAAGTAGAACGTTTCTTATTGATATGAGATACTCACGTACTAAATGAATTAGTAAATATTTATGTATGGGAAACTATAGGACTTCATTGGGTGTATTAAAGTATCATATCTAATAGAGAAATGCATTTTACCTCACAGTTTTGGAAATTCTTTCGAAAGTATTCGGGGACTCAGCTAAAACTGAGTACAGAATATCATCTGCGAACTGGAGGAAATTCCAAAAGGATGAAATAGATCTTAGACGATATGCTTCAAGAATACTTCCTAGACTTTGATGATAATTGTATGATCATATTTTCATTATGGGGTTCTCATTTGATAACATTTTACAGGCTTTTATTCAAATGAAACATTTTGAGGCTCTTTACAGTCGGTAGTGTCTCTCATTACTTTGTTGGTACAAGGTGGGTGAGGTAGATGTTATTGGGTGAAGATTGTTATATGAGACATCTGATGGGTGAAATTGATCAGGAATCAGTTTGTTACCTCTTATAGTAGATAGCGATCATATGTCAACTAGATGAGACAACCACTAGAGTTCATTGTGGGTGACTGGGTTTTCTTTTGATTGTCCTCTGGGTTAGGGTATCATCATTTATAGGGGAAAGGGTATCTAGAACTATGGTTTGTGGTTCTGTTTAAGGTCACTGATAATATTGGTGTAGTGTATTTTTTACTGTACCTTCCTCCATGATATCAATTTATTAATAATGTGTTCTATTTCCCTTATCTTTGGAGGTACGATCCTGACCATGAACATGTGTTTTACTATAAGTATATTGAGTTGGAACTAGATGCATCATTTGTGGAGTTCCAAATGGTAATTATATACCATAGTGAAAAGTTGTTGAGGAGAATATGTTACCACTTATTCTGGTCTTATTGAATCATGGAAATATCCAAGTGGAGATGTAGGTGATAGATTCTGATGTTTTATCTCAAAAGCCTAATTTGTTTGAT
This sequence comes from Viscum album, assembly GCA_963277665.1. NCBI lineage: Eukaryota > Viridiplantae > Streptophyta > Magnoliopsida > Santalales > Viscaceae > Viscum > Viscum album. Next base: position 1,462,992,910 of record OY728135.1, on the reverse strand, counting down.
CTAAACCACTATTGGAACTTCTAAAGTAACATAATTCATTAGTGGGTAAGATTTTTGACACCGTCAAGATTATTAATAACATCCTAGGGTTGATTATAGATGATTAAAGAGTATTTTGAACTATTTTTTCATAAGGAACTAGATTCCAAAATGTGGTGAAAATTCTACACCATAGAGGATGTGATTGTGGCATGGTCAGGGAACTGCAATGTGGAAACTAGTTTTGATGGTTCTTATTATTTATGTATAGTACCATCATGGATAACCGATTGTGTTGTAAATGTTTACAAGGTGGAATTTAGGAATTTAATCCAAATTTATTTTCAATGCAACATAGAGGGTGGTTTCAGTGTGTTATTCTTTTGAATTCATGGAGGATATGGTGTGGTGATGGCCATTTTTTCATATTTATTTTCCGTGGTTTATAAGATATCATTGTTGAACATGGTGTGGATTATTAATTTATTTTTTACCAATCACAATTATGATATTTCCAAATCCATTGAACTATGGTTTCTATTGATTTGTGACTCATTGTGTTGTAACTTTATGTAATACATTGTGATGCCTAGTTTTCCATATTTCCCTTAAATATCTGAGTCCCCTTGGACCCTAACTTTTCTCGTCCTTTCCCCTTGAACCTTATATGACTCTTGGGAATCTTCAAGAGACTTTTCATCCCTAAAAATCTTTGCTTCTATGCTGAAATTGGTGGATTAACTCTTAAATATTATAGGTGAGTTCATATCAAATTATATATGGCTATCCAACCTTATTATTGGATTTTATTCTTTGGATAGAACCTATATCTTCCATTGAGGTCTTTGTTTTCACATAAGTTTATTTGATTTTAGTGTTTTCTCATCATATACTTCTTGAACCATTTTCTAAAAGTTATTTTGTGACACATTGGGATTGAAGCTAGGGACCCTTATTGTATAAGTTTATTTTATTGTCATACAGGCGTGATTTTTGTTTTAGAACTTGAAATTATTAGCATTTAGAGTCTATGTGATTAAGGTTGGATGTTTCTTACCATTTAAAACCCTTGTATAAATTTTTTTTCATGATATTTATTACATGTGTGATAATATGTATCCCATGAGGTCCATATTTTATACTGATCATATGTGTGTGTAGCATGTGAGGCCCTTGTTTGATATTGATCACATGTGTGTTCATGTGTATCCCATGAAATCCTTGTTTGATATTGATCAAATGGGTGTGCATGTGTATCCCATGATAATAATGTTTTATTTTGACCATATGTGTGTATATGTATAGTTGTTGATACTCATGCTTGATATGATTTGTTTTTTCCAATATGTTTTATGCTCTATTGTGTGTAAATGTACGTCTTGTGGTAGTTTTTATTCTAGTTGTAAATGACTTTTAGAACATCTTGTCTTGGTAATCCCTTAAAGGGGTAGTATGAACAATTTGTGATGACACACCAAGACACAAGTTAGGGGTGTTATGGATTTGAGGCTTGACCTATGATAGTGTGAGTATACAATAGCCTTATAGCCCATCCTGAGGAAAATGTAGGATACGATGGACTTGAGGCCTAAACCATGGAAGATATGGGGCTCAATGGCCTTGTGTCCCAACCAAAGACTCATGGGCCATGTGGCTACTCAGGGATATAAGTTGTGGCCTTATGGACAACCCATGATCAGAACTTCCATTATGGTTGTTCTTCTAGCAAGGAGTCAAAGCTAGTACAACATGGGTTTTTGGTTACTTGGCTAGCACATGATCACTTCACAACTGATTTTTTATTTATTTCTTGTGCATTAATTTATTATCATGGAATACACCTCTTATTCATTTGCACTTATGTAAATGATGCATTCATGGTGCCCTACTAGTTTATAGTCACATCTTACATGCGTATTTTGATGCGTGTATAGACTTCATGATCAGAGATCTCAAAAAGGGAAAGGTCCTAGTAATAGGGGGTTGAGGAGGTGAGGTTTGGTGTTTGTAGGTAGTATCAGGATATACTTATAAGTGACTTCATAGTGTCTTTATTTATTTTTTCTTTCTATGCCTATACTCTAGTTTGAACTGCAACATTGCGGGTCATTAGAGTATTACTTTGAATGACTTCAGATACTTGTCATGTCTTCTATTATATAATTGTTATTATTCTTTTATGTCATTCCCCTTTTATGTTTTTATTATTTTCTTGATATGATTATGATTTAAGGGTTTTAATATTAAGGGTATAGACTCTTCACTGTACCATTTGGACCCTCACTGTAAGTCAATTACCTCTTACGTGCTTGGAGGCATACATGAGGTAATGTAGTAGTTCAGCCTAGATGAGGTGTTTTGGGTTGAGGTGTTATAGAAATGAATGATTAAGGAGACTTCTTGGATCTTCCTATAAGTAATTTAACATATATGTCAAGGGAAAAGGGGGCTAAACCAATTAAGGCTCAATATGGGTAAAAACCTAAAAAATAAAATCATAAACTTAGTGCACACCATTTTATGACCTAATACCACATTTCATTACTTGAAAGGTCTCCTAGAACCCAATGTTTCATGAAACAAAACCAAAATTCACATCTAAAAATCCCCCCCCCCCCCCAGTTTTAGGGCTCAAAACCCTGTTCAAGGCTTTAAAGGTATTTCCCTAAAAGTTTCATGACCTGAAACTCGGGTTCACCGCCAAAACTACCCATCCATAACATCCAGGGCTTATAATATTGTTTTACTTTGTGGATTGATGTAGTTTCAATCCTACAGCTTCCCAAGCCCTCCAAAACTACCTTGAACCCCTCATAAACCCTAAAAGATATCAAAATAACCACAAAAAAATCAATTAGAAAACAATTGTAATATGTGTGTGTGACAATTTTTTTTGGGTATTCACGACTGATTCATGAGTTACTTTTGACCTGAGAACAAGTTTCATTTATAAAATATGAATTGATGCCAAAATTCTCCCTTTTATTATTGTTTTTTAGATCTTAGTGGATGCAAAAAAATTTCTTACTTTCACAAGATTTATATCAATATCTGATAAGTAATATAAGTGTTATATGCGTGCATGCTAACACATATACATAGTATGATTTGTAATAATGATATAAATATAATTCAGGTACTTTAATATGATTTAAATATATAAATATACAAATACACACACACAAAGACACACTTAGATATGATTTATATTGATGTAAATAAATAAATATATATAAATTTGTATATATGCACATTTTCAAATATGATTTAAATATTTAAATATAAAAATACAAAAATAAACACACACACAAAAATATACATTTATATAAAGAATATGTATTACTATAAATATATTGTATTATATATGAATAAATGTTTTTATAAATTTACCCTATGAAGAATACACACATGCACACACACACTTGTGTATATGTGTGTGTGTGTGTGTTTGTTACATTCTTATGATTTCTATTAATATCTTATTGTTAAGGTAAATAATACATGTGTAGTTATTTATAAAATTTTATGTAATTCATAGAATAAATAAATAAATTCACATGTAACCACATTTATATTGGAATAAAATTTTGTGCCATTTTCATCACAAGAATTTGTGTTGATAAATTTTTTTCTTTTATTGACATTAAATTTGATGTTTGAAACATTTTTATGAGATTTTGTATTTTGATATTTATTATTCATTTTGTATTTTTACACGGATAAGATTCAATCATGAAATAGGTATATATATATTGAAACAATGAGGACACATTTATTACCATTTATAAATCAACATGGGAAATATTATAAAGAAAATCGGAAAAGGAAGCAAATCAAACATGGGTCTCCTTAAAGCCCCTTGGAGTATCCAAAAGGTGAAACAGACAGTTACACTCTCTCTGGGTAAAGTAGAAACAAATGGGTGAAATCACACTAAAAGAACCCATATCTTATCAAGAATATGCCCAAATATTTATAGATTTCTCTTTTGATACTCAAAATCATAGATATTTGTCTAAAAATAAAATTCCATCACAATACTATTCAAATCACAAGTTGTTGCCACCTCCAAACCGGTAACTACCACCATTGTTTCAGTGACCATAGGGTTCTCGTTTCCAAAAAATGTTTTGTGACTTGTAGCCACACACTTCCCATGAATATAGTGAAAGGACGAACCAACATGAATACTATTTTTTCCATGAATTGTGGTATTAGTATTAGTTTTAAAAACACCAGAAGAAGGAGGGGAAAATTTCTCAAAACATATTTCATCCTCCATAAATATCTTGAATACTTGGTAAGATTTATATATAGGTAACTAGGATAACACTTTATTGATCTGGATATAGTATTCCTTATATAAATTATTGAAGCTCAACTCATTCCACCAAAAACAAACCATCCAATCCCTAACACATAAATTGCACACTATCTTTATAGGAAACAAAAAAATCATACTAGAACAACTTGTTAAATGTCAAAAAAATTCCTTCAGCAATCACTCTACATATCGTGATCATATTACCACAACCCACACATAAATTAATATCCAAAAAGGATATGGGAGGGTGAATCAACATCCACCTCACAAAAGGGTCATTAGGTTCCTTGGATATGTGACATCTAAGAAAAAAATCATAGACTAAGAGGATACCCATAAATACATTCTAGAAAAATAGATTCAATATTGTTTTCAAACAAAATTTTTATAATAGTTTCCAGGAAAAATCATTCATGGGTTTAGAAAAGCTAGTAAAAAATCTATAACCCAAGTGCATCGAATAATAGCCTGATAGTTTCATACTCCAGCAAACTCGTTCCCAAACAAAATCAAGAAAAATGGGAATTGCTTGAATGGATCATTGATCACAAAGATTCAACTAAGAGGCAAGTTTTTCATGATCTCACCCACTCAAATCATCTAAAAGTAAATCACATATAGTATCTTCCTCGGAACCAGGCACCAAGGAGGATGAGGACATAAGATTAGGTCCCTCTCATATCCATGAGTATCTCTATAAATCCACTATATCACTGCATACAATTTGATAATATAAATCATGATAAAATACATGTTTAGATCACTACACACTATTATAAAAAGTAGATTTTTCTAGGTCTAAAAATGGAGTTCAAAAGGTATGAATGTGGGAAATATTTTTCCTTTAAAACCCACGCACAAAGAGAGTCAGGAAATTCAACAAACTCTAAACTTTTTTAGTGAGGAGAGTTTCATTAATACATTTTAAATTATTGAAACTCATATAAAGGAAAGACTTGTGTGTAAAAATATCATTCTGTATGAGCCAATTATTTATATACCTTCTTTCATTCAAACCCTACCAAAACATCAAAAAATAAGAATGAAGTTTTTGAATGATGGAATAAATAATCTTAAACAATGAAATCACATAAGATCAGTAGGGTTTTTTCACATCATTATTATTTTTAACATAAATAACCCCATAACATTATTTTAGGTGATGTTGTAAATATGATTTTGAAAATAGTTAATAATAACTAGTATTATAAATACATGTATGGAGAAGTTTTTCATGCCTTATTTTTCAAATCGGATTTGATAAATTTCATTATTGATTGTTTTTACAATCGGTTTTTTGGAAAAACTAAAATTAAAAAATAGATTAAAAATTTCTTTTTTGGGGTTGATTTTCCATGTTGATTTTAATAAAAATGATGTGAAAAAAACATACCACATTGGTTGTTTTAAAAAAACTAATGAGATAAAAAAATTATCACGTCCTTTTATCATAATAGTTGTTGAAAATATCCTAAAAATAATATTTCTAGTTATTTTTCCAAATCAATTATATAAAAATTAATCTAGAAAACCATTTATCACATTGGTTTTTTAGAAACAATAATGTGAAAAATCTTCCATTGATGGTTTTCACATCAGTTATGAATTAATCTAAGTAAAAAAATTAATAACTATCAATAAATTAATCCCTCCCATTAATACGTCCACATACCAAAAACAAAAAAACAATAGAAGAACCAAAATTTACAATTTGAACTTTAATATTTAAAATTTATATTTATTACAAACTAATACCAAATCAAACCTATAGAATAATTCACCCATTGAATTTATAATTGGCTTAGATATTATCTAGTATAAGACCAAGGTTCATTAAAATACTAAAATTTAAAAATAAATAATTTAATCAGTATTTTGTATAAAATAAATAAAAAATTAAAGAATAAGTTTATAAAAAAATATAATCATCTGGAATTTTATAAGTTCACCAATTCAAATTATTTCATACATAAATCATATAATGTAGTATCCACATTCCTTTATTACTTATTACTTATGACACTTACGATTAAAAAAAATAAACTCAAAATAACATTTTAAATACTTATAGTCAAAATTTAGTAATTGTAAATGAAAAGTCACTTTTTTTATATATTGATATTTGTGCTCTTCTTTATTATTGTCTATATAAAGTTATCTCATGTACTATTTGAAACTATTATTCATGAAATAAATTTAAATACTATTATAATATATAAAATCATTCTAATATTCAATAGTACATGTTCAATACATTCTTAAAATTATCATGCACTTCACCATGCATAAATAATTCCCATTATAGTGTCTTATCTATTAGGAAAAATCACCCAATATCCAATGGTGACTCATATAAAAAAATTGTGTAAGTGGATATTTTTTTAATAGATATGAAACTTTATGAGATATACATTTTACACTCTTAATGATAAGGAATCATCCAACATAGAATAATTGTATTCTTTTATAGTGTTTCGGTAATTTAATTATTAAATATGCATTTTTCATTGTCATTACTATAGGTGAAAAAAAATTTGAGTCCGTAAATCCATATACTGATGTCGTGTCATTCTGCATAAAAATTTTATAAATATACCAAATATAAAAATTAAAAATTTAAAAAAATTAAAATAACTAACATATATGTGATAATAAACTTACATAAAAAAACTACATCGTGTTGATTCCCAATTTATCTCTAGCTAAAAGATCCATGATATATATTTTTAAATCATAATTTTCATTCAACACCCAAAAATTTCATTTTCCACTATAATATCATAAACTTTCAAAAATGAATTTGAATATGTTGATAATATATCATGACCATAATAAGTTGTATCTGAAGAGATAATAGCCTGTGTCTTTTTTTTTCTATAGAGTATGAATTTACCTTTATAGTATTCTTATAAAAAATAGATAAACATATAAACTTTAAAAAAGATAAAAAAAAATTAACACCAATATGAAATAAAGGATATAATCTATAGATACCTCAAGGGTAATTTTTTGAGCAAGTCTGTAAGGATAAACTAAAAAATGGCCAATACTTTTTGAAACTACATAGACCTAATATATAGGAATTCATGTTCTTATTGTTATATCTATAATATATCTTACAATGACTCTAATATTCTCTATCTCTATCTGTTGATGATGAAAGGTATTGTTAATATATTATACAATATTATATGAAATAATATGATATTGGGTATACTCCTTATATAACTCAAAGTAAATGGGAAGATGTAGAGGAGGAGTTGTAGGAGTTTAATAAGTAGGATGAGGTGGGTAAGTGAGATCTATAGATGAATGTAGAGGAGTGATATCTATAGGCGGATGTGTAGGAGTGCGATCAGTAGCCTAAAACTGTCTTTGCATATGGGAAAACTTTGACTGTATTGTACTTATGATCTCATCCTCTAGTATCTCACCTATATCTAAACTGTATACTCCAAATCCTCTATTTTCTATTATAAACATACTCCATTGAGTAAGTTCTATAATGACCAAACACTTTTTTTATTGATACACTTGTTGGGTATCCACGTACATGACCTGAGTGTTTAGGCTTTACTAATTTTGTTATCAAAATATACTTCCAAACATCATCAATGATGGTCCCCAATGTGCTATACACCTTAACAGAATCTTTTATATAATATTTGAAAAATTCAGTACTTAATATCAATATATAAAGATTTTATTTAACATAAATAACACAAATAAATTAAATAACTTCTTATAACCCAAACTACTACAAACCTTGACTCTTATGTAATATATTGTACCTTTTTCCATCCATAACCTCTTTCATTTTTCATGTCTAGCTAGGGGAAGGAGGTTTAACCTCTATAGATCTTGAATACATTACTATTAGTTTTTTAATTTCTTTAGTTTTCATTTGTCCTTCCAATAACATATACCCTTCATAAGATAAATTATGAGGGTACACATTTTTTTTGGATATCCTGATGATATCACCTCATTTTATGAAAATCAAGGATAAATAAATCATTAAAACGATCATTAATAAAAAAAATACAAAATAAAATATTTCACTTCCCAAAAACACCTATTTTCATCTATATTCAACAAAAATATTCCATGTATATTCATAAATAAATGGATACATATCACGTGGATTTAGTATTTTTTTGTCCCCAAAAATTAATTTTTATTTGAGGGATGATTTAAAATCCTAACATCTTCTACAATCCAAACCTAATTATTTCTTCCTTTCTTCTTCAATATTTGGTATAATGTATGTCATATAATAAGAAGTTTAAAATTATATATTAGTAAAAACATTTCATGATACGTAAAATAATAAAAACATTTATTACCAAAAAAAATTCCCATAATTAATATATATTTATTTCTTCTATACTTCTCTGATGAAAAATCAAAATACTAACTTTTCCTCGAGCTTTCACTACAAAAAAACTAATAAATTACATAGCATTTAGACCCTTTGGAATATTAATATCATCAAAATCAACCAATATATTTTAGTAACGGCTATGGGAATCTATTAATTTTGTTAAAAGTGTGTATCAACATTTACCAAAACTTTACTCCTTTTTCTTGTGAATAAGTACATTGCTTTAGTGTAAAAGTATGAGGAGAACATCAATAACGGTATGTGTATTCTCCTCCATAGAATTATTAGTATGGTCTCCCCCATAATTATTTGTTGGATATGATGTTTGTTCTGTCATTATTCTCCAAATCAATGTAACGAACAATTAGTAAACAAATGTAAAAACCCAAATAATACATATAAAATTAAATAAAAAATGAAAATTGATCAAAAAAAGTAAACTAAACTAAACCCACTTTTTTCATATCTGTAAAAGTAGATAACTTAAATTATGACATCATTAATGAGAGATAAAATGACATAAATTAATGAAAAGAAATCCAAAAATTGTTTGTTAATAAAAAAATAGTACACAAATATAAAAATCCAACTATCATATATAAAAGTATAAAAAAATGAAAAATGTCCCAAAAAATAAACTAAACTAAAAAAAATTATTCATATTTGTTAAATTAGTTAACTAAAATCATAAAAAATTAATCAGAAATGGAATGAAAAAATTGAAAGAAAAAAAATCCATAAATAGTTTGAAAATAGTAAAAATGCTCCAAAATTTACACCATTTTTTTAAACCAAAAAATTATTATTTAATCTAAACATGTATATATTTTTTATTTTTATTTATCATAATAGATTATAATTATTTGTGTTTATATAAAATAAACAAATGCATAAGTTAATTAAGGGTAACCATGGTAAACTAAACAAAAAAACCAATATAATCTTAAAAAATTAACTTATTAGTTATAATATGTGTTTTAATAAAGAAAATAAAAAAAATCTAAATTTTTATAAAATTTTAAAAACTAAAAAAGAAATAAATATATGTTACCTAAAATATTAGGAAATCAATAAAGGATTATTTACCAAAATTCTTTATTCATGATTTTTCTATGTGGAACAAACCATTTCTATGATGTGGTCATCAATATAATATGTTAATCATTCCATGTAAATACGAATCTCACATAAATTTGAACCTTCATCAATATTTTCATCACCAACATACTATTATTTTCATTATAAAATGATATACCATTGTATTTCCAATTGATCAATAAAGTAGAAAATTATTTTTTCATTTGTTTCCATGATAAAACGATCATTTGTGTATTCAAATATATTCATATTAAATAGTTTCATTCAAAATTCATCATTATTAGAACTATTATTACTGATAAATTGTTTACAGTTCAACACCAGAACTCAAAATTTAGTGTAATCAACCTACCATATTTCATCAATAAGTCTATAATATTCACTTGATGTGAATATTCGGTTTTTTTATTTTCCACTCCAAAAATGAATTGATTTTGGAAACACCAAGACACTACTATTTTTAACTGCACTTTTTTTTCTTAATCATTCACATGAAATTTAATTCTATTAGTGTCATACCATTACCCTTTTATCAAATTTTAACTATTCTTTCCTGCTAACCATATCAATTTTTCTAATGCATCTAATGTACCAATCACGGTCTCTTTAAACCATGGTGAAAATTTTTTTATGCTCATTCAAAATACACATATCTTTCTTCTATGGATAAAATTTTCAAACACATTAATATGAAATTTTATATATAGCTGATCATAATCTTTGTTTTATAAGATTTATTAATGCACCTTCTTTATTTTTTTAACGATAAACAATTTAATTTTCAAGACATGGATCCCCTTTCCCCTATAATTGACTTTTTCATAGAAAGATGTAGGAAAAAATTGATCTACTAAAGCAAAGTAACTTTTAAAAAAACCCTACAGCCTCCTGAGAAACATACTTCTCAATAATGAAGGCTTGAGGTCGATATGTATTCTTAACAAACCCCTTCAATATCTTCATATAAAATTCAAAATAATGCATCCAACATAGATATAAAAGTCTATAAATCTTTATTTCTCTCTCCAAATAAACAATTAAATGAACCATGATATCCAAAATATGGTGTAGGAAAATATATTTCCAATTGAAAAATTATATAGACCAATTCATTCTATAAAATGTTCAAAGAATTTATATCAATCACCATGTTACAAATTAAATTAAAACATAACCCACCATCATAATAGTAACTCTGACACAGATGGTCAATATTCCATACAATGAAATTAGTAGGAGTTATTACATCATGACATAAAAATAATGATATTTCATACATTTTAACTTTAAATATTTTAGTGGCACAAATTGTTTTACATTTGAATAATATCCCTATGAAACTTTGATACCCTAGAGACACTGAAAAAATATAATTTTCCCCCACTTAGATAACGTATGAAAATCCAAAGACATGTATGTCCATCTTTATTCAGGAGTGGAATCTAACTCCAAATGTATTCCCAATGATATTAAGTCCAATATTTCATTCAAACCATATTTATTCTTTCCTTCAATTTCTAGACAATGTTCCAATAAATCTATTAGGGGTATTATTTTCTACATGAATAACTTCAATGTGATTTTTGACCTCATTATATCTTCAATATGGGAGTGAAAAAATATATTAATTGTTTCTTCCAAATATTTCTATTATTGCCTGATTTTTAGGTCTTCCAAATGTTTCATCAAATTTTTTCACCCGCTCAAAATAATGATCAATGGAAAAATATTTAGAGAAATATTAAATTATTAAGATCCATTAAATACATTTTTTATCCTCTATCAATGTTATCCAAATAAAATAACCTCTGATGACCCATGTATATTTTTTTCTCTCATGTTGGAGTTGATAATATGAAGTATGTTGTTCAGAAATTGAACAAGTGTGATTCCCCTTAACATTGTATCCAAAATAATTTCCATATGCTGGGAAGTAATTTATAGTTAAAAAAATCATTGTATATATTTGAAAATGTAACATTTTCTAAAAATAATAAAACCTAATAACTTCCTCCCATAAAAGATTAAATTCATAAATTAATGGTCATAAGAAACCATCAATATGATTTTTGACATGTTCTGGTCCAGATATCATTAAACTTAACATTACATATTTTTAATTCATAAAAATTTAGAAGATAAGATGTAAATTTCCAATAAAATATTACATGAGCTATGTATGCTACTAAGTCATCAATATGGATTCTACCCATCTATGAACAGTCCAAGTCTAAGATTATTAACTTCATTTCCAAATATAGGAAACTATTGATAAATTTTATTTCATTATGGAAATTCAATTGGATAATATAATTTTCTATCACATATCTTCTTATCTTCATTCTCAATTATCTTTATTGCATCATTAAAATTTGAGAATAAACATCTAAAATGAGGAATTATAAGAATATATGAAATTAACTTGGTATAAGTCTCTATAACTGCCAAATTATCCTATGATTTTTATTTCAACTTATATTTTAATGTCCCACATTTTAGAAACTCTTCGAGAAATTTGTATTACTTCATATATATTGCACATCCATTTCAGAGGGCATGTATTTTCTTGTACTCCAAACCCATCTGGAAAAATATTTCACTTAATTTATAATCTAAATCTAGAAGATCATTGTCTTTATGAAGAATTTCTTTCAAAAGTTGTAGAAAATATGAAAACTCTTATCACTATATCCATTTTTCACATTCATGTTAATAAATCTTAACAACGTTGATAAAATCATAAATTCTGTACAACCTATATACAATGGTTTTTTAGCATCACCATATAGATGCTTAATTATTGGTTCTTTCTCAATTGGATATACATCAATATCATGAATAATTTCTTCAATTTTATTAGACTTATCATCTAGAAAATCATTAAAATCAATTGATCTAGAATTCTTCCTAGTTTCACTATGCTAAATCCAATAGTTGTAACTCAGATTAAAACAAAAAAAAATTAAATTATCTTTGATCTCTCTACATTTCAACTTCTTCATTTTCAAACATTTCACACATGGATATAAAAACATGTCATCGTTTAGAACATTTTATTTATATATATCCAAAAAAAATCAAAACCTTCCTAATATTCATTAATTATTCATAGTGAAATAATCTAATAATGACTCATTATTATCTATGAGAAATAAAAAAAATTGGAAATAATTTATTATATTTTAGAATTAAATTTCAAATTTACTTTTACAAATAACAATAAAAAATAAAACAAAATATTTCACAAAACAATACAACATATTAGATAAATAAAAATATAACTTTTAGAATATTTAAATATGATTATTTAATATACAAAATTACAAAACTTTATCTAAAAAACCATTTATCAAATAGAGAATATATAAGATGTGTAAATAATCATAAATAAAAATACAAATAGTGAAGATAAATAAACATTAATGGAAAATTGGAACATTAAATACAAATAAAAATAGCTTGGATGCATAGAAAATGGAAATAATAAAAAACATTAAATTGATATTAGAACCAGGATGATTGAGAGGAAAGCACCAAAAGGAATAAGGTGCAAGTGGAATTTGATAATAGGAGATGGTGGACAGTGGTGGTGGATGACAACTGAATGATAAAGAGACATCAATAGAAAATAGGAATCACAAAGACAAATAATAATTCAACAGATGCATGGAAAAAAACAAGAAATAAATTGATATTGAAACCAAGAAGATTGAGAAGGTAAAATAAATGGAAATAAGGTGCAAGCAGAAGCTGAAGATGGGTTACAAGTATGGCAGTGGTGGATTCCAACTCAAATATAAAGCGACATCAATGGAAAATTGGAACTGGAAATAATAATGAAAATACCTTGGATGAATGTAAAATTGAAACATTATACATAGAACTTAAATTCAACCCAGAACTGAGATTAATGGGAATGAGACATCAATGGGAAGAAGATCTAAGTAGTGGTTGATGATGGTTTATGGTGGATGGTTGCGGTGGATTCCAAATGAAATATATTCAAATACATGGATTGAATAATGAAGATATTTGTGGCCATATATCAAAGAATTAAATGATTCGAGGTCATGGATGGAAGAAAGAAGGGTTAGGGTATACCATGTGAGAGGAAACTAAAGTATTTCATGTTAGAGAATGAAACCAAAATGACTTCTCCCAACCCTAGATTAAAATTATAAATATCTTTTATATCGTTTATTCAATAATGAACAAGAGAAATGAGGTTGATTTATTTACCAGGATAGTTATTCAATAACTAATGTGGAAAATCATAGTTTTCATATTGGTTTTTGAATAGCTGATGTGAAAAATAATAACATTTTATTTACCACATCAGTTATTAATTTAACAAAGAGGTAAATTGTTTTTCCATATTGGTTATAAATAATCGATGTGAAAAACATGTCTGGATAAATAATTTCTTTTTAAGTGGATGGGATTTTATTTGAAAAAAAATATGAGAAGAACCTCTTTTCTGTCTTTGGAAATAAATTTCAATCACCACTATTGGATCTTATTATTCATATTTTTTTAATAGAATAGAATTTATATATTTTGAGCTTCCTAATATAGAGTAGAGACCCAAATATTTTTAATTATTTTTAACCATCTTAATACCACAAATACTATACAAAAATATCTTATGACAATCATGTAAATATATTATAAAAGGTATCTATGATTTAGATTTGTTGAATTTATATCCTAAATCATGTTCATATGTATATCATCCTGCATTTTTATTACATAACATTTCATTACATTTTACAAATAGAGGATCTTTAAAGTATATTGTCATGGAAATCAGGAACATAAAACATTATTCTAAACCACCAGTAAGGCTTCTTTATTGTTCATCCTAAGTTTATTACAGCATCGCATAACCTAGGAGCATACATCAAATGAAAGGGTGAGCAGAAGACCCAGTAAGGGAAACAAGAGAAACATTTTACATGTGAACTTGAGATACATCTATAAAGTCATGATAAATAACTTTAAGGCATGAGAAAGTGATCATGAGGAATATCATAATAAAAATAACATGTTTCATAACATGATTATGTAGATAAAAGATTTAACTTAGACAATCATGAAAATATCACTAAGTTCCATCCCCAAGGTGTCATTTAAAAAAAATTACCAAGGTTATTCACCAAGGTATCGTTAAAATTGTAAACCCTTGAGATTACATCATTACCCAATGAATTGGAGCGCTATTAGGGAGCACCCTTAATTTTTATTTATTATCATGTGATAGACATATATAATCATAAAAAATTTCACAAATAACCCATATAGCATAAAATAAATGGGTTTCATTTCATAATCATAACGTTTTAGAAACTGCTTTAAAGACATGAACTTTATGTCACTTTAAACCCACAGAAAAGGAAATCGGTTTCATGTATGTAAATACCTGAATTAAAATATAACATTTTTATATGGATGTGAATACCCCTATAGAAGAAATAGACTTTATTGCTAACTAAATAAAATAAAATAATAATAGAAAAAGAGAGAGACAATTTTAGACGAAAATTCTGCAGCACAACGACTATGTTACAGGATTTTAGAAAATATGGAAAAGATAGGGGACATGGGTCACCCACTCATAAATGATAAATAAAATAGTTGAGGGACATAATATAAATTATATAATAACATGGTAATAAATTTTGAAATACATAACTTATGAGATGAAAATCATGGAAGGAAAACAAAAATAATATTTCTCTTATGAAAATTTGGCAGCCTAAAAATGTCACTTACAACATCAAAAAAAGAATTGATGAGATCGAATAGGGTCTCTAATAATATGAAAATAAAAGAATAGTGTTATGGATATAGAGATCATACCCCAAAATAATAAAAATGAACTTGAAATACTTGACATGAAAATAGAACTTGAAAATGATAAGGGTGAAAGAATCCCTTACAAAAATTCGGCAACCTAACAGCGCCACATAAATATTCTTAAAATGAATTGATGAGAGAAAGAGGGGGTCTCTCATCATATGAAAATTAAAATTAAATTAGGATTAATATAAAATAACATCCCCAACATAAGAACATGGAGCTTAAAATAAATGACAAAAAGAAGAATACATGAAAAGAAAGAGAGAGGTAGGATCCCTTACCTTGAAGAGTAACTTCGAAAGCATGAATGTAGGGACCTTGGGAGGCTTGAGAGAACCTTGGGAGGACTCCTTGGGAGGTAAAGAGATCATAACATCATTGGGGAGGTTTTGGAAAAGAAATGAATGATGGAAAGGCTTGGTATTTATAGGGGAAGTGAGGGGACAAGGCATTAATTGTCAAGGGACACATCATCGGTGGTATTGGAAAAACCATGGTCTTTCCCATGGTATTGGCCAATTGGGACACCTCATAACTTATCTTACTATTCATAAGTCGACCATAATTATTTAATAATTAATACATCCTTAATGATGTCATTAAACACCAGAAACTCAAAAATTGTATTTTCACTATTCACTGAAAATTCAACTTTCTTAGAAAAATCCCAAAAATTCACCTTAACAAAATGTCACTGCTCTGATTTCAAAAATGAACTCCATTTTATGAAAATAATTTTCTAAATATTTTTAATTTAATTTCTTAAATAAAAACACTATTCACCTGAAAAACTAATACTTAACCAATAATTTCTAAAACAGTTATTTACCTATTTTATTGAATCACATTACTTAATCAAGGTGCATAAATTATATTAATACTTTATTTAAGTGATATTACTAATCCATTTGGTCACATTACTAATCTTCAACGTAAAATCACTATTCATAATTTACTATTCATCAAAAATTAAGTTGATCTTATTAGACTCTATATTTCATACTGAACACAACTGTAATATACCATTTTTTGAAAATCATTACACATTTTTAATTATTTATGGTTTACATAAATATTTTTAAAATATCCTTTTTCTAAAATTCAACAATAATATGCATACTATATTTATCTGGACATTTGAAAATTCAAAAACTTCATCATAAGAAGAAATCATGATTTTTATTTAAATCAAAGGATTGCTCAAGGCAGTTATGACCTCGTTACATAGCCCCTTATAACACCAGCATAGGATCTAAGAGTAAGGTGTGCTACGGTGATAGAATTTTGGGGCGGATCGGCCAACATTTCCCGAGTAGTGATTTCTATCAGCTTGAACTTCTCGCGAAGGCGATTCCGTTCCAGCATCACACGAAGAAGTTTGGCTTCGGTTTGGTCCAGAGCAAAGCCCAAAGGTGCTACCTCCTTCCTGAGTTCCGTCAAATGGTCCTCGATCGGCCTCAGACTACTGGATGGGGCAATCGAATCATAATTCTATATTAATTAATCAAGATCACTTTTATTTATAGACAATAATCACAACATTTAGTTTCCCACGGTCTTATTGACCAATGGTTATATAACAGTCAAAACCCAATGGTCTTATTTAAATTATACTCATTTTATTAAATGAAATAGTTTTGCTGGGTATAAAATAAAATAACACACAAAGTTAGGAAATAAAATTTATTCAAAATTTTGGGTCGTTACAATACATCTTAATAATGCATAAAAGCATGTATTATTCATGTTGGGTAGCTCTAGTGAAGAGGATGAAATCATACACAAAAAATAAATGGGTAACAAGATAACCATATCGATATACCTTTCCACCATGAATAAATCATTTCATCACAATATGATTCACAAGATTAGAGAACACATTAGGAACCAAAATGAACAAGTAAGGTGATATTAGATCTCCTTAACACAAGCATCTGGATAGTGTAAATCTATCAATAAGCTCCCCATTTACCTAAATTCAAAAGGAAACTATAGAGATACATTTCCAAATAA
The DNA here is from genome assembly GCA_963277665.1 of Viscum album. NCBI lineage: Eukaryota > Viridiplantae > Streptophyta > Magnoliopsida > Santalales > Viscaceae > Viscum > Viscum album. The sequence continues at coordinate 1,462,975,253 of OY728135.1, read as the reverse complement.
CCCCAATCCACTTATCCTCAAATCTCATTCTTGAGAGCATAAAATCTAGAAAAGAATATTCAACATGATCATATACCTTTTTCATGTTATGTTTAAGAGCCACCCACCCTTCAAACCTTATAAAGAGTTTTCATATAATGGAAAACCTCATGAGTGGTCAAAGTGTTATCTATGATAAGTATTTAAGTGGAAAACAATTTATTAATAAAAAATAATATGTAGAAGAAAACCCTTCAATTGGATAACCAAGATTTTTGAAAAAAATATAAATAACATAACACAAACAAATAGGCCTCAAATCCATAATTTTACCCACAAAAGAGCCTCTTTAAAATCAATGTGAGAAGAGTATCATTGATTATATCAAGTTGGAGAGGGTTTAACCAAATATCCTTCATAAAAATAACAATATTGGTTCCAAAAATATTTCAATATATTTTAATAAAATTTGCTTAGAAACCATCAGTTCCAATGAGTTTTATAGAAAATATACTATTGAGGGCCCCAAAAACCTCCTCTCTAGATATATCTCACTTAAACTAGATGTTCTTATTTTCTAAGAAAACTGGTTTATAACAATCATCAAATAACATAGGTATAGAAGATCTCTCAAATGAGAAAAAATCCTTGTAAAACTCTTAAATTTTTTTAGGAATGTCCACTTTACCTACACACCAAGAACCATCATCCTTTTCCATCTAGATAATATCATTTCCATGATGTTGAAAAGATAATTTTTTTATCAAGGAAACTCTTATTTTTTTACCTTATTTAATAAATTTTTCACATCACTGCATGAAACAATAGGATTATTTATATCTTATATCCCTATAAATATCCTTTTATTGATCATAAATTCTCTTCTAGTAGTTGTTATCAGCACCAACGATATTGATATTTTTAAGATCCTTCAAAAGCTGACCAATACATAGATCAAGAAACACGTAGTTGTTGCAACACTATGTTTTAAGAATACTTGTGAAAACATAGGTTTTATCTCATGTCTATACTTAATGTTTTTAATGGAGTTTAATAACATTTAACATAAGTAGTGAAAGAAATAAAAAAAATCAATGTGTGAGGATCATCATGAAAGATAATATGAAACCTATATAAAAATACATAATTAAATAACATTACCAATGGTGTACCCTATACCACAGGGATTCTTCAATATTTGAAACACATTCTTGTGGTTTTATAAAGATCATATAAGTGTAAAACATAGGTATCCCACCTCTACGGTGTTTCTAAGGGTTGAGAGAATCATCCAATTTCGGGATGGTATTATTATTATATTCACAATGTGCTACCATCTCATATACAAAGAATAAAAAAGAAATAGATCTTTGGGTCAAGGAGTGTCATCCAAATATCTACACACAAGAATTTCATCTCATGGTTGTGTTTATATAACACCTAAGGACACCCCAAAGTTATTTTCATATTTATTCATGCATTTTTAATGTATAAATAAATTTTATTTTCCAATACATGTATAATGTTCATGTTGTTGCTAATCATTTTTTTTAATTATGATGCCTGGTTTGTGGGTTTCCGGTACCCGCTACAGACGCATCCAAAACACCATAACCAAGCATACAAATCATTCAACTTTCATATTTCAAAAATCAAAGCAGGGCCTCGAGCCGCGCACCATCCACCGTACCACCACATGTCTGCTCATCTGACCGCGCACCAACCCAGGCCACACCTCGATACAAGAATCTTCACCACGTGCCAACCTTCAACGCAGAATCAAACCTTATGCCGCCGGTGAGACTTTGGACCGGCCACCATTAATCAGCGTCGAATCGTCGACCGCACACCACCTTCACCGGCGTTCCTCACCGTTTCCGCCATCAACCACCACCAGCACAGAAACCGGTCGGAATCACCATTTTCAAAAGGATCAAACAGAGAATTGAAAATAAACCGATAAAAACCCCACTACAGCCACCCCAACTGCCGAAGAAACCCTCACATATCCTCAGAGTACTCAGCTGCCGCAAATCAGGTGACAACCTCCACATGCTGAGAGACCGCCACAGGACAACAACCCAGAACCGAGAGCAAACCCTGAACACTCTGTAGAGTATTTCATTGTGACGACCTCCACATTGTGTCATTTCACCTTATAATATATCATCCAAAATAACTTTTGAAACCATATCCAAAACTCCTTTTTGAGATCTTTCAGAACACATTCATAAAATTATCATTAACATCATCTTGTGTTATATAATATGAAATACCTTTTTAATACTCATCCAAAACACATTGGATCAACTCTATAAAAAAATTTGAGTAGCTCTCTGAGCCAAACTCAATCCTCATTCAGTCAACCATAAAGTTTGGCTTCATGGACCTTTATAGTAATGAAAATAAATATTAATCTTTGGATCCTTATATTTAAGAAAATATATTCCTCTATAAAAGTTTAAATGATACTCAAGATATAAATGTATCCAACATGATCTTCATCAAACGGTTGTATCTCTACACCAGTTTCCACCTTTAGGCAACATTTATAAAGGTTTATTTTCATATTTTTGATTTTTCTAGGACATTGAGTGACCAAGGAGAAGTATCATGTCAATACCATATATAAAACTCATCTTTCCTCGCTTCTCTAAGTGTATAATGATCGAATCTATGAATACATCCCATTTCATTTCTATTTATGGACAAGTTAATCACATATCCCTTATCTGGAAACATATATAGTATCTAGGTTTGGTTGCACAATCCCATGATCTATCTCAATCAATGACCCGTATTTTATACTCATCATGTGATATAACAAATCCCATCTTTGTTAAGCTTCAACTGATTACATGATCAATGAAATACTCCTGATTAGGTAATCTCATATGTTGACTATCCTAAGTAGAGTATCAGAGTATGAATGATCTCATGCTTGTTTTCTCACTAATTGTAGGTAGTGGGTACTCAAATATGATTTATACACTTCTATTATATCAAAGAAATATATGTATGGAAATCTGTGTGGTATACTTGGTAGCTCATCAAGAACACACAAACAATATCATATTATTTGTTTTGTACCTCATGAGCATATTTCATATCTCTATGAAAGAATTAAACTCATGAAAATCATAAAATTTTATCATAACCTATAATACTCCATGTTGAACATAGGTTAGGTGTGAACTAAAATTCATACTTTGAGAGGTTTATTGTCATTAAACTTCACGAATGTATATATAAATATATATACATTTATGTATCAAACATGAAAAATTGATAATATAGAGGTTTCATTTAAGATGATATATTTTAATATTATGAAACTCATTATGAATATTAAAAATATATATTATTATTCGTAAACACTTTTAAGAATAATTAACTGAACCAACATGAGCACCAGTTATTTATATCATATGTGATAAACTTCTATATCATCCGTATATTGTCTAAAATTAATGGGTTTTGTTAACTCACTACATCATATGTAATCCACATCACATCTCTATTTGACCATTTGATAAAATATCCCCACTAATCTATTTATGGATGAATATTTATAAAGTAATCCAATTAGAAAAATCGTGAGATTTAAGAATCAGACTTCTAATTACTCAACTTTTTAAACATATTAAAACTTTGTAACTTCACACCATCAAATTTATTAAGTTAACTTCTATCGTCTTCTTATAACTGGTTCTAAGTTCATCATCATCATCCTTGAAACCCAATTCCATTAAAAACCCATGAAATAATGTAACTAATTACATTATTGTTTATTGACCATCCTAGAATAATTCAGGATAAAGTGACAATCACTTTAATATGGTAACAAAATTTAACACTTTACATTTATATTTACTATCATATCCTAAACTCTTTAATGATATCAATTATAATTTACTTTTTATTTTGACTGGTATAATACTTCAAGAAATAGTGTCTTTTATTTTTCATGAAAACTAAATGTAACTAATTCCATTATTATTTATCATCACATATCATAAAATATTTAAGTATTTTAAGTGAAAGAAATTTAATCTTATATTGGTATGATCTTTTAGGAAATAGTGATATCCACTTTATAAATAGTAACTAAATGTAACACTTTACATTTTTCTTCTCACATATCTTAAATTATTTTAGGATATTAAGAAAAATCACTTTAACTTCACAATGGTGTTATATTTTTTTAAATTTTGAACTTCCCTAAGTCTAATCATATAACCACTAGACTCATTGATAGTATATTATTTCATAATATCTTGCTAAGATAAAAAAACCTTTTGTGTTAGGAAATAACATTTCTTTCTTTTTAGTAGGAATATTTAAAAAAAATATATTATTACCAGATCATATATTGTGTTTTATGTGCTTAGAACAATTTTTTAATTGAAAATAAGACTTTATTAAAATATACAACACATGGGTGCCCGGAATACATTCCCACATATTTTAACAAATGCGTATATGAACAATTTTATGATATATAAACACATTAATCCAAATATATTTTTCAAATTATCTTATATAAATTGATGAATCATAAACCATGTGTATGTAATTAATATCATCATATATTTTCATAACAAATATTTACTACTGAACAATTTCTCATATCACATAGAGTAAATCATATGATGATACACATCTTTAACATAAATTCTTTTATGTTTGATAAAATCATTTACATTCAAAAAAATTAACTCTTTTCTTCATGAATGTAAACTAAAATCTCAATCAATTATTCCTATTATTTTAAATTCATGTAAAATTACAACACTTTGTAAAATATACATTTAGTATCACATAACTTTCAAAATGAAGAATTATTTTTTTTATAACACTCATACCTGACATGGATATTCCATAGAGTATCCTAAACTCATTTAGGTATATGTAGGAAAACCCAATAGAATCAAATTATTACTATTCCTTTCAGACAACCTTGGGTTTTAATGATAATAATTGTATTGTTAAATAAACATTATTAACATTTTAAACAAGATTTTCACCTTCTGGTTTAAAATTTTTCCCACTTGTACTTCCTATAAAGTATTATAATATAGAAATAATATTCCTAATTCATCCACCATCAACACTTTTAGTATATATTTTAAATTTTGTTTGAATTTAGTCATATTGTAGAAACATTTTCATAGATGAAAATAGGATAAATTTTCTAAACTAAACAATTCATTTTTAGTTTTCCATTAAATAATATTATAGGATTTAAAAAATTATAAATTTTTGTATAAAAAATATATCATATAATTTTATTAATAAATAATTATTATCACGCTCTTCTCAGGATCCAAATGAAATAAAATAAAATTCTTATGATGAGCTTATACAAGATTTACGTATCCATGTTTTCAATGAACCAATTCCTTTTCCAAACTACATGAAAAGAACCTTCAAGCCCTAATTCTTTCTTATCTTTTGAAATTTTATATATTTACAACTCTTTAAAAATCATATATTTAATATCATATATTTTTTATAAAAAAATAATTTAATTCTATAACCATTGAGATTTTAAGGAAACCTTAATTCAAGTAGGATATTCAACCATATTGAAAATAATTTAAAGTACCCAATTATATTGAGTGTATACTAATATACCTTCGGTCATTTTGCATCTAATGCCTTTTAAACCTTAAATGAATAACTCTATAATTCCATATGCACGTAGATTTACTTGTTGAATAAATTCAAAACATCTTTACCCAGGAAGGAAATATTCTAACACATAGAATTTTCTTAATAACTTTTCTCAAATCATCAATCTTAGTTAAGAAACATTCTTAAGTTACCATTATTAAGAGATACATACATTAAGTTTCTCATTTTTAAGGATTAATTAAAATGTTTATATTGATAATGATGATAATAAGGATGATATTATCTATAATAGAAGATTTTTTTAGATTAGTATGAATTATTATAACTAATTAATAATTTATTTTAATAAATTTCTCTAATTATAATGATGAACCTTTTTAAAATCCATCATATCCAATGATATGAAGTGGTTTATATTTAATTATGAAATGATTCTATTTTTTTGTTTCTATTAACACTTAGTAATTTAGGTAGGGAATCATCCCAATCATATAATATATAACTCTTGGATATTTTAGAGGATAACCCTTTATCTAATTCATCATATAGATAAAATCAACCCTATTCCTCTATTATCCTAACCATTAGGGCTTCCCAGCTAAGTGTTACCCAAAAATTCCAAAAAAAATTGACCAAGGGAAATTTATGGGAACTCAACTATGGAATTAAAGTACCCAAAAAGACAATCCATATTTACTTATTACATTCTTGTGTTACATAATATAGTCCAAGGGCACCCATCTATGGAAAAAACTACCAGGTTAGATGATCGAGGTCTTGAAAAGTGCCGCTTTAGAAGGAATATCACACTTAGTATTTGTAATGGATTTTAATCTCACCATCTTATCTCATGTTATTCCCTATTATGTATGCAATATTTTAGTAATATTTTTTGGATTCATATTTCCTTTACCAACTTGATACATCCAAACCATATTGATGTGTAACTCTTTAAACAACCCATACATTTGTGTTACCTACATAAAAATAGAAGTTAAATGTATTAATACATATCCAGATGCATCATATTCATAAGGTATATGAACACTTAATGTAAAGTTGTAGATTTATTATCATGATTAATCCTAGAATTATGTATGTTAAACTCCCTTCAACAACCTAGAATAGGCCAAAACTTTCAGGTAGTTAGTTATTCTAACCCCAATTCCCTATACCTAGGTATAAATTACTCAAGAGGGGATTAGATCCATCCTAACTCTAAAACGTAATATGCACAAACTCAATTCAATAACTAAATTCAATTTCATAAAATAAATCACAAACTGAGGTCATGATAATTGAAAAAATAAATTCATTATGGAGGTATTGTGAGCAAGAAAAATAAATGCTCTATCCCAGAAGCAAGTTGTCATATAATTTTTGGGAGAAAGACATTCAAAATATAAAAATTTTATAACTATGAAAAAAATAAGGAATAACTTTTAAATAAATAAACAAATCAAATATTTAAACATGAGATAAATATTTATGAAAAAATCATAAATAAAAGCTAATTAGAACCCCTTTTCTAATTTTAATCTTTAATATAATGGTCATTCCATAATTTTGAATATAAAAATTTATATTCATTTCAATATGAACTCTTTAATATTTATCATTATATGTAATTTCAAATTTAAATATATGATATTTAATGAATTATAAAATATTTATAATGCAATTTATATTCTATAAATATTTAACATGATCTAAATATCATATACTTAATTATTATTTAGTCCTTGATCATATCAATCCTCAAAACACTTATTATGTGGCCTAAATCGTATCCAAATATGGCTCTTTTTTATTTTGAACAATTAAATATAATTAATTATGAAAAATTCATAAATTAAATATAAAAATTTTATATTTTGGCCTTATTTCATAATTTTTAGCTCTTTAAATATTGTTTCTTATGATTTCTAAATAAACCCTTTTATTTCTATATCATAATAATTTCCATATTATTTTAAATTGTTTTTAAAATATTAACACCTAATACTTGGAAATAACTATTTCACAAAAATTTTATTAATTATAAGAAAATATAATCAAATAATTAATAAACGTTTTATAAATTTAAATATTGCAAAATACCTTTTATAATGTTTTATAAATATTTTATAAACCCCTCAAATGATTTAATATATTAAAAACAATTTTTAATAAATTTTTTTCTTACCCATACAGTGGAAATCATTCCTGCACAACGGTAAGCTTTCCTACCCTTATGAAGACACTCTATATAAGGGTAAATAATTTATAGAGTCATTTCATAAAGGTAAGTTAGTTATTAGAACTATTTAATTGGTGGTATGAATTTCACGACCTAACCTAATATAGGGATTGAGAAGCAACTACCCCAAATCCACCCCCATAGGCCATGGGTTGGCGACAAGTTCCAAAGGAATAACTAACTCTGGTAGGCATTTCCTATATACCTGTATTCACACACATATTTAAATCAATGTAGAAGTGAATATGGAAAGAGTAAAAGATCCAACACAGATATAAAGTAAAGTAATCATGCATAACCTCTAGGGTGTATGAGAGTATGACAGTACAGAATGAAAAGTTAAGGAACAAAATACAAGCCGAACCAGAAATATTTCTCAACCTAACACAACTGGAAAGTAAATGCTGAGGGATCCTAGATCTTGAAACCCAAGATGTGACAATTTTACATGATCCAAAGAACAATGCATCCCTAAGATCCTCTATAGTCACGGTCGACTTTTCTATCATCTGCAAAAGACATGACACATGTGAGAAAATCCCATGTAGGTGTGAGTATATACATACATGATAAGACACTCCAAAAGATGAAGGGGGAATTAAAATATTCAACAAGAAGTACAAAGATAGTATATGAAAGTTAAAGTCAAATAGAATATCTCAACCCAACCAAGAGTGACAGTAACCTCATACAAACACAAGGAGATCAACATGGAAAGTATATGAACTACATGTCAAGTATTCACCACCTATAGAGGGAAATTAGATTAATCTAACCATAGAAATCTAGAGACGAAAAGTACATAGAAAACCTTGTATGTATTTTTCTTCCATGCAAAGATAGTAACCAAATTCAATTTTCAGATAAAAAAGATTATATATATATATATATGCTTAGTCAACAAATCCCAAACAAGAGAGTAAGGGGGTCTCCATATCAAAGAACAACCATAGAACAAGAGTATCCAATAGTTTCAAAAGTCTATTAATGATTCCCATCATATCACACATCTTTCCAGAATTAACTATGCAAGAAAAACCACACCTCATCACAGGGATGCATAGTCGAGTGGGAAAAATTCAAAGTAAAAAAACTCACACACCATTATGTCAAGGGGGTTCTACTCTATAGGTATCCATAGAGGACTAATACCCATGTCGATGAGGGGTTCCATTCTAGTGTCTGGGGGACCCATTCCCTGATACAACAGGGGTGTTCCACTCTATTCAATGAGGACCCACAACATAGTACATAAGGGAGGTTCCACAAGGAAGGTAGTTGTATGGGACCCACACCCATACTGATGGGGTGTTTCACTCTGGGTTATCGAGGACCCATGCCCTATCCCATAAGGGGGTTCCACTCAGAAGGTAGTTGTAGAGGACCCACACCCATTCAAATGGAGGGTTCCACTCTATTGGTCAAGGACCTATTCCAATGTGGGATAAGGGGTTCAACTCTTATCATCAAGGCCCCACGCTATAATATATAGGGGGTTCCACTCAGAAGAATCCTCTGGTGACCATTTCTGGTCATTTCCATAATTCTTCCTCACCTCAAGAAATATCTCTTCCCATAACATTTTACATCATATCTCAAAATACACCACGGATGTAACCATCACATTATATGTGGAAGAACACTCAAGATAGGCTAATCACGGGCCAAAATCCAAGTCCATACAAAGAAGATAAAAAAACCTTGAAGTTTCCTCAAAAGAGTTCAAGGGGTACACATTGTGTAAGGGGACCCACACGGTGTGTGGTCCCATTCCATGTCCTAGTCATGTCCCTAGATATTACATATTACCCTTCCCATGTAGTAGTACACACTGTGTAGGTGGACTATGCGGTGTGTCCAGACTAACTAGAACTGGGGTGTGTCCTACTAGTCATGTACGTGTACAGAACCCCATTTCTATGTACCAGATACACATCCATGTACCTGGACATATATTTCTGCATGGATTCCCACTAGTGTGATCCTTCACAAGGGTCATTCACCTGAGGAAGGGGTACATGGCGTGTAGGAAGGCTATATGTTGTTCCATGCTTATCTTTTCCAAAACCCTAGTAGATTCTACTGAGGGGATACACGTCGTGTGTTTATCCCACAACAAGGTGTGTAGTCATTCATTCTATTTATTTCCATATCCAATTATCACATCCTGAATTAGGAAATTTCGCTCCATTTAACCATAGATCTTACCTCAAATACCTTTGGGATGAGTGGATCTAGTAGTGATTCACGGTTTTCGGTCTTCATTCACAGAAAATTAGCCTCTATTCATCCTTGGTGTTGTGTCATTCAACTGTTACACATTGTTCCTTACCCTATCATGGATCCATACTTTGATCATCAAAATGATCTCCCTTGCCTCACCAACATACCTTATTGGGTCGTACTTCATCGATCCAGTATTTTTTTTGATCTGTCATGGTTCAGGGGGTCCGATCAAGCTTGGTACCATACGGAAATGTTGAACTAGGACCGTGAGTTCCAACCAGTGATTAACACAAAAAATAAATATAAGAAAACCAATATAACAAAGTTTTAAATGATAATTGTCCAATATTTCTTGGACAAAATTCACTAATGGTGATACCAGGTCAGAAAACATTGAATAAATCAATCTAAAATGGGTACCCAGATGCATTCTCAATCCGCAATTGGTGTAGACCATAGAAAATGGATATATCAACTCCAAAAGAATTAATAAAAGGGAATAAATCACCAATTAATGAGTCATATCTAGATATTGGATCATTTTCCATCGAATAAAGCATTCACCAATGATCGAGAGGAGTCGTTGCATTAATTTCATCCTAATTTTCTTTGATCTGATGTTTTGTTTTAACCTAATGTGATTAGACCAAAGATAAATGAGGATCTCTATAAATCACTCAGGGTTTATGCGACTGACCCTGGATAAGTCACCTTGGTGATATTATTACAGAAAATTTAACTGCATAAAAATAAAACAACTATTTATTTATTTATTTATTTATTTTAATGAATGTACTGCTAATAAATGAGAAGTCTAAATGCCTTATTCCAACCCATTTTAGTTCACTCTTAGGGTAAAAATCATATTTTAGAGTCAACCATGGTCTTGGATTATGATATGAACTTATAATTAATAGTTAACCCATTTTCTTTAAAAAAAATTGTGCACACCCAATATAAAGTATATTTAATATTTTTATAAAATTAATTATAGGTAGACCAGGTCTCAAAATCACACATCGTCTCAACACCTAGATTTTTAAATATATATATATATATATATATTTAAAATTCTTACAAGTAAAAATAATCTCTCTACATAATTTCCTCCAATATTTTCATCCCCGAAAAGAAAAACTAAACCAAAAAACTCAAGATACTGATCATGAATCTGGATCTTTTACTCATAGAAACTCTTCAGCACATTTCTATGCGGCCATAACATGAATCCCATAGGGATTTTCTGTCTATGTATAATCTTCTCTTGATGGTCCTCGGTCACCACTGGGTGCTTCACAAAGGTTGATCCCTCCTCATTGTCTATCTCACCCTAGTAGATGACATGCATGTGGTTATACATGTATCTCCTCAGTTGTGACTCATATAAGACTTCATGAACTCACTCATCCTATAGGGTAAGGAAAGGTAGTAAGAAACCTTGCCAACCATTTGCATTATCTCAAACATTCCGATGAACCTCAGGGATAGATTTCAACCCTGGCCAAACCTCTACAACCCTCATTAGGGGGAGACTTTCTGGAAAATGTGTTCTCCATGTTTGAACTCCAAGGTCATATAATAGTGATATGGGTAATATTTTTGTCTACTCTGGGTTGTCCTCATGAACTCATGGATGACCTGGACTTTATCTGTCATCACCTACTCCTTTTATGGGCCCACAAGATATGTATATATGATCTCTATCAAGTATAAGGGTGACATAAAGGGTCTCTTATACATGGACTCAAAAAGTTCCAAGATTATGTTAGAGTGATATTTATTATTGTAGTCATACTCTAACAAGGGGATATGATCCTCAAAACTTTGTATGAAGTCTAACACGCAATCCCTCGTCATATCCTCTAACACATGGATAGTACGCTCAATTTTCCCATTGTTCTGGGGGTGAAAGGGTTCACTCATCCTCATTTGGGTCCTGAATTCCTCTAGTAGTAATCTCCACAATTACAATGAAAACTTCACATCAAGATTGGATATATTCATCAAGGGAACCCAGTGAATATGAAAGATATACCATCCTTAAAACTTTCCCAAACTCTCCACTGAACTCTAGTCCCTGATAGTCAGGAAGTGCACCGACTTCATGAGTCTATTAACTATAACCTAGATGAAATCATGGCCCTTATATATGTGTGGAATCAATGTCACAAATTACATGTACATGTTATCCTACTTCCACTCTAGGATCTCAAGGGAAATAACAAACCTATCGATACTATGTTCCCATCCTTTACCTATTGGACTGTGAGGCACCAAGAGACAAACTCAGCTATGCTTCATCTCATTTTGGACCACAAAAATGGATGTTTAAGGACTGTATACATCTTCCTCACACCATGATTTACAACAAGGGACAAGTGTGGAACTCTTACATCACCTCTTCTAGCATAGTGACGGAGACGAATGTCCGATCCTAGAAAAGGATTTCATGATTCCCTCCTTTATAATATCTATCTGGTGAGTACCTTAAAGATATATGGACCTGTATGAACTCCCAGTAAATGTATCCTAGTTGGGATTCTCTCACATGCTTGAGGAGTGTAGAATTCAACATCATCTCCTATAGAAAATATGTACCCTCCTTCCCCTCTAGGGTTAGCTGCAAGGAGGCTAGATACTCTGAATCCTCTTACACCAACCAATCTTGGGACATACTCCTAATAGAATAATATACAAAGTTTCTATTCCCTAGAGTATATACTAACACAAATTCATATTTCTTTAGGAACTCTAACCAGTGGAATTGTCTCAGATTGGGGTCTTTCTACGTGAAGACATACTTGAAGCACTAGTGATCTAAGTAAATTAAAAAGTGCTCCCCCAGAAGGTAGTTCCTCCACACCATTAGGATGAAGATTAACACCACTAGATCTAGGTCATATATAGAATAGTTCTATTCATGGGGTCTCAACTACCTCAACCCATATATGATAACATCTGTTCATTGTATTAGCATGAAACCAAGCACAACTCCTGAGGCATCGTAATACACTATGAACACCACGCCTTCCTTTGGTAGTCTCAACATTGGAACACTCATCAGCCATAGCCTCTACTACTCAAATACCCTCTCTCACTACTCAAACTATGTAAACTGATACCCTTTCCTCATCAGGGAAGTCAGGGGCTATGATTCTAGATAGTTATACCACAATCCTCATATAGTACCCTACCAAGCCAATAAACTTCTGCACCGTTGATGGTTCCATAGATAACCCACACATAGAAATGAAATTACTTCTAAATTTAACCTCATGAATCTACAACCCGAACTTCGAGAGTTTCCTATAAAGATGGTACTCTCAAAGTAAATATTGGACCATACTCAAGTGCTCTACAAGCACCTCCTTAGATAAAGAGTAGATAGGTAATTTGTTAATGAAGATAACAAAAAACAATTCCAAGTATGTCTAGAAAAATTGGTTCATCAAATCTAAAAACATTATGAGGTCATTCATCACATAAAAGGGAATCACTAGAAACTCATAGTGTTAGTAGAAACATAGGAATTTCATATTTGGAATATCAGCCCCGCAAACCCACAAATGGTGGTATCTGGACCTAATATGGATCTTCAAGAACCATCTATTGCCTCACAAATTTTCAAATAGTTCTTCAATCCTCAGTAAGGAGTACTTGTTCTTTATCTTGTCCTAGTTAATGTGACAATAATCCAAGAAAATATGAAATCTCTAGTTATCTTTTTTCATGAATAACACTAAAGTTTCCTAGGGTAAAAATGGGTCTAATTAAACCTATATCAAAGTTCCTCCAATGTAAACCACAACTAATGGAGCTTAGTAGGGTCCATATGATATGCTGTATAAGATATCAGAGTGAACCTGGGAAGCAATTCGATGAAAAAATCATTCTATATCAATAGAGGTAGTCTCAAAACATCGTCGAGGAATACGTCCATATAATTCTTCACAACTGAAGGAACAAAATTTTCAGAAGATCCTACTTCACCTTGGGATAAACTCACTAACTGATGGTTGATGGGTTGTATCCTCCTTTTCATAGATCCCACTTGTCTCTCCATGGGATCTCTCTCACTAGAAAATAAAAATCTCATCCCATCAGCACCTCTGCATCTGACATGTCTATGGTGACATTCAATCTAGGTTGGGACCATGGAAAACCAATCCATACCCAAGATAACATCATTGGGATCCACCATGATGACCAAAAAGTACCACTTTTACATCTATCCACAAAACGATATCTCATGATTCTAGCAGATAAAATATTGAGAAGAAGCATTCCATATAGAAACCTCAAGATGAATTTATTGGGATAGAGCCTTAACAGGTAGCTCCAACTCTCTCACCAGAAGTATAGAGATAATGTAATAACTATAACATGTTTCTACTAATACTGAATCAAAAGTAGAATAAAAACATATCGTACCTCTAATCATATCATGCTTATTGGGGTCATAAACCTCTAGAGCTTGCAGATGTTCGTAGACCCGGCTGCCAGCTCCCAAAGCCTGATGTGGGTCACCTAGTGGTGGATGTGGAAGGATCTCATAATGGTAGCCACCACCCATAGATTCTCCAACACCTCTTCCAAATCCACCTCCATGTGGGACTCCATGCCCTCACCTAGAGATCCCTAATCATTGAACCACCTCTTCCTTGGAGGTTCATCATCTGTCTTCCTGTGATGATCAGCATGTATGGTCAGGAATTCTGGTGCCATGTGGACTCTCCCATGACATGTGAAACACCGCCCCTCTCCAGGATTCATTGGTCCTTTGTGATTCCTCTAACCACATGTCTGAGTTTGATCATATGGAGGTATCTTGCACCAAGATCCTAGCACCTGGCATCCTTTAGCAACTGCAGATGACTCATCTATATAGTACCCACCACTATCTCCAGCTATCTAGCATCCCTCTAACATAAATATATCTTTCACTAGTGCCCACTCTAGCACCCTGACATAGGTGTGGATGAAAAATGGTACCACACTTGAATGGATATCTCAATAGAGTCCCTACTCAAACTTTTTTCTCAAAATTTGTCATCCAAGATCATATCATGGGAGTACCTCATAAGGTTACGAACCTCGCCGCATACTCACCAACTGTTATCAATCACTACTGAAGATATAGAATCTATTGAATTTACACCACGTGAAATCATTAGGGGTAGTAATTCTCATAAAATATTAGATCGAATTCATCCTAATAGATTGTCAAATCTTTTTGAATATTTTTAAAAACACTCCACCAGCACCCGCCTACTCTGTGGAAAAGGATATATGCCGGTGAAACCACCTGATCCATTAGTGTCACACCCAAACCTTTGAAATCCCTTTATTTTATTTTTTTATTGGCTTAGGATATTTTTATTTTAGGTTCATTTTTATCCCTTGTTTAAATTTTTTTAATTGTAAAAGTTTCGGGTGAATTTTGGGCATGCGCAAGGTTTACGCATGATTAATAGAAATTGTGCACCTTACCAAGGAAACCATGTGTCTTGGTGTCATTTTATGGTAGAGTCATTTCCCATGGTCGGTGCATAGTTTGGAAACCTTGTATCAAAGATATGTTGGGTGTCCTTTATAGAGAGTTATGGGCACATGGTTTTCTAAACAGTGCAGCCAAACCGTGTGAGCTGCCCAAAATTTTTAAAACATGAAATTCTTAATCTTCCCTCCTACCCTTTTTACCCCATTTTAGACCCCCTCATTCTTAGTTGAATTTGGTACAGTAAGGTTTCTTGAAATGACTCTTCCCTTTTCCTACCCTCATCTATGTTTTCTTCCTCAAAGATTCAAGGGTGTGTGGTTGGTCCATGAGGCCTTTTTATTACATTCATTGAAGCTTTGTTACATCTTGCACCCCATTGAGGTAGGTGTTTCCATGTTTTTTATACGATGCGAACTATTAGTGCTGGGGTGTCATCAATTAATTTTTAAATTTTATTTTCATTTTTTATAATACTAGTATTTATCTTATTTTAGTGCTTTCATGTTGGTATAAATTATTAAATATAGTCTTTGAAATGATTCTTTGAATACGACTATGTATTTATGGACCCATTGTGTTTGGTAAAATTCCATGTGTTCTATAAAAGTAAAACTAATCCTTGTTGTGAAATTTGGATCTTCTTATATTTTGGTAAATTAGATGTAATTTTTAGACATTGAAGAATGTTTGATTTAAATATCTTTTGTGGATTGATAATTGGGTTCATTATGTTTTTAAAGGATTCTCCTTGTTTTGAAAGGGTTGTTATGATTTTTCAATTGAATAAGATTTTTGGTTTGGTTTAAAAAGAAAGTGGTGATTTTGTAAATGGTTTCAAAAAGTTCTCACAGACACAAGGAGGGTTCCATTGTATGTTGGAACATCTACCGGTTCACAGAGTGCACACATGGATGTGCATTCAAAAGAAGATGGCCCTATAAGGCACCTTTCCCTTTAATGATTCTATTCTCACCTTCCTTCCCCTTTTCATAAAATGGATCCATGGTTTTAAAAATAGAAAGTGTTTCTTCAAGAACTCTAATAATGAAATCATAAATACACTCCTTAAATTTTGGTCATTTGGCCCTAAAACTTGTTTTTGATGGAAATAGAAAAGAGTAAAGTTCTGTTTGGTAATTGAGATGTGTTTTGAATGTGTGGTCATAACTAAGGGTACCATTTAAAATTGAAAACATAAAAGTGTATATCGGTGTTCTGTTGGAAATTTGCATGTTTAAAAGAAAGGGTTGAATTATTAAGTGTTGTGATGTCCCAGTTGGAACCTTCAATTATGTGAAATATATTTTTATATACATGGGGAACCTCTATATGAGGGATTTCACATTATTGGTTATTTTATAGTGGTTTCCATGTTTGGGGTAGTCAATTGAAGTGATGGCAGTTAAGGTGACTCACATATGTGAGGGCCTCCCACTTACACTGTATATTACCACCATGGTTTCATTGGCGTATTTTAGATGATTGAGTGATGGTAGCTTTCCATCCCCGATTAGACAAGATGGAACCCCCTAGATCACTGATCTACCATTTGGGTTGTGCCACTACATTGGTCAATTGTGGGAGGCCAGTTGGTTATAGATTTATAGACTTCACCATACACCGGTAGGTGGTTCCGAACTGAGTACGTCCAATGGTCACTCTAGGGATGTTTAGGATAACCCATGGTTACTATTTATATCTGGTTTCTAACTTCCTATTGCATTTAGTTTTCTTATTTCTTTTTTAATTTATTTTTCAACATAGCCTGGTATCTCCTTATTTTCGGTTTTGATTTTGAAATGGTATCCCTGATCTGAAAATAAAGTTAGGGTGTGTGATGTTTTGGAAAAATGTAAAAATGTGTTGATATGTTAAAAATTTGAAAACCCTATTTTTATAAATTTATTTCAAACTGGTGTTAATGGAATGTTTTTGAGAAAGGAGGCACATGGATTCTATGGTTCCTTCCAATTGAGTTGTGAAGCTCACACCCTACATATACCTTTCGGTGTTAGTAAACTTGAGCTATTTTGCAGGTTTCCTCTCTTGTTCATGTTTTTGGTTCATGAGATCACTGTGGAGTGGTTTGGTCCGATGGTTGGTGGTGACCTAGAAGTCACACAGAGATCATGGTATCATGGTTTTAGGTTTTATTTTTGTATTTGGTTTCTTCCTTACTGATCTACTGTAACTGAATCTTTTTATATAATTATAGTTTGAGATTCAGTTGTTGGTTATCTGGCTGTTCAGTTTATTTTAATTGATCTTGGTATTTTGGGATGAAATTACACCTAGTGGTTAAATTTTTTTATGATCATCACTAGTTTCCATCCTGTGGGGATCGGGAACACTCATCAGGCCATGCCTCAGACTTGGTCGGGTGTCAGGTCGGATGGAATATTGACCTCGTTCATGAAAAACATGGTATCATTGGGGGTAATTTTTATATGGGGTGTTAGGTACATTGGATACTATGATTTTTTGGGCTTAAAAAGTAGGTTATGGGTTGGTTCTTAATCATCACCACTCATGATGATACGTGAGTTACTAGGGATAGTCTGGGATTTCTGTCTTTTGTCTTTGTTTCAGATTAAGGGAAGACAACAGAGGGGAGTTGGTGTTATGACTTGATCCCACATGGAGTAGTGACCCATGTGGAGTTTGATTGCATATTTAACTCACCTTCTAGTTGTTATGGCCTACTTGGTTCAGGGCCCACATCTATTTCCTCGAGTTAGGCATGACTAATAGTTCCTCCTTATGGTAGTTTGGCACATGTTGCATTCCATTTTGGTTCCATTTGGTGTGAGTGGGTTTTTTAAATTAAAAAGTTTTTAAAATGTAGAATGATTTATTTTAAATGGTTTTGAAATTGGTAAAGTGGGTTTTAAAATAGAAAGTTTTTAGTCTAAAAAATATGTAATATTTTTGGATTTGATAAGGAAAAAAATATTTTTCACTTGGTACCCTTTATAGAAGGTCACATTTGTGTGTGTTTGTGAATGAAAAGTGAATGGGGGAACTTGTTCGTGGATGATGTAAACAGAATTGGATGGATTCACATGTGACGGTTCATAAAATTCCATGGGTCTATGATTGAAATCAAAGGCTTGACCTTGTTTTTTTGAAGTTATTTTGAAAGGGGAAAATGATTTTGAAAAATGATTTTTATTTATAATGAAATTTTTGTTTTGTGAAAATTGATTCTGCCTTTGGAAATGGCCTTGGAAAAAAGAGTTTTTGAAAATTTAAATGGAAATGTGGTTTTTAAAAAATGATTCTTTTTTATTATGTTCGTATGTTTTCAGTATGTGAGCCTTTTTTTGACTCGGGATGTTCATTTTTTCTTGTTCCTTGGATTTATGTTGGTTCTGAGTTGGTGTTCTCTGAGTTTTTCAGAAAATGCCTCCTAGAATGATTTCCAAAATTTCTAAGGGTTCTTTCCTATATTTTAATTCTTATTGAATGTTTCATGTCCTTTTTGGTGATTGAGGTCCATCAGAGGTGTTGGAATGGATTTAGGAATTTGAGGGTGTCTTCAGATCATTGGGAACTCCTGAATTTTTCATAACGCGTGCTAATATGGGTTTTCTAAATTTGGACCAATAGGATTTGGTTGTCCCATCATTATTGGAAGTTTAGATGACATGGTAATAGTTTAATACCACCTTCGTCTAGTGGTTTATGCCTGAAGTGGTAAAGATGAAGGAAAGGGAAGTGCTCATGAGTATTCGGCAAGGCTAGCAAAAAGTGAAGGACTGTATTGATTGCTTCAAGGAGATAGTTTCCTTTTCTCTGGAGGGGTAGTTTCAGGGTCTGGTCAAGGAATCTATTTTCCTTAGGGGTCTTCATCTAGAGATCAATGAGTATGTACTCTCTTCCATGGACCTACATTTTGAGAAGCAGGTGGACAAAGATTTTTTAGGTGAGTTGGTTTCTGGAGCGCATAGAGTTGGCAATACAGGGTCTCTTATTACTCATAAAGGTTTCCCATATAGTGAGGAGAGCATGCTATAAGAACATCTATCTAAGGAGTCTTATTCATTGGTTCTGGCATCTAGTTCATTAGTCCATTCTATCATGTGACACCAATTTTATAGGTTCAGGCATTTGAAGTCATCTTGTCATGCCCCTTCAAAGTCCTTTCATCATTGTGGCCATTTAGGTCATCTAGAGAAGTTATATAGGAAATTATTCCAAATGAAGAGGTCCTTATTAGGAAACTCCAGTGCCTAACTATGAGGTAGGAGATGATTCATCCATTAGATCCCTAGCCACCAGTCTCGAGGTGAAGCTCGCGCATAGTCAGTAGTTGTTAGGGGTGTAGAAAAACTTGGCCTAATTTTTGTTTTAAGCATTGGGATGGATATGTTTAAATTTCCTTATTGCAGTTCTTATGTTGTTGCGAATTCTTCATCTCATTATAAAAGTGTGATGGACTTGTTCTATCATAATCTAAGAAGTTTTGTTTATTTGAATGTGGCCTTATAAATTGTTTGTTTTTTAGTGTGTTATCAACCCTTATGTGTGTTGGTTTCAGTTTCGGTTTCTATTATACTTTTTTGGAGATGTTTGGTTTTTTTGGAATGGGTGGATATTGATTCTGGTTCACAGTTTGGTTTTGGTTGGAGTTTTATTATAGGTCTCCCCTATTGTTGTGGAATTCAACTGGTGTGGAAAAATTTCAAATTTATAATCCTGGTGGTGGTGCAATTTCGTTCTTGCTAAAGATAGTGGGCTTAGTTTAGGTTGGTAGTTCCCTCAGTTTTTAGTTGCGATGAAGGGGTTTTTTGGTTAGTGTGGATAAGTTGAGTTAGTTTTGGGGTCCCAATTTGCTGGGTCACTCTATATATGTGTATGTTTATATGCAAAAGAGCTTCAGCCCGGTTGGTGAGGACTCGACAAGTGCATCCAAGAGATCTGGGAGCAAAACCAGATGGAGACATATTTTCGGGGGCACTGTAGTAGTACTGTAGTAGTACTATAGCAGTAGTGTAGAAGTATTGTAGAAGTACTGTAGCAGGCACTGTATAATACATTGTTCGATACTGTAGCAGTCGGAACTATTCATCTGTTTTAGCTTTCAGGCCACCGATTTGGCCCTCGGGTCCTTTAAGGCCTTCGGGCCACCTAAAATTGTGGTTAATGATTATACAGACTCTACAAGTATCAAAATCTAGATGGCGATCAAAGCAGGTGCATTCACCAGAGAAAAAGCTAAGATGATTTGTCAGAAAGAGAGGGTATGACATTACCATCAGGACCAGCCTATGCTTGCATGGGAAACCTAATCGAACAGTCATGAGAAGGTGGAGAGATGATATCATGATGAAGAAGCTGGGAGGAGGAGTTCCAAGTATAGTATGTATAATTCCCAAGGCCTACGGGTCATGTAATCTCTAAGCCTACAACCCTTGAAAGGGTTCCCCCTTATCCCATGAAAGGGGGTTATCAAAATCAATTAAAAAGGACTTCGGGCCATTTGAGTGTATGTTTATATATGTGAGTACGTGTACGTGTATGTGTATGTGTATGTGTATGTGTATGCATGCGTGCATGTGTGTGTGTGTGTGTGTCTGTGTTTGTGTCTGTGTATGTGTATGTGTATGTGTATGTGTATGTATATGTGTATGTGTCTGTGTATGTGTATGTGTATTTGTAGGGGTATGTGTATGTGTATGTGTATGTGTATGTGTATGTGTATGTGTATGTGTATGTGTATGTGTATGTGTATGTGTATGTGTATGTGTATGTGTATGTGTATGTGTATGTGTATGTGTATGTGTATGTGTATGTGTATGTGTATGTGTATGTGTATGTGTATGTGTATGTGTATGTGTATGTGTATGTGTATGTGTATGTGTATGTGTATGTGTATGTGTATGTGTATGTGTATGTGTATGTGTATGTGTATGTGTATGTGTATTTTTATGTGTATGTGTATGTGCATATTTGTATGTGTAGGTGTTTTTTCATGTATGTGTACATGTATTTCTATGCATATGTATGTGTGTATGTGTATGTGTATAAGTGTATGTGTATGTATTCTTATGTGGTATGAGTAAGTATTTGTATGCATGTCTTGTGTATGTATATATGTAAGTGCATGTGTATCTATATGTGTATGTGTATGTGTATGTGTATGTGTATGTGTATGTGTATGTGTATGTGTATGTGTATGCGTATGTGTATGTGTATGTGTATGTGTATGTGTATGTGTATGTGTATGTGTATGTGTATGTGTATGTGTATGTGTATGTGTATGTGTATGTGTATGTGTATGTGTATGTGTATGTGTATGTGTATGTGTATGTGTATGTGTATGTGTATGGGTATGGGTATGGGTATGTGTATGTGTATGCATATGAGTATGTGTAGGTGTATGTGTATGTGTATGTATATGTGTATGTGTATGTGTATGTGTATGTGTATGTGTATGTGTATGTGTATGTGTATGTGTATGTGTATGTGTATGTGTATGTGTATGTGTATGTGTATGTGTTTGTGTATGTGTATGTGTATGTGTTTGTGTTTGTGGATGACTGTAAATTTAATTAGTATGTATATGTATCCATATGTATGTGCATGCATGTATATGTAACTATATTTATGTGTACATGTATACAACTGTGTACATATATGTGTATGTATATGCATGTATGCATATGTATGTGTATGTGTATCTGTGTGTGTGTGTGTGTGTGTGTGTGTGTGTGTTTGTGTATGTGTTTGTGTATGTGTATGTGTATGTGTATGTGTTTGTGTATGTGTTTGTGTATGTGTATGTGTATGTGTATGTGTATGTGTCTGTGTGTGTGTATGTGTATGTGTATGTGTATGTGTCTGTGTATGTGCATGTGTATGAGTATGTGTATGTGTATGTGTATCTATATGTATTTGTACACGTTTGTCTACGCGTATATATGTGTTTATGTGTATGTTTGTTGATTCATTTAATATTTTTTTTAATATTTCACCATTTTTTAAATTTCTGTAATTTATTCATTTTTAATATTTATTCATTTAATATTTTTGGTAATATATTCAATTTTGATAGATATTTATAAATTGTTAAATATTTATATATTTCATTAAATAATAGTATTTTTATTTATTATTTACAATTCTAATGATTAATAATTAATTATATTTTGTATATACAATCAATACAATATATAAGTCATTAATTACCAATAAATAATTATTTATTTATTCATTTTCATTCATTTTTATGTGTTTTTAATTCACGTAATTAATGTTGTCAATTCACTTTTTTTAAAATATTTTTTTAATTTATTCAGTTTTGTTTATTCATTTTTAGCATTCTTTCATTTAATTTTTTTCATTTTTGGTCCTTATTAATTTTAAATATTTTTTAAATTTATTCATTTTTGGAAATTATTCTTATTTATTTACTAAGATTTAATATTTTCAATATGCTTGTAATTTATATGATAAATATTTGTTCATTTTTATTTATTAAGCTTTAATGATTTCAATATTTTTGAAATTTATATAATTGACTTATTTGAATTCACTTTAATTTTAATATTCTTATATAATCAATAGAATTCTTTTTTAATAAAGTTGTTGTTCAAATAATTAATATTATTTATTTACTCATTTTTCTAATTCACACTTCATTCTGTTAAAAAAATGCAGTTAATTTTTTTATTTCTATTTTTTTAATATTTTTTCATTTTAAATAGTTAATATATTTCAATTTAAAAAACTATTGTGTACATAATATAATTATTTATTCATTTTTCTTCATTTTATTATGTGCTTACAATTCATATAATCAATCTTGGGAATTCATTTGTTAAATATTTTTTTAATCGAGTAAATTTTATTAATTTATTTTTAATATTCTTACTTGTAATATTTTTTATTCATTTTTTATATTTCTTATTTTTTATATTTTTTTGAATTTAATAATTTTTTCAATATTTATTTATACATATTTATTTTCTATGTTTTATTATTTTCAATATGTTTGTAATTTATAAGAATAAAATTTGTTCATTTTAATTTGTTAAGTTTTAATATTTTTAATATGTTTGAAATTTAAAAAATTAGTTTATTTAAATACATTTTTTAATATTTTTTATAATTTAAATAGTTAATGTTATTCATTTTTAGTAATTTTGTCATTTATATAATTAATTTTATTAATTTAATCATTTTTATTCATTTTTATGTGTTTGTAATTTATGTATTTAATGTTATGAATTCACTTTTTTTAATATTTTTGTAATTTATTAAAATTTATTTATTCATTTTTAATATTTATTCATTCAATATTTGTGACATCTCCGACTCGGATGCCACTTAACCGGTGCCCCGAGCCCGATTGACCACATGATCCCGGACACGTCTCCCCATAGCCAGGGGCTATCAACTAGCAGTGGGGGTGTGAATATAGAACACGGTGAGACTATACCCCCATGTTAGAGTACATAGCAGATACAACAAGTAATATATAGTATTGAAATCGTATACAAAAACATATACAATAAAATGGTAAACAGCGGAAGACTAAATAATTGAATAATATAAAACAATCCTCTTAGGCAATTTCTGATACAAACATGTAGGCATGGCATTCTAGTACAAAAGAAAATAGGAAGCACGCAACAATCATGCTAACAAAAAGTGCAAGAGTAAACAAAATACAAAAGCTCCTCTATTGCATCTAGATCCTAAACTCGATCCTCTACTCCTAAGCACCAACTAAGTAGTATGAATCAACAACCTGAAGAGTGTTGTTGTCCCATATCCATACTTGTTGGAAAACTGTCTTCTAGGGTGCCAAGGGCGACCCGAGTAAGGTGTGAGATAAAAACCTCAGTAGGCCACCACCAACGGTGTCTACGTGTAATATGAGTCTTGTGCTTGTAAGTAAACAGTGTCTAGATAATAATAGGAAAAGTAAACCAATGGTGAATAAATAAATAACCTCCCACTTATGTTCCTAAAGGATACCTACTGGGTTTACCTACTTCATCTTAAAGCGGGTATGTCTAATCTAGTCACTATATATATATATGTGTATATTTATGTATAGTTTTTAACTGACATGGGGTAATAATGTCTCTTATCCATACATGTATATACATATATAAATATATAGGTCAAGACTGGCATGTGGTAAGAATTACTCCCAGCCATACATGTAAATCATAGATAGTGTGGGGTATGAATTCCTCCCACCCATACATTTATATCAATATTGGTGTGGGGTAAAAATACCTACCACCCATACATTTATATCATTACTAGCATGCAGTAATAATGACTCCCACCCATTCACATATATCATAACTCATACGCATAGCAGTGGCATAACAATTCATATCATATAACATAAGGGAAAACCATATTACATCATATCAATTTAAACAAAGAAGCCAATTCATGAAATTCCTTTATAATAAATCATAACAAGGGAAAGTCCATGCCATCCCTAGATACCATTCCATTAAATGAAATTCATCTTTAAGGTTTAATCCATCTCATCCGATCCAACCTATACAAGAAAACCATCCAATTTTCCTAACATAAAAAATTCATTTCCAGGAAAGGTGTCAAGGAAAAAGTCTCAAGGTCAAATACTAACATGCCCATTTGTACAATTTCAAATCAAAAGGTCCTAAGAACAATTGAGTCACCTTCGTATACATCAATAATACCTTGGAGAATGGTGAAATCAATTTGAACTCATGTTGGGTGTTATAAACTAGATTTTGTCATCTTAGGAAATTGGCCTGAAATGGATAATTTGGTTGGAACACCCCTTGGGTTTCTATTAAAGAGTACATGTGATGTTGAAACCCCTAAACAGGATTCAATAAACCTAATTCAACACACTAGGGTCGATTAGAAATGAAGGAATCAACACAAAAAAGGACCACTGTAAAAGTCGGCTCAGGGCATGATAGAATAAATAGAAAATGGCCAAAACTCAAATGGAAAACTATGTGACCACCTAAGTTACGATCGTAGATGAAACCTCTATTGGCATCAACTCTAGATTCAAAGTATGTTGGAAGAGATCTGAGTTTCAGTCCAATTCCCTAAAAAAGAGCATATGAGCTTTCATCTAAATAGCACAATAAAAGTGAGATTAACCATAGAATGAAGGGAATGTGGGGTTATCCTTACCTTGGGCTATCAAACACCTCTGATAGGTTGAAGATCAGACACCGGAAGAGGGAGTAGCAAGAGATCCAAGCTTGAGGGGTTTTGGAAACCAATGGGAGGAGAAACCATGGTTCTGTCCACTAGAAAAACAAGGCAGAAAAGAAATTAGATTTTAAGTTGAAAGATGGGGAAATTGTAATTTTTCCCCAAAATCCCCCTATGCATTGTTTATGCACATAGTTTAAAAACCGTGTGAAAACCATACATTAAATAATTTCCCCTATCTACAATAGGCTTCACGAATGTGTGCCTGGTCTGTAAGGTTGAAAACAAATCATGCGGACTTGTAGGTTCCCATGTCTGCAGCCACAAGGTTCACACTAATAGTGTGGCCCAGCCTGTAGCCCATTTTACAAACCTCGAAGCTCTAAACCATCCCTATATGCTCTGTGGACCTTCCCTGGGTCATAGTAATACCTTTACCATGATCAAAGTAAATATTCAAAATGAAAAACCAATGATCTTTACATTGGTCAAAAGTCGGGTCGTTATAGCCTCCCCTGCCTATAGCAACTCATCACTGAGTTGTCCTTTTGGGGTTAAATAGGTACTGTTAGAAAAGGGTTATGGCCATTGATATTTTATATCTGCTTCCCACTCCCATGTCTCATTCTATACTCAATTATGCTTCTATATCACCTGTACAAGAGGAATAGACCTACCTCAGAGTGTTTTTATGCTCCAATAAACAATACATACTGGAAACTCATAAAAGGAATAATCCATATCTAGCACAATCTCATCAAGTTAAAAGATGTGTGATGGGACTAGATAGTATTAGAAAAGTTTAGATACATGAAATAAATCATTCATGGACTGGTATCTCTGTGTAAGTTCCAATGGGTAATCTACATGTATGTTCTGCTTCACAACCTCAAAGGGTCCAACAAACCTCAGTGATAGCTTACCCTACTTACAAATACATCTATTCCAAAACTTGGGTGATACATTCAAGAAAATTAAATATCTGACCTCGAACTCAAGAGGTTATTAGTGCCTATTGACATAATATTGTTGTCTAGACTGAGCTATCAACATGTGATTTCTGATCATCTAGACCTACTCTAAAGTCTCATGCACGATATGAGGCCCAAGAACAACTACTTACCATACCTCTAGCTAGCACATAGGTGAGAAGAAAGGCCTATTATACGAGGATTAATGGGGATCCATCTCAATCGTAGCATGGAATATGTTGTTATTAGAAAACTTAATGAGGGGAAGGTGGCTCTCCCAGGAACCCAAAAAGTCTATAATGTATGAAAATAACATATCCCCAACTACCTTAATTTTACACTCCATCTTTTTATCAGTCCAAGGGTGATAGTCTGTGCTGAGAAGTACCTATCTGACCAAGGCCCTCTGCAACCCCTTCCATAACTGTGATGTGATATGATCATCTTTTTTAGGAACAATATAATGAGGTGCTCCATGAATAAATACCACCTCTTTGATGTACAACCTTCCCAACTTTTCTACAGAGAAGGTATCTCACACAGGTAAGAAGTGTGAAACCTTCATCATATGATCAACAATAAACCATGTTGTGTCAATGCCATGAGGTGATTTGGGTAGACCAATCACAAATTCATTCGAAATATCATCCCATTTCCACTCAGGAATGGACAATAGATTAAGAATCCCTACTGAATGTTGACGTTCCACCTTCACCTACTGACAGGTGGAACATCACATGATGAAACCAGTTATCTCACATTTCATGTTGGGCCACCAATATTGAAATCATAGATCTTGATACATTTTTGTGACACCATGGTGAACTTCCCATGTCGACGCCGGAAAATCCCTCATCATCACCTCTATGATGTCTGTTGGGACCCATACATACCTACAAAATAGTAGAGTATCATCCCCATATTCTATCTAACCAGAAGCACTATTGTCATCTAAGACACTTTCTCATAGGAAAAGGCCTTTAATATTAGCTACTTTCCCCAACCTCAATCATTTCAAAAGAGTATATGTCACTACAAATTATGAGAGGACAGTCTGACCACAGTACTTCTGAACCTCAACATGAATCTCTGAGAATGATTCTATAAGCTTCCCTTCATCATTGGACTCCTGAAATACCTATTTCTGAGTCCTCCATCTCATATCATTGACTAGTGAATTTCCTTTCCCTCGATTGTAGACAAGATCGAAATGAAATGATTGTAGGTA
This sequence comes from Viscum album, assembly GCA_963277665.1. Taxonomy (NCBI): domain Eukaryota; kingdom Viridiplantae; phylum Streptophyta; class Magnoliopsida; order Santalales; family Viscaceae; genus Viscum; species Viscum album. The sequence continues at coordinate 1,462,947,285 of OY728135.1, read as the reverse complement.
CTTGACCCACCTACACTACTTAAGATTCAGATTCTATTGTTTGAAGATATATTTGAGTATTTTTGGTCTATGAACACCAAAAAATGCTCTCTCATTAGGTAGTTTCTCCAAGATAGTAAGGCATGCACAATCGTAGTGAGGTCGAGGTCATGTGTTGGATAATTCCACGTGTGAAGCCTCAAATGATGAGAACCGTAAACAAAAAATCTATCAAACAACATAAAAAAACACCAATATAGACACATGATGTGTCATAGTAGACTGTATAATCTCTACCTGACTTTGGAATTATCAGTATTGGCATTTAAGTCAGTCTTACCTTTATCTTCTGAAAGGATTCTTCACAAGATTCAGACCATTAGAATTTTCCACCCTTCTTTTTCAAGCCCTTAATAGGCATTGTAAGGTGTAAGAAATCTTGAATGAAGCATCTGTAATATCCATAAAGCCCTATGAAACTCTGAATATCAAATAATTTCTTGGGATGATCTTTCACACCAGACTATTTTATTTGATTTCTTTTCTTGGCCTTAGGTATCCTTGTTGAGGTTTGGGTTGAAGACCAAATTAAATTTTTGTGTTTTTATTTAAAAATTGGTGTTTTGGGATTGGAGGTGTCTAGTACACAGGCATAGCACAGTTTGGGGACTGTGCAGCTACACCCTAGTCACCGTACAACATTTCCAGTGTTCAAAATAAATTAAAAGTTAAATGAAAAAAATGAAATTAAATGAAAGTAAAAATAAAATAAGTAAAAGTAAAATAAAATTTAAAAGTATTATTTCCATAATAATAATAACAATAATAATAATATTATTATTATTATTAGAAATATTATTATTATCATTTTTATTTTATAATTAAGAATATTTTTTATTAATTGATAGTGTTATTATTAATGGGAGTTCTTGGTGGGTTTTAGGAAGGTGCACGGTCACCGCATGGTTATTGAAGACCGTATGGACATCCCAGGAATAATGCGGTAGCCCCCTTGGTGTGCCTCCCACATGCATGTCACCCATGTGTCTACATCCTCGGACATCCCTCCACTCCGATGTCAACAACCTACTGCTCTACATGCACCCCTCCAGCCAACTTTCCCTCTTCGGCGTGCCTCCCACCAACTGACTTCCCCTCTCCGGTGTGCCTCCCTCTAGCCTGCCACCTCTTTGGCATGCAACCATCATCGGCACTCTCCTCACTGGTGGCAGATCCCCCTCTTGAGTTCTCTTTTTCCTATCTTGATTTGGAGTTTTCCCTTGGTGTAGTTTCGGTTTGGGGAAACCCTATATGTAAGGGTTTAATTTTTAGGGAAAACTCAAAAAATGTTAGGTTCAATCTTGTTGTGTTAGGTTTGTTTCAGATTCTTGTGGGTAAGATTGAAGTATGATCATGTTTTCACACCGGTTTCTAGATTTTCCTCACTATTTGAGGTTGGACCCCTTTCCACATAGCCCTTAAATTTTAAATTTTATTTATTTCTTGTTTTTTTCACCTTTGGTCATACTTAATTAACGACGTGTGATGTTTAGAATAATTGTTTCATATGAAATTTAACTGGAAATAAGTTTTCCCATGTGAAATTGGTTACATTTTCTATGAAAATATTATTGTGTTTTCTTACCAATATTTTATAAATTTTTTAAATAATTTATTAAATTATGTAGATACTATGGATCATAATTTGAGATACTCTTGATGTGTGATGGAACTTAATGAGAGTATTTTGGGAGCTTTTTGGGTTTAAAACTTCATGGTGTTTCTTGAAATGATTTTATAAATAGTTTAAATGATTAATTGAATTATATAGGTGGTGAGAATCATTTATTTAAATGGTTTGGGTGTGCGTTTGGTTTCTAAAGAGTGTTTTGGATTTATTTTTATTGTAATAGTAATGGGGTGTTTATTTAAAATGTTTAATAAAATGTTTAATGGTTTATTAAATTATAAAAAATTGTGAAACATGTTTGAGAAATTTTTTGAGTTGTTCGTGATTTTAAAATGAATTTTTATCATGTGGTGTGTTTTTGTTAAGTTGTGCACACTAAGTGTTTGTTAAATTACCAAGTTGGATCTTTTAAGTGATTAATGATTTTTAAATGCATGGTTTGTTTTTTTATAAATGTGTTGTGATGTTCAAAATGGTTAATGGAGTTTTTAATGGGATTTTACACATTAAGTTCTTGATGGCATACCCCTTTGTCCTTTAGAAATGTGTTTTGGACTTGAATGGTAATTTGGATTGATAAAAGTGGTTTGTGTGTAGTTCTTTATAGAAATTATAGTTTTTTCAAAATGTTTCAAGGCCCGTTTGGCACCTTGAATTGGTTTCATGCGAAAACCCCCTTTAGAACAGAGCCATTTCCTAGTTAGTTGATAAATATGTGGGAATGTCCTCAGGTTGGGACTAAAACTATGTGATTATTGTTTAAATGCATGAGGCTAATCCTTGAGGAGACTGGAGTGGTTCACGTTGTGTGATTTCATAATGATATATATATATATATATATATATATGTGTCTTGTTTCATGTATTGTTTATCACGCCACCTTTATAAATACAGCATGGTAATCTTTCATAGCAAAGTGGAATTATGAGAATTTTTGTGGCACTAGTCTAGATTATTTCAATGGCTAGTTTCCCATAGCATGGGGTTATTTTTTATTATTTCTATGGGATTGGGCCCCTCAGTCAGGTCAGGAAATGCAATGATTGGGAGTTTGGGCGTTATGACGTCATCTGGTAGGTTATGCCTTTGGGATGAGCCACATGTATTAGTATGTACTGGTTTTCCTCTGAGTTCCTAGGATTTCCCATGTTCTTTTGACACTAGTATCATTAATTCCATTTCCCTTGTTGTGTGGAATCAATAACCTTATGAATGGTTTTTATGTCATCCTAGAAAATTTTGAATGTGTGGTTTTGATAAAAAGGTTTCAAATAGGTTGTTTTGAAAGAGAAAATATTTCCTTTTATTTTTCACTATTATGAAAAATGAATGGTTTTTATTTGATCTATTCCCCCTTCTCCCCTTGATCCTAGTTTTAAAAGCATGATGGCAATGGTTTGTATTTTGTGATTTTTATTCTTTAAAATGAAAATATAGAAAACATATTTTCAGATATTTTATTTCAAAAACTATAAATCATTATTTCCTTATTTGAATAATGTGCATTAGGAATAGAATTATTTTGGCCTACCTAATGAGTTTTAACACTCATGCCCATAGTTTCATTTTTTTTTTAGTTTCTACTACAGGTTGTAGCTTTGACTCAATCCCCGTGGGTGATGTTTGGTTTGTATTGGAGAGTGACCCTCAGGGACACATAGAAGTGTCTTGGGTGTTAGGTTCAGGTTGGATTTTCTGGTTTTGTTTGTTATTCGATTTCGTGTACCTTTAATTGAAATGTTAATGATGTAAATATTTAAATATTATTTTGAGTTTGGTTGGTGCACTTATTTATCTAGTTTCCCTGTTTATTTTATTGGGAGAAATCATTCCCTATGTCACTATTTATTCTCTTTTCACTATTCGCTAGCCTGGGAGGATCGGGAATGCCTCTCGAGCCATGAAACAGATTGGCTCGGGTGACTGGTTCAAGGCTGACCCAGGTTGGTTCATTAAAAAATGGTATCATATGGGGTAAAAGTTTTATTAGGCCTTAATTTTCGGAGCTTCTATCATTATTTTGTGATGTCAATATAGAAGGAGTATTATTTTTAGGACTTGAGGTATAGGAATTGGAAGGACATCATGAACCCTTGCACATTCTGAACCTCGGGTTACCATGGGATGTTTAGGATTGTTGGTTTCTTTTGGTTTCTATGGATTGTTTGGTGTTGGAAAATGAAAAGGGAGTTGGACAAGTATCCTCCATGATATAGTAAGGCCTATAAATCCATGTGGATCTAGGGATATGGTCCAAAATAACACCTCATGATGGTGGGGTTATTGGAATATGGACGACAACCATATAGCCAATTCACTCGTCAACACTAGTTTCCCCTTGTAAACTGTTTTTGGTTTTTGTTAATTCTTAAAAATGGTTTTGAAAGGTATTACTTTGGAATTGTGAAAAGGTTGAATTTAAAATGTTACTGAATTTGTTTTGATCAAGTTCTTTATTTCCTTGTTTCTTAATGTCCACCCCAAATGAATATTTGATGGATCCTCAAGGTGTATCTTTAGGAGGTACATATTTAGAAAAAACTCGATTTGATCAACCCATAGACTACGTCCTTGAGTTTTAGAAGTTTAACCCTCATATATTTTATGGTAAAGTGAATCCTCTCGAATTAGAGTAGTGGATGTAGAGGATTTATAGAGACTTCAGTTTTCTTGTGCTAACTAATTTATTAAATGTAAAATTTTCCACCTTCATGCTCAAAGGTCTAACCTATAAATGGTGGAAGTATGTGTCTCAAAGCAATCCTCTGGGAGATATTACCTAGGAGTTATTTAAGTCATCATTCATCCAACAATATTTCATGGAGATGAAGATGGTGAGAAATAGAATGGAGTAATGTGGTTTTACGTAGGGTTTTGGATTGGTATTAGAATTTTATTAATTATTTTTTTATCTAGTTCTATATGACCCAAGCTATATTGAAAATGATCCCATGAAGGCTCAACACTTTTTTTTGGGCTCCACTATGTGCTACAGTTGAAGTTAGAAGAGCTAAACCTAACTAATTTCTTAAATGTGGTGAGACAATCCTTTCATGCCAAAGATAAGTTAGTAGGAGGACTTGAGATGTAAAATCCTCCTATGGTCTTTGGAAGTAGTAAAAAGGATGGCGGTAAGAAGAATGGGAAGTATCCTGATACTGGGGGTGCTGGTAGAGGAATAAAGAGGCCTTCAGATCTCCAGTTAACTTCTATAGAGAACAATGTCATGATCTGTCATCAGTGTGGAATTTAGGGTCATAAGAGGTTTTCATGACTGAATGCTCCAATAATATGACACACCTGTGGTGACATGGGAAACCTTGAAGCAGTTCTATCAGGGGGTTTTCAAGAAACCTTGTAAATCTAGAACCATCCCTTCAAATAACACCCCAACCCATTGGCAGTAGTGAGGCAATGTTTGGGAATTAGTTCAGGGTCTTTCACATTGTAATATTCTTTGAATCTAGTAGTCGTATATTGTGGAATTTTTTGGTATTTATTTATTTTTCAATGGTAGGTATGGTTATTGTACAACCCTTTAGAACTTCTATTTCAATAGCAGTGCGTCTTGTGGAATTTTTCTCTATGTTTGGTTTGGGGGTTTCTGAATCCTGATTGTGAGGTAGGAGATGCTTTAAACATCAGAGCTCCATCAATATATACTATAGTGAAGCTAGCATGTAGTCAGGAGAACCCTAATGAAGTGAAAATGTTTTGGTATAATTTATGTCCTTAGTGTGGTATGATTTGTGTTCTTTTATGGGCGTGAAGTTGATGGTGTGTTTTCAATTTTGGTTTTGATGCTTCGTTAGTTGGGCACTTCCCTCACCTCCCCCTATGATGGAGTTTTTTGGTCAATGCCAAGAATTTTTTGAGTTTGTTTAATTTTTTTAGTTCTAATGGTATGGTGAAACATTTTGGGTCTCACTGAATTTAATTTCACCCTATCTATTATGGTGGGGAGTCCATTCGTGCCTCCCTGTGTCAATATTGTCGTTTCATTATTATTATCAATTTTTTGGTGGTTGGTCATGTATGGAACCACCTAATTCTAAGTTCTCCCTTTGAGTAAATGTAGAGAAGGGATTATTCTGGTGTGTTTTATTGAAGTAAATTTATAATGGTATCCATGTAATGGGGTTTTAATTCATTTGTTTGTTTGAGTGGATTTTATGTATTCCTCTTGATGATGGTTAGGATGTTCATGTTTTTAATCAATATTCAGTGTTGTAAAAATTCTATGTATTTTAGACTAATCAACTCGAGGTGTTTAGACTTTTGGGGGTGGGTGGCACTTAGTGGAGATTCCATTCTGGGTTACCCTACTTTATTTTATATATCTATTTATTTTTTGATAATGATTTTTCCTCTTCTTATTTGTCAATTTTTGGGGATCTACTTAAACTATGAAGGAGTATCGGTTTTTGTTTTTGGATTAAAATTTGTTGTGGATTTCCAAAGGAGGAAACCATTATGGTGGCGAGAATTGGCACACATGACCTTTTTAAGTTACTTTATTCTATTAATTTTATTGGACTCGGGTATCCTTGTTGAGGTTTGGGTTGAATCTCATATTACATTTTTCAGTTTTTATTTAAAAATGGGTGTTTTGGTCATGGGGGAATTTGGGGCATGGGTAGAACATAGTTTGGGGATAGTGCGGCCAAGCCCTGGTCACCATGCGGCCTTCCTGGTGTTCGAAATAAATTAAAAGTTAAATGAACAAAAAAAATCGAATTAAAGTTAAAATAAAATAATGAAAATTAAAATAAAATTTAACCTATTTTTTTCAATAATAATAGTAATAATATTATTATTATTATGAATATTATTATTACTATTATTATCATTATTAAAAAAATTATTAATTTATATTATTATTATTATTTATGGGAGTTCTTGGTGGGTTTTTGGAAGGTTTATGGGCACCAAACAGTTAGCGGAGACTGTGCGATCAGCTCAGGTACCGTGCAACAGACCCCCTACTACGCCTCCCCTGCACACGCCTCCTCCAGCAGCCCTCCCCTCCGGTGTTGACCTCCTTCTTCCCTACGCACACCCCTCCAGCTAACTTTCCCTCTCAAATACACCTCCCTCCTGCCAAATTCCCCTCTCTGGCATGCCTCCCTCCATCCAGCCTCCTCTCCAGCATGCCTCCCTCTAGACGGCCTCCTCTATAGTGTGTGAACATCATCATCACTCTTCTATCTGGTAGCAGCTCCCCCATCAGTGTGTTCTCTCTTTCCTCTCCTGATTTGGGGTTCTCCCTTTGTGGAGTTTTGATTTGGCCAAACCCTAGATGTTAGGTTTTAGTTTTTATGGTTAACTCCTAAAATTTTAGGTTCAATCTTGCTGCGTTGGGTTGGTTTCAACTTCCCGCAGGAGTAATTGAGGTGCGATCCGGTTTTCGCACCAATTTTTGGATGCTCGTCATCATTAGATATAAGAACCATTTTCATATAGCCGTTAAATTTATATTTCATTTATTTCTTATTTTTTCACCTTTCGTGATAGTTATTTATTGACATATGATGTTTAGAATAATTGTTTCATATTCAATTTTATTGGAAATAAGTTTTTCCATGTGAAATTGAATACATTTTGTAAGAAAATCTTTTTGTGTTTTCTTAACAATATTTTATAAATTGTTTAATAATTTATTAAGTTATACAGATACCACAAATCATTATTTAAAATAGTTTTTATATATAATGGAACTTAAAGAGAAGCTTTTGGGCGTATTTTGGGTGTAAAACATCATGGTATTTCTTGAAATAAGTTTATAAAATTGTTTAAATGATTCTTTTAATTATATAGGTGGTTTGAATCTTGTTTTGAAATGTTTTGGGTGTGATTTTAGTTTTTAAAGAGGTTTTTGGGTGTATTTTTTATGTAAAAGGTGTGGGTTGTTTATCTATAAGTTTTTATAAATTGTTTAATGGTTTATTAAATTATAAAAAAATTGTGAAATATGTTTGAGAAATGTTTTGAACTGTGCATGATTTTAAAATGGATTTTTAACGTATGGTGTTTTTTTAAGTTGTACACACTAAGTGTTTGTTAAATTGGTTGGTTGGATCTTCTAAGTGATTAATTATTTTTAAATGCATATTTTTTTTATAAATTTGTTATGATGCTCAAAATGGAGAATGGAGTTTTTAAATGGATTTTTTCCATTAATTTATTGATGGTATACCCCTTTGGCCTTTAGAAATGTGTTTTGGACATGAATGGTAATTTGGATTGATAAAATTGGTTTGTGTGTAGTTTTTCATAAAATATATTATTTTGTGAAAAATTTTTAAGGCTCATTTGTCACCTTTAATTGGTTTCATTGGAAAAACCCTTTAGGAGGGAATAATTGTCTAATTGGTTGATAAATAGTTAGGAATGTCCTCATATTGGGACTCCACATGTGTGATTATTATTTGAATTCATGAGGCTACTCATTGAAGAGGCCATGGTGGTTCACATTGTGTGATTTCATGATGATATATATATGTATGGATTGTTGCTTTCATTTTTTGGCACACCCCTTTTACGAACATATCAAGGGAATATAGTATAGAAAAAGGGAATTATGAGAACGTTTTCTACACTATTCTGGGTTATTGGTCTAGATATTGGCCCATATCTAGGGGTTATTTTTTATTATTTAAATGGGATTAGGAACCTTTTTTAGGTTAGGTAAGGCGACGATTTGGCATTTGGGCGTTATGACGTCATTGGGTAGGGCATGCCTTCGGGATGAGTCACTTGTATTAGTATGTTCTAGTTCTACTCTATGTTTCTAGGATTTCTTGTGTTACTTTTAAACTAGTATCATTAGTTCCATTTCCCTAATTGTGTTGAATCATGAAAATTATGCTTGGTTTTGCTGTTATCTTAGAAAATTATGAATGTGTGGTTTAAAAAAAATGTTTCAAAGAGGTTGTTTTGAAAGAGAAAATATTTCATTTTTTAACTGTTATGAAAAATAAATGGTTTTTTATTTTTTTCCCATTCTCTCTTCTCCCCATGAGAATTGTTTTAAAATATTGTGGGAAATGGTCTATAATTTTTTATTTGTATTCTTTAAAATCAAAAGTGTGAAATCCTATTTTTAGATATTGTATTTCAAACTTGTAAATCAGTGTTTCTTTATTTAAAGAATGTTCATTGGGAATAAAATTATTCAGGATAACCTACTAAGTTTTAACACTCATGCCTATAGTTTTCTTTTGTTTTTAGTTTCTACTACATGTTATAAATTGTAATAAATATCAATAAGAGATGTATTTTATGGACTGAAGAGTGACCCTCAGGGTCACATGGAGGTGTATTGGGTGTCAGATTTAGTTTGTCTTTTCTGGTTTTTTTATTTAGTTTGTTGTACCTTTAATTGAAATGTTAATGATCTAAAGTTTTAAAGATCATTTTTATTTTCTTTGGGTATTTTATTTATCTATTTTCCTTGTTTATTTTATTAGGATAAATTGTTACATCTGTCAATATTGATTCCCTTTTCACTTGTCTCCAGTCTGAGAGGATCGGGAATGCCTCTCAAGCTTTATTGTGTATCAGCTCAGGTGACCGGTTCAGGGTCGACCCAAGTTTTTTCATGACATGCTCTTAAGAAACTAAAGTTCTCACTTTCTATAGGTCAAAAGAAACTCCTAACTTCAAGTAGATATAACCTAGAAAGTGGACTTTATCGATCTAGAAGTGGCATTTAATAATCTTAGCATAGAGTTGATGCTCTCTCATCATATTCAAGATGATATAAACATGGGTTGAATGGTCGTGTCTGTAGCGTGAATAAACCAAGATATAATGCATAAATAAAACCACAAAAGAATCCTAGAATGGGTGGAAAACACGTTTCATAAGATCCATGAAGACAGTAGGTGCGTTCATGAGTCTGAATGCCATAACAAGGTACTTCTATAGACAATAATTGCTCCTGAAAGCTATGAAAGGTATGTCTACAATCCTGACACTAACCTAATGATATCCAGACCTCATATCTATCATTTAAAACACCTTTCATCCATATATATGATCAAATATGTCATCTATTCCATGTAGTGGATACTGGTTCTTAATATTCAGCTAATTAAACTGACAGTGATCTACACAAATCCTAAGGGTACTGTCCGCCTTCTTGTAAAATAGAAAAAGTGAACCTAAAGGAGAAGTGTTAGTGCATTTAATTCCTTTCACCTCCAGATCCTACAAATGCTTCCTAATATCTATAATCACCTTAGGTTTTATCCTGTAAGGAGTAATGGTCACATGTATTGCTCATGGCATAAGCTCAATAGTAAATTCTACCTGTCTCACCAAATGTAGACCAAAGAAGTATTTGGGAAAAAATTATCTGAAACACTCCACTATAGGAGGAAACATAGTGGGTTGTAGCTGATGTCCATCAAGATAAAAACTAGCAACTTGTGTTGTAACACTACCAAACCTCTTCTGCTCAGGTCCTGCTGAGTTCACACTAACATCCCATTCTCCCTTATGTACATGCATAATGCCTATTGTGATGTAAACATCACCCTTAAAAGATATCAATCAATATGGACTTTGTAGGTAACTAATAAGTCCATTAAAATTATTGAATTTAAGCCTGTCATGTCAAGAACACATAGGTTCTATATGAAAAGGTAATTACCTATCTCAAGGGTACAATTATAGAGATGATGGGTGTCCTATGAATGGATACCAAAGGGTGTATCTTGTATACTAACTCTATGATATTACTCAATGTCGAGGCCCAAACCCATAATGATTTCCTTAGATATGATAGAGTGAGATGTGTCTGTATCAAAAAAAGTAGACACTAAAGTGGAAATAACTAGAATAGTTCCTCATTCAGTAGATGGCTTGGTGCTCTGCTCCTATGGTGTAGGCCAGACTACATGTAAATGGCCTATACTATGGCCCTGAGTCACTGCTTGATTTCCCTGAGTAGGCTTTCTCTACTGGTGCTAAGAATAATATTCATTATTTTCTCTCCCTTAACCACCACCTCATCCTGAATGACCAGAGGTATTCTAGGTGCCTGACTATCATGACCTAGCTGACCAAGCTCCTGGTCGAGGAGTAGGTGCAAATCCCTACTCACCCAGCATTTGATGGGAATTTATGTAGAAACAGTGGAGATGACCCAACCTGCCACAGCCTCTGCACACAACTGGGTTTCGCGTAAATTGTCTCCTAAAATGTCTGAGGATGCCTCATTGGTGAATGATAGGATAATTATCCGATAAATGATTCAATCCACTACTACCACTGTGAGATTATCCAAAGCATTGTTTACACCAAGAAGAATATCCACTGGAAGCCTTAGGTGCTGAACCGCCCAAGCCCAATCCATCTACCTCTATCATATTTCACTCAGGGATTAGGGCCTAGTTGAAGATTTCAAAAATGGTTTCCAGCCTGAACACATTGACTTGAGACCAGGTGGTGTAGCACAACCCATCTTCAAATCTCATGTCAGCCATCATATCATCAACATCAAGAGAAGGAGTGAAATGATGCAGCTTGGTGAAATAGGATGAGTAATCCATAACTAACATGGTCCTCTACTACAAATTCATAAACTCCCTATTTATTTCATCCCTCAGAGTCTAGGTAAATAATTTGTCATAAAATACGGCCAAGAAATCATCCTAGATCATATCACTATCTTGTCCTACATGGGTGATTACATCCCACCACCTCTTGGTTGAGTCACGTAGTATGTAAGCATCTAGCTTGACCATCCACTCAGGAGGTGTCTCTAGGATCTCGAATATAGACAGGATCTCCTCAATCCATGACTCTGAAGAAAGTGGTCCACCATACCTCAAGAAGGTGGGAGGATGCTGCTGCTAAAACTCATGATTCAACTATGTCGTGCTCAGGGAAGGATACACTTATCATTTCATAGACTACATCATATGGCAGAATCTCTCTCGAAACTGGGTGTTATCACCCACGTCAGGAATAGGAAGAGGATCCACAAGTGGATCAACATAAGGAAAGATTGGTGGTTCAAGGTCTGTCACCAAAGGAAATTGATCATTTCTATCTTCAGGGCACACTGCTCAAAGAATTCATTGTGGTATAATGCTACAATTTCGAATGAATGTCTCATAAGGGATTAAAGTAGTTTAGAATATTGCTTTCAAGAAATAAGGATAGGTACTAAATCCTTCCTATAACAATGAACATTCCTCTATACCTGCTTTAAAATCAAGGTCTAGATGATGGAAGAGACCATAACGGGCCATTAAAATGAAGAAATACCCACAACCCACTACTAAGGTCTATTTTGGTTCATTTTATGTGTTAGGATTATGTGAGATGGTTGTTCTCAAGTTATAAATCATTTACCATTTTAAAATATGTACATTAAAAAATTTAAAGCATTTAAATCATATAAATCCAATGATATGCCAATTTTCATCCCACAAGGCCCATACACCATATGAACCAAAAAGGTGACACTCACTTGGATGTCATTCCCATTTAAATTGTTCTTATTCATGAAATTATACCATTCTTAAGTGGCTGATCCAGCTGGAATTCCATTTTCCAATCCTCAAGGTCCCATACGCCTTATGAATCAAAGAGTGGAACCCACTAAACTCACACCATTTCACGATACAAATCCTGTAATAATGGTCAACACATTTTTATATATATAATACACGACACAATAAATATGCAATAGGAAATAATTGATAGAAATTAAACAAAACATGACAAAATGTATGTCCAATTCATATATTGCCTAACTTGATTCATGTCTTACCTAATTTCATTGGGTCGAGCAATGAAATCATAACCCCAGTATCATCAATATCTATAACATCACAAGTCATGTGTATCACCCAATGGTGAAATCATATCAACTATAAATATAAGAATTAATAAAAATCATAAGTAAGAAAACTTTTCCATTACCCAATACATGGGTCTGCGATGCCTTATCACGACTTATGACTAAGTACCTAAACATTCCTAATCTGAATTATATTTTCTCCAAATATTAAAACAAGAAAGTAACCCCTATAATACCACTTTGTGACATCCAGGACTTTGATTCCACTTAAAATACTCCCCCAAGCCCAGTTGGTCACATGACCTCTGACACATCTCCCCATAACCAGGGTTTGCTGACTACCAGTGGGGTGTTAAGGTAGAATAGTCCAGATATTATACCCCCATTTAAGAGTACACATTTAATACAATAATTAATATACCATAGCAGAAGAGTATAAAATAGTCGATACAGTAAAATGGTAAATATCAGAAGACTAAATAACTAAATAATATTGAAAAATCTTCATCGGATTTTTTTTTATAAAAACATGTATGCATGGAATTCTAGAACAAAAGAAAATAGAAATAAGGAAATAGGAATGCTTAAAAAAGTTCAATAGTGAAAAAGAAAAAATTTTCTCTATAGAATCTCGAGCCCAATCTTGATCCTCTTCTCCTAAGCTCCAACTAGTAGTAAGAATCAATATCCTGAAAAGTGGTGTTTTCCCCTATCCATGCCTATAGGCAAATAGTCTTTATGAGGGACAAGGTTGACCTGAGTAGGGTGTGAGATAAAAATATCAATAGGCCACTACAAATAGTGTCTACATGTAATTTAAGTCTTGTGCTAGTAATTAAACAGTGTGTAGATAATAATAGGAAAGTAAACCAATTGTGAATAAATAAATAACCTCCCACCCAGGTTCCTAAAGGATACCCGGCGGGTTTACCTGCTTCATCTCAAAACTAGTATGGTTGATCAAGTCACCACAAGTATATATGTATATGTATATACAGATTATAACTTTCATGGGGTAAAAATCCATCCCTTCCATACATGTAACATATATAAATATATTGCTCAATATTGTCATGGGGTAAGAACACCTCCCATCCATACATGTATATAATAGCTAGCATGGGGTAAGAATTCCTCCCACCCATACGTTTATATCATCACTGAAATAGAGTGAGAATTCCTCCCACCCATACATAAATATCAATATTGGTGTGGGGTAGTAATTACTCCCACCCATAAATTTATATCATTATAGAATAGGGTAAAAATTCCTCCCACCCATACATTTATATCATTACAGGTGTGGGGTAAGAATTCCTCCCACTGATTCACATATATCATAACTCATAATAATAGTAGTTCCATAACAATTCATATTATATAACATAAGTCAAAACAATATTACATTATTTTTATTTAAACTAACAAACCATTTCATATAATGGATTTATAATAAATCATAACAAGGAAAAGGTAATTCCATCCCTTGACACCATTCCATTAAATTCAATTCATCTTTAAGGTTTAATCCATATCATCTTAGACAACCTACATAAGCTAACCATCCAATTTTCCTAACATAGAAAATTCATTTCAAGGAAAGGTGTTAAGCTAATTTCTTGAGGTCAAATACCCACATGCCCATTTGAACAATTTCAAATAAAGAGGGAAAAAGAACAATTGATCCACCTTGGTATACATAAATTACACATGGTACAATGGTAAAATCAATTTAAACTCGTGTCGGGAGTTACGAACTAGATTTGGTCATCTTGGTAAATTGGCCTAAAATGGTTAATTCAGTTGGAACACCCCTTGGGTGTCCTTTAAATACCATAAGTAATGTTGAAACATGTAGAAATGATTAAATTAACCTATGTAAACACAATAGAGTCAATTAGACATGAAGCTATCAAAACAAAAAAGGGGCTTGGAAAATTCCATCTCCTGGAATGATAGAATAAATATGAAATGAACCAAACTCAATTGGAAAACTACATGACCACCTAAATTAGTGTTTTAAAAGAATACTTTCTTGTTATATACCTCATATTTAAATAATATTGGAAGAAAAATTAGTTTTAGTTCAATTCCCTAAAAATATTTCATATGATCCTACATCTAAATAGTTAAATTAAAATAGAGATTAATATAATAATGAATGTCATGTAGGGTTAGCCTTACCATTGGTTATCTAACATCACTGATGGATTGAGGATCAGACACCAGATGAAATATTAGAAAAAGATCCTAGCTTTAGGGGTTTGGGAAACAAATAGGAGGAGAAACCATGGTTTTGTCCACTAGAAAAAAATGATAAGAGAAATTATATTTTAAGTTAAAAGAGGGGAAATGGTAAATTTTACCCAAAATCTCCTAGTGTATGGTTTGTGCTCATGGTTTACAAACCATCCACAAACCATAATTTATGAATCTATCCCCTATCTACAGCAGGCCTCATGGTCATGCATGTGGTCTGCACGATTGCATACAAACCATGTGGACTTTTCAAGTGCCCTGTCTATAGATATACAGTTTAAACTAACCATGTGGCCCAGGAGACAACCCATTTTCTAGACCTCTGGGCTCCGAACCAGCCCTGAATACTCATCGGGCCTTCCCTAGGACATACCATACCTTTATCGTGATTTAAGGGAAGATTCAAAAGGAAAACCCAATTTTTTTACAATAGCCAAAATTCAGTTTGTTGTAATATTTTTTAAAAAATTTATATTTTTTAAATTTTAAATTTTTTTAAACTCTATTCACGTTTTAATATTAATTTATTAATTTTTACTATTTTCAATATTTTTTTAATTTAAATTGTTTGTATAGTTCATTTTTAATAATTTTATTACTTATCTAATTAATATTCTTTATTTATTCATTATTATTTATTTATTTACATTTTTTTCAACTGTAAAACATAAGAACTGAGAAATATAACTTTTTTCAGCATTTTTTTAGCACTGATAAAAGGGATGATTTATCAGCACCATGAAAACACTGATAAAAGTGAAATTTCTCAATGCTTACATTTTTTTCACTGATAAAACACTTCACCCTCTTTAAATACAAACCCTTAAAGATCATATCTTCCTAACACTACATTCAATATTAACAAAACCTAACCAATACTATATCCAAATTCAATTATTTTGGACAAACCAAACCTCAAAACCGAAGGTATGAAATTTCAAACATGTATTTAAATAATATCATTCGATATTTCATGTTTTTTTGCGTGATTTTTTTGAGTTTATATTACATTTATTGTATCTATTGTAGTTGAACTCATTTTTTTAATTATCAATTAAGACTAAAATGAATACCTTTGTTGATGTTCTTTCCAATGTCACTTATATTTAATAAGAAGTTTGAAATGTAGGAAGAAAAAAACTAACTTTTGTAAAGTAACTTTGATTACAAATATTCATAATTTTAAGCAGTATAAATGTAATAGTTATTTTGTTGCTCATGAATAATAAGATATTTTCACTATTAATTTCATCCACAAGCACATTTACCCAATTTAAAATTGAATATAATTTAAAATAACATTGATTGATATGTGTTGGAAAAATATTCCATGTTTTATAAAACATTTTTCACCATTGCATTATGTTGCTTCTTATCTAATTTATGTTTATGTTTTTATCCTAAAATAATTAAGTAGATCCACTGAATTTTGAAATATTATAAGAATTATAAACAATTGATAATTATTGTTTTTAGTAACTCATTAAAATTATTCTTGTGATTAAATACATCCTCTTCATGGTTTGGAAATTTGTAATTTTGGGTTATTTTGGTTAAAAATTCATTTTTTCCATTTTATAAGAAATATTAACTATTTCAAAATATCACGGCATGTTAAAACTTTTATTTTTATTAATACCAAATGAAAAATTCAAATAGGATATCATTTATAAATTTCTAAATGTAATAACAATAATAAGTGTGATTACTTTATTTCAAACATGATGGAAACATTGTGAAAAATAAATAATTTATTTTGATATATTTTTTGATAGTGAAATATTATTATACATAACATAATACTTACCTATTTATAGAAATCCATAGGTTTATTATGAACATTTATTGTGACTGGGACTGAATTATCTCCTATAATGAATCCATTTTAAGAAAATAAAGATTTATGATATGTAAATTCTTATAATAACAAAAAATAGATTTTATAATAATTGAAATTCATATAATTATTTATATTTATATTTTATATCAAGTATTTGATGCCAAAAAAATATATAAAATATAATGACTATATGTACTTATATATAAAGAATATCCTTTTAGGGTTCTAAGCACATACATTCTGTGTATTCACTAATTTAATTAAATATGAATATTACTGAATCAAATAGGATGGATATGAATAAAAAATGGATATCTGTTAATAATATGACAAAATAGTATGAGGATGGGAGAAATTATTTATCATGTTTTCAAAATATCATGCATATAACCCTTCTCATGTGGGTTTCCTATGTTCACATTTTTTTTATTCAAGAGTAATTAGTCTTATAACAAATATACCCAGGTCAACTAGACAAGACACCCAGAATGGTCAAAAAAATTATGAGATTAATAAAATAACAACAAGTCATAATTATAACTAGATAGACTTCAAATTACAATGTGGTAGATAGAAATACAAACCCATGAGACTTACAAATTCAAGCCAAACTGGCCAAACTACCAGGATAAAGCAGACTAGACTAAACAAGACCACATGTGTCCATATTTCACCACCAAAACATCCAACTATGATGTTGAAAAATAACAATAGAACCTAACATGATGCGTGATTACCTTCCCCTTATTCGAGTCCTATAAAACAAGGTTAATATCCTTCCAAAGGATAATGTAGTGTGTGATCACAAATCACAATAAGATACCGCCATACAATCTATATAAGTTCTAAAATCTAGAAATCACAAGTTATAAATTTAAAACAAGTCTAGTATTTAAATCATTTTTATAAATAAAAACATTTTTTAAATATTATTTTTTTTCTATAGATGCATACCATATTCACCAAATCTAAGAATATATAAAATATAAAAAAAAACAAGTAAGAATAGTAAAGATCCACTATATATACACTATAAGATAATCATATGAGA
Source organism: Viscum album (assembly GCA_963277665.1). NCBI lineage: Eukaryota > Viridiplantae > Streptophyta > Magnoliopsida > Santalales > Viscaceae > Viscum > Viscum album. The sequence continues at coordinate 1,462,929,649 of OY728135.1, read as the reverse complement.
AAATAAACTTGAAATAATCCATCATGTAATAAACCAAGTAAAAATGACAAAGAACACTATAATGTTCTCTAAAATATAGAGATATATACTAGCTATTAAATAGAATCCCCAATCCATGTGTTAGGTGGATCCAACCAAAATAACCACTGGTGGAATTACCCATACTTAATTAAAATAAAACCACTTGTTTCAACACACACAATAAGGGTGACTTGTCTATTCTCTATGAACATAAGGTTAACCAATGTGAAAAGTCTATCAAAATTAACTTGAAAACCAAAATCATCCATTAAGTCATTTAATAAAATAATTATTGTGTGAAAAAACTATTTTTAAATCCAAATCCCTTTAAAAATGTGAATCCTTTCCAACAGGTCCTTTCAAATGTCAAATCATACATGTCTATTAAATAAACCAATGTAATTTCCAAGATCATCTATTAATCCAAGAGTTATAGCCACTTAAAAAGATACACATACAATAGGAATTATGTAAACCCAGCCACTTTTAAAACCAGAGATTGGAAACCAATGGATAGGCTTTCAAAATATAAGGCATGATGGAAAACTGCAAAAGATAAATAGAAAACACCAACTGATCATAATTTAAATCAAAAACATATCCAACATCACTGCTATAACCAATTGTAATTAATAAGAAAAAAAAGGAAACTTATTAGGTATATGCAACGCAAACTCCATAGGAATCAATCACTGAACAAAGCAATTCGGATGGAGGGAGATCACTCAAAATAAACCAAAATCACCATAAAGATCAATAGGGAGGCTTGAGCTTCATATAATAAAAACATTATTTGTGTGGTGGGTTTAAAACCACTGAACCTGAAAAAATCATTTTGCGAACCCATTTCATGATGTAAATTCCATGGTTTTCAAGTATGTTGAAAAATGCATCACCTTGGGTTAAATTAAAGCCTAATCAACCCCCTTAATGATGTGTAATGGTTTCATGGATTGTAAATTTTCACTATGAAAAAATACACTTTGAATATTTCCTATAATAGTTTCACATCATGTAATCCATTCACAGTGTGAATATGTCAATCAAGCATTATATAGTCCATTTTTTATATAAATTTCCTAAAATATCTTTTTAGGCTCTCCAAACTTAAGTAGAACCCTTTAAATCCATTTACACATTTATTTTTATCCTCAACTAATCCAAAAAAACATACATCCCTAGACTTTAGGTCATTTACCCAAGAAAGGTTCTGTATCCCTGAGAATCCCGCAATGTACCTAAATAAAAAGGGAAACAAATACCAAAGTCAAATCATACTTGAAGGAAGGTAATGGAGTTTTATAATATCCCCACCGTAAATTATTTTTCCCCCATAAATTCCTCAAGATCCTGAACTCAAAAAAAGAGAATGTCACTACTACCTCATCAATAATTCATGCTCATATATATTGTGGTTGTCTCATCTACACTTCCACAGTGCACATAACGAAGTAAAAGTCTTATTTCATGGAAATTTATCTTGGTGATCCATAATCTAAATTGGTTTCTCAACCATAGTGATATTGGAATCAATATCATCATCCTCTTATTCAATCCAACGGTAAGGATTTAGTTGATAACTCCTCTATTAGGAAACATGAAACACATCATGGAAGGAATTCAAATAATCAAATAAGTATAATTGATAGGACAATAATCCCAGTTTTAAAGTGATCTCAAAGGGGACCACAAACTTCGATGTCAACTTACCCTACTTTTCTAATCAATGGTGCCCCAAATGAGGTTAAATTCTAATAAACACCCAATCACCAACCAAAAACTCCAATGATTGATGATGATAGTCCATATAAGATTTTTGATGACACTGTGCCATGATCAATCTCTTCTAGATCAAATTCACCTTGTCCATAATTTCCTAAACTAGACTTAGTCTAACCAGGGACCACTATCCCAACCATGACCAACATAAGGGAGATCAACATAGTCACCCATACAAAACCTCAAAGGGTTCTATTTTGATTGAGGACTGATAACTATGATTATAGGAAAACTTAACAAAAAGAAAATTATTTTCCCAAGAACCACAAAAAATCATGCACAAAATCCCAAATAATATCCTCAATAACATAGATTTCCCTATCTATATATCCATCCATCTACGGATGATATGTTATGATTAATTTATATTGGTAACTGGTCTCCTCCTGCAAACCTTTCCAAACCCTAGATTTGAACTTGAGGCCCCTTTCAGAAATAAGATCTATTGAAACCACATGAAATCAAACAATATATTGGACAAATAATTCCTCAAGATCCTCCACTTTCATTTTCTCATTGATAGGGAGGAAATTCACCAATTTTGCGAGTCATTCAATGATCACCCAAATCACATCCTTCCCACTAAGAGTCCATGGTAAACCAATAATGAATTCCATGGAAATATATTCCCATTTACATACCAAAATGGGTAAGGGATTAAAAAAACATGTAGGTATCTAGAGCTCCATATTAATTCTATAACATGTAAGACATCATGATACAAAATTTACAATCGACTGACTCTCCCATGGCTATCAATATATATGTATCAAATCATGATATATCTTGGTAGTACCTAGGTGCACTGACCAATTAGAAAGGTGTTCACTTTCCATTAACTCCTACCTAAGAGAAAAGGACATATTCAACCTACTTCGAAAACATAAAGCTTCAACAGGACACTAAAACCACTCACATGAGGTTTCCCCATCATAGTGGTTTCCACTAAAGTGCTAGAACCTAATTTTATATACCTACTCGAACTATACCCACTCTTTAAATCATGAGTCAACCTTAATCAAAGAAAACATTTCTTCCCACCAGCTTCTTCCATTTCCCAAGCACATCTCAGCAAAAAAAGTAACCAATGACCACTCTTCTATTGATTCCATCAATACTTATGTTGGTAATTTCCTATTCATCACATCAGTGACCACATTCACTTTTTCAGGGGTACAATATATATCAAAATAAAAAGTCTGAGCATCTCAAGTTTAGATCCCTCTAATTAAAATTAAAACTCAGGAAATTATGATCATAATATATAGTAAAATTCTCCCTAAAAGGTTTTAATTCCATGTTTTGAGTTCTTGCATAACTGATGCCAACTCAGGATCATGGGTAGGGTAGTTCCTCTCACAATATAATTACTGGAGAGAGTTATAGGCTAAAACCTATATCTCCTAAATCAAGACATACCCCAAACCCAAGTTAGAATCATCACCAAAAACATCCAAACCTGAACGTGGTTCCTAAATAATCAAAAATGGATCTAAAATCAATCTAAACTTCTGTTTCTAAAATGATCTCAACAATTTATTATTCAACTCATATGTTACCTCCTTACGATTTAAAGATGATAATGGATATGAAATATTAGAGAATTCCTTAACAAACTTCATGTATTAACCAACTAACAATACCAAGCATCAAATCTCAAATTCATTTATAAGATGATCCAAGGACATAATAGCCAATACATTTTTAGGATCCACTAAGACAACCCTATGAGATATAACATTACCCAGAAAATTTACTTCTTGAATCCCAAACTCAAATTTGGAAATATTAATATAAAGATGGTGTAACCTCAAAGTTCTATGAATTATATCTAAATGGTTCATGTAATCTTACTCTGACTATAAGTAAACCAAAATATCATCCATGAACCCAACAACAAAAAAAATTCCAAGAACTATTGAAATATCCAGTTTATCAACTCCATAAACATCATAATATTTTTAATGAGACTTAATAGAGCAACTAGAAACCATAAATTACCATATTATCTCTTAAATACTTTCTTAGGTATATCCACTACATGGTCTCTCAACTAGTGGTACACTAACCGAAGTTCAACCTTTGAAAACCAATGATCCCCTCTAAGATGATCAAAAGATCATCAATCCTGGGAATGGGATATTTTTTCTTGATGATCACCTACTTTAACTTCTGAAAATAAATACAAATTATGAGGCTCCAATATTCCTTCTTAGAAAAGAGTATAGGTAGGCCCATGGTGACATGATATGATGAATAAATCCCTTATCCTTGAGATTTTTAAGGTGGACCTTAAGTTCTACCCACTCATTTGGAACCATATAATAAGATGGAATATAAATGGGTATCTTACCAAGTAGTAGGTATATGGTAAACTCGACCTATCTCTATGGTGGTAAATTAGAAAAATCCTATGGAAAGACCTCAGGGTATGCACACACCACTATTGGAAGTGTACTATTAAAACAATGATAAAAAAACATCTAGGAATATTTATAATAACTGATATGAGATCAACCCAGTATAAGGAATAATAGGCGCCTCTCTCCCAAACCTAGCATCCCACTCACCCTAAAAGACTTAAGTGATTCCATATGGATATAAAAAAAAATAAACCAATGGTTATAACAATCAATCTAGTCCTTAATGAAGATAAACTAATCCATGCCAATAATATAGTAAAATATATCAAGATCAAGCATGAGGAAGTCTCACTCAACCTCATGGTCTGCTATAGTCACTTGATATGTTGAACACTTGAAACCCTATTTAGACCTATCTCTAAAAGGCATGGAATGATCCAACAATAATGGAATAATATCTGAATGCAATCCCAAAAATTCAACTAACTTTGGTGATATAAAATAATGAGTAGAAAATGTATCAAACAAATCTAGCACTATAGAATGTGAAATAAACACTATACCTCTAACAATATTCATCCCTACAATTGATTCATCTTGTGCATACTCCACGACATAAATATGTTTAGTTGCATCTACTCCATGATATTTATTATCCATATGAACTCCCCCCCTTTATACTAGGGGTAAGACACACTACCCTTGGAATCATTGGTATGAACCTAAAAACCCTTGGTGATAGTGGATATATGTCACGACCCACCCTCGGGGTCCGTACCGTGACTACCCCAAGCCCGCCTTCCATAGGCCAGGGGCTGGAGACTATCACCAAGGCGTAAAACCCGGTAAAAAGGGAAGGCATTGCCTTTATAAAGTAAACAAACACCACTGAGTAAGAAAGAGGAAAGTAAACACTAAGTAAAAACAGAGTACAAATGAAAGTGCGGAAAAGTAAATGGGCCAGTATACAAACCCAAACTGAAATTAAAGTACAACTCGAAAGGGAAAACAGCAACTATAAGTAAAAGCCGCTATACCGAGTTGTCCACTGGAGATCCCACCTGAAGGGTGGGTACAGATAGCTCCACTTCTCCACGGGTCCCACCGTCCGCTCCGAGTACGTCCCGCCCAGTGGTCCAACTCCAGGTATCGTCCTGCTCTGCAAGACTCAGCCAAGATCAACACTGTCCGTCGTCCGAAACCAACACAACGTAGTGCAGGCATAGCCCGTGCAGGGGACGGACAGCGTTGATCTTCGCTGAGGCTTGCAGAGCAGGACGATACCTGGAGGTGGACCACTGGGCGGGACGTACTCAGAGCGGACGGTGGGACCCGTGGAGTAGTGGAGCTATCTGTACCCACCCTTCAGGTGGGATCTCTAGTGGACATCTCGGTGTATCGGCTTTTACTTACAGTTGTTGTTTTCCCTTTCGAGTTGTAATTTACTTTCAGTTTGAGTTTGTATACTGGCCCATTTACTTTTCCGCACTTTCAGTTGTACTCTGTTTTTAATTAGTGTTTACTTTCCGCTTGCTTACTCTGTGGTGTTTGTTTACATTACAAAGGAAATGCCTTCCCTTTTTACCGGGTTTTACGCCTTGGTGCTAGTCGCCAGCCCCTGGCCTATGGAAGGCGGGCTTGGGGTAGTCACGGAACGGACCCCGAGGGCGGGTCGTGACAAATTGGTATCAGAGGAGTTCGGTTCTACCGCAAACTCTGGTCTTTTCTATGTGAAGCAATAATGTTTAGCATATTGAGTGTGGTTATCAGTCCAGGGAGTCCAGTGTTGGTGCGGCGGCCGACGTATCCGTACACCAGGACCCTGACTTCTGATTTCCGACTTAATGCACGAAAACATTGATTGCGTGTGTGTTTCAAAGTTTTCTTTGTGATTACTTATATCAGCTCACCAGGTATACTGTTCTGACCGTGGCGCACCTGTTTCCTTTTTAGGATGGCCCTACGACGGTAGCCAGCTAGGGTTCCGAGAGTCGAGTGTGACGATAGCCCACCGAGCGACGAGGCCTCGGTGCAGGGCCCTTTGTCAGCAGTGGCACCGGCGGTAGCTCTACTCGTCGAGCCACCGATGCTTCCAGTACCAGCCGCTGATGATGCACGTCGCCTCAGCGCACTGCATGAGTTTCAGCGCCAGCGACCACCCAGGTTTCACGAGGAGACGGATCCCCAGGCAGCCGAGGATTGGCTGGAGGCAGTGGTACGTGTGTTTAGGCTATTGAGGACACCAGCAGACCTCATGGTGATCCTCGCTGCGAGCCTACTACACGCAGCAGCAGGACGATGGTGGAGCTTGATGCTCCAGGTGCACGATGAGGCATCTCTTCTATGGACAGACTTTGAGAGCCTCTTCCGCTCGGATTTCGTCCCAGCCACCCTTCGTGCGGTGCGTATCCAGGAGCTTCTTCAGCCGCGGCAGGGCAGCATGACGGTCGCTCAGTACTCGGCGAGATTTACCGATCTCTCGCGCTACTCGACTGACATGGTACGGGACCCATTCTTCCGGGCCCGGACCTTTGAGCAGGGTTTGAGAAACGAGATCAGGGCATCGCTGATCTCCCTCAGCATACCGACTCAAACAGGAGTACTGGAGCGGGCCCTTTTGATCGAGAGCTTCCTTGCTGATTCTACACCAGCACCGAGACCCACCGCAGGGCGGCACGTGGCAGAGTCATCTGCAGCAGGCAGTCGACGGATGACTCAGGGGTCCAGGAAGACCAGACGTTCGGGCAGACGACCTCAGGACACTGGCTCAGCAGTGCGGGGCACACAGCGAGGAACCAGTCTTTCGAGAGGTAGACAGTGTTACTCGTGCGGCGAGCAGGGCCACATGGCTCATGACTGCCCGACCCGCCGTGCCGAGGAGCAGCAGACGGTTGAGGGACCACCGAACCGAGGTAGAGGCAGAGGGTCGACCGTGGCGGTCCGCAGGGAGGAGGCGGATGAGGCAGAGGAGCTGGCCGAGCAGAAGGTGGTGGGAGACACTTTGAGGCTCTGCCACCACCACCACCAGGAGGGCCACCCCGACCACAGGGAGATGGCGGGTAGAGACAGGCACAGCTCCAGGCAGCAGAGGCCTATGACCACGGCGCACCCGAGATGATTCGAGGTACTATCTGTGTCTATTCCACCCTTGCTGCAGTTCTTATAGAAACAGGAGCGAGTCACTCTTTCATAGCCACTGCCCTTGTTCGGAGCTCGGAGATTCTGACATAGTCGTTGGCTCGATCCTTACGGCTAGAGACTCCTACGGGAGCAGACTCGACGATTACGCACTGGTGCCGGCAGTGTGAGCTCACTCTAGGAGGCGAGAGATTCGGCTGGGATCTTCTTGTAGCAGCGTTGAGGCCTTACGACGTCATCTTGGGCATAGATTGGCTGTCTACGGTCCATGCGCAAATTGATTGTTTTAGGCGCAAGGTGCGATGTGTACGCACCGACGGAAGCAGGTTCACCTTCACCGGCGAGAAGGGAGCCTTCACAGCACAGGATGGACTTCCTCAGAGGAGAGTACAGCCCATCACTCATTAGTTAGCTAGCCTCATCCTTGGAGCAGTTGACGTGCGGAGTCCTGGTTTTCCTGCAGTGGTGGATCAGTTTGCGGACGTTTTTCCCGACGACGTTCCAGGGCTACCTCCTCGCAGAGAGGTAGACTTTTATATTGACTTGTACCCCGGGACATCCCCGATATCCACTCCAGCATATCGTATGGCCCCCACCGAGCTTCGAGAGCTACGGGTACAGTTGGAGGACTTGCAGGGCAAGGGGTTCATCTGACCCAGTGTTTCACCCTGGGCTTCCCCGATATTGTTCGCCAAGAAGGCGGACGGGAGCTTGCGACTTTGTGTTGACTATCGTCGCCTGAACCAGGTGATAGTGAGGAACTAGTATCCTCTACCGAGGATTGATGACCTCTTTGATCAGCTCAAGGGAGCACGGTGGTTCTCGAAGATAGACCTCAGGTCAGGCTATCATCAGCTCAGAGTCAGAGACGAGGACGTGCAGAAGACGGCCTTCAGATGTCGGTATGGCCACTATGAGTTCTTGGTTATGCCTTTCGGCATAACCAATGCTCCAGCAGTGTTCATGGCCCTCATGAACAGGATCTTTCAGCCATACCTTGATCGGTTTGTCGTGGTCTTCATTGACGACATTCTGATTTACTCTACGACTGAGGAGGAGCACGCCTATCACATGCGAGTTATACTAGACACACTCCGAGAGCACCAGCTTTATGGTAAGCTCTCGGAGTGCCAGTTCTGGATACGGGAGGTCCACTTCTTGGGACACATTATCTCTGAGGTGGGAGTTGCAGTGGATCCTACGAAGATCGAGGCTGTGTTAGCATGGGAGCCACCCAGGAGCGTGACTGAGGTTCAGAGTTTCATGGGACTAGATGGATACTATCGGAGATTCGTGCCAGACTTCTCTAGAGTTGCGGCACCACTCACAGCTTTGACGAAGAAGGGGAAACCCTTCGTGTGGTCAGACAGATGTCAGCAGAGCTTCCAGGAGCTGAGATAGAGATAGACCAGCGCACCTATCTTGAGTTTGCCTGAGGAGGGAGTAGTGTACGTAGTCTACTGCGATGCATCAGAGACCGGACTCGGATGTGTTCTGATGCAGGAGCGGGTAGTGATCGCCTATGGATCACGTCAGTTGAGACCGCATGAGCAGAACTACGCTACCCATGACCTGGAGTTAGCAGCAGTGGTCTTCGCTCTGAAGACATGGAGACACTATCTGATAGGGGAGCGCTTTACAGTCTTTTCCTATCATCAGAGTCTCAGGTATATCTTCTCGCAGAAGGACCTGAACCTGAGATAGCGGCGATGGCTCGAGTTCCTCCAGGACTATGACTTTGAGATAGTCTATACTCCTGGGAAGGGGAACGTGGTAGTCGATGCCCTCAGCAGGAGGACGGGCATTCAGCTACTTGAGGAGGCGACAGAGCAGCTTGCCTCTTTACAGATATCCTTCGTGGATAGAGATGGAGCAGCCTTCCTCCAGTCTCTCACAGTCACCCTTCCACTACTGTAGTTGGTCACAGAGGCACAACGTGAGGATGCTGACTGTGAGACACGGCGTGCACAGATATCCTCGGGACAGGCACCTGATTGTTTCTCCCTTGGAGCAGAGCACGACATCCTTTTCAGAGGACGTACCATGGTACCAGTTGCTTTGCGAGAGGAGGTGCTAAGAGAGTTTCACACTTCTCCTTTGGCGGTACATCCAGGAGTGGCGAATATGTTCCAGGATCTCAGACGACAGCACTGGTGGCCGGGCATGAAGAAGGCAGTAGCAGAGTTCGTTTCTCGATGCCTCACCTGCCAGCAGGTGAAGGCAGAGCATCAGGTACCAGTAGGCTTGGTACAACCCTTGGAGGTCCCGGAGTGGAAGTGGGACGACATATCTATGGACTTCGTGATTGGACTTCCACGAACTTCCAGAGGTCACGACTCCATCTGGGTGATTGTTGACCGACTCACCAAGTCGGCACACTTCTTACCCATCAGAGAGCAGGGCTCAGTGGAGAGCTTGGGACGTCTCTACGTTCAGGAGATTGTGCGGCTCCACGGCATGCCATCATCTATCGTCTCCGATCGAGATACTCACTTTACTTCCCGGCTTTGGAAGGGGTTATAGGAGGCGTTCGGTACGCAGCTACGTCTGAGCACAGCTTTTCACCCTCAGACAGATGGTCAGACGGACAGGACCATTTAGACTCTCGAGGACATTCTCCGCGCAAGTGTCCTCGACTTTGGTCGTAGCTGGGAGGACCATCTACCCTTGGTGGAGTTTGCGTACAACAACAGCTACCACTCCACCATCGGGATGGCACCGTACGAGGCATTGTACGGCCGACCTTGTTGATCTCCTTTGTGCTGGACAGACTCTGGGGAGTCAACACTTGTGGGACCGGAGATGGTCCAGGCCACAACAGAGAAGGTCCAGGTCATCCAGGAACGAATGAGGACAGCTCAGAGCCGGCAGAAGTCATACGCTGACAGGAGGCAGAGGCCACTGGAGTTCGAGGATGGCGACCACGTCTTCTTGTGGGTCTCACATCGACGTGGTATTCGGAGATTTGGCCGAGGAGGCAAGTTATCTTCGCGCTTCATCGGACCCTTCCTGATCCTCAACAGGATTGGCGAGGTGGCTTATCGCCTGGCTCTACCACCTCAGTTGCACCGGGTGCATGACGTCTTCCACGTATCTCAGCTGAAGAGGTACGTGCACGACCCGATGCACATCATTGACCATGGGGAGCTTGACGTTGATGATGGGGTGACTTTTATGGAGGTCCCGGTGGAGATAGAGGATCGACAGGAGCAGGTCCTACGTGGGTGATCGATTCCTCTTGTGCGCATCAGATGGCAGCACGGGAACCTCCAGGAGAGCACATGGGAGCGGGAGGCTCAGATGCGTGCTCAGTACCCTCATTTGTTTCCCTAGTTTTTATGTGTCTTTACGCGGACATAAAGCCCTGAGGTGGGAGTAATTTAAAGACCCGTAAAATTCAAGGGAAATTTTTTCTTAATTTTCTTCGGAATTTTACAAGAACGCAGTTTCTGACGGCACCTGATTCCGAGGCCCGGAGTTCCCAGAATCAATTTCCGAAGTTTGGCTCGGGTACGTTCAGTGAACGAACGAGCGGGAATTTCTAACTTTTGATCCGGTGCTCGGAATTGAAATCCGAGGGCACCGATGAACTCACAGTGCCGATATTCGCTTAAGGAGACCTTTTCCGAAGTTGCGTTTATTGCGGGACAAAAGTTAGATTTGGGAGAAATTATAAGAAGTTAAATAAAAATGTGGAAACACTTTTTATTTTTATTTTTGTTGGTTAACTTCTCCCAAAGGGAGTTAAAGGTGGGACCCACATCCACTTAACCTCCCTTGGGAGGATTAAGTGTGGTGGGGCCCACACGAACCCCAACTACTCATATTCTTTCAAAACTCCCCTATAACTCCCCTTTTAAATGAACTTGACAACTTAGCTTATTAAATGGGTTGAGTTGTATATTTTTTTCAAACCTTTGAATTTCAAAAGGTTTGGTTGAGTAAATAAAATAATCCCTTAGCTTATTTTATTTGGTTAGAATTCTCTAGCCTCTTGAGATATTTTGAAGCCTTCTTCTTCTCCTTCTTCTTCTTCAACTTTGACGAAGAACGCGAAGAACCTTCGAGCTCCAACGAAGAATGCCGCACCTCTCTTCTTCGTAGCCGGTTGTTTCCGAAGATCGACGACGTCTTCCGTGTCAACGAAAGGGAACGCCGCTTCCTCCTCGGACTTCCTTCGTCGGCTTACGAAGATTCGCCAATGACGTAATTCTTCGGACGTACCTCTTCGTCAACGGATTTGACGAACGATTACCGCGACGCCCGACCTCCGCGACGTTGTCTTCCGCGGGTCGTTGACGATCTTCGATCTTGAAACCAAGGTAGGGGTTGTTGTTGGTTATTTATTTATTCTCATTCTTGGTTCTAGCATGACAAACGTGAGGATAATTATTTATGTGTTATCGTCTAACGAGAGGGGGGGTCGGACCGCACAAACACGGCCGAATTCCCCCTCCTTTGTTCTTGATTATGATTTTCTTGTGGATGAACGAGATGGCGTGGTGCCGTCGCACCACGCGGTAATTCGCACGGTTATATTGCACGACGCCGTTGCGTCGCGCCGTGGGAGGATCATCATGAATGCGATGTCGTCGCGCCGCGTCGAAGAAATCCGAAGGCGCCGCGGCCGGAGCGGGGCCACGGCGGAGGGGTGCGGTGCCGTCGCACCGCGCCGGACGACAAACACCACGGCCGGTTCCGGGCCGCGGTGGGACGAGAGGACCGGCGGCTCGCCGGGCCGCCGGTGTCGGAAGCCGGAAGGGGATCGGCTTTGCCGGTCCCGTTGAAGAAAAACTGGCCGGCCAGGTGGGCCGGCCGGAAGAAGAAAGACCGGGGGAATTAAATTCCCCCGGCCAGGTTAATTGCCCCCCCCATTATGAGGGGGGTCAGTTTCCTCCAAAGGCGCGGCTTCAGCCTCGCCGCCAGCTGGGAAGCGGGGGACATGCCCCCCGCGCGTGGCACCGAGCGGCGCCAGGCCGTTCCGCCGCAGGCCGGGCCGCGCCGCCGCGCCGCCGCGCCGGTTCGGGTCGGCCCGGACCCAGACCCCCCGTTTTTGAATCGATTTCGGTCTTTTGTCCATAAACTGAGCTACGGACCTCTGATCGACGAACCATCAGCGGTGATGCGATCCTTGGATCGATACGGTCGATTCGGTATATCGCACTCAAAGTTTCGGAATACTTTGAGTTCGTCCGGGTTGGTTCGTACACGAAACCAACCGGGCCCTCGGAGCGGAAACACTCATATCTTGAGCTACGGACGTCCGATTGATGTGCTGTCAGCTTTGTTGTGTTCCTCTTAGTGAGACGGATCTTTTGGCATACTCCGCCCGAGGTTTGGATGCAGGTGGAGTACGTTCGGGTTGGTTTAGCCTTAAAAACCAACCGGGCCCCTGGGACGAAAAGGCCAATAACTCTCAGACCGGGCGTCCGATCGACGCGCCGTTAGTTGCGTTGAGTTCCTGTTGACGTTACGAAACTTTTGGATACATCAACTCTGGACTTTGTGACAGTTGATGTATCAGCCTCTCGGCTCGTGGAGCGGACCCTCCCGAACGAGCTTGTTGTGTGCGGGAACCCTAGTGCTGGTTGCGACTGTGACTACTACTGCTACTGCTACTGCTACTGTGACTGCGACGACGACAGTACAGAGATCCTGTGTGGATTCGACGACGACTACAGCACTCAGCGATCCTACGTGGATTAGTGCTACAGGTCCTGTGCGGGCCCGATCCTGTGTGGGTCTTTGCGCTCAGCGATCCTGTGTGAACCAGCGCCTACAGGTCCTTTGTGGGCCCGATCCTATGTTTGTCTTTGCGGGGGTTAGTTACCTATCGATCCTTCGTGGGTCCGATGACTTAGATGGATCAGAGATCATCTTTATCGTCTTTCGAAGAAGTATACCTGTGTGAGATGAATCCTGTTACTTTCCTGTGTGGATTGTGTTGTACTATCCTGTGTGGATTTCGTTTTGCTTTCCTGTGTGGAATACGTATACTTTCCTGTGTGGACTGATTTGTACTCGGGCTCGGAGGTTGGAGCGTATTGGAATTGATGACTTAGGTATATCTATGGGCATATACCTAAGCAGTGTCGGTTGTTACTTCGTAATTGTATCTTCCTTTGTGGTTTATCCTTTGTGGATTTTTGGAGACCTTCGGGGGTCTCAGGGTCCCTACTGAGTAGCTTATACTCACCCCTGCATGGGCTATGCCCGCACTACGTTGTGTTGGTTGCAGACGACGGAGAGCGTTGATCTTGGCTGAGGCTTGCAGAGCAGGACGATACCTGGAGGTGGACCACTGGGCGGGACGTACTCGGAGCGGACGGTGGGACCCGTGGAGTAGTGGAGCTATCTGTACCCACCCTTCAGGTGGGATCTCCAGTGGACAGCTCGGTGTAGTGGCTTTTACTTACAGTTGTTGTTTTCCCTTTCGAGTTGTACTTTACTTTCACTTTGGGTTTGTATACTGGCCCATTTACTTTTCCGCACTTTCAGTTGTACTCTGTTTTTACTTAGTGTTTACTTTCCGCTTGCTTACTCTGTGGTGTTTGTTTACTTTACAAAGGCAATGCCTTCCCTTTTTACCGGGTTTTACGCCTTAGTGCTAGTTGCCAGCCCCTGGCCTATGGAAGGCGGGCTTGGGGTAGTCACAGCACGGACCTTGAGGGCGGGTCGTGACAATATAACTTTACTACTATGGGAAATCCTTTCACAAAAACACTTCATATGGTCATATTTTCCATAATGATGAAAATTATTAGGATCCCCAATATAATTAGTCTTAGTATGACTGAAATATCCACATTGATAGAAAAAAACCTATTATGTTGTGATGAAGCCCCCAAAACTGGTCTTGAATAAAACTCACTACCTTTATGTTTCCTTTTCTGTCCAAAATATACACCATTCATAATGACAGTGTCAACTAAAGCTCGACCCAAACCTATTTATTCTGATATTTCCACCACCGAAAAATATTCATTATCGACTACCTCTACAAAGGTCGGAAGGCACATGAGAATTAGCATCGACTAAATATTATCTCTTAACCCCAACTCAAATATATAAGCCTTTAGATAATCATTGGTGACTATATTTAGTGCCTAATGCACCAACTGAGCAAAATGGGTAGAATAATCTAAGACAGTGTGATCTCCTTGATCTCAGGTTAAAAATTCTTGGGTTGTTTCCCCTTGTAATGTATCTGTATAAAACTATTGGTTGAATATTTTCATGAAGATTACCCTGTGAGATCCACATAAAAATTATATTTCATAATATAGTTCCATAATATCCTTCCATGTCTCTAAAGTATATACCTACAAAATTCCACATTAGAGTCCTTGGGACTCTTTAAAATGATGAAGATCCTCCCAATCAACTCAAGTAATTTTTCAGATTCCTGGGGTCCTTTTTCACCATGGAAGATAGGTGGATTCTTCTTATTAATTTTTTGAGTTGTGATTCACTACTCATATCTAGTTTCCAACACCTTCTTAACCCAGAGTATGAATAGTGTGGATTTTATCTTGTAGCAATAAGGGTCCACAGATGGATCTGCATATGGAACCTATCTCGCATCTTCCTCACTTAGATTTGCAAGTGATATTCTAGGAGGTGTTGTCTAATAATCATAATACAAAAACAAATCAGTCATGATAAGATTCAAAAATCATAGGGCCAACTATAGTTATATATATAAATTCCATTAAATATTAATAATTTAAATAAATTATGGATTTACTGAAAAAAAAAGAACAAAAAGGAGGGAATGTGTCCATTTAAATAAACCCTATATCTGGTTCATTGAAATAACTTCAACAACCAAGTGCCAATATCAAGAAAAAAATCATTGACGACACATATTAAATATGATTCAGACACGATAGTTAGTTGTCCAATCACCTTTTCCCCGCTTACTACCAGAATTATAATGGTCCAAACTAGAGTCTACCAAAACATTGAGACACAACTAGGTAGTGTCAATAAAAATTCAATCAGGTTATTTCCTTTGATATAAATTTGTAATGATCCAACCCAAGTCAACTATAAAAGTCACTTTTAATGGTCGACCACACGGTGAGATGTAGAAATAAACCACAAGTATCATGTATAACTGAAGAAACAACAAATTAAAATGTAAATGAAAGGAATATATATCCATGAGAGATAAAAACCCAATCCAAATAATCCAAAACAGAAATATAAAGCATATCAAACTAAAAAATTCTCCATGTGACCATCTATCACCACCAAACCATCCCACTAAGAAGGTGACGAATGACAGGAGAACCCAACATGCTACATGATACCCTACCATTTAACCAATTCCTCCAAAACAAGTTCAACAACTACCTGAAGAAAAATTATTGTCTAATCACAAAGCATAGTAGGATACCACCAAATAATTTATACATGTTATAATATCAAGAAATCAGAAGTTATATCATTAAAAAAATCCAATTTATAAATCATTTTCATATATAAAAACATTTTTTAAACATCCATTGTTTTCCATAAATTCATAACATATTCAAAATATACAAAAATACTTTAAATAGAAAATAAAATAGGTAAATATAGGAAAAACCCAACATAGATACATCATAAGATGATCATATGACAAAATAACCATAAAATAATCCATCATGTGATAAACGATGTATAAACGCAAAAGCCCAAAATTCCAGGCTTTAATATATAAGTATACTTATGTGACCTTTAAATTTATTTATTTGATACAATCTTGAATTAATTTTTTTATATTTGAATTAATTAAATGTGACTTTATTATTAAATAATTGAATTATTGTGTTTCTGTAGTTGAATTTACTAATTTAACAATTTTTGTGTTTATTTATATATTATTTTATTCAAATTTTTAATTTAGTTTATTTAGTTCTTATTTTTATTTTATTTAAAAATATATTTTAAAAAATTAATTTTTAAGATTTTGTTTTAATTGTTTCATATTTTTAATTAAATATTTTACCATTATATATATTTAATTATCCAAAAATTTAATTTAATTTCAGTATTGTATTAATATTATTGTTATTTAATTAATCATTTTTAATATTTTATGTGATCTCAATTATTAATTTAAATATTTTTTTATTTTTTATTTAAATTTATGAATCCAGTATCAAAATATTTAATTGATTTTATCTACAATTTTATTTCATTTTAATTAAAGTTCAGTTTTAAATTTCAGTATTCTAATTTTGAATCTAATTAATTATTCTTTAGTTTTAAAATTTTTATTATTTCAATTTTTATTTCAATTTCATTTTAAAAATTAATTTAATTCATTTTCAATTTTTTTATTTTTCTTTGATTAATTTCATAATTATATTTTTTAATATGTTTTGTTTACAATTAAGTGTAGTGATCCATTATTGTATATATGCACCTACTATTATCACCACCAAGTTTCAACTTCATCTACCATTCGAAACCCAATGTCGACTCCCACTCCTTCCTCCAAAATAGGGGACATCACCCACCACCGTAGAGCACCTACCACCAGGGCCTCCTCTGTTTCACTACCCACTATTATGAGAACCTACATCCACAACAATTCACTATCAACAATGAGTCACCACCTGTAGCACACTAGTGGTGACTATGCTCGGCCTTCACCCAACGTTGGCAACCCAATGGTGACGCCCAATTGGAAACCCAATGGTAGCTACCGACCTTCCACTACTCATGAACCACCACCATCACTGTTACTCTGCTACCACCAGCAATAGCTAACTCATCACTGAGTTGGCTCACCGGCACTATCAACCTTCAACTGAAGCTAACCCACCGTCATTTCCCTACCTTCCACCTTCGAAGGATATCTTGAATAATCCAATATAAAATTGAGCCACTGCACACCTTATCCAACAAGACTGAATCTAAAACTGTGCCTTCCTCGGTGTTCTTTGATATGATATATCATCAAATTAGATTTGCTTTCAGATCTGAGAATTCTGAAGCCAATATTCCATCACGGACATCATTACCACTGTGATATCAAAAGATTCAGCCATTATAAAAGGAGGAGTGATCGAACCCTTAATGTTTTATGGCATGCTTCCTTCTATCAGAAATCCACCAGTGATCAAAGAAGTCTATCGCAAAAGGAGATCCTACTCATTGATTCCACTCAAAACCCCCCTCTAGTGTCATCACTCATCGTTGTTTGGGGAAGAGAAGTTATAGAGCTCGAGCCCCCATTCAGTGGAGAAAAGGAGTTATGGATGGGGAAAAAGAAGAGTCTGATGCATCTACAACTAAGAATAAATAAAAAAAAGTAAATAAAAAAACAAAAAATAATAATATATAATAGTAATTAATTAAGTAATATTAATTAACTAGTTAATTATAATTATAATTAAATAAAATAGTTTAGATAATAATAATAATAAATTACATATAAATTAATAACATTAGTAATTTAATTTTTATATAAATATAATAGTGATAATGATAAAATTAATGAATTATATATTTATATACTAATAATTATATTAATAGTCATAATAATAAGTTTACATATAAAAAATATTTTTTAATTTTTATAATAATATTAACAATAATGATAATATACCTATTAATATATAATGTTTATAAATATTTCAATAATAAATATTTATTTAAATATATTTTTTAATTAAATTAACGAAAAATAATTAATATTTTCATAATTTTTTTAGTACTGGTTTTTTATCTAACTATTTTACTAATTTATATAAGATATTTTTATTTAAACTTTGATAAAATAATTATTAGTTTTTCTCACTTTATATTTTTCATATTTGAACTAATAAAAAGAAAGAATCTAGGTTCATGCTTGACAACCTTTAAAAAACTGTTACAGGAGTTTTGCTAAAGTCACGAGGATAGGTGGAAGTTGCGACACACATTCGGTGATTATAAAAAGATTGGATTGATTCAGTACGCACTGTCAGTGATTATCCAGGGAACGAAAGATGATTCAAATTTGAGGGTATATTATAAAAGAGGGGTTTTATCATTCACATTATTAACATTATAGAATTAAAGACAGACGGACAGAGAGAGAGGCAGAATGTGACTTCTCTAAGGAGGATAAGGAGGAGAGTAGAGTGACATGATTGTTGTTTAATAAAGAATTATTATCTATTTGTTTTCATTTGGTTAGTATGAAATTGAATCATTTTTATCTTAAATTGTAACATTATCATTGACTAATCACATTGTTCTCATGGAATTAATTCTATTGGTATTTATCTTCACCTTCTTCTCTAAATTATTTCATCAGAAAATCGTATTTGATTGGAGAGGTTTATTCTAATTATTAAAAATAAAATTTTTATTTCTCCTCTTGTACTTAATTTCTAAACCTCAGAAACTTTTGATGAGACATTTTCTATTGACAATTATTTAAATTCTTTTCTTCTATGATGCATCTTGAAGTGGTGAACTTAAAGTTTCATTCTACTATGTGCTCAATATTCTGGAAAGTATGGTTAAACCAATACATTGTTATGGTATAGAACTCAATTAATGTTTTAGTGAAGATGGTATCCTTTTAATAAGTAGTTTTTCTTTTCCCCCAACACCTTTCTTGGTCATTTTTCTCATAATTTCTTTCACTATTTTCCTTTCAATTTTCCTACCCCACCAATTTCATTTAAAATAACTATTTATTTCACTAGTATATTTCATATTAAAATTCTACAATCACTATTTCATTATAAAAAATTTTAAAAATAATATTTGGCCACTAATTTTAGTGGTTTTGTTTTGAAATTCTGGTCACTAACTTTCTTTGTTTTTTCACACCCTACTATTGATATACAATTGTTAACCGGGTTAAAAAATATTTAAACATTGGAATGTATTAACGATGTGAGTTTCATGTTTTTTAACCTTTTTCAGAGAAATCATTTTTTGAACAATTTTCTGAACTTTAAAAAAAATTAAAAAAATTCTAATAAATTTTTTTAAGAAAATTAAAACTGCTATTTTTTTTAAAAAAATCAATCTACTTGTTCGGTTTTTTGTTAGTTTTTTTGTTCATTTTTTTAGATTTTTTTTTTCTAATATGTAAAAATGGTATTTAACTAATAAGTTGGAGCCCTATAAACCTGAAATACAAAAACATTTAAGTTCTTTAAAAAAAGAAAAAAATATAAAATGGAAAACGTAGGAGTAAGAGTTCGTATTCTTAATAACATGAAAAATATTCAACCTGAACTCAAATTAAAAGAGAATGAGAGGCCTAGGATGAGTTATTTTCAAATCCATCATGTTTTAGGCAACCCATCATCCATTAGACATTCACCAAGAACCATGAACTTCAAGATTAAACAATATCATCTATCATTGTTTCCAATTTTTAATAGGATCTGTAATGAAGCCTGAAAAACCTTCATTGAAGACTTATATAGTATAGTGAAATAATTACCACTACTAGGACTCACTGAGAATGAGTTAAGAATTATTTTGTTTCCCTTTTTCCTAAAGGTAATGCTAGAAATTGGTTCCTGAGTCTAGATGAGAATATATTTGAAAATTGGGACATGGTTTATAACTTATTTGTGATAAAAATTTACCCTTAAAGAAAATAAATACGAATTGAGAACCACAATAAAATATTTCTATCAAGAGGATGGGTAAGTATTTCATGAGTATTGCGATCGATTCAGGGACCTGATTATTTAGTGTCCCCATCATCAACTTCCATCACATGTTCTCATGGACACCTTCTATGAAGTATTTTCCTCTTCTAGTCAAACTCTTATTGACCAATCTATTGGGGGTAATTATAATGATAATATAGATGAAGAGTTAATAATAAATTTCAACAACATTTTTTTGAACTCTCAAAAAAACTCTAAGAGGATGAGAGTGAACAGAGGTGGAAACAAAAATTTTTTGGGGGCATATTCTAATTTCCATTTTGCTTAAATAAAAGACAAACTACAATATTTAATGAACCAGAAAATGACATAATTTTACTTACTAAAATTTTCATTTTTATTGAATGGAAATTAAAGAGTACCGAGTGCATGAAAGAAACTAAGGGGGAATACAAAATGATGATCGATATCATCACTAATAACAATAAGTATACCTTTTACAGGGATGGATCCAATGCTGAAGAAACATCTATGGTAGTTGAGATAAGGAACTCTAGACACAAAGTAATCTACCACTTTATTTCCCTCACAAAAGGTGTGTGAGATGATGACTTTCCCCTGAGTAAATTTTCTTCACTTATGAACCTAATTTTCTATAATCCATGGTGAGGATATACTCCTATTAATATCATTAAATATGACCTAAGAATCTATTTTAGCAATGGAAAGAGTGAGGTTTCTTGATCTACATATTTTTAGACATGTGAGAAAAGAATTATCCTCTTCCTACAATGAGTCACCCATCCCATGCGATGTCAAGAAAGAAAAGATGATGGACACCCTATAGTAAAATACAATACCTCCACCCCTAATCATTCTCATAATGCATGGTCCATAAATATTGATCTTAAACCCCACGATGGGGGGTCTCTAGTTAATCTAGTGACCTATGGAATGATCATTGGGGGGGAGGGGTAGGAGAGGGTCTTCCTAGAGAAATGATGAATTTAAGTGAGGGAACCTCATGCTAAAAGTTGAGCACATGAACCAACTCCAGGAGAAGAAACTTGGTTTTGTAAATAATTTCCATTATGGATGTTTTAGCTCCATCAAATTGATTTTTATTTCTAGCATGCCAAATACTTCATAAGCCCACCATAAGAATGGGGAACTTTTCTATCTATTCATTGTTGTTTCCTCTTGGAACATGAAACCACTTCTCTAAGAAATCTTTTACAGCGATATTCTCCATTTGGATCCCTATGAATCTACCAAAATGATGCCATACATGGTTGGCCCATTATCCCTCAAAGAAAAGGTAGTGCATAGATTCCCTACAAATATTAGAGAAGAAACAACATTTGGACTTCAACAGAATACCCAAACAGCTAATGTTATCATCTATGGGAATAAAATTATTATTAACCTACCATATAAGAAAGCTTAGCTTCACTGGATTATTCTTGGTCCAAAGAAAATCACCCCAAACAAGTATTTCGGTTGAGGAATGAAAAGGCTTACAGGCTTCCTTGGTTGAAAAACCTACTATATATTGAACTTGTGAAAACACACTAGTTAGTATCTGAGGACAAATCAATATGGTTGAAAATAACATGCTGATCTGGGTTGAGGGTAGAATGAATAAACTCTGTGTGAAAGGATGCCTTCTTGAAGGAAAATTATAGAATAGGACAGCTAGGAAAACCAATTTTAGTCCTCCTAGTTATCATTCCAGTAAGAGATATCTCCAATGCCTATAATCCACCGAGTCTGTTTCATCACATTTGGAATGAGAAAAAGGATCTTGTTCCATAGGGGAGAGGACCTTCTATATTGACTATCTTCATTAAGCCCATATTTGAAAGTAGAAATCTTTCCCTAGAGATATCGAAGTTCAATAGTCTCTCGTGAAAGCTTGGAACGGATGGCATGCATTGTTGTAGAAATATCGACCACGTTGATGCCACCCTCATCCATAGGTCTTTTTAACCTTTACCATGCATCCAAATTCTATTTTCCCTCACCTTGAACATCCCATAGAAATGTTTCCATGATTCTTTTCTTGGTTAGAGATAATATTCTTGGAAATAATGATGGTATAAAGGGTGTGCATGTGGATAGGGGAAATAACATGGTTGATCAAAGAAATTAGAACCACAAAAAAGTGGTGGTATTTCTTCTAATTTGTGATATAGTTGGAGATATTTTGAAAGATTTTATTGAAGTGTTGGAGATAGAGTCATGATGAGTAGATGAGAACTCTTAGATAATCTATGGGAAAGTTTTTATTAGGAATTTCCAGGTGGCTTCAATTTAATAGATCTAACTTCTTGCACACCAATTGGAGATGTTTAAGCTGCATTTTTTCCTATTTATCAGCTGGACACTCCATTTGCAATATTCATCAAGAATTTTTTTGATACCCCAAAAGGAAAACTTTATTCCATTCATGAAAGAATGGTTTCATCCATGAACATAAAATAAGAGACACCTGGTGAATGAAGTATGCATTGATGCTCTGATAAATGAACTTGCATGATACCCTTCTGAATAAGGATGCTAAGAGTGCTCTGTATGAGGATGAACAAAGAGGGGGAAAGGGGATCACCATATTGTAAGCCATAAGTAGACTTGAATAATCCCAATATGTTTCTAATAAACACAATTGAGATCCTGGGGGAACTAATTCATCTGAAAATAATGTCAATTGTATTGGTGGAGAACCCCATGCAAGAGAGGAGCTTTATTATGCAGCACCACTCTATCCAGTAATAAGATTTTTCTATATCAAGTTTTATCACAATATTAAAACCATGCACTTTTTTGTTTATTTCATATATCATCTCTTGATCCACCCCTATCAGGCCTTGGATTGTTCATCCCTTAATAAAACCATGGTGTTCATCATAAACCTGCAGATTAAGAAGAGTGGAAATTCACCTGTCGACAAGGCATTCCAGAATTTTGTATGTAAAGTTTCATAGACTTATCGGCCGATAATGTTTGATAGAGGAGGCATACTTTATCTTTGGGATAATATTTAAAGATGTTACACTTTCCACGGGTGGAATGGTTCCTCTGTGAAACACATCCTGCAAATATTCAACCAGAATGTGTTCGATTGTCTCCCAGGAAATGAGAAAGAAGAAACCAGGTGACCCATCCGACCCCGGTGCACTATAGGGATCGAGATAAAGGAGAACCTCATGAATTTCATCCTCCTCAGGTATAGATTCTATGAGAGAGTTAATAGAATCTAAAACCACATGAGTAATGGCGTCAAATTTTTTTGTATGACGAGAGGGGTAACTGCGGGACCTTCGAGAATTCGGACCTGCAAGAAGACAGTGAAATAAAGAATTTGTCATACCCCACACTTCATAGCGATCTGAGGTGTAATTACCATCCTCACAGTGAATATTTGGACTGATAAAATGGAACTTCTTCTTTAAACAATAAATAAATAATTAATAGTTATTATCACCTTCCTTCATCCATCAAACTCTAGATAGCTCTTGATCAATTCTTTCCTATGACAAAATCCAGTCTTCTAGGTCATGTTTGGGCCTACAGATCTAACTAAAAATATCATCATCCTAGGAATTCTCAAGTTGGACTTCCATGCTCTCAATCCCCTTATCTAAGACCTCTAAATCCTGATTGATTGGGGGAGACTCTTGGGCCCCTTCTAAATATCGCCTTTGAGACACCTCAATTTTTTATGAAGGACTAACCAATGACTTCCCAAGACCGGTATTCTCTAAAAAGTTTCCACCACTCGATTATATTTTGCATCACTATCCCAACTTTTTAGAAAGAAAAAATGATCACTACTATTATCGCTGGCATGAAAATCAACCTGAAGAGGGGAATGGTCAGAGAATTCTCAAACCAAATGTGTGAATTTTGTATCGAAGAAGGATGAGAAGGCCTGAATATTATCCAAACACCTATCAATATGACACCAGGCGCGTTCAGTACCATTGTGATTATTTCACCATGTTGAATGGTCTCTGGTAAATCCTAAGTCCGGACGGCCCATTTGATATAGGAACATAGAAAAATCCTAACTAGACTTACTATAAAAATCTCCCTTTATTTTTTGAGGGATCCAAAATAAAATTGAAGTCACTACCCAAAAATCCACAGTATCACCTAGAACAAAATCCTCTATATCTTTCCAAAACGATTCATGTGCCACAACGTCACAATTAACATAAACAAAACATAGCCATAAAACTTTGAGAACCCTTCTTCACTTTTATGGTAAAAAAATGATCAGAAGCTTAAAAAAAATCGACTGAAATAGAGTGTTGCCAAAAAATCCAAATGTTCATATTCTGGGGGGGTAGCATGAATATACTATCTCATTTTAATATGAAAAGAAAAGAGAGAAATTTTGGAAGGTTAGTGATTTTTTCCAGGATGGCTACCATGGAGGATTTACTCTTAAGGATTTCCTAAGACAAGAATTCGGTCTTAACCTGTGCTCCAAGAACATGTTAATTCCAAATTATTAATTTCATCATTTATGGGAAGATTGGAAATGTTTGGAAGATTCCTTTTTTGTAAAAGGTAGGGAATATTGAAAGAGAGCCAAGAGACGACATTGGGATCCAGTGTGAACATAACTAATAGGAGGAGATATGGGAGAGGGAGAGGGTTCTGGTGTAGGAGAGCCAAAATCCTCTAGACAGGAAGAAAGGACAGACACTTTAGCAATTCTGTTCGAAGAGGAAATTTATGGAGCATGAACATGATCAGGAGGAGATGAAAGAAGAATAATAGGGGATTTACCCTTTCTTATACATATTGTAGGGATGGGGGGAAGGACACGACTAACTGAGAGAGAAACCAAATATTTTAATAGGAACATTGAGGTACAGTTCTGATATTTAGTCAATGGGAGAAGCAGGGGTGAAGGTATTTAAGGAAGAGGAGGATAATTTGGAACAAGAGGAGAAAAACTAGGGGGTTAAGGGGAGATGTCTTATAGAGAAATTTGGAGAAACCAAGGAGGCCTTTTGGGGGAGGACTGAGAATGGAATCAGATAAATTAGAGGGGGGAGGATGGAGGAAAAGGGGGATGAAGAATAGTGGAAACAACTATTGGTTTCTTATGAGATGAACTAGCAGGCTTACTAGAAGTGGGCACACCCTAGGGATAAGATATACACAATGAAAATATTCTATAGGATTGAAAATATTTCCCTTTAATTTTGAATTTGGAGTAGAACTAAGCTATATAAGAGGGGAAAATCAGTTTCCACCAGTTCAAAGAACCTCCCACACTAAGATGAATGTGGGCTGGAAACTAAGAGGACAAATCAACCTCCACACACATCTTTTCAACCAATTATTACATCAATTTATCAGTATTATCATCCAAACATAAGAAATTTCCCAAATAATCTCCAATTGAATGCATGAATGCATAGTTTAAAAAAGGAAATGGGATCCCTGGAAGCTCAAACCAAACAAGTGTGAATGGAGAATCCATTCCTACATGGCAGCTAACTAAGCATCTAAATATATGGAAGTGACTACTCCGACAATATATAACCCTCTGAGACAATGCTTTGACAAAGTTTGTACGGGAATCCAAAATAATACCAAAGGACTTGTGATTGAGAACTAAAAACCTAGAAAGTGCCTCCAGATTTTAAGAAGCAGCACATGCTTTGAAAGAAGTCAACAGAGGTAGATCTTGTCCAAATTCGGCAACCAACGTCCATTGGTGAAGTCAGGATGCCTTCTCAAAAGTTTCCACCGAAAAATCAATCAATAGAAACCCATACTTCAATTGAATTACAAGTTATAGAAATGGACTGTGACCGGTATTTTCCCATCATTCTAGGAAGTCCCTTTTTGGAACCTAGTGGAGCAATAATATATATTTCTAAAATAAAAATGGTCTTTAAAATTAGATAAAAATAGGAATAATTCAATGTGTTTAAAAATTTTAAAGAACCAATATTCTATGAAAACTTTTCTATGGTGGAGTCCTTGGAATATGAAAGTACAATTGAAAATTTTGAAGATTCTAAAAAACAACCTTTTACTGAATAAATTAATTTAAAGTTGAAAATGTCATTTCAGATGTTTTTGAGTCTGTTCATAGTGATAATCTACAAAAAATATATTTGGATAGCAGTCATGTTTCTATTGTAGCTAGAGATGAATCATCTATTTCAGAACTTAAATAATTCTTGAGAGAACTTGAGGATGATTCTAGTGTTACAAACACTTCTGAAAATTTTTAATTAATTGAGTGAGATATGGTTAAAAAATTTGATGATTTTTATTTGATTAATATGATGAAATATGATCTGGAGAACTATAAGAGTGATTTTTCAACTTTGTATAGAAGTGAATAAAATCTTAAAACTAGTTATGAAATTCAAAACCTTTCAAAATTTAAAACTCTTTATAAGAGACATGTTATTGATCTTGGCTCTCCTGGTCCTTAGATTATTCTATAAAATCAAGACACACTTACTCTGGAAATTTAACCATTCCCATCAAACATGAAATATTATTTTCTAGGTGAGAATTCAACACTTCCTTTCATAATTTTGGAAGAACTGAAAGATGAAAAAAATAAAAATAGTTTGTGTGTTTTGAAGAAATTTAAAAGGGTAATTTTATTTTCCATATCTGATATCAATGGAATTTTCCGTTATTTTTTAATGTGCATAAACCCTATAGAAACTGAACACAAACTGAGAGTTGAATGTCAAAGGAGACTGATCCCTAACATGAAAGTAGTTGTGAGAGAGGAGGTTATCAAGTTTCTAGACACTAGAATTAGTTACCTCATATCTGATAGTTATTGGGTCATTTTGATCCATGGGGTTCTAAAAAAAGGAATTTTCACTGTAATAACAAATGAAAAAATGAACATAATCAAGTGAGGAAAGAAACCAAATGGAGAGTTTATATTTATTATAGGAATCTGACCTTGGCCATAAATGAGGATCATTTTCTAATTCCATCATTGGATTAAATTCCTAAAATTATTTATGGAAATTAGTACTTTTTTATGTCTATTCTAGTTATAACTAGATTCTTGTAACACCAGAAGTTCAAGAGAAAACTATATTAATGTGCTTCTTTGGTACACTTGTCTACTAGAAGATACCCTTTGAATTATGTGGAGCATCCACTACCTTTTATAGATTTATGATATCATGTACCTTTACCTATATGATATATATGATCATAGAGGTATTCATGGAGAAATTCTCCATTGTTGGTAGCACATTTGAGACCTCTTTAGGAAATTTTGGAATTTGTTTTAAAAATATGCTTGGATACCAAATTATTTCTAAACCAGGAAAAATTACATATTATGGTCACATAAGGTATTGTTCTAGGACATATAGTGTCCAATATGTGTTTAGAGGAAGAAACTACTATGATTGAAGTTATTTAAAAACATCCACCTCATGAAAATGTTAAAGTTGTTCTATGTTTATTAAGGAATATTAGTTTTTTACCAGAGGTTTATCAAAGATTTTCAAAAATAAAAAATCCCTTTTGTTATTTCCTGATCAGATATGCCCTGTTTAGGTTTAATAAAAATTGATTTTAATCATTTAATTTGAGTAAGAAAAAACTCATTTCATCATCTATCAAAACTACATCTGATTAGAAATTTCCTTTTGAAATTATATGTGATGATGGTGACATGGATGTTAGAGATGTCTTAGGATAGAGGATACATAAGATATTGCATGTGTTTTACTATGATAATAGTCTTACTTATGAAGTGAAAAGGAATTACACCACTATATAAATAGAGTTGTTATTTGTAGTCTTTTCTCTAGAGAAATTTATAAACCCCTCTTAGGTTCCAAAGTTATAATTTTTACAGACCATTCTACCCTAAAGTACTTATTTTTAAACAAATATTCCAAACCTAGATTTATTAGATGGATTCTCTTATTATAAGAATTTTATAATGAGATTAGAGATAAATAGAGAGCTAATAATGAATTTGCAGATCATCTATCTTGGTTATCCAATACCCAGTGTGAAGATTTAAGATAGTTAAATTTATCCTTTCTTGGTGAGAAGCAGCTAATTATTTTTTTAAGAGGTCTTCCAAATTTTCATACTTTTTTAACTTTCTGGAAGAAAGTTTCATTCTTGGGGATTTTTTAAATAACCAAATAAATAAATTCATTCTAGAGATTAAGTAATATCTTTGGGAATAACCTTTTCTTTTTAGTATATGTGGTGCTTGGATTCTAAAAAGGAAAGTTCCAAAATATGAAATTTTGTCAATACTAGATATTTTTCACTCCTCACCTTGGGTATGGAATTATGGTGGGTAGAGGATAGCCCAAAAAGTCAATCAAGATAGATTTTACTGGCCTATATTATTCAATGAAGCAAAGAGACTTGTGGTGGTTTGTGATAGGCGTCAAAGCTAGGGAATATTGGGAGGAGGCATGAACTACCTCAGAAAGGTATTCTGGAAGTTGAGATATCTGATGTTTGGGGTTTAGTTTTTATATGACTATTTACATCATCTTAGGGGAATGAGTATATTTTAGTTGTTATTGATTATTTATCTAAGTGGGTTGTGGTAGTATCACTTCCCAACAATCAAGCAAGGAGTATTATAAAATTTTTCAAAAGAACATTCTTTCATGATTTGGTGTGATAAGATATTTATTCACTGATAATTTTACCAAACTTAAAAATAACAAATTTAAATATTTGATGGAGAAATATGCATGTGTCCATAGAACTAGAAATTCTTACCATACAAAATCTAGTGCACAGGTAGAAATTTTAGATAAGGAACTGAAACAAATTTTAGATAAAAATTTATCTAACTCTAGGAAAGAATGGACTTTAAAATCAGGTGAGGCATTATAGGTCTACATAACTTCTTTCAAAACCCCAAATGGTATGTCTTTATACAGGCTGTTATTTGGGAAATGTTTTCATTATCTTTTGGGGTTTCAACACAAGTAATATTAGGATTAAAAGTATTTAAATTTTTATTTAATACTTATGGATAGAGGATGATTCTAAAGATTATTGATTTGATAGATATTGAAATAGAGTCTTATGTTAACACTAGGATTTAAAAAGTTAAGTCCAAAAAAATTTAGGATACTTTCATACAAAAAAAGAGAATTCAAAGATGGACAGAAGGTCCTTCTCTTTAATTCCATACTTAATCTCTTTCCTGTAAAGTTGAAATATAAGTGGTCTAGACCCTTTACTATTTTTAGAGTGTTGAATAATGGAGATATAGAAATTGTTAGAGAGGAAAACAATCCAATTCTGGTGAATGGTAAAATAATCAAACATTAATTTGAAGGGTATCCCAAGGTCTTGGGTTCCATCTCTATTCTTTAAAACATATTTTGACTGAATTATAATTAAATACATTAAATTAAGTGCTTTAGGGGAGTCAACCCTTGTTATTTCAATGACATTGTTTTTATTATTGTTTTTTTATGAGTAAATTGTCTCTTTGTCGTCATCTTTTGTACTCTATTTTTATACTAGATATAAGTTCTTGTTATTCTTATTCATTGTTCTAAAATAAGGATTCTGAAAAGGTGTTAATAGAGGAGCTGAGCACCTTTTTTTCACAGATAATAGGAAGATGGAAACTGGGAGTCACACTGAAATAAAATTCATTAAAATCAACCTATGTTTTTAAATTTGTAATTTATATTTTGATTTCTTGTGATAATAAGTCTCATTTTTTTAGGAACAGAAAGAGAATAAATGATGGTATTAAACATAATGATAAAAGAGGTAAAATAACTTTAGATTGACTTGATTGCAAATGATAAAGCTTAACTAATCAAGGGAGTACTATTTTTAAATTTTGTATCCCTTTTTTACTCTTCAATTTTATGTTATTTTTAATTTTCTATTTCATCTGTTGGTTTTCGGAAAAATTGTTCTGAAATTCTTTTAAATTTATTCACTATATGAAATTAAGTGTAGGGTTAATACCCATGTCTATTTTTTATTTTAGTAAATTTGATTTTCTATGTTGGGTGTTTATCATATTATTTTCTATGTAGTTGAAAATCCAATTAAAATAAATTTGTTACACTTTTTTACACCCTTTTCCACAGTGAACCAAATTTATTCACATGATATTGTTCGAAATTTAATAAAAAAATCTATTTTGGTGCCTTAATTTTCATGAATTTGATTTATTTTATAAATATTTATTATATCAAACAACTTGTTTGAACTCCATTGTGACCCTTGAACACATCACAAAACTATTGAAATTGAAAATATATTTTGATCTTTAAATGTCAACTTTTTTTCTTCCACCTTTAAATTCATATTTGGGGAAAAATTTGGGTTTTATGTGTGGGGAAGAGGGTTTTATATGGGCCTATCTATTTTTTAACGTATACCCATAAAATTCCTATAATTTTTCTCAAAATTATTAGTTTTTTGAGCTTTTATATTCACTTTTAGTGGGTCAAATTTTTTCTTAATTTTGAATTTTTTTAGGTCAAATATGTTAAATACCATGAGAGGGGGGTGAATCATGGTATGAAAGCTTAAAAAAACTTCCCTTATTGATATTGTTTTGATTTTAAGAAAACCTATCTTCTCTCTCTTTCCTGTAGCAAAGTATAAACAAAAATTTAATCGTCCACAGGAAACAGAAATTTTTACTTGGTTCACCCTCACCGGGCTACATCCAAAGAGTATACACTGGTGATGTGACGATGTACCAAATCCACTAAAATCGCACTATTGTTTAGAAGGTTCAGAGCATACTCAAGGTCCCTCCTCATTTATACCCACTAACAATATGAAATCTCACTGATCTCTCAACTAAAGTGTGCTCAATGCTTCTTCAGAAGATCCACCCATAGTTTAATGAATCGTAGGTCCATTCAGTATCAAAAATGAATGAATATTTCTCTATATGTAGATGCTCTATTGACGTACAACTTTCACCCACAGATGAATCTTACTTTACACTAGAGATACCAGGAAATCTTCTGACTTCCTCTCAGCCCTAGAATGAATGGTACACTTCTCTAAGCTTGGTGAACTTCTCTGTGCTTTGGTTCACTTCTCCAAGCTTGGCGTGCAAGTGTCACCTAACCACTGGCGTGAAACTCCCTTCACCAACTCGGAACTTGTGCGACTCACACATTTTTACACCCAAACCAATATTGGCGTGCAACTATCAACTGGAGTGAAACTTCTAAATAACCTTATACTTGTGCAACCACACCACCACTTGCACGCCCAAACCACCTACGTGATTGGATCTTGAATTTTCTTAACGTATTGAGCTTCACACCAAATGAGGAGGTTTATCCATCTATTTATAGGAATTTTAGGCACACTGAGTACTAACGTGCAAGTCTCCTCCTAGTGCGCAAGTCCAACTGCCCTAGTCTCTACTGCCCTAGTCACCTTGCATGCCCAAACCAAAAATTAGGTTCCCCTCTTTCCTTTTCCATATTTTTATGTTATAATGTTGAAAAACATATGGTGTGCAACTTTCTAAGCCTCTAAGAAATTTGCATTCAAGTCTCTTTTCCAAAAAAAATTCTCCATTTGTCGATTTTCAGGCCCAAAAATTTGGAAAACACTAGAAAATGGTGCCACATTATATCTGATCTTTTTTTACCACCTCCATATCATTCATTAATTTTTTGAGATTCTTCTTCCAATGAATTATTGTCAACAACATCTCTGGAACTCAACAAATCACCATGTAAACCCCCTTTTTCAAAAAATTGATCATCGTAGTCTGGTTTGTCAACAAACACATCATGGAGTCCCTCTTTTTCAACAAACACAATCACCTCAAAAATGATTCAATGATACCTTGAGGGATTTTACCCAACAAAATCTATAAATCCACATTGAAAAATGTTGCATATTAATTACCCCATGAGTTTAATTGAGCGAATAATTTTCTCCCATATTGGAATCATTTATTCATGGTCAGATTTTTGAGATAATTTTATACATTTATAATTGAAGTGAGTTTTTTTATTGAATAAAACTTATAAGATAGGAATTTTCAGGAGATATTAAATGAATATCATAATCCAATTTGGATTATTTCCTTTATTATTTCATTCTTTTATCATTAAGATTAAACTATTGGTTGAGTTAATTATTTCTCTATGTATTTATTAAACCCTCTCATCCATTCAGTTGTGTCTAATTTATTTGATTTTTAATTATGTGTGTCTTCTCACCAAGAGGTAAATAGAAGCTTGAAAGACTCCGTTAAATGCATGTTAATGTTTGTTTAATTCAATTTAAAAAATTTCAAAAGTAATACATTTAGTATGACAGTAATTAATCTTGCACCAAATTTGTCTTCTATTAAGAGGAAATTTACAGTTTATGCTCAAAATGAATCATAGGGGGGGAATCATTTTACAGTAATCAATTCTTTTTGGAATAACAATTTTCAACATTGAGATTCATTTTCCCACTAAATTTGATTATTAATTTTTTAATGGAACTCAATGATTAAGTATGACGGAATTTGAAGTGGTCACTAATGGGTTGATTTGTCACATATTTTAATTAAGTTTCTATCTTTTAATTAATTAAATGTCAATTAATTTTTAAATAATTTAAATTTTCTATTATTATAGTTTAATTTAATAAATTGTTAATTTTTTTGTTTATTTCTATATTATTAGTTTTAAATTTTTTATTAAATTTATTTAGTTTTTCTTTATATTTTATTTCTAAATGTACTTTAAAATATTAGCTTTTAAGTTTTTGTTTTTATAGTTTCATCTTTGTAATTAAATATTTTATTATTTTATATATATATTTAATTATCTTAAACTTTGATTTAATTTGTGACTTGTATTAATATTATTGAACTTTAATTAATCAATTTTAATATTTAATGTGATCTCAATAATTAATTTAAGTCTCTTATATTTTATGTTTGATTTCAATTTATAAATATGGTATCAAAATATTTAATTAATTTTCACTATAATTTTAGTTAGTTTTAATGAATGTTTAGTTTTAAATTTTAGTATAAATATTTTAAATTTAATTAATTTTTCTTTAGTTTTAAAATTTTTATTAATTTACATTTTTATTCGAATTTCATTTTAATAATTATTTTAATTATTTATGAAACAAAATTAATGGATGTCATAGTTATGACAATTATGATGACTCGTGAATTCACAATTAATTCCCCTCTTAATGGCTAACCTTTCATATTCTCACTGTTTGATCAGATCTCATGTACTCTATAAATATGGTGATATGTTAATGAAATAAAATGGAAATTTCGCTCTACATTTTGTTTTCTAATTATTTCATTTCTTTTTGTATTTGTAGTTCAATTTGTTATTATCATAGTTATACACAAATTCTACATTTGCTTTCTCAACGATGTGCTTCGCCTATGATCGATCTTACATTTCTAGTATCGAAATGCTTTGTGGTTTCAATCAGCGTTCGATAAATTCCATAACATGTTATCATCATGATCATCCTCTCTGCATTACACATCGTGATGACACTTCCTTCGTCTCCATAATCGTCATAAGAAAAAATTTGAGGTAAAAAGGTATGTCACTTTTTTTTGTAAACATTATTCTTTTGACATACTCTTTCGCATGCGCATCGACTCCACTAATTCTAAGTACTACATCAAAAATGTGAGTCTTATTTTACATGTAAGATATTGTTACATTTATTTTTCCCCTCTAGATAAATCTAAAAATAATATATGATTTTCCTAATATTTTATTGCGGAAAAAATAATGAGCTCCTGAAGAGTCGTAATGACTCATGGTTGAATGATGAACATCGCATACCCGTCGTACGTCGAGCAAAAGTTTGATGAACACCATGTACACGTCGTACGTCGATATGAAGTTTGATTAATATCGCATACCCATCGTACGTCGAGCCATTGAATGATGAAAATTGCATACTTATCGTACACCGAGCCATTGAATGATGAACATCACATACCTGTTGTACATGGATCCATTGAATGATGAACATCACATACCCCGTGTATATCGATCCATTGAATGATGAACATTGTGTACCCATTGTACGTTGAGATGAAGTTTGATGATCATCGCGTACCTGTCGTACATTGATCCGAAGTTCTCTAATCATTCTATGAACCATTAAATTTCATATATCTTATTTCTTGTTCACCCTGAAGGTGTCAAGTTTGATTATACTATTTAAAGGTTCATGATGGAGATGATTTTTACTTTAAATATTTGTATATATTTGTTTTATTTATTTTCTCTTTCTTTTATTTCTTATAAAAAAATTTAGAGAGATTAAATATTATTTATAAACAATTGTAAATATATTTTATATATATTAATCCTATAAAGTGGATGAAATTGATGAAATTGCTGAAATGAATATTCATTCAATTGTCTTGAAGATACTATAAAACTCAAACAAATAAATTTATTCTGTTCCCTGGAGTAAATGAGAATATTTATTGAAAATTATTTATTTCATTCCTCAAAGTGATTGAAAATATACCTGATTTTATTATAAGTCAAGTTCAAGGTGAATATGATATTTTTCGAATGATCATTGTATTGTATTTTTTTATAACAAATAATAAAAAATAACCATCAGAAGTGGTTTGATGATAATAAATATTTATAGAGCAAAATAAATTTTATGAATATTTTTAAAATAATACATCCCTAAAGGATGATATGAAAATAATGTCCTTTGACATTATATTGAAGAATATCTTCATTTATCATTTATTGTTCATATAGCAATAATAAAAAGGGAAACATTATTATTTATCATATTCTTATGGATTATCAATATCATCTTATGTAATTCATCTATCCCCTAAATTGGATGTTGTTGTTCATATAATTCAAAAATGAAATGATTGAATTGCATCGTTTTGATAATCTGATATATATTATGAAAATGATTTTACCACCTAAAGTGGTTAAATCAATAATCATCATAATCAATAAAACTTATATTTTATACAGGATGATCATTATTTATAAATAATAAATTATCATTCATGGATCATGAAATCTGATGAATGAATGAATTACCTAATGTGAATGTAGTATTAATTACTATATCTCATTCATTGAAGTGACTGAAATTATTCATGATTTTTTAGGATTTTTGATATCATGAATATTTGAGATTTGATGAGGTTTGATCAAATGATTTATCTTTAATTTGATAAAGTTAATATTGTTTATGAATTATAATTTTGGATGGTGATAAGGTATGTGTTATTAATCCAAGATATTCTTCCACATTAGTTATTACTACCACATTCACCAGCTTCAAAAGATGTGGGGGATCATATCCTAGGTAGATGTATTGAAAAATAATATTTGGGCCTAAAGTTCCAAAATATTTTCCAGAATTTCTAAATTATACAATAATACACATGGTGATGGGAATAACCCGTTATAATTAAATTATGAATTCATCAACCACCATAAGTAGAAATTATAACGGAAAATATGAGTTTTCACAATGAAAGATCCTGAATATCTAATATGAGTCGATCTTGAAGAAAAATATTATTTTGATTAAATGCTTAAAAAGAACTCATATATGCATTAGTATATGCTCATATAAGTACATTTACCAGTAGTGAAAATTAATAAATGACTCCAGAAGAGTGAATATATTCTTACCTGGTAGTACAAATTCTTAATGTTTTGTTATATATGAAGTCTCAATGAGATATATGAATGTTATTCATTAAAATGAATATCATATGGAGACAAAAGAGGTACCTCGAAATGTAACAAGCATTCATAAAAGTGATTATAAAGAATTTTTTAAGTACAATTGAATCAATAATGGTAAACCAGTATTTTACTGATCCTGGCACTTCAAATATATGACATGATGATTTAGGACATCGGGGATCAATTATAATGGAATATATTAATTCAAGTATACATGAGCATCGATTTATTGATAACATAATAGACATCCATCAGGGGGAGAATGATGAATTTTTTTAATGGGTGCATGTCTAAAAAATTATCAATGAATTTATTATCATTAAGTCATTATGAATTCCCATTGTATAATAATTTACCTTGAGGTACCCATTTTTGAGGTAAATTATTTATATCATCATCAGTTATTATGGAATTAAATTTCCCATATACATATGAAGAAGTGTATATGGGGCGTGCCCACCATGTGATCCATCTATATGAAAGAGGCATCCAATAAATTATTTCATGTGTTATTTGCTACTAGTGAGTATAAATTGCATGTTATGCATGTTGATTAAAATAAATATTGAGTGTCATATAATATATGGTCCTGCAAACAAGATGCTCACAACACTTACATGAATTTAAAGTGTTGGAAATCAATAGTCTGATTATACACACCTGAAGTGTGGTTGAACTGGTTATATAAAATCATTGTTCATCATGAGTAATAAGCAATAATTATATTTTCCCTTAAAGAGGAAAATGAATATATCAACAACATTATATATTTTTAGATATTATCCCTGAAGTCACACTAGTACCAGAAAAATTATAAGATCTCAATCAAATGTTTTTGATGATATATATTCTATGAATACTTTTAAAACTCATTGATGAAAACAGATTTTGATATATGTCAACATCATAATAATTGGCCAAAATTATTAAAGGAACTTATGAAATGTTCAACAAATAAATTTCAGGATTTTTTATCCAAACTATAAAGAATATGGAATATCAATGATCTTTTTATAAGAAATATTCTTCCTTGTATATTTGGATATTTATATGAATCCCAGAAGGGTTTGAAATACCTTAAGAATATTGAAAATTATAGAAGTTTCACCCAATATGATAAATTATGCGGTGAACTTAATAAGATTTATCAATATTACGTTCAGGAAGAATATAAATTGAATTTATCATCCCATGGTTTGTATGAATCATTGTATTCATCGTATTATTATAGTGTTTTGAAAAAAATATAAACTCTTGAAGAGTTCTAGAATCAATGAATTATTTGATCATGAAATTACATGGAATGTCCTTGTATTTTGAATTAATCATCCTGAAGATGGAATATTAAATTTGGGAATGGTTTTACCCTTAATGAATAATTAAATCTCTTGATTCCAAGAGTGATAGATTTCATACATAAGGGGTAGATGAAGAACATACCTATCCTAGAAAGACTAAATAAAAATTCACATTTTATTAATCCCTGAAGGATATAAATGTACATGTGTATATGTACCTTGAAAATGACAATAAATCACGTTATGAAGAAATTTAATGTTCTTCCCTATTTATTGAAATCTAAAGGGTATAAGTTATTATCATTCCAAAATTCAAAACTGAATTTTTTGGTTATGAATTGATCATGGAAATTTTATGAGATAAATTATGATCATTATGAATGGGAGATGTAATTGTTGTACTCTTTTTCCCTTACTCAGGTTTTTTCCACTAGGTTTTCTTGATAAGGTTTTTAATGAGGCAACACTCTGGGGACTTGATTTCACTGTACTCTTTTTCCCTAATCAATTGTTTTCCTCTGAAGGGTTTTTCCTTGATGGGGTTTTTAATGAGGAAATAATACATCATAACAGATATCAAATAGAATGCTACAAATTATTATGGATATCAATAATTAATGAAAACTGTTGGTCTTCCCCATGAGTCATAATTTTAAATGAGACCATTCATTATTACCTTTACTCTTCCTCCCATGTCTCGAATACATAATTAAATAATAATATTAATTGATGTCCTGAAGACACAACTAAATGAAATAATCAGGGTGAGTTGGGAACACTACACTCTTTTTCCCTTCATCAGGTTTTTTCCACTCGGTTTTCCTAATAAAGTTTTTTAATGAGGAAACATGACATGGAATTATTTTATTTTGGATTAACTTATTTTTTTTCCACATGGTTCTTTTAAGTTAATATTAAATAAGGTTACATGAAATTATGACATCTAAGGGGGAGTGTTATGAAACAATATTAATGGATGTCATAATTATGAAAATTATGATGTCTTAAGAATTCCCAATTAATTCCCATCTTAATGCCCAACCTTTTATATTCTCACCTTTGGATTAGATCTCATGTACTCTATAAATATGGTGATATGTTAATGAAATAAAATGTTCTTTTGGCTCTACATTGTGTTTTCTACTTCTTGTATTTCTTTTTTATTTGTATTTCTATTTGTTATTATCATCGTCATATGAAAATTCGACATTTGCTTTATCAATAATGGGCTTCGCCTATGATCAATCTTACATTTCCGGTTTCGAAATGCTTCATGGTTTTAATCGGTGTTAGATCAATTTCACAACAGTTTTCAATTTTTTTAATTTTTCTTTAATTTTAATTTCTTAATTGTAATTGTTAATATTTTATGTTTCTAATTATGTGAAGTGAGCCATTGTTGGACTTGTCCACCCATAGTTTCCACAGCCAGATTTTCACTTCACCCACCATTGGGAACCCAATGGTGACACTCACACCAACTTCTAGAATAGGGGACATCACCCACCACTATATAGTACCTACCTCCAGGGCCTCCTCTATTTTACTACACCCCTTTTGGAGAACCTGATGCCACAATAACTCATCATTAATAATGGTTCACTACCAAGAGGAGCATTAGCGATGACTCTACTCATCCTTCACCCACCATTGGAAATCCAATGACAACTCTGGATTGGAAACCCAATGGCGGCTCCCTACCTTCTGCTACTCACAACCCACCTCTAGACCTCTTACTCCACTACCACTAGCAACATTCACCACACCACTGAGTCAACCCACCACCACTATCAACCTTCTACTGAAGTTAACCCACTGTCATTTCCCTTCCTTCCATCATCGAAGGATATCTCTAATATTTTACCAACAAATGGTGCCACTACACACCTTCACCGCCAATATTGAAGCCAATACCAGGCCTTGTTGCATTTTCTTTGAAGGG
The DNA here is from genome assembly GCA_963277665.1 of Viscum album. Taxonomy (NCBI): domain Eukaryota; kingdom Viridiplantae; phylum Streptophyta; class Magnoliopsida; order Santalales; family Viscaceae; genus Viscum; species Viscum album. The sequence goes on along the minus strand of OY728135.1, from coordinate 1,462,890,748 downwards.
AGATGTCGTTGAACCATATCTTCATTCAGATCCTATGATATTGAAGCTGATCCACCATAGCTGATGCCGTTGAATCCATGAGATTTTAAGATAGAGCCACCAAAAAATGAGGAGCGGTTTTTCCCTCGACGTTATATGGAATGCCTCCTTCCATTGGATATCCACCACTAACTAGAGAAGACCATTGCAAAGGGATGTCATACCCATAAATTCCACTCAAAACCCCTATCTAGTGACATCGTTCACTATTGTTGGAGGAAGAGAAGTTTCAGATCATGATCCCACTTTGATGGAGAAAAGGATATGCAGCCAGGGAAGAAGGAGAATCCCATGTGATCATGGATAAGAAGAAATAAAAGAAAAAAAGGAAAAAAAGGAAAAAATAAAAGAAAATATAAGAGTAATAAATTAAATAATAATAACAATTAATTAAAATAATAATTAAATAAAATAATTTAGATAATGATAAAAACAAATTAAATATAAATTAATATAAATTAATAAACTTAATAATTTAATATATATATATATAAATATAATAATGATAATAATAAAATTATTTTCTTATATATTAATTAACTAATAATTATATTAATAATTTTAATATTACTTTTACATATAAAAATATTTGTTAATTTTTATAATAATAATAATAATGAAAAATTACCTATAAATATATAAATTATATCATTATTTTAATAATAAATATCTATGTAAATTTATTTATTAATTTAATTATCTAAAAAATTAATTGTTTTATAATTTATTTCAATACTAATTTTTTATTTAATTATTTTACTAATTTACATAAGATATTTTTATTCAAAATTCAATAATAATAAATTTTTAATTTTGTAACATTTTTATTATGTAGATTCAACCTTAGACAAATAAGGCATCTAGGTTCAAGATTGTCAACCTCTAGAAATCAGTTACATGAGTTTTTCTAAAGTCGCGATGATAGGTGGAGGTTGTGATATAGGTTCAGTGACTTTAAGAAGACTTCATTGATTTGGTGTGTTTCATTGGTGATGGTTGAGGGAATGATGGAGGATTCAAATTCAATGGTAGACTACAGTATATGGTTTTCATCTTTCACATTATTGACATTCTAGATTTAAAGATAGATGGAAATAGAGAGAGTCAAACTGGGACTTCTTTGAGGAGGACAAGGAGTGGAACATGGGAGCATTATTATTATTTTTATGTAGAATTATTCTCTCTTAATTTTTATTTGTTTAGTTTTAAATTATATCACTTTCATCATTAATTTGAACATGATTTCCACCTAATTTCATTATCCTCATGGATTTAATTATATTGGTTTTTATCTTTACCTTCTTTTCTAAATTATTTCATTAAAGAATTAGATTTGATTAGTGAGGTGGATTCTGATTCTTAAAACTAAAATAGTTTCTCACCTATTTTACTTAATTTCAAAACATCAGAAACTTTATTGACAACAACATTTTTCCCCCAGGGCATTAGTCGAGTGGTTCATCGGTTGGGCCATTTCGCTGTTTGGGGTAACGGGCATAGGGTCAAGTCCCACCGGGCTCAGACACTATTCATATTATGAATAGGGCTATTCAACATCATTGCCTAGCTGGTGAACATGTATCTCCCTATGTTAGAGGAACCACTATATGGGTAAAGAGGGGAACTTGATTTACAACCACATTTTTCACATGAGCCTCAGCCAAGTTAGTGGGGGCTCCTTAAGTGCATCCACGAGACTCAGGTTCAAAACCAGGTGGAGTCATAATTTTGGTACTATAGAAGCACTACAGCAGTACTGGTCAGGTACTGTTGTAGTTATTGTAGAAGATACTATATGGTACTGTAGAATCTGGAACTAATCACCTTGGGCTATCGGTTTTGGCTTGAAGTCCTTAAGGCCTTTAATTCTCTTAGGCCTTTGGTTCAGTAAGGTTTTCAGGCCATATCATTAGTGTAGTTTCCCCAAACAGACTCTACAAAAAGGGGAGCAGCCCTAGAGGAAGACTCAGAGAAATTTCACTCACCAGAGTAGAACCAAATGGAATTGGAAGAATGAGAGGGTATGGCTACACCATCGATACCAACATGTTCTTTCATAGGAAGCTTATCTAGATAGTCATGCGAAGGTGGAGAGCTAACATCATGATACAGATGTTAGGGAGGGGCAGTTCCTTGTAGTTATAGTCTGGTTGAATTCCCTAAGACCTTCGGGTCATATAATCTCTTAATCCTACGAGCCATGTAATCTATGGTCCAATGGGCCTTGTAAGGGTTCCCCCTCAACCCTTTAAATGGGGTTATCAAAAATCAATAAAAATGAAGCCCTTTAGGCCATTCAATAATGTGAGATAGTTTTTATTAACAATTATTTAAATTATTTTTTTGTATGATGGTTCTTGAAGTGGTGAACTTCAAATTTCATTATAATACATGATTAATCATCTATTGAATAAGTTTAATCAAATAAATTTTCAAGTTGTATAATTCAATTAAAATTTTACTGAAGAGGGTATACTTTCAATAAGTTGTTTTATTTTTCCCCCAGTACCTTTCTTGATCATTTTTCTCACCATTTCCTTCACTACTTGTCTTTAAATTTTTCTACTCCACCTATTTAATTTAAAATCATTGATTCTTTTTCTATTGTATTTCATATAGAAAAATACAATCATTGTTTCATTAGAAAATATTTAATAAGAAGAATATTTGACCACAAATTACAATAGTTTGGTTTTGAAATTTTGGTCACCAAACTTTTCTATGGTTTGACACCCTACTACTGTTATACAATAGTTAGTAGGGTTTACAGATAATTAAATATTGTCTCTTATTAAATATGTGAGTGTCAAATAGATACTACACATGAAATAAAATCCATAATCAAGGCTTAAGGTGGATACAACCAACATAACCTCTAGTGGAATTACACTCACTAAAGTAACATAAAACCTATTATGGAATTACACACATAAAGAGTGAAAACTCTATTAATGACACACGTAAGGTTCCCTAATGTGTTAAGTCTATCTAAATTCATTTCAAAACCAAACCCACCTATTAAAGAATTTAATCAAATACTCGGTTTCCACAAAAACCATTTTTAGAGAAAATTCACTTAAAAAATGTGAATCATTTCCAACAATGACTTTAAATTGTCAAATCATTCATGTTCATTCCACAACACAAATAAATTTCCAAAAAACATATAGAAATCCTATAATAAGAACCAATTACATAGATACACCTTCCCCAGGAATGATGGAAACCTAGACACATTTGACACTGGATATTAGAAACTAATGGATCAGAATTCAAAAGTCAATTAAAAAAGGAAAACTATAAAGGATCAATAGAAAAAACCAACCAATCGCAATTTTAATAACAAACATATCCAACACCACTTATGTGACCAATGGATACAAAAAAATAGAAATACCGATTATCAGGGATATGTGATGCAACCGCCATGTGAGTTAAACTCTGAATAGAGTGACCTGGAAGGAGGGAGATTATCCAAAATGACAAAAAATATCCCTAAATCTCGATAGGGAGGTGGGAAAACTATATTATAAAAAAATTATGCGTTCAGTATGTTTAAAACCATTGAAACTGAAAAATTCACTCCATGAACCCCTTTCACATGTGAATTCCATGAATTTCAAGTATACTAAAAAGGGTAATGGCTCAGGTTAAATTGAATCTCGATCGACCCCTTCATGATGTGTAATTATTTCATAGATTATAAATTTTAATTATCTAACCAAGATTCATGGTATCTTCTCGGCAATAGTGTGATGCCATGTAACCCATTCACAATGTGAATATGTCCTGCAGGAAGTTCACGGTCCAGTTTTCTGCCAAAAGTCCCTAAAATAACTTTTGAAGCTCTCCGAACTGAAGGAGAACCCTCTAAATCCACATAATAAATTATTCCCATACTCTTCTAATCCAAACAAACATACATCCCTAAACATTATGTCAATTTACTCAGTAAATTCTCTCAATCCTTTAGAATCCCACAATACCCTTAAACTAAATAGAAAACCAAAATAAGAATAAAAGAATACCTGAAGTAATGTAATAAGATCTTACAAGTCTAAAGGAGTTGGAAGAACACTTGATCCGTCAGAAAATAAATTAATGTTATAAATTTTAGACTAAATAGGTGGAAGAACCAAACACTATGATAAAACTACATTTTATGGATCATCTTATATGATAACAAGTGTGAATGATGATGAAGATCATATTGACTATATAATTACTGGTGTAAAGTAAGATGAAGATATTATTTAAGAAATAAAAATGTAATTTGATAGAAAAATCATGATTGTAAAAAAAATATTGTAGAAGTTAAAGAGTTGTGAAAAGACACCATTGTATGCTGGTTATACTAAATATACAACATTTTTAACCATACTGAAGGTATATAATGTAAATTATGGAAATAAATAGATAGACACTAGCTTTACTGAACTACTTACTCTCTTTAATGATATTCTACCAGAATATAATGAACTTATTTGTTTAATATATGATGCTTAATGGATTTTATATTCTACAGGTTTGATATATGAAAGAATAAATGCTAACCAAATAAATACATTCTATTTTGAAAGACCATGAATCAATTCAAAATTCCCAAATTGTAGTGTGTCTTGATACAAGAAAGATGAATCAAATCCCTCAAAATTATTATGGTACTTTCAAACCATTACAAGGTTTAAGTGTCTATATAAGTGAGGTGACAACAAGGATATTGACATGGAAAATAGATAAAATAAATAATAATTGGAAACTTCTTCACACATCAGACTCTTATTAGTGGAATAAAATTAATCATGAGTATCCTAAATTTGGAAATGATTTGAGAAACCTTCTTCTTATGCTCCCTAGAAGTGGAGTGAATCCTTTCAGTTTATAAACTAGGACTCACAGTACTAGTCCAGTTATGTTGGTAAATTAAAAATTTCCTTTCTGGTTATGTATGAATCAAAAATAAAATATATTATCTCTTTTTTAATTAGAAAAAAAATAACTAGATAAGGATATAGAAATTTATTTAGATCCATTGATCAAATATCTGAAATTAAAGTGTGATTCAGGTGTTACGTTTTATGATGCTTATGGAAATAATTATTTCATGTTGAGATCCACTTTTTATGGGATGATAAATGAAATTCCTACTTATTTAAATTTTCTTCGATATATAATTAAAATAACTCAAGGGTGTCCCATTTGTGAATAAGGTACACACTCAGTTTGGTCTAAGTATTTATCAATGACTATGTTTCTTGTACATCACATATTTCTACCCGGAATACATATATACTGATCTTAGAAAACATCATTCAATGGTAATTTAGAAAAAGTTACAACACCATATCCTCTTAAAGGTGACCAACTATTTGATAAATTAAAGGATATGGACACCACTTTTGGTAAACTTTATTTGAAAACATATATGAAAACTGATTGAAAAAAGAGATGATTTTTTTTTAATTACCATATTAATTTTTTGATGTTATAAATTTTCTTGATTTCTTGTTTATGGAAAACATTATATGTGATAGTGTCATTGAAATGTTACTAAATTAACCTAAAAAAAGGATAAAATTAAGGCAAGGTTGGACAAGAATTACATGGAGATATAGAAGGAGTTAGTTCCATTGAAGGGTGAAAGATATACTTTTTTCATCTATATACTTACATTATTTACAGTAAAGGGAGATATGAGTTTTATAAATTATTGAATTACATAACCGTTCTATAGGGTTATTCAAAAAATATGAATAATATCATATAAATAATTGAATTATAGTTAAAGGGCTTGAAATCACATGATTTAATTGTTTTAATGAAAGATCTAATGCATGTAGTTTTAATTTTTATTTATAATAAAATTATTATCATACATTATCCATTATTTAATTATTTTTTTAAATATATATGCAGTAAAATTATAGACTCGGAGAAATTTCCAACAATTTAAAAGGAAATTTTTTAATGTTATTTGAGTTGAAGATGTTCATCCCACCATTATAATTTAATATAATGGTTCACTTGTTTTTTCACTTGGTTAGAGATATTAATATATTTGGCCTTATAAACTATAGATATATGTACCATATTCAATGGTATATGAATATTTTTAAATGGTTTGTCAAAAATAAAAGTCATCTAGAATGTTGTATTACAGAGAAACATATTGTTGAGGAATTCTTTGAATTATATACCGACTACCTATCTGATGTGGATAGAATTGGTCTTCCAAAATCTAATCATAGTTGTTTAATTGAGGGTAAAGGAATTTCTAAAATGTATGTTGTCTCAATAACCTTTATAAAATGGTGTAAGGATCGCCATAATGTTTTATAAAACATTTTAATGGTTGCGCTATATTTTGAATCCCAAAAGATAATTCTATGGTATTTGAATCCACAAAGGGAAGAAATATGGATATCAAATAAATATAATTGATAGTTTATAAGATTTTTTAAGAGGATATTTTTAATGAGTCAACTAAAATTTTGAATTCAATTTCAGAACTACTTTTATGACTAGCAATAGGACCAAGTATTCATGTATTATCTTATCCTGGTTATGCAATTAATGGTTATATGATCTATACAAACAAACACCATGAACGTAATACCATGAAAAATATTAGAGTTACTCTTATGGAATAAACAATGAAATTATTTAGTATCAATGACATAAATCCAATTTGTGTGAATATTTTATACTTTTACATCATCAAACAGATATGAAAGTTAGATTATACACAATCAATGTGCTGATTTTCAATGCAAGTGGGTTGATCATAAGAGTGTAGTCAAAAATTAATGAATTGGGATTCAAGAAATTATATTTTAAAAAGTAAATTTACAAAGATAAATTTTACAGAATGGAATCATAATAATTTTAAGTATTTTATGTCTTGGTTCCTATAAATATAAAGTGTTAAATTGTTCGGTTATCGAAAAAAACCATTGTAAGGTTAAATTTAAATTCAACTGAGGATGACCCTTTCATTGGTACATCACAATAATTTTGTGGTGGTGTTGATATATATGGTGTATTTTATATTAGAGGATACCACAACAAGGGGACTTTGATACATGATTAAGGGGTCAAATCCATTCATTCTATAAAGAAAAAAATATTTGGTTATATTTTTTTGTAATATACATTATTCTACCTCATAGTATTATTTATTCACTAAAAAATTATGTAATATTAATTAAATGTTCAACCACTTTTGTTGATAATGAATTCTTCACATGTCGGTGCTCTCAATCCTAAGGAATAAAAAGTTTCTCAATGTGATGACACTACTAATATAGAGAAACAATAGGTTACACCACATGATGATGCTACCAATCCTGAGGAAAAACATATTAACGATGTTAAAACCAAGGAAATGGTAGAAGGTGAACAACATATTACCTAGAAAAATAAGATATTCATAGAGTATCAGTGCTAATAAAAATTAGTAAGGTGATAAGAAGAGGAATCAAATTTGAGGTTGTATGGAATGCATACAATGAGCCTGTTAACCCCAATATATCCATTTTCATTAGTTACATCAAGGTAACCATTCAAATGAACATAATTATTGATATAGATACATGGAAAAATGTTTTTCCTATGATTATGGAACCAATTTTGGAAGAGATTTGGGTAAAATTTTGATATACTTTCCCTATTTTAATAAAAAAATAAAATAACGAAACTTTGATTTAATATTCATTAACCATTGAAGATTACATTTATTATAGATGACTTATAAATAAAATTTGAACTAATTTTCTCTATAAAGGCTCATAGAGGATTTTGAACAATTTTTATGAAGCATCATATTAGGGATGCTGAAGGGAAAGTAAACTCACACCCACCATAGAAATATAAAAATATGATAAACTAGGAACAATTGAATGGTTTTATTGGTTATAATAGGGAGGTATAATTTAGGGTTTATTATGATCGGTAATACCTTACTAAAAAACTAATGTATTAATCGATTTGATTAATAATTTTTAATTTATGAAATAAAAACTCAGTGTTTCAAATAAGTAGTGTGAATCGAAACAAATATACCCATAACATAAAGCAATGATGGGTTATACTTCACTAGAAAAAAAATGGTATGTATTTTAAATATAGATTAATACCTTTTATGTGGAATGAAATAACAACATAATTATGTTATTTTTTTATATGTAGGTTGATGAATCAAGATCCAAACCCAATTCCATCCCACATCATGTGATATGGAAGGAGTCTCATGTAAATAGAAATAGAATACTATTATATTAAAACACACAAATAGTATGGGAATCATGTGTAAATATCACAAAATAAAAAAAAATCTGATTTAAATTGGTATTATATAAAAATTACTACTTATTTTGGTTTAAACACAATAATATTCATCGAATGTACCCAATTAATGATTACTTTTAGTGGACTTAAAGAGGCTAGAACTATATGGTTGCATCAAAGGTGTGATTTCTGGAGTGTTTATTAGAACATATTTTTAGAAAAAAAATGTATATTGGGGAAAGATAAGAAAATGTATAACAAGTAAGAATAGATAAATTCTCAAGAAGAAAAAATTTAATTAGAAGTATGAGTTATTAGAGAATGTTATGGAAAGAAATAAATAGGAATAGACAAAAAAACAACAACCACTACATAAATATCCCTCCCCTTCTTTGATGCAAGTCATTCCCATAAAGTTCTACCTTACCATAGGTAATAAAGTTTTTCATAACTTTTTTTGTGAAATGTGAATTAAGAAAATACTAAAACTTTTCCCATACTAATATTCTAGGGTAAAAATGATTGTGATTTATATCAATCAGTACCCACCCATTTCATTATTGTGAGGGGTAAAGTATACAATATCAAAAGAGATATTCTAGACAAAAATTAACTTTTAAAAGTTCATGTCATAGTGTGGATTCACATATCTCACGAGTTAAGTGATGATATGCATATTCCCCTTGATGGACTGAATGTTCACATGATAGAATGTGGTATTGGAACTTTCATATCATGACCATTTGATATTTAAAAAATACATGTCAAGAAATAGGTATATCCTTTAAAATATATTTTTTTTCAAAACCTTTAATAATTAATAGAAAAAGGCCTCAACTGAGGAATATTATTATAGATGGATAAAAGGAATGGGAAATTAAATATTGAATCAAAATAATCTAAATGATCAACTAATCATTCAAATAAACTTTTAAATAGTACCTTTACCCCCCACTAATTTAACTACCACATTTACAAATATTTCAAGTTTATACGGATACAACATTCAAAGTTGGTGATATGACCATCATTGATTTTATGAAAAATTTTATGGAGAGTAAATTATATACTTTATTGGTCTTGAGAATGTTGACGAAATCCTTAAGAATAGATGTTTATGAGTATTAATTGTTAATGTATACATGAGGTGCATTTTTATAATCTATTTATCCAATAGATGGTCCAATATGTTAATTATAGTTAAATATTATTCATATTTTTATCTATATATATATATTACTATTTTAAGGGAAAACCTTATGAAAAAAATTGACTCATTAATCCTCACGTCACTTTTACATAAGAAAGTTCATTGGAAGAAGATAAATATTTAAAATTATTTGACTAACTGGCTGATATGGTTGAAGAAAAACTATAGACAACTAAATCTTATTAATATCCATGATTCAAGGGGAAAATCAAAATTTTAATCATAAAAAATATATTTTCATTTATTTCATTACTATTTATTTTTTAGAGAGAATTGGTTTCTCATTGAAATCAATTTGGATATTCCAAGTATTCATTTTTTGGATTCAATGCATGGATTACCAAAAAATCAGCCACGCATAATGATTTTTATCAATTATTAATACCCAACATCCAAAATTTTAAAAATAAAATTCCAGTTATATATTTTATATTATGTTTTAATGAAAATTTTGTTATGATGGGGTGGTGTTTAAGTGCCTTTGAAAACATGGTATGATGATGGTCCATGAGAATAAGAATCTTATATATTTATAAAAGTGGATAAGTATTCAGTTATATATAGTAATTTTTCACTATCAAAACATATATAAAAAATTACTTATTTTTCTCAATTTTTCAATATTATTTAAAACATTCTGATGGAAAATATTGTGGTCATTACTTTTTCAAATTTAATAAAATATCATATCCCATCAACAAACTAGCATCCTCAAAGAGTTATTTCTTATGATAATTAAAATTTCATTTAAAATATTAATTAAACATTTATTTATTTATACATTCCAAGTACTAATTGGACTATTGAAATTATATGTATGCAAAAGAGGAAATGGATTTATTTATTAATTAATCGGTATAATAAATAGTGTTAGAATATATGTAGATATCATGAAGAGGTGATTATCTACTAATTATTTAGTTAATTTTATCATAATTTTATATAATTTTTTAGTTAATTTCATTATAATTTTTATTTAATACTAATTTAGTTAATTTTCATTGAGATCGTGAAAAATCGCTTCATCGCGAATTGATTTTTCTTTTTCCATTTTGTGATCAATAAAGTGCAAAAAATTATTATAGAAAATCAATTATTTATAAATTATTCAACAAGGATGATGCACTCTTTTACTATATTTCCCTTTATAGAGTTGGTTATTATTTATTTGACATGTTTATGTTTAATAGTGTGTTTTTTTCAATTTACAAATGACTCATAGTGTGGGTTTTCTATTTAAATTAACATTTTAGTTAATAACATGTTTCACTCAATGAAAACTAAGAAAACACACTTATATTATTTTAATACTTTAGGATGATAATCTATAAGTCATTTATGAGGTGTAGGAATCAGATATACATCGATATGATACATGTTGTGACCAATATGTCATAAAATGTGTGTTCTTCATTATGAATGAAATTTTAGTTAACAACAAGTGTTATGCACTAAAAAATTAAAAAAAAATTAATTGTATTATATTGATAATTTATAAATATGATCCAAAATAAATTTGTGACATGTTGGAATCAGTCACACATCAATATGGCACATGGTGTAACCGGAATGACTCAAAGTGCATGTTTTCAGTTTAAAGATTAAATTTTATTTGAAAAAATATATCACTCACTGAAAACTAATAAAATCCACATGATTTGTCTCAATAGTTTAGGAAAATGATCCTTAAGACAATTTTTACATGAAATAATCAACCAAACATCAATATGATGCATGATATAGTCGGTATGACGTAAAGTGTCTATTGATAAAATGTGATAATATATTCTTGATAATTTAGGAAAATTATCCATAAATTAATTTTGATATGTTGGAATCAACCACACATCAATCTGACATGTGTGACCGGTATGACTTAAAGTGTGTGTTTTTATTTAAAATTGAAATTTTAGTTCAAAATACTAATGAAATACTCAAAATTAGGAAAATTATTTCATATCATTTTAATAATTTAGGATAATTATCCATAATTCATTTTTTATGTGTAGTAATTACATGTACCTCTATCTAATACACATTGTGATTTGTATGAATGGAAATGTGTATTTTAGTTAAAAAATGAAATTTTATCAAAAAACATGTGTCACTCACTGACCAATGAGAAAACATTCTTAGATTTTCTTAATAATTTAGAAAAATAATATTTAATTTATTTTTGGCATGTAGAAATCATGTGCATATAAATCTAACACATTGTGTGACTGATATGACTCAAAGTGTGTGTTTTCAGTTTAAAAATGACATTTCAGTTAAAAATGTGTTTCAAACCCTGAAAACCTAGAAAACACACCAGGGTTATCTTGATATGGTAGAAAAATAATCCATAAATAATTTTTTTTGTGTAATAACAACCATAAATTTAATTTGACACATGGTGTAACGAATATTACTCAAAGTACCTATTTTATTTAAAATTGAAATTTTAAGTCAAAACACATGTCATGTAATAAAAAGTGAGAAAATGTGATCAGATTGTATGAATACTTTAAGAAAACGATTCATAAGTAATTTTTTGATGTATAAGAATCAATTGTGTGTATATCCAACAAACATTATGACCGGTAATATCCAAGGTGTGTTTTCTTATTTAAATTTGTCAATTTAGATAAAAAATGCATGACATACTCAAAAATAGGCAAAAACATTCATATATTTTTTGATAATTTTGTAAAAACAATCCATATGTTATTTGTGATGAGTAAGAATCATTTCTAACTCAATATAATACACAGTGTGACTGGTATGACTCCAAATGTGTGTTCTCAGTTTAAAAATGATATTTTAGTTAAAAAATGTTGCATCCATTAAAAAAATGAAAAAACACCCTAAAATTGATTGTATAATTTATAAAAGTGATCCATAAGTCATTTTTGATGTGTAGGGATCATACACACATTAATCTGACACACAGTGTGACCAGTATGGTTCAAAGTTCATGTTTTTATTTTGAAAATGATATTTTAGTTAAACTCATATGTCACTCATTGAAAAGTTATAAAAACACTCATATTTTCTTGATAATTTAGGGAAATTATCCTTAAGCTATTTTTTATGTGTATGAATAAACTACACATCAATCAAAAACATGAGCTGGCAGATATTACTCAATGTGTCTATTTTTTAAAATGGCATTTTAGCTTGAAACACACAACACAGACTTAAAACTAAAAAATATAATTTTATTATTTTGATACTTTATTAAAATGATTCATAAGTCATTTGTTATGTCTACAAACCAACCACGTGTCAATTAAACACATGGTGTGACCAGTATGAATCAAAGTGTGTGTTTCTTTTTAAAATTGACATTTTAGTTCAAAAGTTATAGGACATACTCAAAACTTGGAAAACACATTCATCTTTTTTTGATACTCTCATAAAATGACACATAAGTCATTTGTGACAAGTAGGAATTGTATTTACCTCAATATGATACACAGTGTGACCGATATGACTCAAAATGCATGTTTTTAGTTTTAAAATCTCATTTTAGTTAAAAACATGTGATACTAACTAAAACCCTATAAAACATGGTAATATTATCTTTAAAATTTTGTAAAATGATACATAATTCATTTGTGATGTATAAAAATTATAGGCATTTCAATTTGACACATGGTGTTATTGGTATGACTCAAAGCTCATATTTTTATTTTAAAAATGATATTTTAGTTAAAAACATGTGTCACTCACTAAAAATATAGTAAAAAAATTTTGATTGCCTTTATATTTTAGGAAGAAAATTCATAAATCAATTATGATGTGCATGAATTATCCTTACATTAATTTTACATATGGTGTGGCTGGTATTACTCAAAGTGCGGGTTTTAATTTAAAATTGAAATTTTAGTTCCAAACACATGTCACATATTTAAAACCAACAAAACTCACTTTTATTGTCTTGATATTTATAAAAATGGTCCATGAATCATTTATTATATGTAGAAACCAACCACACATTAATCTGACATATGGTGTTCCCGGTATGACTGAAAGTTTATGTTTTTAGTTTAAAAGTGATATTTAATTAGTGAATTGTTTCATATTTATGTTTAATTTATTTAATTATAGTACCAACAACAATAGAATTTTTTTATATAAGACAATGGGTAGAATGATCAGTCACTTTTGAGAGGGTGTTGGGTTCCAAAGACAATGAAACATTATTTTAAAAAAATTGATATTTTTTAATAAATTATATGTACCCATGTAATTGTATTTACCAATTTTTATAATGTTTTAATCATTTTGTAATGTTTTATTTTTAATATTATGATTTATATTTAATTGAAAATAAATTTTCTACTTACTGCTATAGTGTGTTGTAATTTCAGCAACACACTGTTACAGCTTGGATTTTATCCGTGATAGAAATAGCACAGATGTAAGATCCATTTATCAGTTCTAAAAATGAATTGATAAAGGGGTCCATTTGTTAGTGCTATAAAAATCACTAATAAAGTTTCCCCATTATCACCATTAAACTTTCATTGAGGAAGGAAACCCTTTATCGTCACTAAACTAGCTCCGATAAAGGATCCCCTTTACCAATTATTTTTTTAGAAATAATGGAGGATCCTTTTATCAGTGATATTTTTGTGCTCATAAAAACTATATCTATAAGAAATATTTTACAACTGATGAAGTATATTTCTAGCACTATTAAATCCAATATCTTTAGTAGTGTTAATAAATGTAAACATTTACAAATTATACTTTCTATCATATCTAGAAATATGACTATCAGATTGAAGTACAATTGATTCTTATGGATAAAAAATAATTCAAGTGTCATTGTCCTAAGTTTTCACATAAATCAGAACTTGCCTTCTCATTTTGACCCCTTGATTCATGAAATGTCATTTTAAGAAAAATTTAAAGGTTAATTGGTACTTTAGAACATATTGAGTAATTCAGACATGGAATTGACACATGATTAGATCAAAAAATATTTGATGATCCTCCTTCTATGTTTTCATGATATTACGAACTTATTTTCTTGGTTTTAACATAATTTAAGTAACCTAACACTTTAATAACAATATGATGGAAAACTGACAATTTTTATCAAACTAATATATTTAGGCAGTGGATCGACATGATTTTTATTCCTACATATCCAAAATAACTTTAAGATCATTGTCCAGATTTTTTATGCGAATACAAACCTATTTGTCCAATTTTTATCCTTGCATTAGTGCCTTTTCATTTATCAATAAGTGTTAACAATTTGAAATCAAGTTTTCTATCATACTGAGAAATCCAAGAATCATATTTACAAAAGGCTAATTTCTACATATTAAAAATGATTCGATGATCATTGTCCTAAATTTTTATTCCAATTCAAACTCGATTTATTATTTTTTACCCCTTGATAGGAGATATTCCATTTTAATAAAAATACAAAGTTGAAATTGTATTATGGATCACATCGAGCAATTTGAGCATCAGATTGATGCTCAATTGATTCCTATAGGTAAAAAAAGACTCAATAATCATTTTACTAAGTTTTCATTTAAATATGAGACCATTTTCTTGGTTTTGACCCCTTAGTGGATGATTTATTATTTTAATAAAAATTCAATGGTGAAATGGGGGTTTGGATCAAACTCATAAATCCAAGCATAAAATTTACAAAAAATAGAATCTTATAAATAAAAAATGTCCCAATGATTGATTTAAAATTTTCCATGGAAATACAAACTCATTTTCTCAATTTTGACCCCTTTTATGTAATTTTTTTCTTAAATAACATTAAAAAGTTAAAACAGAACATTTTACCATGTTAATTAATTTGGGTATTAGGTAAACATGAAGTTTATTCCATTAGATCAAAAATGACTTAAAGAATATATTCCTAATAATTCACCCTAATCTGATATTTTTTTATCAGTTACGACCCCTAAACATGTGATTTGTAATTTATTAATTATTGTTAACAATATAAAATCATAATTTCCATAATATTAAGAAATACAGTCATTGGATTGATGTACATCTGATTTATATAGTTAAAAAATGATTCAGGGCTCGTTTTACTAACTTTTCATATCCACATAACTGATACTAATTTATTTTTACCCCTAGATGTGTGATATGTAATTTTAATAAAAATATAAAGGTAAAATGGTACTTTGGATCATACAAAACAATTCAATAATTGTATTTATGTGTGGTCAATTATCATTGATGAAAATTAATTTAATCATTTTTTTATTTTTTTCATCGTAGTTTGAACTTTTTTTCTTAGTTTTCAATCTTTTTTCATGATCTGGCACTTTAATAACAACATGAAGGTCAAATGATACTTTCAATCATATAGAGCAATTCAGTTGTTAGAGTAATGTGTGTTTTATTCCAATAGATATAAATTGAATTTAAGATCGTTGTCTTATTTTTTTATGACAATCTAAACATGTTTTCTCATTTTTGACCACTTTTATAAGGCTTTATCATTTATTAATAAGTGATAATAATTGGGAAATAATATTTTACATAATACCAAGTAATATGTGCCTCATATTGATGCACGGATAATTCCTACATAACAAAAATGATTTGAGAATCATTGTCAAAAGTTTCTATGTCAATCTGAACTCACCTACTTAGTTTTTACCTCTTGTTAATTGATATGTAAATTTAATAAAAATACTAATATTAAATTGTACATCAAATCGTATGAATAAATATGAGAATTAGATTGATTATCGATTTATTCCAATAGAATAAAAATAAACCAATTATCATTTTCCTAAGTTTTCATGTCAATATGTGGTCATTTTCTCATTTTTTTACCCCATGATAGGTGATATGTCATTTTAATAAAAATAAAAAGGTGAAATGAAACTTTGGATAATATTGAGAAGTCTAAGTAATGGATTGACATATGATCAATTACTAAATATAAAAATTTTCTCAAGGATCATTCTCCTAAGTTTTATGTAAATAAGAACTCATTTTCTTCTTTTTGACCACTTTTAGATGATTTTTTACTTTAATAAAAACACGAAGGTGAAAGAGAACATCCAATAATTCTGATCAATTTATGTAAAAAATTTACTGGTGGTCAATTCCAATGGATAAAAAATGAGCTAAATTTTTTTCTTAAGTTTTTACACTAATCTGAGTTTGATTTATCAATTATGACCCCTACACATGTCATTTTTAATTTATTAACTAGTGTTAACAATCTGAAATCACACTTTCCATCGTATTGGGAAATATAAAAACCATATTAATGAACGATTGATTCCTATAAATCAAAAATAATTCGAGGATAATTTTCCTAAGTTTTGACATCGATTTGAACTCATCAACTTGATTTTTACCCCTTGAAATGTGATATTTAATTTGTGTAAAAATAGAAAGGTGTCATGGTACTTTTGATCATATCGATACATATGAGCATTAGATTGATGTGTAGTAAATTATTATATAACAAATATGATTTTAGACTCATATTTATATATCTTTATGGTAATATGAACTCATTTGATCATTTTTACCCCTATTGTATGACCTTAAACTTTAATAAAAATACGAAGGTTGGACAACACTTCTGATCATACCAAGAAATTTTTGTATTGGATTAATGTGTGTATGATTATTAAAAATTTGAAATGATTTTAAGATCATTTTTATATTATTTGGTGCTAATATGAACACATTTTCTCATTTTTGATCCACTAAAATAGTGATTTTTCATTTATTAATAAGTTTTAACAAATTGAAATTGTGTTTCCAATCATACCGAGCAATCGAGGCATCAAATTTGTACACAATTGATTTCTATAGATAAAAACTGAGTCAAATATTTTTTTTCATAAGTTTCTTCACAAATTAAAATATACCTACTTGGTTATGACTCCTTGATGTTTGATATGTCATTTAAATAAAAATAAAAATGTAAAATTTTACATTGGATGTTATCGAGAAATTTGATAATTGGATTTATGCTTGATTAATTTTTATAGATTACAAATGAAAAAAGGATCATTGTCCAAATTTTTATTGTCAAACTGAGGTCATTTCCTCATTTTTGACCCTCTGATGGGTTATATGTCATTTTAATAAAAATAAAAATATGAAATCATACTTTGGATCATACCCAGAAACATGAACATCATATTTATGTGTGGTTGATTCATACAGATAAAAAATATCATAAGGATCATTATATCAAGTTTCCACAAAAATAAAAACTCATTTGATTTATTCTGAACCTTTTAAGTTGATTTATTAATTTAATATTAATTTAAAGGTGAAACAACACTTTTCATCTTTCTAATTAACCCATCATGATCTCTATGAAATAAAAAATGATTACAAATTTAATAGGAAATCACATCTTTATGATTTCTACAAACACTCTAATACCATCTACTCTACCCATTCATTTCAAAACAAATCTACTTCTTATTTTGAATAGATATATTGTCAATAATCTTGGTAGTATTAGAAAAATATAGATAAATGAATTATTAATATATATTTTAAATGAAAGTGTAATTACCTTAAAAAATACATCTTTGGGGATGATATTTTATTAATAGAATATAATATCTTTTATAAATTTATAAATGTAATTGATTCTTCCAGGTGCAACAAAAGTACTTATTAGGTATAACCAAATTGAATTTTTGTCATAATATATGAATAATCTGAGATGTAATTGAAGAATAATGACATCACCAGTGGAATTAAATTGAATATTAATTGACTTATTAACAAAGAAACCAGAATATAGGATCATCATATATAATTTATAATTAATTTAAAAAACAATTTATAAATACCTTTCTTTTTAATTATTTTTTTATTGGTGATTCATTTGGATTATCACTTAATACCATCATTTCATTATAGGTTCTAACGAAATAATCTATTTTTAATGATCCACAAGTTCCCCAAAATCTTGTAACGTCAACATAAAATATTTGGGTTTTAGCGCGGTAAATTTTAATTGATTACATCATCCATCATTGATTGTTGGAAGAATATATTCATGGATGGAGTATTATTAAGGATATCTCAAAGTATTGATAGGATGGAGGAGGATTGGTACTCTATTTCTTGATCATAATATTGAGAGGATTCTCTCTTGGACTAGAGAGAATTCTACCTAGGTTTTTTTCACAACAAGTGGATAAACTCAGAATATGATACTATTGGGTATTTATAAAGACAAGATAGGGTTGGTAGATGAACATATTCCCTTATCAAATTCCCTATTCCATAGAAAGCCTCAAGACTAATAATAACATAAATAATAATTTTATTTTATTAACTTGAGAAATACCTAAAAATAACTAAATATCAATTATTAAATAAATAAATTAATATTTATTTAGATGATATTTAACCTTTCATTTTTTATATTGACCATTAAACTTAGTCTACCAACCTCCTTAATATTTATTATTACTTTAATAATTACTATTTATTTAATAAATAAATGTCACTACACAATTTTTTGATAAACATAATAAATATTATATTCACTAAAGCTTATGAATATTTATTATTTTTAACTCACATATTTACTCTTCTGAATAAATTGTGATTAAATCTTGGCATCCAATCAATCCTAAATAATTATTAAACCAAAAAGTGTAATAATATTTTTTCTAACTTGTTAAATCAAAATATAATTTATCTGAAATTTCATATATACTTAGTGTGTAACCCTCTAGACCCCTTTCTTATTGAATTATGTGGAACTTATGGTTAACATCTAGAAACTCTCCAATGAAATCATAAAAAATGAAGTTAATGTTTCAATTAAATAAAACCATATAAAAATAGTCACTAGGTAATATAATCCCTTTTTCATGATATCTTTAATCAAGCATTTTTCATACAGTGGTATCAACCTATGTGCTCGATGTCTCTTTCTTTGACTTTCCAAAACTGATCCTAACCACTAAAAACCATGAATATGGATTTTTTTAGGTTTTTATATTCCCATTAATGAGATTTTGATATCATAATTCATTAAATAACAGAAGATAAAAATACTTTCTTGTAGTATTCATTAATGTAATATCACTCATGATTCACCCAACAAATCCTACATCAAAATGAACATATGTCATCATAGTTTTCTTAAATACATAAAAGTATGTAACTAATTTTATTCAATATTAATAATATTAAAATATAAGGATAAATACACATTTCCATAGGTAGAAACATCCAATGACACATATTAAAGTGTATTTAGAACTGATATGACATGCTCTCATAATCTACAGCAATGGAAATTACTAAGGGTGTACAGCAAGAGAAAGTGTCTCAAAGTCCTATAAGTCTCCAGACTTGATATCCTATATCATATTATTCTTGTAAAGTGAAAAATTATGATATTTAATATATATTTAAGAATAATTTTTTGGAACTTCTAGGTTCTCATCATAACGTGGGACTACTATGACTTTTTTTGTGACAGTTACTCTTAGTAAAATATCACATACTATTACATATAAAATAATAATAAAAATGTGATAAGAAGTTTATTAATATTAAAAAAAATAACACATTTAATTATAAATTACATAGAATCTAGTTCCAGGGCTCCAAATCTAACATACTCCAACTTGTAGTTGAGACAACAGATAAAAAACTTTAGTATGTTAGCACTCACATGATATTCATACTTCTATTGAGATAAAGATTTAGTAAAGGGTTCTATCATGTTATATTATATGGAAACTCTACGAACCAAAACTTCACTCCTCTAATAATAATCCCTCAAAAGGTGATTCTTTCAGAGTATATGCTTTCTCCTTTGGTGTGACCATGACTCCTTTGCGAGAGCCACCACTTTATATTACCACAATATAATGTCATAGGGTATTTAATACAAAACCCACATCAATATATTATAAAAAATTTTGTACCCAAATATATTATTTGGATACATTATAAGTCTCTATATACTTGGAATTCGATGTATAATTTGTGATAGCTAGCTTCTTTGAACTCTTATAGATCACAACACCTCTATTGAGACTGAAGACATATCATAACTTTGACTTCAGATCATTATAATCTATCAGAAAGATAGAATCTATATAACCCCTGATGAAAAACTCCCCATATCCTCCATATACTACAAGCATATATTTAGTTTTACTTATATACTTTTGGATATCCTTAACAAAAGACAAATATTATTCACCTAGATTAGCTTGATACTTACTTACTGTGATCAAAACATAGGAAATATAAACACTAGTATATTACATGGAATATATGATTCATCCTATCATATAAGAGTATGAGATATTACTATTTCTATATATTTCTTATCATATATGAGGACACATTTTCTTAGAAATATGTATACCATATGAACTGGAATCAATCACCTGTTATATTAATATATAGTAAATCTATTTGGGATATGGTCAATGTATGTACTTTGACTTATTACAAGTAGCCTCTTGGATTTATCATGTACTATCTTGTTGCTAAGGATATAGGCTTCTTTATCTAAGTATTTTATAGAGAAGAAACAATTAAATCAAAACTTAACTAACTATAATAATGGTATTTCATTTCCAATGAGTGATATTTTATTTAAATATACAACTAAGTGAATGAATACACTCCCACTGTATCTCTTGTAAATACATGGCTCACATTTGTTCTTAATAAAACCAAATTATTTTTTATGTTTATCGAATCAAATGTTCTAAGACTTGGATGATTTCCTCGATCCATAAATATATCTTTGAAACTTTCATACCTTTTTAGAATTATGTGTAGTCAAAAAACCTTTTGGTTGTGTCATAGAGGCATCTTTCTGAATGATTTCATTGAGGAATATAGTTTTGATTTCCATCTACCATATCTCATATTCATGGAAAGATTTTATAGTTAGTTGATGGATTTAAACAAATAAAATGTAAAAAATGTTTCATCATAGTCAATAAAATGACACTGTTTAAACCCATTACCCATCAATCATGCTTTATAAGTAAATAATTTCCCTTAAATGTGTAGTTTTCTTTTGAATATCCTTTTTCACTTAGTGGTATTTACATCAACTGGTGAGTTAACTAGAACCCAAACATGATTCAGATACATGTAATTCACCTTAGAATTTATGTCTTCTTGACATGTTATAACTTTTGAGCTCTCTAATTCATATTTATAGGAAACGTGATCATTATTATTAATAAATAATGAGTCGTCATCATCAATTACTACAATATCATATCTCTTTAGTTATCTAACCTCTCTCATTCTCCTATGTTGTTATTGTATTTGGATAATAATATCTTTCATGGGGAATTATGGAATGTGATCATATACCAACTCTTGTATATCTTGAGTATAAAATTCTTCAAATTTAATCTCTCTCCTAATATCCTTCTTGAGGATATGATCCATCTCAATGAAAATGGATTTTCTTATAATGATCTCCATCTTTTATGAGCATTTTTATAAACAGTATCCCCTTGTTTCCTTAGGATACCCTATAAAGATACACTTTTTACCTCAGGTAACTAGTTTGTTTTATAATTATTACTTAAAAAGTACTCACATAT
This sequence comes from Viscum album, assembly GCA_963277665.1. Lineage (NCBI taxonomy): Eukaryota > Viridiplantae > Streptophyta > Magnoliopsida > Santalales > Viscaceae > Viscum > Viscum album. The sequence continues at coordinate 1,462,868,638 of OY728135.1, read as the reverse complement.
CCATGTAATATTATGTGAAAAAATGAGTTTATTTCAACTCTAAAACTTAAATGGAATTCTATTTTCTTATTTAGTTGATATCTAGTTTATTATGTTTTTTGTAGTGTGCAATTTATATCCCCAGAAGGATAATAGAAGATCTGAATGACTCATCATCAACCTTACCATGACTATCATGGTATGGTTTCTCCTTTCACTAATACCTTTCCTATATGTTTATAATATGGAGTGAGTTCAGATATAATAATATACACCCATATAAATTACATAAACTCTTAGTTAAAAAAGTTAGCACATCTATTAGATTAAAGATTATATATCTTCTCTCCAAGTTGATTATAAACTTCATTATTAAACTTTCTGAATTTATCAAAGTATTTGGACTTATATATCGTCATATAAATATCACCATATCTACACAAGTCATCAGAAAAAGTAATGAAGTAGGAATACCCAACTCTAAATTCTATAGGGAAAGGTCCACATGCATCATTATGTTCCAATTCTAGAATATCTGTTTCATTTTCATCATGTCTATCAAATGATGGTTTGGTTATATTTTCATGTAAACAATCAAGAAATATTTCAACTAGTTTTAGCTTAAAAGATTCTAAATAGCCATCATGACATATCTTTGTCATACTCCTTTCATTTACATGAAATAGACGATGATTCCAAAAAAAGTGTTAAATGATTCATGTGAATTGGATGGGTTATTAATTGAAAATATTTGATTTTTATAATTTAATACATAATGACCATCATTCAATTTTTTCATTCCATTACAAATCCCATTTTTGTAAAAGTGACATTATTTATTTCCAAATTTAAAAATAAATCCAAATATATCAAAGAAAAAAATAAAGATGATGTTATTAATAAAACTAGGTATAAAATAAAACTTCTTTAAAACCAAAATCATTTTATTTGGTGATAGAAGGTGGTAGTATATTATAGCTAAATTAACATGAATCACTCCATTTTTCACTCAAATATCCACTTATCCTCTAGAAATATTTTGTAATATACTTGGTCCCAACATTTAGATATAGATATATGAATGGAGAGCTGTATCAAATACACAATGTGTACATATAAAAATATTCTACTTAATAATTAATGCACCTTGAGCTTCCTATTTCCTCTTTAAATGTGTGTTGTTCTTCCAGTGGCCTAGCTTGGCATATGAAAAATATACTGCATTTTGTTTCTTTTATTTCCATTGGATCTTCATATTCTTCAAAGGATATTGATCATGATCCTTAGAATTGGAATTAAACTTGGGGAATTTTCCCTTACTCTTCATTTTTATATTCACTATAATGATTATTGGTTTTCATGTCCCATGTCCTTATCAAAATGGGGAATTAAATTAAGAATTTATGAAAGTTTCATCTCTCTATTTCTCATGTTATAATTAAAAATGAAACTAGAAAACCCTTTAACTAGTGTGGATAGAATGAGATCTATTTTCAAATAATTAGGGATATTAAATCCCAAGATGTTTAGATAATCTATATATCCAATCATCATGACTACCCGAGGCCCAGTCAGTGATAAATCTCTAAGATTTTACTCGAATAGTGTATTAGAGATCTCATATCTCTATTGTCTCACATTTTATTGATAAAGCAAATGATGTTGAGACCCGATTCTATATAAATCCATATCATCATGTTTCTTGGACATAGGGGATCATATGAAAATATTTAAATACACAACATCATCCACATGTCTTAGGTAGATAGGTACTTCTCTTCACCATCCACTTTATCAAGCAACTCAGGATGTGGGGTTTCTAGCATAATTCTTATTCATGGTGTAGTATAATGTGAAATTTCCTATAAAAATATTATAAACATATCCAATTATAAGGTTATCTTTATCTAGTATAGATCATATTAATATTGTTGAAGTTGTGTGACTTTCTGTTTCTATAATAATTAAGAGCACAATTTTTTTATATTTTATATATTTTAAAAATTATATAAATAAATTTCAAATTTATTGATCACACACTATTTTTATAATACCCAATATCCCTCACCATTGGTTTTAGAATATCCTATTTCATGAATATTATAGTGTTAATGACCCATATTTCCCTTCTCATAACCCATACTTAGGCCTGAAAAGTTATCTAAAGGGTTTTAGGTAGGTGTAACTTTCCAAATACATTACATCATAGTTCCTTGATATTTTGAGTGGGATCCATGATCCTGAAATCCTGGATAAATATTTCATCAACCCTTTACTCTTAGTAACATCAAGTCATGTGTGGGTAGTAAACCTTTGATGTGAACTAAGTTAAGTTAACCCAAAACTCAAGCTAAAAATCCTCAATAATTGAAAGAACCTCAACTTGATCTGATAAAGCACTTTGAAATAATGGTTTCATTTTAACTCGATTAGTGGAAGGATATATCGATTTAATGTATTGTTTGGAGGGATTTTTTCTTTAGGTGTAAATTTCTCATTTTATCTTTATTACATGTTTGGTAATATTAATATTATTTACTTAAGTGGTTAACTATGTCATGACAAGATTATGCATAATCCAATTATTTAATTCCATCCTATATTTTTTTTCAATTAATTTATTTAATTTTAATTCCTTCTATTCAAATAAATAACGAACCATGAACTAAAATAAATAAAAAAGTACATTTTTTTTATGATGATCTTCATCTTATAGTTGGTTTATGTAGAGGATAATAAACCGACTTAGGAGCGAGCGGAATAATTCATTGAACCTACACTAGTACAAGATGTAGTATTCCACCTATGATCCTATGAACCACCTAGAGTAGTTTTACCTCATCATTGAACTTTAAATGCCCTCACTTTCCTAAGATCTCTGTCTATTACATAATTTTTACTCACACAAAGGTGAGGGTAACCAAAGGATTATTTTATATTTTTTACATAAAATAAATCATGAGCATGTCAGCCCTTAAAAAATGAGAGGAGGGTATAACACAAAAGTTATAAATTTAATTTAATAATAATAAATTTAATGAAAACCAATCACATACAAAGGTCTGGCCTGAGCTCATGATCACCCACACACAATCAATCAATATACATTTCAAATCTAGCTTGAAATTTCTTCAATTCATTATTTAATTAAGATTAATTCCTCAAATTAATCCAATAAATTATTTGATTAATTAATTAATTATGTTTATCATAATTCCATCCAAAACATCCTAAAATTTCCATCATCCATAATGTTAAATAAATTTAATTAATTAATTTTATTTAAAATTAATGAAGTACATAGGTATACATAGAGGGAATGACATTTACCTGTCAAAACTACACAATGTAGTCCTTGTACTGTTCATTCACATGGAATCCAACATAAATTTTGAGGCCAAAAATTAAAAGGTGTGATTTTTTTAATAAATAATGAGTGATCATATGTAAATTATATGGAATGTGATGCTATTAATGCACCAAAAGTACACTAAAAGTAAATATCGTACACTTATTATAATTCATAATTTAAACCAAAAAATATTTTATTATATAATTAAAAATCTTATCCCATGGTGTATAATATCAAATAAATATCAGATGAGATACAAGTAAATAGTTTTAATTATATTATTAATTTTTCTTTCCATGTCAAATTAATTAAATAAGGAACAACATGTTACATGGATTGCACTAGAGATACTTGTTGTGTAACCTTATTTTCCCATGTTTGTGACACACACCTAAGGACTGAATGTGTTTTTCAAATATGAATTTGTATGAGATACATGACATGTATACTAGCTACACAACAGGTGATCTCAAAATTTCATAGTTTTCCTTTCACTATGTTTGTAATTAATTCATGGCATGGCTTAGACCACATTGTTTTCCACTATGAAAGCATGTGTAAAAAACATCTTTTTAGTGAGTTACATGACATGTAGTATGGTAAAACTGCATTCCAACCATGTCCAATCTATACATAGTGCGCATTAAATGCACTCAATGTGTAGTTAATTTATAATGAACCTCATTTAACACAAGTCATCCTGGTGCATTTAACAAAGGTAAAAATGTATAACTTTAGGATACACATTGTGTACTCTTGTGTTATCCAGCTAAAACCCTTGGTATCTCCTAATGGATTTTTCATATTTTCTTCAATATGATTTAATTTTTTTTATTAGTTATATGAGAGAGAATAAAGAATGGGGGAGAATAAATTGACATTCATGATTAAAATATGAATAATCTATAAATAAAACTAGAAAAAAAATTCATATTATAAATTATTAATAAATAATTATAAATTAATTATGTGACATCTTTGACACCACATGATGGATTTGGGCATAGAAGAATTACCTATTAGGCATAGATAGGTTAAATTATCATCATAATTGATGAATAATCTGAGATATACCTGACGAATAAGGTCATGGAAAATGGAATTAAATTGAATATTAATTTAATTGTTAACACCAAAACCAGAAGATTAGATCAACATATAAAATTTAATAATTAATTTAGAGATAGATTTAGAATTACCTTATCTTGTAATTTATTCTTTATTGATGATTTGGTAGATTGTACTTGTTAAACATTCATTGTGTCATAGGATATAAGGGAATAATCCATCTATAAGTGATCCACAAACTCTATAAAATCTTATAATGTCATCATAGAATCATCTGGCACCATCACAGTTGAATACATCATTCTTCATTGATCACAAGAAGAATCTATTCATGAATGATGGATTATTAAAGAAATCCAAAAGTCTTGAGAGGTTTTATGAGGATTTTAACTCTTGTTCTTGATTACATTATTTAGAGGATTATCTCTAGGGATTGATAGAATTATCTCTAGGTTATTTGTGCACAAAAAACAATTAACCATGGAATTTGAAATAACTAGGTATTTATAGAGCTATTCTTGGACTGGTAATTTCACATAGGCCCTTATCCAATTTCTTATTCCTTAGTAGACCCCATGTATAATACTAATATAAAAAATATTATTATTTTCCTAACATACACAAAACCTATGGATAAATAAAAATCCTTTGTTAAATAAATAAATTAATATTTATTTAAATGATCATTAACATATTATTTCCATCTGGACCATAAAACTCAATCTGCAACCAATATTAATTTTTATCAATCCTTGAATAATGAATATTTATTTAATAAATATATATTACTAAATTATTTTCTGATAGATATAATAAATATTATATTCACTAAATATTGTGAATATCTATTTTTATTAAACTCGCATATTTATTCTTGATAATAACTCATGATTAAATATTTATGATAAAAAAATACCAAATAATTATTAAACCACAAATTTTTATAATAAGTATTGTAAATTTTGAAATCCAAAGGGGATTTAACTCAGATTTAGGATACACTTAGTGTGTGACCCTCTAGTTTTCTTTCATAGTAGAATTAGATAGAATAAACTAAAGTATACTATTGGCATTTAGAAATGTGATAATACTCCCTTAGATAAATAATATAATTTTTAAATAACATACAACCTTATAAAAACACTCACAATGTAATAATATCCATTTATCATGGTATCTCTAATCATACAGGTTGCATGTCGGTGTCATCAACCTATGTGTCTGATGAATCTTTCTTTGACTTTTTGGAATTGATCCTTCCCATATAACACCACATCCATGTATTTATTTTGTCTATTCAATTCAACTAAAGCGGATTGAGATATAAACTTCCATTAAATAATAGAATTTTAAAATCTTTTCTCACATTATTCATTACTGCAATATCACTCATGATGCACTCAACACATCCTACTTAACCAAGAACATATGTCCTTATGATTTTTTTCAATAAATAAAAGTATATGAAAAATGATATATGTTAATAATAATATTAAATTATAAGGATTAATATAAACATCTTCATATGGGAACATACAATAACACATATAAGTTTGGATTTCCTACTGGTAGGTCGTGTTCTCATAAAATTTTGCACTGAAATTTTCAAAGGGCATATACCATGATAAAGTGCATCAAAGTCCTATGAGAATCCAATCCTAGTAGCTTATGTTATTTGTATCCCTTTAAATGATATCATCGGTATATTAGACCAATATTTAATAAAACCATTGTGAAACTTCTAGGTTCTCATCATAGTGGGGAACTTCCATGACCTTTCTGTGTGACAGCTACACTTAGGACATTATCGCATACTATATCATTCATAATAATAATAATGTTATAATCATTTTATTAATATTGAAAACAATGAATACTTGTAATCATAAAGTACATATAATTTGGTTCTAGGGCGTCAACTCTAATAGTAATATCCATAACTGTTGTCATTATTTTTTTTCTAACACTAGGGACTGAAACTTCATTTTTTATTATCCAAAAAATCTTTTAAGGAAATACTGAGACACCCTGGGTATTACCCGGAACAAGCATCAATGAATAAAATATAGATATTAAAATAAAAAGTAAGCCTACTAACAAGATTATCCTTAAGAAGTTTATAGGAGAAATAAGTTACTAATGTTTCTGGATTATCCTTTATAAGGTCCTCAAATTGACACGCCAGTCTATCCCATGATTTCATGTACTCTTCTTGGTTGATTTTTCCTGCAATGAAACCTCTTACTAAGATAATATTCGGCTTGTAAATCCAATCACTCTATTTAATATTAGTGTTCACATGAATGGTCCTTTCTATAATTTTATCACCATATTATGTTGAATCATTAATCATAAGGGATTCCTCCTCCATTTATTCTCTATAATATATTAGTAGATCTAATGGTTGAACATCATATATGCCTTTATTCTATAGGACATCCCTAATGGTATTAGCCTCGCAGTCCGTAGCCTCTTCTCGAACAACATTTCCTTTAATGTTAAGAACACCTTCCATCACTTGGACTTTCAACTTCTTGGCAGATCATTTCTCCATTAGTGAAGGCAGATATGAATAATCCCTTCATCCTTTATTATAGCCTCACTATCCCTTACTCCTCCTCGGATTATAGATGGTGATACCTTGAATTTCTTGAGCACTGTATCCTGAAAACTAACTAGATGAATCATCACCAAACTCCTCCCTCAGAATACCCTACTCCTCATTGAAGATTTCTACTAGGTCTGCCTCATGGGAAGGTCCTTCATTCTCTAATCTCACAAATTAGTTACTCATATTAATATCTAAAAACTATATTATCAAGTTTAACCTTTTCACTAGAATTATCTCATTCTGGGGACCCTCATATCCTTTGTTATCAGACTCTGTAAGCATAGCCTCTAAATAAGAAGAAGCCTTGAGGTCCTTTGAACCTTCCTCAGCGGCCATTTGAGTTTCCACAACATAATTTGTGCCATTAATAGGGTCTAGAACATCTACAATATAAATATTTTCCAAACCATATTCTACTTGTCTTATAGAACCTTGCATAATAAGTGTGGAAATACACAAGTTTCCCCTCAAGCAGCTTAAAACATCAAAAACCAAGGGATTACTCTCCTGAGAATCTCACTGAACAACCTTTGGAGAAGCTAAGTCAGAACCAGCATCCCAATGACTCTTCACAGACGAACATTTTATAGACCCTTGTCCCTTGCCTCTATCTTCAAAAGGCATCTCCTCCTGCCATCACTTTTCCTAGCTCCACTTCTACAGAGTTTTGTTGTATGGTCGATTTTAATACAAGAAGAACAAAAATAGAACCACGTATCAAACTCAATGAACTTCCTCCAACAAAACTATTCCCCAAAACAGATCCACACATACTCGGTTGAAAATTTTGAGACATCAATTTCTACGCATATTCGAGGATCCACTAGATGATAGACTGAACATGTTCTACTATTTGAGCACAAGTACCTTCCCACTAAATTCCCTAATATACTCAAGATACTAGGGTTTTCAAATGGTAAGCGGGTTTAGATAAACTTACCTAGATCACTGCAGATGGCGAGTCATCTTTCATTTGAAAGTTAAAAGACCCCCAAAAGAGAAATAAGCAAAGGTTATTGTAGCTGTAGGGGGGGCACTAGACCACACCCTAATCAGGTAATCCTCAGAAGAAATTTAATCATAGGATTTCTCTTATTAATAATACAAACCATAGAATATTCCTACGAACCCCAAGTCCTAAAAATACAAAAATTGAAGACATCCACTAAAGGGCGGTGTTGCTTAAAAATATTGACCAATGTATGATAGAGAAGAGATGAAGCCTCAATGAACTCCAAAGAATAAATCTTCATATGAGGAAAACATATTATAAAACCTATAATTTTATGTTTATGCATAAAATTTTGACTTTATTGAATTAAAAATTCATAATATACACAATATGTGGTTGATTTTTTGTAATTACATGCTTTGGATACAAAATATAAACCTTCTTAGTATCTAAACTGACTATAATGAGAATCTAGTACTCCCTAAAAAATAATCAAGAATAAGTAACAAAAAATATTTTATATGATTAGATTGTGGTGTTTTACACTAGGATTGTAGGCATCTAGAAGAGACTATTGTTTGTTATTTTTTCCAAACTCTATATATAGTTAATCATATATTTTGTAATATATTATTTATCCAATGAATTTCTTCCCTTAGAAATGATACTAGGGTTAATGAGTCCAAATTTTTCTTTATAAGGTTTTCTCTTTATATAGTAGTGATATATATAAATATGAATAGTTATTGACTATAAATAAATCAATAGATCAGTTATTAGATAAAAATATGTGGATAATTTACCTCATGTATACATTCATAATTGAGATTCCCAGCCATTCATTCTTTAGAATTTAATTTATACACTCAAGAACTATCACACCTGTAACATCCTTCCCATACATTTATTCAATAAATTCAATATAGTTTATATTTAAATCATGGAATGTTGTATCTTCAAGAATAAGTAATGTTAATAAATGTTGTAGTGGAATTTTTGTCAATAAGGTACTCTTAGAAGGACCTTTTTTATTTCTTGGCTAATATGCTAGATAGTTTTTTATTTAACAATATATTTCCCCTTCTTCTTTCCTATTTGTAATATAATACCTCATTTTAGAACTTTTTCCGTAATAGTTAGAGGTTTTTAATTTAAAAAATATATAAATATAATAAAACATTATTATCATATATATTTATATGATTAAATGGACATTCTATGAAAGTTTCAATATCATGTTTTATTGTGTTAACATCTAAATCAGAAATGAGAAAAGGTAAATCAATGCTCGACTCATGAGCTACTAGAATCCTTGCTCTCATGTGATCTTTTAAGAGTTATTTATTTTGTACAATATCTCCTTGGATTTTGTATATTATATTCCTCTCAACAAGTTTATGGGAGGGTGATTATATATATTAATAATAGTCACTTTCACCATACCAAATTTTAGTTAAAGAAAGTTATAATTATTTGTTTGATTAATATTTCAAAAAGTTTGTCATGATAAAATTGTTTACCTTGGGTAAAGAGGGAAGCTGAGGGGAATGGCTAGCTTCAATGTTAGTGGGGGTATAGATCTTCATGTAGTGTTTTTATTGTATTATTGTTTCTCTTTGAACCATTTTCATATATTGGTCCATCAAAATAGACCTTATAATAATTTATTTTAGATCATCTATTCGTTCTTGGATGTATTTTATTTTCTAATTTTCATCCTCCTTTGACTTTTCATCCTTAAAATATGCTTGAGGTGACACTCCAAAACATATACCTATAATGTAGCCATATTTTACAAGCCACTTCAAATATACTTTAACTAGTCATTCTTCTAGTATATATGATAATGATTCTTTTGTATAAACCATATAAAAAAATACAAACATAAGTATATATTTTTATTTAATACTATTATAACCCATAAAAAATTACTAATATGTCATACTTCACACAATTATCATACTTGGTATGTGTTTCATCTACAATTTTTTATTTTTTATTTATATGAGCCAAATTCTATAGTACATGACATGGGATGGAAGTGAATTTTTATTCTAATTCATCAATTCTCATATAAACAAAGGAACATAACTATGTCGTTTTTCCATACCACATAAAAACTTTTCTGTATATTTAAAAAACATACCATTATTTTCAAGTGAAGTGCACCCCATCCCTGTTTTATAATAGAAGTATGTTGGTTTTGATGCAAGAAATTTATTTTCATCACTCATTTGTTTGTTAATAAATTAATTTTTTTTTAATAAAATTTAATAATACAAATAATGCCAAATAAAATATTATCAATTAAAATTCACCTAAAATGATTCATCATCATGGTAACCAATGAAATAATTACATATTTATTTTTTTATCATGGGTTCATACATAGATGGTGGGTGCGAGTTTACTTCCTTGTCACCATACCTAAGACACTTCTTCACCAAATGTGTCTAAAAGTATCCATGAGCCATTACGGTGAACACTAATATAAATTTCTTACCATAATCATATAAATAAAAATACTATGTAAGGGATGATTAAAAGTAATCAATGTTTCATTAAAGAATTTTTCATTAAATTGGGGAAATTATATCATAATTTTTCCCTAATTTATTCCCAAATTATATTCTTTAATGTAGGTATAACATTGTGCCATTTATCTATATCAATCAATACGTGATTTAGAGTTGTGACCCTAATGTAACTAATGAAAATTGACTTGTTAGGGTCAATAAGTTGTCCATATTGATTTCACCCAACCATGAATTTTATACCAGTACTTTTTCATTAATAAATTTTTATAACATAGTGGTTCAATGCTACTCATGTTTATTTTCATCCATGTGTTGTTGACCTCCAAAAAATTTGGCAGTTTCAACATCATCGGTGTCTTTTTTCTAGGATTGGTTGCATTAGTGTTTGGAGAATCCATTTTCTAAACTATTAGTTAAAATTTTAATTTATATTAAAAAAATACAATATTGAACAAGGAATATTATGAGGAAAATCATAGTATACTAGAAAATACTTTAAATTGTCTATTTAACTATCTCTCTTTTTATTTAGATTTATAGTTATCTCTTTGAAAATATGATCTCAAAACCACCCCTTAAATAGTTTACAATGTGTATCTGATATCCATATTTCAACTCTTGGTGGAATCAAAAACATAATAATTACTTTTTGGGTTTCAAAATATGGAGAAACCTCTATAAAGTTATGTAAAATTTAAAGGTTTTATTAGTCCCACTCAATAATGGTAAAGGATATAATATCTCTTCTAGAAATCCATTCTCCCACAATGAGTCCACTGTGACAATATTTTGGGAGACCAATGTTGTCAACATCTAATAGGTAGTCATTACAAGATTCAACATCTTATTTAAAAATATTTCTCTCTCAAATACAACCTTCTATTTGACATAGATTTTGGATGTTACCTTAAAAAATATTCATATACCATTCAATGGGGTACATCCATATATAATGTACAATACCACATAGTCGAATCTCTCTAATCAGGTGAACCATCAGGTAGATCACTATATCAAGGAATAATGATTGGAAAAACATATCCAATTCACAAAATATGACTACATATTATTTATTCATGGTTATAAACATCACTAGGTCTATAACTTTACTACATATGGATTTGAAAAAGAAGCAAATCCTAGTTAATGTGTGCTGTGAAATTTTAGGAATAATGAAATATAAATCCATAAGCATTAAATATTTCATCAAAATATGATTTTAATGTAATTTTAGACACTTTAACTTCAAATTATTCATTAACATAAATTTTTTTACATTTTATGAATACCCCTAAAGAGCCGTTGCACCATTTAAAAAATTTAAAAATTGATTTTTTTTTCTTGGATAGATTGTAATCCACTAGAGGAAGAAAACATTTTCTTTCACCCTTCACTGTTTCCAAATCATCACTTATCCCAAAACCAATCACGTTCAACCTAAATATAATTCCAAATTTTATTTTTTTCTTGTGCATTTAGTAACATTCCAATCACATTATCATATGCATTTTTTCTATTTCCATGACATTAAGAAAATATCTAACATACATATAATTCAATTATATTAATTCAAAATAAATGATCTCTTTTTCAAAGTTACTTTTATAAGGTTTTTCAAAAAGGTTTTCCAAAAAGTTTGAATTTTTTTTTAATTTCTTGAACTATTTATTAACTATAAATAAAGATGGTGTTGTACCTTGTTCTATGTTCTCATCAAATAATATCATCACAAATCAGTATTTATGTCATTAAAAAAATTACGATGGCCTAAAAACATATACTTTGATGAATGTTTCAACCTAATAGTGTGTGCACCTTCTTCATAGATGGAAGACCCCAACATTCCTTTAGTGTTATTTCCTAACATCTTTTTATAAGAAGGAACTTCATTTATCATCCCATACAACATGGCTCTCAATTTAAAATTGTCACTTATATGAGTATCATATAATGCAACACTTGTATCCTACATCAATTCTATATCATCGACCAATGGGTCCAAATTAATGTCAATATCATTACTAGGTTGTTTTGGAATATATATAAATAAAGACAACACAATGTATTTTCTCTTCATACATAACCACATTGGGATGTTATAATTTAATAATACAACTTTCCATGTACCATGAGTACTACTTCATACACCAAAATGATTCATTCCATATGTATATAGTGAAATATGAAGGTTTCATAGCTCACTTCCAAATTCATGATACCCATGATAAATTTCCTTCTACTAAGTAGAGTTTACTATATGACACAGTTTCCTATTATGAATTCTTATATCTATATGCAATTTCAATTATCTAATGGACTCTTTACATCCATATATCCATCTAAAACTTGAAATGATTGGGAAGTACCATAAAATTTTGAAAGACATGATTCACCTTTTATGTATTTAGTCTCACCACACTTAGGTAATTTTTTAACTAATTCATGGTCCTGGAGAAACAATATAAAGCCATTTGGATAGACATGTATTCTTATAGAGATCATACCTATTGAGTATAGAATTATTTTAGGATCATATTTTTGACATGAAAACTCATTTTCTTCCGATAGAATATCATTCAGGAGGCCAATTAGTTTTATAAAGCTGGTGTCACTCCATCAATATCTAGCATTCAAATTATATATATTCAATATGACTATAAATTTTGTGTATTTAGTACAACTGGTATTCAATGTTTTCTTTTCAAATCTCTTTAACTTCTCAAGCATCTTTGTAAAATCATAAAGGTCATCTTTAATTTCCATTTTCATTTCTTCAATTTGATCTCTATCACTATTTAAACATATAATCATATCAAATGATCTATAAATCACTATATCATCCCATTAGGTATCTTGATTTAATTATTCTCTATTTTTTAGTCCAATATTGATAGTTTTGATCTATTTTTGTAATAGATCAAATGTTATTCTAACTCCTTTGGACTAATTTATCTTGAATAAAAATAACACAAACACAAGAAAATGATTTGAGAAGGGTTATATACGTGATTTGTTGCAAACTTGATAAACTCTTTAACCCCATCCTCACACTCCTTTGTCAAATGATTAGTATCTATTCATTTTTTATTCATATCCATCCTATTTAGTTTATAAATATAGATATTTTACAATAAATAAATTAAGATACAAAAGTTGATAATGAATCATTTTTATATCCTTAAATTATATAAATTATAACTTTAAAAATATAATTATAAATTTTAATACATATATATAAAAATTATATTAAATAATATATATAACCAATTTTTTATAATAAAATAAAAAATATAAACCTATAATAAAGTATATATTTTGTAAATAATTATGTCTTCTCCCTTGGTTCACATTGTTTATCTAGTGTGAAATAGGTAACATCCTTTACAATGTGATGGTTTTCTTCATAGAAATTTGGGATTTAAATATAATATTAACTAATGTAAATATATAAATATATATATACACACACAAATATACACACATAGATATATAAATAATCTAACACACATAAACAAAAACATATATAAAAATATACTTATCCATATAAAAACAAATGAAACACACATTTATATATATAAGAAAACATAATATCTCATTTAATGGTTCTATAAAAACTATTACTCATACTCTTCAATCATGAACATTTCAAATATAGTTACTAGGTTAATCCAAACCATAACCCAATGAATAATCTTTAATCAATTAATATTTATAAGGCCTTTATATAGTTATAAAATTTCTAATATTGATTTCTTATTAAAAAATTATCAAACCTATTAATTCTCCTTCTAATTGACCAATTAATTATTTTTTATGTGGCTATAATTTTTATTTAATCAATAAAAACATTTTAATTCCAGAAAAACCCATTTAAATTTTCAATTAATATCAAATAATTAATTTTATTAATTATTTTTTAGGAAATCCATATTTATAGTTTATTTATATATACAAACTAGAATAACAAGAAAAATTAGGAAAATTAACCAAAATCGATGAACCAAAATAGAAATCACCCTGAAAGGGGTGATTTATTCAAAAAAAATAGGGAATAAGAACACATAAAATTGGTTACAGGTGAACATGAAAGGTGAGAACTATTTCAGACAAAAAAGTGAAGATAAACTTGTAAAAACATGAAAAAAACCTGAAAGATCGGTTAAGAGTCCTTAAAAACATGTTCAAAATATCATACCTTCAGTTTTGAGGTTTGATTTGTCCAAAAACTTCTTGTTTGGTGACTAAAAAGGTTCGGGTTAATCAGAAATTGAACTCGACATGAGAAGTGAAGTGATCTGTTTGGGTACTTTTTAAAAGTGGGTGAAGGGTTTTATCAACACTAACTAAAAAGTGTTGATTAAATACCATTTTATCAGTGCTAAATGAATAGGTTTTCATAAATAATGCTTTTGTGTGTGATTTTTTATCCATAATAAATCAATATCTTTATCAGTTCTAAAAACGATAAAAAAGAAATATTTATGATTTCTTATTTTTTAGCATAGATAAAATATACTTTTATCAACGTGTAATCTAGCACTAATAAAAACATAAAAATTGATAAGAAGTAAATAAATACATAATTCTAATTATATAAATAACAAAATTATTAAATGTGGATTATACTAACTATTTAAATCAAAAAAAATATTTAAAAAATTCATTTAAAAAACATTTATATAAATTACAAACATTTTTAAAATATTAAGACTTAATAAATAAAAATGAATAAGTGATAATAATATAAAATAAAAAAATATTGAAAATATTATAAAGTTGTAAATAAATATTCATAAATAAATATTAAAAAATTAATAAATTTGAAAAATATTAATAATTAACAAATAATATTAAATGGTTGAATATTAAAAATGAAAAAATAAAAATAAAAAAATTATAATAATACTAAAAAAATTAATTCATAAAATTAATTACATAGATTACAAACACATAAATATGAATAATAATTAATAAATAAATTTTATTAATTATATAAACAAATAAAATTGTTAAAAATGATTTATATTAATTTTTAAATTATAAAAAAATAAAAAAATTCATTTAAATAAAATAATTTTACAAATTTAAAAAATATTAAAAATATTAAAACTTAATAAATAAATTTGAACAAATTAAAAATATAAAATGAATAAAATCTTAAAATATTAAAAATTAATAAATATTAAAAAAAATATTAAATGAAAGAATATTAAAACTGAACATGTAAAATTGAATAAATTACAAAAAAAACTAAAAAGTGACTTCATAACATTATTTACGTAAATTATAAGCACGTAGAAAATGAGTAAAAATGAGTAAGTGAAATTTTTAATTATATTAATAACAAAATTATTCAAAATAAATTATATAAACTATTTAAATTATAAAATAATTTAAAATAATATAAATGAATTAATTATGTAATTTTAAAACAAATTAAAAATATTTAAACTTAATAAATAAAAATAAATAAATATTGATCATATAAATTTCATACATGTTGAATATATTGGAAATTAATAAATAAATATGTATAAATAAATATTAAAAAATCAATAAATTCAAAAAAATGAAAATGAATAAATATTACAAATGAGTAAATAATATTAAATGAAATTATATACAAATGAATAAATAAAATTATTTCTTATGATGGGAGGGAGGGGACTTCCACATTATCTAATATGGTTAGGACCTCTCGCAATAATAATGGTGGTTCTACACCCCCTACAAGGTTTGGTGAGATGGTTCTTAGTTCTCTGGCATCCAAGAAGGCACTTGGGAAATAATTTGGTCCCTTAAGACAAGATCTTAATCACCATCCAACACATAATACACAGAAGGCTGGAGCAAGTGGTACTAAAGATTGAAGAAATGTTGGGACTAAGGATAATCCTAACCAGTCTAATACTAGGCAAGACTATGATTGAACTAATTCACTACCAGGCACTGAAATTGTGTCTCTGGATTTTGTGGAGTATTTAAGTGTTGGGGGTGAATCTAAGGGTCACTTTTTTAAGGTACTACATAAACCTCATGCCCAGATTACTGAAGATGTATGTTGGTCATTGGGATGGCCCAACTGAAAGAGAAGGGTGTTTCTCCTGATGTGCCCGCACCAAGGGATGGTTTTGTCTATATAGTTAATTGTGCTTTTTCCAAAATGATTGGTTAAAGGAATGAAAAATCCAAGTAAACACTACTACCGAGAGCTTCCCTATGTCCGTAAATACAAACCAAATGGGAGAGGATCTTCATGAGTCTTCTTCAAGAACTGAACAGTGGTTTGCCACTTTTTAAAAAAATACTTGACTTTATTAGTACCACTGATTTTAGAAGATTTTATATTAGCAACATTGAGATGGATAGAACCATAAACAATTTAGTTACCTACCCTAATAAATATAGGTCTGATGCTGACAATAAGCTCCCAGCCTTAAATGGGGACTCTAGAACTTTTCACGCCCAAACAAATTGGGATGGAAATGTGCCTCCAAAGACCACAAAGCACTCTTTGAAATATTTTCCTAAGGATATATTCTTATAGTCAATATTGGGTGGGGGACATTAAAGGAAGAAACTCAAAAGGCTTCAGACCTGGATGTGGGGGAAACCAATGAAGGTGATGTTGTGGGTGTTTCTATTGAAGAATCTAAAATGACGAAAAGGATGAGTCATATAAGGATGAAAAACTTCTCTAATGGTAGTATCCCAAGCAATAAAGGATAGCTAGACATCCTAGGAGTCATGTTGGTTCTTTCAGTTGGAGAAATATGGGGAAATGAAGCTTTTATTGAGTGTTGTATTTGGGTAGGTATGCCTTTTAATCTCCTCTCCCATTCTATACTTTTATATTTATTTAATAAATTTTGGACCATGGGTTTGGTTCACCAAATTCATGGTTTTAGTCATCTGTGAATAAATAAAATTGAATAAATTACAAAATTATTTAAAAAAAGTGACTTCATAACATTTATTGCATGAATTAAAAAAATATTAAAAATGAATAAATATTAAAAGTTATATTTAAAAAGATATTTTTTACAATAATTTACTAAATAAAAATGAATAAGTAATAATGGTCTAAGAATTTAAATAAAAAATATTAAAATAAAATGAATAAATATTAGAAAAAAATAAATAATAATTATATAAATAACAAATATATTAAAAATATTACATATAAATGTATAAATAGAAATATTTTGTTTCAATGTTCATTAAAAAATATAATAAATTATAAAACAAAAAAATTAAAAGTAATAATTTTAATATATATGTATATATATATATGTTTGTGTGTGTAAATAGATTTTTATTTTCTAGTATATAGATATATTATTATTTCTAGTTAATTATATAGATTTATATATTGTATTTTAATAAATTTATATGTTATTTATATAGTTCATATATATGATATTTTATATACAAACATAAATAGAAATTAAAAAATTAAAAAATTATTAAAAACGAATAAAAAAATTATTTATATTAAATGTATTAATTAATGTTTTATTATTATAATGAATGTAAAAATAAATATATTAATATTATAAAAAATATTAATAAATGTATTAGTTTTTTACTAGTTAGAGGGGACTACAAGTAAACCAAATACTCACACACTCAAACACCTTAATGGGTCGAGCCTTATCCCCTCCCCCCACCCTGATATTGGAATGCACGCAATAGGACCTTATTATTATAATTTATTAACTATACCAGTGGAATTAGAAGCCCTATAATGACCTATAACGCCCAACGATCCATCTTTAAAATAGCCCCACAAATACTAACCTGAAGGCCTAAAGCCCTAGGGGCCATGAAACCCACTGAAATATAAGGGCCTCATTTCCATCACTAGATTATATCAGTTTATAGCCTCTATCAATAGACATCCCCCATTATTGAGTGGGGATTCATCATCCATGGAACATACTCATCATTACACACCACTATCCATCGATCATTGACCCCTTTGTCTACCACCATCCCACATTATCGAGTAGGGGCTCATCGTCTGTGTAAATCCACCATCATTGGAGTACCATATACCTCACCAGCCCCTATCCATTTCTATATCCCTTCATTGTCCAAGTCACATTTTTTACTGCCCGAGCAGAGCATGGGTCCATTAATCACCACAATGGAATCTCACCACAGCTATCCATCCCCTACAATCAAGGAAGGTTCATATTTCCATCATCATTGTTTTTTAAGATATGAATGATAACACCACATGTTCTTAGTTGACTGTATTTATTTTTTTCTACCCAGTAACCATGTACGTAATTAATGTGAATATAATTATAAATGAGTATATATATATATATATATTATTTATAAAAACATACACTTATTATTATATAAATAAAATTTAAAAATATATAAACATAAACAAATAAATTAAACTATCCAGGATTTTCTTTCTCAGTGCTAAAAAACACTGATAAGTGTTGTACTTTTACCAGCACTCAAAAAATCATTTATAAAAGTAACCCTTTATCAATTATTATTTTTATAAGTAGTTAAATACAACCGTTATTAGCACTTACAATGATTACTAATAAAATTTAACTGCTATAAATTATTTTAGTTAGCACTGATAAAATCTACCACTCATAAAACATGAATTTGTAGTATTGGACAATGATATCATTAGATTATAGTGAATATAATGCATCATGATGATAATGTTAAGATATAGGTTCAATAAATTTGAATATCCAAGAAAAAAATTGTAATAAATAATAATATTACTATTAATAATAATAAGTGATATGAGAAGAGACAAATGCATGAAGGGACATGTCTCCAATCACATTCACAAATTTCCTCAAATGGGTAAACATTTTAAAATGAGTGAATGAGTGGTTTCATTAATCAATGTTTTTTTGTTAAATCCATTTGTTGATAAATTATTATGTTATATATATATATATATTCATTATTTGTATTTTACTTATTACTATAAATCATTTTTTTAGACACAAGATGCACATGATCTTTTCTTGATATTTTATGACTCTTATTTAATAATTATATCATATTTTTAGGGGAATTATTTGGATCCTTATCTATGATTCATTAATTCCTTTATTGTTTTGGTTTATATTTTTAATATTTCCAAATTAAGATTAAGGCTTGGCATAATTTTTCATCCAATGAACTTACAATTTAAACTTTTAATTTTTGAAAAATAATTTGGGTTTTTGTGTAAAAAACTACTTCATTCACATAATTTTATGTTACTTTTCTTATCCTTTCTCTTTGTGAACCAAGAAGAAAAATTATTATAATACTACTGTTATTTCTGTTTCTTTATGAGAAACACTATTATTATTTTTGAATATATTATAAAACTTTATCCTAAGACAATATAAATTTTAGTAAAGAATCTAATTAAACTAAACATTAGTTATGACCTAAATTTCAATTTACATTTATAAATATAAATAACTAAAATATTTTTCATATGGTATTTGATAAATATTAATATTTACTATGTATATATTTTAATTATTTTATTTTTATACATATAGATATGGATAAGAGATGGATTGACTTACAAGATAAATTTTTTACTAAATGTTATGAGGGGATTAAACAAATATTTTAATTTACCTATGGGTTTCTAGGATATTTGATTATTTTTATATGAAAAAAATGAGCAAATAGATGTCTATTCAAATGAGATAATATTTAGGGACATTTTTTTAATAGTTTTTTGAAAAACTATAAGGTATGGAAACATCATGGGAAGGAGTCTATTCCATGTCACCAATCAAAAAAGTATTATGGTGGATGTTGATCAAATAATAGTTAATCAAAATAATGTAATTATTAATGACACTATACATCAATTTCATCCTACAGAGAGTAACATCATAAATTATGATGTTGTAGGGAGTAATCCTTGTTCTTGTGTATATGTGAAAGCATTGAAATTATTGTAAATTATTGGTGATGTTCATAAAATATTATTTCATAGATTCACCAAATTCAATAAACTAAAATTCATCATTTAATTATTACACCCGAAGACCTTAAATTAGTGAATTGACACCTACTTTGATATGTTGTTGGTACTTTTTAACAATGTAATCCACACTAGGGGGGAGATTCTAAAGTTGTTCTATCAGGATTTCAATTTTACCAACAACCTTAGTTTCACATGTAAGAACATTGTTGCATGCCACACAATTGAATATTTTTTAGAAAAGAGAATGTGTGCCTTAGTACTTGAATTATTTGTTTCTTTTCCAAGTGTAAGGATAGAGAGATTAATCAAAGTATTCAAATTCCTCCTAGTATGGTGTTAAATAGAGAGAACATAACGTCATTAAGAAAATGCATTACTTCCAACAAAAACCAAATTTGTAGAGATTCTTCATGTCAATAAAAATTGATAATCTAATGACATGAAATTTAGAGAGAGAGAAAGCAGCTGATAAGTTTACTCACCTGATAGGTTCTTTATTATGGAAGGAGTTTGATCAATGAAATTCTTTCTTTTCTAAATATATTCATAATCTTTAACTGGGTTTGGAAGTAAATGTTTTTAAACCATCCCAAGTCTATGGTTGGTGTAACACATAATACACAAGAAGTGTTACTGGTTCCATATAACCTTCCCCAATATTTATGTTTAATGAAACAATTTTTGTTACTTTCCACTCTATATAAATGACCCAGAGGACTCAATATTAAAATCGGGGTTTATATAAAACTATGGATTGATAAAATGTAATAATTTTGGTCATATGGTGTAATGACCTATGATTCGGTAAATAATTAATTTTTTAGATTCCAAATCACCTTACTATGGGAAACTAATGACTTCTGGGTGTATGTTAACTTATCATATTAGAGTAAAAAATGAGAATTAAATTTCCCTTTTTATAATAAAAGTAAGAAATCAACATGGATTAAGCATTGTGAAAAGTTGGAATAACTTATTCGTAGATTCTTTCTTCCTCCACTACAAAATTTCATAAAATGAAATGTATTATTTGATGAGAATAAATAGCATGTAATAACACAAAAAATAATGTCTAGGGTTCAAATTATATCATAACTTGACCAAGAAACTTTTTTATAATGTATGATTTTTTTTATTTTTTGGATCATGTGTTTTCATCCATTCCCGATGAAAATAGGTAGTAAAATCATAATAGGAAGAAGTAAAATATCTTCTTTGAATTTTCTTATTAGAAATATAATATTTTAAGGTATATTTTGAATGTGATTCATAATGAGAAAATATGTGGGATAATATAGTGTTCACCAATTTGAGAATCATAGGTAAATAAAAATTAAAATCCAATTCTTGGCATGATTTGAAAGAAATGTAATTGAGAAAACCTTTACATTTATAGTTAGGTTAGTTTAATAGGGAATTCATGTCTTCTACACTATATAGAATGAGTAAAAAAATATAAAGATGCAACTCTATAAATTTTGAGGATCACTAACGTGCATGATGATTATTTCTATAATATTTCCAAGCATTTAAATGTGATGATAATGACATTACATGGGTTTAAAAGTCATGATAATCACATTATTCTTTAATAATTAATCCCAATTTCAATTATTCATTGTTTTCTTACCCATTATATCAAGTTTTTTATTAAAATTTTCAATTTTTTATATAACTCTATTCAAGGAATCATCATACGGGTGATTTAAAAAAGATATGGGATAATATTGTTCTTAAACTGTCACCTGTAGAAATAATTTCCACCTTCTTTTTTGATGTCATGGTCTACTTGACCATAAATTTAATTGGTGAAGACATTAATGTGAGTCACATGAAACTCAAGTGGATGTATCCAATAGAACAACTCTTGAATAAATTGAAATGTTATGTGTGCAACAGAGATCGTCAAAAAGATTGAATTTCCAAGGGCTATTTGATGAATCAATTCACTAATTTTTATGTATTATATATTGATGAGGTTGAAAAAAATTAGCTAAAAACTCCCTGATTAATAAATTTCTAATTGGGGAAGGGGAAATATTTGACATAGACACTGATGAGTGGGTTTAAGCTCAATGACAGATGTTAAAAGCACTCCATGAATTTTTACATTGATATAGTAAGTTGTATATTTGATCTATTATGTAAAATGTTTCTATATTTAATTCATACCTTATCTTTTAATTTTTTGTACCACATATCACAAATTTATAATGGAAAAGACCATGTACCACTGATAATCAGATACAATAACTTCATTTCAACTCATTTCATGAGTGGTTTAACACTCACATATGTATATCTAATTTATTTAATAATTTTGTAATGTATTTTCATGCATTTACAGAACCCACAATACATTGACCTATATTCAATTTATATATTCATAAGATACATGAATAAAGAACTCATATAGTGAGTAAATAACTCAACCAAATATATGATCTTTCATTTATTACGGCATGTTGTTATAATTATTTCAAAGCTAATAGATTTAAATTTTTCATTAGAAAGGTTGATGTGAATTGATTACTATAGAACATTGGTGTTGTTGATCCATCCATTGATGTGGGTTATTATTATGGACTGTTAAGGTATAGTATTCATGTTATTTAAGTTCATGGATTAAAATATATATTATTGAGTTGCGATTGGGTAAATATAATTCATAGAATGAAAGTGGACCATTTCCAATTTACATTTGTAAAATTAAAGAATATGTTGTATAAAGATTTATCAGGAATAAATTACCCCATTATAATGAAAAATGTAGGCAGAGCATGTTTACTTTATTACAACTGATTTGAATTGTAAATTTGTGATGAAAATATCCATTAGGGGGGGTTTCTAATTCAATAAGAGAAACCAGATATTATTGCCTTTCATAAGTCAACAATTGACAAAATTACTATATTTTTATGATAAGGAGATATAAAATAGGCCAAATAGACAATTGAAGGATATATTATAGATTTACATGATTAGTGAAATATTTTCTATACTTGTTTTCAAGTTACATATTAAAAAACATAACATTTGTCAAAATATTTTTTAATTATTTGTAATAAAATTTCTCAATATAACATTATTTTTTTATAAATATAGATATGTTAGATGAATATCATGGGGATCCATATAAAATTATCAATATGTAAGTTTTATTTTTTTATATTAATTTAATATAAGTTTCGATAATCATGTTCACCTGTCAATTTCTATTTTTTAATTAAAAAATAAATTATTTTTTACTATATTATGATTTTATGTTCAATAGGATCTGGTGCATCTACTAGTAGATTCTAGGGTACTGGTAGAGGGGTTCAATATTAGAACTCTAGTATAGATTTTATATGTTATTTAATGAAAACTTTCATCTGTTTTGGGAGGGTTCGAGTGCACTGATTCATCAGTTGGTAATTTGATACGAGACCCACACAGATTCCCTATCATGTCTCATGAGTGGAATTCAATACCTCCTGATAAAACTGGTTGATTATTGATGGTAGTTCAACTATGTTTTCTAATTAATTTTTCAGGGAATTATTTTTAGTATTATTGTATCCACTAAAAAATTAAAAAATTATAATTTAACATCCTATCTAGATGATTTTCAAGTAATATTCATTTCCCAATACCAAAAGTTATGCAAGGATTATAGGGAAGGATAAAGGGACATCACTAAGAACCATTTATGGGTATTCTATTCATTGTATAGCAAGTCCCTTCATGCTTTCTTTCTATCCAGTTGTAAGAGATGGTAATATTTGGGTCGATTTAGGTGGTGATGGTAAAATTTATTACTTTTATTATGTAAATGATTATAATTTTTCATGTCTATTAGCTGAATATATTGAAGTTTGACCAAGTCCAGTCATTATTCACATAATCAGGTGTTGTAGGTTATATTAGTATTAGAAGTTGGGGATTAATATTTTTTTGTTTTTATTTGAACTTGGGTGTTAATATTTTTTTAATTAGTATTTGAGGTTGGGTTTCAATATTTTAATAGTTTTTTAGAAAAATTAAAAGCTCCTATCATTATTTGGTTTATATTTTTTTTGTTAATTGTTATATATTTTTAGCATATATGTTTAATTTGTTTTAATAAAATAATTTTATAATACATATTTTTTAATACATATTGTATATCATTTTAATTTTTTTTTATTAGATGATTTTAGTCATGTTGAAAAATATGTAACAAAGATGTATTTATAAAGACCCAGATTATTCCATGTAATTTTTAAAAAAATTATATGGGAATATTTCAAGACCTCAAAAATTGACAGCGCATGATTCTGAGGCCCAGAGTGCCTAGAATGAATTTCTGAACATTTTTTTGGGTACATTCAGTAAGTATGTGAGTGGGTTTTTGTAACTTTTGAACCGGTGCTTGGAATTGAAATCTGAGGACACTGTTGAACTCGCAGCGCCGATATCTTCTTAAGGAGACCTTCACCTCGACTGTAGTATGTTGAGGGTCGAAGATTGTTTTTTAGTTTTTCATGGAAGAAGAAAAATAAAACAATTAACATTTTATTTTTCTTTTGAAACCTCTCTTTTTGAATTATGAAGGTGGGGACCACCCAAGTTGGAAAACTTCCCATTCTGAATTCATGGTGGTGGGGACCACCCTAACACCTCTTAATGTGGGAAAACCTATCAAATATTCAATTAATTAATAGTTCCAACTTCAATTAATTAATTGTGTTAACTTTAATTAATTGATAGAATTTTTTAATAGGTTGGCACCTCATTTCTGGGATGGAAATCATTGGAAAAGGAGAGAGCTGGGAGAAGTTTGGAGAAACATTTCCTCCAAATAAAGAACGCCCTCTCCAACGAAGAACATACTTCTGAATCAAGAACAAGGATGACGCACGAGCCCAACTTCGGAAGTGTGTTATGGAAGTGAGAATAGTTGGCACCCTCATCGCCTTCACCAACTTCATCTCATGACACTTCCAACGAGAAATCGAGGTAGGGATTGTTTTTTATACCCCCTTACCCCATTCTTATTGTTCTTCCTGATTCAAGAACAATTATTTCGCTTGCTACCATTCTAACATAGAGGGTACAAGCCAATCGAACACGTACCAACATCTCTACAACCATTGTGGATTTTGGTGGTCTTGAATTGATGGTGATGTCCTAAGATGAGTGCGAGAGTCTTCGGAATGAAGATCGGCCACCGGGGCACACCCGGAGACCAGAGGAACATCATTGGTGACCGATGTCAGCGACTAGCGCCGGTAGGGATCGGGAGTGGCAGCTGGCAGTTCGGGCGGCCAAAAATGACATCAGCGGTACGACCGCACTGCCGGAGAAGGTTCGTGGCCCATCGGTCATGGCGGAGCAAGGGGACGGTCGGCGCACGGTCGGTCATGCGAGGGGGGGTGGTGTGCGTTCGCACCGCTGGGCATACAAGATTCGCAGTAGGAGGCCGCAGCGGCGAAGGGAGGACGGTCGGCTCACGGCCGGCCACCGGAGGTGGCGCGGCGCGCGACCGCACCGTGGAGTAGGGTTGGCCGTCCGACTAGCCGGGGAGCCGAGCAGGACCCCGGGTCCCTCGTGCCAGCTTCCAGCGTCACATGGCACCAGGCGGTCAGCCTTCCAACCCGAACAGCGTAGCCATTCGGGGTCCCCAAGGGGTGCCTTCCCCTTGGACGGCGGATAGGGAAGACCCCCCCTGCAGGGCCGCCAAGCACGGGATGCACTGCAAGCCGCCCGACGTAGGCCGCCCGGTAGTCCAGGCTGCATCGATGGGTCATGTCGTGCCGGCCGGCCGGGCAGGACCCAGGGCCGGACCCAAGTCAGACCGGGTCAACCCGAACCATGTTGGATCGGCCCAGGTCGAGTCGGTCGGGTCGGACCAGACCCGGACTAGCTTTGACCCCTTTTCCACTCTTTCAGCTATAACTTGAGCTATGAACGTCCATTTGACGAACCGTCTATGGCATTGAAAATCTTGAATTGAGATGGTCCTTTTAGTATACCCCAAATGAGTTTTGGATAAAGTTAGTGTATGACTGGGTTGGATCGAACACGAATCCAATCGGTCCCTCAGGACTAAAAGGATAATAACTTACAGACCAGGCATCTGATTGATGCACCATCTGTTGTATTGAGACCCCTATTACATGGCGGTCCTTTAAGATACATATTCATGGAACTTATTGGTATTTTTAGTATCTAATGGTGGCTTGAGGAGCAGACCCTCATTGAATCAAGCGAGCTTAGTGCGGGAACCTTGTAGCTGGTTGTAACATGATAAAGGGGTCCTATGTGGGTCTATGCTTTGGGATCCTACGTGGGTCTATGTTTGAGAGTTCCACTTGGATCCGCTCTAGGAATCCACATGGGAATACTCTAGGATTATACTTGGGTCTTCTCTATTAGGATCCTACGTGGGTCTAATGATTTAGGATCCTATGTGGGTCTGCCTCTTAACAGAGTAAGATGATTCAGTAGTAACATCTAATTATCCTTGATATCGTGCATAAGTTATACATGGCGTGAGATGAGTCTTTACCTTTGTGGTGATACCTTAGTGGAATTCTTATGTGTGGAGATACCTTTTTGGTACTTACCTTTGTGGTGATACTATTGTGGTATTCTTCTGTGTGGATTTACCTTTGTGGTACTTATCTTTGTGGTGTTACATTCATGGTATTCCTTTTTGGAATAGTTGATCTTTGGACTTTTGAGTTAGACCTAGTGTTTCCTCATGATTGAGATGGGTATACTTGATATCTTAG
Organism: Viscum album; assembly: GCA_963277665.1. NCBI lineage: Eukaryota > Viridiplantae > Streptophyta > Magnoliopsida > Santalales > Viscaceae > Viscum > Viscum album. The sequence goes on along the minus strand of OY728135.1, from coordinate 1,462,841,396 downwards.
GTATATGTATGGGCATATACCTAACTAGGGTTGTCAGTTGTTTTCAAGATTTGTGGTTTATCCTTTGTAAATTTTTTTGAGACCTTTGAGGCTCTCAGGGACCCTACTGAGTATTGTTATACTCACCCCTACACGGGCTACGCCCACACCTTGTTTTGTTTGGTGTAGACGACAGACAGTGCTGAAGAAGGATGAGGGTACAAGGACTAGAGGTAGCTCAGAGGGGGAAATTAGATGAGACATACTGCAGAGATGACAATTCGAGAGATGTACCTACCCTTCAGTTAGGATCCTTGGTCGGTGTTCACAGTAGTTGTTTCAGTTTAGTTGTGCTTTTCAGTTTTCTTGTACTTTCCAATTGGTCTTGTATTTTGGACCCTTTTTCTTACTGTACACACACTTTTTACTATACTGTTTACTTGTTTTTTTATCTTTCTATGTCCTTAGTTGAGAGGGTTTACAGGTTATAAAGGTAATTCCTTCCCAATTTTAGGGAATACGCATTTCAGTGCTAGTCGCTAGCCCCGGGCCTATGGAAGGCGGGTTGGGGGTAGTCACGGCACAGGGCCTAGGGGACGGGTCATGACAAATTGTTGTCAGAGGAGTCAGTTCTACCATAGAACATTGGACTCTGATATTTTTAACAGCAATAGTGTTAAGTTTAGTGAGTGTGGTTATCAGTTTAGGGAATCAAGTGTTGGTGCGGCGGTCGACGTATCCCTACACCAGGACCCTGACTTCTGATTTATAACTTAGTGTATGAAAACGCTGATTTCATGTGTGTTTTGAAAATTTTTCTTTGTGATCTCTTTGAGTTAGCTCACCAGGTATAACTTATTAACTATGGAACACCTATTTCTTTTCAGGATGCCTCCATACAGACAGCCAGCTAGGGTTCTAGGTAGAGTACGTGATGATAGACCACCGAGTGATGAGGCATCGGTGTAGTTCCATTTATTAGTAGAGGCATGAGCAAGCACCAGCAGTACCATTACCCATTGGTCCACAGATGCCACTAGCCCTAGAAGCAGAGAGTGCATGCCGCTTGAGTGTGTTTTATGAGTTCCAGTTCCAGAGGACACCCAGGTTCATGGGTAAGACTGACCCACAGGCGGTTGAGGATTGGTTGGAGGCTATGGTGGGAGTCTTATTACTAATAGAGACACCAGCTGATCTCATGGTGATCCTTGTCGCCAGTCTTCTATATGCAGTAGTAGGAATATGGTGGAGCTTGATGCTCCAGGTTCATGACGAGGTGAAACTTCTCTTGGCAGACTTTGAGAGCCTGTTTTGGGCAGAGTTTGTCCCAACGACCCTTCGCGCAGTGCACATACATGAGCTTCTTCATCTGCAGTAGGGAAGTATGACTATGTCTCAGTACTCAGTGAGGTTCACCGGCCTCTCATGCTACTACACTGATATTGTGTGGGACCTATTCTTTGGGGGTCAGAACTTCGAGCAGGGACCCAGGTGGGAGATCAGGGCTTCGATGATTTCTATCAGCATCCCGACATAGGCGATGGTGTTAGAGAGAGCCTCTTAGTGGAGAATTTTCTTATTGAGCAGTCACCAGCAGCAAGACCCACCATCGGCCGTCACCTAGCGGAGTCTTCTGCAGCTTGAAGCATACATATGTCACAGAGGTCCAAGAGGACCAGACCTACAGGAGGACGACCGTAGGATTCTGGGTCATATGTGTGAGGCACCTGAGACAGAGCCAGTCATGTGAGGATCAGGCAGTGTTACGTATGTGATGGGCAGGGTCACATGGCTCGTGACTACCCGACCCTCCGTACGGATGATTAGTAGACGGTCGAAGGACGACCCAGGCTGAGACAGTGGTTCGATCAAGGATGACCGTTGGGAGTAGGCGGACGTGGTCAAGGATCTGGTCATTCAGCTGGTGGTGGCTGACGATTCAAGGTGTTACTGCCACCACCACTAGGTGGTCCTCCCTGACCATAGAGAGTAGGTGGACATGGGCGACCTCAGCTCCAGTCAGCTGAGTCCTATGACCATGGTGCTCCGAAAATGATACGAGGTACAATCTATGTTTACTCCACCTTAGTTGCAGTACTTATAGACACAACTGAAAGTCATTATTTTATTTCCATGGCCCTCGTTCGGAGCTTGGAGATTCCAGTGGAGTCATTGGATCAATCCTTATGACTAGAGACTCCTACAGGAGAGGATTCGATGATTACACACTGGTTCTGGTAGTGTGAGCTTACTCTAGGAGGGGAGAGCTTTGGATGGGATCTCCTAGTAGTGGTGTCGAGGCCTTATGATCTCATCTTGGGTATAGACTGGTTATCTACAGTCCATACTTAGATTGATTGTATTAGGCACAAATTTTGGTGTGTCCGCACGGATGGAACTAGGTTTACCTTCACCGGTGATAAGGGAGCCTTTGTAGTACATGATGGACTTACCCAAAGGAGAGTGCAGTTGATCACTCATCAGTTGGCTAGCCTTACCCTCATAGCAGTTGATATAGAGAGTCTGAGTTATCCTGTAGTGGTGGACCAGTACGTAGATGTCTTCTCTAATGATGTTCTGAGTTAACCTCCTCGCAGAGAGGTGGACTTTTACATTGACTTGTACCCCAGTATGGCACTGAAATCTACACCAGCGTATCGGATGGCTCCCACAGAGCTTCGTGAGTTATGGGTACAGTTGGAGGACTTATAGGGGAAGGGGTTCATCCGGTCCAGTGTTTATCCTTGGGCAGACTCGATTTTGTTCGCCAAGAAGGTGGATGGGAGCTTGAGAATTTGTGTTGACTATAGGTGCCTGAACTAGGTGACTGTGAAGAACAAGTATCCACTCTCAAGGATTGATGACTTTTTTGATCAGCTGAAGAGAGTACGGTGGTTCTTGAAGATAGACCTCAGATCAGGATATCACCAGCTTAGAGTACGAGACAAGGATGTGAAAAATATGGATTTCAGATATCGTTATGGCCACTATGTGTTCTTGGTTATGCCATTTGGAATGACCAACACATCAGTTTTGTTCATAGGACTCATGAACAGGATATTTCAGCCATACCTTGATCACTTTGTAGTAGCCTTTATCGATGACATTCTGATCTACTCAGCTACCAAGGATGAGCATGCCTATCATTTGCAGGTAGTTCTGTACACACTCCAAGAGCACCATATTTAGGGTAAGCTCTCGAATTTCCAGTTCTGGATCCGAGAGGTTCACTTTCTAGGACATGTCATCTTAGAGGATAGAGTATCATTGGATCCAGTGATGATTGAGGCGGTACATTCTTGGGATCCACCCAGGAGTGTGACAGAGGTAAGGAGTTTTCTGGGTTTGGTCGGATACTATCGTAGTATTGTACCATATTTCTCCAGAGTTGCATCACCTTTATCAGTGTTGATGAAGAAGGGGAAACCCTTCATGTGGTCAAAGAGATTACAGCAGAGTTTTCAGGATCTGAGGCAAAGACTGACTAGTTCCCCATTCTTGAGGCTTTCAGAAGAGGGAGTTGGGTACGTAGTCTACTGTGACGCATCAGGGACCAGGCTTGGATGTTTCCTAATGTAGGAGTGAGAAGTGATCACGTATGGTTATCGAAAATTGAGAAAACATGAGCAGAACTATGTGACCCATGACCTGGAGTAAGTAGCATTGGTATTTGTCTTAAAGATGTGGTGACATTACTTTATGGGTGAATGTTTTATAGTCTACTCTGATCACAAGAGTTTCAGTTATATCTTATCTCAGAAGGACCTAAACCTGAGACAATTGTGTTGGATTGAGTTCCTCTAGGACTATGACTTCAAGATAATCTATAATTCTGGGAAGGGGAACGTATTAGAAGATACACTCAGCAGGAGATCTGGTATACAGATTCTAGGTGGGGTGACGGACCAGTTGGCCACTTTACAGATAACCTTTATGGAACGAGATGGGTCATTTTTTCTTCATTCTCTTGTAGTCACTCCCCCACTTCTTCAGTGAGTCAGGGAGGTGCAGCGTGGGGACACTGACTGCGAGCCTCGACATGTTTAGACATCCTCAGGGCAAGCACCTGATGTATTTTCTGAAGGTGGGGAGCATGTCATCCTCTTCAGAGGATGTACCATGGTACCAGTGTCACTTCAGGAGGAAGTGTTGAGGGAGTTCCACACATCCCCTCTAGCGGTACATCCAACAGTGGAGAAGATGTACCAAGACCTCCGACTACAACACTAGTGGCCGAGAATGAATAAAGAAGTAATAGAGTTTGTCTCTAGGTGCCTCACTTATCAGCAAGTGAAGGCAGAGCATCAGGTACCAGCAAGCTTAGTTCATCCTTTAGAGGTTCCAGAGTGGAAGTGGAATGAGATATCTATGGACTTCTTGACAGGACTTCCATGTACATCCAGGGGTCATTATTCTATCTGGGTGATCATTGAACGACTCACCAAGTCATCCCACTTCCTACCGATCAGAAAGAAGGGTTCAGTATAGAGCTTGGGATGCCACTATGGGCAGGATATTGTGCGGGTACATGGAGTACTCTTGAAGATTGTCTCTGATCGTGATGCATGTTTCACTTATCGACTATGGAAGGGGTTATAGGAGGCTTTCAGGAAACAACTTCATTTGAGACCCGCCTTCCATCCTCAGATGGATGGCCAGACTGAGCAGACCATTCAGACCCTTGAGGACATGCTGCGTGCTTGTGTCCTCGACTTCGGTCACAAATGGGAGGATAACTTCCATTGATGGAGTTTTCATATAACAACAGCTATAACTCCCCCATTGGGATGGAACCTTTCAAGGCATTGTATGGCCGACCTTGCAGATCGCCTTGGTGCTGGACTGACTCAGGGGAGTCAGCACTCATGGGACCAGAGATGGTACAGGCTACCACAGAGAAGGTGCAGATCATCCAGGAGTGAATGAAGACTGCACAGAGCAAGCAAAAGTCTTATGTTGACAGGATATAGAGACCTGTGGAGTTCGAGGATGGTGACAATGTCTTTTTATGGTTCTCACCTCGATGAGGTTTGCGGATATTTGGTCGGGACAGCGAGTTATCTCTGAGGTTCATCAGACCCTTTCAGTTCTTCCGCAGAGTTGGAGAGGTGGCTTACCACTTAGCTCTTCCACCTCAGCTATACTGGGTGCATGAATTCTTCCACGTATCATAGCTAAGGATATACATGCATGACCCTTCACACATCATTGAATGAAGCAAGCTAGACATCGACGATGGGGCGAAGTGTACGGAGGTTCCAGTGGAGATTGAGGATTGAGAGGAGAGATTACTTCATGGGTGGTCAATACCTTTAGAGAGTGTATGTTGGAAGCACGGGAACCTCAAAGGGAGCACATTGGAGTGGGAGACTAAGATACATGCTCAGTACACCCACTTGTTCCTTAGTTTGAGTTGTGGCTTACGGGGATGCAAAGGACTGGGGTGGGGAGAATATAAAGACATGGAATATTCCATGTATTTTTTTCTAATTATATGGGAATACTTCAAGACCTCTAAAATTGAAGAAGGGTAATTTCGAGGCCCAGAGTTCCTATAATGAATTTCTAAAAAAATTGTGTACGTTTAGTAAGTGTGTGAGCGGGTTTTTGTAACTTTTGAACCAATGCTCAGGATTGAAATTTGAGGACACTGTTGAACTCGCAACACTGATATTCGATTAAGGACACCTTTACCTCGGTCACAGTATGTCTAGGGTGGAATATAGTTGTTCAATTTTTTGTGGAAGAAGAAAAATAAAATAATTAACATTTTATTTTTCTTTTGAAACCTCCCTTTTTGAATTATGAAGGTGGGGACCACCCGAGCTAGAAAACCTCCCATTCTAAATTCATGGTGGTGGGGACCACCCAAACCCCTCTTAATGTGGAAAAACCTTTCAACTATTAAATTAATTAATGTTTCCAACTTCAATTAATTAATTTTTCCAACTTTAATTAATTGATACACTTTTTTAATAGGTTGGATCCTCATTTCTGGTTTGGTAATCATTGGAAAAGGAGGGAGTTGGGAGAGCTTTGGAGAAACATTTCCTCCAAACAAATAACTCCCTCTCCAACAAAGAACATACTTCAGAATCAAGAATGAGGATGACACATGATCCCGAATTCAGAAGCGTGCTGTGGAAGCGATAATCGTTGGCACCTTCTTCGCCTTCACCGAATTCATCTCGCGACACTTCCAATGAGGAATCAAGGTAGGGACTGTTGTTTTATACCCCATTACCTCATTATTGTCATTATTCCTAATTCAAGAACAATTATACCACTTGCTACATTCTAATGTGGAGGGTGTTTTCCAATAAAACATAGCCTAACCTATCTGCAACCTTTGTGGATTTTGGTGGTCTTTAATTGATGGTGACGTCCCGAGATGAGTGTGGGAGTCTTTGGAATGAAGATCGGGTCACCAGGGACACCCGGTGGCCCAAGGAACATCACTAGTGACCGGTACCAGTGACCAGCACCGGTAGGGCTTGGGAGCGGCGTCCCGCACTCCAGTCGGCCGCAAACGACAGCGGTGGCATGACCACGCTTTCGGAGAAGGGTCACGGCCTGTCGGCCGTGGTGGAGAAAGGGGGAGGCTGGTGCACGGTCGGCAGTGTGAAGTGGGTGGAAGCACGTGTCCACACCACCGGGCATATAGGAGCAGTGGCACAAGGTCGTGGCTGCGAAGGGAGGGTGGCGGGCTCGCTACTGGCTGCTAGTGGTGGAGCAGTGGGCTGGGCTGGACCAAGCGAGTCGGGTCAGACCCAGCGGGCTGGGCCAGATCGAGCGGGTCGGGTAGGACCCAGTGGTCCAGGATGGACCCCGTGGGTCGGGTCGGACCTATGACTGGACTCAGGTCAAAGCGGTTTGAAACGAACCGGGTCGGGTCGGGCCGGGTCGGACCAAACTCAGACCAGCTTCAACCCCTTTTCCACTCTTTCGGCTATAACGTAAGCTATGGGAATCCATTTGATGAACCGTCTATGGTGCCATAAACCTTGGATCGACACGGTCCTTTTGGTATACCCCACTTGATTTTTGCATAAATCTGGGGTACGGTCAGGTTGGTTCAAACACGAATCCAACCGGGCCCTCAAAACTAAAAGGCTAATAACTTACAAATCGGGCATCTGATTGATGCACCGTCTATTGCGTTGAGACCCCTATTATGTGGCAGTTATTTGGGAGACTTATTCATGATACTTTTTGGTACTTGGTGTATCGACCTATGGCTTGAGGAGCGTACCCTCTAGGAATCAAGAAAGCTTAGTGCGGGAACCCTATAACTGGATGTAACATGAGAAAGGGATCCTATGTGGGTCTATGCTTTGGGATCCTATGTGGGTCTGTGTTCAAGAGTTCCACTTGGATCTGCTCTAGGAATCCACATGGAATTACTATGGGATCCTACATGGGTCTAGTGTACTAGGATCCTACATGGGTTTGATGATTCAGGATCCTACATGGGTCTACCTCTTAACAGAGTAAGATGATTCAGTAGTTACATCTAATCCTCTTTGCTACCGTACCTAAGTTATACCTGGTGTGAGATGAGTATTTACCTTTATGGTCATACCATTGTGGTATTCTTCTGTGTGGTGATACCTTTGTGGTACTTACCTTTGTGGTGATACTGTTGTGGTATTCTTCTATGTGGCTTTACCTTTGTGCTACTTATCTTTGTGTTGTTACATTCGTGGTATTTCTTCCTTTGTGGAACAGTTGATCTTTGGGATTTTCAGTTAGACCCTGTGTTTCCTCGTGAATGAGATGGGTATAATTGATAACTTAGGTATATATATGGGCATATACCTAATTAGGTTTGTCATTTGTTTTCATTATTTGTGGTTTATCATTTGTGTATTTTTGTGAGACCTTTGAGGGTCCCAAGGACCCTACTGAGTATCATTATACTTACCCCTACATGGGCTACGCCCGCACCTTGTTTTGTTTGGTGTAGATGACGGACATCACTAATGGAGGATGAGGGTACCAAGACTGGAGGTAGATCAGAGGTGGACATTAGATGAGGCATACTGCAGAGACAACCGTTTGAGAGCTGTACCTACCCTTCAGTTAGGATCCTTGGCAGGTGTTCACAGGTTCTGTTTCAGTTTACTTGTACTTTTCTTTTTTCTTGTACTTTCTAGTTGGGCTTGTATTCTGGCCGCTTTTTCTTACTATACACACTCTTCTTACTATACAGTTTACTTGTGTTCTTATATTTTTGTGTGCTTGGTAGTGTGAGTTTATAGGTTATAAAGGCAATCCTTCTCGGTTTTAGGGAATATGTCTTTCGGTGCTAGTCGCCAGCCCCTAACATATGGAAGTCAGGCTTGGAGTAGTCATGGAACGTGCCCTCAGGGACGGGTTGTGATAGTATTAGTGTAAATCCAGGTATCTATTTTCAACTACAAAGTTGTTTTATCCATGTGTCTATTGTAATCCACATAATAATTCCAACCATGTAGCTATTTTAGGGGTGTATATAATTTTAACATAACTGATTTTCATGAAACCAATTTCGATGTATCCAATTGTTTAATGTATCCAAATTACCACATATCCAAAATTTCATGCAGGAATAAAATAGAGTGATAATTATATAAAAATGAGAAAAATAATAAAAATTACAGGTAAATTCTATTATTCTATGTCTTATTATTTTCTAACTTATGGAATAATATTCTTGGTTATTTAGATTCTCCTTCATATTAATGAAGATCTTGGAATTAATAATACAGGATTATTCATTAAAATAAGATCAAGGGGAATTTAATTATATAATCTCAATATGGTTAATTAAATATATACACATGAAATAGATACAAAAATATATGTTTATATGATAATTTTAAAGTGATGAATTCCTATTATGAATACTATTTCATTAGTATGATCATGAAGGACTTTAATTTTAAAGTACTTGAGCTGCATTGACATTCAACTTCGTAAGTTTTACTCTATTCTTAATTTCTTTCAGGTTTTTCTTTGTTAAATATTTTCTTTATCTATTTTTTATAAACATTAATTTTGTAATGAACTAACCTAGGTAAACCTGACCCATCTGTTGATCTATCCCATCACATAGACCGAAGCACATTCCTAATACCCATGGGATGGAAGCAAGCACAGGTCCTGACCAAAAATCACTTCGGAATAGTTTCTCTAATGTAAAATCCGCATGACCCATCCATAAAACAAGATTACCACACTAATATAAATGGATTAAAACTAGTAGAAAAATAAACATCCAAATTAATGAAACTAAGATAAGAAGATACCATAAATAACCTCAACATCATATATAAAACATACCACAAATGTTCATATACACGGGATCTCAAGTCATGGTCAAAACATTAAAAATTAGAAACTATGCATAAAATTACAAAATAACCCTCCCAATGGATACAAAACACAAAAAATGGATCTCCCTTGATCCAACCCAGTGAGACAATGTCTCCTCAAAAAAACACTGAAGGAGGTAATCATGAAGAGCCACACTAGTACATAGTGTCCTTTCCCATACTTGTGTTCTGAAAAAACATATTCCTCACATCCCTAAAGGTAATTATAGGGTGTGGGTAACATATCCTAGTAAGATACCACTATGAAACTATATAGGGATTTTACATAAGTAAAACTAATAATTTTTTTTGAAAACATCTTTTAAAATTTAACCACTTTAAAAATAGTTCACTTAAAAATACCCTTTATAAATCCGTTTAGTTTTTATATTAAAACAAAAAATAGTATTCTAAAAACCAATTCTAAAATGGATCGTGTCAAGAAAAGGTTCCAAAGTTCATAAACATTCTTAACCCATCCCCAAAATACATAACAGGGTATAATAATAAGCATCACTATCACATAATAAATACATGAAAATGGGAAAAGCATCAATAATCACTTCTAGAATAGAACTATAAAAATTTATAAAACAATACAACCTAAATTAGAATGAGTACATAAAACTATGGATCTAACCTTAAGGGTTTAATTTGATTGATTCTATATAGGTATGCTAGCTTGTTAAGAAAAATGAAACCTTTCATGGTCTTCCATGGGTCCAAACTCCAATATCTCTCATGATCCCTCAAAAAAACAATTAAATATCTCATTATCAACCTACCTAGAGGCTCTAATTGTCCCTTGAAACCCAATAGAGTGCTCTCATGGTACCCATACCTAAATAATCTCATGGCCCCTTAGAAAATCCCTCACTCACACTCTAGTTAACCAATGTGCTACTATATTCCAGACAATCACAAAACATGTTCCATATAATCAAATCCATTTCAATAATCATACATGACCATTTTATCAAAAATACTTCAATAAGGTATAACCATTTATAAATCCATTTTATAAATCTATTTAAATCAATTAAATCCCTTTGATCCATTTCATCAAATACTTAGTGTTCATAGAACCCACACCCCATAGAAAACCCACCTCAAACCACCAAATTGCAAAGTCTAACTATAAACCACAAAAAATAGAGGATTAAAATCAACCATAAATCAAAAAAATAATAATTTTATAAACATAAACCAAATTCAAAAATGAATTTAAAGGTAATACATGGAAAACAGCCTTAAATAGAGACACCTACCTAATATTCGGTCTAAATCTCATCGTCTCTAATGAAAACCACCCGAAAGAGGTAAAAGAAGGACTCACACACCTAATCCAGCACAAATAAATCCATTTTACCCTATTATATTTTCTATATATGTCCAACACCACCCCTAAGGTTACAAATATCCATGAAAATAGATGAATAAGAATGAGGAAGGGTAATGGAACCAAGAAGAAAGGATCTTACCTCAATCCAAAACATCAATATTCTAAAGAGAACACGCAATAATGAAAGGGAGGAAGATTCCAAGATAAGGGAGGAGGGATTATCATAATGGGAGGATAAAAATGAGGGTAAATTGGTTATAAATTAACTATAGAGAAATGGTAAAACACCACATTTTATGTTACCTGGACAGGCCGCACGGTTTGGACGCACAGTTTTCCAAACCATGCGTTAACCATATAGGGATACTTTCTCCCCAAAAATCAACCCACATGGTTACTATTTGGTGTTATAATGTTTTTAAAACCATTCCCATCCCAGGGAAAACTACACTGTCACCACTAAAAACACTCTCAAATAGTTAGCAACATGTTTATACAAAACATACACTAATTTTGTGCCTTGGTATGTCTTCCGAAAAACTCCATTTTCTACCCTCATCAAACAAAACCCCCAATATCAAAACAAAAGGAAAATGAAACTTAAAATTAAACATTCCAATTACTAAAAGGGTGTCATAAACTCCTCACCATTCTACTTTCTCATCCAGAACATCTTCAAGTGTCCTTAGAAGAAAACAAGTGAGGACACTACCCCCTCAAAAAATATTCCAACTTCCATGTCTCATGGATATCATGGCCTCACTACCGGATCACTCGGACTAACAAGATCTAGTCACCTAAAAACACATTGTCCAATAAATCCACAATACATATAGGCTGATCTATAATATTGTTATCATGCTCATGATCTAAATATTCCCACTCTAATATATGAGATGGATCTAGATCGTATCTCTTCAATTGGGATATGAAAAAATATGTCATTGATTAAGGTCATTCATGGAGGAAACTATGACTGATAGCATACCTTCTCGAGATGCTCCACAACATGAAACGACCCAACATAATGCGGTGATAGCTTCACCTAATTTTCTAAGAGAAGATGTCATATCCAAACTAATACTTAGAGAAACACCTAATCACCAACCTAAAAATACAAAGGATGATGATAATTGTTGACATGTGACTTCTGGTGACTCTGAGCTATGACTAAAAATTTATGAATCAACCATACTGCCGCAATTATCTCAAGTATGAGACTTTTTTCTAACCAAAGGATGCTAACCAACCTCAACCCAACATAACAGGGATTGGCACAAATTTCTATAAAAATCCTTAGAAGGGGCCATCCTGATTGAGGTTTAATAACTGTTATTATATGAAAACATGGAAAATGGTAGGTTCCTTTCCCAAGAACCTTCAAAATCAAGAACACACTTGTAATATATCCTTGATAGTATGGATTTACCACTCATAATGACCATTCTTCTATGGGTGATATGTATCGATCTTTTTTATCTAAGTTCCCAAATAATCTTGGACTCCCTTCAGGAAGTGAGAAGTAAAATGGGAATCCTTATCTGAAACTATCTCCTAGGAAACTCTATAAAGTTAAAATACCTCTTGAACATGTAGGAATCTAAGGTACTCAACCTTTTATAACTCCCTAATAAAAATAAAGTGGGTTGATTTCATTAAAATATTGATAGTTACCCATATTAAATATTTACCACTCATAGTACATGGTATTCTTATCACAAAATCCAAAAATATCTCTTCCAAATTTCACACTAAAATAGGAAGTGGTTGCAACAACCTGGATGGTATCATATGTTTCACTTTGATCCTCTAGTAGGTCAGAAAACTAGAAACAATGTATACCACTACATGTCTCAGACTGGTCCACTGATAAAGCATTATTTGATTCATATTTTCATTCAATTTTAAATTATTTTTATTTTTTTCAATGAATTAATCCATGGTTTTAAATGTTTAAATAAATAATGATTAATTTTAAATGTGGAATAGAAGTGGTTTTAAATGAGTAAAATAAGTTTTCTTTTAATTTTTGGAATTTGATCATGTGATATGTTAAATCTAGTCTTATAAATTTTGATACACTTTTTTGTAGGTGTTTATCAAAATTTAGCCAGCCAAGAAGTCCCTCAACCTCAAATCTAGCCAGCCACCTAGCAAAGAAAAAGGGGGACCGGTTAGCCAAGCCAACTTTAGGGGTGTCCTGCTTAGTGGAAGATAAATCCATAGGGGGATAAAGCCCATGAATAGGGGACCATGGTGGGGAAATCCATGGGACATGCATAACTTGAACAAGAAACTGCATAGGCGGATGATGTTCAAGACCACACGACTGTGGGAGGAAGGGATCACTGGGATGGGGTAGTTCATAGTGGTGATGAGTGTACTTTGACACCTATAAGACTTTATTGTAGCTATAGTGGAAGTTTTTTTATAATAACTTTTCCTCCCACCTCTTGTTTTTATGTGGGGTGATTTTTATGTAGTTATTGTTCACGCTCACTCCACTTCACCATTATCCACTGCGTACAACAGTACTCTGACACCTGCTACCTCCAACACCCACAGGATCACCATCTTTGATGCATTAAATCAACCATGGACAACAAAAATGAATCTTGGATCAAGATATTCTACCACTTCTAAGGCCTATAATCCCCATGAACAACCTTATACACCTCAGCCAACCACCCGGGCACTATATCAAGCTTCATCCGGCCACTTCAAATTCTGGATGAAGGAGTAGGCTCCCGCTGCTTCTCTACTAACATGTCCCCCACTTCTAGAATTCCTCCGTCATGTGGAACTCCCCGTACATTCACACTAAGGCTTCTACTCTCGTTGTGATCTTCTTCCATGCTAAAAACATAATCACCAAAGATCCTCGTGTGATTTAAATCTCACACCCATATGTCTCATGGAGGGGGGGTTAAATGTTCGAATATATAAAGATCCCTAAGTCTTGGGGGAGAGCCTTCAATGAGGGGGAGTCCTAGTCTGGTCCTTCATTACCTACAAAAGGAGTCTTTTTCCATGCTGAAGGGGCATTGAGTCCACACCACCAGTGAGGGAGGAGGCGGTCGAGGCTGATGCGCCATGCCTCTATCCATTTTTAATCTTCTTTTGTTTCTCTTTTGTTATTTTTTTAGTTTTTTTATTTAGTCAAATAAAAAAATTCATACATGTTTTTATTTTATTTGTTCCCCCATTCCACACCCATAATTATAATTATTATAATCTTATTTTAAAATCCTTATTTTTATTTTATATACATTATTTATTAACTTATTATATTATTCTTCTCTAACTATATATCTCACTTATTTATCTCATCCACCATTATTATTTTAATTTTTTATAATTATTCCTTATTTAATTTTATTTTTAGTTTATTTGATTTGATTTTTTCTTATTTTTTCTCTTCTCATCACTCTTTCCACCAAAGTGATCTCTTACTCCGAGTAATGGGAGGCTGACCCATGGTTTTTCCTAGGGTAGGTGAAGGTTTTCTTGAATTTTTCTTTTCATTTATTTTATGTTGGTGGTAAAAATGAGTAGCATACATGGGTGTGTTGAATATCGCTGGTGTAGTGATTTTCCCCCATGACATGAAACTCCATCTATTTCTATTTTTTTTTAAAATCCATTTTCCCTCTCTCCATTGGTTAGCACATTACATGATGGAGTTGATCCAATTAATGGATGAAACAGCATCGATAAATTCGGGTCCTAGAGGATGGCACACCCTCAACCAAGGTGTTCCATCAACCGTGATTACATGAGGAGGTGAAATTTAGATTTCTTAGGTATTAAAATATTCTACAATTTCTAAAAAAATAGTAATTCATAATGAGATTTAATGTTTTTATTATCAAACTAAAATAAAAAATTGAGAATAATTATTGAACCCAAATTCAAACCAAAGACCAAGTACTTTCTATCTAATTTCATTCTGTTTAGAGTTTCATTTTAGTATTAGTTTAGAACCTATATATTTCATGTCATTTAAAAATTTAGAAAAGTAATGAAAAACAAACTCACCCTCCATTTATTTAATAAATAATAAAAACAAATAAAATAACTAGTTTATGTAAATTAGATTAATTAGGTGAAAAAACTAAGATTCTTCTCAAGTGAGACAACCTTGGTCAGCCACTATGTTGCATTAGTAATTGTTTTTCTTTTTACACACTATACGATAGGTGTGAGCCAAAATAGGCACCGTTTCCAGGGAGATAATCAGTAGTTTATTTATTTTTTTCTATTAGCACATTTAGATCATTTTATAATGATTTAAAGAAAAAAACCTAAAATTTTGTTTTCCATAATGTATACAAATGATTACTACTCTTCAAGGAATTAATACTCATAAGTGCATAAATAACAAGAAAAGTTTGTTTTATAGTATAATATATTTCAAGTGAATGAAATTAAGGATGACATAAAAGGACTAGAGGGAAAATTCGAAGGCTAACAGAATATTTCAATGCTACCTATGAGAAACAAGGGCCTAAGAGACATGTGAGGGATCAACAAGATCTGTATGAATTCTGTAATGATTGTGAAGAACAAGTTTATTTCCCTATCCCTTCCAAAGAAATTGATCCAGAATGAGACCATGAGCCAAAACTAGTACTATAACTATTGGTGGACGAAATATCACCACACCTTTTTGAAATTGAATAAACATTGGATGACCCTAACAACCTGCCTATGTTTTATACTACTCAACTCCAAGAGGAACTTTCAACTGAAAAACCAATTGAAGAAAAACCAACTCAGGGATTTGAACCTTTGTTTTACTCTAACTCTTATGATTTTATTAAAACTTCATTATGCATCACCCTATACATTTTTTATTATACAGATTCATCTGAGACTTATATTTCCCAAGAGGAAAATGAAGCAACTAAAAATGAACCTATTGAGGAACACATAGAGAACCCAAATTTTGATAAACATATATATGAGGAGGCCAATGAATATGTCCAAGTAAATGATCCTATGTAAATAAAAATAGATACTACTCATATTGAATGGAAGAAATTTATTATTAAAAATTCCAATTCAAATTTTATTCAAGTAAAAAATAAATGTTTACTCTACATTCGATCATTTATTTAATTTAGCCTATGTTGAGACAACATTGGAAGATCAAGAAAAGTTTTCACAAGTAGAAACCAAAGTTTTGGATGATCCATACTTAATCCCACCCCCTCCATTCTATATATACCTAATTGTGAAAGGGTATGACCTAGTATACTCTAACCATGGATCATTCTTCACCAATAAAGATTATATAGAAGTTGGGAAAATCCACATGTGTTGGTTCAAATCCAATAAGACAAAACCACCATCAAACTATGGATAACAACTATTACTTCCCTCTAGAGGTAGTAAAAATTCATGCCCCCCTTAGGGGATCATACCAAGACTTATCCCATTAATTGATTTATAGTATATTCAATTTCATTCTTATAATTATTCTAGAATTCATCCCCACTCCCTCTTATCATTTTTAGATTAAATAAAATGATCCTTATTATTAATTAATTAATTCTATTTTGTAGTTTCATAATGGAATAAGGTATCCCCTCAAGTAGTGATGAAAAAATAAAAATATTCGTAGGAAATGGATTTCACTTATTACCACTTAAACTACCTAATTTTTTTCCAACAACATGTTTTGAGATTTAAACTGGAAAATTTCATTCCCACTCTTAAATTATGTTTTACTTGACTAATATAGGAGACAATAGTTTCTTAGGAATCCTGTGATGATATACATTATATTTCAATGTTAATAAGATTGAATTAGTAAAATGGAAATTTAGAAGATTAAATTGAATCATGGATATTAAAATGAGGATTCATAATTTTATGGAATTAATTGATTCATGAAAATGAAATTTCCCTAACATTTTTTAATGTTTTGAATTTATAAAATTAATTTGGATTGATTTTTTATTATTAATCATTAATTTATTTTTTTCCCTAAATCATGTATTCTATTCTAGAGAGGATTTCTAGACTAAGTAATTTCTATTTTATTCTTGATCATATTTCATGAGTGATCTTGGGACACGACACCTGTTAAAATTGAATTTGAACTTTTCAAAGCTATGGCTATAAAAAATAAAATTTAAAATTATTGAGGAATTTTCTAAAAAAATCCTTATCCTTAAAAGACCAACTTTACATCATTCCATGTTTAGACCTTAAAACCCATGAATGACCTTATTATTGATGAGACATGTTTCAATCCATTTTTATCTATTCTACCCTCCTCTTAATATTTTCATGATATTTAAAAGTTGAAGTGTGGGGTGAAGGTAATCATAAATAAAGGGATAAAATACATTGTAAATAAAAAGTGTGGGGGCGATTATTGTGGGTGCTAAGAAATGTTTTTGATTTATTCATTTTACTCTTTATTTGTTTCCCCTATTGAATAAAAAATGGTAAATAAAAAAAAGAACCAAAAAATTGAGGAAAATGGGTTGTGATTTGGGAAAACCACAAAAACCACCATTAATAGACCTATTATGTTTTATATTTTGTGGTTAGGTGGTGTATTTTAGATTTATTATAAGCATAACTATCAAAAAAATGAAAATTTTATTTGAAAAAAATTATAGAAGTAGAGAAAATTTTAAGAGGGTGCACAAATAATTCATTGTGCTTAATTTGATCATGACATTTGATTTGAGTTTTAGGGAAGTTGGGAGTTGTTACAATTTAAAGTGTAAAATTTCATAACACATTTACCTTTTGATATCATGCTTTATTCTTTAATAGATAAAACTATTCATTGAGGATTAGTTTTAACCATCAATTCCTACCAACCTTAAGACACAGATACATTTGAATCATAATTACAAGACCTCATGATTTTATGTGTATTTTATATTTACAAAGTGGAGAGAGTAGTTCATTTACAATCTTATTGATGAGCAGAATGTATGCATGATATGAGTAGAAATCTACTTTAATTTTATCATGATTAAAGAGTGAAAGGCTTCAGAAGAGAGGTAAATCATGATTTGGCATGTTGAATAATAATTAATTAAGAAACTTGAATAAAAGAAAATTTATGTCCCATTATTATTCATAAGGGGAAAATAAAATTCTATATTTGATTGTTTCTTTAAAAATTGAGAAATTTAATTGAAATTTTATATGAAATTTTAAAGTTTTATTTAAAATTAACAATCATATGATTTTAATACTTTGAATATTTGAATATTGATGAAATTGGTTCCCTCTTAAATTTCTTTTTGAGATTTCCTAATTGAGAAAAATCACGGTTTAATAGTGTAAGTATTTGATAAAGAAATTATTTATGTATATTTGTATTAAATTTTCAATGATTTTAAGTGTTTTTTAATGAATTAATACATGGTTTTAAATGTTTTCATAAATAATGGATAATTTGAAATGTGGAAAGGAAGTGGTTTTAAATTAGTAAAATTAGGGTTTTTTTAATCTAGTAATCTAATCATGGGATATATTGAATCTGATCTTATTAATTTTGATACTCTTTTTATAGGTGTTTACAAAAATTTAGCAGTCAAGTTGTCCCTAAACCTCAAAGATATCTATCCACCTAGCCAGATCAAAGCATGCTCAGCCTATCCAGTGAGACTGAGGGAAGTATTAATCCATGGAAGAGGTTTTCAAGGGAGAATTAGGATCATTCATAGGGTCCTTTGGTGGTGAAATCCATCAGACATGCAGAGCTTACACAAGAGACTGCACAGGCACATGGTGTCAAGTCCACACGGCTATGGAAGGAGGGATTCATTTGGATTAGGAGGTCCATTGTGGTGATGGGTGTCCTTATACACCTATCCTACTTCATTACGGCTAGTTTGAGAGGTGTTTGTTCATAATCATTCGCACTCCCACCTCATTTTTTATGTGGAATTATTTTTATGAGGGTATTGTTCATACTTTCTAAAAACTCAACCGCTCGACACAACATACCACCACCTGCTTCCTTTAACACCCATGGAACCACTATCTATGACACACAAAATTCACCATGGCTAAACATAATGAAACTCAACTCTAGCTCATCCATCACTACCAAGTCCCCCGATCACCATGAACCAACTCGTGCACCTCGACCGACCACCCTGACACCATATTGAGATTCATCAGACCACTTCAAAGTCTAGATGAAGGATGAGCCTCCCACTACTTCTCTACTTCCATTTCCCCTACCTCATACATGCTCTTTCCATATGAAACTACCTATTAATTCACACTAAATACCCCATTAACACTGAGATATTCTTTTACCCTAAAACATAATCACCCGAGATCCTTGGTTGATTTAAATCTCACACTCATGGGTCTTGTGCGGTAGGGGGGGTAAATTCTTAAAAATATGAAGATCCATCAGTCTTGGGAGAGAGACTTGAATGAGGTAGAGGCCTAGATTGACCCTTTATTTCCTATAAAATGGGGCCCCTCCATGCTAAAGAGGCATTGAGTCTGTACCACCAGTGAGAGAGGAGGCTGATGAGGCCGATGCACCCTTCCAATTTCAATTTTTACACTTATTTTATTTTTCTTTTATTATTTTTTAGTTATATTTATATTATGATTTTAATTTAGTTAATTAAATAAATTCTTGCATGTTTTTATTTTAAGTGTTCCCTCATTCCACACCTCTTATTATTATTATTATTATTTTTATTTTATTATTTTTAACATTATTATTTTTATTTTGTTTACTTTATTTATTTTAATATTTTAATCTTCTTCTATATCTCTCTCTTTCTCTTCTTTCTATCTTCCACCATTATTTTTTTATTCTTGTTCCTTCTTTAATTTTATTTTATTTTATTCTTTTTATTTTATTTTTTTCTCTATTATTTGTTCTCTTCTCGTCCCACTTTCCACCATAGTGATATCTTACTCCTAATGATGGAAGGATAACTTGAGGCTTGGACCAGGGGTGGATAAGTCATTCTTGATATTTTCTCAACATTTTTTTATGTTTTTGGTAGATATGAGTAGCATGCATCGGTGTGGTGAACGTCCCCGGTGTGGTGACTATCCCTCATGACATGAAACTCAATCTATTTCTATTATTTTGTTTAATCTATTTTCTCTCTCTACATTGTTTATATCGTTACACGATGAAGTTAAGACAATCAATAGATAAAACAACATCGATAGATTCGGGGCATAGAATATGTAACACCCTCGACCAAGGTGTTTCATCAACCTTGATTATAGGAGGAGGTGGAATTGATATTTCTTATGCATTCAAAGATTCCACAATTTCTCAATAAAAATAATAGTAATTCATCATGAGATTTATTGTTTGGATTATCAAAGTAAAATCAAAAAAATAAAAGATAATAATGATAGAAACTAAAACCAAGCTTAAGACTAAGTACTTTCTTTCTAATTTCATTGTGTTTAGAGTTTCATGTTAGTATAAGTTTATAATTTTCATATTGAATTCCATTTCAATATTTATAAAATTAATCAAAAACAAAAAAAAATCTCCATTTTCAGCATAAAATATTAAAAATAATAAAAATAAATATTTTAGATGAATTAGAATATGTAGGTGAACAAATTGAGAAGCTCGTCAAGTGATAATACCATGGTCAACCACAATGTTGCACTAGGAAACTAATTTTCTTTTTCCAAGACCTATACCAGGTGTTCTCCAACCACCAATAATGAACTCTCGAGGTATAAAACATATTGGTCACCTCGGGTGCATGGACTAACTGGAATTATTCACCCCACACATCACCTCCTACCTCATGCTCAAGGGAAACACCAGCCAATTCAGATAAAAGGAGAGATCCATTATGAGACACAAACCAATCACATAAGGTCTCCCCGCCATTTAAATCACTTCTAATATGATATCACTCAGGGTTGGATGCATGCTCACTCCAAACAAGGTTGACAAAGGTGGTAATAACCCACACACTAACCAAGAACAGACAATCTCCATCATCCTACACATCTAGACTTGGATCAGGAAAGAACTCAGCTACCCCCACTCATCCACTAATTCACAAACTGCCTATACTGAAAGCATCCTACCCAAATCATAAGTGACAATGTTCCCCTTACCAATTGTATACACAATCAAAAAATAAAAAATATATAGATACTCCACCCAGCATCACTACCTATATTTTTAGGCACCTCTAGGTTAAAATATACTCTAGGATCTTATGATTCAAATACACTATAAAATGATCCCTAAATATTTAATTTCTTCATGTATTCAATGGGTGCATAACTGCTTCTAATTCTATGTCATGGGTGGGAAAATTACAATAATGTAGACATAGCTACAATGATATATAGTCCACTCCATGGTAATCCTATATCAACAAACATCCTAACCCCACACCAGAAGCATCACAATACACAATATAAGATCTATCAGGATTAGGAAGAATCAAAATTGGAATAGATTTCAATCAAGTATACAACTTCTCAAAAACACTTTGGCACTTCACATCCTAATGAAACTTTATCCCTTTCTTGGTAAAATATTTCAAGGTAGAATCTATCCTGGAGAATTCCGAAAATAAAATTTACAATACCCATCAAAACCCATAATGATATAGATATTGAATAGATTATTTGGATACTACCAAGACATTACTACTTGAACTTTGTATAGATCCACTGAAACTCCTACCTCATAAATCTCAAGCCCTAAAAACATTACGTATTGAATCCAAAAATAGCACTTGGAAAACACAAAATATAGATGGAGCTCACTCAAACACCCAAAACAACTTCCAAATGGTCATAATGATCCTCCTTCATCTTGGAATACACCACAATTTAACCTATAAATATTTCCATGAAGGAGTCCAAAAAGTGGTAAAAGGTATTGTTCATTAATACCCTAAATACTGATGGGGAATTGGTAATCCCAAATGGAATAACCAATTACTCAAAGTGTCCATACCATCTTTGAAATGTAGTCTTTGTAACATCCTCTTATCAAACCCTTAACTGGTGGTACCTGAATCTTTGTTCTATCCTTAAAAACCAATAGGATCCCCTGAGATGATCAAAAAGATAATTGATTCTAGACAATGGGTATTTATTCCTCACGATCACTTGGTTAATCTTACAATATTCTATGTAAAGTCAAAGGATTATGTCTATCTTCTTTATGAAGAGCACTGGAGAATCCCATGGTGACATTCTGGGACAGATAAATCTCTTTCCCCCAAGATACTCTAGTCATACCTTTAAATATTTCATCTCATATAGAGCCATTATATAAGGCATCGAGAGAAGGTCTCATCCAAGGGAGAAGATTAATAGTAAAATCAACCTCTCAATGGGGTGGAAACCCTACAAAAATACACTAGAAATGCTCCGGAGTACCTATCCATGACAACCAAAAAATCACCGACTAAATTCTACTCAATAGTATTGAGAAACAAAATTCATAGATGGAATAAGATCAACCCCAAATCTCAAATAACTGTTTTATCCCTCCTTGATCACAAATTCCAATCACCCTGAAAGATTTGAGTTTTCCCATCAGGAGTAAGGAACTAAAACCAGTGGTGTTATCAATCCAATACCACCTTTAATATAATATAATAATATATGTTTATAATCTATTTTAAAATGTATAGTTCCAAATTGAGGAATTTCTAGATGACCTATATGCCAGATACCAAAACAAATCACTTAGGGAACTTGAAACCTTACTCCCTATTCCTATCAAATGGGGTTAGTAAATCAATAACATATGAAATAAACTTATCCTACATACCCAATTACTCAATAATCATAATTGAAATAAATTAATGGTAAGTGTCAATGTCAAATAAAATCGATTCCATGGAAGATGCATTAAACAATGTACCTCTCATGGTGCCTAGCCCAAAATTTGATTCTTCAAGTATAAATGTTGTCATTTAGAGATGACATGCATCAAACCTGACCTAAATTTTATTACCATGGTGAGAATATACCTTAAAATGAGGTTTATATCCTTCACCTTTGGAGGCCTATGAGTGCACCAAAGAGCCCTTTGAAAAACTAGGTCCCACGCTACTCCCCCACGAATCTAACTGATAGAAGTGTTGGACATATCCTGACGAACCACACTGGTGTCATGTATATAGAGTCTCTATAAAATGATTCCTATTGTGTCCATATTTATATAATTGCTAATAAACAATGATATTACACTGTAAAGAAGTCTCCAGAGCTAAACTCGATGACTATTGGACACTCTTTCCACTACCCCGTTGAGACTCATCCTACTTCTGTAACTTCCCTAACAAGTAACATTAGCTTCCACCCACTATAAGAGAACCAATTAGACCTATATTTCATGTTAGATCACCCTTCTCCATATTTTATTTATCAAACACATCTAAATGAGTCTGTAAACAAATAATAATGGTCATATATCTAATCTCTAGACACAAAACCATCTTAAAACATCAAGCCATGAGATAATTGTTCATGAGAAGATCCGGATAGGCAAGCACCAAAACAATGAAATGAGTTTCGTACTCCATAACTGGTTGATATTCTTACACCAACATCATAAACTCATGATCCTTCAACTCCCTCAAGTTTTCCAAGTAGAACTACTAATTGAAATCCACCTTAAATGTGGTCCATATGAGATCCTCATGCCTTCATGAAATCACCACTGACTCCCACCACTTCCTACCTAGTCCTTATAACATGCATGGTTAATCTTACTTTAGAGGTATTAGGAGAATTCATGAACTCAAAAATCTACTTCATATGATATAGCTACTCCTTGGGCTCATTGGGTCCCTTTTCTACGTGAAACACTGATGGATTTTCCTCCAAATCTCATGAGCATAGTCTGTGGTCTGGGGATTCTCTTGACCACCCACTTGACCCAAGAATTAGATTGCTTGAATCAATGGCTCCACCAAATCTAGATATATATATATGAGGTTTTATCTATATAGTATTCTCTAGAACACATCTCTATTCCTAGATGAGGTTCTTCAGGGATGCATTGTCTACAATACACAAAACACAAGCTTCATCAATATCAATTTAATCTCATTCCACATAAAAAGAATTAGATAAACCCCATCATGAGTATCAACAAGTGGTACAAGAAAAAAAGGAATTTCTAAATGAAAAATTAGGAAAAAATCAAAAATATCAGGTATTCACCACTATGCATGGTTTGACCACATGGTTTTCAAAATAGTGCACCAATCAGGTGGGTGTAACTAGAGTTAGAAGGTAAGGCCACATGGGATGTGCGCAATTACAACTAACCATGCACACTAACTGTGAACCTCCTTCAGGCCTCTCTATTTCACCACTAAAACTCAAAATTACCCCCAGGGTTGCACCAAGACTCAACACTGACTAGGAAATATCTCAATATATAATAATAACTCCATTATTGAGCTCAAAACATAACCAAAATCTCATACCACCCATGAAAACTCAAGGATCAACGTGAAGAAGAACACTCCAACTTCCTAACACCTATCAAATCACTTAGGTTAGGACAAGATATTCCCAAATAGCTTCACAAAATCCATCCCCTATACATAAAATTATCCCTTTACACCTAAAACCATCAAATAAATCCCTTTGGTATAAACAAAAAAGAGTTTTCCTGATTTTAAGGTAACATTTTCCAATGATCTCTATTCTTTCATTTGCTTCTTTACTTGATATACTATTCTTATTCTGTGATTAAATTAAAACACCAGTATAATAAATATAATTTTATTTTTTATGTTATGATTTCTATCTACACTTACAAAAACCTTCATTAAATGGGTAACGAACATACAGTTTCTGTGTACGGTGAACTATGGGCTCAAGATATGATGATTCTTATTTTTTATTTACCACCGCTCATGGTGCTCATTATGATGGAAACTTTGTTTATATATTATATATATGATATTTATAATGTCTTTATCCTTCTTTAATTTTTATTTAATATATACCTTTATAATTTCCATCTTGTGTAAATATAATAATTTCATTTGAGAATGTGTGGACTACTGCCCCCTCAAAGTGACATGACTCGTTCATGCCATTCATGGAATATAAAAAGGATGGTATTAATAATCATATGTAACATATATAACATATATAATATATTTTAATTAAAATATACATATATCATTTGATTTTAATTATTTTAATAAAATAAATAAATAAAAGTATTGTTTATGCATTTGTAGGACCTACCGTCTCCATGAATGGTGCATTTCATTTCTTATCTCCAAACTTTATAGATTATTCTAAATACATATGTACTGAATATATAATATAATAAAGTCATATTTTACATTCTATAGATGATTAAATCATTATCTAATTAATAGGATAAGAAAATAACAATTTAAAACATACTTGAGAGAACAAGGCAATTAATGCCCAAAATATGTAAAATAATGAAATATTGTTATTAAAGAAATAATAAGACACTATAATAAGATGATATATAATATTGTAAAAATGAATATAGTTCTGGTATAAGTTAGTAACATATTTTAAACCACTATATAAGAGGATAAATACCACACAACTAAATTATAGTTAAGGTAACTTAATTTCATCTCACCTTTTATTAATGTGAAATACATGTCTTATTTGCCACTCACTTTTATTTTCTAGTATATACATTGCCCTTTGAAATTCTTTATAATGAATATTATTGTTTTCATGACATTATAAGATTAATTAAACTTAATTTTCTTATAGGGGGTATGATTTTAAGTTACCAAGTGGTAAGATTTTATTGAAACAATCTCATCATTTATCGAGATTGTTTCTGATTGTGCTTCAATTGATTCCATATCATGATCCATATCTCAAGAATTCACATGAATTGTATTCTAATCTAGATTTCAATGATATATTCATTTATTAGTACCATTTTTCTACTCTTTGGTGCATAGGATAACTAAGAAAACGTTTTAAAGAAAATACAACTTTATTTCTCCTTTAAGTCGGAAATATGTGTTCTTTCAAAACCATAATTTACAAAAACA
Organism: Viscum album; assembly: GCA_963277665.1. Taxonomy (NCBI): domain Eukaryota; kingdom Viridiplantae; phylum Streptophyta; class Magnoliopsida; order Santalales; family Viscaceae; genus Viscum; species Viscum album. The sequence goes on along the minus strand of OY728135.1, from coordinate 1,462,815,681 downwards.
ATTTCATAAAAATGTTTTAATTTTATCTTATGGTATTAAAGGAAATTTTTACCCATGTTTTACCTTCTACATTCTTAGAAGTAATCTTCTTGTCGTTTTCCTATCAAGGAACTTTTCATAACTTTTAACGTAAAAAAGGGAATATTCAGCATGTACGGACCTAAAATCCTTACGACCATCATTTCCATAAAGTTTACATGGTAAGTTTAAAAGATTAATTTAAATAGAAAATGTTTCCTTAATATTTTGGAAATTTATTTTTTTTTAAATGGTTTTCAATAAAAATGGTTTTCAAAAATGTTTTATGTTTTTCTCAAATATTCATTTAAAATATTTCAAAATATTTTAAAGGAAAATAGTTTTCAAGAATGTTTTATGTTTATGAAATGTTTTAAAAAATTTCCAAAATTCATTATAACTTTTCAAAGAAAAAGGTTTCCAAAATGATTTAAAATATTTCTTTATAATTTTTCATGTTTATTTTTAAGGAAATGGTTTTCAAATAGTTTTTTTTTTAAAAAAAATCAAATAATAAAGGATATTTTCCTCAACAAGTGTTTTCAAAAGATATTTCCAAATTGTTTCACATATAAGGAAAAATATGTTGGTTTTACCAATCCTTTCTAGGGAAATGATTCAATTGTTTCATTCATATTCTTTCTATTAAGGGTTAATGTTATTATGGCATGATGTTTATGAAACCCGTTTCTCCTTCAAGGGATATATGCATTTGAAACACGCTGTTTTCATGGGTGGTGATTATGAGACCTACCTATTTTCTATAGGTAATGATATTCTTAAATTTTCATGATTCCTATCTCATTTCATGGGTTATGATATTATTATTTTTTATAATCTTGTGGTACTCTTAAGTATGATTTTGTTAAGTCTTGGGTTGGATCTATATCTTCCTTTAATGCATTGGGTAATGATGGATGACTCATGAGTATATATGTTATGTGTGAACTAGATTTCATGTTCACAATGTCATGTGTGAACCTAATTAAATGTTTACAATGTTATTAATAGACCTAGTTGAGTGTCCATAAGTTTATGCATGAACCTTAATACATGTTCAAAATGTTATGAGTGAACCTTATTATGTGTTCATAATGTTATTCATGGACCTAGTCGAATTCCCATAAGTTTATATGTTAACCTAAATACATATTCACAATGTTATGTGTGAACTTGATTATATGTTTATAATGTTATGCATAGAACTAGTTTCGTCTCCATAAGGTTATGGGTGAACTTGATTACATGTTCACAATGTTATGTATGGACCTTGTTTACTTGTCAATATATGGATGAAAGGGCCTAATTTCATGTCCTTAACTTAATGAGTGAACCTATTTCTACTTATACATGTTCAAATGTTATAAACCAATATGAATTCCACAAATTCAATTTCTTATTCCAATGTTATGTTTTCATGACTTATGATCTTAATTTTCTTATGATCCATATCTTATTAACTGAAAATATTTATTATGATCTATAATATTCATGGTATGATCCTAAAATGTTATGATTAAGTTCTATACCTTTTTTCATATTATGCTTATGAATTTCCTTTATTTACCCTAACTGGGCATCTGAGCTCACCTGTTTCTTATGTTTACCTTCCTCAGGTTATGAATAAAGGTTTTCGGTAGAATTAATAAATGTGGAGATCTTTATAGGAGATGATGAATATCATTCACTAGGATTGAATATTTTTTTTCCAAGTTTTCAATGACACTAAACTATTAAGGTCCTCGAGTATATATTTTTATAATGTACTCAATATTCATCTAAAATGATATAATATCCATGTATGTTAATCCTAGATAGATATAGTTTGTATCAAAGGAATGGTTTAGTAAACCTTTGGAATTTAGTATTATAAAACCTTATTGATATCCCTAAGGTTATTTCTAATAATATGTCTAGGGATGTCTCTAAGGATAATTCTAAGTATAAGGAAAAGTATAGGAAAATGTCCTGAAATTTTAGTAAAGGATATTGCAAGTGGTTTCCTATAAATACATCCTCGTCAAGATACTAAAAGTGAATGTGGATTTTGAATAGATGTAACTATAAGTAAAAAATCAAACAAGATATTTTGATCCTAACTTGGGGTAATTTGGTACACAACAACAGGCCTTACTATACACCTCGTTTGATACTCCTAGGGGATATGATTTGAAAATTAAAAAATTATTCATAAAGCATTATGAAGTATTTGAATAGAATATGACTATGAATAACCTAGGATAAACCTAAGGTGTCCCAAATTAATGAAGTTTTCATAATTTAGACATCCTATAAGTAATTTTCCATGTTTATGTAGTTTTCTTCTATGATATTTGTTTCTAACTCCATTCTTTTGGGTTTTATTCAATAGAGAGAACTAGAAGGAACTTGGTTAACATTGAATGTTTAATATGTAGAAATTATGGGAATTTTTTAAATTTATTTCCCAAGTGGAAATATCATAAATACGATAAGAAAGGTAGTATGAGTATTGTTTATACTTTTGAAGATTAAGAGATCACAAATGTGATGTTCTTCCAGTATTTTTTACATTAATCATAATAAGCATGACTATATTGAGGTTAAGTAACCTTAATGCATGGTTTATATATTCTAGGAAACAGGTGTTAAGGAATAATTTGATGAAGCTTGAGTAATATTTTAAGAATAAGGTTGGATGAATGAAGTAGTTATGTTTTTCAATTCAAAGATTATGTTATATGAAACAAGAAATATATAAGTATTTCCAGTATAAATTTTTATTAAGGATTAAAAAGAAAAATTTTAATGGTGATTAATACTTAAAAAAGATATATTTTTATTAAGAGAAGGTAACCCTTAATGTGATCAATATATTGAGAAAAACAATTTCGCTTGGATCAAGAGATGATTGATCTGGATAAAGTAAATTGGATTGCACTAATTAATTCAGAACTGATAAAGGATCTATTGAAAATATAGCATATATTATCATGAATGAAGTTTAAAAAGTCATGGATTTAAGTAATATATCCAGTAACATTTTGAATAAGTAATCATTCATATTTTCAATAAAAATTTATTTAAATTAATATGTTTTTAGAGAATATATGAGGAGGATATTCACATGTTTTAAATGAAACAAACAAGAGATACTTTTTCATATATAAGGATAAATGTTAAACTAATTTAATGTAACTCTTTCTAAAGTTTTGGATTTTAACCATTTATAAGGGTTATAAGTTTAACTATTTTTGGGATGTTTAAGTTAAAGTTTAGATGAAGTTTTTGAGATTAAAGTGTTATCTCACCACATAGGGATTTATGCATATTGGATAACCTCCTATAATAATTTTTGTTGATGGTAACTGATGAGAGATGGGATGACTTATCATGGATCTCATTATCTATTAGTAATTTAGGAATGAAAAATTCACCTTCCTTTATGGATAAAGAGGTAAAGTGTAAAGGAATTTGAATGTGAATGAAATCGAGTAAGTATAACTTCTCATGAAAATTAGTCAACCATAGGGAATGGATTTTTAAACCAAAAGTTTTATCTTAGAACCTTCTTTTCTAATGAATAAAATTCTCCCAAGATAATCATAGATTTTTAGATTTTTGATTGTTAAATTTCTCCTAACCAAGTTCTATATCACTCTCCATCAGAACAAGATAATTATATTTCTCTTTTATATCCATGTTTTCACTTCTCAATTATGTTCTCCTATGTGGAAAACTATTTATATATTACTTTGGGTAACTGTTATATTTCTAACTTTTCTTTTTAAAAGTCAGTTTTGGTATTCATTTTTACTATGAGGGATTCTTCAAAAGGAACATTCAGATATAAACCCTTTGACAACCCACGTGAATTTCGAAGGAAAAATTCATTTTAAGGGGGTATAATGTAGCACCCCGAGTTTTTCTGAACTAATTTTTTTAGAAAAAAATAATTTTCATTGAGGTATTTTATTTAACTAATTCAATATTTCCATTCACATGACACTAACTTGGCATGCGCTATAAAACACCAACTTGGCTTGCGTTACATGCAACACCAACTTCACATCTGTTACATGAAACACCAAATGTAAAAGTGAATATAAGAACCTGAAACTTTATAATATATTTACAATATTAAAAAATATAATATATTAAATGTCTTATGATGTAAACCATACATATTTATCTTTTTTTCACACAACAGTGACTTTCTTCATTATCTTACACCACCTGTAAGACTAAATATTACAATACATTGATATATTACTAAAATATTATTAATTAATTTAATAAGATATAACCTAACCATTAAATCATTATTTATGAATAATATTAACAAAATTATGAAATTTTATGTTTTACATAAACATAAAATGAATTCATTATTTACCCACTAATTATAAATGAAACTAAGAACTAAATGAATATAAAAAGAAATATTACTATTGCTTTCGTGCTTCCAAAGGAGTATTTTATTGATAAAAGAAATTAATCACAATTATTAAGTGATTTCCATGAAATATATATGTAACATATTCAATAAAATATTTTTTATATTTATCCATTATATTTTATAGGCATAATATAATAACTAACCCAATTTCACACATAAACACTAGTATTTTTATAAAGGCAAATTTACCACCCTATAATAGAGAACCCATTTTAAATCCAAATATTGAACATTTTAAAATTTTAATATGTCTAAATAAACTTCATATTTGTAATAATAACATAAAAATTATCTTAGGGAAAATTTTTGATATTTTTCTCTGAAGAATCATTTTTAATGAATAGTAAAAATAGTAAATTGTAGATAAAACTACTTTTTCATATAATTTATTTATAAGTTTAAATTATGTTTTTGATTGGTTTTAAAGTTTAATTAGATCATATATTTATAAATTAATAAAATTTATGTCATTTTAATCAATTTCAATTTTAAATTGACAATAAAACATAGAAAACTTTCGAATATTTTTACTTTAAAACCCTACATTGTCATCCCACCTACGGGGTGAATTTTATATAAATTTCTATCACTTATTTGACTAAAATTTGGAAAAATGGATACTATATTTAGAATAAATATAATTTATAATATATAATAATACCAAATTTTTTCTTTTACCAAAAATATTAGTTAAAGTGATTAAAATTAATTATAATGATTAAGGTCAAATTATGCATAATAAGGGACTAAACCTTAACCTTAAGGCCCAAAAAGTCATAAAAATTTTAAAAGAGATATTTCATGGATATATTTAGACGATATACTTAATTAGATATAATTAAGTCCATTATTTTAACCACTTACAATGTAGAAATTGTGTATGGAATTCCTTTTTCAAAATATTACAAGAGTCACACTCCTATTCCACTATAAAAGGCCACCACTTCTCCCACTTCCTCACACCTCTGAAACCACTTAGGTTCAACCAAGATCTAACCAAATATATTATCAAAATCCCTAACCTCAACCTTTAATCCTTCATTTTGGTATAAATACTTCCATGTAATCCCTTTAGTATTAATCAAAATGAGTTACCTAATTTTAAGGTAAAGTTTTCCAACGATCTCTTTTCTTTCATTTTATTCTCTACTCCCTATACTCTTCTTATTACATTATTACATAAAAAAACCAGTATCCTCAATATACTATTATATTTTTATGTTATTATTTCTACCTACACTTACACATAGCTTCATATAATGGGTAATTAATATATTGTTTCTTTGTACAACGAACTATTGCCTCACGAAATGATGATTATTCATTTTTCCTTTACCACCTCTTGTGGAGGCCATTATGATGGAACCTATGTTTATATATGAAATTTATAATTTATTTTTTCTTCTTTTATTTTTATTTATCACATACATTTATACTTTTAATCTTGTTTAAAATCATAATTTCATTTGAGAAAGTGTGGACTACCGCCCCCTCAAAACAATGTGACTCGTTCATGTCTTACATGGAATGTAAAAATTATGGTAATAAAAAAATGTATCATATATAAAATAGATATGATATTGTAATTATAATATACATATATCATTTCCTTTTAATTATTTTAATACAAAAAAAATTAAAGCAGTTTTCATGTGTACTTATGATCTACCGTCTCCATGAACGGTGCATTTCATTTCTTATCTCCAAACATTAAAGATTATTCTAAATACATATGCACTGAATATATAAGATAAATAAGTCATATATTAAATTCTTTATATGATTAAATCATTATCTATGTAATATTAGAATCAAATAACAAGTCAAAATATACTTGAGAAAACTGGGAAATTATCACCTGAAATAGTGAAAATAATGAAAGATTATTAAAAAACAGGTAATAAGACCTTATAAGAAGATGATATATAATACTATAAACATTATTATGGTTTTGTTTAAAATTATTAGAATATTTTAAAACACTATAAATGTAATAAATACTAAACTAGAGAAGGAAGGTTAAGGTAAGGTAATTTCATCTCACCTTTTATTACCATGAGATACATGCCTTATTCACCACTCAATTTTATTATGTTGTATATAAACTGAACTTTTAACAATTATATCATCAATCTTATTGTTTTCATGATATTATAAGCCTAATGAAATTTAATTTTTGAAATGGGGAGTATGATTCTACGTTATTAAGTGGTAAGAGACCATTGAAACAATATCATCATTTATTGTGATTGTTTATGATTATGCTTCAATTGATGACATATCATGATCCATCTCTAAGGAAATCCATGAATTACCTTATACTCTATTTTTCCATGATATATTAATGTATTATTACCATTATTCCACTCTTTGGTACATATAATAATTAATAAAATGTTTTAAATAAAATCCAAATTTATTTCTCCTTTCGGTCATAAATTTATGTTCTTTCAAAACAATTATTTCTAAAAATGATTTCAAAAAAAATGTTTTAATTTTAATATAGGATGTTAAAGTAAATTTTTAACCATGTTTTACCTTCTACTCTCTTAGAAGTAATCTTCTTTTCATTTTCCTATCAAGGCACTTTTCGAAACTTTTAAGGAAAAAAAGAATGTTTATCACATACGGACTAACTACCATTGCGACCATAATTTCCTTGAAGAATACATTGTATGTTTATAAATTTAATTTGAAGGGAAAATGTTTTATTAATATTCTGGCCATTTATTATTTGTAAAAAAAATCAGTGAAAGGATTTAAAAAATGTTTTATGGTTTTTTTCAAAACTTTTTTTAAAATATTTAAAAGTTATTTTCAAAGAAAAAGGTTTTCATGAATTTTTAATGTTTAAGAAATGTTTTAAATGTTTTAAAGAATTCTATATAATTTTTTAAAGAAAAATATTTCCCAAATGATTTCAAAGATTTATTTATAATCTTTCAGTTTTATTTTTAAGTGAATGGTTTTCAAAAGGTTTTATGTTTTAAAAAATAATTTTTCAAATAAGAAAGGATATTTTCCTCTATAATTGTTCTTAAAAGATATTTCCAAATTATTCCCCATATAAGGTGACATCTATTGGTGTTACTCATGACTTTTTTAAGAAATTATTCAATGACTCCATTCATATTCTTTATATGAATGGTTAATATTATGATGTCATGATGTTTATTCAAATTTATTTTTTAATTAGAAATATTATAAAGAGAATAAGGAAGGTGGTATGAGTATTGGTCACACTTATGATGATAAAGAGACTACAAATGACATGTGAAAGGAATGTGATGTTCTTCCAGTATTTTTTACATTAATCATAAGAAGAATGATTATATTTAGGTTGAGGAGCCTTAAGATATGATTCATATATTCTTGGAAATAGGTATTGAGGAATAAGTTGATGAAGCCTGAGTAATGGTTAAATAATAAAGTTAGATGAATTAAGTGCTTAAGTTTTTTAATTTAAAGATTATGTTATATGAATCATGTAATATACACTTATTTTTTGTATAATTTTTCATTAAGGATTGAGAAGGATATGTTTAATTATGATGAAGGATTATAAAAGTGATATTTTGATTAAGGTAAGAAGACCCTTATTATCATCAAGATGTTGAGAAATTTTTTTTCTTGGATAAAGATATGATTTATTTGGATAAAGTAAATTGAATAACACTGATTACCTCATAATTGATAAATGATTTATTGAAAAATTATTCTATACTGTCATGGATTAAGTATATAAGTTCATGTATTTAAATAATAAATCCAGTAGCCTTTGAAATAAGTAATTTTTCGTGTTTTTGATATAGATTTATGGTAATTACCATGTTTTTAAAGAATATACGATTAGGATATTCACATGTTTGGAATGTAACAACTAAGAGATACTTTGTGATATATGGGGATCAATGTTAAACCAGTTTAGGGTAATAATTTCTAATTTTTTTAATATTCATCATTCATAAGGGTTATAAGGTTAACCATTTATGGGATGTTTAAGTTAAACTTCATATGATGTTTGTGAGATTAAAATGTTATCACACTAAATGGGGATTTATTTATATTGGATAACCTTATCTATAAATTTTGTGTTGATGATAACTAAAGAGAGATTGGATGACCTAAAATGGATCTTCTAGTCCATTATTTCTTTAGGAATTAAAAATTCACCATCATTTTTGAAGAAATATTTAAAGTTTAAATTGGTCAATACATGACCAAAGGATGATAATTTACTTATGAAGCCAAATGAAATCAAGTAATTATAACTTCTCATGAAAATTATTCAACCTTAGGCAAAGGATTTTGAAACTAAAAAGGTTATCCTACTAACTTATTTTCGGATTAATAAAATTTTCCCTTAGATAATCATAGATTTATATATTTCTTATTGTTAACTTTCTCCTGACCATGTTCTCTGTCACTCTCCATCAGAACATAATAGATAGATTTCTCTATCATGTCCACGTTTTCACTTCCCACCTATATTTTCCTATGTGGAAACCTATTAATATGTTACTTTGGGTAAATGTTATGTTTTCAAAAAAAAATTTAAATTTAAGTTTTGTATTCCTTTTTACAATGTGGGATTCTGGGAAAGGAACTTTCAAATATAAAACCATCGATAAAACACACGAATTTGGAGGGTGAAATTTATTTTAAGGGGGGTAGAATGTAACACCCCAAGTTTTTGTGAACTAATTTTTTTAAAATAAATTAATTTTAATTGAGGGATTGTATTTTAATAATTCAAACATTCCTTTCACATGACACCAACTTGGAATGTGCTATACAACTCCAACTTGGATTGTATTACATGCAATATCGACTTGGCATCCGTTACACTGAACACCAAGTAAAAAAGGGGATATAACAACCAAAAACTTTACAATATATTCACTATATTAAATAAATATAATATATTCTATGTATTTTATTGAAAACCACGCCTATTTATCTTACTTTACAGGCAATAGAGACTTTTTTTGATAGCTTACACTACACACAAATATTGAATATTACAAGATAATGATATATTATTAAAACAATTAATATAATATGATATAACCTAGCCATTAAATCAGTAGTTATCATTATTTTTAACTAACTTATGAAAATTTATGGCTCATATAAATATAAAATGAATCCATTGGTTGCCAATTAATTATAAATGAAACTAAGGACCAAATGAAAATAAAATCAAATATTATTATTATTTCAATTCTTCCAAAGGAGTATTGTCTTGATAAAATAAATTAATCAAAATTAGTGAGTGTTTTTAATGAGATGTGTATTTTACCTATTCAATAAAATATTTTTGATATCCATCCATTAGTTTTTATTTCCATAAGATAAGAACAAACCTAATTTCACACATAAAAACCAAACTTTTTATAAAGTCACATTTACCACCTTTTAATGGAGAACACATTTTAAATACAAATTCTTACCCTTTAATAAATTAAATATTTAAAAATAAAATTCATATTTCGATGAAAAACATAAAAAAATATCTTAGGGTGAATTTTTGTATTTTACTGTGAAGATTTATTATTTAATGAATAGTAAAAAATACTAAATTATAGTTCAAAACTACTTTTTCATCTAATTGATTTATAAGGTTAAATTATTTATTATATTGGTTTTAAATTTCAATTAGATCATATTTTTATAAATTAATCCAATTTAGGAAATTTGGATCAATTTTAATTTTAAATTGACTATAAAAACATAGCAAACTTTTCAATCATTTTTACTTTAAAAACCCATATCATCGTCCCGCCAGCGGGATGAGTTTTAAATATATTTTTTCCACTTCAGTTATTGTAATTTGGAATAATGGTTTAAATATTTGTAATAATAAATTTTTTTAATTTCTAATAATACCAACTTTTTTTACAACAAATATTAGTGAAAGTGATTAAAATTAATTACAATGATTAAGGTTAAATTAAGCATAATAAGGGAATAAACCTTAACCTTAAGGACCAAAATGACCTATAATATTTTACAAGAGATAATTTATGACCATATTTATAACCTATCCTCCATTTTCTATAAATGGTCCCATTATTGGAGCCACTTTCAATGTGAAAAATGTGTATGGAATTCCTTTGTCAAAATATTACAAGAATGCCACTCCTCCTCCACTATAAAAGGCCACCACTTCTCCCACTTATTCACACCTCTCAAACCAAATATCTTAGGCCAATATCTAACCCAATATATTCCTAATATACCTCCCCTCTACCGTTATTCCTACCTTTTTCCATAAATCCTTCAAAGGGATCCCTTTGGTATAAACCAAAAGGAGTTTCCCAATTCTAAGGTAACATTTCTCGATGATCTATTTTATTTCATTTTCATCTTAACTCCTTATACTATTATTATTCCATTATTAAATTAACACACCATAATACTCAATATAATATTATTTTTGTAGGTTATTATTTATACCTACACTTTACACACCTCCATCTAATGGGTAAAAAACATATGGTTTTTGTGTACGATGAACTACTGCCTCATGAAACAATGATTGTTTATTTTTTTACTTTAACCCCTCTCATGGTAGCCATTATGATGGAAAAAATATTTACATATGATATATATTATATTTATAATGTTTTTATGCTTCTTAAATTTTTATTTAGAATATACCTTTATACTTTCAATCTTGTGTGAATACGATAATTTCGTTTGAGAAAGTGTGGACTACCGCCCCCTCAAAGCGATGTGACTCGTTGATGCCAAACTTGGGATGTAAAAAAGGAAGGTCTTAATAAACCTATGTAATAAATATAACATAGATATGATAATTTAATTATAATATAAATATATCATATAATTTTAATTCTTTTAATACAACAAACAAATGAAAGTAGCATTCATGCATACGTACTGCCTACTGTCTCCATGAAAGGTGCATTTCATTTCTTATATCTAGGATTTATAGATTATCTAAATACATTTGTACCAAATATATAAGATAATTAATTAATGGTTTATATTTTTTATATTATTAAATAATGATATAATTTATAGTATAATCAAATAACAAGTCAAAACATACTTGAGAAAACCAGTAAATTAACACCAAAAATAGTGAAAATAATGAATTATTGTTAACAAATGGGTAATAAGCATTATAAAAAGATGATATATAATATTATAAATATTATTATGGCTCTGTTATAATTTAGTAACAAGTTTTAAACCACTATATATAAGGATAAATACCACACAACAAAAGGAAGGTTAAGGTAAGTGAATTTCATCTTACCTTTTATTACCGTGAGATATGTGCCATATTCACCACTCACTTTTATTGTGTGGTATATACACAGACCTTTGAAATTTTATATCATGAATATTTTTATTTTCATGATATAATAAGATTCATTAAATTTTATTTTCTTGAACAGGGACTGTGATTCTAAGTTACCAAGTTGTAAGAGGCTATTGAAACAATCTCATCATTTAATGAGATTGTTTGTGATTAATCTTCAATTGATGAAATCTAATGATCCATCCCTCAATAAAACCCATTAATTATATTATACTCTAGTTTTTAATGATATATTCATGTATTATTATCATTTTCCCACTCTATATTACTTAGGATAACTAAGAAATTTTTTTAAATAAAATCTAACTTTATTTCTCATTTTGGCCAGAAATATGTGTTCTTTCAAAACCATGATTTTAAAATATTCTTTCAAAAAATTGTTATAATTTTATAATATGATGTTAAAAGACATTTTTACCCATTTTTACCTTCTATAGTCTTATAATGAATCTTCATGTCGTTTTCCTATAAAGTCACTTTTCAAAACTTTTAAGCTAAAAAAAGGAATGTTCAGCACATACGGACTTACCATTATTGCGAAGGTCATTTCCTTAAAGATTACATTATTGGTTTACAAGTTTAATTTAAAGGTAAAATTTTTTCATAATATTTTGGACATTTATTTTTTTAAATTTGTATTCAATGAAAATGTTTTCAAAAATATGATATGGTTTTTTTCAAATATTTCTTTAAAATATTTCAAATCTATTTAAAAAAGGTTTTCAAGAATGTTTTATCTTTAAGAAATGTTTTAATCATTTTCAAGAATTATTTATAAGTTTTCAAATAAAAAGGTTTCCAAAATCAATCCAATTCTTTCTTTATAAGTTTTCAAGTTTATTTTCAAGGAATTTTTTTTCAAAATGTTTTATGTTTTAAAAAATAATTTTTCAAAAAAGAAAGGATATTTTCCTCACGAAGTGTTTTTAAATGGTCTTTCTAATTTATTTCCCATATAAGGTGACATTCGTTCAGGTTACTCATGCCTTTTTGGGTAAATGATTCAATTCTTCTATTCATATTCTTTCTATTAATAGTTAATGTTTTTATAGAATGATGTTTATGAAACCCCTTTCCCTTTAATGGGTTATATGCTTTTGAAACCCTCTTATTTTCATGGGTAGTTATTATGAGACCTTCCTATTTTATATAGGTAATGATATGATTCAATGTTCGTGATGACTATCTCATTTCATGGGTTATGATATTATTATATTTTATAATCTTATGGAACTCATATTTATTATTTTGTTATGTCTTGGGTTGGATCTATATCTCCCTCCAATGCATTGGATAATGATGGATGACTCATCGGTAAATATGTTCTGTGTGTACCTAATTTCATCTCCACAATCTTATGTAAGAACCATATTTCATGTTCACAATGTTATACATGGACCTAGTTACATTTCCAAATGTTTATTCAAGAACCTAATTACATGTCCACAATGTTATGAGGGAAACTTATTACCTATTCACAATATTATTCATGGACCTCGTTGCATGTCTATAAGTTTATGTGTGAACCTGATTACATGTTCATGATGTTATGTGTGATCCAGATTACATGTTCATAATGTTATTCATGGACCTGGTTTCATGTCCATAAGGTTATGTGTGAACCTTATTAAACGTTCACAATGTTATAAATTGACCTGGTTTCAAGTCCATAAGTTGATGTGGGGCCCTGATTTCATTTCCTTAACTTAATGAGTGAACGTGTTTCTACTTATACATGTTAATAATGTCATAAACCATTGTGTATGCCACAAATTCCATGTCTTATTCATATGTTATGTTTTCATGAATTATTATCTTAATTCTCTCATGATCCATGTCTTATTAACTGCCAATATTTAATATGATCTCTAATATGTAGGGTGTGATCTTCAAATGTTATGCTCAAGTTCCACACCCTTTGTTCATGTTATGCTTACGTGCTTCCTTTATTTACCCTTACTGAGCATATGAGCTCACCCCTTTCTAATGTTTCCTTTCCCCAAGTCATGAATAATGGTTTTTTATAGAGGTAATAAAGGTGGATATCTTTATGGGAGATATTGAATATCTCTCACCATTATAGAAGATTTTCTTTCCAATTTTCCAAAGACACTAAACTATTAAAGTCCTCGGGCATGTATTTTTGTAATGTGCTGAATATTCATCTAAAATGATGTAATATCCATGTATGTTAAAACCATTTCACTATGGTTTATATCAAAGGAAAGGTATAGTCAGCCTTAGGAAACTAGAACTACAAAACTTTATTTATATACCAAGGGGTATTTCAAAGAATATGGGATGGGATGTCTCTAAGGATAAGCCCAAGGATAAGGAATAGTATTGGAAAATGTCAGGGAATTTTGGTAAAGGATAGAGAGAGTGTTTTCCAATAAATACATTCATGTCTAGATACTAAAACTGGATGTGCATTTGGTACAAATGTACCTAGGATTAAAAAATAAAAAGAGATGTTCTCGACCTGACATAGGGTAATCTGGTACATGATAATGGGCCTTATAGCACACCTGGTTTCACACTCCTAGGGGATATTCTTTGGAAATTCAAAAACTATTCATGAACCGTTATTAATAATTTTAATATAATATGACTATAGATAACCTAGTATAAACATAAATTATCATAGATTAATGAAGGTTTCATAATTTAGACATCCTATAAGTCATTTATCATGGTTATGTAGTTCTCTTTAATGATATGTGTTTCTCACCCCGTGTTTTCTGGTTTTAGTCAATGGAGAGAACTAGAAAGAATATGGTTAATATTGAACTTTTTAGATGTGGAAAGTATGGTCATTATGAAAATAGATTTCCCAAGTTTAAATCTCATAAATAGAATAAGAAATGTTGTATGAGTTTTGGTTATACTTTTTAAGATAAATAGACCAAAAATGACATGTGAAAGGTATGTGATGTTCTTCTAGTATTTTTTACATTAATCCTGATAAGCATGGTTATATTAAGTTTTAGGAACCTTAATACATGATTCCTATATTATATGAAAGAGGTATTAAGGAATAATTTGATGAATCCTAGGTAATGGTTTAATAATAAATTTGAATGAATGAAGTACTTAGGTTTTGGAGTTAAAAGATTGTGTTATATGAATCATGAAATATATAATTATTTTCAGAATATGTTTTCATTAAGGATTAAAAAGGATATGTTTTATGGTGATTAAGACTTTGAAAAGTGATATTTGGATCAATGGAATTGAACCCTTAATGTGATCAATATGTTGAGAAAATTATGTTTCACTTGGATAAAGAGATGATTGATTTGGATAAATTAATTTGGATATAACTTATTACCTCAGACTGAACAAGGATCAATTGAAAAAGTATTCTATGTTGTCATGGATGGTTTATAAAACTTCATGGATTTAAGGAATATATATAGTAACATTTGGAATAAGTAATAATTCATGTTTTTAGTAAGGATTTATGGTAATTACCATGTTTTTGGAGAATATATGATAAGGATATTCATATGTTTTGAATTTAACAACCAAGAGATACTTTGGGATATATGGGGATCAATATTAAAATGATTTAGGGTCATTCTTTCTAAAGTTTCATATTTTCATCAATCATAAGGGTTATAAGGTTAACCATTTACGGGATGTTTAAGTTAAACTTCGTATGAAGTTTGTGAGATTAAAGTGTTATCTCACCACATGGGTATTTATGAATTTTGGATAACCTTATGCAATAATTTTGTGTTAATGGTAACTAAAGAGATATTGGATGACTTGTCATGGATCTCATGACCTATTAGTACTTTAGGAATGAAAATTTCACCATCCATTTTGAAAAAAAATAGGTAAAGTGTAAATTAGTCAAGACATGACCAAATGGTGATAATTTACTTATGAAACAGAATGAAATCAAGTAAGTATAAATTCTCATGAAAATTATTCAACCTTAGGGAAAGGATTTTGAAATCGAAAAGGTTATCTTAGTACCTTATTTTCTAATGAAACAAATGGTCCCTTAGATAATCCCATATTTATGGATTTATGATTGTTAAATTTCTCCTGACCAAGTTCTCTATCACTCTCCAATAGAACATGATAGTTTGATTTCTATTTCATGTCCATGTTTTCACTTTCCAAATATGTTCTCCTATGTGGAAACCTATTTATACGTTACTTCGGGTTACTGTTATGTTTCTGACTTTTCTTAATAAAAGTAAGCTTTGTATTAATTTTTACAATATGGGATTCTGTGAAAGGAACTTTCAAATATAAAACCTTTGATAAGCCACAAGAATTTGGAGGGTGAAATTCATTTTAAGGTGGCAGAATGTAACACTTGTAATTTTTGAGAACTAATTTTTTTTGAGTATCATTGAGTTATTTTATTGCACTAATTAAAACATTCCTTTCAAATGGTACCAATTTAGTATGCGCTATATGGCACCAACTTGGCTTGTGTTACACACAACACCAACTTAGCATCTGTTTGATGAAAAACCAAGTATAAAAGGGCATATAACAACCTCATAATTTACAATATATTCACTATATTAAATAAATATAATATATTATATATATTTTAATGAAAACAACACTTAGTTATCTTTATTTAAACACAATAGCGACTTTCTTCGATGGATTACACTACACGCAAGACTGAATATTACCAGACGATGAAATATTATTAAAACGTTATTATTTAACACAATAAGATATAACCTAGCCATTAAATCATTAGTTATGCCTATTATTAACTAACCTAATAAATATTATGGTTTATATAAATTTAAAATTAATTCATTGGATACCAATTAATTATAAATGAAACAAAAACCAAATGAATATAAAAAATTATTATTATTATTTTCATGCTTCCAAAGGAGTTTTGTCTTGATAAAATAAATTAATAAAAATTAGTGAGTGATTTAAATGAAATATATATGATACATATTCAATCAAATATTTTTTAGATTCATCCATTAGGTTTGATATGCATAAGATAAGAACAAACACAATTTCACACATAAAAACCATTATTATTATAAAGGAAAATTTGCCACCATTTAATGGATAACCCATTTTAAATCCAAATTTTGACCATTTTATAAATTTAATTTGTCAAAATAAACTTCATATTTGGAATAGAAACATAAAAATTATCTTAGGGTGAATTTTTTAAATTTTTCTATGAAGATTTATTTATAATGAATAGTGAAAAATACTGAATTTTAGTTCAAAACTCCTCTTTCATCTAATTTATTTCTGAGGTTAAATTATGTCTAAGATTGGTTTTAAAGATTAATTACATAATTTTTTATCAAGTAATCAAATTTAGGTAATTTTAATAAATTTAAATTTGAAAATGACAATAAAAACATAGCAATTTTTTGAACATTTTTACTTTAAAAACCCACATTGTTGTCGTGCCTACGGGATAAATTTTAAATACATTTATGCCCCATGTGTGATTTGAATTTGGAAAACTTGATTAAATATTTTTAATAATAATAATTTATACTTTATAATAATACCAACTTCGTTTTTTTATGAAAAAATATTAGAGAAAGTGGTTAAAATTAATTACAACGATGAAGGTTAAATTAACCATAATAAGGGACTAACCTTAACCTTAATGCACAAAATGAAATATAAACTTGTACAAAGGATATTACATGGACATATTTTGATCCTATTAAACCTTTTATTGAATTGGGTTCATTATTGGATCCACTTTCAATGTAAAAAACATATATGGAATTCCTTTTTCAAAATATTACAAGAGTGTCACTCCTCCACCACTATAAAATGCCACCAATTTTCACACATCCTCACACCTCTCAAACCAATTAGTTTAAACCAAGATATACCCAAATATATTCCCAAAATCCCTCTCCTAAACCTTTAATCCTACATTTTTTTATAAATCCTTCTATGAAAACCCTTTGGTATAAACCAAAAGGAGTTACCCGATTTTAAGGTAGTGTTTTCCAACGATCTATTTTATTTCATTTGCGTATTCACTCCCTATACTCTTATTATTCCATTACTAACTAAAAAACTAGTATCCAAAATATATTAGTATTTTTTTATGTTATTATTTCTACCTACACTTACACACATCTTTATATAATGGGTAACAAATGTATTGTTCATGTGTATGGTGAACTACTGCCTCACGAAATGATGATTATTCATTTTTCCTTTACTACCTCTCATGGTGGACATTATGATGAAAAATATGTTTATATATTATATATATTATATTTATAATTTATTTATTATTATTTAATTTTTGTTTATAACATACCTTTATACTTTCCATCTTGTGTAAATACAATAATTTTGTTTGAGGAAGTGTGGACTATCACACCCTCAAAGCGCTGTGACTCATTCATGTCATACATTGAATGTACGTAGGATGGTATTACAAAAAATATGTAAAATATGTAACATAGATATTATAATGGAATTATAATATACATATATCATTTAATTTTAATTATTTCAATACAACAAAGAAATGAAAATAGCATTCATGCATTCGTACGATCTACCGTCTCCATGAACAGTGCATTTCATTTCTTATCCAAAAACTTTATAGATTATTATAAATACATATTCAATGAATATATAATATAATTAATTCATGGTTTAAATTATATAGATGATTAAATCATGATCTAAGCAATAGTATAAGCAAATAACAAGTTAAAACATACTTGAGAAAACTACACAATTAACACTCGAAATAGTAAAAATAATGAATGATTGTTAATAAATGGGTAATAAGAAATTATAAGAGGATGATATATAATATTATAAACATGATTATGGTTATGTTATAATTGATAAATATATTTTAAACTTTAATATATGACGATAAATACTACACACAAAAATGAAGGTTAAGGTAAGAGAATTTCAACTCAACTTTTATTAAAGTGAGATGCATTCCTTATTCACCAGTCACTTTTATTGTGTGGTATATACACTACCCTTTGAAAATTTATATCATTAATCTTATAGTTTTTTTGATATTATAATATTAATTAAATTTTATTTTCTTCCATGGGTATTATTATTCTAATTTATTAAGTGGTAAGAGTCGATTTAAACAATCTCATCATTTATCGAGATTGTTTATGATTATGATTCAATTAATGACTTCTCACTATCCATATCTCAAGAAAACCCATTAATTTTCTTATACTATTATTTTTAATGATATATTCATGTATTAGTACCATTTTTATACTCATTGGTACTTAGGATATCTAATAAAACGTTTTAAATAAAATCTGACTTTATCACTCCTTTCGGTAGGAAATATGTGTTCTTTCAAAACCATGAATTCTAAAAATATTTTCAATTTTTTTCAAAATTTTATCATATGATGTTAAAGGAAAATTTTACCAATATTTTACCTTCTATATTTTTATAACTAATCTTATTTTCATTTTCCTATCAAGGCAGATTTTTTAACTTTTAAGGTAAAAAATGGAATGTTTAGCATGTCAAACATACCATCATTATAACCATCATTTACTGGAATCTTCCATTTTACATTTATAAGTTTAATTTAATGTAAATTTGTTTTCTTAATACTATATAAATTTATTTTTTTTAATGTTTTTTTTCAATGAAAAATGTTTCCAAAATGTTTTATGGTTTTTTTCAAAGCTTCCTTTTAAATATTTCAAAGCTATTTTTAAAGAAAATAGTTTTCAAGAATGTTTTCTATTTAAGAAATGTTTTAAAAAAATTCCAAAATTATTTATAAGTTTTTATAGAAAAATGTATCCAAAATGATTTCAAATATTTCTTTATAATTTTTGAATTTTATTTCAAGTAAATGGTTTTCAAATTTTTTATGTTTTAAAAAGGGATTTTTCAAAGAAGAAAAGATATTTTCCTCAAGAAGTATTTTTAAAATATCTATAAAAATTATTTACCATATAAGGTGACATCTATTAGTGGTACTAATTATTTTTAGATTAAATTATTCAATTATTTTATTCATATTCATTATATGAATGGTTAATGTTTTTATGGAATTATTTTTATGAAACCGGTTTCTCTTCCACAATTTATATGATTTTGAGACCCGCTTCTTTTCACAGGTGGTGATTATGAGACCTATTTCTTTTCCATAGGTAATGATTTGGTTAAAAGTTCATGTTTCCTATCTCATTTCATGGGTTATGATATGATTATTGTTTATAATATTGTGTCACTCATATATATGATTTTTTTATATCTTGGGTTGGATCTATATCTCCCTCCAGTGCATTGGGTAATAATAGATGACTCGTGAATATATGTGTTATGTGTGAACCTGATTTCATGTTCACAATGTTATGAATAAACCTGATTAAATTTTCAAAATGTTATGCATATACCTGTTTTCATGTCCATAGGTTTATGTGTGAACCTGATTATATTTTCCCAATGTTATGAGTGAACCTTATTACGTGTTCACAATTCCATGCATGCACTTGGTTACATATCCATATATTTATGTGTGAACCTGATTACATGTTCATAATGTTATGTACGAACCTGATTTCATGTCCACGATGTTATGAATATACCTAATTTCATGTCCATAATGTTATGCAAGAACCTGATTACATGTTCACAATTTTATGCATGGACATGGTTGCATGTCCACAATTTGATGAAGGGGGCTGATTTCATGTCCTTAACTTAATGAGTGAACATGTTTCAACTTATACATGTTCAAAACATTATAAAATAATGTTCAAGGAAAAACTTCTGTGTATTATTCTTATGTTATGCTTTCATGACTTATTCTCTTAATTATCTCATCATCTGTGTCTTATAAACTGCAAATCTTTATTTTGATCTCCAATATAAAGGGTTTGATTTAAAATGTTATGCTTAAGTTTCATACCCATTTTTCATGTTATGCTTACAAATTTCCTTTATTTACACTTACTGAGCATCTGACCTCACCCCTTTAATATTTTTCCTTCCCCCTGGTTATGAATAAAGGTTTTAGATAGAAGTACTAAAGGTGGAGATCTTTATGGGAGATTTTTAAGATCTTTCACCAGGATAGAAGATTTTGTTTCCAAGTTTCCAAAGACACTAAACTACTATGGTCCTCGAGCAAGTATTTTTGAAATGTAATGAATATTCATTTAAAATGATGTAATATCCATTTATGTTAATCTTTGGTCTATATATCCTGAGTATTGATGCTCTAAGATCCAGTCTACTACTAACTTTTAAATAACAACAACCACCTTCAATGCCATTTTGTAATGAACCGACCAGGTCTCATACAAACCATCACCTGAGTCAGACCATCACATAGCTCGAAGCGTATTCTCGGTAGCCATAGGTAGGAGACAAGAATTTTTAATAACCAACAATCACTTGGGAAGGGTTTCACCCATGGAAAACTCGCATGAAACATCCATAAAATAGGACGAACACACTAATATAATCAGATTCAACCTGGATACAAAAATAAACATATGGAGAAATGAAACAAAGATAATAAGATATCAAAAACAACCTCAACATCATATAAAAAACATTCCACAAAAGATCTATATACATGGAATCTCAAGTAAATCTTAAAACATAATCAAAATGGGAACAAGGCCCGCAATGAAAAAAACTAATCCCGGTGGATGAAAAACACAAAAAATAGATCCCCCTCGAGCCAACCCAGTTAGGCCATGACTCCTACAAAAAAATGCAGAATACAGTAATGATTAAGATCCACCCATGTACATAGTACCATTTCCCTTACCTTTTTCATACAAAACAAAGTTTACACATCCTGAAGACCCATGTAGGTTTTGAATAACATAAACTAGTAGGATACTGTAACAAAAATATTTAAGTATTTTACCCATGAAAAACCAATAAACTTGTTTGAAAACGTCATTAAAAACTAAAATATTTCTAAAGTATTTCAATTTAAAACACCCTACAAAAAACCCTTTGGTTTTTTAATTAAAAAATGTGTTTTTCCAAAAAAAACACTTCCATAAAAGGATCAAGTTAAGAAGAGGTTCCATGAAGCATAAACATTCTCAACCCACCTAAATCAATAATAAAAATATATAATAATAATAATCGTCAAAACATTATAAAAAAATGAAAATGGGAAAAATATCAACAATCACATCAAGCAAGGAACTATTAAATTGCATGAAATCATACAAACCAAACTGGTATAAGTATACCTAGTTATATAACCTAAAGGTTCTAATGTGAGTGAGTCTATACAAGTATTCTAGATATATAAGAAAAATATAATCTCTCACAGTCTTCTCAGAGCACAAAATTCATGATTTATCCTGGTAAATCAACAAAAAATTGAAGCACTCATGGACTACCTACCCAAAGGCTCTCATATTCCCTTGGAATCCAAGTAGAGGCTCCCATGGTCCCCCTACCTGAAGTCTCTCAAGGTCCCTCATAAAATCCCTCACTCACACCCCAATAAACCCATGTGCTAATCAATGTCGCACAATCAGAAAACACATTTCATATAATCAAATCCAATTTAAAATTTATTTTAATAATCATACATGACCATTTTTTCAAAACACATTCAACAAGTTAAAACCATTTATGAAAAAAATTTAAAAATACCTTTTAATCCATAAAATCCCATTGATCCATTTTATAAAACACTTTCTATTTATACAAGACATACCCATTGTAAAACCCACTTTAAAACACGAAATTTCTAAATCTATTCATAAATCACAAAAAAAACATGGGATGAATGTCAAAAAAATTTAAAAAATGGAAAATTGATAAAAAAAACCGAAGGAGATCATGAATTTAAAATTAATCCATGGAAAATTCACCTAAATAGAGACACCTACCTTGGATTCAATCCAAATCTCACCACCTCTGATGAAAAACACCCAGAAGAGGTAAAATAAAACCTCACACACCTAATTTACAAGAAATTAAACCATTTTTTCTATTAAGTACCCCATATTTGGCCAACTCCACCTTTAGGGTTACATATATCCAATAAAATGGAGGAATAAAAAAGTTTAAGGGGAAAGGAAGAAGATACTGGGAAGAAAGGGGCTTACCTCAATCCATAACACCAAGATTCCAAGGATAATCCACCAAAATGGATGGGAGGAAGATTATATGTCATTGGAGGAGTTCTACGCATGATTAGAGGAGAAAAATGAGGCCAAAGGGGGTATAAATATTTCATGGGAAAATGGTAAAACCCCACTATTTAAGTGACTTAGAAAGGCTTCACGGTTTGGTTGCATAGTTTTCCAAACCAGGTACCAACAGCATTGTCACGACCCGACCCTACCCAGGCTCGAGCCACAACTACCCCAAGCCCGCCTCCATAGGCCAGGGGCTGGTGACCAGCACCGAAGGCACAACAACTCGGGGAGGCCTTTGCCTAAGTACTTGTACACCCACACACGCAGCACACTCAATAAAAAAGTGAAGAGTAAAAAGAAAAGCAAAGTACCAACTGCTATAAATAAACCAGAAATGTGCATCGACCTCTAAATAGTACAAAGTAGAAGATGAAGGTAAACTGAAAAGTAAAGGGGAAAAACACGCGCCCAACTAGAAAAGTGCCACAACCCGGCAACAGGTAAACAAAAGAAAAACAGCTTGAAGGGTCCCCCACCTAGAACCTGACTACGACCACCGCACGCGGTCCAAGCTCCCGATCTCCTAAGCTCCACTGACGTCACGACCAACCTGTCCGTCGTCTGCAAGGGCACACCAAGTGTGGGCAAAGCCCAAGCAAGGGTGAGTATAAAAATACTTAGTAGGATGCCCTGAAGGCTCGAGGGAGCAACAAAGGAGGTGCTGAAGAGGTGAGCAGTAGATCGAACAGGGAGAAGTAAAGGAGTACAACCGAAAGTGAAGTAAAGAGTACAGCTCAACCCAACAAGAGGAAATAAGGTAGACTTGTCCAGACACAAGGATCTGGAAACGGTGAGAATATGAACTTCCCGTCGAGTCTTCTCTACCTATAGCAGGAAAGTAGACTCGTCCAACCATGAGAAGCTAGACACGGAAAGCACGTGGCATACCCCGCGCGTCTTCACCTCTCCTGGAAGGAGAGTAACCAAACCCAAGAAGTGGGTACTGGAACTAGGTATATATATATTCATATGCTCAAACAAGAAGCCCAAACAAGATCGTAAGGGGGACCCCATCCCGTAGCTCAGCCCAAGAAAGTGAGTAACTAATAGTCCCAGAAGTAAACACCATTGATGCCCAGCATCCCGCACGTCTGCCCCGAACTGCAAGTCAAGGGGCTCAAATCACCGCACCTTGATACTAACCGCTTTGGGCGGCACTGACTCGCCCGTACGGTTTTAGGTCACGTCACAAGGACGCGTCTCGGTGGGGAAAGCGTCCCTCGTACTTGAGAGTTTCCGGTTAAGTCAAACCACACCTCGTCACTGTCAAACATTCGAGAGGTTTGGTCAAAGTCAAAGTTGTCACATCACTGACCCGTACAAACAAGGGTCCTGCTCCGGTGGTCACGGAGTAAATCCACAAACTAGCCTAGTATGAAGGACTGAGTCTGAAATACCAACGGGTGACCCACTGCCCAGCCCTGCTGGAGGGTAATTCATAATAAGATATCAGGTGACCCACTGCCCAGCCCTGATCGAGGGTAAACCCTAATACATCATCAGGCGACCCACTGCCCAGCCCTGCTAGAGGGTAGACCTGGAAGAAGCCGACAGGGGACCCACTGTCCAGCCCTGCTGGAGGATAGACCTGGAAGAAGACGACAGGCGACCCACTGCCCAGTCCTGCTGGAGGGTAGACCTGGAACAAGACGACAGGCGACCCACTGCCCAGCCGTGCTGGAGGGTAGACCCTCAAGAGTTGTCGGGTGACCCACTGCCCAGTCTCTGCTGGAGGGTAAACCCTGAGAAGTAAATGAGCAAACCACAACCCAGCCTCGCTGGAGGGTAAACCCAAAGAAGCCGATGAGTAACCCACTGCCCAGCCCCGTTGGAGGGTAAACCCGGATCTGCTCTGGCCATTTCTACTGGAGGGTACAACACTGGCAGACCGAACATGGAGTGGATATCGCGCAACCACCCAACTCTAGAACAACTCACCTAATAGAGGTTCAGCACCTGTTCCATCACTGGGTGTCACTAGCACCGCTACCGGCAGATCCATCGAGAACGAAGCCAGGGGGAGACCACTCAACCCTGCTGGTCAAACAAACGAGCACAGAGGGACCCTCTACGTCGCGAGAGGTCAAAGTACGCAAAGCAGGACACGACACGTACGTGGGGCCCACACGACGTGTGGCCCCACCTCAACCCCAACCAAGCGCATAAATTTTCTCGGGTATAAACCACACGTGCCTCCAAGCGCTCTCGTATACTCCGAGACAATACTACGTCTCCAGCCCTAAGTCTATCATGCACACGGCACCCCAACGTCAACGCGAAGGGCGTAAACGTATCTTTTCCAACTTGCCACCTCAACGGCCCAGGCACGTCCAACTACATCTCTTCACTCACACGTGAGTGCACACGATCACACGCCAAGGGTTCTCTGCAACCACTGCGGAAAGAACCAGCACCGGTACATCTTTCATATTTCCACATTTAAAAAGATCGTGTAAGAGGCTCCGCTCACCTGAACAGATTACACCGTTGTAATCCTCGCAGAAAAACACGTGAGATCGACTACTTACTCGCCCGAAACGGTCAACCGGAGAATATGGTACTATTCACCGTAGCCAGCCCGTGTGGGCCCACTCCATGATCCTGAAACTGAACAAATGGATCACACCACTGCGATCCTCTCGGAAAAACACACGAGATTGACTACTCAATTGCCCAGAACGGATACCCGGTAAAAAGGTCGCATTCCACTGTAATGCGTGCGAACCGGCTTCGTGGGGTCCGCACCTCAACTTTGGTTTAAACATCCCAAATTAGTCGTGAAATGTCCGCTTCAAAGTTAGGGTCACAACGCTGCTGGCGGCTTGTCAATCCGATGTCATATAAGAGAGTTACAATCGATGTAAGATTCCGCAACAATAATAATATTCTTATTGTTGGGCCTTTCGTGGACCTGAGTTACAAACCAGAATTTATTATTCAACATTGGACTTGAATAGACCATCTTAATGATAGGATCACGTCGCCGCTGATGGCATGTCAATCAGACGTCGCACGTATGAGTTATAGTGGGTCAAAGATTTAATAATAATATTAAATCTTTTATTTCACGAGCGTTTCGAGTACCCGTTCTGAAAACCCAAAAAAGACATCCAATATTACACTCATAATTTCCGTCTCGATGTCAGGGTTGCACTGCCGCTGACGGTTCGACATCTCAGTTAAAAGATATATCCGATATACGATTATTTATCCAAAACAATAATAATAATATTTTATATTATTATTAAAATAAATTATAAATTTCATTTGAAAGAAAGAGGGGCCATGTTTCCCTGGTCTCTCTCTTCACGTCGAAGTAGCGCCACCCATTGATTGCATCACTTTTTTTTCCTTTTATTATTTTCTCTATTTTGTTCTCTCTCCAATCTCTTCCTTCTTCCACAATACCCATTATCTACTATCTTCACGCCTCTTCTCCCCCACTACAACCCTAACATCCGTCCGCCAAAACCGGTGCATGTCGCCTCCTCAGATTCGCGCCGCCCTCCTGCTATGCCGGTCAACCACATCGCCGGCCTCTCCTCGCGCCCTAGGTCTCGCTCCGCCCAACTCGCCAGCCGCGTCGCGCCGCTGTTCACCAGGGGCCATCGGATGCTGCCGGAAAATAGAGTCGCACCACCTTTAGTCATCGGTCGCCGGTTAACGATCGCTATCTCTATCGCGTCCCGTTCTGAGAAAATCAGATCTCAAACTTACCATGCCAGATCCAACCCCGATCCATGTTTGAACTTAAATCGCACACCATGGTTCGATTGTACCCGACCTAGATCTTGATTTCACAAAATACCTTTCATTGCGTCAAAGTTCATTTGCGTGTTGAATTATTTTATTAGATCTTTCGCCAAAGTAAAATATAATAATAAAGGAATGTTTACCAGACATAAACATAGATCATGAACAAAAGAAATTGACAAATAAACATTTATCATATGTCAAGAATTTCAATTTCAAGATAAACAAGAATATATTGATTCAATCAATTGTTTTTCGGTCTGCGAATTATTTCATTTAATTCGCGTTCATTGTGAATATTCAACCGGGGTAAGTAATTCACAAATATAAATCTTACCTGGAATTGGATCTTTCGTCGAAGAAGAACACGCTCGCAAAGATCCACTGCGTTCATTGTGCTTCGGAACACCTTGATCCAAAGCTTCGTCGTCGTCATCCAAAGGGAGGAGGATGAGATGATGGGAGGTTGGAGGAGGAGAGGGAGAGGTTACCCAAGGGGAAAAAATTAGGGGAGGAGAGGGAGGAGAGCAAACTTAAATAATATAAGATAAACCCTTTAAAATAATAAAGAAAAACTTAACACAAAATTAAATCTGCATCTGAAACCCCCAACGCACTGAAGGTTACGTCGCGCCTAGGGTAAACACCCCCTCCCGAGCACAACAGTGGTCTTAGAATTTTAATTTGAGGACCCGTTCAAAAGTTATAAAATTTAACGACCGAAGTCACTAAATTACGAAAATGCCCCCGGGGCCTTTTTTTCACAGACAGCCCGCACACGCAAAACTTATACCCCCTAGGGTAAACAGCACATTCCCAAATCAACGGTGCCCTCGGTTTTCCAATCCGAGCCACCGTTTAAGAGATACTTGTGTTATGCCGTTAAACAAATAAATTAGTTATTTAATTTATTCGTTCCACGCTCCAATAGCGAGCGAGGGGTCCAAACGTCCCGCGCTGACAAACTTTATGTCATTCCTAGGGTAAAAACTTCATTCCGGACCCATCTGTACACTCGGATCTCTGATCTAAATCACCGTTTATGAGTTATCTCATTTATTTAGCATTCTAAGTGTGAACGCACTGAAAATTTAATTCCGACCACTCTGGGGCACGGAATCGCATGTCATCTGACGGCGCTGCTCTGGAATAACATCAAGAATATTCCAAAGTCTTTTTATAGCCAAAAACTAGGTTCTTACATCATTCTCTCCTTCAT
This sequence comes from Viscum album, assembly GCA_963277665.1. Classification (NCBI taxonomy): domain Eukaryota; kingdom Viridiplantae; phylum Streptophyta; class Magnoliopsida; order Santalales; family Viscaceae; genus Viscum; species Viscum album. Next base: position 1,462,787,719 of record OY728135.1, on the reverse strand, counting down.
GCTTTTCGTCCCCGAAAAGAAAAATTAGGGAGCAACACATGGTATGAAGCCCACACCTGGCTTTCCCATACCTAGAAGAACCCTCGCACAGTTCTGCGACACAGCTCACAGACCAGAGGATTTGATCTGTTCATGCAAGGTCTGCACTTGCCGATGACGTGCATAGGAGCACGCATTCATCTCCTCAGGTGAGTCACGTGGGGGACACTATACACCCAAACCAGCCTTTGTGGTTAGGGCAAGGTGGTAGGGAACCTAGCCATCCCTTTGCACGGTCTCAAACGGCCCGAAGTCTCTCGGGGGTAGCTCACCTCCCCGACCGAACCCTTACGTCACATGCCGTGACTGGAATCACCACCCGCACTTGGAATAAGGCCCTGTGATTCCCTCCTTCAGAACATTCATATGGTGAAACACCCAAGGATATCTGGTCGTGCAAGGTTCACAGTCGATCTCCCACGACCAAGACTCTCTTACACGCTCGAAAGTTGAAGGAGTCGCCACCATCGACTAAAGAGATGGGTCTCACACCTTCTACTTTACCAACACAAGGTTACACCCGACGCCCTGCGTCACCCTGGTATCAACTCAAGCAAGGAGCGGGGAGAAAAAGCACTTCACACACAGAGTCTAACAATTCTACTACAAGAAGTAGAAGAGTCGCAAGGGGTACCTCTCATCATCCCCTGCTCTGCAGGATCGTAGACATCCAAGGCTCGTGGTTGTCTGTGGTCCCAACTGTCGGCTCCCGGAGCCTGACGTGGACCGCCTAGTGGTGATGGGAAGAGCTCGTAAAACCGTCCCCCACTACCAGCTCCTCCAGCTCCTCTGCTAGCATCACCTCTCTGGGTACTACTCCGATCACGACGTTGCATCTGTCGTGGCGGTGCCCCTGCAGCCTGCCCGAAGCTCTCTACATGCCTGGTCGGGCAGTCTCGTGCTAAGTGACCTCGCTCGTCACAAGCATAGAAATGACTCCCTCTGGGCTACACTGGTGCCCTCCGGCACCACTGTGGTGTACAACCATGCCCCTGAGCCTGGTTGTCATAAAGTTACCTATGTCGAGGTTCTGCTTGCCGACGCCCGCTAACTGGGCAGACGTCTCGGCTCCGACATGCCTGCTACCACTACCAACTCTAGAACACGACAGGAAGCTCTCTATCACCAGCACCTACTCTAGCACCCTGACATGTGTGGAAATGCCCAAGGGTACTATGACAGCACGAATCTCTCTGCGGAGACCCTGCTCGAACTTCTGCGCTCGAAAGTTGTCATCATGGACCAAGTTCGGGTAAAAGCGTGCACGGTCTGTGAAACTAGCCGCGTACTCGGCCACCGTCACCCCTCCCTGCTGAAACTGTAGGAGCTCCTGAATCCAAACAGAGCATAAGTAGGAGGGGCAAAACTCCTAACAAAACAACAACTGGAAGTCGCCCCACAAAAACGATGACTCGCTAAGAAACTGAGTCACCAGACTCCACCAACGCCGAGCTGCTCCACGAAAATGGTTGGCTGCCAAAGCCACTCTCCGATCTGTCGGCGTCTGCACAAGCCTGAAAAGGAGAACCACTGTCTCCGGTCAACCCTTTGGTGCCTGAGGGTCTGGCTCACCACTGAACCTCAGCAGTCTCTGCCGCTGGAACTCACGGAGCGTGCTCAACCTGCGCTCAAGCTCAGCCTGCTTGCTGAAGCCGTCTGCTGCTCAATAGGTGGGGGTGCTGCTACCGGCCCACCCGGAGAAAGGGGCTCACATGATGGGTTCTGGACTGAGGCCTGGTAGCTCACAGTGTCGTCGTCACGCACCAAATCTGGTATCCTGACTGGCTGTCTTCGCGGGGACATCCTGAATATTATCAAGGAGTGCCGTGGTCAGATGACCATATATGTATATACCAATAACAACAACGATGAGGAGCTGACTAAAGGAGGACAGTCAAAGACTCAATTCTATGTGACGCACAAACCAAATTTTTTTCCCCTGCAACGAGTATCTCAGCATGCCGAGTCGACAAGCGGGTTATCAAGGTCCTGATGAATGGATATGTCGGCCGTCGCACCATCACTGGACTCCCTGGCCTGAGAGCCGCTCTCGAGACACGTTAACACTATTTCCCTAGACCCCAACCAATTCCTTTTATTTTAGGGACATCTGAATAGTGTCCCAAGGAATGAACCACCTCTGATACCACTTTGTCACGACCCGACCCTACCCGGGCTCGAGCCGCAACTACCCCAAGCCCACCTCCATAGGCCAGGGGCTAGAGACCAGCGCCGAAGGCACAACAACTCGGGGAGGCCTTTGCCTAAGTATCTGTACACACACACACGCAGCACACTCAATGCAAAAGTGCAGAGTAAAAAGAAAAGCAAAGTACCAAATGCTATAAATAAACCACAAATGTGCATCGACCTCTAAACAGTACAAAGAAGTAGCTGAAGGTAAACAGAAAAGTAAAGGGACAAAACACGCGCTCAACCAGAAAAGTGAAACAACCCGGCAACAGGTAAACAAAAGAAAAATAGCTGGAAGGGTCCCCCACCTAGAACCCAACTACGACCACCGCACACGGTCCAAACTCCCGATCTCCTAAGCTCCACCGACGTCATGACCAACATGTCCGTCGTCTGCAAGGGCACACCAAGCGTGGGCAAAGCCCAAGAAGGGGTGAGTATAAAAATACTCAGTAGGATGTCCCGAAGCCTCGATGGAGCAACAAAGGAGGTGATGAAGAGGTGAGCAGTAGATCGAATAGGGAGAAGTAAAGGAGTACAACCAAAAGTGAAGTAAAGAGTATAGCTCAACCCAACAAGAGGAAAGAAGGTAGACTCGTCCAGACACAAGGAGCTGGAAACAGTGAGAAGATGAACTTCCCGTCGAGTCTTCTCTACCTATAGCAGGAAAGTAGACTCGTCCAAGCATGAGAAGCTAGACAAGGAAAGCACGTGGCATACCCCGCGCGTCTTTGCCTCTCCTGGAAGGAGAGTAACCAAACCCAAGAAGTGGGTACTGGAACTAGGTATATACATATTCATATGCTCAAACAAGAAGCCCAAACAAGATCGTAAGGGGATACCCATCCCGTAGCTCAGCCCAAGAAAGTGAGTAGCCAATAGTCCCAGAAGTAAACACCATCGATGCCCAGCATCGCGCACGTCTGACCCGAACTACAAGTCAAGGGGCTCAAATCACCGCACCTTGATACTATCCGCTTTAGGCGGCACTGACTCGCCCGTATAGTTTTAGGTCACGTCACAAGGACGCATCTCGGTGGGGAAAGCGTCCCTCGTACTTGAGAGTTTCAGGTTAAGTCAAACCACACCTCGTCACTGTCACACATTCGAGAGGTCTGCTCAAAGTCAAAGTTGTCACATCAATGACCCGTACAAACAAGGGTCCCGCTCCGGTGGTCACGGAGTAAAGCCACATACTAGCCTAGTATAAAGGATTGAGTCTGAAATACCAACGGGTGACCCACTGCCTAGCCCTACTGGAGGGTAATTCATAATAAGATATCAGGTGACCCACTGCCCAGCCCTGCTGGAGGGTAAACCCTAATACATCATCAGGCGACCCACTGCCCAGCCCTACTAGAGGGTATACCTGGAATAAGCCGACAGGCGACCCACTGCCCAGCCCTACTGGAGGGTAGACCTGGAACAAGACGACATGCGACCCACTGCCCAGTTGTGCAAGAGGGTAGACCCTCAAGAGTCGTCGGGTGACCCACTGCCCAGTCTCTGCTAGAGGGTAAACCCTGAGAAGTAAATGGGCAATCCACTACCCAGTCTCGCTAGAGGGTAAACCCAAAGAAGCCGATGAGTAACCCACTACCCAGCCCCAATGGAGGGTAAACCCAGATCTGCTCTGGCCATTTCTACTGGAGGGTACAACACTGGACGACCTAACATGGAGTGAGTATCGCGTAACCACCCAACTCTAGAACAACTCACCTAATAGAGGTTCAGCGCCCGTTCCATCACTGGGTGTTACTAGCAACGCCACCGGTCGATCCATCGAGAACGAAGCCAGGGGGAGACCACTCAACCCTGCTGGTCAAACAAACGAGCACAGAGGGACCCTCTACGTCGTGACAGGTCAAAGTACGCAAAGCAGGACACAACACGTACGTGGGGCCCACACGACGTGTGGCCCCACCTCAACCCCAACCAAGCGCACAAATTTTCTTGGTTATAAACCACACATGCCTCCAAGCGCTCTCGTATACTCCCAGAGTATACCACGTCTCCAGCCCTAAGGCTATCGTGCACACGACACCCCAACGTCAACATGAAGGGCGTAAACGTATCTTTTCCAACTTGCCACCTCAACGGGCCAGACACGGCCAACTACATCTCTTCACTCACACGTGAGTGCACGCGATCACACGCCAAGGGTTCTTTGCAACCACTGCGGAAAGAACCACCACCGGTACATCATTCATATTTACACATTTAATAAGATCGCGTAATAGGCTTCACTCGCCTGAACAGATTACACCGTTGTAATCCTCGCGGAAAAGCACGTGAGATCGACTACTTACTTGCCCGAAACGGTCAACCGGAGAATATGGTATTATTCACCGTAGCAAGCCTGTGTGGGGCCCACACCATGATCTCAAAACTGAACAAATGGATCACACCAGTGCGATCCCCTCGGAAAAACACACGGGATTGACTACTCAATTGCCCAGAACGGATACCCGGTGAAAAGGTTTCATTCCACTGTAATGCGTGTGAATCGGCTTCGTGGGGTCCGCACCTCAACTTCGGTTTAAACATCCCAAATTCGTCGTGAAATTTCCGCTTCAAAGTTAGGGTCACAATGCCGTTGAAGGCTTGCCAATCCGATGTCGTATAGGAGAGTTACGACCGATGCAAGATTTCGCAACAATAATAATATTCTTATTGTTGGGCCTTTCGTGGACCCGAGTTACAAACCAGAATTTATTATTCAGCATTGGTCTTGAATCGACCATCTTAATGATAGGATCACGTCGTTGCTGACGGAATTTCAATCAGACGTCGCATGTAGGAGTTATAGTGGGTCAAAGATTTAATAATAATATTAAATCTGTTAATTTAAGATCGTTTCGGGTACCCGATCTGAAAACCCGAAAAATACAACCAATATTACACTCATAATTTCCGTCTCGATGTCAGGGTTGCACTGCCGGTGACGGTTCATCGAACGGACATCTCACTTAAAAGATATATCCGATATACGATTATTTATCCAAAACAATAATAATAATATTTTATATTATTATTAAAATAAATTATAAATTTCATTTGAAAGAATGTGGGGCCATGTTTCCCATGGTCTCTGTCTTCATGTCGAAGTAGGGCCACCCATTGATTGCCTCTCTTTTTGTTTTTTTTTTCTTTTATTATTTTCTCCATTTTGTTCTCTCTATTTTTTCCTATTCTCTCTCCAATCTCTTCCTTCTTCAACGATACCCATTATCTCCCATCTTCACGCCTCTTCTCCCCCCTGCAACCCTAACATCCGTCCGCCAAAACCGATGCACGCCGCCTCCTCAGATTCGCGCCGCCTTCCTGCTATGCCGATCGACCACATCGACGGCCTCTCCTCGCGCCCTAGGTCTCGCTCCACCCAACTCGCCAGCCGCGCCGTGCCGCTGTTCACCAGGGGCCATCGGATGCTGCCGGAAAAGAGAGTCGCACCACCTTTAGTCGTCGGTCACTGGTCAACGATCGCTATCTCTATCGCGTCCCATTCCGAGAAAATCAGATCTCAAACTTACCATGCCAGATCCGACCCCGATCCATGTTTGAACTTAAATCGCCCACCATGGTTCGATTGTACCCGACCTAGATCTTGGTTTCACAAAATACCTTCCATTGCGCCAAAGTTCATTTGTGTGTTAATTATTTTATTAGATCTTTCGCCAAAGTAAAATATAATAATAAAGGAATGTTTACAAGACTTAAACATAGATCATGAACAAAAGAAATTGACAAATAAACATTTATCATGTGTCAATAATTTCAATTACAAGATAAAAAAGAATAAATTGATTCAATCAATTGTTTTTCGGTCCAAAAATTAATTCATTTAATTCGCGTTCATTGAGAATATTCAATCGGGGTAAGGAATTCACAAATATAAATCATATCTGGAATTGGATCTTTCGCTCTATCCAAAGCTTCGTCCTCGTCCTCCAAAGGGAGGAGGATGAGATGATGGGAGGTTGGAGGAGGAGAGGTAGAGGTTACGCAAGGGGAAAATTAGGGGAGGAGAGGGAGGAGAGAAAACTTAAATAAAATAAGATAAACCCTTTAAAATAATAAAGAAAAATTTAACACAAAATTAAATCTCCATCTGAAACCCTCAACGAACTGAAGGTTAGGTCACGCCTGGGGTAAACACCACCTCCCGAGCACAACGGTGGTCTTAGAATTTTAATCTGAGGACCTATTCAAAAGTTATAAAATTTAACGACCGAAGCCGCTAAATTACGAAAACGCCCCTGGAGCCTTTTTTTCACAGATGACCCGCGCACGTGAAACTTATAACCCCCTTAGGGTAAACGACACGTTCCGAAATCAATGGTGCCCTCGGTTTTCCAATCCGAGCCACCGTTTAAGATATACTTGAGTTAAACCGTTAAACAAATAAATTAGTTATTAAATTTATTCGTTCAACGCTCTGATAGTGAGCGAGGGGTCCAAACGTCCCGCGCCGAAAAGCTTTATATCATTCCTAGGGTAAAAACCTCATTCCGGGCCCATCCGTACACTCGGATCTCTGATCTGAAGCACCGTTTAGGATTTATCTCATTTATTTAGCGTTCTAAGTGTGAATGCACTGAAAATTTAATTCCAGCCACTTCGTGGCTCGAAATCGCACGCCGTCTGAGGGTGCTGCTCTGGAATAACATCAAGAATATTCCAAAGTCTTTTTATAGCAAAAAATTAGGTTCTTACACGCATGGGGGTTATTATCTCACCAAAAATCAAGCTTCATTGTTACTCATGGGTGTCGTGTGGTTTGTAAAATCATGTCTAATCCATGAAAAAAACATTTTTACCACCTATAGGACTCTTTCATAGTTAGTCATACTATTAGAAAAATTGTGTGCTAACCCTGCGCTATGGTCTGTCTTCCCAAAAACTCCCATTTTCAACACCTGACACCTAAGAACTGCAAGAACAAACCAAAAGTAAAATGAAACTCAAAATAAAACATACCATTGACCTATATGGTGTCTCACAGTTTATGATTTTCATAATCAAAAGAAATTATAGTATTGGTTATTCAACCAACAAAAAGGATGGTTCTTGGGTTGTGAGTTCCAAAGAAAGGTTGGGTTATATTAGGTTGTGAATCCTACAAAAATTTGGGTATTTTTTGTGCCTATAAGTTTTAAAAAGGTAGTTTCAGTAATCTAGTTATAACAACTTTAGAAGTGATATTTCGTAGTGGGTACCGATCTTCTCACCGAGTAGAGAAGATTAAATAGTATAGTGGGATCTTGGTGATCTGAACTACTATAAAAATATTATTCTCACTTTTTAATTCAACTTCATTATTTTTTGAACACTACACTAAAGTATTGATTCATATAATAATAAAATTTTATTTATTATATGGCTTAAAATTTTAAAGGTCTATTCACCCTCCCTCTAGTATATTATTTTAATCTATTCCAGACCACAATTTGGAATAAAATCATTGGTTCATTTGGATATAGGTTAGGTTGATTATTTTCCTTTTATACTAACTTGAATATCATAAACCAGTAGTCTAAAGAATATATTTAATTTATTAAATATTGATGGTATTAATTTCAATTATGGATAGATACCTCAAATCCCCCATTTTTTTTGGGAATTTATTATGTGTATTGGCAAGATAAAATTTAATAATACTTGAAGATGTTAAATTTAGATTATTGGAAAATTGGGAATAAACCATATAAACTACCTAAAGATGATCTAGAGAAACTTTTAGGAAACTATATGGTAAATTGTTTTTAAAATTATAAAGTAAAGAACATTTTTTCTATGTTATAAGTATTAGTGTGTATATTTATGTGCATGAAATAAATCCCGCAAAATTTGGATAATTCTACAAGTTACTCATTATGGGATAAATGATCTTAAAATAACTAAGCCAGGAATGCTTCATGTATAATACTAGGATTTCAAAATAGGATAATATGAGTAGTAAAATATATATTCCTCTTATTTACTAGAATTACAAATACAACGAGTGAACTTGGTGAAGCACTGGATAATACAACTCTATTTGAAAGTGTACTAAGAGTTTTACAAAAAAAACATGACAAAAAAATAAAGTAACAATAAAAAAAATTAAGAATTTTAATGTGTATAATTTAGATAAATTAATTGGTTCGTTGTTGGAGTATGAACTTAAATTGAAGAATATTGTTGACAAGGATTCTACAAAGAATAAAGGTATTTCTTTTAAGTCAAATGTTAATGAATCCTCTAACTCTTCCAAATATGAGTTCTACAAAAGTGATAAAGAGATAAGACATTTTTTAAATAAGTTTTTAATTTTTTTGAAAAATAGAGGAAAGAGGTGTTTCAAAAGGAATAATAAAAGGGAGTAAAATAAATCTAAAATAATAAATAATGATGATGTTTTAGAGTTTACCTATTATGAGTGAAACAATAAAGTGAACATATTGACTTAATTTCCAAGACTCAAAAATTCAAGGAAGGACAAAAACTAATGGAGGAAATAAAAACAAGATCTATTTTGAGGATGGGATTGTTCAGATAGTTTAAATTCATGGAGTAACATAAGAAGTGAATGGGAAATAGTGAACCTGCTTTAATGGCCACGCACTGTGTGGTACCTGATTCATTTTTTACTCAATTGATAAATCCTAATAATTTTGATAATAATTCAACCACTAAAGATGAAAAATAAACTAAATTGGATTCTAGTTTTGATTATAATTCTATTAATTCTAAATTTAAACAACTTTATAAATAGAATGAGTAATTACAGAATGATAGTATCAAGATTATTGAAAATATACTTATATAAAAAGAAAAAATAAAAAAATTGGTTAAATAAAATGATAAATTATAAATGGTATGTGAAAATATGAATATTAGTGGTTCCTAAAATGATGAATATAAAAATAATTTTGATTATAAGATATTTAAATTAAAATAATAAAATAATTGAACTTGAAACTTTTTTTATAGTAAATGATATTGATCATGAAATAATATTTATTTTAGTCTTCATGAAAATAATAAAATTTTAGAATGAGTGTGGTAATCTCAAGAAAGAAAATAAAAAAAATTAAAAATAGATCTTATAGTTCAAATGGAAAAGTATATACTAATTTAGAAGCTATTGAGAACGAGAATGTGGATTTGAAAAAGGATGTTTCCAATATTAAAGAAACATCATCTACTTTTGTTCAATGAAATGATAAATATGATAAAATAATGTCTATGATGAAACTAAACTATAATAAGAATGGTTTTGGTTAAAATACCTTTTCACCAAGGATGAATATGAGTAATTTTGTTAAATTTAAAAAAAAATATTTCAAGTCTAACAGGTTTTAAATGTAGAATAAAATGGAACTATTCCAATGAATGAACTTTGAGATTCACTAAATCATTTTGGAATACTGAAAAATTTATTACTAATGATTTTCTTTAAATCCCACAAATATTTGTTTTAAAAATATTTGGATTCTAAAATTTTCTTCTAGTAATCTAATTGGACCCAAGTAAGCATGTAAACAAAAAAAATTATATTTGATTGATATATTTTAGGAAATATGCCTTATAGGTCTCAAAGATTCATGGTATTTTGATAGTTAGTGTTCTAGCCACATGATAGGTGATATCTCAAATATTATATATTTTTGTTCATGTGATGGAGGGATAGTAACATTTGGAGACAATTCTGATGGTTAGATTAAAGGAATTAAAGATATTGGTTTTTCTAAATCTATTATTATTTTGAAAGTATTATTTGTATATGGTTTTAAAAACAATTTATTAAGTATATCATAGTTATTTGATGATGGATTGAATGTAATATTTTAAATTTATAAATGTATAGTTTTTACAAAAAATCTATTTTATTTTCTAAAAATAAAAACATGATTTTACAATAATGATTTTTCTCATCAAACCAAATAGAAAGTTAAGTGTTTAAATGTAATTTAAATAAATAATGTATTTTTCGAAAGGAGACATGGAAATTCAAACTTATAAATTTTGAAAAAATTATAAAATCATGAATAGGTTCTACAATTTCCAAAGTTAAATACAATTATTGTGTGTTTCATTTAGGTGTAACGGTTATGAATCATAAATAATGGTTTAAATCTGTGAATGGCATTATCCCTTTTGATTTCATGAATTAAACATCTTGACTTATTTGGTCCTTTACAACTTACTAGTTTTGGAGGAATTTTAAAATATATTTTTAATAGTTGATGAATATAGTATATTAATCTATATTTATTTCTTATCACATAAAACTGAAACTCTAACCAAATTTTGTACTTTCTACAAAATTAATCAAAATTTCAAAAATTTGTTAATTATATATATCATAAGTGATATAATTGGTCAATATTTTAGTTTATAATTTGATAAATTTTGTGAAGATAATATACATAGATAATATTTTTTCACCCTTAGTACTCCACAACAAAATGGTGTGGTTGAAATAAATAATATGTCAATTTAACAAATATCTAGATTAATTCTTATAGAGTTTAATGTGTCGAAATATTTTTGGGAAAAAGCTCCAAATACAAATTGTTATGTTTTAAAAAGAATTCATATTAGAATATTTTTTAGTAAAATGCCTTATTAATTTTTCAAATATTTTAAAAATAAAATTGGATGTTTTAGATTGTTTGGTTTTGAAGACTTTATTTTAAATAAAAAAGATAATTTAGACAATATTGATTTTAAATGACATAAAAGAATATTTTTAGGTTATTAAAATACTAGTAAGGAATATAAATATATAAAAAAGTTAACTTTAGTTATTGAATGGATTGTGCATGTTAAATTTGAAGACAATAACTTTATCACGAAAAATTTAAATTTAAATCAAGTTGATGAAGAATTCATGGAATTTAATTTTAGTGAATATAATGATCAATAAAATAATATTTCATCAGTTGAGGGGATGAAAATATCTTCTAAAATTGATCCTAAATATTATAAACTCATAAATATAATATTATTGAAAATTCACTGGAAATTTAAAATCTAGAATACAAACTAGGAAATTCGTTTTAAATTACTGTGTTAATTATGCATTTGTTACTAATTTTATGCCTATTAAAATTAATGGTGCTTTAAATGATTCAAATTGGATTAATTCTATTCATGATAAATTAAATCAATTTAAAATAAATAAAATGTGTAATTTGGTTAAATTACTGAAAGATAAAAAATAATATGAACTAGGTGGATTTTTCTAGGTAAACTTCATGCAACATGTAACATAGTTAAAAATAAAAAAAGACTACTTTCTAAAGTTTATTCTCAATAAGAGGGAATTTAATTTGTAGATTATTTTTCTATTATTTTTAGGATAGAGGAAATTATAGTTTTATTATAATTTCCTTATTTTCAAAAAACTAAATTGATTCAAATGTATGTTATGATTGAATTTTTAAATAGAATAATTTCTAAAAAAGTTTTTGTTAAAAAACCACAATAATTTGAAAATGAAAAATTTCTAAATCATGATTTTAAACATAAAAAATATTTATATGGTCCTATATAAGATCCTAGATCTTGGTATGAGAGAATAACTCATTTTTTATTGAAAAAATAATTTTTTAATTAAATTTTTGATCATACCTTGTTTATAAAGAAATTTTCAAAGGATATCATGACTGTACAAATATATTTTTATGATATATTATTTGGATCAACAAATTATTTAAGTTATAATTATTTTTTCTAAATAAATGACTAGTGAGTTTGATGTGATCTTAATAGGAGAATTTAAATTTTTCCTTGGTTTTCAAATTAACCAAAGAAAAGGTGGTATTTTCTTAAATCAATATAAGTATTATAAAGAACTTTTTAAAAAGTTTGGACTATTTTCATGAAAGTGTATTAATTTTTTTTTAAAACTTCAAAATTAGAATAGGATGAATTGAGAAAGTGTATTTATATTTAAATTTATAGAGGCATGATAGGAATCTTATTGAATTTGACTACATCTAGAATGCATATAATGTTTTAAATTTGTTTGTGTGCAAGATTTTAGTCAAATACTAAGTAAATTAATATTAACATTTTTAAGATAGTTATTATATATATTAAAGGGGATATTAGTACTAGTTTTTTATTCAAACTATAATTGTCGTTATTTAATATCATATTCTGATTTTGATTTTTGAGGTTGTGGGATTGACTATAAAAACACAACAGGTATGTGTCATTTTCTCAATAAAAATTTAATATTATGGAGTTCTATGTAACAACTATCAATTTCATTATTTAACACCTGATTTTGAGTATTTTGATGATATTAGTTGTATTTCTCAAAGTATTTAGATTAAATAAAATTTATATGAATACTATATTATTTTTAATAAAATTATAAATTTCCTTCATAATTATACTACTATTAAAATTTCTAAAAAACCATTGCAACACTCTAGAAAAAATTAAATATATATTGGATTTAATTTTTTGTGGGATCATGTGAATAAAGGATTTTTTAGTTTAGAATTTTTTCCAACTTAAAAACAAATTATTGATATATTCACTAAAACATTAGATTTTTTAATATTTTAGAAAGTGAAGTTTGAACATGGTATGTTAGAAGAATAATATTGTTTTAGATATCTACTATCATGAGGAATGTTATTAAATTTTAGTATACATGCCTTATTTAAAATAATTTTATATCTTCATTTATGAAGGAAGGATTTGTGCATATAAATATATTTTCTTATAATTTACTGATTTTAATAATTGGTATTTTTGTAATCATGTCATTTAATTATTTGTAACTATTTATCATTTAAGATGGAGAATGTTTCCGGTAATTTATATTTTTTTATATTTTTGATAAATTTTAAAAAGGGTATAATATTATTTTATTTTTAAAATTTACAAAAATGGGTATATTTTTAGTATTTTAACTTGAGTATTAATGTTTTTTTTATTATTTTAACTTTGGTGTTAATATTTTTTCTTAGTATTAAAAATTGGGTGTTAATATTTTAATTTTTTAATTTTAAAAATCTTCTTATTTATTTGGTTTATATTTTTTTTGTTAATTTTTATATATTTGTTAGCATATATGTTTAATTATATTTTAATGTTATAATTTTATAGTACATTTCTTATAATAAATATTTTATATCATGTTTATGTCTTTTATTGGACAATTTTAGTCACACAGCCAAATCTATGATGTAAGGGTTTTGGTGCAGATCTACATATATGTTTTCAACCATAAAGTCATTTCATCCACATATTCATTTCCATCAGGGTGGTTATTTCAACCATGTGTTTGTTTTAGTGATATATCCTATTTTGATGTTTCCAATTTCAACATATGTGCAACATATCCAAACTACATGGCCAAAATTTCATGCAAGAATAAAAGAGAATGATAATTATCTAATAACGAGCATGATGATTTATATTATACATAAAAAGGTATTATTATAAGTATTATTATTCTATAATCAGTGGAATACTATGATTGATTATTCAGCCACTCCTTATTCAATATGATCTTGGAATTGATAATATGATTTTATCCATTGGAATGTGATCAAGGGGGATATGATTATATAAAATCAATATAGTTTATTTAATAGATACACATACAAGAGATACGAAGAAAAAAAAAATTCATATGATAATTTTGAAGCATTGAATCCTTGTTTTAACTATTGTTTCATTGGTTTGATCATTATGGACTTTATCATTTGATTATATACTATAGAAGTGATCAACATTCTTGAGCTGCATCAACATTTATCTTCATCTTCTCCACTATTATTATTAATTTCTTTCAGGTTTTTCTTTTTTAAATATTTTTGTTATATGTTTTATCTAAATATATAGTTTATTATTTTACCAATCAAAATAAAGTATGGTATTGGTAATTCTACCAACCAAAAGGAAGGTTCTTGGGTTGTGACTCTTGAAGTAAAAAGTATGGTATTGTTTGTGACTCTAGATATTGTAAAAGAAAATATTTATAAACAACTTATCATACCATTAAAAGTTAGGTTTCTTCATGGTTACCAATATTCTCACCAAGTAGAGAATAAAAAAAGTATATTAGGATCTTGGTGATCTGAACTACTATAAAAATAATGTGTTCATTTTTTATTTTCCATCACATTATTTTATGAACACTGCATTACACTATTGATTCATATAATAATAAAATCTAATTGATTATTTACTTTAAAAATTTTAAATGAATATTTATCCCCCCTCCCCCCCACTCCATTATTTCCATATATTCTAATGCAATAGGACACACCTTCCAAACATTGTACTCACCACTTGTTTCAACTTAGATATAATCTAAGTTTAGAATTCATTTCTTATTCATATATTTAAAGTATTATAGTATGATACGAATATAAATTTATAATTGTGTTTCAACTTTATTGTAGCTACACTAGTGAGGTAATCCCATCGATTGAATGTCAGTATGGATGAGGAATCATCGGATGGGTGGTCTCGATGTTGTCTACATTAAAGTAAGAAAATTATTAAGCAAAAAATGTATTTTTATTTTATATAAATTATTTACATTTTCCATTAATTTGTTATATATATTCAACATGATCAGTTTGACACTGAGATATCAAATTTTCCAAAGGAACAGTGACATAACACAATGCACATAGGTGAGATATTTCAAAATGACATGTGGTTTGTTGGTCATGGTTACTAGTTTACTTATTTCACAAGTGTCACACATCATGTAGTTGTCAAAATGGAGGCAATGGGTGCATGCAGAGATGCGGGGATCTGTACACTACTTGAGTTAGATGTTGTATTGCAGACCTTGGAGTGTAGTATGGATGATCGATTTTTGAAATTGTAAGCAGAGTGTGAGGATAGATTATAACATATCTCGACACATACAGATAAGGTGATGCTACAATGTCATATTGATAGTGTATGTATATTGGAAAAATATATAATATTTATATATATTTTAAGATCCAGATGATACTATTGGGCATTGTTGTTAGTTCATGTGTGATACAGCTATGGATATACCAGATGCATGAGATATTTTCTGTTAGTTTTTATTATTTAATGTTTTATTTTAGATGATTAATTTAAATTACTTTTCTATTTATAAATTATTTATAGTAACAAAAAAATGTGTATCACATTGTAGTGTCATAATAAAAACTTAAC
This sequence comes from Viscum album, assembly GCA_963277665.1. Classification (NCBI taxonomy): domain Eukaryota; kingdom Viridiplantae; phylum Streptophyta; class Magnoliopsida; order Santalales; family Viscaceae; genus Viscum; species Viscum album. Next base: position 1,462,772,308 of record OY728135.1, on the reverse strand, counting down.
ATATGATTTTGTATTATCATGAAATCATAGGACAACAATATTCGAGTGATTTTTGAAATGTATAAATTGATAACATTCCAATCAGAGTTTTCATTTGCTTAGGATGATTGAAAAACCTTTTTTATCATTTTGAATATTAAATGATTGTGTAAAGAAAAAACAAAATAAAATGGCCTTATATTGATGAGAAATCATTGGAAAACTATATTTCAATTATTTATGATGTGTATGAGTTAAGTAAAAGTTAATTCGACATGTGGTGTATTCTAACTTACTGGATAAGCGGTTATTAAAGAATTAAAAGACTTTAAAAAAATTCTTCATGGGTTCAAAAGAAGTAAAAAAATAGTTTATTTCCATGAAATCATAGGAAACCAATAATATATTGGTTTTTAAAATAAAGGAACTAACGGTGGTTCAATATGATTTTTTGTTTTCCCGGGATAACTGAATACACATTTTAAGTGGTTTAAATACTAAAACATGCATGCAACAGACCTCAAATTGATGAAAAATCACTGGACACCCATCTTTGAATTACTAGTGACAAGTATGAGCAGCAAACACATCAATCCAATGTTTTGTGTTCTCATATTGACTGAATAAGTGGTTTTTAAAGAATTGAAAGTCTTAAAAAACATGCGCCAGTGGGTCAAAAATAAAAAAAACAACCCCCAATTACCATGAAATAATAGGAAACAAGTAGTATATTTATATTTAAAAAGTAGGAACTGGTGCAATTATAATAAAAGTTTTCTTTACTCAGGGTGACTTAATATTCATTATTAGTGTTTTAAAATAATAAAAGATGCTTGTAATGGTCAAAATCATAGAAAATATCCTCATATTGACATAAAATCATAGGAAACTGCTTTTAAATTGTTCATTATGCATATGAGTAGATGATGCATCAATTTGATGTGCGGTGTGTACATACTAACTGAATAATAGGTTCTTTATTAATTGATAGTTTTTTAAAACATGCGACTGGGGGTTGAATTAAAACAAATAACCTCTGATTTACATGAAATAAAAGTACAATAACCATATATATTTGAAATTTTTAAATTGGGAGTGCATCAATTTGAGTTTTCATTCACCTGATACGACTGAATACACCATTTTAGTGTTTTAAAAGACTAAAACATGCATGTAATAGTCAAAAACGTAGAAAATGACATCTAATTAACGTGAAATCAAATGAAAAATGTCTTTGAATTATTTGTGACCTACAAAAGTAAATGACGCTACTACAAAACTGGCCTTTAACAGCATTGGTATTTATCAATGCTACAAAAAAACTGATAAATGGCATATTTAACAGTGCTAAGAAAAGCACTCATAAATTTAACCTTTTATCATCACTTTTTTGCACTAATAAAGGGAACCTTTATCAGTGATTTATTTTTAGCGTTGATAAAGGGTATCCTTTATCAATGATTTATTTTTAGCACTGATAAAGGGTAAAATTTATCATTTCTTTTTTAAGTATTGATAAAGGGTACCCTTTATCATCGCTTTTATTTTTAGCACTGAAAAATATTTATTTTATTAATACTTTTTTAGCACTGATAAAGGTCCTAATAAATAAAATAGAATAATTAAATAAATTAAAAATTAAAAAAGTGTATTAAAAAATTATTAATTAAAAAATTATTGATAAAATTGAATAAATTGATTACACATTATTAAATATTAAAAATTTTATTAATTAAATAATTAAGATAATTAATGTTATTAAATTTTATATATTAAATATATAGATATATATATTAATGTATATAAATATGATTTATAAATTAAAAAATATTTATGTGCTTTACATTAAATAGTCATATATTTATTGAATAATGGTTTATAATTAAAAATTAATATGAATTAAAAATATTAACAAATTGCATAGTACTTGACATATAATTGAATGTCGTTTGATTTTTTAATTTAGCATAGATCAAATCTGTGTTACATTGATTTCACATTTATGTATTCAATGCATTTTTATATACAATACACACATATAAAACTTATCCATTTTTTCAATATTTTTAAAGTGTACATATTCTTAATTTATTCAATTTCACTCATTTTTAACATATATGCATGCAATTAAAAATAGATATTCATTAATAATGTTAAAAAAAAATTTATAAACAAAAATTTATAAATAAATATATTTATAAATTTATAGATACTATATTTATACAATTATATATTTATAATTATAAATAAATAAAATTATTAAAATTATTTATATAATTATAAATAAATAATTATATATATTTAAATAATTATTAAATTTATAATATTTTTTCATAAATAATGAATATATTTACTATATTTATATTTATATGTATTTATTAAATATATATATGTATAATTATATAAATATATATAATGATATAAATATTATTTCTTTAAAATATTTCAATAATTATAAATAAATAATTATAAAATGATAATAAATTTATTTAAAAATGAATATATTTAATATATTTATATTTATATATATTTATTAAGTATATATAAATATTTATAATTTTTTATTTATAATTATAATTATAAATCCTTTAATATTGCTTAAGTATTAAACACTGATAAAAGCATCTTTACTAACCCCTTTTCATGCTGATAAAAATGAGGCTTTATCAGTGCTAAAAAAAGCACTGATAAAATGAAAATTTATGAGGACTATAAGTTTAACACTGATAATGAGTTCTTTTATTAGCACTTAGGTAATAAGCACTGATAAAAGGACTCTTTATCAGCGCTTTTTTATAAGCACTAATAAATGTGTCCCGGTCTAATTAAAAAACCCTAACCATTTGCGAACACATCGCGATATTAGAAGTTTTCCACTGAAGCCACCTATTGTCAATGTTCCTCCTAGGTGAGTCGAAGCTTGAATCACACCACTTGACTTCCTCTAGCTGCTCAAAAATCTCATCCAACATCCGGTGTTTGATTGCCATTAGGGTTTCTAAAGAGGGTCTCATATTTTCTGCAAACTAGTGAGGTAGTCCTTCCAATTTTCTTTTTGTATTTTTTGTTTTGTTTTTATTTCTTCTTCAACAATGTCATTATTTGTGGTACGGTGATTATATACTAGCAACATAGGCCTTCTAATATTCATAGATTCCAATTTTGATTCAACTCATGATCGCTCATGGAGAGTTTCTTGTTTCTGGACTTAGTGGTGACACATGGAGTCACATGGAGTTTAGTTGCTTGTTTTATTTTTCTAACATTTCTCAAGTTGATTACTTAAATTTTTCATACATAATTTTCATTATTTATTTTAACAATGTATTCCATACATGTGAAATTTTATAAACTGGAATAGGGGATTTTGTATGTTATGGAGTTGAAGATAGGTTAAGGGATTTCTTTTATATTATACTGCTTCATATCTTCTTTTTTCTACTTATCTGGGTTGGTGTGTGAATCTAATGTATGGATGCATCATGGAAGTTGTTATTTAAATATTCTTTCTACTAGTTTTATTTATTTATTTTTCCAAATTATTCCCATTGTGTTTTTTTCATGCCCTGGTGCTTGTTTCTAGCCCGAGGGGGGTTCAGAATGTACCTTGGACACTATCATGATATAGATTTACATTCCACCCACAACATTTGAAAATTTTATTCAATTTTCAATGGGTTTCAACACGGTTTTTCAATCTTCCTTTTGAAATATATAAAACACTTCCCTCATATACATGGATTGAGAAATAAATATCCCATGAATTCCATGAGTCGCCTATAAATGAAGCAAAATATCAACTCACTAATCATAAACATTTAAACATTGTTCATTGTTAATGGATAAAATTATTATCATCGTTAATCTCTTGAACCTCTAACTATTATGTTATCCACATTAATAAACTCTTTTAATCTATCCATAAAATTATTTTTTATGTAATGATTAGGATCAATTACTCATTTTTTAAATTAACGTTTCTTTTATAATTCATCTAACCTTCAATACTAAGCTTAAAGTTCTTATTTTAATTTATACATCACATTTTCCAATTTACAAACATTATTATCATATTAAATAATGAAGAAAATATTTTTTTCTTTAATGTAATTCATATTCGTGTAATCCATTAGTAATTTCTAATTTTATATTCAGTTGGAGTTCCTTGAATTTCCTTAGGATGGGTTGGTGTGGTGATATGACATCTCAAGAGTCCTGAAATGTTTCAAATTTTTATATAACATTAATTTTAAATGTAATAATTCCTTAGGTTTCTATATCACTTGTTCTAATACATTTTTATATCTTCTAGTTGATTGAATGAGAGTTTATTATTCATATTTATCATATTTGTGTTTTGTATTACTCCTTAATTGTATATATTATATTTTCATTTGTTTAGAGGATTTAAGAAATATTTTATGTGGAGTAATTATTTTCTTAAATTTAATTAACCATTTTCTTTAACATATTTTTTTTTGAAATAATCAAATGTTGAGTTTCCCTTATAAGAATTTTCTATAACTTTCACTTTTGATAATGAATATCTTATGTGTATTTATTTATATGTTGTATAAAATTACTCTTTTATGAACCCAATAGGATGGATATGAACTAAACATTGATGAACTCTAATTGTTTGACAAATTAATATAAATATGTAATTAAATAGTTCAACAAGATTTCAAGAGAGCATACAAAAGACCCTTCTAAAATCATCTGTACGTGTTTACTTTGTTATTATTTGGATCTATTGGTGTCTATTTGGATCTGTTGAGAAACGGATCCAAAACAAGAATTGGTTGTGAATCACTCACAAAGCTAATAACAAAACTGAGGATTATTTATGCACTTCACTACTATTGGTTAAATGTCACTTAAAAAAGAATCTGACCTGAACTTTCTACTTGGCTTCCCCATGATACTCTCATCGCACACATTGAGAAAAAAATTAATTAGATTATTAAACATAGAGGGAAAATTTGATAGAATAATACAATTAATTGGGTAATGGTTTCATGGAAAACACATATCATTGAAGAAGGAACATTAGAATCCGAAAATGTTATGAATAAAAAATATTCCCACATGTTTGAATAATGAATAAAATTGTTAGGAAGAGAAGGAAAAGTGAATGTTGAATGGTGATATGATAGAGATGGTGGTGAGCTTGTGTGAGATGAGAGCATCACGGGGATGCCAGATAGGAAGTTCAGGTCATATGCTATGTTAAGCAGTAGTCAACCAACAGTAGTGAAGTGAAAAGAGAATCCTTAGTTTTGTGATTAACTTTGTGATTAATGCACTACCAATCCTTTTTTTGGCTCCATTGATCAATGGACCAAAATAGATATCAACATCATTAATTGTCTCTTGGTTTTCTGAAAACTATATAGTCTTCTAAACTGTAATGAAGTGAAAATAGAATCCTTAGCTTTGGTATTATTTTATATTTGGACCAAAGAAATACTTTGGAAAGATGTAAAGATAATATTACGATATACTTTCTCTATTTTACTGAAAAATTATATAATGAAACGTTGATTTAATTTTCATCATTCATTGCAGATTTTTTTTATTTTAGAAGATTTTTTTCCATGCTTAATTCATTTAAAGGAAGAGCAATGATGCTTTCTCTTCTTAATAATAGAGGTAATCTTGTTGTTTTTATAGTAAAAATTTTTTCTATAGAATTAATGTATTGTTTCATATTTATTTTTAATTTATTTATTTTTAGTATTACTCACATTATAATTTTTTTATATAGATAGATTATTTTGTTATAGTTGGGGTGCTCTATCTAACTTTGATTCTTATTCTCCCTTAAAACCTTTTCACCCCTACAGTGGTGTATTTATCACTTTCTTACAAATTTCCTCCACTAACTTTACAGGAAGAGAAATAATGTTACCTATGCTCAACCACATAGGTAATCTTGATGTTTTCACAGCAAAATCATTTTCCATAGAATTACTATATTGTTTCTTATTTATTATTAATTTATTTCTTTTTTATTATTACTCACATATTAATTTTTTTCTTATATAGGTGGATTCTTTTGTTTGAGTGGGGTTGATCAGTCCAAATTTGATGCTTCTTCTCCCTTAAAACCTTTTTACCCCTACAGTGGTTCATTTATCACTTTATTTCAAATTACCTTCACTACCTTTTAAGGAATATAAATGATGCCACCTCTGCTCAATTACAAAGTTAGACTTGATGTTTTCATAGTAAAATCATTTTCCATATAATTAATGTATTGTTTCTTATTTATGTTTTATTTATTTATTTTTATTATTACACACATAATAATTTTTTCTAATATAGGTGTATTATTTTATTTGAGTTATGGTTCCCTATAAAACTTTCATTCTTTTTCTCCCTCAAAACCTTTCAACCATACATTATTGAAATTTATCACTTTCCTTCAAGCTCCCTCCACATCTCAATCATAGAGGTAATCTTTATATTTTCATAGTAAAATCATTCTCCATAGAATTAATATATTGTTTTATATTTATATTTAATTTATTTATTTTTAGTATTACTTATAATAATTTTTTTCTTATACAGGTGTATTGTTTTTTTGAGTTGATTTGGTTTGTCAGAAGTTGTTCATGCAGTGTTGGAATTTCAACAAACAAAGTCAATGGAAATCATGGTAACATTGACAATTGGGATTGATTTGAGACTTTGGGACATGTAGAAATCAGTTTCACTTCAATATGACACACGATGTGAATGGTATAGCTCTAATTAATTATTTCTATTTTAAATTGACATTAATTTTAGTAAAAACTACAACTAACTCAAAGTGTCTGTTATCAGTTTGAAATTGATATTTTACTTTCAAAGGTTTTACTCATTGATAACTGAGAAACCATGCTTATATTTTCTTGATAATTTAGAGCATCGATCCATAAATGATTTTTGAGGTGTAGGAATCAGTTTAATGGCCAAGTGATACACGATGTGATCCATTTGAGTTAAATTGCGTGTTTCAATTTTAAAATGACATTTTAGTAAAAAATACAAGTGAAATACTCAAAACCAGAAAAAAAAAATCATATTATTTTGATACTTTAGTACAAAAATCCATTAGTGATTTGGAATGTGTATAAGTCATATGCACCTCAATTTGATGTACGGTGTGATGGGTATGACTCTAAGTGTGTCTTTATTTAAAATTGACATCAATTTTAGTAAAAAAACAAATTGACCTACTCAAAACCAAAAAAACACATTAATATTGTTTTGATACTTGGTGAAAATGATCCATAAGTGATTTGAGATGTTTATTAATTAGTCTCACCTCAATTTGACGCACAGTGTGACTGATATGACTCCAAGTGCATGTTTTTATTTAAAATTGACATCAATTTTAGTAAAAAGGCCAACTAACCAACTCATAATCGAGAAAACCCATTCAAATTGTTTAAATACTTTACAAAAACAATACATAAGTCTTTTTTGATGTGTAGTAATCATCCAAACATCAATCTGATACACAATATGATCGGTATGAGTCAAAGTAAATATTTCAATATTAAAATGACATTTCAGTAAAAAATACAAGTGACATACTCAAAACTAAGAAAAAAAATTCATGTTATTTTGATACTTCTTTAAAATGATCCATAAGTCATTTTTGATGTGTAGGAATCATTTTAACCTCAATTTGATGCATGGTCTGACCGGTATGACTCAAAGTGTGTCTTTTTATTTAAAATTGTCATCAATTTTAGTAAAATGGAAACTTTCTTACTCAAAAGCAATAAAACACATTTTGATTGATTTGATACATTAAAACAATAATCTATAAGTCATTTTTGATGTGTAGGAATTAGTTGAACCTCAATATGATGTATGATGTGCCCAGTATGACTCAAAGTGTCTGTTATTAGTTTAAAATGGACATTTTAGTTCAAAAAGTTTCACTCATAGAAAACCAATCAAACATGCATAGATTTTCTTAATAATTTATTAGAACAATTAATAAGTCATTTTAGATGTGTAGGAATCCCTTTCATGTCAAACAGATACAGAATGTGATCGGAATGAGTCAAAAGTGTGTGTTTCTAGTTTAAAATAAAATTTTAGTAAAACAGACATCTGACGTACTCAAAACCGAGAAAAAACATTCATATTGTTTTGATACTTTAGAAAAATAATCCAAAAGTCATTTGAGACGTTTTGAAATCAGTCTCTCCTCAATTTGATGCATGGTGTGACTAGTATGACTCTAAGTGCATCTTTTTATTTAAAATTGACATTAATTTTAGTAAAATTAACACTTTATATTAATTTATTTCTTTATATTAATACTAACATAAGAATTGTTTTCTTATATAGCTGCATTCTTTTTCTCAAGCAGGGGTGGTTTTTTTTCCAATAGCATGAGTTGGTTCAGGATTAAAAGATAAAGGAACATCAATATTTTTGAATGTATGTAATAATTTTTATTTATGTAATTGTATGAACCAATGTTTGAAATGCCTATAATATTGAGTTTTGTTCTTGTATTTGTGTTGTAAATTTAAACTCATTTAAATCAGGTATTGGGGATTGTTTTTTAAAAATCTATTGTGTTTTTGGTGTTGCGGTGTGATGTAACAGCACGTTGTAGGGGTGTTGTAGTGTGATATTGTATCACATTGTATTAGTGTTGTAGTGTGTTGTTGCAGCACACTGTAATGTGGCCCTTTATCAATGCTATTAAAATCACTGATAGAGGCCATATTTATCAACACTTTTAAAAGAACTAATATAGGTCTACTTTATCAGTTCTTATAGAATCATTGATAAAGGTCCATTTTATCAGTGCTCAAAACCCGCTGATAAATAGTTCCTTTAGCGGTGCTAAAATAAAGCACTGATAAATGGTTCCTTTATCAATGATATTAAAATTATTGATAAAGGTATCATTTATCAATTCTTTCTTTAATGTCGATAAAGGACCCCTTTATTAGTGCTTTTTCAACGCTGATAATAGACCATCTCTTTTAACCTCTCTCATGTAGTCAGTGCTTTTCTGGAACTGATAAAGGTCATTTCTAGTGCTATTAAAGGCCAGTTTTGTAGTAGTATGATACATCATTTTGGCATGAAATATGATCAAATTAATTGGAAAATCAGTTATAAAAGAATTTATTGTCTTTAAAAATATGCACCAAGGGTTTAAAAATAATAAAAAAACCTATAGTTCTTATAAAATAATCATAAAAACATTATATTAATTTTTAAAATTTATGAACTGAAGGTGAATAAATATGAGTTTTTTTCACTCAGGATAACTAAATATGCATTTTTAGTGTTTTAAAACTCTAAAAAATTCCTGTAATAGTAAAAACAATGAAAATGACTTTAAATTGAATTTAAATCATTAGTAAATTATCAATGAATTATTTTTTATTTGTATGAGTTGGCATAATGTCAATATGACATGAAGAGTGCATACACTAGTAAAAAAATAGATTCTTAAAAAATGAAATCTTTAAAAACATGTGTCGTTATTTCAAAAGAAAGAAAACAATATCCAGTTTCCCTAAAATCTTAAAATAGAAACCTTATATTGATTTTTTAAATTTAGGCACTAATGATGCATCAATATGAGTTTTCATTCACCTAAGATAACCAAATACACCTTTCAACTATTTTAAAGTAGTAAAACATACATGTAATAGTAAAAACCAGATAAAATAATCTCATGTTGATGTGAAATCATAGTAAATATGTCTTTGATTTATTTTTTATGTGTATTAGTAGAAGGAATTTCATTTCGACATAGATTATTCTTAGACTGACCAAATAAGTTGTTATTAATGAATTGACGTTCTTTAAAAATGTGTTGCAAGATGTTAAAACTAAGAAAACAACCCATAATTTCCATTAAATCATATAAAAAATTGTGTATTTATTTTTGAAATACAGTAACTCACAGTGCATTAATCTGACGTTTTAATCTCTTTGGATGACCGAACATGCATTTTTAGTGATTTAAAACACTAAACATGTGTGTGTAGGTAAAGAAAAATCTAACAACCACATATTAACATAAAATTATAGAAAAACTATATTTTAATTATTTTTAAGGTGTAAGAGTAAATGGAACATCAATTCAATGTGTGGTGTGCTCAGACAAATTATATAAGAGGTTATTAAATAATTTATAGTCTTTAAGAACATGAATTCATAGGGTCAAATTTAAAAAAATGACCTCTGGTTTTCATAAAGTCATAGGAAAAGATCCTTATATTTATTTTTGAAATGTAAGAACTCATAGTGCATTAATATTATTTATATTTCACATGAGAAGACTAAATATTTATTTTAAGTATTTTAAAACACTAAAATGTGTGTGTAACAGTAAAAAACCATAGTAAACAATGTCATACTGATATGAAACCAATGGGAAATTCTTTTTAATTATTTGTAATATGATGAAATGTGAATCTAACATGTGGTGTACTCAGACTAACTAGATAAGTGGTTATTAAAAAATCAACAGTCTTTAAAAATGTGTTTTAGGGGGTCAAAACCAAGAAAAAGTTATCTGATTGTCATGAAATCATAGTATAAAAATCGTATATTTATTTTTCAAATGCATAAACTGAAAGTTCATGAATCTGATTTATCCTTCCCCTGAGATGATTGAAGACTCTTTTTTAGTGTTTAAAAATACTAAAACATGCATATAATAGAAAAAACCATAAAAAATATTAATGTTCTTTGAAAATCATAGGAAAACTATTTTTAAATTATTTTTGATGTGTAAGAATATATATAACATCAATTTGATGTGCAGTGTTCTCAGATTGACACAATAAGCTTAAATAATTGGTAGTCTTGAAAAACATGTTTGGGGGGCCAAAACTAATAAATGACCATTGATTATCATATAATCATTAGAAAATAACCATATATATTTTTGATTTTTTGGAACTAACGACACATCAATTTGAGTTATTGTTCACATGAGATGATCAAATACACCTTTTAGTGTTTTAAAACACTAAAACATGTCTGTAACGATCAAAATCATAGAAAACAACCCTAGATTGATATAAAATCATATGAAAAATATCTTTGGATTATTTTTTGATATTTAAGAGTAGAAAATACATGAATATGGAATGTGGTGTTCTTTAATTGATTGTATCAGCAGTTCTTAAAGAATTAACATTCTTTAAAAACATGTATCGTGGATTCAAAACCAAGAATTATACCTTTTATTTCCATAAAATTAAAGGATACCAACAATATATTTATTTTTTAAATATAGGAACTAATGAAATGTCAATCTGATTTTTCATTCACCAGGGATGACTAAATACACCTTTTTAGTGTTCTAAAAAATTAAAATGTGCCTGTAAGTGTCAAAACCAGAGAAAATGACATCGAATTAACATGAAATCATAGGGAAATATATTTGAATTATTTTTTATTTGTATGAGTATAAATCATGTCAATCCTACATGTGGTGTGGTTATATTAACTGGATAAGAGGTTCCTAAAGAATGGAAAGTCTTTAAAAATGTGCACTCAAGGATTAAAACTAGGAAAAAATTGATGATTTCCATGAAATAATAGGAAAAAAATCATATAGTTATTTTTAAAATTTAGGAACTAATGATGTGTCCTCCTAGTTTTCATTCTCTTGAGAAAACCAAATACACCTTTTTCATGTTTTAAAATACTAAAATGTGCATGTAATGGTTAAAAACTTGTAAAACAATCTCATATTAACATGAAATCATAGGAAACCTATATTTGAATTATTTATGACATGTATGAGTAAAGGGCATGTAAATCTGACATGTGGTGTACTCAGACTGACTGAAAAAGTGGTTCTTAAATATTTCACAATGTTTAAAAATGTGGGTCTTGGGGGTCAAAACCAAGAAAACCACCTCCAAAAATCATAGGATAATAATTGTATGTTAATTTTGGAAATCTAAGAACCCACATATATCCAATATAATTTATTGTTCACCTAGGATGACCAAATACCACTTTCTAGTGTTTTCAAATACTAAAAATGCATGTAATGGTGAAGACCAGATCAAAAAACCTTATATTGATTTGAAATCATAAGAAAAATATTTATTAATTATTTTTCAAATGTATGAGTAGAAACAATATCAATCCAATGTGTGGTGTGATCATACTAACATGATAAACTATTCTTAAAGAATTAACCATCTTTAAAAAATGCATGTTAGGGAAAGAAACCAAGAAAAAGATCTTTGATTTATATAAAATATTAAGAAAAAAATTTATATTGATTTTTGAAATATAAGGACTAATGGAACATCAATCTGAAATTATATTTTCCCAAAATGACCAAATATACTTTTTTAGTTTTTTGAAAAACTCAAACTGGCTTGTAATAGTCAAAACTATAGTAAAATGCCTCGGATTGACATGAATTCATAGGAAAACTACCTTTGAATTTTTTTGACATGTTAAATAATACTTCACATCAATCTGACTTGTGGTGTTCTTAGACTAATTGGATAAGCAGTTCTTAAATAATTGATAATCTTTAAAAATATATAGAAGCAATTAAAAACCAAGAAAAATACCTCTAATTGTAATGACATCATCATACAATGAACATATATTTATTAATGAAATTTTAAAACTGAAAGAGTGTCAATTAGTGTTTTCTTTCACCTAGGATGATTGAATGGACATTTTTAGTGTATTAAAACACTAAAGTGTGTGTGTAATGCTCAAAAAAAGAACAAATGACCTTGGATTTATATGAAATCATAGGAAAATTTTCCTTTAATTATTGGTGGAATGTATTCATAGACATAACATCAATCCTATTTAAGCTGTGCTTGGGATAACATATTAAAGGGTTCTTAAATAATTACTATTCTTCAAAAACATGTGCATATGGGTCAAAACCAAGAAAAAAAATATCTTCTTTTCATAAAATCATATGACAAAAACTCTATATTGATCATTGAAATGTAGGAATAGGTGACACATTAATCTAGGTTTCCATATGTTAGGAATGATTTAATATGACTTTTAGTGTTTTAAAATACCAAAATGTTCATGTAACGGTGAAAGTTATAGTGAATGACCTCATATTGATGTGAAATAATAATAAAATTGTCTTTGATTTATTTATGATGATTATGAGTAAAAATCATGTGAATCTAATGTGTGGTATGATCAGACTGACTAGATAAGTGATTCTTGAATAATTGAAGGTCTTAAAAAAAATCACCAGGAGGTCAAAACCATGAAAACGACCTTTGATTATCATCAAATCATAGGACAAAAATAATATATTTTTTTTGGAATATAGGATCTAATTATGCATTATTCCATTTTTTTCATGGGGCTAGGATAACTAAAAACACATTTTTAATGTTTTAAAAAACTAAAATGTGTGTTAAATAGTCTGTCACGACCCGTCCTCGGGGCCCGTGCTGTGACTACCCCAAGCCCGCCTTCCATAGGCCAGGGGCTGGCGACTAGCACCGAAGTCATAAATCCCGATAACCGGGAAGGCATTGCCTTTATAAAAGTAAACAAACACCACAGAGTACAAGCGGAAGCAAAACACTAAGTACAAAAGAAATGCTGAAAAGTAAATGGGCCAGAATACAAACCCAAAAGGAAGTACAACTACAACTGAACAAGGTACAACAGCAAAAAGACAAACAGCTGGAAGAAGGAAGCAGCTCCTGGTTCGTCTTCCTCAGATCCTACCTGAAGGGTAGATACAGATAGCACAGCTCCTGGTCGTCCACCACGTATCCTACCTGAAGGGTAGTTACGGATAGCCTCCTCCACGCCCTCGTCCGTCAACCTCCTCTGTGTGTCTTCTCGTCGTGCAGTCCACCTCTGGGTACTGACTCGTCGTGTAGTCCACCTCCGGGTACTGACTCATTGTGTAGTCCACCTCCGGGTACCAACCAGTCCTCGAACACTCGGCCTCCGTCAGCACTGCCCGTCGTCTGCAACCAACACAACGAGGTGCGGGCATAGCCCGTGCATGGGTGAGTATAACGATACTCAGTAGGGACCCCGAGACCCTCAAGGTCTCACTAAGCCAAAAAGGATAACCACAAGAAGATCTCAACAGATAACCTCTGCTTAGATATATGCCCATACATATACCTAAGTTATCAAGTAACCCATCTCAATCACGAGGAAACACAAGGATTGTGAAATCAACGGATAACCACTACCTAGGTATATGCCCATACATATACCTAAGTTATCAAGCGACCCATCACAATCATGAGGTAAACACAAAGGTCAAAAGATTCAGCTCAAACCAGGATTTTCATTATTGAAACCGTAACTGCTGAAGAGCTCCGTCTTTGGAGTGTACAGTGGTCCTGTCACGACTCCGAGGTACTGCTCACTAACCTAAGACTGCTGAGGTACTCCTCCTGTCGAGTACCGCGGGTCAGCCACCATAACACAGTAGTGCTTCCCGCCGAGGTATGTCACCCAAACACAGTAGTGCACACCCCCTAGTAGCCTGCTGAGGTACTCTCCGGACGAGTATCGCGGGTCTGCACTGTCACACATGTAGTGCTCCGTCCTCCATGGGTCTGCACCTCACAAGTAGTGCTCCGTCCACTGGGATAGTCGACTCACTCCAAGTCGAGTCGGTCAAGCAGTCGTCAGGTCTCAGTCGGCTACACGGTCTCCGGACTCTGCACGCTCGTCTCCGGGAGGGTCCGCTCCACGAGCTACAGGTCTATACTCCAAGAATCACAAAGTCCCACAAAGAAGTATCTCAAAGGACCGCCTCATCATAGGGGTCTCAACGCAACAGACGGCGCGTCAATCGGACGCCCGGTCTGTGAGTTATTAGCCTTTTCGTCCCCGGGGCCCGGTTGGTTTCGTGTGCGAACCAACCCGGCCGTATCTCAACTGTTCCCCGAACTCTCATAGGGTATGCTCATAGGGACTGTTTCTCAACGAGATCACCAATGCCGCTGACGGTTCGTCAAACGGACGTCCTGTCAGAAAGGTATCTGCTTTTCCGTTCCAGGGGCCCGGTTGGATTTCGGGTGCGATCCAACCCGGCCACTATCCAACTGTATCCAAATCTCGGGCGAAGGATGCCAAAAGTTCTGTATCGTCAACAGGAACGCAACGCAACAGACGGAGCGTCAATCGGACGCCCGGTCTGGAAGTTATTGGCTTTTTAGTCCCGGGGGCCCGGTTGGTTTTTAAGTTAAAACCAACCCGACCGTACTCCAACTGCGTCCAAACCTCGAGCGGAGTAAGACGGATGCCAAAAGTTCTGTATCGTCAACAGGAACGCAACGCAACAGACGGAGCGTCAATCGGACGCCCGGTCTGGAAGTTATTGGCTTTTTAGTCCCGGGGGCCCGGTTGGTTTTTAAGTTAAAACCAACCCGACCGTACTCCAACTGCGTCCAAACCTCGAGCGGAGTAAGACAAAAGATCCATCTCCCTTAGAGGAATCCCACAAAGTCGGCAACACGTCAATCGGACGTCCGGAGCTCAAGATATGAGCGTTTTCGCTCCGAGGGCCCGGTTGGTTTTGTGGATGAACCAACCCGGCCGAACCCAAAGTATTCTGAAACCTTGAGTGCGATATACCGAAACGACCGTCTCGATCCAATGATCGCATTTCCGCTGACGGCGCGTCGTTCGGAGGCACGTAGCTCATGTTACGGTCAAAAGACTGAAAATGGTCCGAAGACAGGGGGTCTGGGCCCGGGCCGACCCAGCCCGACCCCCCTGGGTCCGCCGAACCGGGTCAACCCGACCCGGTCCCGCCCGGCCAGGGCGCGGCCCAGCTCGGCTCGGCCGAGCGGCCGAGCAACGCGGCAGCCGCGGGGCGCCGCCCCCACGGTTTGGAAGAAGCCGCGGCCCTCGAAGGGTCGCGCTGGAGTCAACGGACGCGGAATAGCCGCGTCCCGTGCTTGAGGGCCGGACCCGCGCGGTCGCGGGTTCGCTGGCCGCCGCCCCCGCGGCTTCATCCGTGGCGGCCTTGTCCGGCGGCGCATCGGGGAGCCGCCGCCTCCGGCCGCCGGCGCCGCCGCACCGGTGAGCCGCGCCGCCGGCAACTTCCGCGGGCCACCGGAGTTGCTCCGGTGGTCCGTTTTCCTTCTCGTCTGCGCTATTGTTCTTCCCGGGTTCCGTTCTTCACTGCGGGATCATCAAATCAGCCTTGCGTCACGTTTTTCCGTCGCCCGCCAAATCCACACAACCACGAAGAACGGAGGAGGGTTGTCGGGCCGTGTTCGTTTGGCCCGTACCCTGCGCGTTAGTTAATAACAACGGGAGAATTATTCAACACATGAAACAACAATTTTAATAAATTAAAATTGTTCATATGAACCCGGTTCTTTAATTTTAAAGAAACGTTCATGGGAATATAAAATATTCACAACAACCTCTACCTCATCAAGTCATCTCACGCGCGTTCTTCGCGGATTTGATCGCCGCGGAAGGAGGCGATCGTCGCGTCGCGGAAAGGCGTCGCGTCGTCGCGGAAGGGCGTCGCGTCGTCACGGAAGGGCGTCGTGTCATCGCGGAAGGTGACGCGTCGACGAACTGCGAGGTTCAAGAACATGAAGATTTAATTATATCGATTAAATCCATGTGTTGTTATAAACCACAAAGAAGATTTAAAAGAAACCTGAAATCTCCTACCTCAAGCAGTTGGTGATCGGAGATCGTTGCGGGGAAGAACGTCTCGGAAGAAGCGTCGTCAATCTCCGAGGGTGACGGCGTTCTTCGCGTTCTTCGCGAAGGAGGATGAAGGCACAAAGAATTCTGTCAAAGGCCTCCCAACGTGAAATCCTCAAGATGTGGCGTTGGTCTTATTTTATTACTACGCCAACGGATTTCAAACCGGTTAAGAAATGAATAAAGAGATAAGTAACGACCCATTAATTCGTAGAATTAATTCAACGAAAGAAACCGCCCAATTAATTAAATGAAGAAAACCGCCCAATTAATTCAACGAAGAAAACCGCCCAATTAATTGGTGCGTTAAGAAAATAAGAAAACGCGTCAGTTGACTTCCATAATGACGGGTTTTCGCGGGTGCGTTACTTAGCGGAAAAGAAACAGTGGGGATCGTGCGGGTCTCACCTCACAAATATCCTACCAAGAGGGTTGGATATTTTTGGATAACACCCTATCCGCAACAACTCAGCTTAAGCTGCTTTAAGTGGCTTCAAGTGGCTTCCAAGCGGCTTAAGTGAAATAAAATAAAGTTTGTCGTACAATTATTTTATTTCTTAACCTTAAGCCCGAAAATTTAAAACCACACCCGAGCAAACGCAACTCCGGAAGAGGCGTTTATAAGCAAAAACCGGCGCTGCGATTCCATCGGTGACCTCAGAATTCGATTCCGAGCACCAGTTCAAAGTTAGAAAAACCTGCTCGTTCATTCAATGAACGTACCCGAGCCAAACTTCGGAAATTGATTCTGGGCACACCGGGCCTCGGAATCAGGCGCCGTCAGAAACTGCGTTCTTGTAAAATTCCAAAGAAAATTAAGAAAAAAAAATTCCTTGGAATTTACAGGTCTTTACATTACGCCCACCACAGGGCTTTACGTCACCGTAAAGCTTCACCACAAACTTAGGGATACAAAGGCGGTACTGAGCACGCATCTGAGCCTTCCGCTCCCATGTGCTCACCTGGAGGTTCCCATGCTGCAAAAGAAAGTGTACCAGAGGAATCGATGATCCCCGTAGGATCCGCTCCTGTCGATCCTTGATCCTCACTAGAACCTCTGTGGAAGTAACCCCATCGCCATTGTCCTGCTCCTCATGGTATATGATAGGCGAAGGGTCGAGCATGTATCTCCTCAGTTGAGATACCTGGAAAACATCGTGCACCTAGTGCAACTGAGGTGGATGGGTCAAGCGGTAAACCACCTCGTCTACCCAGCTGAGGACCTAGAAAGGTCCATTGAACCTCGGATATAACTTGCCTCCTTGGCCACATCTCTGTAAACCTCGTCAAGGTGAGACCCGTAAGAAGACGTGGTCGTCATCCTCGAACTCCAGAGGTCTCCATTTTCTGTTAGAATTGAAACTCAAAAGACCGCTTCCACGAGGGTATGGTTGACTGACTCAAGAGTGATCAGTCGCACCCTCCTGTGAAAGAGTTTATCCCGTGCTACCTGAGGTTTCCTTTTCACCGACCAAGGAAAACTCATCCCAACGTTTTCCTAAAACCATCAATTTGAGTATAAACAGTTATTTCTCGTTCCATACTTAAACTAATGTCAAAAGGCCTCGACGCTACCACCAAGAGATTCCAACCGAAACTCTCGTCTCAAGGGTCCGACCACACCGTCGGCGTAAGTGTGATCATCGAGTCTCCTCCCAAGGTATCTCTAGATGTGAGGGTCAAGTCCATGGCTTATCGGAAACTCTAGGTCTGGAAAAAGATTTGTGAAATCAAGGAATGATTCATATCAACGTCTATTACTACAACAGCTATTATTGGACACAGACTGTCCCTTGAATCATTTCTAGATCCATTGGGTCACATTCCTTGATCGCACGCAGCCGCACTCTTCCACCGCCCTCCAAATCCCTGAGCCTGGCGGGGATAACTAAGGCAGGTGGTTATAGCATGTTAAGATGTACACCACCTCATACTTCTCTCCTAGCTCTGCCTCTACGTCTGCTGCTTCGCAGACTCATCTAAGCTTCCACTTCTTGAAACATTTAACACGCCCGAGTCTCTAAGACTGGCACCGGTTTCCTGTTTCTTACTGCACTGTGCAGTCTTCATCCGCTCTTGGATGACCTGGACCTTCTTTAGTCTCACAAGAGCTGCTATGATTTCTTCTTTTCCGATAATAGAAATCCGGTATCATCCCCTGGATGAACCACATTCGTTGCCTAATACAGTCAATCCTGACATGAATGATGCATTCATGCCATGGATGACGTCGTAAGGCCTCGACGTAACTACCAAGAGATCAAACTGTCACTCTCGCCTCCAAGGGTTGAGTCACACTGTCGGCATCAGTGTGAGGTCACTGGGTCTCCTCCAGCAGAAATCTCGAAAGTGAGGGTCAAGTCAACAATTTAACCGGGACCACTCAGTATCAACCAAACAAAAGGACAGGAAATCAAACAAAGATAAGTGTCTTTTTATTATTGCAGCTCATAGTACAAAGACACGAATACAAAAGAAACATGAAACTAGAAGTAAAAAGGACGTATCCACTAGTTCCTCTCCTGTCCACCTGCTCTCGGAGCTCTACTGCCTTTTCCACTGCTCGGATGTTGCTCAAGCACCAGCCGCTGCTTATGTCTCGGTGGCTCTTCCAACACCCGCTGATCAACCGTGAGGGGGGTCGTACAGTCACGTGCCAGGTGACCCTTCCTACCGCAGGAGAAATACTGTCCGTTTCTGGCACGCCTGGCTCTGACCCCACCCCGGGTGCCCCGCACCACTGATCCTAAAACCCGAGATCGTCCAACTGCTGGTCTGGTCCTCCTGGACCTCTGAATCATCTGTCTACTGCCCACAGATGACTCGGCAACTGATCAAAAACCCTACGGCAAAGGCAGAAGCTCCTGTACACGCTCGGGGTGTAGAGCTACTGGCATAAACTCCACCATGAAGAAGGTCTCGAAGTCTTCCCATGCGAAGGTCATCCTGTCGCAAAACTGGAACAAGTGGCTCCACCACCTGCCTGCTGCTGCCTAAAGGAGGCTGGCAGCAAGGATCACCATGAAGTCTGTCGGCGTCCCCACTAGCCTGAATATTCTCACCACAGCCTCCATCCAATCCTCAGCCGCCTGCGGGTCCGTCTCTCCCCGGAACCTGGGTGGCCTCTGGCGCTGGAACTCGTGCAGCGCACTCAAGTAGCTTGCATTTCCTACTGCTGGGGCTGGTGGCATCGGTGGCCCAACATATGGTAGTACTGCTGGTGCCTCTGCTGGTTCCTCAACTGCAAGAGGGCCCTGTACCGAAGCCTCGTCGCTCGACAGGCTGTCAGCATGAACATCCCTCCGGGCTCTAGCTGGTCGTCCGTGAAAAGGCATCCTGGAAGAAACATCGTGACACGGTCAAAGATTATCCCTGGTGAGATGACCTGGTTTGAGCTGACATTTAAATAAAACTTCTGGAAAACACACACGCAATCAGTGTTTTCGTGCACAAAGTCGGAAATCAGTTGTCAGGGTCCTGGTGTATGGATACGTCGGCCGCCCGCACCAACACTGGACTCCCTGAACTGAAAACCACACTCGGTACTCTTAACACTATTGCTTCACAGAAAGAAACATCAGAGTTATAAGTTCTACAGTAGAACTGAACTCCTCTGATACCAATTGTGACAACCGGGTCCCGGTGACAGCACATACACCCCGCCTTAACATGGCCGTCGGGTCCTTGCCCACCAGGTACCCCCAAATAATTCTGTCAAAGACCTCCCAACGTGAAATCCTCAAGATGTGGCGTTGGTCTTATTTTATTACTACGCCAACAGATTTCAAACTGGTTAAGAAACGAATAAAGAGATAAGTAACGACCCATTAATTCGTAGAATTAATTCAACGAAATAAACGGTCCAATTAATTCAACGAAGAAAACCGCCCAATTAATTCAATGAAGAAAACCGCCCAATTAATTGGTGCGTTAAGAAAATAAGAAAACGCGTCAGTTGACTTTCATAATGACGGGTTTTCACGGGTGCGTTACTTAACGGAAAAGAAACGGTGGGGCTTGTGCGGGTCCCACCTCACAAATATCCTACCAAGAGGGTTGGATATTTTTGGATAGCACCCTATCCGCAACAACTCAGCTTAAGCTGCTTTAAGTGGCTTCATGTGGCTTCCAAGCGGCTTAAGTGAAATAAAATAAAGTTTTTCGTACAATAATTTTATTTCTTAACCTTAAGCCCGAAAATTTAAAACCACACCCGAGAAAACGCAACTCCAGAAGAGGTGTTTCTAAGCAAAAACCGGCGCTGCGATTCCATCGGTGCCCTCAGAATTCGATTCCGAGCACCGGTTCAAAAGTTAGAAAAACCCGCTCGTTCATTAATTGAACGTACCCGATCCAAACTTCGGAAATTGATTCTGGGCACACCGGGCCTCGGAATCAGGCGCCATCAGAAACTACGTTCTTGTAAAATTCCAAAGAAAATTAAGAAAAAAATTTCCTTGGAATTTACGGGTCTTTATATAGTCAAAAGCACATAAAAAAAACCTCATATATATGTGAAATAATTGGAAACTGTGTATGAATTATTTTTTATGTGTTTGAGTAGATTCCACATCAAATCACTTTGTAGTGTGCTCAGACTAACTGAATAATTATTTTTTAAAGTAAAAAAATGATTAGAAAATAGTAATATGTTGAAAAGATAATGACCACAGACTTTTTATTATACATTCTTATAATTTGAATAATATAATATGTAATAACCATTAGTTTTTTTGTTCTTTTTCACTATACTTTTATTTTTAGTTTATTTGATTTTTTAGTTATATGAGACGATGGGTTTGGAGCTTGGGAAAAAAATTGTATAATGATTGTTGTTATAGCTAACAATGACGGGCCAAAAATGACCACTATTGGGCATTCAATTAGAAATCACTATAATCCCTCAGTGATCGCTTTTGGTGGTCACTATAGGCAATTAATTTTTCAAAAAAATTACACTCTAAAACTGATATTTCAAAATAAATAAACAATAATTCAAAATTTTTGTATATGTCTACATGATATGTAATTTTATAATCTCATAGATAGCCCAATCATCTTCAAAGCTTCGCACCCATTATCACATATTACTAAAAATTAAATAAATTAAAAATCAAATTTAATACGATAAAAAAATATTAATAATTAAAATCCACTAAAATACTTTAATTAAAATTTAGTACAATAAATAGTCTATGATCATTTACTTTTTAATATATTACTAATTTATAATCATTTGTTTATTTAAAGTTTCTGTTTTTTATTTTTGACACAACACATGTTGGATTGATATGCCAACTATTTGAACTCATCACAAATAATTAAAGACGTTTTTCCTATGATTTGATATCAATATGAGCTCATTTTTTTTGGTTTTGACTATTACATACATTTCATAGAGTTTTAAAACACAAAAATTGAATTTTTAATTATCTTATGCCCATAAGAAATTGAATTTATGTTATTTCATTCCCCGTATTTCAAAAAATCAATCTACATTTGTAGTCCTATGATTTTGTGGAAATCTGATTCCATTTTCTTGATGTTAACCCCATAACACTCATTTTTAACAATTGTCAATTCTGTAAGCACACTACGGGTTATATTCACATGTTTTATACCCATACACATCAAAAAATAAAAAAATGTTGTCATATTATTTTAATTCTATTTGTGGATATTTTATATAATATTGACTATTGCACTTGCATTTTAGAGTTTTAAAACACAAA
This sequence comes from Viscum album, assembly GCA_963277665.1. Taxonomy (NCBI): domain Eukaryota; kingdom Viridiplantae; phylum Streptophyta; class Magnoliopsida; order Santalales; family Viscaceae; genus Viscum; species Viscum album. The sequence goes on along the minus strand of OY728135.1, from coordinate 1,462,749,893 downwards.
AAAGGTGTATCCAGTCATCATTATCCAAAGATAACTCTGATTAATACATCATATATTCCTATATTTTAAAAATCAATATATGATCATTTTTCTATGATTTGACACCAATCAAAGATTGTTTTCTTGGTTTTGACCCCATGACACATGTTTTTAAAGACTTTTAATTTTTTATGAATCACCTATTTAGTCAATAAATTCACAAAACATGTCATATTGATGTTTTTTTAATATTAAATGACACAAATAATTTAAATAATGTTTTCCTATGATTTCAAATCAATCTGAGGTTGTTTTCACTAGTTTGGACTACTACATGCATACATTTTAGTGTTTTAAAACACTAAAAAGAAATATCCTATAATACAAGGAGAACAAAAAATATATTAGATGATATGTTAGTTCCTATATTTAAAAATTAAATATATTTTTTTATATGATTTAAAGGGAATTAAAGGTCGTTTTTTTTGGTTTTGACTCTCTAGCACGTGTTTTTAAACATTGTTAATTCTTTATCGACTGCTTATCCTGTCAGTATAAGCATAATACATGTCAAATTTATGTATTGTATGCTATTACACATCTAAAATAATTCAAATAGATTTTTCGTATGATTTTATAGAAATATGAGCCCATTTTCTATGGTTTTGACCATACATACATGTTTTAGTGTTCTAAAACACTAAAAAGGTGTATTCGGTCATCTCAAGAGAATGTAAACCAAAATTTATTCATGGTTTTTCTCATAAATTTTAAAAATAATTATTATATTATTATTATTTTATTTTATAAAAATTAGAGGTCCTTTTCTTGCTTTTTACCCACATGGCGCAATTTTTTAAAGGCTGTCAATTATTTAGAAACTGCTTAACCAATTAGTCCGAGCACCCCATGCATCAGATTAACATTTCATATTTGCATAAACATCATAAATAATTAAAATAAATTTTCTTATTATTTCACACCAATAAAAGGTGTTTTTATTTATTTTTTATCATTACATGCATGTTTTAGTGTTTTAAAACATTAAAAGGGTTTATTTGGTCATCCTGGGTGAATGATAACTCAGATTGATGGTCTATCTGTTCATATTTAATAAAAATAAATATTTTATTATTTTAAATTTATTTCACATCATTTTGAGGTCATTTTCTTAGTTTTAAACCCAATAAACATGTTTTTAAAGACTTTAAATTGTTTAAGAGTCACTTATTCAGTCAATCAAAGATTATCGCATGTAGAATTGACGTGACATGTCCTCATGTACATAAAAAAAATTCAAAGAAAAATTTTCAATGATTTAATTTCAATGTGAGGAAATTTTTATGTTTTGGAAAATTACACACATGTTTTAGTGTTTTAAAACATTGAAAGTCTTATTCAGTCATCCCATACAAATGATAACTTGGATTGATGCACCATTAGTTCCTAAATTTAAAAAATCAATATATGGTTATTGTACTATGCTTTCACAGCTATCGGGGGTATTTTTATTTGTTTTTACCCCCTTTTCACATGTTTTTAAATATTTTCAATTCTATAAGAACCACTTTCCCAGTCATTTCAAGCACACTTCACATCAAATTGGAAAAAATTATACCCGCACACATCACAAATAATCCAAAGACACTTTTCCAATGTTTTCACAACAATATGAAGAAATTTTATCTATTTTTTGTCCATTACATGAACATTTTAGTCTATACACATTAAAAATAATTCAAAAGAATCTTTTTAAATAATTTTACATCAATCTGAGGTCATTTTCTCTTGTTTTGACCATCACATGCCCACTTTCATGTTTTAAAGAACTAAAAAGTCATATCAATATTGAGTACAAAACACATTATATTGGTTAATTTTCTACACTTAAATGTCCTAAAATAATTCAAAAATAGTTTCACTATGATTTCACATCCATATGTGGTTATTTACAGTGGTTTTAACCATTACACACAAATTTTGGTGCTTTAAAATACTAAAAATGTGTTTTGGGTCATTTTGGAAAAACAAAAACTAAAATTGATGTGGTGTTATTTATTATATTTCAAACATCAGTATACCATCATTTTCTAATAATTATATGGCTATATGGGGTCATTTTCTAAGTGTTGACCCCTCACTGCATTTTTTAATGACTATAAATTCTTTAATTACTACTTATCTAGTAAATATTTACACACCACACATGGTATAAATGTGTCTTATACTCTTACATATAAAAAATAATACAAATACTAATTTCCTCTGATTTCACATCAATAAGAAGTTTTTTCAATAGTTTTGATTATTGCACGCATGTTTTATTGTTTTTGAAAAAACTAAAAAGGAATATCCAATCATTTCAAGTGAACAAAACCTCATATTGATTCACTATTAGTTCATACATTTTAAAAAATCAATATATACTTTTTTTATGTGATTTCATATCAATCAGGTGTCATTTTCTTAATTTCAACCCCAATATGCACATTTTTAAAGAATATTAATTCTTTAAGAATTGATTAATTAGTTAGTATAAGCACACCATATATAGTATTGATGTGTTTTCTTATCATACACATCAAAAATAATTCAAAGTTGTTTTTACAATTATTTTATATCGATATAAGTCCATTTTCTATGTTTTTTACTATTACATGTATATTTTGGTGTTTAAGAAAACTAAAAAGGAATATTTAGTCATTCTGAGAAAACAACAACTCATATTAATGAATCGATAGTTCCTATATTTAATATATATATATATATATGTGTGTGTGTGTGTGTGTGTGTGGTTTTTACCATGATTTGATGCAAATAAGAGGTTGTTTTCTTGATTTTTACAACCTAGTTTATGTTTTTAAAGATTGTAAATTCTTTTAGAACCACTTTTTCAGTTAATATGAGCACACCACACATCTAATTGACAAAATTATTTCTCATACACATAAAAAATAATAAAAATATAGTTTTATATTTTATTTCAGGCCAATTAAAGGTCATTTTCTCAATTTATGACCATTACACACATATTTTAGTGTCTTAAAACAATAAAAGGTCAATTCATTGATCTTGGGAGAACAATAACTTGAATTGACAATCCATTAGTATCTAAATTTCAAAACAAATAAATATGAAATTTTTTCCTATGATTTTATGGAAATTGTCTGTGAGTTGATTGGTTTTTGCACCCTAATACATGTTTTTAGAGACTATCAATTCTTTAAGAACTGCTTATCCGGTCAGTTTGAGAACACCGCACATCAGATTGATGTTTCATCTACTATTGCACATCAATAATAATTTAAAGACAAATTTCATATGATTTCATATCAATTTGAGGTTATTTTCCATGTTTTTTTACAATTAAATACACATTTAGTGTTTTAAAACACTAAAAATATGTTTCTAGTCATCTTGAGAAAAAGAAAACTCAAATTAGTGGAATTTCAGTTCCAATATTTCACAAATCATTATAAGGTTTTTTCATAGGATTTTATGATAATTTAAGATTATATGTTTTGCTTTGACTATGTCACTACAATATGGGACACATTTTTCTTCATTTCTATAACATCTTTGGAAACATAAATTGAATTTTAGTTATACATATAAAATAAAATATTAAATAACAAAAAAAATATTGGAAAATACCTTATGAATTTGGTGCATCCACATCTGCATCACCCATAGACTCACATCGATTACCACTAACTGCATTTGGAGCCTAAAACACACATATATATATATATATATATATATTATATTATATTAATATTAGTAAAAATGAGTATGAGTAAAAATTATTTTCTTTTTTACTTGTATACCCAACATTTGTGAACTATAAACCAGATACTATAGCTTCACCTCATCTATATGTGCCAACATTTTTAATAATATCTCCTCATACTCTGCATAGAGATATAGAAATTGATCATCCATATTTTTCTCTAAAGTATTCAATAAGAAGTCTACCTCAACTTTTTTGTGCATCCCGACATCTTTATATGCACCCATCACCTCTACCCTAAAAATTATACATCATAGGGCACATTTTCTATAGGTCAATGATTAACCATGACCATCACACCCCATGATACACTGAAATATATCATTACTTCACATAGTGTTATGTCACAACTCCCATGGTAGCTCAGATACCTCACTATCAAACTGAACCTATTGAATATACATAACAAATTAATGAAAAAATTTGAATAATTTCTATAAAATAAAAACAATTTTTTCACTAAATAATTTTCTTACTATAATTTCGTCAATATCGATATCACCTACCTAATGAGTCCTCATCCCAAATGACATTTGATTGGTGGGATCACCTTAATGGTGTAACTACAAAAAAGGTATTGACTAATTTCATATTTATATTCACATCACACCAAAATAATTTAAATATATAAAAAATAACTGAATTATAAGGTTACAATATATCTAAGTTGTGACAACTGTTGAGTGCTAAGTATGAAAGGTGCACCCTACAAAACCCGATTTTGTGAATAGAGACCAAACTTTATCTATATTAAATGTATTAATTTAATATGCATGTGAAAAATTAAATATATATATATATATATATATTAAATACAATAAATTTTACCATCACTACCACACTTAACCAAAACACAACCAACACCTTCAATTGGGTGGGAAGAACACCTATATGGACTCAGTGTACAATTTCTAGAACACCCTCAAATGGTTCTCAATGATCTCTCTTTGCCCCTAACCTATAATACTTACATGACTTTCAGTATTTGGGAAATAAAATTGCATAAATCTCATATGGAAAAGATGTCAAATTATTATTATTTTTAAATTGGTTTCTATGATAATAATAAAAATAATTTCCTGAAAAATTAAATAGTAAACTTACCTAAACCTCCCTCTATAGTCTATCAATTGAACTTTGGGGGAATAAATTCCACTCAAAATTCATCAGAGTGAATCTATGTGGGTCTCACATCATGTTCCCCATCTGATTAATCACTACACTTTCACCCTCTCCAACTGGATGAAATGCTTCATCAAACAACACATCCATCTTGGTGCTAGAGTTTTAGGATTAAACCCTACCACCATGACCCCTACATCTACTAGAATACACACCATATCTTGATAAACATAAATTCATAATGTAGTGTTTTAGTGATGTTTTTTATCAAGAAATGCAGAAATATTTGATTCCACTCATTCAATCAGAAAACCCCCCTTCTGGACATTTTCACCATAACTTTCTAATTTGAATCAGTGATAGAAAAGTATACTTGTTATTCCATGATGCTAGTATAAAGGGATCATTGCTTACCTATTCTTATTTATACATCATACTATTAATTTTTAATAATGTAAATTATAAATGGTCAAATTTAATTTCATGAATTGGATCGACCCAAATACACCTCAACAATATATATGTTATTCCATGACCATAAATGACTATAATAATGTCCCACAGTAGACCATAATAACAACATATATTTATAGATGGAAAACCATAACCATCGTTATGCATTTATCAATTAAAATTAAAGTCTCTAAAACAAAATAAAATAAACCATTAGAATCTAAACTCTTATAATAAATATCCATAATAAAAAGACCTCCATCTAGTTGTTTGAGTTCTTCAACCATTGTATGAGAACCTGATTCATGCAACTTGTAAATATGTAAAATTCACATGAGTAAATGGATGTGGGGTTTTAAAAATAAACCTTATATACATTATAAAAAAATAAATTATATATACATACGTGAGTCATAAATCTCCCATAAAATGTGTTTATATGAAGTTATTGGATTTGGTGATTAGTGGCACGAGATCTTTCCTATTTCAACTTGGTGATATGTATCCTAAATTAAAACAAATTAAAATATAAGGAATTAATTGAATTATAAAAAAAATTATAATAAATAAATAAAAACTTACCATATCAATGGCAGAACTAATGGATTGATGAACAACATCTATCAATGATCTTGAACCCACTCATCATTGTCCATATTAAACAATGTCAATTCTCTAATTGGACCTTCATGAGTCCAGGATGGTCGATCAAATTTTGTTTCAACCTTATCAATATATGCAAAACAAAAATTGTTTTATTCATCCATGAAATAACCCTTGGTAGTCAAATCATTAAATGAGATCTATTGTTCACATACCATTTCAATGTATTTAAGTGTTTTTCTATTGGATACATACACTTGAATTGCATGGTACCTCCAACAATGACTACACTGATTAAATGTATGGTCAAGTGGGTCATGAAATCAAAAACAATGTGTAAATAGTTTCTCCAAGTGACATAAAATAAGCATAATCATGTCTTGAAACTTTTTTAGATCACTCATGTGATGATTCCTTGAACATATCTATCTAAAAAAATTCAAAAACTCCATCAAATTCTCAACAACATGGGTAGGAAAATAATAAAAAAATTGTAATTGGGGTTAACTATTGAATTAGAATATGATTATTTTGATTTTTAACTCTTGTAATGTCATTATCACCACATTTACTTCCTTGAAAATTTAAATTAACAACCATCAAGCACATTGAAAACATTAAAAAATTATAAAAATACCTATTTCACTTTTATAATCATCGTTTACTATAAAAAATTCGTGTATTATTTATTACCCTAATACAATTATAATTTTAAAGGTTTTCTCAATCACATTTATTTAACATCACACCAATCGTTGGTACTATCTTTTTTTTACTTTTTTTCCAAATTAGTTTACAGTATATTATCACACACATTTTTCTTAATGTGTATCACATCCAAAACATGAATTAAAATATTGTCTTTATAATAAGGAAATTTGAATAAAATAATTCAATTATTCCAATTATGACTACACTATTTTTTTGTAGTAGTAATGGACGATAATACAATATCCAAAAAATCCAAAAAATTATACATTGTGTGAATTTTTTCTTGGAAAATTTATTATATAATTTGAACCTTGTATATTTTTTTTGGTGATGGGTTGTGCCCTTTGTTCCCATTAAATGACACACAGTCTTTTCTAAACTTATTAAATATAAGAAGAAAGTATATACCACCAAGGTATGACCACTTTCTATGTGACACATTTCGGATCATTGGTATGTATTTTATTTTATTTTATTTATTTTTTATTCTATGTTTTTTTTTGATTTTTTGGGAGTGTGGGGTCAAAAAAATGAATTTGGGGGAAAATTAGATAGTGTGCATGGTTGATGCATGATTAGAAGTAATCGTGAATCAAACCATGAAAATAGAGAGTGAGGGTTTCTTGATATATTTTTTATGTTTTTCACATGGTAAGATAAACCACGTGAGATACTCTAGGAAACTGTGAAGGGGGTGAATAGGGGTAGCCACGCATGGTTGGTTCATGGTTTGGTGAACTATGGTTCCAACCCATATAGTCTACCTTATTCTATTACAACTAGTATTTTACACTTATACCCCTCTCAATTTTTAATCTCCATCCTCCCTTATTTCCTCTCCCACACTCTACCAATCCTCCTCTAGTTGTGGAACCCTCTTCATCTCCATTTTTTATTCTCCATTTGGATTTAGTCAATTCTTTAAAGTTAACACTTGGTTCATCATGATTTTCTTCTTATTCCTTCCTATTCATTCATATTATTCCATTCCTCTCCTATATGTATAACAATAAAGCACATGGATGGATGAAAAATGGTTTGGGATGGGGTTTTAATGAAATTTCTTTCATTTTAGGTTAGTGGGGATCCTTTAATTCTCATTCTTTGATTTTTTGGGAAAAGTGATGAGTTTTCATCACTTACGGGGTAAGTGTCTATATATATATAGATTTTTCTTTTGAAATAATTTTTTTCTTGAGTATTCCATTGGTTTTAATGATTTATTATGATTGGATTTATTTTTTGGGGGGTTTTATACATATGGTATTATTGTTCTTCACTTGTCTTGAAAAAATAGTGATTTTTTTTATTTTCCCTTTGAAAATAAGTTTTATTTACATAAAGAATTTGATGAAATGTTTTCAAGAAAACTAATTTTTTTAAATTAGACTTGAAATATATTTTTAAATGGGATTTTTTTGGAAACCTTATTTCTTGATCATGGGATCTGTTGTATGCGATTATAGGTGCACATGGGAGACCATGGGTGTGTGGGTATTAGGATGGGTGTTTCCCTAGCCTTAGGAATGATCTAGATAGGGATCATTTATGATGATCCATTGAGAGTAATTGGGTTATAATACTTATTTGGGATCATATATTTGGATCACTACAACATTAATAGCCTTTTGCGGTGGTTTTTTAGCAGTGGTTTACTAAACCACCGCTAATATTTTTTATAAATGATTTACCGGCAGTTTTTAATAAACTGCCGCTAAACCTTTTTTTCAATCCTGAAACTCTCCCCCCTTATTCTCCTGACCCCCAAGACACCCCAAAATCCCTATCACCTTGCCATCTCGCCGCCTCGCCGCCTCACCAGTTCATTGCCTCGCTGCCATTCTGGTAGGTTGGAGGTGATTTTAATATTATTTATTACATTTTTTGTATCATACTTGTGGTGTGAATTTTTTGAGTTATCACCTAAAATATAGATGGAAATGACTATTATTCTCTTGGATATTAGTGTGTTGGAATGAATACAACCTATTTTCAATTAACATAATTCCTAAAGCTAATTATGTACCATTGTGTGTATTGGTATTTGGGGAAAATTATTACATTCATGATCATTTCGTAATAAGGAATTTTTTATGAGTGATTATATATTAATTGATGATTTTTGGGCTCTAAATATGGATTATTTCTATTTATTATTTAGTATATTCTTTTTATTTACATGAAACTACTTACCATTTTTGGTTCCCCTAATTTTCTGGTGGATTTTCAATGTTCTGGGGCCCCATTACTATGCATACATGATTCAAGTATGTCATCAGTATTTTTAAAACATTTAAGATAACAAATAAATATCAATGTTTTCTGAAAATAGGTACAATCTATCCATAATTTAATTTTTAATTATATTAATTAAATACTTACCAAGAAATATCATACTATCATTTACATTTATATTCTATAAATAAATATACCTTCTAATATCCACTTCACTACTATTCCAAGAAAAATAAATTTTATTAATCTTTCATTTTAGCTGACTCCTCATTGATTCCTTAAATTATAAAAGTATTAAATTCTAATGTATTATTAATACCAATTCATTTACATAAATACAAGAAAAACATATACCAACTTTTTTCCTTCATGTGATAAGGGGAATTCTTGAAACCTTGTTCCATTATATTAGTGGGAATATATGTGTACTAGGGAGATAGTACCTTTTTTGACTTTATAATTATTTTTTATGAATTTAATTTTTTTACCCATTTATAGTATAACTAATTTGATTCTTTAGAGATAGTTCTTATTTAAAACTAATTTAATATTTAATAGATAAATTTTCCATTGGATGTTAGTTTCAAGTAGCATGATCTTTCAGATGGTATCTATTTTAAAAAATGATTAAAATACCTCAAGATAATAGTTGAAGCATGATTTAATGAGATATAAAATCATAAAATGTTTCATGTTTTGAAATTAAATGATTTTAAAGTAAAGAAATGAGTTTTTGATAAAAATCGTTAGATATTGGTTTTGCAACTGAAAGGCATGTTTTAAAACTTTAACATGGGGACTATTTATTTTCTTGATTGAATTATTTATTATATTGAATGATATCCCTAATTATGAATAATTTCCTTGAAGCACATGGGATAAAATGTAGTTAAGAGAAAGAATGTTCATGCTAGGTAAATTGATATCTTACATCGACTTGATGATGAAAATGAAACAAAACTACTTGAGGGAAGGTTGTTCGTTATTTGGGGTGTTATTGTTGGATCTGAATTTATAGATTATACACAAGAGGGGGGTGAATTGTGTCTTTTGCAATTTTTTGATAACTCTTTTCTTGAACGAGTTCTGTCCTTTATACTTTATCAGATTAGATCGTGAAGCGGAATAAGTAAAATCAAGAACACAAAGTTGTATAGTGGTTCAGGGAACAGAAGTCTCCTAGTCCACTCCACCAATGCTCAACTCCACGAGCTTGGTGATTTTCACTATCTGGTCCTCTTTTCCACAGACCGATTCACAACTGAGTACAGGCAGTTGACACCTTTACAATCCAAGGAAAAACAAAGCCTTTTGGTTCAATCACAAACCTACATAGCTTAGAAAGAGAAGCTGGTTACTCAAGAATAAAAATAATTTCAGAAAGAAATTTTCCAGTTGATCTTCACAATTACAACAGAATGCAATTGACAGCAGATGGATCGAAGTCTTTAGAAATATTGATCTTCAAGACGAAGTAGTTCTGAGTTGATCCAGTTGTAGTAGATATAGAGATATAGTTCACAACTTCAGCAGTAGTAGATCCACAGTAGATATTCGATGTAGAACAGGTGAATCTTCTATCGAGTTCCTTCTTCTTGAACAAATAGAGCTTTGACGCTCCATTTGAATTAGCAGATCAATGTGAATAGTTGTAATCTCTGTTTTCCACCTTTTTCAATAATATATCGATCACCATACATACGTACCTGGTGTTTCAGAGAGAACATATATAATAATGCATATCTCCTGCACATTTAGATCCATAAAAGTCGCCTTCTAATTCACGATATTCAAAAATTTGAAATTACAGAGAAGTCGTAACTTCCCTTAAGACTCGGCATAAAAAGATCCTTTTAATTCAATCTTAAATTCATTAATAAAACGGCTTTGATTCAGTCAAATTCGTACTTTAAAAATGACTTTAAATTCGGTTTGAAATCCGCCCAGAAATCAGCTTACTGATCGCTGCACATAAATATCATCTGTCAAAATTTATGACGCCAAACGTAAGGTTGATGACGTGGCCTCAAAATGTAGGGTTAATATCATAGTCTTCAACCATAAGGTTAAAAACACAAGGTTGAATAAAAACATAGGGTTGAAAATTTAAGGTTGAACACAAACGTAGGGTTGACAATCCATAATTTTTTCTTCAACACTCAAACATACGGTAAAGGATCCATACTTTTACTTGATCCATACTTTTCCAAGAACATATGGTTGTTTACAAAAGTAAGGTTGATGAACCATACTTTTGAGAAACAAACGTAACGCTTAGAATTTACGTACGGTTCTCCTTCCATACTTTGCTGATAACCAAAACGTAAGGTTCCTTCCTAACGTAAGGTTCTCCTTCTATAGTTTGCTGAAAACGTATGGTTTTTTAACCATACTTTTCTCTTATCTCAAAAAGTATACACATTTTTCATCCTTACGCTACGTTTATCCACGTAGGGTATGAACAGTGATTCCAGAACGCACTAAAGCAGATTCCGCGCTATATTTATCTACGTAAGGTATGAACAGTGATTCCAGAATGCGCCAAAGCAGATTCTGAATAAGTAATAAATTCTTGTTATTTCAAGAGTAAAATAAATTAATAAATTCCTGCAAAATACTAAATAAAATAATTAGAAAATAACTAAGGGTATTTGTGAGCATCAAAATTATCATAAAGCGACAGAGTATTATTTTCAATAATCTCCCCCTTTAAATAACATTAACATGTATTGTTGAAAACAATACTTTTCTCAACAATCTCCTTCTTTTTGATGATCACAAAACCCATAAAATAATTAAAATTATTTAAACAAAATTAACTTTCAAAATAAGTTAAAAAGTTTTAAATAAAAACTTCTCCACCAAAAAGATAATTATAAATCCAAATTTCTCATTTAATTCTCCCCCTAAATAAAATATTGATGTTTTGATGTTGTGTTTATCCAAATTCTCCCCCATTTTGTGATATCAAAAAGAATGAAAAATCATGGATTTTAACACTTTTAATATTGCACTGAACTGTTAGTAAATGCAATTATGAACTGTTTATCAATAATTAAATCGGGAGTAATAGAATATAAAAAAAACAAATAAAGAAACAAATAAACAATGAAGAAAATTTTCATTCAAAAACAGCAGTATATATATGACAATGATACACACAGGAATCAAGGTTTGGGTAAGATAGGCAACAGGTTCTATCTCCTCTAAATTGCAGACTTGATTTCTATAAACTGTTCACAAAGTCTCTTCATCATCCCATCTCCAAGCCTGATAATGTGCTCTTTGTTATCTTGAGTCATATGAATATCCTAAATTAAATTAACTCTAAAAAATTCATGCATCCTTTCCTCTTTTTCAAAAAATATTGACAGCTTCTCTGATAACAGATTTAATAGAATTCTGATCGATGGCTCACTAGATGTCAATTGATCCACTAAGAACTTCTGATTGTTCAGAAACACTAACAAAGGAGCACTGTTACATTTAAGATCTTATATCTTGTCATTCATGTTGCTCATCGCAACTATGATAGCCTGAAACCTTCTAATTAAATCAGGTGAAGTACCTGATCCACTAACAACATTATTTGCAACTGATGCAAATTGGTTCTCCATAAACAACTTCAGATCTGATAAATCTGACTTCATAACCATTTCAGATTTCAATTGTGTAACAGCAGTCAAAATATCCTCTTTAAAAATTTCAACTTCTTGCCTTGAAACTATACACTCTTTCAGCTTTTGAAACTTCAAATGTTCTAAGTCTAAGGCATTTCTCAGAGAAACATTCTCAGATTCCAACTGAGATACCTTTCTGTACAGTTCTTCAACTTCTTCTTTCCTTGAATCAGATGCACCCTGTGCTTGATTCACAGTCTCATGTTGATGCAGAAATACCAAAGGCAATGATCCAGTATCAGATTTTTCTTTTTCTCTATCCTGAGAAGGTTAGTCCATAGATTTTTCCTTAGAGTTTTCAAACTCCTCCACAGAAAAATCCTCTTAAAGTACCTCTGTTTGAGCTTCAGAAGCATGCTCATCACATTCATCTACATCTTTTTCTACTACTGGAATTTCAAGAACAATATTTTCAATATTTTTCTGAGGTCTGGCCACTTCTTCACCAGGCACTGCCTCCATCTCTTGTTCCTGTTGAAGTGCAACTTCAACATCAGCTACAATCTGTTCCTGATTCTCCCTTTAAGCATCTTCTGGAACTTCTGATCCCTCTACTAGTGTTGTTCTTTCAATAACATCTTCCATAGTTTTATCAACAACAGCTTCCCTTATAAAAGAATAAGAAAATAAAGCTTCTGTGGTTGTTTCCAAAGCAAGGGAAGTGACTTCCTCATTTACTGACCTCTTTCTTTTTGATTGAAGTCCCTCCTGACTTCTGTCTTCCTCAACATCTGCCACTTCAAAGCGAATCCTTCTTTCTACATTTCTAACTCTGGATTCAGTGTGTCCCTCCTTGGACATAGCAGGTTGAGCCTGAGCACTCTCTGAGTATTCCTCAGCTCCTACTGGCAAAAGTTTTCCTTTAATTGTGCTCCAGAAATATCTAACTTTCCTCAAAGTTCCAGCATTAAACGTATTACTGTGATGACAGTTAACTCGAGCATCCACTAATCTCACCATGTATTTCTTAAACAACAGTTTAGAAATAAATTGACCAAAAGGGTAGAAATTCATCTGGGCCTCGCTTTGACAGCAGTAAATAAGATACCTTATTATGTATCTTGGAAAGTTTAACTTAATATCGCTTAACAAAAGAAACATTATATAAATATCTGGGTACAAAATCTTTTCCATTTCTTCCATCTGTGGAGCTATTCCAGTCTAAATAAATCTAACCAAAATCTTCTGATCAGGCTCCAAATCCTTGACAAACATTTTCTTTGTTGTCTTAGTACCAAAAATAAAAGGCATGATGTCTTCAGATTTATGCACAGAATCTCCAATATTTTTCAAATCGAAATGAAAAACTCCCTCATGAGGGCAGTTGAGAATCTGATTAATCTCTACTGAAGAGATTGAGAAATCCCTATCCTCTATTTTAGCCAACATACTGTCCTCGGTATCTTCCAGACTAAACTGTACAGATTTGAAGAAGTATCTAAGTTCAACTTCATATAGAAATTCCGTATTTTCACTGTTGAACATTTGTTCAAGATTCTGAAATGACAGCGCTTGCTTTAGCAATAGATTTGTCTGAAATAACCAGTCGAGATCGATTACCTTGCCTTGTAAGATTTTTCTTCCCTTGGTGTGTTGTCTCTTGAAATTGCTTGGCTTGTCTTCACTGGCTCTTTTAGTCCTTACCATTTCTGCGAGAGTCTATGAAGGTTTGAAGGTTAGGGTTTCAGAGGTTCGAAGGTTAGAGTTTAGGAGAGGAAGTTCGATTTTCGGATTTCGAAAGGGTTTTGATAGAAGTAAAAGGGTTTAGAAGTCGAAAAGGCTCTGACATCCTTGATTCCTGTGTAATCACTAATCATTACATATATTTAAAACAAATAAAATTTTCATATGATGAAAGAAAGAAAATCTTAAACAGTATTCAATGAACAAAATAAAATTTACATAAATAAATAAAAGTCAATTAAAAATAAAAATTATTAAAATTAAATAAACCTAGCTCCCCCTTAATAAAATCAAACCTTGTAGTGGGAAGTGGTTTAGTAAAAATATCTGCTAATTGAATTTCAGTATTTATAATTTCTAAAAATATATCTTTTTTAATAACATGATCTCTTAAAAGTTGATGCCTTATATCAATGTGCTTAGTTCTAGAATGAATAATATGATTTTTTGAAATATTAATTGCACTCGTATTATCACATAAAATAGGTGTATTATTAAAATTCAATCCAAAGTCCATAAGAGTATTTTTCATCCACAACACTTGTGCACAACAACTGCCAGCAGAAACATATTCTGCCTCAGCTGTTGACAGGGCAACTGAATGTTGTTTCTTACTAGACCATGATACTAAATACTTTCCTAAAAAGTGACATGTACTTGATGTACTTTTTCTATCTAATCTATAACTTCCAAAGTAAGCATCTGAATATGAAATCAAATTGAAATCATAAGTTTTTGGATAAAGAAGAGATTGAAAAACAGTTCCTTTTAAATATCTAAAAATTCTTTTAACAACAGTTAGATGAGATTCTTTAGGATTTGATTGAAATCTAGCACAAAGACATACTGAATACATTATATCTGACCTTCTAGTAGTAAGATATAACAAACTACCAATCATACCTCTATATAACTTATTGTCAACTGATTTCCCAATTTCATCCAAATCAAGTTTTATATTATTACACATAGGAGTTCAAAATAGCTTTCTGTTTTCAAGTCAAAATTTCTTAAGTAAATTAGTAATGTATTTTATTTGATTTAAAACATTTCCAAAATCTTTTTGAAATATTTGAAGACCCAAAAAGAAATTTAATTCTCCCATCATACTCATTTCAAATTCTTCTTTCATTAATTTTGAAAATTCATGACAAAGAGTTTTATTAGTTGATCCAAAGATTACATCATCAACATAAATTTGAACCAATAAAACATTATTTTTCACAGTTTTCTTAAAGAGTGTTGGGTTTTCCATTCCAACAGTAAAATCATTTTTCAAAAGAAAAGAACTTAATCTTTCATACCAACCTCTAGGTGATTGTTTAAGGCCATAAAGAGCTTTAGTAAGTTTAAGAACAGAATTAGGTTTTTGAGAGTTTTCAAAACCATGAGGTTGCTCAACATAAACTTCCTCAATTAAATAACCATTTAAAAAGGTAGATTTAACATCCATTTGAAATAATTTAAAATTCATATAAGATGCATAGGCTAAAAGGATTTTAATGGCTTCTAACCTAGCTACAGGTGCAAAAGTCTCATCATAATCTATTCCTTCTTCTTGATTATATCCTTTAGCTACTAATCTTTCTTTATTTCTAGTTATTGTGCCTTGGTCATCCTTTTTATTTCTAAAGACCCATTTGGTTCCTATTACAGGATAATTCTTAGGTCTTTCCAATAATTTCCAAACTTCATTTCTTTTAAACTGGTTTAATTCATCTTGCATTGCTATTACCCAGCTTTTATCATCTAAAGCTTCTTCTATAGTCTTGGGTTCTTATTGAGATAGGAAGGCAGAGAATTCTACTAGGTTTCCTAAGTTTCTTCTAGTTTGAACACCAGTTTCTAGGTCACCTATTACAGTTTCTAAAGGGTGATTCTTTAGGGTTCTAGATTGTCTAGGTAATATATTTAAAGGTTCTTCAGTATCATGTTCCTCTGAACTGGACTGAATTTCTTTTATATCATTTTCAAAATCATTCTTTAAATTCTCAAGTCTCATGTTATCATTAGATTCAAGTTCATCCATTTGTTCTGTCCTTTTCTCAAAGGGATCAGATTCATCAAATTTCACATGAACTGATTCTTCAACAATCCTTGAATTCTTATTATAAACTCTAAAAGCTTTGGAGGTAGAAAAATATCCTAAGAAAATACCTTCATCAGATTTTGGATCAAACTTACCAAGATTATCCTTGGTGTTTAAGATGTAAACCTTGCATCCAAAAACTTTAAAGTAATTTACTTTAGGTTTTCTGTTATTCCATAGTTCATAGGGTGTCTTTTTCAAAATAGGTCTAATTAAAACTCTATTAATTATATAACAAACTATATTCACAGCTTCTGCCCAGAAATATATAGGTAGGCTATATTCATTTAACATAGTTCTAGACATTTCTTGAATAGTTCTATTTCTTCTTTCTACACTCCCATTTTGTTGAGGTGTTCTTGGTGCGGAGAAGGTGTGTTTAATACCCATATTTGAGCAAAAGGAATTAAATTCTAGATTCTCAAATTCTCCACCATGATCACTTCTCAATGAGATAATATTGAACCCTTTTTCATTTTGAACAGATTTGCAGAAACTTTCAAATAAAGTAAAAGCTTCATTTTTAAATTTCAAAAAGAAAATCCATGTAAATATTGAATAGTCATCAACTAAAACATATACATATAATTTACCAGCTAAGCTTGCTACTCTTGAAGGTCCAAACAAATTCATATGAATTAGTTATATAGGTTTAGATGTAGCAACCTTATTAATAAATTTGAAGGATGATTTGTGTTGCTTTCCAAGTTGACATGCATCACAAAATCTGTCACTTTCAAATTTGAGACTTGGTAAATCAGAAACTAAATGTTTCTTAGATAACTTATGTAAAACATATACATTTCAATGACCAAGTCTTCTATTCCAGATCCAGGATTCACTTACATTAGCAGTAAAGCAGTTTACTTGTTGTTTACACAAGGAATTTAAATCCAAAGTATAGACATTTTCAGTTCTTGGTGCTTTAAATTTAAATATTTTATCTTTAGAAACAGTACAACAATTTTTAGTAAAATCAACAGTATATCCATCATCACAAAGTTGAGAGATACTTATCAGATTGTGTTTTAGTCCTTGTACATAAACTACTTTGTTGATTGAGACTATTTTTGGTTCTCCAATAGTTCCAGTGCCAATGATTTTTCCTTTAGAATTGTCACCAAATGTAACAAGTCCTCCTTCCTTTTGAGTGAGTGAAGAAAAAATAAATGAGTTTCCACTCATATGTCTTGAGCAGCCACTGTCCATGTACTATATATCTTTTCTTCTCTGGTGGCCTACTACCTGCAAAGACATTCAAACAAATTTCTTTGGTACCCATATTTTGTTGGGTCCAAGGGTGTTAGCTAATAATGATCTGGGTATCCATATTTACTTTTTTCTTTTAAAATTAGCTGAATCATATAAGTCTTTTGAAATATAGGCTTTCTCAATACCACAAATTTGAGGTTGTCTTAAGAAACAATTTTTATCTATATGTCCCTTTGTTCCACAAAAATTTCAATTAACCTTTTTAGAG
Organism: Viscum album; assembly: GCA_963277665.1. Lineage (NCBI taxonomy): Eukaryota > Viridiplantae > Streptophyta > Magnoliopsida > Santalales > Viscaceae > Viscum > Viscum album. The sequence continues at coordinate 1,462,732,068 of OY728135.1, read as the reverse complement.
CTAGGAACAAAATAATTTTTATATAGCTTTGGTTTTTATCCTTTACTGTCAATTCCAAATCTCTCCTTTTTAATGACAGTTTTTCTAAGAATTTCATTTAATGAATTCTCTCCTTTTGTAAAAACCAATGCAGCCTTTTTGTAAGATTCTACTTCATCCTACAGTGTTTTTATTCTTGATTCAAAATTAATATAGTTAGTTTTAATCGAATTGTATTTATCAGTAAATTCCTTATGTTGTTTCAGAATTGTATCTCTTTCATCTGAAACAGATTTATGTATATTTTTTAGTGACTTATGTTTCTTAAATAGCGAGTCATATCTTTTTTCAAGCATATTGCAGTAGGCTGCAAGTTTTTCATTTGTGTAGCTTGATTCAGAATTTGATTCAGAGGAGTAAAATGAGTTTACCTCATCAATTTCTACCATAAAACACATGTTTGATTTTATATTGACTTCTTCTTTCTTTGAGCATGATTTAGAAGAGCTACTGGAGTCTTCAGATACACTCTAAGTGGATTTCATAGCTTTCTTGTCTTTCTGCTCAAAGTCATTTATTTTGAATAATTTCTTCTTCTTCTTTACATACTTCAATTGTGGGAAATATGGTATGATATTCCCCATCTTTTTGCATTCATAACATCTTACTTCATTATTATCTCCCTTAAAGGATTTTTTGAATCATTTTTTCTTACTGTAGAATTTTCTAAATTTTATGGCTAGCTGAGCCAGTTTTTCATCTGAGTTGGATGAGTCAGAGCTTTCTAATTTAGCTTTGACTTCTTTGTTCTTCATCTTTCTATTCTTTTGTTGTGAAGTTACCTTCAAGGAAATATCTTCTCTTTTGATAAGTACTTTATGTTCATTATCCTCATCTTGCATTTCAGATTCATACATCATCAGTGTTCCAATCAGCTCTCTCATAGTTAGATCTTTGACAGGTGTTGATTGTCTGATTGCAGCAGAGATACCATTCCGTCGAGTAGGAGGTACTCTCAGTACTTTTAATGCTTGATCAGCCTGCTTGATAGGTTATCCTAGAGCAGTCATGTTATTGACAATTTCTGTCAATCTCCCATTCATTTGGGTAATGCTCTCACCTTCAACCATTCTGAAAGTATCAAATTTCAATTTGGCAGTCGCATATCTCATTTGCCTCACATTATTTGTTCCTTAATATGCGACAGCTATTGTTCGCCACATCTCATATGTTGTTGGGAACTGAGATACTTTGTTAAATTCATCTGGTCCTAGACCGCAGATAATTGCATTCATAGCCTTTGAGTTCATATCATACTCTACCTCTATAGCAGCACCCCATGTCTCAGGATTTTCAGGAATTTCATAAGGAGTCAAAATATTTGAATAGAATCTATATTCGAGGTTTTTCAGATATATTATCATGTACGATTTCCAGCAACCATAGTTGTCTCCATTAAAATATGGTTCTCTGACCATCGACATCCCTTCTCTTGTATCAGTCATGATGCTCTGTTGTATAGTCCTTAAATGCTTCTAGCTTGCTAAGGCTCTATCAGAATCTCCGCCTATGATACCAATTGTTGGATCTAAATTTACAGATTATACACAAGAGGGGGTGAATTGTGTCTTTTTCAATTTTTCGATAACTCTTTTCTTGAACGAGTTCTTTCCTTTATACTTTATCAGATTTGATCGTGCAGCGGAATAAGTAAAATCAAGAACACAAAGATGTATAGTGTTTCGGGGAACAGAAGGCCCCTAGTCCACTCCACCAATGCTCAACTCCACGAGCTTGGTGATTTTCACTATCTGGTCCTCTTTTCCACAGACCGATTCACAACTAAGTACAGGCAGTTGACACCTTTACAATCCAAGGAAAAACAAAGCCTTCTGGTTCAATCACGAACCTACACAGCTTAGAATGAGAAGCTGGTTACTCAAGAATAAGAAGAATTTCAAAAAGAAATTTTCCAGTTGATCTTCACAATTGAAACAGAATGATATTGACAATAGATGGATCAAAGTCTCTAGAAATATTGATCTTCAAGATGAAGCAGTTCTGAGTTGATCCAGTTGTAGTAGATATAGAGATATAGTTCACAACTTCATTAGTAGTCGATCCACAGTAGATATTCGATGTAGAACAGGTGAATCTTCTATCGAGTTCTTTCTTCTTGAAAAAATAGAGCTTTGACGCTCCTTTTGAATAAGCAGATCAACGTGAATAGTTGAAATCTCTGTTTTACACATTTTTAAATAATATATCAATCACCATACATACGTACCTGGTGTTTCAGAGAGAACATATATAATAATGCATATATCCTGCACATTTAGATCCATAAAATTCGCCTTCTGATTCACGATATTCAAAAATTTGAAATTAAAGAGAAGTGGTAACTTCCTTTAAGACTTGGCATAAAAAGATCCTTTTAATTCAATATTAAATCCATTAACAAAACGGATTTGAATCAGTCAAAGTCGTACTTTAAAAACAACATTAAATCCAGCTTGAAATCCACCCAGAAATCAGCTTACTGATCACTGCATATAAATATCGTCTGTCAAAATTTCCGACGCCAAACGTATGGTTGACTACGTGGCCTCAAAACGTAGGGTTAATATCATAGTCTTCAAACGTAAGGTTAACAACGTAAGGTTGAACACAAACGTAGGGTTGACAACGTAAGGTTGAACACAAACGTAGGGTTGACAATCCATACTTTTTCTTCAACACTCAAACATACGGTAAAAGATCCATACTTTTACTTGATCTATACTTTTCCAAGAACGTATGGTTGTTTAAAAAAGTAAGGTTGATGAACCATACTTTTGAGAAACAAACGTAACGCTTAGAATTTACATACGGATTTCCTTCCATACTTTGTTGATAACCAAAACGTAAGGTTCCTTCCTAACGTAAGGTTCTCCTTCCATACTTTTCTGAAAACGTATGGTTGTTTAACCATAATTTTCTCTTATCTCAAAAAGTATACACACTTTTCATCCTTACGCTACGTTTATCCACATAGGGTATGGACAGTGATTCTAGAACGCACTAAAGTAGATTCCGCGCTATATTTATCTACATAAGGTATGAACAGTTATTCCAGAATGTTATAAAGAAGATTCTGAATAAGTAATAAATTCTCGTTATTTCAAGAGTAAAATAAATTAATAAATTCCTACAAAATACTAAATAAAATCATTAGAAAATAACTAAGGGTATTTTTGAGCATCAAAATTATCATAAAGAGATAGAGTATTATTTTCAATAATCTCCCCCTTTAAATAACATTAACATGTATTGTTGAAAACAATACTTTACTCAACAGTTATCTTATTCTCCCTAAGCTTTTGGATATAAGGAGTGTGTGTACACCTAGAGGCATATTTCACTGAGATTTTTTTAAGCCTTGTGACTGGTACTAACCCTATATGTTATCACCATAGTTCTATTATTGAAAATTATGTAAAATGATTTATACATGTCAATTATTGATTAAAATGATTTAATCATGTCTGTTTTGATAGAAATGATTATTCATTATTATTTTAACCTAGATGCTTATATATCACTAATTTTATGGAAATTCACTTTGAAACATGTTTTAACTTATACATTGAAATGTTTTATCAAGAATGTTTTTATTCAAATTGAAAAAATATTTCCATGCTAAATTTCATTAAAAAATAATAAAATTTGCTTTATTTGTTATAGATTGATTATGAAATTATTGGTGATATCCTACTGATCTTTTTTATCACACCCTACCTTTTCCTTTAGTAATTTATATATTTTATTATTCATGGTTCAAGAATATGGAAATAGATGCTCAGAGGTGGAGGATGTTCTTAATTAGAACAACCTGGGGAGTTAGTGGTGATTGGTGAAACGTGCAATCCACTTGTTACATGGAGTTTCTTGGTTGTGATATTAATGGTTGAATTGATGAAACATACCATTTTTTAGACTTGTATCTATTTACTTGTGCTTTTATTCCTCATGGAGTGTTTGGAATACCAACTATTTTTCATTTTATATTCTCTAATTTTTATTGATTAGTTTTATTTATATTGAAATCATTCCCTCTGGTTTGTTTTGATTCTTATACACTAGTCACCAGCCTTTGGGGATTGGGAACATCCACTGGGATATGTCAAAACTAGATTATGTGCCTCTTAAGCATGTTATCTAGGTTGGTTTGTGAAAAATTGGTATCAAAGGCATTCATGCCTCTTCTTTGAAATTACTGTATAGTTTGGGATGTCTTGGTAGACATGAGATAGTATTTTTAAGACTTGATAAGTATATTATGAGAAATTTCTTGGCTAGATATCATCTTAATGTGCCTTAAGTTACCATGGGCTAGTGGGAAAAAGAGTCTTTGAGGATTTTTTTATCTAATCCAATAATTTTTCTAAATCATTAACATATTTATATATATTTTCAACTAGTATATATGAATCTATTTTCCATTTTATTAATAGTTATGTGTTTTAATTTTTTTTTAATATCATGTAGGCACATTGTGATATACATGGATAAAAGCTAGATCACATTATTGAGGAACACACATCAGTGTGTTAAGGGTTTGGAGTATTTTTTATATTTTTCAATTTCTAATCGATCTGTTGAAGGGAGAATAAGATGTACATGTCCTAAATGTAAATTTAGAAGATGGTTGAAGAGAGATAAAGTTTATGAACATTTAATATTGAAGTAATTCCTTAGTCAATATTTTTGTTGTATTTGGCATGGAGAATAAAATGTTTCAGAAAGGTTGAGCACTAATTTCAATCCATAGAATGAGCTCCCAACTTCATCAATAATGGAAAATGAAATGAAAAACCTTATAAATGATGAATTTGGCACTACAAGACACCACCATCAATATCAAAACATATCATAACAACTATATGAGGGTGTTACAAATAGAAATGTGACATGTGATGTTTTTGAGACCTTAGGACAACTAGATGAATATTGTAACATATCAGAGGATCCTCCTCTTGATTATGTAAATACTAATGTAAGATAAAACTTCACTAAGGAAAATATGTTTCCTGATTTAGTTGAAGATGGAAATAAATAGTTTTTAGTGGATGTTTTAAATATTCAAAATTTTCTCTTCTTCTAAATTCGTACTATATCAAATGTCTATGTGGAATTACAAATAAGGCAATATCCATGATATTGGAATTGTTACATGATGCATTTACATAAGAAAACATCCCTGAGTATTTTTATTATATGAAAAAATTTGTTAACAGGCTTGGTTTGAATTATACTAAAATACATGCATGTCCCAATGATTATATGTTTTATTGGCAAGAGGATTCATGTAGACAGGATTGAAAAAAAATGTTATTTTTATAGATGGTAGTCAATGGGTGATGTAGGAAGTATGAGTCAACATACTACCATGAAGAAGAAGAAAAGTAACACACCTGCAAAGGTTTTGTGTTACTTTCCTTTAAAGCCTCGATTTCAAAGATTATTCATGTCATTGAAAACCGCCGAACACATGAAGTGGAATTCAGTAGATAATAAAAATGATGGTTTAATATGACATCCATGAGATTCAAAATTGTGGAATAAATTTGATTCATTAAATCCAGATTTCTTATCTGATCCTAGGAATGTTCTATTGGGATTGGTTGTCGATGGATTCAACCCATTTGGGACTTTGAGTTCCAGTTATAGCATTTGGCTAGTTTTTTTATCCCTTAAAATCTGCCTCCGTAGATGTGTATGAAACAAACGTATTTTATCATTTCGATGATTATTCCTAGAAAAAAAATTCCTGAAAATGATATTGATGTATACTTTCAGCCTTTAATTGAATAATTATAGGAGTTATAGAATAACAGTGTTGATACATTTGATGCTTCTTCTAAAACAGTGTTCAAAATGCATGTTGCTTTAATGTGGACCATTAGTGACTTCACTGGGCATGGGAATTTATCTGGTTGGACCAGTTACACGGGTTTGGATTATCCTATTTGTAACTTTGATTTTGATCCCAAATAGAAACCTCATAGTAGAAAATGGTGCTTCTTGTTCCATCGATTATTTCTCAATGCATCCCATAGATTTCAACTAAACAGATCAAAATTTAAAAGTTTCATAGATCATAGACCACCTCCAAAGTTGTGAAGTGGTACTAAAATATTGACACAACTTGGAAATTTTGAAAGAGAATTTGGGAAGGTTTAGCATTTGAATGATAGCAGGAAATGGGTTCAAAGTGCATCGTCAAGTGAAATCAGAACGCAACAATGGAAGAAAAAAATTATATTCTTCAAACTTATGTATTGGGAATTTAATTTGTTGTGGCATAATCTTGATGTGATGCATATTGAGAAGAAATTATATGAAAATTTGATCTTCACATTGCTTAATGAGCATAGAAAGTCAAAGGATCATCATAATGATTGGAAAGACTTACAAGTAATGAACATAAAACGTGATCACTGGCTTGATGATAATAAAAAGTATGCTCTAGGAATTTTTGCAATGAAAAATAGGGATAAAGACACAATCCTTAAAATTTTAAAGCATGTGAAAGTATCTTATGAGTATTAAAGTAACATCTTGAGGTGTGTTGACTTAAAGAATCATAAGTTACAAGGATTGAAAAGACACAATTCACATATTCTGTTACAGTAGTTACTACCATTGTCATTACATACATTATTACCTGAAAAAGTTACTATTGTTGTACTCCAATTCTACACATTTTTTACAAAACTATGTGAGAAATATATACATCCATTTGATCTTGAAAACATTCAGGATAGGTTTGTATTGACACTTTGTTCAATGGATATGATCTTTCCTCCATTGTTTTTTACTTTCATGATGCATTTAATAGTGCATTTGGTTGAGGAAGCTAAATTAGGAGGCGTCGTTCATTATCGATGGAGGAATCCCATTGAGAGGTACTTTATTTATATGTTTTTCAGTTAAGTAAACAATTTTTTCCACTTAATTAAATACATAATAATGTTTTTTTATTTTATTTCACAGATATCTTAGGCATTTGAAATCATACGTGAGAAATAATGCTTAACCTGAAGGCTCTATTACTGAAGGCTATTTGGCATAAGAGTGTCTCACCTTTTGTTCTAGCTACTTAGATAATATTGAGACAAGATTTAATCGATTTGGTCTGTTAAAAACACATTGACTCAATCTCAAATACATGGGAAATCAAAAATAGTTCATGTTATTGGCTAATCAGCTGGGAGGACCTCAAATGTTACACTGACAGAAATGGTATTATTACAGGCACATAGATACGTGCTGCTGAATAGTGAAATTTCATATCCATTTATTGAAGGGTTTAGGATACAAAAAAATAGACGAATAAGAGGCCAAACACAAAATGAGAAAGATATAATGAAAGCTGTTAATAAAGATCTTGTAGAATGGTTTGCACGATGTGTAAGTTCATAAATATTGAAATAAATATGAATATTAGGTTGACCCATATATTTTGTAATTCTAGTAAACTATATTTATTTTTTTAGATCATGAATACTGATACTCAAGCAGAGTTGTTAGAAGATTTGAAGTTTCTTGCTCGAGGTCCTCTAAAACAAGTTAAAAAGTTTGACACTTACAACGTGAATGGCTTTATATTTTGTACAGTCGATCAAGAAGAGGGTTTCAAAACATAGAATAGTGGTATCTTTATATTTTTTGAAGTGGGATACTATGGAAAGCAAACCGATATTATTAAATTAAACTACCATGGTCATTTTTCTATTTTTGTATTCAAATGAAATTGGGTCGATATTTTTAGAGGTGTTAAAAGAGATTCCTTGCAATTTAATTCTTTGAATTTATCTCACTTGATGGATGTTGGTGATCATGAACTACATGATCCATATATCTTATCATCACAATAAAAAATGGTATATTATGTGAATAATGTTGTGGATGAAGGGTGGAGTATAGCTGCTCACATAAAACAAAGAGATTTGTATGAAATGGTGATGAAGTGGAAGATTTAACCTCTGACATTGAATCTCATCAACAAAAAAAATCAATATTATTTGTCCACCATGATATTGATAATATTAGTCTAGCAAGGATGAATAAAGTGGATGAAGTAATGGAGCCATAAACCAATATGATTGAAGTAAAAAATGATTTGTATGTATAGTTATGTATTCATTTAGCAACCACTAATTTCATTTGTGCAATCATTCATTATCATTATTATGTATATTTTGTTTGTTAGTATTGTGCATCTATTATCTTTTTTAATTTTTTTCTGCATAAATATTTTGAAATATATTTTCTGAACTTAATTTTATTTGATTAATTAACAGAAACTTCAAAGAGGAAGTGATATATTGTTTCATCGACCACTGCAATAGATGACGATCCATTTGTCTCCCTCCCTATAACATCTGAGCCACCATCTACTTGCCCACCTGCACTATCTCTCCCTTCACCATCTCTCACACCCTCTGTGATCATCCCTTCAGTAGCTCATTTCTTTCCTCCTGCTTCAGGAGCCTCAGCAGTGGGGGAGTAGCGCGCCACTTCTAGTTCTTCACGGGGATATTGGAGGGTGACTCTTATAGGTACAGATTTTAATATGAATAAATTTATTTCACTTTTTTATACAAAATATTTGTTCATTAAATATGGAAATAATGCAAGTTTGGAGAAAAATATAAAATGTTAAGATGTATGGAATCTGACCAGAGAGAAGATAGTTGTCTCGTTTGATTCATATGGGGTCCCTAAGGAAGATTCTGTAGGATTACTTGGCTAGATTTTAGGCCATCTGGTCACAGAGCATGTTTCCCTTCCTATTTCATATTATGATTGGATACATATGCTTGCAAGTTGGAAAAATGAAGTTTTTTATTCCCAAATAAAGGTAATTTTAATACATTATGGTGTAATTTAATGTCATGTTATTAATATTTTCAAAATTAATTTTTGTGTAAATATGTTTTTTCACTTTACGTTTACTGATGTGATAGCATGAAAGTGGAAATTGAAAAATCTTTGAAAAAAATGGAAATAATTTAAATAGATATTGTGGGGTTATGTTAATGATACTTTGTTGACCACCCAAAATATTTATGACAAGCTACCCGATGGGGTACCCAAAGAGAAATGGAAAGTTTTTGTTGATAGACATCATGATGAGAAGCATATGGTATTTAAATATATATTACTATAATAATATAATTTTACATTTATACATGTATTTGAAGAGGAGATAACATTGAATACATTACTATTAAATTTCATTTTATTTATTTTAGGATCTTTCAATAAAGAATGCATCAATCCAAGATAAGCAAGTCATCCCTCACACTACAGGGTCAAAGTGTTTTTCTAAAAGTGGATCTTCTATGGTAATCTTTTCATTAGTTTAAATATTTATAAGTCAATATTATTTGTTTAATATATTAAATTATTTATTTATTTTTGTTTAATTTAGTCATATATTTTAGGGCATGAAGTATCCCGAATAGAAGTGTGGTTGAATATTCAACAAAAATATGATGGAAGTTTTTTTAATGAGTCTGCCAAGAAAGTTAGGGTATGATCTCATTTTTCATTATAATAACTTAATATCAGTTGTTACTATGTCAATATATATTGCTTCCAATATGACTGAAATTTTATTTATAGGTAAAAATTAATGAACTATGGGATGCCAATCCTGTGCAGTCCTACTTAGTCTCCCAGGATGACTTGGTTACTAAACTCCTTAGGAAGGAGCATCCTGGTAGAGTTTGTGGGATGGGTTTGGGACCCATACCATCTAAGGTCATTGGCAGGCCACCGAGGATTGCATCTGCATCTACTTATAGTTGTATTCATTCCATACCTTGAGATACTCAGAGGGAGACTGTTTCTTTATGAAACATAGTTCAAGACCAGGGGGCTCATATATCCACTTTGCAAAAAGTGTTGATTGATTTATATCAAAAGATGATCGGATCTTCCCCTGGTGGTATTGCATCGACTGGTGGTGAGCAGGTAAATCACAAAAATTAAAAATCATTTATTTTCAAAACTTTTATTGGTTTTAAGCTTAAATAAAAATATAAAACAGAGTTTAATTTTTAATATAATGTTCTTTAAGGTGGTAGCAGGAAGTAGAGATGAAGGTGGAGAGGGTGATGAGTTATATTCATCATCGAACCATGATTAATTGTTTTGTTGATATTTTGGACAAATATGGTAACATTCGGTTTGTATATGTATCATGTGTGGCACATATTTTCCACCAAACATTTTCATGACCTAACATTTTATTGATTTCTCATGTTTCCTTTTATGTATTTTATTGATTTCTGATGTTTCCTTTTATGTCTTGATTTCCCAAGTGTGGTATTAACCATATATGTTGATTCTTTATTATCATGAATAATTTTTTATGATTCATTTTTCCTAAATTTATTAGATTTGTTACCCAAGGATGAACGATTAAAAATATATCCTATAGTAATAGGAATCAATCCATTCATAGTTCATGGAAAAGGTCCTCTATAAAAAAAATTATCATGTATAGGAGGAGAAGGATGAGATTTGTGGGAACCATTATGTGAGAAAGAAATAAACAAATTGATTTGAATGAGTAAGGGTCTCACCTTTAGGGTATAACCAGTGTGATTATAATTTTCACCAAGTCCTATTATAGGACATCCCAACATCATTACATATATTTAAGCATCATGAATCAATATATATATATCTTTTATATAATACCCTTATGCATATTAGGCTCATTCCTAGGGTAAGAGTCATTTTTTCATAACATAGTTTTATGGATAAAGAACCACTTGCTAAGGATCCTTATGTAGATTTGGATAATACGTAGAGGAAGAAAGGTATTACTAGGTAGACTACTCTAAGAGGTTTCAAGTCTTACAAGATTTACCATGCATCACATAGTTTAACATCATGTGAAAATGACTAAAATAATCTATTGTTTAAGATCATATGAAAATACCTTATTATATTAGGTTTTATATAATTTAAACTCATTTTTAAAATAAAATGAACGTGTCTTGATGCCAACCCTATAGATGGAAAACCAATGTGAATGAAGAAACCCAGTCACTAAGATAGTGTGGGGGATTTGATATTGGTTTTTTGGTTGGGTTTCAGATAGGAGATCTAGGAATCATTATGTATCCCATGAAAATTGGAATCAATCCATACATAGTTATTATAATTTTAGGGAAAATATGATCACCTTGATTTAGAATTGATAAATAATAGGAAAACCAAAATAAATAGAATGAGTGTAATGGTATATACGATTTATGAACTTCCCTTTGGGAATTATCAAGTCTTAGGGATGTTTAGGGAGATTTTTGTGGTGATTTTGAGGTTTGAGGTGGTGTTTTAGTCTTTTGAAGGCCACTATAGCTTGTGCAATGACTTGTATGGATATGAAGAAGGTAGTTTTATGTTGGGTGTGCTCTTATATAAAATGGGATATATAACCATGACTTGGGGATGATATGGTGTTCTGAATTTTTTCCTAGTGGTTTTCCTATGCACCATTAGAATCTTGAAATGCCCTTGGGTGGGCATGGAATCTCGGAGGACCACCTATCCAAAATAGGAAACCCAAGCTCACCACATTGTAGCCATGGGCATGGTGAGGGTAAAATGGTTAGAAAATGGGAACTAGGTCATGGATTCTATACATGGAATAATATAGAAGAACCACTATGGCTTAGACCACTCCATGTACTAAGATTTGTGGGAGGCCAAATTCCATTTTAAAATGGGAAAAAATATAAAATGATAACGAAGGTTATAGATCACACTTTTACCAAACCCACCACGTGAGTTTTGGATATTAACCATGTTTTGTTAGAGTCCAGTATGATTCACTTATAAATAGAAGTTTTATTACCTAATTTTTTTGAATTTTAGACTTTCCCTCAAATCTTGGTTAACCCTTACTCATCCCCCCGTTCCCTAGTCACCTACCTTGGTGTTCCAAATCACATGAATAATATTGGATCATTTAGATTGAAGTTATTTGATTAATGGTATCCCTCTATTTCCCAATTACTCCTTTATTATCATTATATTATATTCAATAGTTTATTATGGTGGTAATTCTCCTCTTTTTTGTGTGGTTTTTGATGGAGTCTTATTATTCATTGGATTCAATAGTGATTAACTTGAGATCAGTGGATGTTTATCCTTGTTTCTTGTGATGTGGGGTGGTTTCGATGTGTTGTGGTTATGATGTGTGGTGGTGGTGATGTGGGTGGTTGTGAAGTGAGTTTTTTTGGAATGGATGGATGGTTTATTGTGTGTTTTATTGTGCAGTTTATCGATAACTATAGAAAAATATCGTAATGTTAACATGGGTAATGAAATATATTGGGATGGAATGATTAATGAACTTATATAATTAAATTAAGAAGTGTGGTTAAAGTGATCATCTTTAAACATGAAATGAATGTTCTTTTTGAATGAATATGATTGGTGATTATAAAATCTGTAAATTGGTTGGATTGAAAATAAAGATGAAATGTGGCTTGTGGGCATGTCTTGTTTATGTGGTGTAGTGAATTTATAGGTGGAAATGATAGTGGAGACAATTTTGAATGGTTTTTTTTCAATTTTGAATGGTTTTTTTCATGGCATTTGTAATGGGCCTATAGTATCAGCTACTTTTTTTTTGTAATTCTGGATTTAGAGGTGGTTTTAACCGCCGCTACAATTACGGTTTTTTGCTATCCTTGGTGTTTAAAACTGCTGCTACGGACAATAATTTAGTGGTAGTTTTTACCGCCACTACAAATTTTTCATATTCCTTTATTATTTCATGGCGGTTAACTTGGTTTTAGCGTCCGTTTTTCACGGAGAAACTAATTTTTTTAGCGGTGGTTATAACCACCGCTAAAAAATCAGTTTTTCTAGGAAAAACCACCCCTAAATTCACCCACTGTGATGATTACAATAAAACACTTCTAAATCAAGGAAACCACCATGTATTGTACATCAACACACACTTTAGTGGTGGTTTTTTGAAACTGCCACATAATTATATGGTGTTGGTTTAAACCACCGCCATTGCCAAAAAAACTGCGAAATAGTCATTTTCTTGTAGGGTAATGTGTTATGCGATCAAATTCTAGACACCTAGATCTCGTAGGTTGAAGCTCCCCATGTTTCACACATACTTGAGTTTCTCATGCATTTCTTATATATCATACCCATGTATTTTTTTATTATGATATTTTTTGTTATATTCTGCTTCCCTCAATTATATTTTATGTTTTTACCTTCATGTTATTAATTTCTATGATTTTTATTTCTAAAACCAAAGGATTTATCAAATGTTTTCAAAAAAAAAATTCCATACATTTTTTTTAAACTAGAACTATTAGTTTTCATTATTAAAAGTGATATATAGATTCATGGTGGTATTCTACTAGGTTGTACATCACACCTTTCATATGCCTTTTGGCATATAAAGACATTGTTTTTTCTAAAATGGGTTAAGGTAAAGTAACCAATTATCATAGTAGGGGTTCTTGATGTTATGTTGCCTTTTGTGGCATGAGTTTGGTGGTGGAAAAGGTCCACATGGAGATATCTTGGTTGATCATTTTTATATCCACTACTATGGAATTTAGGATTTTGATTTTGTATCATCAAACATAGCCATGGATCTATTTTTTGGACTTGTTCATAATTATGTGATTTAATGACATGTTTCACATAGTTATGTTTTACAATATTATGTGCATTTTCTTTCTTTTTCTTATACTTTGTTTGTCATGTTTTATATTCTTATATGTGTTTATTTCAAGGCCTATACATCCAATATATGGATGGTTCATTCCAGATATCTGAAGGAAATACTAATAATGTTTATTGGATTCTAAGGGTGAAATCATTCCCATTGAGTTATCATTGATACACGAACACTAGTCTCCATCCCAAGGCAATATGGAGCACACCTTAGGGCTTGTGGTGGGCTGAACCGGGTTATGTGGTAGGGTAACACAGGTTAGTTAATTACAAGATAATATCAAATTGTTTATTTGTATTTGGGGAATGTGGTAGTGTAGAGTGGTATTGTTGGGAATCAATTGAGGGTGTAGAGGAGTTCCTAGATGGATCATCTTCATGCCAAAACTCGAGTTACCAGGGTGTTCGAGATTATTTGTTAGCTTATTTTTGTTATGATAAATTATATGGGATTTGAGGTGGTTAATTTATCTTAATTATTTTTGGATGATTCCCCAAGTTGTTTTTATTGGTTTAAATTTTAAATGAATCATATATTGATTGTATTTTTTTTGTTTTATGTTTCTATATCATGCCTCCTAGAAGGACCTCTATGAATTGGATGGAGGAAGTCATCGTGAATAATTCACCAAAAAATACTACTATAGACCCACATCTCAATGAATTAGTTATTAGAACCATTCAGTTTCATGGGAAGAGTAGTGATCAAGGGCATGTCTAGTCTTTAGATCATGCTTCGGAGTTTATGAAGTAGAATTTGCCTACATTTTGCGGTGACTGGGGGTTCCATGAACCAGAAGAATGGTTAGAAAATATTTAGTATATCTTATGATTTATATAATATATGGTGTAGTATTATACTCAAGTTTTCAATCTGGTATATCTTTCAATAGATCTCCTAGAAAATGAATACTTGAAGGAATGTCAATTCAATATGGGATTGAAGCCAAAAATCATGTCCATGATCATTCTTCCTTGTTTTTCAACCTATGCCAAAGTGGTTGATAAGTCGGTTATAGATGAATTTGATATAGTAGGGATAACTGGTATGATTCATTCCCTTAATAACATAGGTAAGAGATAGATTTCTTCTTTAAGTAAAAAAGAGAATGAATGAGGAGTCACGGTGGGGCAGTAGTGGGAGTGTGAAATGTTCTTCTAACCTTATTTTAGTGGATTCCTCGGGATGAAGTCTAGTTTTGTGTTATCATTGTGGGAAAGTAGGGTTTAAAAAATAGAACTACCAAGAATAACCAAGGAACTAGAATCGATATAGATTGCCAATACATATTTAAAAATATTTCATGTACTCTATATAGGTATGTGAAGTTGGTTCCACTCATACCAAGGGTTCTCAAGTGTAATTAGATGTGTCTAAGGGGGATGGAACTCATTCCTAGGTGATAAGAGACTCTCATTCCTAGGTGATAAGAGACTCTCATTCCTCCAAGAAACCTCATATTTGTCCAAAATATGTGCTCTTATATGAAGAAGAGTGTAATCTAGAGGATTAAAAGGTGGGGATATAGACCATTAGGTATGATTTGTATTGTGTCATCTATGGATTTAGCTTTTACAAAGGTGCATCTAATTCATTAATTTCTCACATGTTGGTTGAATCCTTGGGATCACGGTTTGAGTTGATTCCTTTTGTAATGGATCTCTCTACTCCATTAGGAAATAAGAAAGAGGGATGATTTAAGTTCTCTAAGTGTTGTGTGACCATAAATAATGATGAGGTTATTTAGGACTCATTAGTTTTGGATCTGTACATCTTTGACCTTATATTCAATATATATTAGAAGTTGAGTATTAAAGCATAGATTGACTAATACCATCAAAAGGTTTAGTTACCATATCTTGTGTGGAACACTCACATGTTTCAGGGTGATTGGGACTCAAGTTTGGTTAGAACATATCTGACTGTCCTAGTGGTGGGGTATCTTTCATGTTTATTTTCTAAGCCCCTTATTAGCATCTTCAAATGGAATTTAGATGTCCAACTTATATTGGTGGTTGATAAGTGCCTTGAGGTCATCCCTAATTATTTATTTGGGTTTCTAACCCAGTAGGAGGTATATTTCACTATCAACCTACTCTCTAGGATAGACCCCATATCTTTACCATCTAATCAAATAGCCCTTATTCAGCTAAATGAGTTAAAGTTTTAGTTAGAGGATCTCAAGAGTAGGGTTTTAATTCAACCGATAATTTCATTGTGGGAATCACAAGTTATCTTATAAAATAAGGAAGATATAAGACTTCAAATTTTAATTGACCCCCAAAATATAAATTTGGTGATGATCAAGAATAAGTAAATTTTTCCTTGAATCAACGATTTTTTTGATCAACTCATGGGAGCCCGATAGTTTTCAAAGATTTACTTGAGGTTAGGGTACCACTAGTTGAGGGTGAGGGAGGTGTACATTCCCAAAACCTCATTTATAAGTCAATATGGGAATTTTGAGTATCTAGTTATGTCATTCAGTCTCAGTGATTTCCCTATAGTCTTAATTTCCTTGATAGATCAAATTTTCAATAAATATATCAACTCTTTAGTGGTGGTATTTGCTGATGATATCTTAGTTTACTCCAATATGAAGGAGAATCATGAGGACCATTTGGAAATTGTTTTTAAAACCTTGATAGACCATCATTATTATGTGAAGCTATCTAAATTCCATTTTTGATCTTAGAGGTGAAATGATTGGGTCATGTGGTATTTGAAAGCGTAATTTTTATAGACTCAGAGAAGATACAGGCTATGATATATTGGGAGATACCCAATAAAATGTTCAGATCTATAGTTTCTTTAGATTTTTAGGATATTACAAGAACTTAATATATGATTTATTTATATTATAATATTATATGACATCTCTAACAAGGAAGGTTGTAAAGTTTTAGTCGAATAAGATATTTCAGAGATCATTTGAGGAGCTAAAATTGAGGTTGACATTAGCTTCGATTCTGATTCCCCCCAAGTCATGCCAGAGTTATGCCATGTATTTTAATGCTTCAGGATTATGAATATATAATTTTCTAATGTTTATTGATCATTTTATGTTGTATGGATATCTCTAGTTGCACCTTCATGAAAATAATTACCAAAATCACAATTCGGAGTTAGTAATTTTGATGTGTTCCCTAACTGCATGGAACTTCTATATATTTTGAGAGAAATTTACTATTTACTTTGTTCATAGGAGTCTAAAATATATCTTTAGCTAGAGAGATATAAATCTTAGATAAATATGGTGAGTGGAGTATCTTCAAACTTTCAATTTTTCACCCAATATATACCCTTAGTAAATTAAATGTATTGAAAGACACTTTCAGTAGGAAGTTACTGAAATAGGTAGTGAATGAGTTTGTAGAGGAGTAGAAACTGCTGATTCTATTTTTAGAGTTTCATGTAGATGTTTAGAAGGAGGACAAATGTGTTTTAATAATTATATAGATTACATTTTATATTGATGAATAGATCTGTTTGGGGAGGGTTGAGGATGATGATTGTTAGTA
Source organism: Viscum album (assembly GCA_963277665.1). NCBI lineage: Eukaryota > Viridiplantae > Streptophyta > Magnoliopsida > Santalales > Viscaceae > Viscum > Viscum album. The sequence continues at coordinate 1,462,714,791 of OY728135.1, read as the reverse complement.
GATATGAAAAGTTTAAAAAGGTATAAAGACATCAAATGATTTATCATATTCTTTTGATGGTAGTATCCATTTACAGAATATATTATTGGTTCATTTTACTCTGATATAGAAGGTGATACATGGTGAACAATAGTCCAATTGGTTGGTTCACCCTGAGGGTACCAAGATTTACTATTTTTTTAAACAAGGATATTTGTAGACTAGGATGAAGTGAGTCATAATTGATTTTTTATCATGATGCCTTACATGTCATAGAATAAAGGGTAAGCATTAGAAGTCGGTGGGATTGTTATAGCCTCTTACCATTCTAGTGTGAAAGTGGTATGAGATATCTATTGATTTTTTCATTATCTTACCATAGTATCCAATTGGGAATAATTAAATATGGTTTATTATCAATCAATAAACAAAATCATACCATTTCATTTCTATTAAGGAGTTAACTAAAGTGGAAGAACTTTGATCTCTTTATATCTAAGACGTTGTTTAGATTCTTGGAGTACCTTTAGTGATTGTTTTAAACTGAGAATCATGATTCACATATTGTTTCTATAAGGGTCTTCATGAGTCCCTAGACTCCCAGATGAAATTTATAATGACCTACCATCTACAGACGGATGTTCGGTTGAAGTGGTCTATTCATATTCAAGAGGATATGCTATGAAATTGTGTTCATGACTTCAGTGGTTCATGGGATAAGAAATTATAATGGATGGAGTTATCCTATAATAATAGCTATCAATCTTCAACAAATATAGCCCCCTTTGAAGACTTTTATGGATGGTTGTGATGGTCCCCTCTATGGAGGTCTAAGATAGGGAAGCATTCATTATTAGGACCGAGTATCATCATATAGATGATAGGAAAGGTTTGTTTAATTTTAAAAAGTTTTAGATCAATAATAGTCACCATAAATATTATACTGACAATTATCATCATTTGATGGATTTTGATGTAGGTGATAAAGTGTTTTTTAAAGTCTCTACTTAGTTGAGGTTCCATCGATTGTGGAAGCAGTATAAGCTAACATCACATTATTTTGGGCCTTTCAAGATCATGGAGAATCCCAAAAAGGTGTAATATTGGTTATACTTTCCATCCTAGATTTCCTTGATTCATGATTTATTCTATATCTACCAGCTAAATAGTACCATATAGACTCATCTCAAATGGTAGAGTTGGAAGGTTTGGACCCACAGCTAGACACCGCATTGGTTGAGTAGGCTATTCATATTTTGGATCATCATGTCAAGATTTCAGGAGGTAATTTTATTCCTTAAGTATGACTATTGTGGAAGTATAACCAAGAAAAACATAATACTTAAGAGAGGGAGGCCTTAGTGAGAGAGTGGTGGAATTATATTTTCAAGGAAGTTTAGCCTTGTGAACTTTTTTGGGGAAGAATGTATCATGGTGGGGAGAATTGTGACACACACCGAGTCACTAGTATATATTTTATTTGAGTTTTCTTTTTTATTCTATGTTTTTTTTTTAGTTTCTGAGATTTTAGATTCAAAAATTTATTTTTTGGGAAAATTGGATGGTTTTCATACTTCTCACAAGGATATAAGTATTCGTGCACAAAACCATGCAAATGGGGGTGAGGGATTCCAGATACATTTTTCATGGTCTCCACATAGTTAGCCACACCATGTAAGAGACTCTAATAAATCTTGTGTGCGGGGGTTGTTTTTAGGGGTATCCCTATATGATGTTACTCTCTTAAAGTTTAAATTGGTGTATCATTTAATTGAGAATTGCATTCATTAGTTCAATTATCATCATATCAAAATCCATCTGAATACTTCCTGATTAGTGATAGAGAACTGAATTTTCCCCATGATTTGACAATGTCTTATATTTTTTCAAAAAACCATTCAGAAACATACTTTTCATAATGTTATCTTATTTTAAGTGATATTATTTTGATTTTTTTTTATGGAAATCTAATCAGATTGCTTTGAAATTCACTATTGGAACCAATAAATATCTTAATCCCTCGTAATATTCAGTAGAAAATATATCAGGTGGATCAATATAGCTCTTATCCATATATATATCTATAGAAAATAAATAATTAAAATATATAAACAATAATTATTAATATTTATCAAAGTCTATAAAAAACATTTTAATTAGTTATATTTGTTAATGTAAATTTAAATTTATGCCATATTTATGTTCAGTTTACTTATATTCTTTATTAAAATTTATATTATCTTAAAATAAATTTTTATAATATATTTAAAAATAATAATAGAATTTCTCATAATAAAACAAAAATAACAGTATTATGATGATAATATTTTTTCAAGGTGCACAGAGAGTGAGCATAAGAAATGTAAAAGTTATGGAAAATGATGAAAATAAAGTTTTTTTTACTCAAACGCCCAATTTATTTTACAAGAATTAAAAATTGAAAACTGTAAGTTCATTGGTTGAAAAATTAAACCAATAATTAAACTAAATTTTAAAATAATATAAAAATAAAAATAAAATCTAATAATGGAATTGATAAAACCTAAATAAGGGGGAAAATATTTCTCATAAAAAATATGCTAATTGTTGAATAAGAGTCAGAAAATATCAAAAAATGATCACAAAAAAAATATTACTATAAAAATTATTGATGGTAATAAAAAAAATATAAATGTTGAATTTATATTTATAAATAAAACATAATAATTTATCAATAAATGAGTCAAAAAAACAAAAAATTTATTAAATGAACCATTAATTATATTATTTTCAATTGTTTACCCATTTTAAAAAATTTGTGAACTCAATTGAAGAAATGTTCCTTTATGAATTTTCCACTTCTCATCTTTCTTATTATTATTAATAGTAATAGTATTATATATTTCAATTATCTTTTGTATATACATATGTATTGCACCTCTATCTTAACATTATCATCCCATTGTATCATTTTAAAATTACTCTGAAATCTATTATGGTGATGTGTGTACTTTCCATGATAACATCAATTATTTATCATCATTATTGACATTATTATTTAGAATTGTGTTAATTATTTGTATTAATAAATAGTTATTAGTGTAAATAGTGATAGTTATTTTAATTTTATTATAAAAATAATCAAATTTATAAATTATAGAATAAAATATTTCATCTATATTTTATCCAAAAATTAACCTCTTTAGTGGAAGAAAATATTGGAACATGTGGTATTTTAATAAAATTTTGACACATGTATTTTTTATAAATGGAATGGATTCCACAAAAAAATATCTATTTAATAGAAATCAAATTAAGTGGTACGAGTAAAAAATCCTATTTCAAGAAAAAATTATTCAATAAAAGCAATAATTTGAGATGATATAATGAAGATTGTCATGAATTTCATTGAAAATTATACCAGCAAGGGATGCAAATAGTGAATATAACATTTTAAGCATTTAAAGTTCATTTTCAAAAAAAATACTTAGACTTTCTAAACCAAATATGAGTCACAAAAAATGAAATTTCAATAGTTTAAAAACCCCAAATTTCTAATACCCCATAAAAACCTAACATCAATGAATTAATAAATTATTCAAAATAGACAAAAATATAATAAAGGGTTTAATATTATACCTTAAATTACTTATAAGGTATAAGGAATCATCAGCTGAAGGAGAGAGTAGAGGAATTACACAGTGGTTTGGGATAAATAGTCCATATCGAGAGAGTAACATGATAAGAAGAGTCAATGGTGGGGAGGTTCATAAGGAGAGGAGTTTTACATAGAGAAGTTGTGTGAGATAGAGTTTGTGGTAGAGAATATGGGGGCCTAAATGGGATATACAGGGAGGAGTTGTGTTCTGTGGAGTTGTGAATGAGATAATATGACAACCCATATATTTAATACACCTTAATTAGTTATTTATTATATAAAGGTACACAATATATAATCCAAAAAGATCATGAATTTTGGTGTATTTTTAAAATTAGGTACATATAATGACAACTTACAATAGGAATACAATGAAATTATTGAAAACTTCCTTAACATGCTCCTAAAAATCCTTCATTCATCTAAAACTGCATGAGATAACCTATGGATGTACATAAGAAATGGGTGAGTTATAAAGCCTGATAAGGTAGTAAACAAATCATATCATAATTTAAATAAGTACATATGATAAAATAGGAATATCAAGGTAACATAATAGGGGTGATCATAATAATCTTGAACAATGAGGTGTGATATAAAATGATAGCATAAAGTAAACAAAGGAATGTGGTGACAACTTTAAACATGTCTTCATAAACATAAATCATGGATCACTACCATAAAAAGCATAATATTATTATTATAACCTCCTAAAAACCATACATGGAATCTAAATATAATAAAACATTACCCAATGCATTATAAGGATATATAATTTTGGTATCACCCATCACTTTCATATTATGTACATGCATAAGTGTTCTACATAGATCATTTAACATAGGATCAAATTTATTCACATTTAATCCCATGATTAAGTAGTGTGGGTTATATACATGGAATTACCTAATAAATTAAGGATAGGTACATCTATGTTAATACCATTTAGTGTAATTTTTATGGGTATTCACTTTACAAATGATTGGAATGGAAAAATCGGAGGATAATTTTGACAGCATAATGAGGGTACATAAAGATTAATAAAAGGGATTAATGAGAGTAAAAGTGGTTTATAATAACTTTTAAATCATAATAAAAGTAATAGGTATGTGTAATAACATTTCCCACCATGAAAAATTAAAAATTAAAAGTTATAATATAAATAAGATTCTTAAATAAAGATGAGAAGGAGAGGATCCACTACCTTGATTGGATGCTACTAAAAACTTGGGAGGAGCTTATTATGATCTTGAGGGAACCTTGGTAGGACTATATAGAGGTAATTTAAGAGTAATTTTTGTGCTCAAAGGGTTTTTATTGAAGAGGAATTAGAGTTTGAGTGGGTTTATTTAGAAAAAGAGAGGATAATTCTTTATTAATTTCCACACATAGGTTTTAGACTCTATATGATAAAGTAATCCAATCCATAAGCCATACCATGATTTTATACAATAATTTCTACTAAATTGAAGTGGTTTTAATTATTTTAAAATTTTAAAAAATTATATCATTAAAATAATATCTGTGGTGATGTGGAAGTGAGCCTTGTTTACACAGAATTGATTTTAAAACCTTAAAATATAATATTGGTCTTAGAGGATACATTAAGGGTTTATAAAAATAATAAAATAACATCAAAAAAAAATTATTTTAAATTTTAAATATGTATTTAGTATTTTATAACATTTATTGAATATATTACATCACTATTGGATCATTGTGATTTCATAATACATACCGTTTATTTATATCGTATTTAATTTTTACCTGAAAATTCGATTACCATAGAAAATTATGAAAAAATAACCATTGGATAATTTTAAAATTATTATTTAAAAAATAATATTCATTCTATAAAAATAATTCTATAAATATGAGAATTTACCCTTTAAAATATAAATATTTATTTATTAAAAAATATTAGTTTTTTGACAATAATAGTTTTCTGGACCTTATAAAAATTACATTTGACTTCATAAAATTATATTATAGTTTTTATATAATAAATAATATTTAATAATATTTTATTGAAATATCATTTATTTCAAAAATTATTAAATTCCTCAAAAATAGTGTCTTGGTTGAAACTGTATATTTTCCAAAAAAAATACACTTTATGTTTCATCATATTAGAATATAATTTTTATCAAACTCATTATTTAATAATTTAAAATTAATATTAAAAAGTAATAAATATAATCATTTTTTAATTAAAATAAAATATAAAAAATCATATTGTTGTGGTCTTGATAGATAGCCCTTTATTGCACCAACAAATTCCTTAAGGGTAAGGTGTGTGACAGTGAGATTTTCTTAGGGTGGTTCGGCATATATGGTGTGGGTTATGATCTCAATGAGCTTTAACTTCTCCCATAAATGATTTCTTTCATGATTTAGTTATTAGATCTCATCTTGGTCTTGATCAAGGTAAAAGACTAGTGATGTTATCTCCTTCATAATCTCTGATAAATGTGATTCATAGGGTATGATTCTACTAGTCGAGGTCATCGCTTCTTCCATCTATGTCAATTAGAATTTAACAAAAAAAATTATATATACTATCAATATGATCACTATTAAATGGATATATTATCAATGGTTATGATTATTAATGGTATTTTGAATCCAACGAACTATAAATATCCAAAAATAACCAAAGTAGTGCATGTGTTTTTTATAACTTCATTGCTTGATAATGAAATTATTCATTCAAAAAGATAGAATTTAATTTATAAAAGTTTGGTTCATTAAATCATTCCCCATTTATAAATTTTTTCCTTGAAATTTTCATTTAATACACTAAAATAGATGAGGCTACTTCTGTTTCATTTCCTCTTCTAGTTCCCATGTCACTTCCTTAAACTTTTTGTTTCACCATAACAGTTTGACTAGGTTAGTTTTCATGTTTCCTAAAACCTTGACTCTAAGATCTAATATCTTTTTCAGATTCTCCTCATATGAAATATCATTATCCAATGTTACTAACTCTAGATTTAATACATGTGAAGGGTCTGGTATGTACTTCCTCAAGATGGATATATGGAACACATCATGTATTTGGGATATGATACGTGGGAGTGCTAATTAATAGGCCACCACTCTGGTGTGATAAAATATCACAAAGGGTTTGATGTATCTTGGACTAATATTTCCCTTCTTCTGAAATCTCATGACTTTATTCCATGATGATATACAAAGAAAATCTTTATCTCTGACCTCAAACTCAAAGTCTCATCAATGATTATCTATATAGATTTTCTATTTTATTTTTATAGATTTTCTGTATTATTTTTATAGATTTCATATAAAACTGAATGTTTTGAACCATCTTTGTTATATATTGGATAAGATCATGTCTCGTTAAATTATGCTCTCCAACTTCAACCTAGAATATTAGATTCTGACACCTCATCCCATACAGAGCCATATAATGTGTCATTTTAATGCCAGACTATAAACTGTTGTTATATGAGAAATGTACTAGGGGAAGGTGTTGGTCCTAATATCCTTTGTAATCCATTGAATATGATATCATAATATCCTATTGAGTTTTAATGGTCCTTTCAGAATGACCATCCATTTTAGGGTGATAATTAGTGTTAATTCCCAGTTCTATATCCAACACTTGTTGAAGGCTTCTCTAAAACTTTGAGGTAATCCTCAAATCTTGATCAGATATAATAGAGATAAGAACTTTGTACAATATTACCACTTTTCTTATGTATATCATGTAGATATGTTCAATATAGAACTTTTCATTGATAGAAATGAAATTTGGAATCTTTTTAATGTGATCATTGATACAATGATTTACCTATTTTTTGGCTATTTAAAGCGTTCTTCACATTCCTCAGTCTAGAATAACTTAACACATTTCCGAGTAAGCTTATCTAGTGGGATTAAAAACCATGTGAGGTTTCTCAAAAATCAATGATAGTACCCAAATAATCCAAAGAAATAATGGATTTCTATTACAGATATTGGTATATAAAATCCTATAATTTCTATTATTTTTTTTAAATATCCCATGATATCCCATTTCTGCTAATAAAATGCCCCAATAAAGTTACTTACTCTAACTAAAACTCAAATTTACTATAATTTTTTCGGTTGGAATATAAAAATTAACACACAAGAGGGGTTTAATTGTGTCTTCTCAAAATCTTCCCCAATTCTCACTTTAGAAACCCATTGTATTTTATGTGGATTAGCAGTGTTTTTATTCTTTTATGAAAATATGCAGTGGATAAAATGAAATAAGGAACACCGCTTTTTATAGTGGTTTCAGGGTACAAAGATCCCCTAGTCCACTCAACCAACCATCCTCTCAGTGATCTTAGTAAATTCAACTAGAATGGTCCTCTTATCATAAGACTAAGAATCCAAAACTAAGTGCAGGTAGTTGAAACCTTTACACAAGACTAATTACAAATCCTTCTGGTTCTATAATAGAGAACTGATTATCCACAGGTTATATCGAGAAGCTAATACTTCACCACAACTGAGTACGAGTAGTTGAAAACTCCAAACGAATCGAGATTGATTTGATTGAAACAGGTTGAACTTCACAATTACAGTAGCACGCAATTGACAGTAGATGGATATTATTTTTTAGAAAACAATATCTTCAAGATAGAAACTATCTAAATTTATCCAATTGTAAAAATATCTTCTATTTAAAAGTAGCATCAAAATAGAGCAGTCGTAAACTTATAGTAGAACGAGATATAACATGTATATCTCCAAAATATAGTCCTTTAAATAGAGTTGTTCATTTGTTGTAGCTCTATAAAAATAATTTCATTAATGAAGTATTGTATGTGAATCACTTATCACATATATATTTGATGAGATATTCTGAAGGAATATATAAAGCAGATGGCCTGCTTTGATATTTCAGATCCAAAAGAATAGCCAGATTGATTGTGAAAATTAAAATTTCAACTGACTAGGTGAGTCGTAAATTTCCTTAGAATATTAATTATTTTCTCCGAAAAACACGGTTCTTTTGAAACAATAAAAATGATCCTTGAATTGGTCTTTAAATCAAACTTTACCATTGCAGTAATCTCATATTGAAAACATGGTTTGAAGAGCTTTGTTTTTGAGAACACAACGTAGAGTTGAACTGTGTAGTGTAGGATTTCTTTATGTAGAGTAGGGTTCTTTATCCATACACTCATATTTATGTAATGTAGGGAACAAGTTATTGTAGGGATGATGATCCATACATTTATCCTTTTCATCATAAAATCCCAAACATAGCATTGATGAAAAATATGTTCAAATTTCCTGAACGTATGGTATGAACAGTGAATCCATACTTCAACGTAGGGTTTATAATCCATACTCTTGCATATTTCCACACGTAGGGATATTTTTTCAAATGTAAACTGTTTAGAATAGCATAGGGTTGATACTGTATAGAAACATTGTCCTTTACCAAGTAACGTAAAGATGAATACAGTGTTTCTAGAATCATTTTGTAATTCTAAAAACTTTAAAACAAAATATAAATTTTTGTAAATATCACTTAACAAATTCTCATTAGAAAATAGACAAGGATATTTGTGAGCATAAAAATCATCATTAATCATAGAGTGTTGTTGAGATAATGCATGCCCAACAATATCTCCCTTTTTGATGATCACAAAACCCATAACATATTCCTTAACAAAAATTAAATAAAATATAGTATTTGTAAAACACAAAAGTAGATATAAAAATTTTCTCAAAATTTGGATTTCACATAATTATTTTGATAAAGAAAAATTTCAAATAAAATGTTCTATTTTGAAAATATTTTCTCCATCTACCTAGAGATAGTTTCTTTCCAAATATTCTCTCCCTTTTTGTGATATCAAAAATATAGTTGATCAAAGAATAAATAAAATAAACCATAGTTAATATAGCACATAACAAAAAATTAATAGTTATGAATATGGTAAAAATAAAAATAAATCTAAGATTGGTGGTGAAGTATTGAATAAAAATAAAGGTAAATAAATCTATATATGAATAAACTAAATTTAAGTTAAACTAACATTAGAATGTTATATTATAATGTGCAATCAATATGGGTCTTCAAAATTAATGGTTTTGAGTTCAGTTTAAATATTAATAGAGGGTAGTTCTGGATGAGGAATGGCATGAACAACACTGGTAAGATCAATTAGCTTCAATCGTAGGCTCTGAAAAAAGGTTTTTAACACTTCTATCCAATGATGAATCAATTTCTTGGAATCATTTCAAACCTTCAATCTCTCAACCAATGTTATCTTTATAAAATCATTCACAACTTCTTCAGACTAGATGAAGGAAGTAAGATTTTCCTTGACTTCATTAATCACTGGTCCCAACCAGGATTCATTCAAAGTAAGATGAATCACCAGATGCCAATGATTCTACAATAAAACATTCAAAGGAATGCTATCACATTTGAGAGTGTTCATCATATCATTAAATTCAGCCAAAACCTAATTTATTTCCTCAAAAATCCTATGCAGTTCTATTGATGTTTTTTGAGAAGAGGTAGATATTCTATTACTTTCCTTGAGAGACTGAATCTCTCTACCAATCATTAACTTAAACTCATAAAACTATGTCTTCTTGATATACTCATATTTTAATGCACAAAATTATCTTGACATCTTTTCCATAATCTCCTTAAGATATCCAACTGAAATAATATTTTCCCTGTATTCTCACAAATGAAGCTTCTGAGCTTCATACTTTGGTCTAGGTACTGAAGTAGCTATGTAATATTCAAACTTTTTCTTCTTAGACTCCAATTATTCTCATAAAAACAAAACATGTTCCTCTAACAGTTTTATCTTTATAACTTGATAATTGGATTTAGAATCAGAAGGTTTAGGAGAATTTGCTGCTAATTAATGAACTTCAACTATAGCCAGGCTTGGCTCACCATCTTCCTCTGATTTGTTGCCCAAATAGGATCCTCCCAAAACTTTAGGATCAGGAACAATATAAGTTCCAGGATTAGGGATCTCTTCCCTATGAAGTTCATGACTTTGAGCCTCCTTCTCAATTTGTTCAACCACTTGAACCACATGACCAATATCTCCTTTCTCACCAATTGGAGTGGCATCCACACCTCCACCAGTTTCAATAACAACTTATAGGATATCAATTGAAACTCTTCTTCTTTTTATAATAAAATATTCTTTTGGCCTAGATGTTCCTTCATCTTATTCGGGCCTCTAGCGTACCGAACCAATATAAGGGATAACCCTTTACTCCCCCTGAGTAGTAGCTAACAACTTATGTTGTTATTCTGGTCCAACTAGAAGAAAATTATTACACGAGTTGCTCCAAACAAAACCAAGATTCTTTACTATTCTAGCATTGAATGTGTTACTGTGATGACACATGTTTCCTAAAAATATATTTATTGTCTTTCCTTTACTTCCATAAAGAAATAAATAATCCTACCATAGGGATAATATCCCATCTTGGCCTCTAGGTGGCAGTAGTGATTTAGATATCTAATCATAAATCAAGGAAAATTAAACTTAATATGAATTAAAAATAGAAACATGATATACATTTTTGGATAGAAAACATTCTCAAGCTCAGTGATCCTATGAAAAATCAATGATTAAATAAACTTTATCATCATGCAGAAGTTTGGAGAAAGTTCTTTTATAAACACTTTCTTGACACTTCTTGTCCCAAACAAAGAAAACATGATATCCTTATATGTGTTTCTTCCATTACTGATATTTCGTAAATTGAACTGAAACTCCCTCCCATGAGGACATATTAACATCTCGACCATCTCTGTAAAAGATAATAAAAATTATTTATGATCTATCTTAGAGACAATTGGATATTCTTCAAAACGAAAACTAAATGAAGCATTATTAAAAATTTATTTAACTACTATATCATAAACCAATGGCATATTATCTTCTCTATAAGTGTAAATCAGACCTTGAAAATGCATAGCTTCCTTAAGTGACAAATTTTTAGAACCAAGATATTCAAAGTCGATTACCTTTCCTTGTAAAACTTTGTGAGCTTTCCCTAAAGAATACATACTATTGTTCAACTCAGTATCAAAAAATATTAATGAGGTTTCTATTTTTAAAGGTTTCAAAATAGAATGGATTGAAGGATTATGGTTTTTGATAGATGATAAATGAAATCGAGAGATACTCTATAATTCGAAAGAATGTATAGGAGAGGAGAAAGAGTGTGGGAGATGGAAAATGGTTTTTCTCACACCGATTGAGGATGTACTCATTATTTTTTAATTTGATAAGATAAAATAAAATAAAATGAAATAAAATTATTTTTAAAATATATTAAAATGAAATCGCATAAAAAAATTCAAACAACTAAAATGAAATTAAATATGATATAAGTAAAATATATTAAATTAAACTTAATAAAACAAAAAACAAAGTGACTCGAAATAAATAAAGAGGCAATCACTTAAATTCAAAAAATCCTTACTCCCCTTTTATAAAATAAAAACTAGCATTGGGAAGCATTTTAGTAAAAATATCTGCTAATTGATATTCAGTATGAACAAATTATAAAGATATATCTCTTTTAAGGACATGATCTCTTAGAAAATGATGTCTTATATCAATGTTCTTAGTCCTGGAATGAATTATAGTATTTTTAGAAATATTAATAGTACTATTATTATATCATAAAATAGGTATACTGTTAAATTTTAGTTCAAAGTCCAGTAGAGTTTTTTTCATCCATAAAACTTTTTCACAAAAACTTTCAGAATATACATATTCTATGTCAGCGGTTGACAGGGAAAAAGAGTTTTGTTCCTTACTAGACCATGAAACTAAGAATTTTTCTAAGAAGTGATAGGTTCCTGAGGAACTTTTTCTATCTAATATAAACCCTCCAAAATTAGCATCTAAATATGAAATTAAATTAAAATCAGAAATTTTGGGGTAAAGAAGAGATTGAAAAATAGTTCCTCTTAAATATCTAAAAATTCCCTTAACAATAGTAAGATGGGATTATTTTGGATTTAATTGAAATCTAGCACAAATACATACTAAAAACATGATGGTTGGTCTACTAGCAGTAAGATATAACAAGATAATAGTCATACATCTATGTAACTTGTTGTTAACTGGTTTTCTAGCTTCATCTAAATCAAGTTTTATATTAGTACACATGGGAGTTCTATATGTCTTGATGCTTTCAAGCCCAAATGTTTTAAATAAATCTATAATATACATAATTTTATTTAAAACATTTCCATAATCTTTTGGATAAATTTGAAATCCTAAAAAGAAATTTATTTCTCCATTCATACTCATTTCAAATTCTTTTTGCATTAATTTTGAAAAATTATAACAAACATTTTTATTAGTTGAACCAAAAATAACATCATTAACATAAATTTGAACTAATAAAATATTATAAAAAATATTTTTTAAAAAAAATTGGATCTTCTAAACCAATAGTAAAACCATTTTTCAAAATAAAAGAACATGATCATTCATACCAAGCTCTAGGTGTCTGTTTAAGGCCATAGAGAGGTTTAGTAAGTTTAAAAACAAATTTCGGTTTTTGAGGATTTTTAAAACCAGGAGGTTGTTCATTATAAACTTCCTCCATTAAATAACAATTTAAAAAGTCATATTTAACATCCATATAATATAATTTTAAATTCATATGAGATGCATTACATAAAAGGATTCTAATTGATTCTAATCTAGATATAGGGGTAAAGTTATCATCATAATCTATACCTTTTCCTGATTATAACATTTGGATACTGATCTAACTTTATTTATGGTTATGATCCCTTGATCATCCTACTTATTTATAAATACCCACTTAGTTTCTATAAGAGGATAATTGGTTAGTCTCTCTACTATTTCTCAAACTTCATTTATTTTAAACTGATTTAGCTCTTATTTAATGGATAATAATCAGCTCTCATCATTTAAGGATTCATCAATAGTTTTAGGTTTCAACTGAGATAGAAAGGTCAAAAATTCTACTATATTTACTACATTTATTCTAGTTCATATTCCTATGTCTAGGTCTCCTGTAACAGTTTATAAGGGGTGGTTCTTTTGGATTCTAGATATCTATGCATAACACTTTCAGGTTCTTTAGTTTCAGGTTCTTCATAACAGAACTAAACTTTAATAATATTCAAATCAAAATCCTTTTAAGGGTTTTAATTATCATGTTATCAAAAGAATCATTGACATTATTAGTTTGATCTTTCTCTTTATTGAAAGGGTTAGTTTCATTAAACTTCACATGAACTAATTACTCATCAACCCTTGAATTTATATTAAACACTCTATATGATTTAAAGGTAGTATAATATCCCAAAAATATTCCTTCTTTGTCCTTTAGATCAAACTTACCAAGGTTTTCCTTAGTATTCAATATATATACCTTGCATACCAAAACTTTAAAGTACTTTACTTTAGGTTTTCTGTTATTCTAAATTTCATAAGGTGTATTTTTAAAAATAGGCTGAATTAAAACTCTATTCATGATATAGCAGGTTGTGATTTCAGATTCTTCCCAAAAATAGTTAGGAAGACTGTATTGATTTAGAATAGTCCTAGCCATTTCGTAAATAGTTTTATTTTTTCTTTCAATAATTCTGTTTTGTTGAGATTGAGATGTTCTTGGTGAAGAGAAGATGTGTTTAATACCCAAATTTGAGAAAAAATAATTGACTTCTTGATTCTCAAATTCTCCACCATGATCACTTCTTAATGAAATTATTTTAAAACCTTTTTCATTTTGAAAAATTTTACAAAAACTTTCAAAAATAATGAAAACTTCACTTTTGAGTTTTAGAAAATAAACACAACTAAATCTAGTAGAATCATCTAATAAACCATTAACAAATAATTTTCAGAAAAAACTTGATGTCTTTTATAGTCCAAAAAAATCCATATGGATAAGTTCTAAAGGTTTTGATGTAGAAATTTTGTTAATATATTTGAAAGAAGATTTGTGTTTCTTGTCAAGTTTTCATGCATCATAGACTTTTTCATTGTCAAACATAAGACTAGGAAAATCAGAAACAAGATATTTATTAGATAATATATGTAGAGCATAAATATTACAGTGTCTAGGTCTTCTATTCCAAATCCATGATTAATTTTTCTTAGTAGTTAAAAAATTCACAATCTATTCACATAATGAATTTAAATCCAAAGTATAAACATTATCAGTTTTAAGTTATCTAAATATAAGTAACTTACCTTTAAACACTTCACATCAATTGTTAGAAAAATATACATAAAATTCATCATCACAAAGTTGAGAAATACTTATCATATTGTGCTTTAACCCATATACATACAATAATTTTTTGATTATTATAGACTCCATATCCCCAACAATTCCAAATCTAATTATTTTTCCTTTGGAATTGTCACCAAAAGTGATAAGACCTCCATCCATTTGAGTCAGTGTGAAAATTTGATGGGTCTTCACTCATATGCCTCAAACATCCATTGTACATATACCATATTAAATTTCTATTCTTATGGCTAATTTCCAACATAAGCAATTAAAAAAATATTTGTTTTGGTACCCATATTTTCTTAGATATAACAGTGTTATCTAACAAAGATCTAGGAATCCATGCCTGTTTTTTTCCATAACTTATATCATTGGATTTAGATAAAATCTCTTAAATAAAGGATCTTTTAATAACACTAATTTAATGTTTTAGCAAGTAATATTTATTTGTTACATGACCATTTGTTCCACAAAAATAACAAGTTTCATTTTTTGAATTAGGGACAAAATCATTCTTATACAGTTTATATTTCTCACCCTTACTTCCTATACCAGATATTTATCTTTTAATAGAATTATTTCTAAAGATTTAATTTAATATATTTCTCCTTTGGTAAAAAAATAGAATCACTCTTATATGTTTCTACTTTATCTTGTACTGTTTTTATCCCTTTTTCATGATCAACAGCGTTTTTTGTGGATGAATTAAATTTTTTCATAAACTCTGGATGTTGTTTAAGAAATGTATCTATTTCACTTAAAACAGTATTTTGAATGTTATTTAAAGTTTTTTACTTTTTTAATAAAGAATCGTATTTCTATTCTAACATATAATAGTAGGAATCTATTTTACTTTTGGAGTAACTGGAAGAATCAAAATCAAAATTGGATGAGTAATAGGTTTTACCTTTTCCTCTTCAGCCATGAAGCAAATATTGGATTTAAAATTTGATTGTTCTTTTTTCGAATCAGATTTAGATGAACTGTTGGAGTCTTCAGAAACACTCCATGTCACATTCATTTCTCTTCAGTCTTTATGTTCATAATCAGCATTTTTATGATATCTCTTATTTAGATTTCTCTGTTCATCTTTTAACTGAGGACAGTTAGGTCTAAAATGACCTAATTTCTTACATTCATAGCATCTGAATTATTTTTCTTATTTATCATCCTTCTTGATTCATTTTCTGAATCCTTTATTATTATTTTAAAACTTTTTAAACTTTATGGATAACTGATCTAGTTTTATTTCAGAATCAGATGAATCAAAATTCTTCTCCTTTCTATCTTCTTGTTTAATTTTTTTTCTTGGTTTTTGAGATATTAACTTTAGAGCAGTGATTTCATTTTCCAAAATTATTCTATGATCTTCAGCATAGTCTTTCATTTTAGCTTCATGCATAATCAATGTCCTAATTGGTTCATTCATTGTTAGATCTTTGACAGGTGATTATTTTCCAGTAGAATTAGATATGTCATTCAATTTAAATAGTAGTACCCTCAGTACTTTCAAATATTGATAAGATTTTTTTATGGGTTCTCCTAAGACTCTAATATTGTTGATAATTTCTATAATATTTCCATTCATATATGTAATTATTTCACTATAAAACATTATAAATGTGTCAAATTTCAACTTAGTTGTGGCATACCTCATTTGTCTTACATTATCTGTTCATTCATAAGAAACTAAAATAGTTTACCACATTTCACATATAGTTTAACATTGTGATACATGATTGAATTCATCTAGTCTAACACCACATATAATAACATTCATATCTTTTGACTTTATGTCATATTCTGCTTCTATTACAGCATCCCATTCTTTTGGTTTCATAGAAATATTATATGGGGAAATGATCTTTGAGTAAACATTGAATCCAAGATTTTTAAGATAAATATTCATCTTTGATTTCCAAAGACCATAATTTTCACCATTAAAGTATGGAGCTCGAACCATAGACATTACTTCTCTAGGATCATTTATTTCCATCTTTGTATAGGCCTTCTACTTTTTAGATTATTATTTATTTATCTAAAAGATCTCCTATGATACCAATTGATAGGTCAGAATATATAAAGTAACACATGAGAGGGGTGAATTATGTCTTCTCAAAATCTTCCACAATTCTCACTTAGACACCCACTATATTTTTTGTGGATTATTAGTGTTTTCTTCTATTATGAAAATATTCAATAGATAAATAGAAATAAAGAAAATATATTTTTATAGTGGTTTGGGGTAAAAAGATCCCCTAGTCCACTGTAAAAATCACTCTCTCAATGATCTTGGTAAATTACACTAGAATGCCCCTCTTATCAATAGACCAAGAATCCAAAACTGAGTGCAGGAAGTTGACACCTTTACATAATACTAATTACAAATCTTTCTGGTTCTATAATAGAGAACTAACTATTCACATCTTAAATCGAGAAGCTAATACTCCACCACAACTGAGTATGAGCAGTTGAAAACTCAAAATGAATCAAAAGAGATTGATTTGATTGAAACAGGTTGAACTTTACAATTACATAAGCACGCAATCGACAGTATATGGATCTTCTTCTTTGGAAAATAATATCTTCAAGATTGAAATATTATGCAGTGATATGATTGTAAAAAGATATTATATTTAAAATAATCAACAAAACATAGTAGCTGCAAACTTATAGTAGAACAATATAAAACATGTATATATCCAAAATATAGTCCTTTAAATAGAGTTGTTCGTTTGTTGTAGCACTATAAAAAAAATTCAGTAATGTATTCTTGTATTTGAATCACTAATCACACATATATTTGAAGAGATATTCTGAAGGAATATATAGATAATGCGACTTTCTTTGATATTTTAGATCCAAAATAATATCCTGATTGATAGTGAAAATTCAAATTTCAATTAACCAAGTGAGTCGTAACTTTCCTTAGAAATAGGAATGATTTTCTCCGATGAACGCGGTTAATTTTAAAAAATCAAAACAATCCTTGAATTAGTCTTTAAATTTAACTCAATCATTACTGTAATACCTGATTGAAAACACAGTTTGAATAACTTCACTCTTGAGAACACAACATAGGGTTTAACTACATAGCATAGGGTTTCTTATACATACGCTCATCTTTACGTAACATGGGGAACAAAGTAGAATAGGGATTATGATCTATATATTTATCCTTGTTAGTATAAAATCCTGAACATATCATTGATGAACCATAAGTTCAACTTTCTCAAACGTAGGGTTGTTAATCCATATGCTTTCTGATTTCCGCATGTAGGAATGTTATTCCCAACACAAACTATTTATAATAACATAGGGTTGATTCCATAAAAAACATTATCCTTTACAGCGTAATATAGGGATGAAAACAATTTTTCAAGAATCATTCAATAATGATAAAAACTTTAAAAAAAAATATAAATTCCTCTAAAGATCATTTAACAAAACTTCATTAGAAAACAAACAAGGGTATTTTTGAGAATCAAAATCATCATAAATCATATTGTATTATTGAGACAATATATTCCCAACACAATTTTCATATAAATTTTCATTTTTCAAGGTCTTAAGTATTGTATTTAAATACTCCTCATGTTCTACCTTATTTTAGAGTAGATAAGAATGTCATCTATAAAGACTACAAGAAAAATTCAAGGTAATCCCTAAAGAATTTATTCATCAAGTCCATAAAGATATATAGATAATTAGTGAGCCTAAATGGATCCACTATGAACACTTAGCGCCCATAACTTCTAAGAAAATTAGTCTTGGGTATATCCTCCTTCTTCATGTTTAATTGATAATATCTTGACTGAAGATCCACCTTAGAGGAGTATTGTTCTCTGTGTAGCTAATAGATAAATTCATCAATCCATGGTAGAGAATACTTGTTCTTTATAATGATCTTTTTGAGCTCATGATAATCAATGAACAGGTGCATTGATCTATCCTCCTTCTTGATGAAGAGGATCGATGCATCCTGTGATGAAGAACTTGGGTGTATAAACCCTTTATCTAGATTCTTCAATAATTTTTTCTCAAGATCCTCGAGTTTATGACCATTATATATAAAGACTTGAATATTCAAAAATATTTGGGTATGAGCTCAATTGAGAACTCAACCTCATGGCTTGGAAGAAGGCTAGGAAAATATTTGGGAAACACATGAGTGAGTTCCCTAATAATGGGCATGTAATCAAGGATGATTTTTTATTTAGTATCAATAATTTAAGCTAGATTTTATTTCTCACAAGGAAATTTTATC
The DNA here is from genome assembly GCA_963277665.1 of Viscum album. Taxonomy (NCBI): domain Eukaryota; kingdom Viridiplantae; phylum Streptophyta; class Magnoliopsida; order Santalales; family Viscaceae; genus Viscum; species Viscum album. The sequence continues at coordinate 1,462,695,625 of OY728135.1, read as the reverse complement.
CACGCTTTAGATGTTGGTACCAAAGAAGATTCATCCCCCTTATTTCACTTATATAGAATAGGAGGGTGATTTTCAATATAGAGGGTGATTTACTTCTCTCAGGAATTTATGTTGGCTATATATAAGGAAAGACAGTTCATGCCCAGAATAGTATTTAATTACACTAAGGGAAGTATCATGAAGTTTTTTTGTGAAATTCATCCCACAAATTTGGACATAGGATGATTTATATACTTCATATGTAAATATTGACCATATTTCCATCTTCACTGATAACTCAGCTTCCATTTTTTTATTTGGTGTTTGAATAATTTTACTAAACTTGAGTCATATGAAAGAATGAATAGAGTCATAGAAGATAAGCCTTATATACACTATTTTATTTTGGTTATAATCATTTAATTCATCCAAAATAGACTTAGGGGAGATAATTTTAAACTATTAAACACATAAAATGGAAACTATGAACATTGAAGGGATAACTCATAAATGACATATATTATTTAACAAATGAATTTATAGGTTTCAAACTATCTTATCCATGATCTATTTCCTAACATGAAATTTTATGGGCATTTTTTTCATGTAAAAATGGTTCATAAGGAGCTTGTAAATTTACCAAAGAATATCCCTTGAGAGTGTCAAATAAAGTATGTAGCAATGCCTATTATAATTAACTGGGTGATGATCGAGTCTATCTCAACATGACCTTTTCAAGGTTATTACCCCCTGTACCTCTATGCTAGGGCCACATCCACTTATAGTGTCTAGATAGAGATGTATTTTCTTCGAAAACACATAATCTATATGTTACCAAAATTTATGGATGTTTTCCTATGTTTAGTCTTATCCCTAAGTACTTCACTAGAGTTTTCTCATCCTAATACCAAAAATAACTATACTTTCTCTGATACCAAATATGACAACCCATGTATTTAATACACCTCAATTAATTATTTATTACATAAAGGTACACATTATAAAATCTATAAAGATCATGAAGCCTTGTGTTTTTCAGAAATTACGTGCATAACTTAATAACTTTAAAAAGGGACACTACTAGAAATTTAGGCTATATCCACAGTTCTAAACCGTGGCTATAGGCTCAAAAACTATGGCTATAGTTTATAGCCACAGTTTCATGAACTGTGGCTAGTATTGGTGTGGCTATAGGTCGGAGCCTATAGCCACGTTTTGAAACCGTGGCTATATCCCTATAGCCACTGTTCAAACTGTGGCTATATCCCTAAATCCACAGCTCCAACCGTAGCTATAGCCCTATAGCCATGCCAATAAAGGCCACGGTTCATAGAACAGTGGCTAAATCTATATAGCCACGGTTTAAAACTGTGGTAATAGGCCTTTCCACTACATAAAAAAAACAGCACGGTTCATCGTGCTGGCTATTGGGAGGACACTACCAACTCCCCCCTCCCCCCACCCACATCTCCCCCACCCTACACCAGCACCCCACACCCCCTGCTCCTGCACACTTCCCCTGCCCCACCCCCCTGCACCTTGCACCCCACCCCCCTGCCCCCTCCTCACTGCACACCCCCTCCCCCTAGACACCTCCCCTCCCCACCCTAAACTAGAACCCCCACCCCTGCTTCTCCACACCTTCCCTGCCCCACCCCCTGCACCTTACACCCCACCCCCACCCCCTGCACCTTACACCCCACCCCCCAACCCCCTGCACCTTGCACCCCCCTTCCCCCTCCTCACTGCACACCCCCTCCCCCCCTCCCCACCCTGCACTAGCACCCCCCACCCCCAGCTCCTTCACACCTACCCAGCCCCACCCCCTGCACCTTGCACCCCACCCCCTACCCCCTCCTCACTGCACACCCCCACTCCCCCATTCCTACACACCCCTCCTCAACAGACCCCCCCAGATAGCCCCCAACCCTAGACCCCCCCCCCCCCAACCTGCCCAAAACTCCAGTCAATTGAATTGCGAAAACCAAAAACATGCTAATATGGCTATGATACAAAAATTTCTAGTCAAATGAACTAAACTAATCAAAAACATTATAATACGATTAGAACTAAATCAAACGTCATCAAGGAAAATTTAGTAGAGTGGAACCAAACCAAATGGTTTTGAAAAAGATGAAACTGAACCAAACTGAAAATAATGTAACCAAACTGACTCAAACCAATCAAAACTGACTTCAATAAAGCGTAATTGAGCAAGCAAAAAATGAAACTAATGAAACATACCTAGTTGAATCTAAAATTAATTTCATTGAACTGAATATCCCCAAATCGAACAAACCTGTTACAATTAACATAAACCAAAAAAAATGAACCCAATAAAAAATAACCTAACAAACCTAACCTGACCCAAACTGAACTAAGGAGCCAGGCCTTGTGATGAACTTTTATAAGGCCTCATCCATGCAGGTTGAGAGGATATCCCAGTCATGTGGTGCTTCACTTTCCTCAACGAGATCCAAAACGCACTGCAAAAATATAGGGAACCCAAAAACCAAAAAAACCCTAATTTAAATTGAGTGAAAGAATAAAAATGGAAGAAACCTTACCTAAATCTGATAGTGAACTGCACAACTTGCACCCTATACTCCACAACACCCTACACCTGGTTAATCATACATGAGTGCCCATAATCCATATGTTAAGATACCAACACCTCATCTGTAAGTTAAACATTCTCAAAGTACATGATATTATGTACCTCACAGTTGGAACATGTGAACAAAAAAACTACATGAATGAAAACTAAATCATGCAATGTCCAACACCCTGCAAAACACCCTGCACTGCCTGCACTACACTGCATGCACAATACCCTCAACTTCCTGCACGCTGCACTGCCTACACCCTGCACCCCCCCCCCCCCCTTTCTCAGTCCCCCCTTACCATTTCCCCCTCACCTGCCTCCCCCCACCCCCTGCCTGCCCACCCCCCCCCCCCCCACCCCACCCCCTTCCACCCCCTACCCATTCCCCCCTCCAGTCCCCCACTACCATCCCCCCATGTCAGTCCCCCCATGCATATTCCTAATTATTTATTTATCCATATTGGATCTACTTACATGTAGATTATAAGAAAATAGTAATAAAAGGATGAAGTAGAACCCTAATTTACCATGTTAATATGTAGTGATGCAAATTTTGGCCTTCATGGTTATCCTTGTGAGTGATTGGCCTTCAATGTATGCACAGTCTGACAAGGAAAAATGGGATTTAGTAAAGAATACTAACTATTTTACTCTTCTTATACTTTGAAATGGATATCTTTCCTAGGATCGCACACATTGATAGGACCTATAAACTTCATCAAAAAGAAACCTACAGTTCAAATGAAGAAATGGAATTGATAACACATGAGCATCCCCATCCAACCACATTAGTATTCCAAAGAAGTGGGAAAATGATATAAATTAGCAAATGCAATGGTACTAGTAAGGGAAATTTGGAAAAAGAATGGACCCAAAATTAGTACCTTGAGAATTTACAGGGAGAAAGGAAACTCCCACGCCATCGGCCATGATACATTTTTCTTTGTGTAGTTTTTCATCGAGCTACAATAAAATAAAATCCTAATGTATCTATAGATTAAAAAACTGGAATAATATATCACTCCAGTAACATAAAGTTTGGTGGAGACACCCCTTATGTCAAATTGAGGCCTACATTAGAACTAATCGATTATTAATTAGAAGAAAACGGACAAGATAAATAAAAATAGAAGCTTTAAATCATATTAGTTAAGGAATTCCAACCTTATCAGATAAAGAAGAATCCAAGTCTTTGTTATCAAGAAGATACCCTGTTAAAGATCACAACCTTTTGATTGTAGATTCAAGAGAAATAGCACGCTGAAAAAGAGCCTTTTCCTCGATGGATTCCTTTAAAATAAATGATGAAACTGAATACTCCAATTCCTTCACTTGTCCTAATACCTTAGAAACTTAATCCTATACATTTATTCGTGATTCCTCTAATGTTGTGGTATCACCCATTGAACTAAGTAAAATTTAGTGCACACACACAAAATACTACTTCTACTTCCTCCCTGTGACCAAGTAAACATAACAGGTTCTAATGAACTTAAGATGAGACTTGTGCTTGCACAAATATAAAGAAGTTAAAAGATCATCTCTCGGTCACTTTGAAATTCTAGTGTTTCCATAGAACACATGAATTTATGATGAAATAGTTTTATACCCCCCATGGATGAAACTTTCATCAACCACCAGCCCCCCCCCCACCCCCCACCACACACACCCCCCTACACCAGCTCCCCCCACCCCCCATACACCAGCACCCCCCACCCCCCTGCACCACCTCCCCCCCACCCCCCCTACACCAGCACCCCCCATGCCCTGCATTAGCCCCCCCACGCACCATCCCCCCAACTTTAACTGAAAGAAAAATCAAAAAACATAATCACATCCATGAACAACACTAAGAAAATATAATTTTCCATTAATATACATATATACCTATAAGATTAAGAGATGAATAGACATTACAAGTAGTTAAGAAGAAGAAAAAGGGGATGGTTATACAGAATATATTCTAAGAGATTGTTTTATTTCTTACTTTGACCATAATTCCATATATTACAAGAATGTAAAATTATTGTAAAAGAAGAAAATAAGTGTAAATTTGAAGTATAATGATCTCATAGAAGAGATAAAAATGTCCATGATGAAATGTGTATAATAAGACAGGATACCATAATCTCTTAATACAAAAATGGTTGCTAAATAAAAGGAAATTCATGAGGCACAATCTAGGTATCTTAAATCTAGAAATTACTTAAAGAATATGATATAAGTCTATGAAAATGTGGTGGATATTCAAGCTAAACCATCCAAGGATAATGAGAAAACCAGCCCCATGAAAAAGGTACAACATTTTTCTAAATTCTCATGTGATACTAAATCTGTTTCCTTTCATTATAAAGATTATGAAACATAATTTGAATATTTTTAGGATGATGAATGGTTTAAAAATTTTCATTCTATGGATAACTTGAGAATGGGAAAACCCCAAGGAAATGGGAAAATAAAGGCTGGAGGATGCCTGGAAAATAAGCAGAATTTTATAAACAAAATCATCAATATAAAGGAAGATCAAGTTTCAAGGGATATTAATATTGTTGTAGAATTTTTTGGTATAAATATTTTGAGTACTGGTACAACATGTCATTTCACTAGAACTGGGATAAAAAAAGGGGGACCAGAACTGAGAAGAATAGAAGTAGTTGTAATAGAAGTAGGAATACTCTTAGTAAAAAAAATTTCCAGCCTGAAAAAACTACTGGAAAGGTATCGCCTCTTTATTCCCATTCATTTTATGTATACTTTCCTATAGGGAATTAAAGAAAAAAATTGGGGAGATGGATGACTGTTGTATTATTTGGGTATAACAAGAATTAAGTATCCTTCCTAGAATACCATTGAAGTTAGATTTTCCATGATGAAGAAAGTGAGACCATCCCTCAAGGGGTGAAAAGCATAAATTAACGTTTTCAATAATGAAAAACTTTATGGAATCTCAAAATCTGGACAACCTAATTCTAATTAGTCATTTAGGTTATGTTGAACAACCCCAATATTAATTTTTATATTGACACCACATACTCAATGATTTATGTACTTCATTGATTACTTGTTTATAAACTCTTGTTTCTATAAAGGTTTTTCCTCATAGACTTATAGTTGAATATCTCAAGTCTATTTTCCAAGAATATCATGTGATTCTATCCTTCTCTCACAAGTGGATAAGTTTGACACTTCAAATATATGGAGGAGGAGAAGATTTCATGATGGGAGTGCTTGGCATCCACGACCACTATCAGTGAGTTCTAAAAATACATTCCCACTAACCCTATAGCCATTTTGTAACTCTAAACCAAGGGGTGCACTAATTCAGATCACCCATTAGCTCCCTAGGAAATGTCTAACACAACCAGTAGGCCAATAAAAGAAAACATCTTATCAATCTCAGGGTCAAATACAGATCTAGTAATATCCCAAAGTTATCATCTTATTTCTAGTACCTGAGCAAGGAAATACCTCAACCATCTTTGGTATAAGGTATAAAACACTATTCAATCAAATTCATGAACAAAACATTACAAAAATAGCCACAATAGGCTCACATTTCCAAACTCTATGTTCTAAGGTAACACCCAAAGACACCAATGATTAAATCAGCACTGAACCTCTTAGGGATAATAAAACATGGGGCACCCATGGTCCCCTAGATCACATCTATCAAATAATGATCCAATCTAGATAGTGAAACCTCATCTGGCGACTCTGAAAACTAACCCATCCATGATCATCACCTCACCCACAAGGGAATAATCAAGAAACACCACACACATAAGAAAGTCCTCAAGGTTTCCTTAGACCCATCTCATTTCTTGTTCGCATTGCATCCTACCAGACAACACCCCCTCCCCCCTAGACAGTAGCCCCACTGGACAGAAACCCCCCCTAATGGACCCCCTGGATAGCAACCCCCCCCCCCGGATAGCAGCCCCCCTGGACAGAACCTTCCCCCCCTTGCTGGACCCCCTGAACAGCTGCCCCCCCTGCTGGACCCCCCTGAATAGCTGCCCCCTACTGGACCCCCTGGATAGCAGCCCCCCTACTTTGGATGCTTCTTAAGGTTGAATCTGGGATATGTTGGGTTTATCCAATAGATACTTATAGAGATTCTCATAGTGGGGTTATAGGTTTATTGTGGAGGATTTGGGAGGTTACGTTGTGAGTTTAGTGTTTCTGTTTGGAATTATAGGACCTTTGAAGATGGGTTTCAGTTGGGAGTGTTGCTGTTTGGATTTTTCTACATGGTGTAGTATAGGATACACTTGCATGGTGCATGGTGCTGGTTGGTTTTTGATTTCTACTATGGTTTGTAACATGTTTTGGGTGCATAGGGGTTGGATTTCTGGTGTTTCTTCTTTGTTTTGGATTACTATTGTAGGCTTATGGTTCTCTCGATTGTCTAGTGTGGTGGATATAGTTTGAGGTGGGTCTTCAGGTGGTGGTTTGGAGTAAGTTCAGTTGGATTGTGCTCGGTTTCCCCATCTTGTGTATTCTGGTTGTTGATGGTGTAGGGATTTCTTTGGTGGATGTTCTAAAATTTCCTTGAGATGCTGGATGTTGTAGGTTGGGAGGCATGTTTCTGGTAGATGTGTGGTTCTCTTTCTAGGGTGGGTGCATGTTGACTACTTGGTGGGTCTAGAGGTGTTGGATTTAGGGTGGGTATTAGCTCACATTTGGATCAGGGACTACTTGGGGATTCTTTAGGTTGTATGATGGGTTAGGCGTGGGTGATGCAGGGCACTTTGGATATTACTAGTAGTATAGTTATTGTACTGTTGAAACCATTAGAGTGTAAGGTAATCCTTCAGCTTTAGGATGAGCACATCATTCAGGATCATATGACCATATAGTGGAAGATAATAAATCTTAGGATATTCATGGTGGTGTTTAATTAAATGATTTTCCAAGTACAAGAGTGTGTTATCAAATACTTCATAATAATCCAGCCGAATCGTTTTAATAATTTATAAAAAATGGGAAGAATATTTTTCATTAAAAAAACTAACCTTCTGGGTATCCATTGAAAATCTTCAATAATATATCAATATTTTCATAGGAGATAAAATCTTGTTTTTTGGAAAAATTTATAAATTCATAAATTTGGCATGGGTGTGATGTGGTGCAGATCACTCGCCAATACAGCCTCACACAGGTCACTCGCCCACCCAAGGGACCCCGCACAGGCCATTCACCCAATTGACCTCATGCAGGTCACTCACCCAAATGACCTCACACTGGTCACCTCAACTAGGTACATGTGTCATAAATATAAGGGAATACCATGTGTATATGAGAAAAGAAATAGCAGGAATATTTCATAGAAAACTAGCATGATGAAACATTTGTGTAGAAGAAAAGAACTGGGTTAGCTAAAGGGTCGCTAAAACTATGATAAGGTGATAAGAAGAGACTTTAATCCATCGATGCTATTTATAAATGCACGAACACCTACACTGGTGGCATGTGCACCTAACCTTCATGGACTAACTGCATGAACCACAAATTAAAGACACCAGCGTGGTATACTTTTGAGGCCCAGCCTTCCCCATTCATCTCTTGCATGGTACTCAAGATGTTATTTTCTTTAATACCAATCACGAATGTAAATGGGAATCTAGATACCAAAAAACAAAGAATATTTCAACCTCTGTATTTCATTACTTAAATATTAGACTCTCTTCTTCCAATCGGATCAAATCATGAGGGTTTTATTTTACACTCCCATTTCTATATGAGGATGAATACATTCAAAAGATAATACCTCAAGTAATTGGGAAGTTAAGAAAAAAAATATTAAAATCGATCACCCAATAAATCCCAACAAAATACCCAAACAATGCCATCACGCAGGGCCGGGTTGCGCAACCCCAGACTTGTGCAAGTCATCATATAAAGGGATATCTGTGCCAACACCCAGTGAAATAACCTATTATAGAACCCTATGAAAGAAATATACTTATCCCAGGGTCCCAAAATTTCCTATAAATAGGACCTTGGGCTCTGTATTTATGAAATATGGAAGATCAGAATAAGTCATAAATCTCTACTTGCCCTATTCCATTTCCTAGTCCATCAAAACCATCCAGGTATCTCTCCAAAACCTAATCAAAGAGGTAATTAAGGGTAGTAGTTATTTTATTTTTCCTAAATTTTTTGAAAAATTATTCACCCTCATGAGTAACCACTCACCCTCAGTCCATAAGTATTAGCTTTAAGGTATCATCCCAAACTAAGGACCTGCACAAAACCCTTCCATAGACACCTGATGTAACCCTACTATCCTAGAGAAAGGACTCACCAAAGTGTTATTTCAAAGGATTTCTATTTTCTAAATTCACCTCTAGCTCACATAGGTACATCCTGCACAAATGAATCTCATGTTGTCCAGGTCTATCCTGCAGAGACATTCCATTCCATCTAGTTCAATCTTGCATGTGCCTTACAGTCCACCCAAGTCTACCCTACACGAGACACTTCTATCCACCTATGCCCCACATAGGTGTACCATCCTTTGGGATTCATTTTGATGTCACCAATGGTAGGTCACCTCTTCCCTTAGACACCACACCCAAAAGAGATGAAGACGAGGACTTCCCTAAATACTCCAGATATGTGTAGTCAGGCCATAGGGAACACTAGAATGTCCTCTATATTATACATTATAATAGTAATTAAGGTCCTAAATTTATAATATCTAATAGGTTGTATCCTTGGAGTGTTGTTAATTATAAAATCTTTTAGTAATAAGGACTACAACCTTATTGGAAATGCTAAAAACCTCCCCATTTTAGATAGTGAGGGGATAAATTTTCTTATCCTTTGATGATGTCTAGTGCCTTAACCTTCTCTAATATTCTATAAAATAAGGACAAGGGAATCCCTCCTATATTAATCACCTAGTTTTCTTGCATAGTGCACTTATATAGTGCATAAGTACTAACTTCTTTCATACTGCACATATACGCGGGGTGTCGTCCTTGAACAGGGTCAAATCACGACATTACCGTGGCGTGACCTCGGAGCGACCACGGCGTGACTGCGGCGTGACCACGACATGACCGTGGCATGAACATGACATGTTGGCCCGGTCCAGGGACATCCGCGAGGCAGCATCTTCTGTCCAGGAGTGAAGGGAGCGGGAGGAGGCGGGGCAACATTACGGTCATCGCCCTACCAGCAGGAATTGTGATTAGTCAGTCTCAACATTGACCACAAGACTCATGAAATACTATCACTGCAACCCACCGCAGTTTTTCATCTTGGAGCAGGGCCAAATAACGGCGTGACCGCGGCGTGACTGTGCTTATGATTAAAGGATTTTTTATATAAAAGTTTTGAAGCCTACTAAAAGGGAATCATTCACTTAATTAGAGCCGTTTGGAGAGAGTAAAGGATTTTTTTATACCTTATGGAGGTTTTCGAAAGTTTACATCCTTCTGGTTGAGAATAATTTAGAATGTTTTGTGAATAAAATCATATTTTTCTATGGTTGTTTCTGCTTCTAAACAAGCACGCTGAGACCCATCGGTGATTGTGCTTATGATTAAAGCTTCCAAAATTTGGTATGAAGAGAAAAATATTGATTCTAATCCTGTGTTTTTGGTACAAGAGGAGCTTTTTTAAGTTATTATTCAGGGGCATGAAGATCTATTATTTAAACTAGGCTTTCCATGTGTTTGGTTTATTTGTGATGGGATACTAAAAATAGGCCAACAAAGTAAGGTCAATGAGCTTCAAAAAACTTATGATCTAAGGAAAAGACTGGAAAAAATTTACATTAACACTTAGGCTGCCCCCAAAGCCACCTCTAGGGGTTTTAGTTATAGTGCTTGAGAATAGGTTTTCATTCCAGTACTTAATCAATCGAGCAAAGCTATTTTTAGTCCACCTAGAGGATAATCTGAGTTTTTAATGGGTACAAAATGTTATTAATATATGGGGGTTAGTTTTTTATGGGGATGGATGGGGTGTGTATGGGAAGTAGTGAATAATTAGGGGTGATGTTGTCTTTCTCGATACTTTTATATTTTTTTCCAGCTATAGTAGTTAGGTAGTTGTTGGATGGGTTGTTAGAATTTGTTTCAGATATTGAATAGGGGAGAGAATAACGGGAAGGGGTACAAATTAATTGTCCTGGTTCAGCTAGTTGATGTTGAGAGGTAGGGGCCCTGGAAGGTGCCGACCTTATCTCTTAGAGAGGTGGTATTCTTCCTTGAGATTCTTCTCCTCCCTCCTTATGTATCTCCATTTCTTCTCATCCTAGAAATATCAAGTGAGCCATGTCTATTTGTTCAATGATTTTCTACCTATTTTCAACTGCTCTCATTGTTTTTAGGTTGGTTACCTAACTTTTGAATACTCCAATGGAGAAATAACTCAAGGAGGGAATCTGATCCAAGATTTTCGATAGCTGGAGAGAGAGTAAGGATTTGGGAAATACAACACAGGTGGGGAAAATTGAAGATTCATCTCACACTGAGGAAATGGTTTATGCGACTAGTTTCTGTTAAGCATGATTGTGATCAGAAGGTATGTGTGACTCTTTCTTGGAGGCATTATTCATTGAAAAAAATATAAAATAAATGAATTACTTGTAGTTTATTTCTCTCTCTAACATCTTTTTTTATATTGGACTCAACCTTTGGTAAAATTGCTTCTAAAAAATCAACTCTGATGGAGGCATGAACAATGGGAAGTTGTGACCATTTTTGAAGACATGCCGCAGAAGCTGGAGGAAGTTCACGATCTTTGTTAGCTTGATTGTTGTTTATGATGGAATTTAAATTTTCTACAAAGGTGCGACTTATTCAAACTCATATTATCGTGATTCAAGAACTAATAGAAACTATAAAAAAATAGCTTCAGTTCTTGTGAGGAGAAGCATGAGAGATGGAGATGAAAGAGTCTCGTTGCTTAGATTCTGGAAATTAAAGTGACAAAGCTGCTGCATGTACATTTAGTAGACGCAATGCCAAGGAGAAGCAGCTTTCAACCAAACTAGTATGTCCTGAAGAGGTAATATCTTATTTTTATTTTTTCATGGAAGTGGATCAAATGGAATTGAATAGAGAGGTAGAAAGCTTGTGGACTTTTATGTCTAGACAGAAGGGATAAACAATGAAGAGATTGAGGAGAAGTTTGAATCCTGTCTCGAATGGCCTGACGTGGTAAATTATGATCTGATTTCTTCATAGGATAAGCATGAAAGGCATATTGAGGAGGGGAAACATGTTCATGTTCTAATAAAACCACTAAGGTAAAAAGTGTTTGAATGTTCTATCAAAACAAATCACGATGAAGTACAAATTAGCGACAATAGATCAGTATTTTGATTTTATTTTAAGTAGAACCCATAGAACCAGAAGTGATTGATGTTGGAACTTCCATGGAAAATTTAATGGAGGCTAGTAGAGTTTCTATGAGACAACAATGTATTGCCTCTGCAGATACTCGAATTGGCTGTCAGCATTGTTTTTCTGCCAGTGGTAGAAAGAGTCAAGCTAGTCTAGTGACAACTGCAGAAACCAATGTGGAGGATTCTTACACACTGGTTCAAAGATTCCTAAAGGAGAAAAAGGCTGACTCAGAAATGTCGGGGCCTCTTCCTTAGGCTAAGAGGGTTATGGATGGTAATTCATTGGTTACTGCAAAGGATTCAGAAGGCTACTGTAAGGGATACTTTTCACAAGGATTTTCAAAGTAGTATAGATTACCTATTGGATTATTTTTCAACATGCACAACCACTATAATAATTTTATAAACATGGAATAATATTCCCCAAGATCTAATTCTTGGCCTAGGAGGTCATTGTTTTCTATTAAGGGGGATGGTGTGGGCTGGATGTGGTTGAAACAGGGCCAGATCACGGCATTACCGTGGCGTGATCGTGGCGTGTTGGCCCGGTCCAGTGACATCCGTGGGGAAGCATCTTCCGGCCAGAAGTGAAGGGAGCGGGAGGAGGCGGGGCAACATTCCGGCTGTCACCCCGCCTAAAGAAATTGTGATTATTTAGTCTCAATATTGATCACAAGACTCATGGAATACTATCACAATGAACCGCCGTAGGGTGTCGTCCTGGAGCAAGGCCAAATCACAGCATTACTGCGACATGTCCACAGCGTGTCCGTGGCGTGACCACGGCGTGACCACAACGTGTTGGACCAGTCCAGTAACATCCGTAGGGCAGCATCTTCCGACCAAGAGTGAAGGGAGCGGGAGGAGGTGGGGAAACATTCCGATCATCACCCCGCCGACAGAAATTGTGATTAGTCAGTCTCAACATTGATCACAAGACTCATGGAATACTATCACTGTGAACCGTCACGAGGTGTCATCCTGGAGCAGGGCCAAATCACGACATTACCGTGGTGTGACCACGGAATGACCACGGTGTGATCGCGACGTGACCGCGGCGTGACCGTGACATGACCGCGGCGTGATCGCAGCGTGTTGGCCTGGTCCAGCGACATTTGCGGGGCAGCATCTTCCAGCCAGAAGCGGAGGGAGCGGGAGGAGTCGGGGCAACATTCTGACCATCGTCCCACCGACAGATGATAAAACAGATCAACTATTTAATATTCTATAATAAGGGATCTCCAGAGAAGGTTGTAGCAAGCGGCACAATGACACAACGTCTAAAGGGAAAGAAAACGACGGAAAAGAATCATACACCCTAAACAAACCATTTAAAAATTCATTCACTTTTCCTAAACATGGAAATTTTATTTATAATATTCAAACTGTGAAAAGGAAAGTGTCATGGTCAAGGCATATTCCTACTCGGGCAATGTCATTTGAGTTAAGAGAGTATGATAATCCAATTTATATTATTCAAATAAAACAAAAACTAACTAGCCACAAAACAAATACAAACAATAGGCACATGAAAGACTCAAACCAAATATAAACATGATACAAATAGCTATCACTACTCTTTGGTTTAGAAGACAGTGCACCTCTATTGGAGGGGTTTTATTATAAAATCATGACATTGATTTATTTCAACACAAATCAACGATATTGAGAAATTATGAGGGGTTAATTTTATCATTTATTTCAACACAAATCAACCATATACTTAACAATTCAATTTTCCATGTTTAGGAATGTTGGTGCACCCCATGGGTGTCCCTGAACTGGTAAAACAATCCTCAACGCATCACACAGAAATTATGAGGGGTTAATTTTATCATTTATCCAACCAATTTACCAAACCCTAAAAAAGAAATAAAATTCCCAACAAGAGATAAATAAGAACACAACCTCATATTCAAAAATCAATAATAAAACAATTGTATATAACTTATAGACCACATACCTCTATTCTAAAGAATACTGCTTGCTCAACCATTCCCCTTAACTCGGAATCAAACACCATTCAAAACTGCAACATATGACCTGAAAAGAAAAAACGTTGTTAGGACATTGGAAGAACATGAGAAAATACACATTCCATAATATGAAAAATTGAAGAAATATAAGGATTAGACTCACCCAGATATTTGATTCGAAACCAACGGTGCTTCAAATGGAATAGAATAAAATGAGATCAACCCATGTAGAGATATGAGAATTTTGGATCATCTCTATAGTTTGAAGGTGAATAAATGATGAGAAAATTGAGTGAGGTTTGATAAATACAAGGGGAAAATTAGAAAATTGCACTTTTTAAGGGGCACACAGTTTGGATACATGGTTTTCCAAAACATACCCAAATTGTGCACCAATATCTATCCAAGAGGGGTCCAAGTCACACTGTGAACCGGGGATCTCACACAATTTATAAAAATATGTGCCATCAATCTAAAATTCATCTTTGCAAGTTCATGTGGTTTACTCTAAATATGTTCCAACCATGTAACATGCACATAATGGCCAATTTTCTCTTTTTATTCATGTTTTGAGCCCCCTTAACACCCTACACAAACCAGAGGTTTCTTACATGTGGTATGGGTATGAGGGATAATGTGGGGATTCTAAAACCTCCTTACCGGTGTAAGGCACAATAGATACCATGTGAATTAAATGAAAAAATAATCAATAACCGGACACATGAATTACAAACTATTTCCCCAAGAGGGTATGGACTATAACCAAACAATAATACATCGTGTCAAGATAACATTGTCAATTGAGAAAGAAACCCAATAATTAATTGAAACCTTGGAATCCCCAAAATTGGTCCATACTCCAATTCTTTATCCCCATTCATGCTCTTACCAAAGACAACTAAACTCCCCAGAAGAGGGCCTTTGCACTTGTTCAGACATACAATGATGAAATAATCTCAGGTACCCAATGATGGTCTGGTCAAGGTGTGGGTAATACTCTGTAGGACATCACCAATGATGTCTATAAATTATCCAGTCTAAACAGATATTGTATGTAGGTTCAAGGTAAATAAGATAGAAAAAAAAAAAGAAAACTCAGATATTATCAGTTAACTATATACACATTAACCATTTCCTTCGTTATTTGAATTTTTATCACTTATACCATCTTAATAAGTTATTTCATTTTCATCCCATGTTCAAATAGGTTAGGCATTTATATCTTTTAAACAATGGCCTAATATGGTAAAATACTATGCATAAGTGAATAATTCATGTTCCCTATCTCCCTAAGGATAAACATATCATAACCAAATAATTACACTTACCATGGAGCCTCAGTCCATATAGTCATATCCAACAAAATATTAAGGGAATATATCCTCAGTCTGACTCCCTAACTCATGTATTAAAGGGGTGGGGTTTAGAGCCTATATCCAACCTGACCCGTGTGTATTGAAACAGAAGATAATTCCCCCCATACAACCAGACCATGATCACATTCTTATGTATTGATTAACCACATGTAACATATCACATCCATACATATTCAATACACACAAAAATCATAATTCATATTTATTTTCATATGACACAATATCAATACATAACCCATTAACACATTTTCCATTTATATCGCTTATCCCATTTGACCCATTTCCCTTTTCATACCTTAACCCATTTAGAATATTAATCAACACCAATAAATTAACCCATATAACTATTTTATCAATTTAGGTGCATTATCCCATTTATCATGTTCCTATATTCTTATGAATTAACCTATTTATGCATGTACGTCACAAATTCATAATCCATTGCCCAGATTCACATTAATCCGTTAAACGTTTTTTCACATCATTCCAAATAATACCATTTTCCATTTTCAATAACTTGAAAAAACAACCATTGGTGACTCTTATATTTTATCTAAATTTTTAACATATTTATCATGGTCTTTACTTCAACACAAATCAACACTACTCTTAATATTCCAATTTTCCATGTTGGGAAATGTTGAAGCACCCCATGGGTGGCACTAAACAGGTGAAATCATCCTCCAAACATCACACAGGGATCATGAGGTGTTTATTTTATCATTTATCTAACAATTTTACCAAACCCTAACAATGGAATCAAATTAAAAAAAAATATAGAACCATGAACAGAACTGCACATGAATAAATTAACAATAAAACATTTGGAAATAACTTATAGATGACGTAATTCGATTCCAAAGAAAACAACACGCACAAACTTGGAGAATCACTTAGATTCGAACACCCTTCTAAACCACAACCTAATATACACTATAAAAAATCATTTAAGGGATTGAAAAGAAGATAGCAAAGTAAACAAACCCAAATCTGAAAAATTGAAGAAAGAGGAGTATTAGAGAAACACAGAGCATCGATTTAAAACCAAGGGTGCTCTGAACAGTGTAGAATCAAAGAATATCCACCCTTTTAATGATTTGGGAATTTTTGTTCATAACCATGGATGAAAGGGGAAGAAATGAGGAGAATATTTTCCAAGGCATGATAAATATCGATGGGGGGAAATGGGAAAATCACAATTTTTAAGGGTTGTATGGTTTGACATAATGGTTTTCCAAACCGTTCACCAACCATATGCTTGCCTTTATCCAAGATGGGTATAAGTAACAAAATAACCTGAGGATCCTATAAATTTTACAAAATAATGTGCCAGCTTTGTTAAATTATCTTATCCAAGGTGGAATGGTTTCGCATCACAATATCACAATTTACATTAACATACCGCCAACCATCCAACATAAATAGAATGTATAGCAACCCAGGGTTAACATAAAGATATATTACATAATATTAGGTGAATATAAATTACATTAAAATAATACATTCCTATGGACCATAATAGTTTTTTTTCTTTTTAATCATAAAAAATATTCAATCGTAATGAAATATCATAAAAAAATCCCATAATGATGTCAACAATTAGTACTTATACCTAAAACATATATTCATAACCTAGGAAACCAAAATATTAGAACAATGTTCATTTATATTACCATTAAGTTAAATAATGTAAATGTGTAAGATACTAGTAAGATAATTATATATTGTGTATCAAAAATAGTTATGGTGATTTTTCTAGTAAACTGCATTGTGTTCTTACAAGGTCAATGGATTCACCAAACCTATAAATATTAAGTATGGCTAGAATTATGTATATATAATATTATATTTTTTTTATGAATCCATATCCTTGAATGAGACCTATTTTCCATTCCCAATGAACATGAAAAGGGACCATGAGTTAGTAGGGACACATTACCATTCTTATACACCCCTAAAATGATAAATTCTTTCCAGTACCAGGATCACAATATTAATTCACCTCCCTATGGCCAGTTGTTCCACTATAAAAAAGGTTGTAAATTTGACTTTGGTGTTGTATTCATGCACTAGTAATAGCAAAAAATTATAAAACATTACTAAGAAGGCTACATTTTGAACCAATTGGTTGACATCTAGGGAAAAATTCCATCCCTGCTAACTCAATTGTCCTTATTCGAGTGTTGTAAAGTAAGCATGAATTCATCCCTAGTTTGAATGTGTAGAAAAAATCTCGGGCCTACCCACATATGGATTGTGATAATTTGGTGTGGAAACATACTGAATCCATTCAGAAAAAAAATACATCTTTCTTAGGGAGGGCTTGACCTCCTGAAGATTCTATGTTATCTTGAGAAATTCCCTCAAAGCGGAGGAGTTCATTTAGGATCATCTCAAATGAAGGGATAAACATATGAAGGGATGTCATAGCACTTGTTTTGAAAAATTTAAGAGAACAATAGAAATCAAATAAATTTCAAAACCTGTTATCAATGCCTAGAACCAATTGAGCAAGATGAGTCGGCTCGTCCTGGGCACTCCTGTTCAGAATTTCCCCTAAACTCTGAAGCTCAGCATTGAAATCCCTTTCAAATTTCATGCAAATTTCACATATTCATGAGAAACCAAGCGTGCGGGCAAGGAAAAAACTAAATTTCCAATCAACTTATAGGATAGAATCCATGACCATTCGGTCTCTGGAGGAATGATGAGGGAGGAGGAACGACAAGGGAGAAGGAGTATTTATCGGGGGAGAGGGTCGAGGGTGGGAGGAGAAAGTCGAGCACGAGGCTGGGGAGGCCGCCGTGAAACACCGATGGCCGGGAAGTGTAACAGTGATGTCGAGGAGGAGTGCGCGGAGAGCAGGTCTAGGTCGAGGGTTCAAGGAGTCATGGACAGTGGGGAGGAGGAGCTCGTGGATTAGGGGAGGAGAGGAGGAGAGCATCGCGGAGAGTGTCGCCGAGAGCGACGCAGACCGGGGAGGAGGAGCTTGCGGATCAGGGGAGGAGAGGAGTCACAGAATGGGGAGGACGAGCCCGATTGATAGTAAAAAAAACAGTGCTATGGATTTTTTTAATCTGTGGCTATAAATTATGATATAGCCACATTTTTAATAGAACTGTGGGTATAAACTAAGATATAGCCACGGACTTATAAAACTGTGGCTATAAGTCCGTGGCTATAGACCTTTTTTCTAGTAGTGGTGCATAATTACATTATTGAAAACCTCCTTAACATGATCCTAAAACTCCATCATTCTTCTAAAATTGTAGGGTACAACTGAGGGATGTACATAATAAATAGGTGATCTATACAGTTCAATAAGGGAACAGACAAAGAATAACATAACGTAAATAAGTACATGTGATCCAAGAGGCATATCAAGGTAACATAAGATGTGTAAGCATCATAATCTTGAAAAATGAGGCATGACATAACATGATAGAAAAATGGAAACATAGGAAAGTGTAAAAAACTAAAACATGGAATCATAAACATAAGTCTTGGATAACCGCACATAAAAAATAACATAGTCTCCTTAAAATAACCTATGGTGCACCATACATGTAATATCATGTGATTAAAACATTATGAATTTCATTGGAGGGCTATATAATTCTAGGTCCACCCGTTAATTTCATTTCATATACAAGAATAAGTGTGCCACATAGATCATTCAATGTAGGATCATATTTCATAATATTTAATCCCATGATTAAGAAGTGTAGGTTACATACATTAAACTTAAAAATAAATTAAGGATAGTAACATCTATTTTAATACCACTGAGTGAAAATTGAATGGGTATTCACTACACAAATGATTGGTAAGGAAAAATAGCGGGATAATTCCAGCAGCAAAACTAGGGTACATAAAGATCAATTTAAGGGATTAATGAGAGTGAAAAGGGTCTATAATCACTTGTACAGAATAATGATAGTAGTTTTATGTGTAAGAACATATCCCAATATAAAAAATTGGAAATTAAAATGCATAATATAAATAAGTTTCTTGAATAAAGAGGAGAAGGAGATGACCCCTTACCTTGAGAGAATGCTTCTAAAAGACAGGTAGGATCTTCTTAAGAGATTGTGGGAACCCTGGTAGGAATATAAAGAGGTAAGGGAATATTAATTTCATGATAAAACGGTTTTGAGTGAAGATGAATGGGATTTTTGGGTGGGTTTATATACTAAAAGAGAGGAAAATTATTTATAAATTTCCAACCTTAGGTTTTGTAATTTATATGAAAATGTAATACAAACCACATACCATACCATGTTTTTTCCCATGGTTTCTACCAAAGTTGATTGGTTTTAATTATTTACATTTTTAACAGCCAATATCACAAAAATAATGCCCTTATTGATGTCTATGTGATTCATATTTACAAAGAATTTATTTTAAAACCTTAAATCATACTATAGGTTTTGGAGGATTTGTTAGGGTTTATAAAAAAAATAACCTAAAATATAATTTATTTTAAAAGGTAAATATTTATTTTCACTTTTATACCATTTATTTTATATATTACATCACTTTTAGGTCATTATGATGTCATAATACATACCCTATATTTATACCGTATTTAATTTTTACTCGAAAACTTAACTGTCTTAGAAAATTATGAAAAAATCACCATTGAATAATTTCAACTTGCTGATTTAAAAAATAATATTTATTTTATAAAAATGATTCTTTAAATAAGTTAATTTACACTTTTAAATCAAAATACCCATTTATTAAAAAGTACTAGTTTTTTTTGACAATAACAGCTTTCTAATCCTTATAACAATTACATTTCACTTTATTAAATTATATTATAATTTATATCTAATAAAATATTTTTTTATATTTTTTTATTAAAATATAATTTATTTCAAAAATTATTAAATTAATAAAAATGAGTGTCTTTATTGAAACTTTATACTCCCCAAAAAAATACAATTTGTGTTTCATCATATCAAAGTCTAATAATTATCAAACTCACTATTTAATTATTTAAAAATAAATACTAAAATGGGATAAATATAGTCATTTTTAATTAAAATAACATATAAAAATCATATTTTTAGGGTCTAAATTCATATCCCTATATTAGGCCAGTGAATTCCCTAAGGGTTAGGTGTGTAATGGTTATATTTTCTTGGGGTGGTTCAGCATACATGGTTTGAGCTGTGATCTTGATGAGCTTGAAATTCTCCCATAAATGGTTTAGTTCATGCTTTAGTTATTGGATCTTATCATGGAATTGGTCAAGGTAAAATCTCAATGATGATATCTCCCTTGTAAGCTCTGATAAATGGGCTTCATAAGATGTGATCCTACCGGTTAAGGTCACCGCTTCTTCTGTCTGTGTAAATTGGAATTATTTATAAACCTTTATATATAGTACTACTATGATCTTTTTTCAATAGATATATTATCAATGGTTATTATTCTTAATGGTATTTTAAATTCAAAAAAATATAAATGTCCAAAATAACCAAAGTATTGCATGTGTTTTCTATGAATTCATTACTTAATAATTAATTTATTCATTCAATATATAATTCCATTTATAAAAGTTCAAGTAATTATAGAGAATATTCCATAGGGAAGTGGGGAATGAATAGGGGGGTTCTGGGGAGGATATATATATACAAATAAGTTGTTTGGGGGGTATGTGGATAGCTTGTATGAAATGGGGGTTTGGGTTTTCTCTGGTAATTATATAACAGCTTCCACTTTGTGGTCACTAATGATATTAATATCAAATACTAAATGGTAGTCATCCAAACCCTTGAGGCATAATTTCCTCAAATTCTAGTTGTGAGATAATTTTTTGAGAGAATATGAAGGCGTAATGAGGTGTGGTTTTACACGCAAGTTTTTCCATGCTATCACTGTGAGTTAAGTTTAATATTTTACTTAAATTTTATAAACTCTTTATTTATAGTGTAATTTTTCATAGTTTCCTAGTGGTTTTTTCATCTTCCCTATTGGAGGAGTTTTCCATGTTAAAATTTATGCATTTATTTATTTTATTATAATTAAATTCTTACATATTTTTCTCATTGGATATTATCATAATTTTTTTCCACAAGCATTTTCTTACAAGAACTGATCTATTATTCCCAACAACCAATATCAGTATAACGTGCTCTTTTTTTATTACTAATTAGATATGGGTGAATCAAACAGAAGGTTTTTTTCCACATAAAATTGTTTAATAGGAAAATTTATTTTAATTTATGGAAAATAGGTAAAAAGTATCTTAAGTTGTGAGAATATAGTGATGACGATTAAGAAAAAAATCCAAGAAGTTAAATAAGATGAATTATAATGTTTGGTAGGATATGATAGAGTTAGTGAAAATTAAAATTATATTGTATTTGGTAGATAATACATTGAGGGAGGTGATGAATATGATAGATCTAGAGAAAATCTAGGTAAATATTTAAAGCATTTATAAATCAAAACCCTTTACAAATCATTTTTATCTATAAAATACCATTGTATCATTTGAAAATTCTAGAAAATGGAGATTTAGCTAACCATCTAGATGAGTTATATAAATTTTTGATGGAGTTGTATTCAGTGGTGGTTAATATCGATGATAAAGGTAACATGGTACCTATTGAAATGGAAGAATAAGATAGATTTTTCTTCTATTAGTATTGTTATAAAATTAATATGATAATCTCATCACCACATTGTTTTTCAAGAAATACACTTTAAAGTTAGATGATGTGATTTTATTGTTATAGAAGAATGTGGCTCAAGGAAAGACCATATATGGTGAATCTTTAGGTAATTATGGTATTATGACTATGAAAAATGAACATGGTAATCAAAAAGGTTGATTAGAGGAAAAATAAAAAGTCAAATGATTCTATTATGACAAGGAAGGTCATGTAAAAAGGTTCTGCAAAGTTAAGAAAAATAAGCTTAAGGGAAACAAATAAGAGGTATGACACTGATTTTGAGGATATTGACATAAATATTATAAAGGGTGAGGATGAATTACTTGCATTTGGCATTGATTATCGAATTCCAAATATTTACAATGAATTAGTGATTGATTCATTAGATTCAAACCAAATTACACTGAATATTGAATTATTTTGTTCATATGAAGAAGGTGAATTTGGTATATTGAAGATGGGAAACAAATATTTTGGTTGTTTCATTGGTGTTAGTGATATTTGTATCACTATAAACACTGATGTTGAGGGATGTTTGGAATGTTCCAAGTATACTCCATAATTTGTTTTCATCTTTTTCTCTTGATAATAATGGATTTAAGAGTTATTTTGGAAATATAATATGGAAAATATATAGACGATCGATGGTATATGTGTGAGGAATAATGGTTGAAACTATTTATAGGACTGATTTAAAGGTGTGTAGTGAAGTGGTGAATATAGTTGTAAATAGAACTTAATTATATTTGTGGTATGGGCTTTCATCACACATGATTCAAAGACCATCAATAAGGATAAAGAATGTTTGGAAGCTGAAGTAGGTTTGTTTAGTTTTTTGAGGGCATACACAAAATCATTCTCTAGATAGTGCTACTCACTACTATATATTCACATTTATTAAGTGAAAACCTTTATCAATACTAAACAAAAAGCATTGATAAAAGGAATACTTTTATTAGTGTTAATTAAAATTTCTAATAAAGGGTACCTTTATCACTGCTAAAAAATATCTGATAAAATGATACACTCTTCAGTTCTTTTTTTAGAACTAATAATGGAACCCCTTTATCATTGATTTTCTCAACACTAATAACCCCCCCTATTAGTTCTAAAAAACAATGATAAATGGAATATTGAATAATTTAATTTATATATACATATTTATATATTTTTAAGTATTATTTATATAACAATAAGTATATATATGTAAATATAATATCTAAATTTGATTTGTGTGACTATATTATAATAAAAAATATATTATCACACTTATTTTCTAAATTTTATATATAAAAAATATAAAATTTATATTAATCAATAAAAATGTTTAATAATATATTTATATAAATTAATTGAAAAATGTGTATATAAATATAATATATTAACAATTTATTTAAACAATTATATAAATAAATAAATGAATATATATATATATATATATTTAAATATAGTTTGTATTTGAATTTAAATATTTATATTCATATTAAATCATTTAAAATATACACATATATTTTTATGTATGTATATTCATGTGTATTTATGTGTATGTGTGTGTGTGTATGTGTTATATATATATATATATATATATATCTGTGTGTTGTGTGTGTTTGTGTGTTTATATAGATGCAAGTTTGTGTATGTGAATATTTATGTGTGTGTGTGTGTGTGCTTTTATGCATCTATGTGTATGTGTATTTGTATTTGTGTGTATGCATGTAGATGTACATGAATGTATGTGTATATATATGTGTATATGATTGTGTATGTTTATATGTTTCTGTATGTACATGTAAGTATGTATATGTGTATATGTGTATATGTGTATATGTGTATATGTGTATATGTGTATATGTGTATATGTGTATATGTGTATGTTTGTGTATGTTTATGTAGTATGTGTATGTACACATATGTATGTATGTGTATGTAAATGTATGTAATTGTATGTATGTGTATGTGTATGTGTATGTGTAAGTGTATGCATGTGTACATGTATGTCTATGCATATGTATGTGTGTATGTGTATGTATGTAATGTGTTTGTCGGTTTATTCATTTAATATTATTTATTCATTTTTATTATTTCTCCATTTTTATTATTTTCTGTAATTTATTCATCTTTAGTATTTATTCATTTTTAATATTTATTTATTTAATATTTTTATAATATATTCAGTTATGATATTTATTCATGTTTAAATGTTTATAAATTTAATTAAATAATAATATTTTTAATTATTATTAAAAAAATTAACGGTTAATAATTAATTACACTTTTTATATATAATCAATACAATACATACATCACTAATTATCAATAATATTATCGTTTATTTATTCATTTTTATTCATTTTGTTTGTTTATGTAATTCATATAAGTAATTTTATGAATTTAATTTTTTAAAATATTTTTTTTAATTTATTCAATTTTATTTATTCGATTTTAATATGCTATCATTTAATATTATTTTTTTCTTTTTTAAAATTTATTAATTGTTAATAATTTTAGAATTTATTCATTTTTTAAAATTAAAACATATTTATTTACAAAGTTTTAATATTCTCAATATGTTTATAATTTATATGATTGATATTTATTCATTTTTATTTATTAAGTTTTAATATTTTTAATATTTTTGAAATTTATATAATTAATTAATTTGAATACATATTAATTTTAATATTTTTTAATTTAGAAGTTAATATAATTAATTTTTAATAATTTTGTTATTTATATATGATATTAGCTGCTTGGGGGTACAATTACATTAAACACAGACCGACCTAAAAAGCAAGTCATAGCCCCCCCAATGGATAACCCACCCAACAAGCTATTTTATTACATAATATTTTTGGCCTGAAAGGCATGAAGACCATTACATTCTTGGCTCGTGGCCCATTCTATGAATAGTAACATGGATGCTATAGTACCTGATATACAGTACCGTTACCACTATGGTACTTGCTACAGTACACTCCACTACTACAGTGCCACTCGCCACTGCTATAGTTCCCATTGCCGTAAAAGTGCCACCAGGGAACAGTTTTGTCGCTGCAACAGTATTCTGCGCCCATTGGGATTTGAACCCCAATTTTTGTTATTTATATAATTAATACTATTTATGTATTCATTTTTATTCAATTTTTTATGTATTTTTAATTCATGTAATTAATGTTATGATTTTAATATTTTAAACATTTTTTTAATTTATTCAATTTTATTTATTCCATTTTATTTATTCATTTTTAATATTTTTTTATTTTATGTTATTTATTCATTTTTAATATTTATAAAATTTTAATATTTTTGGAATTTATTCTTTTTAATATTTATTTATTTATTAATTTACTAGTTTTTAATATATCTAATATGTTTTCATATTTATGAGTAATATTTATTCATTTTTATTAATTAAGTTTTTATATTTTTAAATTTTTTGGAATTTATATAATTTATTTATTTAAATATTATTTTAATATTTTTGTAATTTAAATAGTTAATATAATTAATTTATTATAATTTTATTGCTTTCATAATTTATATTATTTATTTATAAATTTTTATTCATTATTTATGTGTTTATAATTCATGTAATTAATCTTACAAAATCACTTTTTTAAATATTTTCTTAATTTATTAAGTTATACTTATTCATTTTTAATATTATTTATTAATTTCTAATATTAATAATTTTTTATTTTTTTATTTATTATTTTTTAATATTTATTTACCATGTTTTAATATTTTCAATATGTTTTTAATTTATATGGTTAATTTTTATTAATTTTTTATTATTAAGTTTTAATACTTTTAATACAATTTAAATTTATATAATTAATTTATTTAAATTAATTTTTAATATTTGTAACTTAAATAATTAATATAATTTATTTTTAATAATTTTTTTATAATTAATATTATTTATTTATTCAATTTTATGTGTTTTTAATTTATGTAATTAATGTTTTAAATTCACTATTTTTTAAATATTTTTTAAATTTATTAAAATTTATTTATACATTTTTAATATTTATTCATTCAGTATTATTTATTACCAAAAAGGTTCAGAACCTAGACAAGTTTGGCCCAAAATTTTATTAATAAAATCTAAAACAAGTGGTTAGTCATTATAAGGAGTTTTATAAATGTGGGAGCAGGTCCGACCCCACATGTCCTTATCATCTGAGGATGAATAGAAATATGAGACCTAGAAGGACCACATCTAGCTCGCCTCCATAATTTCCCTCTTTAACAACACATCGGTAATTGATTAGCCTCTGTATATACATGTGACACCATCAGGATGAGTTAATCACTACAATGGTGACATTTGATCCAATGGGGTAACACTTTCCTGAGAACAGTTTGGTTAGGGCCATTAGAGCTTCCACGACCAACTTTGAGTCAGACTCGATTCATAAAAATCTCCAATCGTGATGAGTTCCATGCTTGATATCTTGCATAATGGCCCAAAGTTCATCTTTATAGGCAATATTATTATTTATTAATTTTTTATATTTTATGAATTTATTCATTTTTTAGTATTTATTTATAAATATTTATTTATTAAGTTTTAATATTTTCAATATGTTTGTAATTTATATTATTAACTAATTTAAATTCATTTTTTTAATATTTTTTGTAATTTAAATTATTAGTATAATTCATTTTTGTTAATTTTTTTATTTATATAATTAATATTATGTATTTATTCATTTTTTAACATTTTTTTCCATGTTATATTAAACACTTAGAAATGTCACTTTTTCGGTGCTTTTTTTCATGATGATAATGGTATTAATTTATCATAGCTAAAAAAGTGTTGAAAACGCTTTATTTGTGAGTGTTTATATTTCTAGTGCTGATAAAATGGGGTTTTATTAGCGATTTTCAGTAAGAAGTGATAAAACCTTTCTCCCATTTTAAAATGAGCCCAAACAAATTGCTTCTCCTCCCGGAACGTTCAAGATCTCACGGAACTGGTACTCTACGGCAATCACAATCATTTTTTAGACAAATCGAACCTCAAAACTATAAGTATGAAATCTCAAACTTGTTTTTAAGGATTCTCAATCAATCTTTCATGTGCTTTTCATGATTTTTTTTCCTGAGTTTGTCTTCCCTTATTCTTCTATAGAAATCAAACTCATTTATTTTGGAAAAATCAATCCTCTTAACCAAATATAAGATATTCCAAACTTATTTTTAAAGATTCACAATCAATATTTTATGTTTTTTTCAAGATTTTTTGAATTTTATCTTCCTGTAACAGCTCTTCCCCTACATGTTCATCTGTAATCAATTTTTTTCAATATTCGTCCCTTTTTTTAGAGGAATCAACCCTTTTAGGGTGATTTCCATTTTGGTTCTCCAATCTTGCTTGCTTTTTTGGATTTTTTGTTATTATTACTATTTTTATATATAAATATAGACTATATATAGATATTTCATACAAAATAACTAAAAATTCATTATTTGATATTAATTGAAAATTTTATTGGTGTTTAATGGAATGAAAATTGTTTTTATTGATTAGGTGGTGAATTAATGTCTTATGTAATTTTTAGACAAGAAATAAATGTTTGTATTATTATAAAAAATTGTAGGATTTATAAATATAAATGGATTTAAGATTATTCATTGGTTTGTAGTTTTGGTCAAATTAGTAACTATATTTGAAATAAAAATGATTAAAGAGTATAATTAATGGTTTTTTTATAGAATCATGAAATTAGATAAGATGTTTTCTTAGGTGTGACTATGTCTGAGTGTGCGTGTGTTTTTCATTTGTTTTTATATGTATAAGTATAAAACTATATATATTTTTGTCTATCTCTATTTGATTATTTATATATCTATGTGCGTGTGTGTATTTATATATAAATATTAATTTATATTATATTTAAATTTTTAAACTTCCATGAAAAAAAATTACATTATGCGTGAAGTTACCTATTGGAGCATGGCTGATTATTTCCTATCAAATGTTCAAAGGTCTAGTGCTCTACTATAATGTGCATATCCGCACTCAGGTCGAATCATTGATGATGGTACAAATTTTAGATTAGATTGTCTCTGATTTTTTTTTGAATGGGGGTGTTTCCAGAGTTTAATTAAATTGATTGATTTATGAAGTTTGATTTAACAATTTAATAATTATTGGGGTGAGTTCAACATTAGGGAGTTATTCTTTTGATATTTTTGAGCTTTGAAAAAAAAATCAATGAATTAACATCCACTTCATTATGTGATTTTGATTATAACTCTCAATTGTTGAGGCTTTAATAAAATCCTTAACTAGGGTTTTAATCATTATCAAATCTCATTGATGGAAGTTTTAATATTTCATGAACCCATGTGTGTTTGTGGTTTTAATAATCCATGTCATCCATATTTCAAACAAAACATGACATTAATCCATAACATATTTTTATTGACATACATAATATTAATTCAAATAATATTAAATGAGTGAAAGCTAATAATCACTTAACATCTCAAAAATATTACTCAAGCCAATTTTAGATTTACTCATCCATTGGTATGGTTATTAATCTAGTTTACGGTGCTTATGGTGATTAGTTATAAAGAGAAGAAAAAGAACGATACAAGAAAAGAGCTGTGAATCAAACACACACACAAACTATGAAGAGAGTTAAATACGCACTTTTGATTGAATGGTAAAGTGAACGAAGGAAATGGTTTTCAACTTGATTTAAAAAAAATAAGAATGTTGATACTACACAACAGATCATGGATTTTTATAAGAGAATGTGAAGTTGAAAACAAGAAAAAAAAACATGAAATGAAAAGTGTATGAGAGGTATCTATTTTTGAAACAAGATTAAGGAATGTCCTCCCTAGATATTTTAAAGGATCTAGTCATTACAAATATCCTCCATCGGTAATGAATTGAAAACCCCTTTTAAGGAAAATAGGGGAGAGCATTTATATCCAAAGGTGGTTTACTTTTTGCATTCTAAATCTACCCTTCAAGTTGGATTGACAATTTTACCATATATAAAGTTAAATATGGAGATATCTTATTATTAAAAGTTTTATAGATGTATGTTTATAGTTCACCCTTCAAATTTGGATCCCATTGGACTTTTTATCCAAATTTATGGCTGAATTTCTAAAAAAATGTTGTTTTCTAGTTTTGTGTTGAGTTTTTCGTTGGTCTAAATGTGAATTCATTTCAGGGCAGGAATATGCCCTAAACTCATAACCAATAATTATAAAAACCTTGGTTCCTACATATTTTCTTTCGATCCACAAAATATTAGCTCAATTGGATTATTGGATTGGGAGAAAATTCGTGTATTGTGGGTTGTTTTAAAATCCAAGACAGAATTGTATATTGGACTTTCAGGCATCAATTGGGCATCTTTTTGGTTGATTTGGGCATTGAATATTTTATCCAAGATGTAATTGAATGTAACTGAACTTATTATAGAGTATCTAAAAAAATTGAACTTATGTATTGAGCCCATCAAATATAACATCATAGCTAGTCCAGTTTCTTTAATAGATTTTATGGACCTTCTTAAGTGGTACAAATGGCCTTTCAAATGGAATAATTGACCAAATATTAAGTTGAATGATTTGTAGAAAATTGAATTATGGAATATAAATAACAAAAATAATATAATTTTGATAATTATGGGGATAGTTATGATTCAAATAGTTAACTGACTCAAATGTGGATTAATTCAAATAATGTTGAAAAAATATATTTAATATTAAAACATTGGTACTTTACAACAATTATTCAATTTTACTTGAAAATAATTAAAAGTATTAGATAAAAATTTATGAATAAATTAATAACATAAACTCCACCACACTTAGGCTTGTGTATATCCTCATGTACATCAGATATAAAAACATAACTAAATCTTTTTTACTAAAAAAAATATTAAAATTTCATTTTCTCTAATAAGGGGATAGACTAGTTCACTAATCCATAATGAATTCCACCAAAAATTGTTACAAAAACAATGTTAAAAAATTAATTCATTTTTTTGTGCTCAAAATTAGAAATGAAAAATGTGGGAACTCATAACTCACTCCTCTCAAGATGATAAAAAAAATTCAAGAAGGTTCGTTCATTCACTAAACAAAAGTAAAATCATAAATTTTGTAAGAGATCTCAAATTCCACTCCCTATTATAAAGTGAACAAGGATAAAAAGGACTTTTTTGGGTGGGTTCAGTGGTAATGGTATGGTAGAAATATAATGTCCAAAATAGTGGTAAAGAGGGGTAAACACCAACATGGAAAAAGAAATGCACTATTTTTTAAATAATAAATGGAAGGAAAATAAAAAAATTACAAGGGAACACAAGTTTTAATGATGACCCCAAAGAGATAAAAAATTAGAAGATAATGAAAATATGAAATATTTACAAAATAAAAAACTTCTCTCGATGACACAAGAAAAGATGATGCAAGTGTTTCTTTTTTATTATCTTTTTTTATTTTTTTTTTATTGAAAGTATAACTTGAAAAAAATATCATACCTATGTCCCAACCCATGTTTAATATTCTCATGACACTAATTATAATAGTTATAACAAGGTCAAAGGTTGGGGAAGAGTGATTTTTGACCTACCTAGGACACAACCCATTCTTTTTTTCGTTTTTTTCGTTTTTTTAATTTTTTTCAATTTGTTTTTAAAAACTTTTAAATATAATTTGTATAATATTATGTAAACATATATACTTTCTCAAACCTCAGATAATGACAACCTCTCCCCCACACTTAAATTTATTTTTTCCCTCAAGTATATGATAACATGCTCAAAATCAATAAATGGATACCCAAAATGAAATTCATTCCCCCACATTTAAATTTCAATAAATCATGCAATGAAAATACATATAGATGTTAGTTGGGACAAGGGTTTTGGATTGTGATTTGGATATCAAAAAAACATGTTCCATAGTCTTGAAGGGGATTTCAAAGGGATGAGCAATGTAAGGGTAGTTGGAGGTTATTTCCCTATTTTATTTCTTATGTGATTTAGAAAATGTGTCTATCATTTTAATATATGATAAAGTAGTAAATTCACATATAAGGTCTACAAACTCAGTAATCATAGTCATGGTTGAAAAACACAAAATATTTAAATATGTACATAGGTTACCTTGGCATGAAAGATAAATTTTTTTCTTGGTTAGGAAAGAATCATTTTCCAAATAAAAAATTGAGCATTAAAAATTTATTAGTCTTGACACAAAATTATTTTTCCATATTTTTTATGAAAATACAATATTTTTGAAATGAAAAAAATTCATTGTACTCCCCAAAATGGTTGGAGAAAATTTAAAAATTTAATGGTAAATAATTGAGACTCTTTTTGTTTTTTGGTATTTTTTAGTTTTTTTATTTTTTTTAGTTTTTTTAGTTTTTTTAAACACACACCCACACAAAATAGAAAGAGGAAAAATAGTTTTATGAAGAAAGTTTTAAAATTAAAAGTGATAATGATAGAGAAAGAATACAAATGAGAGAAATATGGAGATATAACAAGTAGGAGGAAAAAGATAGGGAGAGAGAGTTAAAGGGATATAGGTGCCCCCTGTTTGGAATTAGTGGGTTTCCATCTCTATCCAGTAGTGGTTAAGTGGAAGTTGATGTGGCTATTGGGGAATATATCATATCTGGTGTTTCTTTAGGAAATGACCTTTACCTAAAAAAGAATCAAAAAGAAAAATCATTATTCATTTAATGAAAAACAAAATAGAAATTAAAATTTCATAAAATTTAAATAAAACTTGGGTTTCCTCTCAATAAGCACTGTATTTATTTTGTCTATAGATAGTAGTTGTAGTATACTACCCATAGTCCAATGTTGTCCACCATATTTTTTTAACTCCAGTGTGTTTCCAAAAACAATTCTTCATTGGGAGTCTTGGTTGTTCATTTGATAATTTCTTCCTTCACTTGTTGTTGTGCTTACAATTCACTGGGGTGGAAAGAAAATGTGGGTATCTTCCCTTTTGTCTTTAACTTGAGGAATGATACTATCCAAAATGTGTTGGTTTTCTATGCTTGGAAATTCAAGAATATGTTTCAATTATGATGGTTCATTTATGCGCTGTTTAAACAATATTATATCAGACTTTAAAATCACAATTGTTTTCAACTCATTTTTTCATCACTTTCCAATGTGGAGTAATTTGAATAAAAGGGTACATGTGACTCAATATATTTTCCATTATCCTTTATATTAATTTTTTTTCAATGAATGGTCAATTTCAACATTATCGGTGACCACTTTATTAATTAGGGAAAAAATCTCACAAACATAACTCACACTGGAACAAGATAAAAACATTTGATCTATGTTCACATCACATATAATAGAATTTTCAGAATCATTTATAGGAAATGGTGAATATTGTATAATCTGGTTTGAATCAACAAATTATCATGATAGTTTAGTTTTCTCATTAATGTCCAAGTAGATTTCAGAGGTGATATGGGATTTCAAAAAGTATTCAAGATCCTTTATATTGATGGAGTTTACTTGTGAAAGGTCAATATAAACTTCTCCATTTATGACTTGGTTAATGAAGATGAAAAAATGATAAAATCATATATCATTATAATAGGAAGAACAAGATGGATCATGGTTCAACACACTCTAAGAGAGACTTTTAGAATAATTGATTGAGAATATAGAGTGATTCTATAATGGGTATTTCATGGATTGAAAAATATTGAACTTAAATAGTTGGTCACCAAATTCAATGCATAATACGCTAGCATGGACATCAATTTTGGTTATAGATTTTATGAGGAAAGGTCCTCCTAGAATCATAGGATTTTGGATGAAAAATTATCTCACCTTACATTTCAAAGACATGAGAGTTTATAGGAAGATAAAATCATTGACCCGGACAAAGACATCCTCAATTATTCCCTTGGGATTAGAAGTGATTTGATTAGCTAACTAGATGAAAATATTCTTTGGGTGTAGGGGTCCTAGACCAAGGTTAGATAAGATGGATTTTGGAATGAAATTTATCGAGTATCCTAGGTCTATGAGTGTATCATAAAAGTTATAACTCCCTATTTGGCATGGAACCGTAAAGGTCCTTGAATCTTTTAATTTTAGGGGTATGGACTTCTGGGTTGAAACATATTCTGTGGTACTAAGTTTTATATTATGGGTTCACAATTCCTCAAGAAAGATTTCATACATAGGTATTTTTTATTCTATATAAGAGGGGAATGTTGACCTTAACATGATGAAACATGTCAATTATTTTAGAATTAGTCTCAAAGGGATTATTTGGAATAGATACAGCTTAAAAAAGTAATTTGGTTACTTAGAGGAATATACTGAGGTGAGTGAGTGTATTTAAGTCCCTTTTTAGGCCTTTTGTTTTTTTGTTTTCCATCTCAACATTTATAGGTGATTTTGTGGTTTATCATGAGGCATCAAAATTTAATTTCCAGATCGAAGTGATATTAAAAATACATTTCCCTTGGGGTTAGGAAATGGATGAGTTAGGAGTTGAGAATAATTGGATTTTTGTTGCTAAATTTGGTGGGATTTAATTTGACCAATTTAGTTTTCAATGATTTTGAGTTTAGAATGGGTGGAGGAGGTAAGATCTTCCACAGCACTTTCCCATGGTTGCTTGGAAGAAGGGGCATTTCATGTATTGGGATTGCCTTGATTTTGGATATTGGGAAAGTGATTTTATTGGGTTAGAAAATGGGAAGGATCACTAGGATAGTGAAATATAGGAGGAGAGGGAGGATGATTTCCCTTTTTATGTTTAGGTACAATATGATAAGGTTATTGTAAGTTACCACCATCTTGACCATATTGGAATTGGTTTTCATTTTGAGGAGGGAACTAAGGGGTTGAGATATGGGGTTACCATACCTAAGTCTAGGGTTATAGTTAAAAGAGAAGGGATTATAGTGGGGTTAGTTGAAGTTTCTAATAAACTGACTAGATTGGTGAGGGTTGGTGTTCCACTAAGAATATGTTGCATTGAGCTCCTTTGGACTAGAAGAATCAGATGGATAATCTTAAAGTTGTGACCACGTGTCCTTTGGATGAGTAGTTGAACTATATATTCCACAATTTTTGATAGGTATAGGGAACATAGATTATGGATAAGATGAGGTTTGGTCTTTGGCATCCACCACTAGTTTTCGTACAAGACCTATAAGTTCACTCATCCACTCGGTCATCATGTTAGGGTCTATGGATTAATTCTCTTAGACTTGTTTAATTTCATCATGTTCTCTAGTATGGGTTTTTTTGTGTTTTCATCCATGTTTCTTATGATATCTCATATAGTTTTATGAGTTTTTTCAACAAGAGAACTACCATTTTATGTATCAATGAGAGTTCTCTCCATAGACAATAACCCCTCATAGAAGTATTGGATCAAGAGATTGTTAGGTATTTTGTAGTGTGGGAAAGTTTCCATAAGATTTTTTAACGTCTCCCAGTACTCATGGAGTGATTAATTGAGAAATTTACTAATACCACTTTTCTTCTTTCAGATATAATTAGTTTGATAATCTGTAAAGAATTTCTCAAAGAAGAGTCACTTCATTTCATTCTTGTGGTTATGGAACTAGGAGGGATGTATTAGAGCCATGACTTGGTGAATTTAGCTAGCGAGAAAAGTAATTCTTGAATTTATATTTATTCTTTAGAAACCCCTTAAGGCTTCATGGTAGATCACACCACTTGTAACTCTTTGAGGTGAAAATGAGGAACCTCACTGACTATCCTCCGGAAATGAGGTAGGAGATGAATCAAACCCAATTTTAGTTTGAAATATTAATCATTTTTTGTATATTTAATACCAAAGGGTTGGTAATTTATATTAGTTTAAAAGATTTTTTTAAGGTTTTATTCCCCGAGATAGGTTGTATCTAGTTCAATTGGATGGGAAATAAATGGGTCTTGGGTGATTTTGTAATGCCTCGACCCCTCTAGACTGGAGTCGGTGCACTGCTTGTTATATTTTCATGGTTAGAAGGAATTAAAATACCGAATGAACAATCATTTTAGTATTCTTTAAGAAACTAGATACATAGATTTTACTCAAATTACATTGCAAAAGTTTACAAAATACAATACATAACGAAAACTAAAAACTCCATCCACAAGAACTCAATAAATAATTTCCTCTTTGTCACCAGTTGAAAGTAAATAATGAAAGGGGTGAGCTCAAATGATCAGTAAGGTTTAAAATTATAGGAAGAATGAATACAATAATAAGTGAATCATAATTAATCTTACATAATCATTATGGCATGGTGAATAGATGAAAAACTCACACCATTAAGAAACTGAGAATGAAACTGCATCCATAGATTTTGTCATAGTGAAAACCTCATGGATAGTAATAACTGATAATGAATAAATAAAATGATTATTATTTGGACATCATGTATCTAGCACATGAAACCATAATACCATAAAAATGGTTTAGTTATATGGGTATAAACCCATCTAATTTTTGGAAACAAACTCGAAGGCTTTGTCACCAACTGATTTGTCTCATGAGAACTACCGATGCATTGAGGGGCTATAGCGGGCCCCATCTTCGTCTGCATCCAAATCATTATTTACACATATATTCAACATGAGATCAATATGACTTTACATTATCCATATAGAATATAGGATACAGATTCATCAATATTTCCACAGTCAAAACAACATTCAAAATAAATATCATATGTAAAGTGGTATGCGGATTAGAGAATAATCACATCCATGATATGAGAATATGGAAATTTAAATGAAATATAATTTCAATTTAAAAGTTATCTATAATGGGAATTAGGTACACCACATAAGAAATAGTAGGTACACATTACTAAACAAGTCACAATGAAGTGGAAATTGAGATAAATCTTGTTACCATGTTGTAATCAATTGAGTTGTATGGACAAAAGTTAATAACCACCAAATGAATCATAGAATAACATGAATATAAATATATTCATGATAATATATATCAAATGGTAGTACACCTATACCACATATAAGAAATAAGATTCAAACAATGGAGATCCCACAAAATTGAAAGTGAGATGAGAAACCCCCTTACAAACATTTCGGCATGGTAACGAGTGTTATTAGGGATTAATGAGAGGTAAAGGGGTATAACATTATTTATATGTCACAAGGGTATTATGGGGGAGGTGAGAAAATATACTCCATCATTATTAATTAAAAATTAAAGGGCACAACATAGGGGATATTCTTAAACAAAAGTGAGAGAGATGATCCATTACCTTACGCTCGAAGGTGTTCTTGTTTGTTCTTAATGACATGAATAATCAAATTTATATTCATTAATTAATAATTCCAGAACCTAATAAACATGTAATCGATATGTTATAACCTTATTAAGTTCATTAATGTACTTTTTTATGGGTTTAAGAGATTCAATTTTATTGTTTTCGAATCATTTTCTTACTTGGTTTCATGATTTGTTTACTTGTATTCATGAATGGAAGTTCATTTGAAATGTGGTTAAACATCCAGAATTATTAATAAACATTAATAGTGACATTAAATAGATATAAATTATCTTATAATGATTCTGTTTATATACCCTGAGGATGACTCATTCGATGAGTTAAAAATAAACGCTTGGATTTGGCTTGGCGGTTTTGTGCACAACAAACTTGTTTTGTATTATTATTCCATATTATGAATGAGTAAAGATTCCAGAACATTAATCAAGATAAGATACATCTATTATGAACTTTTTCAACCACTAAAAAGATTTCATGACCAGTATTGAAGATATTAATGCAAATTTAAAACTCGTCTTCCTTGAGTGTGATAAATTGACACATCTCGAACGGTGTTTGCAATTATTGTATAAAAGGAGAGGAAAAAGGGAGATTAGGATGAAATATTCCTTTAGCAATATAAAAATCTAGTACATGTAAGGTACTAGAATTATCATGGAATTTGGATGAGGGTAGGTGATAAGAGGGAACAAAATAATGGAACTTTGTAATAGAAATTGAAAGAAAAGGGAAGGAAGGTTCACCTCTTGAGTACTCCTCCTTGAGAATCTTCTTAAGGCCTTTGTTTTTGGCCTTTTGGTGAGACCAGAAGGTCTTGGACGTGGGGAGATGGCTTGGGGAGAGTATTTGGTAGAATTTAGGCAAGTATTGAGTCTTGAGTGGTGTGGGAGGAAGAGGGGGTGAGGGGTGGTTTATATAGTGGAGGGGAGAGGAGTTTTCTTAATAATATAATCATTAATTTATTATTTCCTCTCAAGAAAACCAATAGTGAGTACTGCATGACCAAGAAAAGTAATATATGCATGTGGCTTAGAACCAATTGGGCCTACATCAGCAGATCATCATCAATGACTCAATAAATTTCTAATTCAGTATTTATCATAAATTATCACATTTTACTATTCATCAAAAATTTAAGTATTTCATAAAAATATCAAAAATTCACCCTTACCATTTTTAGACGTGTAGAATCCAAAAATAAAGTCCATTTTTCAAAAATAATTTCCTAAATATAATTAATTAAATAATTAATGAAAATAATTATTTAATCAAAAAAATATAAACACTGAAAATATTTATCTTTATTTTAAGGTGCCTAAATTCATTTATACATTCAAGGGCATGGATACCATTCATAAGAGTAATATTACTATTCATAAGGGTGAGTTTCTATTCATAAGGGTAGGTTATTATTCATAAGGGTAGCTTACTATTCACCAAAAATTAAGTTAATTCTATCAGACTCTAATTATCATCTTGATCACAATCGTGTATGTTAGATTTTTAAAATTCAAATCACAGAGCTAGAAAATATAAGTTTTATGGATAGATTATGGATATTTCCTATAAGTAACCATGTTTTGTTCCATAGAGGCTTAGTGATTCATAAAATATAGGCTATAACTAGAATGTATTTAACAAAAACATACCATAAAATGTTTGGGGTGCTACGTTATTCTCTCCTTTATAAATTTCATCCTTGAAATTTTTTCATTTATAAATCCCACCAAAAAGATGTGGGTGGTTCTTATTCCTAACATCCTCAGGTTCCCATGTTACTTCCTCTATATTCTGGTTTTTTCAAAGAACCTTTACTATATGAGTTTTCCGATTTCTCAATACCTGCTCCCTTGTGTCAAGAATCCCGATAGGCTCTTCACAGTATGATAAATCATGTTCCAGTTCTATTTCTTCATATGTGAGTACATGCATTGGGTATGGCATGTATTTCTTCAATAATGACAGATGGAACACATCTTAAACTCTGGAGAGACTTGACGACATTGCTAAACGGTAATCTACAGCTTCGATTCTTTCCATAATTTCAAATGGTCCGATGTACCTGGGGATCAGTTTCTCCTTCTTACCAAACCTTAAGACACCCTTCCAGGGAGATACTTTCAGAAAGACATGATCTCCCACTTGGAATTCCAAATCCTTTCTCTAGTTGTCAGCATAACTCTTCTGCCTACTTTGGGCTGCTTTTATATGGGCTTGGATTATCTTCACCTTTTCCATGGACTCTTCAATAAGTTTTGGTCCTACAAGTTTTCTCTCACCAACTTCATCCCAACAAGTTAGAGTTCAACATCTCTTTCCACATAATGCTTCATATGAAGCCATTTGAATACTATAATGGAAACTATTATTGTATGTAAATTCCACAAAAGTCAAGTATTGATCCCACATACCTTGAAATTCCAGAGAGCATGATCTCAGTATGTCTTACAAATTTTGAATAGTCCTTTCAGACTATCCATCAGTTTGAGGGTGATAAGCAGTACTCACATGAAGCTTGGTATTCAAAGCCTTCTAGAGAATTTTCTAAAATTTTGGTGTAAACTGGGGATCTCTATTGGATAGAATTGATAGAGGTTCACTATGAAGTCTTACAAATTCATTAATATAAATTCATTCCAGGCGCTCAAGTGGTAAATCCTATCTTATTGGAAGGAAATGTGTTGATTTTGTGAGACGATCAACAATTACCTATATTACATCATTCCTTATCAGTGTCCTCAGTAGTCTGGTGACAAAATCCATCATAATGTTATCCAACTTCCCCATAGGAATAGGTAGAGGTTGCATCACTCCTTTGAGATGTTGTCTCTCTGCCATTACTTGTTGACAAACTAAACACCTTGACACGTAGTCAGCAATTTCCCGCTTCATATTATCCCACCAAAAATGTTACTTCATATATCTATACATCTTTGTGCTACCCGGGTGTATAGAGAACTTTGAGCTATTATCTTTGTCTAATAGTTTCCTTTTTAGCTTAGGTTCTGATGTAACACATAACATCTTCCCAAATTTCAGAACTCCTTCCTTATACACGAAGTCTACCAATATCACATCTTTGATAGCATTAATTTTCTTCTGTATATTTTGATCATTATATTGAGTGCCTTTTATCTTCTCTAGTAAAGATATTTTAGCAATCATTTGAAAGAGGAAATATATCTCCCCTTCCTTAACAATTACTATATCCATCTTTAGTAGATCCATGAATATAGGATCTCTCTCAATCCTCATTTGTGTTATAAGTCCATGATCTTTCCTGCTTATTGCATCTTCCACCTTATTTTCCTTTCCTGGGTGGTAGTGTATTTAAAAATTGTAATCTTTAAGTAACTCGATCCATCTCCTTTGCCTCATGTTGAGTTCTTTCTGTGTGAAAATGTATTTCAAACTCTTGTGGTCTGTATATATCTCATATCTTTCTCCATAGAGATAATGTCTCCATATTTTCATAGCAAAGATTACAGCTGCTAACTCAAGATCATGAGTTGGATAATTTTTCTCATGAGTCTCCAACTGTCTTGATTCATAAGCAATAACTCTATCGTTTTGAATAAGGATGTTACCTAGTCCATTCTTTGATGCATCACTGTATATTAAAAATCCATCACTTCCAGATGGAATTGTCAAAATTTGGGCATTAAACAATATTATTTTCAATTCCTCGAATCATTTTGTACATTCTTGTGTCCACACAAACTTAACTCCTTTACGTGTGATCTTGGTTAGTGGGTTAGCCAGTCGGGAAAAATTCTAAACGAAAAACCGATAGTAACCTGCTAAACCAATAAAACGGCTTACCTCAGTTATGTTTGTTGGAGTGGGCCATTCTTGGATTACCTTTGTCTTTGTAGGATCAACTAGGATTCCATCCCTAGAGACAATATGTCCTAATAAAGAAATTTATTGAAGCCAAAATTCTCACTTTCTAAACTTCCCATATAATTTGTTTTTTCTAAGTGTTTTCAAAATAATCTGCAAGTGATTCCCAAGGTCTTCATAGCTTTTTTAGTATACCAGGATATCATCGATGAATACCATAACGAAGTTATCAATATATTACTTGAAAACTATATTCATTAAATTCATGAAAATAGAGGGTGCATTTTTCAGTCCAAAAGGAATAATTGTAAACTCGTAATTCCCATACCTGGTTCAAAATTCTATCTTAGAAATATCTTCCTTCTTCACACGTAGTTGATGATATCTGGATTGAAGGTCGATCTTTGAAAAGTTTTAAGCTCCATGAATCTGATCAAATAAATCATCAAGCTGGGGCAGAGGATACTATTTCTTTATCGTAATAGCATTGATTTCTCTGTAATCAAGGCATAGCCTCATGGATCCATCTTTCTTCTTGACAAAGAGGACAGGGGCTCCCCATGGAGAAACACTAGGTCGAATAAATCCCTTTTCACTCAATTACTCTAGTTGTTTATTTAGCTCCACTAATTCCATGGTGGCCATTCTATAGGGAGTATTTGATATTGTTCTTGAACGAGAAATTAAATCAATAGAGAACTCAACTTTCCACTCTGGAGGATGTTCAAGTAAATCCTCTGGAAAAACATCAATGTATTTTTGCACTATGTGCACAACTTCAATTTGAATATTTCTTTCCTCACCCATGATATTGGGTTCTCTTCCTCTCCAATAATTTCATTGAACAGAGCTACTGGGGGTGGGTCTAGATAAGAATCAAATGGCGAGCTATTTATACTAAATATAAGAGATTCTACATCATTTTCAAAAATTGTAACTTCTTTTTTCTCACAATATATCTTTGCATCATAATTTGACATCCAATTCATACTGATAATTATATCAAATTCAGTAAATGGTATGACGATAAGGTTAGAAACTAAATCATGTTTTTGTTTCATGAGTGTGACAAGTCGACATTCCTTTGTTGCAATGATGCATCCCCTAGGAGTTTTAACTCATAACTCCTTTATTAAACAAAATTGGACATGTATAATTTTCATGGAAAAATGGGAAGATATAAAGTAATGCGATGATCCATAATCGAATAAAGTATTAGATAAGTTTGAGGAAACAATTAAATTACTTGCCACCACATCATTAGGAACTTCAACTCCCATGGTTGTAATCGCATAAGCTCTCCCTTGCTCTCTTGGATTTTTCTGAGGTATGTTTCCTTGGTTCTTAGAACACTCATTTTCATAGGGTCCCCTCTCTCTATAGTTATATCATTAAACATCTTTACATTGTTTCTTCCCATTGCATTCATGAGATAGATGACCCTTTTCTCCACACTCATAAAAGACTATCATGCCTTTCAATCATTTACCGAGATGATTCTTTGCACAGTTCTCGCATAATGGGAATTTATTCATTCCCTTGTTCTTCTTTGGTGCTTCAACTTTCACTTTGTTATTAGAGTACCACTTTTTATCTTGGTTTCCATTGAAAAAATTTGATCTAGAAAATTCCTTCTCTGTTTTGATGGCACTTGATACAATTTCATCATATGATGAAAATGTTTGAGAACCTAGTGTCCTTCAAAGACTTGGCTTAAGACCTTCAAAGAAATGATCAATCTTGTCTGCCGAGTCATGTATGTAATCTATGGAATACCTGGATAGCCATGGGAAGGTAGCCTCATACTTTGCAACAGCCTCTTCTTCTCTTTTCTTTAAGCTAAGGAATTTCTTCTTCATTTTGGTTTGTTGCTCACGAGGGAAATATTTTTCGAAGAATATTTCCTTAAAATTCCTCTATTCCATATCTTCTATATCTTATTCCTCCATGGTATTCTGAATCAAGGACTACCATTGATCAGCATCTCCCTTGAGACAATATACTTCTAGCACTACCTTTTCATTTTCATTGCATCTTAATGCCATGAATATCTTTTCAAGGGACTTGATCCATTTATCATCAACCACTGGATTAATAGTCCTGCTGAAAGATGGGGGGCTTATGCTGTATAAAACAATCCAACATAGGTGTGTAATGGTTATTCATTACAACCTGAGTAATTTTTCCTAATATGGTCATCATCTGATCTTCTCCAACATTAATTGTGTTGACTTGCTCAGTGGGGAGATCCCTACCTTGACCACGAGTATTGATTCCCCTTCTTCTGTTAGACTCAATTTCAAAATAATAGAACACACTAGATTAGGGTATGTTTCATAATGTATAATCTTTACTTAACAAAATACTTAGCATAAATTGAGATCCTAAGCATGGCTAATCCCATAATAAGAAAAATTGTCTCTTTGAGGAATATTTTACATTTCAATCCTTCATAATGGCTTGTAAAGAAAACATGAATTATACTAAGTATATCCCCTAAGAGTGTCGTGACCAAGAGTGCAGCAATGCCCGTTTTCATGTACCAGGATACCCCGGGTCAAGCCTGAAACTCCTTATCAGAGCTTTCACTCCTAGGTACATATGTGCCAGAGCCACCTCTACCTGCTCGTATCCAGACAGGGATGTATTTTCTAGAAAAATTCACATAATCTATTCCTTACCAAAATTCTAGGAAGTTTTTATACATTAATCATCAAATACTACCTTAGGGCTTTGTTCCTAATCTATGTTTTCTAATCTAGTTTCCAAGTTTGCTACTAAACTTCCTATGATACCAACTATAATGCCTTGACCCCTCTATACTAGAGCTGGTGCACTACTTGTTATATTGGCATGGTTATAAGTAATAAAAATACCAAAGGAATGATCAGTTTATTAGTCCATAAGAAACTAGAAACATATATGTTACTCAAATTACATTGGAAAATTTTACAAAATATAATACATAACAAAAACTAAAAAATGCATCCACAAGAACTCAATAAATGATCTCCCCTTTGTCACCTGTTGAAAGTAAACAATGAAAGGGGTGAGCTCAAACGCTCAGTAAGGGTTACAAATAGCGGAAGCATGAATACAATAATAAGTGAATCATAATCAATCTAACATAATCAATATGGCATGGTGAATAGTTGAAAAATTCATGCCATTAATAAACTGAGAATGAAAATGCATCCATAGATTTTTTCATAGTGAAAACCTCCTAGATAGTAATAACTGATAATGAATAAATAAAATTATTATTATTTTAAGTCATTTATCTGGCACATAAAACCATAATACCATAATTTTTTTTAGTTCTATGGGTAGAAACCCATCTGATTTTTGGAAACAAACTCGAAGGGTTTGTCGCCAACTAATTTGCCTCATGAGACCTATCGATGCATCGGGGGGATGTAACGGGCCCCACACACCTCTGCATCAAAATCTTTCTTTATACATAGATTCAATATAAGATAAATATTACATTACATTATCCATATATAATATAGGATATAGATTCATCAATATTTCCACAGTCAAAACAACATTCAAAATAAATACCATATGTAAAGTGGTATACGGATTAGAAAATAATCATATCCATGATATGAGAATATGAACATTTAAATGGAATATAATTTCAATTTAAAAGTGATCTATAATGGTCAGTAGGTACACCACATAAGAAAGAGTAGGTGCACATTACTAAACAAGTCACAATGAAGTGGAAATTGAGACAAAGCTTGTAACCACATTGTAATCAATTGAGTTGTATGAACAAAAGTTAATAACCGCCAAATGAATCCTAGAATACCATGAATATATAGAGAGTCATGATAATATATATCAAATGGTAGTACATTTATACCACATATAATAAATAAGAGGCGAACAACGGAAATCCCACATAATTGAAAGTGAGATGAGAAAACCCCTTACAAACATTTCGGTGTGGTAACGAGTGTTATTGCAAGGTCTTAATGAGAGGTAAAGGGGTATCCCATTATTTATATTTCTCAAGAGACATATGGGGGAGGTGAAAAAACATAACTCATAATTATTAATTAAAAATAAAATGGCACAACATAGGGGATATTCTTAAACAAAAGTGAGAGAGAGGATCCCTTACCTTATGCTCGAAGGTGTTCTTGTTTGTTCTTAACAACCTGAATAATCAAATTTAGCTTCATTAATTAATAATTATAGAACCTAATAAACATTTAATTGATA
The DNA here is from genome assembly GCA_963277665.1 of Viscum album. Lineage (NCBI taxonomy): Eukaryota > Viridiplantae > Streptophyta > Magnoliopsida > Santalales > Viscaceae > Viscum > Viscum album. The sequence goes on along the minus strand of OY728135.1, from coordinate 1,462,651,246 downwards.
TGTTATAACCTTATTAAGTTCATTAATGGCATTTTTATGGGTTTAATAGATTAAATTTTATTGTTTTGGAAGCATTTTCTTACTTGGTTTCATGATTTGTTTACTTGTATTCATGAATGGAAGTTTATTTAAAAAGTGGTTAAACATAAAGAATTGTTAATACACATTATTAGTGACATTAAATAGATATAAATGATCTTATAATGATTCTAGTTATATACCATGAGGATAACTCATTCGATGAGTTAAAAATAAACGCTTGAATTTGGCTTGGCTTTTTTGTGCACAAAAAAATTGTTTTGTATTATTATTCCATATTATGAATGTGTAAGGATTCCAAAACATTAATCAAGATAATATACATATATAATGACCTGGTTAAACCATTGAAAAGGTTTCATGACCATAATTTAAGATAGTAATTCAAATTTAAAACTTGTCTTCCTTGAGTGTGATAAATTTACACATCTCATACGGTGTTTGCATTTATTGTATAAAAGGAGGGAGAAAAGGGATATTATGATGAAATATTCCTTTAGCACAATTAAAATATAGTACATTTAAGGTAATTTAATTATCATGGAATTTTGATGAGGGGAGGTGATAAGGTGGAACAAAATAATGGAACTTTGTAAAAGAAATTGAAAGAAAAGGGAAGAAAGGTTCACCTCTTGAGTACTCCTCCTTGAGAATCTCCTTAAGGCCTTTGTTTTTGGCCTTTTTGTGAGACCAGAAGGTCTTGGAAATGGGGAGAGGGATTGGGGAGATTATTTTGAAGAATTTAGGAAAGTCTTGAGGCTTGAGTTGTGTGGGAGGAAGAGGGGGTGAGGGGTGGTTTATATAGTGAAGGGGAGAGGAGTTTTCTTAATATTATAATCATTAATTTATTATTTCCTCTCAAGAAAACCAATAGTGAGTATTACATGACCAAGAACAGTAATATATGCATGTGAATTCGAACCAATTGGGCTTACATCAGCAGATCATCATCAATTACTCAATAAATTCCTTATTTAGCATTTATAGTAAATTATCGCATTTTACTATTCATAAAAAATTTAATGATTTCAGAAAAATCCCAAAAAATCACCCTAACAATTTTTCGACACGTAGAATCCAAAAATGTAGTAAATTTTTCAAAAATAATTTTTTAAATATGATTAATTAAATATTTAATTAAAATAATTATTTAATCGAAAAAAATATAAACACTTAAAATATTCATCTTCATTTTAAGGTGCCTAAATTCATTTATACATTCAAGTGCATGGATACCATTCATAAGAGTAATATTAATATTCATAAGGGTAAATTACTATTCATAAAGTTAGGTTACTATTCATAAGGGTATGTTACTATTCACCAAAAATTATGTTAATTCTATCATACTCTAATTATCATCTTGATCACAACTGTTTATGTTAGATTTTTAAAATTCAAATCAAAGAGCTGACAAATATAAGTTTTATGGCTAAGTTATGGATATCTTCTATAAGTAACCATGTTTTGTTCCATAGAGTCTTAGTGATTCATGAAATATAGGCTATAACTATAATGTATTTAAGAGAAACATACCATAAAATGTTTGGGGTGCTACATATTTGATTATCTCTAATATTACTCCTAAGTTGATAAAGAGTTCGCTCGATTTCTAGGTCAAAAAAATAAGATGGATTTTTTGGTATAGTATGGGTCATACAAATGAATTTGGAAAGGATGAAGAAGTTGGGTTTTTATTTGTGTATTTTTCATTTATGATTTTTATGGGAAGACAGATTTTTCTTTGTGTTTTTCCATAAATTTTTTTCTTTTTTTTTTTTACAAAAATAAAAAACTACAAACTACTAGTCGTAACATACCTAGAAATGGAGCCATTTGAAGTATGTACTATATTCATACATTTACCATTCAAAGGTATAGTTCTCTGTTAAAATGTGTAGAGCAGAACTTGGGTCGAATCCTTGGTGATGATACAAATTTTAGAGTCGGTTGTTTCTTATTTGTCTTTTGAATAGGGATGGTTGTTTGTAGAGATTGATTAAATATATTGATTGATGAAGTTTGATTTAAAAATTTAATAAATATTGGGGTGATTTCATCATTAGGGTGTTAAAAATTTTATATCTATGAACTTTGAAAAACTTTTCATTAAATTAATATCCACTTCACGAGGTGATTACGATCAGAACTCCCAATTTTTGGGGTTTTAATCAAAGCCTTTAATAGGGTTTTAATCATAATCAAATATAATTTATGGAAGGTTTAATATTTCATAAACCCATGTGTATTTTTCATTCCAATAATCCATGTAATCCAAATTTCAAAAAAAACATTTCATTAATCCATAACATAATTTTTTGACATGAATATTAAATGAGCGAAAGAAATCAATCACTTAACATCCCCAAAATATGAATCATCCTAATATGATATTTACTCATCCATTGATATTTTTATTAATATATTTTATGATGGTTTTGGGGATGATTTATAAATATAAGAAAAATAACGGTAATAGAAAGGATTTTTGCGCTGAACACACACACGAAAGGTGAACAAAGTAAAAAACACACTTTTAATTGAATGAGAAAGTGAAATAAGGAAAGGATATTTAACTAGATTTTAAAAAATTTATAAAAAATAATATTATAAAACATAGTTTGTATTATTATAAGATAATATTAATATGAAATGTTCATTAAAATTCAATGGAAAATGAAAACAACTTACGCAATTACAATTGAAAACAAGTGAAAATAAACATGAAAAGAAAAGTGGAGGAGATGTATATATTGTTGAAACCAGATGAAAGAAAGTCCTACCATACAATTATAAAGTATATAATCATGAAAAATATCCTACTTAAGTTTTTAAGCTTCAAACCCTTTCAAGGAGAAGAGTAGAGTGCATTTATATCCCAAGGTGGTGGACTGTTTTCATTCCAAATATTCCCCTTAATTTGGATCAACAATTTGACCATATAGATAGTATAATATGGAGAAATATTCTTCTTAAAAGTTTTATATATGGATTTTTATAGTACAACCTACAAATTTTGCTTCCAATGTAAGTTTTTAACCAAATTTATGGTTGTTTTCCTAAATAATGTTTTTCCATCTAGTTTTGTGTTGAGTTTTTACTTAGTCTAAATTTGAATGCATTTTAGGCTAGGAATATGACATCAAAACCAAAACATTTCTTCTAAAAACTTAGGATCATTTATCTTTTCTTTTACATAGAAAATTTCATCTTAATATGAAAATTGTATTGTAATAAAGGTCAATAATTTTGGGATATTTTCAAATCTCGTACAGAATTGTGGGTTGGACTTTCATGCATAAATTGGGCCCCTTTTTGGTTGATTTCGGCCTTGAAATTTTTTTCAAAGATTTAATTGAATTTCACTGGTCCTATGATAGAGTATCCACAAATTTTTACTTCTATATTGATACCACAAAATATAACACCATAGCTTGTAAAATTTCTTTTACAAATTATTTGGGTCTTCTTGTGTGGTCTATATAGCCCATCAAATGAAATAATTGGCCAGATATCCAGTTAAATGATTTATAGTACATTAAATTATAAACCCTATAAAACTAAAATATTATAATTTGGATAATTAGGGTGATATTTATTATTAAAATAGTAAACTGACTCAAATATATATTAATTAAAACAATGCTCAAAAATTAAATTTAACCTCGAAACATGGGTATTTTACACCAATTATGAACTATTACTTGAAAATAAGTAAAATGAGTAGATAAAATGTTGTGAATAATTGAATAACATCACCTACTCTACATTAATAAAACAATATGCACTAATAGAGAAGTCTTAATTTTTTCTAAAACATAGTCTTTGTTATATCATCACACATGTGTCTAGATCAACATGTACATAATAAAGTGGTGGTATATGGTACTTTGTTACCTTCACATATTATTTTAGTATATAAAAATATAAATTTATAAAGAAACAAAAATATTAAATCTATATGTTCTAAAATATCCAATAACTATGTGAAAAATAATTTTGAAAATGTTATTAAAATTTTTAACCAAACTATGGGATTGAATGCCTAACTAAAGATGTAAAGACCTGTAAAATTCAAGGAAATTTTTTTTCTTAATTTTCTTTGGGATTTTACAAGAACGCAGTTTCAGACGGCACTGGATTCCGAGGCCCGGTGTGCCCAAAATTTCTATCCGAAGTTTAGCTTGGATACGTTCAGTGAACGAACAAGCAGGTATTCCTATCTTTTGAACAGATACTCGGAATCGAATTCTGAGGGCACCGATGGAACCGTAGCGCTGGTAATTGCTTAGGAACACCTGTTCCAGAGTTGCATTTTCATGAGAGTTGATGATAAAAATTGTGGAAGTTTATTTTATAATTATTCACCAATTTTTTATTTTTACTCTAAGTGTATAATCCTTGGAATGGAAGTTGGGTAACTACCCAACCTCCCTTGGGAGGTTATGAGGGTGGTTGGGCCCACACAAACCCCACCCCTTCATATCCTCTAAACCCCCCTCAACTCCATTTTAAATTTTATTAACTTGTGGATTTAATGTGGTGAGTTAAATGTACGTTTTTTGAAATTCAAACTCTTGAATTTTAAAAGCCTTGTTGTGTTAATAAAATAAGTTGAGAACTTATTTTATTTGGGTTGGTGTTTAGTTGTTTGAGAGCTTTTGGGGAAAAAGCTAAGGAAGTCTTGAGTTCTTCATTCCCTTTGATGAAGAATGAGAAGAACGAACGATCTCCGACGTGGAGCGCCGAGCCCTCGGAAACCGTCTTCCGCGACACCGACCCGCGACGCGACGTCTTATTCCACGACGTTCTTCTTCTGCGACGTCTCTTCCGCGACGGTTTTCCGCGACGAAATCTCCGTCAACATCTTCGAATCCTCGCTTCGCGACGCCGACGTTCGTCATCTCTTTTATCAAGGTAGGGGATTTATTTTATTTAATTATTTTCGTTCATGATACTAGTTTTTCGTTCTTCATGGATATACGACTAAATGTTATCGTTTAACGAGAGGGGGTCGGACCGCACAAACACGGCCGACCCTCCTCCTTTATCCATGTTTGATTCTTTGTGTTTGGGATGGAATGGCGTGGTGTCGTCGCACCACGTGGGAATCGCACGACAAGTAATACGCGACGCTGTCGCGCCGCGCCGTGAAGATGAACAAGGACGCGATGCCGTCGCGCCGCATCAAAGAAAACCGAAGACGCCGCGGCCGGAGCGGGGCCACGGCGGTGCTGTCGCACCGCGCCGGACGAACCAAGTCGTGGCCGGTTCCACGCCGCGGTGAAGTAGGGTGACCGGCAGCCGGTTCCGGGCCGCCGGTGTCGGCGATGGAGGAAGGACCGGCCATCGCCGGTCCTTGTTGGCAGAACCGGCCGGCCGGACAAAGGGGAGCCGGGGGAATTAATTCCCCCGGCCGGCTTTACAAAACGGCCCCCTTAATTGGGGGGCCGCGGTTACACCAGGGGGGCAGGCGCCCCCCCCCCCCCCCCCCCCCGTTGCCAACAGCTCGGCCAAAGGCCGAGCAGGCCAGCACGCTGGGCGCGCTGTGCCCAGGTCGGGCCGGCCGCCTAGCCGGTCCACCAGGTCGGGCCGCACCCGGGCCGCGCCCAGGCCGAGCCGGGCCGCGCCACGCCGGCCGGGTCGGGCCGCGCCCAGCCGGGTCGCGCCGCGCCGGCCGGGTTGGGCCGCGCCCAGCCGAGCCGCGCCGCGCCGGGCCGTGCGGACCCGGACCCGGGGTGTGTTGGTCCGGTTCGGGCCGACCGGGTGGGTCGCGGGCCGGGTCGGTCCGGGCCCGAAACCCCCGTTTTCGGACCGTCTTCGGTCTTTTTCCCATAACTTGGGCTACAGACCTCCGTTCGATGCGCCGTTAGTTGTGATGTGATCCTTGAATCGAGACGGTCGTTTCAGTATATCGCACTCAAGGTTTCGGAATACTTTGTGTTCGGCCGGGTTGGTTCGTACACGAAATGAACCGGGCCCTCGGAGCGGAAACGCTCATATCTTAAGCTCCGGACGTCCGAATGACGTGCCGTCGAATTTGTTGGTTTCCTCTTAGTGAGACGGATGTTTTGGCTTACTCCTCCCGAGGTTTGGACGCAGGTGGAGTAAGTTCGGGTTGGTTTTGCCTTAAAAACCAACCGGGCCCCTCGGACGAAAAAGCCAATAACTCTCAGACCGGGCGTCCGATTGACGCGCCGTCTGCGACGTTGAGTTCCTATTGACGATACGGAACTTTGGGATACATCAACTCTGGACTATGTGTCAGTTGATGTATCAGCCTCTCGGCTCGTGGAGCGGACCCTCCCGAACGAGCTTGCTGTGTGCGGGAACCCTAGTGCTGGCTGCGACTGCTACTGTGACTGCGACGACGATTGTGTAGAGATCCTCAGTGGATTCGACGACGACGACTACAGCACTCAGCGATCCTGTGCGGATCAGTGCTATCGATCCTGTGTGGGTCCGATCCTGTGTGGGTCAGCGCTCAGAGGTTCTGTGTGAGCCAGCGCCTACAGATCCTGTGTGGGTCCGATCCTGTGTGGGTCATTGCGGGGGTTAGTACCTATCGATCCTTTGTGGGTCCGACGACTTAGATGGATTAGTGATCATCTCTATCGTCTTTCGAAGAAGTATACCTGTGTGAGCTGAATCATTTTTGCTTTCCTATGTGGATTGTGTTGTGCTATCCTGTGTGGATTACGTTTTTCTTTCCTGTGTGGAATACGTATGCTTTCCTGTGTGGACTGGGTTGTACTTTGGCTCGGAGGTTGGAGCGTATTGGAATTGATGACTTAGGTATATGTGTGGGAATATACCTAAGCAGTGTCGGTTGTTACTTCGTGATTGTATCTTCCTTTTTGGTTTATCCTTTGTGGATTTTGGGAGACCTCCGGGGGTCTCGGGGTCCCTACTGAGTAGCTTATACTCACCCCTGCACGGGCTATGCCCGCACTACGTTGTGTTGGTTGCAGACGACGGACAACGCTGATCGTGGTTGAGGCTTGCGGAGAAGGACGGTACCAGAGGTGGAACACTGGGCGGGACGTACTCGGAGCGGTAGGCTGGACCGAGGAGCAGTGGAGGCTTTTTGTACCCACCTTTCAGGTGGGATTCCCAGTGGACAGCTCGTCGTTGCGGCTTTACCTTTCAGTTGTTGTTTTCCCTTTCGAGTTGTACTTTACTTTCAGTTTGGGTTTTTATAATGGCCCACTTACTTTTCCGCACTTACTCTTGTACCATATTTTACTTAGTGTTTACTTCTACTGCTTGTTTACTCAGTGGTGTTAGTTTACTTTACAAAGGCAATGCCTTCCCTTTTCACCGGGATTTACGCCTTGGTGCAAGTCGCCAGCCCCTGGCCTATGGAAGGCGGGCTTGGGGTAGTCACGACACGGGCCCCAAGGACGGGTCATGATAAAAGAGTTTAAAAACTATTTAAGGGGTGAGGTATTGTATCATAACACACTCATTTAGAAATTCCATAATATAGTGGTTTATTAAAAAAACATTGTTTAACATGTTTCATCCAACGATGATTTAAGATTAAGATTTTCATATTAATTTCAGATTATGCTCTAGAAACAATATCATTCATGTTTAACCAAATTCTATGTATGGAAACTAAAAATGTACCATATGAGATTTATACCTCAAAATATCTAAATTTTTTGCTAGTATTTGTTCTTCAAGGTGACCTCTAATGATTTATGATAACCTTAATGACCTTTATTGAAGTGAACTGACTAGAGATTGTGATCTTCATTTTAAAAGTTTACATTATAATCTCCCTTGATGAATCCATTACAAAAATAATAATGATTTATGATATGCGGATTCTTGTAATAAAAACAAAGAAGTGTTATAATACTTTAAATTAATATAATTCTTTGTCTTTGTATTTTCTAACGATTTGTTGACACAATGCCAGATTATATCAAATAATATGACTATATGAGTCTATGTATGAATAATATCCTTTTAGTATTCTAAGATCACACCTTTTGTGTATTTATTTATTTATTATTAAATAGGAATATTATTAGATAAAATATGGTGGATATGAATCATAAATGGATAGATTCCAATCATATAACAAATGAATATGAGTATAGGGTTAAAAATTATATCAATATTACAAAAGATCTTGAATATCACCCTTCTCGAATAATTTGTTCATGTTTACATTATTTTTATTCAAGACTACATAGTCTATAAGATTTGAAAGAACACTTGATCTATCACAGAATATATTGAAGTTATAAATTTTGGACTAAACATGAGGAGGAACTAAATATGGCTAGTGATTGGGATAACACTATGTTATATGGATTATCTAATATGATTAAAATTATTAACAATTATAAAGATCGTATCAAGTATTTGATTAAAGGTGTAAATGAGGATTAAGATCATATTGAGGAGATGACAATGAAAATTCAAGATGAACTTTGTGATTTTCCAAAGTAGTTTTAGAAGTTAAAGTGTTATCCAAATATTTCATTTTATACTAGTTGTACAAAATATAAAACATTGTTAGTTATACTAAAGTTTCAAAATGTAAAATCAGGAAACGTGTGAAGTGGCACCATCTTTACTAAACTACTTTCTCTCTTGAATGAAAATATTCTAGAAGATAGTGAGCTTCATTGATGAACATACAATGCTAAATTAATGTTATGTTCAATGGATATGATCAATAAAAGATTATGTTCATATCCAAATGAATATATAATATTTATTAAGGGCCATGAATCTCTTAAAAATTCCCAAAGTTTGGTGTGTCTAGATATAAGAAAGATGAATCAAGTCCTTCAAAGGTTGTTTGGTACTTCCAATAATTTCAATATTTATGTGCCTAAATGGAAGTAAAAATAAGAAAAATAAATGGATGTTTCATGAATCTATAATAAATCAAGATGAAAAACTTCATCATCAATCATACTCTCCTATGTATAAAAAAATTGATCATGAGTATCTTGAATTTGGAAATGATCCGAGAAACATTCCTATTGCACAATTTATAAATGGAGAGAATCCTTCTGGTGTACAAAGTAACACTCACAGTACATGGAATTTATGTTGGTAAATTATAACTTTCCATCATGGTTATACATAAAGTGAAAATTCATTATGTTTTCTCTTAATATATCAAGACCAAAATAACCAAGTAATGATATTTATGTCTATCGAGATCCATTTATCAAATATCTGAAATTAATATGGGATTCAAGTGTTATGTTTTATAATAATTATAAAAATAAATATTTCATGTTGAGATCCATGTTATACAGGTTGGAAAATTAATTTCCTACTTATGGAAATTTTTCAGGATATAACATTAAATTAACTCAAGGGTGTATAATTTATTAACAAGTTACACACTCAGTTAAGTTGAAATAATCCTCAAAGTCTATGTTTCTTGGAAATCACGAATTTCTAACCCAATGAAATAAATACTGGTATTATATTACATCATTCGACATGAATTTAGAAGAAGGTACAACATCATCTCAACTAACAAGTGATTATTTTTTAATAAATTAAAGGATATGCCCATTTCTTTTGGTAAACCTTATTTGAGAAATCTTATGAAAACTGGTTAGAAAAATATATCATCTTTTTTTAATTACCCTTCTGAAATTTTTTGTATAGTATAATTTTTCATGATGTCATGCATATAGAAAAAAAATGTATGTGATAGTTTCATTGGCACATTACTAAATTCATTCATCAAAACAACGGATGGAATTGATTCTATGTTATACATGATTAACATGGGGATGTAGGATGAGTTGGCACTAGTTAAGGGTGAAAGGAATAATTTTCTTACTTCGGCTACTTATACTCTTTATATGAAAGAGAGATATTAGTTTTTTAACTTCCTAGATGATTTAAATTTTCCATAATAGTATTCATTAAATATCAAGAATATTGTGTAAAATAATTATTTAACATTAAAGGGCCTCATATCACATAGCTTTCATATTTTTATGTAATATTTAATGCATGTAGATTTACATTACATTTTGGTTAAAATTTTCTATCGTACATTCACCAAGATTTGTTTATTTTTCAAAGTTATATAAAGTAAAGTTTTAAACCTAGTAAAATTAAAAACTATTGAAAATAAAATTCCTTTTATATGATGTTAATTAGAGATGTTATTCCAACCATCATTAATAATATATGTTATCTCAGTTACAATTATGGAGCAAGAGTAGGAACACATTTATATTTCATATAATAGTTTAGATGTTGTGTCATATATTGAAACCCAAAAATTAATTCTTAGTCATTTTAATCCATCAAGGGATAAAATATATATATCAAATACACATGATTTATGGTTTATAGGATTTTTTTGAGACAATGTTTTTAAAGATTAAACATAAAATCTAAATTCAATTTCAAAATGACTTGCCTGTTTAGTCAGAGGAATAAGTTTGCATGTATTATCTTATAATGGTTGTGTAATTAATTGTTATATGTTTTATAAAAAGGAACATGATGAACATAGAACCATGAAAAATAGTGGAGTTACTCTTGTGGTATAAGCGACGCTTGTATCTGATACTAAGGAAAGAAATCCAATTTTTTACCATCATTGAAAAAATATGGGAGTTGTATTATACAACATTCCATGTGTTGATTTTTCAATTCAAGTGGGTTTAAAATAGAAGTGAATTTAAAATCGATGAATTGTGATTCATGAAAGTGTAATTTAGTAAGGAAGGGTGCAAGGAAAAATTATTCATAATGTAATTACAGACAATACAAGTATATTATTTTCTAAATCCTACAAACATAAAGTGGTCAATTATTTCATTATATACCAAAACTATTATAGTTTTAGATGTCAATTAATCTGAGGATTACCATTTCATTGAAATGTTCTGATCATTTTTTAGTGGTCCCAATGTATAAAAAGTCTTGTATGTCTAAGGAGACCACTATGTGGGGATTTGGATACTTGATAGAGGGGTCAGATCCCTTTAACCTTGAAATAAAAAAAGAGTCCAGTAATTAAATTGAAGTTATTTTTAATATACATTGTGTTACCTCATAGTATTATGTTTTCACTACTACATTTACATAATCTAAATTAAATGATTAACCACTTATATAGATAATGTATAATCTACATACTGATACTCTAAATCCTAAGGAATAGTAGGATCTCAATATGTTGATGAAGGAGAGAACTAGAGGCATAAAATTCAAGGTTGTATGGAATGAACACAACCAGTTTAATAATCCCAATAAGTCCACTATCAATAGTTACATTATGTTCACCACTAAAATGAATGTTATAATTGATGTAGAAATGTGTAACAATATTTTTTCCATTATTGAGGCACTAATTTGAGAAGATATTAGGGTAACATTATGATATACTTTTTATATTTTTCTAAAAAAATAAAATAACTAAATGTTGATTTACACTTTATTATCTCTTGTAGAGTGTATTTATACTAGATGAGTATAGAATTAAATTTTTATTAAAGGTCACTGGAAAGGCTCATAGATACTTTTAGAAAATTATTATGATGCATCATCTCTAGGATGATAAAGGGAAAGTAAACTGACACCCACCATAGATATAAGCACACATGATATACTAATAGAAATGGAATTTGTATTAGTCATCATGAGGAGGCATAATTTAAAGTACATTATTATTAGTAATAATTTACTTGTAGATACTTGTATTAATCACTTTGATTATGAATTTTTAATTTATAAAATATAAACTGAGTGCTAAAAATAAGCATCATGTACCAAACCCAATGTACCCCTACCGTAAAGTAAGGATGGGGTACAGTTCACTTGAAAAAAAATGTATGTATTTTCATTCTACAGTATTACTTTTATGTAGCATGAAACAACATTATAATTATGCTCCTTCGTTTATATGTAGATTTTTTAATCAAAATATAAATCAAATTACATCCTATATCATGTGATATGGAGGAGGTTCATGTAATGAAATATGGAATATGAGTAGATGAAAGCACACAAAGATTATGTGAATAATTTGTAAGTACTGAATAATAAAATAAATTCTATATTAAATAAGTATCACATAACAATGACGACTCATTTTTCTATATTTTTATCATGTATAGACACAAGAATCACCATTGGTTGTACCCAATGAAAGGATACTTTTAGTGGCCTTGAAGTAGCCAGAAAAATATGGATGTGTTAGAGGTGAGATTTTTTCAGTGTTTCCTCGAACATATTTTGAGAAAAGAAATGAATAAAGGGAAAAATATAAGAAAATGGATGAGATGTAGGTAATAATAAATTTTCAAGAATAAAAACTTAATTTGAATTATGATATGTTAGATATTGTTATGGTAAGAAACCAAAGTGAATAAGTAACATAAAAACAACCACTAAATGAAGATCCAGCCCCTAGATTTGAGTCCAACCATTCCCCTCAAAGGTCTACCTTACTAGAGGTAATTGATTCTTTCATTGTTGTTTCTGAAATATGTAAACCACACATACATTGATACATTTTCTATAATAATATTCTACTTGGTGAAATTTATTGTGATTCATATCTATTAGTAACCACCCATCCCCTTGTTGCAAGGGGTATAATGTACAATATCCAAATAAATATTATATGTAACAAAAAACATCTAAAATATCATGTGATATTAGAGATTCATGTACAAGTTGATCATTGAGCAACATGTTCCCCTTAATGATCTAGATGTTCACACAATTAAACTTACTTTTGTAACTTTCATAGCATAGTTCTTTGATATGGTAAAAATAGATGTCGAAAATAAGGTATGTCCTTTCCAATTTATTACTTATGAAAATTATTTAACAATTAATGAAAAAGTCATAAACTGAGGAATGTTATTATAGATATAGAAAATCAAGGTTAAATAGAAGTTTAAATTAATACAATGAAAAGGATCAAACAATCAATCAAAAATACTTTTAGAGAGTACCATTATCTCACCAATTGAACTACTAAATTTACTAATATTACAAGTTCAAGTGGATAAAATGTTCAAAAATGGTAATATGTTTGTCATTTATTTCAAAGAAAAATTTTATGAAAAGGATATTACTGACTATCTTGTTTAAGATAATGTAGATGATGTCATCAATCATGGATGGTTGGGAATCTTAGAAGTAAATTTATACAAGATGTGTGTTTTCATAATATTTTTTTCTAATAGATTATTTATTATTTCAATTATAGATAAATAATATTCATAATTTTTTTAGGCCTATATATCAGAACTATTTGAAGGTAAAACCATGTAAACATAAATTTGGACTCATTAGTCTTTATATCACTTCTATAAAACAAAGGCCATTGGACTAAAAGGAATATTTATATATAGTGGACCAACTGGTCATAATGCTTGAAAAGAAACTTATAAATTATAAACTCTTCTTAATACCTTCGGTGAAGGGGTTAAACTCTAAAATATAATCATATCAAATATATATTCACTTCTATCATTACTTATTACTTTTTATTATTTTAGGGATTATTGGTTTCTCATTGAAATCATTTTAGATACTCCAAAGATTTATTTTTTGGATTCATTACAAGTATTACCAAAAATATTAACTATAAATGATGATTTATATCAATTTTTAATACACTATATTCAATATTTTACAAATAAAATTTAGGTTATAAATTTTTTTTTATGTTTAAATGAAAAAAAATATGACAGGGTGGTGTTTAAATACCATCAAAATCATTGTATGAGGATAGTCCATAAGCATAAGAAGTCCATAAAATTCTAAAAATAGATGAGTACTAGGTTAAATATAACAATATTTCACTATCAAAACACATATTAAAACTAATTACTTATTTTTATCAATGTTTTTGTAGTGTCCAAAATAAACTAATGGAAAATATTGCGGTGAATACATTTGAAAATTTATAAAAGATATCATATTTGATTAACAAACTAGCATCCTAAAAAAGGTATTTCTGATGATAATTACAGTTTCATTTAAAATATTTATTAATTTCTTGTTTATTTATATTTTTTTCCATCACTACCTCGGCTGCTAACAGTCCACATATTCAAAATAGGAAATAGATTTTTTCAAAATAAGTGGCCATAATATATGGTGTCAAATTGTATATAAACATAATAAGGAGGTGAATTCCTACTAATTTTTAGTTAATTTTCTCATCATTTTATATATTTATTTTTTATTTAATTTTCTTATCATTTTTATCTACTATTAATTTAGTTAATTTTCACATAGATCAGGCAATAGTGACTTCATCGAGAACTGATTCTTCTATAATTATTTTGTGCTCTATGAAGAGCACAAAATTCTTAGATAAAAATAAATTCTCAATAAATTATTCAATAATAATGATGCACTTGATTACTATTTGTTCTCTTTATAGATAAATTTATTCTATATTAGATTTTTATGTGTAGTAGTGTGTTTTTAGTTTAAAAATGACTCAAAGTGTGTGCTTTCATTTTACAAATGACATTTTCGTTAAAAACACACATCACTCACTAGAAACCAATCAAAAAAACTTTTATTATCTTTGTACATTAATAAAATTACTTATAAGTCATTAGTGGCATGTAGGAATTATATGTATATCAATTTTACACATGTTGTACCTGATATGACTCAAAATGTAATTTTTTAGTTTAAAAGTAATATTTTAGTTTAAAACACACATCAATCACTTAAAAATATAAAAACAAACTCATATTATCATGATTATTTAGGAAACTTATCTATAATCCATTTATGACATGTAAGAATTATATTCACATCAATACGGAATACAGTGTGGCCGGTATAATTAAAAGTGCATGTTTTTATTTAAAAGTGACATTTTAGTACAAAACACATGTTACTCACTAAAAACCAAGAAAACGTGATCATATTTTATTTATACTTTAGAAAAATTATCCATGGATCGTTTTTTATATGTAGGGATCAACCGCTTGTCAATCCAACCCACATTGTGGCTGGTATGATTAGAAGTATGTGCTTTTATTTAAAAGTTAGATTTTAGTTCAAAACATGAATCACACATTGAAAACTAAAAAAACATGATTGGATTATCTTAATAATTTAAAGAAATTATCTATAAATAATTTTAACATTTAGGAATCAATCGTGCATCAATTTGACATGTTGTGGGTCTGTTAAGACTTGAAGTAAGTGTTTTCAGTTTAAAGTTGACATTTTACTTCAAAATGTGAATCACTAAATTAAAACCAAGAAAACACACTCAAACAGTATTGATAATTTAAAAAATGATTTATATTTCATTTTTGACATATAAAAATCAACTAAACATCAATCTAACACATGGTGTGACCAGTATGGCTTGAAGTGAAAGCTTTCAGTTTAAAAATGATATTTTAGTTAAAAATTTGTGTCACTCACTAAAAATATCAAACACGCTCAGATTGTATTGATATTTTAGTAAAATTATCCATAATTAATTTATGAAATTTAAAAATTGACCGCATGTTAATATGAAACATAGTGTACCCAGTATAACTAAAAGTGTGAGTTTTCAGTTTAAAATTGACCATTTAGTTTAAAACATGTATCACATACTCAAAACTAAGAAAACACACTCATATTATCATGATAAATTGGTATAATGATCCATAATTAATTTTCCATTTATAAAAATCAACAACACATCAATATGATTCATTGTTTTACCAGTATGATCTAAAGTGTGTGTTTTTATATTTAAAATCGATATTTTAATTCAAAACACATGTCACATACTTGAAACTGGTAAAAAAATATAATTATCTTGATACTATAGGACAATTATCAATAAATAATTTTTGACGTGTAGGTATCAACCTCACATAAATTTGACACACGATGTGATGGTATGAATCAAAGTGTGTTTTTCAATTTAAAAGTAACATTTTAGTTCAAAACACACATAAAATACTAAAAAATAAGAAAACACACTCACATTTTCTTGATACTTTAAAGAAAATACCCACGAGTCATTTTTCATGTGTAATAATCATTCGCATATTAATCTGATACATGGTGTTCCTGGTATTACTGAAAGTGTGTGTTTTTATTTAAAATAAACAATTTAGTACAAAATATACTTCACATAATCAAAACTAATAAAACACACTAGTATTGTAATGATATTTAGAAAAATGATCCATAAGTCAATTTTGTTGTGTAGGTTTCATTCACACTTCAATCTGATACATGGTGTAACTGATATAACTCAAAGTTCATCTTTTCTATTTAAAATGATATTTTTATTAAAAATGTACCACTCACTAGAAATTAATCAAAAACACTTGTATTATCTTTATATTTTAGTAAAAAAATCCATAAGTTGTTTTTTTAGTATAAATTATCCACACATGAATCTGATTCATGGTGTGACTGGTATGACTCAAAGTGCATGTTTTTAGTTTAAAAATAAAATTGTAGTTAAAAATGAGTTTCACTCACTAAAAACTAAGAAAAAAATCAAATTTTCTTGATAATTTAGAAAAATGATCCATAAGTTTTTTATGGAATGTATTAATCAACCATGAAACAATCAGATACATTTTGTGGCCAGTATGATTCAATTTTCATGTTTTTATTTAAAATTGACATTTCAGTTGAAAAAATGTATCCCATGCTCAAAAACTAAGAAAATGAATTCATATTATTCTCATACTTTATTAAAATTATCCATAAGTAATTTTTGATGTGTAGGAATCATACACACCTCAATCTGATACACAGTGTGATCAGTATGACTCGAAATGTTTATTTTCAATTTAAAAGGTGACAATTTAGTTAAAAAGTGTGTCATTCACTATAAACCAAGAAAAAAACATGTATGGTCATAATAATTTTTAAAAATGATCCATAAGTTATTTTTGATTTGTATGATTTATCCACATGTCAATATAATACACCATATGACCGGTATAACTCAAAGTGTGTGTTTTCAGTTTAAAATGACATTTTAGTTAAAAACATTTTACTCACTAAAAAACAAGAAAACGCTCAAATTATCTGAATATTTTATTAAAATTATCCATAAATCATTTTAACTATTAGTAATTAGTCACACGTTAATATGATACATGATGTGACATACATTACTCAAAATGAATGCTTTTAGTTTAAAAATGACATTTTAGTTAAAAACGTGTGTCACGCACTAAAAACTAAGAAAACACACCCATTTCATCTTGATACTTTAGAAAAAAGATCCATAATTCATTTTTGACTTGTTAGATTAAAACACACATCAGTCAGAAACATGTTGTGATCGATATGGCCCAATATGCATGTTTTAATTTAAAATTGAAATTTTCATTCAGAACATGAATCACATACTCAAAACTGATAAAATGCATTCATATTGTTTTGATACTTTAGAAAATCAATCCATAAGTTATTTTTGAGGTTTAGATATCAATATAGACTCAATTATATGAACGGTGTGACCAGTATGACTCAAAATGTGTTTTTTTAGTTTAAAAGTGACGTTTTAGTTAAAAACATGTGTTACTCTTTGAAAATTGAGAAAACGCACTTTTTATACTTAATACACTATGGAAATTATCCATAACTCATTTATGATATGTAGAGACCATCCACTCATCAATTTGATACACTGTGTGATTGATATGACTCAAAGTGCATGTTTTCAATTTAAAAATGACATTTTAGTTTAAAAAGTCTCAACCACTGAAAAATGAGAAAAAAATAAAATTCTATTAATATTTTAGGAAATGATCCATAATCATTTTTTACTAGTAGTAATCATCTTCACATCAGTCTGATACATAGTGTGACCTGTATGAGTCAAAGTGTGTGTTTTTAGTTTAAAAATTACATTTTAGTTAAAAACACATATCACTCACTAAAAAATAAGAAAACACACTCGTATTATATTTTTTTACTTTAAGAAAAATTATCTATCAATCATTTATGATGTTTATAAATCAACCACATATCAATAAGACACATGGTGTGACTGTTATGACTCAAAAGAGTGTGTTTTTATTTAAAATTAACATTTTAGTTTAAAATGTGTGTCACATAATCAAAACCAAGAAAACACATTAATATTGTTTTGATACTTGAGGAAAATGGTACATATGTCATTTTTGATGTCTAGGAATTACCCACACATAAATATGATACACAATTTGACCAGTGTAACTCCAAATATGTGTTTTCTATTTAAAAGTGACATTTTAGTTAAAAACATTTGTCACTTAATGAAAACTAAGAAAACACACTTATATGGTATTGATACTTTATAAAAACTATCCATAAGGACTTTTTAACATTTAGGATTCATAAAAATATTGATCTAATACATATTGTGATTGTTATAACCCAAAGTTCATGTTTTCATATTAAAATTTACATTTTAGATAAAAATGTTTTTAACCACTGAAAACCAAGAATAAACTCTCAGATTGTCTTGATATTTTAGGCTAGTTATCCATAAATCATTAGTGATGTATAGTATTGTGGGAGGGAAGCCTTGGTGACACACTACTCCAAGGTGGGAGGCAGTATCGCATAACCCACCACACAATAAAAAACAGAAAAGGATCTAGTCCAAATAAAAAAATTCAAAAAGAAAGAGAAATATGCAACAAAACATATGCAAATCGATGGGTACAATAGCATACAAAACATGATAGTGATAATGATACAAAGACATTGTACAAGAAAAAAATACTTAGAATTTACGTGGATTGGAAATTTTGGTCCTACTCTATATCAAGAACACCACCCACACCCCTTTATTATCATTATGAAAATAAACAATGGTAGCTATCAAACGTAAATTTGAATAAGAAAAACAACAATAATGGAAAACACTGGATGAATTACCATACACCTACATGAAAAAGTAATAAGCAAAAAATAATATAAGAACTAAGGAAAATTTTTAACAGGAACATGGGAAATCAAACCTAAAACCCCTTACCAAGGACAACCTTGCCTATAAAATAACCCTCTAAGAATCATTACAGCCGTTTGATCCACCAAAGGAACTCAAAAATCATGATATCTACATTAGAACATAAATCAAAGAACTAGCCATGTATAATTTCCATAATCAAAGCCACAAATTATCTCTCCCTCTCTCGATCATCACTTTTCCCTTTGATTTCTCTAGGATTTGCCTTCTCTGATCATTCGATTATGTATCCCACAAAATAATCAGGGACCTCATACACTAAAAAATTAATGAAAAAATTCATCTAACAAACTTTAACTACATCATGACACATGGCTAGTCAAGGATCTTCCAGAAGAAGTCATTGCAACAAATCTGGAATGGTTTCCTCTTCATAAAGGTATTCAACATGATACGTAAGGGTCTTCACAAGATTCCCTACATAAAGGTCTCCCTAGTGTTCTATGTAAAGGTATATTACCTATTATTTTAGGGTCACTTGATCACTGTATAATGGTAGACTAGCACTATCTAAGGGTCGGATTCTGCAACATAAGGGATGAAACCTTTTATGTAAGGGTCCTTCGACAAAAAACATAGTTGCGTAAGGGTACCACATTCCTTATGTAATTTACCTCAATTATCATGTAAGGGTATCACACTTAATTCATCTAACACATAAAGGTATTGCAAAACTCATGTAGTGGTACTACGGTTGCTACCCACTACATGTAAGGGTCTGGCCAAGCTAATTTAAAGGTGTCCCTACAAACTCAAAACTTTTGTAAGGTTACAAAACCACTTACTTGAGGGATATACATGAAAAATAAAAGACACGTAAGGGTAATATATAACTTATTTAAGCGTTAAAAACCACACATAAGGGAAACTTAAACCATAAATAAGGTTAAGAAACCAAAATTTCCAAAACAATATCTATGAGAAATAAAACTTTAACACGAATGAAAAAACATGAATCAAGATATTATTCATGGAATCAAAAAATAAAAACATAACATTTTTATTTTTAAAAAACAGAATTAAAATTTTGATAAATCCATACCTTATGAAGTAAAATGTAAAAAACATAGGTCTAGTGTTCTTGAAGGCCTATACTAGCTTAACCTATCAGTTGGTTTGGACAGTCTTCACTAATAGAAGACCCTAAACTAAAACTTGATCCACCATGCCTGACCAACTACCTATCATGCACTATAGTGACATATTTCTACTTATACCAATACATATACTTATAAAAACTTCTAAAACATTCTCATAAAACAAAATAATCTAATAAAAACATTAATAGAAAGTATACCTTCATTTACTCGAGATTCCACATCACATACCTAAAACCAGCTGAAGACATGCCAACTGAGGTCTCGGTCAGCTCTCCTATACTTGTAGGAAACCCATATAAACTAGAGCAATACCTAATTCTTCACATAGAAAGAAACATTGAAAACCAAAAATGCATAATATAACAAGGTTAAATATGAAACATTTCTATTTCAAGAAGTAAAATAATTAGAAAACACATAGTAAGAAAACACAACTAGATGACAGGAGAAAAGTCACCACAAGAGCCTAAATAGCATGTAAAAAATCATCCCTACCCTCACCCTCTCTTCTAACTAGGGGCCAATTCAAATCACATTAATATCCAATCCTAGGAATATAAAATAAATAAAACCTAGATCTAAAGATACATTATACTAAGGGGTGATATATAGACTTAGATAACCTTGATGTTATCATCATTGGGGAATACCACATTGTTCTTTGTCATACTATCCCAAGATACATCCTTAGGGAAATATCTCTTAATGATTTTGGTCTTTCCACACTAATATAACTTAAACTTATTAAATCAACTACAATTATTTATTTCTTTTATTTTACCTTTATATTGACCCATCATACAAAAAAACTTAGTCTTGGACCTCACCCCACTTCCCTCCACCTTCAAACCATGAATCTAAATATTCCTAGACAAAACAGCTAACTTCACTTACTCTAAAGTGATGGAATACCAACTATATATTAGGGAATATCTAACCAAACTAAAAGATTCATCCAATTACTTCAGCAACAAACAATTTTAGTCCTAATTTTTAATTTTAGAATATACATTGGCTAATTTAGTGAACATCGTATTAAATTTTTCAAAATGATCTTCATAGAGGGGACTAGGACCATTTGAAATTATAAAAATGAATTTTCTTTTGTAAACTTCTTAAAAGGGCCTAGTCATGTATAAATTCTCTAACTTCAATTAGATTGCAATGGAATAATACTCACAGGCCACTTCTCACAAAACCTTGTCACCTAGGGTCAACAATATTGGGTAATGGGATTTCTTTAAAATATTAGGGTAAATATCCTCAAAAGAGGTCAAAGTCTCTCTTATAGCATAGAAAATGGTGATCTTTCTATTATCTCTAGCCAAATATTAGTCAATTATATTATGGAAAATAAGAGCACACATTTTAAATCTCTATAAATTTAAATCATTCTATCCAACAAACTTCTCAACCTCTAATATAGTCAAATACAACTTAAATTGTCTATGGGACCTTACTCTGATAAAAATCTATTATGGGAGGCTAGGCTTGGTGACACACTACTCCATGGTGGGAGGCAGTATCACATGACCCACCACATAACAAAAAACACAACTGGGTATGATCTAAAGAAAAATATTCTAAAATAAATATAAATAAATAGAAAACTAAAGAAAAATGATGGGAATGAAAGTATATGAAACACCACAATGATAATGATACAAAAACACAGGAAAGAAAAACAACCCAAGGAATTTACATGGTTTAAACATTTTGGTCATGTTACAGGACATGAACACCACCTACAACACTTTATTATTATTAAGAAAAGAAACAATGGTAGTTATAAAATATAAATTTTAATAAGAAAAACAATAAGAATATATTACACAAGAGTAATTACAAAACACCTATTCACAAAATTAACAATCAATCAATAATGAAAGAACCATGGTAAAATTTCAATAGGAACATGAAAAACTAGATACAAACCCCTTTAATAGGGTCATCCTCACCTGTATAATAACCATATAAGAATAATTGAAACTAATTTATCCCCCACAATAACTTGAAAATCATGAGATCTCCACCAAAATAGGAATCCTAGAATCATTCACGTATGATATCGCTAATCAAAGCCACCAATGATAACTAATTATATGGATCATCTCCTTCCACTTTGATTTTTATGGCATTAAACCTCTCTAAGATATCAATTTTACCTATCATAGAACAATTAGGGACCTCTACCACTAAAAAAAGTAAAAATCACTTCAACAAATTTCAACAACATCGGGACATGTGGTCGGTCAAGGAGCTTCTGGAAGAAGTCATTACAACAAATACTGAACGGTTTCCTCTGCGTAAATTTCTCTAGAGTGATATGTAAAGGACTTCACAAGACTCCCCACATATATTTCATAATGTTGTTCTATATAAGGTTCTATTACCCACTTTTAAGGGTCTCTTGACTACTATGTAAGTGTCTACATTCGCTACGTAAGGGTCGGCATTCGCTACGTAAGGGTAGACACCTTCTACATAAGGGACATTCAACCAAAACCATAATCATGTAAGGGTATATTGGTCCTCATGTAAAGGTAACTTACACCCCATGTAAAGGTAGTATGACTACTACCCACTTCACATAAGGTTCATCTCGAGCCTACGTAAAGGTAACCGTGTAAACTCAAAACTTATGTAAGGGTATAAAAACTTATTTAAGGGTGTTTTTGATTATTTTCACCAGGGAATGCGCCGTCTATGGGTAGGCACGTCTGTTGCCCTTCATTCCCTCTTTCCAAAGGTGGTTTGCATTCATCACCTCTTAGTCACTGTTTAATCCTTTATTGAAATGGGATGATGGGATTTTGGTCTCTACATCCATGGATTTTTCCTCATAATTTTTTTCCTAGTTTGGATATCCCTCGTAGATTAACATGTTATTCCTGATACTTATCCTAGTTTTATTTCTTCATGAAAACTGGTTAATTACGTTGCGTTTTTCAGTACATTCCAAAGGGTCAAGTCGGGGAAGCAAACTTCATTCAGGGAAGTAGTTAGATTGGGCATCACTAGCATGTATGGACATTGGAACCTTGGTACCCATGAATTCTCCCTTATCAAAGGGATTATTAAGGGTATGTAATTCTGAGGCATCCCACATTGAATGCAGGTAATCTTATGATGGATGCATCTCTCTGAGGTTTTCCTCAGTATCCCATGTTTAACAAGGGGTATGTCGTGAGTTTAACATCTTTTGGAGATGGATTGGTGTAACACCCCAGGTAAATAACGAATATGACATTTTCATATTTAACCATATTTGTGAATAAAATATTAATATGACTTTAAAGGGGACTCTATGCTCGATGGCGTACCCAACACGCAACAACGAGTTTCTTGGGAATCTTACGTTGCACTCTAATAATAAAATAATATTATTTCAAATGGTAGTTAACATGTAGCCGTTGTATTGGCGGGAATGGATATAAATAACTAAAATATGATTATATATGTTTTTTAAATTTTTTTACATTTATCCAATAAAAGCTAAAGGCTTAAAATACGGAAAGAATTCAATTTTAGGCGTATATGCCCTAGTTTTCACTAAAGGTTCACTTATCGCCTTTTAATGGAGAACTGTCATTAAATATAGTTTTGATCACTCTTATACATTCTTTTGGACCAAATAAAACTCTTATTAATAATGGGGACATCAAATTTTACTTTGTGTAATTTTTTGGTATTTTTCCGATAAAGTTCATTTTTTAATGAATAGTGTAAAATGTTGTGTTTTAATTCAAAACCTCTTTTTAATCTAATTTATTTATATGATTAGATTATCTTTTGAATTGGTTTTAAAATTAAATTAGAATATATTTTTACCATTAAATCCAATAGTGGTCTTTGGAATTAATTTCACTTTGAAATCAGACTTAAACTAGTGTCAATCTTTTGATACTTATTGTTTCATAAAAACACGCTATTTGCTTTGACAGCGGGAATTAATTATTAAATTAATCTGACTTATATGTATTGAATTTTGTAAAATAGACTTCATTTTTAAATTCGTAATATAAAATATAGATTAGGGTGAATTTTTGGTAATTTTCTGAAAAACTTCAATTTTTAATGAATAGTGAAACCACTAAGTGGTACTTATAAAGACTAATTTTCCGTTTAAATGAAATTTTGCCATCATTGCGTTTTAAATTTCAAAAATCCGACATAAATGGTTGTCATTAAGAAGTAAAATGTTGTTCAATGAGGCTATAATAATTTTTTGGTGAATAGTAACTTATTAAGTTCTTAATCGCGATTAGTGGTAATTAGTGTAGTTTAAGGTAAAAATAATGTTTTAATAAAATGAAATGAACTTGACACATGTCCTACCCTTATTGGTTGTGTAATGGACGACCAAGACAAGCCATGGGTCAACTTGGGGACCCCATGGAGACACTTGGTTGGGAAATTACATAAATAACTTTCTATTTAATGTAAAAGTAAAAATGACACAAACATAATATGTTTTACGAAAACAATTTTTACATGGGGTTATAAAGATCATATTTTTGATTATAAATATTAATTGAAAATCTAAAAAGATTTCCTACATCATAGTATTTTTTTTATAATTTTTAGACGTTAAATAAATTAAATTATTTATGAAATAATAATGATGCAGCGATGACATCATTATTTGACGATTTAAAGAAAATGGAAAGATAATGTAAAATCTATGAACTACACATGTCCAAAACTTATTGGATGGGTGGATTTCGAACCCTTATCACCTTATCCACGAATTATATCAATGTGGGGCCTTTTAAAACCGAAATACATTTTCAAATAAAGTAATATTTCTTTACTTTCCAAAAGTGCCCCTCCTCTCCTCTTATAAAAGGCCCCCACCTCTACCTCATTTCACACACTCCTCAAGCCATTGGCTCGGACAACCCCTGACCATTTACTCTCTCCACATCCCTCTCCTCATCCTATAGGGTTCCCTTTGGGCAGAATCCTTTTAAAGGAAGCATTTAGGCTCAAATCAAAAGGAGTTACACTTTTAAAGGTAATTCATTCTCTCATGTTCATTTGTTTTATTTTGCTTCTCCAACCCCCTAAACTCTTTTTATTTATTTCTTTTATAACAACACCAGTATCTTAAGTATACTATGATGTTTTTATATGATTTATTCGAGCTACACTCTCACACAACTACATCAAATGGTTAAATAACATACGGTTTCCGTGGATGGCAAAATTGTGCCTCCCGAAACGATGATTGTTCAATACTCATTTAACACCTTCAAAGGTGGCCATTATGATTTCACTATTTTTATATATGATATATAATATGTTTATGTTTTACTTATGCTTCTGTATTTTTCATTTGTGTCTTACCTTTATGGCTTCCATTATGGGTATACGCGATATCTTCATTTTAGGAAGTGCGGACTACCGCCCCCTCAAAGTGATGTGATTCGTTAATGCCATATGTGGGACGTGTAAAGGATGGATTTAAAGTTATTATATATAATGTTATACTGGAATTATAATATACCTCTATATAATTATTATTTCATTCCATTAAAGTATGAGATAGAAATGAAAGTACCGTTCATGCGTACGTACGGCTTACCGTCTCCATGAACGGTGCATTTCATTTCTTATCCCCAAATGTAATGTACTATTAAAAGTACATGTATATAATGGATATATATAATTAATGATATATCTAAATGATGAATATAATTCTGGAATTAAAATATACATACCTCTCATTTAGTTTTAATTCCATTAATATGACAAAGAAATGAAAGTAGCGTTTATGCGTACGTACGGCTTACCGTCTCCATGAACGGTGCTTTTCATTTCTTACCTCTAAATGATTATGTAATATTATAAATACATGTATATGCTGGATATATATGATATATATGATATACAAATCAGGAATGTCATTCTAGATATAAAGAACCTTTCACCACACGAACAACATGTAATTGTAACAAGTCCACTTTCGACTTAAGAACCAAATATCGACAAAACAAACATTATTAACTTAAATAGTTACATAATGTTTATAACATGGAAATAAGTGATATAAAAAGAATAATTAACTCTAAAAAGGTTCTTAATCAAGTAGAAATTAACTCAAGTTTATTATTCAGGACATTAAAGAACGATCGAGTCAAGTCGGGCCCGAGGTAAGGGACTTCGTCTCAATCTCCTTTCATTGAGGCATATTTCATTTTATACACAACTTTATTTTATACGGTGTATAAACTACTTTGACTTTTAATTTTATACAAAAGGATTCTTTTTCTACTAAGCGTTTTACTAAATGAAAAAAAGGAATGTTTTTTAACGCACGCGGTGAAAATGACCTTTTCCGCCGCCGCGAGTATTATTTGGCCTTTGGCTTCCTCAACAAGCCGTAATGTTTTTAAAATAAAATAAATACCATATACTCTTTTATGTATTTTGGTATTGAAAATGGTTTTGAAAAAGGATTCTATTATGTCAATATATTTATGATATATTGTGATTGAAATGTGGAAATGTTATCATTCCTTTATATTGGTTTTATGTTTTATGATTTTATACTGGTACTTGGACATTTTAACGGGTGGTTACGTTATAAACCATATGACGGGTGGTGCCGTGAATACCAGGACAGGTGGTTACATTATAACCTCTAATTCATTGGGTATGGAAGTCGGCCGTATGGCTATTCCATTAAGTATGTATGGAAATTGGTCGTATGGCTATTCCATTAAGTGATATGTGTGGGAGTCGACCGTATGGTTATTCCACTTAAGTATGTTTATGTCCCAAGTTACCTTTATATATGTTATGTGTTCTTTATATGGGTTTTATGGTAATCCTTTGGTTACAAAAAGGTAAGTAATGATATTTTATTCAGTGAAGAGTTTTTACTACTTCATAAAGGTGAAAATTATTACTTTGATAAAGTATACATGGTTTACTTTTTGTTTTGATAAACTAACAGTTTTTATTCTTTGTGTATCCCTTACTGAGCTTCTTATGCTCATCCCAAGTCATTGAAATGTTTTTCACAGGACTTAGCGTGGAATAGGGTCAAGGATGGGATCAAGGGAAAGTCATGCTACCTAAAACATGGAACTATACATGTTTCTTTTTAAGAGTTTTTATTTTATGGAAATTTAGTAGAAGCGACTACTTTGTAATCTTTTGAGATGTAATAGTTATGTCCTAATTCTCTAAAACTCTAAACCTGAAAAGATCCTCAATGTGAATTACTCATTTAATTCAATATTAAGTAAGGTTTAAGGCTGGGGCCTTATAGTTGGTATCAGAGGTCGGTTTAGATAACTTTAGAGGTTAGGGTATTCTTTAAGCATAAGTGACATTACCATAATGGTGAGGATTTCAGACAGAGTCCTAGTTTTAGATAAATTGAATGAGTAAGAATATCTTAGTGTTTATCTTCCTCATTAGTATGTGATGGTTTTGTTGTTATACTCACACTGACCCTTTTTGGTTTTAGTAAATGGTTGGATCTAGCAGGCACCATGGTAACGGTGGATGTGAAGGAAACTGTGACAGTTTTCTGAGCGATCAACTGAATGATATGGGGGCTGTAATGAGAACTCTTGTGTTTATCCTCAACCAACTATCTAGAGTCATGATTTACCACCTAAACCTTGGAGATTTCTCTAAGGCATCATATTTTCAAGAAAAAAATCCCTACAGAAGTACAGGTAATAATCATAAAGGTAAGTGTGTTCAAAAACCTATGTGTCAAAGATGTGGGAAGAAACACCTAGGAAAATGTTTCAAAGGGACAGAAATATGCTATAGATGTGGAAATGAAGGTCATAAAGCAAGAACCTGCCATGGAAAAAGGAAGCATCCAGTTGACTCGAGGAAAGGGAAAGAAGTTCTTTCTGAGGGATCAATTGAATGTTTTAAATGTGGTGTGCATGGTCATTATGCAAACACATGTCCCATTAAGAAGTTTCGTGAATGGGATCACCAAGATCATACAAATACTCGTTTACCAATACCTAATGCCATTCTGATTGAGGATGAAGAAACTGACAATGACCAATCAAAGGTATGTATTATTCCATGACTATTGTTTTCCTATTTTGGAATCTTAGGATATGATTCATGATTTTGTTTGTAGGAAAGAGGTATTTCGGAATAAGTTGGAAAGGAATGGTTAATGGATCATGAAGAATGTTGAATGAGTAAGATGTCAACATATAAGGGCTTCAAGAGTTATGGTGAAATTCTTAAGAGTATTAAGTCTCTTTTGATGATGGGGTTACATTAGAAGACTTTTTATATTATGTGTAACCCTGATGTTTAATATAGGCAAATTTTATTCATGGAATAGTTATCTTTTCTTTTTTGGACATAGTTATAAAGAACCATTTGGGTTTATATGATCCTTACTTTTGAGGTAATTATGGGTTATTATATGATATGCTGGAAAATGAAAGGCATGAGATAAACTTGAGGTTAAAATATGTTATGATCATTTTTGATGATTTTATCTCTTTTTGGGGAATGATTTAAGAATTATATATTTTTGGAAAAAGGACAACACGCAGACCGTGTGACAACCCGTCACGTCGGACAAAGTTGCGGGAATCGAACCCACAACCAAAGTGCGACTGGCATTTATCGCCTACCACTGGACTACGTGAAGTCCCTGGTTAGTTTGACTGATTCTTTCTAGTTATATGATTTTATCAATTAATAGTAAGCTGATTTTGGATTATTTATGAAAATGATTAACCTATCATGGAGGATATGTGATTAGGTTAATTACTTTTCAATACGAGACTTTAGGAGCAACAGATGTTGTTTGGAGATAAATGTTACGATTTAACTTGGAAGACTATGTGACTAAATCCTTCAAATGTTTGGGTTTCAATCTTAGATTGGTTTACTTTGAGGAATTTTATGGACAAATTGTTGATCGAATGGTCCTCGTTGAACTTTGGGTTTTGTTGGACAAATTTTGGAGATTATGAATAGATTTTATTTCTAATGGGTTATCCTTTTCTGGATTATCTGATCTTGTAATAACCTTTTTGGTTTTGATTAAAGTCTAAAGACATGGGAAGTATATAGTTCTATTTTGTGGATTATGTGATTCTCTAGAATTTTATTATAGTACTCTTAATGCAAACAAGTCTCCCTAAATACTCATCTTTTGGAAAAAAATATGAGTTTGATTAAGGAATATAGTAAAAGTTGAAAGTCAACATGATAAGTGATTATGTTTCCTTATGAATAAATTCCTCAATAAAAAGTAACTTAAAGCAAAAATGTTGTCTATTAACTTTTCCTACTGGGGAATCGAATACCGTTTAACCCATCACAAGTTTGTGATTTTCTCGTGGTTAACTTTCTCCTAAACATGTTTTCTATCACTCTCCATCAGAACATGACCCTTTGTTTTTTCCTCCATGTCCATATTTTCATACATGGAAACCTAGTATGGGTTAACTCGGGTGACCTTTGTACTTATCTTTCTTTATTTTAAAGTGATTGTTTTACCGACTCTTGTTCCGATGTGGGACTTTCAAGGATGTTTCCAAGCGCAATTTTAAAATTGCGAGGACGCAATTCCCAAAAGGGGGGAAGGATGTAACACCCCAGGTAAATAATGAATATGACATTTTCATATTTAACCATATTTGTGAATAAAATATTAATATGACTTTAAAGGGGACGCTATGCTCGATGGCGTACCCAACACGCAACAACAAGTTTCTTGGGAATCTTACGTTGCACTCTAATAATAAAATAATATTATTTCAAATGGTAGTTAACATGTAGCCGTTGTATTGGCGGGAATGGATATAAATAACTAAAATATGATTATATATGTTTTTTAAATGTTTTTACATTTATCCAATAAAATCTAAAGGCTTAAAATACGGAAAGAATTCAATTTTAGGCGTATATGCCCTAGTTTTCACTAAAGGTTCACTTATCGCCTTTTAATGGAGAACTGTCATTAAATATAGTTTTGATCACTCTTATAAATTCTTTTGGACCAAATAAAACTCTTATTAAGAATCGGGACATCAAATTTTACTTTGTGTAATTTTTTGGTATTTTTCCGATAAAGTTCATTTTTTAATGAATAGTGTAAAATGTTGTGTTTTAATTCAAAACCTCTTTTTAATATAATTTATTTATATGATTATATTATCTTTTGAATTGGTTTTAAAGTTAAATTAGAATATATTTTTACCATTAAATCCAATAGTGGTCTTTGGAATTAATTTCACTTTGAAATCAGACTTAAACTAGTGTCAATCTTTTGATACTTATTGTTTCATAAAAACACGCTATTTGCTTTGACAGTGGGAATTAATTATTAAATTAATCTAACTTATATGTATTGAATTTTGTAAAATATACTTCATTTTTAAATTCGTAATATCAAATATAGCTTAGGGTGAATTTTTGGTAATTTTCTGAAAAACTTCAATTTTTAATGAATAGTGAAACCACTAAGTGGTACTTATAAAGACTAATTTTCCGTTTAAATGAAATTTTTCCATCATTGCGTTTTGAATTTCAAAAATCCGACATACATGGTTGTCATTAAGAAGTAAAATGTGGTTCAATGAGGTTATAATAATTTTTTGGTGAATAGTAACTTATTAAGTTCTTAATCGCGATTAGTGGTAATTAGTGTAGTTTAAGGTAAAAATAATGTTTTAATAATATGAAATGAACTTGAAACATGTCCTACCCTCATTGGTTGTGTCATGGCCGACCAAGACAAGCCATGGGTCAACTTGGGGACCCCATGGAGACACTTTGGTTGGGAAATGACATAAATAACTTTTTCTTTAATGTAAAAGTAAAAATGACACAAACATAATATGTTTTACAAAAACGATTTTTACATGGGGTTATAAAGATTAGATTTTTGATTATAAATAGTCATTGGAAATCTAAAACGATTTCCTACATCATAGTATTTTTTATATAATTTTTAGACGTTAAATAAATTAAATTATTTATGACATGATAATGATGCAGCGATGACATCATTATTTGACGATTTAAATAAAATGGAAAGATAATGTAAAATCTATGAACCAAACATGTCCAAAACTTATTGGATGGGTGGATTTAGAACCCTTATCACCTTATCCACGAATTATATCAATGTGGGACCTTTTAAAACCAAAACACATTTTCAAATAAAGTAATATTTCTTTACTTTCCAAAAGTGCCCCTCCTTTCCTCTTATAAAAGGCCCCCACCTCTACCTCATTTCACACACTCCTAAAGCCTTTGGCTCGGACAACCCCTACCCATTTACTCTCTCAACATCCCTCTACTCATCCTAGAGGGTTCCCTTTGGGCAGAATCCTTTCAAAGGAAGCCTTTAGGCTCAAATCAAAAGGAGTTACACTTTTAAAGGTAATTCATTCTCTCATGTTCATTTGTTTTATTTTGCTTCTCCAACCCCCTAAACTCTTTTTATTTATTTCTTTTGTAACAACACCAGTATCTTAAATATACTGGGATGTTGTTATATGATTTATTCGAGCTACACTCTCACAAAACTACATCAAATGGTTAAAGAACATACGGTTTCCGTGGATGGCAAAATTGTGCCTCCCGAAACGATGATTGTTCAATACTCATTTAACACCTTCAAAGGTGGACATTATGATGTCACTATTTTTATATATGATATATAATATGTTTATGTTTTACTTATGCTTCTTTATTTTTCATTTGTGTCTTACCTTTATGGCTTCCATTATGGGTATAGGCGATATCTTCATTTTAGGAAGTGCGGACTACCGCCCCCTCAAAGTGATGTGATTCGTTAATGCCATATGTGGGACGTGTAAAGGATGGATTTAAAGTTATTATATATAATGTTATACTGGAATTATAATATACCTCTATATAATTATTATTTCATTCCATTAAAGTATGAGATAGAAATGAAAGTAGCGTTCATGCGTACGTACGGCTTACAGTCTCCATGAATGGTGCATTTCATTTCTTATCCCCAAATGTAATGTACTATTAAAAGTACATGTATATAATGGATATATATAATTAATGATATATCTAAATGATGAATATAATTCTGGAATTAAAATATACATA
The DNA here is from genome assembly GCA_963277665.1 of Viscum album. Classification (NCBI taxonomy): domain Eukaryota; kingdom Viridiplantae; phylum Streptophyta; class Magnoliopsida; order Santalales; family Viscaceae; genus Viscum; species Viscum album. The sequence continues at coordinate 1,462,619,026 of OY728135.1, read as the reverse complement.
CCTCTCATTTAGTTTTAATTCCATTAATATGACAAAGAAATGAAAGTAGCGTTCATGCGTACGTACGGCTTACCGTCTCCATGAACGGTGCATTTCATTTCTTACCTCTAAATGATTATGTAAATTTATAAATACATGTATATGATGGATATATATGATATATATGATATACAAATCAGGAATGTCATTCTAGATATAAAGAACCTTTGACCACACGAACAACATGTAATTGTAACAAGTCCACTTTCGACTTAAGAACCAAATATCGACAAAACAAACATTATTAACTTAAATAGTTACATAATGTTTATAACATGGAAATAAGTGATATAAAAGGAATAATTAACTCTAAAAAGGTTCTTAATCAAGTAGAAATTAACTCAAGTTTATTATTCAGGACGTTAAAGAATGATCGAGTCAAGTCGGACCCGAGGTAAGGGACTTCGTCTCAATCTCCTTTCATTGAGGCATATTTCATTTTATACACAACTTTATTTTATATGGTGTATAAACTACTTTGACTTTTACTTTTATACAAAAGGAATCTTTTTCTACGAAGTGTTTTACTAAACGACAAAAAGGAATGTTTTTTAACGTACGCGGTGATAATGACCTTTTTCGCCGCCGCGAGTATTATTTGGCCTTTGGATTCCTCAACAAGCCGTAATGTTTTTAAAATAAAATAAATACCATATACTCTTTTATGTATTTTGGTATTGAAAATGGTTTTGAAAAATGATTCTATTATGTCAATATATTTATGATATATTGTGATTGAAATGTGGAAATGTTATCATTCCTTTATATTGGTTTTATGTTTTATGATTTTATACTGGTACTTGGACATTTTAACAGGTGGTTACGTTATAAACCATATGACGGGTGGTGCCGTGAATACCAGGACGGGTGGTTACGTAATAACCTCCAATGCATTGGGTATGGAAGTCGGCCGTATGGCTATTCCATTAAGTATGTATGGAAATTGGCCGTATGGCTATTCCATTAAGTGATATGTGTGGGAGTCGACCGTATGGTTATTCAACTTAAGTATGTTTATGTCCCAAGTTACCTTTATATATGTTATGTGTTCTTTATATGGGTTTTATGGTAATCCTTTGGTTACAAAAAGGTAAGTAATGATATTTTATTCAGTGAATAGTTTTTACTACTTCATAAAGGTGAAAAGTATTACTTTGATAAAGTATACATGGTTTACTTTTTGTTTTGATAAACTAACAGTTTTTATTCTTTGTGTATCCCTTACTGAGCTTCTTATGCTCATCCCAAGTCTTTGAAATGTTTTTCACAGGACTTAGCGTGGAATAGGGTCAAGGATGGGATCAAGGGAAAGTCATGCTACCTAAAACATGGAACTATACATGTTTCTTTTTAAGAGTTTTTATTTTATGGAAATTTAGTAGAAGAGACTACTTTGTAATCTTTTGATATGTAATAGTTATGTCCTAATTCTCTAAAACTCTAAACCTGAAAAGATCCTCAATGTGAATTACTCATTTAATTCAATATTTAGTAAGGTTTAAGGCTGGGGCCTTATAATTGGACTGATCAAAAAACTGAAAAGAGTGGATCAGATGGGTACACCCCTAAGAGGGAGAACCTATAAGGTTTCCCATATAGATGGATCCGAATACCCAATAAAGACAGACCCAGAATGGCATGCCCCAAAAAGGGAATATTTCACACTGTGAAGGCTAATATGAACACCATAAAGGGTGGATTAGATAATGGTGGTCCCCAGCAAAGGGGATACCAGGGTTTTACATTGGATGGGGTTGAACCTCAAGGATTCTTACTACATACCATGTGTAGAAGATATAGATCAAAAACCACATAGTTTGAAAGAGTTATTTGGGTCTTACTCATGGTTAGCTACCCAGGTGCTACTATGAGTAGTGAGGAAGTGGATGGCATGACCTAACTGAGACGTGGCGGCCCGAGTAATATACAGTATGGATGATGAAGGTGGTGTCAAAGGATGAGGAAGGATGAGATGGAACTAACATGAAGATGATGTTGATGTGATTGAACCTCATGGAGGCTTCCTACATATCCTAGTGGATGGGAATCAAATTCCACGTAGTTCGGTGGGGGTGATGAGACACCTGAGGAGGTAGATCATGAGAATTGAGAGCATTTATAGGGACCAGAAGTAATTATATCCTCCAGGTTGAGACTTGATCCTCCCAAGACACAAAGGCTCGAGGGGGGGCCAGGATAGGAATGGATGATGGGATTGAAACTTCTAAGAGGCTTCCTACATACCCGAAAGGGATAAAAGTCCACATAGTTCACAAATGTGGCATATAATTGGGGTATAAAAAAGGGAAATGACTCAGAGACATGTTGGGGATTACTTATGGTTAGCGGCCCATCATAAGAGGGACACTCTTGGTTGGAAGAGTATGGATGGAGTGTAGGGTTTATGAATGGTTATTAGCATAGATGGATGGATTAGAACGCCTTGGGGGCAGACTTGGGAGATGCATCCCAAAAATGGAAAGTATCACATCATAAGAGTACATACCTAGGAGGGAGCACAAATGTTTATGATTTGGTGGAATTGAGCCTCATGGAGGTGTCCTACATACCCAAAAGGGATCAAAACCCACACAGTTAGGTATGGAGGCATATAGTTTAACATCATGTGGGATGAGGGTGAACCAATGTGAAATGCATAGAGCATATGGATTGTGCGGAGTGGGGGTCTTAAACCTCATAGAGTCTTCCTATATACCTAAAAGGAATCAAAGTCCATGTAGTTCGGTAGTGCATACAGTTTAACGTCTTGTGGGATGAGGGGAATGGGGATTATTCATTGTTAGAGGACCAAAGAGATGTTGGGTATTACACATGGTTAGTGGTCCAAATAGATGTTGGGGCTTACACGTGGTTAGAGTCCCAAAGAGATGTTGGTTCTTACACATGGTTAGCATCCCAAAAGAGGATGTCATGGTCACTGATTACGCTAAGTCCACATGAGTCATGCTCGGTGTGAGAAACAAGAGGTAACAACAGAACTGAGGATCATTTTATGAAAGTTAAAGCCATGAGGGATGGTGTGAGGATTACACATGGTTTTAAGCACAAGGAGATGGATATTGGGACTTACTCTAGGAGGGAAGCCCAAGGTAATGGTTCGGGGCTTACATAAAGACCGCTAGAGGTGCACATTACTATAGATCCCAATGGGAGAGGGAGAGTGGGAGAGTGCTAATTCTCATTCCCCTTCAGGTCCTCCCAGACTGGTAATGCATGTGGAAACTCACAGGTTAACATTGTGTGTTGGGGAAGAAGGTGCTTTTCAATTTAACATCATGTAGCTCGGATGATGGGGACTCGCTCTTCATCCCTTGGACTTATATAACTTGTACTAACCTGAACTTTTGGAAGGTAAGGCACAAGAAATGACCAATGGGGGTGAGGTGGAGGCATGTTCAATTGAGGGGCCCATATTATCATGGCTATGTGAAGAAAAAATAGTTGTTAGTGTAATTATGTGAAGAAGCATAAGGTAGGACAACGCAACATGACACACCATTCAAGGAACCATGAAATCACTTTTCACAAGCCTGTAGGGTCGTGTGGGAAAGGGATTCACAAAGGAAATGGGATCATGAAGGAGTGATGCTTCATGAATTAATGGTGCTTCACGAAGGAAGGACTTCGGTGGAGCACAACATTGCCTTAGCAAAGAGCACTTTATTTGGAGAGTGCTCCGTGAAGGCTTAATGCTTTTCGGATCCTCGAGAGACCCGAAAGTGCTCCTTCCTTCATGAAGGGAAGATGAATTTTTTAAGGGAATCCCTACCATAGGTAGGGTTCATTATGAACAAAATTAAGTATGGCTTGCAGAGCTCAAGTACCTTGGGAGATTTATTTTTTGGTTTTGCGAAGAGATTCACAAAATGGGAGATTTGGAAGGTGAAAGGTAAGAGTGAAAATGGTTTGTAGGAGGTTATATTTATAGGAAACAAATGTTGTTGGAGTTATCTAATCTATCTACAGAGGAAAACAAGGTTTTATGAAGAAAAGATAACGTCACGGAGTGACGGGGTGCCGTCGGACTCAGTCGGACTCACAAAGAGGACCGTCACAGTGGTGATCGTAGGGATTTATGTGGAGTAAAAGTAACACCATGGAGCCATGGGGAGTCATAGACCTCAGTTGGACTTTCAAATAGGTCTTTTATAGGTGTTTGATATCATAGAGTTGGGAGATCCCCATGAAGGATCTTCACAAAATAGGCACCTTTGATGGTTTTTTTGATGGATTTTAAGGCTATTTGAGTTCAGATTAACCTCAAACTAGTCGTGACTTTGCTCATACCTCTAGTAGAATAATTTTTTGTTCCAAAAATCTCCCCCTACCCACTCTCAAAATGGGAGAATATGGAAAATAGGGTCATATTCTGAGGGTAATTCTCCAAAAAACATGCCTCACCACGAAGCTGGATCATGAAGCATGAAGGGGGAGACATGCCACAAAGATCCAGCAACTGAATGTCACCGTGAAGCATGGGAAAATTTGACCAAAATTCTTGAGTTAGAGTCACCTATAAATAGGTCCAAAGTTCATTTTTTTCATACCTAGATCTCTGTGAAGGACTTTGTTAATTCTCTCTATTCATGAATAAATCTGCCCCACAAACGTGACTTAGCGAACTGGGTTCTTCAGTCCGATGCTCTGTGAATTCTTTACAGTGAACCGGTGCATCATGATCCACTGATCCTTTGTGATGAACACCAAGAACAACTATTTTCCATGGGATTATACTTTTCAAATGGTCTCCATGAATAAGCTTCGCGATCAAGCTTTACGAACAGACCCAGAAAAAATTATTAAGTCCCGGACTAATGGCTGCTCAGAAGGCTTCTCAGGAAGTTTGTGCTGATGTACAAAAGGAGTAATTCTGTCCATAAGTCATTGAAAAATCTATTGATAGATGAACATAAATATTACCCACTGTGAAAAAGGTTTTTTCTATACATATTTGGCTTGTGGGGTGTCGTCTTCATTACAGTGGTGAGCAGAGATGAGCCAGCCTACTGGTTCAGAAGCACAACATGGAAACACAAGTGGTACCAGACTGTGGATGGTCATGTCAAGATGGACTATACCCCTGTCATAGTGCATTTTATATACAACCATCTCAACAATTTTGATGGTAAGGTGTTGGAGGAAGATATTTTACCACCTTAGTAAAAAAAATCTCAAGGCAGTGCTTGGGAACCCAGAGAAGGGGTGGCTGAACAACTGGGATCTACACCATGGTGGTAACTTCATAGACAAGTGGGCCTAGGCCTACTGGGTGTGTGATTCTTGTACTAAGTTTGAGACCATTTTGAAGCATGTAGGCCTGTAAGAAGAATCATGGTCTTCTAAATTCCATATTTCCTAACTGAAGGAGTTTGTTAAGCCGGTGGTTGACGAATACCAACACATTACACCTACATCGTGGGGAGGTCCACATCAGCCTATTGGATCTCCATAATATCTCAGGCACCCCGATTCTAGGAAAAATGTACGATGAGTTCCTCCCTGCTAAAAATACTTGGGAGGATGCGGAATAGATTCCACTACTACCAAAGACATTTCTAAACTTGGTTCTAGGAACAAATGATGATAAACATAACACCAGGGATGTCCACTTCAAACAGTGGTTCAGCTACTTTATGAACTTCCCACTAGAGAGGCCTACCAAGGGAGAGGCAGTTCCAAGGAAACTACCAATGAGGCCCCCCACCTTTCTGATGGGATCTCAGTGAGGTAAGGATAGTTCTTACTGGTGAATCTTGGAGGATATCCAGTGGTGAATTTGGGATATATCATCAAGGATGAGTAGCAGACAATATTCATGTTGGTGGGGTTCATCTCAACACTGATCTATGGATGAATAATACCAGTGAGGGATTCTCACATGAGAGCACAACCAAGCACATTTTTCATAGTGGTGATGATGGCCTCTTGGAAACACATCAACTTGGTCTTCACGGTGATAGTGAAGTGGTATCACTTATTTAATCACATCAATGAGGGAAAGAGGTCGTTGCACATGTGAACACCATTTAATTTTATATAAAGTTGGTTTATAACACCCATGGGAGGATATAAATACCTAAATCCCATCTATACACCTAGGATGCACTCTCAACCAACAATCCTAAATATTTCAGGGAGCTTCTCACTCAAGCTAGGTCTGGTGGTTACGCTGAGTAAGATAGGACGGGCAGACCAGTTCATCTTCCACCCATTCTCTCTACCAACCTAATCATTTACTAATGATAGCATAGACACTATAGATAAGTAGTAATATATTATATCCTTCCATGGTGGTGTGATGGTGGTGTGGGTAGACTGTGAACCCACATGCGATCCATACACTCTACATGGATTCATAAGAAAATTCAAGTGCATGCCGAGGCTTACCCAAATGCATACTTTAGGGTGTGTCATGAGGACCACCCATGCATGATGAGACATCATTGGATGATGTTAATATGGTAGGATGGGAGGGTGTGGAATGCACTTCCACTATCTACCACTACATTTAGTTTAATTCATGAGTATCCACATAGCTGGGTAGTCGCTTATCTAGGTGAGATGATAAGGTGGAAACAAATTCAGGTCAGCAAATAAGAAGTCCCCACACATTGAATTGTGGGTATAAAGGTAGTGAGGGGACATCATGAGGGAATTTTCAACATAGGTCATGGTGACAAGGTTGTGGAAGTAATGGTATTAGGCCACAAACTAGCATCGACTGGAGGTGAAGAAAGGGAGGTGGCAGTGCCAGACCTAGTGGCTCCAACTGAGAGGACCCGAGAGAAAGGGGAATTGCCAAGGGGGTCTGTAAGAAGCCTCCTCAGGATCCAAGGAAATAGGTGTGTCAGGCGGTGATCCCACCTATAGTCTTTCTATCTGAAGGCCTAGAAAGACTAGGATTTTTACACACATTTCATCAACACCGATGACATTTTGGAAAACCTGAACAAGAACGGGATAGATATGGGTAAAATAAACTTTGAAAAAAGTTGGATTTAATGTGGTACCGGTTGTGGGGAGAAAGTTCATGATAAAACTAGAGAAATTGGTGTACTCCCAAGGCACTACATGGCTACTAAAAAATAAAGTGAGGGTTATAATGAACCTGACTCCCCCCCCCCAATGTTTCCAGCAGCTCAGCTAGTAGAGCTCTTTCACTTATCTAACTCAGATAGTTCCTAGGGGGAAGAGGTCGATGAGGAGGAACTTGGGAAGGGTGATGAGGGAGTAGTTTCTTGGGGATTCTCTCCTAAATAATTTGAGATATTGTCCTTAAAGAAAACTTCTCTGAGTTCAATCACTTCAACCCTTGAAGTAAGCTCCAACTCATCCCATTGGTCCATTATCCTTCCCACTTTATCTTGGTTATTCAACTAAAATATAACTATGTAGGAGGACCTTGTGTAGAGTAACATTGCTGATAGGGATGAATATGTGGTGAAGGGTGTGGCGGACCAATCACTGGGACTCGTATATATATAAATAGTAGTTTCAGAGTCCATCAGTGCTGGGGAGGCAAGGGTGGTCTCCTTGGAATCTTCAGATCCCATAGTCATATATGGGGGACCACTCTTTTGTACCCTAGAAAGGAAAATCCAGGGGTGAGACTACGTGGTTGACTACTATAATTTCCATGGTCTTGGGGTTTTATCTATTGTCTTCTCTATCAAATTGGTTGATACAACCTTTATTTGAATAGTCCTTGGAATGGCGGGCATACTGCTGGTATGGAAGGATGAAGGGCCCGGGGCCCCCTTTGATAAGAAGGATTCCTGTCCATATGGAACCAAGTACCCAAGATGGCTAAGATATGGTTCCAAATGGGTGATCAATTGTGGTTGTGACTGTCTCCACTGGTAGGGTAGAACCTAGAGTCAGACAGGTTGACATCATCAAGGTATAATCAAGTGGCGAGGACCAACCTGATGACCTAAAGCCTAAATCCCCAAATGTGATGCACAAAGAAGATCCTGTTGTTGAGCTCCTAGATGTATTTCTCATATATGAACCTAATGATCCATTGGATCTAGATGAATATAACTCTGATTCAGTGGAGAGTAGTTAGAATTCCCAATTCTGAGCATGGAAATTGATCAAGCGCTTCCTCGAGAAGGTTTTAGAATCTGAGTGGATAAGTTAGATTGGATCGCTTCACCATTGGCTACGTGATCTATGCACCAGAGGGGTGGATGCACAACATTTTTCTATGTAGATCTTGGCCTATCTCACTGATAAGATGTGGGAGAGAATCCAGAAATAGGATGATGCTTGGTGCCAAAATAAGTCTGATAATATCAATAACTTCTAAGAGGTCGAGCTAGAAATACAACATCTTTATGAGCAGATGAGAAAGTGTTTCACATTCATCGCTAAGTAGACATGGCTCATTGAATGACTAAATTCCCAACTGGATGAATCCCGGGAGTAATTAGCATAGGTGAATCATCAAGTGGAAGAACTCTAAGTTGAACAAGACTAAACATAGATCAGGGCTGATATACTTTATCCTATGTCCATCGATGAGGAGGAGGAACTCAATAAGTGAAAAAAACCCTAAAATCTATACGGAAAAGAGTGGTAGAACTGGGGGATTCTATTAAGGGATAAGATCCTTAATATCTATGCTTTATCCAAAATGAAACATATTTTTCCCTTCCCACCTACTTATTTAAACTACATGCATGGATACCCTCTCTTTTCTTGTTTCTTTCTTTTATTACTGCACCTCAATCATATATATGAAGTACCTAATGATCAATCCCTAAGATCATGTGGGTCACTCCCAGTGTAAGAAACAAGGTATGATCACATAACTACCCACTTTATATATTAGTATGCCAGCCAATCACCGAACACTTAAGGCCTTCCATTTTTTAACTGACCACATGGAGTATTCAGGCTGAGAGAGGGGGGTCATGATTAGAGAATAGAGTTATTAAATTATCCAACTTACCTTTCCCAGCATGCTCTAGTACACAAGTGGGGAAACTCCAAGGGCATTGGAATAAATTCAAACAAATGGGAACAAGAAACGTGAATCACGACACCCAAAATTTGAAACACAGTGATGGGTTTATGAATATGGAGGATAACTATTGACTATATCTGAAACATAGAATCCACATCATGTTACCCTATAATGGGAACAAACAAATGAGGGAAAACCAATGATCGAATTCAAAAATAGAAGGCCTAACTCAAAATTCCATCTGATGTCTTCTAGAACATTAACCCAAAATGGTAGGTGAGCCATAAGGTCGAGCATCCATACCACTTGGGGGGGCCTTTAGACGTGAAATAGGATGAGGATCCAAATAAAGGGTACAAAAAGTGTAGATATGGAGTGATGGAATGTTCGAAAGGATTCCAACACTCTTGAAATCACATCACCGTGATGAAAGCACATTGGGAAATCATATTGGTTTGAATCAATATTGAACCTATCTCTATACAAGACCTCTCTCGTCAGGACCTATAATGCCTTGTAGTTTTATTTCATATAAAGGAAGATGGTAAGAATCTAGTTTATCATCATACGGTAAGGAAGAAGATGAATGGGATAGTTTAACGTCATATGAATAGGACATTGCTCATATTTTAAGGTTATACTTCCTTGAACCTAGATTATAGTTTAAATTCATGTTACATGGACCAGGGGATCCAAGTTTAAGGTCATATAGTTTAGACCAGAATTGGGGCCAAAGTTCCAAGAAGGCAAGTGAGCCTGAGGCTAGACCCAAGACAAAATGCTAGAGCATTCCTATATATCCCATTAGGATGGGAATCAATCCATATGTAGTTCTTAAAGGTCATTAATTTTAATGACATGTCATGGGGATGAATATGTGATGTAGTTTCTTGTCATATTGCTAGGACATGCATTTCCCAAAGAAAAAATGTGTGGTGTGGTACATAAACCGATGTGAATGGGGACAAAATAATTCCACACCGCACCACGCACTCCCACAAGGGAAACCAAGCCAAAAGGTCCAAAACAGGGAGTTTACAATCCTATAACTGGACCCAGGGATAAGATGTTTGGGTGTCACTACATATCCTCCAAGGTAAGGAATCAAGCTATACGTAGTTCTTGAATTTCATGTAGTTTAACATTATGCGGTAAGGATGCAGATGATTCGATGTGTAGAGGGACAATAATGTTGTAGTTTGACCCTAGATTGATGATTTGGGCATCACTACATATCCCGTTGGGATGGAAATCAAGCCATGCATAGTTCTTGGATCCCATTTAGTTTAATATCATGTGGTAAGGAAGAAATATTTTAATGTTATGTGGGATGAGGTAGTATAGTTTAACATCATATGGCATGGATGAAATATATCTTTGTTTAAGGTCGTAGAATTCAGACCATGGGGTTTCATAGTCCAATGTGTCGGTATTGCCCTGCCAAAATTCCTAGTCCTATGTGAGCCACGCTCGGTGTAGAAAACAAGGTGTGAAGTCAGGATTTCCCCCATCACATGAGAGTGCACAATAATGAAATGGGAAATTTCGGGTGGAAGAATCCCAACCAATCCAACATTCATTCTTGACGTGCATGGTTTCATGGAGTGACATTAGAGATTCCCAAGAATAGAAGGGAAAGAAAATGTGAATCACAATGTATAATATTTGGGACGTAATGGGGAAGACATAATGATGGAGGATAAATATTGACCATGTTTGATACATAGTACCCATATTGTGTAGCTTGAGATGAGAAGAGACAAGTGAGTTTTGTCCGCTGACCGTATTGGAAATACGGGACCTAGCTCAAAATTTCATTTTGGATCTTCCAGGAAGTTATCCAAAAATGGTAGTCAAGCTATAAGGTCGAGCATCCATATCATATGGGGGTCCTTTTAGATGTGTAAAGTCATGGAAACCCAAATAAATGGACATTTGAGGCATGAATATGCTCATTCAATTTAACGTCATGAGGTAAGGATGAGAGAAAGGAAATGTTCTCCCAAGGGAGGCACATGGAGTGGCTATTTTGAACCCAATGTGAATGAGGACTGAAGAGGTACACACCACACCACGTACCTCTAAGAGAAACTAGGCTGAGAGACTAAAAATACCAACAGGGTGTGGCTAGACCACAGATAGAAAGTCTAGATATTCCTATATATCCCATGAAAGTGGGAATCCATCCATACAAAGTTCTTAGATCGGACATGTCAGATGGACAACACTAGAAGGGGAGACATCCTCTCAAAAAAAATCAATTTTGTTGCTCAATTTGATATCATGTGAACTTAGACACTAAAAAACTTATTTTATGGTCATAGATCTTGGACCATAAGATGACTAGTTTAATGTTGTGTGTGTGGGACATGCCCATACAATTTAACTTCATGTGATAAGGATGAATATAATGAGGGATTTTAAGAGATGTACATGGTGTGGTTTATTGAAAACTCGATGTGAAATGAGGACCAATGAGGAACAATAACACACCACATACTTTTGGTAGAAACCTAATCTAAGAAAGGGTTGTGAAGGTTTGTGATTCTATGGCTAGACCTGGGGATGAAATTTCTGGGTGTCACTACGTATCCTACTAGGGTGAGAATCAACCCATTCATATTTATTAAAGGTGGCATGGAAAATATCCAATACCAAAAGGAAAATTCCTTCTTGGATGAAGAAATTATAGTTCTAGGTAATTTATTATCATACGGCTTGGATACAGAAGGTATAGTTTAACATCGTATGATAAGGATGTTGGGGATCTTAGTTTCTGGTCATAGATTTTGGACCCAAGGTGAGGATTTTAAAATGGAAATGTGTAGTGTGGTGCAGTAAATCAACCCAATGTGAATGAGGACCAAACATACATCCACACCACACCACACATTCCTAAAGGAGTGTTCATATGGTTTAAGGCCATGATGCTTGGACCCTGAGAAGTGAACTCCTAGTTTAAGTTCATAGGGTTTGGACCATAAGGTGAAACAATTATTCCATGTGGGTACAAACCTTACCAAGACCCCAAATCCCATGTGAGCCATGATCGGTGTGGGAAATAAGGGGTAGTGAATATCTTATGGAACATGGAAGCACATGACAGGGGGAACGAAGGTGTGGAGTCAAGAATGGCCCCACGACACCGATCCACCCACTCAATGTGAAAAGGTGCATAGGGGGATAAAACCCAGAGTGTCAAAATTACTTCTAGACATGAGTATGTGGAGAGGGATGTGAATCATAGTGTCTGATATTTTGGACACAATGAGGTTGCTGTAATGATGGATGCTAATTATTGATCATGTTCGAGACATTGTGTCTATATCATGTAGCCTAAGATGAGAACAAACAAATGAGGGTCAATCGCTGACCATATTCACAACATGGGACCTATCTCAAAATTTCATTCGGAGTCTTCTAGGATGTTATCCTAGGATATTAGGTGATCCATAATTCCAAGAATCCATACCATTTGGGGTCCCTTTGGATGTGAAAGATGATAGAGACCCAAATAAAGGGACACGTGAATCTTGTAAATGGAATGAAAACATGTGCATGAAGGATCCAACACTCTAAGACCTACACCACAGCACATCTGATCATGTTGAGGAGGTTTAAAAAATATTGAGGGATCCAATTAAGGTGTGATGACTTGAGAATATGAGTGGAGGAAAGAGGAAAAGTTGGTTGATGAACCTGGGGTTGGACCCGAAGACAAAATGTATGGGCGTTCCTACATATACCATTAGGATGGAAATCAAGCCATACATAGTTCTAGAATGTCAGGAAGTTTAAAATCTTGTAGTAAGAAATAAGGGGGATAGGTATCCCAAAGGGGGGATGTGTATGTCATGGTGAAATAACTCGATGTGAATGATGGCTAAAGAATTCCACACCACACCATTCACAGTACTAGTAGAGAACTCGGTACAAGGGGCTAGAAAAGGAGTTGAAGAACCTAGGGCTAGACCCGAAGAAAACATTCAACGTGTTCCTACATATCCCATTATAATGGGAATAGATTCATACATAGTTCTAGAATTTTGGGCAGTTTAACATCATGCGGTAAGGAGGAAGGGGGGAGAGGTATCCCGAAGGGGGTGTGTATGGTGTGGAGAAATCACCCGACGTAAATGAGGACCAAAGAAGTCCACACCACACCATTCACAATCTTAGGAGAGAACTCAATCCATGGTTCTAGAAGAGTAATTGAAGAACCAGAGGCTATACTTGAAGACAAAATTTTTGGGCATTTCTATGCAGCCCATTAGGATGGGAATCAATCCATATATAGTTTTAGAATGATGTATAGTTTAATATCATGCGGTAAGGATGAAGGATAAAGGGGAAGATCCCTAAAGGGGATATGTGATCCATTAATTGTAAACCCGATATGAATAGGGACCAAATAAGGTCTCACACCACACCACATGATCCTATAACACTCAAGTCAAGAGGCTGGAAAGAAGAATAAACTATCAGTTCCTAGGGCTAGACCCAAGGAAAAAATGTTTGAACATTCCTACATATCCAATAAGTATGGGAATCAATCTAAAGGTAGTTCTAAAATTTCATTTTAGTTTAATGTCATGTGGTAAGGATAGAGGATAAAGGAAAATGGATATTTCAATTTAACGTCATGCAGGTCACAAAAGAGTTTCACAGTTTAATGTCATACAGGATGTTCGGTATCATGCAGTTTAACATCATTCGTGGGAGGATTAAACTGAACTCCATCCATATTGACCAAGGAATATGAACCATTGGGGTAAACCTTATGGATAATATAGGTTCTTTCTCATTTGGGCTCCAATTTCAGTGGTTTCCTGCCAGGTATCATTGAATTTTTCAAGGCCAACACCATACCACCTTAAATGAAGGAGTAGAGATGAACTTTCTTTTTAATTTTTTTGGCTATCTTGTTTTGGTGCCTCTACATATTGTGAAAGGCCCAAATCCTATTATCATTGAGGGCTTTTAGCTTAGCCAGATGGACTTCTACTACTCTTTCTAGAATCTACTGATCTGAGATAGCAATACAGAGTGATTGTAACTTAATATCAATATGTAGGACTGCATCTATTCCATACACCAGGTAATATGGGGTCACTTGGTTAGAAATATGGGGCCACTTGGTTAGAATTGTGAGTTTCCATTCGGTAAGCCCAGAGAGCATTGGGGAGATTATCTGGACAAATTTTCTTGTTCTGAATAACCATATTTTACAAAATGTTAGATAGGGTCTTATTGAACATCTCAATGTGCCCATTTTTCAATGCATGATAGCAAGAAGTATGGTTGGACCAAATTTTGTACTTGGTATACAATTTCTTCAACTCAGCGGCTCAAAAATTGGTGCCATTATTGATGAGGACAACATGATTGACTTAGAATTAGTAGATGATGTTGGAACTCATGAAATCAATGATAGAATGGGACTTGACCTAATTGAGTGGAATCGCTTCTACCCATTTGGATAATAAATCTATGGTGGTAAAAATTAACCTGCACTCGCAAGCTGTTTCTAGTGGATATGGTCCCATGACATCGAGTTCCCAGACTGTGAAGGTCCAAGAGTACTTGGTAGTATGGAGAGGCTCTGGTGGTTGATGCAAGATATTGGCATGGACCTGACATGTGTGACACCTCTTGGATAACTCAATACAATCATGGACCATGGTGGTCCAAAAGTAACCCAATATTCAGATATGGTGGGAGAGTTTCAAACCTTTCTAATGAGCTCCAGAGGAACTGGCATGGACTTCCAACATAACCTAGGAGATCTCACCTCCTTAAATACAACAGAGAAGAACTCAATCAAACTCACATTTTTAGAGGATCTGTTCAAGACTAAGACTACTCTAGAGGGTGAATTGCACTACATACTAACAGATTCACCCACATTCAGCTATGTCTGTAGGTAAATTACCATATTTTAGGTACTAAACAAAAGTATTTTTCCAAAAAAGGGTTTATTCTAATATGGAATGGGGACCTGTAGGTCCCTATGTGGAAGCACTGGTGGAAAGATGTCTTACCTACTGGCTATCATTATCGTCCGGGGTGATAGGAGAGATAACCTTTCGATGAGCCACATGGATGTTTAAATTTTCCTGGTCAAGCTCTGAGAGAGACACATAAAGGATGGCCAAGACATCAGCTCAAACATTCTATGACCAAGGAACATAAATGACCACAGTCCAAGAAGGGAACCAGGCCATCAGCTGGTGAGTGTGCTCTAAAAAGGGTACGAGCTCTAGCTTCCTAACAACGTAGTCACCGTTTATTTTTTTGATGACTAGCTCAGAGTACCCCTTCACATTTAGGTGGGGAACATCAATCTTTAGATTTGTCTTGATATCAGTGATAATATCTTGATATTCTTCCTCATTTATGGTGCAACCTTCTGACAAAAATAATGAATAAGACATCCAACGTGGGAATTATGAAGACGATAGCCTTGTCTGGGAAGTCAAGATCTAGAGAGGATAGTCTTGAACAGATCCTCTCGGTGGGTATTCGTAAGGCACCATAAAAGTGTATTTTCTAAAACATTACATCCTAATCCAATGAGAGGATAGCCTTGTCTGGGAAGTCAAGATCTAGAGACTATTTTGTGGGGTCCAGATGGGATACCCAAAAATTTTCTAGTTCTTGACCCTTGAAAAAATTATGTGGAATGAAACAAATTTATAACTGCTAAAGGATCACTTCCCAGTGATCTAGATGGCCTATCAACATAGGGAGGTTCATAATGTAATTTAGTGAATCCACACGGGACACCAGCTGCATCTCATGATGCTGTAAATAATGCAAATTTGCACTATGAAAACCAACATGAGTAATCTCTTATCAATATATTAGTACCTTGTATCTATATTTAGGATCTTGTGGCTAAGATATTATAAACTATTCTGTATCCCCTTGTTGTTCTTCTGGGTGATAAGGGCATCGATACATCATTCCAGGGTGGTCACATAGTAGACCAATGACTTTTTGGAGTTGGTTGGCATCAAAACCATAGGCTATAACAAATATTATTTGATCTCCTTAAAAGAGGTTTGACACTCCTCATCCCACTAGTAGATGAAACCTTTCTTCATGAGTCGGGAAAAGGGATTACACTTTCCAGCTATGCTTGCGATGAATCGATGTATGTAGGTTAAGTGGCCTTGGAAGCCTCATAGCTCTCAAAGATTGCTTGGAGGAGGCATCTGATTGATAGCCTTGATATTGTCTGTATTGATCTCGATGCCTCTATATTGGATGACAAAGTGAAGGAACTTTCTAGAGGTAACCCCAAAGGAACACTTCAATGGGTTCATCTTCAGATAGTGGGAGAAGAGAAATCTAAACACTTTCTCAATATCTCTGAGATGGTCCTAACACTAGTAGTATTTTACCACCAAATCATCCACATAGTATTGCACCAACATCCCAAGGAATGGTTTGAATATGTAGTGCATAGAATGTTGATAGGTGGATCCTACATTATTCAGTCTGAAGTGCACTACATAGTAATAGAAAGTACCTTGTGTTTCCCTGAAGGTGGTGGATTCTTTGTCCTTATGAGCTATCTAGATTTGGTTATACCCATAATATCCATCCATGAAGGAGATGTCTTGGAACATAGTAGTGGCATTGATCAGAAGCTCTATAAAAGGTAGGGGAAAATTATCTTTCGGACAGTGATGGTTGAGATCTCAAAAGTCAATGCAAAATATAAATTTTCTATTCTTCTTCCTAATAGGAAAGATTTTGGCCATCCACCTGGGGTATTGGAATTCCTTAATGAAGCTGGATTTGATGAGCTTATCAAATTTAGCCTTAACCATGGAACCATGAGACGGGTGCATCTTTCTAGGAGGTTGTATGAACCTGTTATGTCTTACCGAGAGACCAAGGTGGTGGATAGTGATCTTAGGGTCCAATCTTGGCATCTCGTCATAATTATAGGAAAACACATCATGATTCCACTTTAGGAAATCCACATATAATTTCTGCTCTTCTACAATAATTTTGTGCTGATTAGTGTTGGATTTAGGTCTTACTTGGTACCAAGATTTACCTGTACCAACTCATTGATGGTGGTGGAGACAACTTATTCAAATGTGGGAGGATAATATTCCAAATCCTTATCATTTTATTTAGCGATATGATCATTGGGAGGAGAAAATTATTTTGAGTTGGATGGACATGAAGGGATGTTGGTTCCAGCCTGATCGGTGGTGGAATCTTCATTAGGAGACTTTTACACTCCCAAAACCATGGAGATAAAAGCTGTTAATCCAATTCCATGAGTACTTCCACCCATGGGGCCATACTTGATAATATCAAAGTAGTAGTGGCATGTCGGTTTAAGTCAGTTTAGTTCGGCTTGGTGAAAAAGGGAAGTATGACATACAATTGTATCTATGGGGTGAACATCTTGATACCAAATAGGGGTAACGGGTTCTAGTACCACCTGAGCCTGGCCTGTGTAGGAATGTGAGGTAATCTTTCGATGTTCCTTGAATCTAGGAATGTGTCTTCCCCTCATCTCAGAAATAAAAAATTAGTGTCCCAGGTCTAGGTTCATGGCTTCCAACTGATGGATCAATAGGATTAAGGCATCATCCAAATCTACCCACGGGTCACCTGAAGGATTAATATTCTCAACCTCATTGGTTTGAACCCACTTGTCCATACTATTGTAATAGTCAGTATCAAAATAACGGGCTTCATAAGAGTCAAATGGAGACACACCAGCTTGGATCATGCCCACTCAAACATTTAGGGATTACTTGAGGCATTGGTGATAGGTGGAGTGAACAACTGTATGAAAATAGATCCAGTGACTACACATCAATGTGTTGTAGGAAGTGTCCTATGAGACAACCATGAATTCAGTGCTAGTTGTTAGGCCACCAAACTGGGTCTTCAGATGGATATTTCCATGATACCTTTGTTTGGTCATGTTATAACTTTGAATTTTCAGGTCAGAGAGACTCATATATGCTTTAAACAGTCTTAGCTTGCATAGTGTCTGGGTTGGGATGAGATTGATCCTGAAACATGTGTTGACCAGACAACGATCACTACTGGAAAACTAACCTATACCAACGGGTTGGAACCGTTGTTATAGGCCTCCAAACCATTGGTATAGCCTATTCCAATGGTTTGGAGAACCGTTTCCAAGTAAGCCGTTGGGATAGTTCTATACCAACGGTTTTGGGAAAACCGTTGGTATAAGTAGTATGAAAATCTATACCAACGGTTATGGAACTGTTGGTATATGTATTTGAAAAAAAACATTCGCTGGGATTTGATCCCAGGACCCCTAGTTTATCATCTAACTACTTTACCACTAACTTAACATGACTTTTGTGAACATAATTACATAAATATATATATTTATTCTCATAATTATTTTAAATTTTTATTTATATAATGTTATCGGTAAGAAGATCTGATAAAAAATCAAGCGATCTATACCAACGGTTGTCAAAACCATTGGTATAGACCTATACCAACGGTTTTTACAACCGTTGGTATAGATCCCTTGATTATGGATTCAATTATTGGTGGAAGGTTGATTTATGGGGGACCTTTCCCAACGGTTTTCCAAAACCTTTGGGAAAGGTGGCCTCAAAGTGGGCTTTCCCAATGGTTTGGCCAAACCGTTGGGAAAGGGGAGCTATACCAATGGTTTTTAAAAACTGTTGGTATAGAAGCGTTGGGAAAGGTTAGATTTTCAGTAGTGGGTGGATTCCTACACCATTAATCTGGAATATGATTTAAAATGGGAATATATTCCTCTATATAGGGTATCCTTCATATTCTCTTGAGAATGAGATGATGCCTTGACATTCTGCATGACCAGCTTCCATAGCATGGAAATTGTCTACGGTCACTACCTCTATTTCGAACTAGAGGGGAATTATTAAAGCTTTTGCGATGGTTTCATTCATATATTCTGATAGGTGAAGAGCCTCTAGGATTGAGATCTTTTTAGGGATGTTGGTGAGGTTATTCATCACATCATACTTCCATTCTAGGCGCACATTTTTTATGACAGTAGATTTCTCTACAGTAGGGGTTATGATGGGTACTACTATCCAAACCGGTGAATTAAGGATGGTACTAGGAATATCCCATTGAAATATGGCTAAAACATACAAAATGAATATCAGTTGATTATCATATGACTGATCTCTATCCATTCCTGAACATGTTTGATTGTGGTATGGTCGCGGTGACCCTGCCTGGTCGAGTAGCACAAATACTAGTGGTCATGAATCTAATGAGGTGGAATGAGAGGACTACACATGCTAACTTCTATGTTGAACCTGCTATCTGATCTCAGTGGCATGCATGGATTTTCTAGAGGCATTTTCCAGTGCATTCTAACGATTCATGTATCTACAGTTACATCAATGATAGAACATACTGGGAACATTAGAAGGGCCTTCCTATTGATCCTTTTCATTATAATATATGTAAGGGTCCACCATCTTGATGGTATTTACCGAGGCACACTTCTGATCATCACTTGAGGAATCTTCTATTGCTATATGAACTATGGAGGATATCCCCATCTCTGGGGGCATGAAGTCTGCAAGCATGTGGGATAGCTTCGGCACCGGTGGGGGACTTTGATTTCCTTTATGTCGTTGGTGCCTACCCTTATGAGAAGTAGAAGGCTGAGATGTGGATGCAGAAGTGGTAGCGAGAGGAGGTATGGAAACCTCAGAGGGATCAAGAAGGTTCAAACAGGCACAGATGATACCATGAGAGTGAGCTTCTACCTTTCACTCCAGTCATCATACCTATGAGACCCACGGCTAGAGACCTATTTCCATACACCTTATTATCGCTATCTAGATTTTTAGAAACACGCACTACCTACACGAGGGTAGAATCCAACCTGACTATGTTGTTGTAAACCTAGTCCTGGATCCATTCCTTGAAGACCTATCACTGCTTGAGAGAATGTCCAACGAATCTGTGGTAGGGTTAGCAGTTGGGGTGATCAATGATATCATCAACTTGATGTATCCTTCATTCTCAAAACTATAGGATTACCTGATCCAAGGCACTCCAAAAATATCCAGGGAATTGAGATTCTTCAAATTATTAATTCTAGTTTCTCCTATCTGGGAAAGGGACCCTGGGAGCCTAGCCCTGATGATGAGATAGATATTAATGAGGAGGTGTAATATGATTATATCTCCTAGTAAACGGCGGTTCATTACGCAGCGGAGCCTGCCAATTTGGAGGTAGACGATGCTAAACCTAAGGTTGGGCTTAAGGCTGAGGCCCTCAGTGAGGCTATAGAGGAGGCTTTGTCGGAAAAAACTCTAGTGGCATGGGGGGATCTACCTATGAAAAAGAAGTGATCTCGGATTTGTTTGGTCTTCTTGTAGGATTTTTGGGAGGCAATGAAAATTCCTTCTTGGCTTACTTCAAGGATTCCTCTAGGAACTGAAATTTTTCAGAAAAATCTTGGAATCCACCTGGGAAGTTTTGGATGATAAGAGAGGGGACTAGTTCAGTCTTCACATTCCCCACGCACATCGTTATTAGCTTCTCTTGAGTCAGTGGAATGTCGAGCAAACACGTGAGGCGTTTCCACCTAGCGACAAAGTTTTTGATACACTCATCTGGACTTTTCTTTCACTGTAAGAGGTTAGTTATACTAGTCTTCCACGTGATAGAGCTAAACTAATAAAGAAATTGCCTATAGAGATCCTCCCAACCAGCTATAGACTCGATGGTTAGTTGGTTATACGAGATGAACACGGGCCCTTCTTGTGTCTGTACAAAGCACCAGATCTTGATGGCCTCCTACTGTACTAGAGTTCCTAGAATGGGTCCACACCTTGAGATAAAGTGGGTCAGATGTTGTAGGGGGGAACCTATCCCATTAAAGGGGGATAAAGTAAGATTCTTGAAGCCCAGGGACACTGGTATATCATCCACCAATCCTAGATATGGATTTCCATCAGGTGGGATCACCACCTTTTGGGTTTCAATAGATTCAAGGAGAGTAATTAGATGGTCCATTGGATCATCCTGGAAAGGGTTCCTATCTTGGAAAGGATCCCTAACTTCCAATGTGTCGGTGGGTTCTTCAACATGATAGGAGGGCCCAGTAGCTCATGGAATGGCTAGTGGAATGACCCGAGGAGATGATGGAGTGGTGACCTGTGGAATAGATGGGGAATGACCTAAAGAGAAATCTGAAGGACTATTGGAGGAATGTCCTTTAGATCCGGGTCTCAAAGAAGATTCTCTCATAGCTCATGCAGATTTGGTGATGCATACCATATCTTCATTCCATAATCTTTAGTATCTATCTTGTCAGGATATGGAGGGTTTTTTAGATCAACGAGGAAAACTCGTCTGGGGGAAACTGTACTTGTCACTAATACTCTAGTGGAAGAAAGTTGGAATCATACTAGGGATCACCAAAATCTGGATTCTTTTCCACAAGGTGTTGAGTGAGGATATTTTCAATGAGATTCTTCAACCCTATGAGCTATTGGAGAAATGCGGCCTTTTTGGGATGTCCATCCATCTTCTACATCGATCCAGATGGTTTAGAGGGTTTGACAGTCCCAGTATGTTCTTTACCCTTATTAAGGTCCCAAATTAGATGAAATGACTCAAAAGGGTCTCCAAGGGCAAGAAATTGCATCTGCTGGTGAGTGTGGATGTATGCAGGGTCCACGGTATGTTGTGCTACCCCAGGGGGTGGGTCATCCTCTCCAAAACCTACACCAATTTCTCCTTCTGTATATATCTTAGGGAAGACCATGTTCCTTATGATGATTCCCAGAGGTGTATCCTCAATATCATTGGGTAAGTCTCATTGTCGTAATATTAGGACAAAATGAAGGGTAGCATACTATCCCCAGCCACGGATATGGACATGTGGAGATGCCTCCTAAATAACTTGGAGGAGCACAGTGAAGCACAGCTAACTCAACTAGGTGGGATTGTTGGATGATGTCATCATAATGTTCTTGGAATTTTGGATAATCAGGCAATGCAGGGTGATGATCCGCAAGAAGTGAGGCTAACTCAACTAAGTGGGATTTTTGGCCAACATCATCATAATGTTTCTAGAATCTTAGATAATCCAAATGATGATGATGGAGACATAAGTAAATTGTAAAGACCTAGGATTTTCCATGTAATTTTTTTTTAATTATATGGAAATATTACAAGTCCGCAAAAATTGACAGCGCGTGATTCCGAGGCCTGGAGTGCGCGAAATGAATTTCTAAACTTTTTTTAGGTACGTTTAGTAAACGCGCGTGTGTCATTTCGTAACTTCTGAACTGGTGCTTTGAATTGAAATCTGAGGACAATATTCAACTCACATTGCCGATATTCGCTTAAGGAGACCTTCACCTTGACCACAGTAGGTCGAGGATGGAAGTTGGTTTTTGCGTTTTTCATAGAGGATAAATATAATTAATATAATTAATTTTAAACACATATCCTCCCACCTCTCATTTGAATCTTGGAGGTGGGGACCACCTGAACTCCTCTTTTAATGTGATTTAACCCTTGGAATTCCCCCAATTAATGTGCCAACATTAATTGAATTAATAAACTTAACTCAATTAAAGTTGTCTTATCACCTCTTGGTTGGGGATTGTTGGAAAAGGGGGGATTTTTGGAGAACTTTTGGTGGACAGGAGAACTTGGTGGAAGAACCTCCTCCAACAAAGAACATCTCCAACAACGAACTAACTGACGTTCAAGGAAATGTCGATGTCACCATCTTCATCTCCTCCCTCACGGCACCTCCAACGAACATCAAGGTAGGGGTTTTGAATTTGGTTGTTCTTGTTTGTTCATCATGATTCCACATTGTGATTCAATCTTCATAAGCCTCCTGTTACCGATCCAACACAGAGGGTGTGGGACAAGCTAACATAGCCCGATCCCCCAGCTAATTCATTGAATGACGTGATCTTTGTGGGACAGACATCAAGTTGAATGGAATCCGACTCCATTGGTATTGGAACAGTGGAAACGTCCAGAGGCCCACAACAGTTCTTTCGGTTTGAAGAACGGGCCAGCAAAGCTCTCCCGGTGACCCGAGGAAGTTTTTCGGTGACCGGTGCCAGTAGGGAACAAGTGGCGGTCGGCACACCGGTCGGCCGCGAGGAGGGAGGTGGAGCGTCTGCTCTAGAAGAAGAGGAGTCCGCGGCCCGTCAGCCGTCGTGGAGTAGAGTGGTGGCCAACACACCGACCGTCCGCATGGGAACGTGGTGGCGTGCATCCACGCCGCCAGAGCTACAGACCATGGCCGCTTGGCTGCGGCGGAGATCAGAGGGTAGCTGAAACTCGGCAAGCCGTGGTGGAGGAGCGGCGCGCGTCCGTACTACTGAAAGAAGGGCTGGCCATTTCGGGCAGCCGCATCATGCCAAGCGGGAATCCTTCGGTGGGTCCTGCATGCCAGCTGGAGGTGCCACGTGGCGCTTCTTGGTTATCCAAAACGGAACGGCCTATGGGCCATTTGGGTGACCTGGGGGGGCTTCCCCTCCCAGGTGGAGGCTAGGGTGGACCCCACCAAAAGAGACCACCCCGGTCGCGGGCTGAACATTAGGTTGCATCAGCGGGACGCCTCGGAGGTCTGTTCCCTGCGGGCTACACCGGGCCACCCCTTCACGGGTCGTGTCGGGCCCGCCACGGCCCAGCCGGTCCGGTTCGGACTCGAATCGAGTCGGTTTGGGCCAGGTTCGGTCAGGCCAAGGCCGGGTCGGTCCGGCTAGGTCGGCCCAGCCGAGTCGGTCCGACCGGGTCAGGCCGGGCCCGGGCCCATCTGGACCCAGATACGACTTTTTGGCCATAACTTGTGATATGGCATCCGATTGATGAACCATATGTGGAACAGGAATACTTGTAATGATACGGTCCTTTTGGTATACTACACTTAAGTTTTAGATAATTTTGGGGTACATCCGGTTTGGATGGAACCCCAATCCAATCGGGCCCTCAGGACTAAATGGCTAATAACTTATAGACCGGGCGTCTGATTGATGCGTTGTCTATTGCGTTGGAACCCTTGTGACGTTGTTGTCCTTTGGGGTACTTCTTATTAGGACATCATGTTAGTTTAAGTATCGACCGATGGCTTGAGGAGCAGAACCTCCGGAAATCAAACATGCTTAGTGCGGGAACCCTGTGGCTAACTGTATTTAAAGAATATCCAGATCTTGTGTGGGACATCTTCGAATCCTATGTGGGTCAACGCTCAGTGATCCTATGTGGTTCTTTGCATATTGATCCTATGTGGGTCATCTCCAGGTCCTGTGTGGGTCATTTTCAGATCCTGTGTCGGTCATCTTCGATCTTGTGTGGGTCAACAGCAGAGCTTTTCGACGAAGTAAGATGATCTAGCAATACATCTAATCATCTATACTTACATACTTAAATTATACCTAGTGTGAGCTGAGTCTTTACCTTTGTGGTGCACTTCTATGTGGTGATACCTTCATGGTATTCTTCTGTGTGGCGTTACCTTTTTTGTACACTTCTGTGTGGTGATACCTTTGTGGTATTCTTCTGTGCAGCGTTACCTGTGTGGTACTTCTACCTACATGGTGTTACCTTTGTTGTATTCATCCCTCATGTGTGAGATGAGTATATATTGATAACTTAGGTATATTTATGGGAATATACCTAATTAGTGTTGATTACTATTGCTTCGTACTTTAATATTGAGGTCTTACTTTGTGGTTTATCCTTTGTGGATTATGGGAGACCTTCGGGGGTCTTCGGGTCCCTACTGAGTATTGTTATACTCACCCCTGCATGGGCTACGCCCACACCTTGTTGTGTATTGTGTATAAGACGGACAACATTGATCGAGACTGAGGTTACCAGGACTGAAGGATGCTCAAAGGTGGACCATTAGACGAGACGTACCACAGAGATGACCGTAATAGAGTTGTACCTACCCTTTAGGTAGGATCCTTAGCGGGTGTTCACAGGAGTTGTTTTAAATTTTACTTGCACTTTCTAGTTGGGCTTGTATTCCGGCCCCCTTTTTCTTACTGTACTCACCCTTATTTCTATATAGTTTACTTTTTGATTGTATCTTTTTGTGTTCTTGATGTGTGAGTTTTCAGGTTAAAATTCAATGCCTTTCCGGTTTTAGGGATATGTCTTTCCGGTGCTAGTCGTCAGCCCCTAGCCTATGGAAGGTGGACTTGGGGTAGTCATGGAATGGGCCCTGGGGAACAGTTCGTGACATGCATTGTCCCCAGGGTTCAGTGGAAACACATGACTTCCTCCTGGTTAAGTGGCTCTAGAATTCCGAAGTTTGAAGTAGTGATCAGCTGAAACATCTCAGGAAGATGGTCTGGTATGAAAACATCACCCAAACTCTATCTTTTAAAGGCAATATTCGGCCCTTGGTTTCCCCATTATTCAACAGGGGGTAGCTGAAAACCCGGTAATGGTACTGATATGGACCATTGTGGTGGAGGACTATCCGATGGAGAAAATGAGGTGCATGCTAACAAGCCTCTATATACTAGTTCATATCTCAAAGGTAGTACTGACCGCATCATCACATCCCTATAGGATAGATTTTTGACTATCACTTCATGTGTGAAGGTGTCAGCTACTGATGATGAATCTGGGTAGTTCTCATCATCTACCAGTCCCCAAAACAATTTTCCAAAATCTCGTGTTGAGGTATAGAATGGTCTTGGTGATGATGGAGAGGAATTCACAGCAAGACCCTGAAAATGAGCCAAATATTACTTCTCCTGTATATACCTGCGGAGGGCCTCAGGGATCTAGTGCATTTCACTTTCTAGAAGGATGAAGCTCAAACACCTGTTTACTTCCCTGGACTCTGATCATAGGATCAGGGTGAAGGAACCATCATTGAATCACACTTCACTTCAGAGTCTGAAAAGAGGACTGGATTGACAGTGCTCTGGTGCTACGTAGGATTCTTTATTTTGTGGTGATGGTTCACCCTTCTACCCTGAGATAGTTCCTCAAGGAAGGGTAAATATTCTACATGATGAGGATCATTTTTCAGGATGGTTCTGTATTAGGGAATGCCTCCGCTGAAGCTGGTAGGAACATTGGGAGTACCTCCATGTTGGGTATGAAAGTGGGGAGGATTTCCACTTGGGTGTGCTACGGTATAAGGAGAACCTGGGAAGATGTCAAATAGAACATGGGGAGGACTTCCATTTTGGAGAGCATGGGAATGAAAAAGACCTCTACAATAGCTTCTGGATATGCGGTGAGGACCTCTGTGGCTGGCAGTGCTGGGGTGGGGAGGGACTTCACTGGAGTTGGTAAGGAGATGGGGAGGGCCTCTATATCGACCACATGTGGCATGGGAAGGACCTCCACGCTATTTGGAAGTATTAGTATGAAGAGGAACTTTGTGTTGACTATTGATAAAGTGGGGAGGGCCTCTACTTTGATGGATGTTGGAGTGGGGAGGACCCCCACTAAAGCTGGTGAGAACATGGGGAGGACCTCCATGATGATTGGTGATGAGGTGAGGAGTACCTTTTCATTGATATCGTGAAATGTGGGGAAAATATCCATACCTAGGATCGTGGGAATGGGGAGGACATCCATACTGGGTATCAACAAGATGGGAAGGACCTTCTCTTGGAATGATGCTAGTAGCATGGGGATGAAATCCATGCTGGGTACGAGAGTAGGGAGGACCTCCAATCTAAATATTGATGGTACGGGGAGGACCTCCATACTGAATCTCGACATCATGGGTTGGTCCGCGATGTCTTCTGTTCACACCGTCGACCGAAAGAGTCGACCCAACCTACCCATGGGGTGTCTAGGGTCTCAATACCAATCATACATAGAAGTTCACATGCTCTATAATAACAGGTATATGATATTATGCGTCGGTAGTGACATGGACCACTAGAGCTATAGAAGATGACTCCCCCGGATGGGCATCCTCCTGATCTTGTACCTGATGTTGGTGTCAGATCAGCCGAACTGGGGCCAGTAGTGTAGGGGTATAAGCCACCTATTCCTTATTCTGGGGGACTGGATGACAGCGTTGATGTGACCTGGTGGGATCCATCCTTGGTGGCTCTCAATCAATGGTTGTATCCGAGATGACTTGGACATACCTCACCTCATCGAAGATGGGGAATGAGTGGTGGGAGAATTCAAGGGAGAGGCTCCTGAAATGGTTAGATTTCAGAGTGCAGAGTAGCGGCTCCTAGTGTGGCCCTTGGGGGCAGTGGTGACAGCAGGGCACAAGAGCCTCTAAATCCCGGTGGGACATATCTCTGGTTGGGATGCCCCCTCCTATTCATGTCGTCTCATAAGAGTATTAATAACCGTCCTCTAGATAAATTCTGAGGGTGATATGGGGTTTGTGTTCCTGGTAGTCATGGTTTTGGATGATGTCAAGGTTGATGTAGAGCTGTGCGAGATTTCCATATTGGCGTTTCCCCTACTCCTATGCCTGCGGGTGCGAGGCGACTGGTTTCTTGTGTCTTGGGTCTTACAAAGTTAGAAAGATTAATCTATCATTATAGATAGTAGGAAAACAGTTCCTAGTTCCCCAAATATGTTCAATCTTCTATGTATATATAGAGAGATCCACACTGACGATGTCATAGTCTGAAATGCCCAATGATTAACTACCACAAATTCTGGAGAGTTTCATGCCAGGCCCACTATTTGTTTTGAAGGACCTAACACTGGATATTTGAATCTAATGACACACTCAAATTATGATGTATTGAATTCTAATAATCCCCATATTAATGAGAATAGTTTCACATCGGGTTCACCATTTCTGTTTCTGATACTTTCTGTCGAGGTGCATGCCATCTGTGGGGATGTGCGTCTATTTCCCCACATTCTCTCTTTCCAAAGGTGGGTGGAATTCATCACTTATTTGGATATGTATCCTCCTTTATCAAAATGGGTTGATGGTATTTTGGTCTCTCCTTCCATGTATTCCTCCTCGGAATATGTCACCTAGTTCGGGTCTCCCTCATAGATTAAGTCATTTCTTGTGAAACTTATCCCAGTGCCATTTCTTCATGGACATCGGTTAATTATGTTGCTTCTATTAGGACATTCCAAAGGGTCAAGTCAGGGTAGAAACCTTCAGTCACTGGCATCACTGGCATGTCTAGATATTGGAACCTTGGTACACCTGAATTCTCCCTTATCAAAGGGCTTATCAAGGGCAGGGAAGCCTGAGGAATCCCACATAAAATGCGGGAAATCTTATTTCAGTGTCATCTCTCCAAGGTTTTCCTTATATTCCCATGTTTAAGATGGGGTATGCCACAAGTTTAACATCTTTAAGAGACAGAACAGAGTGATTATAACATTGAAAATAGTGGATTAGATGGGTATGTACCTAGGAGGGAGAACTTTGAAGGATTCCTATATGGATGGATCAGAACACCCAATGAGGATGGACCCAAAATGAAATGCCCAAAAAAGGGAATATTTCACACCGTGAAGGATGATATGAACACCACAAAGGTAGGATCGGAGAATGGTGGACCCCAGCAAAGGGGACACCAAGGTTTACCATTAGCTGGGATGAAATATCAAGGAGGCTTCCTACGTACCCTGTGTAGAAGATAGGGATCAAAAATCACATGGTTTTAAAGTTTTATTTAGATCTTACATGTGGTTAGCTTCCCAAGTGCTACTAGGAGCAGTGAGTAAGTGGATGGTATGGCCTCATCGGGTTATGGAGGCCTGGGAAAGAATTGGGATGGATGAAGAAGGTGGTGTCGAAGGATGGGGAAGGATGATACGGAACCTATGTGAAGATGATCTTGCTATGCTTAAACCTCAAGGAGGATTCCTATATATCCTAGGGGCTGGGAATCAAATACCACGTAGTTTGGTAGGGTGATGAGATGCCTAAGGAGGTGGCTTGTGAGAATAGAGAACATGGATAGGGACCTAAAGGAAGTAGAACCTCTGGTTTGGGGCATAATATTCCCAAGACACAAAGGCTCAAGGGGAAGATTCGGATGGGAATGGATGATAGTCTTGAACCTTCTAAGAGGCTTCCTGCGTACCCTAAAGGAATCAAAGTCCACATAGTTCATGAATGGGGCATAGAATTGGGGTGTACACAAAGGACAATGACTTGGAGACATGTTAGTGATTACGCATGGTTAGTGGCCCATCATAATAGGGACACACTTTTTTGGAAGAGTATAGATAGATTGTGGGGATTATGAATGGTTAAAAGCCCTAATAGATGAATAATAATGCATTAGGGAGGTGGGCCCAAGAGATTCATCCCATAAAGGGAAAATATCACATCAAAAGGGTGTATCCGTAGGAGGGGGCACCAAAGTTTTCCATTTTGTGGGATTGAACTCATTAAGGTGTCTTACATACCCAAAAGGGATCAAAACCCACATAGTTCAGTATGGGGCATAAAGTTTAACATCATATGGGATGAGGGTTAACTGACGTGAAACGCACAGAACATGTGGATTGTGGGGAGTGAAGGGATTGAACCTTAGAGAGGATTCCTATGTACTCCAGAGGGATCAAAGTCTAAGTAGTTCGACGGTGCATATAGTTTAACATCATAAAGGATTTGGGGAATAGATATTACGTGTGGTTAGAATCCCAAATATATGTTGGGTCTTACACATGGTTAGAGGACCAAAGAGATGTTGGGGATTATGCATAGTTAGCGGCCCAAAGAGTATTTCATGTTTTCTACTTACTCTAAGCCCATGTGAGTCATGCTTGGTGTGAGAAACAAGAGGTAATAGCAGGCCTAATGATCATGTCATGAAAGGTGAGACCATGAGGGATGGTTTGGGGCTTATATATGGTTATCGACATGGGGATATGAAGATTGGTACTTACTCCAGGTGGGAATCACGAGGGAATGGTTTGGGGATTACGTGAAGACTGCCTGAGGTGCACATGGAAAAATAGTCCAAAAAGAGAGGGAGAGTGGGAGATCATTGAAGCTCATTCCCCTTCAAGTCCTCTCAGACTTGTTATGCATATAGAAACTTCTAGTTTAACATCATGTGTTAGGGATGAAGGTTCTTGGTAATTTAACATCCTATAGCTCAGACGATGAAAAATAACTACTTATCCCTTGTACTTACATAACTTGTACCAACCCACACTTGGGGAAGGGAAGTCATAAGAAATTAACTATGGGAGTGAGGTGGATGAGTGGTCAATTAAGTGTCCCATGTTAGCATGGATATGTGAAGAAGAAATAGCTGTTAGCATACCTATGTGTAGAATCATCGGGTAGGAAGATGCAACATGAAATAGTGCTCAAGGAACCATGAAATCACTTCACACAATCCTAGAGGGATATGTGGTAAAGGGGTTCACAAAGGTAGGGGATCACGAAGGAAAGATTGTTCACAAAGTAATGGTTCTTTTTGAAGGAAGGACTTTAGCGGAGCAGAGCTTCACCTTAGAAAGAGCACTTTATTTGGAGAGTGCTCCTAGAAGGCTTAATGATTCATGGAGCCTCGAGCTACCTAAAGGTTCTCCTTTCTTCATGAAGGGAGGAGGACTTCATGAAGTTAATCCCTACTATAGGTAGGGTACATGAAGAACAAAAGTAGTTACGGATCACAGAGCTCAAGTACATTGGGCAGTCTATTTTTTAGGTTTGTGAAGTGCTTCATAAAATAGGAGCTTGGGAAGGTGAAATTTTGGAGTAAAAATGGTTTGGAGGGGGGGAAGCCTTCTATTTATAGGAAACGGAGGTTGAATGAGTTTTCCAAGATTTATGTGAAAGAAAACGTGGCACCTTAAAGAAAATATGATGTCATGAAGTGATGGGGCACCATCGGACTTTGTCAAACTCACAAATAGGATAGTTACAACGGTGATCATGGTGATTTACATGGAGGAAAAGTGATGTTGTAGAACCATGGGGAGAAATAAAACTTAGTAGGACTCACAAAGAGGACCATCATAGTTGTTTGTGATCACATAGGTGGGAGATCCCCATGAGGTAGCTTCACAAAATAGGCTACATTGATGTTTTTTGGGTGGATTTTAATTCCATTTGGGTTTAGATTAACCTTGAAGCAGTGAATTTATTCATGCCTCCAGCAGCATAATATTTTGTGCCAACAAAGGTTTATCCCTACAAAATTAAATCCATATAAAGTTAACACATCACTTTTGTAATCTTAACACGCCTCACATAAGGGTAACTTAAACCTTACATAATGGTAAACAAAATAAGCCAGGATCTTATAAAACAAAATCAAAGAAAAATAAAACTTAAAAAAGAAAGAAAAAACATGAATCAAGAGATTATTCATGGAATAAAAAATACAAAACATAACATTTTAACTTGTAACAATCAAAATTATAAATTTAAGATATAGGAATCAGCCCCATGTTAATCTAACACAATATGTGGCTGGTGTGACTCAAAGTGAATGTTTTTATTTAAAATTTAAAATTTTAGTTCAAAAAACATGTAAATTTTTTAAAAATAATAAAATGTGATTATGTTACTTTTATACTTTAGGAAAATGATCCATAAATCATTTATGATGTATAGGAATCAATCGCACATTAATCTGACACAAGATGTACCTGATATGACTCGAATTGTATGTTTTTAGTTTAAAAATGACATGTTATTAATGAATTATATTTAATTTATATTTAATTTATTTCTTTATATTATTAAGAACATAATAATTGTTTTTTATATAGGTATACTCTTTTTTTAAAGTTGGGGTGGTTTTTTCGGTAATTGGTAGCATGATCCGGCTCTTTTTGGGGGTCCAAAGGCAATGGAATAATGTTTTTTGAATTTTGTTGATTTTTGTGATAAATTGTACAAAATGATGTAATTATACATACCATTGTTTGATAAGTTCGTTTTATCAACCTAGAATTCTATTAATATAATTTTCCTTTTGCCATTATAAAAGTATCATATTTAGTAAATCGCATGCACCGCATGATAAAACCAACAACATTTTATTATAATAATTCAATAAATACATTTAGATAATAAAAATGGAAATAATAATTGAAAGTATTACAATGGGAAAATAGAAAATAAGATAATAATAATAGGAAAATTTGGATCTACTCGATCCCACCTAATAATCGCACTCATGAACAAAATTATAGAAATGAATTGGGCTATTAGTAATGCAATGTGCATTTTGAAAAAAAAATATAAACTTGAGAGAAAATATAAGTGAATGAAGAATGAATGAAATATGAGGTATTTATAGAAATTAGGTAACACATATGACCGTTACAAATCTGAATGTTGGAAAAGTAATATGGCCATTGGAATAGTAGTATGACCATTGGAATAGTAATCTGACTATTGTAAATAGTAACATAACCATTATAATAGTATCATCACCTATATAAGTATGATATAATATTTATGTAACTTATAAAATGAAAATATGATATATTATATCATGGTACAAGTAGATAAATGTTTTGAAAATGTTATATTTAGTGTTTTTATTTTTTTAAAACATAAATATTTTATTTACATTTTTATAATAAATATAATGATTTAAAAAAAATATTATTTTCATAAAATGGGTTTATAAATTAATATTATTTTTTATTAAAATGATAATATAATTTTATGATCCCTTAATCAATTTTTCAAAGGGTCGTAAAATTGATCATAATATGAAAATTGGTATTTTTCAAATTAATGTGGATTTTATTTAAATATTAAATTTCTCATGTTTAGAAAATTATTTCCATAAATTAGATTTAAATTTTTTAAATCTAAATGTTTTAGAATGGTTAGGGTGAATTTTTTTATTTTTCTAAAATAGTTGAATTTTCAGTGAATAGTGAAATATGATAAAATACAATATTTAACATTATATGCTAAATACATTAATTTTTGAGTCATGGATGATGTAAGAACACATTATTTCTCAATAAAATGCACAATTTATTTTATATAGTCATAAGATTCATCACTTTTTTTATTTTTGAGCCGAAATAATAAACTAATGAACATAATATTAAAAAACACCCATTCTTCCCATTTTAAATATCACCCTCACAACCCCTTCTACTCATGCCTTATAATCCTTGTATCTCACCAAATTTATATCCAATTACATTCCCAATATTCTTCTTCATTTCATAGTTCTTATGGTCTCATCCAACGATTGTTCCAAGGAGCTTTAAGGGGTACCTTAAAAGGAGACAATCAAGGAGAGTGGTAAACACTAAACTAAATTTATTTTAATTTTATTCTTATTCTACCACCCTATATAATATACATAAACATATAAATAGTAAAATAATTGTCCTAAATATATGTTTATATTGTTATTATGGTGTAATATCCATATTCTACCCTCCCTTCATTAGATTATAAAGCGAAAATATTGTTTACAATATGGTTGGTTCACTGCCTCCATGAACAACATACTTCATTTTCCTCCACCACCTTAAAGGATACTTATAAAAAATGTTATGGTGAAATATTATTATAATAAGTATATTCAATATTATTTACATGTTTTGTAAAGTTTTAGTAATCATTTAATTAAATAAAACAAATCTAGTTTGTGACAATCGGTAAAACATCCTAAATGAACTAACCATGAAATATTCACATTTTTACTAAAATAATCATCCCTATGTTGGAAAACATATGGTTATTTGGTATTATTTAAATTTATGTAATTACATGAATACTATTTCATTTCACTTTTAGAGTTTTAGTCATAATTGAGAAGAACATCAATAATTATCCACAACTAATCTGGCCTCAGAAAAGAAAAAATAAACTTTATATCTCATTGAAATGGTTATAAATGAAAAATAAAATAAAATTATAATAAATAAAATATATAAGTAAAAGTTTTTGAATTAAGTAATTAATGGATTTAATTTGATTATTTAGGATAGTAATTTCAAGTTTAGAATGATTTTAGAACCAAAGGTAAGAGATCTCACCAAACCACCCTTTTTCTTTGGGTTATAAACTATCTCTATCTAACTCGCTATCTATCTCTCTATTTAATGTTATGAAATGCTTCTAAATTATGTATGTATGTATCTTACATATATACCTAGCTTATTCTCCATTACTTTGATGGGGTAATACATTCCTTAAGTTCATTTCTCAAATTCATTCTTTAAAATCAAACCTAATTAAGGGGAATTTTTCTATCCCTTAATTATTTTATATAACACTCAATTAAAGTCTTTATTACAAAATAAAATAAATATTTTTATACCTATAATTATGCACTCATTGAAGAACATCCAAAGTATTTAATTCCTTCTTCTCTTCAGAATCTTTATGAAAAGTCCTTTGATTATGATTTGAAGCAAGATTATGCAACTCATTTCTTTCCATGGGTAATTATTATGTTTATGCCTTATGATTGATTCCCTTATATGGGGAATATAAGAATTTTCATGTTATGATGGGTGAATACATATATTTCTCCAATACATTGGGTAATATTTTTATCTCATGATACATTATGTATGGGATTAGTGAGTGAACCTAATCCATAATGGTACTTTATCCACCATGTGATGTTGTATTGAAAATTAGCCTTGACTTATGGTTATTTAATTTTTCATGTTGTTTCCAATTTCCTATGTTTCCATGATCTTAGGATACCATTTTATTTATTTTATTCTCTCATGTTATCATTTATGAGCCTTCTCTTTTGTGATATCATGTTATGTTGTTTGACTCGCATGTTATGCTTTGTTATCTTGTGTATTCACTTACTGGGATTTATAGATCGCCCATTTCTTTTATGTATTCCCTAGGTTATCCTATGAATTTTTAAGAGCTCAAAGGGATTTATGATCTCATTATGGATATTAATATAAAGATGATATATCTTAGTTTCATTTTGATGTATTATGAACCTAGTCTTCCAAATATATTAGGCCTCATGATCATTGGGTTGTAATTATTAGATTTTTATATTAAATGTCATGTAATAATATGTGTAAAAGGCTTGGGTATATATATTTGTAATCATTGTATAGTTTTTTTGTTATATTGTGATGTGAATTTAATTAAAATTAAATTCTATATTTTTTGTTAGAGTGTGTTGTAATTTCTGAAGCACACTAATACAACTTGGCTTTTATCAGCTCTAAAAATAGAACGGATAAAGGGACCCCTTTTTCAACACTAAAGTATCATCAATAAAGGAAAAACTTCATCAATTCTTTTTTTAGAACTTATGAATGAAGTTTTTATCGTATCTTTTTATCACTGATAAAAGATATTGGATTTAAAGTTGCTTACAACATCAGCGATTTTTCAATGCTGATGAGGATATTTCTAGCACTGATAAATCCCGTATCTACAGTAGTGACTAGAAAATAAAGAATAGAAATTAAAGATCAAGGTTATGAGTTGATATTTTTAGACAACTCAAGTAATGTTGATTAGTGTTAGAAATTAGTTTTTGGAGGTGCTTCTGATTATGTAGTGACCGCTATTATGGGGGAGCCAAATATTATTGGTTATAATCATATTCATAAAGACAATGAAGATCAAAATATGATAAAAACTTCAATGTTTATATTTCTTTAGCAGGGGGGATTTTAAGTTTCCATTAGGGTTGAAAAAGGGTGTTTTCATACTTTTGACAGAGGGTGATGGTTGGTATGATGTTAAATGGTTTTCATTATAACTATGTTTTTTGGATTATATATCCCTATTTTTCAGGATAAATGGGGATATTTTTAGGGTTAGTACTAAATCATGTGGTTAAATAGGAGATAAAAAATTTAAAAAGTGATTTTGATTATTTTTTTAAATGATGGCATTGTGTGTCTTTAAAAGTAAGTGTCAGTTTATTACCCAGAATTTTTTAATTTCAAAGATTTGGAACATGTGTTTTTGGGTTTTCATATACTATAATAGGGGAGATGGAATTGACTCATGATAGGGTAAATTTTAGTGACACTACAAAGGTAGTGTGTGCACCAAATCCACCACACAAGGAGAAAAATCATGTTGTGGGATGCACTATGTGAGGCAGTTCACATTCAACCATGCGGATTTACTCGGGTTAATTTTTATTTATAAATTATGAAATAGAGCAACAATATTTATTTCTATTTTATAACATATAAAATAATAAATATAAAATTTGTTTGAATTGAATTACAAAAATCATGAAAATTTAAATGATTTCAATTCCAATAAACAACACTATTGGATAAACCACACATGGGTAGAAATATTTATAAAATTCAAGTTGTTAACATTTACAGCAGTAAAATCATTTGTGTTTCTAGTAGTTCCAATACAATACATGTCTTTCAATAGAATTATAATAAACCTTAACATACTAACTTTTCAAAGAAGTTAAATATACATACCCAAATATGAAAAAAAAAACTAGAACCAGCAAAGATAAATTTATACAAGATGATTCAATTAAACCAGAATCAGAAACATGAGAAAAAAATACAGGTCCAAATATGAATAATTTTAGAACTATAAAACATGTTTAGGAATATATAAAACTAATTACAATAATAAAAAAGAGGGAAGAAGCAGGTAGTGATGATAATGAGAAAATAAAATCCAAGAAACTTATAAATAAAAAATAGAATTCTAAACTATATTTGAATTAAAAATCAATAAGTTGATGATGTTCAGTGATTAGGGGTTAGAAAAACAAAAAATTGGAAACTAGTAAATAGACATATAGATTTATGTGATTTGGATAATTGGATGATGTTTTGGGAAATATGGAAAGAAGTGAATTTGAAAATGAACAACAAAGAAAATTTGCAGTGAAAATAAATTATATTTCCCTTCAAACAAGCCTGAAAATTTATAGATGTGAAACAACCAAAAAACTGTGTAGAAAAATAAATGATGACATAGAAATTTTTTATCATGGAAAACACAAAAGGAAAAAAACATGGAACCTAATCCAGAAAGAAAAATCCATCAATAATCAAGAGAACTCAGTAGAGACTCTCAAAGATGAGAGGGATATCAAAAATAATATTCTGATAAAATAGATGATCAAAAGAAGAAAGCAGATTCAATCTAAAAGTAGTCTTAAATGAAGAATGTAGCCTGATAAAGAAATCCAAATATATATTACCATGAAGAGAGAAGGTTCTTTATATGAATAAAAGGTGTAGAAGAAAAACACCACAATCAGATCAAATAATATTATAGGTGAAAGTAAATCAGACCATAGGAATTTCATTGGTTTTAGATCTGAAAATCAATGCTGAAAAATTAAACTACATCATGCCTAGAATAAAGAGGAGAGAGCTACGATGCAAAAAAAACTTATGCCTCTCCAAAAAACCACTTGTATTTAAAAATCTCATAACCATCATATCAACATTTTCATTTTTTATTTTTATTTTATTTTAAAGAAGCATGTGGGTCCCTATAAGAGGATGAATCCAATAAATTCTCCCTCTAACTCAAGTGAGGATCACTTCAAACTCTACAATCATTCAGTAAGTCTCAAA
Organism: Viscum album; assembly: GCA_963277665.1. NCBI lineage: Eukaryota > Viridiplantae > Streptophyta > Magnoliopsida > Santalales > Viscaceae > Viscum > Viscum album. Next base: position 1,462,581,492 of record OY728135.1, on the reverse strand, counting down.
TTTAATTCTGGGTAAAAAAATTTCAACATGAATGACCCATTGTCATCTATATGGATATTATTGAGCTCGAAATGTCTAGAATCAAGGATGACATAGATCCAATGATACCAAACATCAATATTCTTTGACCTTCCATAAAAATTTGGATTTTTCTCTGAACAAATATCACTCTAATTGTTAAAAAATATAACATACCTATCATAATTAAAATTGAGATCTCAAATAAAAGTTTTCATCCAAAATAATTCTTTTCATTCTTATGCAGATACAATAAATTCATACTTAGTGGTATATAAAGTAACACGTCTCTAAAATCTAGACTTTAAAGATACATATCCCCCTGCAAAAGTAATCAAATGTCAGGAAGTAGATTTCCTTGAATCCATATCTCCTACCATATTTGAATAAATAAATCCACAAAGAAAATGTTCCCCATTTCCAAAACATAATCTCATATCAAAATTACTATGAAGATAATGAAATATATACTTTTCTAATTTCCAATTATCTCTACCTGGGTTATATAGATAATTACAGACCACACCAACTGCATAATCTATATCATATATAGTACATAACATTTCATACATCAAACAATCAAAAGAAAATGAATAAGTTATTTTTTACATATCCTCTTTATCTTCATCAATAAAAGGATACTAACTAGAATTGAGCTTAAAATTTAAAGAAAGAGGTGTATTAACAACTTTCACTCTTTACATAGAAAATATATGAAGAACATTCTTAATATATCTCTCTTGAGATAACCATAATTTCTTGGCCTTTCAATCATGGGATATTGACATGCCCAGAATTTGTCGTGCTTTCCCCAAGTCATTCATCATAAAAGACTGACAAATATCCTTCTTTAATCTATCAATTCTGGAAGCATCATGGCCAAAAATGAGTATATAATCAATATAAAGAAATAGTATAATAAAATCCTCATAGGTAAATCTCTGAATATAAACACGGTGATTAGAAGATGTCTTCTTGAAACCCTGATGAAAAATGAATGATTCAAACTTCTTATACCACTATCTTGGATGTTTCTTTATAGCATACAAACTCTTCTTTAACCTGCATACATAATTATATTTACCTATTTCAAAAAAACCCTCTGGATTCTCTATATAAATATCCTCCTCTAAATCTCCATGGAGGAAAGTTGTCTTCACATCCATATTCTCAATTTGTAAATCCAAACTAACATCCAAACTATTAACAACCCAAATGGAAGAAATTTTGAAAACAGGTGATAAAATCTCATAAAAATCAACACCTTTATTCTTATTGAATCTTTTAACAACTAACATTTCTATGTATCATGGAAAAGAACTGGATTATTTATTTTCAATCCAATAAATCCACTGATTTTTCAAATCTCTCTTACCTGTAGGTAGCTTCACCGACTCAAAAGTGCGGTTGTTGTGAAATGATCTCATCCCATCATCCATTGATGAAAACCATATTTCCTTGTGATAAATTTTCATCACCTCATAAAAAGATTATATTTATCTATATTCATAAATGAGAACATTCTCATCATGTGAATACCAAGTAGAAATAGTACGAAACCAAGATGATCTCCACAATGGAACTGAGGGTTCATTAATAACCCCTATAATTAGATCATCAGAAACAAAAGGTGAATTGGAAACATGAACTCCCACATTTTCACCTTGAACATCATTATTCACATCAAAATGATCATCAGAATCAATAATATGAGGTAAATGTGAATCAAAAAGTGTCTCAAGACTGAAAAATCCGTCATAATTTAGAGAAGTTTCTTTTTATCCCTTATTAACATCTGAAATATTTGGATCCTCTGTAGATATTTCATCATAGATTTTGAAAAGTTTCATTACAGTAGGATCATAGAACCTATATCCAAAATCACCATTTTCGTATCTAATAAAAATTCATTTTCATAACTTACCATCCATCTTAGATCTCTCATCTCTAGGCACAAAAACAAAAGCCTAGCAAACAAAAACATATAAGTTATCATAATTGATCTATTTTACATACCATAACTTATTAGTAGTGTCTTTATGAAAATAATCCATGGGTAAAAAATTAATAATATATGTAGCAATAAATAAATTCTTGCCCAAAAAATCTCTAGGAAACTTTGATTTTGAAAGTAAACATCAAACTATTTACAATAAAGTCATTTTTATCCACTCAGCAACACCATTAAACTAGGGTGTCTTGGGAGGTGTCTCATGATGTTGAATACCTTATTACTTAAAATAATGATCAAAAGGATAACAATACTCACTCACATTGTTAGTGTGAATACATTTCATCTTCTTACCATATTCCCTTTAAATTAAAACTTAAAATTTATTAAAAACACTAATCACCTGAGTTTTGGAATTAAAAACATAAACCCAAATCTTATGTGAGTAATCATCAATAAACATCACAAAATAAAGACTAAAATTGAAAGTATTCAACTTCAAAGGACCATAAATGTCATAATATACTAATTCAAGTACTTGTGACTTCATGTGCAAAGGATGACTACTAAAACATGATCTACTCCATTTTATGACCATACAGTGATTAAACATGTCCAATTTGACACCATTAAAACCTGGAAGAAAATTTATCTTGGATAGTCAACCAATCCCCTTCTCACTAATGTGTTTGATCCTATTATTCTATAAAACATTGAACTCTAAAAACACAAGCAGTGTCACAATAAATAGAATCACTAGTATAGTATAAACCAAACTAATTATTACCTCGATCCACTATCAAGGAACCCTTGTAATGCTTCTATTGGACACCACAAAAGTTACTGATAAAACCATCATCATCAAGAACACTGATATAAATAAGATTTAGATGAACCTCATGAGTATGTTGAACATTCTTCAAAAGTATCCTACTTTTTATACTAGTTTCCAAACAAATAGTCCTGATACCTATAACATTAGCATGTCCATAATTACCAATATTAAAAATTTCAAAATTAATTATTCTTTAATATATAAATAACTCCGTCTTAAATGTCACATGGAAGAAGGAACCATTTTCAAAAACCTAGTAAGAATACTCAGAATCAATATTAATGGAGTTATAAGAAATAACAAGATCGCCCTTGTAGCAGTGGCGATATGGTCATCTCTAACACCATTTCCATTATATTGATTTTACTTCATTATGTTTTCTATTTACATTTGATATTAACTTGTCCTTTCTTACCACAATTATGATATTCAAACTCTTATTACTTTGATTGGGTCTTTCTTATGCCTTTTCTCTAACCACAGCTTCTCTTTCTCGGATTCTTTTCCTAACTTCTCCCCCTATTCTCTATGACCAAATTTTTTGAAGAAGATCAATCATGATTATGTCTCATGAAATATTTATTCAAGAAATTAAACTTGAAAAAATAAAATTTCACAGCACCATTAGGAGAAAAACTGGTTAGAGTAACGTAAAAATTCTCCCAAGAATCGGGTAATGTGTTAAGCAACCAAAGCACCAAAACCCCATCTTCAAAATGAATACCCATATCAAAAAACTGATAAAAATAGCACTAAAATTCACTCAAATAATCATAAATATATTTACTTACTTTGTACCTAAAATTAATCACTTTTTTATGAGGATAAAATTATTATTTCCTATCTTAAAATCATAAGTGGTTTCAAACTTCTCTCACAAAGTTCTTATGCCATAGATGTTGAAAATATGGTTTATAAAGTTGTATTTTACCTTGTAATGTCTTATTTTTTTCATTTAATACTTTGTAATATTTCTAGGAATATTTTCAAATTTAGACGCTGAGATAGCGTGATATTCTGAGACCTGGTGAGTCTGAAATTTATTTTTTAAAGATATTAAATATATTAATATCATGCATGCATATTTTTCTTAAAAAAGTTTAATAACTCCCAAAAAGATTCTCAAATCATAAATCTGAGACAAACTTTGAGTTTATAATATAGGTTTCACTCTATTCATGACATAATATTTATCATCATTGGGCGTTTGGTTAAAATTTGTCGCAGACGCAAATAATGAAATAAATTAATTTCATTAATTTATTTATTACATTGACTTAACGACTTGGTTTTTACTCTATAAATATGTTGTTATGACCAATTTGTAGGGTTATCCTCATAAACTTGGGAATTGAGAGGATAAAGTGGAGAGGTGTTGGTAGGTATTAGCATCGTGGATCGACGATCAAAGTACCGTAAGGATCACCAACGACAACACAGTTTTTGGATATGATGAATGAAAACAACATACAATCATTATTCATTAATGATTAGTACAAATTGAGGTAGGATTTAATTTTTTTTGATTTATCACGTTTTGATTTGCCCATGAAAAATGTGAATTAATCATCTAACAAATTAATTCATAGATAGATCATTTGATTCAGGAATTTTCTTTATCTTCCCACAGTATAGAAATTGATGTTATTTTGATTTATTTATTTCTCTTCATTTTTCACCCTACTACAAATAATTGAGACCAACATGAAATTTGTCTTAGTTTCATTACTTTTTTTTTGTTTTTTCATTTTCTCTCCCAATTCTAGGTGAATTCATCATTAGCATTTTCTTTTTTACCTATGATTCGATGAATACCCAATGAAAAATCATTGAAAATTTGGTCTTTAGAACAAAGGATTGCTACCGTGGGTTTGGGATAAAGATCAAACATTATAGTTTTAGCATATGATGATATATGTAGATCCAAGAATGGATCGGGATTTTTTGTTCATGGTTTTGGCGTGAAATGGTGATGAGGCACGATGATGGTCACATCCCGAGTAGAAGATATGACCAAAATATAGCCAATGGTAGTGAGAGGGTTTGGCCAACCCCAGATCTGCGATGTACAGTATGATTTCTAGTGAAATTAGTGGTTTCATATGATTCAAAAAAATATTCTTGAACTGCTTTGGATTTCTATGAAATTCCCAACTACACGATGCGTAGTCCTATGAACACACGTCGTGTAGTCCCCTTTATGTGGCACTAGGGTTTCTGCGTAGTGATAAGTATCACATACCACGTGACATGACAGAACAATTTTTTTCTATAATTTTACTTTAAATTTCAATGTTTTTAAAAGTTTTATTTTAATGGAAATTGTCACATTTTATGATTTTAGTGGTATTTTATGCATAATCAGAAAATAACATATTTTTTGATTTTAACTATTTTAAATTATTTCTATATTAAGGAAATAACATTTTCTATACTTATTCAAATCATAAAATTATTTATTTTTAGGATTTCATACATCCTGGGCTTAATTTTATTCTTCTATCCCCAAATCCAAATCCACCATCTGGAATCCCAAAACCATCTCACAAGTTGGGTCTTGAAAACTATTCACAGATCTAGAAATATTTTGGTGTTGGGACCATATCTCCTTATTAGACAGACCACATATGCTTACTTTGGTGAGGATACATGAAATAAATTTATGAACAACTTTAATGAAGGCGTTCACATGTGAATCAGCCATTTTTAAGTCCATTAATGCATGGGAAACCGAAGATATGAAATATAGAGAGTCTGTCTGAGTAGAATAAATTCTCAGAGTAAAACAGAAATAACTATCTCTACACATGGACAAATAAGCTGAAATGTTTAAAAGATACTCAAAATAAATTTATGAACAACATTTATGAAGACTCCATTTCCAAATTCGGCCATTTAATGGGGCTAACATGTAGAATCTTTTGAAGGAAAATTATGGACTATAAAAGGAGGCAAGCACCTCCTTTCAAAATCATCTCATACTATCAATTGACCACTGGGGAGGAAATCTCCACAAAGGATTTTTTCTACACCATCTTCTTCCTCCCCCATTTATTCCTCTTAATTTTTTTCTCTTATTATTTATATTTTTAGTTTTATATTATATTTTAAATTTTTATTTTAATTATTCATTTAATTAAATAAATTAATTCATGCATGTTTTTAATTTTTTTCCACCATCCTTCTCCATACTCTATTCTTATTCAAATTCTTATTTTATTGTTATTTTATTATTATTATTATTATTATTATTAGTATTATTATTATTATTATTATTTTATCATTATTTATAAATTATATATTTAATTTATTCTTCCTCCTCTTATTTTATTTTTATTTCTCTCTCTCTCTCTCTCATCCCCTATTATTTTTATTTTCTCTTTTAATCTCCCATCACCCTTTTTTTTATTTATTCATAATTATTGATTTTTATTTTATTCCTTATATTCTCTCAAATTACACCAATTAAACTCTTACTCTTAAAAATGGTAGGTAGAACTCAAGCCTGAGTCCTCTCTTTCTTAACTAATTATTTCTAGAAATTGTATGATGGTTTAAATTCTTCATATTGTATGTAATTTAAATTAAAAACTCAAAAATATTTTCATTTTTCATTAAATACTTTAGAAAACAAAAAGAATTATTTTAGGTGATTTAGATTAAGTGATTGAAACAAATTGAAAGGATCCTCAAATGAGATGACCCTAGTCAGCCATTGTGCTGCACTAAGAAAATAATATTGCTTTTGTTACACCCCATGATAGGCGTGCATAAAAACCATCACTGTTTTTGGGGATCCAATCATAAGTTTTCTTATCTTTTTCTATTTTAAATTTTATATATATTTAATTAATTTTATAAAAAAACTAAAAAATATATATCCTTGATGTTTTCTAATGATCATTTCTTCAATTTATGGAACAATTACTCTTAGGTGCAAGAACTGGTATCTAAAGCACCCTAATCTGTAGAATGTGGTGTTTCATTATGGGATAGATAGATTAGGGGATCAAAAAGTCGAATTTTCAAAGAGTAGTAATTCAAGGACCTTATCCAGGATCTCAAGGAGACCCTTAAGCAATAAATATTTAAATGATTGGCCAGAGAGATCACTGAATTCTAGGAGTACTTTTCAAAATTATATCAAGAAGTTTCCAAAACACCAGAAGAGTTCTCATCATTTCCTCTAAAAACTTTTGAATAATTATCCCCAGGAAATTTCTAGGATCAATTGAAAAAACACAAACTCAAGTACGATATTTAAGATATTTATGAATATGTGAAAGTTCTCTCTGTCAAAATGGATTGGATAACTACATACTTCCAAGCATCATCAGAAGAACCAGAACCTGATCCATAACCTGAACCAAAAGATGAACCGATTTTCCTTCCAGAGGAGGCAAAGTAGGAAGACTTCCTTACTAATATACATGTGGAAGATCAACAAAAATTGGATGAATTCTGGAACGAATGTGAGAAACTACTAGATATCCTCACACCTTAAAAAGAAAAATAGACAACACCACTAAAATAAGACACCACACAAGTGGTGGAATTTGAAGTACAAATGTAGGGGGATGACTACCTGCCTCTATCCACTGAGAATCTACTTCAAGAGAAACTTAACACTAAGGCCTTGATTGAATCTGAAATAAGTCAGGGAGTTGGATATTTATTTAACTCTATATCTTCTGATTTTATTAAACTGAATTGTGCATCACTCCATATTATTTTGAATATTTATATTCCAACAATATTTATTATTTCTTGGAAGAAGATGAAGAAACTATACAATCATTTTCTGAGGTACATGTGGATCTCCCTAACTTTGATGAACAATCATTTGAGGAGATCCATCAAAAGATCGAAGTTGTTGAGCCTGAGGAAAACAGGAAAGAGGTTGCTCATAATAGAGGGGAGAAAATTTTGATTTAAAAATCAAATTTTATTCAATTATAAATACCTATTTAACTACCCTTGAATTATTCAATTTATACATCCCATGAAAATCCAGCACTGGAAGAGAATAAGGAGATTGTACAAGTATCAACCAAGAAGGAGGATGAATCATACTTTATCCTTCCCCCACCATGCAAGTTATACCTAATTGTGAAGGGGGGATCTGGTATACTTTTTCCATGAATCATTCCTCGCTAAGAAGGATGAAGCACAAGATGGGTAAATCCACATGTGGTGGTTCAAATTAAAGAAGCTTCATCCACCAACTGAATTTGGATAACAGCTGGTACTACCCTCTGGAGGTCGGTAAAAATTCAGGGCCCACTTATGGGATTATACCAAGACTTATCCCTTTTTACTTTCTTTCTACGAATTTAGATTTCAATTTAAGTATTAGGAGTTGGTGAATCATGCATCCTCATCCCCTCTATCTTTTTTAGATTTAACTAAATTAACGTTTTTCTTAATTAAGTAATATTGTTTTATAGGTTCATAATGGAACAAGGCATCCCTTAATAGAGAAGGGGGAAATAAGACCAAGCATTTATGGGAAAGGGAGTTCACTTTTTATGATTATCTTTTAAACTCTCTATATATTTTTTCTGACAACCTATTTTTAGATTTAATGTTAAAATTTCAGGCCCATGCTAGAATTCATGTTTTACTTGAATTCTCTAGGATACATGAGTTTCTTAGGAATCATGTGATTCCATGTTTTAGATTTCAATGTTAACAAAATTGAATGAGAAAAATGGAAAATTGGATGATTAAAGTGAAACATGAATATTAAAATGAGGGAGCGTAATTTAAGGGAATTAGTTGATTAATGTAAATGAAATTTTCCATATATTTTTCATGATTTGAATTTATGAAATTCATATGAATTGATTTATTATTACTATACATGACTTGAGTTATTTTCCCAAATCATATGTCCATTCCCAGTAGGATTTCTAGAAAAATTATTTCTTATTTATCTTGATCATGTTTCTTGAGTGATCTTGAGACATATCACCTTCTAAAACTTGAATTTGAACTTTTCAAAATTATGACTTTATAAAAACACATTTAAAATGATTGAGGTATCTTTAGATAAACCACTTTTCCTTAAAATACTACCTTTAAATCAATCCTTCTTTATCTAATATAAACCATTAATGACCTTTATAGTAATTATCCATGTTTCAAGGCATTTTTATCGATTCCTACCCTCCTCTTAATATTTGCATGATATTTTAAAATTGAAGTGTGGGGGTGAAGGGAGTTATGGTGGATGATATGAAATGAATTTTATAGAGAAAGTGTGTAGGTTCTATTATGGTAATAAATAATGTTTTTTGATTCATTAAATATACTTAATAATTTTTCCTTCTAGAAAATGAAAAAAATGAATGGGTTGTGACTTAGAAGAATCAAAAATCACCATCACTAGACCGATGATTTTTATCATATATGTTTAGGTGGTGTATTTTAGGTTTATTCTAAGAATAAATTTCTAAAAAAAAGGAAAAATATACTTTTAAAAGGAAAAAAATTCTAAAAGTAGTGAAAATTTCAATAAGGGGAACATCATTCATTATGCTTTCATTATTTGTGACCTTTTCTTCAAAAGTTTTGGGGAATAGGGAGTTGCTAATTTTAAGGAGATAATTTCATTACAATTTTATTATTTATATCATACATTGTACTTAATAGATAAACCTCCTCCTTATGCCTTAATTTTTTAAAAGTATCAAATCCTACCAACCTTAAGCCTTAGATTCATTAGAACCTTTATTGCAAGTCCTCATGATTTTATGTACCTCTTTTCTTTACAAAGTGGAGAAAGTAGTTCCATTTCAAGCCTATAGAAAAGGAACATGTTCTCATTATATGATAATAAATATAATTTAATTGTATCACGAGTGATGTGAGAAAAGATTCAAAAGTGAGGTAGATTATAATTTTTTGTGTTTAATAATAATGTATTTAGGAGCTTGAATGAATGAAATGAGAAGTTTCGTCATTTTTCAAAGGGGAGAAGTAAAATATAATAATTGACTATTTCATTGAAAATTTGGAAATTGAGTTGATATATTATGTAACATTTGATAATTTTATTTGACATAGATGGTTGTTTAATTTTATTGCCTTGGAATTTGAATATCGGTAACATTGGTGCCCTTTGATTTTCAATGTTAAGGTTTTATGCTTGTGGAAAGGAAATGTTTAAGTGTGGAGGAATTAATAAAACAAATATTTTTCATAATTTTACTTTGAATTTCATTGTTTTTTATCCCCAAAAAAAGTGTTATTTAAATATAAATTATCACATTTTATGATTTAATGGTATTTTGTGCATAATTAAAAAATGGTTTATTTTAGATTTTAACTATTTTAAATTATTTGTATATTTAGTCCACAAAATTTTCTATAATTATCTAAATCTAAAAATTATTTCTTTTTAGGATTCTATATATACTAGGATTAATTTTCTTCTTTTCTCCAAAGATAAATCTATCATTTAGAAGCCCAAAACCAACTCACAAGTTGGGCCCTCAAAAATGTTCATATATATGGTTATTTTTGGTGTTGGGGCCATTGATCATGACTGAACAGATCAAATATGTTTAAATTTGGAGGGGATATGTGAAATATATTGATGAATAACTTTCATTAATGCGTCCATGCTTGAATCATCTATTTTCAAGGCCCTTAATGCCTGGTAAACCGGAGACATGGAATATGGAGAGTCTTTCTAGGCAGAGAAAATTCTTGGATTAAAATGGACGTAACTCTCCTACACATGGAAAAAAATGCTGAAATTTTTAGGATATAAGCATAATACTTTATTAAGGAACCATTTCCAAATTCATCCATTTAATGGGGCTAACATACAGAAATTTTCAAAGTAAAATTAGGGCCTATAAAAGGAGGTAAGTAACTCCTTTAAAAATCATCCCATACCATTAATCGATCTTCGATGAGGAGATCTCCACCAAGGATCTATGTTGTACCATCTTCTTCCTACCCCATTTCTTCTTCATAATTTTTTTTATCTTTCTATTTTTTTTAGTTGTAGATTTTATTTTAAATTATAATTTGAATTCTTTATTTAAATAAATAAATTAATTCATGCATGTTTTTAATTTTGTTTCCACCATCTTTCTACATCCTCACTTATTCTTCAAATTATTATTCTCTTATTATTTTTATTAATAATAATATTATTATTATTTTATAATTCTTTATAAATTATATATTTAATTTCTTCTTCCTCCTATTTTATTTTTATTCCTCTCTCTCTCTCTCATTCCCCATTATTTTTATTTTCTATTTTAATATATCATCACTCTTATTTTTATCTATTCATAAATATTTATTTTTATTTTATTTCTTCTCTTCTCTCACATGCCACCACGTAATATCTTACTCCTGTAAATGAGCGGATGAACCCAAGCTCGGGTCCTTTATTCCTTAACTCATTCGTTTTAGAAATTGCATGATAGTTTAAATTATCCATATTACATTTCATTTAAATTAAAAACCCAAAAATATTGTCAGTTTTTTATTAAATACTTTAAACAATAAAATGAATTAGTTCATGTGATTTAGATAAAGTGAGTGAACCAATTTGAAAGGCTCCTCAGGTGAGACGGCCCTGATCAGACACTATATTGTACTAGGAAAATAATATTAATTTTTCCACACCCCATGATAGGTGTGCGTCATGACACATGTCACACATCATGTGACCTTAATAAAACTAGCTCGACATGTATAGGGGATACACATGTAGAAGGTCATGTAGTGTTACATGCCATGTGTTCCAAGTCACATGTCATGTGTACCAAGTCACATGTCATGTGTTCTAAGTCACACATTGTGTAACATGTGGAGGACGGGTCGGTTTGTACTTGGGGTACACACCTAGGTGTCCATTTGGCCCCACATGTTGTGTACTTGGTAAGTACACCAGCATATCTATGTACTCAGACATGGTTAGGGCCATGTACTTAAACATATCTAGGAACATGGGCATGACCAAACGTATACAGGCATGGGAAGAACAACACATTGAGTGCTAGGGTGACATTTATACACCATGTACCATTGGGAAATGTCATGTATTGTTGAAAAGTTCATTCCATGTGAGCACGATACACAAAAAGTGTTAGGCATTATGAGATGCATCATGTACCCCTAGGGACACACCATATACTCCTTTGAGGACAATTTGGATTCCTTTTTCTCATTTTAGATTCATTGTGAGATTTTTTAAGCTTCTTTGGATCAGTATCAGTTGAGTGTGTTCTTTTAGTCCATTCCTATGAGGGTTAGGTACAATATCTAATTCTCATTATATAGGTAGACCCCTCTGTAGATTCTTGTTGATTAGTATATTTTGGGTGAGTTCCCTTATTTTGGAGTGAGTTGTCTTAGTCCTCTTCTATGGGGGATAGTATGACATATGGTCCTAAACATCCGACCTCATACCCTTCAGTGGATTCGATCATGTATCCATATGAGAGGCCTGAAGTGATTTTTGTTTCATTTGTGTTTCCCTAGGTAGGGTTTGTGGATTTTTTGAGACTAACACTTACACAGACATTGATCCCCTATATAGGTAGATAATTACAGTAGGGTTAGGTGTCTCCCAGTGATCCCTGGGAATGATCCCCCTATCTATGTATCAAGATCTGATATTTCTGATGTGGTATTATTTAGATGGAGTGTGTATCTTGGATGAACCCTCTTAGTTTCCTACGTGGTTCTTCTTGGATATACCTGAAGAGTGTGTCCTTTAGGATGAGTTTCATCAGGGTAAGTATAGATTAAGGAGAGGTTCCTCCCATATGAGCATTACCTTGAAACTGTGAGATGATCTATGGATGGAAGAGGTTGAGAACTTTTATGACTCAGAGTCTTTTATGAGTATATTTGGGATATCCTTGGTTATCCTTATGTCTCATATCTTGTTTGACATGACTATGTTTGATGACATGACTAATATTAATGCTTTATGTTTGATATTTTCTGGGTGTCCTATTGGGTATTGTTATACTCGCTATTGAATGGGATATTCCTGCACATGTCATGTTGTATGCAGAGGATAGACCATTTTTCGAAGTCTTTAGAGGACTAGGAGCTGGTAGAGCTTAGTTTAGGCTAGACAGACCGAGGTGTATGCTGGTGTTGCATTAACTATAGTACCATCTTTCTGATCATGTCAGACTTCTTTTTTCTAGTTTTGGGTGGGCTTTTATTTGGACCCTTTTGTGATTTTCAATACTTTATATCATAATTTGATTATGGAATTATATATGTAATCATGAATTGTTATCAACTATTTTATATTTCAGTATTGTATAGGCTTAGAGATGTGTATATGCATACAGGTGCATTAGGAAAAGACCTCCCATTTTAGATATTTATTTTCATTACTTGTTTCCCACCCCCGGACTATGGAGGTTGGTCTATGGTAGTTTTGGCTAGCCTTCCACCAGCTAGGTGGGCCCTGGTGGGTCGAATCGTGACTCACCCACTGAAAAATGAAACCAAAAACAATCTCATGCTCAAAATCTCATTCTTCAATAGACATTGTTTTTGACTTATGGGTAATAAACACTAACATATGCATTTTCTTAAGAAAAACCAGATCCTTCTTTTTAACTGCCGTATATGATAATTTGTTTCACTCAATAAAATCATCTGATTGTAATTTTCATCCATGATTTATTTGAATAAGAATCAAACCCTCTAATATCATATATTGTGAAATATGGCATGTAATGAAAACGTAAACAAGAAACAAAGATAACATACTATAGAAATAAATTCTCTTTCCCTTCAATCAAGCCTGAAAAATTAAACTGGATGCATAGTGCCCAAAAAAATGCGTAGAAAAATAAATGATGACGCTGTAAATTTTAACATGAAAAAAACCAAAAGGAAAAACCCACAGAACCTAGTACAGAATGTATAATTCATAATAATAAATATTATATGGTAGATACTCACAAAGATGAGAAGGATATCAAAAGTAATACTCTGATAAAATAGAGGATCAAAAGCAGAAAGTAGATGCAGTCTGAAAGAATCCTGAAACAAAGAATGAAACCAGATAAGGAAATCCAAATAGATCTGACTGTGAAGAGTATAGGTTCTTCATCTAAATAAAATATTCATAATAAAAACACCAAAATAAAATCAAATACCACCACAAAATAAATTGAATCAGACTAGATTAATTTCACTAGTTGTAAATCTAAAAAACACTACTGAAAAACCTAGCCGCACCATGCCTGGAAGGAATATGAGAGAGCTATGCCGCACAAAAAAAAATTCCACACCAAAAAAAATGTCTGTATTAAAAAAAATTGTAACCATCATCTCAAAATATCCTTTTTTATTTATTTGTTTGTTCATTTTAAATAATTACATGGCTACCTATTTGTGAATGTACATTCTCTTTTGTTTGATTACTTGTTTGATTACATGTGATTTTTCATTTCAAAAACCTTTATGTATTTTGAATTTTTCTTAAAATAATTTGTGTAGATTTTTTTATTCTTATCACATTAGATAGAAAAGATATTTAACTACATTTCATTAGTTTATGAGGAAGTCTAAAAATTCATTTTTATTATTCTAAAAATTAAATTAAATTTTTTTGTAGTTTTAAAAACTCTATAGTTTTTAGTTTTAAAAAAATTATGTATTTATTTTACTGCAACTTCTAAAGATATTGTATTTTAATTAAACTTGATTTTATAGAAATACAACATGTTTATCTTGATTTCATTAGTTTACATAGAAGTCTAAAAAGGTCTTTTGAATAATGATTAAATTGTTTTAAGTTCTGCATTAATTTTTCAGGACTGTTATTTTATATAATGTTGTTGGTTCTATTTTTTGATATTATTTGGAATAGTAGATCTCATATTTATTTGATTCTTGATTTGTTGGAAATATAATAAGTTTTTCTACAAATAATAACTTTTGACCAAAGTCTGAATCTGCTTTTTAGAGCCCTTAAAATTTTGTTGAAGTTTGTTAAAGTATGTTATCTAATTTTTTCAAAAAGTATGGTTTATCAACCCTGCATTACTATTAATCATCCATACGCTATGTAATATTCATGAATAGTTCAAAGTATGGTTCATCAACCCTACGATGCTATTCATTATCCATACGCTATGTTACTATTCATGAATAGTGCAAAGTATGGTTCATTAACCCTACGTTATTGTTCATCATCCATACGCTAAGTTATTATTCGTAAATAATGCAAAGTATGGTTCATCAGCCCTACTTCATTGTCCATGCCCTATGTTACGTTACTGTTCATTTCTGAAATTAATGTTCATTCTGTTCATTTTTTCTGAAAATTGGTTTTATATATATGTGTGGATTATTTTCAAAGGTTTTTCTATTGGATAAGTTCACATTAAATATAATGATTATTATCATAGTTTTTAATTTTTTTGGTTGAATATTTAGAGAGGAAAATTAATAAATTATTTCAAGGTATTTTTCTAATAAATTTGGTGCTTTCAAGTTTATTTATTTTCAAATATTTGAATTTACATTTGGCTTGTGCTACTAGTTTTTAGGAACTGTATTGACTAAGTTTAAATGAATTTAAATTGGTCTTTTAAATATTTCAACATTGTTATTATTTTGGAGATTTTATTGGAAGTCTTATTCAAATTATTTTGAATTATTTTATTAGATATTTATTCTGCAAAAATAAAGAGCCAACAGTGCTGTGTTTTTTATAGAGATATTTATGAATGCTCTTGACTCAATTTATTTTAAAAATGTGAAGTAAGTGAAGCTATTGTAACTGTTGAATATCTACTCTATATATATCTTTCTATTTTGCAGGTTAAAATAATATAGAAAGATGCAAATTTCAAGACACACACTAATATTTTTCATACTCTGTTTTTTCAAAGAGAAAGTGATGTGAACTTTGAATCTTCTATGCATTTGAAATATCCTACGACACTATGTTTCATCATCTGCATGATCTCTCAAGTGATTAATCTTTTATACTTCGACTGCAATCACCTTGATAAGACGTGTTGGTCAAATCCTCAACAACCAGTACCTGTGCTTTAATTTTTTATCTTCTCATTCATCTGGTTTTGATTCTATAACACTTTTTCTCATCTCTCACATGCACTCTATTTTTCTATTTATACTTTTTGTCACAAAATCATTATTTGTTATTATATTTTTTTGGGTTGTGACTCTCGGATTCTAAATTCATGATCTAAGGGTTGTGACTCCCTGTATATAAAGTTAGGACTATTTGGGTTGTGACTCCTAGTGTCTAAAGTCAGGTTGTAAGGGTTGTGACTCCCCATACAAAAGTCAGTTTCATGGTTATCCCTCCACTAGAAAAGAATTTTGTTATTAGGTTATGATTCCCCCTTAAAAATCATTTTTAGTGCACACATATCACTTGTAGAGTATAGATTTATAAGAGTAAAAGTAGGTCCATTTTGGACTAAACTACTATAAAAAATATCTTTGTGTTATTTACTTTTCCCTCTGATAATTAACCTTAATAATTAACTTTTATAATGAATTTAATTAATCAATTTATTTGATTAAAATTTTTAATCTGGTCAATTAACCCCCCCCCCCTCTAGACCATTTTCCATTACCCTATCCAACCTAACAATTGGTATCAGTCAGAAATCCTTTTTAGAACTTATTAGCTTTTTTATTCTCTTTTTGATACCCATCAATCTATATCAAGAGATTATTTCTTTTAGAATTATCAAATCCCTCTCCAGAGTCTACTTTGATTTTATTTGTGCAAACATTTTCCTAGACCTAATAGTATAAGGACAAGATCTTATAATATGGTTGGATTGAACCAAAATGATCCTTGGATTCCTAAAAATCCACCACACTTGGATGGTAATGATTATGGCTATTAGAGATCTCAAATGGATTCTTACCTCAAATAGTTGAGCATTGAGAACTGGTCTATCATGTCAAAATAGTACACACTGCATAAAGCTGACCCAGATACTCTTACTAGAATTGATTCTACTAGATTTGTTTTAAATTAAAAAGTTGTTAATATTTTATATTGTGCTTTTAATAGAAGTTTTTTTAGTCATGTTCATGCTTTTAAGAGTATCTGGGTCAGCTTCAGGTGGTGTGTACTGTTTTTACATGATAGACCAGTGCCCAATGATCAATTGTTTGTGGTAAGACTCCATTTGGGTAGTTTGTACTGTTTTTACATGATAGACCGGTGCTCAATGCTCAACTATTTGAGGTAAGAGTATCTAGTAGAATCAATTATGGTAAGAGTATTTGGGTCATATTCAAGTACTATTTACTATTTTGACATGATAGACCAGTGCTTAATGCTCAACTGTTTGAGGTAAGACTCCATTCAGAGTCTTACCATTGTACTATTTTGGAAGATTCTACAAGTATATCACCTTGGATCTAAAAAATTGATCTGAACCAAGCTTTGGATTCTTCTTGATGAGTACCAAGACTTCAAGATGGGTGAAGATGAAACGATTAACCAAATGTTCAACAGATTCACAAGCATTGTGAATGGAATGAATTCACTTGGAGAAGCTCTGAAAAACCCATTACTATTTGAATGGGTACTATGATCATTACCAAATAAATGGAATACAAAGAAATTTTCCATTGATGGAAGAAATAATTTCAAAGAGTACAAACTTGATGAATTGATTGGATCACTCCTTTAGTATGAATTGGTACTGAACAACATAGTTGTCAAGGAGACAATAAAAGGAAAAGGTGTAGCTTTTAAATATGTGAATTTTGTTTCAATTGACACTTCTGATTTTGATCTATAGTATTGTGAAAAAGAAGATATGGCTTTGATTGTGACTGGAGTTTACAAAAGAATGAAAAATAAAGGATTCAATAATCGGTTTAGAAGAAACCCTCAAAAAGAAAATTATAACTGAGGTAAGAGATGTGATATGAATTATAATGCTTTAGATTTAACTTTTTATGAGTGCATGAAGAAAGGTCATATAAAACCTGATTGTCCTAAACTAAATAATAAAGAAAAATACAAAAATAAGGACAAAAATGCATTGACCACTAGCTAGAGTTGTACAAAAGAATCTGATTCTAGTGAACAATCTGGAAATAAAAAAGAAAATGATAACTTATGATTCATGGAATCACTGGATAAGGTTGGTAATTCTTGTTTTTATTCTTAATATTCTAATTATAAATGTGATTCAAAAAACCCAAATGTTTTTGAATTAAATAAAGAAATTGAAATATTAAGAAAAGATATTTTTAAAGCTGTTGATTTATATAATAAGCTTAAAGAAAAAAATGAGAAACTTATTTATAAAAATAAAATACTTTTGGAGTAGAATAAAAAAATAAGTAACAATACTTCTACTTCTCATTCAGAAGTTTATGAAAATTTAAAATCTACTCAAGAATTGAATGAAAATTTTAAAAAGGAAGTTGAATGTCTTAAATAAAGTTTATCTTATTTTATTCAAGGTCGTGAAAATATCATGAGATGATGTCTTTGACAAAAACTGATAAAAATAAAGATAGTTTTGTTTATAATAGAATATTACCTCAAATGATTAAAACTCATTTTATTAAAAGTAAAAATGGTTGTACTTTTTTTGTTCCTTATTTTGAATGTGGTGTGAAAGGTTAGTATGAAAATAATTATTCTCTTAAATTTAAAAAATCTTTGGGATTTACAAAAAATAATATTTATAAATCTTTATTATCAAGTTTTCCTTACATTATATGTTTAAATTATGTATGGGTACCTAAAGACGTATAACTAATCCTATTGGACCTAAAGTAACTTGGGTACCAAAATTGTCAGGTAATTAATTTTTATAGGAAAAATGTCTTGGATGTCTCAAGAATGATATGCGGTACATGGATAGTGGATTCTCTAAGAATATAACTAAAGACCCATAAAATTTTACCGCTAAAAACACATGTTATAGAGGAACTGTTACTTTTGGAGACAATTACAAAGGAAAAGTAAAAGGTCTTGTTAAAGTTGGTATTTCAAATTATACTTTTATTTATAAAGTTTTATATGTTAAAGGTTTAAAACATAATTTAGTTAGTATATAACAATTATATGATTATAGAATGGAATTTAAATTTTAAAATGATAAATGTTTAGTTTTTAAAGATGATTCTATATTATTTTATGCTAATCGAAAAGATAATATTTATACTGTTGATTTTTCTAAATTAACTATTCAACATGTAAAATGTTTGAATGTTGTACAGAATGACATTATCCTTTGGCATAGACATTTAGGTCATGTCAATTTACAAATGTTTCATAAGATCTCAAAACATGAGAATGTGTTACATCTTCCTTCCTTACATAAAGAACATCTTCATGTATGTGATGCTTTCATGAAAGGGAAGCAACACGGAATTTCTTTTAAACCCATCAATCAGATAAATAATAATAGACCTTTACAGTTAGTATTTCTTGATTTATTTTTCCCCACTCAAATTTCTAGCCTTATTGGAAAGAAATATACCTTAGTTATTGTTGATGATTATAGTAGATCTACTTGGGTATACTTTCTTCCTCGTAAAAATGATACTTTATCTAGACTTTCTGCTTTTTGTAAATTAGTTCAAAATGAAAAAGGTTGTATGATTATTTCAATTCTTAGTGATAAAGGAGGTGAATTTCATAATTTAGATTTTGAAAAATTTTGTGAAAAGAATGGCTATTTTCATAATTTTTCTACTCATAGAACACCACTGCAAAATAGTTTTATATAACAAAAAAATAGAACTCTTATTGAAATGGATAGAACTTTATTGAGTGAATATAATTTTCCAAGATATTTATTGGATGAGGCTACTTTTTCTGCATGTTATATTTCAAATATAATTATTATTAGACCTTTATTAAAGAAATTTTTTTTATAAATTATTTAAAAATAAAAAGCCTAAAGTTGGTTACTTTATAATTTTTGGTTGTATAATTTTTATTTAAAGGATAATTATAAATTTGATGCTAAGAGTGATGAAGGTATTTTTCTTATTTATTATAATAATATTAGAGCTTATAGAGTTTATAATAAAAAAACTATGATTATTGAAGAGTCTAATTATGTTATTTTTGATGAAAATAATGTTAAATTAAATTCTAATTCTAATGTTATTGATGATTAGTTTAGATATTTTAATTTTAGTGATGAAATTAATCAAGATAAGAATGAATCAATTGAGGGGGAGCATACTCCATCTCAACCTGATTCAAAATCATGGAAGATTCTCAATGATTTTTCTATTGAAAATATAATTGGAAATGTTGATTTTGGTGTTAAAAATAGAAAACTATTTTAAATTTTTGTTCCAATTCTACTTTTATTTATGATTTTGTTCCTTTTAATGTCAATGATGCTTTGAAATATGAAAACTGGATTATTTCTACATAAGATGAATTATATTAGTTTTTTAGAAATATTGTTTGGAATTTAGTAGAATTTTTTGAGGATAAGTAAGTAATTGGAACTAAATGGATCTTTATAAACAAGCTGGATGAATCTAGAAAATTTTTCAAAAATAAAGCAAGGCTTGTTGCTCAAGGATACTCTCAAGAATAAGGTATCGACTTCAAATATTCATTTTCACCTATTTCCAGGTTAGAGGAAATTATAATTTTATTAGATTTTGCTTGTTTTCAAGGTTTTAAATAATATCAAATGGATGTAAAAAGTGTTGTCTTAAATTGTTTTATAAATAAAGAAGTTTATGTTTCTCAACCCCCCTGTTTTTAAAGTGAAAAATTTTCTAACCATTTTTTTTAACTTTCTAAAGCATTGTACAATATTAAACAAGCACCTCATGCTTGGTATGAAAGGATTTATTTGTTTTTGTTAAATAATTATTTCAATAAAGTAAATGTTGATCCAACTCTTTTTATTAAAATAACTATTGATGATATTTTAGTTGTTCAAATTTATGTTGATGATATAGTTTTTGGATAATCTAGTGAAATACTCTATAATGATTTTTCTTCTTTGATGTCTTCTGAATTTGACATGAGTTTAATGGGAGAGTTAAAATTATTTCTTGGAATTTAAATTTTACAAAGAAAATTTGGAATTTTTCTTAATAAATCTAAGTATGCTAAAGATTTAGTTAAAATATTTGGTCTTGATTTTACTAAATGTATGAAAAATCCTATGGGTACTAATTGTAAATTAGATGTTAATGATTCTAGTAAATCTATTGATTTTATAGTTTATAGAGGCATGATTGGTAGCTTTCTATATTTAACTACATCTAGACCCGGCATAATTTTTAGTGTTTGTTTATGTGCTATATTTCAAGAAGATCCAACATAAAGTCATATTAAATCTATCAAAAGAATAATTAGATGTGTTAAAGAAACTATTGATTCGGGTTTATTTTATCCAAAATATAACTATTTTGATTTAACAAATTATTTTGATTCTTATTTTGGAGGATGTAGAATTGATAGAAAAAACACATCAGGTATGTGTCATTTTCTAGGAAAAAGTTTAATTCTATAGTCTTCTAAGAAACAATTATCTGTATTTTTATCTAATATAGAAGCTAAGTATGTCTCTGATGATATTATTTATGCTCAAAGTTTATGGATTAATCAAACATTGTGTGATTTTGGTGTTTAACTTGATAAACTGCTTATTTATTATGATAATACTTCTATAATTTATATTTCTAAAAACCCCTTATAGCATTCTAGAACAAAACATATTGATCTTCAATTTCATTTTATTATAGATCATTTGAACAAGGGTGATATTTTTTGAATTTATACCATATAAAAATCATCTAGTAGGTATTTTTTACAAAGCCTTTATACTCTACTCAGTTTGAAAAAAAAAATTGATCTTGGTATGCTGTAATTTTAAATTCTTATTACTGCATTTGTTTAGGGGGAGTCTGTTTTCACTTTTTGTTTATTTACAAAAAGGGAGATAGATATTTTGGGAGTAAATGGGGAGAAATAAATAGGGATAAATAAATTGGTTTTAATTTTTTAAAAGTTTTGGTTTTTCAAAAAGGGGGAGATAGTTTGTGCATGTGCATTCTATTTTGTTTGATTACTTGTTTGATTACATACAATTTTTCATTTAAAAACTATTATATATTTTGATGATTTATTAAAATAATATGTATATATTTATTTTATTCTTATTTAATTAGATAGATAAGAGATTTATCTATATTTCATTAGTTTATGAGGAAGTTTGAAAATGCATTTTTATTACTCTAAAAATTCAATTAAGTTTTTACTACAGTTTTCGAAACTCTACAGTTTTCAGTTTTAAAAAATTTATATATTTATTTTACTGAAACTTATAAAAATATTGTATTTTCATGAAACTTGATTTTATAGAAATCCAACATGTTTATTTTAATTTCATTAGTTTACATAGAAGTTTGAAAAGGTATTTTTAATGGTGAATAAATTGTTTGAAGTTCTAATTTTATTTTTTAGAACTGTTGTTTTCTAGAATGTTGTTGGTTCTATTTTTGATGATATTTGGAATTTTAGTTGTTAGATTTATTTGATTCTTGATTTTTTGAAAATATAATAAGTTTTTCTACAAATAATTATTTTTAACCAAAGTCTGAATCTAATGTTTATAGCCCTTAAAAATTAGTTTAAGTTTGTTAAAGTATGTTATCCAATTTTTTTCACAAAGTATGGTTCATCAACCCTATGTTATTGTTCATCATCCATATACTATGTTACTATTCATGAATAGTGGGGAGTATAGTTCCTCAACCCCACGTTATTTTTTATCATCCATATGCTACGTTATTATTTATGAATAGTTAAAAGTATGGTTTATCAATCCTACATTACTGTTCATACCCTGCATTACATTAGTGTTTATTTCTGAAGTTACTATTCATTCTGTTCGTTTTTGCAGAAAATTGATTTTCTACGCATATATACATTATCCTCAAAGGTTTTTCTACTGGATAAATTCACATTAAACATAAGCATTATTATCAATTATTTTTTAATTTTTTTGGTGGAATATTTAGAGAGAGAAATTATTAAATTATTTCAACATATTTTTCTAATAAATTTGGTGATTTCAAGTTTATTTATTTTCAAATATTTGAATTTACATTTGGCTTGTGATTCTAGTTTTATAGAACCATATTGACTAAGTTTAAATAAATTTAAATTAGTCTTTTAAATCTTTCAATATTATTATTATTCTGGATATTTTAATGGAAGACTTATTAAAATTATTTTGAATGATTTTATTAGAGATTTATTCTACCAGAATAAAGAGGCAACGGTGCTGCATTTTTTATGGAGATGTTTATGAAGGCTCTTGAATCAATTTGTTTTAAAAATCCAAAGGATGCGGAGCTGCTTTAATTTCTGAATATCTACTCTATATATATCTTTCTCTTTTTCAAGTTAAAATAATATTGTAAGATACAAATTACAAGACACACGTTAACATTTTTCATAATATGTTTTTTCAAAGAGAAAGTGTTTTGAACTTTGAATTTGTTGTGCATTTTCAACATTCTACAACACTCTATTTCATCATCTGCATGATCTCTCAAGTAATAAATCTTTTATGCTTCGACTAAAATTGCCTTGAAAAGATGTTCTGATTAAATACTCAACAACCAGCCCGAATGGCCTGAAGGCCTTCTTTTTTATTTTATTATAGATAATCCCCCTTTTAAGAGTTGAAGGGTAACCTGTACATGACCCATAGGCCCAAGGAAAAAGGCCTAACATGACCCTTAATACATGACCCGAAGGACTAGAGGCATACCATGCCCATTACATGACCCGTAGGCCCATCCCACTAGAACTGCCCCTCCCCAGCGTCTTGAATCATTGGTCTCCTGAGCTCCCCACCTTGCATTGCTGATAGGCTAGCATTGCCCCGTACAAAGCTGCACGGTGCCTGGTCCCGATGATGGATGTCATACCCTCTCATTCTTCTAATCCGGTTAGCTCTGCATCTGGTGGATGCTACTCCTATTGCTCTGATCCTCTTCTGAGGCCTGTTCGATGTGAACTGGGCTACTCCATGGTCTACGTGACCCGAAGGCCCAGTGGCCCGAAGGCCTTTGATGACCCGAAATCCCTGGAGACCCGTAGGCCCAAACCAGTGGCCCGAAGGCCCAAATCAGGTGAATAGTTCTGGCTGCTATAGTACCAAACAATAACTGCTACAGTACCAAATAGTGACTGCTACAGTAACCCGAAAATTTGCCTCCACCCGGTTTTAAACCCGGGTCTCTTGGATGCCAAGTAGGAGCCCTTACCACTTGGGTACGGGCTCATTGGCTAATACTCAACAACCAGTACTTGTGTTTTAATTGTTTATATTATCATTCGTCTGGTTCTGAGTCTATAACACTTTTTATGATCTCTCACATGCACTCTATTTTTCTATTTATACTTTTACTCACAAAAGCATTATTTTTTATTCTATTTCTTTGGGTTGTGACTCCTAGATTATAAAGTCAGGATCTAAGGGTTGTGACTCCTTGTATCTAAAGTCATTACTATTCAGGTTGTGACTCCCAATGTCTTAAGGCAGGTTGTAAGGGTTGTTACTCCCCATTTTAAAGTCAGTGTCGTGGTTATCCCTCCAATAGAAAAGGATTTTGTAATTGGGTTATGATTCCCCCTTAAAAATCATTTTTAGTGAACATGTATCTCTCATCAAGTACCGAGGTATAAGAGTAGAAGTAGGCCCAATTTGGACCGAACTACTATAAAAAAATCCTTTTGTTATTTACTTTTTTCGTTGCTAATTAACCATGATAATTAACTTTGATAATTAATTTAATTAATAAATTTGTTTATTTAAATTTCTTAATCTTGTCTATTTACCCCCCCCCCCCCCTCTAGACCATCTTTCATTACCCTATCTAACTTAATAGTACCCATGTGAGGAGGACTCCAACACTACATGCATAGGGAAAAATCAATACTAGATTTCACTATGTGAATATAAATGACATACAATAAGGAAACAATTCTTCATGAACACGTGAACTGTGCAAGATAAAAAAACATACACAACACACATGAAAAATAAACCAGCACCATGTACAATATTACCAAAAATGATAAATAGAATAAAACAAAAAAGACCAAGACCCCCTTACTAGGGTTTGGCCAAACCTTTGTTGAGGAAGAATCTTGTGGTGGGGTACTGAAATTGTCATTTAACAAGTCCTTTCAATCTGAAGTCCCCATGATCACCAATGTATGAGTACATCATGAAGTTCATCTCCCTATATGATCTATAAATAGAACCTCTTAATCTATTTTCTCTCTCCAGGTTTAGACATCATGAGCTATCTACCTCAAGCTGATGCTTAATCTATTCTCCAAACATCCCTTGCGTGTTACATCAAGATGATGCTAAGAGTCGTCTCCTCACTGGCCAATAAAAGATGCCACTACTCATTCCTTTTACTCATTATATGAAGAATAAGAGCTCTAGTAGTGAGTTTTGAACCTTCTAACTCATGGGATTCATTCTCACAAATTAAATCTCTAATTATGATGATGTGAAAAAGAAAGTGAAACCAATACACTAAAAAAGAGGGCATTAGCAGTGGTTTTTTACTGAACTAGAGGTTGTTTAAACTATCACCTAATAATATAGTTGTGGTCACTAAAACCACCGCATATTATATGGTCACCATTCATTTCATGGTGGTTTCGTTAATTTAGCGTCAGTTTCTGTATGTGTCATTTTTTGAGCATTTAGCAGAAGTTTCGGTTTTATTTAGTGGCATTTTTTTTTTAAAAAACAAAAAAAATAGATAAGATGAACCTAATCATTTCTAATATATTTAGAGGTGGTTATTTTTAGAGGCACTTTATAGTAACTACCACTAATTATAATTTTTGTTAATTTATTTAGTGTCGATTACTATGAACCACCATTAAATATTACTATTAAAATTTATTTTTTAAAAAAATATTTAATAAAAAAATGTAAATGTAAAAAACATGAAATGTAATAAACTAAAGCATAAATTTATGATAAACCCATCATACATACATTATATATACACAATCATATATACAAACATTCACAGTCATCAAAGCCTCAGTCAACAGATAAATCTGTCAACTGATAAATTTAGTCAACCCATACCTTAGTCATTAGTATATACATATAAAATATTTCTTACAATAACTCAGGCCCAATATACATCCACCCCATGACCTTAATTGAATCCTTCTTCCTCTACATCATTTCATCAACTGAAACTGACCATATCATCTCATCAACTGTAACAAAAAATAAAACAGAAATTAAAACTAAACATAATAAATTAGAATTACATTAGAATCACTAATAAAATTTAAACATACCATGGAAACTAAGAACCACTGTGACTGCCTTATAAATAATTTTGTAGATCATAATGATCAACCTCCTTCCTACTCTCGACATATGTCACCTACAATAAAAACCAGAACGTTTAATAAAATAAATGTGAAAGAGAAAAGACACATAATATATTCCGAATGTTTCATATAAAATTTGTTATTTTTTCAATCAAAAAGAAGAAATGTTAACATGAAATAAATAATATATCATGAAAAACACTTTAAAAACATAAACATACCTATTTAAGACATGATTCAACACTTAAAACTAAAAAGGGATAAGTAAATATAATAATTAATTAGTAAATTGATGTATGGTGTGCTTAAAATTTACTTAATAAACAAATTTTAAAGACTTCAGTTTGAAAGCATGTCCCATAGTTCAAAAATAACTCAATGGTGGTTTTCCCATGATATTACATCAATCTGAGGTCGTTTTTTATGGTTTTGGCTATTACACAATCGTTTTAGTGTTTTAAAACACTAAAAACACGTTTATGACCATCCTTAGAAAACTATAACTTAAAATGACATGTTTTTAGTTACTACATTTAAAAAATCAATCTAGGTTCATTTTCTTATGATTTTAGGGATATAAAATGTCATTTTTCTGGTTTTGACCCCCGATACATGTTTTTAAAGTCTTTGGTAACTTTAAAAAGTGTTTACCAAATCATTCCAACCACATTGCATGTCGAATTGATATTTTAACTGCATGTACACATAAAAAATAACTTAATAGTGGTTTTAACATGATTTCACATCAATCTGAGGTCATTTTCTATGGATTTGACCGTTACATGCATGTTTTAGTCTCTTAAAATGCTAAAAATGTGTTTACATCCATCCTAGGAAAACTATAACTTGGAATGATGTGTTGTTGGTTCTTACATTTCAAAAATAATTATACAATAATTTTCCTATGATTTAAGGTTAATATAATGTCATTTTCCTAGTTTTGACCGCTCAATACATGTTTTTAAAGGCTTTGGTACCTTTAAAAAGTGCTTACCAAGTCATTCTGACCACACTGCACATCAAATTGATGTGTTATTTATGAGTACACATCAAAAATAACTCAACAGTGGTTTAACTTGATTTAACGTAAATATGAGGTTGTTTTATATGTTTTTTACCATTACATGCATGTTTTAGTGTTTTAAGACACTAAAAACATATTTATGCCAATCCTGGGAAAATAGTAACTCAGAATGATGTTTTGTAGATTCCTAAATTCTAAAAATCAATATACAATTTTTTTCCTCTAATTTCATGGAAATAAAACATCTTTTTCCTTCTTTTGATTCCCTGACACATGTTTTTAAAGGCCTTAGTACCTTTAAAAAATGTATACTGAGTCATTCCCACCACACCACATGTCGGATTGATGTGTTGTCTATGCATACACATCAAAAATAACAAAACAGTGGTTTTACTATGATTTTATGTCAATATGTGGTCACTTTCTTTTGTTTTTACCTTTAAATGAATGTTTTAGTGTTTTAAAATATTAAAAACGTATTTATAAACATTCTGGCCAAACCATTACTTGTAATGATGTTCTGTAAGTTCCTACATTTCAAAAATAAATCTATGGTCATTTTAATATGCTTTAGGGAAATAAAACATCATTTTCCTACTTTTTACCACATGAAACATTTTTTTAAATGCTTTCGTATCTTTATAATGTGTTTATTGAGTCATTTCAACCACATTGCATGTCAAATTGACATGTTTTCTATGTGTACATGTCAAAAATAACTCAACAGTGGTTTTCCTATGATTTCAAGTCAATCTAAGGCCATTTTTATGGTTTTTAATATTACATGTGTGTTTTGGTATTTTAAAACACTAAATATGTGTTCCCCCCTATAGGTAGCTGGGGTGGCAGGGGGATGGGGTGTGGGGTTCTGGTCACGGGGTTGAGTCGTCAGGTTGTCTTTCTTGTAGCGTTCATATAAATGGCACCCAACTTTTAAAACACTAAAGATGAATTTATGATCATATCAAGAAAACTATAAATTGGAATGATTTTCCATCAATTCCTACATTTAAAAAATCAATTTTTAGTTGTTTTCCTCTAATTTTAGGGTAATTGGATGTCATTTTCTGGGTTTTGAACCCCTGACACATGTTTTTGAAGGCTTTGGTGCCTTTAAAAGTGTTTAATGTGTCATTATAAACATACCATATAACAGATTGACGTGTTTTATATGATTACATGTCAAAAATAACTAAATGGTGGTTCTACTTTGATTTCACATCAATCTGAGGTCGTTTTCTATGGTTTTGATCATTACACGCATGTTTTAGTGTTTTAAAACACTAAAAATGATTTTATGGACATCTTGGGAAAACTGTAACTCAAAATGACATATCATAAGTTCATATATTTTAAAAATAAATTTAATATCATTTTCCTCTGATTTCATGTAAACATGACATTGTTTTCCTGGTTTTGACCCTCTGATACATGTTTTTAAAGGTTTTGGCATCTTTAAAAAGTGGTTAGTAGGTCATTATGACCACACCACAAATAGTATTGGCATGTTTTCTATGTTTATACATAAAAAATAACTCAAAAGTGGTTGTTCCATGATTTCACATCAATATTAGATCGTTTTCTATGGTTTTGACCATTACACGCATGTTTTAGTGTTTTAAAACACTAAAAGAGAATTTACAGCCATCCTGGGAAAACCGTAACTTGAAATGATGTGTCATCAGTTACTATATTTCAAAAATAAATATAATGTCATTTTTATATGATTTAAACTAAATCCATCATTTTTTTCCTAGTTTTGACCCCACGACACCTGTTTTTAAAGGCTTTGGTACCTTTTAAAAGTGTTTACCGAGTCATTCTGACCACACCGCATGTCATATTGACATGTTATCTATACGTACACATAAAAAATAACTCAACAGTGGTTTTACCATGATTTAACATTAATATGAGATTGTTTTTTATGGTTTTGACCATTACAAAAACATTTTAGTGTTTTAAAACACTAAAAATAAATTTGCAACCATCCCAGGAAAACAGTAACTCGGAATGACTTTTCATCACATCCTACATTTCAAAAATCAATTTTTGGTTATTTTCTTAAGATTTCAAGGAAATATGACGTCATTTTCCTAGTTTTGACCCTTTGACACATGTTTTTAAAGGCTTTAGTACCTTTAAAACGTGTTTACTGGGTCATTCCGACCACATCACACATCAATTTGATTTGTTTTCTATGATTGCACGCCAAACATAACTCAATGGAATTTTTACCATGATTTCATGTCATTATGAGGTCATTTTGTATGGTTTCTACCATTACACACACGTTTTAGTGTTTTAAAACTCTAAAAACGCGTTTATGACCATTCTAAGAAAATCATAACTCAGAATGACATGAATTCGGTTCCTATATTTCATAAATCAATCTAAATTATTTTTACTCTGATTTTAGGGCAATCATATGTCTTTTTTCTAGCTTTGACCCCATGACACATGTTTTTAAAGTCTTTGGTGCCTTTAAAAAGTGTTTATCGAGTCATTATAACCACACCACACATCAGATTGACGTATTTTCTACACTTGTAAAAAATAACTCAAAGGTTATTATCCCACGATTTCACATTAATCTAAGGTCGTTTTATATGGTTTTGACCATTACACTCATGTTTTAGGGTTCTAAAACACTAAAAATGCATTATTGGCCATCCTAAAAAAATTATAACTCATAATAACATCCCATCAATTCTTAAATTTCAAAAATCATTTTTTGGTCATTATCCTTTGATTTCAGAGATATCTGACATCGTTTTTCTGGTTTTGACCCCCCCTGACACATGTTTTTAAAGGCTTTGGTGCCTTTAAAAAGTTTTTAGCAATTCATTCCAACCACACTGCACATCGGAATGAAATATTTTGTGAATACACATAAAAAATAACTCAATGTTGGTTATATCATGATTTTACATCAATCTGATGCCATTTTCTATGGTTTTGACTATTATGCGCACGTTTTAGTGTTTTAAAACAGTAAAAATGTATTTATAGCCATCCTAGAAAAATCATAACTCGGAATGATATTTCATAAGTTCCTAAATTTTTAAAATCAATCCACAGTCATTTTTATCTGATTTTAGAGCAATCTGACGTCTTCTTCCTAGTTTTGACCCTGTGATGCATGTTTTTAAAGGCTTTGGTACCTTTAAAAAGTGTTTACCAAGTCATTATGACCACACTTCATATATAATTGATGTTTTTTCTATGTGTACACATCAAAAATAACTAAAATGTGGTTTGACCATGATTTCACATTAACTTAAGGTTATTTTCTATGGTTTCGACCGTTACACATTTTAGTGTTTTAAAACACTAAAAATGTATTTATGCCCATCCTGGGAAAATAATAACTAGGAATGAAATGTTTTCATTTACTATATTTCATAAATCAATCAATGGTTTTTTATCTAATTTTAGTGCAATCCATTGTCGTTTTCCTAGTTTTTACCCACCAATACATGTTTTTAAAGGTTTTAGTACCTTTAAAAACTATTTACCGAGTCATTCTGACCATACGACACATCGGATTGATGTGTTGTCTATGATTACACATAAAAAATAACTCAAAGGTGATTTTCCCATGACTTCACATTAATCTAAGGTCTTTTTCTATGGTTTTGATTATTACATGCATATTTTAGTGTTTTAAAACACTAAAAATGTGTTTATAGATATCCTAGAAAAACCATAACTCATAATGAACTGTCATCAGTTCCTACAATTCAAAAATCAATATACAATCGTTTTCATATGATTTTAGGTAAATCTAGCATCATTTACCTGGTTTTGACCCCCTGAAACATGTTTTTAAAGGCTTTGGTACCTTTAAAAGTGTTTACTAAGTTAAAACTAGGAAAATAAGCTTGGATTGTTTTCAAACATAATAAAAAGGATCTATAATTCATTTTTGATATTTAGAAATAAACCAAATGTCAATCTGGAACAAGATGTGGTTGTTATGAATTGAAGTGTGTGTTTTCTATATAAAATTTTCATTTTAGTTCTATTTATGGAAGTTTTATATGTTATTTTCCATATGTGTGAATTATCTATGGAATTTAGAATTGGACATGGTAGGATGAGATATAAGGCTAGAAATTTCCTCAAGGATTGTGTAGGTCATACACTGAAATATAGTAACTAAAGCATTTTCCATTATAGACTGACATCGATCTTGTGTTTTCCTATAATATTATTTTTCTTGAACTTTTTATTTCAATCATACAATTTATATTTGTGAACGGCACTACTAGAACCCCCATAGGGTGTGGAAATAATGGATGACGACACCCTACCAAAAAGAGCTAATTGAGTGGACCCAAAACCCATCCCTCGTACACATCTTGGATTCTCCTTTACTAAAACGATTGCAACTACATCATTATAGAAAAATGATGATGATTATGAAGGGGTCTCATCCTAGACATTATGAATTTTAACCTATTAATACAAAAAATATTAACAAATATTTTTTTAAATATCTGAACTTCATAATATTATCTAATTAATAAATTTTTCATTACTATTTATTGTTATTTGATTACAATAAAATAATATTGATAAATTAATTATAACAACAAAAAATTCTTAAAACCAATTAATTGGGATCGGCTAGATGTATCAAATGATGCCAAATTAGAATCGTTTGATCCATGTAGCTTGTAATGTCCCGGATCCAGGTGCCACCCAAGGGTACCCCAAACCTGATTGGTCACATGACCTCAAGTGCATTTCCCCAAATGCCAGAGGTTTTCAACTAGAATTGAGTGATAAGGTAAGACATTGAGGAAACTATGGCCTCACTGGCAGAGTATACATAGCGGAATAAATAATAGTAAACAAAAGCAGAAGCAGTAATACCACAAAAGTAAACAGTGGAAGACTGAAAGTAAACCCAACAGAAGACACCATGTATAGATATGATGCATGGAATATATATCTAAGAAAACATCCAAACAATTCTCAATTCTAGAAATTAATACAAAACCAAAGTACAAAATAAACAGTAAAATCCTACAGCATCGCAAGCCTCAACTTGGTCTCATTCTCTCCAACTCCTATAGCAATCAAGTACTTGATGAAGAAGAGTGTTTACCCTTATCTATACCTATAACCATATAATATTTTTTTGTCCAAAACATGACCCAAATAGGGTGTGATACAAATCCCAGTAGGCAACCACCAAGAGATCTATGCCTAATTGTCAGTAAATATATATAGTAGGTAATATGCAGAAATAAAGCAATAAATTAGGAAGTAATCAAAAGTAAACAATCCTATAGTTTTCAATTACATTCATTTACATTTATTATTAAACCTTTGAATAATGTAATCTCAGGATCTAGCATAAGGTCTATATCCACCTGTGTAATAGTAACAAAATAGATGTCTTAGAAGACTATCTAAATAATCAAGTAAGACTGATTCCAAGCTTGTGTTTTGGCTTGGTAGGCTCGTCACAATAATTCAATCATTCATAAACCACCCTTTGGGAAAGCTCTCATGGTCTAACCCCCTTTTTCTAACATAGGACCAATTCATTAAATAACAACCTCCTGGGTAGCTCTTATGGTCAATACCCCTGGGTCAATAAGGAATCAATAAATTATAAACGACCTCCCGGGTAGCTCTCACAGTAAATACCCCTGGGTCAAAATGGAATGAATAAATTATAAACAACATCCTAGGTATCTCTCATGGTAAATACCCCTGGGTTAATATCTACACCAAGGCTCTCATGGTCATGTGCAAATAAACATGGAAACCCCCACAGTTTTCCTGGTCCAAGGCTCTCACTGTCCATTTGAAAAACTGTTCACATATCATAATAAGGAAGCACATGTAATCTATAACTACTATATGGATAACATTCACAAGAATATCTCATGAAATTCATATAATCATTCAAACTCCATCTTAATCAATTCAAGGCATGGAAAACAAGGTACGCCTTATAGGAAACCTAGGCCAAACTGCCACAAACAGTCAATCAAGGGAAAACACACCCATGGGGTGTCCCGTAAACAAGGTATTTAACCTTACACCTAAGAAACAACCACTTAAAAATCATTTAAACCATATCAGGCAATAATTAGGGTTAAATTCAAAATCAAGTAATTCCCCAAATGTGGTTATGTGGCACTTTTATCATATTTAATCCAAATATGAATAATGAAAGGCACAAACCACATACCTCGATGTCTCGTGATCAATATACTTGAACGTCGGCCCTTGAATCGACCTATAATGGCGTAGATCTACAAAAAGATGAAAATTCTTAATATTTAATAACCCATGAGAAAGTAAGGATTATGAATAAAGTATCTAGGGGTTTTTATAACTCACTGGTGGGATTCCAACGCACCTGACAGTGTCTCAATCGGAGCTCGGATGGAGAATCGGGAGGGGTTCAAATTTCGTCAGTCATTCCATCACTCTATTGTATGAACCACAGGGAGAAGAAGATAGTTATGGACATGATACACAACCCTGCACCAATATATCAATTAAAAATAAAACTACACAACATGTTCATTTAAAATACACACCGTGTAGTGGCCTTAACCAGTCCCCGACTTAAGCGGTCTACCAGGTCATCACACGGCCATGTACTCAGTGGTTACACGGCTAGTACACGATTTTATGCAGCAACCAAGTACACAATGTGTACTCATAAGTACACAGCTTGTACTCAGAAGTACATGGCGTGAACTTATAAAAACCCCATTTTTTCCTTTTTCCTCAAAAATAACCCAAAATCGAGATCCATACATAAAATGAAGATATGGGTTCTTACAAACTTCCCCCCTTAAATAAATTCGTCTCCAAATTTCCCTTCCAAGGGTGGTGAAGAAGAAACTTTGAATAACTCCAGCCACTATGATCGTACGCTGACCCCCCTCTCCCAAGTCTCATCCTATACTCCCCCGTGCTACTATAGCACCCATACCAAAGGAATAGACTAGCCACGGAGAACCTTCATGTTGTGATCCACAATCTGAATAGGGTGCTCCTCGATGGATTCATCCACCTCCAACTCAACCTCCTTAGGTTGAAAAACATGAGACGGGTCTGAAAAGTAATGATGTAGCTGAGAAACATGAAAGACGTCGTGCATAGCCCGGTACCTCTGAGGTAACTGCAACTGATAGTAAACCGACCCAACTCTCTCTAAGACCTCAAGTGGCCCGATGTATCTTGGTAAAATCTTCCCTTGTCTCTTAATCCTCCTATGTCCCAACCTCGGTGTGACACGTAAGAAAACCTGATCTCCAACTTCGAACCCAAGAGGTCATCTTTGTCGATCAACATATGATTTCTTCCAAGAATGTGTAGTATCCATCCTCTTCTGAATCAACTCCACCTACTCAGTGGTCTCCTGGAAAATTCAAATTCATAGTATAGCTAAATCTCCTACCTCCAGCCAATATAGGGGCGATCAGTATGACCTACTGTATAAAGCCTCACAAGGTTCCATCTGAATAGTTTCCTAAAAACTATTATTATAGGAAAAATCCACTATGGGTATGTGTCTCTCCCAAGAGACCCTGAAATCTAGGAAACGTGCTTGAAGCATGTCCTCCAAAACCTAAATCATGCGCTCAGACTGGTCATCTATCTGGGGATGGTAAGTTGTATGCAGAAGTACTTGTGTACCCAAAGACCTCTATAGTATATGCCAGACAGGAGAAGTAAATCGAGCATCCCTGTATGAAATGATAGAGTGTGGAACCCCATGAAAATGTATAATATCTCATATTTAAAACTTTCCAATCTCATCAACACTGAAGGTTTCCTTGATCGGAAGGAAATGTAAAACCTTCATGAGTCTGTCAACAGTAACCCATATAGCATCATTTCCTCTGGTAAACCTTGGTAAACCCGTCATAAAATCCATCGCGACATCATTCCACTTCCACTCGGGAATGGGTAACTGTTGTAATATCCTTGTTGGTCGATGATGCTTTTCCTTCACCTTTTGACATGTAGAACACCTCATAACAAAACCAGCTATATCCCTCTTCATGTTTGGCCACCAATATTGATGATGTAGATCTCGATACATCTTAGTGACACGAGGATGAACTTCCCATACGGAGGCATGAAAGTCTCACAAAAACTGTTTGCGTATGTCTTCTAACACCCATACGTGCCCATAAAAATGCAAAACCTCATCCCCGCCTACAGTCCATCCAGGAGTAGGGTCTTCGCTTGATACACTATGTCATAGGATTAGGCCTTCAGAATATGATAGCTACCTCATTCACAATTGATCCAATAGAGTAGATGTAATAGCTATATAATAAAGGAATGGTTTCCCCTGTTTGTCGTGCACCTCTAAATGCATCTCAGAGAACAGATCCATAAGCTGCCACTCACCACTGGCCTCCTGAACTACCTGTATCAGAGTCCTCCTACTCAACGCATCAGTCACTTCGTTTCCTTTCCTAAGCATGTAGGCAAGATAAAAGTCAAAAGACTAAAGGTACTCAAACCACCTTCACTGTCTCAAATTCATATC
Organism: Viscum album; assembly: GCA_963277665.1. Taxonomy (NCBI): domain Eukaryota; kingdom Viridiplantae; phylum Streptophyta; class Magnoliopsida; order Santalales; family Viscaceae; genus Viscum; species Viscum album. Next base: position 1,462,545,724 of record OY728135.1, on the reverse strand, counting down.
TTGTTGAGTAAAGATATACTTGAGGATTTTGTGGTCAGTGTATACCACAAAATGATCTATCAAAATATAATGTCTCCAATAGCGCAAAGCATGCACAACTAAAACTAACTTGAGATCATGCATTGGGTAATTCCTCTCATGTGGCCTCAAATATAGAGACTCATACACAATGACTCCTTACCCCTACATAAGCACTACTTCTAGACCAATACCTGATGCATCATAGTAAATAGTGTAAATCTTTCCCAGTTTCAGCAAAGTCAGTATCAGTGCTGAAGTCAATCTCCCTTTCATCTCTTAAAAGGATGAATCGCAAGAACCTATCCACAAGTACTTCACACCCTTCTTAGTCAGGCTCGTCAGTGGTGTTGCTAAGCGTGAAAAGTCCTGAATAAAGTTCATTTAGTAACCATACAGCCCCAAAAAACTCTTTACCTAAAATATGTTATTCAGCTTCTCCTAGGAAACTACTGCTCTCACTTTCTTTGGGTCTTCTGATACTCCTATCTCTGATATTACATGACCCAAGAAGTGAATATGGTCCATTAAAAAGTGGCATTTTGATATCTTATCATATAACTGATGCTCTCTCAGTATACTTAATATGATCTCAAGATGAGTGGAATGGTCATGTTGAGTGTGAGAGTACACCAAGATATCATCCATGAAGACTACCACAAAAGAATCCAAGTAAGGATAGAACACTTGGTTCATCAGTGCCATGAAAAATACTGGCGTGTTTTTGAGACCGAACGGCATAACCAAATACTCTTATAGACCATACCTGCTCTGAATGGATGTAAGAGGTATATCTGATGGTCTAATGCACAACGGATGATAACCGGATCTCAAGTCAATCTTTGAGAACACCTGGGATTTTTGAAGATGGTCAAAGAGATCATCAATCCTTGGAAAGGGATATCTATTCTTAACCGTCAACTGGTTCAACTTCCGATATTCCACACAAAGTCTGATGGTACCATCCACCTTCTTCACAAAAAGGACAGGCGAACCCCAAGGAGAAGTACTGGTTAGAATGAAACCCTTTTCCTACAAATCCTTCAACTTCTTATTGAGATCTTTTAACTCTAGTGTAATCATCTTATAAGGATGAATGGACATCGTTACTTCTCCTGGAACAAGCTCAACAGATAAATCTACCTCTCTCTCTAAAGGTAAACCTAAAAATTCGTCTGGAAAGACATCTCTAAAATTATCCACCACTGGAGGGAAGTCCATCTATGAGGTCCCCTGGTTATCCAGATATAAACTAGAAATATGGGTTGTGATTCCTCCCAACCCATGATGCTCGGGTCCAGCTCTGCTCGCCTGGACATCCCATTCTCCCTTGTGTAGAAATGACTTTCCCTTTAGTGATGTGAAACTCACCCTACGATAATATCAATTGAAAAAGGCCTGAAAGGAGACCAACCAGTCCATTCTGAGAGTGAAATTGAAGCCTATAATCTCTAATATATAGAGGTATCATAATAAGTAACACTCACCAACCTCAATAGGGCACTCCTTCCACTGATGTACACTAGCTGTCCTAATCCCCAACAGAGTGTCTATCATCATAACATCATTAGAAGTAAAGATACAGAGCCCAAGGCTCTCTATAAAGGCAACAGATATAAAACTATAGAAATCCCCTATATCAAAAAGATCAGTAGCTAAAACTGAGGCAACTAGAATCGTACCTCTAACCATAGAGGTTCTGGGATCCTGATCCTATTGGGTCTGTTCCATTGCAAAATTTCGACCTGTATTGCGGCCCTACGACCCTACCTAGCTACCTTGATCTGATCCACCCTATTTTCAATGAAAACATTTCATTTGGATACCACAACCATGACCACCTCCTCAGACTAAATGTCCTGATGAACTCCAATTCCCTATTTGAGGAGAAACTGGTGGTCCTACTCCTGAATGTGGAGTCATAACAGATCCCCTCTCACTAGTTTTTGGTGAGAAAAAACTAGAAAAAATGCTGAAGATAGCCCATTTTTTCACAAGATTGGAACTCAACTGGGTCTCTTGGGAACTGAGTTCTCTTGTTCCCACTCTTCCCACACTGGTATCACCTCACCTGGATACCTGAAGATACATCCCTTCTACTAGAATCACCACGTGAAGGATCCATGTGGCATTTCCTACTATCAAACGAAGGAGTACCAACCCTGGATGTTGAACCGCCATGGCTCATAGCTCCCAACTCCCTCATATTTCACTTGGTAATCAATGTCCAATTTACTATAGCAGTCACCAAAGTCATCCTGAAAACATTCACCTGTGATCGGATGTCGCACCTAAGACTGTCCTAGAATTTCCTAGCCAGTGATAACTCATCACCTCCCAAAACAGGTGTGAAGCATTAAATCTCTGTAAAGCGAGAAGAATAATCCATCACTGAAATAGAACCCTACTCAAAATTTATGAACGCCCAGGCTCGATCGGCCCTCAACGTCTTAGGGTAGATGTAATCATAGAAGGTCCTCTGAAACTCTTCCCAAGCCATATTCCGATGACATCCCTCCTGTGAGATAACATCTGACCATATCTTGGAAGAATCACATAGAATATACATTTAAATATTCACCCTAATCTTAGGAGGAGTCTCTAGATTCTCAAAGATAGAAATCATGGCCTCTAACCATGACTCTGGAGCCTATGGTCCTCCGTCCCCTGAGAAAGCGAAAGCATGCTAGTGCTGGAACACCTGTGTCAACTCTGCCATAGTCGGGGCAGGATGTGGTGCTCCTTGAAAAGTCTGCATCATCCTCATAAATCCTTTATATAATTTTGCATCAGTATCTGCATTTGGTATAACAGTTGGTGCCAAAATGGTCACGACAGGAGGATCTACTGGTAGTCCCTGATCTACCATTTCTGGTGTCTGGTCATCACCCTGTATCTAGCGTACAACTGAAGGACATCTTGGTGGCATGATTCTACAAGGTCAATCACACACCTTAGTTCAAGATTATCAAGGATAGCAACTTAGAAGTTAAATAAAGTAACAGAAGGAAGAAAGCATTCAAGTTTTACAAAAGAGGGTTACATGGCGTGTTGAACTACTATACAGCGTGTTCCCTATAATCCTTAACATGGGTGTGTACCTCTTCCAGCCTCATCATGTAACACCCCATACACACAACATGTTCCTCATGAGACATGGCATGTTCTTTCATGTTCCCTCCTGCCCAAGTACTTCTACATGGCTCAAACTACACAGTTCTTCCATTGTAACACTACACGGCGTGTTCACCCTAGACATGGCATGCACTATTTAAGTTCCATCCACCCATGTCATTAGTCACATGGCCAGAGATGTGGTTGATTACTACAAAAGATGTAAAATCAAGACATGGTGTGTACAACCCAAGTTTCATCCACCCGTGTCATTAGTCACACGGCCGGATACATGGTCTTTTATAGCACGGTGTGTACTCCCAGTGCACGGAGTGTTCTCCCAAACATTTATCAACCCTATTTATATGCTCACACAGTCAGTCACGCGGTCAACAACTACATGGAGTGTACATCTGGTACATGGCATGTACTTAAGAAAAGTTATTTCTTCAAAACAGAAGAACACATGGCGTGTGTTCATAACATCACATGTTTTGTTGTATGGGTTTCCAGACAGTAAGCCTTTGAAACTTCTTTGGAACCCTAAAAAACATAAAATTTGTCCAAGGCATTCCAAGTTCCTATCCATGGGATCTCATACTCCCCATGAATCAAAGTTTTTTATCCTTATTCATATCATAACTTGATAGAATTAAATTAAAGTTCAAACATGATCCACCAAATTTCAATCCAAGAGGGATTATAACACCTTAGGGACCAAGGCTTGGCATCCATCCAAATGAAACATTACATATACCAATACCCATAGTAGATATTTCTATCATAAAATCTATCACAACAGCATACATATCTAGCATGACATCTATCACAATAGCATGCAATTAGTAATGCACCCTAAATGGAATGTCAAGAATGCATGACATGTGATCTCTAGCAAGTGCCTATATGATGCATGTGATAAAATACCTTCATCTCATCAGGTTACAACAGAAATAGAACCAAAATTATATCAATCATAATAGCACAAAACAAGTGTGTCACCCAATGGTGAAATCAAATCAACTGTAACAATCACAAAACCAGAAAAATTGCAATATTCGAGGTAAATTGGCATTTCCCTGTACACAAGTTAGCTAATTCTGGGCACATCTTATTACTAACTACCTATTCGTTCATATCCTAGTCTATTGGCTCCAAATGGTAAGTAAAAGGAAAAAATAAACTGCTTTGATACCACTTCGTAACGCCCCAGATCCGGGTGCCACCCAAAGGTGCCCCGAACCCGATTGGTCACATTACCTCAAGCGCATTTCCCCAAACACCAGAGGCTTCCAACTAGTAGCGAGGGATAAGGTAATAAATTGGGTAAAATATTCCCTCATTGGAATATTATACATAGCAGAATAAAAAATAGTAAACAAAAGTAGAAGCAGTAATACCACAAAAGTAAACAACATAAGACTGAAAGTAAATCCAAAAAAACCACCATTTATAGATATGATACATGGAATATGTATCTAAGAAAATATCCAAACAATTCACAATTCTTTAAAGTAATATAGAAATAAAATTACAAAAGAAATAGTAAAGTCTTGCAACATCACAAGCCTTGTCTTGGTCTCATGCTCTCCTACTTCTACAGTAATCAAGTACATGATGAAGAAGGGAATTTTCCCTTATCTATACTTGCAACCATATAATCTGTTTGGGTCTAAAACGTGACCCAAACAGAGGGTGATATAAATCCCAGTAGGTAACCAATAAGAAATATGTGCCTAACTATCAGTGAATATATATATATATAAGGTAATATGCAGAAATGAAGTAATGAACTATAAAGTACTCAAAAGTAAACAATCTTAAAGTTTTCAATTACATTCATTTACATTTATTATTCAACCTTTGAATAATTTAATCTTAGGATCTAGCCTAAGATATATATCCCCCTATGTAATAGTAACAAAATAGATGTCTCAGAAGGCCATCTAAATAATCAAGTAAGATCGATTCTAAGCTTGTGCTTTGTCTTGGTAGGCTTATCACAATCATTCAATCATTAATAAACCACCCTTTAGGAAAGATATCATGGTATAACACCCTTGGTTTAACATAGCACCAATTCATTAAATAAAGACCACCTGGGCAGCTCTCACAGTCAATACCCCTAGGTCAACATGGCATCAATAAATTATAAACGATCACCTGGGTAGCTCTCGCAGTCAATACCCCTAGGTCAACATGGAATGAATAAGTTATAAACAACCTCTTGGGTATCTCTCATGGTCAATACCCCTAGGTCAATATCTACACTAAGGATCTCATGGTCTTGTGCAAATAAACATGGAAACCCCCATAGTTTTCCTAGTCCAAGGCTCTTATGGTCTATTGGAAAAACAGTATGCATATCATAACAAGGCATCACATGTAATCTATAACTACTACATGAATAACATTCACAATCATATCACATGCAATTCATATAATCAATAAAACTCCATCCTAATAAATTCAAGGCATGGAAAACATGGTATACCTCATAGGCAACCTAATCCAAATGGCTACAAATAGTCAATCAAGGGAAAACGCACCCATGGGGTGTCCTATAAACAAGGTATATAACCTTATACCGAAGAAAAATTCCCTTAATAATCAATCAAACCATATCCAGCAATAATAATGGTTAAATTATAATTCATGAAAAACCCCAAATGTTGGTATGTGACACTTTTAGAAAATATAATCCAAATACCAACAATGAAATGTACAAACCACCTACCTCAATGTCTCACGATCAATATACTTGAACGTCAGCCCTTGAATCGGTCTATAACGATGTATATCTACAAAACGATGAAAAAATACCAACCTTTAATAACTCACAAGAGAGGAAGAATCGGAAAGAAAGGATCTTGGGGTTTTTATAACTCACTGGTGGGATTCCAACGCACCTGACGACGTCTCAATTAGATATCAGAAGAAGAATTGGGAGGGATTCGAAGTTCATCGGCCATTATATCACTCTCCTATATGAACCACAGGGAGAAGAAGATAGTTCCGGACATGAAACGTGGCCCCACACCAATATATCCATTAAAAATAAAACTACACAGTGTGTTCATTTAAACTACACGTTGTGTAGTGGCCTTAACCGGGCCCCGACTTAAGCGGTCTGCAAAGTCATCACACATCCATGTACTCGACTGTTACACGGCTAGTACACAGCTCTACATAAAAACTGGGTACATAATGTGTACTCAGAAGTACACGGCGTGTACTTAGAAAAACCCCATTTCTTCCTTTTTCCTCAAAAATAACTCGAAATCAAGATCCATACCTGAAATGAAGATTCAGGTTCTTACATAGTCGGCCTTATTTAATTGGGTTTAAGACTTGTTAGTTGTTATAATATGTTTTTCTTTATTATTTTTTTATATTAATGAAATAAAATGAAATGTTAATGAAAATTAGTTACACCAATGTATTTGGTAGGCTCATTTAAAAAACTATCATCAGGTTTTTTATGCACTTTAAACCAAAACTCTATTAAACCAATAAAGTGACCTAATTCATTAGCCTTTATGAAAAATATAAACAAGTTATAAAAACCTTGACATATAATAAAATAATATAAATAATAATGAATAAAATACAAGCCAAAATTGATCTTTTTCTTGAAAAACTATGATATCCAGCGATGTGAGGAATGTATTGTTTCTCACAATTCACATTATATTTTTTTAGATAATTTCTACAAAAAAAATAACAAAATTAATAAAAATAAAAATTTTACTGTGTTTATGTTGTTAAGATACTATAAAATATACAATTACCACATGAGATGCATCTTTGTTAATATCGACAAATAGATTTTGTTTCTCATGAGAAATTCCTTCAACCACTTTCCCATACATCTATCGTTAACTCAGAGATATGTCATTAAACTCGTTCCATAATCTCCATTTAAAATCTCTCCATTTCTTTCCCAAATTTTTCAAAGTCCATGGGCATGAAATGGAGTCAGGGACATCAAAATGAAAAAAACATATAGAAATAAAAAACATAACACTTTATAAGTATATTAAAAAAAATTACTCATGTATTTTAAATTAATTATAAAGTAATATTAAATTAATAGTATATTTATTTGAGTATCAGAGACCTAATTTTTTCAAGATATAGGAATATGCCTCTAATATTTATAATTAATGGGAAATATCACCATCTCACAAGCAAGCTGCCTAAGAATCTGCCCATAGATTCTGACGACATTAGTGGTAGGCACCCTGAACTCATCAAATGGAACCATAGTCTTGAAATCCTTCAGGTCCCATACATATTCCATGTTCATATTTGTATCCATTCTATGATTTTCTTTATCTATTTGATAAATGCATTAAACAGCTAATAAAATATATAGTTTTTTGTACAATGACATGCATACCAATAATGGTAACTCTCTAATATCCTCTAGATGGAGGGGTAACCAACTACTATATCACCAGAGGTAAATCAGGCAGTGGGCTACCAACAACATCTAGGGAAACAGTTGGATCGCTAGTGGTCTCAGGTACAATGGAATCAATCGGATCTATTGAAGCTGACAGTAGTGGTGGAATGCTCTGAGGTATTGATCAACTAGGATCATGAATTTTTTTGTTATTATAATTATTATAAGTCAAATGTTTTGGGTTTATTAAATGTATAAAAAATAAAAAAATAAAAGATTTTTATAAAAAAAAGGAAAAAACTAGAACAATGTATATATGTACGAAACACTTAATAATGAGAAATTGTAATATATTTTCATAACCAATTTATATATTCAATTATATTCATCTTCATTGTATTCATTTTTAACAACCTCCATTGTGATGAGTCCTTCATTTTCACCCTCTCTTGCAAGTTCTATTGTTTTGATATTGTCAGGAAAAAATTGTTCATTGTTTTGTGGTTGATGAGGTTCACTGTCACAAAGTACCAATTTATCTTCATCACCTATATCATATAAGTCTCACTTATTTAAGTGTAAAACAACACTTCAACATTTCAATATTTCATAATCCACATAATAAACCATCTTCTCCTATGAAGACAAGATAAATATATCATCTTATGCATGCTCACCGATATGGATCAAGTGAGAGAAGTTGATAGAAGTAAAATTTAACGAGTCTTTCATTATACCCCTCGAAATGTTGACCCACTTACATTTGAATAAGACAACTAAAAACTGACCATGATTGTTTAATTCAATTATATCATTAATCTTTCCATATTATCCCACCTCTATAAGTGTAAATACACCACTCTTTTGAGTTTTCAAGTCTTATTCATAGTAAATTTTACGAAACCTGAAGCCATGAATATTATAGGAATATAATCTCTTAGCCTACCTTAGAGGACCTAGATCCAAAAAACTTAAAATTATTTGATATTTCAGCTCAATTATCAACATTAATTATCTAGAAAAAAATATATAAGGTGTCACTTTTAACATAAACGAAATAACTACACATCAATAACATAAATATGATTATATACTTACACAATGATCGAACCATTAGACAATCACCTTATTAACAATTTTTGTTAATTTCAGCTCATTTCGAGTTGGAACCCTTAGTTTCCTCTTTGTTTGAAATCACAATTTTTAAATAAATGTATCTATAGTTGTAACATCCCGACCCAAGAAACTCAGAGTTGGTGCAGTACTTTATTAAATTGGCATAGATAAAAATATATCATGTCCCGAAGGAATGATCAGTTTAGTAGTCTTGTTAAAACAGATACATACAAGTGTCTTGTATTACAAATCAATACACTAATTAAAAGATTTTTTTATTTTGAGGATAACTTTATTCTATCTAGTTTCACCTTGCTTATCTTTCTTTAGAACACTTCTTGAATTCCAGGGGGAAGGAAACAAAATAAGGGTGAGATCAGATGCTTAGTAAGGGTAGGCGTACAGTGGAAGATATTATGAATAAATAAGAATAAACATTAAGTTTGAGTGTATAGTAGAAAAAAAATCCATTTAAACATAATCTTGAGTATAATATGCCAATAATAAATTAAAATCAAATAATTTCATATGAATGATCACATGGATATTCCACTGATCGAATAATCACGTGGAATATCAATAAATAATTTAAAAATGAGGGAATGAATAATTCCATGCATTATAAATATACTGTCAAGGATTCTTCCAAGACACCATACATAAATGGAGGAAAAATCCTCTCATGCCGTATAAGTTAAAAAATAATTCCTTCTATATATTTATCAAAAAAGTCATAAAGTAACTCATTTGGAAAACAACAAAAATATTACTTTAAAACCATTTTATAAAAATTAAAACATGGGTAGAAAGTATTTAAACATTTGTAGGGTAATACTAAAAAAATAATTTGGAAAATTTTTTTAAGAAACATTGACATGGATGATAAATATTCCACAGCAGATACTTACATATAAACAACCCCGAATAATAATGATGTTGTGAAATTAAACCTTACCACTTTATAATAAATAGAATAATATCCCCCATGAAAGAAATAAAATTATATGGATATTAAAATACCATAATATTCATGATAATACTCATAAAAGACAATCATGGGTGGTATATACATCATGCGGAAGAAACAAGTAGTGTATAAGACATGTGTCCCACAGAAATAAAAGTGAGACAAAAATCACTTACCTTGTACTTTACTTTTCTTGAATATGATTTAAAATATTATATAATGGTTTAAAACTTGTTATTAATTTATAATAGAACTATATATATATTTATGATATCATATATGATCTTCTTATATCATTTTTTTAATAATATTGCATTATTACCCTTGTTTTGGGTGTTAACTGCTTTATTTTCCTATGCATGTTTTGTCATGTAAGTCATGTTTAATATGAATTGAATATATATATATATATATCATATAAATAATGATATTAATTTTATAGATATTATATTTACTTTTTATATATATTTTTATAATTATTCATGAATTGTTAACATGGAAAATGAATCGCATCGCGTCATGGAGATGGTAGGTCGTACATACGTATGAGCGACGGTATCATTCTCTTAATAGTGAAAAGGGTAAATAATTAGATGGTATATTAATTTTAAATAATAAATATCATGTCATAATTACTATATATATTCATTATTTCTATCATTATACTCATCCATGTAAAGTGGCGGTGAAAAACAGATTACGCCAGAGCGTAGAGATGGTAAGTCGTACGTATGCACGCACGGTGATTTTGTTTTTAATGGGATGGATAAAAGGTGGGATATGGTTGTCCCATAATAATAATGAAATCTCAGAATATATATTATACTGTAGTTTTTACTCTATAATGTAAACAATACATAAATAGAAATTAGAATAAGAAATTAACTTGGATGAGTTAGTAAAAATGGTTACCTCTTCTTCGGCGGACTTCCTTTAGATATCTTCTTAATAGATCTAGGGTTGATCTTTTTGGAAGACTAAAACCTATATAACTTAGATAAGGATTTTTGGAGGAGAAATGGGTATGGTTTTTTGGATCTATAATGCTCAAAGTGGTGTGAGTAATTGAGGGAAAAGGTGCCCTTTTATAATTGGGGTGAGGGGCACTTTAGGAAACTCTCAAAATATTAAATTCATATAAATTAATTTTCAATTTCAAATGAATCCAAAAGAGTTATTTCAAAGATAATATAAATATGGTTTTAAATCCTCTCAACCAATAATTTTTAGACTAGTTTAGGTCACATTCTTACCCTTATTTTTTTCTTTAACCCTTATTTAATCTCTTTAACTCTTACCGTGACAACATGCGTTTTTACTACTTAAGGGTTAATATAGTTACTATAAAATTCCAACAAACCTCAAATGTGTCATGGATGACATTTTTAACATTATCCCAATATTTTTTACAAATTTCATATTTTAATGAATTTTATATCATTTAATAAAATAATATTTATTTTAAAATAACATTAGTGTCAATTTTAACACTATTCACTACATGACTTTTTAAAAATATCATAAAAACAAGATAAAATAAAACCAATACTTCTAAAACATCACTTACATGTCAAATTCATCTAAAACTTTCGTGTATGACATTAATTATATCAAATTATATTTATTTTAATATTTTTAATATCATTTATTTGATATTTTCTGTAAGTAAATAATTATTGCATCACCATTGTGTCACCATTTAAGGTAATTATTTTATCACTAAAATTTATAAATAAATTACCATGATGTATATAAAAATTTTTCATTTCAAAATAATATTTATAGTCTAACATATCCCTAATATAACCACACATTAAAAATATTTCACTTGTTAAAAATAAAACTGTGACAAAATTGACTTTCCTTTGAATATATTATTATAAAGGTTATATTCTAATTCAAAAGGCCATAAAAGGTCTAATAAATTATCCTTTAATTCTTAGAGATAAAAATATTCATAAAATAAAATTATTAAAAGTGTTAGGATAATTTTATAATATTTATAATATTATTTTTACCCTTAATTACCTGATTTACCCTTAACCGTGATAATAAAAAATATTACTAAAGTTATTATTCATAATGTCCAAAAATAAAATAAACATATTTACTAAATTTGGACCTTATGATTCCAAATATGGAATCCATTTTTTAAAATTCCAAACACATATATTATATAAATTAATTAAAAATTAATCATGTTGAAGGAATGAGAAAATGGGTTTTTAAAGTAAAACTCATCAAAAGATTGAAATATATTTACATATAAATTCAATGTGAAATTGATTCCAGTGAACTAAATTAGATTAAATGATAAAAACTTGATCCAATTATACTTTAAAACTAATAAAAATATAATTTAACATTATAAATTATTTAGACAAAAAAAGTGATTTTTTAATTAAAATGCAATATTTGTTTCACTATTCATCAAAAAATGAATCTTATCAAAAAAATACCAAAAAATACATAAAAGTAAATTTTGATACTCTGATTTCAAAGAATAAGTTTATTTTTTAAATTAAATATATAAAAGTGTCAAAATTGGATTTAAAATAGGTTCTCCATCGAAAGCGGCAAAACTGTCTTTTTGAAAAATACTTCTTTTATGCGTAAAATTGGATTTTTTCGTATATAATGTATAAAAAATATAGAATATGAATTTTAAACATTATATATAATATATTATATATATTTAATATAATATAACAATATTTATTTGTTTATTTCTTGGTATAAAACACACTTGTGTATATTTAAATAGTTTTTCTAAAAAACATTTCCTTTTATTTTTAAAAAGGGTTGTATTTTCATTTATAATTAATTGGCCACCAAAGAATTAATTATATATAATTTTTAAAATATATTTTCATAATTCAGTTAATATTGTTCATTCCCTCCATTTTAATATCTTGGTTATAATGGTGACATTTAAATAATGATATTTAGTTGTTCGTTTAAGTTTTGTGTTGCGTGCAATGTAAGCTTTCTAAAAGAGTAACTTTAAAAGGTGGCATACCATAAAATCTTGGGGTGTTGCATTCTCCACTCCCTTAATAAATTGCGTCCTCACAATTTGAAATTGCACTTCAGAAATTAAAGGTTGATACTTTAAAATTCCTTTGTGGGAAACCCATATCAAAAATAGGGTTAATAAAACATCCCCTTAATAAGAAAGAAAGAGAAATGTGAAGTTCATCACAAAATTAGGCTGTATAATTGGAAAAAAATAGTGGGATGTGAAAACTTAGACATGGAAGATAAATATAAATATAAATTTTTTATAGATATTGATAGATAACATGTTCATCAAAATGTCTACCATCACAACACCGTAAATTTGTGATGGGTTAAAGATGTCATTGATTTCTCGATAAGAAAATTAAATGGAAAATGTTTTTATTCTAAAATAATTTTCCAAGAGTTAAGGAATTAATTTACTTCCTAGAATAATATCATAAGGAAATATATTTACTTTATAAGTAAAGTTTCATTATTTAATCAATTTCCACCACAAACTCATCTTTTTTTCCAAATGATGAGTATTTAAGATGAATTTTTTGTAGGACCCTAGAGAACCCTGAGAGGGGAGAGGTGAATCAGGGTGTCAACTTTTTCTTTTAAAGTAACGAATATTATTCCCACATTTGTAGGAACTAATTAAACCTCTATTGTGGATTTGATCGGTAATTAAACATTCACATTCAAAAAGAGATAGCACATCAATTTTACTTGGTTCACCACAAAGGGCTGGTCCAAGGAGCATACACCAACATTGTGTCGATCATACCAAATTCCTCTAATATTTACTAGTTGTGGAGTACAAGAGTTCAGAAACTGTCACTTTGTGCTAAAAATACTGTCTTTACAATATTTTAGGGATATATCACTGCATCCCATAAAATACTTCTATCGACTCCCTCTAGCTCACTGCTTTGAGAGAAGTCTAACTTAGTTTATCGACTTGAAGGTTGCTTCAATGGTTTGGCATTAAAGACTTTGTCCCTAACTTAGCATGATAATCTTCTTGGACCATATATCTAAGTTGATGAACTTTTAAATCTTTGTCCAATTAAACCTAATGTTCAATACTACCTTTCACGAAGCTCCTTCATGAAGCTCACTACCTTCAAGAAGCTAACTGCCTTTATGGAACAAACTGCCTTTACGAAGCTCACTGCCTTCACGAACCAAAATACCTTCGTGAAGCTTACTGCCTTCGCAGACCAAACTGCTTTTGCGAAGTTCCTTGTCTTTGCAAAGTAAACTCCTTCACGAAGCTCACTGATTCAATGTGGAACACCCCATCATTGTGAAACTCCCTTTAATCAAAAGTATTGGCATCAGTCAAGACATGTCAGGTCTTTTTGCGATGTTCAATATTGCATAGAATGTTTATTTTGTGGAGCTCCCTAGGATTTTGTGAAATCAGATCGATTCTGGATTTTCCTTGGAAAAATTTGTTTTGAGTGAAGTGGGGTATCCTCTTATTTATAGGCTCGACTGTTTGCGAATCTCTACTGCCTCTTTTTAGGTTTTCCGCATCTTTCAAAAACGTCTTCGCGGTGCTCCTCCCTTCGTGAAGCTCCACAGAAATTTTCCAATCACGATGCTCGTCATAATCGCAGATCTTTCTGTCAAAACCCTTTGTGGTGCTCAACTTAATCGTGGAGCTTTCTATCAATGGTCGTGAAGCTCTAATTCTCGTAATCACAGAAAACATCATCTACATTCGTGATGCATGTCATAATCATGGAGAACACCATTAGAATTATTTAATCCTTTGCGAAACAAAACTCATGAATCCCATATTCGAGAAACTTATTCCTTTTTCATATTTTTATAAATCCTTCAAGAAAAACCACTTTTCTCATTGAAATCCATCCTCTAAATTTTGGACCCCAAAAATTTGGCAAAAATTGGGAAACAACAACACCTTCAATACTATTGTTATCTTGAACAATAGGATCCCTTTCCTTGCAAAATCCTAGAACTTCCATGTGAGGATTGACAATAAACAAAAACAAAACTCCATTTCTAGCAAAGAATAGCCTTGGTTCCAACATTTTTCATGCCTGAAAAAAAAATGAATGAACATGTATGGATCAAAAAATAAACAAAATTATAACTATTTATTCCTTATATCTTTATACATTAACCAAAATCAAAATGGTTAGGATAAGATAAAATAATTCCCTAAAAAGAATAAATCTTTATATGATGAAAAACAACTTTAATATCCAAAATTCAATAGTAATACCCAAATTTTAATATAGATCATTCATAAAATAATTATCCTTCCTCAAGAATGTTCTAGAATAATATTGAAACCCAAAAATCAGAAGGATTTTATCATATAGTCTTCCAAATAACATTAATCTCTCTTAATGTTTTATACCAAAAAAAATTAATTTCCTAAATCATATAATCTTGAAGATATGATAACAATTTCGATATATAACCTGAATCATTATAAGTCCACAATAAAATCATATTTGACTCCAAAATATAATTCAACCTTTATTTCTAAAAAAATCATGTTTACTTTAATATTATAGGATTTCCAAAATAATAAACATCTTCTATAATAACATTAATAACTTAATCGTCAAATCATTCTCCAATCCCAAGGTTATCTATTTAATAAAACAAATATCCCTAAAATAAAAATAACCTTTATCTATTAGATATTCTAACTAAAAAAATTTAATGTTAACCAGGACTTCATATAGGCTAGTGGTAGTCATTTCACCCTTGTCACCCTTCGGTTGTGGGTTTAAACCTCATGGCCTTACTGTATATAACAGGTTGTCACTCAGCCTATGGGTTGTTCTTTTTCTAAAGCTATATTAATATAAATTCCAAAATAAATATGTTGTACATCCTTGAAATATGGTTAATAAATAAATATCCTTTTAACTATTGTTTTCAATACAACCCCAATAAATAAATATATCATCTATTTTTTTCAACATAGGTCCTTCCTTGGTCTAGAGTTTATTCTATATAAGAGGGAATTGACTCAGGTAATGTCTAGTTTCCCCACATTTAATTCAATGAACTATAAGTGGATTCTTAGGATAAGTTTTATTTCCTTCCATCGTAATCTTCATTTTTCTTTATCAATTCTTTTCTTTATGTCCTTATTTCTCACACATAAAGCATTTATCCATTCTATTGAGACACATTCCTAGGTGTCTCCTTACACATTTCATGCATGATGGAAATCGAGCCTTCTATTCTCTATAGTCTCCACCATTGGAGCTCTTAGAAAGATCCATCCTTCTCTTCTTTGGTGAGTTTGGGAGTTGGTTAAGATATATATTATTAATCATATTTCAGGAAAAATGATAGGCATGAATACGATATCTTTCACTCATATCAATAGTTCATTTGGTTTCTTGTAAAGACCCGGATTTTTTCATGTAATTTTTTTTAATTATATGGGAATATTACGAGTCTATGAAAATTGACAGCGTGTGATTCCGAGGCCCGGTGTGCCTAGAATGAATTTTTGAACTTTTTTTAGGTACGTTCAGTAAATGTGCGAGTAGGTTTTTGTAACTTTTAAATCGGTGCTCAGAATTGAAATTTGAGGATACCGTTGAACTCGCAGTACCGGTATTCGGTTAAGGATACTTTCACCTTGACCGCATTAGGATGAGGGTGAAAGTTAGTTTTTGTGTTTTTCTTGGAAATAAAAAAAACAAAGTTTTATTTTATTTTTAAAACTTCCCTTTTGAATGTTCAGTGGTGGGGACCACCCGAGCTAGAAAACCCCCCATTTTAAATTCATGGTGGTGGGGACCACCCAAACCCCTCTTAATGGGGTAAATCCTTCAACTCTTCAATTAATTAATTGTTCCTCTTCAATTAATTAATCATGTCATTTAATTGTGCCAACTTTAATTGTGTCATTTAATTGTGCCAATGTAAATTAATTTGATAAACCTATTTTAATTTGTGGCCTCCTCATTTCCTTGGGGGAAATCATTGGAAAAGGGGAGAACTTTGGAGAAACTCTTCCTCCAATGAAGAACACCCTCTCCAACAAAGAACGAGGAACCAACTCTGAGCTCGGATCGGAAGCACTTTGCAGAAGCAACAAACGCTGACGTTCTTCAACGACTTCATCTTCTACCTCTCGACTCCTCCAATGAACAACAAGGTAAGGGTGTGATTTGATTGATCTTCATTAATTTATTTTACGTTGAATCTCTCCCCATGAGCCTCTTTCTACCACTCTAACGCAGAAGGTGCGGGCCAAACGAACATGGTCTGACCACTCTGCAACCTTTGTGGTTTTTGATGTGTTCATCGCAATGGAGGAGGATGATGACTGGTATCGGCGACTGGCACTAGTAGGACTTAGGAGCGGTGGTCGGCACATCGGCCGACCGCGAAGATAGCGGCGGTGCAATCGCGCCATTGGTGGAGGGCCACGGCCTGTCAGCTGCGGTGGAGCAGAGGTGGCAGCCGGAGCACGATCGACTGCACGAAGGGGAGGCGGCGGCACGCGTCTGCGCCGCCGACGTGTAAGAGTCGTGGCACAAGGCTGCGGTAGCGAACGAGGGTGGTCTGTTCACTACCAGTCGCCGATGGTGGCACGGCACACAACTATGCCATAGTGGAGGGTCGGTCGTCCGGCCATCCGCGGACCAGCGGGCCGCCCAGCGCAGGTCATGCACCATGGGCCGCCCAACGGGCCGTCCAGCACTGGCCGCGCACCGTGGGTCGCCCAGCAGGCCGCACTGCCGGGCCGGGCTGCACCGCGTAGAAGGGTCAGGCTGCACTACTGGGCCGAGCCATGCCAGACCCAGCAGGCCGGGTCGACCTGAACCGGGTCGGCTCGGCCCAGGCCGGGTGAGACTGGACCCGGACCAGCTTCGACCCTTTTCGCTCTTTCATCCATAACTTGAGCTATGGGTATCCGTTTGACAAACCGTCTATGGAACTGGAAACCTTTGATCGAGATGGTCCTTTTGATATACCATACTTGAGTTTTGGATAAAGTTGGGGTACGGATGGGTTGGATCGGACACGAATCCCACCGGGCCCTCAAGACTAAAAGACCAATAACTTACAGACCGGGCATCCGATTGAAACACTGTCTGTTGCATTGATAGCCCTATCACATGGCGGTCCTTTGGGATACTTCTTCATGGGACTTCGTGGTAGTTAGAGTATCAACCTGTGGCTTGAGGAGCGGACCCTCCCGGAATCAAGCGATCTTAGTGCGGGAACCCTGTAGCTGGTTGTAACATGAGAAAGGGATCCTATGTGGGTCTGTGTTTTGGGATCCTATGTGGGTCTGTGTTCGAGGGTCCCACTTGGATCCGCTCTAGGAAATCCACGTGGGACTACTATAGGATCCTACATGGGTCTGCTGTACTAGGATCCTATGTGGGTCTGATGATTTAGGATCCTACGTGGGTATGATGATTTAGGATCCTACGTGGGTCTGCCTCTTAACAAAGTAAGATGATTCGGCAGTTACATCTAATCATATTTGCTACCATACCTAAGTTATACCTGGTGTGAGCTGAATTTTTACCTTTTTGGTGAAACCTTTGTGGTATTCTTCTGTGTGGCGATACCTTTGTGGTATTTACCTTTATGGTACTTACCTTTGTGGCGATTCCTTTGTGGTATTCTTCTATGTGGTGTTACCTTTGTGGTACTTACCTTCATGGTAATATTTCCTCTATGGAACAGTTGAGCTTTGGTCTCTTGATTTGGGCCTTGTGTTTCCTCATGAATGAGATTGGGTATACTTGATTACTTAGGTATATGTATGGGCATATACCTAAGTAGGGATGACTATTGTTTCTATGTGTTTTGGATTATCCTTTGCAGATTTTGTGAGACCTTTTAGGGTTTCGGGGTCCCTACTGAGTATCGTTATACTCACCCATGCACAGGTTATGCCCGCACCTTGTTTTTTTTTTTTTTTTGTGCAGACGATGGACAGCATTGACTGAGGATGAGGGCATTAGAACTGGAGGTAGCTCGGAGGTGGAATTAAGACGAGGCGTACCACGGAGACGATCGTTCGAGAGTTGTACCTACCCTTCAAGTAGGATCCTTGGCAAGAGTTCACAGGAGCTATTTCAATTTTCTTGTACCTTCCAGTTGGGCTTGTATTCTGACCCCTTTTTCTTTCTGTACACACCCTGTTTACTATACAGTTACTTGTGTTCGTATCTTTCTGTGTGCCTGGTTGTTTGTGTTTACAGGTTATAAAGGCAATGCCTTCCTGGATTTAGGGAATATGTCTTTCGGTGCTAGTTTCCAGCCCCTGGCCTATAGAAGGTGAGCTTGGGGTAGTCACAGCACGGGCCCCAGGGGACGGGTCATGAAAAATTGGTATCAGAGGGAGTTTGGTTCTATCGAAGAACTAGGACTCTGATCTTTTCTGTGAAGCAATAGTGTTAAGTGTTATGAGTGTGGTTTTCAGTTCCGGGAGTCCAGTGTTGGTGTGGCGGCTGATGTATCCAAACACCAGGACACTGAATTCTGATTTCCGACTCAGCACATGAAAACACTGATTGCGTGTATTTTTTAAAAGTTTTTCTTTTGATTTCTTTGGATTCATCTCACTAGGTATAACTTAGTGACCATGGTGCACATGTTCCTTATTAGGATGTCGCCACAAATATAGCTACCCAAGTTTCCCGAGAGAGTACACTATGACAGTCCGCTGAGAAATGAGGCTCCGGTGTAGGTCCCTCTTACTACGTTGGAACCTTTGGGTGGTGTACCAGTAGCACCACCACCATTGGGAAGCAGTTACAACTGGCGGTACTAATAGAGTACACATTTAGGCTTTGTTCCTTACACAAGTTTCGTCATTAGATACCCCTCGGGTTCTGTGGTGAGCCTAACTCACAGGCGGATGAGGACTGGCTTGAGGAGGTTGTTGAGAGTTCTCTAGAGCTTCTACAGCTTCGACAGGACGACATGTCGATAGCTGAGTATTCATCGAGGTGTACCGACCATTCCTGGTACTCGATGAATACAATACAATTAGTGCTTCGGGGCTCGAACTTCTGAGTGCGGTGTGTTTAAGGACGTCCAAGCTAGCACTATTACTCTATGCATTCGTACCTATGTTAGGGTGCTAGAGAGAACCTTTGTGGTTGAATTTTCTTTGGCTAAGAAGATACAGCCATTGAATGTTAGTAATGGGAAAATAGAAAACTAGCGCCAGTCTCAGAGACTTGGGCGTGAAAAAATGTTTCTGGAAGAAGTGTTAGGGACAGATGAATCTATAGGGTTGCGAACATGGGAGCAAAGTTAGGAGAGTATCATGAGGTAGTGTACATTTCGACATGTTACAACCACCCCCATTTGTGGTCACCACCAGGCTTAGGGAGCTGGAGGATAGGGGAAGGGAGTAGCTACATATGGTCAAGGAGTGTGACCTAAGATCTCTAGGAATGATTCGATGAAAGGTCTTTGTCTACTACTAGATGCCATATTAATATACATATGTACCAATCATTCCTTCCTTCCACGAATCTTGTCCAAGACCTAGAGTTTCTGGTTAAGCCGTTGACTTGACCCTCACATCTAGAGATGCCTTTGGGAGAAGACTTGATAATCACACATACGTCGATGGTGTGATATGACCCTTGAGGCGATATTTTTGGTTGGAACATCTTGGTGGCAGTGTTGAGGCCTTACGACATTAGTTTGGGTATGGACTGGACATCCACAGTTCATACTCAGATTGACTATTTTAAGAAAAAATGTTGTGGTTTACCTATAACATTGGAATGGTATTTTCCTTGGTCAGCAAAAAAAGGAAACTCAGATAGCACAAGACTTACCTGGAGGAGAGTACAGTTAATCACTCATCAGTTGGCTAGCCTTACCCTCGGAGCGGTTGATGTGGACAGTCTGAGTTATCCTGTAGTGGTGGACCAGTATGTGGATGTCTTCCCTAATGATGTTTTGGGTCTACCTCCTCATAGAGAAGTGGACTTTTACATTGATTTGTACCCCGAGATAATACCAATATATACACTAGCATATCGGATGGCTCCTGTAGAGCTTCGTGAGCTGCGGGTACAGCTAGAGGACTTACAGGGGAAGAGATTTATCTGGCCCAGTGTCTCTCCTTGGGCAACCCCGATTTTGTTTTCCAAGAAGGCGGAAGGGAGCTTAAGACTTTGTGTTGACTATCAGTGCCTGAACCAGGTGACCGTGAAGAACAAGTACTAACTCCCGAGGATTGATGACCACTTTGATCAGCTGAAGGGAGCATGGTGGTTCTCAAAGATAGACCTCATATCGGGCTATCACCAGCTCAGAGTACGAGACGAGGATGTGCAGAAGATGGATTTCAGATGTTGATACGACCATTATGAGTTTTTTTCATGTCGTTCAGCATGACCAATTCTTCATAAGTGTTTATGGGACTCATGAACAGGATCTTTCAGCCATACCTTGATTGCTTTGTAGTAGTCTTCATCGACGACATACTGATCTACTCGGCTACCGAGGAGAAGCATTCCTATCATTTTCAGATAGTTCTGGACACACTCTGAGAGAACCATCTTTATGGTAAGCTCTTAAAGTGCCAGTTTTAGATCCGAGAGGTTCACTTTCTGGGACATGTCATCTTGGAGGGTGGAGTTGCAGTGGATTCAGTGAAGATTGGGGTGGTACTTTATTGGGAGCCACCCAGGAGTGTGACGGAGGTACAAAGTTTCCTGGGTTTGGCCAGATACTATCAGATATTTGTGCCAGATTTATCCAGAGTTGCAGCACCTTTATTAGTGTTGACGAAGAAGGGGAAACCCTTCGTGTGGTCAGAGAGATGCCAGTGGATTTTTCAGGAGCCAAGGCAGAGGCTGACAAGTGCCCCCATCTTGAGGCTTTCGGAGAAGGGCGTTGGGTACGTAGTCTACTGCGACACATTAGGGACCGAACCTAGATGTTTTTTGATGTAGGAGAGAGCAGTGATCACGTGTGGTTCTCGACAGCTGAGAAAACATGAGAATAACTACGTTACCCATGACCTGGAGTTAGCAGCAGTGGTCTTCACTTTGAATATGTGGCGACATTACTTGATGGGTGAATGTTTTACAGTCTACTCTGATCACAAGAGTCTCAGGTATATCTTCTCTCAGAAAGACCTGAACCTGAGACAGTGATGTTTTCTTGAGTTCTTCTAGGACTATGACTTCGAGATAGTCTATACCCCTGGGAAGGGGAATGTTGTAATAGATGCACTCAGCAGGAGATCTAATATACAGATTCTAGGTGAGGCGACGGAGCAGCTGGCCGCTTTGCAGATATCCTTTGTGGATCGAGATGGAGCAGATTTTCTTCAGTCTCTTATAGTCACTCACCCACTCCTTCAGCGTTTCAGAGAGGCACAGCATGGGGACACTGACTGCAAGTCTCAACGTGCTCAGATATCCACAGGGCAGGCACCTAATGGATTTTTTGAAGGTGGGGAGCACGTCATCCTCTTCAGATGTCATACCATGGTACCAGTGTCGCTTCGGGAGGAAGTATTGATGGAGTTCCACACATCCCCTCTAGTGATACGTCCAGGAGTGGCGAAGATGTACCAAGACCTCCAACGACAGCACTGGTGTTCAGGAATGAAGAAAGCAATAGCAGAGTTTGTCTCTCAGTGCCTCACTTGTCAAAAAATGAAGGCGGGACATCAGGTACCAGTAGGTTTAGTTCAGCCTTTATAGGTACCAGAGTGGAAGTGGGATGGGATATCCATGAAATTCTTGACAGTACTTCCATGTACATCTAGGGTTCATGATTCTACCTGGGTGATCTTCGACTGACTCACCAAGTCGGCCCACTTCCTACCGATCAAAGAGCAGGGTTCAGTAGAGATATTGGGACGCCTCTATGTGTAGGAGATTGTGCGGATACATGGAGTACCCTTGAATATTTTCTCCTATCATGATGCATGTTTCACTTCCCGACTATGGAATGGGTTTCAGGAGGCTTTCAGGATGCATCTTTGTTTGAGCACTGCCTTCCATCCTCAGACAGATGTCCAGACTGAGCGGACCATTCAGACCCTCAAGGACATGTTGCATGCTTGTGTCCTCGACTTCAGTCGTAGCTGGGAGGATCACTTGACCTTGGTGGAGTTTGTATACAATAACAGTTATCACTCCACCATTGGGGTGACACCTTTCGAGGCGTTATACGGCCGACCTTGCAGATCGTCTTTGTGGTGGACTAACCTAGGGGAGTCAGCACTCATGGGACCAGATATGGTATAGGATACCACAGAGAAGGTGTAGATCATCCAAGAGTGGATGAAGACTGCACAGAGTAGGCATAAGTCTTATGCCGAAAGGATATGGAGACCTCTGGAGTTTGAGGATGGTGACCACGTCTTTCTACGGGTCTCACCTCGACGAGATTTGTGGATATTTTGTCGGGGTGGAAAGTTATCTCCAAGGTTCGTCAGACCCTTTCAGGTCCTCAACAGAGTTGGATAGGTTTCTTACCTCCTATAACCTCCCCCTCAGTTATACCGGGTGTATGATTTTTTCCACGTATCCCAGCTGAGGAGATACATGCATGACCCATCTCACATCATTGACCACGGCGAGCTGGACATCGACAATAGGGCGATGTTTATAGAGGTTCCAGTATAGATTGAGAATCGACAGAAGAAGGTCCTTCATGGGCAGTCGATACCTTTAGTGCATGTATTTTGGAAGCATGGGATCCTCCAGGAGAGCACATGGGAGCGGGAGGCTCAAATTCGTGCTCAGTACCCCCACTTGTTTTCTTAGTTTTTGTGATGTGGATTTGGAGACGCAAAGCCCTAAGGTGGGGAGAATGTAAAGACTCGGATTTTCCATGTAAAATTTTTTTAAATTATATGGGAATATTACGAGTCTGTGAAAATTGACGGTGCGTGATTCTGAGGCCCGGTGTGCCTGAAATGAATTTCTGGACTTTTATTTAGGTACGTTCAGTAAACGTGTGAGCGGTTTTTTGTAAATTTTGAACCAGTGCTCGGAATTGAAATCTGAGGACACCATTGAACTCACAGCGTCAGTATTCGCTTAAGGATACTTTCACCTCGACCGCAGTAGGATGAGGGTGAAAGTTAGTTTTTTTGTTTTTCGTGGAAATAAAATAAAATAAAGAACAAACTTTTATTTTATTTTTAAAACCTCCCTTTTGAATGTTCAGTGGTGGGGACCACCTGAGCTAGAAAACCCCCCATTTTGAATTCATGGTGGTGGGGACCACCCGAACCCCTCTTAATGGGGGAAACCTTCAACTCTTCAATTAATTAATTGTGCCTCTTCAATTAATTAATTGTTCCATTTAATTGTGCCAACTTTAATTGTGCTATTTAATTGTTTCAATGTAAATTAATTTGATAAACCTATTTTATTTTGTGGGCTCCTCATTTCCTTTGGGGAAATCATTGGCAAAGGGGCGAACTTTGGAGAAACTCTTCCTCCAATGAAGAACGTCCTCTCCAATGAAGAACGAGGAACCGACCCTGAGCATGGATCGGAAGCGCTTTGCGGAAGCAACAAATGCCAATGTTCTTCAACGACTTCATATTCTACCTATAAACTCCTCCAACGAACGACAAGGTAGGGTTGCGATTTGATTGATCTTCATTAATTTCTTTTACGTTGAATCTCTCCCCATGAACTGCTTGCTACCGCTCTAACGCGGAAGGTGTGGGCCAAAGGAACATGGATCGACCACTCTGAAACCTTTGTGTTTTTTGATGCATTCATCACGATGGAGGAGGACGGAGACTGGTACTGGTGACTGACGCCGGTAGGACTCAGGAGCGATGGTCGGAACACTGGCCGGCCGCGAAGACGGCGGCGGTGCAACCGCGCCGCCGGTGGAGGGTCGCAGCTCGTCGGCTGCGACGGAGCAGAGGTGGCGGCCGGTGCACGGTTGGTTGCGCGAAGGGGAGGCGGCGGCGCGCATCTGCGCCACCAGTGTTTCGGAGCCACGGAATAAGGTTGTGATGGCAGAGGAGGGTGGCTGACTCGCTGCCGACCACCGGTGGTGGCACGACACGCGGTCGTGCCACATAGGAGGGTTGGCCGTCCGACCAGCGGGCCGCGCACCATGGGCCGTGAACCACGGGCCGCCCAATGGGTTGGCCTGATCTGCGCCACCAAGTAGGGTTGACCTGAACCGGGTCGGGTCGGGCCGGGTCGGTCGGACCGGGCCCGGACCAGCTTCGGCTCTTTTCGCTCTTTCGGCCATAACTTAAGCTACAGGCGTCTGTTTGACAAACCGTCTATGGCAATGGAAACCTTGGATCGAGAAGGTCCTTTTGGTATACCCCACTTAATTTTTGGATAAAGTTGGGGTACATTCGGGTTAGATCGGACATGAATCCAACTGGGCCCTCAGGACTAAAAGGCCAATAACTTAAAGGTCGAGCGTCTGATTGATGCAACGTCTATTGCGTTGAGACCCCTATCACGTGGAGGTCCTTTGGGATACTTCTTTGTGGTAATTCATGGCAATTAGAGTATCGACATGTGGCTTGAGGAGCAGACCCTCCCAGGATCAAGCGAGCTTAGTGCGGGAACCATGTAGCTGGTTGTAACATGAGAAAGGGATCCTATGTGGGTCTGTGCTTTGGAATACTATGTGGGTCTGTGTTCGAGGGTCCCACTTTGATCCACTCTAGGAAATCCACGTGGGACTACTCCAGGATCCTACGTGGGTCTGTTGTACTAGGATCCTACATGGGTCTGATGATTTAGGATCCTACGTGGGTCTGATGATTTAGTATCCTACGTGGGTCTGCCTCTTAACAGAGTAAGATGATTCAGTAGTTACATCTAATCATCTTTGATACCGTACTTAAGTTATACCTGGTGTGAGATGAATCTTTACCTTTGTGGTGAAACCTTCATGGTATTCTTTCGTGTGGTGATACCTTTTTGGTACTTACCTTCGTGGTGATTCCTTTGTGGTATTCTTCTGTGTGGCATTACCTTTGTGGTACTTACCTTCATGGTAATCTTTCCTCCGTGGAATAGTTGAGCTTTGGGCTCTTGAGTTGGGCCTTGTATTTCCTCATGAATGAGATTGGGTATACTTGATAACTTAGTTATATGTATGAGCATATACCTAAGTAGGGTTGACTATTGTTTCTATGCTTTGTGGTTTATCCTTTTTGGATTTTGTGATACCTTTGAGGGTCTTGGGGTCCCTACTGAGTATCGTTATACTCACCCCTACATGGGTTATGCCCGCACCTTGTTGTGTTTTGTGCAGATGACAGACAGTGTTGACTGAGGACGAGGGCACCAGGACTGGAGGTAGCTTGGAGGTGGACTTTAGACGAGGCGTACCGTGGAGACGATCATTCGAGAGTTGTACCTACCCTTCAGGTAGGATCCTTAGCAGGAATTCACAGGAGTTGTTTCAGTTTTCTTGTACCTTCCAGTTGAGCTTGTATTCTGGCCCCTTTTTCTTTCTGTACACACCATGTTTACTATACAGTTACTTGTGTTCGTATCTTGTTGTGTGGTTGGTTGTGTATGTTTACAAGTTATAAAGGCAATGTCTTCCCAGTTTTAGGTAATACGTCTTTCGATGCTAGTCGTCAGCCCCTAGCCTATGGAAGGAAAGCTTGGGGTAGTCACGGCACGGGCCCCGGGGGATGGGTCGTGACATTGCTCATTTCCACTACCTTGTCCATCATGTTAAATGTTAACATGAATCCTTCAGGTTAAATATATTTACCAAAACCATAAATCATAGTGTGAGTAACAATAGTCATAGTTAGAAAAATATATAATCATTTATAGAATATCATGACACCTTGTTTTCAATCTAAAACACCTTAAGTTTAATCTAGGTTATTTATTATCATCATATATTCAGATATTTCATATTGGTTTGTAAAGAAAATGTGAATTATCCTAAGCGTATCCCCTAGGAGTGTCAAACCAGATGCGTAGTAAGGCCCGTTATCATGTACCAGGTTACACTGAGTCAGGCTTGACACACCTTTTTTTGGAGTTGTTACCCCTAGGTACATCTGTTTCAGAACCACATCCACTTATAGTATCCAGACATGGATGTATTTCTAGGAAGACCCACATAATATCTAATTTATCAAAACTATAGGATGTTCTTATATGCTTATTCTCAAAGTCTATCTTAGGGTTATGTTCCCTATTCTATGTTTTATTAAATATAGTTTCTAATGTTGCTACTAAACTTGCTCTAATACCAACTGTAACTCCCCAACCCTAGAAACCCGGATTCGGTAAGGTACTTTATTACATTTTCATAGATACAAATATATTGTGTCTCAAAGGACCGATCATTTTAGTAGTTTTTTTAAAATAGATATGTACATGGGTCTTGTATTATAAATGAATACACTAATTATAACATTTTTTTCTTTTGAGGATAACTTTATTCCATCTAGCATAAACTTACATATCTTGCCTTAGTACACTTCTTGGATTCTTAGGAAAGGAAAAAAAATAAGGTTGAGCTCAGATGCTTAGTAAGGGTAAGTGTATAGTAGAATCTATTATGAATAAATAAGCATAAACATTAAAGTTAGGTGTATAATAGAAACACAAGACATTTAAACATAGTCTTGAGCATAATATGGCAAGAATAAATGAAAATCAAATAGTTCCATATAAATAATCACATGGATATTATATTAATCTAATAATAACATGAAATATCAATAACTAATTTTAAAATGAGGGAATTCATAATTTCATACATCATAAACATATAGTCAAGGCTTAGGCCAAGACACCATACATAATCGGGTAAGACATCAGCCAATACAAAAACTAGTTTGTCTCATGAGACCTACCGATGCATCGAGGGGATATAGTGAGACCCACTCATCAGTTACTAAGTCCAATTCATTCCTCATATGAAAAGGGTGAAACATAAACAATATAAATATTCATATTGAAAAACTAGCATACGAAATGTGAATAATATAACCATAAACCATGAATGGTATCAAAATAGCACATCTACAATAAAAAATATCGTAAAACATTTAATAAAATATGGTAAATGATATAATAATATATTAACCTCAATGAATCATAAAATTCAACAAAGGATGTTTACATAGATGAAAATACTCTAATAAAATCATTGAAAATTCTTGAGAGAAATACCCCTTTTTTACATTGAAATCATTTATTTAAAAGGCCATTAAATTTTAAAATAAAAAATTTTCATTGAAAATAATATTTTAAACTTGAAAAGGAAGATTCAATTCATTAAGGTGTCATGATGGCGGAAAAATTCTCTCATGTTGTATAAGTTAAAAAAATACTCCTTTCGTATTTTTGTCGAAAAGATCATAAAGTACCTCATTTGGAAAACGAAAAAAGGATTCCTTTCAAAAAAATATATAAAGTAAAATGTGGGTAAAAAGAATTTAAACATTTATAGGGTAATAGTAAAAAATAATTTGGAAAACAATTTTAAGAAACATGGATATTGATGATAAATATTCCCTAGTAGATACTTCAGTATAAACAACCCTGAATAATAATGAGGTTGTGAAATTAAACCTTACCACTTTATAATTAGTAGAATCATATTCTATATGAAAGAAATAAAATTATATGGATATTAAAATACTATAATCTTGAGGATAAGACTCATAAAATACAATCATGGGTAGTATATACACCATGCAGAAGAAACAAGTAGTGTATAAGACATGTGTCTTATAGAAATAAAAGTGAGACAAAAATATCTTAACATGTACTTTCCTTTAGTTTAATGTGATTTAAAATCCTTTATAATGGTTTAAAACGTGTTATTAATTTATACCATAACCATATCCATATTTATGATTTCATATATGATCTTCTTATATTGTTTTGTTAATAATATTTCGTTATTACCCTTGTTTTGGGTTTTAATTGCTTTATTTTCCTATGCATGTTTTGTCATGTAAGTCATGTTTCTTATGAATATGAAATATATATATATATATTTCATATAAAGAATTATATTAAGTTCATATATATTATATTTTATCGTTATATATATTTTTATAATTATTCATGAATGGTTAAAATGGAAAATGAATCACATCACGTCATGGAGATGGTAGATTGCACATACGCACAAGCGACGGTATCATTACCTTAATGGTGAAAAGAGTAAAGAATTGTATGGTATTTTAATTATAAAGAATAAATATCATTTAATAATTACTATACATATTCATTATTTCCATTATTACATCCATCCAAGTAAAGTGGTGATGAAAAACAAATTACACCACGACATAGAGACGATAAGTCGTACGTACACACACGCTGTGATTTCATTTTTCTTAGGATGGATAAAAGGTGGGATATGGTTGTCCCATAATCATAATAACATCTCATAATATATATGATATTATATTTATTACTTTATAATGTAAAAAACACACAAAGATGAAGTAGAAGAAGAAATGAACTTGAATGAGTTAGTAGAAATAATTACCTCTTCTTCGGCGGACTTCCTTTAGATCTCTTCTTGATAGATCTAGGGTTGGTCTTTTTGGAAGAAAAAATCCTCTAGAACTTGGATAAGTATTTTGGGAGGAGAAATAGGTAGGGTTTGTTCAAGCTATAAGGCTCAAAGTTGTGTGAGGAAGTGAGGGAGGAGGTGCCCTTTTATAATTGGAGTGAGGGACACTTTAGGAAACTCTCAAAATATTAAATTAATATAAATTAATTTTCAATTAAAAATGGATACAAAGTGAGTTATTTAGAATATAAGATTAAGATGGGTCTAAATTCTCTCAACCAATATTTTTTAGACAAGTTTAGCTCACATTATTACCCTTACCTTTTTTCTTTAACCCTTATTTAATCTCTTTAACTCTTATCGTGACAATATGTGTTTTTACTACTTAAGGGTTAATATAATTACTCTAAAATGAAAACAAAAACCTCAAATTAGTTATGGATGATATTTTAAACATTATCCAAATCATTTGGATAGATTTCATATTTTTATGAATTTTATATCATTTAATAAAATAATATTTATTTTAAAATATCATTAGTGTCAATTTTGACATTATTCATTACTTGACTTTTTAAAAATATCATAACAACAAGATAAAATCGAAAAAATACTTCTAAAACATCACTAACATGTAAAATTCATCTAAAAAATTCGTGGATAACATTAAGTATATCAAATTGTGTTTATTTTAATATTTTTAATATCATTTATTTGATATTTCCTTTTATTAAACAATTATTGCATCATCATTGTATCACCATTTAAGGTAATTATTTTACCACTAAAAATTATAAATAAATTATCATGATGTAGATAAACATTTTTTCTTTAAAAATAATATTTATAGTCAAACATATCCCTAATATAACCCCCACATTAAAAATATTTCTCTTCTTAAAAACAAAAGTGTGACAAAATTGACTTTCCTTTGAATATAATATTTTAAAGGTTATGTTCACACCCAAAAGGCCATAAATGGTCTCATAATCGATCCTTTAATTATTAGAGATGAAAAATAAACATTTAATAAAATTAAGACAAGTTTTAGGGTAATTTTATAATATTTATAAATTATTTTTACTCTTCATTACCTGATTTACCTTTAACCGTGGTAATAAAAATATTACTAAAGTTACTATTTATAATGTCCAAAAATTAAAAAAAAACTATTTAATAAATTTGGACCTTCTGATTCCAAATATGGAATCCATTTTTTAAAATTACAAACACATAGATTTCAGAAATTAATTAAAAATTAATCCCTTTGAAGGAATGAGAAAACGAGTTTTTAAAATAAAAATCATCAAAATGTTGAAATATATTTATATATAAATTCAATGTGAAATTGATTCTAATAAATTAAATTGGATTAACTGATAAAAAATGATTTAATTTCAGTTTAAAACCAATCAAAATATAATTTAACACCATAAATTATTTAGACGAAAAAGATGTTTTCAATTAAAATGCAATATTTGTTTCACTATTCATCAAAAAATGAATCTTATTAGAAAAATACCAAAAATTCCACCAAAGTAAATTTTGATACTCCGATTTCAAAGAAGAAAAATATTTTTTTCAAATAAAATATATAAAATTGTCAAGAATTGGATTTAAAATAGGTTTATCATGAAAAGGGGGCAAAACTGACTTTTTGAAAAATATTTCTTTTATGATTAAGATTGAATTTGTTCTTAAACACATAATATGAATTTTAAACATTAGATTGGATATATTATATATATTTTATATAATCCAACAATATTTATTTTTTTATTTCTTAGTATAAAACACAATTGTTCATATTTAAATAGTTTTTCATAAAAACATTTCCTTTTATTTTTAAAAATGGTTTTATTTTCATTTATAATTAATTGGTCACAAAATAATTAATTATATATAATTTTTAAAACATATTTTTATAATTCAGTTAATATTTTTCATTTCCATCATTCTAATGGTTAGGTTATAATGGTGACATTTAAATAATAATATATAGTTGTTCATTTAAGCTTGGTGTTGCGTGAAACGTAAGCTTTCAAAAATAGTAACTTTAAAAAGTGGCATACCATAAAATCTTGGGGTGTTACAATAATAATACTATTGACTAGCAGATATCTATTTTTTATAGCAAGTCCAATTTAGTTAGTGTCATATTTGACCCATTTCCAATTGGTTGTCCAATAGTTGGAAATGTCGATGACTAGTTTTCAGAATAAGAATTAGTTGAGATGTCATCAATATGTCTAGCATGATTGAATATAGTCTCAATCCCATCCAAATACCTAGAAAAGAATGTCAGTCACTCTTCGACTATGTAATCTTTAGCAATAGAGGCTTCTAGTTGAGCTTTATTTAGCACATATGATTTCAAATGACCTAAGTACCTGATGAAAAAAAATAAGAAATATATTTAAAAAAATATGCAATGATTTGATAAAATCAAATTCACCAATGAAAATAAAAATAATATCAATGTACCTCTCAATTGAATACATCCATCGATAGTGTACCGGTCCACCAAGTTTAACTTCTTCAACCAAATGAACAGTCAAATAAATCATGACTGTAAAAAATGAAGGGGGAAATAACATCTATAAATGAAAACGTGTCAAAACAATTCTTTCTTGAAGTTTATGAAGCTCGTATGGATTTAGAGTGTTTCCACAAAGTTCTCCAAAAAAGGTACAAAACTCAACTAGAATCGTTGTTACTTTTTTAGGTAATGTATTACGCAATGCCAATGACAACAACAGCTCCATCGGAATATGTGAGTCATGACTTTTCAATCCATGTAACTTTCAATGTTTTAAGTCAATGCACTTTGATATGTTGAATATCCATTTGATACTTTTACATTCTTTAAAGTTCAAAGGAATGTGTCTTTCTCATAATTTTTCATTGTAAAAATAGATGAAGGATACTTTCCATTATCATTTTCTCACAAACCATGTTTTATATTCATTGACTCCAAATCCTTACAAGCATTGAGGTGATCCTTCAATTTAGCCTACTCATTAAGTAATGTAAAAATTACATTGTCATATATGTTCTTCTCAATATGCATTATGTCAAGATTATGACATATCAAATTAAACTCCCAATAAGGAAGTTTGAAAAATATACTCTTTTTCTTCCATTGTTGTGTTACAGCTGCTTCAGATACTATACCTCATACCCTTTCCCCCTTTCTTTAAACTAATGACATTTTCCAAATTCTTTAGTGACATTTATTAATTTTCCCAAGATTTCTGAACTAGATAACACCTTTGGTGGATTTCTCAATTCAATTTATCCATTGAATCACGTCTTGTAAAACCTAAATTTATGGTAAGCATCAAGAAATCAACGATGACGCATAAAACCCCATTTTTCGCTATGAGGTAATCGTTGAGGTTCAAAATTAAAAATTACAAACTCGACAATCCAAACCAGTATGAGTGTTCCAACCAGATAAATTTTCTTGTCCAAGAAAATCACTAATTGTCCACATTAAAGCAGTATGCATTTTGAATAGTTTTCTCGTTGAAGCGTCATATGTTTCCATGTCATCGTCTCATAATTCTCACAATTCTATGATTAGAGGTTGAAGGTATACAATGTCATTTCCTGGTATTTTCTTTCCAGGAATAGTCATCAAAATAATGAAAGAAGTCTTCTTCATACACATCTATGGAGGTAGATTATAGGGTATCAAAAAAACTGTTCAAATGCTATAATTAGTACGTAAAGTACCAAAAGGGTTAAAATCATCAAAATCCAATCTCAAGCATACATTCCTAGGATCTGAAGAAAAATATGGATATAACAAATCAAACATATTCCATGATGTTGAATCTTTTGGATGTCTCGTCAGGTCATCGTTACTATCCTGAGCATGCCACTTCATATTGTATGCAGTCTTAGATGACATGAATAATCTTTGTAAACATGATTTCAGAGGAAAGTAACGCAATACTTCTGTAGGAGTTTTCTTCTTTTGTTTCTTCCCAGGGTTGCATTGATTTATACTTTCATTGTTGTTCATTGACTTCCATCTGCTTGTATGACATCTTATGCATTCTTCTTTATCGGACTTTTCCCCCGAGTAAAGCATGCAGTCATTAGGGTATGCATGTATCTTTGTATAATCAAGTTAAAGTTTGTAAATGACTTTCTTCATCTCATAGAATGATGAACAGATATTAGCTCCACTAAATACATCATGAATCAACTCTAAAATCATGGACATTGATTTGTCAGTAATTCCATAGAGATTTGATATGATACAACTTAAGTAAAAAAAGACAACTTTGAATACTTGGCACACCCTTCATACAGTTATTGTTTTTTGTCTTCAATTAATTCCTAAAACTCGTTTTTTTGGTCACTGGAGTTCTGAGCAAGATTAAATTGCTCGAGATCAACTGAAGGTTTGGTTGATCTATTAAAATCTTGGACATTTTATTCTGGAAAACCAAATGTGTCATTTAACAAATTCTGAATTGAATTCTCGTTTGGCGGGTCACTTTTTGTTTTGTTGATAGCATTTTCATTATTTTGGTTTTTCATAACATTTGATTCACCATTCCAAATTCAACGTACATATCAAGTAGGAAACAGTTTCAATATCAAATGCTCATATACTTCGTTTTTATTCAACCATCACTTGAATTTACAATCAGCACACAAACATTTTATTCTATGATCCATTGGTCGGTTTGCAATTGCATAATCTAAAAATTCTTCCAAACTCTTGGCATACCGAGGTGTGTTTCGAGTTAAATTAATCCAACTTTTATCCATAATTATTGGACTGTCTTCTCCCCGTACATTCACATATAAAGATATAAATGTTTAATCAAATAGATACAATCAAAATTTAACATCACCCAACTTCGTCATTGGCCAGGGTAGAGTCTTGCTTTGACATAACACAAATTCAACATCAAAATGATTCAATCCAACATTAAAAATACAAACGACACTCAATTACATAGAACTTTATATAATTTAATTAAAACCCTTAGAACAATTCAATCAAGCGTACATTCAATGATGTCGGGGGTTGCAGTCACCAGAAAAATGGGAAGAGGAGCCTTTGGGGGTTGTCGTTGAGGAGCAGAGGGGTCGGGGTCACAGCGGTCGCCGTTAGGGGGGTTGGGGTAGGTTTTGTCACAAAACGATTTTCAGAGAGAAGATAGAGAGACATATCATAGTGTGGTTTTATAGACAAGTTTTTATGTGCTGTCATCGTGATTCAAATTCGGGCTTTTAGTTGAATTTTGTAGAATTTTTAATCATAGTGGAATTTTGCAAAGTTGATTTTTAATCATAGTGGATCAAAAGTGAGTTATTTAAAATATAATATTAGGATGGGTAGAAATTCTCTCAACCAATATT
Organism: Viscum album; assembly: GCA_963277665.1. NCBI lineage: Eukaryota > Viridiplantae > Streptophyta > Magnoliopsida > Santalales > Viscaceae > Viscum > Viscum album. The sequence continues at coordinate 1,462,511,192 of OY728135.1, read as the reverse complement.
TTTTAGACAAGTTTATGTCGCATTATTTCCCTTATCATTTTGCTTTAACCCTTATTTAATCTATCTAACTCTTACCGTGACAACACGTGTTTTTACTACTTAAGGGTTAATATAATTACTATAAAATGAAAAACAAACCACAAATGAGTCATGGATGAAATTTTTAACATTATCCAAATAATTTGGCTAAATTTTACATTTTTATGAATTTTATATCATTTAATAAAATAATATTTATTTTAAAATATTATTAGTGTCAATTTTGACATTATTCATTACTTGACTTTTAAAAAATGTCATAAAAACAAGATAAAATCAAAAAAAAATACTTATAAAACTTCAATAACATGTCAAATTCATCTAAAAAATTCGTGGGTGACATTAAGTATATCAAATTATATTTATTTTAATATTTTTAATATCATTTATTTGATATTTCCTTTTATTAAACAATTATTGCATCATCATTGTGTCACCATTTAAGGTAATTATTTTATCACTAAAAATTATAAATAAATTACCATGATATAGATAAACATTTAATCTTTCAAAATACTATTTATAGTCAAACATATACTTTATATAACCCCGCATTAAAAATATTTTTCTTGTTAAAAATAAAAGTGCGACAAAATTGACTTTCCTTTGAATATAATATTATAAAGGTCATATTCTCATTCAAAAGGCCATAAATGGTCTCATAATTGATCCTTTAATGCTTAGAGATGAAAAATACACATTTAATAAAATTAGGACAAGTGTTAGGTTAATTTTATAATATTTATAAATTATTTTTACTCTTAATTACCTGATTTACCTTTAACCGTGGTAATAAAAAATATTATTAAAGTTACTATTCATAATATAGAAAAATAAAATAGACCTATTTAATAAATTTAGACCTTCTGATTCATAATATGGAATCCATTTTTTAAAATTACAAACACATAGATTTCAGAAATTAATTAAAAATTAATCCCTTTGAAGGAATAAGAAAACAAGTTTTTAAAATAAAAACCATCAAAATATTAATATATATTTATATATAAATTCAATGTGAAATTGATTAAAATAACTTACATTGGATTAAATGGTAAAAAATTGATTTAATTACAGTTTAAAACCAATCAAAAATATAATTTAACACCATAAATTATTTAGACTAAAAAGTTATTTTCAATTAAATGCAATATTTGTTTCACTATTCATCAAAAAATGAATCCTATTAGAAAAATATCAAAAATTCCACCAAAGTAAATTTTGATATCCTGCTTTCAAAGAAGAAGTTTATTTTTTTCAAATAAAATATATAAAAGTGTCAAAATTTGGATTTAAAATAGGTTCGTCATGAAAAGGAAGCAAAACTGACTTTTTGAAAAATACTTCTTTTATACTTAAAATTGGATTTGTTCTTAAACACATAAGGTGAATTTTAAACATTAGATTGAATATTATATATATATATATATATATATTATATTATATAATCCAACAAGATTTATTTGTTTATTTCTTGGTATAAAACACACTTGTTTATATTTAAATTGTTTTTCATAAAAACATTTCCTTTTATTTTAAAAACGGTTTTATTTTCATTTATAATTAATTGGTCACCAATTAATTAATTATATATAATGTTTAAAACATATTTTCTTAATTCATTTAATATTGTTCATTTCCGTCATTCTAACGATTATGTTATAATGGTGACATTTAAATAATAATATTTATTTGTTCGTTTAAGCTTGGTGTTGTGTGCAACGTAAGATTTCGAAAAGAGTAACTTTAAAGAGTGGCATACCATAAAATATTAGGATGTTACAACAATAATACTATTTAGTAGCACATATCTATTTTCTTATAGGGAGTCCAATTTAGTCAGTGTAATATTTGACCCATTTCCAATTGGTCATCCAATAGTTGGAAATACCGATGACTAGTTTTCAGAATGAGAATTGGTTGAGATGTTGTCAACATGTCCATCATGATTGAATATAGACTCAATCCCATCCAAATACCTAGAAAAGAAGGTCAATCGCTCTTTGACTATGTAACCTTTAGTAATAGCGGCTTCTGGTTGAACTTTATTCAGCACATATGATTTCAAATGACCTAAGTACCTGATGAAAAAAATAAAAAAAAAATATATTAAAAAAATTATGCAACGATTTGATAAAATCAAATTCACCAATGAAAATAAAAATAATATCAATGTAGCTCTCAATTGGATACATCCATTGATAGTGTACTGGTCCACCAAGTTTAACTTCTTCAACCAAATGAATAGTCAAATGAATCATGATTGTGAAAAATGAAGGGGAAAATAACATCTACAATTGACAAAGTGTCAAAACAATTCTTTCTTGAAGTTTATAAAGCTCATATAGATTTAGATATTTTCCATGAAGTTTTATGAAAAAGTTACAAAGCTCAACTAGAACCACTGTTACTTTTTTAGGTAATGTATTACGCAGTGCCAATGACAACAACAGCTCCATCAGAATATGTGAGTCATGACTTTTCAATCCATGTAACTTTTGATGTTTTAAGTCAATGCACTTTGATATGTTGAATATCCATTTGATACTTTTACATTCTTTAAAGTTCATAGGAATACGTCTTTCTCGTGATTTTTCATTGTAAAAATAATCGAAGGATGCTTTCCATTATCATTTTCTCACAAACCATGTTTTATATTCATTGACTCCAAATCCTTACAAGCATTGAGGTGATCCTTCAATTTACCCTACTCATTAAGCAATGTAAAAAATTACATTGTCATAGATGTTCTTCTCAATATGCATTACGTCAAGATTATGATGTATCAAATTAAACTCCCAATAAGAAAGTTTGAAAAATATACTCTTGTTCTTCCATTGTTGTGTTCCAGCTGCTTCGGATACTGTACCTCATACCATTTCCCCCATTTCTTTAAACTGATGGCATTTTACAAATTCTTTAGTGAAATTCCTTAATTTTCCCAAGATTTCTGAACCAGATAACACCTTTGGTGGATTTCTCAATTCAATATCTCTATTGAATCGTGTCTTGTTAAACCTGAATTTATGATAAGCATCAAGAAATCTATGATGGCGCATAAAACACCATTTTACGTTATGAGGTAATCGTTGAGGTTCAAAATCAAAATTACAAATTGGATTAGCCAAACCAGTATGAGTGTTCCAACCAGATAAATTTTCTAGTCCAAGAAAGTCACTAATTTTCCACATTAAAGCAGTATGCATTTTGAATTGTTTTCTCGTTGAAACATCATATGTTTTCATGTCATCGTCTCATAATTCTCACAATTCTTTAATTAGAGGTTGAAGGTATACATCAATGTCATTTCTAGACATTTTCTTTCCAGGAATAGTCATCAAAATAATGAAAGAATTCTTCTTCATACACATCCATGGAGGTAGATTATAGGGTATCCAAGCAACTGGCCAAATGTTATAATTAGTACGTAAAGTACCAAAAGGGTCAAAATCATCAAAATCCAATCTCAAGCATACATTCCTAGGATCCAAAGAAAAATATGGATATAACGAATCAAACGTCTTCTATGATGTTGAATCTTTTGGATGTCGCATCAAGTCATTGTTACTATCCTGAGCATGCCACTTCATGTCGTATGCAGTCTTAGACGACGTGAATAATCTTTGCAAGCGTGGTTTCAGAGGAAAGTAACACAATACTTTTTCAGAAGTTTTCTTCTTTTGTTTCTTCATGGGGTTACATTGATTTATACTGTCATTGTTGTTCATTGACTTCTATCTGCTTGTATGACATCTTATGCATTCTTCTTTATCGGACTCTTCTTCCTAGTAAAGCATGCAATCATTAGGATATGCATGTATCTTTGTAGAATCAAGTTCAAGTTTGTTGATGACTTTCTTCATCTCATAGAATGATGCAGAGATCTTAGCTTCACTAAATGCATCATGAATCAACTCTAAAATCATGGACATTGATTTGTTAGTAATTCCATAGAGACTTGATATGATACAACTTAAGTAAAAAAAGACAACTTTGAATACTTGGCACACCCTTCATACAGTTCTTGTTTTTCATCTTCAATTAATTCCTAAAACTCATTTTTTGGTCACTGGAGTTATGAGCAAGATTAATCTGCTCATGATCAACTAAAGGTTCGGTTGATCTATTAAAATCTTGGACATTTTATTCTGGAAAACCAAATGTGTCATTTAACAAATTCCGAACTGAATTCTCCTCTGGCGGGTCACTTTCTGTTTTGTTGACAACATTTTCATATCAAGCAGGAAACAGTTTCAATATCAAATGCTCATGTACTTCGTTTTTATTCAACCATCGCTTGAATTTACAATCAGCACACAAACATTTTATTCTATCATCCATTGGTCAGTTTGCAATTGCATAATCTAAAAATTCTTCCAAACTCTTGGCATACCGAGGTGTTTCGAGTTAAATCAATCCAACTTTTATCCATAATTATTGGACTGTCTTCTCCCCGTACATTCACATATAAAAATATAAATGTTTAATCAAACAGATACAATCAAAATTTAACATCACCCAACTTCGTCATTGGCCAGGGTAGAGTCTTGCTTCGACACAACACAAATTCAACATCAAAATGATTCAATCCAACATTAAAAATACAAACAACACTCAATTACATAGAACTTTATATAATTTAATTAAAACCCTTAGAACAATTCAATCAATCGTACATTCAACGATGTCGGGGGTTGCAGTCACCAGAAAAATGGAAAGAGGAGCCTTTGGGGGTTGCCATTGAGGAGCAGAGGGGTCGGGGTCACAGCGGTCGCCGTTAGGGGGGTTGGGGTAGGTTTTGTCAAAAAAACGATTTTCAGAGAGAAGATAGAGAGACATATCATGGTGTGGTTTTACACACAAGTTTTTATGCGTTGTCACCGTTATTCAAATTCGGGCTTTTAGTTGAATTTTGTAGAATTTTTTATCATAGTGGAATTTTGCAAAGTTGATTTTTTCATCCTTCACATTGACTTTTTTTTTTTTTGTTGAAAACCCTTTCATCCTGGAACCGATACATTCTACCCCACTGTTCGTTTGTTTCTTAGATATATGAGATTCGATTTCCACTAGCTGTGGCTTGAGGTCTCAAATATAAATCTGGTGATTTAAGACTCTCAATGTGCTTGACATCCTAGGATTGAACAATTTTAACCAATTGGACTCCACATCATACAAGATTTGGGGTTCCTGCCCGGTTCACGGTGAAAGAGGTATGTCATAGAAGGCATCACTTATAATGGGTTAGATTGTGTGCGCACTTTTTTAAAAAAATTTGTAAAATTTAGTTGATTTCGTACATAAAATCCACATTTTGGTACGTTTTAATATTTAAGAAACCGTTTTTTAAATTTTTTTAAAAAACGGGTGAGAATAATTAATCATGAATAGGCACCGGATCGGTTGGTATGGCCCCGCCGCCCGCCGGTTCCCAATAAAACGGCATTTAACAATGATGGGATATGTGGATACCCCTTTGACAAGGACGGAACTCTTTAGGTTATATATATATATATATATATATATATTTGTATTTATTTATATATTTGTATTTATTGAAGGAATGGAGCTCCCACCGGGTCGGGTGTGGGTTGATCGCCGGCGCGCCTCGGGCAGCAGCGGCTCGGTTCCTCAGAGCTTGACCAATGGCCATATCGCCGTCACGTGGAAAGCGTTTTCCAGATTTGTTGCGAAATGGGCGGCTTAACTAATTGCGCAGCTTTTATGACGCCCCCCCCAACGGCCAGCTATATCCACCCTTTTTTAAATAAAATAATAAATCGAATACAGCCCGCACTATCCTTCCTTTTAAGGTGACGCGCCCACTCGCCAGCTTCCTTCCGTAGATCCCTCCCTCCCTCCACGTGTAACAATCCATGGAGGGCTCCTCCATGTTCTCTGCTCTAAACCAGATAGCGTCGCAGGTCTGGTTCTCCGACGTCCTGATTGCCCTCTTCGCCTTATTCTTCGTCACCTCTCTCCACAGGTTCACCCAGAAAGGGCCAATGGCGTGGCCCGTGCTCGGCATGATCCCCGCAATCGTGGCCCACCTCGGCAACATCTACGAATGGGCCACCGACGCCCTCATCGACGCCGGCGGCCACTTCGCCTACCGCGGCGTGTGGTTCGGCGGCGCCTACGGCATCATCACCGTCAACCCCTCCCACATCGAGTACATGCTCAAGTCCCGCTTCGCCAATTTCCCCAAGGGCGCCTACTACCGCGAGCGCTTCCGCGACCTCCTCGGCGACGGCATCTTCAACGCCGACGGCGACGTCTGGAAGCTGCAGCGCCGGGCCGCCACCTCCGCCATGCACTCCCCACGCTTCACCGACTACTCGCTCCACACCATCCGCCACCTGGTGCACGCCAAGCTGATCCCGCTCCTCCGCCGCCTCGCCTCGCCGGAGGGCGGGGAGAAGACGGTGGACATGCAGGAGCTCCTTCTGAGGTTCACCTTCGACAACATCTGCACGGCGGCGTTCGGCGTCGACCCCGGCTGCCTGGCGCCGGACCTCCCGGAGGTGGCCTTCGCCAAGGCGTTCGAGGACGCCACGGAGCTCACCCTGGTCAGGTTCCTGAGCCCGCCGTTTCTGTGGAAGCCCATGAAATACCTCAACGTAGGCCCCGAGCGGCGGCTGGAGGAAGCCGTGAAGGCCGTGCATGATTTCGCGGCGGGAACGGTGTCGGATAGACGAAAGGAGCTGGCGGAGGCGGGGACTCTGATCTCCCGCTCCGATCTCCTCTCCCGCCTCATGGAAGACGGCGCCGGCGAAGCTAAGGAGCAGTTTTCCGACCAGTTCCTCCAGGACTTCTGCATCAGCTTCATCCTGGCGGGGCGGGACACGAGCTCGGTGGGGCTGGCCTGGTTCTTCTGGCTGATACACGAGCACCCCCGCGTCCAGGCCGCCATCCTCGACGAGATCGACGGCATCCTCCGCCGCCGCGAAGGGAGCTCCGACGAGGGCGAGGTCGTGTTCAGCGCGGCGGAGCTGAACGAGATGGTGTACCTGCACGCGGCGCTGTCGGAGTCGATGCGGCTGTACCCGCCGGTGCCGATCGACTTCAAGGAGGTGGTGGAGGACGACGTGTTCCCGGACGGGACGGCGGTGCGGCGGGGCGCCCGGGTGCTGTACTCGATCTTCTCGATGGCGCGGATGGAGTCGATATGGGGGAAGGACTGCCGGGAGTTCAGGCCGGAGAGGTGGATCGGGGAGGGGGGGAGGATGATGAGCGAGAGCCAGTTCAAATATCCGGTGTTCAACGCGGGGCCGCGGCTGTGCGTGGGGAAGAAGTTCGCGTTCCTGCAGATGAAGATGGTGGTGGCGTCGGTGCTGGTGAGGTTCAGGGTGGAGGTGGCGAAGGAGTGCAGGGTGGGGCCGAAGGTGACCACCACGCTGTACATGAGGAATGGGCTGCTGGTGACGATTAAGCCCAGGTGAGAGTGCCAGGTGCGCGGTTTGGGCCACGCCCGTACTATACACCTGTTTGGGCTTGGTCGACTGTTTATGTATACTAACTATCCTTTGTTAAAATGCGTATAATCATGGGCTTCATCGGACCTGGCCCCAACCCCCGGGCCACGCCGCAATGGGCTTACTCCCTCCCCTCTAAGTGATTTCTACATATAATAAAAATAATACAGAGGTGGTTTTCTTTAAAGAAGGGCCACTTTTTGATTTTTCTAAAGAAACATTGTTTTGGTGACACTTCGGTCCCGACCCGGTCCACGAGGTAGTTCATGCGGGGTGCATATTTAATTAAGCGGATCAACCCGGTCCTAATAAAATACAAACCGTAAAATTAAGACCCTAACCCTACCCTAACGGGACCCACAGACAGGCAGATCACCCCCACGAAGCTAACAAATTATATATATATAAAATTTGATAAAAATATAGAATAATGCAAAAAAAATATTCCAAACATGCGGAAAAAAAACAAGACATTTCCAAGAGAGATTTGACTGTTAAATTGAGACTTTGTTTTTAATGTGAGAAACAAGACATTTACATTTAACACTTATTTTCATGTCACCTTATAGAAGCACAAAAAAAAAACCTTACCAAAGCACACTGCCCAACATCTCCCGTCTTCCAAGCCATTTCCAACGTTGAAAAATCAAACCATAAGTGAAACCACTTAATAACAATGAAATAAATAATTTATTTTAGAATTTGACGGAATTAAATGAATTCAGTTAGAAAAAATGATTAGTATTGAATGAAATTTGATCATTGAATTCATATTCTAGATATAAACAAATAATATTATTTAGCACAAGTCAAAATAATGTTTTCTCACAAACATTTTTTTCTCATGTTTTGAATTAAAAAAATATTTTACATGCTAAATTATAAACCGCCAATTGTCAAAATAAAAAGGCAAATATACTCAAAACAAGAAACTATGAAATACAAACAAAAAAATTAACTCACAATTGATATGTCCCATATCATCGTCTCCTTCATGGATATCTATACAATTAGACTCTTCTTTGAACACACCACCATCCTCGATATCATGATAGTCATCTTCATCTGTAGTAAAAAAACAAGTTTATTAGTAATTATAAAAATGAAATAACAATATAATTAAAATGTTAAAATTCAAAAAATTGTGGCATATGTGTACCTTTTTTAAATGATTGAAATTCATTTAACCAATTTCTAGTACATATGAGAGCTAGAAGATGATTATTAAGCATTGAAGACCAATACTTGTTAATAATACGACCTCCAATACTAAAAGAAGATTCAGAAGCAACTGTTGTAATTAGAATGCTTAAAATATCACACCATGTTTGATAGAGCTCCAAAGCGATGCTCGTGATATTTCCAATATTGAAGCACGTCTAGATCCTCAAAATTGATCATTTGTAATTTTGACTCATCTAAATAAAGATCTAAATGAGACTTTCCTGTTTTTGTCGCATGTTAACTCTCATATTGTAGATATTCCTAAATCAATAAAATAATGTATATGATTAAAAACAAATAAATTTATAAATTTATAAGAACATAATTTAAATAATACTAACATCAAAGAAGTCTAGGTTGGTTAAAAATCCTATATTGGCTTGCTTAAAGGAAGATGTGGATGCTTGAACTTGAAAACCATCACTTGCTTCATTATTAGAATCATTTTTTTTTCATAATTTTTATCCAACTTATACAACCACTTCTTGACATTTGAAACTTTTTCTTCACAAGTAAAATAATTAAGTCTTAAATAAAAAAACTTTAACATATCAAGCTTTATTCTTGGATCGAGAATTGCTCCAAGGGAAAAAACATCACTATATTCAGTCCAATACTTGTCAAATTTATTTTCCATTCTAGAAGCCATGTCCTTAACTAGATCATCATCGCTTGTCATGTTTTCTTTGAGTAAACATTCAATTTTCCACACTTGAATGAAGTAAATATTTTATGTTGGATAATATGATCTTGATATCAACATAGTCATCATGTAAAACGAACATAAAAACTCATATATAATTGATGCCCTTTTCCACTCCTCTTCTAATGGGCAGTATTGTTATTTAGCATCACTCGAAGCGTGATCATAACAAACTCGTTTATGATTGATAACACTTTCAAGAAAAGTAAAAGTTGAATTCCATTTAGTTGACACGTCAAGACGCAATCCGGCTTTAATGTCAACACCACCAACATGTTTAATAGACACTTGATAAACTTTCATTCTAGCCTCGAAAGATTTACTATATTTTACACTTTCTTGAATTTTAAAGATTGGATCACTGGATATTTTTAAGCCTTCTTGAACAATAAGGTTTAAGATGCGAGCACAACATCTCATATGAATTTTTTTCCAACACACAACAAACTTTTGATTATGAAAGCGTTGTTTCAAAAATTCCTGCATGTTATCATTAGCTGATGCATTGTCTAAGGTAAGCGAGAATTTTTTTTATCAATGCACTAATATTTCAAAGCAACAATTTTTTTTTCTAATTCAATTCCTGTATGGGGAATATCCATTTTACAGAAACATAATAACTTGCTATTCAACTTCCAATTATTATCAACAAAGTGAGCAATCAAACACATGTATCCTTCACTGTTGCAAGCATTCCAACATTCATATGTTAAGCATATTCTTCCAGGAATAGAATCCATTATTTGTTTCAAATTTTCCTTCTGGGTAGAATAATATTTCATAACATCAGATGTTGCACTGCCTTTACTATATGTCTTGACATCAAAGTTAAGATACTTCATAAGTTCTTTAATTCTTTTATACTCAACAAAACAAAACAGAAAATCATGCTCTATGATACACATAGAGATGCATTCTCGAACCAGTTCTTCATTAAGTTTTCTAGACACCAACCTCCCTTCATGATCTACAATCATTTTGGACACATCACCATAAAGTTTTTTCTTATTACAACTGATAAAATAGAGAGATAATATGGAAGTGCCGTATTTGTTTCCCCCACAAATAAACAATTTTCCACCTAAGTTACATATGACATGACTTTTATCAGTTTTTGTGCACTAATTCCAAACATCTAATGTGGTTTGTCTTGTATTCTTAGGCTCTAAATTAATATCCCCTTCTATCACACTAATTCCATCAATCTAATTTTATTGCTCGACATTATTTTCACTGTTTCTTGGTTGTGAGGGATTATCATCATAATTGCATCCAATTTCATCTGGAATATCATGATTCATACTGAAAAATAAATAAAAATATTATATTAGAATGTGTTATGTGTTGAATTTAAATGAATTCATTGAACTTGGTTTATGGAGGGGTTATGCCTACATGTGGTTGAGCATAGAGGGGTTGTTGTATTGGCTTAAAATCCTACCGTAAAACTCCGCAGTAAATAACAAAATATTTAGCAGCTGATAAGCTAATAGACTCCTATCACAGTGTTATCCTAGCTTAAATTAAATCTATTTATCTATATATAGAAAGGAATGATCAAATTTGGATAGGGAGAACATCATTTAGGAAAAATTGAAACCAATACAATAACATTAGTCCAGTAAATTATCTACAAATCCACTTTCCCATAATGAATCTCATGTCTCTACCCAAAAAATAACATCAAAAATTGAAAACTATAAACTGCATAAACCCTGCTGCAATTACCAAATCTGAAAAAAATACTAAGAAGAACTACGACGCTCATCCCAGAGAAAAATAAACAAAGAGAGGAAGACCGAGATTAAAAAACCAGAAAAGAGAGGGAAATGATCCAAAAGATCATGAATCACCAGTAGCCATAGAGATCATTGTTCGGACCTAAGGAAGCCGCAACGATCATCGACTAGACTGGAGGAAGCTGGAAGAAGGCGCAGTGATCGTCATCCAAAGTGAGAGGAAGCCATAATGTTTTTTGGGTGAGGATGAAGCTACAACGATGAGGAAGAAGCCGTGAGGATGGTCGGTTGGAGTGTCAGAGATTGATTTGGAGGGGATTTGTAGGAGGGATGTGAGGGATTTAAGGGGATGAGACGAGAGAGGGAGAAGAGTGGAAGGGGCGTCACGTTGGGAAGGGGGTCTCATGTTGGGAAGGGGTATTGAGGGAGAGGGGATTGATTGTTTTGATTGAAAAAACGTTAAAAGGGGAAAGAAATATAAAAAAACATGTTATAAAAAAGTTGTAGTTTATAAATAAAACAATATATATGAAAAAACATGTTATAAAAAAATACATTATAAAGGTTTTATAAATAAAAAATTTTAGTTTATAAAAAATATATGATATATTTTATGAATATTTATTTTATGTAAAATCAAATATTTACGGGCTTAACGGGACCTGCGGATACCCAACGGTTTTATCTGCGTGGGCTGTGGGTTTCACGGATCGGCCCATTTGTGGTCCAGATTTATGCAGACTTAAATATTCCACTACTACAAATCAATACTTTAATAGCGCTAGTAAAAATGCTTTATCATCACTATAGAAACACTGATAATGTAAACAATGTAAAGGGTTGCCTTTAACAGCGCTAAAAAAGCGCTGATAAAGTGGGAATTTATCAATATTTTTAGCACTGTTAAAGTTCTCCTTTAATAGTTCTAAAAAACACGTTTAAAGCCCCCACTGATAAAGGGCATACTTTTTTTGTTCCCGCCCCACCTTTTTTATTAGCGCTTCCTACCCCCCATTATAAGCATCTCCCCCCTTTTCCACTCCCCTATATTATTTTTTTTACATTTTATGACATGTAAATATATATATATATATATATATATATATATATATATTTCGTTACATTTCTTTATCCATATATTTATATATATGTTTATGCACACACACACACATATATTTAAATACATATATAAAATATTTTTTTTGTGTGTTTATAAATACAGACATACATGCATATATATGTGTGTGTGTGTAATGTTTCGGATTTTCCATGTAATTTTTTTTGAAAATTATATGGCATTATTTCGAGATCAGGTGTTGAGACGACACGTGATTCCGAGACCTGGGGTGCCCAGAATAAATGTTCGAACTATTTTTAAGTTTATTAAAAATAGCATGCGTGTGCGGTTTTCGTAATTTCTAAATGGGTGCCCGGATTGGAAATCCGAGTACACCGTTAAGCTCAGAACAACGAGTTTACCTTAGGCAGGACCTAAAATCGGTCGGCACGGGTTGGGTGCAAAAGTTAATTTATGGATGTTTTAAGAGAAAAATAAAATATACTTAAAAAGTTATTTTATTTTATTTCTTCAACGTACACAATGACTCAGCAGCACTGCGATGCAGTGACTCAACGATGCTACAACGCAATGTCATGGAAATGCTGAAAGATGTTTAAAATGCTACAATGTGTTAATGTGTTTTTGATATTAAATCAGAGGTAGGGACCGACATTAGAATTCATAACGCCGGAGAATCTTTTCCTTAGAGTCCTGAAATTTTCCTAAGGCAAGGAGGAAGAAGCTCCCTTGTCGGCAATGACGGTTTGGAGATCAGAGCTCGGATCAAGTATCAATGAATGAAAGATCAAGGATGTTCGTGGACGGATCACCATCAACAAAAAATTCTCTCCTTCGGCCGATCCTCTTTCCAGGTAGGGGGTTTACTTTCTTCGTGATTCCTTTCCCTGTTCTTGTTTCCAACGAAGAACGCAGACCAACCCACGAATAAGTTGATCCGCAGTTTGATCGTTCTTGTGGGATGGTTAAAAATAAGGGATTAAAAAGAATAAATCTTGCTAAATATTATTTTGTTTCTCCTTTATAATTCTGCTGACATGAACAGACCAAGGCCGACACAAACAAGGACAAAGTCCATTTTAAGGATATTCTTGTGCTCTCTTCTCTCCTCGTTCTTACGTTCTTCATTGATGGACCCTCATGGTCGTGACGTGTTTTTTCGGATGGTTTTGAATGTGGCCAGACCCCCAAAGTGATGACAAGAATATTTGGAGCCCATGATAGTGAAAACGGTGACCTAAGGATCGTAGAGGTATTCCCGGTTCGAAAAACGGGCCACCATGGTGATGGTGGTGGCCTGAAAAAGGGGATCCCTCGACGGTGGTGACGAGAATCCACAGCCAGGGTGGGCCACGATAGTGCGGACTAGCGGTGCGGCAGGGCGCTGCATCGGACCGCATACGGGAGAAGCGGCCAGCTCGACGACTGGTCATGTTGAGCTGGCGGGGACGCGACAATTGTCGCGTCCGGGTGGAACGAACTGGCCCGGTCAAGCGGGCTGGGCTGGAGCCGGGTCGACCTAGCTGGTTAGGTCAGGTGAGACCTGGGTCAGGTTGGTCCAACTGAGTCAGGCAGACCCGGACCCAACCGGCCGCTTTTTACTTAAATGCCCATAACTCTCAAACCATGTGTCAATTTGATGAGTTGTTTGCGGCATTGAGACCCTCATAATGAGGCAGTACTTTTGGGATACTATACGTGACCTTTTTGGGAGGTTGGCATATGACCTATTAGATCAAGGAGTAGGTGCTTTCAGAACGATCACGCTAAGGATGGAATCCTGTGACTGGATGTGGCAAGGATGCAGAGTTGGTCTCTTGTGAGGGCATAGAGTTGGTCTTCTACAAGGATGCAAAGTTGGTCTCCTCCAAGGGTGTAGAGTTGGTCTCCTATGAGGGCGCAAAGTTGGTCTCCTACGAGGGGGTAGAGTTAGTCTCCTATGAGGGTGCAGAGTTGGACTCCTGTGAGGGTGCAGAGTTGGACTCCTGTGAGGGTGCAGAGTTGGTCTCCTACGATGACACACATTTGGTCTCTTATGAGGGCAGGGAGTTGGTCTCCTACAAGGGTGCGAAGTTAGTCTCCTGCGACGATGCAGAGTTGGTCTCCTATGAGGGCATGGAGTAGGTCTCCTATGAAGGCCGTGTGTCTCTAGGAACTTGTACTTTTTAGTTTCAGTCGGGCTTGTATTTTGGCATGTTTACTTTTAAATTTTGTACTATTACTCTCAGTGGTTGTCTTAGTGGGATGTATGTCCATTTACTCAGTGTTTTTAGTTCCGGTACTTTTTCTTGGAGATGAGTGTGTGTGTATAGGTTCTTAGGAAAATGCATCCCCTTTGTGGGATATGCCTACTCAGCACTAGTAGCTAGCCCCTGGCCTATGGGAGGCGGGCTTGGGGTAGTCACGACACAAGACCTAGGGGACAGGTCGTGACAGAGTGGTATGAGAGCATAGTGAGTTTTAATTTTGTTTTGGGGAAACATTGTTAAGTGTTTTGAGTTTGACTTTCAGGCTAGAAAACCCAATGTTGGTACGACGACTGACGTATCCATACACTAGGACCTCAAATTTTTCTTTCTGACTCAGTACATGAAAACACTAGTTGTAGGGGAAATCAATGGTTCTTGCATCATATAGGAATTGAGTGTGTTCTCAAGTCCTTGAGTCGGATTCATCTCACCAGGTATACTCTATTGACCATGTTACATCTTGTTCTATTTCAGGATGCTTCCACACAGACAGCCATCTAGGATTCTAGGGTGCGACCATGAGGATGGTCCTCTAAGTGATGAGGCATCAGTGTAGGGACCGTTGCTAGAGATAGCACCTCCTGATGGTGTACCGGTGATACCACCACCTGAAGAGAAGTATTTCCTACCGGTGTTAGCGGTAGAGTATGCACGTAGGCTCAATGCGTTGCATGATATTCAAAGACAACGACATCCTAGGTTCTAAGGTGAGATAGATCATTAGGTATTTGAGGATTGTATGGAGTAGATTACTTGAGTTTTCCACCTAGTGAGGATGCCTCTTGACTAGATGGCAGTTCTAGCTGTGAGTCTTCTACAGGGCTCAGTGGGGAGATGGTAGAGCTTGACGATCCATACGCATGAGGAGATGACCCTCTCCTGAACAGACTTTGATCGTCTCTTCAGAGAGGAGTTCTTTCCAGAAACGTTATGCTCTATGCATATACAGGAGCTCCTGCATCTTCCATAGGGCATCCTGATGGTGGTAGAGTACTTAGTGAGATTCATAGATCTTTCTCGCTACTCTACAGACATGGCGCGGGACCCATTCTTCAGGGCCCATACCTTTGAGCAGGGACTATGCTAGGAGATTAGGGCATCGATGATATCCCTTAGCATCCCAACTCATTCTAGGGTGATAGAGAAACTTTTACTAGTAGAGAGATTTCTTGTGGAGCAAGCACCGATGGTGGGAGCTACCACCGGTCGTCAGGTAGTTGGGACTTCGACAGAAGGTAGCCGACAGCTGACGCAGGGGTCCAAGAGGACCAAGAAGTCTAGGGGACGACCCCAGGACATGAGATCAGTGGTGTGGGGCTTCCATGGAAGAGATGGTTAATCGAGAGAAGGGCTATGCTACACATGCGGTGGTCAGGGGCATATGGCGAGAGATTGTCCGACCTGCCATACGCCCGACCAGGAGATAGTCGAGGGACCACTGAGGTAGCAGAAGAGGCAGGAACTGGGCGGTCCGCTAGGCGGCGAATTTGGCAGTGGAGTGAGATGAGTAGAAGGAGGTGGACGAAGGTTTAAGGCACTACCACCCCTACCCCCAAATGGTCCACCTCGAGCTCAGGGAGCTGGTAGACAGGGGTGAGGCCAGCTCCAGGTGATGGAGGCTTATGATCCCAATACTCTCAGGATGATTAGAGGTACGAACTCTGTATTTTATACCCTATATGTAGTTTTTATAGACATGAGTTTCAGTCACTCTTTTCTCTCCACGAACCTTGTTCGATACATGGAGATTCCTATAGAATCGTTGACTCGATCCCTACGCTTAGAGACTCCTATGGAAGGAGATTCAACAACCACACACCGGTGCCGATAGTGTTTCCTGACTCTTGGGGGGTGAGAGTTTCAGTTGGGATCTCTTGGTGTCAATGTAAAGGCCTTATGACTCCATTTTGAGTATGAACTGGTTATCCATAGTTCATGCTCAGATCGACTGTTTTAGGCGCACAGTGTGGTGTGTCTGCGGAGATGGGACTAGGTTTTTCTTTATCAGTGAAAAGGAAAATAGAGTAGTGCAAGATGGAATTGCACGTAGGAGGGTGCATCCAATCACACATTAGTTGTCTAACATGACCCTTGATTCAGTGGATGAGATGAGTCCTCAGTTTCCTACAGCGGTGGACGAATACGAGGACATCATTCATGTAGGATGTTCTAGGTATACCTCCTCGCAGGGAGGTAGACTTATGTATTGACTTGTACCCTAGGACAAAACCAATATCTATAATGTAATATCAGATGGATCCCACAGATCTTCATGAATTGAGGGTAAAGTTGGATGACTTGTAGAGAAAGGTCTTTGTGAGACCCAACGTTTTACCATGGGTAGCCCCAGTTTTGTTTACCAAGAAGGCACGCGAGAGCTTGAGGTTGTGTGTTGACTTCCAGTTCCCAAATCAGGTGACCGTGAAGAATAAGTATCCACTAACAAGGATTGATGACCTCTTATATTAGTTAAAGGGAGTGAGATGGTTCTTGAAGACATACCTTAGATCAGGCTATCACCAGCTTCGGGTGTAGGATGAGGACATTCTGAAGATGGATTCCAGAAGTCGCTACAACCACTATGAGTACTTAGTGATGTTGTTTGGCATGAAAAATTCCCCAACAGTGTTCATGGGACTCATGAATAGGATATTCTATTCTTACCTAGACCAGTTTTTAGTGGTCTTTATTGATAACATCCTAGTGTACTCGGTGTCCAAGGAAGAGATGCGAGGGATTTGAGGGAGAGATTTGAGGGGATGAGATGAGAGAGGGAGAAGAGTGGAAGGGGTGTCGTGTTGGGAAGGGGGTATTGTTGGGAAAGGGGGTCGCGTGTTGGGAAGGGGTATTGATGGATATGAGGTTGAATGTTTTTACTAAACAAAACGTTAAAATGGGAAAAAAATATAAGCAAAAAAACATTTTATAAAAAAAAATTAGTTTATAAATAAAAATATATATATGAAAAAACATGTTATAAAAAAATAAATTATAAATGTTTTATAAATAAAATGTTTTAGTTTATAAAAAACATATGATATATTTTATAAATATTTATTTTATGTAAAATCAAATATTTACGGGCTTAACAGGACCCATGGATACCCAGCGGTTTTATCTATGCGGATTGCACGTTTCATGGACCGGGTCATTAGCGGTCTAAATTTATGCAGACTTGAATATTCCACTACTGAAAATTGGGTCTTTAACAGTGATAGTAAAAGGGATTTATCAGTGCTATAGAAGTGCTGATAATGTAAACGATGTTAAAGGGTTGCCTTTAACAATGCTCGTAAAAAGCACCCATAAGATTTGGTTTCCTCCAGCGGACTTGTTTCCTCCCCTCCTCCGGATTCTCGGTGGCTTGGTGTCGGCTTCTCATTCCCTCCCCTCCTCCAACTTCTCAGTAGGCTCGACATCGACGTCCCCATATTCGGCGGTCTTGATCGGCCTTGTGGTCATCGCCATCACGTCTCAGCGAGTGGCGAGTTCGGATCTGGGCAGGTGAAGTCGTCTCGACGGTGGCTCTGTTTGGTGGCTGCTGGCGAAGGTTCTGGTTCTGAGCGGTTGGCATCGGCCCCAGAGTGACGTGGAGGGGGAGGGTTTTGTTTGTTCTTGTGTTTTCAGGTTTGATGGAGGTCTTTTTAATCAGGTTGCTTCACCGGTGCTCCTACGTCATCTCTGGTATTCCCCTTCTGCCTCATTGGATACACTTGCTTTTTGCAGTTCACTCGATCTGGAATCCGGTGTGGGTTCTTCTGTGGTTCGATCGGTCCGGTTCCAGATTAGAGTGGCATTACTGGCTTGGTCTGCTCGGATTCCCTCATCGGAGACTCTCCCTAGATGTGCTGTTGGATCTACCAATCCTAGGTGATGATGACTTGGTTTCATTCTCCTCGGATCTTCATCCTCGTCGGGTTGCTGTGGATGCGGTTGGAGTTGTCAATTGTTGCGGTGGGGTGCTTCTGGCTTCGGTTTTGTCACCTGGTCTAGGAATTGATATTTCATGACGGTTGTTTCACATTTTGGTTCTGATTTATTGGATAGTAGTCTATGTGTGGTTGGTTCCCATGATTAGAGGTAAGTGACGTGTTTATGGAAGTTTTGGGCTTGATGGGCTGCAACTCAAGGGATTCTGCAATCGTTCTCTTATAAGAAGATGCTCCAGATGAGGTTCAGGGCAAAGAGGTTTCATTGTTTCATGGCTTTTCAGAATCAGATGTTTGAGAGGGTATGGCTTTGGCCATCAGTACCAGGACCGTGCTCTTTGGCATGAGACAACTAGCTGTGCTGCGATGAGACAATGAAAACTAGTCTTAATGGTTCTTTTTGCTGGGAGGAGCTTCTCTATTGTAGTGAGTGCTGCTTTTGAGCTTGAGGTTTGGTCTGTTGGAGACTAGTTTTTTGTTTAAGTCCTGAAGTCTTGATGGTTTTCCCCTCATCCTTAAAAGGGGGTTTATTTCAATAAAAAAATAATTTCAGCCAGTAAAAATCACCCATAAAGGCTCACTTAAACAGCACTAAAAAGGCACTATTAAAGGCCCCACTGATAAAGGAGATAATTTTTTTCCCAACCTACCCTTTTTATCAGTGCTTCCTACGACCCCCTTATTAGTGCCTCCCCCCCTTTATCAGTGCCCCCCCTTTATCAACACTTTAGATAATCCCACCCTCCCACGTACACCTCTACCTCCAGTGAGTTTCGAACCTGAGACCTCTAGCTTATACACTAGCACCTTTTACACTCCCCTATATTATTTTGTTTTACATTTTATGATATATGTATATATTTATATATATTTAATTACATTTCCATATATTTATATATATGTTTATATATATATATATATATTTAAATACATATATAAAATATGTTTGTGTGTGTGTGTGTGTTTATAAATACATACATACATACATACATACATACATACATACATACATACATATGTGTGTGCTTATATAAATATAATTATACATGTTTATATTTATTTACATACATTATATATTAATATTTATATACATATATTATAATATATAGATAAATATATATCTATTTTTCAATACACAAACACAAACATATATATATATATATATAAACATTATATATACATTAATTGTATAGGTATATAAATATTCATAAATTTTTATTTTAAATAAAATGGATATTAGTTTTTATTTATTTAAGGTTTATATATTGATAAATATATTTTATATGTAAATACATTTAAATATTTATTTATAAAATTAAATTTTTATGTGTGAATATATAAAAAATATG
This sequence comes from Viscum album, assembly GCA_963277665.1. Taxonomy (NCBI): domain Eukaryota; kingdom Viridiplantae; phylum Streptophyta; class Magnoliopsida; order Santalales; family Viscaceae; genus Viscum; species Viscum album. The sequence goes on along the minus strand of OY728135.1, from coordinate 1,462,491,407 downwards.
TATTTATTGTTATATATTTGATTATAAATAATAGTACATTATGAAAAATAATAAAATTTTAGAACCATAATATCAATATGAATGTAATCCCTAAAAATAAATACATTCCCCACTGAAAAAGGAAAAAAAAACCTCCTTAAATGAGGTTGGAAGTCCATTGAATGTAAAAAAATTGGGATACCTCGACTAAAAACTCAGTATTGAAGGACTTATGGGCCTTTTTTGGCCTTGAAAAACATTATATGGGGATACAATATGTCATTATTATGTAGATTTTGTCGTAATCTTCAATTTGATATGTGGTAAAACTCAAACGGACACCCGGATCAAAAGTTATGGCTGTTTGAAGTTCAAGTTGTATTTTCAACTTATTTTAGATATTTTATTTTATTTTTGATTTTTTATCTTTATATTTTTACTAAATGACTATTAATATATAATAATTAGTAAATTATTAATTAAAAATATATTTTTTAATTATTTTGTAATCCATTTTCACTAAATATCTTATATATTATATATGTAAATGCCTATTTAACCTTATCTAAAACATATTTAAAAAATATATATTATGTTTATTTCAATATGAATATATTTATATATTAATATATTATTTTTAATGATTTTTTTTTGAAATATACCCTTTTTCAGTGCTAGTAAAAAAGCACTGATAAAGGGGGTGTCTTTATCAGTGCTTCTAAAAGAGCGCTGATAAAGGCCCCTCATTTATGAGGGATTTTTTACAAGAGCTAATAAAGGCCCCCTTTATCAGTGCTTTTTTACTAGTATTGATAAATGAGGATCTTTATCAATGTTTTTTATAAGTACTGATAAAAACCCCCCTTTATCAGCACTTTTTACAAGCGTTGACAAAGGGCACCATTTAACAATGCTTTTTCTAGCACTGGCAAAGGGGGTTTTTAACAGTGCATTTAGCTAGCGCTATTAAAGCCCCAACGCTTGATAAATTGAGTTTTTTAGTAGTGTTAAAATCCCTAACCCACAAAATTCCATAGGCTAATAGATCAGCCCATAGGTTTGTGTTTTTTAACATCTCTAGTGAAACTCATATAAAATTTCTTCTCCCACCGCATCAAGGTCCCACATTCGTTTTTCCCCTCCACCTTATGCAACCCACACTAGATTACACAATATTCCACGTTGAAGCATATTCCATGAGATTCCATGACCTCCCCTCTCCGACTTTCGTGAGGTGCTATTACAACTAGAAATTTATTTAATTGGGATATAAGCCATCATAAATTATCAGTTGTGATGGTATCCCATCATAATTAACCCATTAATGAAAATGACATTGGAAAAGTTTTTTTTGTGGCTGGACATGTGTCCATTAAAAATAGTTTTCCGCCACATATATGAGAGTAATTATTTGAAATAGAATAGAATTATATCGAAAATAACCTATTGCGACTGAATTCCTATTTCATCACAAATAACTAAAAAAAATTAAAAAATATATAGTTTTTAAAAAAAATAAAACATCAAACAAATATATAAAACTGTACACATATGAATTAATAACCATAAACATAATATGTTCATCCAAAACTCATCATCATATGTTTTTCAACAAAATATATAATCACCATGGAGCTGGTGGATCATCTGGAGCACCAGGTGGAGGGAAATCCATCCCTATACCCTATGCAAGTTGCCGCATGTACTTCACCATATGCCCATGCTGCCGCTTCTATCATCGATGTTGCTGCTACTCCTGCAGCTGGTGTTGATGAAACTCCTCCACTCTATGTAGTCTCTCTATAACCTCATTCTGAGCTTGAATCTTCTTCTCATACTTTTCAAATGATGATGATGACACGGTACAATCTCCCCTCGAGCTTGGTGATGACCACACAATAGTGTCATAATAAATGAAAGGTGTCAATCAAGAACTAATACCAACCACTCATCCTTTATCTATACTATAATAAGTTGCATGCATCCAAACTTCCTCATCAAATCTTAGTGCAATAGTGTCTTGATCCTCAATCTTAGTGTAATGAATCATTTTTTTCATGTTCTTTGGCACAATAGATCGAAACCACGGGTGTGGATCATGATGGTGGTTATGGTTCAAGAATCGATGATGGTAGAGGATGATCATAGGAGGATTAGAATGGTTTTTTGATTTCTATTCTTCCCAATTTTGGCATGTGGTGACGGATGGCTCGAGCAGATGGTTTCCCAAGAAGATTTAAAGCATGTATTTCGACCAACGATGAGGGAAAGGCTTAACCGACCCCCGATTTATAAGTTATGGTAAGGGTGGAGGCTTCGGCAATGTGCAAGATGATGTGAAAGAGATCTCGATAGATCTAGAAAATTATGGGTTACACGACGTGTAAGCTAGCAAGGCATGCCATGTGGGACCCTCTATGTGGCGCTAGGGTTCCGTAGTGAGAAAAACATCACATACTATGTTACATGGTCACACGCCATGTGACCCCTTCATGACAGCTCAATGTGTACCTCATAGGGTACACATACACAGGCAAGAGTACATGTCCAATAGCACTTCGTGTACTCGGACACGACCATGACCACTTGTACACATGTTAGTATAGTGGAAGACCAGTACATGGATATGATCAGGCGACATGGGAAGGGTGTCGTGTGTCTCTGTATGCCGTGTAATTCTTCTACACACTGTGTATTTTGAGACTCACATTCAGTATGAGACTTTACCACATGGGTAGACTTGGGGATATCTGGAAACACCATGTACCCATAGGACATGTTGTGTACCCACTTCAAGAGTGTTTGTATCTCTTAGTTTCCTTATTTTGGACTAGTCTTGATATATTGTACCCCCTTAGTCCATTCCCTTGAGGGTACAATACCGCATTAAATCCCCATAAAAGGATTGTGATCCCCTATAGAGGCCAACTCTCAGATAGATTTGTGGTGTCCCTCCATAAGACTAGAGTGTGATCCTCTATCATCTTTGTTCTCTAGGCAAGGTTTGTGGAATCAGTGTGTGCTCTCTGAGCAGGGCATTGATCCTCCATCTAGAAGATCATATTGATAGGGTTTGTGGTATGGTTGGAATATGACCCCTACGTAGTGGAATGATCCAAATTGGGTTCATGGTTTCCCCCAATGATTCTGGGCGTGGCCCCCTATTTGAGTAGTAGGGTCTTCTGAGACTAGTGAGCTTTCTTGGGCGGGCCCAATGATCTAGACCTCTTTGTCGAGTGTCTCCGATGATAGTATGCCTTGTGGAGTGGATTCTCCCACAACAAGCGTGGCTTCAAACAGAATCCTATGGCTGACAGTTGGTTATGACCGCCTGGTGGCATGGTGTCTTTCCTGAGTATATCTGGGTTTTTTATACATTGATTGTTATATCTTATATTGAGCTGACTATACTTGATGCTTCATTTTTAGTGTTTTCGGGGTTTCCTATAGGGTATTGTTATACTCACCTCTGCATTGGCTTTGCCTGCATGTGTCGTGTCTTATGCAGATGACAATCCATTTGATGGTGTCCTAGGAGGATAGTGAGTGGGTGGAGCATAGATGGAGATTTATAGATCAAGGTGTTTACTGGGAGATTTCATTTGACTTTAGTCATTTCCCTTGCAGCAGGTTGGACTCTTTACAGTTTTTGGTTGGGCTTATATTTGGCCTCTTTTTTTCTCTTTCAATACTTTATTTCCATACTTTGTTGTGGGATCTTAGATGTATTCATGCATTGGTTTCAGTTGTTTTACATTTTAGCATTGTATGGGCTTGGAGATGTGTGTGTGTGTGTGTATAAGTACTTTAGCATAATGCCTCCCATTGGTGGAATATGCATACTTGGTGCTGGTTGCCCGACCCTATCCTATTGGAGGAAGACTTGGGGTATTCATGGGTCATACCTTAGTGGATCAAGTCATGGAACCCAGCCTAATTCTCATCATGTTTGTGAGAAGTCACAACCTCATATGCCTCCTTCAAATGCAATTTGAAATTAAAATAGTTAAAATATTAATTTCAGTTAATTTTAAAAATAAAAAAAATTACAATTATTGAAATATAAAGACATTGTTTTTTCCTTGTAAGACTTTGAAATATATCAAGGAATATTTTTAGAGCCATATGCTAAGATGATGCACAATTCTGAGGCCCGATGTGCATGAAATTAATTTAATCAAAATACTAAATATATTTTATATCACATGTACACAATTTTTAGGAATAATAAAATATCTACTAAAATGAGTCTTGAAATATAAATCTGATACCACAGTTGAATTTGAAATGCGAGGTTTACCCTACGTATGAACTAAAGTGGGTCGACGCCAGATGTTCGGACAAAGCGCCCGTTGGTGAGTGCATTTAATTAAAATAAATAAATAATTTTATTTATTCTAAATTAAATGACCTAAATGATTCCTTTTATAAAAACACTGTTATGAAAGATAATTAAGGTTAGCTTTATAACCTTGAGATTTTTGAGAGGATGTTCTACCTGTAACATCCCTAGATTTTAAAACTAAACACTACGTTCAATGTTGTACAAGATACATCACATCGAGCTTAGAAAAATGACTAAATGTTATTATTTAAATATGATAGTTATCACCAAGATGGTTAAATGAAGAGAATGAATGAGATTAAATAAATTAAAAAATATAGTTTACACATGTTTATAAAATGGATTCATTTGTTACCAATTAATGATAAATGAAAATAAAAATCAATTGAATATAAAGGATGTGTTTTTTATAAAAAACTATTTTTATTCCCAAAATGGAATTTTAACTTAATAAATTTAATTAATAAATATTAGTGAAAGATCTTAATGAAATTTATATTTTATATATTCAATAAAATGTTTTTAAATTCATCCAATAAGTTTTATATTCTTAAGATAAAAACAAATCCAATTTTAAGTATAAAAAGTTATATTTTTCTAAAAGGCAATTTTACTGCCTTTTAAAGGCGCACCTATTTTAAAACTAAAATTTGACACTTTTATAAATTTTATTTGAAAAAATAAACTTTATTTTTTAAATTAAAATATAATAATTATCTTCAGGTGAAATTTTGGTATTTTTCAGAGAAGTTTCATTTTTTGATGAATAATGAAAAATACTAAATTTTAATTGAAAAATGTTTTTTTCATCTAATTTATTTATATAATTAAATTATATTTTAAATTGGTTTTAAAGTATAATTTGTTAAATTATACATAAATCAGTCCAATTTATGTCATTGGAATCAATTTCACATTGAAATCGGATATAAAAACATTTCAATATTTTGAACTTTTTCACTTTAAAAACCCGTTTTTTCATCTCTTATGCATTACTAATTTTAAATTAAAAATCTCCAATTATATAAATTGAATTTAGAAAAATGGATTCCATATTTTGAATAAAAATTTCCAAATTAGTTTGTAAGTTTATTTTATTTTTTAGGTATAAAAAAGTTACCATGGTAAAAAGAGAGATTTGCTACAGTATAAGTAAAATAATGAAACATGTTAAAGTTAAAAGGTAAAGTCTTAAAATCCTAAAACATTTAATGGGTTTTTGATGTATTTATTGAACCTAACAAGACTTAAAAACATTAATTATAAGTAAAATTAAAATAAATTAATTCCACCACAATGTGGTTGGATTTAACAATAAAATAATCATTATTTAATCACTTAAACCACCCTCCTTAAGTATAAATACCATCCTCACCACCCCATTTCTCCTCAAAAGCCTTGAAGCTCCTAAAATATCTTAAAAAGTCTCTCTTACCCACTATACCCATGTCCAAGTACTGCTGGTCTCACCCAAAGACCATTTCCATGGTCTTTAAGGGATCCTTCAAGGAGGTGATATTTAAGAGGAGGTTAAAGTACGCAAAACTAAAGGGAAGCATGAGGTAAGATTTTATCATCTCAATTTTCTCTTCTATGAGATATATGAATTATTCACCACTAATTTATTTTGTATGGTTTATATACTACCCTTTTACATATCATATCATGAATCCCATTATCTTCATGGTATTCAATGTTTCATTTGATAATTATTACTTTTATGGTGTATATGATTCGGTTGATTAAAAAGTGTAAGGATATTCTTAACACAATTTATATTATTTAGGTTAAAATTACACTTCTTGATTATTTCATGCTAATATTATGTGTTAAATGACTTTTGGATATCTTAATTTATATTTCCACTTATTTTATGTGGATTTACAGTGGATACACACAATTAATTCTTTTGAATAATTCTCGCTTCAATGATATGATATTAATAAGGGGATTTATTTTTAATTTTTTATTTTAAAGTTACTTTTTGACTTAAAATTAATTATTTATTAGCATAAACCCCCCTTTGAGGGCAAGGGGAAACCCAACATGACTTCAACGACTAAAACATTCAAACAAGCCCTCACGGTCCAAGATCCCAAGGCTAAAAACAACCAAATTTAATACAAAAATAACTCCTCCCCAGCATTAATCATGTTAAGAACAACTTTAACCATCACAACACTTCCTAGAAAACGTCCCATGTAGGAATAAATGGGCATAGTACTGATGATAATTTTCATACCCTCTCAAACTTACAAATCTAAATAGCGATTGACAGTGAAAACTCCATGCTCTGAACCTCTTCTGAAGTAGCCCTGTATGTGAAATGGTTGCCTTGCCCTAATAACTGCAGATCACAAATCCACAATGCAAAAACTCTCAAAATTCAATCCACACAAACAAAAGGATCAATTAACAAACTGCAAAATATTCACAAAATAGACCAATCAACAACATGAATCCTTTCATACACCATTGCCAGATTAAAAAAAACCACCGTGATGGAAACCAATGCCGCCGCTGAAAAACCATGCCGCCGCTGCAATGCCGGAGCAGACCAACCGCAAATCACGAACCAAGATTCGGACAAAAAAATCATCCAAAACTCCAACCAAAATCAATAAACTCAGACAAAAAAAAAATACAACAATAACCTTCACTAAAAACAGCACCAGAACAAGATCCACCGCATGCCTAACATGCAAATCCTGTTGCCACCTTCAATGCACACGAAAGTTTACCATATCAATTATTCCATTTATATGAAGGGTTGATCCCCATTATAGCTCATGGGTGATCTTGATATAGCTTATATGATGGTTGATCCCCATTATAGATCACTGGTGAGCCTGATATAGCTTATACAATGGGTTAATACCCATTATAGATCAAGAGTGATCTCGATATAGCTTATACAAAGGTTGATCCCCATTATAGCTCTCTAATACATTGGGTAGTGATTATATTATAATCTAGCCTTATGATTATGCCATTTAAAAATGGATTTGAAAGATTTTTATGAATGTGATGCCCTAAGTTTCAAAAAAAGGGTTTTATTTTTCTCTATATGGGATTTAATGATTTTATTTGAGCTAAATGTGTGTTTTTTTTCATGGGAAAATTATTTATTTCAATATCTCAATGAACATTGAGACAAAGGTAAATATTGCATGGGTTTTCATGTTTTCACTAGATTAACGATTTTATTTCTTTATGTCTCTTACTAAGTTTTTTTGCTCATACCAATTTTTTAAATGTTTTTCATAGGGTAAAGTATTATTAGGGATGAGGATAAGGAAAATAGGAAAATTGTGAATAAATTTCATGAAAAGAAAACATGTTTTATTTTAAAAGGGTTACCTTTTGTGAAAAAATGGATATTGAGTATAAGTTTCCACTTATAATGTATGAGTTTACTTTGTAAGAGTTTGTACCAATTCTATAAAACTATAAACATAAAATATATTTTTGAAAATAAAGCAATTTATAGTTTTAAAATAACTATAATATTTAATTTTTAAGGTTAGGTCCTTATAGTTGGTATCAGAGCAGGGTTTATAGAACTTTGGAGATTAGAATATTTTCTTGTGAGGTTATCTTAATATTTAGGGATAACATCATGGGTTAATAATTTTCAGGTTGATCATAAGTTCAGTGTCTTAGAAACCATTTTGAGGCTTTAAGTTATGAAATTTTAAGGTGACTAACAATATTTTTGGAGATATTAATTTTTGAGGTGATTACGGGTTATTAACTTTTGGGATACACAATGAAAGGTATGAGATAACCTTTGAGGTTAAAACATTCTATCTAAGTATGAATTTTTTTTTAATACGTTCATTATATTTCTAGGAATGTTATAAGAATTATAGTTTTAGAAAAAAAGGATAACCCATAGACCATGTGACAACCCGTCGTATCCGGCAAGGCCATGAGAATTGAACCCACAACCGAAGGGCAACAAGGGTGCTAAACTACATGAATTCCAAGTTAGTATGGATTTTTCTTTTTTAATTAAATTATTTGATGGATGAAGAATAAGTTTATTATAAGAACACTTGTATTAATGTATGGAATACTATGGGATTGGAAAATGATTTGGTGTTAAGTGATTAATGTTATTTTGAAAGACATTCACCATTTTAGAGAACTTTATATGATCAAGGTAAATAGAATACTATGTTATTTTATTTGAAGAATAAAGGTTGAATTATATCTTTGAAGCATATATGATTTTATTATGGATTTATGGTGATTTAGGAATAATTATCATATCCTAGAGATCATGAGATTTGGACAATTACATTTTTGATATGATACTTTAAGAGTGATTGATATTATTTAAAGATGAATATTAAATTTATCTTGGAAGACCAGGTGATGAAATCCTTCTGATTTTTGGGTTTCAAATTTTAGTCTAGAATATTTTTAGAAATTTTAAGTATAGTTAACTATTGAATGATATATGTTGAAATTTGGGTATTAATGTTTAATTTTGGAGATTAAAGTAGTTTTTCATCATATAAAGGATTATTATTTTTAGAGAATTACATTATCTTGTACTAATAATTTTGGTTTTGGTTAATTCCTAATGACAGGTTGAATATATAGTTATACTTTTATGGATTTTGTGATCCATAGTAGTTAATTATAATGCTTCATGTATGAAAATTCATTTAAAATACTCATCATTTGGTGAAATAATGGGATTGTGGTGAAAATTGATTAAAAGATGAAATTCTACTTGTCAAGTAAGTATGTTTCCATATGTTTTTAGTCTAGGTAGTATAATAATTCCTCAATTTTAGTAAAATTATTTTGAAACAAAAACTTTATCCATTTTCTTTTCATACCGAGAAATCAATGACCTTTTAACCCATCACATATTTATGGTTTTGTGATTGTTCACTTTCTCATGACCATGTTCTCTATCACTCTCCATAAGAACTTGATAGTTAGTTTTCTCTTTCATGTCCATATTTTCCTATATTGAACCCTATTATGTGTTATCTCAGGTGACCTTCATAATTTCCTTTCTCTATTTTCAAATGAAAGTTTTATTGACCCTTGTTCCAATGTGGGATTTCAACAAAGGTATTTTGAAAAGTCAAACCCCTAGTTTTTTGATCGTGAGTTCAAATTACAAAGAAGGAATTTTTAAAGGGTGGTGGGAATGTAACATCCCAATATTTTAAAATGAAACACTACATTCAATGTCATATAAGATACACCTTATCGAGCTTAAACAAATGACTAAATATTATTATTTAAATGTGATAGTTATCACCTAGATGTTGGAGTGATGGTAATGAATGAGATTAACTAAATTATGAAAATATAGTCTACACATATTTATAAAATGAATTCATTGGTTAAAAATTAATAATAAATTAAAATAAAAACCATTTTAATATAAAGGATGTGCTTTTTATAAAAAAACTATTTTTATACCCACAATGACATTTTATCTTAATAAATTAAATTAATCACTATTAGTGAAATATATTAATAAAATTTATATGTTATATATTAATTTTTTTTAAATTCATCCAATAATTTTGATAGGCTTTAGATAATAATAAATCAAATTTTAAGCATAAAAAACTATATTTTTCTAAAATACAATTTTGCCGCCTTTTAATGGCGCACATGTTTTAAAACTAAATTTTAAATTTTTTATAAATTTTATATAACAAAATAAAATTAATTTTTGAAATTTTAATATCAAAAAAATATTAGGGTGAAATTTTTTTATTTTTTGAAAATGTTTCATTTTTTGATGAATCGTGAAAAATACTGAATTTTAATTGAAAATTGTTTTTTCATCTAATTTATTTATATAGTTAAATTATATTTTAAATTGTTTTTAAAGTATAATTAGTTCAATTATAAATAAATCAATCCAATTTAGTTAATTGGAATCAAATCTACATTGAAATTGGTTATAAAAAAAATTCAATCTTTTGAACCTTTTCACTTTAAAAACATGCTTTCTCGTCTTGCCTGCGGGACTAATTTTAAATTAAAATTTTCTAATTTTGTGAATTTAATTTGGTAAAATGGATCCCATATTTATAGTTAGAAGTTCAAAATTATTTTTTCAGTTCATTTTAATTTTTATCCATAAAAAAGTTACCATGGTAAAAAGATAGATTTACTGCAGTATAGGTAAAATAATGAAACCAGTTAAAGTTAAAAGGTAAATGCTTAAAATGCCTAAAAACCATAACATTTAATGGGTTTTTGAGGTATTTATTGACCATAAAAAACCTTTACAACATTAATTATAATCCAAATTTAGGGAAATTAATGCCACCTCAATGTGGTTGGATTTAAATATAAAATAATCATTATTTAATCACTTAAAATTACCCCTCCTCAAGTATAAATACCACCCCTTACCATCAAATTTTGTAAGAACCTGGGTTTTCAGAACGGGTCAAAATCCCGACCCTGTTTGATTTTTTTTTGACAGGTTTCTGAGGAAACTGGATTTAATGGGAAGTTTCTGGAAATTTACAAACTACACGTCGTGTACCTAGAGTACACACCGTGTATGTGTAGGCGAGTGACCGGCCGTGTGCTCTTCGAGTACATGCCGTGTGATGAACGTGTAGTTTTGAACACGCCGTGTAGACCCCCGACCGTGTGAAGCCATACATGGCGTGTAGGCCATTGGCCGGGTAGAACCAGGAATACGCCGTGTCCCCATTGGACACGCTGTGTAGTCTAGCCGTGTATCAGGGAAACACATGGCATGTGAGTACATCAGCGAGGAAAGGAAGAGGAACCAAGTACACACCGTGTACCTATAGGTACACGCCGTGTACTCATGTCGGCAGGTACGTAAAGTAAGTCAGCGGAATCTTTCCGTTTTATGAATAGTTAAATGAACCATACACGACGTGTAGTCCCAAAGTACATGCCGTGTACTTTCTTTTTTTCGCTTAAAATGGGCAGTAGCCTCGTATTGAGGCAGAACCTCATATCCTCCGCCCGAATACGCGAACCAGGCCGGCCGAACCCCTTTCCTCTTCTCGATCGTCCGTCCGAGACCCGTTTCGAGCTCTGATTAGTGCGTTGGAACCCCCTCGGTAAGGCCTTGATTCCTCTTTGGCCGTTTTTTTGAATTTCATTGTAGAACGAGTTATATCCCTTTGAGCGGTTTTGAATCTTTTGTAGATTTACCGCATTTTAGACCGAATTGGCGGGTGTTACCGGAGGAGTAGCATTGTGCGAGTCTCAGGTAGGTGGTGCATAATTCATTTTTTGTTTTCACGGTTGTTTTGGTAACGCGGCCTTCGGCGCGTTTTCAGGTATTTTGAGCGGGACCCATTTTATCTGCTTTTTCATACTGTAATGCTTATGGGACCTCTGGGATGCTTTTGGGTATGCCCGGTTACCAGGTTGCGTGAGCAGGGCCGGGTGAGGGGTCGTTTCTCATCGGGGCATTTTGGCTGGGGAGTGCCAAAATGGTTTTAATTGAAATATGATTGTTATAAACTGTCTAGTTTAATTTTTTAAAGCATGTTAAATTGTTAGAGGCATTTAAGACATCTATTCTGGTATAGGACACCACCGGTATAGTGCAATTCGACTGTTTAGTTGGTTTTGCTTGGTTATGTTTTCTGTTTACATACGTTATATATGCAATTGCTGAATTGCATCTGTTGGACCCCTTGGGTTGTGTTGGCCTTGGCCCGGTTACGCTTGAGTGATACTGATCATAGGTTGGGGCTTTTCCCGGGTTACCTTGGGTGGTTTTGACCACTGGATTGGGCGTCATGGACGTCGGATTGAGGCAGTGTGACTGTCAGGTTGGGCATGGCCTGGGTTACTTGGATGGCGAGGCCATCAGACTTGAGCGACATGGTCGCAGGGACACGAGGTGTCAGATGTTTTGGTGTCTTAGGACTATTTTGGGTGATTACCGCTCACCGGGACTTTGAGTAATGTGCACACAGATATACTCCGTGATGAGGTGGTTTTGACCACTCGTGTGGGTAGAGGCCCCCGTAGTTGCAGTTAGGTATTTTGGTTGGGGGTGCTTGTCGTAGAAATCCACGGGGAAGGTGAGGAGCCTTCAGGAAATGGGCATGCCTTCGGGACGTCGGTACTTGAGACACAAGGTGTCAGGAGGCACATGGTGCCGAGTTACTATTTTGGGCGTGCCTTCAGGACGTCGGTACTTGAGACGCGAGGTTTCAGGAGGCACATGGTGCCAGGTTACTATTTTGGGCATGCCTTCGGGATGTCGGTACATGAGACACGAGGTTTCAGGAGGCACATGGTGCCGGGTTACTATTTTGGGCGTACCTTCGGGACGTCAGTACTTGAGACACGAGGTGTTAGGTGGCACGTGGTGCTGGGTTACACGACAGAGATTCCGGCGTTGGCCGAAGCAGGTGACACTCCATGGTGGCTGTTGAGCACCAGTGGAGTTTGTGTTTAATTGTGCATCGTACTGTTTATTGCTTTCCTTGTAAATACATGACTACTTAAACACATATATTTGGTACGCACCATTGGGTGGTATCCTATTGATTTTTGTCTCACACCCTACACGGGCCCTTCGGGACGCATGTAGAATTTATGGATTTACGTGCAGTAAAGAGGCTAGCTTCAGGAGTTGGGCTGCGTTAGTTATTTCATGGAGATACTATAGACCTTGAGGTCATGCCTAGCTGAGTTTACTTTGTTTTGTTTACTTTCTGTATTGGAATGCTTATTGTAGCTACTGTTGGTTATCCATTGGCGCCCTGTTTATATTCAATTGTGTATGACCTGCTTTGGATGCATGTTTTACTGTTCAGTAGTAGTTACATGTTATCAGCATGCTGTTGTGTTTATTTCCACTACTGTTGTTTCATTTACTACTTCTGCTGTTTATCTATATTGATTATGCTTCCGCTCTGCGGGTCTAGTTCGAGTCTGCTGAGTCTTTCTTTCCATTGCATCTTTACTATTATACTTGGACCAGTACCCTTATTAAGATCCCCCGATAGGGTATAGCCTCCCCACTATACCTAACAGACCCTCGCTTCTAGTCGGCAGCCTTTGGCGTTCGGGGAGGTGTGCCTAAGGTAGTAACACCCTACCCGTTCGACACTGTTCGGGTGGCTGGCCGGGTCTGGGACGTTACAAAGTGGTATCAGAGGAGTTCTTGACAGGGATTTAGTAGCAGCATTTTACTGGCTACTAATGAGTTTGAGGCTTCTCGTTTCTTTCTGCTGGTTTACTATTTGGGATATGGTTGACTGGAGATAAGTTGTTGTAACTAGAACTGGGTTTCTAGCTTGTGCTTGGGTGCCTGCAGCCCCAGGTACGAGGGAAGGACCAAGTTGTCATGGGTGGGAACTGCTGTTTTCTTTTTCTCATATTACAGTTTATATGATTTCCACCTCTGTGGCTCACTTGATGTGTGATGTTGTTGATTGTGATATGTGACCCTTGACCCGGTGTGGTAAGGGAGAATTGGACCTTGGCCCGGTATGGCAAGGCTTGGTTTCTTGGCTTTTGATAGGCACATTTTAGGGTATTTCAATTTCATAATTGCACGTATGCTTTGTGAAGTGATAATTCCATGTGAATGAAATATCAAATGCCATGCTTTATATGCTTTAAACTGTGAATTGGTGAAATTCCTGATAGAACTGCTGGTTGTGTAAATGAGTATGCCATGCTTTATATTTTGTAGAATTTCATGCTGCAGGATAATCGGGTCTGACTTTTATGAGAGCAGGCATGTACTATGGACTATGGGTGAGGTAGTGCAACTGTCAGGATTGGGCGACTCGATCGTCGGTTTGAGGCAATGTGAGTTGTCGGGACGGGCATGGCCCGAGGTACTTGTGATACTTGGCTCTGTAGAGGGCGGGTAAGGAGGCCGTGAGGCCGGGATGCTGTGGGGCATGGGTTGTGGTGAGGGGGCAGTTGGGACATGTTCGGGCTCAGTGCAGTAGGCCTTCGAAGGAGTGCCGGGCATGTGGACAGGACGAGCATCTGGAGAGGTTTTGCAGGCAGCTTTCTCAGATAGCTGGCAGGCAGGGACCGAGACAGATTGTAGCGTCTGGAGTTGGTTCAGGTACGGTACCCGGAGAGGGTAGTCGAGGTTCAACTGTGCGTGGAGGTCATGACAGAGACAGTGGGACCCAGCTGAGGGGTCAGTGGCCGGTGACTGGAGCAGCATCAGAAGGTCAAGTGTCAGGCAACCATGTTTTAGGCCAGGTACACGCCATGGAGCTTCTAGAGGCTGAGCAGGTCGGTGAGCCGGTGACAGTTAGAGGTACACCGCGGTGTGACTATGATCTCCATGTTTCCGTTTTGGCATGACCTGTAGAGGTATCTCTGTTTTGAGTGCACGAGGTGCACAAGATCTTTGTGGACTGACTAAATGCTCAGTGGGTTGACACCATATCGGGTGTGTGATATATATATATATATATATATGTATGAGGTGTCGTGGGCATCAGGGCATCGTGGATGCGGGTTACTTGAGGTGCCGTGGGCATCGGGGCATCGTGGATGTGGGTTACTTGAGGTGTCATGGGAATCAGGGCATCGTAGATGCGGGTTACTTGAGGTGCTCGACACCAGGACCTCGTGGAGGCGAACACCGATGCGGTGCGGGTTACGTTGGGTTTCAGTAGCAATACAGGATCACCAACGAGGTGCGGGGGTGACGATGCGTCACAGGAGGATTTTGCATCCAGAAAACAGGTTAGTGAACCTTGTTTTCTTTAAATTTTGTTGGTTGAGACCGAGTAGGCAATTCCTAAGGTGGGGAGCTCCTTGAGGAATTTAGCCAGAACCATGGGACCGGGGTAGTCTAGATTTTTTAACTGGGATGGGCGTGTTCGGTGCCATCTTCGGGTTTCGTTTGGTAGCTCGAGGACGAGCTACATTAAGGTGGGGAGTTTGTAAGAACCTGGGTTTTCAGAACGGGTCAAAATCCCAACCCTGTTTGATTTTTTTGACAGGTTTCTGAGGAAACTGGATTTAATGGGAAGTTTCTGGAAATTTCCAGACTACACGCCCTGTACCTGGAGTACACGCCGTGTATGTGTAGGCGAGTGACCGACCATGTGCTCTCCGAGTACATGCCGTGTGATGACCGTGTAGTAGTTTCTTACTACACGGTGTGTAGTTTTGAACACGCTGTGTATACCCCCGACCGTGTGAAGCCATACATGGCGTGTAGGCCGTTGGCCGGGTAGAACCAGGAACACGCCGTGTCCCCATTGGACACACTGTGTAGTCTAGCTGTGTATCAGGGAAACACATGGCGTGTGAGTACGTCGGCGAGGAAAGGAAGAGGAACCAAGTACACGCCATGTACCTATAGGTACACGCCGTGTACTCATGTCGGCAGGTACGGAAAGTAAGTCGGCGGAATCTTTCCGTTTTATGAATAGTTAAATGAACCATACACGGCGTGTAGTCCCAAAGTACATGCCGTGTAATTTATTTTTTTCGCCTAAAACGGGCAGTAGCCTCGTATTGAGGCAGAACCTCATATCCTCCGCCCGGATACGTGAACCAGGCCGGCTAAACCCCTTTCCTCTTCCCGATCGTTTGTCTGAGACCCATTTCGAGCTCTGATTAGTGCGTTGGAACCCCCTCGGTAAGGCCTTGATTCCTATTTGGACGTTTTGTTTGATTTTCGTTGTAGAATGAGTTATAGCCCTTTGAGCGGTTTTGAATCTTTTGTAGATTTACCGCGTTTTAGACAGAATTGGAGGGTGTTACCGGAGGAGTAGCATCGTGTGAGTCTCAGGTAGGTGGTGTATACTTCATTTTGTGTTTTCGCAGTTGTTTTGGTAACGCGGCCTTCGGCGCGTTTTTGGGTATTTTGAGCGGGACCTGTTTTATCTTCTTTTTCATACTGTAATGCTTATGGGACCTTTGGGATGCTTTTGGGTATGCCCGGTTACTAGGTTGCGTGAGCAGGGCTGGGTGAGGGGCCGTTGCTCATCGGGGCATTTTGGCCAGGGAGCGCCAAAATGGTTTTAATTGAAATATGATTGTTATAAACTATCTAGTTTAATTTGTTAAAGCCTGTTAAATTGTTAGCGGCATTTAAGACCTCTGTGCTGGTATGGGACAACACCGGTATAGTGCAATTCGACTGTTTAGTTGGTTTTTCCTGGTTATGTTTTCTGTTTACATATGTTATATATGCAATTGCTGAATTGCATCTGCTGGACCCCTTGGGTTGTGTTGGGATTGGCCCGGTTACGCTTGAGTGATGATGATCACAGGTTGGGGCTTTGCCCGGGTTACCTTGGGTGGTTTTGACCACGGGATTGGGCGTCATGGACGTCGGATTGAGGCAGTGTGACTGTCAGGTTGGGCATGGCCCGAGTTACTTGGATGGCGAGGCCATCAGACTTGAGCGACATGGTCGCAGGGACACGAGGTGTCAGATGTTTTGGTGGATTAGGACTATTTTGGGTGATTACCGCTCACCGGGACTTTGAGTAGTGTGCACACAGAGATACTCCGTGATGAGGTGGTTTTGACCACTCGTGTGGGTAGAGGCCCCCGTAGTTGCGGTTAGGTATTTTGGTTGGGGGTGCTTGCCGTAGAAATCCACGGGGAAGGTGAGGAGCCTTGAGGAAATGGGCGTGCCTTCGGGACGTCGGTACTTGAGACACGAGGTGTCAGGAGGCACATGGTGCCAGGTTACTATTTTGGGCATGCCTTCGGGATGTCGGTACTTGAGACACGAGGTTTTAGGAGGCACATGGTGCCAGGTTAATATTTTGGGCATGCCTTCGGGACGTCGGTACTTGAGACACGAGGTTTCAGGAGGCACATGGTGCCGGGTTACTATTTTGGGCGTACCTTCAGGACGTCGGTACTTGAGACACGAGGTGTCAGGTGGCACGTGGTGCCAGGTTACACGACAGAGATTCTGGCGTTGGCTAAAGCAGGTGACGCTCCATGGTGGCTGTTGAGCACCAGTGGAGTTTGTGTTTAATTGTGCACCGTACTGTTTACTTCTTTCCTTGTAAATGCATGACTGCTTAAACACATATATTTGGTACGCACCATTGGGTGGTATCCTACTAAGTTTTGTCTCACACCCTACATGGGCCCTTCGGGACGCGTGTAGACTTTATGGATTTACGTGCAGGAAAGAGGCCAGCTTCAGAAGCTGGGCTGCTTTAGTTATTTCATGGAGATGGTATGGACCTTGAGGTCATGCCTAGCTGGGTTTACTTTGTTTTGTTTACTTTTTGTATTTGCATGCTTATTGTAGCTACTATTGGTTAGCCATTGGCGCCCTGTTTATATTCAGTTGTGTATGACCTGCTTTGGATGCATGTTTTACTGTTCAGTAGTAGTTACATGTTATTAGCATGCTGTTGTGTTTATTTCCGCTGCTGTTGTTTCATTTACTGCTTCCGCTGTTTATCTATATTGATTATGCTTCCGCTCTGCGGGTCTGGTTCGAGTCTGCTGAGTCTTTCTTTCCACTGCATCTTTACTGTTATACTTGGACCAATACCCTTATTAAGATCCTCCGAGAGGGTATAGCCTCCCCACTATACCTAACAGACCCTCGCTGCTAGTCGGCAGCCTTTGGGGTTCAGAGAGGTGCGCCTATGGTAGTAACACCCGACCCGTTCGGAACTGTTTGGGTGGCTGGCCGGGTCTGGGACGTTACAAATTTCTCCTAAAAAACCTTGAATATCCTAAAATATCTTAAAAAACCTATCCTCACCACTCTCCTCTTGTCCAAGTGCTGCTGGTCTCACCCAATGACCATTTCCAAGGTCTTTAAGGGATCCTTCAAGGAGGTGATATTCAAGTGGAGGTTAAATTATATGAAACTAAAGGGAAGCGTGAGTTAAGGGTTTCTCATCTCACCTTTTTTACTTCTATGAGATATAAGTATTATTCACCACTAATTTATTTTGTGTGGTGTGTATACTTCCCTTTTACATATAATATCATGAATCTCATCATCTTCATGGTATTAAGTGTTTCATTTTATAATTATTACTTTTATGGGTATATGATTTAACTAATTCCAAAGTGTAGGAAAATTCTTAACCTAATTTCCATTCTTTGGGTTAAAATTATAATTTTTGATTATTTCATGCTAATATTATGCCTGAAATGAATTTTTAATATCTTAATTTGTATTCCCACTTTTTTTATGTAGATTTATAGTGGATACACACAATCAATTCATTTGAATAATTCTCACTTCAATGATATGATATTTGTAAGGTAATTTCTTTTAAAAAATATCTTTTAAAGTTACTTTTTTAAAAATAATGTTTTTACTACATATATGGAATGAACAAAATTTACCGCTTTCATGTCACTTTACTATTTTAAATCTTATCTTACAAGTTTATACGGTTACTTTCAAATAAATTGTTTTCCATTATACATGTGCGGTTTTTCAAAATGAGTGATTTTAAAATGAAAGGTTTATTTGATTCAAATATCATGTCATTATTTATGTTATAGTTCATGGGAATTGTTTATAATGACGGGTGGTTACATGATAAACCAATTACAGGTGGTTACATGATAAACCAATGATGTGGGGTTACGTGATAAACCAATGACGGGTGGTTATATGATAAAACAAGGAAAGGTGGTTACATTATAACTTATAATACATTGTGTATTATAGAGATAGAGGTTGACCATATTGGTTATTCTATTTATACGAAGGGTTTATCCCCATTATAGCTCATAGGTGAGCTCGATATAGCTTATAAGAAGGGTTGATCCCTATTATAGCTCACGGGTGAACTCAATATAGATTATATAAAGGGTTGAGTCCCATTATATCTCATAAATAATGGGTGAACCTAATATATCTTATATGAAGTGCTGATCCTCATTATAGCTTATGGGTGAGCATGATATAGCTTAAACGAAGTGTTGATCCCCATTATAGATCATGGGTGAGCCTAATATATATGAAGGGTGATCCCCATTATATCTTTATAATACATTGGGTAGTGATTATATTAGAAGTAATCCTTATGTTTATTCTATTAAAAAGGGGTTTTGAAAGAGTTTTATGAATTTAATTCTCTATATTTCCAAAAAGGGTTTTATTTTGATTGCTATGGGTTTTAATGATTTTATTTGAGCTAAATGTGTGTGTTTTTTCATGAGAAAATGATTTATTTCAATATCTTAATGAACATTAATAAAAAGGTAAATATTAAATTGGTTTTCATGTTTTTCACTGGACTAATGGTTTTATTTTTTTGATGTCCCCTATCGATCTATTTTTTATCATCCCAAGTTTTTAAATGTTTTTCACAGGGTAAAGTATGAGTTGGGAATAGGATGGAGGAAAGATGAAAATTTTGAATATATGTCATGAAAATAAAATATGTTTTATTTTAAAAGGGTTTATTTTGATGAAAAAATGGATACTGGGTATAAATGTGCACTTGTAATGCATGAGTTTACTTTGTAAGAGTTTGTCCTAATTATCTAAAAATTTAAACCCTAAAGATATTTAGGAAAATAAATTGATTTCTAGTTTTAAAATAACTATAATATGTAATGTTTATGTTTTGGTCCTTACACTACCACTCTCCATCATTGGAGAATCAAGATCGAACGATGAAGAACTTTTGGATCCAGGCGAATCGAGGCGCGACGAACACAACAGATCTGTCCATTCCCTGGCAAGCACATTCTTCATCAATTAATGATCTTAATTAAGGTATAAATCATCATTTCTATATTTCCACCCTTATGATTAAAAGATCAAGACTGATCAATTCCTTCTATTTGATTTGAGTTAAATTAAGCATTTACATGCGTCGATGTATCATTTTTTAATTGATTATTAGAATAATCCTCATTGTTCCATGTTTTATCACCTCATCTATCCCAAATATAGTTCATTGGACAAGAGTTATTTTCCAATGATTATTTCTTTCTTATTATTGTGATTTTCTACCAATCTCTCTTCACTGTTGGCCTACAGGTCCACAACTCGACATTGCTGGGTGGGTATGAGTGAAATTGGACCCCCGAATACATGGAAGATTCATGTGCGAAAAACAGATTGATGAATCAAGGATGGATTCAGATAGATTTAAGTATTTAGGTGATTCCAACATGGATCAGGAATCCAGTGAGGAAACTGGTGATGATCGGAGATGCGATGATGGACGGTGGGTTTGTATGGGCGAGCCGAATTTTTTTTTCCAACCAACATATGACCAAAGGTGATTACCACTAATTTCAGGTGGTCAAATGATAAGATTCATGATAAAGGGTGTGGATTTGGATCATGGGGAGTGAATATGGAATTTTTGAAAAAACCCAACTACATGTTGTGTAGTCTAAAGAACACATGACGTGTGGCCCCCTGATTACAGCTGTTAGGGTTTCAGGAAAGATAAATATAACATGTTGTGTGGGACCTCACATGCTGCGTGACCCAATACTAGTGACCCAACATGTACTCTAGAAGTACATGAACATAAGCATGACCAAGCACACAACCAGTGTACATGGACATGACCAGTGTACATGGATATGACCAGGGTACACAAACACAACCAGGAGCACACGGGCGGACCCTGAGTGGCCAAGACATGCTGTGTGAGGCTTATAGATGTCATGTATTTCTACATGTTTAGTGAGTCGTGTGTTGTAAGGGACAAGGCTAGGTAGTAGGGTAGGACCACACACCTTTTGGGTTACCTTACACGCTGTGTACCCTCCTTTTTAAGGAAACTTATACCTCTCATATATCCTTCATTTGGAATCAGATTTTAGTCTAAGAGTAGCCTATCCCAAGTGGTTTTATGTATAGAATGTGATGGTGTACTTCATGGTGTCTTTTGAGATAAGGTGCAAAATTTTCTGAGTGCAATTATTTTTTATGCAGAATTCAATGATGATAGTGATCATATAAGATCATTAGAGTGAAACCCTCCTACTGGGATAGGGAATGGGTCCTATACCCATAGAGTGGAACCCTCCTTCTAAGATCAGGCATGAGTCCTCTATCTATCTACCCATAGAGTGGAACCCTCCTAGTGGGATAGGGAATGAGTCCTCTATATATCTACCATTAGAGTGGAACCCTCATGTAGAGTCTGGACATGATTCCTCTACCATTAGAGTGAAACCCTCCTATGGAGACAGGGCGTGGGTCCTCTACTATTAGAGTGGATCCCTCCTATAGAGTCAGGACATGGTTCCTCTACCATTAGAGTGTAACCCTCCCACATAGATATGGCATTATCCCTCTACCATTATAATGGAACCCTCCTATGGATTCAGGGCATGGGTCCTCTACTATTAGAGTGTAACCCTCTTACGGAGTAGGGAATGGTTTCTCTACCATCATAGTGGAACCCTCCTATTAGGATACAACATGGGTCCTCCATCTATCTACTAAGTGGAAGCCTCCCATTATATTAGGTCATGGATCCTATACCTCAATATTATTCCCCCTCAAATGTGTGGCACAATGGTGAGGTGTGTACCCAAATAGATGTTTCTTTAGATAGATGTGTGAGATTCTAGGCATAATTGATGGAACTATTGGAACTAATGGTAAATTATTTTCCTAGGTTGGGCTGTGAGATATATATCCTCTTTTACTCTTATATAGGTTTCTTTTATGATAATATATCTATGTTGATTGGTTTTCATTTCTCTCTTTCTATATGTTGATTTGTTTACTTCTATCATGTCTTCGATTTCTTCCCCCCCCCTCATCTTTCGATGTGTCCTACTGGGTATGTATATACTCACCCCTACATGGGCTTTGCTCACACATGTAATATCTTATGAATATGATGTAAATTACCACAATTATTACAGAGGATCATGGGGATACCCTAGTGCATTTGACTGTGTATAGTGGTAGAGGTTTGGAGATCTCGAGCCGGGCTCTATTAGCATTTTAATTTTCTATTTTTTTTCTGGCTAGGACATAGTTCTGGTTGGGTGTGTATTTTTCCCTTTTACTTTTCCATATTATGCTATTGTACTATTGTATTCCATAGAGGTTTTACATGCATTTTTTATTATATAGATGTTGAATATTTTATTATATATCTACACTTCTACATCAGATATGGTTGAGTGTGTGCATATAGGTACTTAGGAAAAGTCCTCCCATATTATTTATGCCTTTTAGTGATTATCACCAGCCCCTGGCATATGATGGATGACTTAGGGTAGTTAAGGCTTGAGCCCCATTCATTTTGGTCATTACAGATCGGTATCAGAGGTGTTTCATTCCTTGGTATGGTGTTTGTAGATGTTCCCTTACGAGGATTTTTTTGGGACTTTGAGAAATAGTGCCAAAGTGTCTTGAATGAGGTTCTCAAGCTAGAGAACCCAATATTACTGTAGAAACTGATGTATCCATACATCAGGACTCTAACTACCTTCTTGTTGACTCATTATACCGAGGCATTGGTTATAGGGAACATTAGTAAATGAATCATATAGGATTGAGTGTTTGAATTCCTTTCTTGATTCAGATCCCCATATATATATATTATCATTTGACTGTGGTACATATTGATTAAATTTTTAGGATGCCTCAGTGAAGAAATATATTCAGGTTACCAATTTTGAATCATGATGATGATATAATGAGTGATGTGGCCTCAGTTTAGTGGCCATCACATGAGATTCTTCCTCCAAGTGGATAGGTAGAAGTACCCACACTTGTCAAGCAACAGATGGTACCAACAGAGTAGGATGATGATTCATGTAGAATTAGTGAACTTTGTGAGTTCCATTTCCAGAGGCCACTAAGGTTCTGTGGTGAGCCAGATCCCTAGGTGGCAGCAGATTGGTTAGAGTCGATGATCTAAGTTTTCAGGCTTATTCAAACACTAACTAATCAGGTGGTTGCGCTAGTAGACAATATTTCCCATGAAGCATCTGGGTGTTGGTGGAGCCTAGTCACATAGATGCATGATGATTTGACACTCTCATAGACCGAATTCCAGTATTTGTTTCATGAGGAGTACTACCCATCATGCTTGTTCTTAGTTCGAATTTAGGAGCTTCTGGATCTGCAGTAGGGAGGGATAACATTTACTGAGTATGCCATGAGGTTCACTGACCTTATACGATACTCCCTCAACATGATTCAAGATGGCTACTTTTGGGTGTGGAAATTTGACCAGGGTCTCCACAGAGACATCCATGCCAGTGTGGTACCCCTATGCATTCCCATTTATGCCGGAGTGTTAGAGAGGACACTGGTGATAGAGATATTCCTATTAGAGTGACGCCATGCAGTTCAAGCTAGCAGTGGGTGTCATGGGGCTGAGTTTCCTAAAAAAGGTAGCAGGTTCTAGTCGAAAGGATCTCAGTGCAGGTGATCTTTTTGTGACCAAAATTAGACACATGGTCATGTGGAATAAGGACCACATAGGGGACCAGGGAAGCTTATAGAGGGGTGGTTCTACGCATGTGATGAGAGAGGTAACATGATATCTTATTTCCTAAACCAACATGCCAATAAGGGTAGAAATATAGTGGATTGACTTGCATGGAAGAGGCAAAATCCTGATCATGGATATCCCAGGTGAAGGAAGAGTGGCCCCTAGGGAGGTGGAGATGGAAGAGGAGCAGGTGGGGCTCCATGAGGATGAGTTGTGGGTGGTGGAAAATGTTATGAGCTCATTCCGCCACCACCACCATATAACCCATGTCAGGCTTAGGGATCTGGTGGTTGGTGCCATAGGTAGCTGTAGGCTATGGATACATATGATTCAGGAGCTCACGAGATGATTAGAGGTACTATATATGTTTATTATACTCTTGATTAAGTTCTATTAGACACATGCATGAGTCATTACTTCATATCTTTATTCCTGGTGTGATAGTTAGAGGTCATAATTGAGGATTTATCCCAATAGCTTTTCCTTGAGGTCCCTACAGGGAATTTTTCTTCAATATCTTTCATCCGCCTATAGCGTGAGCTATCACTTGGTGGGGAGAGTTTCTTGTGGGACCTTTTTTGTAACGATGATAACTTATGACATAATCACAGGTTTGAACTAGTTTTTCATGGTTTGAGTTCATATTGACTATCACCGCAGATGATTCAGATGCCTTTAGACTGATGGGATGCAATTCTCCTTTGTGGGTGAGAGAGATCTCATGGCAGAGTGAGTGGGTTGTGAGAGCAAGCAGATGAAACCTATCACCCATCAGTTGGAGAGTTTATCTATTGGAATATTTAGCTCTTCAGGCATCTTGATTCCTTTAGTCATGGAGGATTTTATGAATTTATTCCTTGAAGACATTCCAAGACTACCTATGAGGTGGTAGATAGATTTTTTTTATCAACTTTCACCTTGGGATAGCTTTGATATCTTCTAAGGTAAATTATATGGCCCCTATAGAGATCTGGGAGCTGCAGTTGTAGTTGGAGGACCTTTGAGAGAAGGGTTTTATTAGAAAAAGTGTGTCACCCCTAGGTAGATTCAGTGATGTTCATGAAAAAGGAGGATGATAGCTTGAAATTTTTTTTGGATTATCATTGCCTGAACCAAGACATGATAAAGAAAAATTACACTTTTATGAGGATTGACAACCTATTTGATCATTTGTGAGGCATGAGATGGTTCTCAAAAATTTATCTAAGGTCTGACTACCAATAGTTGAGAGTTCAGGGGGCTGATATGTAACACCCCAAGATTTCATAGTACATTATCTCTTCAAAGAAATTCAATATCTTGCGTTACACGCAACACCAAGTTTGAGCGCACCACGACTTACCAAACTAACCGTTCAAAAAGTGGTTATGAAAAGTATTAACTAAATTTTGAATTTTATATACTCCATATAATTTTAGAATACATATTATGTGTTTCTTAGGCATAATATAAGGACAAATTCATTTTTTAGATAAAAGAAGTATTTTTCAAAAAATGCAATTTTACCGCCTTTTAATGGAGAACCTTTTTTTAAAACCAATATTTGAAACTTTTATATATTTAATTTAATTAAATTAAATTATTCTTTAGAATCGGGACATAAAATTTAGTTTGGATAAATTTTTGGTACTTTTCTGATAACATTCATAGTTTTATGAATAGTGAAAAATACTAAATTTTAATTAAAAATAACTTTTTTAATTGAAATAATTTATAGTGTTAAATTATACATTTGAGTGGTTTTAAAGTATCATTAGATTATATTTTTATCATCTGATATAATTTAGGTCATTTTATTTAATTTCACATTTAAACTGGACATAAACAAGTGTCAATCTTTTGATAGTTATTATTTCTTAAAAACACACTTTTTTGTTTTGAAAACGGGAATTAATTTTAAATTAATTTCTGCCACTTCTGTGTTTTGAATTTGGAAAAATGGATTCCATATTTAGAATCAGGAGGTCCAAATTGTGTAAATAGGTAACTTTTATTTTTAGACATTATGAATATTTACTTTAGTAAATATTTTATTTACCATGGTTAAAGGGTAAATCTGGTAAATAAGGGTAAACAAATATTATTATAATAATATTAAATTGCCCTAACATATGTCCTATTCCTATTGGTTGATACATATCCAACCATGTAAATTCTTGAGTCGATTTTGGGACCCCATGGAGCCACTTGAGAGTGATAATGACACTTTATATTAATTTATTTAAAGAAAAGACAAAAATGACATAAACATACATCTTTTAGTAAAATAATTTTTACAAGGGGTTATATAAGTTATAATTTAGACTATAAATATTAATTTGAAATCTAAAAATATTTCATACATCATGGTATTTTTTTTAATATTTTTTAGACATCAAATAAATAAAATTATTTATGACAAAATAATGATGCAGTGTTTACCTCATTAAAGAATGATTTAAATAAATGAGATTATAAAAATTAAAAAAATATCCAAAAACTATCCAATTATTATTGGATGATTTTATTTCGAACATGAGTCATATTATCTTATACTTTAATGAGTTTTTTACCTTTATAAACTGAAAATAATTATATAATAAAATAATATTTTCAAACATTCCTAAAGAGCCCCTCCTCCCCCTTATAAAAAACCCTCACCGCTAACCCATTTCTCACACCTCTCAAGCCCCTTGGTTCATTCAACCTCTACTAAATTAAGCTTCCTACATCTCTATCTTCCTCTTATAAGACTTAACTTATGCATAAGGTACTTCAAGGAAGCCTTTTGGTTCAAACCAAAGGGAGTTACCCGATTTAAAGGTAACATCTCCTCTTAAGTTATTTTATTTTATTTTACTTCTCCACCCCCCTAAAATATCTTTATTCCTTTATTTTATAACAAAAATAGTATCCTCAATATACTAGGTTGTTGTTATGAGAATTATTTTAACTAAACTTATACACACCTCTATCTAATGGGTATAGAACATAATTTTTTTGTGGACGATGAACTACTACCTCACGAAACGATGATTGTTCAATATTATACTACCACCTCTTATGGTGGCCATTATGATGAAATTGTAATTATATATTATATTTATGATATTTATTTTATCTATAAGATTCTGTAATTATCTTTTATATCATACCTTTATTCTTTTCATGTTGTATATATATGATAATTTCATTTGAGGAAGTGCGGACTACCGCCCCCTCAAAGTGATATGATTCATTCATACCATACATGTAACGTATAAAGGATAGTGTTAATAAACTTAACTAACATATATAAAATATTATATTATACCGGAATAATAATATAATTATGTATCATTTGGTCTTCTTTCCTTTTTAAATAAAAAATGAAATGGAAGTAGCTTTCGTGCGTACGTACGGATTACCGTCTCCATGAACGCAATGAGATTCATTCCCCCTAATAATCATTAAAGAATAATTTTCATTTTATTATTAAAAATAACATTTAATAACATTATATCATTATGTATATGAATAAAATACATCATATCCATAACAAACATGACTTATGTAACAAAACATATAAAGGAAAACGAATCAGTTAACACCCAAAACAATGATACTACTAAAACATTATTAACAAAGAAATATTAGAAGATCATATATGATATCATATTTATGTATGTTGTTATTTTATAATTTAATAACAATTATTTAACTATTATACAGGAGGTTAATGTACCCTCAACCAAGGAAAAGTACAAGGTAAGGGTTAATTCCTCAATCTCATTATTATTTGAGATTGTTTATGTGTAAGTTTTTATTGGGACATATTTATTTTCCAGGTCCATTTTTCATAAAAGAGTTTTCAAAGGGATTATTTTTAAGGTAATATTTTACTAAAACATCATTTTAAATGTTTTAAAGAATTATTCTTCTAAACCTTTCTCATTAATGTCTATGTTTTCAAAATGGTTTTAAGGATTTATTTATATGGACATGAATGTTTTAAAATTTTAATTATTTTAAAAAGTTTCAAAGTGGTATGGGACAATTTGATTCAAAACTATATTTTAAATTACTTACTTTATAAATTGTGTGACTTTTAAATGATTTCATGAAAAAGGGATATTTCTCTCAAAGATTTATACTGATCATTTTCAACTGTGTCAACATCCTTTACGGGATATTATTCTTGATCGAGGTTGATTTATTATAATAAAATTTTTCATATTGTATTTAATTAGTTATGATATGTTTTACTGTGGATGTTTTATTTTTATACCATTTATGGTTTATGGTTAAAGTATTGACATTTCGTATGCTAGTTTTAATATGAATGTTTATGTTATGTTTCAAAATTTTCATATGAGGAATGCATTGGACTTAGTAAGTGACGGGTGGTGCCTGCTATAGCTCCTTGATGCATCGGTAGGTTTCATGAGACAAACTAGTGTATTGGAACAAGGCCTTGAAAAAATATTATTTTTAGTTTTGACACAAGGCCTTGACAATGTGGTTATGATGTCCGACATTATGCATTCCATCATTATAAAATTAGCTATTGATATTACATGTGATTATTCGACTAGTAGAATATCCATGTGAATAAGTAAATGGAATTATTTGATTTAACTTTTCCATATTATTATGAAGTTTAAGTTTAAGAGGATTTTATTTTAGTTTTATACATTGTGTTAAATGTTTATGCTTATTTATGAAAGTTTCTGCTATATTGTTATCCTTACTGAGCATATAATCTCACCCCTTTCTATGTTTTATTTTTTCCAGGATGTGAAGAAGTATATTATAATTGAACTTTTGGGATAGTATAAGGGATATGAATGTGGTCAATAGAGACAATGTTGTTGTTGTTTTTCATTTTATAATGTAATATAACGTTCATATATGTAATCTATTTTCCAAGACTGTTAAAATGATCAGTCCTTTTGGACTTGATTACTTGTAATCATGCAAATGTTATACAATAAAGCACCGACTCTGGGTAACTGGGGTCGGGGCGTTATAGTTGGTATCAGAGGAAGTTTATCAATAACCTTGTAAAATAGATTTAGAAAAACTATGATTAGAGAATATTACCCTAAGATAGACTTTTAGGATTAGTATAGAAGAACATCTTAGAATTTTGGTAATGTAGAGATTTTTTGAATTTTCCTAGCAATACATCTCTGTCTGGATATGAGAAGGTAGAGGAGGCTCTGACACAGATGTACCTAGGAGTGAAAACTCTGAAAAGGAGTTTCGAACTTGACATGGGGTATCCTGGTACACGACAATGGGACTTGCTTCACTCTTGGTTACGACACTCCCAAGGGATATGCTTAGGATAATTTACATTTTCTTTACAAACCATTATGAAGGATTTAGGAGTAAATACTTCCTCAAAGAAAACATTTTTGTATGATTATAATTTATATGCATAATATTATAAATTTACATTAGTTATTTTAAAATTTTGGAATTATGCATTGCGATTCATAAAATTAACCTAGTGTATGCCATTGTTTAGAAATGGTGCCCAGTAGATGGAATGAGAACTCCATCAATACGCATGATCCAAAGAGTAAGAAGGATTATATATTTCATGGTATCAAGCCAACATTTAGAAAGGAAATAGTTTCCCATGTATTATCATCATATGAAGAAATAGTATCATGTGTTAATAAGATAAGTAAATAATTCTCTGAGTCTTATGGCTTTGAAGGGAAGACAGAGAAGAAAAGGATGGTAGAGAGAAATATGGATAAAAGGAATAAGGGAAAGAAGGATTTTCCCATATGTGATAACTTTTTAAAGAATCATCTTGGTAAATTCTTGAAGGTAATGAGAATTTTTTTATAAGTATGGAGAAAAAGGACACCAAGTACGTGATTTCAAGGGTAAGAAAAAGGTTTTAAATGTACAATTCTTCATATGTAAGGAGTTGGGACACTACACAAATCAATGTCCCAATCATCAGAGTATACTGCAAATGATGCTATTGGATAATAATCAAGTTGTGATATTACCACAGATGAAGAGTAATGCCTAGTTTTATTATGTTGATATTAAAGAATTATGTCATTTGAGTTTTGTATCAACGATATACTAGTTATAATAATTATAGAGTATATAAGGATTATACTACAATAATATTTCATTAAGGATTTGAGATTGTGTGGTACCAAGAAAAGTGACTCAATATCAAGTTAAATTTTTTGTAAAATACATGGTTGAAGGAAAGATAAAATTTAATATGGTCCTGATACCATGGTATTGATTTTGGAATAAGAGATTATTGATTTGGATAAATTATATTGGATATTATTGACTATATTGGAACTAATTAATGTTTTTTTATTCCATCATTGTTGGTGATTGCTACATTTTTAGATTTTAGGAGTATATCCAGTATTCTATGATTTACAGAAGGAATAATAAAGTACATACCTATTAAAATATGGTTTTATGGAAATTTATTTTATTACCACATTTTAAGAGAATACACGACAAAGGTATTCACATGTATATTATGTGACCTTCCTTACAAATTTTGGACTGTGAGTTCGGACAGAAGTGTTGTGGATAAGTTTAAAGGTTGGAATAGTTGGATACTATTTTTAAGGTTAAATCATTCCTTGAGATTATTTTTGGATTATCATAAAAAGGACAACCCGGTGGTTGGGCGACAACCCGTCGTGTCCGGCAAGGTTATGAGACTTGAACTCGCAACCGAAGGGAGACAAGGGTAATCACTTACCAATGGATTACATGATGTCCTAGTTTATATAATTTTTTTAAATAGTCTGAAAAATGAATTATAAATTCATTATTTTTGTAACCCTATACGATTAGAATAAATAGAATGTTTTTGAATTATATTATCTTTTGGAGTGAAAGATGAGTTTGTGGTAGGAATTAGGTGAAGGATGAAACTCTAGTCATCAAATATATTTTTTTCCTCTTATTCTATGAATAAATTAATTCTTAAACTTTAGGGAAGTGATATTAAAACCAAAAATGTGTTATCCTAATACCTTATGTTTTATTGAACCAATGATATTTTAAATCATCATAATTGATGGATTTGAGGCAATAAATTTTACACTTGTTTGTGATTGATGACCTCAGTCACTACCTATAAATATTTATGTTTTTACTCTAATTATGTGTCTCTAATTTCCACCAATGTTCTTTTAATCAAGATCATAATTTTGTGGTGACTTTTTTCATTTCTCTTTCCTTCTTATTAAGACTAAATTTCATTAACCCAATTTCCGATGTGGGTTTTACACAAAGGTATTTTTCTATTTTTAACCTTTTATTTTCAAAGAAAAATTTCAAATTGCGAAAATTAAATTTATTGAAGGAGGGTATAATCTAACACCACAATATTTCATAGTATTTTATCTCTTCAAAGAAATTTAATAACTTGCGTTACACACAACACCGAGTTTGAGTGCACCACGACTTAACAAACTAGCTGTTCAAAAAGAGGTAATGAAAAATATTAACTGAATTTTGAATTTTATATACTCTATATAATTTCAAAATCCATATTATGTGTTTCTTAGACACAATATAAGAACAAATTCGTTTTTTTCAGATAAAAGAAGTATTTTTCAAAAAATGCATTTTTACCGCCTTTTAATGGAGAACCTTTTTAAAAAAAAATATTTGACACTTTTATATATTAAATTTAATGAAATTAAATTATTCTTTAGAATAAGGACATAAAAATTTAGTTTTTATAAATTTTTGGTACTTTTCTGATAACTTTCATATTTTGATGAATAGTGAAAAATACTAAATTTTAATTAAAAACAATTTTTTTAATCGAAATAATTTATAGTGTTAAATTATACATTTGAGTGGTTTTAAAGTATAATTATATTATATTTTTATAATTTAATATAATTTAGGTCATTGGATGTAATTTCACATTTAAACTGGATATAAAAAAGTGTCAATCTTTTGATAGTTATTATTTCTTAAAAACACGGTTTTTTGTTTTGACAATGAGAATTAATTTTAAATTAATTTCTTCCTCTTATGTGTTTTGAATTTAGAAAAATGGATTCCATATTTAGAATCACGGGGTCCAAAATGTATAAATAGGTAACTTTTATTTTTAGACATTATGAATATTTACTACAGTAAATATTTTATTTACGATGGTTAAAGGGTAAATCTGGTAAATAAGGGTAAAAAAATATTATAATAATAATATTAAATTACCCTACCATATGTCCTATTCCTATTGGTTGATACATGTCCAACTATTTTCATCTTTGTGTTGATTTTGGGACCCCATGGTGCCACTTGAGAGTGATAATGACACTTTATATTAATTAATTTAAAGTAAAAACAAAAATGACATAAACATATATATTTTAGTAAAATAATTTTACATGGATTTATATAAATTATCTTTTTGACTATAAATATTAATTTTAAATCTAAAAATATTTCCTGAATCATGGTATTTTTTTATAATTTTTAGACATCAAATAAATAAAATTATTTATGACACAATAATTATGCAGTGTTTACCTCATTAAAGAATGATTTAAATAAATGAAATTATAAAAATTAAAAAAATATCCAAAACCTGTCCAATTCTTATTGGATGATTTTATTTAGAAAATTAGTCATCTTATCTTTGAATTTAATGAGTTTTAGACCTTTAGAAACTGAAAATCATTATATAATAAAATAATATTTTCAAACATTCCTAAAGAACCCCTCCTCCCCTTTATAAAAATCCCTCACCTCTAACCCATTTATCACACCTCTCAATCCCCTTGTATCGTCCAAACTATACCCAATTAATCTCTCTACATCCCTCTATTCCTCTTAGAAGCCTTACCTTAGGCAGAAGGAACGTCAAGGAAGCCTTTTGGTTCAAACCAAAGAGAGTTACCCGATTTAAAGGTAACATCTCCTCTTAAGTTCTTTTATTTTATTTTACTTATCCAACCCCCTAAAATCTATTTATTCCTTTCTTTTATAAAAACAACAATATCCTCAATATACTAGGTTGTTTTTATGAGAATTATTTGAACTACAATTACACACACCTCCATCTAATGGGTATAGAACATAATGTTTATGTGGACGATGAACTAGTGCCTTATGAAACGATGATTGTACAATCTTCTACTACCACCTCTTATTGTATACATTATAATGGAACTATAATTATATATGATATATATGATATTTATTTTATCTATAAGCTTATGTAATTCTCTTTTATAGCATACCTTTATTCTTTTCATGTTGTATATATATGATAATTTCATTTGAGGAAGTGCGGACTACCGCCCCCTCAAAGTGATATGACTCGTTCATACCATACATGTAACGTATAAAGGATGATGTTAATAAAATTATGTAACATATATAAAATATTATATTATACTCTAATAATCATATACCTATGTATCATTTGGTCTTCTTTCCTTTTAAAATGAAAAAATGAAATGGAAGTAGCATTCGTGCGTACGTACAAATTACCGTCTCCATGAACGCAATGAGATTTATTCCCCATCATAACCATTCAAGAATAATGTTCATTTGATCATTAAAAATAATATTTAATAACTTTATATTATTGTGAATATGAATCAAATACATCCTATCCATAACAAACATGACTTACGTAACAAAACATATAAAGGAAAACAAATCAGTTAACACTCGAAACAATGACACTACTAAAATATTGTTAACAAAGTAATATTATAAGATCATATATGATATCATATTTATGTATTTGGATCTTTTTTAATTTAATAAAAATGATTTAACAATTATACAGGAGGTTAACGTACCCTCGACTAAGGAAAAATACAAGGTAAGGGTTAATTTCTCAATCTCATTATTATTTGAGATTGTTTATGTCTAAGTTTCTACTGGGAAATATCTATTTTCCATGTACATGTTTCATAAAATAGTTTTCAAAGGGATTCTTTTTAGGGTAATATTTTACTAAAACATCATTTTAAATGTTTTATATATTTATTTTTCTAAACCTTTCTCATTAATGTCCATGTTTTTAAAATGGTTTTAAGGATTTATTTATATGGACATGAATGTTTTAAAATGTTAATTCCTTTCAAAAGTTTCAAAGTGGTATGGAAAATTTTTATTCAAAACTATATTTTAAATTAATTCCTTTATAAATTGTGTGACTTTTAAATGATTTCATGAAAAATAGATATTTCTCTCAAAGATTTTTTCTGATCATTTTCAACTATGTCAACATCCTTTACGAGATATTATTCTTGACCGAGGTTGATTTATTACAATAAAATCTTCCATATTGTATTGAATGAGTTATGATATGTTTTACTATGGATGTTATATTTTTATACCATTCAAGTTTTATGGTTAAAGTATTGACATTTCTTATGCTAGTTTTAATACAAATGTTTATGTTATGTTTCAAACTTTTCATATGAGGAATGCGTTGGACTTAGTAAGTGATGGGAGGAGCCCGCTATAGCTCCTCGATGAATCGGTAGGTCTCATGAAACAAAATAGTTTCTTGGGAAAAGGCCTCGACAAAATCTTATTTGTAGTCTTGGCATGAGGCCTTGAATATGTAGTTATGATGTCCGACATTATGCATTCCATCATTATAAAATTATCTATTAATATTACATGTGCTTATTTGACCAGTAGAATATACATGTGAATAAGTAAATGGAATTATTTGATTTATATTTTCCATATTATGCTAAAGTTTAAGTTTAAAAGCATTTTTTTAGTTTTATACATTTCCTTAAATGTTTATGCTTATTTATGAAAGTTTCTGCTATATTGTTATCCCTACTGAGCATTTGAGCTCACCCCTTTCTATGCTTTATTTTTTCCAGGATTCGAATAAGTATATTATGACTTACTTGTAGGGATAGTATAAGGGATATGAATGTGGTCAATGGAGACAATTTTTTTGTTGTTTTTCATTTTATAATGTAATGTAACATTCATGTATGTAATCTATTTTCCAAGACTGCTAAACTGATCGGTCCTTGGGGACTTGATTCATTGTAATCATTCAAATGTTATATAATAAACCACCGACTATGGGTAACTAGGGTCGGGGCATTACATGATATTCTTAAGTTGGTATTTTGATGTTTCTATGGACACTATGTGTTCCCGATGATTCCCTTAGATGTGAAAAATGACCCACTATGTTTATAGATTTTATGAACCGGATATTACAACCATTGTTAGATGTATTTTTTGTTTTCTTAATTGATGAAATACTCATATACT
This sequence comes from Viscum album, assembly GCA_963277665.1. Lineage (NCBI taxonomy): Eukaryota > Viridiplantae > Streptophyta > Magnoliopsida > Santalales > Viscaceae > Viscum > Viscum album. Next base: position 1,462,456,412 of record OY728135.1, on the reverse strand, counting down.
ATATGTCATAGGAGGATCATATAGAGCACATAAGGATGGTCCTACATTTTCTTCATGAGAACTAGCTTTATGGTAATCTCTCAAACTTCCAGTTCTAGATTCATGAGGTTCACTTCCCAAGGAACGTGATTTATGAGAATGGATTAGCTATGGACCCAGAAAAGATCAATGTAGTAATTTTTTATGTGCCACCCAAGAGTGTTTCATAGGTGCAGAGTTTTACTGGCTTAATAGGGTACTATTTGAAGTTTATGGAAGGATTATCCCATATTTCATCCCCTTTGACTACCCTAATGTGGAAAGGGAATATTTTACCTGGACTAAGAAGTTCTAAAGAACCTTTTAGGATTTTAGGTTGAGGCTAACAAGTGATCCTATTTTAAGAGTACCATAGGAGGGTATAGAGTACGTAGTATATTGTGATGCATCTAGAGCTGGGCTCAAATGTGTATTGATGTAGAGGTAGGCAGTTATCACATATGGGTTGAGGTAGTTGAGACCCCACAAGAAGAACCATGTGAATCACAACTTAGAGTTGGAAGTGACAATCTTCGCTCTGAGGATGTGGAGGCACTATATTATAGGAGAGCACTTTTCTATTTAATCATACCATTAGAGTCTCAGGTATGTGTTCACATAGAGGTACCTGAACATGATATATAGGCACTAGTTGGAGTTCCTGTAGGACTATGGATTTGAGATAGTCTATACTTTAGTTAAGGGTAACATGGTGGAAGATTCCCTTATTTTAAGGTTCTAGGCTCGTTTGGTGCAGGAGGCATCAAAGCATTTGGACTCCTTGCAGCTAACCCTGGTTGAGTAAGAGAGTGAGTATTTTCTTTAGTCATTGGTGTTGAATCCTCTATTTGTTCAGTGTGTGAGAGAGTCCTAGTTGGGAGACATTGAATGTGAGGTCGTACATGACCAGATATCCTCAAGAGATTCACTAGATGGATTTTCTGAAGGAGGGAATCATGTAATCCTTTTCTATGGATGAAAAATGGTCATAATCATGATATGGGAGGAGGTGATAAGATAGTTTCACACATCTCCTTTGGTTTTACATCATAGTGTGGGGAAGATATATAAAGACCTTCAATGGTAGTTTTGGTGGGATGTAATAAGACAGAGTGTCATGACCCAACCTGTGCCAGGGCTTGATCCATAACTACTCCAAGACCACCGCTATAGGATAGGGGGTGGTGACTAGGACTGAATGCACAAAAAACTTGGGGTGACCTTTTCCTAAGTACCTGTACACACACACGACCAAATTAATGCAAGGTGAAGAGGGAGAAAAGTAAAAGATGAAAACTACTGTAAATATAAACCATATATGCATGGACAACTAAACAGTATGAATACAATAAAGTAAGTTGAAAGGAAAAGGGGTAAAATACATGCCCAACTAAAAATTGTCTCAACATGTCAGGAAAACTGAGAAAGTAAATCTATTAAGGAATCCCCGCTCCTAAATCCACAACTATGAACACCGCACATGGTCCAAGATTCCGTATCTATGAGCTCCTCTAGAGTCATGATCAAACATGTGCTTCATCTACATATGGTATAATATGTGCGGGCACATACCATTTAGGGTTGATTATAAATATAATTAGTTGTATTCCTCGAAAGGAAGGGGGAGCAGTAAGAGATACAAAAAGGAAAATAAGTACAACAGATGGAACAAAGTATAGAAAATGAGTACAGCTCAACCCAACAAAAAAGTGAAGTAAACTCATCCAAACAAAAGGAGATATAAATGGTGATAACATGAACTTCTCATTTAGTCTTCACTACCTATAGTAGGAGAGTAACCTCTTCCAACCATGAGAATCTAGACATGTAAAGAATGTGGTATACCCCATGCGTCTTCGCCTCTCCTGGAAGGAGAGTAACCAAAACCAAAGGAGTGGGTACTATAATAGTGTGTATATATATATATATGATCTTAGTCAAAGAAACCCAAATGATAGATTTAGGGGATCCCCATCTCACATATCATACTAGGAAAAGAGCCACCAACAGTTCTAGAAGTAACCATCAATGATGCCCAGCATCCCTCACATCTTCCCTGAACATGTAAGTCAAAGAGACTCAATCACCACACCTTGATACTATCTTCTTTGGGTGGTTCTATCTCACCCGCATGGTTTTAGGTCATGTCACAAGGATGCGTCTCAGTGGGGAAATCACCCCTATTACTCATGTGTCCAAAGTAATTTCAAAGCGTGTCTTGTCACTAATCCAGAACCATAAATAGTAAACCTAAAGTAGAGGACCCACACCTTAGTATGTCAGGGGGATTACAATCTAATAATCATTGTAGAGGACCCACACCCTGATGCGTTAGGGGGATTCTACTCTTTTTTCATCGAGGACCCTCTCCCTAGTGCGTCATGGGGATTCCACTTGAAAGTAGTTAGTAGAGGACCCATGCCCATGATGATGAGGGATTCCACTCTCATAGTAGTAGAGGACCCATGCCCCAATTTTTTAGGGGGATTCCACTCTCATAGTAGTCATAGAGGACCAAAACCTATTCTGATGGGGGATTCCACTCTAGGTCATCATGGAACCACACCCTAACCGGTAGGGAGTTCCACCCAAAAGGTATCGAGGAACTACACTAGCCATACCTACTGTATGGCACCACTCGGAAAGCACTGATATGCTAGTGCCCGATCACTACCGTCACTAGACGCCACCTGAATAGGAATCACATTTGGAACATCTCATATCATATCTTTAAATCCACTATGGAGGTCACCATCATATTCTATGCAAAAAATCACTAAGGATAGTGTACTCGCATGCCAAAATCCAAGCCCAAAGGAAGGAGATACGTGAGGTATAAGATTCATAGTGTGGTACACGAAGTGTGTAGGGACCACAAAATGTGTGGTCCCACCTTATCTCATAGTCATGTACCTAACCATAATCAGGTACTAAACTATGAACAAGTAACCCTATGTGTGCCAACACACTCCTAGAGCACATGGCACCTCTGGCCTAAAAGGCTAACGAGCTCACAATTCTCGTTGTTTGATCTAAAGGGTGAAAACATAATTTTACTTAATTTTCTCTTCAAATGGCCCCATATAATCAAACAGATCACATCTTCACAATCCTTATGAAAAAATACATAGGATTGACTATTCATTCACCCGAATCGGATTCCCGGTGAAGAAAATGCATTTCGCAGCATTGTGCACGAATAGTGCTTTGTGGTACCCACACCACGTTCTCAAAACATATCAAATGGATTACACCATTGTGATACTCTCGGAAAAGAACACGAGATTGGATATTCATTTTTCCCAAATAGACACCCGGTGAAAAAGATGCATTTCACCGCAAATGCCCAAATTGGGCCTTATGGGGCCTGCACCTCCATTTTGGTTTAAGTGCTTGAAATCATTATTGAAAATTCCACCTTAACTCTAGGTTCAAAATTCCTATGACAGTGTGTCAATCAGACATCGTATGAAGACGTATGGTCCGATACAAGTTTCCCAAATAATAATAATTATATTATAATTATAATCAGACTTTTTGTGCCACTAAGCCTTGAACATGAATTATAAAAATCCCAAAATAGCCTCAAAAGTTCCACCTTGAAGCAAGTATCACGTTTTCATGGATGACATGCAAATTAGACGTCCCATATAAGAGTTATGCTCGAATCATCATCTGAATAATAGTAATAATAATACTATTTTTAGGAAATTTTATTGACCCGCTCCGCAAGTTGGTGAAAAAGTACCCAACATTTCTTTTAAAAAGATAGCATTAAAGTCGGGGTCTCATTATTGCTGATGGTGCGTAAATCGGATGCCGCACAGGGAAGTTACAAATATTTAAAAGTTTTAATAATAATAATAATAATATTTTATTTTCTCCTTTTTTCATGTTTTTCCATAAAACCCCATTGGGGGGGGGTGTTCACAGCCTACTGCATGCCGCAACCACTGCCTGAGCCTGCTGCGCCACCGATTGTGTGCCCCATCGCCGCCTACACGCCTCGTCAGCCTCCTACCATAACGCCATCCCATCCACCTTTGCTAGTATCCCGCCACGTCGCTGCGAAACTGGAGATGCCACCGTGAAACCAGAGCCACCACTCACTGGACCCGCACCACTACTTGCTTCTGCATACCACTGGGAACACCCCAGGGGCTTGGAAAATTGTTTCAAGACCAGATCTGGGCTCCTTGGGATGAGATCTTTACAGACTCATGCTTTTCTTGAAGATCCGTCGATGTTTCGACGTGACGAAAAGTTTCCACCACTTTCACTCATTGCTTCACCTCCTCCAGTGCCCTAAACTCAAGTACGATCATAGATCGGGACTCCTCAGGTTGAGGGATTCATAGAACTATGCCCCTCTCCATGTTTCATCAAATATTCTATGGATCAAAAAGTTGGAGGATGAAGAACACAAAGAAAGAGAAATCACAAATTCAATCAGACGATGGTCATTGTTAGTTTGGTCATCGATAAATGGTTTCAACATAGTGAATTTGATTAGAAGTTTAAAATGACAACAAAATCATTAATCAGGAGCTATAAAATCTGAAATAGATATGCTACCTCGATTTTTAGTTCCACTGTTGTGTTCGCAACGCTCTAATCTACCAGCACCTGAAGTTTCATCATGATTCAATGAGTAACGGACATCGAACCACCATTGGAAGGGAGAGTGGTGCATCTCCCATTACTGAGAGGAAATGAACTAAACCCCTACTCATTTCCTTAATATCTTATTTATAGGAAACTGTCAGTGGTCGTAGGATCTGAACCTCCCATGACCTCTCACCCAAGGACTCCCCTAGGGAAAACACTACTCTACAAACTCAACAGTGCTCTCAAATTTCTAATCCGAATATCCGTTCAGAAGTTATTTAATCTAACATCCAAAATAAATTATTTATTTTAATTATTTTTTTACGAAAATGACCTTGATAGAATTTTCCACAGGAATCCTGTGCCCACAAAAGTTATGCCCTGCCTAGGGTAGACGACACGCTCCAAACTCAACAGTGGCCTCAAATTTTTGATATGATCTACTATTTGTGAGATATCTCATTTCTACCATGTGAAAGTGTGAAAACAATTAATATTTTTATAAAATTTATTCTGGGAACACCGAGCCTCAAAATCGTACACTATCTCAATGCCTGGATCTCAAAATATATGTAGAAATATTCCAAAGTCTTATGAGGTAAAAATTGGGTCTCTACATCATTCCCTCCTTTAATATTTTCACACCAAAAAGAAAAAATAGGGAATAAAACTCAGGATACTGATCCCGCTCTTGGTTCTCCCACTCCCGGGAACTCTCATGCGCATTCCCGTACCACCACAGTATGAAAACCAAGGGGATGGTCTGTCCTCATCGATGGCATGCATAGATTCGAGAAAACTTCTCCTTAACTATGACATGAAGAAAATGTCATACACTCGCTCCATCTTGGGGGTCATTCAAGGTGGTAGGAAACCTTACCAGCCTCTATATGATCTCAAACGACCTGAAAGACCGTGGGGGTAAATCGCCTCCCCGATCGAAAACTAACTCACAAGCCCTTAGCATATCCTTCGACAATTGGATAGAATGCTTAGTCTTCCCATAATTTTGGGGGATGAAATCCTTTACTCATCCGTAACTAGGTCCCGAATGCCTCCTTAAGGCCTCACCACAATCATAACAGAAATTGTGCATCACTATCAGAGACTAACATTGAGGGTACCCCATAAAGGTGGACTATCTCCCACATGTACAACTTCTTTCCCCCCTAAATAAGATCTTGTGATTCCCTCCTTTAGAATATCCATCAGGTGCATCAACTATGGATACCTAAGTCATGCAATATCTCATAATTGGTGTTTGAAAGCTGAGACTCTCTCACATGCTCAATAAGCGAAGGAGTCAACACCATCATTCGAAGAAAAACTACACCCTCCTGCTCCACCAGGGTCAGCTACAGGGAATCTAACAACTCCATAACTTCCCACACTAGTAAATCCTAGTAATTCCTACTAATGGAATCCGCTACAACACCAACCCTTCCCAGAGTACCAGTTATCTCAAAGTTTTAGTCCTGTAGGAATTTCAAACCAGTATCACCGTCTCAGGTTCAGGTTTCTCTGAGTGAAGATACACCTGAGATTCTGGTGGTCTGTAAAAACCACAAAAAGCTATCCCAAAAGATAGAGTCTCCACATTCTCAGGGAAAATACTACTGCTTCTAGTACTAAATAGTGAGACGCATAGTTCTGTTTATGGGGTCTCCATCACCTAGACCTATACTTGATAACCGATGTATCAAATTGATGTTGAGCATGCAAGGTGAAAAAAACTGGGAAGGTGAGTAAATTCATCCAACTATAAGAATCTAGACACAAAAATCATTTGAAACAACTCATGTGTCTTCGCTTCCCTTGGAAGGAGATTAATCCCCATACTAGATACTCTACTACACTCATTAGTGGCATCTCAAGTAAAAAGGAGGTCAAGCAGAAAAATTCCACTGATAATGCCAGGACCTACTCTGACACCCCACTGCACAACCCTGTCATGAACAAACAATTTAGAGGGACTCATCCAACATACCTCAATAATATCTGTTTTGGATGACACTGACTCTTCCTCATGGTTTTTTTCATATCACAAAAACATATCTCAGTGGGGGAAGGACCCCTCTTCCTTATGCATTCAAATCTACATCAAAAAACACTAATATAGGGTTACAATGACACCCCACATCACCCCAGTAAAACCTCAATCAATAAGTAGGGAGAAAAGAGTACCTCACACAGAGTTAAACAAGTTCTACCACAGAAAGGTAGAAAATACATAGAGCGTACCTCTTATCATCTCATACGCTATAGGACTGTAGACATCCATAACATGCAACTGCTCGTGACCTTGGCCACTAGCTCCCTGATCCTGACATGGGTAGCCTAGTGGTGGAGGAAGGATCTCATAGCATCATCCAAAAATCACAAATCCTCCTGCTCCCCTTCCTACACTACCTCCCTAGGGACCACCCTATCACTTATTGGGGGATCCCTGATCATGGCGTTGTATTTTCCATGGTGGTTCATTTACTATCTTCTTTTAAATCTCAACACATATGGTCGAGAAGTCTTATGTCATGTGACCTCACCCATCAAAATCATAACATCAACCCTCCCCAGGATTTCCCCATGCTCTACGCTGCCTTAGTCCCATACAATTATGTGCCAGAGACCAATTATGGGGAGGCATCCTATGTCGAGATCTTGTCATCTGATGCCTTCTAGTTGCAACAGATGTCTTAGCTCTATTGAACCCACTTTCACAAACAGTTGTATTGAAACCCTCTGATAGAAATCTCTTTTCCACTAGTGCTTGATCTAGCACCCCAACATAGGTGGGGATGCACAAGGGTACTATAATAGCACGAATCTCTCTATGGATTTCCTATTCTAACTTTCAAGATCAAAAGTAGTTGTCATGGATCATGTATAGAGAGTAGAGTGCAAGGTCTGCAAACCTAGTCGTATAATTATCCACCGTCATCCCTCCTTATTTAAACTAAAGGATCTCCTGAATCCATATAGAGTGTACGAAGGAGGGGTAGTAATCTTCATGAAACAACTGTTGGAATTCATCCCATGAGAGTAACGACTCATCGTTCATCTAGGTAACCATACTCTACTAACGTATGAATACTCCATAGAAAGGACTAGCTTCCAAATCCACTATCTAATTTGTCGGTGTCAGAACAATCCTGAAGAGGCAAGCCTCTAACTCTAGCCAAACCTCCGCCGCCTGAGGTTATGGCTCACCATAGAGCCTCAATGGTCTATGACACTAGAACTCACAAATCTTACTCAACCTGTGCACATCCTCATCCTGATATAGTGGGACTAACTACTGCTCAATAGGTGGAGGTGTTGCTACCTTCCTACCTAGAGGAAGGGGGATCATATGATGGATCCTAAACTAAGGCCTCCTCACTCATGGAATCGTCATCATGAACTGAGGCTATTATCTTGGCTGGACATCATTGCAGAAGAATATTGAAACTTATCAAGGAATACCACGGTCAAATGAGGATATATATATATATATATATCAACCACAAAGGGTAGCTGAATCAAGAAGGACAATAAATGACTCAATCCTATATGATACATGTACCAATGTTCCCTGAAACAAATTTATCATCATACTGAGTTGAAAAGAAGGTAATCAAGGCCCTTTTGAATGGATACATAAACCGCCGCACCATCACTGGACTCCCTTTCCTGAGAGACACTCTCAAGACACGTTGACACTGTTTCCCTAAACCCAACCAAGAACTTTTTAGGAAAATTTCTGAACAATGTTCCAAGGGTCAAACCACCTCTGATACCACTTTTTCATGACCCAAACTATGGTAGGGATCGATCTGTAACTACCCTAAGCCCACCTCTATAGGCTAGGGGTGGCTACTAGAACTGAAGAAACAAAAAACTCAAGGAGGCATTTACCTAAGTACCTATACACACACATGGCCAACTCGATGCAAGTTGTATATGGAGAAAAGTAAAATATGCAACATGATGTAGATACAAAACATACATGCATTGACCACTAAATAGTATGAATACAATAGAGTAATATAAAAGGAAAAAGGGAAAAAATACACACCCAATTGAAAAGTGTATCAACCTGTCAAGAAAACTGAGAAGGTAAATCTAGCAAGGAAGCCCCACTCCTGAATCCCCAACTATGACCACTGCATGCGGTCCAAGCTCCAGTATCCCTGAGCTCCTCTAGAGTCATGATTAAAACTTTGCATCATCTGCATAAGGAATGATACATGTGAGAAAATCCCATGTAGGGGTGAGTATAAACATACTCAGTAGGATGACCCAAAAGGAAGTGGGAGAAATAAGAGATAAAAAAAGGAAAAGAAGTACAACATATGGAACAAAGTGTGGTAAATGAGTGTGAATCAACCCAACAAGAGAGTGAAGTAGACTCATCCAAACACAGGTAAATAGAAATGATGAGAATATGAACTTATCATCAAGTATTTGCTACCTATAGTAGGAGAGTAGACTTGTCTAACCATGAGAAGCTAGAAACATAAAGCACGTGGCATACCCCGTGAGTCTTCAAATTTCCTAGAAAGAAAGTAACCAGAACCCAAGGAGTGGGTAATGTAATAGGGTGTAAATATATATATATATGTTCACTAAAAGAAACCCAAATGAGAGAGTAAGGGGATCTCCATCTCCCAGCTCATCCTAGGAAAAGAGTCACCAATAGTTCCAGAAGTAACCACCAATGATGCCCAACATCCCTCACATCTACCATGAACACACAAGTCAAAGGGAATCAATCACCACACCTTGATACTATCCGATTTGGGAGGGTCTGTCTCACTTGAACAGTTTTAGGTCGCGTCACAAGGATACATCTCGATGGGGAAAGCACCCCTCTTACTCATGAGTCCAAAGTAACATAAAAGCATGTCTCTCCAATGATCTTAAACTAGAAAGAGTAAACCCAAAGTATAGGACCCACACCCTAGTGTGTCCAATGGATTCCACTCTAATAGTTATCGTAGAGGACCCACACCCTGATGCGTCAGGGGGATTCCACTCTTTTTAATCGAGGACCCTCTCCCTAATGAGTCAAGGGGATTTCACTTAGAAGTAGTTGGTAGAGGACACACACCCATATTGATGGGGGATTCTATTCTCATAATTGTGAAGGACCCATTCCCTAGTGTGTTAGAGGGTTTCCACTCTCATAGTAGTCATAAAGGACCCACACCCATGTCGATGGGGGGATTCCACTCTATGTTATCGAGGACCCATGCCCTTCTCGGTAGGGGGGTTCCACTCAGAAGGTATCAAGGAACTACACTATCCATCCCTATGGGATGGAACCTTTCAGAAAGCACTGATATGCCAAAAACTGATCACTATCATCATTGGAAGTCACCTGAATATGCATCACATTTGGAACATCTCGCATTGTATCTTGAAAGCCACTACGGAGGAAACCATCCCATTCTATGTGAAAAACATTTAGGTTAGGATGCTCTCAAGCTAAAATACAAGTCCAAAGGAAGAATATATTAGGGGTAGAATATTCGTAGTGTGGTGAACAGAGCATGTGGGGACCACACAATGTGTGACCCTATATCATCGCTTGGCCATGTACCCAGCCATACTCAGGTATTAAACTGTGAACACGTATCTCTAGGTGTGACAGCATACTCCCAAAGTAAATAGCACCTTTGGCCCAAAAGGCTGACGAGCACACGATGATCATTATTTTATCTGAAGGGTGAAAATGAAATTCTACTAACATGCCTCTTAAAATGGACCTATATAATCAAATGGATCACACCATCACGATCCTTGTGAAAAAACACACATGATAGACTATTCATTCACCCAAATCAGACTCCCGGTGAAGAAAATGAATTTTGCAGCATTGCACATGAATGGTGCTTCATGGGACCCACTCCACATTCCCAATACACATCAAACAGATTGAGCCATTGCAAACCTCTTGGAAAAGAAAACAGAATCATCTATTCATTCATCCCAAAAGGACACCCAGTGAAAAAGATGCATTTCCCCTAAAACGCCCAAATCGGGCCTTGTGGGGCTCACACCTCCATTTTCTTAAGCGCCTAAAATTAGTCTTGAAAATTAAATCTCAACTTCAGGGTCATAATTCCTCTGACAATGTATCAATCAGACATTGTATGCAAATGTATAGTGTGATACAAGTTTTGTAGTACCCCCGGTTTGAGGTATTTAGCCTTTCTTTATTCCTTTTTATGTGTTTAAAGTGCATGAAATGAGTTTGTAAAAGGTTGGGAGAGTTTTGAATGGTTTTTAATGATTTTGGAGGCTTTTAAAGGGGCGCACGGTTTGAGAACGGTTAGTGTAAACCGTGCGGATGTTCCAGGAACCGTGCAAAGGGAGGTAGTGGGCTTTGCACGACCTGCGCACGGTTTGCAAAACCATGCGAGTAAACCGTGCGGGCACTTGCTCTCGAGGAAGTGGCGTGCACATGGTTAGCGCACGGTTTTCTAAACCGTGGGGGCTAAACCATGCAGCCACTTAAAGTTGGGGTTTTTAAGTCCAGGCTCCCTCGGGCTTGACCTAAAACACTCCTCTCTTCCTCCCACTCGAGCCTCACTCGGGATTTTCGGTTCTTAGGGGCTAGAAGGGCTCTCCCACTCATTATGGGAGGGTTTTGAAGAGGATTCAAGAGGGTTTGAAGGTGATTTCTCTTGGGTAAGTCTTCTCCCATGGTTCCTTGGTGTTTTCCTCTAGATCTGCTCTTCCCTCCTTCTTAGTTTTCTAGATCTACACTTGTTGTTTGTAGATATAGGGTTGTTTTGGCCTAATATGCTAACGTTTGGGCCCATTGATGTTAGGAAAGTGTTTCTAAGGAAGTTTCGAGGAGGCGTTCTACCAGATTGGGGTGCGTTTGGGCGAAAGGTCGATTTCACCAAACCCTAAGAGGTAGGAGGATTCTCTCTCGACTCCACTTGGTGGAATTATGTGGTGCATTTACAATTAAATTATCTGTTTGAAGTTTAATTGGTAAATCATGGGGAAAATTTGTGGAAAATTTATGGGAGATGAAATTGGGGTTTTTTTGGCATGAAATTGGGATTTTGGAAAAAATGGGTTTTGTTGGAAATGGATTCAATGGTATGATTTTAAAATGTGGATTTTAAAATGACATTGAAGTTGAGCGTGATAATGGCATGTGATGGTGATTTAAATAATGGGTGATTTTGTGTGGATTGTGCTTGTGTGGATATGAATGGGATGTTTTATTTCAATGTGTTGTGATATTGTGGAGTGGTCGTGAAAGTGCCACTATAATCCGGGAGATGGATGGATAATGGTCGGAAGGGCCACTATCAAGCAAGTGGCTGAGAAAGTACCACTTATCAGGTTGTGAACGGGTTGGGCCGAGAAAGTACCCCCATTGTTGGTTGATTGTTTGATTGTGTAATGATTGTGGATGGGGCTTGTGAGTGAAATATGAACATGGTAACCAGCCTGTGTCTTGATTGTGGTGGTTTTCCCTTGTGTGGCATGTTTGGCTTTTGTAATTAGTTTTTCTTTGGAATTGTTTTATATAAAATGTTTTATATAAATGTGATAACGGTTTATCCTAGTGGCGTGTGTAGGGAAGTCATATGGGGAAATCCTACTGAGTAGTTGTACTCACCCCCTGCTTTGGAACTTTGGTGTCTTTGCAGATGTAGTATACCAGGACGTGGGCAAAGGTAAGGCATCTCCATCTTTTAGCGGTGCCTCATGATGCTTGGTGGTGCATGGAGCTTGGAGTTGGGGTGGAGCTATGGTTGTGTCACGGATTGTTGTGGTTTCATTTTGGTTTCCGTTGTACTCTGATGCTTTGAAAATATCTCGTTTTATAAACCTTGGGTTGTTTTGACATGGTTGGTTGAATTGAAATGCATGCATTATAGTTGTTGGTTGTTGGTTGGTTGGGTTATCCTCTTGAGGGAAAATCGTTCCCCCCTTTTCTTCTGAAGCCCTCGGCATTTATTGCCAGCCTTTGGCGGCTTGGGAACGTCGCTTAAGGCCAAGTGACCCTCACCGCCTCATCAAGCCAATGAGGTAGGGGCGGGGCGTTACAAGTGGTATCAGCTTGTTCGGTCCTTTGGAGTTGATTCTCAGATTTGGAGTTGACATTCGTTCTTGGTTATTCCTAGAGTCGGGATGGTAGCAAGGCGTAGGATTGTCAGAACTTGGAACGTATAGCATAAAAGGACATAGCTAACCCTTTTATGCTGAACTTCAAGTTACGAGGGAGTTGGTTACATAAGTGTTTTGGAGACACTTATAGGCATTGGAAATCTCATTGTTGTGGGTGTAGCCAATGAGATGAGCATGAAATGTATGATAGAAATGACTTCCCTCAATGATGAATATTTCATTGGGTTTAATGATTTATGGGTTTAATTGAAAAATGTTTTTTTCAAATGTGTGAACCTGAAATGTTAATAAACATGGTATTTTGAAAATGGTGGATTTTCAAAAATGGTACAACATAGGAAATGTGCATGAATGGAAAGCCTGGTTGTGATTAATTGTTATGAAATGGTATTTGACGTGATTGATTTGTCATGTCTACGGTAGCGAGGCTTATGCTTTTTTGTTATATGTTTATAGAAATGGAACCGGGTCGGCGTCGTAGAGACCAACCGGAAGCGGCTGATGAGAATCTGGTTGCACTTGAGCCCCAGGTGAACCATAAGCTAGTGCAAAGTATAGTACAAGCTTTCCAAGTAGTGGGAAGTATAAATATAATAGAAGAGCCCAAGCATGTCGACTATGTGGCTCAGTTTCAGAAGCAGAACCCACCCGTTTTTAGGGGTGATGCAGACCCAGAAAGGGCAGAGGCATGGCTGTCTCGAATAAATAGAATTTTTGAATTCTTGGGAACCCCGACCGAGATGAAGGTCAATCTAGCAATGCATAACCTGGAGGATCTTTCCCTTCAATGGTGGGAGATGGTAGTCCAAGTGGGGACAGACCAGGGTATGACGTGGGAAACCTTTGAGGAATTGTTTAACAAACAATTCTACCCTCATACGTTCAAGATTCAGTGTACAACTGAATTTTTCAGTTTGAAGAAAGAACAGATGTCGGTAATGGAGTTTGCCGCTAAGTTTATGAGCTTAGTGTGGTTTTCACCCGAGGTGGCGGGTAGCATGTCGCTGAAAGCAAGGATTTTCAAGGTAGGCTTGAGGAAGGAAATCCATTCTAAAATAGCGGTGCTGTGTATCAGGGACTACACAGAAATGGTAAATCGAGCCTCGGTAGCTGAATGAGATCTGTTGGGAACTCCAGGCGAAGAAAGCGTGGTGATACCCACAAGGACTAGTGGGAACTCTAACACTGGGTTCAAGTGAAAGCGGGACACATATTCCTAGAGAAGGAGCACAACACAAAATGTGACGACGGGATCGATGAACCTTCCTCCAAATCCCCAGAGTAAATTGGGATGTTTTCAGTGTGGCTCCTCGATGCATATCAAGCAGGATTGCACGACACAACCCAGAGCATGTTATAGTTGTAAGAAGATGGGTGAATCTCCAGCGCTACTGCAAGAATGCTCCAAGGAAGGGTGTGTGTGACACTCCGTAAGGATCACAGGCGTCCTATGCTTCGACGGGACGAGGGCAGCAACATACCCCTCGTCAGCAGGGTAAGGTTAGTCATGGTGATTCTCGAAATACCATGACGCCTCAGCAAGGCAATAAAGAGAAGAGTGTGAGAATGAAGGCATTGTTCGAAGCTGAGCAGGTTGTGATGGATGATCAGTCGGGACCATCCACAGTGCGAGGTAAGATTCTTTTAAATTCTACCTGCATGCAAGTGTTGTTTGATACGGGCACTTCACACTCTTTTATTGCTACCCGTGTTGTTGAGTTACTGGGTTTAAAGGTAGAGATGATGCCCTTGGTTTTGAAACTTCAAACTCCTCTTGGTCGAAGAGAGTGTCAAGCCTTCTTGTGTAGAGCATTTTGTATCGTTGTGGGAGAAATTGAGATAGTGTGGGATTTCTCAGTACTTGACATGGATGGTTATGATGCAATCCTGGGCATGGATTGGATAATAGAGTTTATGGCTCACATCGATTGTGATGCGCGGACAATCAGTTTTATGACACATGATGGCATTGGACATCTCTTTAGAGGGGAGAGTCATGATAAGAAAGTTGCATCAGGCTTGTTGGCACCAGCAGTTGGAACGTTATCGTATCAATTGGCAGTATTGTTGTTGGAATCAATAGAAGATGTTGAGCAGAGTTTTCTTCCAGTAGTGGTGGATCAGTTCATGGATCTTTTTCCTCAATAATTCTTTGGGTTACCTCCTGTAAGAGAAGTGGAGTTTACGATTGATCTCCTTCTGGGGACCAGTCCTATCTCACTTCCATCTTACCGGATGACACCTACAGAATTGAGGGAGTTGAAGGTCCAGTTGGAGGAGTTAGAAAATAAAGGCTTTATCCGGCCTAGCACATCTCCATGGGCAGCACCGGTGTTGTTTGTGAAAAAGGAGGATGGAACTTTGAGGCTCTGTGTTGATTATTGTAGACTTAACCAAGTGATGATAAAGAACATATATCCACTTCCATGAATTGATGATTTGTTCGACCAGTTGAGGGGAGCCTAATGCTTCTCCAAGATTGACCTGAGGTCGGTATATCATCAACTGTGAGTAAGGAAGGAGGATATCCCTAAAACAACTTTCAGAAGTCGATATGGCTATTATGAGTATGTTGTTATTCCCTTTGGTCTAACGAATGCGCCAGAGGTGTTCATGGCATTGATGAATCAGATATTTTAGAGATATTTGGATTCATTTGTGGTGGTGTTTGTAGATGATATTCTGGTGTATTCAAAGACAAGGGAGGAGCATGAGCAGCACTTGGCGATAGTGCTAGAGATCTTGTGAGATCATCGGTTGTATGCCAAATTGTCAAAGTGTGACTTTTGGATACAAAAAGTCCATTTTCTTGGCCATGTGATTTCTGAAAGGGGTGTTTCAGTGGATCCAGAAAAGATAGAGGCCGTTATCTCATGGCAACTACCAAAGAATGTGTTTGAGGTACAGATTTTCCTCGGTCTAGCTAGGTACTACCACCACTTTGTTCATGATTTTTCACGTCTGGCTTCACCAATGACAGCGTTGACGAGAAAGAATGTTCCATTCCAGTGGAACGAGCAGTGTCAGCAGTGCTTCGAAGAGCTGAAAGGTCGCCTTACATCAGCACCAATTTTGGTTCTGCCAGAACCAGGAAAAGGGTATGTGGTGTATTGCGATGCATCGGGATCAGGGTTGGGGTGAGTTCTCATGCAAGAAAATCATGTGGTTGCGTATGGATCATGGCAGTTGAGGGTGCATGAGAAAAATTACCCAACTCATGATTTGGAGTTGGAGGCAGTGGTCCATGCCTTGAAAATGTGGCGCCATTATCTCTTCGGTGAGAAATTCACGGTCTACAAGGATTATAAGAGTTTAAAGCACATTTTCTCACAAAGGGATCTGAACTTGAGGCAAAGGAGATGGATGGAATATCTCCAGATGTTTGATTTTGACTTAATGTACACACCGGGTAAGGGAAATTCGGTGGCAGATGCATTAATTAGGAAATCATATGATCAGGTTGTGAAATAGGAATCGAACCAATGGAAGTTGATGTCGGTTATAGCCGATATGCGGTTGGAATGTGAGGACCAGGGTGATAGAGCAGTCTTCTTTTTGGTTACGTTGATTCCTGACTTGGTTGGCCTGGTTAGAGAGGCACAGATATCCGATCCTAAATGTGTGACCTTGGGGTCAATACTCAATGGTGGGGAGACCATTGAGGGTTTGCAATTGAATAAAGAATCAGTTTTGTGTTTCCGGAATCAGATAGTTATACCGGTGGCTTGTCAGGAGGATCTTCTCAGGGCGTACCATCATTCCAGGTGGGCTATCCACCCTGGAATTCAGAGGATGTATAAGGCGTTAAAAGCGCAGTTCTGGTGGGTTGGAATGAAAAGAAGAGTGGCTGAGTTCGTTTCACAGTGCTTGACCTGCCAGTAGGTCAAGGAAGAGCACCAGAGGCCAGTGAGAATGTTTTTGTCTTTACCTATCCCTGTTTGGAAGTGGGAGCAGATAGCGATGGATTTTGTCACAGGTATTCCAAGAACGGTCAGAAAATATGATGCCATTTGGGTGATAGTGGATTGACTAACGAAGTCGTCCCATTTCATCCCAATTCGTGAATCTCATACGGTGGAGGATCTGTCCAAGATCTATATCCAGGAGGTGGTAAAGAGGCATGGGGTTCCAATTTCAATCCTATCAGATAGATATCTGAGTTTTACATCTTGTTTCTGGAAATCTTTGCAGAAATCCCTTGGAACAAAGTTGACCATGAGTACGACATATCACCCTCATAAGGATGGCCAATCCGAGAGGATGATACAAAACTTGGAAGATGTGTTGCGATCTTGTGTGATGGATTTTGGTGGATCATGGGAGGAGCACCTATCCTTGGTTGAATTCTTGTATAATAACAGTTATCAAGCATCCATACAGATGGCTCCTTTTGAAGCATTGTATGGGCAGCCGTGTCTTTCTCCACTATGTTGGGTGGAAACGGGTGAGTCTTCGATGGTTGGACCAAGTCTTGTCCACGAGACTATAGAAAAGATCAATTTGATCAGGAAAAGGATGGATATGGATCAGAGTCTTCAGAAATCGTATGCGGATCATCATTGACGACCGTTGTCGTTCGAGGTGAGTGATCATGTTTTCTTGAGGATTTCTCCTCGGTTGGGACATCATCGGTTTGGGAAACAAGGGAAGTTATCTCCGAGGTACATTGGACCTTTTGAGAATGTAGAGCGGGTTGGTGAGGTGGATTATCGGTTGGATTTCACACCTAGGTTTAGTGTGGTACACAATGTATTCCATGTGTCGCAGCTAAAAAAGTACCAGCCAGATCTGAGCCATGTTATTCGATGGGATCAGGTTGAGCTAGAGCTGGATGCTTTGTTGGTGCACGTGCCAGTGCGGGTTGTGGATAGACAAGAGAAAGTCTTGCGTCATAAAAGCATCAGTCTAGTTCGGGTTTTGTGGCAACATGGATAGATCTAGGAAGAAACTTGGGAACGGGAGAAAGAAATGGCCGAGCAGTGGCCCGAGCTCTTTCGGTAAGGGCAGGTGCACTACTTTCCGAGGACGGAAAGTCCAATGGTGGGGAGAATTTAGTACCCCCGGTTTGAGGTATTTATCATTTCTTTATGCCCTTTTATGTGTTTAAAGTGCATTAAATGAGTTGAAAAAAGGTTGGGAGAGTTTTTAACGGTTTTGAATGAGTTTGGAGGCTTTTAAAGGGGCGCACAGTTTGAGCACAGTTAGTGTAAACCGTGCGGATGTTCCGGGAACCGTGCAAAGGGAGGCAGTGGGCTTTGCATGGCCTATGCATGGTTTGCCAAACTGTGCGAGTAAACCATGCAGACACTTGCTCTCGAGGTAGTGGCGTGTGCACAGTTAGCCAACGATTTGCTAAATCGTGTGGGCTAAACCGTGCGTCCACTTAAAGTTGGGGTTTTTAAGTCCGGGATCCCTCGGTCTTGACCTAAAACACTCCTCTATTCCTCCCACTCGAGCCTCACTCGGGATTTTCGGTTCTCAGGGGCTATAAGGGCTCTCCCACTCATTTTGGAAGGGTTTTGAAAAGGATTCAATAGGGTTTGAAGGCAATTTCTCCCGAGTAAGTCTTCTCCCATGGTTCCTTGGTGTTTTCCTCTAGATATGCTCTTCCCTCCTTCTTGGTTTTCTAGATATACATTTGTTTTGTGTAGATATAGGGTTGTTTTGGCCTAATATGCTAACGTTTGGGCCCGTTGATGTTAGGAAAGGGTTTCTAAGGAAGTTTCGAGGAGGAGTTCTACCGGATTGGGGTGCGTTTGGGCGAAAGGTCGATTTCACCAAACCCTAAGAGGTAGGTGACTTCTCTCTCAACTCCACTTGGTGGAATTGTGTGGTGCATTTACAATTAAATTATTTGTTTTATGTTTAATTGGTAAATCACGGGGAAAATTTATGGAAAATTTATGGGAGATGAAATTGGGGGTTTTTTTGGCATGAAATTGGGATTTTGGGAAAAATGGGTTTTGTTGGAAATGGATTCAATGGGATGATTTTAAAATATGGATTTTAAAATGACATTGAACTTGAGTGTGATAATGGCATGTGATGGTGATTGCAATAATGGGTGATTTTGTGTGGCTTGTTCTTGTGTGGATATGAATGGGATGTTTTATTGCAATGTGTTGTGATATTGTGGAGTTGTAGTGAAAGTGCCACTATAATCTAGGAGATGGATGGATAATGGTCAGAAGGGCCACCATCAAGCAAGTGGCCGAGAAAGTACCACTTGTCGGGTTGTGAACGGGTTGGGACGAGAAAGTACCCCCATTTTGGTTGATTGTTTGATTGTGTAATGTTTGTGGATGGGGCTTGTGAGTGAAATATGAACATGGTAACCGGCGTGTGTCTTGATTATGGTGGTTTTCCCTTGTGTGGCATGTTTGGATTTTGTAATCAGTTTTGCTTTGGAATTTTTTTATATAAAACGTTTTATATAAATGTGTTAACGGTTTATCCTAGTGGCGTGTATAGGGAAGTCATATGGGGAAATCCTACTGAGTAGTTGTACTCACCCCTTGCTTTGTCACTTTGGTGTCTTTGCAGATGTAGTATACTGGGACGTGGGCAAAGGTAAGGCATCTCCATCTTTTAGCAGTGCCTCGTGATGCTTGGTGGTGCATGGAGCTTGGAGCTGGGGTGAAGCTATGGTTGTGTCACAGATTGTTGTGGTTGCCTTTTGGTTTCTGTTGTGCTCTGATGCTTTGGAAATATCTGGTTATATAAACCTTGGGTTGTTTTGTCATGGATGGTTGAATTGAAATGCATGCATTATAGTTGTTGGTTGTTGGCTGGTTGGGTTATCCTCTTGAGGGAAAATCGTTCCCCCCTTTTCTTCTGAAGCCCTCAGCATTTATTGCCAGCCTATGGCGCCTTGGGAACGTTGCTTAATGCCAAGTGACCCTCACCACCTCCCTCAATACAATCGATGTCAGAAGGGAGACTGTCTCTTTGCCCATGCTTGATAGGAAATGAGGCAAACCCATGCTTATTTTCTTAAGCTTCTATTTATAGGAAACTGTCAGCGGTCGTGGGATCTGAACCTCCTGCGCCCTCTCACCTGAGGTCTCCCATAGGTAAAACACCACTCTATGAACTCAACAGTCCTCTCAGATTTCCAATACAATTCTCCATTCAAAAGTTATTTGATCTGACATCCAAAATAAATTAATTGTATTAATTTATTTATTTATGAAAATTCCCTCAATAGGGTTTTCCATAGGAAGCCTGCGCCCAAAAAAGTTATACCCCTAGGGTAAAAGGCATCCTTTGAGCTCAACCATGGCCCCAGATTTCTGATATGAGCTACCATTTGTGAGATATCCTGTTTCCTTCATGTGCATAGTGTAAAAACACTTAATATTTTTATAAAATTTATTCTGGGCACATTGGGACTTAGAATTACACGCCGTATTATCCCATTACTCTAGAAATATATGTATAAATATTCTAATGCCTTATGAGGTGAAAAATGGGTCTCTACATAGAGCGTGGTCGAGTTCGTTTCTCAGTGTCTCACATGTTAGTAGGTAAAGTCTGAGCACCATGTTCCAGTAGGTTTTTTTCAACCTATTAAGATCCCAAAATAAAAATGAGATGGAACATACATGGAATTTGTGATAGGGATTCCATAGATAATGAGAGGCCATGATGCCATATGAGTGATAGTTTATTGAAATATGAAGTCAACACACTTTCTTTCTATCAGGGAGTAGAGTTCAGTGGAGCGTTTGAGGTAGTTTTAAGTATGGGAGATAACATCATGGGGTTCCCTCAATGATTTTCTTCAACCACAATGCACAATTCATGTCCCGGTTGTAGAGAGGCCTATTGAAGGAATTTAGTACCTAAACGAGGATTAGTACAACTTTTCACCCCCATATAGATAGGCAAATAAAGTGCACTATCTAGGTGCTAGAGGATATGCAGAGGTCTAGCGTGTTAGGTTTCGACTCGAGTTGGGATTACCACTTTCCATTGATAGATTTTGTGTATAATAATAGTTACCACTCCACTATCAGTTGACACCTTTCAAGTCCCTGCATAGAAGACCCTATAGATCACCCTTATTCTAGATGGAGATCAAAAAAACATTTCTTGTGGGGAAAGATATGGTACAGGAAATGTTAGAGAAGTTATAGGACATCCATGAGAGGATGAGGATAGCTCATAGAATACATAAATCTTATGCGGACTGATGTCGCGGGCCCTTGGAGTTTGATGAGGGAGACCACATTTTGATGAGATTCTACCATGATGAGGATGGAAGAGGTTCGACCGGGGAGGAAATCTATCCCTAAGGTTCATCAGGCTCTTCAAAATCTTGTATAGGGTTGGAAAGGTTGTGTACCACCTCACCCTACCCCCACAATTGGAGCGGGTTCACAACGTCTTCTATGTATCGTATCTGAGGAGATACGTGCACGAACATACACACGTTATTGACTAGGGAGAGATGGACTTCGAGGATGGATCCACTTTCGTAGAGCACCCGATGGTGATTGATGATCAGTGAGAGAGGATCCTGTATGGATGGACCATCCCATTGGTTTGTGTGTTGTAGAAGTATGATAGAATTTAGGAGAGATCCTAGGAGCAGGAGATCCAGATGCGGGCTTAGTACCACCATTTTTTTCTTAGTTTTTCTTTTTTAGGATGAAAATATTGAATGAGGAAATAATGTAGAGACCATTTTTTCCTTATAAGACCTTGAAATATATCAAGGAATATTTTTGAAGCCAAGAGATGAGACAACACATGATTTCGAGGCCCGATGTGCCCAAAATTAATTTTATAAAAATATTAAATATATTTTATATCACACATGTACTTTTTTCAAGAATAATAAAATTTCTTCTAAATGGAGTCTCAAAATGGAAATATAAGACAACTGTTGAATTCGTAATGTGAGGTTTACCCTAGGCACGACCTAAAGTGGGTAGGCATGGTATGTTTGAATAAAGCGGCCATTGGTGGGTGCATTTAATTAAAATAAATAAATAATTTTATTTATTTTAAATTAAATGAGATAAAAAATTACTTATATAAATATAATATTATGGAGGATATCCAAGGTTAGTTTCATAACCCTGGGATCATTGAGAGGAGGTTCTACCACCCTCCATCGTTGGTGAATTGAAATTGGATGATGACGACCTTCTAGATCCTGGTGAATCGAGCCGCAATGAATGTAACAAATCTCCCCCTTTATTGGAAAGTGAATTCTTATTCAACGAATGATCTAAATTGAGGAAGGACTCATAATTTTTGGATTTATTCCCTTATGATCAATTGAAATGGGAACTTTTATAAATAGTCAAATGCAATGGGATCTCATTGAAATTAACCCTTTACTAAAAATTACATGGTAAAAGTTTTTTTGAGATAGGACATGTGTCCATTACAAATAATTTTCACCACATTTAGAAGATAAATTATTTGTGTCATAATAGAAATTCCATCACAAATAACCCATGGTGATGAAATTTCCATCTCATCGCAAATAAATGAAAAAATTTAAAAATATACAATTAAAAAAAACATCCAAAAAAATATATAAAACTGTAGACACATGAATTAATAACCATACAAAAAATATGTTCATTAAAAACTCATCATCATATGTTTTTCAAAAAAATATATTTCACTGTGTAGTGGTGTATCACTTGGAGGACTAGGTGGAGGGAACTCTATCCCTATACCTTTTTCAATTCATCGAACATACTCTATCATCTGCCAATACTGCCTCTTTTATCACTTACATTGCTGATACTACTACTGCTGGTGTTGATGAAACTCTTCCTAATATCTATGCAGGCTCTCTATAACATCATTTTGAGCTCACATCTCCTCCTCATATTCTACAGACGACTATGATGACTCAGCACAAGATCCCCTCGAGATAGACGATGACCACACAATAGTTCCATAATAACTGGAAGGTGTCAATCAAGAACTGATACCAACCACTCGACCTTTCTCAATACCTTACTAAGTCACATGCATCTAAGCTGCCTCATTAAATCCTGACACACTAGTGTCCTGATCCTGAGTCTCAGCCTGACTCCATCATTTTTGTGAGTAGTAATAGCCTCATATTTCCCCATTCAAATTCAATTTTAATTAAATTAGTTAATATATTAATTTTAGTTAATTTTAAAAATAAAAAAAATATACTGATAGAAATTAGATGTTGTTGGCTACCAGTAATCTCTGAAGTGGTGCGATCAATGTACATCCTCTTAAAAACATAAAAATCCATAGAATTGGGATGCTCAACTACCCATATAAATATAAAATAAATATTTTAGATTTAAATTATATACAAGTTATTAAATAAAATTACTTACCATATATCATCAATGATTACTAAATGTATGACTACAAGCTATATACATGACATCCTATCTCCCTTGGTTTCACCGGCCAGATGATGATATCATCTAAAAACTACCTATCATCTAGTAAGAACATAATCCATATAAAACATGTGATGAGATATAATCTGGTCAATTTCTATCACAAGAATAATAAAAAACTATGGCTCCAACTTTCTCCATGGATCGTTCTCATACTATGAAAAAACTAAAAACAATTCTCATGTATACTGATCTCCCAAGACTCCCAGATAGTGGATATCATGATATATTCGATGGGATACCATAAAAATTACAAATAATTAATAATATAAAGTTACTAATTAAATAAATTTCAAAATAAGTATTATTTATTTTCATACCATCCAATAATCAAACATGCGATAATGAACATCAATGGGAGTCTAATCCCATGTCACCTATAGTCTAGAAAAATAATTCTATAGAATCACACCCCCTATACAACAACTATATGTGAAAATTGTGAAAAAATAGAAAATAATAAAACAATTAGTACATTTTTGGCATCAAAAAATTCATTCCATTCACTTTTACACACAAACAATGATACAATTCTCACTTAGAAAAAAAATAAAGAGTTTGAGTAGAAACGCATCTCCATGTCGAAAGAAGAACCAGATTGGATTTCCATGTGCCACTAGAATGATCACATACCAAATTATGAATATTCATTAGAAAATTTTCCCAATATTATGGCATGGTGGTGAGAAACATCCCTCATAAGTGGGTCTTTAATTCCAAAAATTGATAATAAAAAGGTGTTTCTGCCTTAAAAATTATTTTTGAGGGTCTTTTGAGCACCTTTTGTGCATCAGAAAACACCCTAATATGATGTATACATATTAAGTAGTGTAGATATCTTTACAAGATTAGTTTTTAATGGTCATGAATCCCAAATGGACTTACATATCAAAATTTATGGTTTTTAGAAGTTGGGAAAATTTTATAAAGGAATTTGGGTTCCTGCACAAGCCATTCATGTAAATCCTCTGTATAGCTCCCTCATGAAATTCCGTAATGGAAGTCACTCATTCATAAATTTTTCATATGTCCTTATCATAGACCCTTTTCATAGGTCCACTATCTAGTCTATAAATAAACCCCTCATTCTCCAATTTTCAAGATGACAGACGAACTTCCAGACGAGGAATCGATGTGAGAGCTCTCCTCGTGCTAGTTGTTCTCCCATCTTGTTCACCCTAAAATGGGATAACCACCATGTACATACTTATACTAGGATTATTCCCTTGATTCTCCCCCTCTTGGGTGATCCCCCACTTGGGTGAACCACTTGGGAGATCCCCCACTTGGGTGAGCCCCTAGTTAGGTGAACCACTTGGGCGATACCATACTTGGGCGAGCCCCCACCTAGGAAAGCCACTCCAATCCACCCAAGTTATACTTGGGATAGGTTCTTCTAATTTTTACATTTAATAATTAGGATATTTACTTATAATTCTCCCAAGTACTACTTGAATGAGGTACTTCCAATTCTCCCAATTACTACTTGGGTGAGGTAATTCCAATTCTCCCAAGTAAAACTTCAGCGAGCACCCATACTTAGGCAACCCATATTTGGGTGACCTATATTTGGGAGACCCATAATTGGCTGAATCATACTTGGTAAACCCGTACTTGGGTGACCCCTACTTGTGAAACCCTTTTCCCAAGGTATCCCACCTAGGAGATTCTCCCAAATGACCCTATACTGGGGAAAACCCCCTACTTCTATCCCTCGCTAGGGCTAAGCACCTTTTCTAGACCTCACTTGGGATAAAAATATTAACAATAACTCACCAGGGATATGAACCAATTCACCTAGGTCCCATATATGGGAATAAATTCATTCCTTATACATATTGGGTTGAAATAACCCTCAAGGTATGGGTCTCCTAATAGGTGTAAGCCTAAATATTAATAATCTTTCTTCATCATCTTTTGAGTAGATGGGGGTGGGGGGACAATGAAATATGGGAATACACCTAGGTGTAAGCCCCAACCAAACCTTCAATTACCTATGATTTGAGAGACTCCTCATGGTTCTAGAAACATGGGAATCCTCTTAGGTGTAGTCCCTAACCAAACCAAATCACTATGAGTTGAGATCCTTCTCATGGTTCCAAAAATATAGGTATCCTCCTAGGTGTAATACCTAACCAAAATAAATCTCCATGATTTGAGATTCTCTTCATGGTTCTATAAATATGATAATCCTCCTTGGTGTAATCCCCCCCAAAAAATAAAATCACCATGAGTTGAGATCCTTATCAAGGTTCTAGAAATATGGGATTCCTCCTAGGTGTAAGTCCCAACCAAACCAAATAAACATGGGTTTAGATCATTATCATGGTTCCAAAAATATAGGCATACTTCTAGGTGTAAGATCCAACCAAATCGAATCACCATGAGTTCAGATCCTTCTCATGGCTCGATAAACATGAGCATCCTCCTATGTGTAATCCCCAATGAAACTGAATCACTATAAATTGAGATCCTTCTCATAGTTCCATAAATATGGGAACCCTCCTAGGTGTAAACCACATCCAAACTAAGTTACCATTAGTTGAGATCCTTCTCATTGTTCTAGAAATATGGGAATCATCCTAGGTGTTTGTTCAAACCAAATAGAATCACCATGAGTTTATATCCTTCTCATGGTTCTAGAAATATGAGCATCCTCCTAGGTGTAAGCCCCAACCAAACCAAATCACCATGAACTAAGATTCTTCTCATGGTTATAGAAACATGGGAATCATCCTAGGTGTAATCCCCAATGAAATCAAACCACCATGAGTTGAGATCCTTCTCATGGTTATAGAAACATGGTCATCCTCCTAGGTGTAATCCCCAACTAAACCAAATCACCATGAGTTGAGATCCTTCTCATGGTTCCAAAAACATGGGAATCCTTTTAGTTGTAAGACCCGGTCAAATTGAATCACCATGAGTTGAGATCCTTATCATGGTTCCAGAAATATGGTCATCCTCCTACATTTAATCCCTAACCAAATACAATCAACATGAGTTCATATCCTTCTCATGGTTCCAAAAACATGGGCATCCTCCTAGGTATATGCCCCAACCAAACCAAATTTCCATGAGTTGAGATCCTTATCATGGTTCCAGAAACATGGTCATCCTCCTAGGTGTAAGACCTATCCAAGTTGAATCACCATGAGTTGAGATCCTTATCTTGGTTCCAAAAACATGGGCATCTTTCTAGGTGTAATCATCAACCAAACTGAATCAAAATGAGTTAAGATCCTTCTCATGGTTCCAGAAATATGGGAATAATCCTAAGTGAAAGGCCCAACCAAACCAAATCACCATGAGTTGAGATCATTCTCATGGTTCTAGAAATAGGGTCATCCTCCTAGGTGTAATAACCAACCAAATATTCAATTACCCATGAGTTTATATACTCTTCATGGTTCCAGATACATCGTAATACTCCTTGGTGTAATCCCCATCCAAACTTGCAAATCACCACGAGTCAAGATCCTCCCCATGGTTCCAAAAACATAGACATCGGCCTAGTTGTAAGCCCCAACCAAACCTTTAAATCATAATGAGACAAGATCCTCCTTATGGTTCCTAAAACACAGGCATCCTTCTAGGTTTAATCCCTAACCAAACCTTTAAATCATATGGTTCTCTCCCATGTGATGTGACTAATCTTATATTGTCTCTTGTTTCTCACATTGAGTATGACTTAAATGGTATTAGAGATCTATGATGATCATCCAATCAACATGATCAAAATTACTTCATCATGAGGCTATATTATTAAGGTTTAAGCCCCAACCATTTCATCAAACTACATGGGATTTGATTCCTATCTTTAGTAGGATACACAAGACGCCTCTTTGCGGTCTGAACCCAATGTTATTTTACCATTACCCATTTCATTGAACTTTATGGGTTTTGATTACTATTTTCATAGGATATATAAGACACCTCTTTGAGGTTCAATATCAACCCCAAAACACCAAACACCCCTTGATGACAATAAACTCTAGACATATCAACTAGAAAACTTTAAAAAGAATCATAAAATTAACAAGAGAATGACAGGGAACCTCTATAGGTATACAACATACATATGGCCTCAATAATATCATTGGCACAAGGGCAGCCAATACCACACTAAGATTTGGGAAGAATTCATGAATACATCTTAAATTTATAAGATATTATCTGATTAGGAAATAATTCCCCCAAAAGGGTGTGATGAGCCCGACCTCCCATCACCACAATCAACATGTTTTCTATGATGTCATAGGAAAAGTACTAGTGACCAGATGCCTTTAGAAAGTAGGTTCACATTAACTTGAAATGAGTGTGGGTGTGAAAGATGTTAGAGTTTACATGAAAAAAATACATAAATAAATTAATGAAAATTAAATAAAATTAATGAAAATAAACTAAAATACACAATTGAACATACCTCCACATGCATAGATCAAAATAAATAGGTGGCATTTCTTAGGAATAGGTATGGGAATCATTAATCTCACTAGAACATAACCCCTAAAGTCAATGATGAACTAACATCAACCTACGGATCAGGTGATGAGGCATTAGGATGATCACCATGAATTAAATCCTATTCAAGACTATAGTACATCTCATCATATTCATCTATAGCCATTCAAAACATAAAAATAATATTATTTGTAATTATTAAAAATGGGTATTATACATTAATTATGACCATAACTAGTATGTAATTACATCATTATTTATCTGCATCCACATCTTTATATTCTACGGTTTCGATATCTTCATCTTCATCCTCAAAATTATAAATTTCTATAAGAGTTTTAGCTTTATCAACTCTTTATATTTCAAATTTATTTGTTACATCATCAACATTATCAACACCACCGGTTCGTAACTATAGGATTTAGTCATTGATATATTTATCTCTTCGTGTAAAATATGTATTTGGAATTTTCTTTTAAAAAATTTAAATTTCTTAAACTTCAAAAAAACCACTTTCACTTTACATAAACTGATTTTCATGAGATTTAATTTTTATAATGCTTCAACTTTCAATTAAATCTCTTAAATCAACACAATAATTTCCATAATAAATTTTATAAGTTTGATGATCCAACATCAATGATTCATTTCCTATAAGAAGGATTTTATTTTTAATTTCAAAGATTCCATGGTGTAGATGAATGTGCAAGACTCTATCAGTATCAAACTAATGACATTTAAACATTATTTCATAATTTTTTCCTAGATAAGATAACCCAATTATTTCATCCAACATGCCATAAAATTCAACTTTACTTTCTCTATTATAATGAGATCCTTTCAAGAAAATACCACTATTCATTATTTTTTATTCACCATATGCATGTGTATGAAATCTAAAATTATTCACCACATATGTATTATAAGATTTAAAAAATTTAGATGATGGGTTACTCAATACACATAATCGATTATAAATTTTATCAGTATATTGAGATACCCAAGAAATTGAAAAAAATATAAATATAACAAATAATAAATTTAATTCATATATCCAACCATAAACAATTTACTTTATTAGTAGGAAAAATTACACTGCTGAAATTCTTCAAGAGAAGCTGGTGTAAATAGTGGAAACTGTTTCTTAATATGATGATTATATAATATACAAATGAAATAATATTAATTTACTAAATCAATATAAAGAATAGGTGGAAGTAGAACTAAATTTACAAATCATTTCATTTCTTTACAATTGAGCAGAATATATGTATGAGCTTAGTGTTATTCATCATCTGAAATCCATCATTCATGAATTCCACCAAAGCTAAGTTCGACTTTATTAAAAACTAACAATTGATGGATCATTGAATCATCAACATTTCTCTCATTATGACACATTAAATTATGTTTTAAAGGATATTTAGGATGAAAATAATGAGAGTAGAAAAACCAAATTTCCTCTTACAAATATGCTTATGATATTGACCTTTTAATCGATGCTTTGTTATATAAATTTTTATTTAATTTATATATGTATCTCTTATATGGGTAAATCCATAAAAATTGTACTAGTCCTCCACATTTTTCTTCTTGTGATAAATATAATGTTAAATGTTCTATTGAATCAAAGAAAGCTAATGATTTTTTCTAGTTTATATAAAATTAAAACAACTTGTTATAACCTAATAAGTGCATCATTATATCATATAAAAACAAAAATTTCTTAGAAAAAATATGACATTTATTTCAGAATAACCCAAATCAAACAATTTATCAAACTACCAAGGTTAATTTATAGTATTATTTCCATTATAACATGACTATCAAGACTTTTTAATTCGGTAATATGACCATTTATGACACATCGAGCCAAATTAGAAACATAACAATTCAGTAACCTCAAATACGTAATCCATTAATATAATAATAAGTTATCTTCTTTAGAAAATGTATAATTTACTTTTGGATTCATTAAATTCTATGATATTTCTTTTTTAAATAACTCAAGTTTTGGATGACTATAAATTTGGGAAATATCTAATCATGCCTTTACATTATCTTTAATTCTATAAGGTGTATCTAAAATTGCCTAAAATATGTTATCAAAATAGTTCTTATCAATATGCATGACATCTAACATGTGATAGAACAATAAATCAGACCAATATGAAAGATCCCAAAAAATAATCTATTTTATCCAATTGCAATATTTCCCAAATCCATCTATTTTTTGTTTTTTATAGTCTATCCAAAGGAAACATGGGGTAATGAAGAGAAAATATATTTTAAATAAATACCTGAGATCATTTCTAGAGGTTCATCTATTTCATTTGTACCTTTTCTGAAATTATTTCTGTTCCTTCGGGAAGGATGGTATACAGGAAGAAATCTATAATGACTGTAAAGAAAAAAGGTTTTATTCTATTGACAAACATAAATTCTTTCTGTCACTTATATAGTATGAATGTAATTTTGGACTATGTGTACTCTATCCAGATAACATGTTATATATTAGGAAGTCACTAATTGTCCACATTAATGCAAATTTCATTAAGAAATTATTTTTTGGAATAACATCATATGCACTAACACCATTACTGTATAATAAATTTAACTCATAAATCCATAACTTCAAATAAACGTCAATATTCTTTTTTGGATGTACTGGAATTAGTAATGTGAAAAGAATATATGGTTTATTCATCAACATATAGGGAGTTACATGTTGAAAGTGGGTTCCCTAGACCCAAATTGTATTTTACTTTGATTACTGTTACATGTATTCAGTTTGTTTTTATACATGTCTTTATCTTTCCATGATAGTGTAGATACTTCTACATCCACTTTTTTTATGGAAATTTCCTTAGATTACATGTCGCATCAAAGAGTTATAGTAGGTCCTAGGCTATAATGAGAACCCTGAGATGCCATGACAACAATCTTAAATTAACATCCTATGGTTCAGTTACATCATTCTAAAAGGACACAGATGATGTGTGACCATCAGGTGCTGGGGGCTCATAAGCATTGAGACTTCTTCTCATGAAGTTCGCATTTGATGATCTCTAGTAATTGAGATCATGAGGACAGACCCGCTTAATAGGAACACCACATGTTTCAAGTGTCATTGGTCGTTCCTATCTACGGACATGTGTAATGGTCTCCTGACTTGATATCATTATCAATGAATTTCATTTAATTACGTACATTTAATGTAAGGTGAAAACCATGGTGACAAAGTCATGGTGAGGTAGTTTGTATCAGGTACGTCATTAATGGCATGGAATTGATTGAATGATCGAGAAAAGATTTGTCGCTTCCGAGTTCAGGAAGAGATATCTTGAGATTGGTTGATTAGGATGGTTGCACCTTCAATAAATCCATGGCCATAATAGTTGAAGGTAAGACAGTTCAGATAAATCAACAAATAAAATAAAGCAAAATAAAGAATAATGACACTAGTGTGCATTCTGCTTTATTGAGATATCGATGATGAAGAGATTATATTACACGGACCGTGTTCGTAGGGAGGCAGTCGCTGCTATGAATTTTCCTTATCTCTATAGGGGCCTTGATGGGTTACTAGACCCCACTATTGGTCAGTGGATATTATCTTCTGCTATTGAGGTAAGGTCCTAGAGGGTCACACATCATAGCGCCTTGAGAATCTTCCCTATTCTGGGAATAGGAATATAGAACTTGGTGGTCCCCTCCAAAGGGTCTGAGCACTATCCAAGTTCTATGGATCACCAAAGAATAAATAAATTCATTAATTATTCGAGTTTAGAATAATTTTTTGGATTTATTTATAACATGTATTTACAAGTTATATAGTAAATACAAGTATTAATATTATTTGAATGGATTTAAATATCCTAGGTTCGGTTAATATTAGTAGGAGGAATGAGTCGAGTTATAGACTCAAATTTATCATGTAATATATTTATATATTATAAGTAAGTGATAAATTATAAATATTATTTATGGCATAATTTTATTTGTCATAAATAATTATTTATATCACTTATATAGCAGACGTCTATTACATGGGGTCGGGAATCCATACCGCGTGTTTTAAACACTCCCTATATAAGTGAGAGAGAGGCTCTCCCATGGATACTATTCATGTGTCAATATTGAGAGAATCTCTCTCCTCTTGGAATTTAGAAGGAGAGTCTCTCAAGAAAAGAAAGATCTTCAAGTTCATCCTTCTCGGATTGAAGCTTCTTCTTTTGCAGTGACCGTCGTTGTGCTGAAGTGATCGTCGAAGATCCGCGCTAGCACCCAAATCTTGACGAACGGTGTGCGAGTAAATTCGAGAGGCGTGTGTGGATGATTTAGAGGGATCGACATCGGAGTCTTCGAGAAACGATCACCGGCGTCCTGCGACAAACTTTCACATGCTAATTCCGAACAAGGTACATGCTTAATTTATTTTTGTTCTCTGCTTAAATATTGCATGATCCTCGGACTGAATCGATACAAGATCATCGGAGTTGACATGGTTATGTCACTCCGGCGACGCATAAAAATTTTAATTTCCGGCGCACCAGCTTCTGTTGCGTCGTCCCGGTACCTAACAGTGGTATCAGAGCGAGCGCATGGTTTTTATGAGTCAAAAAAATTAAAATGCATTAAATTTAAGTGTAGGGTGTTAAAACGGTTCATTCGGATTCGACCGCGCATCGTTTCGTTTTCGAATGATCAATTTATGGTCATTTAAAAATTTTAAACGGATCGACATCACAAGTTTTATTTTTCTTTTTCATTCATTTGATGTTAATCTCAATTTTATTGAGATAAAATTAAATGTTATTTTTATTATTATTATAAATTATAATATTTTATTTTATTATAAAATATTATTTTCAAGACTTGAAGTCAAGTCTTGTTTTAATTTTTAAATATTTTAAAAAAAGGGAGTACCAAGACCCCAATTTAGGGGTCTTCATCTTTTATTTTTAAGAAATTTTAAAAAATAAAAGTGGACTCCTTTTTGTCTAAGGACAAAAGAAATAAAAAAAGGAAAAAGAGAAGACCCCCTTTGGGGTCTCCTCTTTCACGCGGCGCACAGGGGGAGGCCAAGCCCTAGCCGGCCTCCCCTCCTGCCGGACCGCCTCTAGCCGGCCGCCCCAAGCCCGAGCCGGCCTTCCCTCCCGCCGGACTGCCTCTAGCCAGCCACCCTGAGCCCAAGCCAAACCCCATGCTGGACCGCCTCTAGCCGGCCACCCTGAGCCCACGCCGGACCGCCTCCTATCGGCCGCCCCGAGCTTGCCGGATGGGCCTCACCGCGCCGTCTAGGCCGTCCCGGACCGGTCTGCCACCTCGCCGACTCTCCAGAGCAGCGGGCTGCCGGCCATGTGGCTGGCCGGTTTCTTTCCCGGCCTCCTCCTGCTCCCCTCAGACCACGCTGGAAGATTCAACCGTTGCGGGAGTCGTTGGACGTCGCAGTCACATCACTGTCACGCCGCGGTCACACCGTGATCAAGCCACGATACCCTATTCTAGGACGACACCCTACGGCGGTACACAGTCCTGACGAACTCCTCTCTGGAAAGAGGTAACCCTGCATTAAATTTATTTCAATTAATTTAGTTTTTTTAAATTAAATTAATTGGAATTAATTTAGGGGTTTAAATTTTATTTTAATCTGAAATATTAATTTAATTTAATACTAAAATTAAATTAATAATTTGATTTAATTTTAGAATCAAAATTAAATTAGACAAATGAACCGAGAAAATAAATTATTTGAATTAAACAAATTCATTTAATTTATTAGAACACCCTCACATTATTTAAATTTATTGCAATTTAATTTTATTTCACTTTTACCCTAACTGGTCTTGAGAAAGTGACCGAACTATGTATGTCTAACATTTATTTATTTATTTAATTATTTATTCAATGCGTGCGATGATTGTAATATTTAATTAGATAAATGACGGTCTGCGAATCGTCTTTTAATTTAAATATGTATAAGGGCCTGCGCATCCATTGCACTAGTTGTATTTTGTACCCCAGACCCCCTCGCCTGTGTGCGAGTATATTTGTAATTATACGGTGACGATCCGAGAGGCAGACCCCACCATGTTGAGGCGACAGACCAGACATGAGTTGGGCGCTTTGCACTGGGTCAAGCAGCGACACGAGTCATGTATCGACTCTGGTATGGATGCCTCTAGGTGATGATTAATCAGTTATCGATCGATCATTATAGAATGATCAAGACCAGTCAGAATGCATGATTTACTTTATGCATAATTTATTATTTTATGCATCTGCATGATTATTGCATGATCACATAGAATAATAAACAAGATAAAATGCATAAATTTCTGACGAATAATATTCTATTGCATGTTCAGTTGTGAGGGAGACAACCCAGTTTGAACATAATAAATAGAAAATGATTATATTCATCAATAAATATTAAAAATCCCTCTAATATATATTAAGTCTAAATGCCTTCCATTTCTCACATCTAAACAAAACCGGCTATTTGGGTGCTCGTCAGCCTTAGTTGAAAGTGCCTCTTACTACCGGGGCATTTTCATGAGAGAAATGGGTCGACTTAACTTAAGTGATTAGTCAAGGATTATCCTTAGTTAACTTTCTATCACTTTTGAGGAAATATGTTGAGGGAATCAAGTTTAGATTCTAAAAGCTGGGAATTTACTCAACAACACAAGGAACCACAAGAACAAGTGGTTGTCCAGCTTAGCGCCTACCTTGAAACCCTCCAAGTAGTGGAATAGCCCTAGCTTGTAGACTACGAGGGAGGTTTTGAGGATCCTTGCCTCTAGAATTCACAAGCTATAGAGTATTCCGAATCTAATAGTGAGGGATATTAAGGTTCGTTAAAATAGTGGGAGACATTAAATGATATAATAATTTATTAATCATAAAATTTCAAAAGGTAATCAAGACAAAGTACTAACTGCTAAATGTTTATCTGATGTAGATTCAAAATGGAAATCACCAACACCACAAGTACTTTATCACTGTGATCGATCTTGGATAAAGAAAATATATTGACTGACAATAACTTCTAGGAGTGGTACAGGCGCTTGCGCATAGTACTACGCCAAGAAAGGAAGTTATATGTGCTGGAATCCCCAATTCCTATTGAGCCTCCTCAGGGAGCAAGAAAGGCGGAAAAATATAAGTGGAGAAAGCATGTAGACTATGTGCTTGATGTACAATGAATCATGTTGTCATCCATGTCCAGCCAATTTCAAAAAATGCACGAGGAAGAGGACGCCTACAAGATGCTTTCACATCTCCAAGAACTATATGAGGAGATGGCTAGGCAAGAAAGGTATAAGATCTCAAGTGCACTTTATAAATGTAGGCTAGTAGAAGGGAACCAAACCAGTCCTCACGTACTCAATATGATTGGGTATATTGAGAGGCTTGATGCCCTTGGGTTCAAACTGAACCAAGAACTAGAAGTGGATCTCATTCTTGCCTCTTTACCGTCAAGCTTCTCGACTTTCATTGTCAATTATAATATGAATGATATGACAAAGTCGCTCCTGGATCTCTTGGATTTAGTTCGCCAAGCTGATAAGGACATGAAAAATACCAATTCAACTATCCTTATGGTGAACAAGAAAAACAAGGGCTAGGCAAAGGGGTATAAGGCCAAATCAAGGCCAAATACACCAATGCATCGTCCTACAAATAAGCCAAAGATTCAGAGGCAAAGTAATGAGTAGGATGCTGTCTACTTTGGATGTGGCAAGAAAGGCCACTGGAAGAAGAATTGCAGAGTTGAGAAGAAGAAGCGAGCTGATGCTTCTACTTCAGGCATTTTTGTCATTGAATGCAATCTATCTTTATCTACAAGTTGGGTATTGGATATGGCATGTGGATCACACATTTGTATTCATATATAGGAACCAAGTAGGTTCAAGAAGATTGAAAAAGGTTAAGTGGATCTTCGAGCTGCAAATGGTGCAAGTCTGGCGACCTTAGCAGTGGGAGACTATCACTTGAATTTACCAACTGGTTTGGTTCTTGTTTTAAACAATTGCTATTATGTACCATCTGTTACCAGGAATAATATCTCTGTGTCATGTTTAGACACTATAGGTTTTTATTTCATGTTTGGAAATAAAAGTTGTCTCTTTTATAGGGATAACATATGTTATGGTATGGTGCATCTTAACAATGGTTTATATATGCTAGAAATAGAAAACTCAATAATGACAATCAATGACAAAAACAACCATCATGACTCAAATAACACCCACCTATGGCACTTCAGGCTTGGTCATGTAAACGAGAAGCGATTAGGAAGATTGCATCAAGAAGGGTATCTAGACTCGGTACAGTTAGAACCCTTAGATATATGTCAATCTTGTTTACAAGGAAATATGACCAAAGCACCCTTCTCAGGAAAGGGAGAAAGAGCCAATGCAGTGCTGGAATTAATACATACCGATGTATGTGGTCAATTTCTAGTAGAGTCAAGGGGTGGTTTTCTATACTCCATTACTTTTACCGATAATTATAGTAGGAATGTCTATATCTACTTAATGCGGTATATGTATGATTCCTTTCATTTCTTTAAGTAATACCAAAATAAAGTAGAAACCAACTTGGTAAGAAGATAAAATCACTTCGCTCAGAGTGAGGTGGAGAATATCTTAACCAAGATTTCATTGATCACTTGAAGGAGTGTGGGATAGTATCGCAAATCACTCCTCCTTATACACCACAATGGAATGGTGTTAGTTAAAGGAGGAATATGACATTTCTTGTCATAGTCAGATCAATGACGAGTCATACAACTATTCCATTATCCTTTTAGGGATAAAACTTGCAGACAACAACATATACCCTTAACCAAATACCAACTAAAGCTACAGATGGGATTCCATATTAGTTATGGTATGGAAAGAAACCCAATCTGACACACATGTGTGTGTGGGGGTGATAGGCATTTGTCAAGACTTTACCCAGTGAAAAATTAGCATGCAGAAGCCCTAAGTGCATCTTTATAGGTTATCCTAAGGAAACTAGAGGATACTACCTATATAACCCTTTATATAGAAAAGTCATTGTGTAAAGATATGACAAATTTCTAGAAATGGATCACATTTCTATTATAAATAGTGGGAGAAAGATTGACTTCGATGAAGTTAATGCTCTAGATGCACAAGAGTTGGTAGAGGAACAATCTCCACAAGAGCAAGTGGAAGGAGAAATTGTTCCTGAGACACAGATACTGCGTAGGTCTACGCGAGAGGTTAGAGAACTAGAGAGTTATGGTTTTCTTGTCACTGATTCAGGTGACACAATAGTCCGTGAGGATGATGAACCTCTAACCTACAAGGAAGTAGTAGAAGGAAAAGAAGCTGCTAAATGGCAAGAAGCCATGAATTCTGAGATGGATTACATGTACCAAAATCAAGTTTGGATTTTGGTAGACCCTCCAGCTGATGTAAAGCCCATTGGATGCAAATGGGTATTCAAGAAGAAGATGGACATGGATGGTGAGGTTAATACCTTTAAATCAAGACTGGTTGCAAAGGGTTTCAGACAATGTCAAGGCATTGACTATGATGAAACCTTCTCACTAGTGGCAATGATTAAATCCATCAGAATATTGCTTGCAATAGTAACCTTTCATGATTATGAAATTTGGAAAATAGATGTCAAAACTGATTTTCTAAATGGGAAGTTGGTTGAAGACATCTATATGACTCAAACCGAAGGGTTTGTTAAGTCAAAGAATTCCAATGAAGTATGCAAGTTGCAGAAATCCATTTATGGATTGAAGCAGGCATCAAGATCATGGAATTTTCACTTTGATGAGGCCATAAGATATTTTGGTTTTGTCAAAAATGAAAGAGAGACTTGTGTCTATAAAAAGGGTGAAGGGAATGCTATCGTTTTCCTAGATTTATATGTTGAAGACATATTAATCATGGGAAATAGGGTGTAAGTCTTACTGTTAGTTAAGACTTGGTTAAATGAATGCTTCTCCATGAAAGACTTAGGTGAAGTATCCTACATTCTAGGGATCAAGATCTATCGAGATAGATCTCAAAGGCTGCTTGGCCTAAGTCAAAGTACATATATTTACAAGGTACTCAAAAGGTACAATATGGAACAATCCAAGAGAGGATTGTTACCTATGTCACATGGTGTAAATCTCTCCAAGAAAATGTGTCCACAAACACAGGAGGAGACTGATAGAATGAGTAGATTCCCTTATGCTTCGACAGTGGTTTCTATCATGTATGCCATGATATTTACTAGGTTTGATGTTGCCTTTGATTTAATCATGGTGGGTAGATATCAATCCAATCTAGGAGAGCTGCACTAGACAGCTGTTAAAACTATCCTAAAGTACTTAAGGCATACTAAGGATATGTTCCTGGTGTATGGAGGATATGAGGAACTAGTTGTGAGGGGATACACTAATGCTAGTTTCCAGACAAATCACGATGATATGAAATCGCAGTCAGGCTACATATTTTGCCTAAATGGTGGTGCAGTGAGCTAGAGAAGCTCAAAGCAAGCTGTGGTTGCTGATTCTACAGCAGAGACCGAATATATTGCAGCTTCTAATGCAGCAAAGGAAGCAGTCTGGATACATAGATTTATCTCAGACATTAGTGTTGTACCTAGCAGTGCAGACCCTATTCTAGTATATTGTGAGAATAATGATGCAGTGGTGCTTGCCCAGGAGCCCATGTCTCACCAGAGGATGAAGAATATTCTTTGGAAGTTTCATATCTTGAGGGATTTTACTCAAAGAAGTGAAGTGACAGTTAGAAGAGTAGCCACAGAGGACAATGTGGTAGACCCCCTGACTAAATCCATTTCTCACCAGAAGCATGATTCACATGTGAGAGCTAGAAGATTGAAATATGTTAGCAGTTGGCTCTAGTGCAAGTGGGAGTGTTGAAAGTTGGTTCCCTAGACCCAACTTGTATAGTACTTTGATTAATGTTACATGTATTAAGTTTATTTTTATACATGTTTTTATCTTTCCATGATAGTGTAGATACTTCTGCATCCACTTTGTTTATAGAAATGTCCTTAGATTACCTGTTTCATTAAAGGGTTATAGCTAGTCCCAGGAAATAATGAGAACCCTGAGATTCCATGATAGTAATCTTAAAGTAATGTCCTATGGCCCAGTTACATCATTCTAAAAGGACACAGATGATGTGTGACCATCAGGTGCTGGGGGCTCATAAGAATTGAGACTTCTTCTCATGAAGTTCACACTTGATGATCTCTAGTAAGTGAGATCATGAGGACATACCTGCTTAATAAGAACACCACATGTTTTAGGTGTCATTGGTCGTTCCTATATACAGACATGTGTAATGGTCTCCTGACTTGAGATCATTATCAATGAATGTCATTTAATTACGTACATTTTATGTAAGGCAAAAACCATGGCGACAAAGTCGTAGTGAGGTAGTTTATATCAAGTACGTCATTAATGGCATGGCATTGATTGAATGATCGAGAAAGGATTTGTCACTTCCGAGTTTAGGAAGAGATATCTCAGGCTTGGTTGATTAGGATGGTTGCACCTTCAATAAATCCATGGCCATGGTAGTCGAAGGTAAGACCGTCTGTACAAATCAACAAATAAAATAAAGAAAAAATAAAGAATGATGACACTAGTGTGCATTCTGCTTTATTGAGATATCGATGGTGAAGAGATTATATTACACAGACCGTGTTCGTAGGGAGGCAGTCATTGCTATGACTTTGCCTTATCTCTATAGGGGCCTCGATGAGTTGCTTGACCCTACTCTTGGTTGGTGGATATTATCCGTTGCTATTGAGGTAAGGGCCTAGAGGGTCACACATCATAGCGCCTTGAGAATCTGTCCTATTCTGGGAATAGGAATATAGAACTTGGTGGACCCCACCAAAGGGTCCGAGCACTATCCAAGTTCTATGGATCACCAAAGAATAAATAAATTCATTAATTATTCAAGTTTAGAATAATTCGTTGGATTTATTTATAACATGTATTTACAAGTTATATAGTAAATACAAGTATTAATATTATTCGAATGGATTTAAATATCCTAGGTTAGATTAATATTAGCAGGAGTAATGAGTCGAGAAAAAGACTCAAATTTATCATGTAATATATTTATATATTATAAGTAAGTGATAAATTATAAATATTATTTATGGCATAATTTTATTTGTCATAAATAATTATTTATATCAGTTATATAACAGACATCTATTACACGGGGGCCAGGAATCCATACCGCATGTTTTAAACACTCCCTATATAAGTTAAAGAGAGGCTCTCCCATGGATACTATTCATGTGTCAAGATTGAGAGCATCTCTCTCCTCCTAGAATTTAGAGAGAGAGTCTCTCAAGCGATGTAAGATCTTCAAGTTCATCCTTCTTGGATTGAAGTTTCTTCCTTTGCGGTGATCGTCATTGTGTTGAAGTGATCGTTGAAGATCCGCTCTAGCACCCGGATCTTGACGAACGATGCGCGAGTAGATTAGAGAGGCGTGTGTGGACAATATAGAGGGCTTTGACATCGGAGTCTTCAAGAAACGATCGCCAGCATCCTGCAGTAGAGTTGCACATGCTAATTCTGAAAAAGGTATATGCTTAATTTATATTTGTGCTCTGCTTAAATCTTGCGTAATCCTCAGACTGAACCGGGACAAGATCATCAGAGTTGACATGGTTATTTCACTCCAGCGATGCAGAAAAATTTTAATTCCCGGCCCACCAGCTTCCGCTGCTTCATCCCGAAACCTAATAGTACATTGTACAGAGTTATAAAGATGGTCTAACATGAATATTAACTACCATAATAACCAAACAAAAAGAAACCATTAGTATAAATATCCAATAGCATGTTATGAGATTCTAAAACAAAACAAGGATGCACTGGATCAAAATGTTTCCATGAATTACCATCATAAGGATGATTTAATCTTTTACCAGTGGAAATATTTTATTTATTCCATGTCATCAATGACACTATGTTATGATTCATAAATAAACACTGAAATCTAGCTATAAGTGTGAAATACTTCAACTATTTAATAGGAACCAATCTATAATTCCCTTTCTGTGCCTTTTTATACATTGATTATCTAAATGTAAGATTATTAACTAATTAAAAATTGTCAGCATAATATAGTATGCAATCATTTGAACATGAATGAATATTCTAATAACCAAGACCCAGATTACATACCAACCTTGTTTTTTTATAGAAATTTACAGGAAACATATTTCCCTATAGTAATAGTGATTTAACCAAAGTGAATATTTGATCAAAAAAACAATTTGACATTCCATTATCTGATTTAATAGCCATAAATTTAGTAACAACTTCAAATTTTCTTATCTTGTAACCAGGATATAAGGCATCCTCATTAGACTTCAACGACTCAAAAAATGATGTGGTTTTAGCTCTGGAGTTGAATCATCATTGTGAGTTTCTATTTGTTGAAAATATAGAGTATCAACCTCATGTACTAATGTTTGAAACCGTGATAGTTATAGAACCAAAGTATTTATATCTTATCCTGAATTTCATTCACCATACTAATACCAAAAAACATTATTTTTCCAAAAACCAAAACAAAATAGACAAACCCCAACATTGTCAAATGTTTCAAACATCTTCACATCAAATTTATTATATGGACACTTAATTTTACCTTCTGAAATAAATTATGGTTTTGATGATGAAAATGATAAAAGAGTTTCAACACCCTCAATATATATATTATTTATAATAGAACCATTTGGATTCTTAGAATGATTTTTCTAATCACGGTTATATAATAAAAACTATTGTATACTTCCTTGTTCCATATTTTTCTAAAAAATAGAAAATAAAAAAATTGTTCATGATAAATCTGACAGAATGAATGGACGATTCAGAAAAAATAAAAAAATCTTAAAATTACAATTTATTTGTAACTATTACCAAATATCGATAATTATTGGTAATTACAATAAATATCATAAAACTATAAATTACATGTAACTATTACCAAATATCGATAATTATTAGTAATTACAACTAAATATATAAAATCATTAATAACTTAAAAAATAGTGAATATAAAGATTCCATACAAATTATTATAAATTAATACAAATTATTACAAATTACTACTAATTGTCAATATTTTTTAATAATTATTATCAATTTTCACTATTTATCAGTAATTACTACTAATTATTAACAACTATTACTAATCACTTCCAATTATTATTAATTATTACTATTTATTGGTAATTATTACTAATTATAGAAAATTATAATTAATTATTACCAATTATTGGTAATTATTGGCAATTCTTAGTAATTATTGGTAATTATTTGTAATTATCGATAATTATGAGTAATTATTGGTAATTAGCAATAATTATTTGTAATTATATTAAATTATTACTCATTATTACTAATTAATAGTAATTATTATTAATTATTACTAATTATTACTAAGTTTCATTATTTATTACTAATTATTACTAATTATCGTTAATTATTATTTATTATTACTAATTATTAATAATTTTCATTAATTATTACTAATTATTACTTATTATTGGTAATTATTCTAATTTCATTAATTATTACCAATTTTTATTTATTATTACTATTTTTAATTAATCATTACCAATTTTAGTTAATTATTACAATTTTTTCAAAATTATTACTAATTATTGTTAATTATTACTAATTATTGGTAATTATTACTAATTATCAATAATTATGCTAATTTTTAGTAATTATTACTAATTATGATTAATTATTACTAGTTATTGTAAATTTTTATTAATCACTACTAATTTTGATTAATTATTACCAATTATCAGTAATTATTACTAATTATCAGAAATTATGGGTGATTATTACTAATTATTGTTAATTATTATAAATTCTTAGTAATTATTACTAATTATGATTAATTATCACTAATTATTGGTAATTATTACTATTTGTTGGTAATTATTACTAGTTATTGGCAATTATTGGTAATTATCACTAATTATTGTTAATTATTACTAATTATTTTTAATTATTACTAATTATTATCAATCATGATAATTATTATGAATTATTGAAAATTATTACTAATTATTATAAATTATTACTAATTATTACTAATTTTCATTAATTATTTTTAATTATTACTAATTTTCATTAATTATTGGCAATTATTTGTAATTATTACCAATTTTCGTTAATTATTACTAATTATTGGCAATTAATACAGTTTTTTGGAAATTATTTGTAATTATTACTATTTTTTGTTAATTATTACTAATTATTAATAATTTCTGTTAATTATTAATAATTTTTTTAATTAATACTACTTATTACTATTTTTTGCTAATTATTATTAATTATTATTAATTTCTTTTAGTTATTAATAATTATTACTATTTTTAAATTATTAATGATTATTTTTAATCATTACTAATCATTACTAATTATTTGTAATTATTACTAATTATTTTTAATTATTGGAAATTATTACTAATTATTTGTACTTATTTGTAATTATTTGTAATTATTACTAATATTTTCTGTAAATTATTACCAATTATTACAAGTTATTACT
Organism: Viscum album; assembly: GCA_963277665.1. NCBI lineage: Eukaryota > Viridiplantae > Streptophyta > Magnoliopsida > Santalales > Viscaceae > Viscum > Viscum album. Next base: position 1,462,413,157 of record OY728135.1, on the reverse strand, counting down.
AATTATTTGTAATTACTAATTATTACTAATTATCTGTAATTATGAATAATTATTACTAATTATTACTAATTATTGATAATTATAATTAATTTTTACGAATTATTGACAATTAATATGAATCATTACTATTTATTGGTAATCATTGCTAATTAATTATAATTATTACAAATTATTAATAGTTATCGATAATTATTATTAATTATTGCTTTCATAAATTATTACTAATTATTGGTAATTGTTTTTAATTATTAATGATTATCATTAATCCTTTTTAATTAATGCTGATTTTTGTTAATTATTACTAATTATTGGCAATTAATACTAATTTTAGTTAATTATGAATAATAATTATTTATTATTATTAATTATTACCAATTATTGTCATTTATTACTAATTATTATTATTTATTACTAATTATTACTAATTATTAACTAATTATAAGTAATTATTAATTATTATTGATAATTATTACTAATTGATACTAACTATTTAGAATTAATATCAATCACTACTAATTGCTACTAATTATTGTTAAGTATTACTAATATAAAATAAAGTAAATAAACTTTGATTTAAAAACGTTTAAAATAAATACATTAAAAACAATGCTTTACCAGAATGAAAACGATGCAATCTTGAAGACGTTTCTATGGAAATTATTTGTAAAAATTAAAAATCATATGGAGTGGAATCAATTGAAGTGTTTAGAATTTGTGAGGAAAGAATGGTGGTGGTGGTGGTGGTGGGGTTTTATATAAGTTAGATTATTTGCAATGGGTTCCGTCGCAAATAGTTCTCACTATAAATATGTATGGTGGTGATCCAAAAAACATTTTACGATGGATTTCATTGCATGTCGCAAATTCTACCCACCATAAATACCTATTAATAATCTACCAATGTATCATTTGTGACATAATGTACCATTCCGTCGCAGGTAACCCATTCTCACAGAAAGGTGCGCAATCATGCCAAAATCATTTGTGACGGGATACGATACCCATCGTAAATACCGTTAGATTTATGGTTATTTGCGTCTGGAAATCTTTCCTATCACACATAACCAGATATTTTCATTTATTTTTGAAGAGAGAGGATCTCATTACAAATATCCTGTCACAATTACCAACTTTTCTTGTAGTGTATCTTCTGTGCGCCCCCTCTTCATGTTCCACGAGTTGGAGCCTTCTACGATATTTGACGTGACCTCCCTCTTTCGCAAGGACTATACATGAAGTCCCCCCTTCTGTGAGGATTATACGTATAATTTTTATACCATTCTTTATAAAACAAGGACCCTCAAAGAATAAAGAAAAAAACTTCCAACCTCCCCTCCCACCCATTATGTATTGAATTAACCAACCACGGTGGACCTCACAATCACCGCGTATGATGAGAGTGAAATCACCAATAACCAAAAAAAATCTATCATAAAGTGGGAAGAGGGGAAGCATATAAACAAAACCAGAAGAAAAAAAAAGAAAAAAAAACCAAAGCAAAGCCAAATCATATCCTTAATCTTTTCATCAGAGGAGTCTAAGTAAGGAGGGAAATTTTTGTCCACCGTAAGAACCAGGGTGTTATATTGGTTAAGATACTTCTTGCAAGAATATTTCATTGACTTGTACTCATTTAAAAAACCTTGAAAAACATTATTCATACCATCAACAACTTTATCTGGAACATCATTTTCCAATGTAATAATTTTTTCATCTCTAATGCTGTTTCTCCTTCATATTCAGCAGCATTCTTAAAGGAGTTAAGTGGGTGTAAATACTATGAATATACCCCAAATAAAAATCATAAGAGGAATCTATAACCTCACCATCTTGATAATCTTCACGAGGCTGGAGAGTCACCAACGTCCCCAACATCCCCACCTTTTGCATTATCCTCATACCACATCATAGACATAGAACAAGTAACCATTGTTCTCTGCACACTAGAGTATTCCTTTCTAGGTATTAATTTCTTGCTTATTCTATAATCATTAAGGCCATCAATATCATCCTCTGGGGTGGTATAAATCTACTTTTCTTCCACCTGTAAATCTACTTCATCTACAGGATGGGTGTTTTTGACTATCTGAGAATTATTTTCACTCTCAAAAGAAGAATCAATAATGTCTGTATTCAAGTCTTGAGGATATTTATGTTAGGATTATATATGTTAAACCAAAAAGTTTTTTCATTGATTTTTATTTAAAAAAACCCTTATTTTTTTGCTAATAAATTTACTTTGAGTGGATTTTAGGTTTATACTTTTAATCAAGATAAATTAATTTTTTAGAATTCAAGAAGTATTTTGTTCATGTTTTCTCTTTATTTTTTTGAATATAAGAATACTCTGTGAAGTATTTTTTTTTCAAAATAAGTATGTAATAATTATTCAATAAGTGTAGTTGAACCTAATATTGGTGTTCAAACCAATTTTTATGTATAATGTTATGTTTTGGAGCTTCACTTTTGTTAAGGAACCTCATGTTTGGATACCAGATGTTTGTAATATACCTAATGTAAGTAACCTCATGATGAAAACCTAAAATTGGTATTGAACTTCACGTTTTAGAACTCTATATTTATATTTATGCGTACACGAGAAACCATACTTTTGGGAATCAAACTCACACAAAATGATCTCCATGTTGATCCATTCATTTGTCAGATTGACATTTTAAATTATTTTGAGATTTTTACTATGATTTCACTGGAGTAAATCTCTCAGTAAACCAATTCAAATATTATTTCATAAGATCTTCAAAAATAGATTGATTTTTTTTCAATTTCTAAGGGAAGTTTTAAATATTCATATATTTAAAATTTCAAATGAATCAATCATTATGATATCATGATTTATATGATGAATTTTCCAGACCAGTTTAACCTGAGTTAATTTGGGATACGTTTTTATTCTATTTTCAAAGGCTACACCTATACGATCTGATGTTAGATGTTTTGAATCTCTTTCTTTGAAAATAACTTTGAAAATTTCATGATTATAAAATAAAATTTCTATCCACTGCAACTATGTATTCATCCAAAAAATTTTCAGTCCATTATTTATTCTTGTAAGATTAACACCTATTGCTGTATGAATTTATAATACATCTGATATAGTTTATTGAAGGTTTCAAGACTACACTTTGGAGATATACATGTTCTATCTATTTTTGAGTGTCTGACCCGCTGTTACAAAGGTTAATATTGATGATACTATCATATTTGAATATTATCTATAGTGATTCAAAGATTATTCTTGATGACTACACTTTAGATATATACATATACATATGAAGACCTCTTCATCTGTCAGCTATAATATTCACATCTGATTTTTTTATAAAGAATTTCTCCATCTAAATACAATCTTTTCTTTTATTTCTGAACACTGGATGTTGAGTATTTTGGGGATCACTATCAGTTCTACTTAAATTACTTGTAAAATTTGTTGTAACAAGCTACAATTTCTTACACTCAACTATCAAGATCCCTTGAAAAAAGATTAACTAGTGAAAATCACCAATATTGTAAAGAGAGTGTTGGTGGAGTGGACTAGCAGATATTTGTTCCCAAAACCACTATAAAATTGTTATGTTTGTTTTATTTTCTACTTCAAATTATGATCAAAGTAAATAATACATTCTCTTTAAAATTTCAAGAGTGATTTATTTTAAAATTTTTAAGTGTTTTAAAAAGACACTATTCACCCCCCATCTTGTGTCTTCGTCATGTTATTGGTAGAACAATTAGTATCAGAGAATAACTCTATTTTTATCTAATAAGATTGAGTTAAATATCCAGATGAAGATTTATGTCAATGACTGATCTTAAATAAGGAATGTATATGATCAGATATCCATATTTTAATGTTGAAAATTATGGATGCTGGAAAGATTGCATGATTATATATTTAAAAAATATTGGATTGAAAGTTTATCCGAAAGCTACAAATCCTTATTAAATCCCTAAAGATGAAACAAAAAAATGGGATGCTACTAAAGAATATGAATATGATCTAGATTTATGATCCATGATTGTAATTATTTTTGGACTTAGACTAAATGATTTCAATCATTTCTCTAAATGTTCTAATGATTTTGAAATATAGAATACAATCATTGTTGTATATGAAAGAACTGATAATGTGATACAATTAAGATACAATAATTCTAAATTGAAATTTGATACCTTTAAAATGTATGAATGTGAAAGTATCACTCAAATGAATGGAAGGATGATTTAGAAAGTTAATCATGCTGCTATCATGAACTGAACCACTAGGGCCTATCTGGCTAGTATTAATCCAAGAGTGACACCCCAAAATCACCTCTAAAAGACCAGGGGTTGGAGACTAGCATCAAGTAGGAATGTCAGACACATGGAATGCCTTATCTTAAAGTAACGGAACACACACACACACACACACACATCACCAATCTCTATTAATTTATAAAGATAAATAACTAATACTATAAATACATTCATAACATCTAAACCCACATCAGAGTAAGAAAAAAGAGTATGAAAACATACAAAGGTCCAAATACAAGCCTAAAAAAATTATAAATGAGTTATAATTTCTAGAAAATGGATACTACTACAAAAATGTGATTCCAGAACCCATATGTGGTCTATCTATCCCAACTAAGATCCACTTACTCCTGGTTCACTTATGACTCTATCAAATTTCCTTTCATTTACATAAGATATGGAATGAGTGGGAAGAGTCTATATAGATGTGAGTATAAACATACCTAATAGAACACCCCAAAATAACCAAACACAACGAACCAAAGAGAGTTTCAAATATATATCATGAAATCAATGGATATAAACATGATAAAAAACCCAAATATGCTCAAGGAACACTCCAAGTCTCATGGTGTGGTCTGTCCTCCCTACCAACCTAATGATTTTGCTTGAATCTCCAAGGTAATTCTTGTTCTAGAGAACTCACTCCATAGGTCTATCCAACAACGATGGAACTCCCAAGACAAATATACATATGTAGGGGATCATTCCTAGGGCCTATGGGGGATTTGAACCTATCCAGAATAACCCACTAGGAATGAGATCACTTGCCATGGATGTTGGTCATGTGATACCTAACCCAACCAAGGGAAGAATGAGATAGGGGATCACACACTAGGCCATACAGAGGGATACCTAAATCTATATAGAACTATCCCATAGAGGGGATCACTCATATGCTACTCAAGTATAGGATTCCTCATTACACCCTCATAGGATTGGAAATGAGGGAACCTACCCATGCTAAAAATGGAGATAGCCTAGGAGTCACATGACATGTAGATAAAGTACATGTCCACGTGATATTTTCTTAGCCATAAAGGTTATCCATCATAATTAGGGGTCCAAAAAATGTGTCCTTCTAAATAGCATGACATATTGGTTCTAACTTCCAAGAAACTATATATATTTCATGCATATCCACCCATGACACTATCTCCTCTTCTTCTACCATGGGTCTTATCTAAAAATCCCACAAATTATGTGGATTATGTCAGATTAATTTTCATTGCACCATCATAAAGAAACATCCACACAACCTAGATCATAAAAACCACTATCACCTACACCACCATCAAATTTCCATCATCACCGTCATGCCTTTTTCATGTCTCTGATCCCGATACCAAACCCGTGTAAACATAAAATTAAACACACTAGGAAACAAGTTACCAGATATAGTTGAATCATTGGATAATAGAACATTGTATATGAACATATAATCAAGGTACAAATACATGAAACACAAAGGTGAGTATCCAAAATGGTTCATGTTTGGTTGGACAATGTTGATGGAATCCGAAGAACAAGGAGAAATTTTTTTTTCCAAAACAATCATCAAATACCTATTTCTAGGAAAATGTAATATATAATGATAAAAAAAATAATTATCTAAAAATAAATTTGTAATTAAATTAATTATTTTTCATCATAAAAATTTAGAACAGTGAAAAAAAATCAAAACAAAACTCTAACGTGGGTTGGATCAATCTTTGGAGGAGAAAACTTCTATAAGTGTTGAACAAGAAGAACTTATTATGCTCGCTGCCCACTCCAAGGATCCTCAATTCCATACATCATCGATCATCTGAGACATTTATCCATCTTCCTAACTTTGATATTTCAGCTAGGTTGGAGGAACCTTCCTCAGCAGAAACAAGATCTGGAAAACCCGTTCTCACCCTAGTTCGTCTGGATCAAGCTAGATCTGGAAATTATCTGATTGAAGGAATCATTAAGGATAGGAGGGTAAAATAAATAAATAGGTGAAATAATTTAATTAACATAATATTAAAAATCCTACATAATGATCCCACAATTTTTCCCCTTTGAACCAATCAAGATCCACAATATTCAATGACTATTTTAGATATTTTTAAGGCTACACAATCAGCACTATTCCCTCCACAATGATCTCCACCATGGACATGGTGTCTTCAAGCATGACAACTTGACATGACCATACCTATGGTGTGTTTCCAAAATTTTGGGAATTTTCCCTCACCACGACATATATATTGGGCATGGTGAGGTATCTGTGGTTGTAGCCCACAAGAACTACCTCATTACTCCATGTTTACAACCATGATGTGGCCTTCCCCATTTTACACTGAGGTCACTAGAGACTACCACCACTTTCACTATAGATGTGGTGTATCCCATTTTGGATATAAGGGTGTCCAAAACACCCAAAATACTTATAAAATCTCAAAATGATCTATCCAAACATGGATCCACACAATAAATTAAAGGAGAAGATGGAAACAAGGATTAACATATAAGGAAACCCACATCAACTCAACACCTTACTCTATAAATATCATCTAAAATATTCCAAAATTATCATACAACTAAAATAGAGTCGTTATAGTTTCTTCTCTTAGAACACTTATACTAGAACTCGATCAATATTTAAAAGTTCTCAGAGTTTTCCCCACTATATAGAAATAAGTTTAGTCTATAATTAGATAGTAAGATTCAATTAAATATTTAATGATAAAGGAATTAATTAGAACCTTGATGATGTATGAATCTGAGATGAAATCCGGAGGTGGGGATTATAAAATGATCAAGAAGAAAAATACTATTATGAAAGTTTCAATGCCTAAAGGAGAAAATAAATCAAAGGAGGTTGTTATATTCTTTGATAATGATTCAAGTTGTTCAAATTTAGGTGATAAATTTTCCCAATTGGAAAAAAGATTTAACATGCCTTATAAGAGAAAGAAAATTTTCAAGAAACTATTCAATGAATACATGAAAAGAGGTCATGGATTGAAGGAAATTAGATGTTTTGAATGAAAATATATGGGACACATCAAACTTGATTTCCCATAGCTCAAGGAAAGAATAAAATTTGTAAATAAGGAAAAGAATATTTAGATGAAATTTTATTATCAATTAGAAGGTAAGAAATATATGAAGTATATCTGGAGAATGTTTGAAGATTGAAGTAGTTCTTATAGTTTTGAATCAGAACTATAAAAATTAAATCAAAAATGAAAACATGTTCTTTATAGATCAAGAAGATAAAGTGAAATCATATTAATCCTTTGTTTCTGATTTTGAATCAAAAAACTGATCATACAAAAAAATAGTTAAATATTATTCCATATTAAAATAGAAATATGAAACCTTGAAGAAAAATAAAAAACATCTTAAAAATATTCATAATTTTTTCTTAAGTGAAAAGGATACCATGCTAAAAGATATTTTTTAATTGAAAGAAAAATTAAATAAATTTTCTTTAAACTGCATTGAACATGATAGTAAAATTAAAGAGTTACTTGCTAAAGTATAATCTTTAAAATGTACTACTAGTGTTTTTACCAAGGGAGGTGGAATATTTAAATAAAATCCTTAGAAATAATAATTTTAAGAAAGAAAAATATATAATTATAAGTAATAGTGAGAAACCTAAACTATATAGAAATTATTTTGTTCTGAGTTCAAAGAATCATAGCATGTATAAAGTTTCTTGTTTTTATTATGACATTAAAGGTCACTGTACCAGTGATTTAAGTACGAGGAATATTAAAATAATTAGTTTCAAGAAAGAATATATTTCTAGACGTTTATCTAGATTTTATTCTAGAGTTTTTGGTAAAGTTAAACAGATCTGGCTATCCAAACCTTCTCTTATTGACACAGTATGACCCAAAATCATTTGAGAACCAATTTTTTTTCTTGGTGCTTTTGTAGGTGAAAAGACACAGCAAAAAAATACTATATGGTATATGGAAAGTGGATATTTAAGATACATGTGCGAATATTTTTTCAAATTTTCATTTATTATCTAAAATTGATGGAGGTTTGGTTACCTTTGGTCATAATTCTAACGGTAAGATCATTAGTGTTGGGTCAGTTAAAGATCCAAAATTATCCTTATAGATCCCCATGCCATATTGACCACTAGGGGGGGGGGGGTGAATCAATGGTTTATTTTACAATTTTTTTCTTTTTAATTCAACCTCTTGAACTTGTTAAGTTTATTTATCCACTTATTGATATCTTAAAATCTCACTTCATATACAAAAAAATAAGAGTGTGAAAATCACATGATATTTACAAGGTTTGGTATAAATACCCACTTCTTTACATGTTTTTATTCCCCCAAAAATGGATTCTCCTCTATAATATTATTATAAATTTCAATGGTCAATACAAAATTACACCATATCTCCCCTTAATCCTCACTAAAGGTTATTTATAATACATACCACAAGGTTACTAGAATCCAAACTAGCCTGCTTATGAATCCACACTAGAGAATTTTGATCCTGAATCACACAAGAGACTTCTCTTACTCCCAAATACAACTAATATAATTCCTAATTTCTTTAGGGATTTATCCACTATAGGATGATCTTAAGATATTCCTCCAAAATATTGATAGATCAAACTTTATCTTGTATACTTCAAGTACAACAAAGCTGATAATATTTATCAATAAACTTGGATCACCTATATCTGATTAGTTACCTCAATGAAACTCTTCTCAGTCAATTCCTTCTTATACCGAAGTCCCAAACACAATTAAATGTGTGCAAGTAGTGCACACAACTTCTTCAAGAAAATTCTATTAAAGAAATATATTTTATAATGTCAACTGATCTTGCCTTATTTAATTCTAAACTTTAATTCATACATGCATGAAATGATGCATTGTGCATGAATATTTCACATAAAATTTTATAACTCTCATTATTTTATGTGTTTTTTCGAATCAATTATTTAATAAAAAAATGCATCTAGAATACCTTTAAACATACTCTTGGATTTTCATTTAAAACTATTGAAGTTTATAAAATATGGTATGTAGGTTGAATGTAATGCATGGGTTAGATGAAAGAATTGTCCCATACATCATTCATGTGACCAGTGTGGGTTCATGCGAACTATCCTTATTCAATCAAACTGCCTTCATATAAGACAATTTAGGCTCTCCTTATTCCTTTATGTGAATATTTCACATGATGTATCACTGCCTTCGTGTAAGTGATTCACATGACCAAGTTAATTTCTGTGGGTTCCTTCATGTGACAGCATATGTTTGTGAGGTTTATTTCATGTGATCAAATCACACAAACTCCTTCTTATTCACATGACACAAGTTTTTTTAAAGTTCTTTTGTATGAAAAGAGGTGTGTCTACAAGATCTATTTCACGTGATAAGGGTTATCATAAGCATCTCAAACTCTTTGTGAAACCATGGAGGTTCAAGATTTCCTTCTCTCCTTCACAAGACTTGGTTAGTTTAGGGATACCCTTCACATAATTATATCACACATAATCTTCTACTTCACATGAATGAATCATGAAACTGATCATTTTTTCAAGAGATATCTCAAAAATTTTCAAGAAACAACAATATATTACCAAATAAATTTCTATATTTATATAGTAAAGGATTCAACACATATCCTCCGAATTTTATTCCATGTCAAGGACTCATTCAAAGCTCCCTAGGATCTTGGGATCCCATTTATTTCAAACCACCAAAACCCTAGCTTCTACATGCATTTCTAGAATGATCACATGATTGTGTGATCACTTCACATGATCACTTTTTTGATCATGCAACAACTTTATTAATTATTAATTGTCCAAACAATGACTTATCTCAATGTCGAGATGATTGTTAGTAAGAATACATGGGGAACTGTTGTGAAAAACTGCTTGATAATCATCAAATCCTTCATACGATAATAAATAAAAATGATGGGATATTCTTACGATCTAAGTTATATTCTTTTTTCACGCAACAAAATCACACAATCACTTGACTTCTTCACATAATCCAAAGATATCATGCGATTCCATGGGTGATTGTCATTTGTTCATTCAATGAACTCAGGTGAGACTTATATTGACATTAGATGAAACAATTATTTTAATAATGGAATGCATTTAAGATGAAGTTATATGCATGGATTAGGTTTGATTGATATTTCCTTGTTATCTCGACTTAATCTTAGGTGATGCTTGTTTGTATTGGGTTCACACACAACAACCTCAACCACCAGAGGTTGAAGACGATGGGATGATTTAAACTCACATGGAGTGTGAGATCATATGGAACTGATTAAACTCATATGACGACCAATGTTATATCCACAAGTTTTTAAAATAGATGAATAGTGAATGTCACACTCTTTACCACATCGATCTTTTACTGAAGCTTCACTCTACTTTATAAGGAAACTCATTTCCTCTGATTGGAAGATGTGAGTATGAGGTCTGCTCCCAGCCACCTTGCCTCACCACGTTGTTGCCCTTGCAGCGTAGCCAAATTCTCCCTTAGTGAACCCACAATGCATGCTCATGAGGAACTATACATGACCCAAACCACTCGACCTTCCCACCACCATGCCGACCTTTTTGGGATGGCTCTCCCACATGATTGATGCCTCCTCCCACATGTGTGGGATTGAGTGGGTCCCTTTGGCTCATATGGTTGGACCATATTTTTGGGTTAGGCCCAACTTAATAAATATCCTTAGTATATGCCAACGTCAAATAAATTTAAGATACAAAACATAATTTCGTATGCATTGAAAGCACGAGCTTATCTTTAAAGTGCATACAAGTCTACCACCTTAATTCATCATACAAAATATAATTTTCTCATGGCCTTCAATAAAAAATCTTCTTTCAATTTTGTATTTCAATTACAAATTCTAAATACCTTCAAGATCATTTATTAAATTTCATAAAAAAACTCCTCATGAAATTATCAACTATTGTATGGATGTCACTTATTATAATTTATTACAAATAGTGTGTCATCTTTGAAAAAAGTATTTGAAATTTAAGATTAGTTCAAACAATCATTAACTTTTACATGAAAAATTTCTCGATCATGAAATATAATTATTTCAAGTGAATCCATAACAATTTTCCATGTATCACCACTTCTCACTATCAACATACCAAACACATATTAAAAATAAATGCAACACCTGGCCTAATGATCCCCCCTATTTTATTTTGTTGTTAATATATCTTCTCACATTTAAAATTCAATATGTGTGATAAAACTTTATCCCCTTATTAGAAATAAAATAAAAAGGTTAATTGGGAGTCTTATTATCTCACTTATTGTCTGAAAACATGTTATTCTCTATCACATGAACATTTATTGATCAATTATAAGAGAGGTATTATCTCATATGATTTTCTTAGAAAATAGTCTCTATATAAAAACCCTTCTCTTTATTACACACTTGAACAAGATTTATTACATAAGATTTCACTTAATAAAACTCTGAGGATATAATGGTATAGTTTCTTGAGAAAATTACGAACATTACATAAAAACATAGAACATAAAACACAACATCTTTATTGAAAACTTCTTTTACATGACCACAACATTCCTTCATACTTAACATTGCATGGGATAACCTGAGGACATGCATAAGAAAAGGGTGAGCTATAAATCCTAGTAAGGTAGTAAAAAAATAATAAAATGAAGAATACAGTACATGTTAGGAAATAGGCATATCAATGGAGCATAAGAGAAACATGAACATAAAGGCATGATATAGAATGATTATCATAATAGGGAAATATGGAAACAACATTTAACATGATATTAGAATGATCCAAGGCTCATTGCACATGGAGCATGAGTAAACCATCATTTAAATTGAATTATAATGAGTAAACCCTCATTTCAATTGATGTATCATGATAATAATCTTTATCCAATGCATTGGAGTGCTATCAGGGCGAACCCTTTATAAACATTTCATTTCATGCATAAGTGTGCCACATGGATCATACGACATGAAATCATTAAACACAATCATTTATTCCGAATTAAAGTAATGTGGAATAAATAAATAGAAATATATAATCAATAATTAAATGTGAATAAAGATAAATACCCTTGATAAAGAAATGGGAATGGTATTCACTACACAATGAATTTTCCTTGGAAAATCGCGGTGCAATTTCAGTAGCATAACGACGTGATATAAGAATTCATAAAAATGGTTGATTAGAGAGAAAAGAGTATATAATCATATGTACATAAAATGTATAGTAAGGGGGTTATATATATACATGTACCAATATATTTAATTTAATTTAGATGCATACTATAATAGAATTTCTTGAATTTAAATGAGGAGAGAGAAAGCCCTTTCGGAATTTTGGCATGGTAACAGGTGTACATGGGAGGAATTAATGAGAGAAAAAATGGTCTCTAATCATTCAAAAATAATGAGTCCAGTATAGGGGTGGTGAAAAATCATACTACAAAATTTTCAATTGAAAATACAAGGGTATAGAAACATAAAGAAACTTGGACAAAAATGAGAGAGGAAGAAATCCCTTACTTGGAAGTGTGATCCAAAAGGATTGTGAGAGGCTTGAAAGAGGCTTATTGGGAGATTGGGGTGACTTAGGAGGATTATAGAGAGTGGAGGGTAGATTAGGGATGTGATACAAGGGTTTTTAGTGAAGATAAGTGGGATCTTGGGTGAGTTTATATAGGAAAAGAGAGGAGAATTATTTAATATTTCACAAACTTAGGTTTTTGAATCTATATAAATAAATATTTAAAACCACAAACAAACACATGGTTTTTGCCCATGATTTTTGACAAAGGGGAGTGGAAACATTATTTTATAATGCCAATGCATGAACTTCTTAAAATATTAGTCTTGATTTTGTGGAGGTGAGTCACTCTCTCAAGGAAATCATTTTAAAAAGTTAAAATGTTTTATAAGTCTTGGAGGGTCCACTAAGGCACCATAAAATTAATCAAAAAAAATCTAAAATCACATTATTTTAAAGTTAAACCATATTTTGGCCGAATTTTTTTTATAGTATTTTATTACATCACTATTGTGTCATTATGGCGTCATAAAACACATTTTGTATTTAAATGGATTTTTTTACCCAAAAATTTGACTGTCTCAAAAAATTATGAAAAATTCACCGTTAGATAATTTAGATGTTATTGGAACCAAAAAATGAATCCAAAAGATTTTATAAATGCATCCATACATGATCCAAGGTCATGGCCCATTTAGCATTCTTTGATTTGACTAGTTGTAGAGCCCGAACGGAGTTACAAATTATGAGTTATGGACATTCAAATTTGGACTGGAAAACTGGTTCACAGAGCCCATTTGCGAAGCTCCCTCCACGATCACAGAGCAGAGGGAACTTGACCAGAGCCTCCATGAGCACCGTGAAGGTTGTGGTGGTCAAATCCTCAGTTATAAAAAACTTGAGGGAACTTTTCTGGATCCTCTACGTGTGTTGCGAAGTCCGATGATGGTCAACTCTGCGGTTACGAGAAACTTGAGGGAACTCCCTTTGATTGCGGAGCACGATGTCCTTAGAGGTGCCATTTATCTTCGTGGTGTGCATTTATTCTTTAGGGCATGATCTACTAATCTCCATCTCATGTAAATATCCATATCAACCCCTTTTATAAGAACTATTATTCCCCCCCAACCTTTGGTATCCAATCTCCCATTTTGTGGAGCTCCTGAGCACCGCAAAGTGACACCCTTCACAAAGGGATCTTCCCTTTTCGAAGGAGGGATCTTCTTCGGGTTGATCGAGGTTATACAAAGCCCCTTTTATCCATGAGACCCTAGGATCCATGAAGCCCCTTTACTCTGCGAGACCCTAGGCTCCATGAATACCTTTACTCTGTGAGACCCCATGCCCTGCAAGCACCTTTCCTTCACGAAGCTGCTTTGCAAGACCCCATGCTTCGTGAGAACCTTTCCTTCGCAAAGATGCTTCATGAGACCCCATGATTCACAAAGCCCTATCCATTGAAAATATCCTACCTTCAAACCCATAGGTATATACCATGGAGGCTTCACCCCATGAAAAATGGAGAGCCACACCTCAAACTTTTCAGGCCGAGATGTCGGAATTTTCCATTGCACCCTTATGCGCACCCACCTTCCACCTATGGAATAACATGATTTGAGATACTCCTCTACGCTCCATGAAATTCCTTGAGTCGACATATTTTTCTTGGTCCATTTCCCATGTTGTGAGTTGATATTCTCATTATTAATTCCCCAATTACCTTAAGTCAAACCATTCCTCAAGAAAATCCTCCAAACCCAATCACCTGACTTCTATACCAGGTTGAACCAGAAAGGGACGATCTTGAGTAAGTCCCAACAACATCCATTGATAGGCACCTTATGCCTAATAGTCCTCTCTACATGACTACAAACTATAGTAAACCCTATGTGACAAACATAGGATACCTCTTACTCCAAATAAGAGATGCCTTATGCGCCAAGCATAAGATGCCAAAAATCCCCTTTTCATGACTATAAACTATAGTAAACCCTACATGACAAACATAGGATACCACTTACTCCAAATAAGATATTCTTTATTCTATAAACATAAGATTCCAACATTCCTCTCTACATGACTATAAACTGTAGTATACCCTATATGACAAATCTAGGATGCATCTTGCTCCAAACAAGAGATACCTTATGCGCCAAGCATAAGATGCCAATAGTACTCTATACATGACTTTAAACTGTATCACATCCTATCATTCAATAATAGGATGCCTCTTGTTCAAAAAAAGATATGCCTTATGTTCCATAACCAAAGATTCCAACAATCCACTCTACATGACTTTAAACTGTAGTACACCCTATATGACAAATATAGGACGCCTCTTGCTCCAAACAAGATATGCCTTATGTGACAAGAATAAGATGCCAATAGTTCTCTATACATGACTATAAACTGTATTACACCCTGTGTGAAAAACATAGGATGCCTCTTGTTCTAAATAAGAGATGCCTTATGTGACAAGCATAAGATGCCTCATTTCATGATTATAGTGGAATAATTTCATGAGTGTTGGAAACCATTCGAGGATTCCATCACTCTGCCTCATGCTTCTTATGTTCTTCATTTGGATCATCATATTCTTACATGTTTGAAGGGACCCCCTAACGGCCTGGTCCCATGCCGCCTTGGCTCACCTACCATTCTGGGCCAATGCCCCAAAAGAATTTGGACAACACTTCGAGTCAGGTCCTGTGTTTCCAACACAGTCAACAATCGACCCTCATTTGTTTGTCCCTGTTTCAGGATAACATGATATGAATTCTATGTTTCCAACACGGTAACGGTTATCCTCTATCGTCATGCCACCCTCACTGTGTTCCGAATGTCAGGAATGTGACTCACACATTTCATCTCCCTTTGTTCATACTGATTCTAATTCCCTTGGCATTATCTCACTTGTGAACTAGCGCATAAGCATAGAACTCAATTATATACCTCAACCAGCCAGTGTGTTGGGATTCCCTTATGGCCAGACCTGAGGAAGACACCCCGAGAATCTTCTATGTGTAATCCCCATCCACCATTGCTTCTCCTTAGCAGCACATGGGAAACTTTCATGCATAAGCCCCATCCACCATTGCCACTCCTTAGAGGAACCTGTGAAACTTCCATGCATAAGCCCCATCTACCTTTGCCTATCCTTAGTGGCACTCGAGAAACTTCCATGCATAATCCCCATTCATTGCCTCTCCTTAGTGACACCCGGGAAACTTCCATACGTAAGCCCCATCCACCATTGCTGCTTCTTAGTAGAACCTAGGAGACTTCCATTGCATTGTCCCCATCAAATATTTCCACTCCATAGTGGCACCCTGGGCTGCTAACCATGTATAATCCCCTGTTTCCTCTTTGGTCCACTAGCCATGTGTAATACAAACTCCACTTCTCGCAGAAGTACCTTTCATGACGTGATCATCTGGTCTTTTTCGCCTCTTGTTTCTCACACTGAGCATGAATCACATGGTATTAGAGTAAGAATTGACCATGTCACCCTTTATAGGACACCCTAGATAATATTCCCAAGCCCTCCCGAACTACATGGACTTTGATCCCTATCCCCTGGACAGGGTACTTAGGAAGCCTACCTAAGGTTCAAGCCCAACACTTACTTGTACCGACCCCTTCACGTCAGTTCACCTTCATCCCGCGTGACATTAAAATGTATTCAAAATTCAAAAATATGTGGAATTTGATCCTTACCTCCTAGGTAGGGTACGTAGGAAGCCTCCCTGAGGTTCAAGCCCAACACCCATTGGTCATGACCACTTCACGTCAGTCCACCCTCATCCTACACGATGTTAAACTATACGCCCCTTTTCATCCACATGATGTTAAACTGCATCCACCATCCCGAACTATGTGGGATTTGATCCTTATCTCCTAGTAAAGGTACATAGGAATCCTCCTTGAGGTACAACCCTAATCGACGGTAATCCATTGTGTTCCCCAACCGACGGTAATCCGTTGTGTTCCCCAATCAGCGGTAAACTGTTATGATCCTAATAAATGGTAAGTCGTTGTGTTTCCCAACTGACAGTAAGCTGTTGTGTTTCCCAACCATTGGTAATCCTTTGGGACCCCAGTTAGGGGTAATCTGTTTCCAACCCCAACCAGTAGTAATCCGTTGTAGTCTACAATCGATGATAAGCCATTGTAGTCCCCTTTGCCAGGACCCACATCTCTGGTCTGCCCCTGGGCATCAGACCAATCCAGGCTTCTCACAATGCATAATCCTCAGTATATCATTAGGTCATTGTCCTATGCATAAACCCTGATTCTATACCCCCATCCTGAACTACATGAACTTTGATTCCCCACCTCAAGGATATGTAGGAAGCCTTCCTGAGGTTCAAACCCATCAACCATGTATCATCATGGTATTTCACTCGATCCTATGTGTTTTAGGAAGGTCATTCCCCACCCTGAAGGTTCTACTTCCTTTGGATCCCATCCAGGCATCCATTCTCATGGCCGCCTCCTCAGGTGTCCCATCGCCCCATCGAACTATGTTGACTTTGATTCCCTTACATGGGGATACATAGGAAGTCTCTTCGAGGCTCAAGACCAATATCACCATCGCCCTTGCATTGGCTCCATCTCACTCTCCATCCACTCTCAACAATCCATATCCATACCGATTCTTATCTAGGCTGCCACATCTCGGTGAGATTATGTCACCCACTTTCTCACTACTCCAAGCAGTAATCGGGTAACTAACCATGCGTTAGCCCTAGCATCAGTGATCCCTCCTAGGGTTGTACCCATCTGATCTACTCCTATTAGTGTTCTGATCATTCCAATCCATCTCTGAAAGATGTTAAACTCGCGGCGTACCTCGAGTTAAACATGAGATGCCTGTGGAAAACCTCGAAAGACACACCTTTAGTGTAACCATCTCCATAAGATGTTAAACTCATGACATACCACATGATAAGTATGGGAAGATAAGGAAAACATCAGATACATGCTTCTGGCATAAGATACCCCGCGACTGATGTGGGATGCCTCGAGTTCTGTGCCCTTGAGATGACCTCTTATGAGGAATAATATAGGTTCCCCAATTTACACGCATCCAGAGATTCCCCGACATGCCTAATTATGGCATCTACTCTGACCGAAGGTTGCTACCATGTCAATAACCCATGTAATGTCCTGACATAAGTAGTGTAATTAACCGGTTTCCACAAAGATATGGCACTGAGAATGAGATTCACAAACCACGACTCAAATATATGAGGGAGACCCGTACTAGGTAATGAGTTCTGAGGAGGAATCCATGTAAAGAGGATCCAACATCCCATCATTCTGTTTCAATCAAGGAGTAAACATCCCTAAATAAGCGATGGATACTGCCCGCCTTTGGAAAGTGGGAATGTGGGGCAATAGATTAGCCCCTCCTCCACAGACAGATGCATGCCCCAGAAAAAGCATTGGAAACAAACATCCTAAATCCAAAAAAGATATTAATTTTATATAAATAATTTTCTAAATTTTTGAATTTTTACTTTTGAAATAAAAACCAATATTTATAAAGAACTCATGATTTTTGAAAAAATAGCTTTCAAACCTTAATAAAAATTATAATTGTATTTATAAAAATTATATAGTCATTTATATTTAATAAAAAGTAATTTATTAATAATATTTTATTAAAATATTATTTAATTCAAAAATCCATTAATTCATCAAAATAGATTTCTTAATTGAATATAAACTAAAAACACTATCTGTGATTTAAAAAACTATTTACAAAGTAACAATAATAAATTAATGTTTATTATTTATTCTATACAAAAATAATGCACGTAATTATAGTGCTAGGGTATTGTTACACAACCCCTTATAACACCCACATAAGACCTAAGGGTAAGGTGTGAGATGGTGACATACTTATGGGGAGGCTCAGATAATATCGCTCTGGTGGTAATCTCTATTAACTTACAATTATCCCATAGGCGGTTCCGTTAAAGCTTAACGTGTTGAATCTTGTCTTGGGCTTGGTCAAGAGATAAGCCCAATGACTTTACCTCCTTTTAAAGCTTTGATAAATGGGCTTTATGTGGAGAAATTCTACTCGATGAGGCCATCACTTCCTTTGTCCAAGTAAATTGGATTTGTTAAAGCCCTATATTTATACTAATCACGTGATCACTGTTCAATGACTTTATTAGCAATAGTAACAATTCTTAATGTAATTTTAAAATACAAAAACATAAAAATAAATAAGTGTATATGTTTTATATAACCATTTTACATAATAAGACATTTAAATAGATTAAGAGTAATTTTCATTAATAAAAGTTTGGGTCGTTACAATATTCCCCCCTTAAGAAATTTCAACCTTGAATTTCCTTTTCCCGCACTAAAACATATGAGGGTAACTCTACTTCATCAGTTCCTCTGATTCCCAAATTGTTTCTTCAAACTTGTGGTTTCACCACAACACCTTGATGAGGGGCATTGTCTTATTTTGTAGAACTTTTTCCTACGATCTAATATCTTCACCAGCTTCTATTTATATTAGAGGTCACTCTCCAATGGTACCACCTCTAAATTGAGTACATGCGATGGGTCAGGTATGTACTTTCTCCAGAGTGATACTTGGAATACATTATGTACTTGGAATAGGTTTGGTGGGAGTGATAGTCGATATTCCATAGCTCCAATGCAATCAAGGATCTCAAAAGGGATGATGTACCTTGGACTAAGATTTCTCTTCTTCCCAAATCTCATAACTCTCTTCCATGGTGATATGTAGAGTAATACCATGTCTCCAACATCAAACTCTAAGTCTCATCGATGATTATCAGCATAGCTCTTTTTCTGACTCTTGGTAGCTTTAATGTGATTCTAGATGGTCTTAACCTTATCCACCATTTCTTTGACCATTTCTGGACCTAGGAGTTTTCTCTCCCCAACTTCATCCCAACATGCTGGTGTTCCACAATTTTTCCCATAAAGGGATTCATAAGGAGCCATTTGGATGCTTGAGTGGAAACTTTTATTGTAAGAGAACTCAACTAGAGGTAGATGTTGATACCATCCTCCTTTTAAGTCCATTGAGAATTCTCTAAACACGTCCTCAAGTGTTTATATAGTCCACTCAAATTGGGAATCATTTTGAGGATGATAAGCCTTACTGAAGTTTAGCTTAGTATTCAGAGCGTGTTGGAGACTCTTCCAAAACATAGAGGTGAATCTTGGGTCTTGATCAGATATAATAGATAGTGTCACTCCATGAAGCCTTACCACTTCCCTGATATATATCCATGCCATTTGATCCAATGAGAAATCCTCTTGAAGTTTAATGAAGTGTGCAGTCTTTCTAAGATGATCCACAACAACCCAGATAGCATTGTTTCCTTTGGATGTATTCGGAAGTATGATGACAAAGTCCATGGTGATGTTCTCCCACTTCCATGCTGGTATGGGTAATGGTTGCATCATCCCCTTAGACTTATGCCTCTCAGCCTTCACTTGCTGATATACTAGGAACTTTTATGTATACTCAACGATCTCCTTCTTTATGTTATCCCACAAATAATGCTCTTGGAGATCTTGATACATCTTTGTGTTTCCCGATTGAATGGAGAAATTTGAACTATGTGAATCATAAAAAATTTCATTCTTTAACTCCAAATTTGATGGAACATATAGTCTTGTACCAAATCTCAAAATTCCTTCTTCATTAACATTGAAATATGAGGATTTCACTTTTCTAATATTTTCCACTTTCATCTAAATTCCCACATCATCCTTTTAAGTATCATTTAAACTTTAAAAAAGAGACGATTGAGAAATCATTTGTGAAAGGATTGATGATGTTCCCTTCTTTATGATTCTCATGTCCATGTCCATCTTCATCAAATCTAAAAAGATTGGATTCTTTTTAATTCTCATCAATGATAGAATTTCTAGGTCCTTTCTACTTAGAGTATCCACCACCTTGTTCGCTTTCCCAGGGTGGTAATGGATTGATAAGTAATAGTCTTTGATAATCTCTAACCATCTTTGTTGTCATATATTCAACTCTTTCTATGTGAATATATACTTGGGTCTTTTGTGATCCGTATATATTTCACACTTCTCCCCAAAGAGATAATGTCGCTAAATTTTCAAAGTTAAGATTACTGTAACTAACTCCAGATCATGTGTTGGATAGTTTTTATCATGAAATTTCAATTGACTTGAAGAATAGGCAATGAATTTTTCATTTTTCATCAACACATAGCCAAATACATTCTTTGAAGCATCACTAAATACCACAAAAATTTCTACACTTGTGGGTTGTGTGAGCATGGGTGTAGTGATAAGCCTCTTTTTCAACTCCTTGAAGTTATATTCACATTCATCACTCAAAGAAAACTTGACTCCCTTCCGAGTTAGGTTGGTAAGAGGGTTTGAAAATCATGATAAATTTCTCACAAGTTGTCAATAATATCTAGCTAACCCTAGGAATCTATGGATATCCGTCACGGATGTTGGCCTCGACCATCCATCAATTACAGCTATCTTGGAGGTATCCACAGATATCCCATTGACTGTGATGATATGACCTAATAATGATACCTCCTTCAACCAGAACTCACACTTGTTGTGCTTTGCGTAGAGCTTCTCCTTTCACAAGGTCTCTAGTATAGTTCTTAGATGCTCCTCATACTCCTCCTTGGTTTTAGAGTATATTAGAATATCATCTATAAATACTACCACAAATTTGTCGAGGTAATATCTAAAGACTCTATTCATCAAGTCCATAAAAATTTCTAAATCATTAATGAGTCCGAAAGGCATTACCATGAATTCATAGTGCCCATAACTTGTACAAAAACCAGTCTTGGGGATATCATCCTTCTTAACCCTTAATTGATAATATCCCAACCATAGATCCACCTTGGAGAAGTATTGTGCTCCATGTAGCTGATTTAACAAGTCATCAATTCATGCCAGAGGATACTTGTTCTTTATCGTGATTTTTTTGAGCTCATGATAATCAATGCAAAGGTGCATTGACCCATACTTCTTCATGATGAAGAGGACCAGTGCACCCCATGGTGAAGCACTTGGGCATATAAAACCTTTATCCAGATACTAATATATTTGTTTCTTCAGATTCTCAAGTTCCATAACAGCCATTCTATATGGATTATTGGATATTGGTAATGCCCCAGGTATAAGATCAATTGAGAATTCAACATCTCTTTTAGGAGGAAGACCAAACAATTCATCGGGAAACTGACAGGTACCTATCGTGGGGTGTGACAAAAACAAATAATACCTAATTTAAAATGTAGTAGAGTGGTTAACCTAAGTTGTCTCTAGATAGGAGTTCACAACAGTTATATTTGTCACTTAAATTTAAGAAAGAAGAAAAGGTTGTTTTTGAAATTGTTTGGGTTGAAAAATAAGGCAAACAATAAAAAGAAAGGTTGAACACTAATGGATGAAGAGAGTGATGGGGTCAGGGTAGGATTCACTTTTTCAATGTCATCATAGTAATAAAGATCATATTCCCTCTCTTTCTTTTGAATAAAAAATGAAAGACTTCTCGATCGAGTTATTAATCACCCTTAGTTAAAGAAAGAAATGAGACTTACTCCTATGTGCATGAAAGTTAATAAACAATCCCTAAAAAACTAAGGGAAGTCCCGATCGGGAATTCTTGCTCCTTAGAACTCTATAAAAAAGTTTAATAGTTTCACACATGTGCCAACGATCACTAGACACTCACCACCTAACACAATCTGCTCGATCGAGACAAATTGCACTAGGTGGAGGGTGATTAAAAGTCTTTAACCAAAGCTATTAACAATGAATACACCAAACTCAAAACAAGATCGCATTAAGATAATTGGGAAAAAATGATAATAAAAGTTATTCAAAATAAAAATAGGATTTTATATTTAATCACAAAACTTCGACATTTCAAAAGTGAAACTCTCGCTTCCTCGATCACTCAAAGGTTTTACCCCTCCATGTGAAGGGTAATAGAGTTGAAAGGGGAATAGTAAGGCATTACAAAATAAAAAAAAGAAATTAAATAAATTAAAAATAAATTTGGAAGATTTGCAGCCGTCCTCCCTCGGTGGAGATCTCCTCTTTGGTGCCTTGAGGGAATGGAAAGGAGAATGAGATATACTTTGAGAGGCTGGAACTCTCCTCCTTTTATAGCCAGAATTTTTCCCCTGAATGTTGATGCGTTGTATCCCCATTAAATTACATCTTAACACATTGAGACCTTATTTAATGTTGTTCATAATTATCTTGGGAGTTTCCCCTCAAAATTTCACTGGATTTGGACAAGTAATTCGAGAGATATTTCTATTTTACTCTCACAATTTATTTTCTCTAGTCAGACATGCCAAATCAAAAACCTTCAGATTATGATGCTTTAATGGACCTTAAAATATCCAATTCCCACGGCCTTTCCTTCATGAAAGAAGTTCCCCAACTCCTTCCGCATGAATCCACTGAATTCTAAAACAATTGGGCCCACCAAGAATTATTTATGGACCCACACCAAAAATCGACAGAACTGTAAATAGTTTTCATGAGACAACTTGTAAGCTTATTTTGAACTTCTATATGGACGATTAATATTTTGGTCCAAAAATAGTAAATGAATCCCTGGATGTGTAGAATCTAGAAAAGAAATAATTTTTCAATTTGGATTAGTGTATAAGATGTTATGTCCAAACTACATAAATAATTTAAAACATTTAAAAATCTGAAATGGGAATTTTTACTGTTTAGCTCAAAATAACACCAATATCATAAAAATGAAGCAATTCATCATAGAGTAATAATTTTGTGGTTTTAAAACAATGAAATTACATGTAAATTTAATTGAAAATATTTTCTATATCAGAAACACTTCAGAAAATTCCCTCATAATAGGCATGTCTTTATGGATGGTTGATTCATTAGACTCAATCATCTGATCAAGATACACATGCTCATCGGGAAAAAATATCCATACTTGGGATGATGGTTCTAATAAAGATTCATCCTCCTCCTTGCACTTGTACAGAATCGGGGGTCGATTCACTATTTGGAGAGTGATTTCCCTCTCACATAAATTTATGTTGGATATATATAGGAAAAGCCAATCCATGCTAAGAATTGTATAAAATTCTACCAGAGGGAGTATCAATAGGTTCTCCAGGAAGTTCAATCCACAAATTGTGATAGCGGAGGATTTATATTCATGGGTTTTATTCTTATCTACATCTCTACTTCCATGATTTCTGGTGGTGTCGGGATAATTCTACTAAACTTTTGAGATATAAAAGAATGTGTAGAACCAGAATCAAAAATTATGTTCACTATTCTTGAATAAATAACTAGCATACCTATTAACACTTTGTTTTCGGGGTTTTCTTTGGCGATAGTGATGGAAAAATCTCACCCATTCTACCCTGGAGGATGTTGGTTGCCTCCAAAAACCCTTGTATTAGGGCACTAGTTTGCAAAGTACCTTGGTTCTTTGTATTTGAAGTAATTAAAAGTGCATTGAGGGTTGAATAGAGTGTTACTTTCCTCTGTTGCAGTAGTAGGATTTTCTTATCGGCAGTTAATATATAGGTTCCATTATCTTCCACACCTAACGTATTTACTCATCCTCTTCAGGCAATTTATGGGGTGCTTCTTTATGCCCCTTTGGCAAGTGGGGTGTTGGAATTTATTAGCACCGTTGGATTTATCCATCGGACTGCCAGAATTAAAGTCCACCTTACACTTCTTATCCCCATGATACCCCTGAGATTTTTCGATCTCCATTTCAACTTTAAGGGCACATCAGACAATTTCCTAAGAGCTCTCGAAGTCATTGATCACTAGGGATTTATATAGGCTAGGTTTTATCCCACCAAAGAAGTGG
Organism: Viscum album; assembly: GCA_963277665.1. Classification (NCBI taxonomy): domain Eukaryota; kingdom Viridiplantae; phylum Streptophyta; class Magnoliopsida; order Santalales; family Viscaceae; genus Viscum; species Viscum album. The sequence goes on along the minus strand of OY728135.1, from coordinate 1,462,388,388 downwards.
TCAACCTTCTATTTGAGGGTAATGAAAATTCTGGAGGCATATTGTGAAAGCCCTGTGAAGTTTGCCTCATACGCTCTGATGGATTCGTCGTCTTTTTTCTTGAGGTAAAGGAAGTCCCTTTCCATTTTAAGTCAGAGGGTGAGAGGAAAATATTTATTGAAAAACATTTTTCAGAAATCCTTCCATTCCAATGCCTCGATCTCCTCCTCAGGCTTTGTATTTTTTATCAATGTTTACCATTGATCAGCTTCACCCTCCATAGGATAAGAATCCAAAATTACCTTCTCTTGTTTAGAACATTGAAGGATAGAAAAGATCTTCTCAATGGAGTTGATCCATTGTTTGACAATTGAGGGATTATATGATCCATTAAAATTAGGAGGCCTTTGTCTCATGAAGCTCTCGATTATGGCTTGTTTTTTCTTGGGGGGGGGGGTGTGTAACGTCCCTAACCTGGAAGCCACTAAACCAGTGCTCCGAGCCGGGTGGTTACATGACCTTAAGCGCATCTTCCCATACGCCAAAGGCTTCCGACTAGCAGCGGGGGTCTACAGAGTCATGTGGGGAGACTATACCCCCTTTTTTTCAGAGTAAACCACAATAGAAATAAACCAAATAGTGGAAACAATAACCAATAAGCATGGAACATGTATAACATCCATTTGCAATAATAAATATGCCATGTCATACTACAAGTGAAAAAGTAGACAAAACCCCAAAATAAAGACAACACCCAAAATCCCCAAAATGGTCCCGACTCCAAGCCTGGATCCTCCACCAAGTTCTACCCATGTCCACTCACTGTCCAGAAAGGACCTTTGACCTTCTCCTGACCTGAAAACATGAAGTATGCTCGGGTACCCAACAGTGGCCTGAGCAGGGTGTGAGTACGACTCAGTAGGCCACCACCAATGGTGTCTACAAAATATCTATCATAAACAGGTAGTGCATGCAAGAGAAATATGAATGATAATTTCCAAGTAATTATTTAAGGTACCATTAACCAGTTTAGAGCCAAGCCATTACCACTTCCATTACCATTCATTACACACCCACTATCACCATTTACCATTTCTTCACATTTCCATGGGTTAATCACATAAATTATGTTTCATGGGTCTAAGGCCAACAATCGCATGAAAGAGGGTAAACAAATCATTATCCTATCTCACTAGGACTAACCCCTCATAGCAACCATATCCTCACCTCGAAGCCTCAGTCCGGGTGGATGCAACCGTTAGAAGAATAGATCCCCAGTCCCCTTTCCTAACCCGTGCGTTTAGGGTGGAGTTTAGAACCTCAGTCTTTACTCGACCTGTGGGCGTACATCCTCAAGTCATACCCACTCTACGAAGCCATGTGCACATGCTTATATATAAGTAACCATAAACCATCCAAACCATTGCCCTTCGGACAACACTATTCACAACAACCCACATGGAAAACCACCTCATGCCTGAACCCATTAACACATTACCATTTCACATCATTTAACCATTCACCCAATTCCCATGTGTTATGCCTATCTTACTAATCATTCAACATTTAACCCATAATCTATCCCATTATGGTCTTTATTTAGTTTACACATTAACCCATTTAACCCATTCATCATTCCCATGAATCAACCATTTAACCCATTCCACTTTAACCCTTAGGTTATTGACAAGTCTAGGTGCATCACCTAACTTCTATTCCAATTTCAACCAATCATGCCAACATATTTATCAAGGGCTCTACAATTCATTTCAACAAGGTCACTTGTTTAATATCAATCCCTAAATCCGGGAAAATCCGGCACATCCCATGGATGGCCCCAATTAGGTCAATTCTATCCCAACACATCCCACGGGGATAGTGAGGGTTCCCATTTGCCATTTTAAACACCATTATTACCAAACATGCTAAGGTTATCCAAAACATAACCATAGGAAAGCAAGAACACAACTAAACATGCACAAATACCCAAATAACTATGGGATATCACTTGTAGACCACCTACCTCGAAACTGCTGTTGAACACACTCTCAATCAAGTCCTTAGACCTCGATCTGACCAAAATTTGGAGCTTCAACCTAAAACTCACCCAAAAGTTAGGGTTTTAGAACTTCAGAATGAGAGGGAGAGAAGATACAAACCCTAAACCAAAAAGAGAAGCAATGATGAGATTAGCCTTACCCGGAGCTTCGATCCGGAACCAACGACACCAAAAACGAATTAGAATAAAAGGATATCGGTCTCTTGGAGCCTTTGGGTGATTTGGTTCATGCCTAGGGTGGAGAGGGAGGAAATTAGAGGAAATATCGAGTGGGGTTTTAAATCCTGGAGTGGCAAACTTGTAAGTTTTCCCAACTTTAAGTGGCCACACAGTTTGTCCGCACGTTTTGAAAAACCGTGCACAAACCGTGCGCGTGCCACTATCTGGAGGAGGAGGGGTCATACGATTTAGCCACATGGTTTGGAAAACCATGCGAAAACCGTGCGCATGCTTCTATCCGGAGGAGGAAGGGTCGTGCGGTTTAGCCTGGGCAGGCCGCACGGTTTGCCTGGCCGTGCGCAGGCCATGCGCCCTAGCCTGTCTTGCCCATATTTCCTTTCTTCCATGCCCCAAGCCCCCGGAACATCCCCAAGGCCTCTCACGCTTTCAGGAAACATTTTAAATACCCAAAAAACAAAGGGTTCAACCCAAAACACAACAAAAACATACCTTTCCAAAAACTAGGGTCTTATAACCTCCCCACCTTATAACATCTCATCCACGAGCCGAGTTTCTAAGCCTCATTGATCCACCAAAGAGAATAGTTTGGGCCACTGAGCCCGCATATCTGATTCCCGCTCCAAAGTTTCTTCCTAAACTTTCCCATGCTACCATTGTACTCTCACTAATGGGACAACCTTTCCTCGTAAGGCCTTTTCACTATGATCCACCACACGAACCGGATGCTCCTCAAAGGACGCATCAGCCTCAAGCTCCACATCCTCAATATCAACCATGTGAGATGGGTCTGGGTGATACCGTCGAAGCTGCGACACATGAAACACATCATGCATCCCACCATACCATTGTGGAAGAGCCAATTGGTAAGATACTAGTCTGATCCTCTCCACAATATCAAAAGGTCCCACATACCTGGGCACCAACTTACCTTGATTTCGTATCTGACGGTGACCCAACCTTGGAGACACTCGAAGGAACACTTTATCACCCACCCCAAACTCAAGAAGTCTACACCTCTGATCTGTATACAACTTTTGCCTAATCTAAGCCATAGTCATTCGCTTCCTGATCGACTTAACTCTCTCTGAAGTCTCCTGCACGAGACTTGGTCCCAACAACTTAGATTCATCGGCCTCTAGCCAACACAACAGAGATCTACATGGCCTCCTCTAAAGTGCCTCAAATGGTTCCATCTGAATCGTAGCCTAAAAATTGTTGTTTTAGGAAAACTCAACCAATGATAGGTGTCTTTCCCAAGAACCAACAAATTCCAAGACACAATCTCTTAACATGTCTTCCAACACTTGGATCGTACACTCCGACTGGTCTATTGTATGGGTATCCTGAATCGGTAAGAAATGAGCAACTTTCGTTAACCAATCCACAACCACCCATATTGCATCACTCTTCTGCGGCGTCCTCGGAAGACCCACGAAAAAATCCATTTTCACATCATCCCACTTCCATTCTGGAATAGGCAACAGATGCAACAAAACACCTGGGCGTTGATGCTCGGCCTTCACCTGCTGATAGGTAAGGCACCATGCCACAAATCCCACAACTTCCTTCTTCATTCCAGGCCACCAAAACTGCCTTCAGTGATCATGATACATATTGGTCAAACTAGGATGCACTGCCCACTTTGATGCATGGAACTCACGCATCAACTCTTCCCGCACACACTTTGGCACCACCACACGATCATGGACACGAACAAATCCGTCCACACCAACGGCCCATCCAGAAGGTATCTCCCCACCTTTAAGATTTTGCTTCATGATCAAACACTCAGGATCATCAAGCTGAACTTCCTTAACTTGACTTAAAAGCGTCGACTCCATCACTAAGGAAGCAAGAGTGACCTGACCACTCTCCTCCTGCACCTCCAGGTGCATTTCTACAAACAAAGCCACCACCTTCCACTCAGTGCTCGACTCCTGAACCATCTAATTTTGAACCATCCTACTCAGAGCATCAGCAACACTGTTTCCCTTTCCCGGTGTGTACACCAACTCAAAGTCAAAATACTGGAGATATTCAACCCATATTTTCTACCGAAGATTCAGATACCGCTGTGAGAAGATGTAATTTAAACTCTTATGGTCGGTAAACATGGTAAACTGTTCTCCCAACAGATAGTGCCTCCAGCACTTCAAGGCGTACACTACTGCAGCCAACTCAAGGTCATGAGTGGGATAATTCTGCTCATGGAGTCTCAACTGTCTTGAACTGTAACCCACCACCCACTCATCTTGTATCAACACAGCCCCAAGTACGATTCCGGACGTATCACAAAACACGATGTACTTTTTACCCGGCTCAGGTAAGATCAAGATAGGTGTGGTTGTCTGCCGCTTCTTCAACTCTTGGAAGGAATTCTCACAATCCTCAAACCATTCGAACCTAATTCCATTCTTGTTCAAGCCCGAAGGAGGTGCTTCCAAGCGAGAGAAATCTTGAATGAACCTTCAGTAATACCAGTCCAAACCCAGAAAACTCCGAATATTAGAAACACTCATGGGCTACTCCCAAGATACAACTGCCTGCACTTTTTCTGGATCTACTGACACACCTGCCTCCGAGATGATGTGACCTAGAAAATTTACCTCACCTATCTAGAATTGACACTTGGATAGATTGGCATATAGCTGGTGATCTCTTAGTGTACCCAAGACGATGTCAAGATGTTGGGCATGATCGTCGTGAGTTTTCGAGTACACTAAGATATCGTCAACAAAGACAACCAAAAACCAATCTAGATAGGGATGAAAGATCTGGTTTATCAAAGCCATAAACACTTTCGGTGCATTGGTCAAGCCGAACGACATTACCACAAACTCAAACACCCCGTACCGACTCCGAAAAGCTGTCCGCGGCATGTCGGAAGACCTCACCCTCAACTGGTGATAACCCAACCTCAGGTTAATCTTAGAAAACACTGATGCACCCCTCAACTAATCAAACAGGTCATCAATTCTATGAAGAGGGTACCGATTTTTCACCGTCTTCTGATTCGACTTTCGATAGTCAACACATAGCCTTAATGACCCATCAACCTTCTTTGCAAAAAGAACATGATATCCCCAAGGAGACGTACTAGGATGGATAAACCTCTTACGATCCAAATCCTCAATCTGAACATTTAGTTCCTGGAGTTCTACCAGTGCCATTCGGTATGGTGGAATAGAAACTGGCTTCGCTCCCGACAGCAACTCAATTGTGAACTCAACATCCCTCTCAGGGGGTAACCCTGAGAAATCCTCAGGAAACACATCCTGAAACTGATCCACCACAGGAGGGAAAATAGGCTTCTCCCCTCTTTCATTGTCATCAAGCATGAGAAATACCACTCAATCCATGAGTCCACTCATATGTTGACAAAACGGACCCGCATGCCCTGCTCGAACATCCCATTTGCCACGGTGGATGTAAGCATCACCCTTAAGTGACCTGAACGATAATCTTTGATGATAATAGTCTATGTATGCCCGATAAAACACCAACCAATCCATTCTCAGAATTAGGTCAAACCCTGACATCTCGAGAATGAACAAGTCCCACAGAAAATGATACCCACCAAATTCCAAGGCACATCCCTTGCACTGCTTGATATCCTCAACCCGCACCCCCAACAGAGTGTCAATTGACATCACCCTACACACCCCATCCATAGGTAAAACCAACGCTACCACAAGTTGAGTAAAGATAAAATAGTGTGTGGCACCTGTGTCAAACAAGCACTAGAAAAAGTAGAAGCTACAAGGATCGTACCTCGAACAGTCGATGGTCCAACCTCTCCATCACAAGGCGCAAAATGAACTACCTGAAGTTGACTTGCTCCTCTACCCTGGGCTCCAGCCTAAACACCCTGTGCTGCAATACCCTGCTGGCGTGAGCGATCTTGCCCTAGAGTTCCACGTCTACCGCCCCTACCAGTACGGCCTGTGGAGCTCCAACCACCTGCCTGATACGGGGAAACTGATCTCCTTTTCGTATCTGGTACCTACCTTCCACCATCATACTCGCACACATGCTGAGGTTTCCTTCAGAACTTCTGCACATGTCCCATTCGACCGCACGAACGACACTCAACTGGAGGTCGAGGACACTAACCACGCATATGCCCCGGCCTACCACACTGATAGCAGAATACCTGATTTCCACTCTGAGAGGCTGACCCTCTCTTCCAGCCACTTTGCACACTTCCACCATGCTGTGAGCTCTCATGGAATCACTTTCGACCTTTAGTAGCTGCATCGCTCGTCTGTCCCACTGAAACCACAAGCCCACTACCCGAAGCTCCCTTCAGGTTTCCTTCCGTGATCAGTGCCTAATCTACTACCTCTGTGAACCTCTTCAAGCAGAAGATATTTACTTGAGACCTGATCTCATGTCTCAACCCATCTTGGAAACACCTTTCTACTGCTACCTCATCCCCTGCTAACACTAGGACAAAGCATCTCAAATCAGTGAAGCGTCTAGCATAGTCCATCACCGATAGCGATTCCTGAGTCAGGCTCATAAACTCTGCAGCCTGCTCCTGTCTCAAGGTCTCTGGGTAGAAACGCTCTAGAAACGTTTCCTGAAAAACCTTCCACGACATTCCCTCAACCTACTCAATTTGAGCCTGAATGTCCCACCAACGCCTCACCTGGACTCGCAACATATACGCGGCCAACTTCACCCGCTTTTCGATAGGGGTCTCTAGATGATCCAGTATAATCTGGACAGACTCTAACCAGAACTCCGCTACCTCTGGCCCACCCTCTTTGGTGAAAGTCGGAGGGTTCTACAGCTGGAATTCCCTGTTCAGCTCAAACATACTTGGTGCAACCCGCCCTGGGTCCAGATCCATCATCTGCATAAGGTGAGCCAAGTTCTCTCGGAACTGGTCCTCTCTACCTTCATTGATTGCCACATTTTCTTACTCCTCTACTGGAGGAGTGTTCTCAGCAACACCCTCTCGTTGCCCAACTGGTAACCGAAGTCGTGGTGGAATTTCTCTACAATTCCAAGCATGAGATTTAGCACACATACAACATAACTTTCACAACTTTATCAAAAGATATTTACTAGCTACAACAACCCACTTTTCATATGCTAACCCAACAATATTTTCCAACTTGTTTCAAACCCTATTACTCCATTAAACATCATTTACCAACTTGGTTTATTTCATTCTTCTCATTATTTCTTGGTTTCATGAAATGCATGATGCACCCTACTTTCCTGCCTCACACACCCACCCTGTGCGTGTGTCGAATACAATGCATGTCACCTATCTCCCTAGGTGCCTATAATGTTGCATGAATGCCAATCATTGTGCCGTTAAGGCGAAGAGCCAAATATCATACATCAAACCACATGTGCATCACACAATAGTGAAATATCATCAACTGTAACAACACACAACCAAGAACAACATTTCACACCCAGGGTGACTTGGGTTTTCCATCGTACATGGGTTAGCTACTCTCAAGCACGAGCTCATTACCAAGGCCCGGCACGTCTTAACCCTTGGATACCAATCCCAAATAACAATACCTTAGAGAAGGAGAAGAAAGACCTCCTCTGATACCACTTTGTAACAACTAGACCCGGAAGCCACTAAACCGGTGCTCTGAGCCGGGTGGTTACATGACCTTAAGTGCGTCTCCCCGTACGCCAAAGGCTGCCAACTAGCAACGGGTGTAACAACCCAAACTTTTTGAGTAGTAAATTAACTTACTCTTAATGATTTAATAGAGATGTCAATGGATAATGCAGAAAGAGGAGTCGATGGATTCATCCAGTAGACTCGAACCTTATGAATCCCACTTATCAGAGCTTGGGAAGGAGGTGGCATCTTTGGGCTTCGCTTTGGACCAAGCCCAAGCCAAACTCCAGCATGTCAAGCTTGAACGGAAACGCCTACAGGAGAAGTTCAAGTTAGTAGAGATTACTACTAGGGAAATGTTATCTGAGCCTCCCTCAGATTCTCTCACCATAGCACACCTTACACTTTGGTCATATGCTGGTGTTATAAGGGGCTATGTGACGAGACCCTAGATTCTTTTTGTAATCTTTTGGGATGAATAAATTGAGATTTCTTCCTTTTGCGAAGTTTGTGAAATTTCCAATGCCTGAATAATTTTAGGATGTATTTATTGATGAATTTTGAAAAAAGGATATTTTAAAATATTTATGTAAACCTTAAATAATTAATGATGTGTAATGATTTTCAGAAAATGGTCTTCTGCAAAAGTGTTTAGTAAGGAATTTGGAGTCTATTAAGATCAACTTAATTTTTGATGAATAGTAAATTATGAATAGTGATTTTATGCTTAGGATTAGTAATGTGACCAAATGGATTAGTAATCTCACTTAAAAAAAGTTTTAATATAATTTAGACACCTTGATTAAGTAATAAGATTCAATAAAATGAGTAAATAACAGTTTCATAAATTATTAGTCAAGTATTAGTTTTTTCGGGTGAATAGTGTTTTTAATTAAAAATTAAATTAAAAATAATTATAAAATTATTTTTATAAAATGAACTTTATTTTTGAACTCAGAGCATCGATATTATGTTATGGTAATTTTTGGGGATTTTTCTGAGGAAAATGAATTCTCGGTGAATAGTGTTTTTTATTTAAAAAGTAAATTAAAAATATTTAGAAAATTATTTTTATAAAATGGAGTTCATATTTTTAATAAGAGCATCTATATTTGGTTAAGGTGAAATTTTGGGATTTTTCTGAGAAAGATGAATTTTCAATGAATAGTAAAAAAAGCAGTTTTAGGGTTTCCGTATGTTTAATGACATCATAACTGTGTCATGGTGATGTCATGAGATATTTTAAGGTTTGGCCGACCAAAGGTGATGAATTATTGTATTGGGGGTCCCATGTGGCCTAAATTCATGGGAAATATCATGCGAGAGCACATGGTTTTGAGAAAACCACTTGTGAGGTGTCCCTTGGTCATTAATGCCTTGTCCCCTCACTTTCCCTATAAATACCAAGCCATTATCTCATCCTTTGGACTCAAAAATCATTATCAAAGAAGTTATGGTCTCCTTTCCTCCCAAGGAGTCCTCCCAAGGTGCCCTCAAGCCTCTCAAGGTCCCAATTTTTTAGTTTTAAGAGTTACATTTCCGGTAAGGGATCCGACCTCTCTCTTTCTTTTCAAGTAATCCCTTTTATGTCATTCCTTTTATGATCCATGTTTTTATGTGGGAGGATGTTATTTTATATTCCTCTTACTTACCTTTTCATGTTTATATGATGAGAGATCTCCTCTTACTCTCATCATTTCGTTTTATGAATGTTTAAGTGACGCCATTATGCTGCCGAATTTTCATAAGAGAAATCTTATTTTTGTCTCACTTCCATGTTTTTCATTTCATATGGAATGTCTTTAAAATTTCATTACCATGTTCATATCTTCTTTATATTCTGTCCCTATACTATTATATTGATCATTTATGAATGGGTGACCCATGTCCCCTCTCTTTTCAATGTTTTCTAAAACCCCGAAACATAGCCGTTATGCTGCAGAATTTTCATCTCAAAATGCCTCTCTCTTTTCTCAAAATTATTTTATGTTATAAAGTGAATACTCAAAGCTCTTATTTCTAAAGGGGTATTCACATATATATAAAAATGTTCTATTTTAAATTCTGGGGTTTAAATACATGAAACCCACTTTCCCTATCCGTGGGTTTAAAGTGACATAAAGATCATGTCTTTAAAGCAGTTTTTAAAATGTTATGACTATGAAATGAAACCCATTTATTTTATGCTATATGGGTTGTTTATGAAATGATTGATGATGATATATGTGGAAAACATGATAATAAAGACATGTTAAGGGTGCACCCAGATATCGCTCCAATGCATTGGGTAAAGACTTAATCTCTAGAGATGACTTTTTAGACTGATACCTTGGTGAATAACCTTGGTAATTTTTAATGACACCTTAGGGATGGACCTTGGTGAAACGAAATGATTGTCAATATTAAATGTTGTAGCCACATCTTCAAGTTATGAAAAATTTTATTTTTATTATGATATATCTCATGATTTCTTTATCATGCCTTAAAGTTCTTTTCATGACCTTATTGAAGTATCTCAAGTTCACATGTAAAATGTTTCTCTTGTTTCCCTTACTGGGCCTTATGCTCACCCTTTCTTTTGATGTATGTCCCCAGGTTATGAGATGCAGTAATGAACCTAGGATGAACTTAAGGATAAGCCTTTCAAGTGTTTAAGAAGAATACTTTATGTTTTTTTCATGTATTATGTTCCTGGTTTCCAAGACACTAAACCTTAAAGATCCACAGTTTTGTGTAATGTAATGAAAGTTTATGTTATAAAAAGACAGGATTCTATAGTTGGTATCAGAGGATGGTTTAGTTATTTGTGGAAATTAGGATATAAAAACATTCGAAAGAACCCTATAGAAAAGTTTAAATATAGGAAAATTTCCTGGTATTTTGGTAAGTATTGAGTAAGTGGTTTATCAAAAAAATACATCCCTGTTTGGATACGAGCAGGTAGAGGCAGCTCTGGCACAGATGTACATAGGGGTAAAACCCGAAAACACTGCTTTAAGCTAGACTCAAACGGAAAATGGTGCACGATAATGGGCCTTGCTGCACTCTTGGTTACGACACTCCTGGGGGATATGTTTGGTTAATCACAAGCTTTTTATGAATCATTTTGAAGGAATTATAGAGAAATGTAATTGTCTAAGAATGAAGTCTTAGTTAAAAGATTCATAAATGAAATAAGTTTCTCACTAAAGTTTTATTCTTTTAGAAAATGGCGGGAAATATGAGGAACTGTGCAGATGGTGACCGCAATGCACCATGTGCTGACGACCCTCCGATGGAAGCCGGAATGGAAACATTCATGCGAATGATGAACCAACTGACTCAAGTTATGAGTAATAACTTGAATCAAGCTGAGAGGCTGATCTCACCAAGAAGGGAACAACATTCAGTTGAGTCCTTCATGCGTCAACAACCACCAAAATTCAGTGGATCTGCTGACCCTTTGGTTGTGGAACAATGGATAAGCTCCATTGAAAAGATCTTTTCTGTACTCCTTTGTTCGGAACAAGAAAAAGTCACCCTTGCTATTTATCTCCTAGAGGGAGAAGCTGATCAGTAGTGGTCACTGGTCAAAAACACGAATCCTAGAGGAGATATGGAAGCTATGAAGTGGGAAGAGTTCCGGGGTATATTCTTTAATAAGTATTTCCCCCGTTCCATGAGAACGAGAATGGAGAAAGAGTTTCTCAAGCTAAAGCGGAAGGAGAATGAATCTGTCGGAAGCTATGAGATGAACTTCACACGACTTTCACGATATACCTCTAGCTTTGTCATGGATCCAAGTGGGAAGGTTGATTGAATTTTCGGTGGACTGAGACCTCATCTACGGAAGAATTTCGCCAACTGGGACTACGATAGCTGCGAGGAGATCTTGCGGAGTGCAATGAAAGTCGAGCTAGAGTTTGGTGAGACACAGTGGTCTCATAAATCAAATGAAAAGAAAAGATCGTTGGAGCCCAGTTTAGGGAAGACTTTTGATCAGTGAAGAGGTGGAAAGCAAATGAAACTTACCACATGCAATAAATGTGGGAAGAAGCATTCGGGGAACTGCTTGATCTGAAGTGACAAGTGCTAAAAGTATGGAAGAGGATTCCATATTGCTCGGAATTGTCATAGTGAGGTGAAGGATCAACTCCTCAACACTAACGACAGAGGAAAGATGGTTCTGGCCTTACCCAAAGTCCATTGCTTCAAGTGTGGATAGCTTGGGCACTATGCTAATCTTTGTCCAAATCCAAGGGTAGTGGAGGGGAATCACCATCAACCTCAGAAAAGGCTAGGGGATAAAGGTCGTGCTTTTTCTATCACAACAACTGAAGTTGAAGCTCCGAATGACGTGGTAGTAGGTACTCTTGTTATCCTCTCAAAACTAGCAACTACTTTGTTTGATTCTGGTTCTACGCATTCCTTTATTTCCTCCAAGTTTGCAAAGAATATAGAATCAATCCCTGAATTGCTTGAGGTAGAGTTGTCAGTCAAGACTCCAAGTGGGATTATCCATGCATCAACAGTGTTTAGAGACTCTAGTGTTTACTTTAGTGAGAACAATCTTATCTCAAATCTAGTAGTCATTCCCATGTTGGAATTCGACCTTATACTAGGGATGGACTAGCTCTCAAAGTATAATGCTAAGATCAAATACAGAAGTAAGGAAATCTCAGAAGTCTTGAATAAACGACCTACAATTATCTTCCAAGGAGAGATATCCCATTTTTATCCCTATCTAGAAGCACCTCCTATAGCTTTCTTTATGGAGTTAATCGGTGATGATGAAGAAGGAAAAGGGAGCATACAGATATAAGATGTTCCATTTGTTCAGTAATACCTGGATGTATTTCCCGAGGAGTTACCTGGACCTCCCCCAGAAAGATAGGTAGAGTTCTCCATTGAACTCGTACCTGGATCACAACCGATATCGAAGACCCCGTATATAATGGAAAATGTGAAGCTAGAAGAGTTAAAGAAACAACTCCAAGACTTGTTGGAGAAGGGGTTTATCCGACCGAGTGTGTCTCGTTGGGGGGTACCAGTTCTCTTTGTGAAGAAGAAGGATGGATCAATGCGGCTATGCATTGATTATAGAGAACTGAACGGGATCACAATGAAGAACAGATACCCTCTTCCAAGAATTGATGATTTATTTGACCAACTTCATGGGGCTCAATTATTATCTAAGATTGACCTTCTATCTGGTTATCATTAACTAAGGGTGAAGAAGGAAGATATTCCAAAGACTACCTTCCGATCAAGAGATGGGCATTATGATTTTACTGTTATGCCCTTCGGCTTGACTAATTCTCCTGCTATTTTCATGGATTTGATGAATAAAGTATTTAAGGAATACCTTGATAACTTTGTGGTAGTTTTTATTGATGATATTTTGATATATTCAAAAAGTCGCGAGGAGCATGAAGATCATATGAGGGTTATTTTGAAAACTCTACGAAAGGAGAGGCTCTTTGGAAAATTCAACAAGTGTGAGTTTTGTTTACAACAAGTGGCTTTCTTGGGGAACATCGTAACCAATGAAGGAATCTCGGTTGACCCTGCAAAGACAATGGTTGTGGAGGAGTGGCCTCAACCCACAACATTAACTGAGATTCGTAGTTTCCTTTGTTTAGCGGGATATTATAGGAGGTTTGTGAAAAAAGTTTCAAGGCTTTCTAATCCACTAACCAAGTTGACTCGAAAAGGGGTTAAGTTTATCTGGACAAAGGAGTGCGAGGAAAGTTTCCAAGAGTTGAAGAAGAGATTGGTTACTGCAATTGTGTTAACACTACCCTCTATCAGAGAAGGATTAGTTATTTTTAGCGATGCATCTCTAAAAGGGATTGGGTGCGTCCTCATGAAAAATGACAAGGTAATTGCTTATGCATCTCGACAGTTGAAGATTCATGAGCATAATTATCCTACGCATGATCTAGAGCTAGCAGCAGTTGTTTTTCTCTAAAGATATGGAGGTACTATCTTTATGGGGAGAAATGTGATATATACACTGACCACCAATGTTTAAAGTATATCTTCACGCATAAAGAATTGAACATGAGACAAAGGAGATGGTTGGAGCTTATTAAAGACTATGATTGTTCAATTCATTATTACCCTGGAAGAGCAAACAAAGTCGCAGATGCGTTAAGCAGGACATACCCTGTTGTTCTGGAAACAATAAGGATCCTAGGAGATCCCTTGATTAAAGATCTAGTAAAACTGGACATGGGAATTATAAGGAAAGGGACATCATCAACCCTATCCCAAATTATTTCTCAACCTTCATTACTAGAGAAGATCAAGAAGGCTCAAAAAGAAGATCCTTTGCTACAAGAGAAGTTGGAGGCTGTAAAAGATGGGAAGTTCCCTGATTTCAATATTGAACAAGAAGGTGTATTGGAATTTTGTACAAGACTATGTGTTCTATATATTCCGGAGATAAAGAAAGAACTGATGGATGAAGCTCATAGCTCTACTTTCTCTATACATCCAGGAAGCACTAAAATGTATAGAGACCTTCGTGATCATTATTGGTGGGATAACATGAAGAGGGAGATTGCTGATTACACTACAAGGTTCCTGGTGTGTCAACAAGTAAAGGTAGAACGAAAACTTCCTAAGGGGATATTACAACCGCTACCCATACCAGTATGGAAGTGGGATAATATCACTATGGACTTTGTAACTGGTCTCCTGAAAAAATCCAAAGGAAACAATGCGATATGGGTTATTGTGGACCGTCTCACCAAGACCGCCCATTTTATCTCTATTCGGGAAGATTTCTCTCTGGATCAACTTGCCAGGATATACGTAAAGGAAGTGGTGAGGCTGCATGGGGTACCACTATCCATCGTGTCTGATCGTGATCCAAGATTCAAATCAAAATTCTCGAGAAGTCTTCAACATGCTCTGAATACTGAATTGAATTTTAGTACGGCCTATCATCCTCAAAATGATGGCCAATCTGAAAGGACTATTCAGACACTCGAAGACATGCTGAGATTATGCTCAATGGAATTTAAAGGTGGATGGGATCAACACCTCCCATTAGTTGAGTTCTCCTATAACAACAGCTTCCATTCGAGTATTTAGATAGAACCCTATGAAGATCTGTATGGAAAGCAATGTAGAACTCCTACTTGTTGGGATGAAACTGGTGAGAGAAATCTTCTTGGGCCTGATCTCGTGAAAGAGATGACAGAACAGGTTCATGCCATCCAACAACACATAAAGGCTGCTCAGAGTCGGCAGAAAAGCTATGCTGACAATCGTCGAAGGGACTTGGAGTTTGGTGTTGGCGACAAAGTCTTCCTTCAAATTTCTTCATGGAAGAGAGTCATGAGGTTTGGGAAGAAAGGGAAGCTCAGCCCTAGGTACATTGGCCCCTATGAAATCCTTGATCACATAGGAGTAGTGGCCTATCGTCTAGCACTTCCACCGACCTAGCTCAAGTTCACAATGTCTTTCATGTATCTCTCTTGAGGAAGTACATACCCGACCCTTTGCATGTACTGAACCCAGAGGTGGTACAACTGGAACATGACCTCTCTTATGAGGAGCGGACAATGGAGATCTTAGACCGTAGAGACAAGGTTCTACGAAACAAGACTACCCACCTTGTGAAAGTGTTGTGGAGGAATCATATATATGAAGAAGCGACTTGGGAACCTGAGGAAATGATGAAGTAAAAGTACCCTCACCTTTTCGACTTGGCCTCAAGTATAAATTTCGGGGACGAAATTTCTTAAGGGGGGAAGAATGTAACGACCCAAACTTTTTGAGTAGTATATTAACTTACTCTTAATGATTTAATAGAGATGTTAATGGTTAATGAAGAAAGAGGAGTCGATGGCTACATCCAGTAGAATCGAACCTTATGAAGCCCACTTATCAGAGCTTGGGAAGGAGGTGGCATCTTTGGGCTTCGCTTTGGACCAAGCCCAAGCCGAACTCCAGCGTGTCAAGCTTGAACGGAAACGTCTGTGGGAGAAGTTCAAGTTAGTAGAGATTACTACTAGGGAAATGTTATCTGAGCCTCCCTCAGATTCTCTCACCATAGCACACCTTACACTTAGGTCATATGCTGGTGTTATAAGGGGCTATGTGACGAGACCCTAGTTTCTTTGTGTAATCCTTTGGGATGAATAAATTGAGATTTCTCTCTTTTGCGAAGTTTGTCAAATTTCCAATGTCCGAATAATTTTAGGATGTATTTATTGATTAATTTTGAAAAAAGGATATTTTAAAATATTTATGTAAACCTTAAATAATTAATGATGTGGAATGATTTTCAGAAAATGGTCTTCTGCAAAAGTGTTCAGTAAGGAATTTGGAGTCTATTAAGATCAACTTAATTTTTGATGAATAGTAAATTATGAATAGTGATTTTATGCTTATGATTAGTAATGTGGACAAATGGATTAGTAATCTCACTTTAAGAAAGTTTTAATATAATTTAGACACCTTGATTAAGTAATGAGATTTAATAAAATGGGTAAATAACAGTTTCATAAATTATTAGTCAAGTATTAGTTTTTTCGGGTCAATAGTGTTTTTTAATTAAAAATTAAATTAAAAATAATAAGAAAATTATTTTTATAAAATGAACTTTATTTTTGAACTCAGAGAATCGATATCATGTTATGGTTATTTTTGGGGATTTTTCCGAGAAAAATAAATTCTCGGTGAATAGTGTTTTTATTTAAAAAGTAAATTAAAAATATTTAGAAAATTATTTTTATAAAATGGAGTTCATATTTGTAATAAGAGCATCGATATTTGGTTAAGGTGAAATTTTGGGATTTTCCTAAGAAAGATGAATTTTCAATGAATAGTGAAAAAAGCAGTTTTAGGGTTTCGGTATGTTTAATGACATCATAGCTGTGTCATGGTGATGTCATGATATATTTTAAGGGTTGTCCGACCAAAGGTGATGAATTATTGTATTGGGGGCCCCATGTGGCCTAACTTCATGTGAAATATCCTGGGAGAGCACATGGTTTTGAGAAAACCACTTGTGAGGTGTCCCTTGGTCATTAATGCCTTGTCCCCTCACTTTCCCTATAAATACCAAGCCATTATCTCATCCTTTGGACTCAAAAATCATTATCAACGAAGTTCGGGTCTCCTTACCTCCCAAGGAGTCCTCCCAAGGTGCCCTCAAGCCTATCAAGGTCCCAACCTTTGAGTTTTAAGAGTTACGTTTAAGGTAAGGGATCCGACCTCTCTCTTTCTTTTCAAGTAATCTCTTTTATGTCATTTCTTTTATGCTACATGTTCTTATGTGGGAGGATGTTCTTTTATATTCCTCTTACTTCCCTTTTCATGTTTATATGATGAGATATCCCCTATTAATCTCATCATTTCGTTTTATGGATGTTTAAGTGACGCCGTTAGGCTGCCAAATTTTCATAAGAGAAATCTTATTTTTGTCTCACTTCCATGTTTTTCATTTCATATGGTATGTCTTTCAAATTTCATTATCTTGTTCATATCTTCTTTATATTCTGTCCCTATACTGTTATATGGAACATTTATGAGTGGGTGACCCACGTCCCCTCTCTTTTCAATGTTTTCTAAAACCCCGAAACATAGCCGTTATGCTGCAGAATTTTCGTCTCAAAATGCCTCTCTCTTTTCTCAAAATTATTTTATGTTATAAATTGAATACTCAAAGCTCTTATTTCTACAGGGGTATTCACATATATATCACAATGTTCTATTTTAAATTCTGGGATTTACATACATGAAACCCGCTTTCCCTATCTGTGGGTTTAAAGTGACATAAAGATCATGTCTTTAAAGCAATTTTTAAAACGTTATGATTATGAAATGAAACCCATTTCTTTTATGCTGTATGATTTTTTTATGAAATGATTTATGATGATATATGTGGTTGACATGATAATAAAGACATGTCAAGGGTGCTCCCAAATAGCGCTCCAATGCATTGGGTAAAGACTTAATCTCTAGAGATGACTTTTTAGACTGATACCTTGGTGAATAACCTTGGTAATTTTTAATGACACCTTGGGGATGTACCTTGGTGAAATGAAATGATTGTCAATATTAAATGTTGTAGCCACATCTTCAAGTTATGAAAAATGTTATTTTTATTATGTTATATCTCGTGATTTCTTTATCATGCCTTAAAGTTCATTTCATGACCTTATTGAAGTATCTCATGTTCACATGTAAAATGTTTCTCTTGTTTCCCTTACTGGGCCTTCTGCTCACCCTTTATTTTGATGTATGTCCCCAGGTTATGAGATGCAGTAATGAACCTAGGATAAACTTAAGGAGAATGATTTCAAGTGTTTAATAAGAATACTTTATGTTGTTTTCATGTATTATGTTTCTGGTTTCCAAGACACTAAACCTTAAAGATCCTCAGTTTTGTGTAATGTAATGAAAGTTTATGTTATAAAAAGACGGGATTCTATAGTTGGTATCAGAGGATGGTTTATTTATTTGTGGAAATTAGGATATAAAAACATTAGGAAGACCCCTATATAAAAGTTTAAATATATGAAAACTTCCTGGTATTTTGGTAAGTTTTGAGTAAGTGGTTTATCAAACAAATACATCCCTGTTTGGATACGAGCAGGTAGAGGTGGCTCTGGTACAGATGTACATAGGGGTAAAACCCGAAAACACCGCTTTGGGCTAGACTCGAACAGGAACTGGTGCACGATAATGGGCCTTGCTACACTCTTGGTTATGACACTCCCGTGGGATATATTTGGTTAATCAAAAGCTTTTTATGAATCATTATGAAGGAATTATAGAGAAATGTAATTGTCTAAGAATGAAGTCTTATTTAAAAGATTTATAAATGAAATAAGTTTCTCACTAAAGTTTTATTCTTTTAGAAAATTACAGGCAATAGGAGGAACCGTGTAGATGGTGACCGCAATGCACCATGTGCTAACGGCCCTCAGATAGAAGCCAAAATGGAAACATTCATGCGAATGATGAACCAACTGACTCAAGTTATGAGTAATAACTTGAATCAAGATGAGAGGCCGATCTCACCACGAAGGGAAAAACATTCTGTTGAGTCCTTCATGCGTCAACGACCACCAACATTCAGTGGATCTACTGACCCTTTTGTTGCGGAACAATGGATAAGCACCATTGAAAAGATCTTTTCTGTACTCCTTTGTTCGGAACAAGAAAAAGTCACGCTTGCTATTTATCGCCTAGAGGGAGAAGCTAATCAGTGGTGGTCACTGGTCAAAAACAAGAAGCCTAGAGGAGAGATGGAAGCTATGGAGTGGGAAGAGTTCCGGGGTATATTCTTTAATAAGTATTTCCCTCGTTCCATGAGAACGAGAATGGAGAAAGAGTTTCTCGAGCTGAAGTAGAAGGAGAATGAATCTATCGGAAGCTATGAGATGAACTTCACCTGACTTTCACGATATACCTCTAGCTTTTTCATGGATCCAAGTGGGAAGGTTGATAGATTTTTCGGTGGACTAAGACCTCATCTGCGGAATAATTTAGCCAACCGGGACTACGATAGCTACGAGGAGATCGTGCGGAGTGCAATGAAAGTCGAGAGAGAGTTTGGTGAGACATAGTGGTCTCATAAATCAAATGAAAAGAAGAGATCATTGGAGCCCAGTTTAGGGAAGACTTTTGATCAGGGAAGAGGTGGAAAGCAAATGCAACTTACCACATGCAATAAATGTGGGAAGTGGCATCCGGGGAACTGCTTGATCGGAAGTGGAAAGTGCTACAAGTGTGGAAGAGGAGGCCATATTGCTTGAAATTGTCGTAGTGAGGTAAAGCCTCAACTCCCGAACACTAACGACAGAGGAAAGATGGTTCTGGCCTTACCCGAAGTCCATTGCTTCAAGTGTGGACAGCTTGGGCACTATGCTAATCTCTGTCCAAATCCAAGGGCAGTGGAGGGGAATCACCATCAACCTCAGCAAAGGCTAGGGGAGAAAGGTCGTGCTTTTTCTATCACAACAACTGAAGTTGAAGCTCCGAATGACGTGGTAGCAGGTACTCTTGTTGTCCTCTAAAAACTAGCAACTACTTTGTTTGATTCTGGTTCTACGCATTCCTTTATTTCCTCCAAGTTTTCAAAGAATATATAATCAATCCCGGAATTGCTTGAGGTAGATTTGTCAGTCAAGACTCCAAGTGGGATTATCCATGCATCAACGGTGTTTAGAGACTCTAGTGTTTAATTTAGTGAGCACAATCTTATCGCAAATCTAGTAGTCATTCCCATGTTGTAATTCGACGTTATACTAGGGATGGAATGGCTCTCAAAGTATAATACTAAGATCAAATGCAGAAGTAAGGAAATATCAGTAGTCTTGAATAAACGACTTACAGTTATCTTCCAAGGAGATATATTCCGTTTTGATCCCTATCTAGAAGCACCTCCTATATCTTTCTTTATGGAGTTAATCGGTGGTGATGAAGAAGGAAAAGGGAGCATACAGATAGAAGATGTTCCAATTGTTCAGGAAAACCTGGATGTATTTCCTGAGGAGTTACCTGGACCTCCCCCAGAAAGAGAGGTAGAGTTCTCCATTGAACTCGTACCTGGATCACAACCGATATCAAAGACCCCGTATAGAATGGGAAATGTGGAGCTAGAAGAGTTAAAGAAACAACTCCAAGACTTGTTGGAGAAGGAGTTTATCGGACTGAGTGTGTCTCCTTGGGGGGCACCAGTTCTCTCTGTGAAGAAGAAGGATGGATCAATGCGGCTATGCATTGATTATAGGGAACTGAACGGGATCACAGTGAAGAAAAGATACCCTCTTCCAAGAATTGATGATTTATTTGACCAACTTCGTGGGGATCAATTCTTCTCTAAGACTGACCTTCGATCTGGTTATCATCAACTGAGGGTGAAGAAGAAAGATATTCCAAAGACTGCCTTCCGATCAAGACATGGGCATTATGAGTTTACTGTTATGCCCTTCGGCTTGACTAATGCTCCTGCTATTTTCATGGATTTGATGAATAGAGTCTTTAAGGACTACCTTGATAACTTTGTGGTAGTTTTTATTGATGATATTTTGATATATTCAAAAAGTAATGAGGAGCATGAAGATCATATGAGGGTTATTTTGAAAACTCTATGGAAGGAGAGGCTCTTTGGAAAGTTCAGCAAGTGTGAGTTTTGGTTACAAAAAGTGTCTTTCTTGGGGCACATCATAACCAATGAAGGAATCTCGGTTGACCCTGCAAAGACAATGGTTGTGGAGGAGTGGCCTCAAACCACAACAGTAACTGAGATTCCTAGTTTCCTTTGTTTAGAGGGATATTATAGGAGGTTTGTGAAAAAAATTTCACGGATTTCTAATCCACTAACCAAGTTGACTCGAAAAGGCGTTAAGTTTATATGGACAAAGGAGTGCGAGGAAAGTTTCCAAGAGCTGAAGAAGAGATTGGTTACTGCACCTGTGTTAACACTACCCTCTACCAGAGAAGGATTTATTATTTTTAGCGATGCATCTCTGAAAGGGCTTGGGTGCGTCCTCATACAAAATGACAAGGTAATTGCTTATGCATCTCGACAGTTGAAGATTCATGAGCATAATTATCCTACGCATGATCTAGAGCTAGTGGCAGTTGTTTTTGCTCTAAAGATATGGAGACACTATCTTTATGGGGAGAAATGTGATATATACACTGACCAACAAAGTTTAAAGTATATTTTCACACAGAAAGAATTGAACATGAGACAAAGGAGATGGTTGGATCTTATTAAAGACTATGATTGTTCAATTCATTATCACCCTGGAAGAGAAAACAAAGTCGCGGATGCGTTAAGAAGGAAAGACCCTGTTGTTCTGGAAACAATAAGGATCCTAAGAGATCCCTTGATTAAAGATCTAGTAAAACTGGACATGGGAATTATAACAAAAGGGACATCATCAACCCTATCCCAAATGATTTCTCAACCTTCATTACTAGAGAAGATCAAGAAGGCTCAAAAAGAAGATCCTTTGCTACAGGAGAAGTTGGAGGCTGTAAAAGATGGGAAGTTCCCTGATTTCAATATTGATCAAGAAAGTGTATTGAAATTTCGTACAAGACTATGTGTTCCATCTATTCTGGAGATAAAGAAAGAACTGATGGATGAAGCTCATAGCTCTACTTTCTCTATACATCCAGGAAACACTAAAATTTATAGAGACCTTCATGATCATTATTGGTGGGATAACATGAAGAGGGAGATTGCTGATTACAATACAAGGTGCCTGGTGTGTCAACATGTAAAGGCCGAACGACAACTTCCTAAGGGGCTATTACAACCACTACCCATACCAGTATGGAAGTGGGATAATATCACTATGGACTTTGTAACTGGTCTCCCGAAAACATCCAAAGGAAACAATGCGATATGGGTTATTATGGACCGTCTCACCAAGACCAACCATTTTGTCTCTATTCGGGAAGATTTCTCTCTGGATCAACTTGCCAAGATATACGTAAAGGAAGTGGTGAGGCTGCATGGGGTACCACTATCCATCGTGTCTGATCGTGATCCAAGATTCACATCAAAATTCTGGAGAAGTCTTCAATATGCTCTGAATACTGAATTAAATTTTAGTACGTCCTATCATCCTCAAACTGATGGCCAATCTGAAAAGACTATTTAAACACTCGAAGACATGCTGAGATTATTCTCAATGGAATTTAAAGGTGGATGGGATCAACACCTCCCATTAGTTGAGTTCTCCTATAACAACAGCTTCCATTCGAGTATTCAGATGGAACCCTATGAAGCTCTGTATGGAAAGCGATGTAGAACTCCTACTTGTTGGGATGAAACTGGTGAGAGAAAGCTTCTTGGGCCTAATCTCGTGCAAGAGATGACAGAACAGGTTCATGCCATCCAACAACACATAAAGGTTGCTCAGAGTCAGCAGAAGATCTATGCTAACAATCATTGAAGGGACTTGGAGTTTGGTGTTGGCGACAAAGTCTTCCTTCAAATTTCTCCATGGAAGAGAGTCATGCAGTTTGGGAAGAAAGGGAAGCTCAGCCCTAGGTACATTGGCCCCTATGAAATCCTTGATTGCATAGGAGCAGTGGCCTATCGTCTAGCACTTCCACCGAACCTAGATCAAGTTCACAATGTCTTCCATGTATCTCTCTTGAGGAAGTACATACCCGACCCTTCACATGTACTGAACCCAGAGGTCGTACAACTGGAACATGACCTCTCTTATGAGGAGTAGCCAGTGGAAATCTTAGACCGTAGAGACAAGGTTATACGAAACAAGACTACCCACCTTGTGAAAGTGTTGTGGAGGAATCATAAATATGAAGAAGCAACTTGGGAACCTGAGGAAATGATGAAGCAAAAGTACCCTCACCTTTTCGACTAGGCCTCAAGTATAAATTTCGGGGACGAAATTTCTTAAGGGGGGAAGAATGTAACGACCCAAAATTTTTGAGTAGTATATTAACTTACTCTTAATGATTTAATAGAAATGTTAATGGTTAATGAAGAAAGAGGAGTCGATGGCTACATCTAGTAGACTCGAACCTTATGAAGTCCACTTATCAGAGCTTGGGAAGGAGGTGACATCTTTGGGCTTCGCTTTGGACAAAGCCCAAGCCAAACTCTAGCATGTCAAGCTTGAATGGAAACGCCTACGGGAGAAGTTCAAGTTAGTAGAGATTACTACTAGGGCAATGTTATCTGATCCTCCTTTAGATTGTCTCACCATAGCACACCTTACACTTAGGTCATATGCTGGTGTTATAAGGGGATATGTGACGAGACCATAACTTCTTTGTGTAATCCTTTGGGATGAATAAATTGAGATTTCTTCCTTTTGCGAAGTTTGTGAAATTTCCAATGTCTGAATAATTTTAGGATGTATTTATTGATGAATTTTGAAAAAAGGATATTTTAAAATAATTATGTAAACCTTAAATAATTAATGATGTGTAATGATTTTCAGAAAATGGTCTTCTCCAAAAGTGTTCATTAAGGAATTTGGAGTCTATTAAGATCAACTTAATTTTTGATGAATAGTAAATTATGAATAGTGATTTTATGCTTAGGATTAGTAATGTGACCAAATAGATTAGTAATGTCACTTTAAGAAAGTTTTAATATAATTTAGACACCTGGATTAAGTAATGAGATTCAATAAAATGGGTAAATAACAGTTTCATAAATTATTAGTCATGTATTAGTTTTTTCAGGTGAATAGTGTTTTTTAATTAAAAATTAAATTAAAAATAATTAGAAAACTATTTTTATAAAATGAACCTTATTTTTGAATTCAGAGCATCGATATTATGTTATGGTAATTTTTGGGGATTTTTCTGAGAAAAATGAATTCTCAGTGAATGTTGTTTTTATTTAAAAAGTAAATTAAAAATATTTAGAAAATTATTTTTATAAAATGGAGTTCATATTTGTAATAAGAGTATCTATATTTGGTTATGGTGAAATTTTGGGATTTTTCTGAGAAAGATGAATTTTCAATGAATAGTAAAAAAAGCAGTTTTAGGGTTTCAGTATGTTTAATGACATCATAGCTGTGTCATGGTGATGTCATGAGATATTTTGAGGGTTGGCCGACAAAAGGTGATGAAATATTGTATTGGGGGACCCATGTGGCCTAACATTATGGGAAATATCATGGGAGAGCACATGGTTTTGAGAAAATCACTTGTGAGGTGTCCCTTGGTCATTAATGCCTTGTCCCCTCAGTTTCCATATAAATACCAAGCCATTATCTCATCCTTTGGACTCCAAAATCATTATCAACGAAGTTCTGGTCTTTTTACCTCCCAAGGAGTCCTCTCAAGGTGCCCTAAAGCCTCTCAAGGTCCCAACCTTTGAGTTTTAAGAGTTACGTTTAAGGTAAGGGATCCAACCTCTCTCTTTCTTTTCAAGTAATCTCTTTTATGTCATTCATTTTATGCTCAATGTTCTTATGTGTGAGGATGTTATTTTATATTCCTCTTACTTCCATTTTCATGTTTATATGATGAGATATCCCCTCTTGCTCTCATCATTTCATTTTATGAATGTTTAAGTGACACTGTTAGGCTGCCAAATTTTCATAAGAGAAATCTTATTTTTGTCTCACTTCTATGATTTTCATTTCATATGGTATGTATTTAAAATTTCATTACCATGTTAATATCTTCTTTATATTATGTCCCTATACTGTTATATGGATCATTTATGAGTGGGTGACCCATGTCCCCTCTCTTTTTAATGTTTTCTAAAACCCCGAAACACAGCCGTTATGCTTCAGAATTTTCGTCTCAAAATGCCTCTCTCTTTTCTCAAAATTATTTTATGTTATAAAGTGAATACTCAAAGATCTTATTTCTACAGGGGTATTCACATATATATAAAAATTTTCTATTTTAAATTCTGGTATTTACATACATGAAACCCGCTTTCCCTATCCATGGGTTTAAAGTGACATAAAGATCATGTCTTTAAAGCAGTTTTTAAAACATTATGATTATGAAATGAAACCCATTTCTTTTATGCGATATGGGTTGTTTGTGAAATGATTGATGATGATATATGTGGCTCAAATTATAATAAAGACATGTCAATGGTGAACCCAGATAGCGCTCTAATGCATTGGGTAAAGAATTAATCTCTAGAGATGACTTTTTAGACTGATACTTTGGTGAACAACCTTGGTAATTTTTAATGACACCTTGGGGATGGACCTTGGTGAAACGAAATGATTGTAAATATTAAATGTTGTAGCCACATCTTCAAGTTATGAAAAATGTTATTTTTATTATGATATATCTCATGATTTCTTTATCATTCCTTAAAGTTCTTTTCATGACCTTATTGAAGTATCTCAAGTTCACATGTAAAATGTTTCTCTTATTTCCTTTACTGGGCCTTCTGCTCACCCTTTCTTTTGATGTATGTACCCAGGTTATGAGATGAAGTAATGAACCTAGGATGAACTTAAGGATAAGCCTTTCAAGTGTTTAAGAAGAATGATTTATGTTGTTTTCATGTATTATGTTCCTGGTTTCCAAGACACTAAACCTTAAAGATCCTCAGTTTTGTGTAATGTAATGAAAGTTTATGTTATAAAAATACGGGATGCTATAAAGGGGGTCTACAGAGTCATGTGGGGAGACTATACCCCTTTTTTTTCAGAGTAAGACACAACAGAAATAAACCAAGTAGCAGAAATAATAACCAATAAGGGTGGAACATGTATAACATCCATTTCCAATAATAAATATGCCATGTCATACTACAAGTGCAAAAGTGGACAAAACCCCAAAATAAAGGCAATGAAAAAAATCCCCAAAATGGTCCCGACTCCAAGTCTGGATCTCCTCCACCAAGTGCTACCCATGTCCACTCACTATCTAGCAAGGACCTTTTCCCTTCTTTTGACCTGCAAACATGAAGTCTTCTCGGGTACCCAACGGCGGCCCGAGCAGGGTGTGAGTACGACTCAGTAGGCCACCACCAACGGTGTCTACAAAATATCTAGTATAAATAGGTAGTGCATTAAAGAGAAATATGAATGATAATTTTTAAGTAATTATTTAAGATACCATTAACTAGTTTAGATCCAAGCCATTGTCACTTCCATTACCATTCATTACACACCAACTATCACCATTTACCGTTTCATCACATTTCCATGGGTTAATCACATACATTATGTTACATGGGTCTAAGGCCAAAAATCACATGCAAGAGGGTAAACACATCATTATCCTATATCACTAGGACTAACCCCTCATAGTAACCATAACCTCACCTCTAAGCCTCAGTCCGGGTGGATGCAACCGTTAGGAGAATAGATCCTTAGTGCCCTTTCCTAACCCGTTCATTTAGGGTGGAGTTTAGATCCTCAGTCTTCACTCAACCCATGGGCGTAGATCCTCAATTCATACCCCACTCTATGATGCCATGTGAACATGATTATATATAAGTAACCATCAACCATCCAAACCATTTCCCTTCAGACAACACTATTCACAACAACCCACATGGAAAACCACCTCATGCCTTAACCCATTAACCAATTACCATTTCACATCATTTAACCATTCACCCAATTACTATGTGTTATGCCTATCTCACTAAGAATTCAACATTCAACCCATAATCTATCCCATTATGGTCTTTAATCAGTTTACACATTAACCCATTTAACCCGTTCATCATTCCTCGGAATCAACCATTTAACCCATTCCACTTTAACCCTTAGGTTATTGCCAAGCCTAGGTGAATCACCTCACTTCTATTCCAAGTTCAACCAATCATGCCAACATATTTATCAAAGGCTATACAATTCATTACAACAAGGTCACTTGTTTAATATCAATCCCTAAATCAGGGAAAAGCCGGCACATCCCATGGATGGCCCCAATTAGGTCAAGTCTATCCCAAAATATCCCACAGGGATCGTGAGGGTTCCCATTTTCCATTTTAAACACCATTATTACCAAACATGACTAGGTTATCCAAAACATAACCATAGGAAAGAAAGAACACAACTAAACATGCACAAATACCCAAATAACTATGGGATATCACTTGTAGATCACCTACCTCGAAACCGCGGTTGAACGCACTCTCAATCGAGTCCTTAGACCTCGATCCGACCAACATTTGGAGCTTCAACCTAAAACTCACCCAAAAGTTAGGGTTTTAGAGCTTCGTAATGAGATGGAGAAAAGATACAAACCCTAAACTAAAAAGAGAAGCAAGGATGGGATTAGACTTACCCAGAGCTTCGATCCTCAATCAACGACACCAAAAACGCCTTAGAATCGAAGGAGATCGGTCTCTTGGAGACTTTGGGTGATTTGGTTTGTGACTAGGGTGGAGAGGGAGGAAATGATAGGAAATCACAAGTGAGGTTTTAAAGCCCGTAGTGGAAAACTTGTAATTTTCCCAACTTTAAGTGGCCACACGGTTTGTCCGCACGGTTTGGAAAACCATGCGCAAACCGTGCGCATGACACTATCCGAAGGAGGAGGGGTCGCACGATTTAGCTGCATGGTTTGGAAAACCGTGCGTAAACCGTGCGCATGCTTCTATCCGGAGGAGGAAGGGTCACACGGTTTAGCCTGGGCAGGCCACAGGGTTTGCCTGGCCGTGCGCAGGATGTGCGCCCTAGCCTGTCTTGCCCAGATTTCCTTTCTTCTATGCCCCGAGCCCCCCAGAACACCCCAAGCCCTCTCACACTTTCAAGAAGAATTTTAAAGCCCCCAAAACAAAGGGTTCAACCCAAAACACAACAAAAACATACATTTATAAAAACTAGGGTCTTACAGGTTGAACGTTCCTCTTGACCCATGTTTCTATTCAAAACTTGAGTTAACTTAGACAGTATCATGACAAAGTTTCCAATTCCCGCTCCCATCGGATTGGGAATCTCATTAGAATAGTCATCACATTGATCTTGAGATCGGTTGTTAGCCCCAGTCCTCCTCTTACCAGCCATTGGATAGAATAAAAGGAAGGTTATGGGTAACACATAAAGGATAATCCAATGAAAAAAGGGATAACTTATAAATTACATTTATTTCTTTGACTTATCCATGTTATCCATGATCTACTTCCCAACATTTATTATTAGGGGCATTTTTTTAATTCCATTAATAATTCTTCATACTAAGCTTATGAATTTACCAAAGAATATTCCCTAGGAGTGTCATAACCAAGAGTGAAGTAAGGTCCATTTTCATGTACTAGTTTCTGTTCGAGTCTATCTCAAAGTAGTGTTTTCAGGTTTTACCCCTAGATACATCTATGCCAGAGCCATCTCTACCTGCTCGTATCCAGACAAGGATGTATTTTCTTGATAAAACACTTACTCAATACTCACCAAAATTTAAGGATGTTTTTATTATACTTAGTCTTATACCTAAGTCTTTCACTAGGGTTTTCTAATCCTAATCCCAAAAATAACTAAGCATATCCTCTGATACCAACTATAACAATCCTGCTCTTTATTACACACTTAAACAAGATTTATTAAATAATTTTTCACTTATAAAAACTCTGAAGATCAATAGGTCTAGTTTCTTGGGAAAATTAAAAACATTACATAACAAATTAAAATATAAAACATAACATCTTTATTGAAAACTTCTTTTACATGACCACAACATTCCTTCATACTTAGAATTTCATGGAATAACCTAAGGACATGCATAAAAAGGGTGATCTATAAATCCCAGTAAGGGAGTAAACAAGGAATAACATGAATAATATAGTACATGTTAGGAAATACTCATATCAATGGAGTATAAGAGAAACATGAACATAAAGGCATGATTTAGCATGATTATCATAACATGGAAACATGGAAACAACATTTAACATGATATTAGCATGATCCAAGGCTCATTGCACATGGAGCATGAGTAAACCCTCATTGCACTTGAATTAGCATGAGTAAACCCTCATTGTACTTAATGTATCATGATAATAATCTTTACCCAATGTATTGGAGTTCTATCAGGGCGTACCCTTTATAAACATTTCATTTCATGCCCAAGTGTTCCACATGGATCATATGACATGAAATCATTCAATATCATCATTTATTCCACGACAAAGGAATGTTAAATACATACATGAAAATATATTATAAATAATTAAATGTGCATAAATGTGAATACTCTTGATAGAGAAATGGGCATGGTATTCACTACACAATGACTTTGGCTTGAAAAATCACGATGTAATTTCAACAGCATAACGACATGACATAATAATTCATAAAAATGGTTGATGGGATATAAAAGAGTATATCATCACATGTACATGAAATGTAAAGTAAGGTGGTCATATAGATACATGTCTCAACATATGTAATTGAATTTATATTAATAATATAAAATAATTGGTTGAATATAAATGAGGAGAGAGAAATCCCTTACAAAATTTCGGCATGGTAACAGGTGCACATGGGAATATTTAATGAGAGAGAAAGGGGTATCCCATTATTGAAAAATAATGAGGGAAGTATAGGGGAGGTTCAAAATCATACTCCAACATTTTTAATTGAAAATAAAATGGTATAGAAACATAAATAAACTTGGACAAAAATGAGAGAGGAAGAAATCCCTTACTTGGAAGTGTGATCCTAAAGGCTTGGGAGAGGTATGAGAGAGACTTCTTGGGAGATTGGGGTGCCTTAGGGGGATTATAGAAAGAGGAGGGAAGAGTAGGGATGTGCTAAAAGGTTTTTGGGTGAAGAGAAGTGGGAGCTTGGGTGGGTTTATATAGGAAAAGAGAGGGGAATTATTTAATATTTCACAAACTTAGGTTTTGGAATCTATATAATTAAATATTTAAAACCAAAAAATGTTTGACTCCCCATGTTTTAATCATGTTTTAATGATCAAAAATACTATTCACCTTGTTTAATATATCTCAAGTCATGTGTAGAGATGCTTGGTTTCCCTTTAAATAGATTTTCATAAGATCTTGATTCCTTTAAATCATGTTTGAATCAGGATTGAATATTGTAAACTATATTTAATTTTGTTCTATAATGTTTTATTATATTAAAGTTTAATTCTAATTCATTTTGTGAATGTTATTTCCTAAGATATCATCACAGATATTTAGGTAAGTCTGAGGAACCATAAGTCTACCACCGGTTCTGGATTTTGGAAAAGTGCCTAACACTGTAACCCAGACACCGTAACCTAGACACCATAACCCAGACACCGTAACCTAGACACCATAACCCAGACACCGTAACCTAGACATTGTAATCCCTAACACCGTAACCCATACACAATAACCCAGACACCATAACCCAGACACCGTAACCCAGACATCTTAATCCCTGACACTGTAACCCAGACACCGTAACCTAGCCACTATGACCCAGACACCGTAACCAGTTTTAATATCTCATAGAGTACGTGACATTGGTTCTTTATTACCATCATGAAGACACCGTTCAAGGTTTTGAAAAAGGACTAGACACCGGTCCTGAGACACCGTGATCCCGACACTACATCTGTGCTACCGGTTCTTGGTCTCAATACAACTATGGAATCATGACTATCTCACCGCTCAAAGGAAAAGAAGAAGTCACCGTTTCCTAGTGACACTGTTTCCAAGTGATACCGTTTCAAGACAAACTATGACACCATTATTTAATCTATTTTGTTAAATTTCAATTTAATTTCTAAAGGTTATATTTGAGTCATTTAAAGGCACCAACATAATTAATGCTTCTTTATATAATTGTCACATGATAGTACGAGGTACGAGGTGTAGAATACATGCATCCTTTTAGCTCAAACATGTGCACCCTCAAGTAAAAAGAAGATAAGAATTTCTGATGAAATAATGACAGAGACGTGCGAGTGTTTTAAAAAGGGAACTGATGAATGAAACACAATACAACTGAAGAACACAAGAAGCACTATCGATAACTGAAGGATGAACTACCACAGAGTAGAGACTCAAACATCTTCATAGTACCAAATAAAAAAAAATGATCTACATAGCTTACACCATCGAACTGGAAACCATATCACCAAACTTGCGATACTCTGTTTTTTTACAAGAGGGCTCGACACCTGCATCTGCTTCATCCTACAAGTCCAGAGCTGCATAGAATAACAATCAAGGAACTTTTAACCCTTTATCATCATATTTTCTCTATTGTGTACTATTTTTAGCTTTCGAGCAATGTGTGTGTGTATGTATTAAAACACACATTGTATCCTATATTAAACTAAAGGATATAAGATATCATTCCTCTTAGATCTTCTTACATTTTTTACTCCCACAGATAAGTGTGGAAGAGGTTCTTGTGTGACCTGGAAGTTTATACCCACAAAGAACAATAGAAGAGGTTGTGTGACCTGGAAAGTCATGTGTACTATTGTTTACCCCAATCTAGGGTGTGGATCAATCTATTATCTATATAGACTTCTTGGTGGAATGTGATCACCAAGCGGAGTTGATTAATTCCCAACTTTAGACTGAACCACTTGTGTTATCCACTGTGTCTTTTGATTTATTTTTTATCTGCTTTAATTTATATTTCAGAAAACTAAATTCTACTTTGAAAATTAGTCTTGGATAGAAGTTATAACTATTTTTCATTATTAAAATAGCTTCAAAATTTATACCCACAACTCACATTGATATTACTGAGAATATATAAATCTTCTGAGAATTTATTTGAATAGTCAAACTGTTACAACCATATTACCTTGATTAGCTGGCTTGTATTCATTTTAGTTGGGAAATATTTTTAAGTGATTTTTAACAGAAATTTTTATAGATACTCAATTCACCCCCTATTTAGTAATCTACTCTGACCAAAATTTGGTATAAGAGGAGTTTATTCTTGTTAAGGATCTGTTTTCTTTAAAATATGTTCAACTGTAATTTTAGTTATACTTTAAAGATATGTAAATTTCTATTAGTTCTGAATTTAGTTCCCTTTAAAAGTATATATCTATTATGGATAATAGACTCAAAGGTGCTGCAACAAACATACCTCCATTTTTTAATGGAACAAATTATTCACAATGAAAGATTAAAATGAAAATGCATTTAAAAAGTATGGGTTTTGAAATTTGGTCTTCAAATTTTGATGATTATAAGCTTCCTGCTATTGATAGAACTACTTGGGATAACCCAACTAAGATTGATTACAATAATAATTGCAAAGATATGAATTCCTTATGTTGATATTTGGGAGATGAAGAATTTAATATAATTTATGCATGTAAAATATCCCATGAAATTTGGGACACTTTGTCTATTTCACATGAAGGAACCTCTAGTATTAAGAAAATAAAACTTAATACTTATACTATTAAGTATGATAATTTTAAAATGAAGCCTGATGAGACTATTTTTGATATGTATCTCAGTTTCAACGAAATAGTAAATGTAATGATCTCTCTCGGGAGAGAAGTTACAACCAAAGAACAAATTATGAGTATTCTTAGATGCCTACCTGATATATGGAGAGGAAGTTCTATCTCTATTAGAGAGTCACGTGACATCATAAAATTACCTATCAAAGAAATCATTGGGAAACAAATGATGTATAATGAAGGGATGAAATTCAACAAGGAAGAAGAGGATGAACCCAAAATATAATCTATGGCATTCAAGATCACCACATCTAAACACAAAGAAAAGGAGAAACTGTAAGTCTCTGTAGAAAGTTATAGTAGTGAAAAATCATCACCTGAAATTGATGTGGAGATGGATCAATTATCCAAAAGGTTTAAGAAATTTTACAAAAGGAATAATTTTTTATAAAGCCTAACTTCAAAGGAAGATATGATCAAAAGTTAATATAGATGAAATATTGGAAAATAAATGACAAGTTGGATGATATAATATGTTATGAATGAAAGAGAAAGGGAAATGTAAAGGCTGACTGTCCCAAGATCAAGTATTAAAAAAAATATGAGGACACAGATAAAAAGTATAAAAATGAAATGAAAGAAACTCGGAGTGCTTCTGAGGATAGTTAAAGTGACTTAGAGTCTTCACATGATGAACATGATAACAAAGAAAATATGTGTTTCATGAAAAACACATTTGAGGTAACCCTAGAATCTCTTATACAAAATTACTATTATTCTGAAGATGATAATGATTCTGAAAATATGTCTAAATAAGAAATGTTTGAGTATTTCAATATGATTTTAGAGATATGTAATGAACTAAAAGATAAATACAAGTCTTTAAAGAAGCAATATGATCTTACCTCAACTGTTAAATCTTAACTTGCTGTAGAAAGAGATAAAAATGTTCAATTACTCAAAGAAAACAATAAATTAAAGCTATATAATTAGCAATTGAAAAAGGACCTTGAAAGGTTTACTAATGGTAAATATAACTTGGTATAAATTCTAGGTAAACAAATTGACCTCAAATACACTACTGATATTGGCTATCAACCCGGTGAAAGAAATTTTGTAAAAACTATTTTTTTTCTAAATCTAAAACATACAGCTTTATTCCTAGTTTAGGAAAACATTTTTCTGTTCTAAACTATGATACATTCTCTACTATTTCTAGATTTTCTAGAAAAAATAAAGTTTATTTCTCAAATACTTTACATAATTCTTATAGGAAACTTATGAGGCAGATGTGGGTTCCTAAAGCACTAGTTACCAATATTACTGGACCCAAACAAATATGGGTACCAAAGTCTATCTTTATTTGACTATTTTGTAGGAAAATTGATTGAAGAGATCTTGTAAAATATTATGGTACTTGGACAGTAGCTGTTAAAGACACATGAAAAGAGACTATTCATTTTTCAATAACCTAATACAGATTGATGGTGGACATGTCACCTTTGGTGACAATGCCAAAGGTAAAATCATTTTCCTTGGCCAAATTGATAACTCTAACTCAATTTTAATTTCCTAAGTACATTTTGTTTATGGAATAAAATATAATCTTCTTAGTATTTCACAACTATGTGATGATGGATTTCATGTTAAATTTCAAAATGATTCTTGCAATGTGTTTAACTCTAAAAATGAATTAGTATTTTCTTCATTAAGAAATTAAAATGTATATTTTGTTAAGTTAGATTCTTTAGTTTCTCAAAAGTATTCATGTTTAAGTGTATTTCACAAAGAGTCTTGGCTCTGGCATATCAGAATAGGACATTGCAACATTAACTTCCTTATAATGCTAACTAGAAAAAGTTTAGTCAAATATCTACCCAAACTAGAGTTTCTAAATGATAAAGTGTGTAATCCTCATCAAAAGAGAAAGCAACACAAAATTTCCTTCAAACCAAATAAAGAAGTTTCAACTTATCAACCTCTCAAGTTGGTTCACATGGATTTTTTTGGACTATCTAGAGTTTCTATTTTAAATGGGAAGTACTATATTTATGTTCTTGTAGATGACTTTTCTATGTATACGTAGACCTTCTTCTTGGCTCACAAAAGTGGAGCCTGCTCTCATTTCACCAAAAATTCTAAAATTTTAGAAAACCTTAGTGGAATTAAAATTAAATCTCTAAGAATTGACCATGGATGTGAGTTTGAAAATCAAGAGTTTGAATATTTTTTTCTCACAAAATGGCTATAGTCATAATTTCTATGCCCCTAGAACACCTAAACAAAATTGATTTGTAGAAAGAAGAAATAAGACCTTGCAAGAGATTTCTAGAACCATGCTTAGTGAATATGACTTACCTATTTATTTTTGGGCTGAAGATATAAATACATCATGCTACATTATTAATAGAGTGTTGATTATACCAATTCTTAAAAGAAATCCATATGAGTTGTGGAACAATAGAAAACCCAAAGTGAACTACTTCAAATTCTTTGGATGAAAAGTATATATCCTTAATAATAAGGAAAATATTGACAAATTTGCATCCAAGAGTGATGAAGGAATCTTTCTTGGATATTCAATCTCTAGTAATTCCTATAGAGTCTTTAACACAAGAAATAAATGTGTGGAGGAATCTGTCCATGTCAAGTTTGATGAGACATACCCACACGAGCCTAAGGCATCTCTAGAGAATCTTGAGGATGATATGTTAAATATGGAAATCAATGCTAAATCCTCTAACTATCTTGTAAAGGAATATGTAAAATCTTCCAATTCTAGAAATTATATATATTCAAGCCATAATGAACCCGAACCTTTTGAAAAACCTGAAATCACTAGCCCCTCTTTTTCTAGACCTCTTAGAACTTTTAAGATCCATCCTTTAGATACTTTTGTAGGAGATTTAGATAAAGGAACAAAAACTAGAGCTTCTCTTAGAAATCAGGTTGAACATCAAGTTTTCTTGTCACAAATTGAACATAAAAGCATCAATGATGCTATTAATGATGAATTTTGGGTGATGGCTATGTAAGAAGAACTTAATCAGTTTGAAAGGAACAATGTTTGGAAACTTATTGACAGACCCAAAGACACTTTTACCATTGGATCTAAGTGGGTTTTTAGAAATAAAGTGGATAAAGTTGGTAACATAGTTAGAAATAAGGCTAGATTGGTTTCATAAGGCTATAGTCAAGAAGAAGTAATTGACCATGAGGAGACCTTTTAACATGTTTCTAGACTTGAAGCCATTAGAATACTTATTTCTTATGGTGCCCATCTAAATTTAAAAATATATCAAATGGATGTAAAGAGTGCATTCCTAAATGGGTATATAGGTGAAGATGTTTTTTTGAACAACCCCCTAGTTTCACAAATCGTCACTTTACAAATCATGTTTTTAAATTATCAAAATATTTGCATGGTTTAAAACAGGCTCCAAGTTCTTGGTATGATAGATTAAGTAATTTTATTATCTCCAAAGGTTTTATAAAAGGTATAGCTGATCCAAATATATTTATAAAAATAATTTCCAATGATGTTTTTAAGTTAAAATTTATGTAGATGATATTATTTTTGGATCTTCAAAAAATTATATATGTATTGAGTTTTATAAAATGATGCAAAGTGAATTTAAAATGAGTTTAATGGGTGAAATAAAATTATTTCTTGGATTTTAAATATTTCAAAATAAATGTGTTATTATTTTAAATCAAGGAAAATATACTAAAGATCTTCTAAAACGTTTTTTCTTGGACAATACTAAAAGTTGTGAGACTACAATGTGTACTACTTGTAAGATGGATCTTGATGAAGATGGAAAATATGTTGATCAAACAACTTATAGAGGAATGATTGGAAGCTTACTCTAATTAACTACTAGCTGACCTGATATTATGTTTAGTGTATATATGTGTTCTCTCTTTCAATAAAAACCTAAAGAGTCTCATTTAAATACTGTTAAAAGGATTTTCAAATACCTCAAACATACACCTAATCTAGGACTGTTCTATCCTTGAGAAAAATCATTTGAGTTATATTATAATTTTGATTTTGGTGGTTATAAGTTATATAGAAAAAGAACATATAGAACATGTCACTTTTTAGGCAAGTATCTAATGTCATGGTGTAGTAAGAAACAAAACCCTACTGCATTATCAACTACCGAAGATGAATATATAGCTGCTGGTAGTTCTTGTGCACAAATTTTGTGTATGAAACACACATTACTAAACTATAGATATCAATTCAGACATGTAACTATAAATTGTGACTATAGAAGTGCTATTAAAATTTAAAATAATCCTGTTTCACACTCCATGACAAAACATATTGATGTAATACATCACTTTTTGAGAGACCATTATCAAAAAGGTGATATCACTTTGGAATTCATTGGAACAGAATGTAAAATTACTGATATATTCACTAAACCATTATATTATGAAAGTATAAATTACACAATACATGAATTTGGAATAATAAATCTCAAGTATAAAGTGTATAGTTTCAAAACTTACAGTTTCACATTTACTGTTTCAAAACTTACTATTTCACAGTTTACAGTTTCATGATTTGCGGGTTCACAAGTCACTGTCTTAGA
This sequence comes from Viscum album, assembly GCA_963277665.1. Lineage (NCBI taxonomy): Eukaryota > Viridiplantae > Streptophyta > Magnoliopsida > Santalales > Viscaceae > Viscum > Viscum album. Next base: position 1,462,351,157 of record OY728135.1, on the reverse strand, counting down.
ATTACTATCTCAGTCTCAAAGTTTCATAGGTTACTATCTGGAAGTTACTGTTTCTTATTTACGGTCTCATGGTTGCTGTCTCTCAGTTACTGTCTCAAATGATACAGTCGCACCATTTGAAGTCACACCGTAAGGATGACACCCTGAAAATCTATTTTAGTCTCTCCGTGATAATCTGTTCTGGTCACACCATGAAAATCTGTTCTGGTCTCACTTTAATGATTCAATTTTCATTTTATTTATATTTTATTACCCATATCACTGTGTTGATTATTTTATTGTTTTTATCCCGCGATTTTGAATTTGCGATGCTTGAAATCCCTAAATGATAAAAACCAAATATCTTTCACTCTTTTCTTCACTCTAGATCTCTTCTCTCAAAACAAAAACCCCTATCTTTAAAAACTTAAGTCCTCTTTCATCCATTAAACTCTCTTGAACCCAAGTTGAATTCCTAGAATGAAGCGCCCAACTTCATTAACTCTTGAGAAGTGAAAATATTAGAAGAAAGTAAAAAGGGCACCAAAAGTAGTGCTCGAAGGACCTTTGAATCCAAATCTTAATAATAGTTCAAGAAAAGAAAATCTATCCTATGTGATTTCTAGAAAGTAAGTCATTAGTTTTGAAAGTACTAGAAGAGAAGGGACAGATAAACTGGTTCATAAAAGAGAAAAGTCCAATTTATCCAAAACTCGTTTCTCAGTTTTATCAGTATGTCTAGTTTTATTTAAATACTTAAGATGGTTTTGTTGTAAGAAGTTGGAGTAATGGTCAAAGGTATACTTTTTACTCAAGGTTATGGCCTGGCTACCTAGGGATACCTCAAGAAGGAATCTTTGACAACTAATGGAGAGGTCCTCCTCCTCATAGTTATGTTTTTGTCTTAGAAGAAGCACTAGGAAGTTTGACTAGAAATAAGAAGAAAAGAAGGGAAATTTCCATTGAGTTGGATGGTGAAACATGGTTATTATTTAAGTTTATCTAGAATCTTATTAGTCAAAGGAAAGGGTATTTTTCTACTCTATAGTATCAAGATGTATTTTTGATACATTTTATGAAAAATGGGCACAAGATTAATTTGTGTTAATATATTATACTTCACATGTGTGAATTGATTTGGACAACCTAGAAGTATAATTATTTGTTTTATTCAAGTTTAATCTCTACAATGTTGTCTGATAAAGGGGTGGTTGGCCCAAATGAAGAAGTCATCAAAGATTTTGAGTTCTGTATCTCAAAGGATATAGTCAGATGGATGAAAATAAGCTGGAATCCTTGGAAAAAGTCTTGGGTGGAGGAAAATGAAAGGTTGTATGAAAAGTTTAATCTTGTTAAGAATCCTTAAAGACCTAAGAACATATCTGATCTTATTTTGGAACCATATTAAGTGGTTGATTATTATGAAGAAGAAGAAGAAGTGGTAGTTGTTGCACCTAAGGAAGGAACTGTCTTGGAAAAAGAAGACAATGGTCTTCCTATTCCAAAAAATGTATTTGAGAAGGATGTACCTATTACAAAAAGAAGTGTTGATTTATAATAAGAACCTAATTTTGGAAAATAATCTACTACTAGTGCAAAAGAAAATTTTGTTCCTGAGGAGCATCTGGAAGAAGAACTTGCTATTGAGGAAGAGGATACTATTGGGGAACAACTATAAATTAATCCTGAATTTATCCCATATACTGAGGAAATAGTGGAATAAGATTTTAAGCAGGCTAGAAAATAAATGGATGAGGCTATTAGAGATGAAGATTTAGAAAAATATCAAGGGACTGAATATCTTAGTCATGTAAGAGATGCTCCTGTTGAGGGGGAGCATCACCCTAGTCTATAAAGTGTTGAAGTTACCAATATTGTTGATCAAAACACTGTGGATACCTGATATAATTTTACTAGCTACTTTGGCATGAACAATACCAAAGAGGCCTATGTTAAAGGCGTAGAAATTTATACTATGTTTAAATTGAAAGTAGTTCCACTCTTGAAGTAATCTCAACTAAGGAGTCTGAACCTATCTCAACTCCTATTCCTGAACCCTCCCAAGAACCTTCTGATTTTGTGAGTCACATTGATCTCAATGTTTTTGGAGATACTCTTTTAGCTGGCTTTGAAAATCTCATGAACCCCCAGCCTCCTCCTGTGACAAATCTTAGTGAAATAGATGATACCTTGCTGTTAGAGAAAATCATATAGAAAATTCCACAAAAAATGATTAATGAAATACAAGAAGTTAGAATTGAGAACAAATAGTTGAGTGATGAGGTGAAGTATCTTAGAGCTATGGTCGAAGATTTGAAAAAATTGTTGCAACTAGGATAAGATCCTATTTCTCATCCTGTTGAGGATTTTTGTGATCAGATTCCATAGAAAGTTGCATCTTTGATTCAACCAAACTTGAATTCAATTTATTACAAAGTGGATTATAGAAACATCAAGATAGTCAATGAGATGCATGATCTTGTTGTTGGTATTAACAAGCTGACTGATGAGTACAAGGGATGTCTACAAAAATTTCTAAATCATCTCAAGTCTATCACTTCATCCATTTCAGCTTCAAATGCCTCTGGATAGTCATCTCAACCTTTAGACAATTCTCTTATTAGAACTATTGTTAAAGAATAACTTAAGTTAGTATTAAGTGTTTTTGACAAGGAAATATTATCTACTATTGTCAATAATAGTGATAGAGTACTTAACTTAGTGAGGATTCATTCAAATATTTCCAATGATTCTCAGGAATAAATTACTAAGAAATTTTATTTCTACTTTAATAGGATTTTCTCTATGCATGATATGACCAATCATTTCAAATATCTTGTAGAGAATTTGAAAATTCCTCCTATTAGTCAAGTATTCAAGACTCAAGTCCAAAATCTAAAAGATTTCACTCATCTGTTGGACAAGTTCATAGAGAACAATGATGATTTCGAGAAGGCAATGTTGTATGGTGGTGAGATCATTACTGATTTCATTCAATTGTTGAAGCCTTATCTTCATGTGAAAAGCACTTCCATTATGGATCCTGCAGCTGCACCTTTGCGGCATGGTTTATCTCCTTTTTCATCCACTTCCTTTTTATTCTGCCTCTATGTCTGTCTCTTAGAATCTGAGCCATATTAGACCTATTATCCTTGACCAAAACTTTCCTTGGTCTTCAACCAAACCCACTCTGGAACCTTCTGTTTTTGAAGGGCTCCCTCTTCCTTATCTGATAGTTGGATAAATCCCTTCTTCAAACTCTACTACTGCTCCTCTAGATCCTTCTGATGCTACTACCAAGGTAAAATAGAAGAATTCTAGTGCTAATGAGAAGTGAACAATGTATTTTGATAGGGATGTTTTTTTACTTTTTCCTAATGCTTGTAATGACAAATATATTTCCATCTAATGCATTGTGCACTGTTCTTGTCTATTCTCTTATTTACCTTTATTCCATGTCTATTTTTTATTTTTCCTATAATCTTTTTGATAATACCAAAAGGGGGAGAAAGAATACTAAGAACATACATCTAACTACTATGATTTGTGATCATTAAAAAGGGGTAGATTATTGAACTCCTCATGTTTTAATCATGTTTTAATGATCAAAAATACTATTCACCTTATTTAATCTATCTTAAATAATATATAAAGATGGTTGGTTTCCCTATGATTTCAATAGACTTTCACAAGATCCTGATTCCAATAAATCATGTTTAAATCATGATTTAATATTGTAAACTATATTTAATTTTGTTCTATAATGTTTTATTATATTAAAGATTAAGTCTAATTCATTATGTGAATGTTATTTACTAAGAAAACTTTACAGATATTTGGCTAAGTCTGAGAAACCATAATTCTACCACAAGTTCTGGATTTTGGAAAAGTCCCTAACACTGTAACCTAGACACTATAACTCAGACACCATAACCGAAACACCGTAACCCTGACACTGTAATCCTTGATACCGTAACCCAGACACCATAACCCATACATTGTAACCCATACACCGTAACCCAGACACCGTAACCCAAACAACGTAACCTAGAAACCGTAATCTCTGACACCGTAGTCCAGACACCACAACCTAAACACCATGATCCAGAAACCATAACCAGTTTTTATATCTCATAGTTTCCGTGAGACCGGTTCCTTACTACCACCACGAAGACACCATTCAAGGTTTTGACAAAGGACTAGACACCGGTCCTAAGACACCATGATCCTGACACTGCATCTGTGCTACTAGTTACTAATCTCAATACAACTGTGGAATCATGAATATATCACTACTCAAAGGAAAAGAAGAAGACATCGTTTCTTGCTGTCACCATTTCCAAGTGATACCGTTTCAAGAAAAACTGTGACACTGTTCTTTAATCTGTTTTGTCTTTTTTAAATTTAATTTATAACTGTCATATTTGAGTCATTTAAAGGCACTGGCATAATTAATGTTTCTTTGTAGACATGTCACATGATATTATGAGGTATGAGGTGTATAATACATGCATCCTATTGGCTCAAACACGTGTACCCTATATTAAAAATAAGATAAGCCTTGCTGCTAAATTAATGACAGAGGCGTGCGAGTGTTTTAAAAAGAGAACTGATGCATGCAACACAATACAAATAAATAACACTAAAATCACTCTCAACCCCTGAAGGCTAAACTAACATAGATCATAGCCTCAAACATCTTCATAGTACCAACTCAAAGAAGAACATTAGATACATGGCTTACACCATTGAACTGGAAACTAGAGCACCAAACTTGTGATAGTCTAGTTTTTTCACAAGAGGACTCAACACCTAAATCTACTTCATCCCACAAGTCCAGATATATATAGAATAAAACTCAGAGAACTTATAACCCTTTCTCATCATCTTTTCTCTGTTGTTTACTGTTTTTTGGTTTCGAGCAGTGTGTGTTTTTCTGTATTAAAACACAAAATGTCTCCTGTATTAAACTGAAGGATACAAGATATCTTTCCTCTCACATATTCTTACATCTGTTTACTCCCACTGATAAGTGTGGAAGATGTCCTTGTATGACCTGGTAGTTTATACCCATAAAGAACAGTGGAAGATGTCGTGTGACTTGGACAGTCCTATGTACTATTGTTTACCCCGATCGAGGGTGTGGATTAATCTCTTATCTATATAGAATGCTTGGTGGCAAGTGATCACCAAGTGGAGTGGATTAAGTCTCAACTTGAGACAAAACCACTTGTTTTATCTTTTGTGTCTTTTGATTTAGTTTTATCTGCTTTAATTTATATTTCAGAAGACTAAATTCTTCTTTGATAGTTAGTCTTGGATAGAAGTTATAACTGTCTTTCCTTATTAGAATAGCTGCAAAAGTTGTATCAACAACTCACATTGATATTACTAAGAATTAATCAATCTTCTGATATGTTATTTGAATAGTCAAACTATTATAACCTTATTACCTTGATCAACTATCCTGTATTCATTTTTATTGGGAAATATTTTTAAGTTATTTTTTAACAGAAAGTTTTATAGATACTCAATTCACCCCTCTTGAGTAATCAATGCTGACCAACACAAACCATCCCATGGTTTTTCCCATGGTTTTTTCCAAAGAGGAGTGGAAAAAATTATTTTATAAGGCCAATGGTAGAACTTAAAATATTGGTCTTTCTTATGTGGAGGGGAGTCACACTCTCAAGGAAATCATTTTAAAAAGTTAATTTTTTTTATAAGTCTTGGAGGGTCCACTAAGGCACCATAAAATTAATCAAACAAATCTAAAATCACATTATTTTAAAGGTAAAACATATTTTGACTGAAAATACCTTTTATTGTATTTTATTACATCACTATTGGGTCATTATGATGTCATAAAATAAATTATGTATTTAAACAGTATTTAATTTTTACCCAAAAATTCAACCATCTCAAGAAATTATGAAAAATTCACTGTTAGATAATTTTGATTCCATGGATCCAAAAATGATATTCATTTTATCTAAATAATTTTCTAAATATGTTATTTTTTACTTTTAAAATAAAAACTGAAATTTATCAAAAATTCATGGGTTTTGACAAAAATAGCTTTCAAACCTTAATAAGAATTATAATTGTATTTATAAAAATTATAGGATAATTTATATTTAATAAAAATTAATTTAGTAATAATATTTTATTAAAATATTATTTAATTCCAAAATCCATGAATTCATAAAAATAAATTTATTAATTGAATATTAACTAAAAATACTATTTGTGCTTTAAAAAACTATTTACAAAGTAACAATAATAAAATGAATATATATTATTTATTCTATAAAAAAATAATTCAAATAATCATAGTGCTAGGGTATTGTTATATAACCCCTTATAACACCCACATAAGACCTAATGGTAAGGTGTGTGATGGTGACAGACCCTTGGGGAGGCTTAGATAAATCGCTCGAGTGGTAATCTCTATTAACTTCCGCTTCTCCCGTAGGTGGTTCCATTCAAGCTTAACGTGTTGAAGCTCAGATTGAGATTGGTCAAGAGTGAAGCCCAGTGATGCTACCTCATTTCTGAGCTCCGAAAAATGGGCTTCGTATGGAGAAATTCTACTAGATGAGGCCATCAATTCCTTTGTCTATGTAAATTGAATTTTTTAAGGCCCTATATTTATACTAATCATGTGATTAATTTTCAAAGACTATATTAGCAATGGAAAAAATTCTTAATGGTATTTTAAAATCCAAAAACATAAAACCAAAGAAGTGTATATGTTTTATATAACCATTTTACATAATAAGAAATTTAATTAGATCAAGATAAATTTTTATTAATAAAAGTTTGGGTCATTACACTTTAGTTAATCAAATCTAAGTATACATGATATAACCTAGTATAAAAACATGAGATATATAATCAATCTTATACATGCTCTCTATAATCAACCATGCATGTGAAATCATGATCATAAATTCTAAATTATCATTTAAGGGGATTGAAATAATTAAAATTAACAATGAAATTCTAAATCCTGTACTCACTTCATCAAACACATCAGAAAGTTCATGTGAAAAATATATATCTTCTCCTTTGTCTTATCTTTTCATCAACCAAGAAATCCCCCTTAGTTGATATAGTTAATAAAATTAAGAATGAATGATGAATGTGTGATTGACATAAATTATCTTCTAATTTTAAAAACCTATTTAGAAGTTCCACATTCAGTATGTAGTGAAGATTTAATATATTTAACTAATAAATTCCCACATCAAGGGACACATCCATCTTCTTCAATTTCCTACATGTCAGTATAAGGGAATAAGTAGGGACCTTCTTGTTATTTAGGACTAACATTTAGGCTGATTACTACCTCTCAACCTAGGTCATTATTTTCTCCCAATATCATTCAACTTCTCATAAAATTTGTATGGATTAATTTTTTCAACATTAGTTTCTATAGAAAATTTCTTTCCTTTATATTTTGCAAGTTTTCCAGCTTCCTCTAATTGGTTGACCAATTTTAGTCTCCTCGGATAAAAAACTAGGAATTATTTTCTAACATTTACTATCTTCTCTAAATATTCATATGTATTGACACTATTTTTTTGTTGAATCCTCCAACCTTTATCAGCATAGGGAATATCTCCTGGAAATATTATCATGAATTTCCCAGCTTTGTGAAACTTTTGATTACATCTTCTATAAACTTCTTTTAAGCCTTTATATATGTTTTTTCTTAGTAGTCTGGATGAATTTTTAGTAACAAAATTATTTATCTAAGAAATTTATCTCATATATTAACCATGAATCCCCCTTTATTCATACATATTTATTGGAAATGACATGTTATATGAACAAGAGTAAGCTTTGATCCCATAACTTTCACATCACCAATAAAAAAATTTGAACCAAAATCTTTTACTTTGATATGTATTCTATCCAGATACTTGTTTTTGTAATACTTATTCAAAATGAGCCTTATTTTTCAAGGGGTAGTGATTTACTTAACACATTTCTTTCTCCCTTTGATATAGGATAGGATCTCTCAATTTTCTTCTTGGTAATAGTTTGTTCCATAATATTTTTGTTATTTCTATATCTTAATACTGACTTGAAACCTCATTTTATTACCTACCTTCCTTTTTGTTATGGTATTATCTTCACATAATCATATGGTTTTTACATGATAGGTACATAACATCACTCAATAAAATATTGACCACTTCTGCTATAGTACTCACATAAATCTTTAAGGCATTCAAATCTGTTCTTTGTCAAAAAATTTATTTTCTATGGATTCTCCTTCTTTGATGTAGGTCTTATATTATCTTCAGATTTTCTACCCAAAAATATAGGCTTTCTGTTATTTTCCTAATTTTTTGTATTATTCCAACATTCCAAATATTTATGCCCAAAATTATAATATCGCCAACAATAGCCAATGAATATAATTCTATTATTTTTATAGTGAAGTTATTATGAATTTTATAGATTATGAAACTTTATTTTTTTGAGTGGTACTACTACTCTTTTGGAAATTTCTTAGTAAACATCAATTTATGTTTCTTTTCACATCCACCATTGATGCGGTGGGTTTATCAATTTTCTTCACCATCTATAATTTCCCATAGTTTTGTTTAAAACCTGTATCAGTACTTGAAACAACATTAGTAAACAAGATAGTTTTAGGGTTATGGGATACCTTCTTCTTGGATGATGTTTCCATTTGATCAGAGGTTGATCTCATTTTCTTTATGAAATCATGATCTTAAATACAAACTTTTGTGGAAAAATATCTTCTTCCAGGAATTTGGGAAGTTTCATATTATCTTCCCAATCCTCGTTTAGCTTCTTAATTTTTTCTTCTTGCATGTTTCTTGATCCTTAAAAAGAATTGTCAAGATAATTTAACTTGTTAACCTTATCCTCCAGTTGAGAATATTTAATTACCAAATAAAATTTGTGCAATTTTTCAAATTCAAGGAAAGATTCCATAAATATAGTCTCAAAGACATCATTCTCAAAAAAATTTATTTTCAATTCTCTAAGAACTTCAGTATATATTTCATTGAAAATAGAAATTATTTCTTTCTTTAATTTCACATATTTTTTGAGAGTGTTGGATATTCCATCCCTTTTAGCTAATGCCTCTTCCATATCATTAACTTCTTCTTCTAGCTGTAATTTTTCATCTTGAATACCCTTGATTCCTCCAACAATATGTTTTACCAATTAATTGGGGATGTTCTACATATGTTTATTTAATATAGAATGAAGATCACTATGTGATCCATTATCATCACAAATTGACTAGGATTCATCCGAATAATTAAAATCAAAAGTATTATTTTAAAATATATCAATTTGATTTACTACACTTAGTGGTGTCTCTGTATATACTACAAGATTATTCTTTATATTTCTTGTATGTATCTTATTTATATTCTTCTGAGTCTTGGTAAAAATTTCTATATTAGTATCTTTATAAGTAATTTCATTTTCTTCCATTTGAAGTATATCACCCATTTACTAAAATATGCACTTCTTAAATACTCACTTGGATATTTAGAGGGAACCTATGCTATGATACTACTTGAATAGACCAATATTAGATTGAACACCGAGGGGGGATCAATGGTTTAATTTTTATAACTTATTTATTTTTTAATTCAACCTATTGAACTTGTCAAGGTTTTAAATCCACTTAATGATATCTCACACCAGATTACTACAAAATCCACACTAGAGACTTATGCTCACGAATCACATATGATAATTCTCACACTCTCAACTCCAAATGAGAGAATCCCCCAATTCTTTAAGGATTTATCCACAACTAGATGACCATTTTATATTACTCAAAAATCTTTCTAGATCAGACTTTCTCATGTACACTTCAAGTACCTTTCAAAAACTACCAGTCTTGCTCGATAAACTATGATCACCTATATCTGATCAGTTGCCTAAGTGAAACTCATGACATGTTCTTGTCACGGGGTGTGAACAAAAACAATTATTTAATAAGTTAAAAATGTAGTAATGTCATTAAACTAGGTTTTCTCTATATAAGATCACACACCAATAATGTTTTTCACTTGAAATTATAGAAACAAGTGGAGGTTGTTTTTGATTTTTTTGATTTTAAAAAGAAATAAATAAATAAAATAAAGGATGAACATAAATTGATGAATAGAGTGATAGGGTCATGGGAGGATCAACTCTTCCAATGTAATCATGATCATAAAAATCACTCACTCTCTTCTAATTGAATGATAAATGAAAGACACCTCGATCGAGTTTTCAATCATCATTGGTTAAAGGAAGTAATGGAAACCCACTCATGTCTGCATGAAAATTAGTAAATCATCCCCAAACCACTAAGGAAAATCCCAATCCAGAATTTTTTCTCTTTATAAATCTAGAAAAAATTAAATTATTCCACAAAAATTCCAATGATCTTTATACACTCACCACCTAACACAATCTGATCGATCGAGACAAACTACACTTGGTTGAGGGAGATTAAATAACTTCAACCAAAGATAAAAACAAAAAAAGACACCAAACCATAAAATAAAATCACATTAAGAGATTTAGAAACCACTGGAAATAGAAACAATTTGATAGAAAAAGAGTTTTTTAAATTAAATCACATGACTTTAACATTACAAAATGAAAAACCCCCTTCCCTGATCACTCAAACGTTTTACCCTTCCAAGTGAAGGGTAATATAGTTGAATGGGGAAGAAGAGAGCATTATGAAACTAATAAAAGAGAAAATATAAAATACACAGAACTTGAAGGTTTAAATTCTCCAAAACATATCCTCTTTATCCTCCTTAAACACCTTTAAATATATGTGGATGCACATATTTATAGGCATGAGGGGTGGGAAATTTTCCCTCCAGTTTCTATCTAATGAAATCTTGAGATTATTTATCCATTTTGGTGCATTAAATGATTTACTTAATGATATAAATTCTCTATGAAATTTAATGTGAACACGTGGTTCAGATTTATCTTTGAAATATAGTTATAATCACTTTATTTAGAGGTTTTTATCCCGATTTATACCTCATTTACTAAGGTGTGGTTCATTCTATTAGGCATAAAAATGTTTCAAATTGATTAATTTTCAGATCCAGTGAATGTTGAATTATCTCTAGGTCTAGAAGAAGAAGTTTAATCCCATATAAAAGGGAACCCTAAAGAAATAATCAGTACAATTGGATCAAAATTTTAAAATTTTTTCTCAAAATATGAAATTGGTAAAAATCTATTAAAATTCCAAAATTAAGCAATTTTTACATTTTAGATCAAAATCCACAAAAAAATACAAAAACTATGCAAATAAACTCAAATTATTAAATTTTAAATGAATAAATAATTAAAACACACATGAAAATTAATGGAAATATTAGCTCTATCAATTACCCCATACTTCACACTTGGACTCCAGAACAAGTAAGAATCAAAATAAAATCAAAGAAAATTGAAAACACATACCCATGAGATCCACCAATTTTGACAACAGGAAAAAAAAGATATCACGCCACATAAAAGACCATTATTTCAAGTTCTCAATTCATATCATTCAATATATTTCCTCTTAATTTCTCCTTTTATACACACAAAACACCTACCTCACATGAATTTTCTATCGTTTCATGAATGCTAATTTTCAACAAGACTTTTCTCATCCAAAACCATGTAGGAGTCACCACAGGCTTGATAAATTCATAAATATCCACCCCATGTGAGTCAAATAAATGTGTTTATTATGAGGAATTTTTAGGGCTGTTATATGGATTTCAGTTGATAGGATTTATATGTGAAAAATTATGAGGCAGAATAAGTAGGGTTTGGATCTTTTTGAAGGAAAATTACATGATTCCAATTTTCTATCTAGTATGGTATCCTCATATCTCCCCTTACAAGAAAATAAACTCCAAATATATTTGAAAATATCATATAAATCCCACACATCCTGCAATTCATCATCTTTATCACAAAAATTTCTTCCCAAAATTTCATTTTTTTCCCTTTAAAAGCTACATAATTGCACAAATTGTTTTCATTTGGAAGCTCAAGAAAGTCAAAACTTATTTTATCATGAAATATCTAGAGGGTAATGAATTTAAATAAAATGAATTTTTAGAAGAAAAATAATATCTTCAACATTTTATTTTCCACCCAATGTATCACTAAATGAGGTTTTACAACACATGACAGCTTCCCCCACACTTAAGTTCAACTAGATCATTCAATTTTACTTCAATAGTTGGTTATATTGGAAAAAATTAGATGGTAATATTTCTTACCTAACAAACTATTCATGGATTCTAAGTGCCACATGGATTAAATGTATAAGGAAATATAGAATAAAAAGGATTATATTGAAAATAGGGCTTTAAAACCAATGAAATTCCTTATTTATTTAAAACACAATTACCTAAAACCCTCAAGTTTTAATAGGAATAAATCAAATAATAGTTAAAGAAAGTATGGTTTAGTTCTCTCAAGGTGTGAGGAGAATTTAAATAATTTTGAAAAAAGTGTTTATAAAACTCACATTAAAGTGATTTCAAAGATAAAGACAGTGAGATGTGGAATGAGATTAAAAAATCCTAGTACATTTCATGAAATTACCAAATATTTGAACTTGAATGAAAGTTATTTTCCGCATTCATTTAACCTCAGATTCATGGAATAAAATATTCCACTCATTGACATGGGTTTTAAAAATGGAATAGATAACCGTTTCATATCAAAATATTTAAAAACACAGAAAAATTGAAAAATAAACACACAAAAATTTAAAAAGCATACATTTTTTGTTAGAAAATAGAAAAAATAAACAAAAAATGAAAATCTTATACTAAACAAGTCCTCTACCCCAAACTTAAATGATGTAGAGTTTTCAATCCATTCAAAAAAAATTCACATGTAAGTATATTTGAAATAGAATCACAACAATCAATAAAGTGTAAAGGAGAGGTAAAACCTAATGGATTTTATTAATAAATATGTTAGAGGAGTGTGATATCCTCTATTGGATTTGAGGGCATGGTCTCGTGGAATTTATTTATCCTGTGTCCATTAACAGAGAATGGATCCTTCTCTCTATCCTTCAAAATATGAATGTTTCCAAAAGTATATACACAAGTAACTATAAATGGAACTTCCCATATGGAATGAAGTTTACCTAGCATCAAATTGAGTATTGAGTTGAAAAATATCACCGTGTCTCTAGGATGGAAGTGTTTTGGTCAGATCAACTTATCATGAGACACTCTTGTTCTCTCTTTATAAATCTTGATATTTTCAAAATATTTCATTATAATTTACTCCATCTTCTGAAACTACAATATTATATATTTCTTAGTGCTTTCAAGATCCAAATTTATCTTTCTCACAACCCAATACGCCTTATTATCCAATTCAATAGGAAAATGATAGATTTTACCATAAATCAACCTATATGGACTCATTTATATCAGGGGTTTGTAATCCCATAATGTGTCTTCCAACCTTTGGATCCAATCCTTACTATTCAATTTAACAGTCTTTTCTAAAATTCCTTGATTTCCCTATTGGACACTTCATATTGACTATTAGTTTGTGGAAGATATGGGGTTTATGTTTTATGATGCACCCCATACTTATTCAACAAAGGATTTATTATCATTTTGAAAAATGAGTCCCCTAATCACCGATTATGGTTCTGGGCACTCCAAACCTACAAAATATGTTAGCCTTAAAAAATTCACAAATAACTTTAGCATCGTCAGTCATTATGGGTTTTTATTGCACCTATTTTGAAACACAGTCAACTGCAAGAAAGATATACGAATTTCTAAATGACATTGGGAAATGTCCCATAAATTCCAGATTCCAAAACCTTCCTTACAGTCCTTTGAGGTCAAAATTGGTCTCTATAAGATAAAGTGTGATAAAAATTAAAGACATAAAAAATTTCTTTTTTTTGAAAATATCTTCTCATTACTTAATAATTAAAAATCTTCCAAAGAAATGGATCATCTCAAATGTAATATTTAGATTCAGATTTCATTTTTTGAATTTGGTGAGAATTGAAATGATATGGGACCTGAGATGTTACCGGATAATGGACCATATTATCATACCAAATCACTTATCCTTTAATAAAGTATAACTACTCTCCTAGAATGTGATCATTCAGTGGTTCTTTGTCTGGAATTTCAGCTTGAGTAGTGTTAGACAGTCTACTTAAGTTATCATCCACTTGGTTCACATATCCCTTATTTTATTTGATTTATATGTTGAAATCATGCAATATTATCATCTATCTCACTATCCTTGTATTATATTTAACCTTATTCATCAAATACCTAAGAGCTACATGATTAGAAAACATAGTGACTTTAGTTCCAAGAAGATGTGATATAAATATTTCTAAATAAAAGACAACTGCTAAAAACTATTTTTCTATGGTTGTGTAATTGAATTGGGATGCATCTAAGGTTCTAAAGGAATTGGAAATGACTTTTGTCCTACCCTCAATTTTCTGATAAAGTACTACTCAAACTTATTGGTTGGAAGCATAAAAAATTATCTCAAATGGTTCTTCCCAATTTGGTGGCTGCATCACTGGTGGTGTAATAAATATACTCTTCAAGTCATCAAAAGATTACCTACACATAGAAATGAAATCAAAATCAGAATCTTTCAAAAGTAATATAGAGATATAAAGATCAATCTTACTAAAATCTTTGATAAACCTCATGTAGAATCATTCATGTCCAAAAAATGATCTAACATATTTCAAATAAGCTGGGTAAGGAAATGAATTTTTCACTTCATTTTTTTATTTATCTGTTTTAAGGTCGTTTTATGAAATGACATGTCCATTTAAAATTCCATTATCAACCATAAAACGTCACTTTTCAAAATTTAAAACAAGATTATTTTCAATGCAGGTTTTTATAACTTTTTTCGAAATTTTCAAATAATGGTCAAAAGAATTCCCAAAAACTGTGAAACCATCTAAGAAATACTCCAAGAAATCTTCAATTTTATCAGAAAATATTCTTAACGAGAACCTTTAAAATGTACCTAGAGCATTACATAATCCAAATGGTGTCCTTTTATATGAAAAAGTGTTATAGGGATAAGTAAATATATTCTTCTATTGATCCTTGGGAGAAATAAGTACCTGAAAAAACCTAAAAATCTATCCCAAAAGAAAAAATGAGTTCTCCATACCAATATCTATAAAATCTGGTAAATTAAGGAGATGGGGAAATGATATTTCCAAGTGATTTTATTCCACTTCATAAAATTCATGCACACTATCCAGCTATTCTAAATTATCATAGGTATTAATTCATTCTTTTTATTCCTCATATTTGCTAAGACAATTTTTTTAGAAATATATGTATGGGGATAACCCATTGTGAATATAAAATGGGATATATAATCCTAGATTCCAAGATATTCTTAATATAATTCTTCCTAATCTCCATCAAGGTGGGATTCAAACTCCTTTGGGGTTTTCTGATAGGTTTGGAATCTCCCTCAATAATAATTCTATGTTAGTATATTTTTGGGTTTATTCCTGGGATATCACATAATATCCACCCAATTGATTTGAAATTAGATCTCAAAATATCAATCAAATATTTTTATTGGGTTTTATATTGATTATTAGAAAATATCACTGGTAATTTCTCTCCCTCCATAAGGTACACATATTTAAAATCAGTGGGGAGTGGTTTTAATTCTAGATCTGGGGGATGATCAAGGGATAAAATTAAATTGAGGTTCCCCAATTATAAATTTTGGACCTCATTCACATAATAAATCATATAATATTCCTCATATTTTAACAAATCATCAAAGAAATCAGATTTTACCTATTCTTCCCAAATAAAATCAAAATCGCCAGTGTTTTGGGCATTCACATATTCAGTGATATTTTTATTGGAAAAATTCTATGCTAATGTTAGTAATTCATGGAACATACTGAATTATTAAATTGGTTATATAACAACATTATGGGAGAGTTTAAAAAGTGAGTGACTATCTGATGGTTTCCCCATGGATTCAAAAATATTAAAGTAGACAATGCTATCTCCAAACTCCATAGCGAGTGTCTCTTCATCGAAATTGATGATGGGTTTGACCATATTTAATAAAGGTCTCCCAAAAATTATGGGAGAGTGTGATGGGATCCTATCTTATTCCATATTTTTACATATAATTTGGCAAGGAATAAGAGATTTTTTACTTTCACAAGGGAATCCTCCAAAACTCATGCTGGAAAAAATGCAGATCAGTTTTCAAGATGGACTACCAATCTTGTGGGTTTCAAGTATCCCATATAAAAATAATTATATACTGAGAGACTAAATACATTAATCTAAGAACCTAGATCACATAAATAATTATATAAATTTAAATAACCAATGTTTCATAGAATGAAAAAAGTCCATAGATCTTGAGATTTGGATGGAGACTGTGGTGTGATGAGGACTGAGACACTTCTTCTAAAGTTGATCCTCTCATTCCTATGAAGCCTCCTATTCTTGATGAAAATATACTTAATTTTGTTCCATAACTTTAATTTTTTTAGTGCCTCAAGTAGGGGATATTAATTTCCACTTTTTGGAAGGTTTCTAGAATTTCCTTTTGAAGTGATTTTTCTTGAAATATCTTTGATTATATCATCCACAATATAAATGGTGGGGGTAAGTATTTATTATAACTTTAATATATTTTAAATTGTGTTTATTTTATCTTCCTTTTCAACCTATCCTTCTTATTGACCTATCCTTATCCTCCTCCTCTTTCCTTTCTTCTTATCGGTAAATTTTCATAGAATTTTCAGAATTTCAAACTTCATTATCCTTTAATAAAGGTTGTATTGTTTCAGGTTCATGGGATATTGGTGGTAGGATTTATTTTTCAATTATTTTTTTTATAATACTAACATTATATTTTGGGTTTTTCATCATTTGGGCTAGTATTTTTCTAGGTTTTTGGACAGGATTTCCACATGACTTCCCATTGTGTTTTCTAGATTATCAAACTTATCCTCTAGGCCCTCAACCTTGGATTGTAGCTGTTTCATAGGAGGTTGTGTGTTGTTGGATTTTTTATCATAGGGTCTTCGATAAGTGGGTGATTGGTGTTAAGAAGGATGGTTATAAGATTGATTTTGTTGAAATGGTGGTGGGTTTTGGAATTATTGATAGAATGGAGGTTGGTTTTGGAACTAGCTTTAGAATGGGGGTCTAGCTTGATTTTTTTTATTTCCAAATCCATATTTGACTTGGTTAGGATATGACATCCCACATGGCATCATTATTTCCTATGAGGCTACAAAAATTTAATAATTTATGAAAGCTCATACAAACTACTAAAAATACTATACTTGTAAGGTCTGAGTGTCGAACCCTCATGGACAATTTGTATGTTCCAAATTAATTAGAGAAATTGAAATTGAAATTGAAATTATTTGATTTATTTAGATAAAAGATAAATATAACAAAAAATATTGGGTTTAATATCAAGATATAGGTATTCTAGGTTCAGTGATTTTTAGGTTCATGCGCTAGGGATTCAATTAATAATGGATTTATTCAGATTTGGTGTCAGAATTAGGTTAGTAGGGATCTTTGGTCCATGTACCCTATACTAATCCTATGATTATACCATTGAAATGGTCATCTACTAAACACAATCACAAAAATAGGAAACCCAAAAACCTATTTAAACACAACTAACCTAGATTTCATAATGATCCTAAAAAATAGACCAATTAATTGATTTATTAAAATAAACATCCTCAAGTCACAAGAAATAGTCATGCAATTGAAGAAATAAGAATATTGGAATTGATAAAATGAGTTGCAGTAATCAAAAACATGAATGATAAATAGAAACAATATTTAACAATGAAACCCCTATAATCACATAAATTGACATAAATAAAACAACACTATCATGGTAGGCATTATGAGAATGAGTAGCATGGATACTCGAGGAAAAGAAAAAGGGATCCAGATTGGTGAAAAGAACCGCGGTGAAAAAGAACCATGCTGAAATAGGGATCCAGATCGTCACTCTGTCATCTTGAAGTTATCCTTTGACATCTCCCTTGGCACTCTGGTTCTCAATTTTATGGGTGCAATAGACAAGGTGTGAATATAAATAATTTTCATCAAAACCGCTGCTACTATGTGTTATTATTATTTTTTTTATGTCGAACAATTCACAATGTGTAATAATGTACATGGCATGTAATCCATATCAGGAGTGTATTTTCCATTTCTTTTCTTTCTTTCACTTTCATGATGTATATTTTTTCACATGAAATGAAAATTCTTTTCATAGTGTGTAATGGTGTCATGAATTTTCTTGACCGACAAAAATTTCTTAATGAATTCATGTCATGTAATGAAATATACGTCATGTAATTGTTTGCTACAATTTTCCAGATGCACTAAATCCTCAAAAATTCGGTGTCACGATACTTCACTTCACTCATAGCATGAAGTTCCTTTTATCTCCAATATTTTTTTCTTTTAATTCCTTTTCCAAAGATTCATTTTATCCTTCCATAAAACAAAAACAAGTTAAACTATTCAAAAATTGGAAAGATTCATAAATTAAATACAATAATCAATACATTAAAATACCATTAAATATATTCATGAAATAACAATATCAGGCTCTCTCTATCCTTGATTTTTTGGAACATCTTTGGCCTAAATGATGCTACACAAATTTCTATTCCCTGTACTTCATCCCACTGGTAATTTAAATGAACAGGTTATGATCATAAACCATATACCTTAGTCAGTTCTTATTTCTCACTCAATTGTCTCAAGTCCATCTATCTGACCAAAATGGTTATATATTCAATCATAGTTTCTAATGAGTATTATGGATGAGAAGTTCTTATCTCATGAATAAATATTTTTCGAGTACCTATTTTACCAAACTCTTGAGAGTTATGAGAAATATTCTAAATAAAGACCTTGGATTCTTCTAGTGAATTTTCAAGCAATGTGACTCCAGTTGATGAATCTAGAAGGTTTCAATCATTTTCTAGTAATACTAGATAAAATATTACAAGAAAGTGATATTCCTCAATTTCATGATGAGGGCATCCAACACATATATTTTTAAATATTCATCAGTATTCATAAAATGTCTCTTAAGATGACTATTTGATGGAATATATTTCATTTCTAATGGATGTGATTCTAGATATAGGGAAGAATCTTTGCATTAAGAATCTCACTAAATCATTATAATCATTGACATATCCTAGTTGCAGGCCATACAACCATTCTTTGGAATCTCTTTCCAATGAAGATGGCAATTCTTTCAACTTCACCCACTCCTCGGCTACTCCTCATGGTCTGAAAGTATATAAGACATACGTGAACTCTTTAATATGTTTGTTTGGGTGTTCTCCTTCTAAGATAAGAAATTATGGAAGAAATGGTATCATGTTAGGCTTCATATCAGAATAATTTCGTAAATATATCTTGGAAATTTGATTGTTTTAATTAAGTAATTATGGTTCACAAAGGTCTTTAAGGGTTTAGTTGTGGTTTCCAACCATGATGATTGACTCAGAGTGAACACTTAAATTTTCACTCGATTCTGTAATATAAATGTCCTCAAATTCAGATTGAAAATTAAAGTTTCTTAGTCTATTCAATAAGTTTCTTTCAATTTCTAGATCTAGGAGGTAATGGTTAGTGTTTTTGGTTTTAGTCATGCAATTTTGAAGATAAAAAAATATTTTTGGCAGCACCTCCTTGAAAACAATGCCATGTTTTGATAGGTGACTATCATGGGTTATGAAAAAAATTATTTCCTATGTTAAAAATGTAGTAAAGTGGTTAAACTAGGATGTATCTATAGAGTATATCACAATAATATTATTTGTCACTTGAAATTAGAGAAATAAGTGGAGGTGGTTTTTGAAATTGTTTGATTTTAAAAATAAATATAGAAATAAAATAAAGGCTGAAAATAAATTGATGAAGAGAGTGATGGGGTTAGGGTAGGATCACCTTTTTAATGTCATCATATCCATAAAAATCATTCCCCTTATCTTACTATTTAATGATAAATGAAATACTCCTCGATCGATTTATCAATCACCCTTGATTGAAGGAAGAAATAGAAACCACTCTAGTGTGCATGAAAATACGCAAATCATCCCCAAACCAATAAGTCATGTTCTAATCATGAATTTTTTCTCCTTATAAATCTAGAAAAAAATCACTTATTTTACAAACATGCCAACAATCTCTAGACACTTACTGCCTAACAAAATCTTCTCGATCGAGACAAACTGCACTAGGTAGAGGGAGATTAAATAACTTCAACCAAAGATGAAAACAACGAATAAAAGAAAAACCCTAAATAAAATCACTTTAAGAGAAATTTTCACCACTAAAAATAGAAATAATTCAATAGAAAAATAGTTTTTTAAATTAAATCATAATAACCTAATATTACAAAAGGGAAACTCCCCCTTCCCCTATCACTCAAAATTTTTACCCCTCCATTTGAAGGGTAATAGAGTTGAATGGGTAATAAGAGAGAATTATGAAACTAATAAAAAAGAAAATAAAAAATCCATAGCACTTCATGGTTCGAGTCCTCTATCACAACTCTTCTTTAACCTCATTCAACACCTTTGAATAGAAGTGGATGCATATATTCATAGGACTAAGGGGTTGAAAATTTTCCCTCTAGTTTCTATCTACCAAATGTTTGGGATTATTTAAAATATTTAATGGATGATTTTGTTGAGTAAAAATTATTCTTTTGACTTCTCTATTACTTTTTTTGGAAATCAAAAACTCTTTCTTAAATATCTAATTACTAACTTTTTTATATTCAATGTATTTTAAGAATGAATTAATGTATTGTTTTACCATACTTTCATTAAGAATTTTTTTATTCATTTTTCATCATTATGATTTTTATATGAATATAATAATAATAATACCCATGAGATTTATATAAATGATTCATTCCATTATTATTGTAATGATCTTGGATATGATCTCAATTATATACACCGAATATGATTTTTTATCATACACACTGTCCAGTTTTCATACTAACAATATTTTTGTAATGATACAAATAATACTGACTCTCATAATGAAAATCATCAGACCCTTTTATATTAAGTTTTCCATATCCATAAAATTGTATCATAATGAAAGAAAATATTTAAATCAAAATGATTTTGTGTATTTTATTTCAATATGAATTTAAAATGATGTCATTGTTTCAGTTATAAAATGATCGTTGGAGTTCTAGGTGTCCAAGTCCCTCCAAGATTTTAGGAGAAAATCTGACTATTGGAGATCAAGATGAAATTTGGGACAAATTATTAGAAATACCATATAATTTGAACGAGAAAAATATTACTACTGTTGAATTTTAACACTCTGTGATAGCTCTTCCAAATTTCTTCTACACGTGAAAACCTTGAAGTCTACAAGTCGTGAACTACTTGTTACATATACTTATAACTCTCAATAGTTTTTGTTTTGATACATGGGATACTGATCATTTTGATTATGATTGAGGGATTCCATGGATAAGAAGATAATTATACCAATCTTTTTCAGATCGAGGGTTTCAGAGGCTAAAAAGATAGAGGTGCTGATCACCTTCTTAATCGAGGGATTACATGGATAACAAGATAGAGTCCAATCATCATATCGAGGGATTACCCTAGTGTGGGTAAGACAAAATTTCTTTAAAGTATAAATCAAGGGACCTTTATCCAAGGTTATTGAATACCCTTATATTTGTGTTAAAAGAATTGTATTCATTTGCTTATTTTTCTTTTTCACTGTATTGTAATAGAAAGTGAATCATGTTATATATTTATTTTTCTATTTTCTATTATGTGATTAAGATATTTGTAATTATGATTTCTATGATTAAGATCACTTCATTTACTCAATATGATTCTATACACTTTATTATATAATCATTTATTGTTTCACTCCATTTATCGTAACCATTATGATTATGATCCATACTTTTCTAACTTTGATTAAATCTTTTTCTATATCAATACAATTAATTTCAAATAAAACCCATGGAATAATTATCATAAACTAATGATTATGATACTTTTTCTATCAGCCCTAGGGACCTATCCAATTATTTTTTAACTACAAAAGAGGTTTTTAAATATTGTTATTTTAATTTAGTCAAACTAATTTTCCTCTAAGTATAAAAATGAATGTTTTTAAACTTAAAATTCAACCACTCTTGTATTTTTTCATCTATATATACATTTCGATTAAAAAATTTGTATCAGAGCCGAGTATCTATATTACTGATACTTAAATTTGTTATCAAAGGAGGTTTCCACTGACTATATTTTTTTATTTACTTTACTTTAGCAATTTATCTTTATTTATTGTTATAAAATTTTTGTTTATAAATATATTTTATATTAACATGTATTGTAAAAAAAGATTTTTTATTTTATTTTTTTAAATATGGAAGGACTAAATATCATTCAAATAGAAAAGATAAATCCCACAAGACCACAAATTTTTGATGAAAATGATTATGAATATTGGAGAGAAAGAATGACTACTTTTCTGATAAACACAATATTTGATTATTTTGTTATACTGAATGGTGAATATAAAATTCCTAACAAGGAAGTTAGAATCTTTACCAATCAAGAGAAGCAGGAATGTCAATTGAATTACAAGGTATGCAATACTATAATTTTTTTATGACTAGAAAAAAAAAATATATATATATATATATCCATATTTCCTCTTATGAGGTAGCCAAAAATATTTGGAAGAAGCTAGAGATTACTTATTTCGGTACATCCAAAGTTGTTGAGACTAGAAGAGCTATTCTAAGAGAATATTACCAAGATTATGAATTTCCTTATAGAGAAACTTTTGTAAAGGTAAAACAAAGGTTTTTGAAAATTGTTTATAGTTTACAAGATATGGGTGAAAAATTATTATATGATGAAATCCATGAAAAAATATTATAGAAACCATACAAAATAAATGAGAATCAAATAGAACTACAATTGATGAATCTAGGAAATTAAAAATCTTACACTTGATGATTTATTTAGAATTATCTTATAGTATGAAGGTAGGATGAAAATAGATGCTGGGAAAGTTAAAAAAAAGAATGGTGGAGTTTCTTTTACTTATACTACAAATCAGATGAAAGCTTAGACTCCTAAAAAGTTGTTAAAACAAAAAAGACAATGAAGATTATTGTTCAATTAGAATCAAGTGATATAAAATATTTTGATAATGAGTTAGCTAATATTTCTTGAAGGATGAACAATATTGTTGGTAAAAAGGATTTTTAGTATCGGTATAAGAAAAGCAATAAGGAAAGGAATGTTAAGAAATATTATGAAGTTACTTATTAAGAATATAAAAGCTTTGGACATATAAGATCTTATTTTTAAAAACTAAAAGGAAAAGATATAAAAGAAATAAATTCTGATATAAATTATAAAAATTATTATAGGAAAAAAGGAAATAATGTCTTGAAATATAATGAATCATGGATTTCTAGTTGTTGAGATTATTATAATGAATCCTTAGATAATGGAAATTATAGACATAGAAATATTGGGCTCTATGCCAGAATAGATTTTGAAAATCAATGTCTTATGGTTAAGGTACACACTTTTGATTCCTTAAAAAAATGTCTTTAAATAAAAATTGTTCTGATGAAAATAATTCTATATTTTCTATTGAATAATCCTCTTCAGCTAGTGATAATAATACTTCACCTTTATATGATGAAGTCTCTAGATTTTTCAAATTACTTGAAAATGAAAATTGAAAAGTTAGTAAAAAACTTGAAAAATAAAATTCTAGAATAAATATTTTAACGAAATAAGTATCATATATTTTAAAATACCTTGATAAGAAAACTTTTGAAATTGATTATATTTCTAAAAACCTTGAGGAAGTTAATTCTGAGAAGGAAAAGATTTATATTGTTTTTGAAAAAGTCATTTCTGAGAAAAATATTTTAGAAAAAAACTCACTTCTGAAACTAATTCTAACGTGGATAAGAATTTAGTTACAAAACTAAAGTATTTAAATTTTTATTTAAATAAACTCTTATCAAAGTTTACCTATAGAAAAGAAAATTTTGATAATATGTACCAAAAAATTCACCCTCCTAATAATAGTTATGGATTTGGTTATTCATATTCAAAACCTATTTTTAGTTTCAATTATTTTATACCTAAAAATTCCCCCTTTTGCACGAAATGTCAAAGTAGAGTTTATTAGAATAAAACTATTACTTAAATAAAATTCAATCATTGGGGTTCCATAAAGCCCATTTTTTAAAACAAATGTGGATTCCCAAAATTCTGTTTACTAACATTTACAGAACCAATAATGCTTGGGTTCCAAAAGTCTAATTGTTTTGTTTTAAAGAAAATAAAGTAAGTACCAACAATAAGAATATATTGCACATGTATAGTAGATGTTCCCGACATTTGACTGGTAATAAAGTATTCTTTGAAAAGATCATTTAAATGAAAGGTGGAAGAGTTACCTTCAGTGATAATCTCCATGGAAATATTTTTGTTATAGGTAATACTATTCTTCTCTGATAATATTTGATTTCAAATGTTTTATTTGTAAAAGGTATTAAACACAACCTTAGAATCATAAGTCAATTATGTGATGAAGGTTACCTTGAGGATTTTAGGAATGAAAAATGTGTATTACATAATTCCAAGGATGATTTCATTATTTATTCCCATAGGTATCAGAATGTTTATACACTTAACTTAGAAGAAAATAGGATCCAAGACTTACCTTGTATCAGTGAAATTGAAGATCAATCCTAGTTATGGAATAGAAGGTTAAGACAATATAAACTTAGGAACTTATACAAATTTTCTAAGAAAGATCTTTTTAAGTATCCGTCGAAACTTAAATTTTATTTTTCAAAAGTTTGTGAAGCTTTTCAATATAGAAAACAACATAATTCAAGATTTAAATAAATTAGTGAAGTCTCAATTATTGATTCTTTATAGTTTTTGGACATGGACTTATTCATTCCCACACAAACTAGAAGTATTGGATGTAAGTATTATTTATTTTTTTAGTTGATTATTACACAAGATATACATGGTTCTATTTTCTATAAAATAAATCTAAATACTTTTGTTATTTTAAAACTTTTTTAGCCAAAGTCAAAAATGATAAAAACCTTCCATTGATAACTATTCGTAGTGATCATGGTGAAGAATTTATAAATTCATAATTTGAAACTTTTTGTAGTAAGAAAGGAATTACTCATAACTTTTCATCTCCTAGAAATCCTTAGAAAAATAGTGTTGTTAAAAGAAGAAATCAAATTATTTGGGAAATAACAAGAACCATGTTGAGTGAATAATCAATTGATAAACAATTTTGGGATGAAACTATGAGTATTTCTTGATATATTATAAACTGAGTTTTAATTAGAATATTTATCAATAAAACACATTATGAATTATGGAAAAGATGAAAACCAAAATTTTTATACTTCAAAGTATATGGATATAAAGTATTCATTTTAAATACAAAAGATAATTTATATCAATTCAAACCCAAATCCGATTAAGGTATTTTCTTAGGATATTCCACTAATTCTAAGGCATATTGAGTTTTCAATAAAAATTCTTGTACTATTGAGGAAATAGTACATGTAAAATCAGATGGAACAGATCCTTTTGTTTTTAAATAATCCCAACCTATATCTTTTGATGTGTTTTCCAAAATTTATTATCAAAATTTGATAGAATATTCTTCTAATAAGAAGAATACTCAAGAAATTGTTTCATAAGTATTCAATCCAATATACTTTCTACCCTATGTTGATGAATATGTTTTACAAAACCCAAATCATCTATTTATTAAGAATCATCATAGCTATAGTATCATTATTGATGTAAATTAACTAGTAGGGACTAGAAGTTCCTTGAGTAATGAATTAAAACATCTACCATTTCTTACTCAATTCAAACATAAAATTCTTTATTATGGTTTATGTGATGAATATTAGATTAATAAAATTCAAGAGGAACTAAATTAATTTGAAAGAAAAATATTCTGGACCTTGGTTGAAAGACCTAAGGAAACCTCTATAATTGGAGTAAAATGGGTTTTTAGAAAAAAATGTGATGAAAATGGAGTAATTGTTATAAATAAAGTAAGACTAGTTTCTTAAGTTTATAATAAACAAGAGGGAATAGATTATGAAGAAACCTTTGCTCAGGTAGCTAGACTTGAATCTATTTGAATCCTATTAGCCTTTGTAGCATTTTTTAATTTCAAACTCTTTTAAATGGATGTGAAGTGTTATTTTCTTAATAGATATGTTTAAGTGGAAGTAGTTTTTGAACAACCTCATATTTTGGAAGATAAAAAACATCTTAAATACATTTTTTAAACATACCAAGTCTTTATATGGACTTAAACAAGCCCCTAGATCATGGTATAATAGATTAATTTGATTTTTATTACAAAATAATTTTTTTAAGGGAAATATTGATCCAAATATTTTTATAAAAAAAGAAAAAAATGTTTTTATTTTTAAAATTTATATTGATAACATTATATTTGGATCAACTCAATAATATTTGACAGATTTTTTTTCTAATCTTATGAAATATGTGTTTGAAATGAGTATGATGAGTGATTTAAAATTATTTCTTAGTTATCAAATTTCTCAAAAACCAAAATGTACTTATATATATCAAAATAATTATATTAAATATCTTCTTAAAAATTATGAATATAATAATACTAAAAGTATTAGTACTTCAATAGGTACCTTAAATACTCTTGATCTTTATGAAACTGAAAAACCAGTAAATCAAACAACTTTTAGAGGTATGATAGGAAGTTTACTATACTTAATAGCTAGTCATATAGACTTAATATTTTCATTATTCTTATATACAAGGTATCATAAAAATCCAAAAGAATCCCATTTTAAATATGTGAAAATATTTTTTTCTTATTTAAAGGGAACTATAGATTTAGGACTATTTTATTCTTCTAGAATTGATTCTGATTTATTTATTTTTAGATATTGACTTTGGTGGTTGTATAATGAATATAAAATGTATATCTAGATCATGTCATTTCTTAGGTGATTAATTATTTTCTTGGTCTGGTAAGAAAAAAAACTCAGTATAACTTTACACTACTAAAGACAAATATTTAGCAGTTGGAATTTTTTGTGCTCAAGTTATGTGGATAGAACACACACTCACTGATTATGGCATGAGTTTTACTAAAAATCAAATACTATGTGATAACACTAGTTCCATAGCATTAAGTAAAAACCCTACACATCATTCACATGAAAAAATAGATATTAGGCATCACTTTCTAAAGGATCACACACTAGAAGGTGATATCATTTTACAATTTATGAGAACACAAGAAAAACTTGCTAATATTTTTACAAAACCATTACCTTCTGATAGATTTGAATACATTAAACAGAAGCTGGGAATGATCACTATAAAGTAATAATTCATATATAATTCTTGTTTAAACCATCTCCTTACATTAATTTACTCCTTCTCAAATGGGGAGTATATATGATTGATATATATTTTTTTTCATACTCATAAATTTTCATACTCAAGATTTTTTTGCACTCAGAAATTTTCATACTCGGAAATTTTCACTCAGAGATTTTTTTACTCAAAAATTTTTTTACTCAAAAATTTTAATACTTATAAATTTTATTAATAAAAAATTTTCATACTCAGAAATTTTCATACTCAGAAATTTTCACACTCAAAAATTTTCGTGCACAAATATTATAATCTTCAATTTCTTTCTTCTCATACTCAGAAAATTTTTCATCTTAAATATTTTTATACTCAAAATTTTCATAGAAAAATATATAGAAACCAATAGATCTATCCCGTGGCTCTAAAAGGTACAATTTTTAACCTTACACTTTCTTTTCCAATTCTAATTGTTGGTATTTTAATTTTCTACATTTTTTTAAAACTTTTTCAGATTCATGATGAATACGATAAATCTGTTTGAATTATTATTTTAATAAAAACCTCAAGAGTTAAAATATTTTCAACCGTTGGTTCTTTTTTGATATAATATGAGTCATAGAATATCAATTCTTATATTTCTTCACCTATATTATTGGACCCCCACCCTTTTCGACATCGATTATCTCAACTTTTCGCTGAACCTCTTCGACCCTTAAAAAAGCCAAGTCTGATGTTTTTTATGCCCAACGTATTTCATCATACTCATGTAAAAAATAATTGAAGCATCTCAAACTATGTATCAGAAGGTGAAATATTTGGTTTCCCCAAAAATATTTCTAAACTATGAAGTTTTTCATAGAAAGGTTAGTAACTAGAGAGTTTTATGATAAGTATGATTCTTTATTGAAAATAATTATCCAATTCCAAGGATGAGAATCTGTCTGTGTTGAGATACCCAAACATTTTTAAGACCCTATTATCATTGATTAAGTGAGACAATTATATAGTACTGTGAAGGTTGATAGTGATTTAAAAGTAACCTTTTTCAATCTATGATAGAGAGATTTTTATATTAGAAAATCAAGCCGCACATTTTCTTGGTTCACCATCAGAAGGCGATAAATTTTTTCCTTCTAACAAGATGAAAAAGTAAAAGGAACCTTCAATAAGGAAAGATCCAATAAATATCTTTTTGAGATTAATAAATACAAAATAAAATTGACCCATCTTTCATTAGATAATTGTATTACAACACTTTAGATGCAAGGATTTTTAATTCCCAAAAAAGGTGATAGGGAAATCTTGAAGGTCTAAGATGACTTCATCCTTTATTATTTGGTAAATATGAGATATATAAATTTTAGGGGTTATATTTTCCTAACCATCAACAATATAAAGTTTGGAGAAATTAAATCTCAACTAACTATGTTTCTAACGATTCTGAGTACGTTGACTTTTAAAAGTTTGAAATCCTATAATCTCTCACTCATGTAGTGCCAAATTTTTTTTTGGATTGAAATGTATATGTATAAAAAAATAGAAAGGGGGGGAGGTGAATTTTAAGTTTAAAAACTTTTGTTTTTATACTTATAAGAGACTTATTTTGATATAATTAACCCAATGGTATTCACATACTTCTTTTTTATTTAAACAATAATCAGATTGTTCCTTGGGTCTGATGGAAAAAGTATAGTAATTAGTAGGTTATGATAATTATTTCACATGTTTTATTTAAAATTAATCTTATTCACAATAGAAAATGATTTAATCAGATTAAGAATAGTATGGATCATAATCACAATGGTTATGATAAATATAGTGAAACAATAAATGATTCTATTATAAAGAGTATATAATTGTATTGAGTAAATGAAGTGATATTAGTCACATAAATCATAATTACAAAGATCATAATCATATAATAGAGAATAGAAAAATGGATATATAAAATGATCCACTTTCTATTACAATTTATAGGAATCATAAAACAAATAAATGAATAAAATTATTTTAACCCAAAGAGAATGGTATCCAATAACCTTGGACAGAGGTCCCTTGATTTACACATTCAAGAAAGTCTATCATACCCACACCGAGGTAAAACCTTGTTATAAATATTGGCCTATGTATTTCTATCCCTATAAACCCTCAATCAAGAAGGTGATTGACACCTATACCTTCCTAGCCTCAGAAGTCCTTGACCTGTAAAAGTTTGGCACAACTGTCTTCCTGTCCATAGAAGCCCTCAATCGTAATCATAATGATCGATGTTGCACGAAGAAAATAATAAACTCTTGAGAGTTACAAGTATATGGAACAAGCAGTTCAAGGCTTTTAAACATCAAGGTTTTCATGCGCAACATCAATTTGGAAGATCTCTCATAGAGTGTCAAAATCCAAAAGCAACAACTTTTTGCTCATTCAAATGATATGGTAATTATAGGTATTTGTCCCAATGGTTATCTTGATCTCCAACTATCAGATTTTATCCTAAAATCATAGAGGTACTTGGACAACTAGTACTCCAATGAACATTTTATAACTAAAACAATTACATAATTTTAAATTCATTTTGAAAGAGAATACATGGTGTCATTTTGATTTAAATATTTTCCTTTCATTATGATACAATTTTCTAGATATAGAAAACTGAGTGTAAAAGGTCTGATGATTTTATTTACGAGAGTATGTATGAAGTATATCTGTACAAAAATATTGTCAGTATGAAAACTGGACAATGTGTACAATAAAAAATCATATTTGGTGTTTACGATAGAGATCATATCTAGGGTTGTTACGATAATTATGGAATGAATCATTTATGTTAATTTCATGAGTATGATTATTATTTTATGCAGATAAAAAATCATAATGATGAAACATGAATAAAAAAGTCTTAATTAAAGTATGGTAAAACAATATATGAATTCATTCCTAAAATACTTTGAATATAAAGAAGTTAGTAATTAGGTATTTAAGAAATAGTTTGTGATTTACAAAAAAAAAAAGGAATTGAGAAGTAAAAATAAGAATTTTGACTCAACATCTCCCTATTTTTGGAAAGTACAAACCACAAGTCTAAAATGGAAAATTACTATGTAAAATTTGAGTCCAATTTTTTTAAAAGAACTTGCATATTTAGAAGTAAACACTTATTCTTATCTCCATTTGAGTTTTAAAACTCTTCTAAATATGATTTTGAATACAAATAACTCCCCATTAGGATAAAAAATCCATAAGGTCCACATTCTATTTATTTTAAAATATTTACCCCCCCTTACTAAAAACATTCTCCTTATATTATTATCATCCTCGCAATCCCCCCTTATCAAATACATTCTACCCCTTTATAGATCATTCTCCCCTTTATAAATCGATATCCCCCTCACTAAGGGCTTATTATTGGGAATTTTTGTTCATAAAAGTTGTTCCTATATCTCTTTTCCATTATACCTAAAATCTTAGCTTCATTGGAAATTTTAAAAAAATTAAGACCAAATTAGTCAAGAACACCTTTTATGGATGAAGGAAATATTCAACTTTATCAATTTTGGCATGTTAAATTGCTACATTAATGAGTGAAATTCTCTATAAAATTTAATGTTAACATGAGTATTAGAGTATTATTTCAAATACAATTAGAATCACCACATTTTGAGGTCTTTATCCTGAGTTACTCCTTATTTACTGATGTTGAGTCCACTCTGTCATCTAGAAATAATTTTCAAATTGATTTATTTTTCAATGATAGTGGATGTAAAATTATCTTTGGGTCTAGAAGAATAATTCAAAGGCCATATACAAAGGAATATTAGAAAAATAATCACTCCAATTGGATCAAATTTAAAAAGTTTATGCTTTAAATATCAAAGTGATAAAAATATATTTAAATTAAAAAATTAATAAAATTTCACATTTTATCCCAAAATTAACCAAATAATCAAAAATGATTAAACTCATATCAAATTATTAAATTTTAAATGATTAAATCATTAAAACATACATAAAAAACAATGAAAATGTTATCTCTATCAACTCTCCTCGAGCAATTTCTCCTTCTACTAAAGTCCCAAACTTAATAAAATGTGTGAAAGTGGTGCATAAAACTTCTTTAAGAAAATTATATGCAAGAAATATCATGTACAATGTCAACTTATCCAACCTTCTTAAATTATCAACTTTAATTCAATTTTATTGAAATTATGTATTGTGCATGAACATTGCACATAACCTTTTATAAATATCATTATTTTATATTCTTTTTAAAATCAATTATTTAATAAAAAAATGTAACAATCATATATTTAGAATTACTCTTATATTTTCCTTAAAAACTCTTCATGTTGATCAAAGATAGTATCTAGGGTGCATGGAATACATGGGTTGCATGCAAGACTTTTCTCTTGATTCCTTCGCATGACCAGGGAGGGTTCATGCAAACTGTCCTTCTTCAATCAAACTTCCTTTATATAAGCCAAGTTAGGCTCTTCTTTTTTCTTTTAGGTGAATAGTTCATGTGATGTATCAATTCCTTCACATAAGTGATTATCATGACCAAGGAACAACATGTGGGTTTCTTCACATGACAATATATTCTTGCGAGGTGTCTTTTTCATGATCATATTATGAAAACTCTTTCTCTTTCACATGACACATATTTTCCATGGGTTATTTCACATGATAAAAGGTGTTTCTATGAGATATATTTCACATGAAAAGGGTTTTCAATAGTTTCCTAAACTATTCATGCAACCATATAGGTTCACAAGTTCCTTTTCTCCTTCATGAGACTAGTTTGGTTCATAGATACCCTTCACATGATTATATCCTGAAAGATCTTATCCTTTGTGTGAATGAATAATGTGAATGCTATGTTTTTCAAGAACTCTCTCAAAATATTTCAATTGACAATAGTATCTTCCCTCATCTTTTATATCTATTTATATAGGCAACGATTCACTGAATCTTCTTATGATTTTATGTTATTCAAAGAACTCCCTCTAAACTCTCTAGGATCTCAGGATCCCATTTATTTCAAACTACTAAAAACCCTAGATTATCCATCCATCACTAGAATGATCATGTGATCATGTGATAACTTATCATGATCACTTAAATTATTATATAACACCTCTATTAATTGTAATTTATTCTCGTTATAACTTCTCATGATGATAAGATGATTGTAAGTAGGACTTCATGCATTGATATTGTGGAGATTTTCTTGAAAAAAAAGAAAATACTTCATGCGAAAATAACTATAAATTATGGGATCTTATTTTTATCCAAGTTATTCTTTTTCACATGAAAACATCTCAAGATCACTTGATTTATTTTAATAATCCAAATACATCATGTGATGCCATAGTTTATTTTCATTCGTTCATGTGATGAACTCAGGAACAACTTGATTGACATCCACCAAAACAAGTCTTTGAATAATGGTATACATGATTGAATAAGTTGAATCCATAGATTCAGTTTAATAAATATTTTCTTGATATCTTAGATTAATCTTAGCTTATGGCCATCTATCTTGGGTTCGCATGCAGAAACCTTATCTTCCGAAGGTGGAAGATAACATGATGATTTAAACTCTCATGGTCTGTGAGTTCATATGACATATATTAAACTCATTTAAAGACCATAATTATATATGATTTTTTTAAATGGATGAAAATTTCATGAAACACTCTTCCCCACATAAAACTTCTATACTACCATAACTTTTATCTTCTTTATAAGGAAACTCATTTCCTCTAGTCAGCTGATGAAAGTTTGGTGTATGATCTTAGACACCTTGTCTCACTATGCTGCGAATACAACAATACGATCTTGTTCTCCCTTAGAACACCCATGATGCATGCCCTTGTGGGCCTATACATAGACCAACCCACTCTCTCTTCCTACCTCTATGAAGGACCTTATGGGATGGATCTCCCATGTGGTTAAGGCCTCCTCCCACATGTGTGGGATTGAGATGGCCCCTTTGGATCATGTTGTTGGCCCATATTTATTGGTTAGGGCCCAAATTAATAAATACTCTTAGTATATTCCAACCTCAAATAAATGTAACATGATAAAAATATGTTCTTATGCATTGAATGCATGAGATTCTCTTAAAAGTGAATGTAAGTACACTGCCTTCATTCATCATTTAATAAAAATCATTCCTTCAATTTTGGAATCCAATTACAAATTACAAATCCCTTAAATCCCATTTCTTCAATTTCAACAAAACATCCTCATGAAATAATTAAATATTTCATGGCCTTCACTTTTTATACCTTATTGAAAATAGTGTGTCATATTTGACACAAGTATTTAAAAATTAATATTATTTCAAAAAATCATCAAATTTTACCAAGAAAATTGATTGTGTTTGACATCCAATGCCATCAAGTGAATCCACAATAATTTTCCAAGCATCACCACTTAACACTATCAAATTAGCAAACACATATTGACAATTAATTGAAAAAAATGCAGCACTGGGACAAAAATTCATAATAATAAAATGTTCTCCATGTTTAAGGGTTGAATCACAATCT
Source organism: Viscum album (assembly GCA_963277665.1). Lineage (NCBI taxonomy): Eukaryota > Viridiplantae > Streptophyta > Magnoliopsida > Santalales > Viscaceae > Viscum > Viscum album. The sequence continues at coordinate 1,462,317,068 of OY728135.1, read as the reverse complement.
GATAAGTATTTCACAACTCTATGATGATGGTTTTTTAGTTTATTTATCAAATGATTCATATTATGTTTTTAAGAATAAACTTTTTAAGTTTAGAGCACCTATAATAGAAAATTTTTATATATTGTAACTTAGTACATTGTGTGAAAAAAATGTAGACTATTTAAATGTTGATGTTAGTGAATCATGGATATGGTACAAAAGACTTGGTCACTGTAATATATTTTACCTATCTAAGTTATTTATGAAGAATTTGGTTTTAGATATTCTATGTCCTAAATTGGATGAGAAAATACTTTGTGATTCATGTCAAATAGGAAAGCAACACAATTCATATTTCAAATAAATAAAAAAGGTTTCACCATCTAAACCATTTGAACTCATCAATATGGATTTTTGGACCTTTTAGAGTAGTAATTTTGACTGAAAAATTATTTGTTTTTTTGTTTATGATTTTTAGAGATTTACTTGTGTCTACTTTTTGAAGTTTAAAAGTGATGATTTTATGGTTTTTATAAATTTTTGTATGTTTTTTCAAAATGAAAAAGATTGAAAATGATTTTATTGATAAGTTATCATAGAGGATAATTTTAGAATTATGAATTTAATTATTTTTTCTCAAATCTAGGAACTAAACACACTTTTTCTTCTCCAAGGATACCTCAAAATAATGGAATTTTTAAAATAAGAAATAGGACTATTCAATAAATGGCTAGAAATATGTCAAATGAGTATAATTTACATACTTATTTTTAGGATAAAGTTGTTTATAAAACATTCCGGGTTATGAATATATTTTTAATTAGACCTTTTTTTAAGAAGACAACTTATGAGTTGTGTAATAATAGAAAACCTAAAGTTGGGTACTTTAAATTTTTCATATGCAAAGTGTATATGTTGAATACTAAGAAAAAAATGATAAGTTTTATCCAAGATCTAATAAAAGAATTTTTATCAGGTATTATACTATTCTAAATGTTATAGAGTATTTTATAAAATGTCAAGGATATTTGAAGAATCAATTCATATAAAGTTTGATGAGAGTAATCCCTTTGACCACAATAGAACAAAAAACAGATGAAATTAATGATTCTTTAAATAAATTGAGCCTTTATTATTATAATTTTAAGAGTGTAGGTAAATTAGAGAGATCAGGATCTTTATCAATCCTGATATAAAGAGAATGAAACTAAGGAACCTAAAAGTGTCTTACCTAGAAAAACTATGACCTTGAAGAAATATCCTTTAAAGACTATTATTGGATACCTAGATGAATGTGTTAAGACTAGAAGGAATGTTGGAATAAATTTATGTTGAACAACTCTTAGGTTTTGAAAATCCTCTATTTCTAAATTCTATTTTTAAACTTACTAAATCTATTGATGGTCTTGTATAAGAAACAAGGGCTTGGTATAAGTTTGGTTGATCCTAATACTTTTAATAAACCCACTTTTTATGATATTTTATTAGTAAAAATATATGTATATGATGTTATATTTGGATTCACTAAACAAAAACTATGCAATTACTTTACAAAACTTATGTAAAAAGAGTTAGAAATGATTATAATGGGAGAAATAAATTTATTTATATGATTCAAAAACATTCAAAAGGATTTTATAAATATTTTAAATAAAACCAAATATATTATTGATTTTTTGAAAAAAATTTGACTCAAGAATATTAATACATATACAATGTAACGCCCCAACCCCAGTTACCTAGAGTCGGTGCATTATTGCGTAACATTGGCATGATCACAAAAGATCAAGTCTCGAAAGACCGATTATTTTAGTAGCCTTGGAAACACTAGATACATTCATAAGTGTTATATTACATTATAAAGTGAAAAATCACAATAACATAGTCTCCATAGTCCACACTCTTATCCCCTTAAAACTATCCCTGTAGGTCAGTCATAAAATATTTCTTCACATCCTGGGAAAAATAAAACATTGAAAGGGGTGAGCTCAGATGCTCAGTAAGGATAACAATATAGCGGAAGATTTCATAAATAAACATAAACATTTAAGGAAATGCATGACTAAAACAAAATCCTTCTAAACTTGAATTTCAACATAATATGGCAAAAGTAAAATGAGATAATGCCATTTACTTATTCACATGGATATTCAACTGGTCAAATAATCACATGCAATATCAATAACCACTTTCATAATGATGGAATGCATAATTCCAGACTATCATAACCACGTAGCCAAGGCCTCGTGCCAAGACCACAAATAAGATTTTGTCAAGGCCTCATTCCAAGACACTAGTTTGTCTCACAAGACCTACCGATGCATCTAGGAGCTATAGAGGGCTCCACCCGTCACTTATTAAGTCCAATTCATTCCTCATATGAACAGGTTTAAACATATCTTAAACCATAACATAATCGTATCACATAAAACATGCATAAAGGAAACATAAAATTTCCACATTTCAATCACATGATATCAATACAACACATTTATATAATAAAAAAATTATCAAAACCATTTTCAATACCACAATAAAAGAAAATTAAAACTTGGTATTTATTTTTCATTTAAAAAAAATTATGGCTTGTAGAGGAAGCCGAAACTCAAATAATGGTCACGGTGGTGGAGAAGTCGTTGTCTCCACATACGTACGACAAAAAAAAACATTCCATTTTTTCTTTTAGTAAAACGCTTCGTATAAAAATATTCCTTTTGAAAAAACATAAAAGTCAAAGGGGTTTATACACCGTAAAAAAGAAAGTTGTGTATAAAACAAAATATGCCTCAATGAAAGGAGATTGAGATGAAGTCCCTTAAAAAGATCATTTTTTTAAATAAAATAGATCTATTATGTGTATTCACTATATTTATACATAAATAAAGTATAAATACCAGATAGAAAATAATAATATCATGACATAATTTGAAAGTAGGAGATTAACCCAAGGAATGGAAATTGGGTTAAGAAGTTCCCTTACCTCGTGTCCGTCTTAACTCGACCATTATTTAACCTCCGGAATAATAAACTAGAGTTAATTTATAATTTCTTAAGAACCTTTTTCAAGTTTATTATTCCTTTTATATCACTTATTACCATGTTATGAACATTATGTAATTATTTATGTTATTAACGGTCGTTTTGTCGATCTTTGGTACTTGAGTCAAAAATAAACTTCTTATAATTACAAGTTGTTCATGTGGTAAAATATCCATTATATCCAGAATTATATCCATGATTTAGATATAATATATATCATATATATCTAGTATATTCATTCATTCATAATATTACGTGACATTTAGAGGTAAGAAACGAAATGCACCGTTCATGGAGACGGTAAGCCGTACGTACGCATGAACGCTACTTTCATTTCTATTTCATATTTAATGGAATGAAATCATAATGTTATAAAGGTGTATAATAATTCCAGTATAATATCATATATAATATCATTTACTCCATCCTTTATACATCCCACATATGACATTAATGATTCAAATCACTTTGAGGGGGCGGTAGTCCGCACCTCTTAAAATGAAATTTTCGCGTTTACCCATAATGGAAATCATAAAGGTATAAAATAAATGAAAAATACAGAATAATAAGGAAAACAAAAACATAATATATATCATATATAGAAGTAGTGTCATCATAATGGCCACCATGAGAGGTGTTAAAATAATATTGAACAATCATCATTTCGTGAGGCAGTAATTCGCCACCCACAGAAACAGTATGTTCTTTAACCATTAGATGAAGGTGTGTGTAAGTGTAAAGAAAATACTTCTCATAAAAACATCCAAGTATATTGAGTATACTGGTTTTTTACAAAATAAAAGAATAAAAAGAGTTTAGGGGGTTGGAGAAGAAAAATAAAACAAAACAACGTAAGAGAAGACATTACCTTTAAATCGGGTAACTCTTTTTGATTTGTGCCAAAGGCTTCCTTGGGAAGACTTATGCCCAAAGTGAGGCTTCTAGGAGTAATATAAGGAAGTTGGGAGAGTATTTGGGCTGAGTTTGGCCGAGAAAAAAGGCTTTGAAGGTGTGAATAAGGTGGTAGAGGTGGGGGACTTTTATAAGAGGAGAGGAGGGGCACTCTTGGAAAGATGGAAATGTTACTTTATTATGAAATGATTTTCGGATTATAAAGGTCTCACAATGATATATTTCGAGGATAAGGTGATAAGGGTTAGAAATATGCTCATCCAATAGGTTTATGACAAGTGTAAGCCTTATATTTTACATTATCTTTTCATTTTATTTAAATCGTTAATTAATGAGGTAATCGCTGCATCATCATGGTGTCATAAAAAATTTAATTAATTTATTGTCTAAAAATTATAAAAAAACCAAAATTATGTAGTAAATATTTTTATCTTTCCAATTAATATTTATAGTCGAAAATTTAACTTATATTACCCCATGTAATAATTTTTTTTAGTAAAACAGCACATGTTTGTGACAATTTTATTTTTAATTTAAATAAAAAGTTATTATTGTCATTTTCTTACCCAAGTGGCTCCATGGGGTCCCCAAGTTGACCCATGGATTTTTTTGGTCGACCATGACTCATCCAATAAGGGTAGGACAAGTGTAAGGGTATTTTCATATTTTTATAATATCATTTTTACCTTGAATTTTACTAATTAACTTTAATCGCGATTAATTAAACTTAAAAGTTACTGCTCACCAAAAAATTATTTTAATCCCATTGAACCACATTTTAATTCGTAATGAAAACCATGTATGTCGGATTTTATAAAATCAAATCATAGAAGTGGTAATGTTTCATTTAAATAAAACATCAGTTTTTTAACTACCACTTAGTGGTTTCACTATTCATTAAAAATTGAAGTTTTTCAGAACAATGCCAAAATTTCACGCTAAGATATAATTGATATTCCGAATTAAAAAATGATGTCTATTTTACAAAATTCAAAAAATATAAGTTTCATTAATTAATTTTATAATTAATTCATTTTGTCACAACAAATAGCGTGTTTTTAAGAAACAATATATATCAAAAGATTGACAATTGTTTATGTCCAATTTCAAAGTGAAATTAATTCTAATGAACACCATTGGATAAAATGGTAAAAATATATTCTAATTATACTTTAAAACCACTCAATAGTATAATTTATCACTATAAATTTTGTTGATTAAAAAAGTTGTTTTTTTAGTATTTTTCACTATTCATAAAAAATTGGAAGTTCTCCAAAAAATACCAAAAATTCAACGTAGGATAATTTAGATATTCTGAATCCACAAATAAAGTCCATTTTGAAATATAAAATATATATAATTTCAAAAAGTGGGTATTACTATTCATAATGGCTATTTTGATTGGTCGCAGTGCGTTATAATCTCGAACTTGCGTACAATGCGATCTATTGCATTATTGAAACAGGAGCGTATCGTGAAAGCTCGGGGTGTTACATACAACTCCTATGTGTACTAATATAAAACTTGTTTTGGATGAAGTTAGTAACATGGTTGAAAAAAAGTTTCATATTGGTATAATATTTAGTTTATTATATCTCACTATCTGTAGGCCAGATATCATGTTTGGTGTTTTTGTGTGTGCAATATTTAATTTAAATCCAAAATATTCTCATTTAAAATATGTTAATATAATTTTAATGTATTTTAAAGGAACTATTTATTTATGTCTACTCTATCCAAAAATTACTATTTTTGATTTAATCTCATATTCAGATACTGATTTTAGAGATTGTAGATTAGATATAAATAATACCTCAATAATCTATCAATTTTAGGTAAAGTCCCTAGTTTCATGGTTAAGTAAGTAGCAACATTCTATTGCACTGTCAACTACTGAGGTGGAATATATATTTGTCGGAAGTTTATAAGAACAAGTTTTGTGGATGAAACACACTCTTTTAGACTTTAGACTTAATCTTTATCATGTTCCTATTTTATGTGGTAATACTAGTGCTATAAATATTTTAAAAAAACTAGAAATCCATTCTAGAACTAATCATATTGATATTCAACATCATTTTCTAAGAGATAACATACAAAATGGTGACATCTATCTATAAATTTTTAATAATGAATATCATATTATAGATATTTATTTAAACACATCCCCACAAATCATTTTTATTTTATTTAGGGGGAGTTAGGTTTTTTTAAATGAATATTATATATATTTTGTTAATATTTACTTAGAGAATAGTTCATTTTATTCACTTTTAAAAAGTTTATTTATATTTAAGAAATAAATATTTATTTATCCTTTTATATTTTTTTAGGTTTTCTAAATTTATGTGTGTATTTATATTAATTTTAAATTTTCCTTTTCACATGTATCATTTTAAAACCCCTAATCATTATAATGGAATTTTTTCTCGATAAACTCAACTATCACCTAAAATAGTTAGAAATTTCATTTATCATTCTTAGCCTTTGAACCCTTATCTATTCAAATCCTCAGTCTTTCAATATCATTATTTATCAAACCATATAACTTCAAATAATTAACCTTAAATTACGATTTTAAAATATAAAAGATGAAAAAAATGATGAAGTTTGTCCAAATAATGGATATAGGTAGAATGTTTCAAGTTCTGACCATAGGGTGTTGTTGAGAAAGTTGTATACTTTGAATCACTATTCAAAACCGATATTCTACTAAAGTAATCACTAGGTTTTAAAGGTTTGGAGTTTATTTTAGATAGAGGAAATGTTGAATATGTTTTTGAATGAGAAGTCTAGGAGTTTTTTTTTGAAAATGATCAGTTTAGTTTTGGTGAAAGTGAATATGTAGTATCTTTAAAAGTTGTTGATATCGAATTTTCAATATCATCTATATAAATTGACCAGATTTGTAAGTTCCCTCATAGAGGGAATTTAAATTTCAGTTTCAGGATTATTAGTAACGAGGTTCATATTTTATAATACATCAATAATTTTCTATTTATAACATATTAAATAAAGAAGATGATGGTGAAAGGATTTTAATTAGATCATAAGGACCTTGTTAAGTTTATTTAGACTGGTGTTGTACTTAGGATTGATGAATCAGAGAAGATTCGATTTATCAATATATACATTATGTTTCTTTTGTTAAGAGATATAAATTTGAATTTATATTAGTACATGTTTAGGTACATGAAACATTATAGTCAAAAGGAATCATGTATAAACTTTTAAAAGGAAAGATTATTCCAGTAGGAGTTGATATAATATCCCAAAACCCACACTCTCAGTTCCGATACTTAAATCATAAAATTTTCATTTTTGAATTTGATACCAATAAATGTGACCCAAATTTAACCATACAAGACTTAAAATATAAAAATAAAATATGGGATCAATTAAATACCCAATTATATTTTAGGTTTATAGTTTTAGAGAATTTGAAAAAATTATTGCATAACAATACCTATGCCTTTAAGTGAGCATTATTCCCACTATAGATAATTTTTCTTTTCACATATTAAGACTTCATAATTTTCCCTATATATCCTTAAACCCAAATAAAATCATTTAAAATTTTGGATGAAAAAAAATCTCATTAAATGACAAATAAAAGAAAAAAATAAACTATATAGTCATTTAAAAACATGAGACCATAAAAGAGATTTTTCCTTTAACATAATAAAAAACGAGCTCAAATAATCATTTACTTACTCATGAAATCATATTTACTATCATTTTTTTCATAAAAAAATTTATAAGAAAACATATATATGAAATTATAATCATAGGGGTTTCTTATAAAATATAAGAACCCGTGAAAACACTTTCTAAAAAAACCTTTTTATCCTAAAGGGGAATAATCCTTCCTTTAAAGATATCATTTGATTACCATTTGAAATCAAATTATTTCCATGTAAACTCATTATTAAGAATAAAAATGTCATGTAGTATTACTGAGATATAATTTTTATAGAAACCTTAAAAAAATAATTAAAATAAACTTTATAATTGGAATAACTATATGGTTTACTTTTTACATAATTATCTAGAGGACATAATCATTACCCATTGTATTGGAGAGCTATTTCAACTCACCCATTATCTGAGATATATCAGTATCACCCATCATCATAACCTATATCAGGATAAAAAATAATTATAAACAATAAACAATGACCATATCATGAATAAAACATTTTAACATTGTACCTTTTCATTATAAATCCTTTGAAAAACACTTTTAAATCTATACACAAAACACTTCCAGATATCGAAATATCCTTTCCTTTTAAAAACCCATTTCAAAACATAAATAAATAGAAAAAGGGAAGGAGGGTTTTTATTTAAGGAAAAAATAGAAACATATAAATGAATAAAAATATAATATAATGGTTGTGGCAGTGGGAAAAGCCGTTGAAGCCAGAAACATTAAAATAGAACATTCTTTTTTTCTTTTTCAAATAAAGTCAAACCGTTCTTTATAAAATATATAAAGAGACTAATTTTGAAAAACTCTTGAAAGAAACTCAAAATAGAAATAAATATCCTTTAAATTTAATTCATTTATATATAAATACATCTATAAAATAATTTAAAAAATATGTACATGGAAGAGTAATATTTAGAAAATAAATATTTAAATTTTTTAAAATGAGGGTTTAAAAGTAATGTGTCCTTTAACTTGAGTCTGACTCATCAAGTACCTTATTTATATTATAGAATGATAAACTTATGTTAATTATTTACTTTATTAGGAACCTTTTTCAAGTTTATTATTCCATTTGTTATATTTAATACCATGTTATATAAAATTACTTAATCAATCAAGTTCACATAAAACATTTTAATGATATTCAAATCATATATCCAAAATAACTTAGGTAGGTTGAATACAGTAAAATGGGTTATTATTCTACAATATTTAGAATAATAATCATGAAATAATTATATTTCTTATAAACTAGTTATACTTTTAAAACTAACCATTAAATATGGTTATGAAAAATGAATTAAGTTATAATCATGGAGAGAGTAGGTTATACGTACGCATGAGTAACATTTCAATTTTTTCAAAGATCATGATGGAAAGAATGTAAGTATTATTTTATCTTAAAATAATGAAAATTATTTCATAAATAAAATAATAATTCTTTAAATATACTTATATGTACCATCCATGTTATGCAGTGATGAAAAATGTATCACATTGCTTCGTAGAGGCGGTAATCCACATATACTCACGAAGGACGTTATCAATTTTCAATAGATGGAAATGTAATAAAAAATTTGATATATTCTATTTTTAGAATTATAATTATATAATTTATATTATATATAAACATTAAATCCATCATTATAACCACATTTTATATTAGTTTATGGGAAATGAATTACTCTAATTCCTAAGGCGGTAGTGTGTTGTACACACAAATGACAATATTGTTCCCCATTTGATGGAAGATGAGATGAAAATAGGTTATAAAATTAACATAATAACTTTTCAGTATATGGAAGATACTGGTGTTATAAATTAATCATGTTTTAAGAATATTTTAATGAGGTAGAATAAGAAATAAAACTAAAACATTCGGTAAAAATATATACCTCTTATTTGGAAAACTTATTTTTCTTAACATCTTAAGCCCTCTAAGGTTATATTTATACCCAAAAAAATACTTATATAATTTTGGGATGGATTTTAGGAATGTATTTTGGTAGGTAATTTCCAAACCAAAATGCTCTTGAAGTGTGTAGAGAAGAGTATAGGGGGTTCCCTTTTATAATGAGAGGAGGGGAATTCTTGGAATTTCTTAAAGTATTAAATTAATATAAATTAATTTTCTTGTTCAAATGACTCAAAATTAATATAATTATAATATAATATTATTATTAATAAAAATAATCTAATTAAATAAATTTTTAAAAGTTTAGATGATATTTTCACTCGTATCTTTTTTTAACTCCTATAAACCCTTTTGATGATTATTGCGATAATAAAGTTTCTTACACTTTAGTGGTCAAGATAGTTACTATAAAAGAAAAATTGGATGATAAATGGACCATGGTTGATATTTTAAACCATATCATAATTAACTGGATTAATATAGTGATTTTATGAATATTAAATCATAGAATAAAACATTATTTATTATAAAATATCATTTACGTCATTTTGGGAATTAGATGAAATATAATAATATAATATGTGTATAACTCATGTAAAATGGTTCAAAAGTGGAATTTATTTTAAGATAAAGAATAAATGATTTTAATATATTCATAAAATTAAATTTCTATAAATTTAAATATAATTTTAAACCTTATCTTCTGGTATAACCCCTTGGTTAACAAATTTATCCTTAACCATGGTAATGAACTTTTGATGTTAATGGGTAATAATTTTACTTCTGAGGTGAAAATTGGATCATAAATTGGAAAATAATAAAATTTTAGACAATATATCATCTTAATTATATTCTATATTCATTTTTATGATTTTAATGTAATTTAATAAAATATTATTTAATATAAAATATCATTAATGTCATTTTTGACAATATTTATTTAATTTGATTTTGAAAGCAACGAGGAAAAAAATAAATTTGTATATAATATATTAATAAATATATAATATTTTATAATTATCTATAAAATTCATGGTATACCTTAACTTAGCCAAAGAATACTACTTTTATAGTTTTTAAATTCATTTATGTGATTTTTTTACTAATTGTACTAACACTAAGTTGAGATTGTGTAAACATTTAAGATAGTTATTTAATCACTAAAAATTATAAATAAATTACCATGGTAAAAATAATAATTTATATTTCAAATAACCATTTATAACTAAAATTAAGTTGTTTTAATCTTATCAAAAAATATTAAAGATATTAAAAGCAAGAAAGTGACATTTTTTACTTTATCTTTTACTTTAATATTATAAAGGTAAAAATAAAATAAATATGCCATAAAGTTTCCATATTTTCAAAAATTGGATGGATATATCTAAAATTAACTGATAAAATAGGATTAAATCAAGTTTTAGGGTCATTATTTTGTCCTTATTGTATTATTTTTAATCTTAATTACCCGATTTACCCTTACCGTGGTGACAATTATTTACTATTGTTATTATTCATAATGAAAAAAATAAAAGAAAAATAATGACAAAATTTAAACATAATAATTAATAACATGGAATAATTTTTTAATATTCAATTCTTATATATTTTTTTAAATTAATTTAAGATTAAAATTCAAAACGCAACGAAAAATAGTTTTTCTAAAAAATATATTTTTAAGTATAAAAATGTTTTTATATGAAATTAAACCATAAAATTTATTCAAATTAAATTAATTGAATTATTAATAATATAATATAATTAATTTTACTTTTAAACTATTATAAATAAAATTTAACATTATAGATTCTTGGAACAAAATGTAGTTTTCAATAAAAATTAGTTTTTTCACTATTCACTGTAAAATCAATATTTTTAGAAAAATATCAAAAAATAACTCTAAGATAATTTTGAAATACTGATTTAAAAAATTAAATATTTTTTATAAAATAAAATTTCTAAATTTTTTATACATTAATTATAACATTCATTCTGAAAAATAAATAAAAACCAATTTTTAAGCGTAGAATGAATTCACAAAAAATTGAGTGTTTATTTCCTAAGAATTAATTAATAAATTTAAATTGATTTGGAACTTTATATATATATATATTTAATAATATGTTTAATATTATTAATACCCTCTAATTCAACATATAAGTTATAATAGTTATATTTAAATAAAAATATTCCATTGTTTGTTTAAGCTTGTTATTGCGTATCTTATACATTATCGAATATTTATTTTAAAATATTGGTATATTAAAATTTCCCCCTTTTTAATTAATTTTATCCTAACAATTTTAGATTTATCTTTTTAATCAAAGGTTTTATATTTTAAAATACCTTTTTTGAAATCCCACATCGCAAAATGGGTTAATAAAACTTCCTCTTGAAAAGATAGAAAGGAAGATATAAAGGTAGTCTGGAATAACGTATACTATGTTTCTAAATCAGAGAACATTAGTGTAAAGTGAAAATATGGACATGAAGGAAAAATTATTTTCTAAATAATGATAGAGAGTGATGAAGGTAATTTACCATAAGAAAGTGAATAATCAAGAGAATGTTAATGACCACAAAACTGTAAACCAAAGAGGTTTGAAAAAGACCACTGATTCATTGGAAATGAAGGAAACATGAAAACATTTTTGTTTCAATATCCTTTTCCTGGATCTAATTAATTAATTTATGATGTATAATAAGAATATAAAGAAATATACTTATTTGATAAATATAATTTCATCCTATAATCAATTTTTACCATAATCACATATTTTTCTCAAAACAGTGAGTATTCAAGATGATTTTTATGTATGAAGAGCTAAAATAAAGTTATAATGGATCGAATAATCTATCAAAATATAAAATTCTATTACTCCTATCTTTATACATTAACCAAAATCAAGTGACTAGCATAAGGTAATATAATTCCTGAAATGAATAAACCTTAATATGATGAAATAAAAAATTAATCTCTAAAGACTAAAAAATAACACCCAAATTTAAAAATAGTTCATTTGATAAATAACTAGCCTTAAAAATCGTCAAAATTTTCCCAACTAAGTTTGGAACTCAAAAATCAAAATTATTTGTTCACAATTTATTCCTAAATTAATTTAACATTTTTCTCCAACTAACATTAGTTGATCATAAAGTAATATAACAAAAAAATGTATATGACCTAATCATAAAATCTCCAATATATTATAATAATTTTCATAAATAAACTAAATCACCATAAAGCCACATTAAAATTATATATTCTTCAAAAATATAATCCAACCTTTAATCCTAAAAAAATATCCCATAAAATTATGTTTACCTTAATTATATTATGTTTCCAAAAATATAATGATCTTTTTCAGAAATTCACTTAATCACTAAATTAATTTTTATTCCCATGGTAATATATATTATAAACTATATAATACTAACATAAACTTAATATTTATCTATCAAATCGTTTAGGTAAAAAAATTGCATGCTAACTTGGACATCATGTAGGTTACTGGAAGGCAATGAAACCTTATTACCCTTTAGTTGTGGGTTCATGGCCCACAACCCTATCATATGCGATGGGTTGTTTCCCAGCCTATTGATTATCCTTCTTTACTAAAAATATTTTAATATAATTCCATATAAATTTCCAAAAATACGATGAACATCCTAAAAAATAACCTTAATAACTTCGTCATTAAATATTCTTTTAACCTCAAACATTATCTCATACCTTTTATATTATATTCCCAAAAATGTAATAGTATTATTCTAAAATAATATTTCACATTAAACCTAAGGGTTATATATACCTCAACTCAATAAAAATTCTCCCAAAATATCATCAATGACTTTAAAATATCATCACTTAAAATATCAAATGGGGTGTATAATATCTTGAAATTATAATCAACAATATACTTATAAACCCACGATGGTATCCATAAATTTTAATATGAAAACATTTTAATCCCCAACTTTATCTAAACCCTAATCTAATACCAACTATAATAGCCCAAAACTAGCATTCCCGATTCCAGTTCTAAAACCGTAAACTTTATAGTTCTGGATTTGATACCAATAAATATTACCCAATTTTACAATCCAAAACTTTCAATATCAAAAGGAAATATGAGACCACTTACATACCTAAGGATATTTTAGGTTTATATTTTTATATAATTAATAAAAACTCTTACATAACAATACACATGCATTTAAGTGAACATTATTCCAAATATACCCTACTTTTATTTTCCCATATTAAGACTTCATCATTATTCATAATCTTCCTTAAACCCCATGAAAAAATTTAAAAATGTGTGATGAGAACAAAAATCTCAGTAAGGGACATATAAAATATATAAATACACTCCTTAGTCATTTAAAAACATGAGATCTTAAAAGAGAGATTTCCTTTAATAAAATAAACATTGAGGTCAAATAATTGTTTACTTATGAAATCATCTTTACTATACAAAGTTTTTCATAAAACAATTTATTAGAAAACATAAATAAAAAATAATAATCTAGAGTTTTTCTTAAAAAACATTAGAACCCATGAAAACACTTTCTAAAAGACATACCTTTTTACCCCAAAGGGTATGATCCTTCCTTTAAAAATAACCCTACCTTACCATTTAAAATCTAACAATTTCCATTAAAACACATTATCAAGCATATAAAAGTCATATAGGTTCCTTAGGAAATTATCTTTATAGAACCCTTATAAAAACCCTCAGAATGACTCTTATAATTGTAATAATAATATGGTCTACTTACAATATAATTCTCTATAGAAAATAATCATTCTCTAATGCATTGGATGGATATATCATGCTCACCAATTATCAAAGCTATAATGGGATTAGCCATTATTAAGAGCTATATCAGGATCAACTATCATCATAAAAAATTTACAAGGATCGTATCATGAATAAAACATTTTAACATTGAACATTTTAATCATAAAACCCATGAAAAAATCTTTTAAATCTATATGTAAAACACTTTCAGATGTCAAAAAACCATTTCCTTTTAAAAACCCATTTCATAATTTAAATACCTAGATCAAGGGTAGGAGGGTTTTTCTTTTAAGGAAACATAGAAAATTATATAGGAATACAAATATAATATAATGGTTGTGGTGGAAAGAAAATACATTGACACTATATAGGTCAAAAAGGACCATTTTTTAATCTTTTGTAAAGAAAGTTAAAATGTTTTGCTTAAAATATGTAGAAATATTCCTTTTGAAAAACCTTAGTAAGAAAATAAAAGGATACATAAAATGTCTTTTATAATTCATTTATGAACATATAAATACCTCTATAAAATAATTTTAAGAAAATGGACATGGAAGAGAAGGATTTTAAAAATAATTATTTAAAAAATTTAAAATGAGATTTTTAAAGTAAAGTGCCCCTTACCTTGAGTCTGATTCATCACGCACGTTCATTATATTCCTAAATAATAAACTTATGTTAATAATTTACTTTCTTAATATAAATTTTCAACTTTATTATTCATTTTATTTTATTTAATACCATGTTATATTCAATTGCTTAATTAATTAAGTTCATTTCATACGTTTTGATGATATTAAACTCATATGTCCAAAATGACTTTAGTAAGTTAACTACAAAAAAGGGTTCATTATTCCATAATCTACATAATAATAATCATGATATAATTATCATTTTATACATTAGTTATAATTTTAAAACAATTTATTAAATACAGTGATGAAAAATGAATTATTTTATAATCATGGAGATGGTAGGCTGTAAGTACACATGAGTAACATTTCCATTTTTCCAATGATTATGATGGAAATAAGGTGATTTATCTATTTTTTTACCTATTTATTCATATATTTTTATAATGTTTTAGTTGAATATTTATTGATTTAATATTATATTCATGCCTGATATTATTGTTTTTTTATATTCTTATGGCATGAATGACATGTGGAGCAATTTGAAGGAAAACATGGGCATTAAGGAACATAATGTCACTTCGCACCAAGCTGCTTCACGGTTTGATGCGATAATGAAAATTGAAGATGAAGACAATATTAATGAATTAATCCAAATGGATGGATATTACCTTTTAATTAAGTTTACCCCTGATTTCAGATGATCACAATATGTTCAGGAGGCACATAACTGAAGAATCAGAGAAAATGAGGAAATTTTGAAAAAAAAAACATATTAGACATTACACATCATGAATCCATAGTATATGATGTGTATTACTTGAGTAGACTAACAATGAGAAAAATTGCAAGGATTTAATCCCATTTACATGACATGAACCAAGTACACAACATGAACCACCTTTACACGTCATAAAAGACTCAAATCTAAAAATTGATGAAGTACATGATGTGAAAAGTTTAAAACCCGAATCTCACCAAAGATATTGGCCCTGAAATTTATTAGATCCAAGATATTTAGAGACCTTTTTAGATCTTAAGTACATTATGTGGAACCAATTTACACATCGTATAAAGTTTATGGTAGATGTTACTCAAAGCACTTTCTAAAATGTGAATTATCTATACTTCGTGAAACTCTCAGCTCTATATATATGTGATCACCCTCCGACAGATAGAGGAGTGGGGATGCCACCAATCTATTTTAATTTATTCTTTATTTATTTATTTTTTTCTTCTAAACTAATTTTTATTTATCTTTTTTCCCTTTTTAATCATTCCATTTTTACCACGTACCATTCTGTGACTATGGATTGTTCATTCTCTATTTCACATCAAGTTTCAATTACAATTACCGTTAAACTTCTTACATTGCCATTTTATTCATTGTTTCTTCATTAAAGTTAGTATTTGTTTGGTTTTATATAGTTTCAATTATGTATTTTATTTATTTTAATAATTTATTTTTTATATTGATTATGCTGCATATTTCCCTACTTTTGATAAATACTATCATGAACGGCTGATCTGCTTAGGGATAGGGGTCTGGAATAAGGGTTGTTTTAAACATAATGAATCTATGAATCAAAGTATGGTAACCCTATGGATATTAATTAGGTTTGAAAGAATTATTTATATCATTATTTTACACTACCCTAATTCTGGGAGATGTAATTGAAGGACCCTAACCTAGTTTGAGTTGAGAAAGCAAGGACCAATAGCTTGTGATACTTTCTACATTGAAGCCAGGATTACTTCAGCTATGTTGTTAAATATCTATGAAATAATGAATAGTTTCATTTTAGGTAGATCTAATTTGTTAGAATAAGACCAATTGGTTACCTTTTTACCACTTCATATCTTAATCCATATGTCTATCCCAAGATGTACTTAGGGTTATCTTTTGCCTAAACCTTGAAATTGACCCTGATCCCTTAATTTTTTATTAATTAAAACCCAAGATAAATAGTTTAAATAAAATTAAATCGAAATTAGGATGAACCAAAATTTGTTCAATAGTTTCCATCATTGTATTCCTCACTCTCTGTGGGATTAACCTCATGCTTCTACTTTACTATGCCTTTGTAGTTAGTGCAGTTCGGGAACATTATAAATTTCTAATTTGATCACGATCAGAGGATTAAAATACATCCTTTAGATGAATCAAATGATAAGTAGTATTTTATATCTGAATAATGATAAATATTTCATAAATAAAATATTAATTCTTTGAATATATATATACCATCCATGTAATGCGGTTATGAAAAACACACCACATCTCTTCGTGGAGGTGGTAATCCACACATACACATGAATGGAATTATCATTTTTCAATGGATGGAAATTTAAGAAAAAAGATGTTATATTATATTTTAATAATTATAATAATTTCATTCATATAATATATAAACTTTAAATACATTATTATAACTATCCATGAGAGGCATTTATGGGAAAAAATTATATCAATTCGTGAGGCTTTAGTCTATCATACCCAATAATGATGGTTTCATTCACAATTTGATGGAATATGAGATAGATATAGGTTATTAAATTAAAATAATAACATATCAGTATATTTAGTATACTTTTGTTATAATTTCAACATGTTTGAAGAATATTTTAATATGGTAGAAGATGAAATAAAACTAAAACATTTGGTAAAAATCTATACCTCTTATTCAGAAAACATCCTTTGATTGACATATTAATCCCTATAAGTTTGGATTTATTCCCAAAATAATACATCTAAAAGGTGGTTTGGTATTTTAAGAATGTTTTTGGGTAGTTAATTTCTGAAAAAGGCTATTAAAGTGTGTAGATAAGAGTATAGGGGTTTCCATTTTATAACAGTGGGGGTTATTCTTGGAATTTCATAAAGTATTAAATAAATATAAATTAATTTTCATGTTAAAATATATAAAAATTGATATAATTATAATATAAGATGATTATGAGTCTAAATAATCTCATCCAATAAAAACTTTGAAAAGTTTAGATGATATTTTCACCATTATCATTTTTTAACCCTCCGTTAACCCTTTTGACAATTACCATGATAAAAAAGTGTTTTACTCTTTAGGGGTAAAGGTAGTTAATATAAAAGGGAAATTGAACTATAAATAGACCATGGTATATATTTTAAACCAAATCCCAATAACTTGGATTAATATAGTGTTTTCATGAATTTTAAATGATTTAATAAAACATCATTTACTATAAAATATCAATTATGTCATTTTTAGAATTACATAAAATACTATATTATAATATGTGTATAACTCATGTAAAATAGTTTGAAAATGAAATGGATTCAAATATAAGGAATATTGTATCTTAAAATATTTTTTCAATCAAATTTATATAGGTTTAAATATCATTTTAAACTTTTTCTTTTGGGATATCCCCTTGGTTAAATAATTTTATCCTTAACTGTAGTAATGACTTTTCAATGTTAATGGGTAATAATTTTACTTATGATGTGAAAATTGGCCCATAAATGGACAAGTATTATAATTTTAGAACATTTATCATCCTAATTGTCTTATTTCAATATTTTTATTATTTTAAAATAATTTAATAAAATATTACTTGACATAAAATACCATTAATGTCATTTTTAACACTATTTATTTATTTTGACCTTGAAAACAAAAATATAGAAAGGAAATTAAAATATAATATATTCTCATATACCTAAATTTTTTATTATTATTCATAAAATTATTTAGATACCTTATCTTACCCAAATTATATTACTTTTAGAGTTTTTAAATTTATTTACATGATTTTTTACTACTTTCATAAACATTGTGTTGATGTTGTGTAAGCATTTAAGGTAATTATTTCATCACTAAAAATTAGAAATAATTAACATGATAAAAATTATTTATATTTTAAATAACCATTTTTAATTGGAGATAAGTTGTTTTTATCTCTATTAAATTTTTTTATGGATATTAAAAGCAAGAAAGTTACATTTTTTTCTTTATATTTTACTTGAGTATTATAAAGGTCAAAATCAAAGAAATTTTACACCAATTTTCCATAATTTTGAAACTTAGATTTACATGTACAAACTAAAATCATAAAATAGGATATAGAAAAGTTTTAGAGTCATTATTTATCCCTTATCAAATTATTTTTAACCTTAATTACTTGGTTTACCCTTACCATGGTGATAATTATTTACTATTGTTACTATTCATAATGACAAAAAATAAAAGGGACACAATTAACCAATTTTAACCTCATGATTATAAGTATGGAATATTTATTTTAAGATTCAATTTCTTGAAGTGGTAGAAATTAATTTAAGATTAAAACATGAAACAAAATGATAAATAGTTTTTCTAAAAAATGACTTTTAAGTATAAATATTTTATACCAAATTAAACCATAAAATTGATTCCAATAAAATTAATTGGATTATTAATAATTTAGTAGAATTAATTTTACTATTAAACCATTTTAAAATAAAATGTAACCTTTTAGATACTTGAAACAAAATATAGTTTTCAATAAAAATTAATATTATTCACTATTTATGAGAAAATAAATCCTTGTTAAAAATCCAAAATATTCACTCTAATATATTTTTGACATGATGATTTTAAAAATGATATCCTCTCTATAATTTTTTTTTTAAATTTACTTAAATAAATTATAAAATTCTTTTGAAAATGGAATAAAAACCATTTTTGAAGAAAATGTATTTTTAAAGCATAAAAGGACTTCACAAAAAATCGAGTTTTAATTTCATAATAATTAATAAATACATTTAAATTGATCAGTATCCTTATACATATTTAATAATGTTTTAATCCTATTCATACCCATGAATCCAACAACTGTAGTATTGAAACAATATATGTAGATGCTCAAATACAAGAGGGGGGGGGGTGAATTATAGGTTTAAAAAATTTAGCTTTTAACCGTATGAAAATATATGTTTTAAAAAGTTAAACAAGGTAAGTTTACAAAACATATTCTGTTCTTAACTAAGAAATATACTTGCTTAGAGTATATAAATAATGGATCCGGAAAAGAAACTTAAGAACAATTTATTTAGAGAAATATTCTACCTTAAAGCATATAGAATCATATTTATCAGAGTAAGTAAAATTATAAGAAAGTATAAGAAAGTTATAAATTATTTCTTTAACAAAATAAACTAGAAATAAAAGCATGTAACAATAATCAAGTAAACAAGTTGGAAATATTTTAATCCAAAGAGTAGGGTATCCAAAAACCTTGGATAAATTTCCCTTGATTTATACTTTCAAGAAAGTATATCTTACCCACACTAGGGTAATCCCTTGATAAGAATATCGAAGTTTGTCTTGAAATCCCCTCAAGCCATCTAACTTTAAGGTAGTTAGATCCTATGTATTATTATCCCCACAAGCCATCGATTTTACTTAGCAACAATTTAAGTTTCACGAAGCAATACGAATAAGATGTTCATGGTTGAACACGATGTTCATAGAAGGCACAAGGCACGAGAGTCTTTATCTCTCTAGAAATCACTTCACAACATGTAATCACTAGGATCTTGGATTGATATCCTGAATAATTATCTCATTCAAATTAGCTCCAATTTATAGGAAAAACTCCAATAGTCATCTCCCTCCTCCAACAGTCATACTTTTCCTTGAATCTCAGAGGGACCTGTATACATGTCACTCAACCAATGGTTAGTTAGAAAATTTTTTTACGACATTGTTTCATGTAGAAAAACTTGATAAACATTATCATGATTAAGAATTAATAATATATAAGGAAAATATCTTAACTAAAACTAGATAGTTAGAGTCTAACAAAAAATAGAAATTGGAGCCTAAAATTATGAATAACCAGATTCTATAAATAATGGATATATTGATTATATTTTTCAAATAATTCAGATTTTGAATTCTATAGATTTCAGAGTCTGAATTTTGAGGAATTTAGAGTGTGAATTCCGAGGAATTGGGATTCTAAATTTTGAGAAATTCATAGTCTAAATTTTTAGGAATTTGGAGTTATAATTATGAAGAATTTAGAGTCTAAATTATGAGGAATTAGGAGTCTAAATTTCATAGAATTCAGATTCTGAATTTTAGAGAATTCAGAGTCTGAATTCCAAAGAATTGAGAGTTTGAATTTTTGTGAATTTGGAGTCTAAAAACAAAAAATTCTCAGTCTAATTTTTATAGAATTCATAGTATAAATTTCATAGAATTCAAAGTCTAAAAATAGATAATTTGGAGTCTAGAAATAGAAAGACTCGATATCCAATATTCTTAGATTTTAGATAAGGATCTGAATTTTTGACTTAGAAAAAAATAGTTATATTTAATTATGATAAGACTTTGAATAAGGCATTGAAAAAAAGTTAAGGATAAAAATTTTCTTAGAGAAAGAAAATTTTCCTTAATAAAATTATTCTTAGAGAAAGATAATTTTACTTAAGAAAATGTGTTTGTGATTTTCAAAACATAGAGGAATGGAAAATTCATAAGGAAATCTTATTGACTCAATAATATCACCCTTTTTGGAAAGTACAAACAACCTTTCAAAAAAGAATATAAGAAATAAGGTTTTCTATTTTTGAACTATAAAAGAAAAAAATTATCTCCCTTTACTTATGAACCATGTTGAAGACGACTAAAACCACTTAGATTTTGAAATATATAAGGATCATATTCTTATCTTTCTTAGAGAAGTGAACTTTTCTTACTTAAGAAAATCTTCTATAAGAAGACTCCCCCTTACTTAATCTCATCCTTTCTTAGGAAATTATTTTCTTTATACATAGTATTATTTTGATCATTCATTCCCCCCCCTTTGTGGTTTTCAAGAAATAATGGAGGGGGAAAAATTGTACCCGTAAGGTTAGTGATATACAAGACAAAACAATTTAAGGATAACAAAATTTTCATTATGATAGGAAAAAATTGTTATAGGGAAAAATAAAACAAAAGATCGTATTGAAATGAAAATCATTCATCCTTTTTTTCTTTCGAAATGAGATTTCTAAGGATTGAATTTAACTTCTTGAGATCTTTGTGATCGTCCTCAAACCTCTTGAGCAACTGATCCTGATCTGGATTCTTCTTTTCCAGAGCCTTGATTTTTTCTTCTTGAGACTTCAGAATTTATGCTTGAGACTTTACAACATCTTATTGCTGGTTCAACTTTTGTTCCAACTATTACCTAAGCTCCATTTCTATCTTTAAATTTAAGGAAACTGAATTTAAATTCTTATTTATCTCTCTATCCTCTTACTTCTGGGCTACTTGCTCAAGATTCATATTTTTTGAAAAACATGTTGAAAGGTTCTTTATTCTATCATATGAATTATCAAAATCATCTTTTACCGAATCTTGGAATTCATTAATGATTCTCATGTATTTAATCATTCTTTTAGAAAATTTTGTTATTTCCTTACATGCTATCTTATGAGAATCATAAACAATATGAACAGTTTTTAAATATTCATCAAGATTGATAAAAATTTCCACAATCATACTTATTGAATATAACTTCTGATTGAAAGAATGTTGAAGCAACTGACATCCCAAATCAATACTGGGAAACAAAGGTATTGAGTTCACTAACTAATTCAAAGACTAAACAATGAAATCTTGATCCATCGAAGAAGAAGATTCAGAATCTAATTCCTTTGAAGAAGAGGATGCTTTTTCTAGCTCTTCAGCTTTTATCTTGGATGATCCACTAACATCATTCTTGTATTTTACAATCATAACCTTCTTACGCATATCAACAACCACCTATTTTACTTTATCCACTTTGAAAATAACATTCTCAACCCTTGGATACTCAAGATCACTATTATAGAGTTGAACTATATTATCTTTATCAACCTATTCTTTCTTTACATTACCCTTAACATCATTTAGATGGTTGAAATCATGGTTTTTACTCTCATCATCATTAGGTTTATCAACCTATTCCTCTCCATCACCATATTTCCATTATGAAATAATTTTTGTTGACTCAACCTGGGAAGAACAGATTGATAAATTATCTAAAAGGACTTTCCTTCTCATGGTATTCTTGCAATTTCTTAATCACATCATCAATTTCACCTTATTTCTCTTCTTCTTCTTCTTCTTATTCATCTTCTTCAACTTCTTGTATTATTTATTCTTATACCATAGGTTCTATAATTGGAATTTTCTTTCTTAGAGTTTCTAAAGGAACTATTTCTTAAAGAAAGGACTCTGGTAACTGAATATTTTTAGAGGATTTATCAGTATTCTTAAGAAGATATTGAAAAATCTCATCTTCTGACATTTTATTTTTCATCATCTTATATTTTTCTTGCCTTTCAAGTTCTTTAGATGCTTGAATATTTAAGTCTTTTTCCTCAATAAGGTTTAAATTAAAGCTTTGATCTAGATCCTTCTTTTTCTTATATTCCCTCTACTTTGATAACACTTCATCAGAGAATGTTTTTTTCATTATAGGAATAAGAAAACCCTATACCCACAAGGATAAAATCCTAAAGTTCATTGAAAGATGATTTATCTTTGGTGATTTTATTCCCTTGAGTAAAAGGCACTCAATTTCCTTTTCCTTCTCAAAGCTTACTGACTTATCATGAAAATTTTGAGAGAAAAAGATTGCCTCACCTACATAAGGAATTTCAAGGATGTTTGCAGCCATATTGAAAAATAAAGAATAGGTTTTCCCATAGCTATTAAATGAAAAATTTTCCCTTCCATCTTCTTCATAAAAAATTACTGTATCATAAAACTCTATGAGATGGTCAGGATAAACCAGACCCTGACTCTTTAGCTTGGAAACACAAAAAATCTGCAATCTATTCAACTTGATATTCTTTTTAATGAACAAATTATACTTAGCTAAGAAATTTGGGTCAACCAAACTTTCCTTGTAGATTTTAAAATATTTTATTTCCTTGTTTTAAGACAAATAATTCTACTGGGAAGCTTTAACCGACATATAGAATGTAGGGAAACTTGGAAAACTAAACGACCTATTTGAAGAGGAACATAGCTTCAGTGCACAAAGACTTAAAAAACTAATGTGGGACAAGGATTATGGGGGCCTTTAAATCGGCTTCAAGGCAACGCTTCAAATTCTCAATTTTTTCCAATGGTTAAAATAAGCATGATCTAATATGGCAGTTTAGATGAGTGCCGAAGAAGGATTTGGTAGGTTATGATCTTTTGAGGTTTTAAATAAAAGTTGGATTTAAGGAAAGTGAAACTGATAAAATTTTATTAAAATAAGATAAAAAAATACAAATAAGTAAAAAATAAAATTATGAATATTTAATTAAAGAAACATACCTTCCAGATTAGTTAGAAAGAATTTCCAGATATGAAAAGGTTATTATTAGATTCCAAAAATTTTTTGTTAAGAAAAGGAAATTCTCGATTCTGAAAATTTGGATTATGAAAAATATGGTTTTTCAAAAAATATATTAAGAAATAAAAATTGGGTTTTGAATTTTTTTTAAGAAATATTTTTCTTAAAACAATAAAAAATGTACTCCCCTTATGAAAAGGAGTTTCTTAATATAAAGAGATAGTTTTCAACAAAAAGTTAATATGAAAGATTACCTTAAAATTATCATCCCTATCTTTTGTTTAATGTATTCAAATCTATTCGAGGGTAAAGATTTTGTAAAAAAATTAGCAAGTTTTTCTTGCATTCTAATAAGTTAAAGAATGATATCTTCTTTTAGTGTGTGATCTCTAAGAAAGTTATGCCTAATATATATGTGTTAATTATGAGAGTTATGTGAAGATGTTTTTGTTAGGTAATTGGCACTTGTATTATCACATAATATTTTTGTTTTGGTAAAAATCATGCCATAGTCTATGAGTGTGAGTTGCATCCACAACACTTGAGCACAACAACTTCAAGCTACTACATATTCAACTTCAGCAATGAAAAGTTATATAGAGTGTTTCTTATTGAATGACCAATAATACAATGGAACTTCTAAGAAATGAAAATTTCTAGATGTAAATTTTATATCCATTCTATATACACCAAAATCTTTATCTGAAAAACTCTAAGAAAATTATTTCCAGAATAATAGAAAATCCTAAATCCATGGTTCCCTTTAAATAGCGAAAAATTATTTTCACTGTATTTAAATGAAACTCCTTTGGATTAGATTGATATATTTGACATAATCATACTAAAAACATTAAGTCTGGATGTTAAGTGTAATAAACTTCCTATCATACCTCTAAAGGATATTTGATCTATTAGTTTCCAAACTTCATCAAGATCAAGTGTATTTGAGGTAATGATTGGAGTGCTTATACTTT
This sequence comes from Viscum album, assembly GCA_963277665.1. Classification (NCBI taxonomy): domain Eukaryota; kingdom Viridiplantae; phylum Streptophyta; class Magnoliopsida; order Santalales; family Viscaceae; genus Viscum; species Viscum album. The sequence continues at coordinate 1,462,291,755 of OY728135.1, read as the reverse complement.
TATTATTGTCATATACAAACTTCTTAAGATGATATTTAATATACTTATGTTGAGATATATAAGTTCTTTATGGTTTTTGAGAAATTTGAAAACCAAAGAAAAATGTTAACTCACCCATCATACTCATTTCAAAATCAAATTTCATGAGATTCACAAACAAATAAGTTAAATATTTTTGAGTTGATCTAAATATAATGTCATCAACATATATTTGAACAATAAAAATATTTTTATTATCTTTCTTTATAAAAAGAGTTGGATCAGTAATTACCCTAACATAATTATTTTGTAACAAAAATCTTGTAAGTCTATCATACCATGATCTAGGGGCTTGTTTAAGTCCATATAAAGCTTTGGTAAGTTTGAAAACATGTTCATGATGTTTTTTTTCTTCAAATCCATGAGGTTTTTTAATATAAACTTCCTCTTGAACATATGCATTAAGGAAATCACACTTCACATCCATTTGAAAAAGTTTGAAATTAAAGAATGTTACACAAGAAAGTATAATACAAATAGATTCAAGTCTTGCTAATAGATCATAGGTTTTTTCATAGTCTATACCTTGTTGTTGATTACAGCCTTTAGCAACTAAAAAAATACATTATATTTTCATCCAATACTTCCAGTTTGGGTTGGGACAAAAAGATCCATATGAACTAGCTGTAATGCATCAGAAGTTCAGACTTCACCAATTGATTCAAATTTTGACTTATGTTTCTTGCCAAATTAACAAGGATAAAAAACTTCTGAATAATCAAAACTAAGCTCCAATAGATCCTTAAAAAGTATTTCATTCAAGAGTTTTTACAGATTCCTAAGATTACAGTGTACTAGTATTATATTCCATAACCAAGATTGATCTTCCATTGCACTAAGTCAAGGTATGTCTTGGCTCCTAAGGTATTATATGTTTAGTGTATAAACATTCTCATGCCTATGGGTAGAAATAATAAACTCTTACTTATAATTGTGTATTAAGCATTTTTCATTCCTAAAATTTAAAAGGTAACCTTCATCACATAACATGATTATTCTAATGAGGCTGTACTTAAGACTCTTAGAAAATAAAATATTTGAAATTAAATATTTTCAAAGAAGAACAATGTTACCTATAACAAAAATTTCACCATGAGCATTATCTCTGAAAGTTAATTTTCCTCCTTTCATCTTGATAATCTTTTCAAAGAATTTTTTGTTACCAGTCATGTGCTGGGAACATCCACTATCCATGTACCATGTATTATTGTTGGTAATTTCTTTATTTTCAAGAAAATAAAATATTTAGACTTTCTGAATCCTAACTTTCTTGGATCTAGAAATTTCAGAGAGTAAAATCTTAGGAATCCACATTTTCTTAGAAAAATAGGCTTTATGAAAACCTAATGATTGAGTTTTATTTAAATAGAAATTTATTTCCCAATGTCCACCACATTGACACTTAGTGAAAAAGGGAGCACTTTGGGGTATAAAATAATTTTTACTAAAAATAGGTTTTGAGTGATTATAACCAATTCTTGAACTATCCCTTAGAGGATGAATTTGAGAATATATTTTATCAAATCCTTTCCTTCTCGAAGTAAAATTTGATAAAATTTTGTTTAAGGGAATAATTTTAGATTTTAGTCTGATGACTAAATTCTTATCCTCAAAGTCATTAGTTTTTTAACTTTTGTTATACTCTAAAATAGTTTTCTTAAAAATAAAATTCTCAAGATCCTTATAAATTTTATCCTTCTTAGAATTAATTTCCTTAAGTTTTTTTAGAAATAATTTCAAAATAAAGAGTTTTTTGATCAAGATCTTTAGAAATATCTGATACTTCTTTTGTTAAAACCGATATTCTTGAATTTTCTTTCTCCAACTTCTTTTTTATCTTAAAATTTTTATTTTCAAGGAGTTTAGTAAATCTAGAAACTTCTTCAAATTAAGGTAAGGTATTATCTTTTGATGAAGAAGATTCTTCATCTAAATATTTTTAATACTCCTCATTAGGAAAATTTGAATTTAAATAAATAATGGTTAAGGATTCAGCATTGTGTACCTTAGCCATAAGACAATGTTTTTCATTGGGTACTCTAGCTATAATACTAATATTCTTCTGACCATAAGATTCAAATTATGAAGATTAATATGAAGATTCACCACCACTAGCACTCTCGGTGTCATTTTCTTTCAAGTCCTACTTAGTCTTAAAAATGTAATACTTCTTTGTATTTCTTCCAAAATGATTTTCCTTCTTATATTTTCTCTTAATCATAGGACAATCAGGTATAATATATCTAACCCTTTTACACTCATAATAGGTTACTTTATAATATTTCTTATCCTTTCTATCTTTCTTATTATATCTATGTTAAAAATATTTCTTTCCCACAATCTTGTTCATCCTTCAAGAAAGATTGGATAATTCATTTTCAAAATAATTTTTTTCACTAGATTCTGTTAAAATAATAGATTTCTTAGGTTTAGATCTAGTTACCCTTTCTGGAGTCTTTTCCTTAGATGTAGTAGTGAAAGATACATTTCCCTTACCATTATTCTTTTTGTTTAAATCATCATCTCTCTTTAATCTTGTTTCCTACCGAAAAAAAGTTCCAAATAACTCATCAAGAGTAAAGTTAGATACTTTCTTATTTTCATCAATAATTTTCCCTTTTGATTCCCACTCATTGAGAAAGATATCAGTTATCTTATCCATAAGAACTTCATCATCAAGACCTTTCTCTCCATTAGTTAGATGACTGTTGACAATGGTCATATGTAAGAACCTGGTTTTTTTATAAAAGACTTTGGAATATTCTTGATGTTATTCCAGAGCAGCGCCTTTAGACGGCGTGCGATTCCGAGCCCCGGTGTGGCCGGAATTAAATTTTCAGTGCGTTCACATAGGGAACGCCAAATAAATGGGATAACTTCTAAATGGTGCTTCAAAACCTAAATCTGAGTGCATGGATGGGTCTGAAATGGGGTTTTTACCCTAGTAATGACATAAAGCATGTCGACGCGGGACGTTTGGACCCCTCGCCCGTTAACGGAACATTAGACGGATAATTAAATAAATTAATTTATTCGTTTAATGGTTAAACTAAGGTATCTCTTAAACGGTAGCTCTGATTGGAAAACTGAGGGCACCATTGAGTCCGGAGCTTGCTGTTTACCCTAGGAGGGGTGTAAGTTTCGCGGGCGCGAGCCTCCTATGAAGAATGGTCCCAGGTCCATTTTCGTAATTTAACGGCCCGTGACGTTGTTTTTTTATAACTTTTGAAAGGGGCCTCAGGTTAAAATTATGAGACCTCCATTGCACTCAGAGAATGGTTTTTTATCCTAGGGGAGGGTTAATCCCAACCCCGTCAGGAGTTCGGGTATGGGGCCGCGGGAGGGTGTTTAAGTTAATTAGTTTATTTAATTAAACTAACCCCCCTTCTCTTCTCCATCATTTCCCCCTCCCCTGGAAAGCTTCTCCCCTATCCTTTTCCACTCCGGCGAGGTGGCTCCGGCGAGGCAAATCCGGCGAGGCGCGGCCACTCCGGCGGGTCGACGACAAAGCATCAGGCTACCCCCAAGAGGTAGGAGGTTTTGTTTCCGTTTTTAAATTCTTGCAAACTTTGAGCTTAAATAATCACGTCGAAATGTTGTTTTCCTATCGAGAGAAGCCCATATTAGTGTAGAGCCCGATTTGAGCTTCCCAACGGTTCTTTCGGATCGAAATTTGGAGTTCCAGGGTGCCCGGGGTGCCCCCGGGGAGTTTCCCGGCCGAACACCCAATTCCGGGCGTTTTGGCGTTTTCCGGCGGGTTTCCAGCCATCCGGGCGGTGGCGGCCCAGGGTGGCGGCGGTCCGGCCTTCCGAGCGCGGGTCGGCGTGACCGACAGGTGGCAGGATCGACGGTGGCAGGCGGCGGCGGCTCCTCATCGCGGCGGTCCAAGACGGCGGCGACATCCGGGATGACGACGAGGGTGGCTTAGGTGGCGCGGGCAGCTCAGGCAGCGCGGCGGGCCAAGCTCGCCGGTACGAGGCGGCGACCGAGGTCGCGGCGCGACCCCGACGGACAGAGACCTGCAAAATGTGAGTCTCCACGTGGGGCTACGGACCGACCACTCAGGCCGGTCGGGTGACGGTGGGCCGCACGAAGTGGCTGGGCCGCGGGCTCAGGGGGCTGGCCGGCGCGGGCCAGCCCAAGCAAGGCGGACCAGCCGGACCGGGCCGGTCCGGCCCAAGGGATTTTCCCCTTCTATCTTCGGACGCCCGTATCTTTAGCTACAGGCGTCCGTTTTGCGTGCTGTCTACAGCAGTGTGGACCTCACGTCGAGGCAGACATTTTTTGATGGCTTCAGAGGTTTTTAACTTCCGAGACGAGGGACTCGGTGGCACAACGCGTAAGTTAAGTGCTTCAATGTGTTTCCCGAGGATATTGTTTTGGGTGGCACAGACACATCCGGAGCTTGTTTTGAGCGCCGTCAGTGGTGTTGCGACCCTAGCACCAAGACAGAGTTTTCCAGTGTAGTTTTGGGCGTTGGAACCGCAGTTGAGACGTGGGCTCCATGATCCGTCTTTTAAGCTGCGAGAAGCGTTTAACAAATTTTTCATCGGACATCTGTTCAGGGTGTGCGAGCAGTAAATTTTGGGTGTTTTTCCAAGGGAATTGCATTGGTGCAATCCATCCGCTTTAATTCCGCACAATGGTGCAGGCCCCACGTGGGTCGTTTTGGGAGTTCCTGGTGATTTCCAGCTTTATCACTGGGTGTCCATTTCGGACAAGTGATTAGTCAAACTCATGTACTTTTTCGAGAGGATTGAAACAGTGCAATCCATTCGTTGTGCCTTGGGACTGGGATGCGGGTCCCACGTAGCACCGCTCTTGTGCGGTGCGCTGGAATGTATCTTTTTCTTCGGATATCCGTTCCACTCAAGTGAGCAGTCCTTTTGAGGGGTTTTCCCAAGGGGATCGCAATGGTGAGATGCGGCTGACTGTTTTCAGGGTCGAGATTCGGTATCACGGGACGCCGTTCGGGCGTAAAGCGGTGTTGGCGACTTTTCCGTCGGATATCCATTGGAGGCGATTAAGTAGTCGATCTCACATGTTTTTCCGAGAGGATTACAACGATGTAATCTGTTCAAGTGAGTGGAGCTTCTTACGCGATCTTATTAAATGTGGAATTATGAAGGTGTACCGGTGGAGGTTCTTCATGCGGTGTCTGTAGAGAGCCCTTGGCGAGTGATCGCGTTCACTCTTCAGAGAGTGAAGTGAATGCTTGAAGAGATGTAGTTTTCCATGCCTGGGCCATTGAGGTGGCAAGTTAGATTTGTTACGTTTACACCCTTCGCGTTGACGTTAAGTGCCGCGTGCACGGTAGCCTTTGGGATGGAAATGTGGCATGCTCTGGGAGTATGTGAGAACCCTGGGAGGTACATATGGATGTTTGTACCTGAGAACGTTCGTGCGCTTGGTTGGGGTTGAGTTGGGGCCATACATTGTATGGGCCCCATGTGCGTGTCGTGTTTTAATTTGTGTACCGTTGACCTCTGACGACGTAGAGGGTCCCTCTGTTCTCGTTTATTTGACCAGTAGGGCCCTGATCCTCTTCAAGATGGTTTAGATCAGTAGGGTTGAGTGGTTTCCCCTGGTTTTGTTCTAGATTTGGGGGGTTGCAGGATACCCACTTTGAGTTCTGTTGGCTGGTGTTGTGCTATCCAGTAGGGATGGCCAGAGCAGTTCTGGGTTTACCCTCCAACAGAGACTGGGCAGTGGGTTGCTCATCAAATTCTTCAGGTTTACCCTCTAGTAGAGACTGAGTAGTGGGTTTCTCATCGACTTCTTCCAGGTCTACCCTCCAGCAGCGCTGGGCAGTGGGTCACCTGTCAACTTATTCTAGGTTTACCCTCTAGTAGGGCTAGGCAGTGGGTCGCCTGATGATGTATTAGGATTTACCCTCCAGCAGGGCTGGGCAGTGGGTCACCCGATACTCTTAGGGTATACCCTCCAGTAGAGATTGGGCAGTGGGTCACCCGATGACCTCTTGAGGGTCTACCCTCCAGCAGAGCTGGGTAGTGGGTCTCCCGTCATCTTGTTCTAGGTTTACCCTCCAGTAGAGCTGGGCAGTGGGTCGCCTGTCGACTTATTTCAGGTCTACCCTCCAGCAGGGCTGGGCAGTAGGTCGCATGATGATTTATTAGGGTTTATCCTCCAGTAGGGCTGGGCAGTGGGTCACATGATATCTTATTATGAATTACCCTCCAGCAGGCCTGGGCAGTGGGTCACCTGTTGGCATTTCAGACTCAGCCCTTACTACGAGGCTAGTCTGTGGCTTTTCTCTATGACTACCAGAGCGGCACCCTTGGTTGAATGAGTCAGTGATGTGACAGCTCGAATTTGAGGACCTCTTGGCTCTGTGACAGTGATGAGGTGTGGTTTGACTTTCCTCTAGAACTCTCAAGTAGAAGGGGCGCTTTCCCCATCGAGATGCATCCTTGTGACGCGACCTAAAACCATCTGGGTGAGTCAGTACCGCCCAAAGAGGATAGTGTCAAGGTGCGGTGATTTGAGCCCCTTGAATTGAAGTTCGGGGTAGATGTGCGGGATGCTGGGCATCGATGGTGTTTACTTCTGGGATTGTTGGAAACTCACTTCCTTGGGCTGAGCTATGAGATGGAGATCCCCTTACGATTCTATTCGTGTTTCGTGGCAGAGCATATATGTGTATCCCTTGGGTTTTGGTTACTCTCCTTCCTGGAGAGGCGAAGATGTGTGGGGTATGCCACGTACTTTCCGTGTCTAGCTTCTCATGGTTGGATGAGTTTACTCTCCCACTATATGTAGTGAAGACTCGATGAGAAGTTCATCTTCTCACCGTTTCTAGCCCTTATGTTTGGACGAGTCTACTTCCTTCCTCTAATTGGGTTGATCTATGCTATTTACTCCACTCTCTATCATACTCCTTGATTTTCCCTGTTCACTATATTTCCCACCTCTTCAGTACCTCCTTTATTGCTCCCTTGAGCCTTCGGGGCATCCTACTGTGTATTTTTATACTCAACCCTGCTTGGTCTTTGCCCGCACTTGGTGTGCCCTTGCAGATGACAGAGAGGTTGGTCGTGACTTTAGCAGAGCTTAGGAGATTGAGAGCTTGGACCACGTGCAGTGGTTGTAGACAGGATTCCAGGTGTGGGATCCTCCCAGCTATTTTACTTTTGTTCACCTGTTGCCGGGTTGTGGCACTTTTCTGGTTGGGGGCATGTTTTGCCCCATTTTTCTTTTCAGCACTTTACTTGTACTATTTAGAGGTCGATGCACATTTTGTGGTCTTTTTATAGCAGTGGAACTTTAATTCTATTTTTACTATGCACTTCTGCATTGAGTGGGCTGCGTGTGTGTGTACATGTACTCGGGCAAAGGCCTCCCCAAGTTGTTTAGCCTTTGGTGCTTGTCGCCAGCCCCTGGCCTATGGAGGCGGGCTTGGGGTAGTTTTGGCTCGAGGCCGGGTAGGGTCAGGTCGTGACAAAGTGGTATCAAAGGTGGTTCGTTCCTTGGGACGTTGTATAGATGTCCCTAAAAAGGAATTGGCTGGGATTTAGGGAAACAGTGTTAACGTGTCTCGATAGCGGCTCTCAGGCCAGGGAGTCCAGTGATGGTGCAGAGGCTGACGTATCCATTCAGCAGGACCCTGATAACCCACTTGTTGACTCGGCATGTTGAGACACTTGTTTCAGGGAAAATTGGTTTTTGCATCACATAGGATCAAGTCTTTGACTGTCCTTCTTGAGTCAGCTCCCCATTGTTGATACTGTTATATACACATATACTCATCTGATCGCAGAACTCCTTGATAATATTCAGGATGTCTCCGCGAAGTCATCCAACTAGGATACCAACTTTGGTTCGCGAAGACAACCCTATGAGCTACGAGACATAGTCCATGACCCATCATGCGATCCCCTTTCTCCGGGTGGGCCAATATCAACACCCCCACCTGTTGAGCAGCAGAAAACTTCAGCAGAGCAGACGGGGCTTGAGCGCAGGTTGAGCATGCTCTGTGAGTTCCAGTGGCAGAGACCACTGAGGTTCGGTGGTGATCCAGACCCTCAGGCAGCAGAGGTTTGGCTAGAGACAGTGGATCACCTTTTCAGGCTTGTGCAAACACCGAATGATCTTATGGTGGCTTTGGCTGCCAACCTTTTCCACGGAGCATCTTGACATTGGTGGAGTCTGGTGACTCAGTTTCTTGACAAGTTGTCACCTTCGTGGGGTGACTTTAGGTTTTTGTTTCATGAGGAGTTTTCCCCTCCTGCTTATGCTCCGTTTGGGTTTAGGAGCTCCTACAGTTTTAGTAGGGAGGGATGACGGTGGCCTAGTACATAGCTAGTTTCGTAGACCATGCACGCTTTTACCCGGACTTGGTCCACGATGATAACTTCCAAGCGAGGAAGTTAAAGCAGGGTATCCACAGGGAGATTCATGATGTCATAGTACCCTTGTGCATTTCCACATATGCTGGGGTGCTAGAGCAGGCGCTGGTGACAGAGGGCTTCCCGTCGCATTCTACAGTCGGTGGTGGCAGCAGGTTCGACAGAGCCGAGACCTCTGCCGCATCTAGCAGGCGTCGGCAAGAAGAACCTCGATGCAGGTGGATTTCTGACAACTGGACTTAGGGGTGTGTTCATACACCACAGGGGTGCTGGAGGGGGCCAGTGCATCCCAGAGGGATTCGGTGTTATTCTTGTGATGGGCGAGGTCACCTGGCACAGGACTGCCCGACCAGGCATGTGGAGAGCTTCGGGCAGGCAGTAGGTGCGCCGCCAAGATGGAGGCAACGCCGTGATCAGAGTAGTACCCGAAGAGGTGGTGCTAGCAGAAAAGTGGGAGAAAATGGTAGTCGATAATGACTTTTTGAGGTCTTCCCATCACCCCCAGGTTGTCCACGTCAGGCTCCAGGAGCTGACAGTTGGGACCACAGACAGCCGCAAGCTTTTTATGTCTCCGATCCTACAGAGCATGAGGTAATAAGAGGTACTCTCTACAAATATACTACTTCTTGCAGTAGAATTGTTAGACTTTATGTGAAATGCTTTTCTCCCTACTCCTTGTTTGAGTTGTTACCAAGGTGACGTGGGGTGTCGTTGTAACCCTGTTTTGGAAAGGTAAATGGCATAAAACCTTTCCCTTTAGTCGATGGTGTTGACTCCTTCGCTTCCGAACGTGTAAGAGGGTCTTGGTTGTGGTACATCGACTGTGAAATCTTACGTGACCAGATATCCTTGGGTGTTTCACCATATGGATGTTCTGAAGGAGGGAATCACCGGGCCTTGTTTCAGGTGCAGGTGGTGATTCCAGTTGCGGTGTGCAACGTAGGGGTTTGGTCGGGGAGGTGAGCTACCCCCGAGAGCCTTAGGGCCGTTTGAGACCGTGCGAAGGGATGGCAAGGTTCCCTATCGCCTTTCCCTACCCCCAAAGGCTGGGTTGAATGCATGACGTTTCCCACGTGACTCACCCGAGAAAAAGTGTGCGTGCTCCTATGCATGACATCAACGAGGGTAGACCTCTCATGAATAGATCAAATCCTTTGGTCTATGTGCGGTGGCGCAGAACTGTGCATGAGTTCTTCTAGGTATAGGAGAGACATGTGCGGGCTTAGTACCCTGAGTTGTTCCCTGGTTTTTCTTATTAGGGACGAAAATATTGAAGGAGGTAATGATGTAAGAACCCTGTTTTTGCTATAAAATACTTTGGAATATTCTTGATGTTATTCCATAGTAACACCTTCAGACGGCGTGCGATTCCGAGCCCTAGTGTGGCCAGAATTAAATTTTCAGTGAGTTCACACTGGGAACACCAAATAAATGGGATAACTCCCAAAAAGTACTTCAAATCCTAAATCTGAGTGCACGAATGGGTCCGAAATGGGGTGTTTACCCTAGGAACGATATAAAGCATGTCGGCGCGGGAAATTTGGAACCCTCGCCCGTTAACGGAACATTAAACGGATAAATAAATAAATAAATTTATTTGTTTAATGGTTAAACTCACTTATCTCTTAAACGATAGATCGGATTGGAAAACCAAGGGCATCGTTGAGTCAGGAACGTGTTGTTTACCCTAGGAGGGGTGTAAGTTTCGCGAGCGCGGACCTCCTATGAAAAATGGTGCCAGGTGAATTTTCATAATTTAGCGGGCCGTGACGTTGTTTTTTTATAACTTTTGAACGGGACCTCAGATTAAAATTATGAGACCGCCGTTGCACTCAGAGCGTGGTTTTTAGCCTAGGGAGTCTTAATCCCGACCCTGTCGGGAGTTCGGGTACGGGGCCGCGGGAGGGTGTTTAAGTTAATTAGTTTATTTAATTAACCTAACCCCCCTTCTTTTCTCCCTCATTTCTCCCTCCCCTGGTAAAATTCTCCCCTCTCCTCCTCCACTCCGGTGAGGTGGCTCCGGTGAGGCATGGCCACTCCGGCTAGTCGACAGTGAAGCATCGAGCTACGCCCAAGAGGTAGGAGGTTTTGTTTCTGTTTTTAAATTCCCGTAAACTTTGAGGTTAAATCATCGCATCAAAATGCTATTTTCCTATTGAGAGAATCCCATATTAGTGTAGATCCCAATTTGAGCTTCCCAATGGTTCTTTCGGATCATAATTTGGAGTCCTAGGGTGCCCAGGGTGCCCCCGAGGAGTTTCCCGGCCGAACACCCAATTCCGGGGGTTTTGGCGTTTTCCGGCGGGTATCCGGCCATCCGGGCGGTGGCGGCACGGGGTGGCGGCGGTCCGGCCTTCCCAGCGGCAGTCAGCACGACCGTCAGGCGGCAGGGTCGACAGCGGCAGGCGGCGGCGAAATCCGGGACTGCGGCGCGGGCGGCTCAAGCGGCGCGGGCGGCCCAGTCGGGGCGGCGGGCCGAGCTTGCCGGTACGAGGCGGCGACTGGGGTCGCGGCGTGACCCCAGTGGACAAAGACCCCCAAAATGCAGGTCTCCGCATGGGGCTGCGGACCGGCCACTCCGGCCGATCGGGTGACGGCGGGCCGGCCGGCGCGGGCCGGTCCGGCCCAAGGGGTTTTCCCCTTCTATCTTCGGACGCCCGTATCTTTAGCTACGAGTGTCCGTTTTGCGTGCCGTCTACGGCAGTGCAGACCTTCCGTCGAGGTGGACGTTTTGTGATGGTTTTAGAGGTTTTTAACTTCTGAGACGAGGGGTTTGGTGGCACGACACGTACATTAAGTGCTTCAGCCTGTTTCCCGAGGATATTGTTTTGGGCGGCATATACACATCCAGAGTCCGTTTTGAGCGCCGTCAATGGAGTTGAGACCCTGGCACCGAGGTAGAGTTTTCCAGTGTAGTTTCGGGCGTTGAAACCATAGTTGATATGTGGGCCCCATGGGCCATCTTTTAAGCTGCGAGCAGCGTTTAGAAACTTTTTCATCGGACGTCCGTTCGGGGCTTGCGAGCAATCAATTTTGGGTGTTTTTCCGAGGGAATTGTAATGGTGAAATCCACCCACTTTAATTCCGCATGATGGTGCGGACCCACGGGGGCCATTTTGGGAGTTGGCGGTGATTTCCATATTTATCACCGGGTGTCCGTTTCGGACAAGTGATTAGTCAAACTTGTGTAATTTTTCGAGAGGATCGCAACGATGTGATTCGTTCGTTGTGCTTTGAGACCGGGATGTGGTACCACATAGCATCGCTCTTGTGCGGTGTGCTGGAATGCATATTTTTCTTTGGATATCTGTTCTACTCAAGTGAGCAGTCCTTTTGACGGGTTTTCCCGAGGGGATCGCAATGGTGCGATGCGGCCGACTGTTTTCAGGACCGAGGCTCGGGATCATGGGATGTCATTCGGGCGTAAAGTGGTGTTGGCAACTTTTCCATCGGATATCTGTTCGAGGTGAGTAATTAGTCGATCTCGCATGTTTTTTCACGAGGATTACAATGGAGTAATCTGTTCAGGCTAACAGAGCTTCTTACACGATCTTATTAAATGTGGAATTATGAAGGTGTACTAGTGGAGGTTCTTCCTGCGGTGTTTACAGAGAACCCTTTTCTGGTGATCACGTTCACTCTTGGGAGAGTGAAGTGAATGCTTGAAGAGTTGTAGTTGGTTTTGCCTGGGCCGTTGAGGTATCAAGTTGGAGTTGTTACGTTTACGCCCTTCATGTTGACGTTAAGTGCCGTGTGCACGGTAGCCTTTAGGCTGGAAATGTGGCGTGCTTTGGGAGTATGTGAGAATGTTTAAAGGTACATGTGGATGTTTGTAACTGAGAAAGTTTGTGCACTTGGTTGGGGTTGAGTTGGGGCCACACGTCATGTGGGACCCATGTGCATTCCGTGTTCTGATTTGCATACCCTTGACCTCTCACGATGTATATGGTCCCTTTGTTCTCATTTGTTTGACTAGTATGGTTGAGTGGGTTCCCCCTGGTCCTGTTCACGATGGTTTAGATCAGTAGGGTTGAGTGGTTTACCCTGGTTTTGTTCTAGAGTTGGGGGGTTGCGGGATACCCACTCTGAGTTCTGTTGGCCAGTGTTGTGTCATCCAGTAGGGATGGCCAGAGCAGTTCCGGGTTTACCCTCTAGAAGAGACTGGGCAGTGGGTTGCTCATCGACTTCTTCAGGTTTACCCTCCAGTAGAGACTGGGCAGTGGGTTGCTCATCGACTTCTTCCAGGTCTACCCTCCAGCAGGGCTAGGAAGTGGGTCGCCTATCGACTTGTTCTAGTTTTACCCTCCAGCAGGGCTGGGCAGTGGGTCACCTGATGATGTATTAGGGTTTACCCTCTAGCAGGGCTGGGCAGTGGGTCGCCTGTCGACTTGTTCTGGGTATACTCACCAGCAGAGACTGGGCAGTGGGTCACCCGATACTCTTAGGGTCTACCCTCCAGCAGAGACTGGGCAGTGGGTCACCTGCCGACCTCTTGAGGGTCTAACCTTCAGCAGGGATGAGCAGTGGGTCACCCATCATCTTGTTCCAGGTCTACCCTCCAGCAGGGTTGGTCAGTGGGTCGCCTGTCGACTTATACCATGTCTACCCTCCAGCAGGGCTGGGCAGTGGGTCACTTGATGATGTATTAGGGTTTACCCTCCAGCAGGGTTGGGCAGTGGTTCACCTAATATCTTATTATGAATTACCCTCCAGTAGGCCTGGGCACTGGGTCACCCGTTGGCATTTCAGACTCAGTCCTTACTACGAGGATAGTCTGTGGCTTTTCTCCGTGAATACTGGAGCGAGACCCTTGGTTGTACGAGTCAGTGATGTGACAGATTGACTTTGAGGACCTCTCGGATGTGTGACCGTGATGAGGTGTGTTTTGACTTTCCTCCAGAACTCTCAAGTACGAGGGGCGCTTTCCCCACCGAGACACGTCCTTGTGATGCGACCTAAAACCATGCGGGCGAGTCAGTGCCGCCCAAATCATATAGTGTCAAGGTGCAGTGATTTAAGCCCCCTAACTTGTAGTTTGGGGTGGACGTGCGGGATGTTGGGCATCAATGGTGTTTACTTCTGGGACTGTTGGCAACTCACTTCCTTGGGCTGAGCTACGGGATGGAGATCCCCTTATGATTCTGTTTGGGTTTTTTGGCAGATCATATATGTGTATCCCTTGGGTTTTGGTTACTCTCCTTCCAGGAGAGGCGAAGATGCACGAGGTATTCCCCGTGCTTTCTGTGTCTAGCTTCTCATGGTTGGACGAGTTTACTCTCCTACTATTGGTAGCGAAGTCTCGATGAGAAGTTCACCTTCTCACCGTTTCTAGCCATTATGTTTGGACGAGTCTACTTCCTTCCTCTTGTTGGGTTGAGCTGTACTATTTACTACACTCTTTATCTTACTCCTTGCTTTTCCCTATTCACTCTATTTCTCACCTCTTCAGTACCTCATTTTTTTCTCCCTTGAGCCTTCGAGGCACCCTATTGTGTATTTTTTTACTCACCCCTACTTGGGCTTTGCCCGCACTTGGTGTGACCTTATAGACGATAGACGTGTTGGTTATGACTTCAGCACAACTTAGGAGTTCAGGAGCTTAGACCATGTGCGGTGGTCGTAGATGGGATTCTAGGTGTGGGATCCTCCCAGATATTTTACTTTTTCTCACCTGTTTCCGGGTTGTGGAACTTTTCTGGTTGGGTGCGTGTTTTGCCCCATTTTCCTTTTCAGCACTTTACTTGTACTGTTTAGAGGTCGATGCACATTTTGTGGTCTGTTTATAAAAGTGGCACTTTACTTATATTTTTACTCTGCACTTCTGCATTGAGTGGGATGCGTGTGTTTCTGTATAGGTACTCAGGAAAAGGCCTCCCCGAGTTGTTTAGCCTTTGGTGCTTGTCGCCAGCCCCTGTCCTATGAAGGCGGTCTTGGGGTAGTTGCGGCTCGAGGCCGGGTAGGGTCGGGTTGTGACATCATAAATCTTTTTGTACATTGAAAAAAGGTTCTCTATAAAGAAATAAAAATCCATGATATTTAGATTTTAACTTAGCTCCTTTAGTTTCTATCACTTTAGAAGTTCCAAAATGTGTAACTTCAAGTATCTTCCAAATGCTGTTGGCATCTTCACAAGAAGATATATGACAATATATATTTATAGTCATAAAACACAAAAAAAGTATTGCATACCTTGTAATTTAGTTGATATTCTAATTTCTATTGATTGGTGAAGTTTTTGACTTCCTTGTCTAGAATTTCATAATCCCTAGTGATCATTACAAAATTTTCTACTCCTGTGTTAATGACAAATTTCTTCATTCTATCTCTTCAGTACTCATAATAATTACCATAAAAAATTTGTGCTCTTGTAGGATTAATATTATCAATGGAACCATCATTTATACCTTCCATTCTATAAGAAAGTATCTATTCCACAAAACTTATTAATAGTAAAAGTATATAAAAAAACTTTAATAAAAACTTGAATAAGATATGTTAAGCAAGAAAAATTTGAGCAAGAAAAGTTTTATATAAGTATAAGTATTTCAAAGACCTCCTATGATACCAATTATAGGATCAAAATAGTATATGTAGATTCTCAAATAAAAGAGGGGGGGGGGGGTCAATTGTAGGTTAAATAACTTTAGCTTTTAACCTTAAGGAAATCTATGTTTAAAAAAGTTAAACACATTAAGTTCATAAACCCTATTTTGTTCTTAACTAAGAAATATACTTTCTTAGTGTCCGGAAAAATGGATTCAGAAAAGAAACTTAAGAACAATTTACTTAGATAAATATTCTACCTTAAAGAACATAGAATCTTATTTATTATATTAAGTAAAAGTACAAGAAAGTATAAGAAAGTTATACTTTCTTTCTTAAAAAAATACATTCGAAATAAAATCTTATGAAAACAATCAAGTAAACAGGTTGGAAATCTTTTAAACCAAAGGGTAGGGTATCCAACAACCTTGGATAAATGTCCCTTGATTTATCGTTTCAAGAAAGTATGTCTTACCCACACCAGGGTAAGACCTCGATAAGAATATCAGAGTCTATCTTGCTATCCCCACAATCCCTCTAACTTTAAGGTAGTTGGCTACTCTTTATTCTTATTCCCAAAAGACCTCAATTTTACTCAGCAACAATCAGAGTCACACAAAGGAAGCTGAACAAGATATTCACAGTTGAACAAGATGTTCATAAAATGTACAAGGCCCAAGAGTGTTTATCTCTCCAGAAATTACTTCACAACATGTAATCTCTAGGATCTTTGATAGATTTCATAGATAATGAGATCATTCGAATAAGCTCCTATTTATAAGAAAAAATCAAATGGTCGGCTCCCTCCGCTAATATTCATAAACCAATGGATAGTTAGAAACAAATTTTATAACGTCGTTTTATGTATAAAAACTTGAGAAACATTATCATGATTAAGAATTAATAATATGTAAGGAAAATAGATTAACCAAAACTATATAATTGGAGTCTAAAGAAAAATATAAATCCAAGTCTAAAATTATGAATAATTAAATTCTAGAAAAAATTAATATTAAGATTCTGTTTTTCAAATAAATCGGATTATGAATTCTATAGATTTCAAAGTCTGAATTCTGAAAATTTAGAGTCTGAATTTTGAGGAATTCAGAGTCTGAATTTTGAGTAATTGGGAGTCTAAATTATGAGGCATTCAGAGTCTAAATTTAATATAATTACGAGTCAGAATTTTAGAGAATTCAGAGTCTGAATTTTAGAGAATTCAGAGTCTGAATTTCAAAGAATTTAGAGTCTAAAAATAGAAAATATAGAGTATGATTTTCAGAGAATTCAGAGTCTGAATTTTAGAGAATTCAGAGTCTAAAAACAGAAAATTTAGAGTCTAAAAATAGAAATACTCGATATCCAAGATTTCAAGGTTTTATATAGGGATCCTAATTTTTGTCTTAGTAAAGAAATAGTTAGACTTGGTTATGAGAAGAATTTGATTAAGGCATTGAAAAACAAGTTAAGGATAAAAAATTTCTTAGATAAAGAAATTTTTCCTTAAGAAAATGTGTTTGTTATTTTCAAAACATATAGGAATGGAAAATTCATAAGGAAACCTTTTTTACTCAACAACAGCTAGGTTATAACAATCTTATTTAAATAATAATATTTCATGGTTCATTTAAGCTTGGTGCTATGTATATTATACGCTATCAAACATAGAATTTATTTTAAAATATCATGATATTAAAGATGAAGTAAATGATCCATTTGATGGTAGTTTTGAGAGTGATAATGAAAGACTTAATTCTACCAGGTTTTTTGGATTTTTTATAGAGGTAGTTATAGAATCTATAATTGAAGATGGTACTGATGACGTTAGAGATATTGGTTTAGAAGACTCTACAATTGGTGATGAAAGTGTTCCTTAAAAGGAAACAAGTTATAGATAAAAATATAGCTACAAGATTTTAAGGTGATCTTTAGTTCTCTAGGGAGTATAAAAAACCTTTTATTATACAGAAAGTGAAGATTTGTTAGTTTAAATACCTTGAAGGATATATTAACTAGTACTAGTTAATTTTTTTGAGTCTATCATAAGATAATTCAGACATATATCTTTGGTTTAAGAAAAAATAATTGACTAGATTTCTTGTATTGAGGATCATATTTTTGAAGTTTTTACTCATTATTCTAAGTGTAAAATAATAGAAGAAATTCATTCAGGAAGAGAAGGAAGTATTCTGATGGATTTTTCTATCAAATTGATTGTGAATTATTTCAAAAAATCTAATGAATAAGTTTCTAAAAGTACATAAGTCATTGTGGAGCTAGTTTCAACCTCATTTAATGGTTTAAATGTTTGATGTATTTAATTTATATAAGTAGGGAAACCCTTAGTTTGGATGGAGGTGGTACACTTAGATTCTAAAGAAGAATTGATTTTTTATGAACATGATCAAACATTTCAACCAATATGTTTCATATATTTTATTTGTTTAAAGATGAGGTTTTAAAGTTGAAATAATAACTTTAAAGTTATAAAAAGTATTTTGAGGTGTTAAGAAATATTTTTATTTCTAAGGTTCATTATGAGCCTCTTCAGACTCATTTTCAGAGTCTAAACAAGAGTTCAATTTATAGAAGGGATTTTTATGTCTTGAAGAGATATATGAAAGATCATTTTAAGAATATGAAGATTTATATGATGTTTAAATACTATTTTAGTTATATGAGAAAGTTTTTGCTGTCTCATTTGGAAGCTATAACGACTACTAGTTCAATTTAGGGAAGAGATTTTACCTATTCAGGTGTGGTTTCTAGAGAAATTTTTCAAAGTATAGAACTTTTGTTTACTGACCTTAGTGCCTTGGGTTAAAGAGATCAAAATATGTAGTGTGAAAATGTACCCCTACACATTCATTTAGACAATAAAAAGAACTAATTTCCAAATTAACTTCTCCAGAACTTGGTTTAAGATATATTCTCAACAAGATTGGGAGTATGATGGATAAATTTGTTCAGTATTTTGAGATTATTTAGACCTTATTGAAAGTGAATCTGGTTGAAAATTTAAATGTCTATTAAGAATCTTGACATATAATCCGAGAATGGGATACTCTTTAAAATAAGATTTTCAAGGATTTGATGCTGGAGATTATGAAAATTCATAAGACTCTTAGGGATTCTATAACCTATGCCTCATATTCAAAGGAATCTAAACATACTTTTAGTCCAATATCTACCCATTTTCTTTAAAAAATTTTGATTAGATTTCTCATTGTGATCAATAATTATTTATTAAATTTTCATATTTTGACCATTCTTGTTATTTGTGATTCTTTTTATTTGTTATTTTATTCTAGAATATACTTATATTTGGCATAAATAAATTTCACATACAGTTATGTTCAATAATAACAGTGTTTTATTTTTTTTACACTTTATTTTTAATCTCAAAAAGGGGGAGAAACCTGGAAAAACACAAAATTCTCACAAATTCTCACAACTATGTCTACAGGTATTTGTTTGAAAAAATTTCAAATTTGTAAGTTATTATGTTTTTATGGGTTTTATGATCATAAAAAGGGGGGATATTGTTGGGTATATGAATATTAATGCTATAAGTTTTTTCATTTATTTTGATGCACAAAAAAGACCTCATTTTTTACTAATAAGGTTACTTTGATTGGATTTTAGGTTTATACTTTTTTTTGAAAAGGTAGAGGGTCAAGACCCCTTTATTAAACATAAAAAAATTGAAACACCCTTTTTTAAACTGGGAAAATGGTAAACCAATAACATGAAACAAATGAAAAACAACCTAAAAAATAGGACCCACGGACATTAAATGGTTCAAAGTTCCCAATAAGAAACATAGATCATAATAAGAATCAGTTAGAAGTCTCATCATCCCCATTTTAGACAATTTTGTAGCGATTAATGTCTAAGATGTTGCACTTCCCCTACTAAGAATTTTTCCATGTTGGTGACATGACATGGTAGAGCACTCCTCCATCCCTCCCAGTTATATAGTAGGAGGACTAGATGATAAGTGTCAGCAAACCTATCTCTCTCTTGATTCTCCCAACTGATGGTGATTGCGAGGAACTCACTACACTGTTAACTTAATGCGTCATAAGATAAGATAGAATACACTATGAAAAAACAATGGCAGAGTGCCCATCTATCATCAAACATGAAGAAAAATAGATGGATGATGGGTGTTAGCACACCCATTCCTCACTAACATCTGGAGACTTTTCTAGATTTATTTGACTTGAGTTAATTTGTCCTTCTTATTTTTTCAATTTTTAATGGCTACATCTATACAATATGATTTTTTATGTTATTAATTTATTTCTCTAAAAACAGCATCCGGGTTTTTATGATTACAATATAAAATTTATATCATCTGTCACTATGTATTTATCCAAAATATTTTAGTTTGTTATTTTATTTTTGGATGATTAACACCTACTATTGTATGAATATATGATACCTCTGATACATTTTTTTCACGGTTTCAGGACTACAATTTTGAGACAGACATGTTCTAGCAATCTTTTGGAGAGATTGTTGGTGGAATGGACTAGAGAATCTTTGTGACACAAACCATTATAAAAATTGATGCGCTCCTTTTTTTATGCTACATATTCTAATCAAAGTAATAAAGGAAAAATTATATTTAATTGTTAGAGGAATTTATTTTAGAATTTTTAAGTGTTTTTAAAGATGAAATTCACACTCCCTCTTCTATCTTTATCACCTTATTAAGAAAAAAATTTCATGCCATCGACCATAAGCATTGTTACTAGAGTAGTCTGGTTTGTTGATGAAAGGGGGCTTATTTCCTCATAAAATATTTGACCAAAGATCCTAGGATTTGCTACATCAACACCTATAATACGAGGAAAACCCTTTTTTTACAGAACATTAACATTAAAATAAACTCAAATACAAGTCCTCAACTTTTTTAGAATCTGTAACTACCTAAGATTCAATTCACAATTGGGATTGTGTACCCTATAATAATGAAGGTTCAATAGTACATGTTTCTTTTCTAAATGACCTCTGGATATCATGGGGTATCGATGAAACCCTTTAAAATTTTGAAAAACTATGTCCCTATAACTTCAAAGAATGACATAAATCAATTCTATTTTCATATACAATCTTTTGGCAAAAACCATTCCCATCATTGACACTAAACTTGACATAATCTAGAAAATTATGATTGTGATCAAATTCTATAAAACCCTATATTTAAGATTCTAGACACAGTGGGAGAACCTATTGGGATTATGAAAAAATCATATTTTGTCATATTTAGTTGATAATCCATAATATACATGAAGATGAATGTCCCAACCAATAATCTTTTTCTAAAAAATGTTGAAAAATATTTTCATCAGAACCAAGAGTGAGGATATTTTTCCTATTAATTTATAATAATTTTAATAGAAATAAAAAATACCTTAGTCTTGAGTTATTTATTAAATTCTAGTGTTGATCATTTAAACAAAGTTTGGTTATATTTTCATTACATTGATGAGGTAGATCCCCTATTGTGATGATCCACACACTCCTTTCATCTCAGAACTTTGTTGACAGTATGTCATGTTCTAGTATGAAAATAAAAATTATCTTGCATTACTCCCCTGATTGAAACCATGACCCCTTTAGTCTATAAGGATCATCTATTGACCCCTCCGAATCGAGAGTAAATGAAAGTGGAAGAGATAATCTCTTGAGTTTGAGATAAAATCCTAGATTCTTTCTTTACCGAGAGAGAATTCTCTAGGGAGGACAATATTTTTCCCAATGATCAACCAATAATAATTCTTATAATTGTATATTTATATACACAGGGTTAGGGTTTCACATTAATTAATTTCACAAAGGCCCTTAATAATATGTTAAACCCATAATGAAACTCGTTTCAGTTAAAATAAAAGTAATATTATTTTATTCCTTGGCATGCTCTAACCCACATAATAAAGAATATTATTTATAGCCTAATAAATTGATATTTATTACTAGAACAATAACTGGAACCGCTCATCCTTGTGTATATTTATTGAATTTCTAAAAATAAATATTTAAATATCATAAAAATATATTATAATCATGATACGATGAATGGAAGTGTTTATTTTAATACTTATATAAATAAATAAATTATTTATTACCATGCTAATAATAAGAGATAAATATTATACATTTAAAAAATAAATAAAAAAACATCATATTCATAGTAAAATGAATAAAATAATTATTTTAATATTAAAATAATTATTTATTAATTAATAAATAATTCTTTATTACCTTTATAATAATAATTTATGAATAAATAATATATATTTACCCATATAATTATACAATTATCTTGCGAATACATATTTATTTAATATCCACAATCAATAAATATTAAATAAATATCATTTCTCGGTCTGAAGAATAATATTTATTACAAATATTAAATATAAATCACATTTAAATGAGATCAATAAAATACTTTATGTGTGACCCTCTAGGATTCTTCTTTAGTGAAATTAGGCATGCTTTCCCAAATTCCAATATTACTATCTAACAATGGGTCAAAACACCCACAGAGGAAGAAGATATGTCGTAATGATAAAAACCATATATAAATGATCACTATGTAATATAATAACTTTATCATGATATCCCATCAAGTCAGTTTTACACATATTTAATCATTCTATATGTTTTATATGTCATTCTTTGATTATCTAAAATAAAACCATCATTACACCATGATCATGAAATTTAATTCAATGTTTCAATTTAAATTAAATGGATGAGTTATAAACTTCCATAAATATAGAAGGGAAAAATCCTCCTCAACTTATTCATTAATAACATATCATTAGTGGGGAACCCAATGTAACCAACATCGCTGTGAACATATTTTTTTTCATAGTTTATGACAATACATAAAAGTGCATGCGTCGTGAGATGCATTAATAATAATATTAATGTCTAAGGATCATTACACACACACTCATGGATAGGAATATCCAATGACATGAAAACATGTGTAATTCCTACTAGTGGGTCTATCATCAAATCCTCTCATCAGAACGATCACTAAGTGCAAACTTCATGAGATAAAGTCTCATCCTCTTATGAGTACTCACACCTCACAGTCAATATACTATGTGTCACGCCTTAGAATGTTATCTAACCATATAACTAAGTTTAAGAGTATCATTATAGAATATCAAGTTTCTCATCATAGTGAGGAACTATATATGACATTTTCAATATGAAATATATTCTAGGACATTATCACATTAATTTTATGCATAAGAACAATGAATATGTGATAAGGTATTTATTAATATTAAAATACATGAATATATAGGAAATATAAAGTACAAGTTAGTTATTTCTTGAGCACCAACTCCAATAAACTACCAATTTTACTATTTTAAACTACCGATGAATAATTATTTATCACATGTTAAAAATGATTCTACTAAGTACAGATATAGTTGATGGGCCTTCCATGTTTCCATTGCTTGGATTGGTATAACCACATGGATGCGTGGTGAATATACTTACTGTGACATCACTACCTTGAGAAAATCCCTCAAATTAGTGATATTAGTATCCACCTCTTATTCGCCTTTAATAAACCTAACATCTTGATTAAGTCCATAGTAAAATATTATCATAATAATGATAAAACTATTACATTGTGTTTAACTTAAAATAAGAACTGGATGCTGCTAAAATTTTTCTTAAGATTCATCATAAGCCATAATGTATTTGGATATTATATATTTGGAAATCATTGAATATAATAAGTTTATATTTCTTATTGACTTAGCCTTACTGTGATACTAGATCAGATTGAACTAAATAAAGATAGGTGTTTAATTCCCTTGATCACTAGTATCCCCACTTCTTCAAACACCAAGAACGCATCCATTTCTACTTTGTTAAGTACTATTAGATAGTTCTATCTACAAGTAGGTATAATTATATTGGATCTATTTTATATTCACTTACTATTCATTATGCATTATTAATATCAAACATCATTTCATATCATGGCTTATGAGATAAATTCCTATCACTTAATCAGGTGAAATTATTTTATATCAATAACCATTTCTTATGCCCATGAAAATTTGTTGACACTACATTTTATTACATGGATGAAAAGGAAACAAATGAAAATACCATAGAAAAAGGAGGAGAAAGTATATGAAAAAATTCAAGAATCACAAGGACCCAAAAAAGAAGTTTTCCCAAGGTACCCCAAACACCGTCGGTGCACAAGGTCCTTGTGTGACCTAACAATGCATGGCACCTACATGTGAAACCTATACGCACCACCTACATTAAAATATACCTTCACCTAGGGTCCCATACTTTCCTATAAATATTACCATTAGGCTTCTCATTTGTATGGACAAATTTATTTGAAGGTTGATTGTAGCTCTGATCACCCTAGTACTTCTCTCAAGCCCTCAAAAATCTTCTAGGTAGTTTTGTAACACCTAAAGAAGAGGTAATTAAAGGGGAATAGTGGAAATTAAGTCCTCCTAGGGTTTAAAGTAAACAAAACCTACTCTATGAATTCACCCAAACCCCAAACAATGAAGACTAACATGAGGTTCCCTTCCTTAAATAGGGACTTACGCAACTTTACTTTGGGAACACCTATGGAGACTATTGAAGGCTTGAGAAAGGTATCACCCAAGTGTAGTTTTCTAGGTGGTTCGTCTCCCAAGTTACTCCCAATTCACCAAGGCCTACCTGCACAGATCACCCATTGCGTGAGCCTACTTGGTTTACCCTAATCACTAGCTTGTGCGAGCCACTCATGAGGCCTCCCTCCAAGACACTCATGGAAAGTACTCTCCTTATTTGGATTCTTTTTCTGAAAGGGACCAAGTTGAAATCTCCCACCTATGCCTCCTGATTTACAAAACATTGGGGAAATGAACATCAAGTTGTCTCCCATTTGGCTTTGTATTTCTACAGTTAGAGGTTTCCCGCATTTTTCCTACTAGAGGGTCAGGATCCTCAGGGCGTCTATAGATTTGTATATCTATAGTCACAAGGAACCTTACCCTATGGAAAGTGTTGAGGAGTTCCCTGTATTGGATTTTGGGGATCAGACCATGTCTGTACCTTCTCTTCTCAAGACTCG
This sequence comes from Viscum album, assembly GCA_963277665.1. Classification (NCBI taxonomy): domain Eukaryota; kingdom Viridiplantae; phylum Streptophyta; class Magnoliopsida; order Santalales; family Viscaceae; genus Viscum; species Viscum album. The sequence continues at coordinate 1,462,267,671 of OY728135.1, read as the reverse complement.
GAGCCTCCAATTCCCAGCAGGGAGGGTAAGGATCACACTTGCTTTTCCATTCAACATGGAATGAGATCCTCTTCCCACTATAGAAATAATTTCATGGAATCCATCTTTTAGTAATCCCTTTGGCTACAATGTAGTAGGTTGCAATCCTTTTCCTCTCCACCACTACATTCGGAACCTTAATTCCTTACTTACCTTGGAATCATATACAATGTAATGTAAAGAGAGGGAAGTGTCATAACCCCAACCTCATATGCCGTAACCTCGACCTCTTCCACCGTATCCTCTACCTCTTCCACTGTAGTCCCAACCTATTCCACCATCTAAAGAGGAAATGTGTGTGAGTTTTCAAATATTCTAGTTCCTCTTGTTTCTCACACTGATAATGACTCACATGGGCTTAGAGTTTAGTGATGATCATGACACCCACACAATCCACCTGAAAGATTGAACTAGGATAACTCTGATTCCTACCATAACCAGGATATGTAGGATGCTTACCTGTGTCATGAGAACAATGTGAATCCTCCTTAATAATAAGAACCAATCAAAATTATCTTAATCTAAGCATCCTTATTAGGATTGAGCCCCGAGTTTAGCCTCAAAATCACCATGAGTTAAGACATACCTCATGGTCCCTTTTATAAGGGCATCCTCTTCTGAAATAAGCCCCAAATTAATCCTTTTAAAGGGATATAATCCCCTATGAGACTTACTAAACTACATGAGATTTTATTCCCATACAAATGAGATATGTAGGAAGTATACCTAAAGTCTAGAACCAACACCCCAAATTGAACCTATTCTTTTCTAGACCACATTCACAGTAGGGTCTAATTCAACCTGATAATGCATTCCTCTATCAGTTTTCTTGGGCTATTTCAACATAATTCCACAATAATATTTGACTAAGAACCTTCCACCCAGACGTACTTTACACGTGATGTTAACTTATATGGTTAGGTCCTCATCACATGACCTTAAATGTATGATGTGTATTATTAAAAAATATTGATCCATGTGGGTTTTGATTCCTTTCACCAGGATATGTAATAATCCCATCCATGGGTTCAATCCCAACATAAAAAAAATCTTGTCTCCATAGATGATGATAATCTTCAAAGTGACCTTAGTCTCCTTGGATGACAATAAACTTCAGAGTGCCCCACTGTGTTGCTAGAAAACTAGTATTTTCATAATAAATACCAAATAATCTCTATGTAGTATATAATAGGATACGATCGATGGAGAACCTGAAATGTATAGAGATATCTCCATTAATGATGGGCCTTAGATATATACAAATGATTATAAGATATATAAATGATAAAAATTGATTTATAATATAAGGTTAACCTATATCATACTTGGGAATTAATGAAGGATTCATGAACATTTATTAAATCTATAAGAGAGTCATAGAGTAGGAAATAATTTCCCTCAAAAGGGTGTGATGAGCCCGACCACCCATCCTCTCAACCAATGGGAGTTCTTAAGCATCATTGGTCAACACACCTAATGAGTTCCTACCTTTGTAAATAAGGTCACTTTAGATATAGAACCATTGGGTGTTTCTAGTTCCACGAACAAACCCATTAGAAACAGTTTGGAAATATAAAATCGTAATGAGGCATGAATTCTGAGGGAAGAAAAATGGAAATCTCAACATGAAAGACTAAATTATGGAATTTCCTTAAATAAAAGTTCTGTATGGATTGGTCTCTATCAAAAAATTACATTCCTCGATAAAATCCCATTTCCATAAAAAATAAAAAATGGCGAACCATACGTGAATCCTTGACCAAGATGATAGTATCACCCACCTGTTAGGCCCCTTATACTTTAAAATGAAAGGATCACTACCACAAAAACAGTTTTTCGCAACGCCCCCCCTTTATCAGTGCGTTTGTTAGCACTGATAATGGGACCCCCTTTATCAACGCTTGTTTAGTAGCGCTAATAAAGGGGGGGGGGGGCTTTATCAGTGATTTTTTTAAAAGTGATGATAAAGGGTCGACTTCAAAAAAAATTAAAAAAAATATTAATATAGTTATATTGATATAAATATGATATATAATTTTTAAATATATTTTAGATAAGTATAAATGTACATTTACACTTAATATACTTAATATATAAGTTTTTTTTAGTGAAAATGGCTTCTTAAAAAATTTAAAAAAATATTTTTAATTAATAATTTGATAATTATTATGGAGTAATAGTCATTTAATAACAATTTGAAGACTAAAAAATTAAAAAAATTAAAAAAAGATCCAAAATATGTTGAAAATGCAACTCAAACTTCAAACGGCCATAACTTTTGATCCGGGTGTCCGTTTGAGCTCTACCACATATCAAATAGAATCCTGTGATGAGATATACGTCACTTTATCTGGAGGTACCTTGTTCAAGGGTTTTTCAAGGCCAAAAGAGGCCCAAAAGTCCTCCAAAACTGAGTTTTTAGTCGGGGTACCCCGATTTTTTAACATTTTATGGATTTTCAGCCTCGTTTAAGGGGGATATTATTGACTTTTTTTGGTGGGGACTAAATTTGTTCCAAGGTATTACATTTATATTGATATTATTTCTTTGAAATTTCATTGTTTTTTATAATGCACTGCTATTTATAATCAAATACATAACTATATGTACATATTTTTTATATATTCACACCTAAAAATTTAATTATAAATATAAATAATAAAATATATTTACATATAAAATATATTAGATTTATCTAAATAATAACTACCATACATTTTATTTAAAATACAAATATATGAATATTTATATACCTATATATTAATCTAACTATATATATATATATCTATTAATCTAACTATATATATATTAATCTAATAACTATATATATTAATATAATTACATATATATATTAGTATTAGTATAAATATATATATTAATATCACTATAAATATATATATTAATATCACTATAAATATATATATTAATATCACTATAAATATATATATTAATATCACTATATATATATTAATATAACTATATATATATATTAATATAACTATATATATAATAATATAACTATATATATGTTAATATAACTATATATATGTTAATATAACTATATATATATATTAATATAAATATATATTACTATACGAATAAATATAATTAAATATATATTTATATATATAGAGATATATATTAATGTAACTATATATATATTAATATAACTATATATATATTAATAAAACTATATATATATATATATATATATTAAAATATAACTATATATATTAATATAAATATATATTACTATACGAATAAATATAACTAAATATATAAATATATATATATAGAGATATCATGAATTGGAAGACAAATCAAAATTGAGTAGTGGTAAAGGCTTAGGCGCGCAGGGGGGAGGTCTAGAGTTCAAATCCTGGTGGAGGCAGGGGCGTGCGTGCATGGGGGAATATGGGAGCAAGCGCTATTAAAGGGGTAAAGGGGGTGCATGGGGCACTGTATAGGGGCAGAAATGCACTATAAAAGGGGGGGCTCAAGCGCTATAAAAGCCCCCCCGATTGGTAGTATTTTTTTAATTTTTTTAATTTATTTTAATTTTTTAATGTTTTTTACCTTTTATCATCACTTTTAAAAAAGCGCTGATAAAAGGGGTCCTTTATCAGCGCTAAAACAAAAGTGATGATAAAGGAAGTGCTCATATAGGGGTCTTCTATCAGCGCTAAAACAAAGCGCTGATAAAGACCCCTTTTATCAGCGCTTTTCGGAGTACTGATAAAGGGGACCCCCCCTTTATCTTCGCCGACATTATCAGTACTTTTTCTAGCACTGATAAAGGTCATTTTTAGTGCTGATAAAAGCTGTATTTGTTGTAGTGGAGGCCAGATAAGGAAATAAATTAACCATTTATTCACCCAAATGAGATATTGATTTTATAAGAGTTCATTGTTTGTGTATATCATATATATATAGGCACATAATTCCAATAAATCCCTTTAAACCAATGTACTCCTTCAATATTTCACCAATGAATGCCCTATATGTTATTCAAAACATATCTTCGTCTGCACAAAGGACATCATCACCAACTCATAATCTTCAACACTGGGTCTCAAACTCACTGGTTCGAGAGTACCATAAAAATGGGATGATCCTAACCCTGGAGGCCACCTGACAGGACCTCCAGCTCAACCAGTACCACCAACCGTCCGGTCAATGATGACCGATAGTCCTGAACCAGATGACACTAACCACTATCTTCAACTATTTCATAAGCTTATCCATGGAATGAAATAACTATTCCCTCACATATTTCAAGGAGGTGGATCAAGATGCTACCTATGGCCTCATACAAGAGACACATGGGTCCTTCTCAAGGGCTCCTTCTAGTTATCGCTTCCGCCAATATCGCGCGATAGTTAACACTAAACATGATCTGTGTGTTGTCCTTATCTATCTAGCCTAGGTCCTTCAGACCCGGGCCGGTAAGGCGACCCACCGAGGATGAACGATATCCAACAGGGAGAAGGTTAAAACCCTTTTCCCCTCTAGAGAATCCCACCAACCTAGTTTTGTGGAAAAAAATGAGCCGGAACATACAACTGTCTGCCTTCATTCAGCCAGTTAACTGACTTGTCTGGAGGAATTCAAAGAAGAATTCCAACAAAAAATGGTGGAAACCTACAAGAAATAACATACACCTACTAGAACCTATTAATCCTACCAAAAACCTCATCTAGTATAACCCAGATAAGTTATTCAGAAAGTTCTAATGACAAGCAGGGGGAAGACTCAACTATCTGCACCCACACATGAGTACTGTCAGTATCCATTAGAAGGAAAGGGAGTAAATTAGGAGAATCATTTACCTACTATAGATATGTAATGAACATATATCCCCATTCCAGTAACTAAAGTCACCAATCATATCCTGTAAATAGTTAAATGAAAGATTCCAATTCCTTCCCACATCCTACATACTTTCCTAGAAATCATCACAGTGATGACAGTAGTGCCTACGGGACAGACACATAACTCTATCCTTACAAATGGGCTATCTCATCAGCATAACACCCCAGAGTAGACAGAAATCTATACTATAGGCCAGTAGGGTCAAGGGGAAAACTCCCCCATATTATATGGACAATCAGATCATGAATATATGCTCGCTCAAATCAAAGGTAATTGACCTATTCCAATGGCCACTCCAAGTTAGGAACAAACAACTTCCCCTGAAAAACACTTCTCCCAGTAAGTGGCCCCAAACACTAGTAAGAAAGAATCTAAGAAGATGCCTCATCAAACATGATTAGAAAATCAAGATCAGATCTATGATCATGCTTCACTTAATTCTGGAGTTCTTGATGCACTCAAATGTTTATTAGTCGCAAATCCATATCCTACCCTCCCATTACCAAATTACGGGTGTAGTAGCAGTAATTATGAAGGTACCCATAAGATAATTCACTATGAAGGATTGATTCATGGAAATAATTCAGTCATTATCGAGATCCTATATCTTGATGAGTGCCATGAGAACCCTCTATGTGGCCAGAAGACTAAGGATCAAGAGAATATTCCCATTGTTGTAATCCACCATGGTGGTCCTCTACATGTTTGAATTCACTACAAAAGTTCTATCCATATTAGTAATTAAAATTTTCAAGAGAATTATCTAATTATAAATGAAGCAATGAGAAATCCCTTTTATCGAGAGGCACTTTCTAACACAAGGCCAATCACGTTTATTGATTTGTCACTGGTAGGTGAAATCCTTTATCGAACAGAAGAGAACCAAAGGTGACAGTCATTATCCTAACACCCATGGGTCATTTTACTTCTAATATAGCAGTGGAAATCCAAACCCATCCCATTACTTGTGACAAGACAATCAGGAACTACTCACTCTGGTCGGACCATGTTAAGAAGCCTCTAGTGAAAGATGAAGAAGGTTTTATAAACATGATTAAATAACTGGATAAAGAAAACATACCAGTAATATTATAGCCTTTGGAAACCCATCAATACAATATTATAGAGGTGTTGGTAGAGGATTGTATGCATGAAATTTGTCTTAACATATGGAAAACTCTTTTTCATCTAAAAGCATTGGTATTAACCTATGATGAGTATCAAAATGACATCAAGGTAATAGAAGGGTTATAGTGCCAAATTGACTTGGAATATCTCATGGATTCACAATATCCATAGATTGACAAACAATAAGGATCCCTTCAATGTTCATGAATCAATGCATTAATAAGGCTTCAATGACTGATCGTAAATACCCCATCTGGTGTTCATATCAGAGGATGGGGTGAACATGGAGCATTTCATTTCACTACACTCCCTAACTATAAAATCCCAAAAAATTTGGCACCATGCAATTCCATTTCCCCAACCTAGATACAAAAAATGTAATTTTTTCACAACAGAGGATATGCTCAGCGAGAGATCTCTTAGACCGAATCTCCTTGATGTCGGTCTTGAATAGGGAATGTTGTTGAAATAATTTTGCATCAAACATATGAGAATATCAAGTTGGCCTCCCGCTTAGAGGATGTCATCCATAAGATTGTACACATGTAAGAAATAACATAATAGTATTTATAAATAGATGATTTAAGTGAGTGGAGAATAATGAATCCAACCCATGTTTGAATAAAATTTTGTTAAATTAGAAGAGAAGCTGTGGTAATATCATGCACAACAGTTCGAGAGAAACCCCAGCCCAAAGGGATGGGGTATTTTTTAACCTAACCCTCAAGGAAAACCAATCATGCCTGAAGTGTTGTGAAATTAGAATATGAATTTCCCTGTCCCATAGGGATGGCGAATTTTTTACCTCAAAAATCCCCTCCTCATTGGGAATTAATTTTCTCCCGATTAGAGAAGATGTCTCGGAATGAATCCTCTCAATTTATCCCATCCTATGATCTGGTACATTCAATTGGAACACATAAAACTAAATTATTTGGAGATTTCCTTAAGGTTACTATCCACCAAACAGATCCCAGGTAACTAACAAAAAGGAGGACAAGGTCTCATGGAGGGTGAAGAAGAAGGCGATCTCATAGTGATTCCAACAGAATGATTACAATGAATTACATGTCTATGAACGTCATCAATGCTATCATTTAAGACCATCCAAAACATAAGGCCAACTCAGAGGAATTAGAAGGGGAAGTTCCAGTTCAGAATTTGGCCCACACTCAAACAAATGAAAGAGATATCTGTACCCAAAACCATAGGCTTGCCCTAAATCTAGGAAATACCTTGAATAATCCTCCTTTACCCCCTCGAAAGGCACCTAATTGGAAAAAGTGTAAGAGTTAGAATATGTCTCACCTTCCTCATAGGGAGGGTAAATCCCTTTCATTAGAGTAAATAATTTCTCTGCAAGAGGAAGAGATGAAAGAGTTTAGAAGACTAAATTCATAGTTTCTCCAAGGCAACATTCCTGCTAGATATGCTCTGCAACAAAAACCCCAACTTGCACTTCAAGTTAGCACACCTCAACATAGAAGGTTCTCCGCAATGACTAAAGAAGATCGAGAATTTAATCCTTTGGTTACATAGCTATAATAGGGGCATACAAATCCTTATAGGATTTCCCCAATTTGTTACCCATGCCAGATACCAGCAGTGCCTCCACTAGTGGTCATACCGATTTTCGCACCCATTCAGGCTCTAGCCACTATACCTACTCAGGACATAGATCAACTAGACATTCATTGAATTCTTATGAATACCATTGAGTCATTAAATACTCCATTGGAATCTATAGAAGGATGGCATGAAATGATACTTCCAAAAAAGATCCTTACCCTGAATAGGTGGATCATACCTGTCCCACACTAAAATTTGGGAATCCCAAAATTTCTAGTATTCAATGTCTTAGGAGTCCTAGAGTATAATTTTATGCATTTCATCTCTTGATGAGATCCCATTATGGGTACCCCTTAATAGTAAGAGGTGGTGAAACTCAGGTGTTTTGTGAAATCACTACAAGGTATAAATTTCATCTAGTACACAAGTTTATAGTCTCAACTGATCACCTAATGGGAAGATCTCCCTTAAAAATTCCTCTTCAATTTAGCTCAATACTTCAGAAGAGAAAAACATTGAAACTCAAAAACTGAAAATAATGGGAGAATAAAAGGGTCTCTGATTTCATTGCTCGGTGGAAATGATTAACATATTCTTTGAATCTACCGCCCCCTCAAGAAGAGTTGTTGACTATTTTTGTATAAAATCTCCAGGAAAAGTTTCAAACACCATTGATACCTATAAAATATTTAGTATCATTTTGGTATCTGACCTCAATTGATAGGCATGTAAAAAAATACATTAAAAAGGTCAAATAAAATTACTAGATGATTCTATCTACTCAAGTAAGGAGAATAGGAAAAGAAGAGGCCGATATAATTACACTTAACCAGGCTCCTATACCTGATCCTATTTTAAATCCCTCATTATACCATAAGGATAAAACTCCCAAGAATCAATAAAAATTGTTGACTCACCAAGATGATGAAAGAGATCATAGGTTATGTCAGTTTGAAGAGTTAAAAAATAAGGTCTATTAATTTTTAAATGACCAAGTCCCCAATTACTTCATTTTGGCATTGGAAAAAAACTTAATTCAGTTTCCAAAACTGAGGAAGCCTAAAAAAGAAGCTGATGAAGATCTCTCAAACTATATTCCATTATGTCAAATTCTAGGGAACCCCATTAAATATTTTTTTTTGTTTTCAAAGACCTCCTAAAAAACATGGTGGACTCTCTATAGGTGAAATTGGAAAATTTACCAACCCTAGTATCATGTGTTTTTTCTTCCAATAAGGTTGATGTTGGTGAATGGAAAGAAGTTAAAAGCAAGATTACATAGAATTTTGGTGACTGTATGGTTAGGAAAACAATCAACCGAACTCACGATATTCTCCGAGCACATCTAAAAGAGGCAACTATGTCCCCGTCTGCTTCCGCTGAAGCTAAATCAGCTTCATCAAAAACCCAGTCTTATGAAGGTCAATCCTTAAGAAAGTGACATTTCTAGAAGGATAAGGAGAAAAATAAATAGGATGAGATTGTGTCAAGTCCAAATTTTACCATGGATTTAAAAGAGTTCATAACGATTATCTCATGGGCACCGCCCTACCAAACAGTACAACAAGAGTTGACCCATCAAATAGAATATTCATCAAACAAGGAGTTGAAATTAAATTCCATTATTTTTATTCACTTAATAGACCCCCTATCATATGATTATTATGATTATGAAGCCGGTTTACCTAAAATTGGTTGGGGAAATAGGGGAAGAGTTCGTCGAGGTTGAGGATACAAGGGAATACATGGTCATACTAGGATACACTACATCAACCAAACCCCTGCTTTAACTATCTATATAGCCAACAATCATGGAAAATATCTCCATAAAGTTCAGTAGGAACAAGAGAGTTATTTATCTACAAATTTTAGGTTCTTCCCTGATATGATAATCTTGTAGGGATGATTAGAGGATACTCCACCACCTCCTCGATGGGTTGGCTAACCCAATCAATCTAATCCACCAAGAACAAGAACACTTCTAGCTCCTATCCTAAGTAATGACCCATCCACATTAGGGATATTGAATCCTAAATTGTCTGTAAAATAACATCCCATTATTAGAAAACACATAACTATAGATAAAAAATATGATATCTTGAAGAAATTTCCCAAGTTCTGTCTAGGTTATAAATCCTGGATGCTTCGTGTCTATAAAAGGACCACTGGGAAGCACTCATCGTGGCCTAATCAAGTCCTCAGGAGTTTGATGTCTAGGTTGCTATTATCGAGGTATATTATGTGAATAATGATCCCACAAAATTACATGGTATTATCTCCTTCACAAACCAAGATGATGATGTTTTCAGGCAAGGACATGTTAGGCTCGTGTATATATCTAGTAGAATTGGAGACATTAATATCTAATGAGCATTTATTGATAACAGTTCAAGATTCAACCTCATTATAGTATAGATACTTCACCAAATGGGTCTCAATGAATCCCACTTTTCTCCCTCCGCCCTGATGTTATAGGGTTATGAAAAGAATGAGTACCTGCCTCTTGACGTGATTGCACCCAGAACTCAATTTGGGTATCTCATGTCTGACTCAAAATTCATGGTTGTCTAGTAAGATATAAATTTCATTATTTTGATGGAAAGACCTAGGTTACATCAGTGTGAAACCATTCCGTCATCATAATGCTAGTGTCTCAAATATTGTTTAAATGGCCAGAATGGGACATTTTATAGTGATAATACCCCATTCAAATCCTGTGATACATAATACATTGTTGCAGGATTCTATCATAAGGGAGGAAAACATTCCATGACCAATGATGTTACTCAAATAAATTCTAAAAATGGCTTGGAGATGATCCTAGATAAGCCTTTCAAGTATCTCAGTGAAGACTATGTGATTCCTATTAATCAAATTAAATGGGTGGTCCCAAATTCAAACACTCATTCAACAACTTCTCTAATTTCAATTATGGAATTTGAACCTGATGGTGTTGAAGAAGTTAAAAAATCTCCATGTGGTGGTGAAAGTTTGAATGAAAATGTTCTTAGTCACTCCATTGATATCTAACAAAACCCAGTTATGTCATTCAATCTAGAGGAATATGTCATAATGATAGGAGAAAATAAAGGGACTCATTCTCAGTCTCTAATTTCCATTTCAAGACTCCAAGTAGGCTCCATTCCAACAAGTGAGTCTGAAATGATTGCCTTATCCTATGGATGTCCTAATGGTGGTTTCCCTATTCCCTCCAAGGTACTTGTTTTATCATATAATCCCCAAGAAGAAGCGAAATAAGTAGAGAATGCGGAGGATTAAGAAGAAGAAGATTTTATGGATTCCCCTATAGCATTTGAGGAAGGAATCTCAAACATCATGGATGAACTTAGGGAGATAAATTTGGGTACAAAAGAAGATCCACTCCCCACTCTGATTAGTGCAACCATGACTCCCAAAGAATAAGAGATATAAACCTACTTTTTAAAGAATCATCTGGATGTGTTTCCCTGGAACTACACACAAATATTAGGACTTGACATCGATAAGAAAATCTATCACTGGGGTTTTCCAGAAGATCATTGGGGATACAAGTTGGTATCTAGGAGGACACACCTGACTCATTCCTCTAAAATTGAGTATGAAGTGGACAAAATCATCAATGGTGATTTTATCTTAGAGGTATAATAACGAAAATGGATATCCAACATTATCCCTATGAATAAGAATAATGTTAAAATTATATTTTTCATCGATTTAAGAGATCTTAATCAGAATCGTCCCAAAGATGACTTCCTAGTCCCAATCATAGAACTCCAGATTGATGAAATGATAGGTTATCAAGACCTATCATTTATGGATGGATATTCTAAGTATAACCAAATTCTTATGGCCCTATAAGATGATAAAGACACAAATTTTAGAGCCACTAAGGTAGTATTATTTTATAGAGTAATGCCCTTTGGCTTAAAGAATTCCAACACCACATAACAATGTTCCATGCACCACATTTTCAAACCCTTATTTGTAAGTTTGTTTAATGATATGTTGATGATGGTCAAGTCATAACAATGTTCTGACCACCTGGATGAACTATAAACCATATTCAACAAGCTTTTATAGAATAATCTAATGATGAAACCCTTTAAATGTGATTTTGGGTAACATTAGGAAAATTCATTAGCTTCTTCATACGCAATCATAGGATTGAAGTTGATCCTAAAAATAATAAATCTATACTTGGAATGTCACCACCTCAAAAATTGAAGGAGTTGAGAGGACTCCAAGGACACTTTGCCTACATCTAACACTTTATAGAAAATATGAAAGGAAAATGTTTACCCTTCACAAAATTGATGAAGAAGGGGTCAAATATCAGTAGACTAATCATTTTCAAGAAGTATTTTATGATATCAAGAAATATCTCTTGATCCACGAGTGTTAATGACACCTGTAGAAGGAAAAATTCTCATTTTGTATGTGACAACCCTAGAATGATCATTGGGTGCCTTTCTTGCATAGAAGAATGATGATGTGAATAAAAATGGACTTTATTATCTTATTAGAACCATGATTTATGTTGAGACTCATTATTCAGATATCGAGAAGAGTTTTCTAGCATTAATCTTTTCCATTCATAAGATGACGCACTATCTGCAGCATCATGAGGTCCACTTGGTTTCTCATAATAACCCCCTCAAATTTATCCCCAATCATCCTATGATGACAGAATGTATGGAATGGTGGTATATTATTCTACAAAAATTCGATATACAGTTTGTGTCTCATAAGGAATTGAAAGGCCAAGACTTGGAATATTTCCTCATTGAGAATCCATCTACAAAAGGGATGTCATTAAATACAGAATTACCAGAAGAAGAGGTATTATCTATTCATGAAAACCCCCCAAAATGGGAAATGTATTTTGATGGTGTGTCGAGGAGTCCAATGGGGAATATAATGGAAGAAGATAAGATTAAAAAAGTTGTTCTAGGGATTGATCTTATCTCTCCATAGAAGGAAGTATTACCGTATTCATTCCTGTTATCAAAGAGCAGTACCAAAAATGAAGAAAAATATCAAGATCTCATTACATGCCTATAATTGGAACTTCAAATACTGGTAAACCACATGGAGGTGAAGGGTGAATCAGAGTTGGTAATAAAATAGATCAATGTAGATTAATCCATTAGAAAAGTGGAGTTAATCCCCTAGTGGGATTATGTTTGAGGGTTAACGGTAGAATTTACCTCAAATCCAACATTGTCTTTTGTTCCACAATAACAAAATTCATAGTCAGATGCATTATAAAATGAAGCCACAACCCTGGAAAATCCAAACCAGGATAAAATATTCCTCAACACTACCCATCATTGCATGGTCTCACCTTTCATTCAAATCAGAATAGAAGAGATCAATGAAATTAGTCCTATTATGAAGCCATATAGTCCTACCACAGAGTGGATGATTCCCATCATATACTACCTTTAGAATAGAATAATCCCATTGGATAGATTTGGAGGAAAATAGATCTGATGGAGAGTAATTAATTTTACTATTATGATAACCCAAATCACAAGAAATTTATCTATAAATGAGGCTTTGGTGGAGTCCATTTTAGATGTGTCGATGGATAAGAGACTACAGATGCTATGGAATAAGTGGATGTAAGGATCCAATGGTTCCCACCAATTAGGGTATCCTATTTATAATGAAATCCTGAGGTTTGGATACTTCTAGCCTATTATGACACAGGATTGTATGGAATTTACTAAGAAATGTTATCGTTTCCAAGTGAATTCCAAATTCATCCACCAACCCCTAGAGTTTCTACATACAAATAAATACTCCTAGACGTTCACCACATGGGTAATGGATGTTGTTGGACCATATCATCTAGCTATGGCTAATACGTTCAAGTATATCTTTATTTCTACTGATTTCTTCTCTAAATGGGCCGAGGCAATTCCTATCAAATAATTCAGTGCCAAAAGAATCATTATCTTTGTCAAAGCTAACACCATGACTAGATTTGGTGTCCCTCATACCATATTGATGGATAATGGCACTAATTTATATTCTACCGAGGTAGAGAAACTATATTAGGAATACAATATCAAATCTGACCACTCATCCCACTATCATGCAGCGACCATTGGATAGATAGAGGATTTCCACAAGACCTTGTCTAACATAATATAGAATATGGTGGATAAAGATAAGAAGTGTTATCTTGATAATATCTTGTATTCCTTATGGTATTACCATACTCTGACCCATACTGCTATGTGAGCGAATCTATATTCTTTGTTATATGGAACAAAAGCAATCCTACCCATTGAGGTTCAGTTTCCATTGCTCTGAGTTTCCATCTATGATCAATTATCCATAGATGAACAATCCTAGAAACAATTGTATTAATTGGAGAAAATGTACAAAATGAGACTGAATACCTTGAATCACTTGGAAGTATATTAGAACTGTATAACACAATCTTTCAACAAGAAATTCCACCTCCATTCGTTCCTCCTGATAGAATAAGTATTGGTCCTTAGAACCTTGATGATACCGGGAAAGAAGCCACCAAATATTGAGACAAAGTGGGAGGGAACTTATTCTACACACATGTTCAAATCTAACAGAGCTTATTCCTTGATTTTTAATGGGTGGAGATCTCATTACGAATCCAACCAATGAAAGATTCCTGAAGAAGTACCTTGTGTAATCGCACACAATTTTTCTTATCTATAGGATGTTAAATTTCATAGTACTGTGAACATCCACACTACACAATAATAAGCTACATAGCATCAACATCATTTTTATATGAAGATAAACTGTATGAAATGAGGTCCTAGTCACATGACTTAAAACTGAAGGACACCATTCATCCTTACTACATGATGTTAAATTGCACATAAGTCACAATATTCAACATCATGCATAGAGTTATACCCCCATGGTCTGAGATCTATACCCTAAAACTACTATCCCTATCAGCCTATATGATATTAAACTACACATTATTGATGGTCCTTTATTTATGACCTTAAAAAGAAAATACCACCTTTGTCTCACATGAAATTAAATTTCACCTTGTATCCTTACCATATGATGTTAAAATTCAAGGGATTTTAAGAACTACATGTGGCTTTATTCTCACCTCTATGAGATATGTAGTGATGCCTAGATCGCTTATCTCAGGTCCAACCACAATTAAAAATCACCCACTCCCTGTGTACATATCAGAATATCATGGGGAGCCTTACAAAGAACTATGTATGGATTGATTGTCACCTCTATGAGATACATAGTGACACCTAAATCTACAATCTCAGGTCCATCCACACCACAATGAAAGCTCCTTCCCCGTATCAAAACCCAGTTGGTGTGGGGAAAAATACTTTAAGAACTATGTGTGTCTTGATTCTCATTATAATAAGATACATATTGACACCCATGTTTTCAATCATGGGTCCAACCACAACCATGATAAAAGGTCCCTCCATTACCTGTGTGCATGGGTAAAACTTTCACAAAGAACATTTTTAAGAACTATGTGTGGATTGGTTATTTACTTAGCAAGATACGTAGTGACTTCTGGGTCCTAAACCCTAGTCCAGCTGTAGTATTTCCATCCTTTAACATCAATTTATCTTCTTCCATAATTCATGATGTTAAAATACATTAGAATTTATGAACTATGTGTGGTTTGATTCTTTTTCTAGGAAGATATGTAGTGACACTTGGGTCCTACACCCTGGTCCAACCATGATATTCCATTTTCATGTTGGAATATCCAATGTCCTTACCACATTAAACTAAACTACATAGCATAATTTCCTTACCACATGGCACTAAACTACAAGGAAAATGTCCTTACCGCATGACTATAAACCAAACAGTACCCAGAGAACTATATATAGATTGATTGATATCCCATTGAGATATATAGTACTGATTAGGAATTAGATCCTAGTCCCAACCATAGGGTAAGAAGGAATTCCCCAACTCTTACATACAAAAATAATATATGCAGGAGCTTTTAGTTTGGGTCCCCTCATTAGGGGGTACTCTAAGTAAACATCTATGTTCCCCTTTTTCATGTGATTCAAATCCATGTAATGAATTCTACACTCATCACTAATATCGTTCCATATACATCATTTTTCCTCAAACACTTTTCTCCCATAAGTCATAATTCTATTATTAGACACTTTAATATCTTCATAATATTTCTTCAGTTCCTGGGGATAGAATGTCTGATATCTGAATGCTCCTTTTCCAAACTATGTAGTGTACACCCTAATTTTCATTGCATAAGTCACCCACATAACAGGACTATTAGCCAAAGGATACCACTATTTGACTATGTAGTGAATTACCTTGTTTTCCTTTCATAAAAATACTACATATGTGTTTTCCAACCAGCAATAACTTCTCCCTTAGGAGAAGCCTCTTTTATCCTCATTAGCATTGATAACAATATATTGAAACCCATGATTTAAAAATTCATGGTTATCCTTCATATCTATCCCATTTTCTATCTTCCCATATAAGAACATCTAAGACCATAGTTTACAATTTCCTCCTCCATGTGTTTGACACATATTAGGATAATCTTGATCTTAAAGGCCTTACATATCTCTAATTCCCTAGGTACGATGGTCCTAGTTGTACGACCTAAAGATACATGAACCATACTTCCTATGATTTGGTTAAACCTGTGTAGAGAATCCATTCCCTTGATTCTTTAGAAATCTTGTCTTGAAATGTCCCTTCTATATTCAAGAACTCCTCTCCACAAACCAAACTCTATGCTTAGTGAGGTCTGAATCTCCATAAACTTTCATCATATTTTAGTGACAAAATGTCGTAATTCCTGAGAACTCCTTTACCCAACTATGAAGTATGCACCCCAATTGTCCTTGCATATGTTTCCAACATAATGGGTATGTCTTTCTAAGGATTCCAATACTTGACTATATAGTACGTTCCCCAGTTGGTCTTGCATAATTCAACCCCTATAACATGTTTTCTAAGTATTGGTAACTTCGTTTTCAAGAGAGACCTCATCTAATGCCATAATTTATTTTCCCATACCATTTATTAGATCCAGAGATCCCCAAGTTATAGTTTAAAACTTTATCCTTACATACCTGAATATAGTAGAACATTTATATACAAATTATCAAGAACATAGAAACCATAAATTTTTCGATGAAAGATAAAACCCAATAAATTAAATCCCCCTATAGTTCGTGGTACATGAATTTAACCTACATAGCATGATGTCTAAGCTGCATGTATTTAAACTGCATAGTGTGATGTCTATGCTACATGACTTTAAACTACATAGAATAACTTCCTTATTGTAATACGTTAAACTACATAGTCAATGTATTAGTTGCATGACATTAAACAACATGATGCCTTCATCCTTTGTTAGAAAGGGCCCTTCTCCCATGACATTAGTTATCTAAAAAAATGTACCATTTTCACACTCTAAATTCATGTAGAAGTGGTTTCCTATTCATGGCCTATGATGACACAAATATTCCCTTCATTTTCAAACATATTTCCTTAGAAAAACCACCCACTATGGCCATGAGACATCCGAATCTTAAACTTCCTTTTCCCATCAGTAATACAATGTTGTAATTCTGAAGAATATATTTACCTAAGTATACAGTACTTTCCCTAGTTGGCCTTTCATAATTTTCCCACATAACGAGTCTTTTAGCCTAAGGATTATTCTATTTGACTATGTAGTATATTCTATAATTTACCTTGCATAAAATATCCCTAATAACGGGGTTTTAAACTAGTGGTAACTTTATTATCTGGATAGAAACCCTCTATTCTCAAATACCATGTTTTAGATTCATAAATCAAAAAATTCTGTCTCAAGATTCCCCTTGCAAGTATCTGAAGAATGTCGGAACATTCTTGACTAGAAATACTTGTTTGTGTCATTATTTCAATCATTATGGTCAAAGATGTGTGACATAAAACACTAGACTCATTAGTCTTATTCACACGACATTAAAATTCCAATAAAAAAGAGATAGAGTATTCACGAGGTTGAAAACCCACAAAGGGAACTTTGAAAAAAAATTGAGTCTCATCTTGATAATTCTATGCATTTTATTATTTAAGAACAATATTAAGCGATACAAATTTAAAGGGTGCTAAATTTTTTAGTTTGAAAAACTGAAAAGAGCATGCTAAGAAAAATCAAAGTCTCGTTCACTAAGTCTTATCCATATAGAACTTAGTAAAAAGTTAGGGTGATGACATAAATAGTAATAAAATTTGTAGGGTGTTCTATATGAGCCTAGAAATGGTAAAAATTTGCTCGCTAAGTACCATGACTTAGGAAAAAATTTGAGCATTTACCCATCCCATCATTAAGGCATAAATTATTAAGTTATGCTCATAGGATGGAAACTTGAATTAAGACATAGATGATTAGAAAAAATATTATTTTCATTTATAAGAAAAAACACCCTATAGAAACATCCAAAATATGGAGTCTTTCTACCATGTTTTACAACATGACATTGACACAATTCTTTATCTGTTGAATGACCTACTGAGCCCCATCAGACTCTCATTGAAGCTCGGTCAATTGACCAAATTCAGTCTCCTCAACCTGAAAAATCACTTCTGTGGAAACTGTAATGGTAGTTTAACAATATATTTGGTCTTATCCTACTAAACTATGTAAATTTTAGAGTTCTCCCTGAGAAACATTTAACTCTTAATGAAGGTGCGACACTTGAATAGTCTTATACTTGATCAACTGCTTGAAATTTTCCAATTTTGCATTAAAATTGTCCTCCATTTGGGATAACACAGCTCAAAATTCATCAATGTTGGAAAGAATTTTTTCCTTTATGAGTTATTTTGGAAGCTTATTATCTCACTACTACCTAAAAATAGTCTCCTTCACAACAACATGGATCAGACGGTAATCAAACCCACAAATCCCGACATTCCAAACAGAACTAAGAGCCAATGAATTCGCAAAAGAAGAGAATCAAGGGGAATCTCATATATTATCTTCAATATATCCCACCAAGTCTTGTGATGTTTTGTACAATAAACATTTTGTAACTCCAGATCTGATAAAGGGTCACTGTTAGAAGGAGATACATACTTCGGGATCAGTGCACTCAATGAAGTGCCTTACTCTACTCCCTCCCAAAAAGTGGTTACCTCACCTTGAGGTACTGGTTAAGTTGCTATAGAATCTCCTCCCTAAAAACTATTTTCGAAATTTGATAATCCTAAATTATGATTTAGAATGATTGTTATCCTCATAAGTAAAAAAACAATGGAGAAAATTTACAAAATCTGGAAGCCCTGACCTCATACCAGGTCAGCAACTTGGAAAGATTTCTCTCTGGTATCCTTGAATTCGGTGGGTTGAACTAGAACCTTTGGATTAGGGAAAAACTCCTAGGTCTACCTAGAATCTACAAAATGAGGCTTAGGAAGATTTCCCATTTAATTGTTCACCTGAGCTAGCTCCCCCAAATGGTGGGACTATGATGGATTTCAATGTCTTTTCCATGCACCATCACCACAACATTTTCCATGGATGGAGCTTCACATTCAAACCAGTAATCATTAGGTAATGAGACATAAAAAGGTTTTTGGGATGGAAAATAAAGACTCACATCCATTTAATTCTTTATATAGTGACCCAAATTATTCTAAAGTAGTAAAGATATTAATATGTTCTAGTATTTTATCAAAAGGAATTCTAAGATTTATCATGGATTCTATTGACATCCAAATCCCCATATTAATCTCACCCATGTGAACACTTGGAGTGGTTAGTTCATAACCCTCCTTCGACAACTTGAGAACCCAAAAATCCTCCTTCGTGATAGCCGTAGGGTCAACATCAGTTGTTACAAGATTATTTGGTGCAATACGTGAACCTAAAATATTCTAGAAGTGGAAATGAGTCATTTTCACGTGACATGTTATGAAATACCTCTAATATACAAGATTATTCCTCCCTCTCCATAGTGGTAGGAACAATGATTGGACCAGATGTTGTATCCTTAACCCTTACTGCTTCTTCAGTTGAGGTATCCATTTCACCAAAAGGGATATGTACTTGGTCTGATGTGCCCTCCCCAGTTCTCAGAGGCTCATTTTTAAGTACCTTGAGATAGGAAATGGAAGGAGTTCCTATAATCCAAGGATGTTTAGACATTTTTCCTAGGAAAAAAATTAATAATACCAATATAACTTACCACTACTAGTTAGGAATTTTTTCAAAGATTTCACACTTCAGCGTTCCTTCCTATTCATGTTCATCAAAGGAGGTTTAACATAAACCTCCTCAAAAATAGGTATTATAGGTGTGAATTCTCCCACCATATCATCCTAAATGTCCTATCGGCATGGAGATACCACTCCTGATTAAGTGGGTGACCCGGTAACCACGATTAGAGTGCCGCCAGGGCTATACTATGGTGATAGAACCTCATTTAATTTTCCCTTAGTGTAGTAAAAATTAAGATGGTATTACCCTACAAAAATAATGATTTGAATGAAATATAAAGTCTAAGTAGAGAAGAGTTTTAGAATAAGAGAACTTATATATTCAGAATCGACAATGTCACACCATTCCTCAAATGGAGAATGATCAATCCCTTTAACAACACCACATTTTATCATATCCTCTACTCACATTGTGGTAGGAACCCAATTGTCAGTTTCATAAATGAGCATCTCTAGCCCCCAGATATGAATATAAAATTTAGTAGGATTATACTCAAAGATAATAACAGGAAGGGATCAAAGGTCTCCTATCCCCATAATCAGTAACCCTGCATGTAGGAGAACCCACATAATTTCAGCATGAGAAGAAAGGCCCTACCACATTTGGGATTCCTCTAGTCATACGTATTGAGAATAAATTCTAGCCTGCTGTGAGGATGATCCTGCTTCCCTAGATTTTACAATATTCCCATACCCTTTCATTGTAGATAACATATGATAAAATGGAATGAAATTCTCTTCTTGGTGTGGATACTATACCACCTCGGTGCATCTTCAATTGGTGAATTTGGTGTAGCCCTCTTGATTCTGGTGGGTGGATTGTATATTGCATGAGGCCATTTTGGTGAGATGGGATCATTGGTATCCTCACTATGCAACATGGAAAATTCAACCTCTAAAGGAGATGAAGAACCTTCCAAATTGAAGGTCTTTCATTCTTTGCATCTTTACCCCAACCCGAGGAACAACCTTGTCTAGTACCCCTTTAGGGTATGGTGCAATACAAGCTTTGACATACTAGGAAGTTAATCCACTGGTATCATCCACTAGAGGTATGTTAAACACCATCTTCATTAACTCCATGGCTATGAGTATCCACATTTTTCAAGATACCATCAAATTTTGTTCTAATATAATGTGCACTAAAGGGAATATAGTTATTGGTTGTAGTCACTTAAACTACCATGAAAACTGATAAGGAGCATAAGCATCTTATGCAATCTCTCTATCAATCATGGTCACCAATACACTATCCCTGAAGGATAGCATGTTTGAATTAATCTCAATGATGTTCATACCATCATCAATAAACCTTTCCATGGGTGTATTCCCATAGAGAAAGAATTTAAACTCCATAAATAAACCCATACTTGTATGAATTTCATGATATTTCAAGGATAGTGGTATAATACCCGATACAACTTGGAAATATGTTTGGAACTCACTCCAAAGGACCTTGATCCTGCTCTACATGAAATAAGTCCTGAAATGAGCCATGATATATACCCACAAAACTTGGAATGATCCTGTTATTATGAAATTATCATTCCCTCTATAAATTTTACATATGATCTTGTGGATTTTCTCCAAAATAGAGGTTTCCAATCCCACTAACATTTTCACTGCCAACTTGTCCACTACAATGAATGTTCCTTGACTTATGTCTCCATTTAAATCAGGGACATGTATAAAATAGATGCCAAGACAAAGGGACAAGAATCCCGCAAGACATGTTTTAGCTGGAATGTTGGTACGAGTTTTGTATCCCCACTTGTCAAATTCTCTATTTTCCAACATTGTCCAAAAAGTACAAGTACTATTCTCTTCACCACATTGGGACAAATTTTCAGACAATTACAAGTGGGGCCTTTGCCCTTATTCTTCAAGAAACTTTCCATCCATGCCTCTGAATGAATACCCCTTTTACGCTGGGGTTCACCTTTTTAATATTTTGGTATATTTTTAGTAGATCACATGCTAAATATGGTGTTCTATCTATATCATTCCATGTTACCTTCGTAGGGATGAATTCATCATTCATATCTCTATGAATTAGTGCCCCCATAGATATTGTGAACATCTCACAAACTGATGCCAACTTCTCCATGCATTGGATGAAAAGAATTATTATGTGGACTCCACCATCTCAACAGCTCCGGAACAAACTCACAATTCTTATATATATAGGTCTTGCCTACCCACATAGAGTCGTAAATTACAATATCCTCCAGATCCTTTTTTAATTCTGCATAATTTTGACGCACCCAGTATGCCCACATCCACGTGGGCTTAACATTACCTCCTAGGAGAAAGTACCGACCTTTATTCTAGCACTTAGATTGATCTATCTATGAATCTCAATGGATGAATAGAAATGTAGCTTTAGTTCAACTATTTGTGGTTTCAGATCTAGAGAACATGGAATGTGATGCATAAAACAGGCCGTGGATGATGCCCCAACATTGATATATGCACCTGTACTAGAAATGTTAGTGTTTAAGAAGTTCTTGTGGTATTGAAATAAAGAGGCTAGATGGTAGTTCTTTAAATCCATTTTAAGGACCTCCCACAAATGGCCATAACCATAAAGTGGTAGATAAACACTCTTTGGAAAATTACAATGATACTTCTTCAGAAACCCCTCCATATCATGGAGGGTTGTATCACATATGTCATAATAATCATGGTCTATGGTTTTTATCATCTCCTCAATCCATATACTAGCCAGTTAATTAGAAACTTAAGTATTCTTGGTGAATATTGAACCTACAAAGAAATATCAAGTTCGTTTCAGAGTATGTTCATTTTGAAGAAAACCAAAGAAATAAGAAAATTTGTGAATGACATGAGTTCATGAAAGTAGATTTCTCAAGTACATCATGCAAGTTACTCACACCAGATCATCATTCATGATCCTTACACAAGTCACTTTGCCAATACCATGCATTGACTAGCTAGATACATACCATGTCTGAATGAACTATATCGTCAATAGAAGAACTTTAGTGGAGGATTTGCGTGGGAGACTAGCGTGACGAGACCTAAAAAATAGGAGTTACGAGAGTTTTTCAATGAAATGAAATCTATATTTATACTCCAGGAAGGCAACCTATGAAACTATCTTGTACAGAATACCCAAGAGAAGAACCAAGTGCAAAATATTGTGTGATTCATCTATCCTTTTCATACCTTTGCCTCAAAATTATTCCCTCTTTATTCAGTTAGATCTAATCTTGAGGAGGGTATTTTGTTGACAATCTATTTTATCACATGGATGAAAAGGAAACAAAGGGAAATGACATAGAAAAAGGAGGATAAATAAGATGGAGAAAGTCAAGAATCTCAAGTCCCTAAAAGAGCAGTTCTCCCAAGGTACCCCAAACACCATTGAGATGCATGGTCCATGTGTGAACTTCCTTGATAGGACACATATTCATGACACCTATTCACAACACCTATGCATCACACCTACGTTAAAAGTCACCTATGCCCATGGTCCCATATTTTCTTATAAATAAGAACCTGGGACTCTTCATTTGCATGAATGAATTTTTTTGAAGGTCGATTGCTTATCTGATCACCCTAGTACCTCACTCAAGACCTCCAAAACATTCTGGGAAATTTTCTTACACCTAAATAAGATGGAATTAAAGGGGGGATAATGGAACTTAATTACTCATAAGGTTTAAAGTAAACAAAACCTCTACGAGGTGTTCACGCAACCCCTAATCAATGAATACTAGAATGAGGTTCCATTCCTTAACCGGGGACTTACATGACTTACCTCAATGAAAACATACAGAGACCCTTGAAGGCTTGAGTAAGGTATGACCCAAGTGTAGTTTCCCAGGTGGTCCATCACCCAAGTTTATCCCAATTCTCCCTGGACTACCTATGTGGAGCACCCTTTGCACGAGCCTCCTTAGTTTACCCTAACCTCTATCCTGCGCGAGCCACTCATGAGGTCTTTCTCAAAGACACTCATGGAAAGGACTCTCCTTAGTTGGATCCATTATCTAAAAGGGACCAAGTTGAAACCTCCACCTAGACCTTATGATTTACAAAGCCTTGGGGAATGGCACATAAGCATGTCTACCATTTGGATTTGTATTTCTACAGTTAGAGGTTTTCCACACTTATCCTACCATAGGGCCAGGATCTTATGGGCATCTCTAGATTTATATATCTATGGTCATGAGGAACCTTAACCCTGAGAAAATGTTAAGCAGTAACCAGTCTCAGATTTTGGGGGTAGAACCATGTATGTCCCTTCTCTTATCTTAGACCTAGAGCTTTCGATTCCTAGATGGGAGGGTAAGATCACACTTTCTTTTCCATTCAACATGGAATGAGATCCTCCTCCCAATGAGGAACAAATTTTAGGGCATCCCTCAGGGATTAATCCCACAACCTTTCATGTAGGAGGTTGTATTCTTGCTCCTCTCTACCACTGTACCCTTCAACTTTATTCCTTCCTTACCTTGGACCCACATCTGATGTAAAGTGCAGAGAGGGAAGTGTCGTATCCCCAACCTCTTTCACCGTAGCCTCAACCTCTTCTTCCGTATCCCCAACCTCTTCCACCATAGCCCTAACCTTGTCCACTAGTGAAGTAAGAAAAGTGAATGGTTTGTCAAATCTTCCAATTCCTCCTGTTTCTCACACCGAGAATGAATCACTTGGGATTAGAGGTTAGTGATGATCACAACACCCACAAGATTCACCTGAAGTATTGAACTATGAGAAGTCTGATTCCTTCCATAACCAGGATATGTAGGATGCCTACTTAAGGCCTAAGATAAATGGTAATTATACTTAGGAATAAGTCCCAATCATAATTCCATTAATCTGAGTATACAACTTAGGAGTAAGCCCTAATTTAACCCCCCCAAATTACTATAAGTTAAGACATCCTCATAGACCCATTTATAAGGGAATACTCTTTAGGAATAAGCCCCAAATTAATTTGATCAAAGGGACATAATTTCCTATGGAAATTACCAAACTCTATGGTCTTTTATTCTCATCCAAATGGGATACATATGAAGCCTCACTGAGGTATAAACCTAGCACCCCAAATCAATGTTATTCTTTCTTAGTCCACTTTCCCAGCAGGTTCTAATTCAACCTGAGAATCCATACTTCTGTCAATATCCTTGGGCTGCTTCGACATAACTCCCAAACCAATATTTGACTAGGCACCTTCCACCTAGAAGTCATTCTCACATGAAATTTAAATTTATAGTTGGGTACTCATCACAAGACCTTAAAAGGAATGACGTGTCTTGTTAAGAAGCACTGAACTACATGGTTTATGATTCATTTCACAAGGATATTTAGGAATCCCTTCCATGGGTTCAATCCCAATATCAAAACAAACCCCTTATACCTAGATGAAGATAAAATACAAAGTGAACTTAATCTCCCTGGATAATAATAAACTCTAGAGTTCCCCACTGTGTGGCTACAAAACTAGCATCATCATAATAACAACCAAATAATCTTAATATATTACATAAAAGTATACCATCAACAGAGAACCTCAGATACATACAGATATCTCCATTAATTATGAATCTTAGATACATACATATGATTATAATATCTATACATGCTAATAATTGATTTCTAATCTTGGGTTTACCTATATCATACTTGGGAATTAATGAAGGATTCATAAATATTTCTTAAATCTATAAGGGAGTCCTGAAGTAGGTAATAATTCCCCTCAAAAGGGTGTGATGTGCCCAACCTCCCATCCCCTCGTCCAATGTGAGTTCTTAAGAATCATTAGTCAAAACACCTAACGAGTCCCTTTATTTGTAAATAAGTTCCATTCAGATACAAAATTGTTGGTTATTTATAGATCCATGAACAAACCCCTTGGAAACAATTTAGAAATAGCAAATTGTAACAAGGCACAAATTCCAAGGGAAATAAAAAATGGTGAACCCGACAAGAATGAATAATTTATGGAATTTACTTCAATAAAATAGATATACTGATTAGTCTATGTTGGAACATTCCATTCCTTAAGGAAAACCTATTTCCATCGAAAAAAAATTCAATTGGAAATATTATATTTTACTAATAATTCAGACTTGAATTGTTCCATTTTTTATTTCTCAACACATTTTCAATGTATGTACTATTAATAAATTTAGAAAATCCATGTATCTATTTTTTATAGATATTATTCCAAATAAATTTTTATTCAGATTTATGATCATTTTTGTTGTCAATATACTTGTTAATACATTTCTTGAATGAGTTGGGTGATGGATTGAGTGTCCACCCACCATAGAAGAAGAGATACTACCCATAACCTATGGGTAAAGAAGAATAAATAGTTTTATGACCCTGAATATCTAGTTGAAAATATTATAATGGTAATCCCATAAATATCAGATGACTGGGTGAGTTGATCTTCATGGAAGAATATGAAAAGTGTAGAAGGATGTTTTCCAACACTATTTACTATATTTTGGAAGAGTGAAATTATTTCCTACAATGAACATCTTGAAAGGGATGATATTAAAAAAAATTAAAAAGGATATTTGATTGGATTTTAAAGACTTAAGAGATGGGAGAAGGCCATAATTATGTGCTATTTAAGAGATATTTTGAAATTAGTATAGATAAGCACTTGTATGAAGTTTGAGATGGATTAAATGTAAAGACCCGAAAATTTCAAGGAATTTTTTTTCTAAATACTTTGAAATTTTACGAGTCTGTGGCTACTGATGGCGCTTGATTCCGAGGCCCGGTGTGCCCGAAATTAATTTCTGAAGTTTAACTTGGGTATGGTCAGTGAACGAACGAGTGTGTTTTTCTAACTTTTGAACTGGTGCTCATAATTAAAATCCGAGGGCACCGATGAACTCGCAGCACCTGTAATTGTTTAAGGGGATAATTAATGTAGTTGTGTTTGCAAAAAAGGAGAAGATATTTTTTGGGGGTTTGTTTAATAAATAAATAAAATTTGTCGGAACAAATTTTTTATTACTAAGGAGGTTAGAGAAGTGGGGCCCACACGAGCCCCACCTTTTATTTTCCCTCTAATCTCTTAATATCCCCTCATTATTTTTTCAAACCACCATTAATGCCAATCTCTCCATTAAATTATGTCAAACCATATTTTAATGAGGAACCTTCCTCTTTCCTCCTTTTTATTTATTCGCCAACACGTTTAATTATGGGGAACCTTCTCTCTCCCTTCATTAATTAAATGTAAACACATTTTAATTAGTGTGGTGAATTAATTATGGGAGAGTTTCTTTACGTGTATGATAAAATAATAGGGGGGGGAAACCTATTATTTTATTAAGGAGGAGAGATTTGTTGCGCAAAGAAGAACACTAGCCTCCGATGAAGAACGACGAAGAACGCCGACCTCCGAAGAAGAACGACGAAGAAAACCGGTTCCTTAGAGATAGATGACACACCACACTTCCCTTATCCGCGACAAGAGAAGAGACGCCACTTCCTTTTCAACGCGCCCCGACGACACCTACGATCCTCTTCTCCGCGACGCCATGTACCACGACGCCGACGATTGTCTTCCTGGTTGAGGTAGGGGTTTTGGTTTATATTTATTTATGTGAATTATACCCTCGACATGACGTATAATTGTTGGGAGTTGTTTGAACCACTAACGCGGTGGGTGCGTACCAACGAACAAGTCCGAAACCACTGCTATTCTGTTCTTGATGCGCGGAACGTTGGGCGACGATGAAACAGGACCGCAACGGCCTTTGAAAGTCGTCGCAGTGAAGAGCGGGTCCCGAGATGATCGCAGGAGCAGACGGGAGCAAGAACGGACCACCAGAATGACTCTGGTGGTCCGTGGAAAACTCCGGCGGTGTGGGTCACCAGCGCCCCGATGCACTGCCGGCAGGAGCCGCCGCGATTGAAGCCGCGGTGGTGAGGGGCCAGATCCTCTGGCCGCACGGGATTCGGGGGAGACGCGGCACTAGGCGCCGCGTTCGTGGGACAGAGGGGGGACTGCGCCCCCCTGCTCGGCCGCTGGCTGAGCCAGCGCACCCCCCTGGCCGGATCGGGGCAAGTCGAGTGGACCGGGCCCAGCCGCGCCCCATCGGGCCGGACCCGGACCCGGGTCGGGACCAAACCCCCCACTTCGAACCGCTATCGGTCTTTTACCCATAACTTGTGCTACAGACCTCTGATCGACGTACTGTCAGTTGTGTATGAACCCCTGGACTGAGACGGTCATTTAGGTATATTACAATTGAGGTTTAGACAATGTTTGGGTACAGGCCGGTTAGTTCGAACTCGAAACCAACCGGGCCCTTGGAGCGGAAACACTTATATCTCAAGGACCGGACATCCGATGGACGTGCGGTCAATTGCGTTGGGATCCTTTTGTTGAGACGGTTATTTTGGATTACTCCTCTTGAGGTTTGGATGCAGCTGGTGTACGTTCAGGTTGGTTTTAGCTTAAAAACCAACCGGGCCCCTGGAACGGAAAAACCAATAACTCTCAGACCGAACGTCCAATTGACGCACCGTCTGTCGTGTTGGGTTTCTTTTGATGAGACGGAACTTTGGGATACATCAAATCTGGAATTTGTGACAGTTGATGTATCAAATCTCTTTTTCTTGAGGAACGGACCTTCCCAGAATCGATCATGCTGCGTGCGGGAACCCAAGAGCTGGCTGCGACTGCATCGACTTCTATACTGGAATCCTCTGTGGGTTCAATAGCGACGACTACCATACTGGAATCCTCCATGGGTTAGACGATGATGACTACTATTCTTGTATCGTATGTGGGTCGGGCATTATTGGACTCTGTACTTGTATCCTGTGTGGGTTCGGCAGAGTAACTGGTCTTGTATCCTATGTGGGTCCGACAGCTTAGTTGGTCTTGTATCCTATGTGGGTCCGACAACTTAGATGAATCAGT
This sequence comes from Viscum album, assembly GCA_963277665.1. Classification (NCBI taxonomy): domain Eukaryota; kingdom Viridiplantae; phylum Streptophyta; class Magnoliopsida; order Santalales; family Viscaceae; genus Viscum; species Viscum album. The sequence goes on along the minus strand of OY728135.1, from coordinate 1,462,238,876 downwards.
GGCTACATCTGATCATCTATATCACCTTTCGAAGTGTATACCTGTGTGAGTTGATCCTTGACTACAATCATTATCATCGATGTGATTGACTTGTTTTCCTGTGTGGACTAGGTTGTGATGTTCCTGTGTGGACTGAGTTGTGTTATCCTTTGTGGACTGAGTTGTGCTTTCCTTGTGGACTGGGTGGTGCTTGGGCACGAGAGTTGGAGATGAACTGTAACTGGTGACTTAGGTGTATGTATGGGAATATACCTAAGTAGTGTTGTTGATACTTCGTGATTGTTTTTTTTCCTTTGTGGTTTATCCTTCGTGGATTCTGAGAGACTTTCGGGGGTCTCAGGGTCCCTACTGAGTATCGTATACTCACCCCTGCACGGAATATGCCCACACTATGTTGTGTTGGATGTAGACGATGGAAAACACTGATCGAGGTGGAGGCTTGTGGATCTAGATGGTACCCAGAGGTGGACCACTTTGCGGGGCGTACACGGAGCAGACGGCCAGACCCGGGGAGCTGAGGAGACTATCTGTACCCACCCTTCAGGTAGGATTTTCGAAGGATAACTCAGTGTTTCTGTTTTACTTACTGCTGTTGTACTTTCCTTTCAGTTGTACTATAATTTCAATTGGGTTTGTATTCTGGACCATTTTCTTTTCAGCACTTACCTTGTACTCAGTTTTACTTAGTGTTCACTTCGCTTGTGTACTCTGTTGTGTATGTTTCTTCATAAAGTCAATCCCTTCCCTTATTTTTAGGATTTATGCCTTTGGGGATAGTCACCAGCCCCTGGACTATGGAAGGCGGGCTTGGGGTAGTCATGACACAGGCCCCGAGGACGGGTCGTGACAAATTGGTATCAGAGGAGTCGGTTCTACCGCAGAACTTAGGACTTTGATAATTTTCTTCCGTGTGAAGCAATAGTGTTTAGGGTATTGAGTGTGGTTATAAGTCCAGGGAGTCCAGTGTTGGTGCGACGACCGATGTATCCATACACCAGGACCCTGACTTCTGATTTCCGACTCAGTGCATGAAAACATTGATTGCATGTGTGTTCCAAAAGTTTTCTTTGTGATTACTTTGTGTCAGCTCTCCAGGTATACTGTATTAACCGTGGCGCAATTGTTTCTTTTCAGGATGGCCCCACGACGGCATTCAGCTAGGGTTCTGATCTTTGTGTGAGATGACAGCCCACTGAGCGAGGAGGCCTCGGTGCAGGGCCCCATTACCGCGAAGGCACCGGTAGTACCTCTACCCGCCGAGCCACCGGTGCCACCCGCCCCAGCGGCGGAGAGTGCACGCCACCTGAGTGCGTTGCATGAGTTTTACAGATAGAGGTCACCCAGGTTCTGCGAAGATATGGATCCTCAAGCAGCTGAGGATTGGCTGGAGGCCATCGTCAGAGTCTTCGGATTGGTAGGGACACCAGCAGACCTCATGGTGGTCCTTTCCGAAAGTCTCCTGCATGCAACAGCAGGTAGATGGTGGAGCCTGATGCTCTAGGTTCACGATGAGGCATCACTAATTTGGACGGACTTCGAGAGCGTTCTTCGCTCTGAGTTTGTTCCAGCCACCCTCCGTGCGGTGCACATTCAGAAGTTACTACAGCTACGGCAGGGCAACATGTCAGTAGACCAGTACTCGGCGAGATTTACCGACCTCTCACGCTACTCCACAGACATGGTACGAGACCCATTCTTCCAGGCCCAGACCTTTGAGCAGGGACTGAGGCATGTGATCAGAGCTTCAACGATTCCACTTAGCATCCCGACTCAGGCGGGGGTGCTGGAGCGAGCCCTGCTAGTCGAGAGTTTTCTCGCTGAGCATCCATCAACAGCGAGACCCACCGCAGGACGACACGAAGTGGAGTATTCTGTATCCGACATTCGACAGACGACGCAGGGGTCCAAGCGGACCAGACTGACAGGTGGACGACCTCAGGAATCGGGTTTGGCTATGCGGGGCACACAGTGCAGAGCCAAACTTACGAGGAGCATACAATGTTATGCATGCGGTGGGCAGGGCCACATGGCTCGTGACTGCCCGACCCGCCATGCAGATGAGCATCAGACAATGGAGGGACCTCCCAGGCAAAGGTAGAGGTTTGACTATGGTGGTTCGCATGGAGCAGGCAGATGAGGCAGAGGAGCTGGCTGAGCAGCGGGTGGTGGACGACGCTTCGAGGCCCTACCACAACCACCCCCAGGAGGTCCACCCCGACCACAGGGAGCCGGTGGGCAGAGGTAGTCTCAGATCCAGGCAACAGAGGCTTATGACCACGGCGCACCCGAGATTATTCGAGGTACTATCTGTGTCTACTCCACCCTTGCTGCAGTTCTTATAGACACATGTGCGAGTCATTATTTCATTTCCACTGCCCTTGTTCGGAGCTCAGAGATTCTGACGGAGCCTTTGGCTCGATCCTTGCAGATAGTGACTCCTACGGGAGTAGACTCAATGATTTTTCACTGGTGCCAGCAGTGTGAGCTTACTCTAGGAGGCGAGATCTTCGACTGAGATCTTCTTGTAGTGGCTTTGAGGCCTTATGACGTCATCTTGGGTATGTACTGATTATCTACAGTCCATGCTCAGATCGACTGTATTAGGCACAAGGTGCGGTGTGTCCGCACAGATGGGACTAGTTTCACCTTCACCGGTGAGAAGGGAACCTTCGTAGCACAGGATGGACTCACGCATAGGAGAGGGTATCCGATCACACATCAGTTGGCTAGTCTCATCCTTGGAGTAGTTGACATGCGGAGTCCGAGTTTTCCTGTAGTGGTGGACCAGTATACAGACATTTTTCCTGACGATATTCCAGGACTACCTCCTTGTAGAGAGGTAGATTTCTATATAGAATTGTACCCCAAGACATCACCAATATCCACTCCAGCATATCGGATGGATCCCACTGAGCTTCGTGAGCTGCGGGTATAGCTGGAGGACTTGCATGGCAAGGTATTCATCCGACCCAATGTTTCACCCTAGGCTTCTCCGATTCTGTTCACCAAGAAGGAGGATGGGAGCTTGCGGCTGTGTGTCGACTACCATCCCCTGAACCAGGTGACCGTGAGGAACAAGTATCCACATTTGAGGATTGACGACCTCTTCGATCAGCTCAATGAAGCACGATGGTTCTCGAAGATAGACCTCAGGTCAGGCTGTCATCAGCTCCGAGTTCTGGATGAGGATGTGCAGAAGACGACCTTCAGGTGTCGGTATGGCCACTATGAGTTCTTGTTCATGCCCGTCGGTGTGACCAATGCTCCAGAAGTGTTCATGAGTCTCATGAACAGGATCTTCCCGCCCTACCTCGATCGTTTTGTTGTAGTCATCATTGATGACATACTGATTTACTCGACTACTGAGGAGGAGCACACTTACCACTTACGGGTTGTACTGGATACACTATGAGAGCACCAGATTTATGTTAAGCTCTCAAAGTACCAGTTTTGGATTCGAGAGGTCCACTTCTTGGGGCACATTATCTCAGAGGTGGGAGTTGCAGTGGATCTCGTGAAGGTCGAGGCTGTACTTGCTTTGGAGCCACCCATGAGTGTGACAGAGGTGCAGAGTTTCCTAGGTCTGGCTGGGTACTATCGGAGATTTGTGCCAGACTTCTCTAGGGTTGCAACACCACTTTTAGCTTTGACAAAGAAGGGGAAACCCTTTGTGTGGTCAGACATATGTCAGTAGAGCTTCCAGGAGCTGAGGCAGAGATTGACCAGTGCACCCATCTTGAGGTTACCAGAGGAGGGTGTAGGGTACATAGTTTATTGCGATGCATCAGGGACTGGACTCAGGTGTGTCCTGATGTAGGAGTGAGCAGTGATCGCTTACGGTTCATGGAAATTGAGGCAATACTTGCAAAACTATGCTACCCATGTTCTGGAGTTTGCAGCAGTGGTCTTCGCCCTGAAGATGTGGCGACACTATCTCATGGGCGAGTGCTTTATAGTCTACTCTGACCACTAGAGTCTCAAGTACATTTTCTCGCAGAAGGAACTGAACCTGAGACAGTGGAGATGGCTCTAGTTCCTATAGTTTTATGAATTTGAGATTATCTATACTCCTCGAAAGGGGAACGTTATGGCTGAAGCTCTCAGCTGGAGATTGGGCATTCAACTACTTGGAGAGGCGACAGAGAAGTTATCCACTTTGCAGATATCCTTTGTGGATAGGGATGGGTTAGCCTTTCTACAATCCCTCATAGTCACTCCTCCACTTCTTCAGTGGGTCATAGAGGCACAACGTGGGGATGATGACTGGGAGGCGCGACGTGCTCAGATATCCTTAGGGCTAGCACTCGATGGATTTTCTAAAGGTGGGGAGCACGACATCCTCTTATGGGGACGTACCATGGTACCAGTTTCACTTCAGAAGGAGGTGCTGAGGGAGTTCCACACTTCCCCTCTAACGGTACATCCTGGAGTAGAGAAGATGTATTAGGACCTCAAATGACAGTACTGGTGGCCGAGTATGAAGAAGGCTATGGCAGAGTTTGTTTCTCGATGCCTCACTTTCTAGCAAGTGAAGGCAGAGCACCAGGTACCAGCAGGCTTGGTACAACCCTTAGAGGTCCCGGAGTAGAATTGGGATTTGATATCCATGGATTTTGTGATGGGGATTCCACATATTTCCAGAGGGCATGACACTATCTGGGTGATCGTAGACCGACTCACCAAGTCGGCCCACTTCCTACCGATCAGAGAGCAGGGCTCGGTAGAGAGCTTGGAACACCTCTATATTCAGGAGATCGTACGGATTCATAGTGTGCCATCGTCTATTGTCTCTGATCGAGACGTTCACTTTACTTACTGTCTTTGGAAGGGGTTATAGGAGGCTTTCGGGACGCACCTACGCCTGATCACTTCTTTTCAACCTCAGACGGATGGCCAGACAGAGAGGACCATTCAGACACTCGAGGACATGCTCCATGCATGTGTCCTTGACTTGGGTCGTAGCTGGGAAGATCACCTACCCTTGGTGGAGTTTGCGTACAACAACAACTACCACTCCACCATCGGGATGGCACCTTACGAGGCATTGTATGGATGACCTTGCAGATCACCTCTGTGCTGGACTGACCCTGGGCAGTCAGCACTCGTAAGACCAAAAATGGTTCAGGCTATGACGGAGAAGGTGCAGATCATCCAGGAGCGGATGAGGACTGCACAGAGTAGACAGAAGTCCTATGCTGATAGGAGGCAGAGACCAATGGAGTTCGAGGATGGTGAAAACGTTTTCTTATGGGTCTCACCTCGACGTGGATTACAATAATTTGGATGGGGTGGAAAGTTATCTCCGCACTTCATCGGGCCTTTTCAGGTCCTCAGCAGGGTAGGCGAGGTGGCTTACCCCATTGCCCTTCCTCATCAGTTTCACCGGGTGCACGACGTCTTCCACGTATCTCAGCTGAGGAGGTAAGTGCATGAACCGACGCATATCATCGACCATGGGGAGTTAGACATTGATGACTAGGCGACTTTTGTAGAGGTCCCGGTGGAGATCAATGATCGACAGGAGCGGGTCCTACGGGGATGGTATATTCCTCTGGTGTGCATTCGTTGGAAGCACGGGAACCTCCAGGAGAGCACATGGGAGCGGAAGACTCACATGCATGCTCAGTACCCTGATTTGTTTCCCTAGTTTATGTTGTATATTTACGGGGACTTAAAGCCCTGAGGTGGGAGTAATGTAAAGACCTGTATATTTCAAGGAATCTTTTTTTCTAAATACTTTGGAATTTTACGAGTCTGTGACTTCTGACAGCGCTTGATTTCGAGGTCCGGTGTGCCCGAAATCAATTTCCGAAGTTTATCTTGGGTACGTTCAGTGAACGAATGAGCGTGTTTTTCTAACTTTTGAACCGGTGCTCAGAATTAAAATCTGAGGGCACCGATGAACTCACATCGCCGGTAATTGCTTAAGGGGACACTTACCGTAGTTGCGTTCGTGAAAGAGGAGAAGATAATTTTTGGGGGTTTGTTTAAGAAATAAATTAAATTTGTCGGAACAAATTTTTTATTACTAAGGAGGTTAGAGAAATGGGGCCCACATGAGCCCCACCTTTTATTTTCCCTCTAATCTCTTAATATCCCCTCATTATTTTGGAAAACCACCATTAATGCCAATCTCTCCATTAAATTATGTCAACCCATAATTTAATGAGGAACCTTCCTCTTTACTCCTTTTTATTTATTCGCCAACGCATTTAATTATGGGGAACCTTCTCTCTCCCTTCTTTAATTAAATGTCAACAAATTTTAATTAGTGTGGTAAATTAATTATGGGAGAGTTTCTTTGCGTGTATGATAAAATAATAGGGGGGGGGGGCTATTATTTTATTAAGGAGGAGAACTTTGTTGCGCGAGGAAGAACTCTAGCCTCTGACGAAGAACGACGAAGAACAACGAAGAATGCCGGTTCCTCAAAGATCGACGACACGCCACTCTTCTCTTCTCCGTGACAAGAGAAGTGATGCCACTTCCTCCTCGGTGCACCCCGACGACGCCTACGATCCTCTTCTCCGTGACGCCGTGTACCGCGACGCCGATGATCATCTTCCTGGTTGAGGTAGGGGTTTTGGTTTATATTTATTTATGTGAATTATACCCTCGGCATGACGTATAATTGTTGGGAGTTGTTTGAACCACTAACGCGGTGGGTGCGGACCAACGAACAAGTCTGAACCCACCGCTATTCTGTTCTTGATGAGAAAAAAATTGGGCGATGACGAAACATGACCATAACGGCGTTTGAAAGCCGTCACAGTGAAGAGCGGGTCCCGAGACTATCGCAGGTGCAGACGGGAGCAAGAACGAACCACCAAAATGACTCTGGTGGCCCGCGGGAAACTCCGGCGGCACGGGTCACCGGCGCAGCGGCGCCGGCGGCCGGAAGTGGCGAGGTGCCGGATTCTGCGGCCGCGCGGGATCTAGGGGAGACACGATGCCAAGTGCCGTGTCCACGTGACAAAGGGGGGACCACGCCCCCCTACTCGGCCACTGGCTGAGCCAGCGCACCCCCGCGGCCGGGCCAGGGCGGGTCGTGCGGACCGGGTCGGGCCGCGCCTAGCTGGGCCGGGCTGCACCGAGCCGGGTCGGGCCACATCCTACCAGCTTGGACCCAGATCCGGGTCGGGTCGACCCGGTTCGGGCCGACCCAGGGTGGGTTGGGCAGGGTCGGGCCGGGCCCAGACCCCCCACTTCGGACCGCTTTCGGTCTTTTGCCCATAACTTGTGATAAAGAACTCCGATCGACACACCGTCAGTTGAGTATGAACCCTTGGATCGAGACGGTCGTTTCAGTATATTACACTTGAGGTTTCAGAAAATTTTGGGTATGGCCGGGTTGGTTCGAACTCGAAACCAACCGGGCCCTTGGAGCGGAAACGCTTATATCTCAAGGACCGGACATCCGATTGATGTGCGGACAATTGCGTTGGGATTATTTTGCTGAGACGGTCCTTTTGGATTACTCTACTTGAGGTTCGGACGCAGTTGGAGTATGGTCGGGTTGGATTTAGCTTAAAAACCAACCGGGCTCCTGGAACGGAAAAACCAATAACTCTCAGACCGGGCGTCCGATTGACGCACCGTCTGTCGCGTTGGGTTTCTTTTGACGAGACAGAACTTTGGGATACATCAAATTTGGACTTCGTGACAGTTGATGTATTGACTCTCTTTTGCTCAAGGAGCAGACCCTCCCAGAATCGATCATGCTGCGTGCGGGAACCCTAGAGCTGGCTGCGACTGCATCGACTTCTATACTGGAATCCTCCGTGGGTTCGACAGCGACGACTACCATACTTGAATCCTCCATGGGTTCGACGGCGATGACTAATGTTCTTGTATCCTATGTGGGCCAGGCAGTATTGGACTCTGTACTTGTATCATGTGTGGGTCCGGTAGAGTAGCTGGTCTTGTATCATGTGTGGGTCCGACAACTTAGCTGGTCTTGTATCCTATGTGGGTCCGATAGCTTAGATGAATCAATGACTACATATGATCATCTCTATCCCCTTACAAAGTGTATACCTGTGTGAGTTGAGTCTTGACTATAATCATTGTCATCGATGTGATTGACTTGCTTTCCTATGTGGACTGGGTTGTGATGTTCCTGTGTGGACTGAGTTGTGTTATCCTTTGTGGACTGAGTTGTTCTTTCCTTGTAGACTGGATGGTGCTTGGGCATGAGAGTTGAAGATGAACTATAACTGATGACTTAGGTATATGTATGGGAATATACCTAAGTAGTGTTGTTGATACTTCATGATTGTATTTTTTTCCTTTGTGGTTTATCTTTCGTGGATTCTAAGAGACCTTCAGGGGTCTCGGGGTCCCTACTGAGTATCGTATACTCACCCCTGCACGGTCTATGATGGCACTACATTGTGTTGGATGCAGATGACAGACAACACTGATCGAGGTGGAGGCTTGTGGAGCTGGACGGTACCCGGAGGTGGACCACTTGGAAGGGAGTACACAGAGCAGACTACCAGACTTGAGGAGCCGAGGAGACTATCTATACCCACCCTTCAGGTAGGATTTCCGAAGGACGACTCGGTGTTGCTGTTTTACTTACTACTGTTGTACTTTCCTTTCAGTTGTACTGTACTTTCAGTTGGGTTTGTATTATGGCCCATTTTCTTTTCAGCACTTACCTTGTACTCAGTTTTACTTAGTATTCATTTCGCTTGTGTACTCTGTTGTGTATGTTTCTTCATAAAGGCAATGCCTTCCCTTCTTTTTGGGATTTATGCCTTTGGTGCTAGTCACAAGCCCCTGGCCAATGGAAGGCGGGCTTGGGGTAGTCAGGGAACGGGCCCCGAGGACGGGTCGTGACATTGAATTCAACTTAAAGAGACCCTAAAGTCATTTCATGAAGTTTGGTACCTTTTTAGATGGAATTGGAAAAATTTCAAAGTTATGAGTGTAACCTTTTCCTACTAGAATATTTTGATTCACATGGAATATAGGATTTTAAGTTCCAAACATAAAACTTTGTAACTAAACATAAGTCTTGATCTGAATTGTATGACTTGATCATAATACTTTAGTGCATAATATGTCTTTGAGGTAAGGCAGGAAAACGATAAAGGTATGTTTTTTTGAATTCATCATACATCTAGGAGGTCAATCATATGACTTCATCCACCATATATGTCCTGGTCATAATACTTCACTGTATGTCTTTGAGCTCACTGTATGAATTTGATGCAACATAATATTTGAGGATGAAGTAGAAAATTAACATATTCTAGAGTGTAAAACTTCTAGTGATGAACATAAGGCTTCTACCACTAAGAATACATCTCTAATTGTAAGCCTTTTTGATCATAAGACTTTGATATTCCTAGCTCATGACATCAACACTTAGGGAAATTTGAAGTTGCTGCTAGATAAAAAATCAAGTTTCAAAATTTAGAATCTGATGAAGACGAAAGATTTGGGGTGATTATTGGGATATTATAAAATGAATAAAACCTCACAAAAATTTGTAATAGTGTGTGATTCAAGAAATAGAAGAAATACAAATATGATAATTATCCCAATATAAGGAAGATCAATGTTAAACAAGAAAAAATGTTTCTAGAATTATTTAATTATGATGAAATATGAATATAAATTTGCTTGATCTATGATTTCAAGTTAATAACATCATGAATATTATAGAAGAAATGATTCAATCCTTTTTTGAGTGATATTAGAAGGACATTTCCACTACATGTATTATTTGATGTTGAAAATTGATGTATCGATTTTTCAATAATAACATAGATGAAGAACAATCAAACCTCGATTTACTATTCATGAATACCTATATTATTTTGATCTAATGTTTTTCGAGTGATCATGAGTAATTTTGATTGAAGTTTGTAAATTTTTACAAGGTTGAAATATTTATAATGAAGATGATATACTATTATGTACTAATCTAAGATTAAAAGCTATACTATTTTCATTGAAAGTTCTCAAGATAAAATAAAATGAGTTCCACACCACAAGATCTACTTGCAATATATTTTTTACAGCTATAGAAAATGTGAGTTATGGATATTCAGTGGAGATATTTTTCGGAATAAGAATCCATACCCATTATAGATATTTTATGAATATATTTTCATTTATATTTCAAAATGAAAAAGATGAGTTGCAATAAATGATAGAATTTATGGAGTGTACTTTGAGTTGAAAACTGAAGTGCATGAAAAATCATGAGAAAACAAGTTGGAGTTTGATAATAAATTTTTTTGACTGACATTGGAAAAAGTTTCAATGTATTATATTTATGTATTTTTAAAATGAAAGAACACATTTAATATATCCACTAATTTTCTTGAGAAATCAAGATGATCACAGAAGAATAAATAAAAAAAGAAGAAGTAGTCACCACTGCTTGGTTATTTGACCATTAAGATTTATAGAGATTAACTATTGTAAAATATCTAAATATCTCTTGAAGAAGAAGAAGTATCTACCTAAATTTTTAGTGAAGAATAAGAATATGATTCAACCATCAATCTGAGATCAGTTTGAGAGAGATAAAGTTTTTGATTAGAGATAAATCCAATTGAGAAGGTTGTGAAGAATTAAGAGACTGAGATGATATGAATAACATAGTTTCATACATTTTTGTTAAAGATATTCATGAATTTGAAGATCTTATGATACAATGATAGATATATTTTTTAGAAACTACAAACTTTTATTTAAGGAATAGAAGACATGCTAGGGATGACAGTTAAAGGGGCCAGTAAAAATGGGGACCAATGGCATCTCTAATAACAATGTCTAAATAACTCGGGGAAGGGAACCAATTCTAAAAAATTATATGAGGGGGGACTCTTGAGAGGACTTTGAAGCTAGGAAGTCTTCCACACAATTTCATTAATTCCATGTATAGAGAAGTTTGATGTCATTAGTAACAATGAACTTACATTTATGGATTAAATTAATGATTTAACAAGGTATAAAAGAGAGGCCTTTAAGGAAGTTATAAATGATAGTTGAATTTTTTTCCACTAAATTCAAGAAGATATTCTTTGCGTGGAATAATTCTAGATCGTGAATCATTGCCTTCCCTTCCACCCTGAGAGAGTCACCATTCCTATAGAACACACTGAAGGAAAACACTACTGAACCTATGGAGTCACAAAAATCACCTCCCCTACATACATCCCTGGATACAATAACCATCAATATTAATTTTGAGGCCTTCAGGGGGGGGGGAGTAGTCCAGCTCACCCAATTCCCCAATGGTATGGTCCAGAAAAAATTAGATGGATTACTTCTAACCATATAAATCTTGATAAAGGGAACCTCATCCTATTGTCTCAGAGGATGCACATGGTTCATAATGAGACATCTATCCCTCACCACCATGGTCGAACCAGATGAACAGGGACCATGGTAGCGGGATTGGTTCCTTGCCTCCCAAATACAATAGAAAACAACCATCAGTATAAGTGATCGATCCCTATCCTCATGCTTTTTTATTATTAACACCCCTGAACCATCAATGGATGAAATCCTCAAAAGATTACACCACCACCACTAGGCCATTAAACTCTCCCAATGCACCCCACATCATATCTTCCCTCTTTCTTTGAAAAAATATATGCATAATGGCTTCCTCCTTATGCACTACGGGAAAAACAAGCTTTTGCGACGGGCTATTTGTGATGGGTTTTAGGGTCCCATCGCAAAAGGTAATGCGCGGTTTGGCGCTGGATGCGCACCAAAGCGCGAGAAAGTTTTTTTGGGATGCGGGGATCCCCCCGTTGCAACAAGTGTGTCGGTCAACACACTATTTATGACGGGACCTGTCGCAAATAATGGCGGCGGTAAATGAGTTTTTGCAACGGGATGTGGTCCCGTCCCAAATACCGGCGGCAGTAAATGAGTTTTTGCGACGGGATGTTGTCCCGTCGTAAAAGGTGTGTCAGCATGTCACTTATTGCGATAGGCTCTGTCGTAAATACCCTTTTAAGCACCGACATTAATTAATGTAGGCAAAGGTATTTGCGACGGGGCCCGTCGCAAAAAGTACCTTTTGCGATGGTAATCCTGTCGCAAATAGTCCCGTCGCAACTAATCTAACCTATATATACCCCCTCCATTTTTTCTCCACCTCTCATTTCTCACTCACTCTCTCTCTAAACCCTATTTTAGAGTAAAAATTTCTCTGAGTTAATTTTTTTTACGGAGAAGTTGTGTAGTCGATTACATCAATTGGAGATCAAGTTTAAAGGTATTTATATTTTATTTAATTTAGTATTTTATTTCATTTTTTTATTAACGAAAATTAGTATTGTCTATAAATAATTACTTGTAATTTGTAATAAATAGGAATAATTAGTAATAAATAGGATTAATTAGTAATAAATAGTAATAAATTTCAATAATTCATAATAAATTGTAATAATTAGTAAAAATTAGAAATAATTAGTAATAATTAGTAATAAATATCAATAATTAGGAATAAATTGTAATAATTAGGAATAAATATGAATAAATAGTAATAAATAGTAATAAATAGTAATAATCAGAAATAAATATGAATAAATAAAAATAAATAGTAATAATTAGTAGTAATTAGGTTTAATTAGTAAAAAATAAGAATAATTAGTAATAAATAGGAATAATTAGTAGTAATTAGGTTTAATTAGTAATAAATAGGAATAAAAAGTAATAAATAGGAATATTTAGTAATAAATTGGAATAATTAGTAATAAATAGGAATAATTAGTAATTAATAGTAATAAATAGTAAGAAATAGTAATTATTAGTAATAAATAATAATAAATAGTAATAAATAGTAATAAATAGCAATAAATTGTAATAATTAGAAATAATTATGATTAATTAGCAATAGTTAAGAATAATTAGGAATAATTAGGAATAAATAGGAATAATTAGGAATAATTATGAATAATTAGGAATAATTAGGAATAAATACAAATAATTAGGAATAATTAAGAATAAATAGAAATAAATAGGAATAAATATCAACAATTAGAAATAAATAGAAATAATTAGGAGTAATTAGTAATAATTAGCAATAATTAGCAATAAATAGGAATTATTAGTAATAATTAGGAATACATATGAATAATTAGTAATAATTAGTAATAATTTGGAATAAATAGGAATAATTAGTAATAAATAAGAATAATTAGTAATAAATAGGAATAATTATTAATAAATAGGAATAAATAGGAATAATTAGTAATAATTAGCAATAATTAGTAATAATTAAGGAATAATTAAGGAATAATTAGTAATGATTAGTAATAGTTAGTAATAATTAGTAATAATTAGTAATAATTAGTAATAATTGAGGAATAATTAGTAATAAGTAGTAATAACTAGAAATAATTATTAATAATTAGTTGTAATTAGGAATAATTAAGAATAAATAGGAATAATTAGTAATAATTAGGAATAAATAGGAATAAATAGGAAAAAATAGAAATACACAGGAAAAAATAGGAAAAAATAGGTATAAATATGAATAAATAGGAAGAAATATGAATAAATAGGAATAAATAGGAACAAATAAGAATAAATAGGAATAAATAGGAATAAATATGAATAAATAAGAATAAATAGGAATAAATATGAATAAATAGGAATAAATAGGAATAAATAGGAATAATTACTAATAAATATGAATAAATAGGAATAAATATGAATAATTAGTAATAATCAGGAATAAATATGAATAATTTGGAATAAATATGAATAATTAAGAATAAATTGGAATAATTAGGAATAAATAGTAATAAATAAGAATAAATAGGAATAAATAGGAATAAATAGTAATTAATAGTAATAAATATCCATAATTAGAAATAATTAGCAATAATTAGGAATAATTAGCAATAATTAGGAATAATTAGGAATAAATAGGAATAATTAGTAATAATTAGTAATAATTAGGAATAATTAGGAATAATTAGGAATAATTAGGAATAATTTGGAATAATGAGGAATAAATAAGAATAACTAGCAATAAATATCAATAATTAGGAATAAATAGGAATAATTAGGAATAAATATGAAAAATTAGAAATAAATAGGAATAAATATGAATAATTAGGAATAATTAGAAATAATTAGCAATAAATAGGAATAATTTGCAATAATTAGGAATAAATACGAATAATTAGTAATAATTAGTAATAATTAGAAATAATTAGTAATAAATAGGAATAATTAGTAATAAATAGGAATAAATAGGAATAATTAGTAATAAATAAGAATAATTAGTAATAAATAGAAATAATTAGTAATAACTTGGAATAATTAGTAATAATTAGGAATAATTTTTTATAATTAGGAATAATTAGTAATAATTAAGAATAATTAGTAATAATTAGGAATACTTAGTAATAAATAGGATTAAATAGGAATAAATAGGAATAAATAGGAATAAATAGGAATAATTAGGAATACATAGGAATAATAGGAATAAATAGGAATAAATAGGAATAATTAGGAATAAATATGAATAAATATGAATAAATATGAATAAATACAAATAAATTTGAATAATTGGTAATAAATATGAATAATTAGTAATAAATATGAGTAAATAGGAATAAATATGAATAATTAAGAATAAATATGAATAATTAGGGATAAATATGATTAACTAAGAATAAATAGTAATAAATAGGAATAATTAGTTATAAATATGAATAATTAGTAATAAATAGTAATAAATATTAATAAATATGAATAATTATAAAGAAAATAAATAGTAATGAATTGTAATAAATATGAATAATTAAGAAGAAAATACACAGTAATAAATAGTAATAACTTGTAATAACTTGGAAGAGTTTCCAGTGGATTGATGATACTCCTTTTGTTTGATGAATCTTCTCCTTTGAACTTTCACCGACTCAAAACATTATGAAAAGTATGCTTCTACGTATGCATATCCAATTTTGTATGTATGAGTTTGAATATGCATTTGTAGGACCACATTTTTCATAATATGATCAGGCGGTGAAAGTTGCAAGAAGACGATTCATCGACAAAAGGGGACCCTTTTGTCTGAAGACTCATTTAATTACAACTTTTTCACACAAGAATCATAAGGAATAATCTTCTCGAAGGTACGCATATTCATTCTTGTGTATCTTTGGACAAAAGAGTAGCGGTTAATCCACTGGAAATTATGTCGCCTATAAGTAATGGTAATTATTAAGAAGTAGTTGTAATTATTTATCCTTTTTTTTCAGACAGTGTTTTTATAATTTTGAATTATTCAAAAATAGTAATGATTTTATATTTTGTAGAAAAATATGGAATAAAGAAGTCGACAAAAATCATTATTAGATGACTGTGCTGGGATAAATCAGTATATAAATCCAAACAATTCTAGTTTAAATCCTGTATATATTGAGGGTGTTGAAGCTTTCTTATCATTTGCATCATCGAAACCATAATATGTTTCATAAGGCACAATAAAGTGTCCTTATAAAAAATGTGCTCTGAGAACGTTTGACACATTTGACAAGGTTGGGGGACATCTCTTGCGGTTTGGTTTTCAACTAGATTATGTTTTTTGGTGTCTACACGGTGAACACAGTTCCAAAGAAGATACTAATAACTTGATTCTAGATCCATCACAGTTTAAAAATTAAGTACAATTGCAGGTCCATCTATTCAACAAATTGAAACTCAAGATGATATTGATTTAACTTCTGAGTTGGCACCATCCGAATTTTATGAGTTGTTGAGGTATACTGAGGATGCATTATATCCTAGTTTCAAGATAAGAAAATTAGAAGTGGTTTCAAAATTTATGGCTATTAAATCAGATAATGAAATGTCAAACAACTATTTTGATCAGATATTTTCTTTGATTAAAATACTGTTACTTGAAGAAAATGTGTTTCCGACAAATTGCTGTGAGAGTAAGAGGATAGTTCATAATCTGTGTCTTAGTTATCAGAAGATTCATGCATGTCCAAATGATTGCATATTATATTATGGTGAAAATGATTCATTGGATAATTGTCCCACATGTGGACAATCAAGGTATAAATAAGCTCAACTAGGGAAGTCTGGATCAATTCTAGTAAAATTGTTGAGATATCTCCCCCTTACACCTAGGTTGTAGTGTTTATTTATGTCTCAGAACACAACGTCAATGATGTCATGACACAAAACCAAGATTTCAACTGATAAAAGTTTGAATCATCCATCTGATGGTGATTCATGGAAACATTTTGACTGTCTGCATCCGTCTTTTGCTTTAGAAGCTCGAAACATGCGATTGGGTCTTTCTACTGATGGTTTCTATCCATTTAGTTCTTATGGTAGTCAGTATTCATGTTGTCCTGTCTTTATAACTCCGTACAATTTACCTCCATGGATGTTGATGAAGGAGCCCTATATCTTTTTAACCTTATTAATCCTAGAACATCTGAAAAAGAATATTGATGTTTATTTGAAACCATTGATTGATGAGTTAAATACATTATGGAGTGATGGTGTTAGCAAATATGATGTTACTGTGAAACAAAATTTCATATTAAAAGCTACATTGATGTGGACAATTTGTGACTTTCTGGCATATGTCATGTTATCTGGCTAGAGTACACATGGTTTAATAATATGTCCTTACTGTATGAAAGACAATAAAACCTTTATGTTCATCAATGGAAGAAAACCTTGCTATTTTGACTGTCACCTCATATTTTTTTCCAACCGATCATCCTTTTTGGAGATACAAATGCCATTTTAGAAAAGGTACAATTGAAAGGGATGAACCTCCAAAAATGATCTCAGGTACAGAGTTAAAATCAGTTTTATTTTCATTACCTCCCATCACATTTGGACCAACAGTAAACCAACTGAAAATTAATGGCTTTGGGAAAGAACATAATTGAAGGTTCCGGGCGCAGCGGAAGCGCATGGGTGGATGTGCCCACTTGGCTTTTTGTCATTAGCAATGATCAATCTGGGATCAATACGAAGATAAACGCCAGTCTCCACGGATCGAATCACAGAAAAAGACAAAGAAGATGGTTTTTCCCGGTACCACAAACAAGGATCGTTACAAGGTTGATTATAATTAATTTAATTAATTATAAAGAAATACCTTTTGGGTGTTCTTTCTTCGTTGATGTTCTCAATCACGTTGTCGATGTGATCTGTCGTTGGGTCGCAGAAGCCAAGTGTAGACTCCCTCTAGCGATGATCCACACGTGTACCTCGTATCTCTGGACGTCGCCAAAAGATTCTCCGGGTGCTAGCGTGGAGAAGCCTTTGCTTGCGTTGTCCGCCTTAGATTGTCTTGATCCGATGGAAGAGGATCTATCTTGGTCTTGAGAGTGTTCTTCGAGGAAGAGGTTCTTTCGTCCTTGAAAGAATTCTCCAGAGATGTTGTGCACAACGATTCTCTTGTTTCAGAAAATAGTTGGGGTTGTGAGGATATTTATAATCGGGTGTGTGGGGTTATAGAGTTATGACAATAAATAAACGCATTACGCATTTTATTTATTTCATTGACTCTTTATTTAAAACCCCATGTCGAATAAATAATTCCTTGACATGCGCCCACGCTGATTATAATAAATATCATTTAAAACAATATTATATCCTCAAAATCCCAACTAAAAAAAAACTACACGGCGTGTACTTGTTTTTCATTGAAAACTACACGGCGTGTACATTAAATGTACACGACGTGTATATCTTGTTTTCATTTATTCATTTCCTTTCCAAAATAAAACTACACGGCATGTAATAATAATACACGACGTGTACTTGTTTTATTTTCTTTTTCCTCCATCATTTAAAACAACTTAGGCTTCCTTGAATAATTATTAAACCACATACGAGAATAATATTTATTCAAATTGAGATACTTGGATACACTTAGTGTGTGACCCTCTAGGCCTCTTTCTCGTTGGCATTAGGCGGGCTTGCCTAAATTCCAAGATTACTGTCTAGCAATGGGTCAAGGCACCCAAGAGAAAGAAGTTGACGCCGCATTGACGTATCACCTCATTCGAACGCTTACTGTGTAATTTAATCCCTTTGTCTCAATATCTCATCAAGAAGGTTTCATGGCAGTGTCATAAACCTATATGCTTGATATGTCGTTCTTAGAATACCTGAAATAAACTCATCGTTTACACCATGGCCATGGAATTTAATGTGACAGTTCTATTTCAATCAAAGGGCCTAGATATCAACTTCCATAAATGGAAGGGACAAATCCTTCCTTGACTTATCCATTAACAACATGTCACTCGTGACGCACCCAACGTACCCTACTTCCCGCCAACTGTCTACGTGACGGTTTTCGTCAGTAAATCTAAGTGCGCGAGTCATGACATGAGTTAATGATAATCTTCCAGTCTAAGGACCATTACACACGCTCGTAGATAGCAATATCCGATGACACCAAGACATGCGGAATTACTACTGGCCGGTCTGTTCTCATAATCTCCCATCTTGGAGATTACCAAGTGCGAACTCCATGAGAGAGAGTCTCGTCTTCTTATGAGTATTCGCACATGACGGTCTGTATACTATGTGTCCTATCATAGTATGTCATCCAACCGCAGAACTTTATTTAAGAATATTGTTATAGCATTTCAAGGCTCTCATCATAGCGGGGATCTTCTATGACCTTATTAATGCAACAAATATTTCAGGACATTATTATATTATAGTCATGCAGAACAATGAACAATATATAATAAGTGAACATTTATGTAATCAAAGTACAAAACATTTGGTTCTGAGGACACCAACCCCTACAAACTCCCACTTGGACTAGAGCCAACTGCCTACGACTTTTAGTCCGCTAGACCTCACATGATGATCATGTTTCTGCTGAGTCAAGGCTTTAGTCAATGGGTCCGCCACGTTGTCTTCCGTGGAAGTACTGCTCACTGCAACTTCACCTCTCTGAGAAAAATCCCTCAAGAGGTGATACTTCCGAAGTATGTGCTTTGTCCGCTGATGTGACCTTGGCTCTTTTGCAAGTGCCACCACTGCAGTATTATCACAATAGAGTGTGAAAGGATCTTTACTACTCGGTACAACATCCAGCTCTTGGACGAAGCTTCGCATCCATAGTGCTTCTTTAGCTGCCTCAGAAGCTGCGATATACTCGGACTCCGCTGTAGAATCTGCCACCACACTTTGTTTTGAGCTCTTCCAGCTCACTGCACCTCCATTCAAACTGAAGATGTATCCAGCCTGTGACTTCATGTCATCTTGATCAGTCTGGAAACTAGCATCTACATGTCCTCTGATGACTAGTTCCTCATCTCCTCCATAAACCAAGAACATATCCTTAGTACGACTCAGATACTTAAGGATAGTCTTGACTGCCATCCAATGGCGGTCTCCTGGATCAGCTTGATATCTGCCTACCGCACTTAATGAATAAGCAACATCTAGCCTCGTACATAGCATAGCATACATGACTGAACCAATCGCGGATGCGTAAGGGATCCTTGACATTCTCTTTCTTTCCTCATGTGTCTGAGGACACATTTTCTTGGAAAGATGAATGCCATGTGACACTGGCAACAATCCCCTCTTGGACTGTTCCATACTGAATCTCTTCAGTATCTTGTCAATGTATGTACTTTGACTTAGGCCCAGCATTTTCTTGGATCTATCACGATGGATCTTGATCCCAAGAATATATGCCGCCTCGCCCAAGTCTTTCATGGAGAAGCATTTATTCAACCATGCCTTAACTGACTGTAAGACAGGTACTTCGTTTCCAATTAGCGATATATCATCGACATATACTATTAGGAAAACGACTGCACTTCCACTAAACCTTTTGTAGACACAAGGCTCACATTCGTTCTTAACAAAGCCAAATTCTGTAACAGCTTCATCAAAACGAATGTTCCATGACCTTGATGCTTGCTTTAATCCATAAATGGATTTTTGCAACTTGCATACCTTGTTGGCATCCTTTGAAGTCACAAACCCTTCAGGTTGTGTCATGTAGACATCTTCCTGGAGGTTCCAGTTAAGGAAATCTGTTTTGACATCCATTTGCCAAATTTCATAGTCATGGTAAGTAGCAATGGCCAATAGGATTCTGATAGACTTCAGCATTGCAACCGGTGAAAAGGTTTCATCATAGTCAATTCCTTGACGCTGTCTAAAACCTTTTGCAACCAGTCGTGCCTTGTAGGTGCTGACTTGCCCCTCAATGTCCAGTTTCTTCTTGAATACCCATTTATTACCAATAGGATTTACATCAACTGGAGGATCTACCAAAATCCAGACTTGGTTTTGGTACATGGAATCCATTTCAGAATTCATGGCTTCTTGCCACTTGGCAACATCTGTGCCTTCAACTGCTTCCTTATAGGTAAGAGGATCATCATTGTCAACCAATAATGAGTCACCATCCTTAGTGACAAGAAAACCATATTGTTCTGGTTCTCTCACCTCTCTCGTGCTCTTACGCAGTTCTTGTGTCTCTGGAACAGATTGTTCTTCCACGGGGCTTTGTGGAATCTGTTCTTGTACCAACTCATGTGTATCTTGAGCCTCGACTTCATCGAAGTCTATCTCGCTCCCACTATCTCTTCTGGAGATGTGCTCCCTCTCAAGGAATATGGCGTATCTTGCCATTGTAACCTTTTTGTCTGAGGGGTTGTATAGGTAATATCCCCTTGTTTCCTTGGGATATCCTATAAAGATACACTTTGTGCCTCGGGGTGCAAGTTTGTTACCTGAAGAGGCCTTAACAAATGCTTCGCTACCCCACACGTGTAAATTCGATAACATGGCTTTGCGTCCACTCCATAACTCATATGGAATACCATTTATCGATTTAGTTGGTACTTGGTTTAGTATGTGTGATGCTGTTTGTAATGCATATCCCCCAAAGGATAATGGAAGACTCGCATAACTCATCATTGATCTCACCATGTCCAACAGGGTGCGGTTCCTCCTTTCACTTACACCATTCCACTACAGTGTGTAAGGAGGAGTGAGTTGATATAGAATCCCAAACTCCCGTAAGAAATCAATGAAGTCTTGATTAAGATATTCTCCTCCTCTGTCTGAGCGGTGTTTCTTAATCTTCTTACCAAGATGGTTCTCAACTTCATTCTTGTATTATTTGAACCGATCAAAAGAATATGACTTATACCTCATTAAATAGATATATCCATATCTACTAAAATCATCAGTAAAAGTTATGAAGTACGAGAAACCACCCCTTGCTTCAACTGGAAATGGTCCACACACATCTGTGTGAACTAATTCTAGAAGCTCTTTAGCTCTTTCACCTTTCCCACTAAATGGGGCTTTGGTCATTTTGCCTTGTAGACACGCATGACATACACCAAGTGGTTTTAGTTCGAAAGAATCTAAATACCCATCTTGATGTAATTTTGTCAAACATTTCTCATTGACATGACCTAGCCGGTGATGCCAAAGTTGGGTGTGGTATGAGTCATGTAAATTAACTTTGTTATCAATTGCCATTACTTGGTTTGTGTAGTCTAACACATAAAGGCCGTTATATAAATGTGCCCTACCAAAACAAATGCTATCTTTATAAAAGTAGAAACATTCATTTCCAAACATGAATATGAATCCATTAGTATCTAATCTGGATACTGAAATAATGTTTTTGGTTACAGAGGGTACATAATAACATCCTTTCAAAACCAAGACCATCCCGGTAGGAAATGTGAGGTGGTAGTCCCCGACAGCTACAGCAGCAAGTCTGGCTCCGTTGGCTGCTCGTAGATATATCTCCCCTCGATCAATCTTCCTGAATATACTTGGTTCCTGTATTTGGATACAGATGTGAGCACCACAAGCAGTATCTAATACCCAATTAGTAGAAACAGATAGATTGAATTCGATAAAAAACGCACCTGAAGCTTCCCCTTGCTTCCTTGGCTGGGTGCAGTTTTTCTTCCAGTGACCCTTCTTGCCACATGCGAAACAAACAACATCCTGTTCCTTTGCCTCCCCTTTGATATTCCTTTTCTTGGAAGGCCTTGAAGAAGCTCTGGTCTTAAAGCTCTTCGCCTTCCCTTTCCTTTTATTCACCATAAGGACAGAAGGCTTTTCACGCTTCATGTCATTGTCCACTTGGCGAATAAGGATAAGAAGATCAGATAGAGACTTCTCAATATTGTTCATCTTGAAATTAACAACAAAGTTTGAGAAGCTCTGGGTGAGTGATGCGAGAATGAGATCGGTACCCAGTTCTTCAGGGAGTTTAAACCCTAGAACCTCCAAGCGCTCAATGTAGCCAATGAGCTTGACTACATGAGGCCCAGCTGGGGCACCCTCTCCAAGATTGCTCTGAAATAGAGCCTTGGAGATCTCAAACCTGTCTTGCTCTCTCCTGGTATAAACCACGGAGGTGCTCGAGCATGCTGTAGGAATCCATGTCTTCATGAGACTTCATGAGCTCACTAGACATAGATGACAGCATCAAACATTGAACGTCGAGAGAATCGTTCAAATGTTGATCATAGACTAGGAAATCTTCATCACTTGCCCCTGGGGCAGGAGAATCAGGAAGTGAGGACTCCAGCACATAAAACTTCCGTTCATGGCGTAGGATAACCCGAAGGCGCCTAAACCATTCCTGAAAGTTACTGCCGGTGAGGATGTTTTCTTTATCCAGAATTGATCGCAGAGAAAATGTGGTTGATGTGTTTGTCATTTTGATTCTACAATTTAAAATAGAAGATTCATCAGTACTTTCTTGATTACATTTTATGATAAATAATAAATTTTATTAAGTATCCCACTATTTTATCAATTCCCAATGGCCCTCACCATTGAACTCGGAATGTCCAGTTGCTTTGACATTCTAATGGCAAGGATCCATATTTCCCTTTGCATAACCCCAACAAGGGTTAGTCAAGCTATTTAAAGGTATTTAGGTAGGCGGGTCTTTGCCAACTGTGAGCTTACAGTTCCTTGATCTGTTGAGTGGACTCCCCAATCCTGAAATCCTGACTTGGATTTCCTCAACTCTTGCCTCCAATATTACATCAAGTCTAGCAAGGGCTACTTCTCTTGAGGTAATATGGTTAAGTCAACCCGAAACCTTTCATAAGGGCTTCCTTTATAAAAGTAAGTGTCCCAACAAGGGTTGGTCAAACACATAGTTTTATTGAGTCTTGCCCTTAATCAAGTAACAGAAGGCTTGGTCTGACTTAATATGGTATTTGAGGGATTTTATTCTTTATGAGTATCTTTGCATTATCACTTGCTTGTTAATATTAATTGATGCTTGCTTAAGTGATTAATCATGTTCCGATAATGTATACGCATAGACCAATTTTTATTTTATTCCATCTTTTCATGCTTGTTCATTTTATTAATTATGTGATCGTGACAACACATGCATAATATATAAACCATGCAATCAGACAGAAATAAAATAAGATGGCATGATCATGAGCTTCTATTTGGTTAGCTTATCTAGCAGTTTTGATAAGCTTACCCTGACCTAGGGAAAACACCTTGAACCTGATGGTTCGTGTTTTTCAGCTCCCACTTGTCCACCTTTGTATCTTCTTGTGTCGGTTTCGCCTCGGCTTCGGTATTTGAACCGTCTCCTCTGGCTTGGGAGATCCTCCATTACATGATTTTACATTAAAGAAACCATTGGCACGCATGCCCTACATTTTATTGGAAGAAGGCTCGCAGGCCAACAAATTTAAATTAAATAAATTTAAATGAAACCATACACATACAAATGGTCTTTGGTCTAGCTCATGATCATCCATAGTATGTAACGACATTTACGCATATTTAGAATTCAAATTCTTTTAATCGTTCTTTTATTTTAGATAAGACGCGCTCGAATTCAATTAATTATGATCTTATAATTAATCAATTATTTATCTGAAATTAATTTCTGAATTTCCTTGAGATTCTTCTCATCCATATTACTTGTACGGGTCTTTGTACATTGGAGGAAACCTGGTGAAATTCCATTTCTGGAAAGTACACGACGTGTAGTTTATAATTACATGGCGTGTATTTTTCTTTTCACCCTTTGTCCAAAGTACACGCCGGGGCTTTGGCGTGTTTTTCTGTACTTTGGAAATTTTAGAGTACATGGAATTTAGATGAATCACACACGGCGTGTACTTCCTTGTTACGCGGTAACCGGCCTGGCGATCCGGTATACGCGGTACGCGACTTATCTTTGTACACGGTTTCACCTGGGTCGGAACGGACTACACGGCGTGTTGTTCTAACATACATGTCGTGTATTCCGGTTTCCACGCGCCGTTCTATTCTGGTTAACATGGCGTGATTAAAACTTAGGCATAATCAATTCACACGGTGTGGTTTGGCGGACCAGTGCCGGTTCTTTGAACCTAAGTACACAACGTGTAGTTTTAATTACACGCCGTGTAATCCCGTGTTGTACAGACAGAAAGAGCGGCTCCTTCGGATGAGTTCCTCGTTTTTATTTTAATCAAAATTAAAATTAAAAGGTCGTTTCTGTGATATGAATCGAGAAACGAAGGAGGAAGAATAGATCTCGTTAATTCATATTTATAGAACGATTTATTTTGAATTGAATCAAATACGAATGCGTAAATTATCAACGAAAATTAAATAACTATAATCAACGTTGTAACCTCCCTTTGATACCATTTGAAGGTTCCATTCGCAGCGGAAGCGCGTGGGTGGATGTTCCCACTTGGCTTTTTGTCATTAGCAATGATCAATCCGGGATCAATACGACGATAAACGCCAGTCTCCACGGATCGAATCACAGAAAAAGACAAAGAAGATGGTTTTTCCCGGAACCACAAACAAGGATCGTTACAGGTTGATTATAATTAATTTAATTAATTATAAAGAAATACCTTTTGGGTGTTCTTTCTTCGTTGATGTTCTCAATCACGTTGTCGATGTGATCCGTTGTTGCGTCGCAGAAGCCAAGTGTAGACTCCCTCTAGCGATGATCTACACGTGTACCTCGTATCTCTGGACGTCGCCAAAAGATTCTCCGGGTGCTAGCGTGGAGAAGCTTTTGCTTGCTTTGTCCGCCTTAGATTGTCTTGATCCGATGGAAGAGGATCTCTCTCGGTCTTGAGAGCGTTCTTAGAGGAATAGGTTCTTTCGGCCTTGAAAGAATTCTACAGAGATGTTGTGCACAACGATTCTCTTATGTCAGAAAAGAGTTGGGGTTGTGAGGATATTTATAATCGGGTGTGTGGGGTTATAGAGTTATGACAATAAATAAACGCGTTACGCATTTTATTTATTTCATTGACTCTTTTTTTAAAACCCCATGTCGAATAAATAATTCCTTGACACGCGACCACGCTGATTATAATAAATATCATTTAAAACAATATTATATCCTCAAAATCCCAACTAAAAAAAAACTACACGGCGTGTATTAATAAATACACGGCGTGTACTTGTTTTTCATTGAAAACTACACGGCGTGTACATTAAATGTACACGGCGTGTATATCTTGTTTTCATTTATTCATTTCCTTTCCAAAATAAAACTACACGGCATGTAATAATAATACACGATGTGTACTTGTTTTATTTTCTTTTTCCTCCATCATTTAAAACAACTTAAGCTTCCCTGAATAATTATTAAACCACGTACGAGAATAATCTTTATTCAACTTGAGATACTTGGATACACTTAGTGTGTGAACCTCTAGGCCTCTTTCTCGTTGGCATTAGGCGGGCTTGCCTAAAGTCCAAGATTACTGTCTAGCAACGGGTCAAGGCACCCAAGAGAAAGAAGTTGACACCGCATTGACGTATCACCTCATACGAACGCTTACTGTGTAATTTAATCCCTTTGTCTCAATATCTCATCAAGCAGGTTTCATGGCAGTGTCATAAACCTATATGCTTGATATGTCGTTCTTTGACTACCTGAAATAAACTCATCGTTTACACCATGGCCATGGAATTTAATGCGACAGTTCTATTTCAATCAAAGGGCCGAGATATCAACTTCCATAAATGGAAGGGACAAATCCTTCCTTGACTTATCCATTAACAACATGTCACTCGTGACGCACCCAACGTACCCTACTTCCCGCCAACTGTCTGCGTGACGGTTTTCGTCAGTAAATCTAAGTGCGCGAGTCATGACATGAGTTAATGATAATCTTCCAGTCTAAGGACCATTACACACGCTCGTAGATAGCAATATCCGATGACACCAAGACATGAGGAATTACTACTGGCGGGTCTGTTCTCATAATCTCCCATCTTGGAGATTACCAAGTGAGAACTCCATGAGAGAGAGTCTCGTCTTCTTATGAGTACTCGCACATGACGGTCTGTATACTATTTGTCCTATCATAGTATGTCATCCAACTGCAAAACTTTATTTAAGAATATTGTTATAGCATTTCAAGGTTCTCATCATAGCGGGGATCTTCTATGACCTTATTAATGCAACAAATATTTCAGGACATTATTATATTATAGTCATGCAGAACAATGAACAATATATAATAAGTGAACATTTATGTAATCAAAGTACAAAACCTTTATGTTCATCAATGGAAGAAAACATTGCTATTTTGACTGTCACCTCAGATTTTTTTCCAACCGATCATCCTTTTTGGAGATACAAATCCCATTTTAGAAAAGGTACAATTGAAAGGGATGAACCTCCAAAAATGATCTCAGGTACAGAGTTAAAATCAGTTTTATTTTCATTACCTCCCATCACATTTGGACCAATAGTAAACCAACTGAAAATTCATGGCTTTGGGAAAGAACATAATTGGATAAAACGAATCATTTTTTGGGATCTTCCATATTGGTCTGATTTGTTGGTCCGCCACATGTTGGATGTCATGCATATTGAGAAGAACTATTTTGATAATTTATTTCATACAGTTTTGGATACACTAGATATACCTAAAGATATTATAAAGTCACGATTAGATCTTGCCCAAATTTACAGGCGACCATAACTTGAACTATTTGAAAATTTCAGATCACAGAGGTTAATGAAGGAAAAAATAGCTTATATACTATCCAAAGAGAGTTTCTTACAATTTTTTCAGTGGATTAAAGATTTAAGACTTCCATATGGATATGCTTCTAATTTGGCCAGATGTGTTAAGAATGGTTATATTACCAGATTAAAAAGTCATGATTGTCATGTTATAATGAAAAGACTTATGTTGATTAGATTAAGAGGTTTGTTGAATTATATGATTTGAGATTAGATAACATACCTATCATATTTTTTTTGAGACATTTGTGTAGTGACTACAAACAATGATGAGCTAAGAAAACTGGAAGAAGATGTTGATGTAATTATATGTAAACTGGAAAAAATCTTTCCTTTGTCTTTCTTTGACTCAATGGAACATCTGATATTACATTTTCCACATGAAGCTAAATGTGGAGGTCCAGTACAGTTTTGATGGATGTACCCATTCAAGATGTGCATGAAGAAATTGAATAAAAAAGTACATTACAAAGCATCAGTTGAAGGCTCAATTGCTGAAGCTTATTTTCAAGAGGAAATTGTTTTTTATACTCTCATTATTTTGAATCTCAATATCCTTCAAAACACAATCTCGTGGGATGAAACTATGGGAATGTTAATGATGAAATGGAAAATAAATTGTCAATTTTTAATTCGTGAAATCTTGGTTTTAGTGGAGTTCATGAACGATGGATTTCAGATGATGAACATCACAGAGCTCATACATATGTTCTGCTCAACTGTGAAGAAATGGCATCATTTGTACTACAAGTTATTCTATCACATATTCTATAATTTATGTTATATTCTGTAAACGTATTTTATTTTTAGTTTATATGATAATCATATCAAGAAACAACTTCCATAAATTACAGCACCTGCTCTTGAAGAACACATAAATTTTTTTCTCTCAATGGTTTTAGAAACTGGAAACATAAATTATTTATGGTTTAATATCAATTCCATTTATTATTTATCATATTGATAATTGTTTTACAAATTTCTAGGTGTCTCAACATATTGATAAAATTGATAAAAAATTGTGTATATTGAGTAACCCACCATCCAAAATGGTTAAATCTTATAATGCATATGTGGTGAATGGTTTTTGATTTCATACACGTGCATATGGGGAATAAAAAAACAATGAACAATGGAGTTTTCTTGAGAGGATCCCATTACAGAGAAACTGAAGTTGACTTTTATGGCATTATGGATGCAATTATTGAGCTGTGTTATCTAGGATAGAATTATATAATGATGTTTAAATGTAGGTGATTAGATACTGAGAGAGGCTTGCATTTTCATCCGACTCATAGAATCATCGATATTAAATATAAAATTCTTATTGCAGTAAATGAACCATTTTTACTGGCTTAACAGACACATCAAATTTACTATGCAAAGTGCTGTGATACTTCAAGAGACTTGAGTGATTGATGGAGCATAATAAAAATGAAATCTTAGGAAAATCAGTTTACTCAAACTGAATATGGTTCCACTGAAGAGGAAGGGATTGAAATTTTTCGAGAGACTACTCAAAATCTATTTTTTTCATAATGAGACGTGAATATGGATGATGACACTCCACAATTAGGTATTGATGATGAAAAAGATGTTAATGATGTCACAAATGAATTTGAAATGACAAAATATGATGAAACTGAAACCCATATGGATATTGATGATGCTGAGGAGGATGATGAAGACATTGACACTGACAGCTATGGAGATGAGGATGAAGATGGACATTGACACAATTAAATGCTAGTTATAATCATAACTAATATATATAATAGTTATTTTAAACTATATGCTAACAACAATAATTTTTTGTTGCAGATGGATCCTGATCTATTTCGCGAGTTGTAAGATGCTAATCTACCTTTGGATGAGGGGGATTGTGGACCATCTTACCCTCAGCCTTCTAATGGTTCAGTGGGTACGTGGAGGGGGTGCAGTCTTGCGTGACTGATGATTCCTAACCCTATACTTGAGCTATGTACACGTCTTGGCTTCGATCCACGCACTCGGAGGTTTGGTAACCTATATATTTTAGTTAGCTTTCATTAATTTATTTATATATATACTAATTATTTGATTATTTATTCCTACTTCAAAGTTGTGCGCATGTAGCTATTGGATAAGGGAGAGCTATCTTGTGCAATTATTTTTCTCAGCCATGGATCACATGGGAACAGATTCCCATTGGTGTGCAGTGTGACATGTTCGATAATTGGATGGTACATAAATAAAGAATATTTATTTTAAAATTTATTTTATTAATAACTTGATATTATAAATTATTTGTAGGGTTTATGGTATCCCATCGAGAATAGTATGCATGACGTTATCCACGCAGCATGGAAGGTGTTTATGCATGGCCGTTTCCGTTAGTTTTTGCACAATTTGAGAAGAACAACCATTAAGAAAGTAGGAGTGACAGAATTTGACGTGTCATGTAGAGACCACTGACCAGAGTACATTTCATCTCATGTTTGGTATGGATTATGTTTACACTGGTTGGGTGGTGGATTTCAGAGGATATCTGTAGTGGGACGGCAGAACCGGGGGAGACAGGAGGTGACACATGGAGCTGGTAGTCATACATTCAATACACATAAAGATCATCTAGTAAGTATATTTTTTTAAATATTTTTTAGAACTTTAAATATAAATAGTTTATTTTATATTTCTTTAGAAAGTTGAGCATACCGATATTACGAAGTTTGACGTTGATCGGAGGATGTACAGTGATCTAGCCACTGAAGAGATTAGAGGTGATCGCCAACGTTGGATTGTGGTTAGTATTTTTTTTCTTCAGTTTGACAGTTAACCTCATATAATATTTTCACTATTTTAATTTCAAATTTGAAATGAAGGATTCATATGAGGCTATTACCTCTCATACACAAGCTGAGATTCAGGACGGGATGACTGATCAGAATAGTGCCCACCATTTCGATGAGGCGGCATGGATGCAGGCGACTTAGTATGGCTTTGAGAAGGGCCGAGTAGTTGGTATTGACTCTCATTTGACTCCTGGTACTTATTATGGTACTACTGCGATGTCGACATCTAGATTGAGAGGATCTCATGGAGAGGAATCATCTTCTGTCTCACAGTATCAGGAGTAGTTACGAACTCAGTCTGAGCTTATATAGAGTTTGCCGAAGTAGAATGAAGAGATGTGTCTGTGGCAACAGCAGCAGCATCAGCAGCACGAGGAGGAGATGCATCGATGGCAGTAACAGCATCACGAGCAGATGGAGTACATGCACCGTCTCACTCGTAGTTTAGGGATGATGTTTTCCCCACCACCTCCTACAACTCCTCTACCTCCTCCAAAAGACGACCCCCGGTGATTTTCGTTATGTTAAAAACATTTTAATTAATGATTTATTGTAATATAAACCATTTACAGTTTATGTCTTTTATATTGGTGCAAATATTGCATATTTTTTTATTTTTAATATTTTAATATTTATTATTAGTATTATATTTTTTAATATTTGTTTATTTTATTAATAATAATAAAATTTTATGAATTTTTTATATTTTTTTGTAAATATTGAGAATTGTAATAATTTTTTAATTTTTTATTATTTTAATAAAATTAATATTAATTTTTTATTAATCATAATTTTATTAAATATATTTTTTAGTATTATATTTTTTAATGTTTGTTTATTTTACTAATAATAATTTTTCTATATTTTTTATCATTTTAATAATATTTATATAATTTTTTCATTAATCATAATTTTATGAAATATTTTTTATTATGTTTGGTATTTGTGACAGGACCTTTTGCGACTGGTTCCCGTTGCAAATAATTTATATATAATTTTATATTAGTAGAATTTGCGACGGGATAATGGGCCTGTCACAATTACTATTTGTGACGGGCCCATTAAAAAAGTTTTTTTGTATATAATGTATATAATCTGAGGCTTATTTGCGACGAGCCCGTTGAAAAAGGTTTATTTCTATATAATGTATATAATTGGAGACTTATTTGCGATGGGGACTTTTCCCATCACAAATACTAATTTTTGCGATGGGCCCGTCGCAAAAAATAATATTTGCGACGCCGTTTTCTAAAATGGGCTATTTATGACAGGGCCCGTCGCAAATATATCTTATTCCAGTAGTGATGGACCAAGAAAAAAGAGCTTTTGGAGGATAATGGGACACCCTTACCTTTTACCTCCACAATAGTAGTAATCACTTGATTATGGATTCTCAATACCATAAACTTGAATTTACTCGGTATTTCTTTGCACTATAGAAATCCTCTCCACACATCAGTAACTTGAGACTAACACATCACCTCTTTGTAATCCTTCACTAAAGAAATACCAAACACAGTTCCCGTGAACATGCATTTATCAAAGAATTAATCCCTTCTGATACCATAAAAAACAATTTTCTAGGTGTGATTCAAGGCCGCGTGAATTAAGGAAGGGTAAAGACAGGCCTGTTTGAGGGTAAGATTCAGCATTGGCCATCCAGGATAGCCCAAGGATAGATATATAATTTTTAGATGATGTAACATCCCTGTTCTATCCAAATAAATACTTAAAAATAAGAACTTCAAGATAAGAACCTTTATATATATGGTGGGACTCCATAAAACATTTCCCAATCAGGGTATATAGGGTAATCACCAAGTGAATCAGTGATAACAATGTGAAGCTACTGAGATATCTTTTGTGAGATTTTAGTTAGAGAATTCTTGTGAGATTCAGACAGTATAAATACTATGAGACTTAGTGTTAGTGTGAGAAATACCACCCATTGTAATCTATGATTGATTGTAGTGGAGAATCCATGTTGAGGTGCATAACTAGAAAAAAAAGGATTACTATTTGTACCAAACCTTGTAAAAATATCATGTTCCTATTTATTTATTTACTTGAAATCATATAGTTGATTATTTCTTGGTAAGAACATTAATAGATCCATTTTCACTAACTGAAATTTTTGGTTTTATTCCAAAGGGATTTCAAGAAATTTGGAATTGGTAAAAAGTTGTAAAAACCTATTTCTCCATACATCTCATGTATCTACACCAGTCCACCAGGCAAATCAAGTGGTATTAGAGACATGATACCTCTAATTGAATATATTTTTATGACACATTAAATTTCATTCAAATTAATGAATTTTAGATTTTAAATGATTCAAGAATAAAATTTCATGGAAAATACATATTCAATTCATCTTTTTGTTCAAGATGAAGTATCTTCAAATAATTAATGAAATAGGATAAATAAGAAGGATAAGAAAGTGAATAAATTAAAGGATATATATTTTTACTAACTATTTGAAAGTGGTTAGAGTGGTTTGTGTTCTATAAAACTGGATGAGAGAGATTCATCAGATGAAGCTAGTTCTGGTTTTGTAGAAATTTCAGAGATTGAAATTGATAAATAATTGAGTGTTTTTATTTCAAAATCAAGGATTATATTCAAAAATAATCACTAAAGTTTTTTGTATTTATATTTATGTATTTAAAGGGACTATAAAATGAGAAGTAATAGTTGGACTAGAGACTGATGCAATAGAAGGTGCATTTTCCAAAAGGTTGTAAAATCTAATACTCTCTTAGGACTAGTTAAAAAAAGGATAAATTAGTTAAAATTTAAAATAAAGTAATTTCATTGATATATGATTAATTTCAAAGATATTATTTTGAGATTTTTTTTATTAAAGATGAATTCACACACTTTTTAGATTCTATAGAACTTATATGGATATTAAAGAAGCCTAGATGGGTGTGAAATCTAAGAGAGTGAAAGAGATAGAGATTTCATTGGTGGAATCAATAAATTTGATTGAAGTTAATACTAAAAATATGAATAATGAATATGAAGATATATTGAAGTCAATTGAGTCTACAAATTACTCTCTCATCATGAAATGTTTGGATCTAGAAATCAAATTTAAAAATCTAGAAAATAGTAAAGATGTATCTTACTAAAGAACCAAAATGGAAGCTATCCCCAGTCAAGTTTTGGACAAGTTATTTCCCCTAAAAGGTACTAATACTAGTGGAAAGAATTTATTTATATAAAATGGATAAGCCTCCACCTTAAGAATATCAAAAAATTCATCCCATAACTCCTTTCATTTAGTTAGTGATAAATATAGATGATCTGAATGTTTTGGAAAAAATAGAATTCTATAAAAATGTGGTAGGATAAAAAGAGTGTGATACTCAAAAATATGTAAAAGTTGGAGGTTAGTATTTATAAGAAAATTCTCCCCTAAAATAGAGCCTAAAATGTTGGGAATATAACCCAAAAACAATAAGTTTTCAAATCTATAAATATTTCACATACTAGAAAAAGGTCAAGATTAATTGTAAGGTGATAGTATTGTAGGAAGTTTGTGAATTTTTTAATTGATTTCTGGTATAATAGGTTAGTATATATAAGGTATATAAGGAAAAAAGTTTGGTTTTTCAAAGTTAAATAAAAAAGAAACCTATTATTTAAATTCTAGTAGAATAGAAAATGGAGAATATTTCTCTGAAGAAGAAATTTAAGTATCTTGAAAATTTCTATGAGATGTATAATAGTTTTAGTAATTATTATGAGAAATACTGGTATAACCCTAATAATTATTAATCATATGCTAAAGAAAATAACGAATCAACACAAAATGAGAAGAACATAAATGAATTTTGCTTAAGGAGTTAACAAAATAAGAGAGATGATAAGAATACTACTCCCATGAAGAAATCTTTTTTAGCTGAGACGTTTCCTAAGATTCGTAACTCAGAGAAGGAATAAATAGTGTGTGGTGGGTGAAATAAATTTGGTCACACTCCAAATAAGTGTAATACTACGCTTACAAAGAATATGTTAATGTTGAAAATAATAAAAAATCACCAATGACCCTTAAAGATAAATATATTGTAATAAAGAAGTACTCCACCACAAAAGATAAAGAGGTTCATGATTCAATTTAAATATTAATCATAAGGCTAGAATATAAGGAATAAGAAATGAATTTGGGGAAAGAATCAAATAATTAATTCACTATGTTATCTCAATCAAATAATCCCATTCTAGCTTACTGATAACAAGAAGAAAACCATGGTTCCCAATGGAGCATTGGTTTGGAAAACTAAAGAGGATACAAGCATGAATAATTTGAAAAATTTTAGAGATTCAAATAAAAATGAAATCAGGTTGAGAAAGAAGTATGACCCTTTATATTATATAATCTAGGAGTTGTAGAAAGTCCACCTTATTCTCAATTAAATAGTACTAGTGTTTCAATGTTAGGGACTAAAGATGAAGTCTGAAGGAGGGATGTTATTCTCATATTGTCATCAAGGATAACCATTATGGTTAACTGAAATTTCAATTGGTGTTAATTTCAAATTGGTATTAGTGACAAAGTAGTATCAAATAATTGGTTCTTATTTTTGGAATAAATTAATCACGATGATGAATTATGAAATGCACCACTTAAGGGGGAGAAATTAATGAATTAAAGACTACCAAAGATTCATTAAATTCACAAGAACTCTAAATTTGGACAGCCCCAATACCCTTGAAGTATGAGTTATGATATTCACTCCCCTTCCCATTTTAGTGTATACTTGATATATTTATTAATTGGGAGTATTTTTATAATAAAAATGGGAATTATGTTTACTTAAACTTGAAATTTATGATGTTTTTTTGTAAATAAAAGTGAAAGTTTACAAATTATTTTGAAATTTTGATTCTAAAAGACCTTGAGAATAGAAAATTTGTGTTGGTTCTACATTTAGATATATAATAGACAAATTCTGTTCCTAGATTATGAAATCATGTTTTCTACACTGGTTTTTTTAAGTAGACTTAATGTGATTAACTGATTCCTAATATGTATGTGGTGTCTACCAGGTGTAAAGATTATTGATAGATCATTGGGAGAGTAAGTAGTATTTCAAGTGGGAAATAGAGCCCTTAAATCAAGGAGGTTAATTTTTTCCTCCCATAGAATTAATTATCATAAAGGGTGAAAAAAATTAGAGAACATATATTAATAATTGACATGTAGCAAATGTGTTTTAAGTTAAAAGTACTGAAAATAAATCCAAAGGGGGGATTTAAGTTCCATTTTTATTCATGAGTGTGTTTTTTGTCAATATCCATATCAATACATATCTTTAATGAGTTGGGAGATGGATTAAGTATCCACTAACCAAATAAGTGACACTTCCCAAATACTATAGGTAAAGGAGAATGAAGAAATGGATACCCTTGAATACCTGATTAGATAGATTCAACTGAGAAGCCCAGAAATATAAGATTATTTAAGGAGATAATATTCATGTAAGAACATGACAAGTGATAAAGGGAGTTTTTTGGTACTGTCTAAAATAGGTTGGAAGAGTAAAATTACTATCTTTAGTGAATAAATAGAAGGGTTGTTTTTTTAAAAAAAGGCTATTCAATTGGATTTTGAATACCTATGTGATGGGATAAGGCTATCCAAGTGTGATGTTTAATAATATTATTGAAATCAATTTTGAGAAACACTTGTATGATGGTTGAGAAGGGTTTGAGTCTACTTGGAGAATCCATGAAGTCATTTCATGAAGTATAAGACTTCTAGATATGGGAATAGAAAAATTTCTATATTCTAAGTATAAGGATTTTACTATTGGATTGAATAACTACACAATGAATACAAGACTTGAGGTTCCAAACATAAAGATTTTCCACTAAATGTAAGTCTTTGATCCAGATTGTATCACTTGATTGTTAAATTTTAGTACATCATATGTATTTGAGGTATGATAGGAAAATGATGAAGGCATGAGTGTATAACTTCATCTTATGACTCTTAAGCTGATCATTTGACTTCTTCCACAACATAAGTTCTGATTTTAAGACTTAAATTTTTTTATTTAAGCTCACTATATGAATTTACTACATTAGATGACTTCAAGATGAATTATAGAAGTAAAAAAGTAAAAAGTGTAAAAATTCTAGTGTTAAATATATGACTTCTAATACTGAGCATAAGTCACCGGACATAATTATTTCTGAGTTTAAGAATTTGATGTACCCAATAAAATACTTCAACACTTTGGAAAACCTAAAGCTGCTGATAGATGAAAAATCATGTTTCTATATTTTTTATCTGATGAATATGAAATATTTTGGATGATTCTGGGGATATTATAAAATGAATCAAACCTTAAAAACACTTATAATAGTGTATGTAAGGACTCAAGTCTGTATTGGTGTGGAATTTATTTAGAGGAATTTGAATTTACTAACTAGTGGCCACGTTTTTTTGAGAACCAAGAATCATAATAAATTTCTGAGAGTCTGAATTATTTTAAAGAGGTTTTTTAGACATGGTGGAGTCTCAAGAGTTATCCTGGGGGATCAAAGGAGCCTCAAGAGAAGCCAGGTGGCTGCTTCACCCAAACCTATAGTAGAGCCATTGGATTACTGTTGGTTTTTTTATAGGTGGAAATTTATCTTTTCCCCCTCATGATTTATAGGGGAATTTTCCCTCTCCCCCTTACTTGTATATCATGGGGATAAAGCTGCCCTCCCCTCCCCTACCTTATCCCACTTATATTGGGGTGGTTTTCTTGGGTTTATTCAACAACAACACAAGGAACATGATCCTCTACGTCCTATAATATCTACATTTTATTCTCTAACCTAATTCAATTTCGTTTTGGTTTATTTTAGAAGTTTAAATTTCAGGAGTGAATGGTGAAATTGACTAATTTTGAAGGGGATTTCATGTATCCGAGGTTGAGGATGTCCCAGGATGATGTTCGAGTGTGGTTGTTCATCAAATAATCAAAGGTAAGATATGATACAAATTTTTTTAAGGGTTTTTATTTAAATTAAATTAAATTAATGATGGAGTTGGTTCTAGCATTTTTGGGTTTGGACCATATTGGTATTAGAAGTATATTGTGGGATTCTTAAGGATAGTTGGCCTTGGTTCTAGTGTGATGTGGAAATGTGGTGAGTTATATGACAACATTTTGAGTTTTAATTGAATTAATGAATGAATTATAAATGTTATAATTAATTATTTATTGATTTTTGGCTTGAGTTAGGATCTTGGGTCATTGAAATGAGCTTGGGTGTTCATGGATGAGGTGATATGGGATTATATAGGCCTTGAAAGCTATCTCTGGCCCTTGGAAATAAAAGTGGTAAACTCTAAAATGAGGCAGGTGGTCTACAAACTTACCCTATGGCACTTATGATTGTTTATGATGATTTAGGTGTGTGTTTATGCCAATTTGGGAAATGAAAATATTAATTTAATTGTTTAATTTAAAATGTGATGCTTGCACTAGGATGCACATGGTTTAAATCCCTAATAGACCTTGGTACATGCTAGTTTTCTTATCTTCTGATAGATGAGTCCTTGATTTGGGTTGTGTTTGACCTAGGTGGATAAACCATAGGATATAAAGGATGGGTTGATTGAATAGTTTGACCTATAGTGATTTTGAGTGCTGAGATGGTTCGTGGGACATCTCTTGACTATTTCCAACATGGATTACCTACAAAGGAAAATGGTCGTTATATATGATGACACTAAAAAGAAGTGGGTATTTCCTGGATGATGTGTTTTAGTCCAAAAGAATTGTTGTGAACCTGAGGATCATAAGAGGGATAAATTTGTTTTTATATTGACTTTAGGGACCCACATAAGGGTACATATGATGTTCAGGGACCAATGAGACCTGAGTGGGTGCCCCATTGATATACAAACACTTAGTGGGTGCATATGGATATGGGTAGTGATGGTTGTAGGTGTCACCTTAGAACCTGAACCAATGTGTAATCTTGATGGGTTATGATTTTGATGATGTGTGTAGGTGTGTGACCAAACTTTTTATATGTTTTTTATTTATATTTATGTTTTATGAATTGAGATTTCCTAAGATTCCTAAGAATTTTCTATTAAACCAGAAATTGATGTGGTTTTTTGTTATACTTATAGAATTGCTCGATGATATTGATGAGACCTTGGGATACCCTATATATTGGGATCTGATATCACATATTATTTAGGGGTGGGTACCTAACTTAACTAACACCTAGATATATTATTGATGTAGTAGTGGATACATAGAGGTTGTGCCTAGGATCCAACATCAGAGCTATGTGATTTTCCATATACATGAATACTTAGAATGGAAGGGATTAATTTGATACAATGATATTATTTAAAATGAATGGGTGATGGGATTATAATGGTTATAGCAGTATACCATTAATAATGCTCATGATACTTGGGATTCGAATGACAGTATGTGATATTGGGTGGGCCTATATCTTCAATAATGGATGTTGTACATCCAAATAGTGGTTGTTATATCACCTCAATTGATGCCTAGGATACCCCATAGGATTGAGTGGATGTACCATTGAAAATTTGGATAAGGATCTATGACTTATTTGATTCCCAATATATTGAACATGGGATCAGGGGATGGTATTCCCTTTCATTACTTTGATCACCCTAGAATCCATCATGACTGGATGTATAAGATTTCCTAGTTGTCTTCATCCTGACAATGAGGACACCTCGGTATTACTATGGGACTTAGACATAAGTCTTGAGGATATGTGATTCTTGGTGACAACCTCCGGTTTACTACTCATTAGTGTTAGTGTGATCAAGGGATCCCCATCATGTGAACATAGGTTCCTCTGAGGTGATGTTCATATTCAAAGACATTTTAACACTGCATGAAGTAGGTACGAATGATCGAGGTTATAGACTGGAGGATGAATGATTATTTTGAGGAATAACTGAATTAATATGTGTAGAAACATTTTACAATGGTGATATTATAGTGGAATTATCATCATGATGTTCTCATAGATTATAACACCCTGTGATTTTGTGATTTCTTTTTATTTTTTTATTTTTTAAAATAAATTTAATATTTTTGATATTTTGTGCTACCCGCAAGAGTGATTTTAGCTTTTATTCCACACAAAACTGAGTTTATATTATGCTACACACAACCCTGTGTTTAACTTGTGTTACACACAACACCGATTTTAAATTTTGTTATACACAACGTCGTGTTTAATTGAAACGTGACTTACTATTAAGAAATTATTATTTAATATGATAGTTATATCCTAGATGTTGGAATATTGGATATGAATAGTATAAAATAAATTAGAAAAATATATGGATTACACATCTATATAAAATAAATTCTTGGATGACTAATTAATTATAAATAAAAAAAAACTATTTTAAAATTAAGGAATTTTGGTTGAAAAGTTATTTTAATGCATGCAAAAGTGTTTTAACACCATAAATTAAAAAAATAACTTTTTTTAAATGATTTTAATTAAATTTATATATTACATATTCAATAAAATATTTAATATTCATCTTATGAGTTTTCTAGACAGTATATAAAAATAAAACCAATTTTACGCATAAAAACTGTATTTTTCCAACAAGAAATATTGTCACCTTTTACACACTTAGTTTTAAAATTAATTTTTGAAACTTTAAGAAAATTAATATAGTAAACAACATTAAATTTTTAAATAATCATGTCAAAATAATCTTATAGTGATTTTTTTTACTTTTCTAAAAATTAATATTTTGACGAATAGTGAAAATTAATTTTTATTAATAATTATCAATTATTTTAAATCTTTTAAAAACATAAAAATTATTTTAATATGGTTTTAAAATAAATATTTGTTCAATTACATAACTATTAATATAATTTAGATCATTGTAATTTATTTCATATTGAATTTTGATATAACAACTTTTTAATCTTTCAAACATTTTCTCTTTGAAAACCTCCTTTGTCAATGCGTCTATAGGATCAATTTTAAATTAAATTTTAACACTTATGTGAATGTAATTTGTAAAAATAGATTCAATAATTTAAATCATCATAATTAAAATTATCTAATATGTTCAAATTAATTTTTTACCATAATTAATAGTAAAAACAGTAAAAAATTATTTATCGCCGTTATGGTAAAAGTGGGTTTACAGAGGCGTTAAACTAAAATGATAAGGGTTAAAAATAAATAAAAACTTTTAAAACAAACATTTTATATAAATATTTTGAACTTATATATTATAGGTTCTATAATTTCCTATTTTGGAGCCTTGTGTTATGTGAAAAACATGGGAACACCTTTTTCTTTTAAAAAATTATAAGTGTACCACTCACTACACTTATAAAAGTACGCACCTTCCCCTCTCCTCTTCAAAATTCCAAAAATATCTTTTTCAAACAATACCTACCAAATAACTTCCATAATTACCATATCTCATTCTAAAATACTTAATTTTGTTATAAATCCAACCTAATAATCCTTTTTTGTGAAAACCAAAATAAGTTGTTTGAAGAAGAGGTAACGTCCCTAATCAACCGTATTATTTTATTTCTTCCTAAAACTACTTAAATTATTATTAAAAAATTATGATATAAAAACATAATTATATCCTATAAAATATTATTTTGTTATTTTAAGGTTATTACCTACAACCATCTCCCCTTCCATCAAATTGGTTGCGAAATCATCATTCTTGTGTGTGTTAGACTATCACCTCACGAACCGATGTCATTCATTTTTCTATTAACACCTCTCATGTCAGGATATAATAATGTATTTAATATTTATATATTATATTTTTGATATTAATATTCTTATATAATTATGTTATGACATTTTTATTGTTACTTTACATTTCGTGGGAATACAATAACATCGTTCATGTGTACGGTGGACTACCGCCTCACGAAGCGATGTGATTCATTCATGATTTATATGGAAGGTAATAAGGATACAATTAATGAAAATATGTGATATACATTAATTAAAAATTATTTTCAGTGGTAATATTTTATTTAAATTTATTTATTTATTTCTATCATGAAAATTGAAACAATATTGATGCATTCATATGCCCTACCATCTTCAAGAATGATATATTTAATTTTTTATATACAACATTTATTGTTCACTATAAATACATGTATAATGAATATATATGATATTAATATAAATTTTAAAATTATATATATAATGTAACCATGATAAAATTAAGAGGAAAAAATTCAAAACATACATTAAAAACAAAGTAGTTATTGCCCGAAACATGAATTTAACATGAAATTTTTAATAAACGAGTAATTAAAGGTCATAATTAAATCATATATGTTATGATATATATCTAATTTTTTATTCAATATATTTATAATAAAATTATATTTATTATATAGGAGGTTTGAACATGTAAAAAGGAAGTTGATACTTAAGGTAATAAATTTCTATTCTCTCTTTTATTTCTAGGAGACATATGTAAATTCACCACTCATTTATTTTTTTTGGTGTATATACTATCAATTTAACATGTTATATCATGAATATACTTATTTTTAAGATATTAAAAGGTTCAATTGATGTTATTCTTTAATTAGTCCAATTATTCAACAGATACCAATGTATTAAGAGTTTTATAATACAATCTCATCGTTTATCAGGATTGTTTACAATTCTACTTCCGATGATAATTTATTATATTACATCTCATAAGAAACTCATGAATTTTATTATACTATGGTTATTTATTTAGAATAAATTTTCCCCTTCATTTTCCTATTTCTGTTTACTTAATATGTCAAAAGAATGTTTTTAAGAAAAATTACCTTTATATCTCTCTTTGGTCAAAAAATCATTTTTCTCCCAAAACCATTTTTTTAAAATATTTTTTGTTTTTTTATAAATTTTCCAAAATTATTTATAAAATATATTTTTACCAATGTTTAACTTTTTTTAAAAAATGTTTTTAAATTAATATTAACTTCATTTTCCAAATAATTACAATTTGAATTTTTCATAAAATGTGAAGAGAATCTTGGTTTTAACATGTAGGAAATGAATGAAATTTCCCACTTTAATGACCATTATTTTCTTTGAATATTCCTTTATAAGTTTTATAGGTTATTTTCAAGGAAAATTATTTTAAAAACGTTTTATGTTTTAATTTTTTTTCAAAGAAGAAATGATATTTTCCTTAAGAAATGTTTTAAATGTTTTTTGAAGCATCTTTTATAAGTTTTAGAGTTTATTTTCAATGAAAAGGATTTTGAAAATATTTTATGTTATAATAAGTTATTTAAATTGGGGAGTTTATTTTCCTTAAGAAAATTTCCATGTAAACCTTCTTTCAAAATCATTATCCATCTAAGATAACATCCATTGAGGCTACTTATAATTTACTAGGGATATGATTAAAGGATAACATTCTTATTATTTCTTTAAATGATTTATGTTTATGATGAAATTACGTTTATAAAACACATTTTTGTTATATG
The DNA here is from genome assembly GCA_963277665.1 of Viscum album. Taxonomy (NCBI): domain Eukaryota; kingdom Viridiplantae; phylum Streptophyta; class Magnoliopsida; order Santalales; family Viscaceae; genus Viscum; species Viscum album. The sequence goes on along the minus strand of OY728135.1, from coordinate 1,462,196,505 downwards.
GGTTATAACATGATAGAATTATTTTGAAACCCACTTCTATTTCCATGGGTTATACCATGATATAAATCATATGAAACCCACTTCTTTTTCCTTGGATTATACCACGATATAATTCTTATGAAATTATATTATTTTTACATGGCCTATACCATGATATAATTATTATAAAACTTTATTATTTTTTCATGGTTTATGATATGATGAAATGATGAAATGATTATAAAATCATTTCTTTTCCACAGGTTATTCTGTGATGAAATATTTATGAAACCCATTTCTTTTCATGGGTTTTTATATGATTAATGTTTTATGTTCTTTTGAACCAAATTTGTATGATTTTATTTATCTGAATGGTGGGACCTAAAGGGTATATGGGTGGTTATCCCAATCCCAAAAGAGGGTACATGAGAGGTTATCGCATGCCCAAAAGAGGGTACACGAGAGGCTATCCAAAGCCCAAAATAGGGTACAAGAGAAGTTATTCCAAGGCCTAATAAGGTATACACGTGGTTTTTTTCAATCCTAACATGTTATAAATGTCTCAGTGGTTATCCTTGAAATAATATTTTCTATGATTTTGCATATGACAAAAATCTATTTCCTTTCCTATTTAATTATCTCATGGATTATATTCTTTGATTCTTTTATGATTCATGTCATATAAATTGGAAATATCCATGACAAAAATTAATATTATTATCTTTGATATATATGGTATGGTTTTAATATGTTATTATCATGTTCTCATACCCTTCTGTTCATGTTATTCTTATGTATCTTTCTTATTTACACTTACTGTGCATCTGAGATCACCCTTTCTGATATTTCTTTCCCTAGGCTATGAGAAAAGGTTTTAATCACGGTATGTTTTTGAAGATTACTAAAGGGGAAAATCTTTATGGGAGATGTTGAAGATTGTTCACCAAATTAGTGGATTTTGTATCTGTTCTCTAAAGACACCAAAATATTACGGTTCTCAGGCACGTGTTTAGTGTAATGTATTGAATGTTCATTGAAAAAGATTTAATATTTATGTATGAAAATATTGGGTCACTATCGTTGGTATCAGAGGAAAAGTTTATTTAAAATTTAGAAACTAGGATTAGAAATCTTTATGTATACAACTAGGGATATGTCTAAGGATATTTCTATGGATATTTCTATGGATAAGTCTAAGGATGAGTCAAAGTATTGGAAAATGTCTTAGAATTTTGGTAATGTATAGAGAAAGTAGTTTAAAAGTAATTACATCCCTATCTAGATACTACAATTGGATGTGTATATAGAACATATATACCTAGGGATAATAATTTCAAAAGGGTTCATTGATATATACTTGATTTCCACCAAGTTCATGATAATGGACCTTACTACACAACTAGTTTGACAATCCATGGGGATATGCTTCTGCAATTCAAAAATTCTCTAAGAACCATAATGAAGTATTTAAATAGATTATGAAAATGAATTACCTAGGATAAAATTAAGATTTTATATATAAAAAATAATGTTTCATGATTTATACATCCTATAAGAAATATTTCATGATTATGTGGTTCCCCGCTATGATTAGTATTGGTCACACTATTATTTTGGTTTTATCCAATGGATAAAACCTGAATAAATTGTGTTAATACTGAATACAATGGATAATGAAATGATTGTACTCATGATAAAATAAAAGTTATAGGATATGGAATAAAAAATATTATTTCTATTCTCAACCAAATTTCTCAATCTATGAATAATGTTGGACTTCCAAATAAGAAAACAATGTAACAATATTTTGTTGATTCCTTCAAGAGACAATAATCACCTTCTTTAAGTGGGTATTTTGATACACTAGTTTTTGATCAATTTATCAGCACCAATGAAAAGAAATTTTCCATCCCCCAATGTTTATATCATGAGAAATTAATTTTGGTCATCTACCTTTTGTAAGGAGAAGTAGATCAATGGTGTACATTCATCAAGAATATAAGGGAACATGATTAAATTGACTCCATAGATTTAGATGTGTTCAATATATTATTTTTCAATAATTAATTTCCCTATATTATACATATTAATACGGATAAGGAGTTTCTTGAGCTAAATAAAAATGATGATGAATTCGTTGGTACCTATGAAGAAAATTTTACAAGGCTTGTGAGGTACACTTCTAGTATTATCATCCAACCTGAAAGAAATATTGATTAATTATTTAGTGGCTTAAAATAAAGTCTCTAAAGGGCATTAACCACAAGATAATTCACTATCTATAAAGAGATTTTTTATATGATATCAAGTTATAAATGGTGTTTGGAGTTACATATCAATCTCATGGTTTTGATAAGAATAGAAAAATGGAATTCAAAGAAAAATATAAAAACCATAGAGAGAATAATAAGAGATTTCCTTTATGATAAAAGTGTGGGAAGAAACATAGATGAAATTGTTTTAAGGTAACTATTAAATTTTTTAATTATGTAAGAAAAAGATATCATATAATCAAATACTAAAGTGATGGGAAGAAGATAGCTATTAATTCAAATAGAGACAAAGATGCACAAAATGAACCACCCACATTCCATTGTTTCAAATGCATGGAGTATGGTAATTATGTGAATTAATGCCCCAATACAAGGGATAATGAGGATGAAAAGCCACACCCACCTCTATAGACAAATAAAAAGGGAAATCTTATAAAATTACTATGGATGAATTGAATCATTAAGATTATGGAACATTATCCAACCCTTCTTAGTTGGGAATTTCATGTTTGATTTTGTATGAATGATCCCTATAAAAAAATTATTATTTATCCTTTAGAAAAATTTAATGTGATTTTGAGAATTGATTATATTTTTCTACATGTACTTTAGAGTATCTAAATAATATTTTATAGTTTATCAGTGTAAGGATGAACCCAAGATTCTAATAGAAATGTTTTTATATAAGATAAGAGTTTGTTTAGTTAATAAAGAATGAATTATATTTTTTAAGACTATATGTATCTGGGTATGATTAACTTTAGATTTATGGATACCATCATGGGTTTATGAGTTTATGGTTGATCATAAGTTCAAAGTCATTAAAAACCCTTTTATGGTTTAATATTATGGGAGTTTATCAAGATTAAGGATATTTTAAGATACATTTATGGAAATTAAACCCTTTAGTTTTTTATATGTTTAAGTGACAAAGTAAATTTAGGATGAATAACTCTACACTTTTTGGAAATATGATTAAACATAATTGTAAAATTTAGGGTTTATATTATCTTTGATGTTGATGTAATCAGGGGTTGTAGTTAATCACATTACAAAGTCATACTTCGTTGATATCATAGAAGATTTTTATCTGGATCATTTTTATAGAATATACATTAAGTGGAAAGGTTTCTTGGGGTACTAAATTTAATAGTATATGGTAAGGATCCTAATTTTACCTTGAAGTTTTGGTGAAGTATTCATTAAGATCTTGATACAGGGTCAATTTTTAGCACTATGTATCATCCTCATATAGACTTTCAGTCTAATAGAACCATTCAAACCATAATATATATACTAAGAACTTTTTTATGTATTTAAATGTTTGTTGGGATAAAAAACTTCATTAAGGTGATTTTTATTTCAATAATATCTTTTACTCGATCATTCATATGTATTCTTATGAATCCCTATATGTAAATAAGTGTAAAAATCCAATGAAATGGAATGAAGCTATAGAAAGAAAGCTACTGGGACCTAGGAAAGTTGATGAGTTGTCAGATAAGGATAGAGAAATTCAAAAACATATAAGGACAACAAAAAGTTGATAGAAATTTTATGCTAATAATCATTGACATTTTCTATAATTTTAATTTCATGATAAGTTAATTCTATAAATTACTACATGGAAGAAATAAGGGAAAAATAATCCCTAGTTATATCAGACCCTTTGAAATACTTGATATTATTAGGACAATAGATTATTATTTAGCACTTCTAAAAATCTTTATAAAGTTCATGATGTGTTACATATACCTAGCTTGAGGAAGTAAATACCTGATCCTTCATATGTACTGAATTTAGATTTGTTATCATGATAGAATTATTTTTATTATAAGGAGCGATCCGTTGAGATTCTAAACCATATAGATAAAGTGTTACAAAACAAGACAACTCAACTAGCCTGTGCTTTATGGTGAAACAAGTAACTTGAGTAATCTATGTAGGAACCTGAAGATGTAATTAGGTATCAGTATCCTCATTAGTTGGTACAAAAGTGATTAATTTTGAGGTGGAATTAATTTTAAGGGGTGTATAATGTAACACCCTAAGATTTTGTGATTATTATTATTATTATTTTCAAAAAAATTTAAATTTTTCGATATTTTTCATTAAAAAAACACTGAGTGTAGCTTTTGTTACATGAAAAACTTCTTTTATCTAGTGTTACACATAACACTAAGTTTATATTGTGTTATAATCAATACTAAGTTTAGTTTTTATTACACACAATGTTAAGTTTAAATAAAACGTGACTTACTATTAAAAAATATTATTTAATTGGATAGTCATCAACTAGTTGTTGGAATGATAGAAATAAAAAATATTAACAAAATTATAATTTTTTTTGGTTTACACATGTATATAAAATTAATTCTTTGATGTCCAATTAATTATAAATGAAAATAATTTTTTTTTAAAAATAAATGAAATATTATTTTAAAAAACATTTTTTATACACCTAACCATGTTTTAACAAAATAAAGAAATGAATAAATTTTGTGAATGATTTTAAATAAAAAAATATATTATATATTGAATCAAAATTTTAATATACATATTTTGTTTTTTCTATCCAAGAGATAAAATAAAACCAATTTTACGCTTAAAAACTGTATTTTTCTGAAAAAAAAATTTTATCGCATTTTTTACATTTGGTTCGAAAATTAATTTGTTTAAACTTTTATAAAATTAATTATATAAAATAAAATTTATTTTTGAAATCAGGATTTCAAAATTTTAGTGTGAATTATTTGGATTTTTCTGAAAAAATTATTTTTTGATGAATAGTGAAAATACTGGTTTTCATTTAGATTTTTTATTTCTTTGAAAGATTTTAAAAACATAATTTTATTTAAATATGGATTTAAAAGAAAAAATAATTCAATTATATATCTGTTAATCCAATTTAGTTTGATTAAAACAATTTCATATTTAATTTTTATATAAAAACTTTTTTAAACTTTTAAACATTTACTCTTTGAAAACCCGCTTTCTCAGCACTTCTATGAGATTAATTTTAAATTAAAAATTTTACAATTATGTGAATGGAATGTAGAAAATTTTATTCCATATTTATAATCATAATAATTTATATTTTTTAATAAGTTCAAATTAATTTTTTACCAAATTAATAGTAAATACAGAAAAAAAGTATTTACCACCGTTAAGGTAAAAATGGGTTTACCAGGTGCTAAACTAAAAATATAAGGGCTAAAAATAACCCAAAACATATCCAAAACCACTTTTATGGAAATATTTAAACCTTATATATTCTATTTTAAATAATGGATAATTTGTATCCTTGTTTCATGTGAAAAACATGGGTACATATTTTTCTCTTCAAAAATTAAAAGTTTGCTACTCACCCCACTTTTAAAAGGCGACCCCCTCTCCACTCATATGATCACTTAAAAACAATTTTGTTGAGAAAATACCAACCAAAATAACTTAATTACTTCCATAATATTATTTAATAATCCATTTTTTCATAAATATATCCTTAGAATCCTTTTGGTGGAAACCAAAAGAAGTTGTCTGAAGAAGAGTTGGCATCCCTTGTCAAGTATTTTATTTTATATATTCGTCCACCTAATTATATTTTTGTTAAAAAATTATAATACAAAAAAATAAATATATTTCATATAATTATATTTTTTATGTTATGTTTATAACCTACAACTATATACTCTTTCATCAAATGGGTTACAAAATCATTATTTGCGTGTATGACAGACTACCACCTTGCGAACCGATGTCATTAATTTTTCCATTTCCACCTATCACAAATAGATATAATTATGGATTTATTATATATATATATATATTATTTATGATATTATTATTATTCTTCAATCATTATATCATGTATCCCTTCTTACTTTCCATTCCATGGGAATATGATAACGTCATTTGTGTGTACAGTGGACTACTACCTCATGAAACAATATGATTCATTCAAATTTTATATAAAATGTGATAAGGATGGGTTTAATGAAAATATTTGATATATATGACATAAAAATTATTATTTAATGGTAATATATTACTTACCTATATTTATTTCTTTCTATAGAGAAAATGGAAAACAACATTAATGCATATGTACAACCTAACGTCTCTATAGGTGATGTATTTAATTTTTTATCTCTAACTTTTATAGATCACTATAAATACATGTATAATTAATATATATGTTTTTATATCATTTATAATATTATATATATTATTGAACCATGATCAAATTAAGAGTATCAAAAATAAAAAATCAAAACATACACACAAAACAATGGAGTTATTACCCGAAATGTGACTTTAACATGAAATTGTTAATTAAAAAATAATAAAAAGTTACAAGTAAATAATATATGGCATGATATATATATTTATGGTTCTATTATATTTTTACAATAAACTTATATTTATTATATAGGAGGTTCTATCTTATACGAAGTAATTTGATACATAAGGTAATGTATTTATAGTCTATCTTTTATTTCTGGGTGACATATAAAGATTCACCACTCATTTCTTTTATGTGGTGCATACACTACCACATTAACAGGTTATATCATGAATCTATTTATTTTAATTATATAAAAATTTTCATTTGATGTTATTCTATAATTAGATCTATGATTCATAAGATAATGAAGTGGTAAGGGTTTTATAATAAAATCTGATTGGTTATCAGGATTGTTTGTTTTTATGTTTCTGATGATAAATAATTATGATCCATCTATTAATAAACTCATGAAGTTTCCTATAATATGGTTATTTATTGATATTAAAATTTTTCCCTTCATTTTTCTCATTTATTTACTCAAGAGGTGAAAATATTTTTTTAAGACAAATCATCTTTATTTATCACTTCGGTCGAAAACCTGTTTTTTCTTCCAAAACAATGTTTTATAAAAATGTCTTAAAAAATGTCTTAAAAAATGTTTATAAATTCTATAAATTATTTATTAAAGACATTTTTAGCCATGTTTTAATTTTTTTTAAATTTTTTTGAAAGTAATATTCGTATTTTTTCTAAAAAATGCCTATTTTACTCTAGATGAAAATATGAAGGGAATATTTTATTTAACATGTATGACATGCACATAATTTCCCACCATCATGACCATTATTTTATTTGAATATTAATTTATAAGTTTACAATGTTATTTTCAAAGAAAATAATGTTCAAAGAAAATAATTTTCAAAATGTTTTATGTTTTAAAAAGTTTTTTTTCAAGTGGGAATGATATCTTCCATAAGAAATGTTTTAAATTATTTTTAAATATTACTTTATAAGTTTCAGAGTTTATGTTAAATGAAATGGATTATAAAATGTTTTATATTTTAAAAGGCATTTTTAAAGTGAAAAGGCTATTTTCCTCAAGAATCATTCCAAGTTATTTTATTTCAAAATCATTCTCCATCTAGGATGACATCCTTTGTGGTTACTTATGCTTTACTAGATATTTGATCTAAGGATAATAATATTATTATTTCTCTTAATGGTTTATGTTTATTGTGAAATTATATTTGTGAAATTAATTTCCATTTAATTGGTTATACCATGATATAATTATAATGAGACCCACTTATTTTCCCATAGTTTATACCTTGGTATAATTCTTATGAAACCCACTTATTTTTTCCACAGGTTATACCATGTTAAAATTATTATGAAACCTACTTCTTTTTCCATGGGTTATACCATGATTGAATTATTATAATACCTGATTCTTTTTTCCATGTGTTATGATATGATGAAATGATTATTGACCTATTTATTTTTCATATGTTATTATTTGATGAAATGTTTATTAAAACATTTTATTTTCATGGGATTTTATATGATGAAAGTTTTATGATCTTTTGGCACACATGTGTATGATTATGATTATATGATGGGTGGGACCTATAACTCATTCTAATGAATTGATTAATGATTAATGTTATATGATATCAAAAATTTATGGGAGGTTATTCCAAGACTAGAAGAGGTTATATGAGAGGTTATACCAAGCTAGAAAGAGGGTACATGGGTGGTTATCCCCAATCCCAAAAGAGGGTATAAGGGAGGTTATCCTAAGTCTGAAGCAGGTACATGGGTGGTTAACCCAATACTAATATGTTATAAATGTCTTGGTTAGTATAATTGACCTAATATTTTCTATTATAATGTATATACCAAAAATATATGTCTTATTCCATTAATATACTCTCACGACTCATGTTATTTGATCCCCTTATGATTCATGTCTTTTTAACTTACAATATTTATTCCATGAATCAATATTATGATCTTTTATATGTATGGTATGGTTTTCACATGTTATTATCATGTTATCTTACCCTTATGTTCATTATTTTCTTATGTATCTCCTTTATTTACCCTTACTGAGAATCTAAGACAACCATTTCTTATGTTTCCTTTCACCAAGTTATGAATAATGGTTTTAAGTAGGTTATGTTTGTGAAGAGTACTAAAGGGGAATATCTTTATAGGAGATGTTGGAGATATTTAATAAAATTTAAATATTGTGTAATTAGTCTCCAATGACACTAAACTATTAATGTTCTCAAGCGTGTGTTTTTGTAATGTATTTAATATTGATAAAAATGATTTAATATCTATGTATGAAAATCATGGGTTTATATATAGATAGTCTAACATTAGTTTGAAGAAAGTATTACAATGTTTGTTTTACTTATTTGATTATGATATATAGTTTGTTTACTTATTTCATCTGACCATGTCACATCACATATCATAACATATACTGATTAGTATGGGAACACATTGGTGGTTCTTTATAGAGTAATATACCTATATCCTGATCTGGATTCCCATGCACATGGGTACCCTAGAATCTCTTACATGGTTATAAAAATCACAAGTAGGGCCAAGGCTTGGGATCTGGTTTAGCATGGTTGAGCAGGACAACTCAGATAATATTTGGATATTAGGAAATTGTATAGATAATAGATCTAATGTCTTTACATCCTCATGTAATGGTCTATATATGTAACTGGTCCTATAGGCAGTCAGTGTATGTTTGATAAGACTATTCAGTCCTTTAAAACCTTTAATTTATTATTAGTATTTTTATATTTATTTATTATATTTAAATTTATCATGATAGATAATATTTATTTAATTTATGTTTTAATATAGAGGATATTACATTCCCATTATTTCTTCTTAGACCCTCGCTACTATTCGGCAGCCTCTGGCATTCGGGGAGGTGAACCTCAGGTCAAATGAAGAACTAGGTCAAGGTACCAATTGAGTAGAATATGAGTTGATGCAATAAGAATTGCTATCAAGAATTATTTTTTTGTATTACTATTTCAGGATTTAGTAGCTAGGGGATTTATAAACATGTCATAGGTTGTGATGGAACCTATATTAGTGTATTGAAAACACCATTTCCAATGGAAGTCTAGGTTACTATGGGTATAGAAATGATGTTCATATACTTTTATATTATGGTTGTTTTGATTTTTACCTAGTGTAATGCACATGATGTTTTAAATTTATAATCTATAGATTATGGAATCTAGATTTTGGGTCGTTAAAAAGATTCTGGTTATTGGAATTTTGAATTTTGTCCTGTAGAGGAAAGAGGCATATCATGAATCATATTAGGTATGTAGTATTCACATGATATATTTCATATAGTGTGACTGTTTTCAATGACGATTGAGTCTTGGTTATTTAAAGTGTAAGAAACTACTCATACAATGTTTTCCAATATAAAAACTTGGGGGAATTCTACTATATTGTCCCAACTTTTATATTTATGATTTATTCTGGTGGTAGGTCTTATGGATCCTATGGTTATGATGGGGTTGTATTTCCTTCAATAAGGGATAGGTAGAGACCTCGAGGGGTCAAAAAGGGTTTTATTTTCCCTAGAGTTACACTATTTGAGGGTGAGTATTTTAAAGGTTCAATTAATTAGAGTACTAGTAACAACCTATATGGTGTTTTCCCATATATATTGGAATGACACTCTACTTAACCAAACCATGTGGTTGTGGTTTGCGGGGTACATATCATCTTTGGGTGATGCCAAATGAATGTGTATTTCTTAGTTGATACACTATTGGTCTAGTTATTTAATATGTTAGTAAAAACCTATATTGAATTTAACCACATAGATTGAAATGAAATTATATCTAACAAAACCTCATGAATATGGTTCCTTGACACATATCATCTCAGAATATGTCATAGGGGATCATATTGAGATTGTTAATCTCATGGGGGAAGCCCTGTGTATGAATGATCGATGAGAATATATTCCTTGGAGGATGTTGAGATGGGATGTGATATTTTTATGTGGAGATACAATTGATAAGGTGTTTGGGAATTTGATATTCTATGTGGGTTTGGATGGGTATATGAAATATTTTGCGTGAGTTAACACCGATGAGAGACATGACCGGTTGGGTTAGGTGGGTGGACCTAGAGACTTTGTGATATGAATAAGTGTTTAATGAGTTACTGAGCTATGTTATATGTGAGGGAAGCCTATGATAGGGTTTTTATAGGTTTATTGGATTCCTTGGATGTAGGAAGAATGGGTGAGTGATTTGGGTTATTTTATTAATGTTTGAAAGGCAATACTATCTATAGTATATGAACAATTTTTCCTTAGGGTTTTATAAGGAACTGGGAGTGTCTCAGTGATGAGTTTAGACATCGAGGGAATGAATGTTTGGGTGGATAGCCATGTTGAACCTGAATACATTTTAGAATGTAGTGAGAGCATGGGTAGGCACTCATATTTTGGAATGACAGAAATGGGTGAGGGATTGTGGGATAAAACTTGGCATGAGTGAAGTTCCTCATTTTGAAGAGGAGTTCCAATGGACTTCATATATTGATGAGTTGACAAGTCATATATCCTGATCAAACTAGTTTGATGATGAGATATGAATCATGGTAGGGTGATTCAAGTTTTAAGATATGTGGCATGAGAGTATACTAACATTTATCTTCTGGTAAAAACAAGGTAACACACATTGAATAAATGTGGAACTATTGAATTATAAACCAAAGAGTGATTATGAGTGGGTTGAGGACTGGTGGTTATGATGGAATGCTGTGAGTATGGTTTCTTGATAGTTTTTATGAAATAAGAATTTACCCTCTGTGGTAGAGGATTCACTGTAGATGGACTAGGTGCCTTGGAATGGTTGACCCACAAGTTGGTCCTTAATAAATAATATCATGATGATATGGTGTTAGATATTAGAATTTGATGAGAATGGCTTGGAAGGAGAGTTACACATATGGTTCTAGATGGAAAAATTGTAGTGGTTCTCTAGGGGTAGTTTAAGGTAGGCTATATTGTGGGGAAAAGCACTATTTCCCATTTGATAGCATGGCCCTCAATATGGTTAGAAATTCGGTGGGTTCCATGGATGATATTTTCCTAAGGAGGGGATCAGGAATGGTTTTAAGTTTTGGGTTGGTGATAAAAATGATTGAGTTCGGACACTCCATTCATTATGTTCAGTGATGGAAGGGGCATGGGACCTCATGATCATGAACTTGGATGAGTAGTGTAATGAATAAGATGCTTCTATGGCGTGGTGTGATATGTCCATTATTATCGTGTGACACTTAGGTGAGAAGGGACATAAGAGTATGGGGTTAGTCATTAGGCAATCGTTTAGGTATTTCAATGCCAATATGCAATAAATTTGATTCATGTTAGATTCCTTAGGGAATGCAATATAGGGAATCAGATGTGATGATTGACCAAGAATGAGCATTGGTGTTAGGATTATGGTGGAATCCAAAGCGATCTAGGTGTTATTATATTAGAGGGATGTTAGTGCTTGTGGTAGGGAACATGAGTGGTTTTGGATGGTTTAGGATCTAATCAAGAAATCTCACAAGGAGCTAAGAATGCACTTTGGTGAACATGTTTGGATGACCATGAGATGCCTTTGGGATTAAGGGAATCATTATTAGGTGGTTTGGAAACATGTTGGTAGGTGGAGCTATGTTTTATTGATAAGGGTTGACCAAAGGTTGTATGACCGATGTTTTTACATGTGATGAGATGTAGTGATCCAAAAACTACATCAGCCATGTTATTTCAGATACGATGGGGATGTATGGGCATTCATTATGGACTTTTGAGGAAAATCCGACATGCATGTGATATGCTTGGATAAGGGAGGCTCATATTTTTTTTGAAATTGAGAATAAAGAGTGTCATCAACATTAGACTAGTGGGTATGTGTGTATTTTGGTGTGGTGAGTGTGAAATCATACCAAGTGAATTTGTAGAACATAGATGTGATTTTTCAATAGGAAATTCAAATTGTGAAAGCACCATGGCATTAGAATTGATCATTCTGAACTAAGTCCTATAGTGGGGTTCATCATAGGCTAAGTGATGTTTTGAAAAATGACACGATCAGTGATTTGCGATAAATAGACTCAAGTAATTCCATCTAGATGTTTAAGTTATGTTTATGGGCATTGAATCATAGTTCGGCGGCCTTAGCACTTTGAATTGGAAGTTGTGCTTAAAGAAAGCGTAGATGTGTCAAAATGGGACTCAAACTAGTTTGGGATGATTTAATAACCTAGATAGGTTGGAATGTATGGTTGGGTGACCAATGAGACTTATCAAGGACAAAAAGTGTTATGATAGGGAGTTTCTATTGACTTGTGTCCATACAACCATGGAAAAATTTCGAGATGTCTTTGAATTTCACAACAAGTGGATAGGTTTTTCTTTGAAAATGTGGATTTAAAATCAAGTTCTAATAGTTTGAAAACTTTCAATGTTGTGTTTTAGACATGGTGGAGGCTCATGATTCATCCTAGGGGCTTAGAGAAGCCTCGGGAGAGGTTGGGTGGCTATTAAAATGAATGATGCAACTGATCCACCAACACACTGATGGGAATTTTAGGGGGGGGAAATTACTTTTTTCCCTCTCAGGTTTTAGAGGGGAAACCCCCTATCCCCCTTGTTTCTCCCTCTCATGGCTGGTGTGAACCCTCCACTCCCCTCCTTTGGTTCTCCCTTGGTTTGGGGCGTTTTTCTTGGGAATTTTTAGTGACGATGCACATTACACCTTCCTCTCCCTCCTCTCGTCTCTTTTTCCTCCAATCTATGTTGATCAAAAATTGTTTTGGTTTACGTCGAAAATGGTTATTTAATTGAAGAGTGGTGAAATCGCCTGATTTTGAAGGGGTTTTCCTGCAGCATAGCTTAAGGATTTCTGGAGATAATATCTAAGTGTGGCCATTCATTGAATTGTCAAAGGTATGCCACACTGTGGAATTGTTTAAGGGTATTCATTTAAATAAAATTATATCAATGTACTTCGGAAAAAATGAACATTTGTGACGTGCTATTTGCGACGGGGAGGGATCCCGTCGCAAAAAGTCCTTCGAGGAGGGATTTTTTACGACGAGATGAAATTCACGTCGCAAATAACTGCTTATTTAGGACAGGAATTGTGTTCCCATCACAAAAGGTTTGGCGTCGATTGCAAGCCAAAATACGGGAAGTGTATTTGTGACGGGCTTTTGTACCCGTCGCAAATACCTACCGATGTTTTTTTTGTATTTTCTACAGGGTTTATCTCCTGTCGAAAATAGTTTGTCGGCATGTGAGTATTTGCAGCGTGGCCCGTCGCAAATACATTTTTAACCACCGCCCCTTATTAATAGCGGGGTTGGTATTTGCGACAGTATCCACGACAAATAATACTATTCGCGGTGGAAGACCCGTCATAAATAATCTAACCTATATATACCCCCATCTGATTTTTCCCATTTCACTCTTTTCTCTACCCTTCTCTCCCTCTCTACTTACATTTTCCCTCTCAAAATTTTTCAAAGTTTAAGATTCTACAACAGATCAATATTCAAGTCTTTCATCCTACAAAAGATTAAGTTTTAAGGTATTTATATTTTTCTTTTATTTTTTAGTTAATTTAATTTTATTTTATATTAGTTATAATTATTGTTAATTAAATCCAATTAAATTACATTAGAATTAGATCGTTTTATTTTGCATTATTTGTTATTACAAATAATTACATGAGATTAGTATTAATTTGTATTAATTAATAGTTATTATATTAATTATAATTAATTAGTAGTCATTAGTATTAATTAGAAAAATTATTAATAATTAGTCATAATTAGTAACAATTAGTGATAATTAGCAATAATTAGCGATAATTAGTAATAATTTGTGATCATTAGTAGTAATAAGTAATAATTAGTGATAATTAGAAATAATTAGCAATAATTAGCTGTAACTATTAAAATTAGTAATAATTAGTAACAATTAGCAGGAATAAGTAATAATTAGCGGTAATTAGAAATAAATTGTAATAATTAGTAATAATTTGTAATAAATTGTAATAATTAGTCATAATTAGTATTAAATACGAGTAATTAGTTATAATTAGTAATAAATATGAATAATTTGTAATAATTATTAATAATTAGTAATAAATAGTTAATAATTAGTAATAATTATTAATAATTAGTAATAAATAGTAATGATAAGTAACAAATAGTAATAAATAGTAATAATTAGAATAATTAATAGTAACAAATAGTGATAATTAGTAATAAATAATAATAAATAGTAATAAATAGTAACATATAGTAATAATTATTAATAATTAGTAATGATTAGTAATAATTAGGAATAATTGGGAATAATTTGGGATAATTAGTAATAGTGAGGAATAATTATTAATAAGTATGAATAATTAGGAATAATTAGGAATAATTAGGAATCATTAGTAATAATTAGTAATAATTAGTAATAATTATTAATAAATAGTAATAAATAGTAATAAATGGTAATAAATAGTTATAAATAGTAATAAATAGAAATAAATAGGAATAAATAGTTTTAGATAGGAATAAATAGGAATACATAAGAATAAATAAGAATAAATAGGAATAAATAGGAATAAATAGGAATAAATAGGAATAAATTGGAATAGTTAGGAATAAATTGTAATAAATAATAACAAATTGAAATAAATAAAAATAATTAGTAATAAATAAAAACAATTAGTAATAAGTATAAATAAATATGAATAATTAGTAATAATTAGGAATAATTTGAAATAATTTGAAATAAATAATAATAAATAGTAATAAATAAAAAATAGGAATTAATAACAATAATTAGTAATAATTAGGAATAATTAGGAATAATTAGTAATAAATTGAAATAATTAAGAATAAATAGTAACAAATAGTAATAATTAGTAATAAATTGTTATAAATTGTAATAATTAGTAATAAATTATAATAAATAGTAATAAATATGAATAATTAGTAATAATTAGTAACAATTAGTAATAATTAGTAATAATTAGTAATAATTTGTAATAATTAAAAATAATTAGAAATAATTAGAAAAAATTAGTAATAAATATGAATAATTAGTAATAAATATGAATAATTAGTAATAAATGTGAATAATGAGAAATAATTATCAATAATTAGTAATAATTAGTAATAAATGTGAATAATTAGTAATAAATATTAATAAATACGAATAATTAGTAATTAATACGAATAATTAGTAATAATGGGTAAATATTTGCAATAAATATGAATAATTAGTAATAATTAGTAATAATTTGTAGTAATTAGCAATAATTAGCAATAATTAGTATTAATCAGTAACAATTAATAATAATTAGTAATAATTAGCAATAATTAGTAATAATTAGTAATAATTAAGAATAATTATCTATAATTAGGAACAATTATGAATAATTAGGAATAATTAGTAAAAATTAGAAGTAAATATTAATAAATAGTAATAATTAGTAATAATTAGTTCTACATAGTAATAAATAGTAATAATTATTAACAAATAGTAATAAATATTAATAAATAGTAATAAATAGTAATAAATACAAATACTTATTAAAAATTTATAATAATTAGTTATAATTAGGAATAATTAGCAATAATTATCAATAATTTGCATTAATTAGCAATAATTAGCTATAATTGGCAATAATTAGAAATAATTAGCAATAATTAGAAATAATTAGCAATAATTAGAAATAATTAAAAATAATTAGCAATAATTATTAATAATTAGTAATAATTTTTAATAATTAGGAATAATTAGTAATAATTAGTAATATTTAGAAATAATCTGTAAGACATAGTAATAATTCGTAATAAATAGAAATAATTAGTAATAAATAGTGATAATTAGTGATAATTTGTAATAATTAGTAATAATTACTAATAATTAATAATAAATATGAGTAGTTAGTAATAATTAGCAATAATTAGTAATAATTAGGAATAATTCATAATAATTAGAAATAAATAGTAATAAATAGTAATAAATAGTAATAAATAGTAATAACTAGTAATAAATACCAATATTTAGTAATAATTAGTAATAATTAGAAATAATTAGTAATAATTAGTAATAATAATAATAATTAGTAATAATTAGTAATAATTAGTAATAATTAGTAATAATTAGTAATAAATATGAATAACTAGTATTAAAAAAGAATAATTAGCAATGATTAGAAATAGTTAGTAATAAGTAGACATAATTTCTAGTTGAGTAATAATTACTAATAAATTGGAATAATTTCCAGCGGATTGGAAGTAATACTTTTTCCTGATGAATAATCTCCTTGCAAATTTTTTCCACAAAAATCACTATGCAAAATCTTCTCCCACGTATGAATATCCATTTTTTATGCTTGAGAATAAAGTACAGCGCGGTGAGGCCTCACTACTATCTATTCTCGTCCATACATAAATGGATATGTGTACATCAAAGTAGATTTTTCATATTTATTTGAGTCATAGAAAGTTGTAAGGAGATGAGTCACTGAAAAAAGAGGCTCTTTTGTTAGATGCCTCATCTCCTTACAACTTTCTTCCACTGAAATCACTATGAAAAATCTGCTCCAACATACGAATATCCATTTTTATATACATGGGAAAGGATATCGTACGTCAGAGTAGATTTTTTATAGTGATTTTAGTCTGAGAAAGTAATAAGGAGATGATCCGTTTGGAAAAAGAGCTTCTGATAGTTTGCTCGAAAATGTGTCACCCATAATTAGTATAAATTAGCTGTAATTACTAATAATTTGTGGTAATTAGTATAAATTATTATAAATTATTATAAATTAGTATAAATTAGTATAAATTTTAAAAATTACTATAATTAACTATGAAATAATAGAAATTATTATAAATTTCTAGAAAATTGAATTTAAGTTTCTTCTCATTTTTAGATAGTGTTTTCCTAACATCAAATTATTAAAAAAAATAATTATTTTATATTTTTTAGAGAAATATAGAACAAGTAAGTTGAAAAAAATCATTATTACATTATTGTGTTTGGATAAATCAGTGCAAGAATTCAAACAGTTCTGGTTTAAATCATGTATATATTACGTTTTTGAAAGGTTTCTTATCATTTGCATCATCAAAACTAGATTTTGTTTCAGAAGGGATAATTAAGTATCCTTGTAAAAAATGTGCTATGGGGAAATTTGACACAATTGAATACATTGAGGGTCATCTATTACACTTTTGTTTTCATGTAGATTAAGTTTTTTGGTATAAACATGGTGAACATATTTATAGATAAGATACTAATAATTTGGTTTCAGATCCATCCCGGTTTTGAAGTTTAGTACATAATGTGGTTGGTCTATCTTTTCAACAAACTGAAACTCATGATGATATTGATTTAACTTTTGAATTGAAACCATCTCAATTTTACAAGTTTTCGAGGTCCGATGAGGATTCCTTATATCTTGGTTGGAAGATAAGAAAATTTGAAGTGGTTGAAAAATTTATTGCTATTAAATCATATAATAGAATGTCAAATAACTATTTTGATTCGATATTTTCATTGGTTAAAATACTATTACCTGAAGGAAATGTGTTGCCTATAAATTTCTATGAGAGTTAGAGACTAGTTCAAAATCTGGGTCTTGGTTATCATAAAATTAAAGCATGTTAAAATAATTGTATATTATATTATGGAGAAAATGAGTCGTTGGATAGTTATCCCACATGTAGAAAATCTATATATAAAGAGGCCCAACTAGGGAAGTCTAAATTGATTCCTGTAAAATAGTTGAGATATTTCCCATATAAACCTAACATTTATTTATATCTCAGAACATAGTGACATTGATGTCATGGAACAAAACCAATAGTTCAACCAGTAAAATCTTAAATCATCACATTGATGGTGATTCATAGAAAAATTTTGACCAAGCACATCCGTATTTTGATTTAGAATCCCAAAATGCGTGATTTGGTCTTTCTACTAACAGTTTCTATACATTTGGTTCTTATTGTAGTTAGTATTCATATTGGACTATCTTTATAACTCTGTAAAATTTTCCTCCATAGATGTTGATAAAGTATCCATATATATTTTTGACCTTATTAATTCTAGGACGTCTAAAAAAGAATATTGATGTTTATTTGAAACCATTGATTAATGAGTTAAATTCATCATAGAGTAATGGTTTCAATACATATGATGTTGTTGCGAAACAGAATTTCCTACTGAAAGCTGCATTTGATGTAGACAATTAGTAACTTCCCAGAATATGGAATGTTATCTGGATAGAGTACATATATTCCAAAATCATGTCCACACTTTATGGGAGACAACAAATCATTTTTTCTCATCAATAGAAAAAAAAACCTTGTTTTTTTGACTGTCATCGTAGATTCCTTCAACCGATCATCATTTTTGGAGGAAAAAATATCATTTTAGAAAAGGAAAAATTGAAAGAGATGGAACTACAGTAATGATATTAGTTATATAGTTAAAATCGATTGTCTCTTCATTACCTCCCATCAAATTTAGACTAAAAATAAACCAATTAAAAATTGATGGCTTTGGGAAAGAACACAATTAGATAAAATAGATCATTTGTTGGATCTACCATATTGGTCTGTCACATGTTGGATATTATACCTATTGAGAAGAACTATTTTGATAATTTATTTAATATAGTTTTGGATACAGTAGGTAAGACCAAAGATAATTTAAAGGCACAATTAGATCTTTCCCAAATTTGCAAGCGACCAGACCTTAAACAATTTTTAAATGTCTAATCACAGAAGTTAATAAATCCAAAAGCATATTATACATTTTACAAAGAAAAGAAATTATTATTTTGTTGGTGTATTGTAGATTTGATACTTCTAGTTGGCTGTGTTTCTAATTTGGGATGATGTATTTAAAATCATCATATTACCAGATTAAAAAGTTACTACTATCATGTTATAATGGAAAGAATTCGGCCAATTGGATTAATAGGTTTGTTGAATTATATTATTTGAGATGAGATAAAAGACATATAATATTTTTTCCAAGACATTTGTATGGAGAGAATAGACTATTATGCACTAAGAAGACTTCAAGAAGATGCTGTCTTGATTTTATGTAAACTGGAAAAAATATTCCCGTCAAATTTATTTAACTCAATAGAACTTTTGATATTACATTTAATACATAAAATAAATGTGGAGGTCTGGTAGAGTTATAATGGATGTACCCATTGAAGAGATGCATGCAGAAATTACAGAAAAAAGTACGTAATAAAGCATCAATTTAAGGCTCAATTGTATAAGCTTATTTGTAGGAGAAAATTTATTTTTTATGCGGTCATTATTCTCAATATGAATCTCCCTAAAAACAAAACCACATGGGATATAAAGAGGAAATATTGAAGATGAAATGAGAAATAAATTATCAGTTTTTAATCAGCCCAAAATTGACTTTGGTGGAGTTCATGAATGATGGATTTTAGGTGATGAACATCACATAGCTCATACATATATCCAGCTCAACTACGAAGAAATGACACCATTTGTACTATGAGTGATCCTATCACTTATTATATATTATTTGTTATAATAAATTAATATTTTTTGATTTGTATGTTATATGATAATCATATCAAGAAGAAACTTCCACAAACTACAGGTGATACTCTTGAAGAACGTCGGCAAAATAATTTTTCATACTAGTTTTAAAAAATAGTAACCTAGATCATTTATGGTTTAACATATAAAATCAATTTATTACTTGTTATATTGATAATTTTTTTACAAATTTTTAGGTATCTCAACATGATGATAAAATTGATAATAAATTGTGTGTATTGAGTAACCCACCATCCAAAATAGTTAAATCTTATTAGGCATATGTGGTGAAGGGTTTTCAATTTCATACACGTGTATGTGGGGAATCGAAGAAAGAAATTAATAGTAGTGTTTTCTTGAGAGGGTCTCATTATAGATAAACAAAAGTTGAATTTTATGATATGCGGGAAGAAATTATTGAACTATGTTATCTGAGACAAAATTACATAATGATGTTTAAATGTTAGTGGTTGGATACTGAGAGAGGCTTTCATGTTCATATGATCCATGGAATCATTGATATTAAATTTAAAAGTATTCTTGCAATAAATGAACCATTTTTATTAGCTCATAAGGTATATCAAATTTATCAAACAAATTACTGTGTAACATAAAGAGAGTTGGGTGATTGGTGGAGCATAAAAAAAATGAAATCTCAGGAAAATCAGTTTAATCAAAGTGAATGTGGTTTCACTGAAGTGTAAAGAATTGAAATTTTTCAAGAGACTTATCTAAACCCATTTTTGCATGAAGATACATGAATATTGGTGATGAAACCCCGTAGTTAATGGTTGTTGGTGGCGATGATGTTAATGATGTTACAAATGAATTTGAATTGAAAAGAGATCATGAAATTAAAACTCATATGAAAATTGATGATATTGAGGAGGAATATGAAGACATTGACATCTTCAGATATGAAGACGAGGTTGTAGATGAATAATGACTTGGTTAAATGCTGGTTATAATCATATATAATAAATATCTATATATAATAGTTGTTTTTAACTATTTTATAACAATAATGATTTCGTGTTTCAAATGGATGAGGATCTGTTTTGTCAGTTGTAGGAGACTGACCTACCTTCAGATGAGTAAGATGTTGGATCATCTGACCCTTAGACTACTAGTGGTTTAGGGTGGACTGGGAGGGGGTGTGGTCTTGCCGAGTTTATGATTCCTAACCTTATCTCAGAGCGACGTCCACATCTTAGCTTCTATCCACACATGAAAAGGTATGTTTACCTATGTATTTTAGTTAGTTTTCATTAATTTTTTTAGATACTAGTTGTTTGATTATTTGTTATTTTTTTCATATATTTTCACATATAGCTATTGGATAGGGAGAGCTATATTGCAAAATTATTTTTATGAACCATGGGTGGCATGGGATCAGATTCTCGTTGATGTTCAGCACCACATATTTGATCATTGGATGGTACATAAATAAATAATATTTTTTTTAATTTTATTTAATTAATAACTTGATATAATAATTTATTTGTAGGGTTTATATTATCCCATCGATGAGATCATTGGTGGAGCTATATGGAAGGCATGGGAGGGGTTTATGCATGAGAATCACTGTTAGTTTTTGCAAAATTTGAGAGGGAAAGAAATGACAAAAGCATGAGTGAAAGAGTTTGATGAATCTTTTCACGCCCACAGAACTTATTACATTTCATGTCAGGTTTGGGATGGATTATGTTCACACTAGATGTGTGATAATTTTTAGAGGATATCATTGGTAGGTTGAAAAAACCAAGGGAGATAGGAGGTGACACATTGAGCTGATAGACGTACATTCAGTACGCATAGAGAACATATGACAAGTATTCTTTTAAATAATTTATTTGAATTTAGATGTAAAATATTTATTTTATATTTATATATTCTGTTGAATAGAATGAAATTATGGATTTTGAAATTTGTAGGGGGATGTATAGTGATTTGGTCATTATAGATATTAGAGGTGATCGCCAACATCAGATTGCAGTCAGTGTAATTTCTTTTTGAGTTTTAAAATTAACTGTAAATAATATTTTAACTATTTTAGTTTTAAATTAAAATTAAAGGAGTCATATGAGGACACGACATCTCAGACACAAACTGATTGTTAGGATGAGACCGAGGGTTAGACCAGTGCCCACCAATTTGATGAGGCAACATGGATGCAGATGACCCAGTATGACTTCAAGAAAGGCTAATTCGTTGGTATCAGCTCTTGATTGACGCCTGTGAGTTATTATGGGACCACTGTGATGTTGGATTCTAGCTCTAGAGGATCTTGTTGAGAGTAAATTTCATCTGCTATACATTATCAGGAGCAATTGTGAGCATAGAGTGAGCTTATAGAGAGTATGCATAGGGAGCATGAAGTGCTCCGTCAACAACAGCAACAATAGAAGGGGGAGATGCGTCGATGACAGCAGCAGCAGCACAAGAAGATGGTGGAATACAAGCATCATCTGAATCATGGTTTAGGGATGGAGTTCCTTCCACCATCTCCTCTAGAAGACCCCCAGCGATGTCATCTCCCCCAAAAGACCCCCAAATGATGTCAGCTCCCCCAGAAGACCCCCGAGTGATATATTTACATTTTATAATAACACATTTGAATGTTATTTTTCTTTGTAAGATTATATATTTATATTTTCTACATAGTTTATTTTTATATTATTACGAATATTATGTTTATTGTTATTTTTTATTATTTTATTTTTTATTTTTTTATTATTTTACTTATTTTACTATTTATTTAGTATTTTATTAAAATTATTATTTAATATTATTTTATTATTATTATGATTTTGCTATTATATTTTTATATTTTTATGAATATTGAGGTTTTTATTATTTTTTAATTTTTTATTATTTTATTATTATCATTATTTTTATTAATATTTATAGTATTAATATTTTATTATTATTATTATTATTATCATTATTATTATTCATATTAATAGTATTAATAGTATTAATTTTATTATTTTATTATTATTATTTTCTATAATGTTATTATTAAATTATTATTATTATTATTTTATTAATATTATTTTATTGTTACTATTATTATATATATATATTATTATTTATTATTATTTTATTAATAGTGATATTATTTTATTAAATTTTATTAATATATATATATTTTATTTTTTTAAAGTTTTTGCGACGGGACCATCAAAAATAATTATTTTTTAAATAAAGCAGGTTAGTTGTTTGTGACATGATTTTCTACAATGAGTCATTTGTGATGGGCTCCCATCACAAAAGACTCATCGCAAATAACTAAATTTTCAGTAGTGATGATGGATTTGGATCTAGTGCTTAGGGGTTTAGCCCGAATTGGTATCAGGAGTCAGTTATGGGCCTCCCATGGCTAGTTGGCTTTGTATCTATTGTGATATGATAATGTTTGGAGTTTTCTAACATTATACCAAGTTGGAATTGAATTAATAAATTAACTATAAATGTTATAATTAATTTATTATTGATGATTGGCTTGAGTTATAATCTCAAGTCACTGAGATAACTTGATTTATAATGTTCATGGCTAGATGGGATTGGATGGGCCTTAATAGTTGCTAGCAGCCCTTATAAATAAAAGTGGAAGCTCCCAAATGATTTAGGTGGTCTGTGTACTTTCCCTATCACATTTATGATTTCTAATGATGCTAGGGGTATGTGATCAGCCACATTAGGCATCAATATGCTTAATTTAATTGTTTAATTTAAAATATGATGCCTCAACTAAGATTCACATGATTATAAGGTCCCAATAGAATTTGGAACTGGATGGTTTACTCATCCATCAATGGCCGATGCATTTACTTGAGACATGTTTTTCCTAGGTATATAGACTGTAGGCTATGGATAATGAGTTGGGTGAGTGGAACAACCTAGTGTGATTTTGAAAAATGAGACGGGCCATGAGATATATCTTGACTATTACCGATGTGGCTTACCCTTAGAGTCCAAATGGATGTTATATATGATGAAATTTTAGGAATGTGGGTTTTTTCCAACTAAAGTGCATTGGCCCAAAAGACTAGTGATGATCCAGAGGATCCCAAGAGTGACACCTTTGTTTATATATTAAACCCTAGGGCCCGTGTGAGTCTACCTATGATATTCAGTGATTTATGTGACACAAGTGGGTTCCCCATCGATAGAATGACTCTAAGTTGGTGCATATGGATATGGGTAGTAATGGTTGTAGGTGTTACCTTATAACCAATACCGATATGTAAGTCTGATGGGTCGACATGTTGATGATGGGTGTGGGTGTTCAACCATCCCATGTGATATGTTTTTTTGGGTTTATATTTTTGTTTGATGGAATGATATTACCTGATATTCTTGGTAATATTCTATTGGTTTTGACATTGATGTGATTTATTGGGTTTCCCCAGGAACCACTTGATGAAATAGATGAAAACCTAGGATTCTCTGTGTATTGGGATCTAGTCTCACATATTATTTGGGGGTGGGTTCCTTGACTAAATAGTACCCATACATATGGTTAATATAGGATCACATGCCTATATATGGTACCTCAGATATATAATTAGATCTACGTGATTTAATTCATATAGGAATGCTTGAGATGGTAGAGATTCCTTCGATAAAATGATACCACTGTGAATGCTTGGGTTCCATGATTCAAATGGTGGATCCTATAGACCATTGAAAATTCTTGTCATTATTGGGATTCAAATGAAATTACAAGATGATTTGTAGTTTATATCCCTAATCATGGATGTGGGACATCCTGAGGGTGATTTATGTATTCCCTCAACTGATGTATAAGATACCCCATATGATCAGGTGGACACACCATTTACAGTTTGGATGAGGAGCTGTGGGTGATTGGACACCCAAGATATTGATCATGAGATCTAGGGAGGGTATTCCATTGATTTATTGGTTCTCCCAAGAATCATTCATGCATATATATAGGATTTCTTAGGGATTCACCCTCTTAAGAATAAATTATCAGCCTAATAGTGAGGATGCCCAAGCATTACTATTTGGGTCAACCCTAGGGATTGAGGATGTGGGAAGCCTGGTGAAACCCTAGGATTTGTTATTCATTAATGTAGGTGCAAGTCTGTTATCTACAGAGTGCGGATAGAGGTTCCCCTGATATGATTCTCATGATTATAGATATTCAAAATTTTTTTGAAGTAGGTATAACATATTTGGGTCATGGACTAGGGGACTGAGGATGGTTTTTGGGCATGGACTAGGTTATATGTGTATACACATGGTATGGTGGTGATATTACATAGGCATGGTCATCATTAGGTGCTTATAAAAACTCATACATCAGGGTAAATTATGTACTATAAAGTTTGTTTTATTTATTTGATTGTCATATGTAGTTTTTTTATTTCTGCTGAGCATTTCACATGCACATAACATAGAATATACCAATTAGAATGGGAGAATATTCGTGGTTCCCAACTAACTTATTTCATAAAACCCTACTCCATCCTTCAATTCACATGGGTACCTCATAATCTTCACATGATTATTATATATAGTCATAGGTCTGGCCAATTCCTAGGATTAGTTTTATCATGGTTGTGTAAGATAACTTAGATGAAATAAAGAGATCTTGATGTGGTATGGATCATAGTAGTAGTAGATCTAGTTTTTTTATATCCTTTTGTATTAGTTTTTATATATAATTATCCTAGTTGATAGTAAGTGTATGTTTGATATGGATATTTGAGCCTTCATTTCATTTATTATCTCTCTTATTTATATTTATTTATTCCTATTTGGGTTTATCGTGATGGATGATATTTAGTTACTTTATTTTATGTTTATCAATTTAATATAGGGGGTATATTCTTCCCATAAAACCTTCTTATACCCCCAATAATAGTTAGTAGCCTCTAATATTAGAGGATGTGTGCCCGAGGTCACACGACGAATCGGGTCGAAGCACCAGTTGAGTTGCCTATGACCAAGTTGTTACAATGTGTTATTAAAGCATAGAAAGAAAGAAAATATGATCTTAATAATTTGATAGGAAATATAACAAAAATGAGGAATCAAGTTTCCAAAAATAGTTAATTATGATGAAATACAAATATTAAGTTGCTTGATTGGTATATTTGAGGTAAGAACATCATAAAACTAATAATATTCATAATCCAAGCATTGTTTTGAGTGATATTGAAATGTTAGTTCCACTACATATATTCTTTGAGGTCAAAAATTTATTTATCGAGTTTTCAAGAATTATATAGATGAAGAACCATCAAAACTCAATATGTTATTCATTAAGGCCTATGTTATTTTTATTCGAGGTTTTTTAAGTGTTCATGAGTGATTTTGATTGATGTATGAGAATTTTATCAATAATGAAAGATTAATAATGAAGATGAGATACTACTATGTTTATATCCTATATTAAAGGATATACTATTCTCAATGGAAGTTATCAAACATAAATTAAATGATTTACAAAATGAACGATCTATTTGATGTATATTTTATACAACTGTGGAAAATGGGTGTTGTGGATATTCAATAATGGTATTTTTAGAAATAATAATTTATTCCCATTATTGATATTTTATAAAGATATTTTTCCATGTATCAAAAAGGAAAAAATTATTTTCAATAATTTAGGGAATTTATGGAATGTCCTATGATTTTAAAACTGAAGTGCATGAAAAAGAATGATAAAAAATGTTAGTATTTGATAATACCCACTTTTGGATATAATTCAATAAGTTTAAAGTCATTAAATTTATGGACATTTAAAATGAAAGAATAAATTTAATGCATCCACTCATTCATGTGAGAAATTGAGGAGATAATGGAGGAAGAGATATAAAAAATAAGCATCCACTATTGTTTGGTTGTTTGAGCATCGAGATTTCTAGAGATGATATATTGTGTGATATCTGAATATATGTTGAAGAAGAAGAATAAGTAACTACTAATAGTTTTATAAAAGAATAAGAAGAGTATCATACCACCAATTTTAGAGTAGTTTTATAGAGATGAAGTTTTATAGTGGATTGAAATATAGGTGATTAGGTTGCGATGATTTTTGAGGCTGAGAAGATACTAAGAATTGAGTTACTTTCATATATGTTGAAGATATTTAGGTATTAAAAGATCCTATGTTGATAAGAAGAAGATATATATTTTTTGGATATTGTGATATCCTATTTTCACTTGAATATATACTTTAAAATATGAAATTTAAGGTAATCACCTACACATATATAGTGGGACTCCATAGAACTTATGAAACTCATGGTATGTAGGGAGATCACCATGTTACTCGGTGAAAATAGAGTGAATCTATTGATATAAGTCCTGTGAGATTATTTCAATAGATGTACCATGTGACATAAGCATCATAAACACTATGCGACTCAATATTAGTATAGTAAATAACTTCCATTTTAAAATGAGATTGATTATAGTGTAGAATCCGTGTTGAGTTTCATAAGCAACATGCAATGGAGTAAGTGTTTTCACCAAAAATTATAAAATTACCATATTCCTCTTTATTTCTTTACATGCATGAATACAATTGATTTTTTCTATGTAAAAACATTAATAGTTTCATTTTCACTATACAAAAACATGAAATTACCACATTCCTCTTTATTTATTTACATGCATGAATACAATTGAATGTTTCTAAAGGGTGTTTAAGAAATTTAAAAATGGTTAAAATTAGTCAATATCTAATTTTCCCCCTCTCAGGTGTCTGCACCGATCCACTTGGAAAACTACCCTAGAACATAAAATCTAATCTTGGTTATTATTATATAAATTCATTCCTTATTCTTAAAAATTTATAAGAAATTTTATTTCTTTCCATATGTTATCAACATATCTATATTGAAAAATTTAGTTCTCCGACTAACCTTTCTAAGACACATGAAACCCCTTTATTTCCAAATGAATATTCTATGATTACTATTTATTATTTAGCTATAAATGAATTTATGTAATATTCATATATTATTATCATTTAATGATATTATCTACCATTTATAGTTATTATAAACTGAGATACACTATAGGGTGTCATTTCGGTTGCATACTATAGACATATTTTGTAAGGTTCCCTTTAAAGAATATGGCCTTGATAATAAGTAGTTAATATAATTATTATAAAAGTATGCTTGGGAAATTATAATTGAAAAGTATTTTAGTCTTGATGATTTTTGTATAGTTTTTTCTTGACTGAACCGTTAAATAATCAATCATGATTCATTTTCCTGACGTGTGCCACCCGTGTCTAGTTTCTCTTGAATACTCACCAGTAGTATCAAGTCTTCGAAAAATCCAAAATATAGAATCTCTAAATCTTGATACATGGAATCCATTACTATATTCATATATACTTTTCAATATTACAACGTTTCAATTTATTTATTATTTATATGAATCTTTATCCTGAAAGAATAATATGTGTATCACCCACCACAGTGAACATAAACTACCTATTTAGTTATGAACTCCTATGAAATATGTGTCTCTGAAACTACTCCTCCCACAGATCTTAGTGGATTCGACTATTCAAATTACAAATCATGTGAATATAAATCATTATCACGAAGAACTTTAATCTACTACCACTATCCTTAAAGAGATAATATTACCTTATATAAACATAGTCTCTCTTGACTATATGTTAATATTCTTAGTGGATATAGGATTATTAAATAATATACACTAAGTGTTTAATATTAATTTGTAGCTAAAACACAAAATTTTAAAAATAGTTTCTAAAAAATACTAGAGGTTGTGATCTAATATTTTCTTATCATATCCAATTTATATGATATGAACCAATAAATACAGTTTTTATATGGCTAGTTACTGTACTTATATTTTCAAAATATATATTTGAATAAATTAAAAAATGTTTTTAATATATAAGAATAATGATTGATCTTACTTTTTCTACCACAACTATCTTTATATATATGTGTAAGTTTGAGTTTTGTAACACCTTTACTCTTCATGTATGTGATTAATGATTACCTAGATAATATGTTCTATGAAAATCCAACTTGGTGGGTCCTCTATCTACACCAACTGAACTAATTTACTTGACTGATAATTTCTAAAATTTATGAAATTTATATCATTAAATATATAAATTTACCAATAATTTTAGAAAATTTCATGTTGTCTTACAAAAATAACAAAAAAATATTTTTGGTGTACCTTTATTTCTAAAGGGTACTTTGTTTAAAACTTTACAAGTAGTTTGTTAGTATACCTATTATCTTTAAAAAATAGAGACTAAAACACTTTTTTTGTATATAATCAAGTAAAAAATTAGTTTTTCTGGAAAAAAAATTATATTTTTACCATCATGTAATTAATTATATATATATATATATTCATCATTTATTACTAGTGAAATATTTATTATTATATAATTTCTAAACTTTTAGTCTAGTATTAAATAAAATAAAAATATTGATTTTGAATATTAAATAATGACTCATTATGTATAAAATAAACATTGATAAAAATGTTTTGGTAACACTCAATACAAAACAATAGTTTAACTTAAATCATTCCACCCTATAATCTAGATGTTTTTTGTTTATCTTTATTGATCTAGGAATCACAGTTATTTAGTTACTTTGATAATAGTCCTCAATTATTTTAATATTTATATACTTACTTAGTTACTATATGTTAAATAAAAACAAACACACACACATAAACAGATATATATATATATATATATGTGTGAAAACATATACTCAAGAAGTACTATAGAAAAAATAATTCTAATTATGAATATATTCAAAGTAGAGTATTATGATTGATTTTTCTTAAATTCACCACTATTATTCTTCCAATGAACATTATTTCCACATGAGAAGAAAATTTTCTCCAATTCATTTATTTCTCCTTTAATATTTTTTCTCTTCCAATGATATATTAAAGGAACTACTAACTCTAAAATTCCCATTGGATTTAAATCCTAATCCTTTGGATAATAGGTATAGAGGAAAAAAGTTCAATCATAACTAACATGTGCCTATCATGGGGTGTGACAAGAGCAAATACATCCTATGTTAAAATGAAATAAAGTGTTCAACCTATGTTTTCTATAAATAGGTGTTAACAATAATTATGTTTGTCAATTAAATTTAAAAAAGTATAAAATGGTGTATTTGAAATTTTTTGAGTTGGAAAATAAAGAAAGCAATAAAAAGACAATTTGAACACTAATGGATGAAGAGAGTGATGGGGTCAGGGTAGGATCACCTTTTTCAGTGTCATTATAATCATAAAATCATCTTCCCTCTCTTTCTATTGAATAAAAAATGAAAGAATCTGCAATTGAGTTATCAATCACCTTTGGTTGCAGAAAGAAATGGAACTAACTCTTATGTGCATGGAAGTTTATAAAAAATTCCTAAACAATTAAGGCAAGTCTCGATTGGGAATTGTTTCTCCTTAGATTTCTAGAAAAAGTCCACGAGTTCTGCACACATGCCAATAATTGCTGGACACTCACCACCTAACACAATATGCTTGATCGAGACAAATTTCACTAGGAAGAGGGAGATTAAAAGTCTTTAACCAAAGCTATTAAAAATGAATACACCAAACCCAAAACATGATCGAATTAATAGAATTGGGAAACAATGATAATATAAGTCATTAAAAATAAAAAGAGTGTTTTATATTTAAGCACAAAACTCCAACATTACAAAAGTGAAACTCCCCCTTCCCCAATCACTCAAAGGTTTTACCCCTCCATGTGAAGGGTAATAGAGTTTAAAGGGGAATAAGAGAGCATGATGAAATAAAACAAAGAAAAAATAAAAAATATACAGAACTTTAAGAAGTCAATCCTCCATCACATCTTTTCTTGCATCTTCTTTAACCTCTTTGAATAGAAGTGAAAAATCTTATATATAGGCTTGTGGAGTAGAAAATTTCCCTCCAAAATTAATCCACAGAAATGTGGAGTCCGGTTAGCATATTAAATGGCCAAATATCAGGAAGGCGTATTCATAAATGCTGTTCCTCTTTGTCATTTTCATGATTCCTAAAAATATCAGAGAATTTGGAAAAGTGTAACAAAAGTTATCATAAAATTACTAATGAAACCTTTTTCTGCATGAGGTGACTCTTCAACTTCATCATTTTGGATACATTCAATGGATTTCTTAATGACTGAATTTCTTCATGAAATTTAATGTGAAGGTGATGCGCGAAGTCCTATTTATATTACATCTTGAAGAAAATAATTTAGACACATTTAGGCCGAGATATATCTCATTAATTACGGTGGGTTCTATTTTATCATCCAACAAACTTTTAAATTTGGACCAACCATGTAAGATATATTACCGAAATACATAATTTCTACAAAACTGTTAAATTTCCAAAATTAACCAATTTCAAAAATTAAGCCCACAATTAACCAAAACACTAAAATGATACAAATAAGCTCAAATTGATTAATTGTAAGGGGTTAAATCATTAAAACACATATGAAAAATAATAAAAATATTATCTCTATCAATTCCCCCACACGTAGAACTTGGAATCCTAGAAAAGTCAAAATCAAAATCAAATCAAAGAAAATTCAAAACATATGTCAATGAGATCCACCAATTCCACACTAAGAAATAAAAGATATAATGCCTAATCCATAACCATTATTCCAAGTTCTCAAATCAGATCATTCAATATTTTTCCTCTTCTTTTCTCCTCCCATGCACATAAGACACCTAATTCACATGAATTTTCTCTCATCTCACAAATATCAATTTTAAAAAATGTTTTTCTCATCCAAACCAATAAAAAGGTCACCATAGGTTTGAAAAAATCCTAATTCTCCACCTTATGTGAGTCAAGGAAATGTGTTTATCATGAGTTATTTGTAGTTTTGTTCTATGGCTTTCGGTTGGTAGGATTTTTAAGTGAAAAATTCTGAGGCTGAATAAGGAGGGTTTGGCTCTTTTTGAAGAAAAATTGCACAATTCTAATTTTCACTCAAGTATGGTATCCTCCCCACTACCCTTAGTAGAAATTCAGATCCATCATCATAAAATCTCAAGAAATTTTCAAACAGCCCAGAATTTTAGCAGCAAAAATTTCAATCTTCTCAAACACAAATTTTCTTTAAGCTCTAGAAAAGGAACAACTTTCTTCCTCCAATAGAAGCTCCAGAAAGGCACAACTTCTGTTATCATGAAAGCTTTAGAAAAGGAACAACTTTCAAAGAAATGATTTTTCATCAGCACACACATATCTTTAGCATTTTATTTTCTACCCAAAGTTTCACCAAATGAGGTATCACAACACAAGATAGATTCCCCCACACTTAAGTTCAACTATATCATCTAATTTCACTTCAAGAGCAGGTTGGATATGGGAAATTGGCTTGTAATGTGGCTAACCTAACAGGTTGTTCATGGATTCTAAGGGATTAAAGGATGAAATATACAAGGCATTTTACAATTAAATAGATTCTATTGAAAAGGGGGCTTTAAAACCAAAGAAATTACTCAATCATTTAAAACACATGTAACCCAAACCCTCAAGTTTTGAAAGGAATAAATATAATTTTGGTTAAAAAAACATGGTATAATACTCTCAAGAAGTGAGGTGAATGAAAATAATATGACAAAAATGGTTCATAATCATCATAGGAAAGTGATTTCAAAGATAAAGGCAGTGAAATGTGGTATGAGATTCAAAAATCTGAGTACTTTTCCTAAAATTATCAAAGTATTGTACTTGAAACAAAATAATTTTCAGCATTCACTTAAGCTCAGTTTCATGGAATAAATTGGTCAACTCAATGACATGGGTTTCAAAAATTGAAATGATAATCATTTTAGCTCAAAATTTTTAAAAACACACCAAAAAATGAAAAATAAACACACAAAAATTTGAAAACACACAATTTTTTTATTTAAAAAAAAATACACAACAAATGAAAATCCTAAACTACAAAGGTTCCCTCCCCCACACTTAAATGATGTAGTTTCATCAATGATTTCAAATGGATGTAACATCTATGAAAATTTTAATTTGAATCAAAAAAATCAAGTAAGTGTAAAGGAGATGTACAACCTGACTTATTGGTATTGCAACATTGAGTTAAGCTCCAATGTGTTGCACACTGAAAACCTAGAAGCAGAAAAACATAAATAATTTATTAAAAGAAATGAAAATAAAAATAGGATGAGAAAAGAAGGATAGATCTTGGTTTATTCCCCTAAGTGGGCCCTAGGTTTTTACTGCCTTCAGATGGGAAGTTCTAGTTGGTTGTCCATAATCTGATGGTGGGTGGAGTTTCCTTGTGATGAACTAACAAAACTTCTTTTTTAAATCCTGCACTTCATTCTTTTTTTGAGGATACCATGATTATAGTAAACCAAATCCACCCCTAAGACAAAATGATACATATTTCTTGGAGGGGGTAGGGAAAAGAATGAGTCCTCCAATTTCATGGTTTCTACCTGCACAATATCTTCTTTATTCTCCAGTGGTTGCTAAAAGTGTGATGCATCATTGGAAAAATCAAAGAGAAAGTTAGAGTGTAATTCAATTTGAACAAAATTAAAGCATGAAGTGTCAATATAAAATTCCTTCCTTTCAAAGTATTAATCTTTCATCCCTTTTTCCTTAGGAAAATCCATGTGGATATCCACTTGAACTCCCTCCAATAAATTATCAACATGTTCAAGGAGATCCAACTGTTCCCCTTTAAGCGCATCTTTCATTTCTTCCTCATCTACCAAGACAATACATGATTTGTACGAATCTAAAAAATTCAAGAAAGGGGAGGTGATACTCAATTCAGATTGAATAAAATTATAAGATAATGAGTTCAAGAAAAGATTATATCCTTGAGTTTTCTCAGCTTCAATTACTTCTTCAGTGGGAAGTGGCTCTTAGAGTAGAGTGGTAAAAAATGGAGGAGGGTAGTCAGGTTCCTCAACATTCTCTTAAAATTCCACTATCTTGGTGGTGTTTTCCTTCAATGATACTAGATCTTCTACATTATGAGGAACTGTGGAATTAAGTAGTTCCTCACACTCATTCCAGAAGTCATCCAGATCTTGTTGACCTTCCGTACGTACTTCATAAAGAAAATATTCTTCATTAATATTCCTCAACAATGGTTGAGAAGGTAAAAATAGATCTTCTTTTAGACCAATCATGGTCTCCCCGGGTTCTTCAAAATCAATTAATAGAGGGAAATCCACTTCAACTAATGGCTCAAGTTTAGGTTTAGTTTTCTCTTGGGTTGTGTGAACATATTAAAATAGCCATTCCATTTTTCTCTTTTGATCCTGTATTTCTTCTTGAAGTCCTTAAAACTGATATTTTGTTTGAATTTACTCTTCTTGTTTTACCACAACCATTTCATGACAATATTATAGAAAATACTCCTCGAGTTCAACTAATTCTTTGGCCAATCCCTCCAATAATGAGTATTCAAGGTTTTCTTTAAGGTCTTGAATGAGATCCTTGAATTCATTCTTCTTGTTGATTTGGATTCAAGATCCCCTAATCTATTTAGAAAATAGAGAAACACTATCCTCTATAGACTAATATGAGTCAATAATTGGTTCTTTCACTCATGCGTAATTGTTCCATGAATTAAAGAAAAAATCATTTGAGAACATCATGGAAAAAGATTTTTTTTTATGTTTTTTTAATTTCAAAAGATTCAAATATTTACAATTGGATTGTTGGTAGTGCCTCCCCGGCAACAACATCAAGTTTTGACACGTCCCTGTCATGAGGTGTGACAAAAAAAATATAACCTAAGTTAAAATTCAGTATAGTGGTCAACCTAGGTTGTCTCTAAAGTGGAGTGCACAACAATTATGTTGGTCACTTAAATAAATGAAAGTAGAAAAGGTTGTTTTTGAAATTGTTTGAGTTGAAAAATAAATAAAGTAATAAAAATAAAGGTTGAACACTAATGGATGGAGAGAGTGATGGGGTCAGGGTGGGATCACTTTTTTCAATGTCATCATAGTCATAAAAATCATCTTCCCTCTCTTCCTATTGAATGAAAAATTAAATAATCCTCTATTGAGTTATCAATCACCTTTAGTTGATGAATTAAATCAAACTCACTCCTATGTGAATTGAAGTTCATAAAAAATTCCTAAACAACTAAGGCAAGTCATGATCGGGAATGTTTTTTCCTTAGAACTCTATAAAAATTCCATTAGTTCCACACACTTGCCAACGATCATTGGACACTCACCACCTAACACAATATACTCGATCGAGACAAATTTCACTAGGTAGAGAAAGATTAAAAGTCTGTAACCAAAGCTATTAAAATTGAATACAACAAACCCAAAACATGATCAAATTAATAGAACTAGGAAACAATGATAATAGAAGTTTTTAAAAAGAAAAATAGGGTTTTATATTTAAGCACAAATCTCTAACATTAGAAAAGTGAAACTCCCCCCTCCCCAATCACCCAAAGGTTTTACCCCTCCATGTGAAGGGAAATAGAGTTGAAAGGGGATTAAGATACATGATGAAACAAAGAAAAGAAAAAAAATAGAAAATTGATAGAAATTCAAGAAGTCAATCCTCCAGCATATCCCTTATTTCACCTTCTTCAACTTCTTTGAATGGAAGTGAACACTCTTATTTATAGGCTTGTGGCGTAGAAAATTTCCATCCAAAATTACTCCAAATAAATTTGGAGACCAGTTAGCATAATAAATGGACGAATATCAGGAATGTGTCTTCATAAATTTTGTTACAATATATATTTTTCATTCTTCCTCAAAATATGATAGAATTTAGACATGTGTAACAATAGGTATCCTAGAATTACTAATGAAAACTTTTTCTGCTTGAGGTGACTATTCAACTTCCTCTTTGGATGCATTCAATAGATTTCTTAATGACCTAATTTCTTCCTGAAATTTAATTTGAATCTGATGTGTGGATTCCTATTTCTATTCCAGCTTGAATCACATCATTTTGACACATATAGGCCAAGATATGTCTCACTAATTATGGTGGGTCCACTCTGTTGGCCATCAAACATTTTCCATTTGATGAATTTTTCTGGGCCATTGTTTACCAAATTAGACCTTTTTCCAAAGACAAAGTTGAAGACCATGAGCTTGGAAATCCTACAAAAAAATAATCAATCAATTTGGATAAAAAATTTAAAATATATTCCCGAAATACAGAAGCTCCACAAAACTATTAAATTTCTAGAATGAACCAATTTCTATAATTAAGACCATAATTAACCAAAACACTAAAATGATACAAATTATCTCAAATTGATTAATTGGAAGGGGTCAAATCATTGAAACACATATTAAAAATAAGGAAAATATTATCTCTATCAATAAAATTATTCATATAGTGAAGAATAGTAAAAAAATTCCTAAGAGGCTTATATATAATGTTTATATAGTATTGGATGAATGAAGATAACCTTGGTAGTGAGAATGATAATATGATATTAATGGATAATTTCATATCCAAAAGGAATCCAATTCGTGTGAACTTTTCAATATGATCTAGTAATTTTGAAGATACAATTAGTATCTTGTTGGAATTTTTCCAGTTTACATTGTTGAAGTGTAGTGAAAAACTCAGTTATATTAAGTATATCCTTTTATCTATTCAGATCAAGGAGAGGACACTTCATGGCATAAGAATTCATGTTGTTATATTGAATAATCAGATCTCTAGATATAACTAATTGTATTATTAATTGAACATAAGAACCACCATCCATGAATCTCATATATACATCCTTCTCACAATCAAACACTTACTAAGGTAGAATATTAGGGATAAAGATTCCAAAACATAGTAAAAATTATTATATAGTAGATTGGAGGAAAACATCAATCTACTCTAATAAATTTATTAATGGGAGGACACTCCCGGAGTTTAAGTAATGGTAATAGTTTTTTCATTGTTTTACATGCTATTTTTTAGCAATAATTAAAATATATATAATAATACTTTACATGATTACTAAAATGAGTGAGATGAAATAATTTAATTATTTTATTATGTCTCTAAACATTTTATCAAATATCAATGACCCCCAATTGAAATTGGATTCTTACATCGTAATTAAATTCTAGTGTAAAGGATCCCTATTTCCCTTCTTATAATCAAAATAGAGGCCATGAAAATTATAGGAAAGTATTTAGGTAGGCGCTATTGGAAAATACAAACTGGTTGCTCCTTAATCATTTGAATGGACTCCCCAATCTATAAATCTTGACTCAAATTTCCTCAACACCTATCTCAAAATTTTTATTAGAAAATATAATATCATTAAACCTAATAAATATTCGATTAATTCAACCCACTATATTTGTAATGACTTTTATATAATTAAAAGTTACCCTAAAAGATGTTTAAGTGACACTTTAACAATGGGTCTGTCTTAATTCAGACAATGGAAGGCTAAGTCACACTTAATATTTTATTGAGGGATTTTTTATATATAATGTATAAATTTTATTATTTTATCTATTAAATTTAACTTTAATATAAAGTGAATTTTACTTATATAATTTACCATGTGATGATAGAATATTTACGTATAATCCTATTATTTTAGTTCCATATTTTCATATTAATCCATTTATTTACATGATCATGGATTTTTTATCAATAAAAAAAGAATACATCAGAAATAAATAAAATAAATAAATCATGGTAGGATCATGAGATTTAATTAGCCATTTTTTATTGATCATACAATAAAAAAACCATTGACCATAGGGGAAAAAATCTTTAAGCCAGTCTGAACTCGAGTTGTAGCATTCCACCTCTGTCCTATGTTTATTATAGGTTTGGTTTTGCCTTATATCCATCTTGAATCAACTCTATGTTCTTGATATATCCTTCCTTAAAATGAATTTACTTTATACACATGTGAAGGGAATAAATATGGGGTTTACATAAAAGAAACCATGGGAATGAAAATCCATACATAATAAGGGGGTGACATGACTCACTGGCCATCAATTTAATTTAATAATAATAATTAAAAAAACCTATGAAATAAGTAAATTAAATGAAATAACACACATACCATTGTCAATCTAAGCTCATGATTTCACAATGAATACACATTTAAAATAACTGGGCAGGATTAATTTCAAATTATTCTTTTATTAAGATAAAAGATGTAATAATTAATATGTTTTATTGTTTGATTAATCAATGAATTCAATTTATCATAATCTCCATAAAATCTATCTTGGAGATACCCATCCATCAATATTTTAAATAAATCAAATAAATTTCCATGATTTAAAATTTCATAAAATAAGTACATAACTTACACTTGGAAGAAAATTAGTGAGTATTTGTTTAAACAACCCAACATATACTGATATCATATATAGTCTACTCATGTGGCATATAACATAATGGTTTTTTGATGTCATTACATGATGTGAATGATTCAATATAGAACAAATGAAAAACAATTTAATTGATATAACGTGTAGTGATTTTAATATACATGAAGTAGTCAACATATTATTTTTTTAAAAGGTTGGGGCCGAAGCCTCATTTTTATTAATAAAGAAAAGAAAAGACCTCTTTTAACTGGGTAGAGGGAGACCCATTACATAGCCCAAAGGCCCAGTGGGCTTGTATCCCATCACATAGACCGTAAGCCCAAATTTTTGGCCCAATTCCCATTCTG
This sequence comes from Viscum album, assembly GCA_963277665.1. Lineage (NCBI taxonomy): Eukaryota > Viridiplantae > Streptophyta > Magnoliopsida > Santalales > Viscaceae > Viscum > Viscum album. The sequence goes on along the minus strand of OY728135.1, from coordinate 1,462,157,573 downwards.
TGAATAATAACCCGCCTTCTATAGTACCAGTATAGTACAGCCGCCACTACAGTGCCCTGTGTCTACTATAGTGCCTGCCGATCAATAGTACCACCACTGCTATAGTACCGCTACAGTAATGCTATAGTACCTACGCCCAATGGGTTTTGAACCCCCATTTTTCATGTATAGTTAATAATTTTATTCCAAAAATTAATTAATCATTTAATATCATATAAAACCTATAATATTGTGGGTAAGAGTCAATAAATGAAATATGGAACACATAATGATGAGGCTTATAAGGTAATAAATTATTTTTTAGTTTTCAATCCGAATAGTATGTATACACAATGCGTGCATCCATCTACATGCTTTGAATCTTACTCATCATATATTCATGATATACAACTAGGGTCTGGGTGAATATTTCTACAAAGAAAATTTATGAGTTATAAAACATGTACAGATGGTAAATTCCATGTAACCAATTTATTACACAATTTCCAATCATTATGTTTCATGTAATTAATACATGATTCATATTTGACTACATTTTTTCCATAGAAAAAAACAGGGATTACACAACTCATAACCTTGTTAAATGATGTGTAGTAAGGCATGCCATGTTGAAACCTATTTTGGTCAACATATAGAGTGTATTTTATGCATTTATGTGCCATTATTTTATGAAAACCCCTATAAATCATGGTTCATACTAATATAGTGTATTGGGACACACGGTGTGCACCTCAGAGATATGCATTGTGTACTCCTATACTGTCTGAACAAGATTGCCAGCACCTCCATATGTGATCTTCAGATGTTATTTAAAAATTAATTGGATTTGGGTTATAAGAGTGAAAAATGAATTGAGGAATAAAATACCTAAAAAATTAGATTAAATAGAAAATTTCTTGAAAAGAAAACTAAATTTTAATCATGTAAAAAATAAAAAATCAATAAAAAATTATAAATTGAATGTGACTTCTGAGATACCACAATAAGGTTCCAGATGTAGTGGAAGCACTTATTGGGCTTAGGGAGAACTTATATTTTACCAGATTAAACATATAATCTGTAATGTACAATATGATTTCTATCATGACCAATGATTTTTTTTTCAAACAATATTGAGAATTTATTCACCAAAACCATGAGAGAGGATATTTTTCATGTTAATTTATAATTAATTTAACAACAAGATGAAATAATTCAATCTTGATTTATTTTTTAATATAAGTATATATTTTTTGAACACCATTAAGTTTTATTTTTGTTGGGTTGATGATAACCTAAAGTAAGTACCCTCTAGAAATGATCCATATGTGCTCTTTTGATCTTAAAACATCACCTATGGTAGTATAGGTGCAAGTGTGATAGTACCGATCATCTTGCATTGCTCTTGTTATCACTACCACAATCTATTTTGTCTTGAAGGACCATCTAATAATCTCACCATATTGATATGAAAGGAAGAAGTAAGGGTGAATATCTCTATATTGAGATAAAATCCTAGAGAAATTCTTCATTGAAAGAGAATTATTTAGGGAGGATAATGTTTTGAACAATGACCAAACTCTCACAATTCTTATTATTATCTATTTATAGACCTAGGGTTAGGGTTTTACCTTAATTAACTAAAAAAATTATCTTAATAAAATGTTAAACCCATAATAAACCACATTCCATGTTAAATATTATAATAATATTTTATTCCATATCTTGTGCTAACCCCTGCATTGATAAATATTATTTATATTCTGGTAAATAAATATTAATCACTAAACCAATAACTGAGTATACTCCTCCTATTTTACATTTATTAAATTCTTGAAAAAATATTTAAATAACATAAATAAATATTATATTATTGAATATAAATATTTATTTTAATATTTATGTAATTAAATAACCTATCTATTAATAAATAATTATTTATTAACTTTATAATATGTAGATATAAATATTATACATTTAACCAATAGATAAATAAATAAATATTATATTCACAACTTTGTGAATAATAAAATTCAAGTAATTAGGTAAATTATTTATTAATCAATAAATAATTATTTATTACTTAATACTAACAAGATATATATAGATTTTATATTTATCAATGTAATAAAACAATTACCCTATTAATAAATAAATATTTAGTATTTATAATAAATAAATACTGAATAAATATCACTTCTCAGTCTAAAGAATAATATTTAATCCAACCATTAAAAAATGAATAATATTTTACTAAGGTCCATAGAAACACTTTGTTTTTGACCCTCTAGGATTCTTCATGAGTGGAATTAGGTGGGATTGCCTAAAGCCTATGATTAATATCTAATAATGGGTCAAGGTTCCCTAGAGGAAGAAGATATATCACAATAACAACAATGACATATGAATGATCACTGTTTAATATAATCCATTCGTCATGATATCTTATTAAGATGTTTTCATGCTTGGGTCATCAACCTATTTTCTTGATAATTCTTTTTATGACTATTTTAAATAAACACATTATTTCAACATGACCATGTAATTTTGTGAGATGGTTTTATTTGAATCAAATAGTTGAGATATCAACTTCAATAAATATAGAAGGGATGAATCTTCAAATTATTCATTAATGACATATCATTTGTGACATACCCAATGTACCCAACTTCATTGTGAACATATGTCATCACGGTCTATGAAAATACATCTAAGTGAATGAGTTATGAAATAAATTAAAAATAATATTATGCCTAAGGTTCATTACCCATGCTCATGGTTAAGAATATCCAATGACACACAAACTTGTGAAATTTCTATTTCCCTTACTATAATCTAGAAGAAGGCCATAAAAATTAGAAGACATTTTGTAGGTAGGTGGTATTTCCAACTATAAATTGGAAACTCCTTGATTTATTGAGTAGAATTTCTAATATAGAAATCTTGACTTAGATTTTCTCAACACTTGCCTCAAAATTTTTATTGTATAGACTAAGGATATTAAAGCCAATAGAGATTCAGTTAAGTAAACCCGCTATCTTGGTTATGATATACCAGTAATTAAAAGTGTCCATGTAAGAGTAAAAACCAACACTTTAATTATTGGTCTATATTAATTAAAATTTTGAAAAACTACTTCTAACTTAAAATTTTACTAAGGTTTTTTATTTATTATGCATAAATTTTCTTATTTTATATCTTACATGTCTTGTTAATTTAATTTTTATTTAATATAAGTGATTAACCATGTGCTTATAAAATATTCACGTATCATCCTTTTATTTTAATTACATATTTTCATATTAATCCATTTATTTATGTGATTGTGGTATTACATTCATAAAATAAATCATACAATAGAAATAAATAAACAAAATAAAACATTGAATCATCATGAGATTTAAATGGAAGTTTTGTTCATTAAGTAGATAAAAATCACACTATTGAGCATAAGGGAAAAACTCATTGAGCAAGGCTGCACTCAAGATACAATATTCCAACTTTGTCCTGTTTATCTCTTAGGTTTGGTTTTTCCATAGCTCTATCTTGGACCAACTCCATTCACCTAGGAGATCCATCCTTAAAATGTATTTACTTAACACACAAGTTAAGGGAACCATAAGAGGGTTTATGTAAAAGAAACTATGGTAATATAGACCCATACATAATAAGTAGGGAGGAATGATGCATAGGACGTCAATTAAATTTAATAATAATTATTATAGAAACCTATGAAATAATTATATTAAAATTAACTGCAAAATACATAGGTTGGTCTAAGCTCATGATCATCCACTTGTGTAACAAATACACATTTCAAATTACTATCTAATATTCATTCCTATTTGTTCTTTTATTAAGATGAAATACATGTGAATTAATCTAATTAATTATATGATTAATAAATTAAATTAATTAATATTAATATCTATCTAATCTATCTCAGAGATACCCATCCATGGTGATTTTAAATAAATTAAGTAAATTAATATTATCTAATATTTAATAAAATAAGTATACGGCTTGTACTAGGAAGAAACTCCGTTTGTAACATTAAAACTACTCGACATGTATTTAGATACTATATAGTCTACTCACATGACATATAGAACACATGTTTTGTCACATTATTACCTAGTTTTTACGAGTTAATAAATTACACAGAGAACATATTTTATTTAATATAGTGATACTTATTTTAATGTGTGCATAGTAGCCAATGTATCATGACTATACATGGTATATAGTTTGTAATTCTTCACATAAGTTAATTAAGAAATTAATGTGATAAAAAACCTATCATATGAAATTTATGAGTCAAAAAATGACAAATAGAACACATAATGATGAGGTTTATGGAGTAATAAATTATTTTCTAATTTTACATGTAAATAATTTGGGTATATGACATGTACCTCCAGCTAAACGCCATATATCTTACTCATTGTATATTTGGAATACATGTATAAGGACTGGTTTTGTATTTCTATATAGAAATTTATGAGGTAAACAATGTATATATCTTGTACATTCCATGTAACCTCTTTGTTACATGACTTCTAGTCCCTATGATTTGTGTAGGTAATACACGATGCATATTTGACCATGTGTTTTCCATCATAGAAACACATGCACTACATTGCGTATAACCTAGTAATATGATGTGTAGGATGACATACCTTGTGCTAGCCTATTGTAGTCAACATGCACTGTGTATTTAATACATCCATATGCAATTATCTCATGACGACCCCTAGAAACCATGGTCTGTCTTGGTGCAATGCATTGGAATACATTTTTTTACCTTCGTGATATATTTTGTGTAGTCCTATATTATTATATCAAGATTTATAGAATTCCAAGATGGGTTATTTAAATTTTATTCATTAAAAATTAACCAGACTTGGGTTATATGATAAACAATTGAATAGTGTAAGAAAATATATTGATAATGAAAATAATAGAATGAATTTATTTAAATGAGAACTAACTTTGTAACACATTAATGATAAATAATAATTCTGTAATTTTAAATTGAATGTGACTTTTGTGATAAAACATGAAGGTTTCATACACAATATATGTTTTAATTAAGATGATGGAGAACTCATGTTTTGTCAGATTCAATAGATAATCTACGATGTACATAACAATAAATTTCATGACCAACCAAATTTTTATAAATAATATTTAAAAATAATTTCTTAGGAACCAAAAGAGAGGATATTAGTCACATTAATTTATAATTAATTTAATTGAAAGAAGAAATACCCTAGTCTTGAGTACTTTCTTTGATATAGGTGTTGATTATCAAACATCATTCTATTTTATTTTCATTATGTTGATGAGGGACCAAAGTAGATCCCCTATAATGGTGATAAAAATGTGATCCTTTGATCTCAGAACATCATCAATGGTACTCCAGATACTAGCGTGGTTGTTTCAATCATATTTCATTACTCCATTGATCACTAACATGATCCCTTTTGTCTAGAAGGACCATCTCTTGATCTCTTTGTCTTGAGAGTAATGGAAGGAGTAAGAGAGAATCTGTTGATTTTGAGAGAAATCCCCATAGATGACCTTCATTGACTGAGAATTCTTTATGGAGGTAAATTTTGTACACAATGACCAACCTCTCATAATTGTCAAAATTATTGATTTATAGAACTAGGTTTTTATCATATTAATTAATTATAAAAAATCCCTTAATAATATGTTAAAACCATAATGAACCCCATTCTATGTTAACAAATGGAATGATAAATATTATTTACTGTTTGGAAAATAAATATTTGTCACCAGAATAATTGATTGGTCTACTTTTCCTCCTTGACATTAATATAATTCGAAAATAAATATTTATATATCATTAATAAATATAATTTTCACGGTTTGGTGAAAAAAATATTTATTTTAATATTCACAGAACTAAATAAATTATTTATTTTCTTGCGAATAACAAGAGATAAATATTATACATTTAATAAATAAAGAAGTAAATATTATATTCATAGTCATGTGAATAAAATATTTATTTTAATATTAATGTAATTAAACAAATTATTTATTAGTTAGTAAATTATTATTTATTATCTTGCTAATAATAAGAGATAAATAAATATTATATTTATCAGTGTAATAAAAAAATTACCTTTCAAAAAATATGTATTTAATATTTTTGATTAATAAATAAGAAATAAATACCAATACTCATTCTGGAGAATTATATTTATTACAAATATTAAATATAAATAATATTTATTAGAGATCAATGGAAACACATTGTGTAAAACCATTTAGAATTCTTCTTCAATGAAATTAGATTGGTTTGCCTAAAGTCCAAGATTACTATTTAGAAATGGGTTAGGGAACCCACAAAAGAAGAATATATGGTGCAACAACAATAACCACATATGAATTCTCACAGTGTCATATAATCCCTTTATTAAGATATCTCATCAAGAAGGCTTGACACCTTTGTGATCAAATCACATTCTTAATACATCTTTCTTTGACTATCTTAAATAAACCTATCATTACACCATGTACATGGAATTTAATGCAATATTTCAATTTCAATCAAAGGGTTAAGATATCAACATCCATAAATATATAAGGGTCAAATCATTCCCTAACTTATTTATTAATAACATATCATTTATGAAACACTAACCAAACCCAAACTCACTGTTGAATTTTTTTTTCATGGTTTATGAAAATACATCAAAGCGTGTAAGTAATTAAATGATTTAATAATAATAATAAAGTCTCAGGGTCATTACATGTGTGTAGATATAAGAATATCCAATAAAACACAAACACGTGGAATTTCTACTGGTGGTCTATTCTCAAAATCTCTAAGATTTAAGATTACCAAGTGAAAACTTAATGAGATGAAGTCTTATCTTATTACGAGTACTCACACCTGAAAATACACATACTATGTGTCTCATCCTAGGATTTTATCTAATAATAGAATTTAGGTTAATAATATATTTATAGAATTTCAAGGTTCTCATCATAGTGGAGAACTAAAAATTACCTTTTTAATGTGACAAATATTAATGGACATTATCAAATTAAGGTTATATATAATAACAATTAATATATGGCATTTATTAATATTCATACCCATGAGTATATAGCTAATATAAAGTATAAATTTTATGTTTTTAGGGCCCAAAATCTAATAGTTCCCACACAAGGTGTTTTTCCATCATCATTCTACGATCAAACTATATAAACCTCCCTATAGAATTATCAAATCACATGAGTATAGATTGATTTTGAAAATGAATAGGTAGAGTTGGAAGATTCATAAAAAATGTGTCGATTAGTGGTATTTCATCGAATAGACCACCAATTATCATCTCTTCAACTAAAAATGAAAGTAAAGGAATTAAAATGATGAGAAAGACCAAGCCTTATCAAAATCCTCTATATCCGCATAATGAACAGAGAAATGGTGAGAGGTAAGGAGCCCAACCATTGTAGGATTATTTAATCCCTAGTAAAGATTTACATGTATATTAAATTCATCCATAGAAGGCCATCATAGACCCAATTTACTAACTAATTTTAAATAATGAATATACAATGCTTCAATAAGATAAATGGTGGATAATTCAACTATTGGGGCTCCATTAATCAAATATGAAGCCCATAGACCGAGAGATATATCAGAAATAAGTGAGAGATATTTAATTTGGGTGAAGGGGATGGACCTATTCTCCTCGATCTGATCTCCCCTTAGTTTTTGGACCCTCCCTCACATAGAAGAAGGGACATCCACCTTTAACATCCAAATTTATGGATTTCCCTACATTGCTGAATGAAGGGCCTCCGTGAGAGTTCCATTTTGTTTCTTTAAAAGAATTTATAAGGTTTTTTAATTATATTAAAATTGTGTAATAATTTTTTTAATTGTTTTCATTATTTTTTTAGGATTTTTATGGGTTATATTTTTATAATTTTTATTTGTTAAAACTTTTCTTTTTTTAAAAAATTTGTTATGGTAGGGTTTTAAAGTTTTTGAACTCGTTTTTGAATTTTTTAATATTGTGTGTGCATGGTAGCTTTATCTAAGTTTGGTTTCTAATTTTTTTTGGTGGTTTTATTGTATGAATATTTAAATAATACTTTTTTGTTATGTTTTTGATATGTTTTTATTTATAATTATTGGAATGTATAATAATATTGAGACCATTTTTTATAAATTGTGGTAATTTAATTTGTTGATTTTTTAATTAAATAATATTTAACATATATATAAATTTATACATAATTATTCAATTTAAAATAAGTTAATAATTTAATAATTTAATTTAGTTAAATTAAATATTTTTTAATTAAAATTGTTTAATTTATTTAAAATATAGGAGTAAATAATAAAATTTTATTCTTGATAATAACTCAAAATATGTAAAAAATTAAAAGAAATTGGAAATTTAATTTTAAAAAATTAAGGTTATTAATAGTGTGTCATAGATCTAAGGTGTATTCTATGGTGTTGTGCACCTCACCATTCCCTTGGAGAGGTACAAATGGAAATGGCATACCATTGGAGTGTGGCATGTCTCTATCAGTGTCTGATATTGTTCACCTTTTTTTTTCTTTCATATTTTCTCCTTTTTTGAACCCTACTCAGCCTAACATGAAACCCTAGAGGTCACTGACCAAACCTACCATAGTGCACCTCCACCTACCTTGTGTGAATCTTATCCATTTCCAATCCGTGTGGATGGTGACATAGGCATAAATTAGTTTAAGTAGAGGACAATGTCCCACCCGACACCCCTCCACCCACACATCTTGCTACTGGAGTTGACAAGATATTTGATTTTCATTTTGTATCTATGTTATTTTTTTATTTTATTTTTTCTGGATTAAATTCTTTTTTATATTTTCTTTATTTTCTATAATGTGTTTTTATGCCTCATGGGGCACATCATAGTAGTTTCATCACTATGGTGTTGTTTGGAAGGTCTTAGTTTCAAGCATCCCTATGCACATATAGGTAGATTTTGTTTGTTTATTCCCCATCCCCGAACCAATGTAATAATATAATGTGGTTTTTATTTTTTAATATTTCTAATTCTTTATATATATAATAGTTTCACTGCAAATGAATTTTTTTCCAACATCATGTGATATGTACCATAGCTCTAAGGACCCCCATTGCCATTTTCCACCGTGCATCATAAACAACTATTATAATAATTTTAAAATTTTCTATTTATAATATAATTTCAATTGTTAAATAATTAATTGGTATAAAAACATTTACACACACACACATATACATGAAATATACATACTTTAATTATATATATACTAGAATAATTCTAGTTAATGAGTGAAAAATAATATGCAGTGGAAATATATCTATAGGGGACGAATTTTAATTTATTTTAATAGGATACTAATTTATTTTGTTTAATTTTATCATTCTATTTCCAACCAATCTTACTATTGATCTTTAACCTACGTTGCATCACCTCCCATATTTTCCATCCACAATGACCTTTCCACTCTAGGTAAATTTGTTTCTTTTATTACGGTTATTTTATTATTTTCAATTTTTCTTTATTATATTTTTTTGGTATTATTTTGTAGTAGTATCCTATGGTAGTTTTTTAGTTGTGTAATAATTTTATTGTGTAATAATTTTTTTTAAGAAAAATTATTAAGTTATTTTAATTAGATAATATTTAATATATATAAAAATTAATATATGGTTATTAAATTAAATGATAATAACTAAATTCATATTTATAAAATAATATTTGATGATTTGATGTAAAATTGGATTTGGAAGTGGAAACTACTACATGTGTGACCTTATTAGTGGATAAAGTGATATTATTAGAAAAAAATTTACTTGAACCTAAAAAATTATAGATAATAGATTTAATTAAAATAGAAAGCATATTAATTGTAAAATGTAACAAATAAAGTAGTAACATATATAGATTTTGGTGAATTATTTTCCAATATCATTTTATCCATTATCTCCATTATAGTAGATGGACCTAAAATCTATCTCCAAGTTGATTAATTTGAAATTTAATGGTTTTCTTAAATAAAAAAACATCAGATTGCAATTAATTATTATGTTTCAAATTGATTGTATAAAATAAAGGTATGTTAGTTGAAACATAGGGAACTAAACAAACTGTATAATGAAAATGGTTGGACAAAACATGTGACATATTTGTGTTGAATGATAAGGTGTACGATGAAAATATATAAAAAATAGTATACATTGGATATAGAATAATTAAAGAAAATAAATATAGTGAACAAAAATATTATTAATTATAGAAAAAAAGTACATAAATATAATAGATACACATGTAATAGTTTAGAAATGTATACAAATATAGTATCAAAATTATTGTAAATGACTATGAAATAGGGTGACTTCTTTTTACTGATTAAAGAAAATATAATAGAAATAATGATATTTAATTATAGTTAAAAATGTGTTCGGCAAAAATCCCTCAAGGTAACATTGAAGTATTTTTGGGTTGGTTGTGTTTGTTGAAAAAGCAGGTTTTCATGGATATTTGTCAAGTTCCCAAGAAGTTGTTGACAATACTTGTTGACAAAGAATGATGACAAAGGAATGGACGATTTGGAGGCGGTACAAAAGAGCAGTACAAGGTGGCACCATTTCCCAGTGTTTGCCAAATTTTTGGGGTCCAAAATTTGGAGTTTGGTGAGCATCGCAAAAATAAGATTTCCATGAAGATCATAATTTAATATGGAAAAGGCATGAATTTCGTGAAGATAGGATGCATGGTTTGGAAATCGCGAAGACCAGATGAATGGAGGCGGTGATGCTTCGCGATTACGTCAAGCTTCGCGAACGGTAGAGGCTGAAGTGCATCGCGATAGTGAAGGGATTTGCGAGGGAGATTCGCGGAAAAGGCGCGAAGGAATGTTGGGATTCACGAGGGAGATTCGCGGCGAAGTCGCGAAGGTATGTTGACGGTGATTCTTCGCGACTACGTCAAGCTTCACGAAACGACAAAGTGCCGTGGTGCTTCGCGATTTGGACAGAATTCCGGCGGAATCTTTGGAGCTTCGCGATTTGAGATGACATGGCGTTGAATTCGCGCGAAAGGGACGAGGGTCGGTGGAATCGCCTATAAATAGAGGCTGACCCCTTCGAGCGAAGTAGAGAGAATTTTCAGAGAAAATCCATTGCTCTCGGTTCGCAGAGGTGGTTCGCGAAGGCAGTGTGCTTCGCGAAAGGGAAGCTTCGCGGCAGCTATTGTTGCTCCGCGAAAGTTGTGTGCTCCGCGTTGGCTCAGTGAGCTTCGCGAGAGAAGTTTCTTTGCAACGAGTTGAGATTTGCGGGAGTTCTTCGCTAGAGAGCTTCGCGAGAGAGCTTCACGAGAGAGCTTCGCGAAAAGGCAGGAGCTTCGCGAAGTCTTGTTGAGCTTCGCGAAATTGGGATCCTAGCGAAGTTGAGTGATTTGTGGAGGTCTTTCCAAAAGTAGTTTGCCTAGTGTTCAGAGGCAAAGAGGTATTCATCTACGGATGAAAGTTGAACTTCAACAGAGCATCTACATACAGAGAAAGATTCATTCCTTAATGGAAATGAAGAGACCTACAGGTCTATAAACTGTGAGTGAATCCATTCCAAGAGAAGTGTGCTTAGGAAGAGGAAGAAGGTGATCCTCTCCACCGGCAGTGAGCCAGAGAGAGAGAAACAGGGAGTGACCCTTGGGAAAGCAGTGAGATGACCCTAAACATTGTATAGGCAGTGAGCCTGGGAATAGAAGTGATCTAGCCCGAACATTGTAATCCACAGCTAGTGAAGTCTAGTGGAATTGGTACAACCGGTAACTTGTCGGCATATTCTCCTTAGACGTAGCCCTTTGCGGTTAACCAAGTAAAAATCTCTGTGTCTACCTGCTAATTTTCCTGCATTGCATTTAAAGCATCATCATCAGATAAAGGAGAAAGTAAGTGATCATAACATACACACAAGTTCAAACAAAGTGACCTTTGTAACAAAGAGGTCAAGATCCAGCAGGGCAGGAAGAACTTTGAAAAAGAATATCCATACCCTGATTCACCCCCCCTCTCAGGGTATATAGGCCCCTATTGGTCCTAACAAAATGGAAAATTATTTTATATTTTAAATATTAATATGTAAAGTTGGTTGGTTTTAGTTTTACATGGAGAAATATTAATGATATATTTAACCTATAATTTAATTTTTATTAATATTTTTATAAATTTTCCAAATAATTGGATGGATTTGCATATCATAGAGGTAAAATAGTAGAAGATGAGAATGGGATATCATATATTTTTGGTCTTTTATGATTAGTAAATAATATTGGATATGATACAATGGACACATTTTATTGTAATATTCATGGTCGATTGAATCTTTTTGAGAATCAGTGTATATCATTTTTCATTTAGAGATTTTCTCAAACTCAGAATAATAGATATTACATGTTTCATAATTTGATTGATGGTGGAGATTTGGGGATTTCATTTGATACATATCAAGAGAATGAAAGGATAAGTTTGATGGACTTATCTGTTGAGGTTAATATAGTTGAATATACCACACAAATCGAAAAAATATACCCAATGATGGTAGTTTTTTTGAGGATTACATGGTTACATTAGAAATGGTTATTTGATGTGGATCAAGTGAAGAGAATAAATTTAGAGAAGAGAAAGGATTTTATATGATAGTACCTATTGATATTCCTATGATATCTATTGATGTAGATATTCCACCTATGGTTTTAATCAATGATTATTATAAAAATGATGTTGAGTTGAGTAATTATCTAATAGATAACATGAAATGATGTCAGAAAATGATCTATAAAGAAAATATAAATTGTCCATAAAAACATCATATGATATTGTGCCAATAGTGCCTGAGATTGATTAGGATACAATGAAACTGACCACTAAATTTCTAGGTATTTTCCATGAAACTAATTTTAGAATCATTTGTAATATCCCAATATTTTAAAGCGAAGCACTATTCCACACTGATAATAAATTAACAAATAAATATTGTTATACGACAATTATAAACTAGATGTTAAATTTATGGGTATGAATAAGAATAAATTATTTATTGAATAAATATAAAGGTCTAAATTAATATAGATTTACTATCACATTCTTCGATAATAATACCAAAATATCTGGTAAAGTTGTTTTATTCATCATAAATAAGTTTTTATGAAAAACGGTTTTTTATTTTTTTATGAATAAATACTATAATTAATTCCTAGAAGTTTTTTAAAATAATTTTGTAAAAACTAACTTCATTTTTGAATTCATGATGTTTAAATTATCTTAGTATAAAATTTTGAGAATTTTTTAAAAAAGATTAATTTGTGGTGAATAGTAAAAAATACAGTTTTTTATAATATATGATATTTTTCATGACATCATTATGAAATTATTATTTTATAAAAATTTATTTAAACTTTTTAATAAATAAATAATGATATTATAAGATTAATATTGTATAGAATTTATTAAGGACATGAAAATTATACTTTTTTCATTATAAGTATAAAAACCATTGTCAGTGCCGATGTAGTGCCTGCGTAACGCTAACAAAGTCAAAACGAGAAAGTTATATATAATAATTGAGTGATAAAAATTATTTTCATGAACTATTTATTAATTATTATGTATTATTGATGGTTTTGGTTTTTAATTTATAATTTTAGAGTTATATAACATGAGTCTGATCCAAATGCCTATGCAATGCTTGTGCAAGGCATGAAAATGAAAATTAATTTATTAAGGAAGCATGTTTGACATAGATATGAGTAAATAATCATAACTAAAGAATATAAATGATTATTTTGAACCTAATTAATTTATTTTTATGATATTAATTAATTTTTAATTTTTATTAATGAAATAATTGTCTTTAATTATTATGAAATGTTGAAGAAGTACTTCTGTAAGAAAAAGAAAAATAAATAAAATATTTTTAATTAAAATTATAATTACCATTAAATGGATAAAAACTTAACTAAATCTTTTTCCAAGAGAAAATTTCAACCACTATATTTTTTTGATTCTAATTTGGAAAATTTGACCCACAAGAATCACAATAAGACCTTTAGCATATTTTATTTAAAAGTTTGTCAAGGTGTTCACACTATAAACTTTAGTTTGTTTAACATTTTAATTTATTGTTTTCTAGATTTTTTTCAGAAATAGATAGTTTTTTGAAATATAATAAAATTATATTTTTCATGTAATTTAATATTTATTTTTGGGAATAAATAACTTCCCTAATGGCTTTCACAACAATGATGCAGTAATTATTTAATTATTAAATAAATAAAATTATTGATATTAAAAATTATAAAATAAATATAAATTGATATTTTTAATCTATTTCACAATTTCAATAGATTAATATGATAAGTATAATATATAATAAAAAATTTTATTCGAATTTTAAACCTTTTTTTGATGTTTTTAAAATAAAAAATTATGAATAGTGTTTAATTTGATAAAATCATTTTTCATGAATATAATATTTTATTAAAATATTTAAAATTAAAACAATTATTGGAAAATAAAAAAAATGAAATTTTTTGGTCTATAATGAGATATTATATGTTTTCCCTTTTTAAATTCTTGAACCATATATTAGACTTAGTATAATTTGATATTTTATGTAATTCCTACATTACATCTCACCTCAATTATAAAAGGAGGCTCACTCCTTCACAATTTTTCATCACCTTGGGACTTATTACTTGAAAATAACATACCAAATTACCTTATAATCATCCATTTACAAATTATAATGCTTTTGGTCTCACAAAAAAAAAAACAACTTCCAAGAGCCTTTAGGAGGTTCTCAAGGGGAAATTTTCAAGAGGTAAAATTCCTTCTTCTCCAATTTTAAATTATTCGTCTCTTATATCTTTGTATTACTCATATAAAATGTTTCATGATAACTCCAATATCATATATATAATGTAATTTTATTATCTTAAATGGTAAATTCTTCTTCAAATCATTCATTAATTCTTTTATTCTTAAAAATGAAATTGTTGTCCATTGTATGTCAATTCACCGCCTTCATGGATGATGAGTTTGCCTTTCCTAATACTAAAATCATGGTATTTTTAAATTCATTGATAATTTTATAAAATAAACTGAATTTTTATACATGTTTTCAATTCTATATTAACATATATTTTTACAAAGATGACCATAATAAAACAACCATGGAAACCATGAAAAGAACGCACCAAAAAAATAAGAATAATTAAACATTGTTAATAAATGAGAGGAAAATGATATAAGAATATCATTTATGGTATTATAAACATGAGTATAGTTCATTAATATATCAATAAAACTTTTAAAACCATTATACATGAGGTTTTAACCTGTTTTAAGTAAGACTAACCTGAGGTAAGGGAATTCTTTACCCAATTTCTATTATTTGGGTTAAATTTATACTTTATTGATTTTATCATGCTAATATTATCTAAGATTGTTTTTATTATATTATGTTTTATTATGTGTATTTACACTGTATACTCATATTCCATTATTTTTTTTATAAATTTTCACTTCAAATATATTATATTTGTAAGGTAATTTTCCATAAAAATATTCTTTTAATTTATTTTCCTTTTTAAAGGGAATGATTTATATGATATAATTATTCTGATTTTATGATTATATTATGGTTATTGGGCATTGTTTGTGATGAAGGGAGGGACCTATATCTCCCTCCAATGAAAAGGGTATGTTTAAGTTGGAGGTCGACTATATGGTTACTCCAAGTGTAACTGCGATGGTTACACCAAAATGTAGCCATGAGGGTTACATTGTAAGGTAGTCACGAGGGTTACAAATAATAAGATAGAAATTATAGTTACAGTATTAGGTAAGTAATTCTATAAGTTATCTATATGGTTTATTTATGCTTCTCTTTGTTTTATGAAAATCTCTTGTTTTTTCAGGACTATGTATATAATACTTTATGGGTGAGAAGTATCTCTTTGTTGAATTAATTTCATATAATTATATGTATTTATGGACTAATGATTTCATTCCTTTTTTTATCTCAATTACTGAGATTTTGTGCTCATCCATCATTTTAAAATGTTTTCATAGGATTTCTTAGAATATTAGAGGACAGTTAAGTTGCTCTTGCTGATGAAGCCAATTAGTTATTTTGTAATTATTATTTTTAACTATGATTTTATGTATGGTTTGTCTAATACTCCAAAATATAGACTGAAAGATATCATTTATTTTATAAGAACTTTGTATTTTTATTTCTTATTTATAAAAATAAACACACATAATTTTTATAGAACTGAATCTGGAAGCGCTGGTTTGAGGCTTTACAGGATTGATGATGAATTTCCTATTATATGTCAATTTGAGAGTAAAGAGGCATTAAAGGAAGTAATAAAACATTACCATGGTTGGATACATTACATCTATCTCATAGATGATCCTATGAGATCTTTATTTTCTATAAAATTTCAATAGTGTGGTGAAACATGTCTTATGTGATTGTGAGCTACCATTTTCAGAAATTTAACTTGTTAGAAAATTATATAATTTTCTAGATCACACACATATTTAATTTTGAGGCTGATGAAAGATAATATACACCTTTATTATAAATTTATATGTACTCTTATTATTGTTATAACAAGAGTTAATCAGGATGTTCGTGTCAAGTTAATATAGGAATGCATAAAGATTAAGTATAGATACAAAATAACATACAAGAAGGAATTTCATGAAAAAATGTAAGTTATTGAGAAGGTTTATGGTGACTAAGAAACATCCTTTTAGGTTATACCTTATTGGATCAATTTATTGGTTAAATTATTACAAGCTGTTTATAAATTTAAAATAGTAGGGCATGTGGTGAATAATCATGCCCCTATAGACAATGTCTAATTTGTCACAATTCTGGGCCTTCCTCTGACACAAAACATCTTTACCTCACTAAATAATTTTATAAAAGTGGATGGAAATTTAATATTAGAAAATTATAATTGATTTATCTTTATTACCGTTACCCAGGATGAAAATATATATATCCTTTTCTACAATCATTTTCCATAAGAATGAGAATATAGACTCATAGAGTTGGTTTCTATATTTTCTATGTGTTTATTTCATTAAAAGAAAAGGTTTATACCTTATTTTAGAGCATCATCATGCTATCAAGGAAGAAATTAATATTAGATATGGTGGTTGGATACCCCATAATGACTACCATCATTACCGCATGAGATATATTTAGATAAATTTATGAACAAAATTTCATGATTATAACATGAAAAAATAATCATTAATTTTGGTATTGGATATAATATAAAACATATTTTGTACTTCTAATAATTTTATATAATTTAATAGTTTTTAAAATTTTATTATTCACATTTATAGTATACAAAAAAAAAATTATTTTCATTAAGACATTATAAGGAATCAGCAGAATGAATGAAGATGTTTATAATTACATGATGGGTATTCTAAAGTTGACATGACCTTTATAGTTTGATGAAGGGAGGAGATATGGACACATGAATACAAAAATTATTGAATGAATCAATGACATATTTAAGGGGGTAAAAAAATCTACCAATCATAAAATTGTTTCTCAAACATTTTAAAGATGTGTCAAATACATTATTTATAGACTGGAGGATATAGAGAAATAACTATGGTAGGGTCATTATGCTAAAAATTTTATAAAGGAGTTTTAAGTGATTTAAAACTATGCTACATCATACAAATTGTTTCATTTTCATAGTATGGGAAGTTTATTTAAATATAAATAAGTTTAGGATCCATAGATGGATGTTATAATATAGGTGATGACCATTTTCCTGGACAAGAGCACTTATGAATGTGGTTAGATACAAGATTATAAGAGACCTTTATGACATGTACTTGAAACATGTGTCCATATCCACCTCTCATGGGAGATTTATATCCATATTATGTATAGAAAAAACACATTATAGGATTTGTATAGTGTACATTGGTTTCTAATTGGTGATGTATCAATATTAAATTCCCCCCTAGAGTTTCCAATTTCTATCATAAATTTATCATGGCTATGTGAAAAAGGTCATCTAGAATCTAATATGTTGATAAAAAAATGTATTAGACGTGGGAGAATGGGTTGAGAAAAATATATGGTAGGTGAAAAGAGTAGATCCATAATTATAGATAGTATCATCAAAATGGTAACATTGGGGGTTCATCATTTTAGGTATATTGGATCATATTATGATCATAAAAAATGGAACAAACATATAAACGTTTCTGATATATCTTTAAGAAACAAACATCCATATGTAAATAAAGTACAACATACATAAAACATGATAAAATCAATCACCATTTTCCTTTATTGAGGGATAAAACATTATGAAGTTTATAAATAAGTTAAACTAAACCTCCTGTCTCTAAGGAGGGAACACCAAACAATGGATCCAAGTTTTTTACTTAAAGATTACCATAATGATTTAAGGGGTTATAATTCCTTTGATGAAATGCGATGAACAAGTATTGGGATAATAGAGTTTTATTCATAAGGATTTTCATAAAACTGATGATCATTAACCACACATAATTGGAGGCTTAACCTCCTCTTATATAGGCAACCTCATCACTCTCCATTTAATGAAACAATTCAACCATATGCAACATATCGAGTTTATATGTTATTTAACATTGGAGGAATTAATTGAACCTATTAAATGGACATTAAATATATAATTTATCCATTTATAAAAGATTAGTAACTAAAAAAGACTACATGGGATAGAGGTGGAAAATCCATACGCTTAGCTTGCGAGGTGGTAGAAGTAAGCACTCATCCCATGAGGTGGAAGATGCATGAACTCAACCTTCATTTTGTTGGGTATAATATATTATGACATATGTTTCATATACACATTTTTTATTAGATAACCAAAAATTTCTCAATTTAACTAAAATCCATAAGAACTTCATACAAGACTCTACAAATCCTCAGGAATCTATCCAAAACTCCTTTTGGATATTGTTTCATCAAACTCTATTTATTTTAGAATTTTTTTATAAAAAATTATCCTTATCAAAAGGAAAAAATTTGTGAAATTTTTGGACCCTAATAACTTTGATTGAAAATATGAATTTCATATTTAATAGATGTAAGAAAAGAGAGACATTTAACGAAGTGTCAGTGCTACTCAAGCTACTAAGGGATCAGGTTTGATCTCTATAAAACATACTCATATATCTATAAATAAATATTGAAAACAATTTGTATCATATAAATCATATATATACATATGTAATCCTTTTTTCATGACACTGATTGACCACCATATTAGGAACATATCAATCCAATATATGATAACTCATCTTTTGTTGATTCTCCAAAATAGACTAACTAAGTCGATGAATACATCACATGTCATTCATCCAATTGATGATGACATCACATGTACCCTATCCAAGTATCTGAGGACATCATATGTGAATCAACAAATCATATAAATGAATTTCCTCAGTCTAATTAAATCAAGGCCTTGATGTTTTTAATTTCATTTTAGTGGAAAAATCCCATTTTGGTGGCACTCTAATCAATGAAATAATCAACAACATACCCAACCACCTTCTTATAAGACAAGTCTATTTTTACTTGTGCAAGTAAGGTATCAAGTTATTAATATTCTCATTTTAATTATCTCACTAACCTTAGGTAATGGGGATTGATAATAATCACACACCTCTATGTATATCGATGACTGTATGACATTCCATGTGATATACTTTTGGCAGGTCAATCTAAGTAATAAGTCTCTATATATTAAATCATGAATCTATTATTGGTATCTCATATGAAACCCTTTATAAATATTAAAATATTATATTCATGATAATATTAAGATATCTCCATAACCTATAATACTCTATTATGATAATTGAATTGAGATAAATCAATTTCATACTTTATGGAGATATCATCATTGGACCATTCATGTAAAGTAAAATACAACACACATGAATTAATGATAAATGGATGTTTCCTTTATTATAAAATCATGATTCATTTACAACTATTAAAACTATTTTGTTGTTTTGATAATGGTTTTATCAATAAATATTTTACAATATCATCTGTATCCATCCAACTGATATTTATATCACCCTTATTATCAATCTATAATATGAGATGGTATTTTTGAAGGATGTGTTTGGTACTTTTGTGAGACAAGGGTCCCTTATCTTGAGTGATAAATCCATTATTTTCATAGTAGATATCGATTGATCCTTGACTGATAGAAAACACTATATATAGAGAGATAACCTTTCATATCCAAACAACTTCCTTCACAACATATATTATAGTGATGTATTCGTCCTTTTCTTTTCAGTTTTATATAATGTATTTTTTCTAAAAATTCCAACTAATAACACTACTATTAAATAAAAAATAAAACTAGACTACTATTTCATATCATATTTGTCATATTGGAAATTAGCATCTATATAACCTTTTACATAGAGCTCATCCTATCCTCTAAAGATCAAGATCATATCCTTATTCTTTCTCAAGTACTTTATAATATTCTTCAGAATAATCTAGCGACTCTTACTAGGAATAGTTTTGTATCTACTTGTTATTGAAAGATCATAGGTGACATCAGGTTGGGTAGACAACATAGAATACATTATAGAGACTATAATAGACACAAAGGGAATTCTATCTATCCATGAAAATTCTTTAGAAGGATCCTTAATCTTCTTAAGATTCATGAAATATAAAAATGGTAAAGACCACTTTTAGGATTAATATATAATAATTTGCCTTAGAATTTTACCAATATAAAATTCTTGACTAAGTCTAGGAAGCCTCTTAGATCTATCTCTATATATCTTCATACCTATTATGTAGGTAGATTCACCCATGTATTTCATCAAGAATTTACCCACCCAAATATTCCTAGCATAGAGTCTCAGGATGTTATTTCTAATAAGTAGTATGTCATATACATATAATATCATAAATACTACCATGATACCATTAATACAATTATATACACAATAAGAATCCATGTTTTTGATGAAAACAAAATATTTGATTTCATCATAAAAACATATATTCCAAATTCAAGAAGACTGATTCAATCCATAAATGAATTATTGCAGATTATATACTTTAGCAGTTTCATTTGTAATTTCAAAACCTTCATATTGTATCTGATGTACCCAATTTGTATATACTTTTCCGTATATTTTATTTAGCATAAAAGCTTGTTTCCACAAAAAATATTTTGTTTTATGGATAAAATACTTTATTTTGGTGATTATGATAATTTTCAGGATATTTCTAGCCAAAAGAAAAAATCAGTGCTGATCAGAAAAAAATTTCAAATATACATGGTGTGTAGTTGTATATATATTCTGTGTACTTCTACACAGTCACTGATCAAGAAGACTAGATACATGACTATGTTTCTGGCCAAACCATACACGATATGTACTGCCCCTTACACACTGTGCGGACCTTATAGAACTGGTTGGGGGCCAATGAATGATATTACACACCATGTAGGGTAGATATACATGCCATGTACACCCACCTACCAGGAGTCACCATGTTTAAAGTCAAAGACGGCATGTTAGATCACCTACTGATGAAGAAATGACGAGCAAATTCATTGACCAAGGTATACACCGTGTATTTTAGGGTACACACCGTGTACTAAAAAAACCGATAAATTGGTGG
The DNA here is from genome assembly GCA_963277665.1 of Viscum album. NCBI lineage: Eukaryota > Viridiplantae > Streptophyta > Magnoliopsida > Santalales > Viscaceae > Viscum > Viscum album. Next base: position 1,462,135,792 of record OY728135.1, on the reverse strand, counting down.
CAGGCCCCCCAAGTTTGGGAGTCATTCAGTTTTCATTCATTGGAAGATATTACAAGGGGGAGAACTCTAGAGATGGACAAAGAAATTATAAGAGAGAGTAAGAAGAGGAAGGAAGAGAGGAGAGAAGGCACTTCTGTGATACCTTCCTGACAACCTTCACTTCAAAGACGTAGAAAGGATGAATCTAGGTATATCAAGTTTAGATATTAGCTACTTAATTATTAGATAAATTCCCTATGTGTTGGGGATATGGATAATTAAATATTGTAATTTTTCAATTTTGAGATTGTAATTGTGTTGTTTATTTTTATTTCTCATAATTCCTTATTACACTTTTATAAATATCACTAAGAACCTTATATCAAACTAAAAAAGAGATCTCTAAAGATATTTAAGGAATTATGATTAGAAACAACCATGACCATCAGGAGTTTCAATTATCTTAAAAAGGACTGCAAGTAATAAAAATTGAAAGAAATTAAATTCCAGAACATGGAATTGGTTTCTATTGATTTAAATAAAACTGACCAGACCAAGGGGGTTTTATTACATTCTTAACCCCGGATATGTGAATTATCATGAACAATACAACCTCATAAGAAAATTGATTTAATAACAACCATTAAAATCTACATCCCTGACGTATTTCTCTCCAAATTTTTATCCAAATCAAATTCACGTGTTTTTCATTAACTTTCAATTAATTTATTAAGAAATTAAAATCCAGTCACTTTTTATCAAAACACAGAACAGAATTGATTCTAAATTTCAAAAAACTTTGCTATATTAATTAAAATTTTAATAAAAAAATAACTCCCTTCCCTATGGATTTATTCCTTACCGGTACTATACTTATTAGGGTAATTAATTTGGATTGTCGAAAATAACACTTCAATAGGAACAATGCCAAATTTTGGAACCATTTCAGGTGAGAAGAAGTTAATATTGTTTTTGTTTTCATCAAATTTATATCAATTTTTTTGAAAATAAAAATAAAAAATTCTAAAAATTATATTCTTACTCTCATTTCTATTTTTATTATTTTTTGTCTTCCAGTTTTACACTTGATGTGTTAAATATTGTTTAGGGTTATAGGTGTATGAGTTTCTACATTACTCATTTCAAGAGTACTGAGTCATCAGATATTCTTTCCATCAACCTAGATACCTAACAAACATTTTTGAGGTGACAACATGCACTTATGGATGAGCACAACCAAAACACACCCATGAAGAATATATAAAAGGGATATCCCGCTATTCTCCAAGGATCTAGACAACCATTTGGTCAAGATGACAACCAGAACCAACAAAGGAAACCAACCCATTTGTTCCAGGGTATGGCCCATAACAACTCTAACAATTTCAACTAGAATGATTTCCATACCCAAATCTAGGTTAGGGTCCTTATTTTGATCTAGAGAAACAATTTGTGTCCCCACCTCCTCGAGAGAAACTGCCCTCACAACGTAAAATATGGAGTACAGACTACCCTCCATCCAAGGGGTAAACACCGGGATCGTGTGAACACCGGTGCAATAACAACAATTCAAAATAAAACTGACCATTATGCAACTGATCCGAAACACAATGCAATTAATTGGTTTACCAAGTGAGGACCTCAATTCTCATCTCTCCAACTTCCTTGAGATCTGTAACACGTTCTGTTACCATGGAGTGTCAGAAGATTCCATCCGTCTTTGCCACTACCTCTTTTCATTAAGGGATAAGGTAAAAGATTGGGTCAAGGGAATACCTTAATGGTCCATCCTCACTTGGGAAGCTTTAGCCTAGAGATTCTTGTTCAAATACTTCCCACCATCAAAGATAACTACTCTACAGAACGAGATCCACAACTTACAGTAGCGTTGCTCGGAATCCTTATACGAGTTATATGAGCACTTCAAGAAGATGATACCCAAATGTACATTCCATAAACTTCCTATCTGGATGCATGTACAAACCTTCTAAGGTGGCCTCACCACAAACAAAAAATCCATGATGGATGCTGCTGCTGGAGGAACGGTAATGCGGAAATCTATAGAGGCATTATTTAACCTTCTAGAGGAAATGTCAGCCAATAGATTCCAGTGGAACTCATAGTGGGGAACTCAAAAGAGAGGTATGAAAAACATTGATTCCACCTCAATGCTCGCTTCTCAATTGGATGTGTTGTCCAAGAATATTGATGCATTGAACTTGAAGAACAGGTCCCAAGTTAAACTAGCAAACCATACCACATGTAGTGAATGTGGTGACAACCACATCATTGGTGAATTCCTGAGGTCAACTGCCTACCCTTCAACATGCAAGGTGAGCTACGTTTCACAGAACTGAGGGCTGAATATGCACCCTCAATACCAGAACCTAGCATGAAGAGAACAAACAAATATAGATTACCAGCAGCAATAACAAAACCTTTCACTTAAGAGACCACCTGGGTACAGTCAACAATAGTACCAAAAACTATATTCAATACAGAAATAGTAGGGGACTTACTAGAAAAATGGGTACCAAAACCCTCACCCGTAACCACCAAGGTAGCCGTCACCTCCAGCAGTTTCACAACAAACTCAACAAGAATCCCCATCAAAACTTGAAAAAAGGATGAAAAAATTTATTACCACTATTGAAACTCAATTTAAAAACTAGGAATCTTCCATTCAAAGCCTAGAAAATCAAATTGGGAAACCTTCCAATCAGCCCTCCTCAAAGAAACCCAGTACACTATCTAGTAACACTGAGAAGAACCTGCAAGAAGAGGTCCATGCAGTCACTCTATGATGTGGGAAAGAGATCCATCATACAATAACTGTAAAGAAAGGTGAGGCTACAAATCTAGCTCAATATTCATTATCTTTAGCTGAAGAAACCATAATTAAGGACCCCTCCTCATAAAAAAATTATCAAAAGTGAAGGAGAACACACATGGTAAAGGAAAAGAGGTGGTCAATACTTTTGAGTCTGCCTTACCATTTCTGGATAGGTTAAATAAAAGGAAGCTTGATCATGTATTTAGTAAATTCATGGAGGTATTCTACAATCATCATATCAACATCCCTTTTGTAGAAGTTTTAACTCAAATGATGAGATACAGAAAGTTAATTAAGGATATTCTCTCAAATAAAAGAAAAATGGAGGATCTTGTAACCATCTCACTGAATAAGGAATGCTAGGTAGTAGTACAACACTTGATTCATCCAAAACTCCATGATCTAGTTAGTTTCTCTATGCCATGTACCATTGGATCCTATGAGTTTGGGAGAGCTATCTATGGAATATGAGCCAATGTTAAATTTATTCTGTTTAGAGTCTTCAAGAATCTGGGGCTCAATGATCTCAAACCCACCTGAGTGGCCCTCCAACTAGCAGATCGTTCCCTCAAATATCCCAAGGGGATTCTTGAGGATCTGCTGGTGAAGGTAGGGAGGTTAAATCTCCATGACAACTTCATAATTCTTGACATAGAGGAATACCAGAAGGAACCATTGATTTTGGGAAGGCCTTTCTTATCCACTAGTAAGGCATTGATCTATGTACACTAAGATGAACTGATCTTCAGAGTAGGTGATGAAAGAGTCTCCTACAACGTCCTCAAAGCTGTCAAGAAGGAATCATTACTGGAACATGAGAACTATTATGCGGTAACAACAATAGATGAGCACAACATCTACAAGGAAGATGGTCTGGTAAGTTCTTTTATCATTGATGGACCAATCATCCCAGATACCCAAGATGCACCCAAGGAGCTGCAATTTCTAGAAGTCCAGGGTAGTCATTAATGACAACACACAGTTGTTCCAAACATTTCGGATCGAGCATAGGTGAAACCTATTGTGGCCTAGATCCAGAAGCCACATCCACTTGAGCTAAAAACACCCCCTTCAACTCTAAAATAAGGATACCTAGGTGATAAGAACTCTCTGCCAGTAATCCTAAATTCTTTACTCACAAAAGATCAAGAAGATGCACTCATACAAGTTTTTCAAAGAAGAAAACAAGCCTTTGGGTGGATAATTTCTGATCTGATGGGCATTAGCCCCTCCATTTTCACCCACAAGGTGCTCCAAGAAGAAGGATAAAAGCCCTTTAAACAACCAAAATGATGAATAAACCCTCCCATGAATGAAGTCTTAAAGAAGAAGGTAATCAAATTATTAAATGTATGAATCATATACCCCATCTCAGACAGCCCATGGGCGAGTCCCCTGTAAGTGGTACCAAAAAAGGGGGGTATCACTGTGGTATCCAATGATAAAAATAAACTAATCTCCACATAGATAGTCATCGGTTGGAGAGTCTGTGTAGTCTACAGAAATCTGAACAATGCAACACAGAAAGATCACTTCCCACTGCCCTTCATGGATCATATACTGGAACGGCTGTCAGGGGATGAATTTTATTCATTTCTCAATGGTTATTTTGGATATCAAAAAATCTCCATTTCCCTTGAAGAACAACAAAAGAGCACCTTCACATGTCCCTATGGTATGCTTTATTATTATATAATGTCTTTTGGGATGTGCAATGATCCTTCCACCTTACAAGGATGTATGTTGGAAATATTCCATGACATGGAAGAACACATCCTGGAGGTCTTTATAGTTGATTTTTTCATATATGGTAAATCCTTCACCACTTGTTTGAGGAATCTGGAGCTGGTTTTGGAAAGGTGAGAGCATACTAACCTAGTTTTAAAATGGGAGAAATTTCATTTTATTGTGCAGAGTGGTATTGTCTTAGGCGACCAGATCTCTATGAAAGGGATAAAAGTTGATCCTATGTAGATAGAAGGCATTTCAAATATACCCATTACAACTTCTGTCAGAGCCATATAAATATTTCTAGGGAATTTTGGTTTTTAAAGATGGTTTGTGAGAGACTTTTCGAATATTTCCCATCCACTCAACAATCTCCTCTCCAAGGATTACCTATTTGAATTTGATGAGACTTGTGCCACAACTTTTCATAATCTGAAGAAATGAATGGTGGAATCTCTGATGATGATTACTCCAAATTGGGAGGCACAATTTGAAGTCATGTGTGATGCTAGCGACTATACGGTGGGCGCAGTACTGTGGCAATGACTGGATGGAATCTTTCGACCAGTTTACTTTTACAACTGAACTCTAAATGAAGCATAGGTGAACTAAACTACCAAGGAGAAAGAAATAATTGTAGTGGTGTTTGAATTTGACAGGTTTCATTCTTATTTGGTGCTGTCTAATGTTATTATATGCACTGACCATTTAGAACTCAAGTATTTTCTAAACAATAAGGATACAAAGCCATGATTTTTCCATTGGGTTCTTCTCCTCCAAGAGTCCGACTTTAAGATCTACAACAAGAAGGGTAGTGAGAACATTATTGATGACCATATATCCCACAAAGAACTACCTCATTTGGAGAAGCAGGATGACAAAGACATTAGGGATAACTTACCAGATGAGCTACTTTTCTAAATCAAAGGAACACCTTGACCTTGCTATGCATATATTGAAAATTATTTACTTATATGAGTAGTCCACCTCAACCTCACTTACCAGCAGAAGAAATAGTTTTTATCCGATGTCAAAAGGTACTTCTGGGAAGATCCTCTACTATTTCAACCATGTGGCGATGAGATGATTCACTATTGCATCTCGGATAATTATGTTCAAGGAGTTCTGGAGTTATGCCACTCCTCACCAGTTAGAGGACATCATGGACCAGATCGTATGATAGAAAAGATCCTATAGTTTGGATTTTTCTAGACTATCATGCACTGAGCTTATCGTTACATTCTTACTAGGTGTGATCGATGTCAGAGAATAGTTAATGTGGGGTGAAGATATAATATTTCTCAACTCCCCATCTTAGAGATCAAAATATTTGATATCTGGGGAATTTACTTCATGGGGTCATTTTCTCCATCATATAGGTACTCTTCTATACTTGTCTATGTGAACCATGTCTCCACGTGGGTGGAATCCACTGCTACAACACATGAAATGACCAAGTTAGTTTTGGCCTTTTTGAAGAAAATCATCTTCAGTAGATTTGTCATTCCTTGAGTGTTGATCAATGATAGGGGAACTCATTTTGACAATGCATTAATGAAGAATGTGTTACTTAATTATAGGGTGAAGAATCACAAGGGAACACCTTATCATCCCTAATTCAGTGGACAGGTGGAATTAACAAATCTTGAACTAAAAGAGATCCTAGAAAAAATAGTGGTTGCTTTAAGGAAGGATTGGTCCAAACCTCCGGGGATGTCTCCATTCTTACTTGTCTATGGGAATCCATGCCACCTACCATTGGTGCTGGAGCATAATGCCTACTGGGACATCAAAGACCTGAATTTTAATTTAAAGGCTTCCGAATAGAAGTGCAAGTTCTATCTAACAGATCTTGATGAGATCCGATAGGAGGTGTATGAGAACACTAGACTGTACAAAGAAAACACATGATCGATCAACGACCTGATGATTTCCTGCAAAGCCTCCCAATGTGGTGATTAGGTATTTCTCTTTAACTCAAGTCTGCGATTGTTTCTTGGAAAGTTGAAATCCCGATGGTCGGGACCATTCCATGTGCTCAAAGTTTTCCACAATGGTGCGGTGGAAATTTTGGGTGTAGACAGACAACCATTCAAGGTGAATGGAAAATTCCTAAAGCTTTATCATCACTTGGAGGATATGGTGTGTACAATATCCACCATTAATTTTAAGTAAGAAGAGGTTGGTAGGTCGATCCAATGACCTAAAACAAAGGCACTTCCTAGGAGGCAACCCAGAGGTTACATGCCGTGTACAACTTATACACACGGTTTGTACTAATATTTTTAGTTTGTATTCCTAATACTATAAATTTATTGATTAACTAACTTACAAAATTGGGATGATGCCAGTGCTGATGGTTAGGTCACTGGAGTTTATCCGAGCTATCACCGATTCAAATCCCACCATACCTACCTTATGCACGGGGTTCATTCTTTTTATACCTATGTGTACTTACATGATGTGTGTGTGTTATATTTAAAAAAAATAATATATAAGTTTTTCTAAATAAAAGAAAACCCATGATGGGGATGGACCAGCTGGACAAGGTTGTATACCGGTTCCCAAAAGACCCGGGTTTGAATCCTGACAATCAGTCCACTTCTATCATTTTTCATATTAACAAAACCACACATCATGCATTTAGAAATATGTCATGTGTGCCAAGTTTTCAATGATTTAAATAGTTTTTGAAATACGGACATACATGTGGGTGAATTTAGAAGATTTGTAGAGTCTCTTCCCTTGATAAAAAAGACCTGGGTTCAAACTTAGCTAATCTCCATACTTTATCCCTTTTATAACAATTAGAAACAACACACTGTGCCATTTCTTCAACCCGTGTAGTATTTGAAATGTACATTAAATATATATAATTCATAAAAATGTGTAGTAGTACAAACATTTCTCTAGTTGTTGAGGGCTTGCATTTGGATCAATTGATCATCAGTTCAAACCCCGCCCCAAGCACCAGAGCAAAGGTTGTACTTCTATTTTTCTAATTTTAGAACACACGATGTGTATTTACAGATACATTATCTGTAAAGATTTATTTTTAATAGCTTATATATATATATATTTATTTTTATTTTTATTATTAATATTAATTATTATATAGTTTAAAATTATAATTATATTATATACGTGTTAAAAAAACATAGTGATACACAATGTGTAGGTCGTAGTACATGCCATGTATCAGAACTATAAAGGTCGTGCCCTACCATGCTTGAGCCTGTGTCACACGACCCCCCTCTCTCCCTATTTTATTCCTCCAGATTCCGTCACCTCTTCCCAATACTGAATCCACCATTTTTGTGTGTTTTTCCTTCTGATTTATTCTACATTGTGGACCTCGGTCTAGGTACACCCTTCAACACCCTTCATTTACCTATTTTCATAGTTTCTAAGTTGATTTTTGGATCAAACGACCATTGAGATTCCCACACAGCACATGGATTGCATGAAGAACACATGCCATGTACTTTCTATACATGGACAAACATGTCAAATTTTCTCCATTTGGCCGATACAAGGCGTGTACGTTCAGTACATGCCATGTATCGTGCCTCCCCTAGCCTTCTGGCCCTGGATGTGTCTGTTCTGTACACAACCCCCTTCCCATGTCACTATACCTGGTGTGTCTATTCGGGACATGCCGTGTCCTCCAACATTTGGGGGACCCTGTGTCAATGATCTACATGCCTCACACACCATGTTCACTTACACAACATGTATCTCATCCTCACAACATGTATCCCCCGTTTTCCCATATCCACGTCGATCCGTGTCTGGCTCCTTACATGGGCCTCATACCATGTTATGGTTCACAATGTGTACACTATTATACATTCCATTCCCTAATTTTTACTAACACATGCCCTCATGGCATGTCTATACTGGGTACACGAGTTCTTACATAGCTCTTATTACACGCTGTGTATCCTGGATCTACACGCCGTGTTCTACTACATTTTTAGTTTTCTCACATTTTCTTCTTCTTATTTTGTTTTGTTTTGTTTTATTCCTAGTATGGCTGATAGATATCATGTGAGTGGGAAGAATCCTACTTCTACTAATGAGGGTGAGTAGCCTCCTCTCTGTTAGATTCGTCTTCGGCATTACAAGTGAACCACTTTAGATTTTCAAGTTTTACAGCCCCAAGCGTTTTCCGCTCTACCCCCTCTTCTAATGTCGCCTCCCTCTGTGTCATTTACTGGTTTAGTCATTCCTAAAGAACCTTCTACTACTAATATTATGACGACGACTTCCATTCCATCTATTGTGGCTGAGAGCTCCTCTGCCACTACTCTATCTTCTGGATCCACCTCCTTTAAGCTACCCTCCACGCCAGTGGTGGACCTAACCAAGCCCAATCCTCCTCCTTATGGCCATCCATCTGCGCCTACTCCGGTATCCATGACTCCATCTTCTACCTTTGTGGTGGGACCATCTACTCCAGCACGATCCATTCCACCACTGCCTGCACCGACTGCTACCCACCCTCCTCCGCATCCCTACCTTGTTTTTTCTAAGGATCATCCTACAACGGAGCGATTGTGGCACTTTTTTTCACTACACTATCCAGCTATGTGGGTGGTTCCTTATCATTTTGGTGCTTCAACACCTTGTTATCTGGGAGGATATTAAGGGGCATATAGGACATTCTAATCTTCCCAATATGTTTCAGGTCATTACTCTTACGTACCATAATTTATTTTTGAATTTCATGGCCACCTTCAAGTTCGATGTGCCCACATACCGGTAGACACCCAAGAATACTGGTCGCCTAGTTTGTTTTTGGCTAGAAGGACGACCCTTTTAACTTACTAAGAATGAGTTTGGATGAGGGTGCAGCTTCTATCCCCATCCTTCTACCCCACCTATTGTCTCCAATATGATCAGCCCTGAGAGCTCTGATCTTGTTGTGATGTGGTAGGAGCTTGCTGGGCCTGACCACAAGTACACCACCACCTCGTAGAAGATCTCCCTAATCATTGACTCTCCTCTTCTCTTCCTTCACTGGTGCTTTTGCACTACTCTTTTTCCTTGCCACGAGGATATGGGTGTTATTTCTGGATGGGACATGGAGCCTCTTACCTATATCATCCAACACAAGTACCCAAACCTCCCCTATCTTACCACATTTTATTACTTTCATTATATGATCTATGGATGTTAGAAAAACCTGAACGGTAGGTTTTATACCACCGAGTTGGAAAACATTTTGGGAGTTTTTGAGCCATATCTCCCTCATGATCACTTGGGTTCTCCTCAGCATATGGACTTCCCCATGATTATCTGCATGAGGTTGGTCAAGCATCAGGGAGAGCGCTTTGTGCTTGTGCAGGATTCCCCTGCTCCTAGAGGGGTAAGGGATGACCCACCTTCTTCCACTGTTGTCGCTGCTCAAGATCCACACCATCCACCTATGGATGTCCCCTCCTCACCTCACCCTAATTCTTCTGTCCTTCCTTATTCTTATTCTATTCCTTCTTCTTATGTTCCTTCTACTGCCCCACCTACCTCCACACCCTCGGTCGATCTCCCCTTCACCCTTCGCCTAGGCACGGTAGAGAACCACCGAGTTCGTCTGTATTGTCATATGGATGAGCTTGAGTTAATGTTGGGGCTTATTCTTCAACATCATATCATTATACAACCCCATCATTGGTACCTACCCTCGCTCCAGGCCCTTCTTCCACATCCCCACTGCAGTTTATTGCACCAGCCACAGATTCAATTCTCCTCTCCACTAGTGGCCCCACTACTACCACTACTACTGCCAACCCAGGAGTCACTACAAAGCCACCCACTTCGAGTTTTGCTCATGAGGCTTCAGATGCTATGAATCCTCTTCCGAGCATGTATCTTGAGCATATAACCTCCAGTATTTCCGCCATGACTTCACTGCCTAATCTTCCTAATATAGATGATTCCATTTCTCTAGTAACCCCATGACTAATTTTTTGCACATTTATTTTCATTGTTTATATCTGTTTTATGCTCTGCTTGGGATTTGATATTGTATATGCCTATTGTATTTCTTTTTCATTCCATCGACAGTCCCATGTACCCTAGAGTGCCTTGGGTATCTCTATTTTCATGGGGAGTATTTTTCAGTATTTCGTTTTTCCTTTCTATTTTAGGTTTACTTATTACACTGCTTCCCATCATATTACACCCCTTGTTTTCCCTTATTGCCTCCTCTTCCTTGGTATTTCACTTGGGAGACCATGTTCTGTATTAAGTGTGGGGGAGGGCCTCTGATTACACTAGTCTTTTCCTTAAATTTATTTAGAATACATCATTAATAGTTGATATATTTTAACTTTTGGACAATTTTGATTAATTATAATTATAAATAATAAAGGCATAAAATGGAATTTTTAAAGTTATATTCTTTTTTCAATTTCCAAATAATTATAAAATGATTGCTGATATAGGTTGATTTTGGATTTTAAGCCACATACATTTACATTTATTAGACTGATCATTTTGTATTCATGTCATGACCTGTTTAACCCTGGTATTTTCCCATTCCCAAGATGTTTTCTAAACATTTTTGACATATTATTTCTTATACCCTATTTCCTGAGAGATTCTTGGGATATTCCTAACTACTAGAATTTGATAGTTTTTCTCTTCAAAACATGATGATTTTTTAATCGCATTAAAATGATTTAGGCATTTGATTATTTTTCAGCGCCTTTGACCTTAAGACCTACCCTACATCTAATATTTGTCAACCCTTAGAAACCATGATCTTCCTTGATAGGAAGCAACATTACAAGACAATATTCTCTTCCTACCCTAATTCTTTTATAATTTTTCATTATTATTAAATTGAGATAAAGGAGGGAATTTGGTTTTTCATGGTACATTTTAGTGAGCACTCATGAACTTAAGTGTGGGGGAGTTTGTCACTTGTTAATTTGGGAAAAAGGGTCCCAGAGCCTACTATACATTGGATTATTGGTGGTCCCTCAATATATATATATATATATATATAAAATGAACATGAAAAAAAGCAAAATAAGGACCAATTTCATTAATTACACTAAACTGATGGGTTCTAAACCCATTTTTGAAAGGGACTATCGTGGTGATGGTACCCTTTTGGAGAGATCATGATTTGGGATGGATTTTTCCTTGAAATTTATTTTGAATATCATGCGTTATTATTTAATAATTTAGTGTTTTTTTCAAGCCTCAGATTAATTTTTATCATTACCTACCAACCCTTATCCTCAGAAACATTTGAACCTTATTGAAATCCCTCATGATTTTTTTATTTTACTTCTGAAGTGAATATTGAGAACAATTGAAAGCCAATAGATAGAATGCATAAACTTAATATTGATCATAACTTTGGTTAAATAAATCTTGAGTGATGAGTGTGGTATCTTATGGTGAGGTAAATCATCAAGTGGACTGTTTATTTATGAAAAGTTAAACACTGTGAATGAAAGAGGATACAAATTTTCTATTATATTATATATGAGGCATGATTAGAATATATTTGAAAATAAAATTTGTTTTTTGAATTTTAAAAATATTTTTCTATGGTTTTATTATTTACAGTTATAATGAGTCAAATGCTTCAATTTTAGAGTATGAATTTTATTGAATAAATGTTGAGATCTTTCTTAAGGACAATAAAATGACTAAGTGTGGGGGATTTTTATATACCTAATTTTTTTATACTTTTTTCATAAATTTTATTTAGCATAAATTTTTTTCACCAAATATATTTTGTTTTATTGATAAAATACTTTATTTTGGCGATTATGATAATTTTCAGGATATTTACAACCAAAATAAAAAATCAGGGCTGATCATAAAAAAATTTAAAATATACACAGAATGTACTTGTATATAAATTTTGTTTATTACTACATAGACATGGATCGGGAAGGCTGGATACACGCCTATGTTGCTGCCCAAAGCATACACACCATATACAGCCCATTAAATGTCGTGTGAACCTTCTAGAAGCGGTTTGTGACTGATGAATGATATTACATGCTGTGTAGGGTGGCACCACATGCCATGTACACCCACCTACTAGGAGGCGTCATGTTTAAAGTCAAAGATGGTATGTTAGATCACCCACCGGCAGAGAAAAGATGGCCAAAATGCATTGACCAGGGTACACACCATGCATTTTAGGGTACACACTGTGTACTAATAAAACCTATAAATAGGTTGTAGGCCCTCCATGTTTGGGATTCATTCAATTTTCATTCATTGGAAGATATTCTAAGGGGGATCACTCCAGATATGGGAAGGAAGAGAAGGAGAGAGAGAAATAAGAGGAAAGAAGAGAGGAGAGAAGGTGCTTCTATGCTACTTTTCTGAAGACATTCACTCCAAATCCTTCAAGAGGATGAATCTAGGTATATCAAGTTGTTTAGTTATTAGCTAATCCATGAGTAGATAAATTCCCTATGTGTTGGGGCTGTGGACAATTAAGTATTTTAATTTTTCAATTTTGAGATTGTAATCGCGTTGTTTATTTTTATTTCTCATAATTCCTTATTACCATTTACTAAATATCACTAGGAACCTCATATCAGACCAAGAACGGGATTTTTAGGGATATTTAATGAATTAAAATTTTAAACCTCCATGACCATTTAATGTTTCAATCGTATCAAAAAGTGCTGCCACTAATAAAAATTGAAAGAAATCAAATTCCAAACCAAGGAATTGGTTTCTATTGGTTTAAATAAAACTCATTGAACTAAGGGTGTTCTATTACATTCTTAACCCAAGATATTCGAATTATCATGAACCACACAACCTTATAAGAAAATTTATTTAATAAAAACCATTAAAATCCACAACCCCAACGTATTTCTCCCCAAATTTTTATCCAAATAATATTTTCATGTTTTTATTTAAATGTAAAGTAATTTAATAAAAAATTGAAATCTAATTACTTTTTTCAAAACAAAAAACAAAATTCATTTTAAATTTTAAAAACCTTCACTAAATAAATTAAAAATTTGATAAACAAAACCAAAATAACTCCATTCCATGTGGATTGATCCCTTACTGGTACTATAACTAGTAGGGTAATTAATTTGGATTTTCAAAAATAACACTTCGATAGGAACGATACCCTTATCATATATATGTATTTGATTAAATTACTATTAATGAAAGTGGGTTTTTAAATAAAATTTGTATATATATTAATCCAAATAAACTACCATGGAAAATAATATTTGAACATAATTAATAATTTCAACCAGTGAAAAGGTTTCATCATAGTCAATACCACGAACTTTCTTGTAAACATTTTCTATGAGGATTTATTTAGAAGTAAAAGATATACAATTCATATAATTTTTTTCTATAAAAACCACTTGCATCTACTAGTTCTTACCCTTTCAGGTGTATCCACCAAGTTCCAAACTTGGTTAGTGTACTGGGAGTCTACTTTAGATTCCATGACTTTTAACCATTTTTCTGAATCAAAACTCATGTTGGCCTCATGGTAGGAATCCATTTCATCTATTATGAATGGTAATTCAACATAATTACCCATGATATATCCACATCTATTAGGTTTATGATGAATCCTACTATAACTTTTAGGTTCTTATGCAACATGAATCAATTATTTTTACATAAATTTTTATAGAACCAAATAAACCTCCATATCAATAAAAGTTACTATTTTGTGGTATTGAATTTATCTAAGTTTAAATTTACTCCCATTGAATCCTTGAATTATGTATTCTTTCAATAAAAACCATGACCCTAGTATCCCAGATTTAGTGGTTACTTTATCACAATGATCCTAGATACAAGTGATTACATCCCAAAGGACCAAATAGTTTAGTAGTATTTGAAAAATATATACATACTTGAATCTAAAATTACAATTAAAAAATTATAATAAAACTTTGTATTTTCTTTGACAACACTATTATTCCATTTAGAATGTACCAATGTATCAATAATAAAACACTTCTTAACATCCTGGAGAAAGGAAACATTAGAAAGGGGTGAGCTATGATGCTTAGTAAGGGTACACATACATCATAAGATATCATGAATACATTGGAGTTAACAAATATGTAATGGTAAATAACTAAAAACACATTATATTTAATAAATAAATTTATCATGAAGAATAATATGGAACTAATCAAATAATTCCATATAACTAATCATATATTCTTGAAACACATCCATAGATATCACAACTAACCAAATAATCACATAGAAATAAATAAATAATATAATTTTAAGGGAATTTATAATTTTAAACATCATAAAAATACCACAATGGCCTCATGAAAATTCATATTACGTAAATGGGTAAGGCCATATCTAAATACCCAAGCTAGTTTGTCTCATGAGACCTACTAATGCATCAAAGGGTTATAGTGGGCCCTTGCACTCACTTACTAAGTCCAAAAAATTCCACATATAAAAGGATATAAATATAATTAACATAAACATTCACATTTAAAATATAGTATATTAAATTTTAATAATTTCCTCTATCAATAAACATAAAGATAAACCATCCAAAATAATATGGTGAATGGTATCAAAATAGTACATCCCTAGTCAAACTTATCATAAACCATATAGTGAAATATTAATGATGGTATCATTACAACATATAAACAATAGAGAATAAGTAAAATAAGGGTTTAAGTCTTATATTAATAGAAACAACAAGAAAAGTTCATTAAAATATCTATTTTTTTATATAAAATATGGATATGGAAGAAAAATGATTGTTGATTGAAGAGATAAATAATGCCATATTTTCTTAATTTTTTTATCAATCATTATAGGCACCAAAGAGAGGAAAATATAAATATTACATGAAATGTTTTTTAATAATAAAATTATAATAAAATAGATTGAGTTTGATATATAAATACTGACTAGTTCCCCCCAAGGGATACTTAAGGATAAAAAATCCCAAATAATGACGAGGTTTTGAAATATACCCTTTCAACTTTGGTAACTGTTGAATCATAACCCACATGATATAAATAACATAAAATTATATTTAATATTACATTAATATAAATATATTAATGATATAACATATCAAATGTGAAGTATGTACACTTCACAAAAGAAATAAGTGGTGGATATGACATATTACTCAAGGAATTAAAAGTGAGATGAGAAATGATTACCTCATGTACGATTTCCTTCATATGTGTATGAAACTATTTTAGAATAAATATAGGTTTATTTTAAATATATTAAAGAACCATAATCATATATATATCATTCAATATATGACTTACTCATAAATTTTATCATCTCTTTATTAATAATTACTTATTAAAATCTTTGTTATGGGTAATAACAGCTTTGTTTTTCAAATATATTTTGGTTTGGTAGTTTCAATCCTAGTAATTAGTTCATGGTTACATAATATATTGAATTTTGAAAATTATATAAATATAATATATATTCATTATATAATTATATAGAATATTCCATAAATGTTAGAGAAATAAAAACAATTTACATCATTCATAGAGAGAGTATGCCATACATACAGATGAATGCTATTTTTACTTTTAAAGGATAGAAATAAATTAAGGTATATAGTTATAAAAATTTATAAAATCATTATTATATAATATATTTCATATATACTAATTAAATTATACCCTTATTACCTTTAATTTCAAAATAAAATGAAAAACATATCACCTAGCTATTTGTAGGGGGTTGTCCACACATACGCACGGGCAACAATATCATTTTCTAAAGAATTGGAAGGTAAGAAGGTATATGTGATATTAAAATTATAAATTTATAATAATGTCATAAAAAACAAATATAAATAATAAAACAATAATTATATCCATCTTTGATAGTTGGTGTAGGAAAATGAATTACATCGGTTCACTTGGCGGTAGTCCTCCCTAACAGTTTCATTTCCCTTTTGGTCGAACAAGACATGCATATAGGTTATTAAATTAAAATAATAACATATTTGTATATCTTTTATACTTTTTTTTACTATTTTATCATATTTTTAGGATATTTTTAGGGGGTATAGGAAAAAATAAAATGAAGATTCATAGTTGAGAACGGTACCTTTTCTCTGGAGAACCTCTTAAAGTTTATATCTAAAGCCTTCATAGAATTGTATTTTGGTCAAAGAAGAGACTCTAAGTTATGAGTTTAGATGTAATTAAATTATTTATATAGGTATTGTATGACCCAAATATCTTTTTATGTTTTAATAGTATAGGATAGGTTATTCCTATTTATAAGTGGGAGAGAGGGCTCACTTTGAATTTATGAAAAGAATAAATTATAACCAAATTTTTCAAATGAAACAAGGATATAAAAATAAATAATTATTAAAAAATAGATGATATAAGGTATAAATAAGGAAAAAAATTAGGAATTATAAAACTTTTTCCTAAATATGAGAGGGGTTGTCTCCCTTGGATATTTATAATGCATGGTTGGTGTATGGTTTGGACAACCAAGTGTCCAAACTATGTACCTCTTTAAATTTGGGTGAAATTAACCTTTTGTCCTTCCCTTATTTTAAAATAGTTTCCCCCCTTTTCCTTCTTCTGCATGCACAATATCTCCCTTCTCCTATTGGACGCCCCCTTTGTCTTCAAACTAGGAATTGGTCTATATAAGTCATCTATAATCTAATTTTTCCTCTATATATCATGTTGTTCATCCAATAATAAGTGCTTAAATCAATTTCCATCATTTCATAGTTTATCTTACCATCCCTTGTGAGATCTTCAAGGAGACTCTTTTTACCTATTTTCAGGATTCTTTTCTGAGTTGATGATTTTTTACATTATTTCTAAAATTTGAATTTGATACTATATGATTATTCATATACAACCATAAGGTGGGTGTTCTATACCCATTAACTATAAGTCTCAACATTTATAAGTGTCTTCATTTTGGCACGTGTCAGTTTTACTTTCAATTTGGATCTAAATTTAAACCACCTTAAATTGGTTGCGTTATTTTGAATAAAACATCCTTATATACCCTTGGTTATTTTTGGAGTTCAATGGGATCAACATGATCTACCCTTGGGTGAGCCCTTTATTTTTCAATATTCCATTTTTGAATAATATTAACCAACACACCCTTTAGTGTGTTTGGTTTGAATTCCATCAAGGAGTTTAATTAATTTAAATAGAAGAACTATTGCATTTTGATATAGAAATATTGTTCACATGGATTTTGAAATTTCTGATTTATTGAGATTATTTACAAGGGATATACCCATGTTAGAGTTCAATCTTTGTCTTATTACATGAATTCCTCAATGTAGTATCGAGAATTAATTCAATTTATATTCATAAATTATAATTCCTTGGATTATCTCCTTGGATTCAACTCGATGTCTTCAAACCCATGAAATCTTAGATCATTTCCTTGGGATTTAGTCATTCTTAGCTTGAGATTTACATTGGAAACACTCCTAAGACTCAGTTAGAGATATTTATCCAGTGCAATGCTGAAGGAATATCCCTCATATTACACTTAGACCCTTTAGTTAGTCTATATGGATATGAACCTGAGCTTTCCCAACCACCTAATGTAAAGGATTCATTGATTTCCACTTTTTACCTATCATCATAATTATTGTTATTACATGATTACTCTTATGATATCATTGGAATCTAACTGTTTATAGGTTACCTATTCAGACACATCTAGATTAGGATGAAGTAGGTATAGTTGGTGAGGAATAACATGAGGAGTCTGAGCCTGACATGGTATTTATTTCAAGAATTTTAATTCCACTAAATTTTCATAAACCTTCACACTATTACATTAATATTTACTAATTGGATTTGTTATAGGCACCATTTGTGGTGGCTACCTAGTTTTAATCACTCTCTATTCTGGTTTTTTATTGGTACCTAGAAAGAATTCATTCTTACAGGTTGAGACACGGGTATGTTTTTGGATTTGGATGTTTTATTTATGTGATGGGATGGTGTATGGGAGTAGATAACTTAGCATAGGATAGGGATTCTTTTGGAGTTTATCCTTTTAGTCTTATTGTGTTTTTTATAATGTATTCCTAATTTCTATGCTGGTGGGATGTTCTAAAATAGGATGAACAGTATTGAGGTATGGTTTAGCGAGATTTCAAATCCCGCTTCTATGATTACTTATTTCTTGAGATGCTGGGAGTTGACCAAGAAATAGAGTTTATCCACACGAAGTAGGGAACTATGTATATTATAGAATATTATTCTTGTTTCATAGAGCTTCAATGATTTGAAAATACTTTTTCTATTAATGTGTTATTTAAAGAGATTAAATTTCCATATGGGATCAGGTATGCCATCTGATATTAGGTAAATATCTCATGACTAACTACTACTTTAGATATGGTAAACCAGACCCTAATTACCAATAAAAACTTGAGGGAAGTTGAGGGTACTGGGTAGGGTGGTTCTGTACATAGGTAGGGTAATACATACAATGGAAGGATGTGTCATCCAAAGGGTTTTTGATAGAATTTTGGTAGCCATAGTATTCACAGTGGTAGTTCTCTTATATGAAAATAGTGTGGGTGATAAGGTCATGTAAATCCTCAATGTGACCAAGACCAAGTGTAGTTCCCTGATTGAGGTAAAATGGGATATATTTAGTGGGTTTTATAGATATTACCATATATTACTAGTGGAAGGGGATCCACACCAACTCCACCTTTTGGAGTAGGATCAGTAGTACTGCATCAGGTAGGGAGTTTCTGTACCACTGACTGTATATGTCGAGGATGTGGATGTGGTCAAAGAGGACATACCAAGGATGTAAATCACCAATAGGGTGGACCTTATTAGAGTGGTCAGGTTATTTATTAGGGATTGGTATTGGGCCAAAAATATTAAATACAGACTAAACCTGAGGAGTACAGTTCCAAAATGTCTATAGTGAGAGGTACGATATAAGTAGCCTCCACTTTGATATCTACTTTACTTGAAACAAGTGATTCACACTCTTTTATCTTTGTGTCTATCTTGGAAGGACTTGGGTTTGATTTTTTGTTTTTATATGGCATGATGACACTTGATAATACAGTAGGGATTCAATCAGAAGGTGTAATCTAGTGCAAGGAATCCCCACTCGAGGTTGGTGGCTATCATTTATTATGAGACCTCTACATCCTTGAGATGATGGGTTTAGATTTCATTCTAATAATGAATTATATAGTTACCTATCATGATTATGTAGATTACTATCATTGTAGGGTATCCGTTACATTACCATAGGGCAATAATTATACTCACAAGGGGGAGTGGTATGTCTAGAAAATTATAGATGGAACCGAGCATCGTGGGATGAGCAGAGTGAGAACCTATATCAATAACCTATATATGAATGATCAGATGACATGTTAGGTTGATTTACCTCCTATAAAATATTTTTTCATTGTTGTATTCCATATCATTTTTTGGGATTACCTATTTAGATAGAGGTAGATTTTACTATCAATCTAGTGTCAAGATCAACATCAGTATCCATTCCTCCATATAGGATATCTACCAATGAGTTGCTAGAGCTCAAGAGGAATCTAGAGGACTTTAAAGATAAGGGTTTTATATGGAATAGTACATAATCTTGGGGTTCACCTTTCCTTTTTTCCAAGAAGGAAGATGGTATCATCAAGCATTCCATGGATTTCTGTCATTTGAACCAGCTTACAATTAAGAACCAATATCCACTACCTCATATAGATGACTTCTATGCCAAGATTTAAGAGAGTGGGGTTTCTTAAAGATAAATTTGATGTTTGGATGCCATCATGTACGAGTTTTTCCTTAAGAAATACCTCATACAATGTTTCATAGCAGGTATGTTCTTTATGAGTATCTAGTTATTCCGTTCGACTTGAGGAAAGAACCCTCAGTTTTTATAGATCTAATGAATCAGGGTTCCCACCCATATTTGGACTCATTTGTGGTGGTATTAACGTTTGAAATCTAAGTGTATTATCATAATTGAAAATATCATGGAAAACATCTTAAAATCGTGTTGAATATTCTGAGTGATGACTAGATATTTTTTAATCTCACTAAATGCCACTTTTGTATTAACAAGGTTCACTTCTTGGGTTACAAAATCTCAAAGGAAGGAGTAGATGTTTCCCAGAGAATGTGTGAGAGGTAGTTACCTAGGATAATCCCAAGAAAAATTTTAAATCCAGAGTTTCTTGGGGATGGATAGCTATTATAGGAATTTTGTTTAGAAAATTCCCCACCTAGAAGTGCCTATCAAAAGTTTGACAAAGAAGGTTGTGAGGTTCATATGTTTCGAATTGTGAATGAAATTTTTTTAGGTGCTAAATGAGAGACTTAATTTTGCATTGATATTGATTTTTACAAATCTGAGAAGAATGTATATAGTTTATTATGGTGAATTAGTCATGAATATATGATTAGTTATGATGTCGGAAGACTGAGTCATGGAATACGAGTCTCATTAGTTGAGGCGATATGGGGGGAATTACCAGGAACATGATATCTAGATAGAAGAAATAGTTTACACCTTTTTTTGTTGGAGTAATTATTTTATTAGAGATTGGTTTATGGTGTTTACAAACCACAAGATACCCAAGTATATATTTAAACATCATGACTTATATCTCAGATAGAGGAGGTGGATTGAGTACCTACAATCCTTCAATTTTGAGATTGCCTATATGCATGGGAAGGGTAATGCTGTGGCTGATGATCTGAGCTGGAGGACTTAGAAAAAGGTAGTTTAGGAGGTGAGTGGTTAGTGGCATTTAATGTTCATATTTTTTGAGATTCACTTTGAAGTATAAGAGAATTATGGACAAACTATCCTTACATCTTTAGCAGTCATCTATTCAATTTTGGAGAGAGTGAGGATGAGTAAATCTTTATACCCTGTGGACATAGACCTAAGGGAGAGAGTTTAATGTGAGGACCTTACACCAGACAATATTGTTAATGGGGATGAGGTATTTCACATTCATAGACTCATCCAGGTTCCCACATAAATATGAGATAATTTTATGTTTGATTATCTTGATTCTCTTTGGGTAGGTCATCCTGGTGTTACCAATATGTATTGTGACATACACTAGCAGTATTGATAGCTAGTGATGAAAAGTAAGATAGTTAGTTTTATTGCTCGGTGTTCCACCTGCCAGACAGTGAAGAAAAAACACCATCGACTAGCTAGACTTTTACATCTGTTTCCCATTTTAGAGTGTAAATAGAATGAAATCACTATGGATTTTTTGACTGATTTACCAAGATCACCTAGAGGTAGTGATTAATTATGGGTGATTATAAATAGGCTAATAATGTTATCTCACTTTATACCTATCCAAGAGACCTTTTTAATTGATTATCTTGGAAGTATCTATCTCTAAGAGGTTATACATCTTCATGGTGTTCCTAATTCCATAATATCTGATAGAGTTGATCTGTTTACATCACAATTCTTGTAAGGGTATAAATAAGATCTCAGTAAATAGGCACTTCATAGAAAAACCATTCACATATAGACCGAAAAACAAAATGAATTTATGATACAAATATTGGAGGATATTCTTAGAGCATGTATCCCTGATTTCATAGGTTCTTAGGAAAAGAACATACATTTAACTGAGTTTTCTTAAAATAACATCTTTTAGGTGAAAATATAGATGGATCCTTATAAGGCCTTATATGGAAGGATGTTATATTCACCAATGTGCTAGATAGATGTAGGAGAGACAAAACTATTGGAACCTTGTCTCATTCAAGAGACATAAGAGTAGATATAACTTATTCAAAAGAATATGGATACAACTCATTCTAGGTAGAAGTATGAATCCGATCATCATTAATGACCTAAAAAGTTTGAGGTCCGAGATTAGGTATTGTTGTGAGTTTCTCCTAGGCTAGGGTATAGAAGGATTTAGAGACATTGTAAGCTATCACCATGTTACATCATGCCTTTTGAAATATTAGAGAGATCTAGGTCAGTAGACTATAGGATATCCCTTCCTTACAGGTACCAGGATATGTATGACTTATTCCATGTATCCCAACATAAAAATTACTATTCATACCCATCGCATGTTTTAGATACTAAGGATATTGAATGGAGAGACTATTATTCCTTTGAGGAGTATCCTATATGAATTGTCAACCATGGCATGAAGGATCTTTGTGATAAGCCAGTTCCTTTATACTGGGTGGTATGGCAGCATGACCGCATGAAGGATGAGACCTCGGAGAGATAGTTCAATGTATTTTCTCAGTGGTTTCATCTTTTCTTAGACGACATTTTACTACCCCCAGAATTGTAACTCAATGATGATTTGTTTTAAGGAAGGGAGAATTTCAGATCATGGTTTTTATCTTTGGAGCTTTGAGCTATGGTTTTTAGAGAAGTAGTATGCAGTACAAAGTTAGTAGTAACCTTTTGACTCAATCATTCATCCCATATTTATAGATAGAATTATTTAAAAACCATGTGATGGAGGCCAAAAAACTGTATAAAAAATTTCATAAATTTAGAAGAGTTGAAATGTATAGATAACACATGGTTTCCTAACCATGTGCCTCACTATGTGACGAGGATTCTCCCTTGGACAGTGTTGACACACAGTTGTCACACGGTTTGGTCAACCATGTATCCAAACCAAGAATCTCTTTAAATTTTTGTGAAATTACCCTTTTAACATCAATTATTTTAATACACTCACCCTCTTTTTCCTTCTTCTCCATGAAAAATAGTTCCCTTCACCCATTGGATCTCTCCTTTGGTTTCAACATAGGAATTGATATATTTACCTCATTTAGACTCTGATCAAAACTCAATCTATCACATTAGTTAGCCAATGTTAAGTGATTCAATATATTTCCATCCATTCTCAGTTAATCTCTAAACCATTGTGATATCTTTAGGAAGGATAGTTTTCACTATTTTTGGAAATTTTATATTTTACTGATTTATTCCATTCTATTAAAAATTGAAAAATGATACTAGATGAGTGTTCCTCTACCACCAAGAGGTAGGTGGTCTATATTGTTTCCATAAAAGTATCACCATTTATACATGTTTTCCTTATTCTGTGTGTTATTTTTACCAGTGTTTTGGATCTAAAATTAATCTTCCTTAAATTATTTTCTTTATTTAACACCCAAAACCCCTAAATAACCCCTAGTTATCATTGAAGGTCAATGAACTCAATAAGATCCAACCTTGGGTGAGACCTCTATATGCCTACATTCCCTTTTTGAATAATATTAACAAAAAAAAAACCTTTGGTGTGTTTGGTTTTACCTCCTTCAAGAAATTTAATTAATTTAAAAGGAAGAACTATTATATTGTGATATTGAAAGCATGTTCACCTCGCTTATTAAACATGAAAAAACTCTTTAATGTTGATATACCACATTTATATCTTTGTCATTTATAAATGAAAAGGAGATGTTTTGTAAAAAATGTAATGGTATAGAGGCATGAATTAATACATGGAATTTGATTATTTATAAATGGTTACAATTGATTATGGACCATTTTCTTATTAAAGGGGTGTTCATACTGGAGCCAGCCTTAGATTCCTGAGGGAATGCATTGAGAACACAGAGGACACTACCCCAATTCTTTGAGTCATTTCCAACAGATATAACAACCTTGGAATTTAGTAGTTGTCTTAATAAATGAATGAATCAACAAAATAACAAAGATTCATTCACTTCATATCAAAAAATTAGAATATCATGGATTATCTCATTGGATTCAGCATACCTGATGCCTTGGATTATCACCATGGGCTAAAATCATGATTAGCTTGGGATTCACTTTAGAGGAACTCCAAGGATTAATTTAGAGATATTTATCTAGTGTAAATCTAAATTTGTATCCCTCATATTACACTTTGACCCTTTATCTAGGTAGCATGGTTCTTACCATAAACCATTCTTACCTCTTAAGGTCAATGATACACCAGTTTCACCTTGGGTAAACCATTATTATTATTATTATTATTATTATTATTTTCACATGATTAATCTTATGAAATCCTTTTTCCCTAACTATTTGTAGGTTACCAATTCAGACACATCCAGATTTTCCGGAAGAAGGTGTGCTCGACTAGGTATCCTATGAGGAGCCTGATCCCGATATGGTATTTATTTCATGCATTTTACTTCCAATACTTATTAATATACCATAAAACTATTACATTTATTTTCACAGACTTGTTTTTTATAGATTCCATTGGTAGTGTTCTGCTGTTTTTTACTCACACCTTGTTTCGTCTACTAATTGGTACCTGGACAGACTTTAGGTTTGCAGGTCGGGACAAGGGAAAAGGTTCGATTTTGGTAATTTGATTTGTGTGATGGGATGGTGTATGGGAGTAAAGGGCCAATAATAGGCATGTGATTCTTTTGGGTGTTGTCCTTTTAGTCTTCCTATGTATTTTTGTATAGAATTTACAGATGTTTGCCTACTTACAGTATTTGTATAGTATCATGTCATCGTCATCATCATCATCGTTATATGACCTAGATGTTGTTCTTATTCTTCAGTTATATACATACATATCAGGTATTAATTATTTAATTATTTAACTTTATATTATTACAATTACTACTGCTATTTTTTCAATATTATTCTATTAATATTCCACTATGTTCCATTCTAACCACATGGCATAGTCTCCCCATGGACACACCCGAATCCCTCACAGCTAGTCGGAAACCTCTAGTGCACATGGATGTGCACTTGAGCACATGTGGCTAGGTGGTTTGGGGAAATATTTAGTGGTTCCTCGATTAGGATTTTGTATACATTTTCTAAAAGTGGTAAAAATAAATTTTAAAATATGTTCACAAAACGTGATGAAACTACTTTTTATAAATATTTAGTATTTAAGCAAAAAATAGGATTTACTCTTATCTAATTATTAGAAAAATATTAGATTAATGATAAAAAAATTTATTGAATATTTAATGTATAAATTTAATTAAAATAACTAAAAAATAGTGCTTAATTAATTTATTATGATAAATACACATTGCGTGCATAATAATCATTTTTCAGAAAAAAATTTCATTTACACTAAAATGACTTCTTTTTCATTTCTTATCAATTAAAAACCAATAAATTTATTTTGTATATGTGTAAACCATATACTTTTCATAATTTATTTAGTCATATTCAGAGCCTCCAATTTAACAACTAGGTTATATTGGTCATATTGAAATAATATATTTTATAAATTTTTTATGTTTGGTGTTGCGTTCCATAAATGCTATGAAACAATTTTTTAAAATATAATGGAGTTAAATTCTTCCAAAATTTAGTAAATTGTGTCCCCAAAATTTGAACTTTATCTCAGTAATCAATGGTTCATCATTTGAAAGTACCTTTCTTGGAATACCTTATCATAATAAGCGTTAATAAAACTTCCTCTTGATAAATGAGAATGGGAAGAATGAAGGTCATTTAGAATAAAAAATTAATAGGTTTCCTAGTAGGAAAAAATTAAAGGGACATGATAGAAAATAATAAATAATTATAGATAGTGATAGAGATCATTGATCATAATAAAGTGAATTTTCAAGAGCAAGCCAACAATCATAGATCCGTAAATCTCTGATGGGTGAAAAGATTGTTGATTTCATTGTAAATGTATAACATTTTTATTTCAAGATCCTTTTTATAAAGTTGAATGATTATTTTTAAATGATGACAGAGAAAACTAGAAAATATAATACCAAATATATATTTATTTCACAAGAAAAATTTAATCATTTGGTTATGTATAAATCAATTTCAACTTCATTTTTTACTCTAATAAATGAATATCCAAGATGATTTTTTTGCCTGAGTCACTAAAATTAACTTCTAATAGATCATAAGATTCATAAAAGAGTAACAAATCTTTCTAAATATCTATTAATATTTACCAAAACTTAAATGGTTTTTACAAGTTATCCAATATAGTATATTAATATCTAAAATCTCTAAAGTACACCCAAAGTTATACTTAATCCATTACATAAATATCTAACCTTAAGAGTCCTCTCAAATACATCTAACTAAATTCAAATCCCAAAAACCCCAAAGATTTTATTATAAATTTATCCACAAATAATATAAATTAACTTCATAATGTTACATTCCAAACATGTGAATACATTGATCATATATTCTATTAAAAACCACTGATAACTGGAAACACCATATAAAACTCATAAAATCATAGGCCATTGGGTACATTCCATGAATTAGAAAATAAAATTAAATCCATCATAAATTACTTTTTTAGAAAACCAGTAACCATTTTAAAGGTCATTAATACTATGCCATTTACTTCTTTAATGTCAATATTATCTTTATCCCAACTATTTTTTTTTAACTAAGCATTAAAAACAAATAAAGGGTTATATTTATCTTATTCATTTATTCTAAAAGAATATCACGTTACCAATAAATCACTTGTATTTATTATCAGTACTATTCAACATATACTTTCAAAACCATAATCAAAATCAACTATAGAATAATATTTATGCACTTCATGATTCTTATTGCTAGAATATCATTGATAAAATACTTCAACAACATTATTCTTTTATCCAAATACACAATTACTTCATTCCACTTTGTTTATCATAATAAAATAATATTTTCCTTGATCCCTTAAGTTTTTATGAGTTATATCCCCTTGACACATGGGGCATTTGTGTGCATAGTGCCCCATATTCTTTTTGTTGAAACACTAAAAATTAAAGTTTTCTTTATTACCGTTTCATTCACAAGTATGATGTAATTTCTATACACACTTTATTAAAACTCCCATTCCCTTCAAGAGTGTACCAGGGTGTTTATTTTTATAATTATAACATGTAGGAAAACCCCTATTTCTCTTATTCCACTTTATCCATTTTTTTCTATTGAATACTCTTCTTTTCATTATTTACTTTAAATTCATAAGACTTTGAATATTTATCTATCTTGATATCACATGATACTATATCCTTCTACTAGAAAATATTTCAAAAAAATTTAATACACTAGATTTGATTATAAAATTATGAAACATAATATATAATTGAAAAATTAAATTGAAAAGTTGAAGCATAGCTAATATCATAATCATAAACATGGTTTATTTGTGAGAGTTTTCAAATCATAAAAATATTTTTAAATTATTCATTTTTTTAAAGATAATGTGAGTTATCTCAAGAAAATCTTCTAGGAGTTTCAAACCAAGTGATTGTTAGGTCTATTATCATTAAATAGGCGATGATTGAGTAAAATACTAATACACTATTTTTAGAGTTATTACCCCTAGGTACAAATATTCCATAGCCACATCCACTTGTGGAATCCATACAAGGATGTACTACTGGAAAAAACATATAATCTCAACCATACTGAAACATTATAATGTTATCATATACTTAGAATTATCCTCAATGTTATTCCCTTGGTTATGTTCAATATTATTTATTTTAATAAGACTAGTTTCCAAGGCTTCTACTAAACTTGATCTGATACCAACTATAAAGACCCCAACCCTAGGAGGCTAGAGTCAATAGTTACTTTATTACATTGGTGATGATACAAGTGATTACATATCAAAGGGATGAATAGTTTAGTAGTATTGGAAAAATTGATAAATATTTGAATCTAACATTATAATTGAAAACATAAAATCAAACATCATTCTTTCTTTGATTAAAAAATTATTACCCCTATAATATCCATGTATACCAATCATAAAATACTTCCTGAAGTCCTAGGGAAAGGAAACATAAAAATGGGGTTAGATCAGATAATCGGTAAGGGTATACGTACAATGAAAGCTATCATGAATACATACGGAATAATCAATATAGAAAGGAAAATAACTAAAAACATGTTCCATTTAATCAATAACTTGAGAATGAAGAATAATATGGTTGGAATAAATTATGATAAAATAATTCCATATAACTAATAACATAAACTTTGTACTTATCCCTGATCACCATAACTAATTAAATATTCACATGGAAATTTATAAAAAATCACATAGTTAGGGAATTCATAGTTTTGGAAATCATAAAAATACCTCCAAGTCCTCATGTAATGAAATATTACATAAATGGGTAAGGACTCATCCAAATACGTAAACTAGTTTTTCCCATGATACCTACCGATACATCGAGGGGCAATAAGGGCCTCATACATCAGTTACTAAGTCTAATGAATTTCTCATATGAAAGTGGTGAAACATAATCAAAATAAATATACATAGTGAAAATAAAACATATAAAATGTTAATAATTTCATCAATCAATAAACAAAATCACAAACCATCCAATTTAATATGGTGAATGGTACCAAAATAGTGTATCCCCAATCAAACTGATCATAAACCATCAAGATAAATAACATGGATGGTATCATTACAATATATAAATAATGGAGAATAAGTAAAATAAATGTTTTTTTTCATTTATGAATAAAAATTACATGAAATTTTAATTAAAAACATTATTGAAAATATTTTTATAAAACATTAATATAGAATAAAAGGATTTTTAATTGGAGAGAGAAATAATGTCATCTTTTCTTAAAAAAATTTCTCAATCATTTTTAATACCGAAGAATGAAAAATTGTACCATTACATGAATATTTATTGAATAAACATAGGAGGAGAAATTATATTTATTTTATGATATAAATACCAAATAATTCCCCTATGGGTGACTTAATCATAAAAAAATCCTGAATAATTATGAGATTATGAAATAAACCCTCATCACTTTGGTAACTATTATATCATAACTACCATTAAATAAATAACATCAAATAAAGATTTAAATAATATTAAGATAAATATATTCATGATATAATAGATCAAATTTGTATTATATACACCACACAAAAGAAATAAGTGGTGGACATATAATATGTCTCACCTAAGTAAAAGTGAGACGAAAAACCCTTACCTTAGGTCCAAATTCCTTCATAAATGTTTAAAAATGATATATTATAAATAAATATTTATTATAAATCTATTAAATAACCATAATTTATGTTATACCACATATTATTTTCTTATTAATTTTATCACCTGTTTATTAATAATTCCTCATTAAAATCATTATTCTGAGTAATAACAGCTTTTTTTCATATATGTTTTGGTTTCTTAATTTCAGTCATTTTACTTTGATCATAGTTCCATAATATCTATAATTTTATCTATGATATAAATATAATATATTTTCATAATATAATAATTTATAATTGTCTACAGAATTTAGATATATAAAAATGAGTTACATTATTCATAGAGACGGCAGGTCATATGTATGCATGAACACTATTTTCACTTTTAGAAGGACAGAATGAAATAAAGGTAAATTATAATTCATATTTAAAGAATAATTATTATACCATATATATAATATATATTAATTAAATATATCCTTTTTACAATCCATGTCAAAATAAAATGAAAAACATATCACATCGCTACATGGAGGCGGTAGTCCACACGTACGCATGAGCGACATTATCGTTTTAAACGAATTGGAAGGTAAGATGATAGATGTGATATTATAATTATATATATATATATAATTATTTAATAAATATAATATATATACATTAAATTAATCATTATATCTATTAGAGAGTGATAGTGATGAAAAATAAATTACATCGGTTCGTGAGCCAGTAGACCACTGTACCCACAATCAAATATTTCGTTTTCTATTTGATAGAAGAGAAGATGGATATTGGTTATTCTATTAAAATAATAACATTTGAATATATGATATATAATGGTGTTTTTAACATATTTGTATAATATTTGTATGGGTTATATGAATAAATAAAACGAAGACGCATAGTTAAGAACTATACCTCTTCTTTAGAGAACCTCTTCGGATTTATACCTAAAGACTTCATATAATGGTTTTATGACAAAAAATGGACTCAATGTAATGGGTATAGATTTAAGGAAATTATTTAGATAGTTATTTGATGAAACAAATGAATTTTTAAGTGTGAATATGAGAGGTGAGGGGGTTCCCTCCTATAAGCAGGGGAGACGACACACCTAAATATTTTGAAAAGAATAAATTATACCCATCTTTTTCACATGAAAAAGGATAAAAAAGATAATTATAGAAACATATATTCTATAAGGTATATATGTGACAAAAAATAGTAATTAGGAATGTTTTTAGGTAATTTAAACCCTTATATTTCTAGTTTAACCCCTTGGTAAACCTGTTTTAACCATAACCACAATGATTAACTTTTACTATTTTTACTAGTCATTATGAAAAAAAATTATGTTTACCTTATTATATAATATTTATAATTATTATTAATAAAATTCAATTCATTTTATGAAATTCAATTCAAATAATTGATATAAATTTATTTGAAATTAAACCTATTATCGTGATGAAAAAATGACTTTCAAAAGGAATTATTTTCAAAATTATAAAAAAAATTTATAAAAAATTAGATCATATAATTGATAAAAATGACCTTAATTGGAGTAATTATAATAAAATTGATATATTTTTACTTTTAAAGCAGTTATAAAATAACTTTTAACTTGTAAATGCTTTAAAAAATGTTGTTTTTAATAAAAATCAGCATTTTAAACTATTCAATGAAAAATTAATATTTTAAAAAAAGTATCAAAATTTAACTCTAAGAAATTTTTTTCACGTTTATTTAAAAAATTAATTTAAAATTTTCATATTAATTTTCTAAATTTGGTAAAAATTAATTTTAAAATAAGTGCGCAAAATGAAACATAATTGTTTTTTAGAAAAATATAATTTTTAACCATAAAACTGGATTTATTCTTATCTCATATCTAGAAAAAATATTATATGAATGATGAATATTTTATTTTTATATAATATTTAAATTTAATTAAAATATTTTACCAATAGTGATTAATTTAATTTATAAAGATAGAAATAGATTGATGGAATAAAAATAATTTTTCAGAAAAAATATTTTTTTACTTTAAAATGATTTCAATTTTAATTTCTAATCAATTGATAAATAATGAATTTATAATTTTTATAATTTAGTTTTTACTATTTATAAACTCTAATTTAATGTATAGGTTATAATAGTCATATTTAAATAATACATTTCATGGATTATTTAGGATTTGTGTTGTATGTTGTATATATTATCGAACACAATATTATTTTTTTAAACCTCTGGGTATTAAAACTTCTCAAGAAATAAAATATTACATTCCAAAAACCATTTGTGACCATTTTTTTATAGAGATAACATCCATTTTAATCATTAGGATAACTAGAAAATAAACATTTAACATATTTAGGGTAAATTTTATCTGAATCTAATCATTATATGAATACTCGACATCCCAAAATTTTCATAAAAGAAAAAATGGGACATTTTTTTTTTCAAATATCATATAGTTTCTTTATTACTACCGTATATGGAACATAATTTTGTAGAAATAAAAAAACTTCAAGAGAATAATAATAGAATGAAATATGAAGGTTACTCTAAGTCATCATTGAGAAAATCATATTTAACAAAGTATAATTCCTCCTCTCAAATACTCCATTCCATTATGTTGTTATAGGAAGAGTGAGTTGTAAAACAATTAAATAGTCCCTAGGATGATCAATGAATTATGAGATTAAGTTTTCACCACCCTAATCTAATTAGAGAATTATAATATTTTTTCTCAACTGATTGTGTACTTTCTAAATATATTTGAACTTTTAAAAAAGTTCATCATTTTTTTCATCATAAGAACACATTTATATAGATTGAAGTTATCAATAAATGTTATGAATGACCTAATACCATCAACTTATTGAGTAATCATAATTCCACATACGTCTCTATGTATGAGATCCAATAGTTCAATAATCATTTCACCCTTTATCCAAAAGTTTATTTAGTAATATTTTATAATAAACATTATTCACATGTCTCAAATGATTCATAATAAAATAGTTCCAATAATCTATATTTATAGATTATTTGGATGTGTTTATCATTTATCTGTCCAAGAAAACAATTTTGAAGGTATAAGTGATTGAAATCAACCCTGACCTTATTTTTTTGAAATTTATAAAATATATTATCTCTATTAAGAATTTATAAACCATTTAACATATCCCTAATTACATAAAAAATCTCATTTATATATAAAAAATATTATTATTGATTTTAAATGTGGATCCATTCATTTCCCCAAAAGAAAGAAAAAATAATATTTTTTCTATGAAAGGAATATAATAACAATTCTCTAATTCTAGTATTAATCCAATTGAAAAAACTATATCATAAGCTCCGACTACTAATGAATCAAATCTTACTAAATTACCAACCAAAATATATAATTTACCATTTATCAATTCCCACATATCTCAAAGTACGTGTTTATCATAAAAATGTGTGATACATACATGATATTTAATACCCCTGAGTAAGATTTATTGGAATTGATCTCTATAATATTCACATTTATATGTTGATAATGATTCTCTTTGAGAACATTTATCAACCCTAGATACCAATTTATAATTATCTTACAGGTAATAAATAGAAGGAATATCAATATATTTATCATGATATATTCCATAACCTATAATGAATACATATCTATGAATGAGTATCATGTATTATA
This sequence comes from Viscum album, assembly GCA_963277665.1. NCBI lineage: Eukaryota > Viridiplantae > Streptophyta > Magnoliopsida > Santalales > Viscaceae > Viscum > Viscum album. The sequence goes on along the minus strand of OY728135.1, from coordinate 1,462,102,564 downwards.
TCTTTTCATCAAGAACTTTTTGAAAAATTTCTCCCATTAAAATTGTTGCCCCCACACCTCATACCCATTTTTTGACCCAAGATCCACATTTCACTAAGAAATGACTATTCTTTAGAGTTTTTCTCACTATATATTTATTTAGGTAGAAAATCATCCCAATCAAAATGGTTGTTATTACTGGATAGTTTATTGGAATTTTTTTATCCTTATCAATCATATGGGTAATTCTCAACTCTATTCCTTTCAAAACCTAATCCTATTAGGGTATCCTGGCTAGTAAAGCCTAAAAAAATGATAAAAATAAGATATCCAAGTATAATCAAGGGGTACCAAACTTTGAAATTCCCTACCCAACAAGATAAAACCGAGTTACTTATTACTTTATATCCTTACACAAGATAATAATAGAGAACTAAACTTTGAAATAACCTACCCATCTAGATGGTTGAGGGTTTGATAAGTTCCATTTTGTAAGGAATCTCAAACTTATTATTTTATAGGTGTTTTTTTCCTTTTGAAAGTATAGCCAAAATAATATACATAATATAAATATTAAATTTATAAATATTTCCCTCAAATGAAATATTTATCATCTCATATTTTATTCTCTTATGTATAAATTCTTCTGATGATTTAGTTTTGGAATCCTATTTCATTTAAAAAATTATTGTATTCAAACAAAACTAATGTGTAACTCTACACACAACCCAGATGTTTGTGTTATTTACCCAAAAATAAAATCTAACTGTATTTATATATATCTAAATGAATCTCAGAAATTATAGATATAAGGTTTTAATTTAAAGTAATAGTGTTATATGAAATTGATAATCTCCACATGAGTAATCTCAAAGCCACAAATACCTGACCCCTAATTTCCTAGAATAAGTCATAAGCCTCTAGGATAGTGGGATGTCCAACCCAAAGTACCTCTACTCAAGAATATATTTATCAAGAGAGAATTCAATTAATAATATCACTAATATATAATATCTCACACCCATTATGTCATTTTTTAGGTACAAACCTTATTAATTCGTTAATTTATTTAATTATAAGTTCTCTTCCTTTTTATTTTATATAGCCTTTAATTTTTTTTAAACCTTTTGGAATTTTTGGATTCTAGAGTTTCTACATATTTTGAGTCTACATGGGACTATAAGGTGACCACTATGGCTTTGTCATAGAGAACCCCATGACTTGAGGGGATATGTCATAGCCCATGGGGGCTATGCCATAGGAAATCCATACTGGTGCTATATAAAGGTAACACTAGTTACCTTTACGTATTAGAAGTGGCCATGACATGGCCTCTATGAATAATCCATGGAGCACCCCCTATCATGTTGTATAAAGGTAAAATTAGATTCATTGATGTAGTGTAATAACTGCAGATGGGTAGGTCCTTAAGAGTGGGGGAGGCCACACCATAGCCCAATGGGAGATTCCATGGAGGCTCAATTTTGGGTGCACCATGGAACAATCTAAGGGACTATGCCTTGGAGGTCTAGGAGTTAGGGGACATGAACTCTTCTTCTTAAAGGTAAACCGTGGTGTAGCCTAATGGATACACCACAGTGATGTCTAAGAGAGGGAAACCATTTCATTTCCCCTTGAGCTGTATCGTAGTGTACCATTGTGTAGTTTTTTTAGAAAAAATAAAATTTAAAATCACCAATGTACCTTATAAGAATTAAATTCCCTAGCCCTTATTTTCCTACCACTATCGACCTCTACCCCCTACAAAATAGGAAACTTCCTCTCACCCTATTTTTGTGATTGTTTGGATCATTTCACCTATTTTCTTCCCTGAATCTCTAAGTAAGCTTCTTATATTCCTTCTTATATAGTTGTTCTTCCATCCTTCATAGATTTATTTCTTCCCCCAAGATATGGGAAACATAGTGTTTGTGTTGGATGAATTTTTTGGTGTGGGATTTAGTGTTTATATTTTTTATTACTTATTTAGGATCCCTCTTCCCATCTTAAGTGGATTTTTGATGTAGGAAAGTGGTTTTAACTGATTTCTTTGGGATGACTTTGTTAAAGGTAGGTGTTTTATTATAGATGTAAGCAACCATTTTTTATATGAGTTATAAATCCTTTTATTTTTGGTTCAATTCCTTAGTTGTGACCTAATATGAATTCATGGTAAGACTATGGAGGAAATGAGGCTGTATAGAGCTTGTTTGAAGCATTGAAACTCAACCAGTGAGATAAATAGCTGGGCCACATGGTTATTAGAAACCTTGAATCCCAGTCTGCACATTTTCTCCTAACCATCTAGGGTATTATAGTGAGAAGAAGTGGGATGAACGGTCTGGAATAACCTTTTAACCTAGGATGCATGCCTATGCATTGGATATGTTGTTTTTAATAGATCAATGTATTATGGTTTATGCATGGTTTCCCAAACTATGGGCATGAACCGTGATATTTCCCACGTTATAATGTGCACGTCACATGGTTGGCACACAATTTGGACAACCATATAACCAAACTGTGTGACCCCTATAAGTTGAGTAAAATGACCATTTATTCCATTAGGGTCTTATATGTTTAATACCTCTTTTATTTCCTCCTCCATAGAATATGAAACCTTATTTTTCTCCCATGAGGAGCTCTAAATCCCATTCCACCTATGTTCATTGATAATTCTTTCATTTTTACTTTGAACCAAGATCCAATTGACTAGTTGGATAGACACTGGTAAGTGTTCTACTCCATAAGATCCTTTTTTCATTAGTCTTTCTATCTATGATGCTATTTTGTTGTGAGATCATATGCTATATTTAGAGTTTGTTCATATACTTTACCATTTTCTTCCAATATGGACCAAACTATATGCTGATACTAGATGAGTTCCCTGAAAAATGAAGAAGGTAGAAGGTCTAGTATTTATCCCTCAAAATTGATATGGTTTATATTACATGTCACGTGATGCATGTTGATTTCACTAAGAATTTTCCCGAAAATGAAATATCCTTAAATTGGTTGCTCTATTCTGGAACCTAATGAATCTTTTAGATCCTAAAAATGTTTGAGGTCATCATCCTCTATGTGAGACACCCCTTTTGGGTGTCCCATTTATATTCATTTAAACTTCGATGGTTATATAACTAAAACAACCATCAGTGTGTTTGGTTTGACTTCAAAAATGTGATATCATAAATGATAATGGATAAATGTAATGGTGTATCACAACTAGCACACTTACCGGACTATACTCAATTAAATCTAAAGTGAGTATTATTACCATGTCACATGTTTTAATAGAATAATGGCTACCCCTTGTTAAAGAATAATAATGATGAACTATGAACCATATACTTTCTCTTACTAATGCATATTTAGTCCTTATGATTTGTAATTCGACCATGGTGTCCCTTATACTATTGTTATATTCATGCATGGAATCCCTTACACTACTATAATGTACATTCATGTAATCCCTTCTACCATTGTGATATATAGTCATGGTGACCCTATGGAATTATGTTGATTGGGTATGGTGAAACTTATGAATAATGATGAGTGGGCATGTAGACCCTTTGGAATATGATATAGAAGAATGGATTCCCTATTGTTATGACTCAAGCATAGAGACCCTACAATTATGATCTGAGCAGGGAGACCCTATTGCTATGATATTGGTATGGCATCACTTACACTTGTGATACCGAGTATGATGTTAATTATTTTTATAGTACTATTAATGGAATCCCATGACTCTTGTGAGACTAATGCTACTACTCATAGATGAAAGAGTTATTCCTTGGGTCTATAATTATAGAAATATCTTATATATGTCTATATATGTCACTATATATGATGAACATATATATGTATAGATATAGTTACTTTTTTATAGATTATATAGCATGGTCTGATGTAGGTAGTGTCATACTGGCATCCTTCATGAACCAGAGTTGATCCCTTTACACTTTCTATATCTGGTTATCATTTATTATAAATGCACACTAATCATATTATATGTATAGACTGGGTATTTATAGAAACTATTGGTGGTGTCCTACTGAGCTTATCTCACACCATATCTGGGCCGTTGATGGTACCTAGGAAGATTATTTGGATATAGGTGGGGACCAGGGTAATCACCTAGTTGTTGGTGCTTGAGTGTTTATAGAATGATAGAAGGGAAGCACATTACTGTAATATAGATCAAAATTCTATTTGAGATAGAATTTTTAGTCATTTTTTTCTCTTGATACATGTATTATATTTCATGATTTCTACTATGTATTCATGTTTCCTATTGATAGATGCATGAAATTACATTATTTGGTATTTGATGCAGGATATTGTTAATGTTGGTTATTTATTACATCTGAATACTTTACCTTCCTCTATGAGTTATTTTTTTTGACTCTTCTATTTATCTATTCATTTCACCATTATTCTAATTTGATCATGAGATTATAGTCTCCCCACTATACCACCTTATACCCTCACTACTAGTCGATAACCTCTGGTGTATCAGAAGGCTGTCTTAACGCTATGTGACCCAACAGATTGGGGCACCGTTTAGTGAAATTAAGGGTAGGATGTCACAGATTGGTGTTAGAGGGTTTCCTTGTATTTTGTCTTATAATTTGGAAATATTAGATAGGATATTAAGAATGTTTTAGATTTTTTTAATGATCTATTATTGGGAGAGGCTAACCCACGTATAGGGATAAAACAAATTACATGGGAATGAGACTTGATGTTCTGGTTTATGCTTGTCACAATTTATTTGATTCTAATATTGAGTGATGCAATTAACATTTGGTGTTATTATTATAATTATGTTGAATTATATTTCTATCATTTTTCTTTTATGGTATGGAATCATTGATCATGCATCATTTTAGGTAGCTTATACGATTAATATATCATGCATTATTCTATTCCATGGTTGTTGAATTTACCAACTACATGATATTGATTTTATGTTCCTTGAATGATATATATTTTCTATAACTAATGTTTCTATAGGAAAAAGAAAATTGGTTAATGGGTTATTAAAGCATCTGAATAAACTTTAATAGTGTTTTTACATATAGGTAGCTGATAAAACCTTAATTAACCAATTGTAACATGTTTGGGTTATGTGACTGAGGTTACATAGACTGAAATGTTAGTTGATTAGAAATACATGAATGTAATTTGTAATCTAAAGAGTGTATGAAAATATATAGATTATGATTGATTATCCATATAGTCAAATCATCTCATATCACTTGTAACATTATACTATTTAATGTAAGAGTTTGGATGCAGTTAAATTAACTACCAATTACAATTTATAAAGAATGTACTTGTATAAATTGGTAACGGTATTTTAGATGTCTAATTTAATGTGAAAATGAAGGAATTGATTAATCTATAATCTAAAAACTGTCTCTATTAAATGGAAATGACAATTTCAAATTAAAAGGTTTTTTCCTCTATAAATTTTAATTGAAATTCTATATATTGGGACCCTTATAATGAAACATAGAACATGAAATAGACCCAACCTTAGTTGTGGGAAATAGGAAGCGTCTCTTGTGTTCTATATAATTGATCCTATCACCCAGACCTGGCATTATGAGTAGGTGGAGGGGTGTGAATTTTATATAGAATGTCTTGTACCAATCACATATGTGTATTTGTGACCTTTATCATTATCAATACTATCCGAGGCATGCATTTGGAATTTGTAGAGTTATGAAACCATGATGTCCTATAGTCATGAACTAGGAGGGTGATTCTGACTATGTTCTGTAGGTGTCGGGACCTAATCCACTAGTGATACCTCTAGTAGTTCCACCTATGGAGTTGACAAAGGAGTTTATGTAGTAACATCCAATTTTTTTTTCTAGGGATGGTAGTTCCAAGGTTGTAGAGTTGTCGTTGGAGATAATATTGTCTATCTTCAATAACCTTGAGTGACCTCATGAAAGGATAGTGAAAATAGCTATGTATATGCTCCGAGGAACTACCAAACTTTGGTGGGATATTCTAAACTAGGAAAGTTAGTATTGTGATGTGATTTAGAGGTATTTCTAATATACCTTCTATGACTATTTACTCCCTAAGTCATTGAGGGATGATCATTACAGGGTTTTTATGAACTTGTAGTAGGGTTATATGTCTGTTATGGACTATTATACTCATTTTAGAGAGCCTTATATATTTTCACCTATCTATACCACTGATGATCTAGTGAAAGCGAGATGATTTGAGGATAGGTTTAGGTACCCTATTTTATCGCTTGTGAATGTTTTTTTTATTAACAAATATGTATGATATAGTAAACCAATATCTCATTATCAAGAGAATCCTGAGAGAAGCTGATGGTGTGGCCTAAGACGATTCAGAATTAATATAGGGAAGTGGTTCAACTAGTAGCCGAAAGTGTTTTTTTGAGACTGCACATGAGAGCTGTGGCATTCAGTTAAAACCCAATGAAAGTTACATAGTTTTTAATAGTGTGGGAAGCCAGAGAATAATATTAACCAGTTTCCTTGAGACCCCATTGAGTTCCAAGGCTGTAGAAGGTTGTGGCATCATCATTTTTTATAGGGCCTTCCCATCTATTACTAGTGGGAGAGGATCCATATAAGCTATGCCTTTAGGAGAGGGATCATGAGAACCTCCCTATATGGAGTACTAATGACTATATAAGTAGAAGAGAAGGTCATAGATGAGGTAGTCATTCTTTAAATACATAGTTCTAGCATAGTGTACCCACTTAGGGTAGTCAAGTTGTAGAATAGGGAAATGGATCATGTTAGATTTATTTAGTGTAGCCTATACTAGAAGAGTATGGTTCCAGAACATCTATAGTTATAAGTATTATTATTGAAGCCTATAATATTTCATATGATTGATTTGATACAGGTGCTTCACATTATTTCATCTCTATGGCTATTGTGGAAAGCATTGGTCTGGGTTTTTAGTACTTCTGTTTCATGATAGAACTTATCACGCTTAGGATATGTGTTCATAGAGTGTATGCTAATGTAAGGAATACCCTCTTGAGGTAGGAATCCATAGTTGTTTATAGGACCTCACCATCCTAAATATGAAAGGCTCTGATTTCATTCTTGGGATAGACTGGTTGGTTCCCTATCATTCCTATGTGTACTATTATCACCATAGGGTATCGTTTACATCACCAGAGGGTGGTTGTTATCTTCAAAAGGGTGTTTTTAATACTTAGGAAAGTAGGGTTGGACTAGAGAACCTTGGGATAGAAAGAATGAATGATAGATATATATCCTTTATATGGATGATCAGGGTAACATCAGGTTGATAACCCTCCTATAATATACAATTTTTGAGATGTCTTCCATGATTAACTCTCTAGAATACTTCCTAAGATAGAGGTGGAATTTCTTATCGAGCTAATTATTGGATCTGCACTAGTATTCATTCCTCCTTATAGGATGAATACTTCTGAGTTGTAGTAAATCTAGTGGTAGCTAGAGGATTTGGATGTTATGGTTTTTAAAAATACCATTACATCTCATTGGGGTTTACTAGTCTTTTTTCCAAAAAAGATAGATAGAACCCTCTGGCCTTGTGTGGTTTACCAGAAGTTGAATATGATTATTGTAAATAACCCATATCCTTTTCATCATATAGATGACCACTTTTTACAGTTTTAAGGAGCTAGACTATTCTATAAGATTTATATGATATCAGGTTACAATTGAGTGCAATTTGGGCCTTTAGATATATTACTTACAAATTTCTGAAGATGATATAGTTTATATGAGTATCTAGTTATTCTGATAAGTCTCATGAAATTTTCCTCTATTTACATGGACTTGGTGAATAGGGTTTTCTATCCCAACCTCGATTAATTTTTTATTATTTTTATGGAAAACATATTGGTTTATTATCATACTCCAAGTGACCATTCCAAATAGTTTGAGATCATTCTGAATACAGCGAGAGAGCATTAGTTATATGATAATATCACAATAGACCACTCCTAATCAACAAGTTTTACTTATTGGGTCAGATTTTCTCAGAATAAAAAGAATTAGTTTAACTATATTAGGTGATAGCTATGGTTACTTATAAGTAGACCAAGATAGTCTTTGAAATATGGATTTTCTTGGGTATATATGGTTATTAAAGGTTCTTCATAAAATACGTTTCACACATGGTATCAGCTGTTATAGGATTGGATAAAAATGGTGTGAATATTGTTTTCTGAGAAGTCTGTGATACAAACTTTTAGGATTTCAAAGGAAAACTAACTTCAACCCTAATATTAATTCTTCTAGATCCAGGAAGAAGATATACAGTCTATTGTGATGCATAAGATATTAGGATATGAGTATTTCCAATCAAGAAATATAAATTCATTTCATATGGGCCTTGAAAGACGAGGTCTTATAATTATAATTACATGACACACAATTAGTGATTTACCATCTACTATTTACAGATTTTTTTATTGGAGGCGTTGCCTTTTGGGAGAGAGTTTTTTGGGTTTACGGACCATAAAATCCTCATGTATATTTTCACACAGTATTATTTGAACCTTATGTAGAAAAAATTGGTTGAATACCAATAGTCCTTTGAATTTGAGCTTACCTATACAACTAAGAAGGGAAATGATATTGCTGATTCTATTACCAGGGGGACTCAGACACATATAGTTTAGGAGGCCAGTAGTGAGTGACAAATTATAGCCCTATTTTCTGAGATGAACATAGTGGTCCAAGACCATGATGGATATTTTTTACTTTAATTGTTATCAGTAACCTCTTCACTTATGGAGAGAGTGAAGATGGGGCAATTTTATGACAGAGAAGGTTTGGTCTTATGAGAAACAATTTCTGGTGAGAATCCGCATCCATATTGTTCTATTGATGGAGACAACATAATATGTTTACATGAGAATACCTGGGTTCCTACAGAGATGTGAGAGGATATGATTTGAGGGTCCCATGTTGTTCAGTGGGTAGTTAACCCAGGCATCTTCAAGATATATCATGATATTTGTTGTCATTATTGGTGTGCTAGGATGAAACATGAAATTGTGGGTTTTATCACCAAGTTTTCCACCTCTCTATAGGTAATGCTGAAGCACCAACGACCTGATTGCTTGTCACAACCATTACCAGTATTTAAATGGAAATGGGAAGATGTTGAAATAGATTTTTTGGTTAGTCTATAGAGTTCACTTGGAGGTATCAACATAGTTTGGGTAGTCTTAGATTGATTGAGGAAGGTAGCCCACTTCTTTCCTATCCAGGAGAATTTCTCAATTGATGAGATGAGAAGTTTGTATGTTAGTGAGATCATTAATTTACAAAGGATCCCTCATACTATCATTTTAGATAGGGATGATCATTGCACATAAAGGTTTTGGAAGAGGTTATAGAGAGTTTTGGGTATGTAGTTTGTTTTGAGCACAACCTTTCAGCCCACACCAATGGTTAGTTAGAACAAAGGATTCAAGTATCAGAGGACATGATCCGAGCATGAATCCTTAATTTTAGTTATTATTGGGAGAAGAATATCCCTCTCATTGTGTTTTCCTGCAATAATATCTTTTCGGAAACAATTCATATGGATCCTTATGATGAATTATATGGTAGGTCATGCCATTCACTATAGTGATAGCTAAAGGAAAGAAATATAGTGTTACTAGGCCCTCATCCCATACAAGAGACTTCACAGACGGTGCGGTTAATCAAAAAAAAAAATAATGTCTATTAATCTGTCTAGACATAAATCATATTTCAATATCCATCAACGACCAATGGAGTTTGAGGTTTGGAATTTTATTTTCTTATAGGTGTCACCTAAACCTACTCATAGGAAGATACAGAGGAAAGGGGATTTATAACCTCTTTTTGTGAGGTCATTTGAGATCCTAGATAGAGTCAAGATTGTATCATATCGGTTACTATCACCTTATGGGTACCATGATACAAAATAAATATTCTATGTTTCATAGCTTCACTATCACCATGCTGAACTATCTCAAAATTTTTATCTCGAGGATGCTGAGTTGGATACTGATGCTTCTTTTGAGGATTATGCCACACGCATAATTGATTGGATCATGAAGTCTTTCCTTGGACAATATATCCCTTTAGTAAGGATGATATAGTAACACGAATATGTGTAGGATGAGACTTGGGAGTTGGAGTGTGAATTATGTACTTAGTGGCCAGATTTTTTATCATACAACATTCAACTGCCCTTGTAAGGGAAACCTGAGGATGCGTTTCTTTAAAGGGGGAAGATTGTAAGAACCATATTTTTCTATGAGGCAGAGATCCTTTTATTTTTGGTTTAATTGCTTGTGTTTGACCTAATATGAATGACTAGTAAGAATGTGGAGAAAACCAGGATGTTCATGGATTTTTTAGATTCTAGAACTCCAACCAGTGGGAGAAATAGTTGGGCCACACTGTTAATAGAAACCATATAGCCCAGTCCACATAGTTTCTTTAAACCATGTAGGGTGTTTCAATGAGAAGAAATGGGATGCAAAGTTTTCCTTAACCATATGACCAAGGTTGCAAAACCATGTGCAGGATATTTAGTTTTTAATATATCCAAGTATAATATTTTGCACACGGTTTCCCAAACGTGTGCATGAACCACGTGAGATACCTCCTTGGATAGTGTATGGAGCACAATTGGTGCACAATTTGGAAAATCATGCAGCCAAACCGTGTGACCCCTATAAGTTGGGTAAGATGACTATTTTCCTTCAAGGTATTATTTGTTTAATACCTCTCTTATTACCTCCCCTAGGGGACACAAGGACTTATTTTTCACCCATGAAGAGATCTCAAACCCCTCACACCTAGGTTCATTGATAATTCTTTTTTCCAAACTCAAAATCAAGTTTTTATTGATTAATTGGATATAAAATGATACGTGTTCCATTCTGTAGGATTCTTTCATCAATTTTGTTTCTATAAATGATGATATTTTTATGTGAGACCATATGCCCTGTTTTTAGGTCTTTCATATTCTTTTCTATTTTCTTATAATCTAGACCAAACTATAGGCCGATTTTGGATGAGTGATCCTTGACATGCATAAGGTAGGTGGTCTAATATTTATCCCTCAAAGTCATGATGCTTCATATTATGCATCATGTTCCACACACTAGTTTCACCAAGAATTTTCCATAAAATGAATCTTCCATAAATTTTATGCCATATTCTAGAATGCAAGGAATATTTTAGATTTCAAAAGACTTTAGAGGTCATCAACATTAATGTTAACCACCCCTTTTGGATGAACCCTTTTTATTACTTTTAACTCCTATGGTTATATTACCAAGAAACCCATTAGTTTGTTTAGTTTTAATTCAAAAATTTGAGATCATAAATGATTATGGATAAATGTAGTGGTGTAGCATGACTAATACACTTACTAGACTACACTGAATTAAATGGAAAGTGAGTGGTATGACCATGGTAAAAATTTTAATAGAACAACGGTTATGCCCTTTTCAAAGAAGAATACAGATGAACTATGAACCATATAATAGATCTTACCAATTCCTGTTGACTTATTATGATTTATAATTTGGGAATGAAATCCCTTTACTATTTTTATATAGAGGCATAACATCACTTCTATTTTTGTGATATATACGCATGACGACCCTTATGAATTATGATGAATGGGTATGGCATACATTATGAATTATGATGAATGGGAATGGATACCCTTAAAAATATGATATAAAGGCATGAAATCCCTATAGTTATGATATAAGAATAGTGAAACCAAAGTTATGATCTGGGCATGGCGACCCTACAGTTATGATACAGGCATGGTATCCCTTATAATTATGATAATGGGAATAAAATCCCTTATTATTATGATACCAGGCCTGGAGTCCCCTGAAAATTGTAAAACACATGCTAAAACTCATGGATTCAAAAGGTATGACTCATAACCATACTAATATAAGTATCCTTATATATGGATTTAGACGTCACAACATATACTAACCATATTTATGTATAAATTTGGTTACTTGTATAGATATTATCTAGAATAGGATGAAACATGTAGTGTCATCCTAGTATCCTTCATGAACCATAGTTAACCGCTTTTCAATTTATATTACAAATTATGATTTAATATATATTCACATTGCTCACATTATATGAACTAATAGGGGTTTTGTAAACACCATTGGTGGTGGACTACTGAATTTATCTTATACCCTATCTATAACACTGATGGTACCTGGGAAGTTTATGTGGATGCAGGTAGGGATAGGGGAAAACACCCAGTATTTGATGCTTGATTTTTTATAGCGTGAGAGCAGGGAATCACAAGACCGATATATGGATTGTGATGCTATTAGAGATAGAATTTTTGGTCTTTTTGTTCTATTGATACATAGAATGTATTTCATGCCTCTTCAATGTCTTCCTATTTCCTCTTGATAGATAAATGACATTAATTATTTTTTTATATAATGAAAGATGTTGTTAAACTTGGTTAGTCATTACATATTGATGCATTACATTATACTGTGAGTTATTTATTATTCTTTCACTATTTATCTATTAATTTAACCTATGTGATACTCTAATCATGAGGGTATAGTCTCCACACTATACTACATTGGGCCCTCACTGCTAGTCAGAAGCCACTAATGTATTGGGAGGCATGCTTGAGGCCATGTGACCCACCAGTTTGAGGTACTGTTTAGTAGAATCTAGTTCAAGATTTCACTCTTGAGGTATCGTTTAGTGGAACTCTTTTTTTATGAAAAAAGTTTCTTAATATGTTTTATAAGGAGTGTTTTGATGAATTCATGATATATTATAATAGTTTTGTTGGTTGATGATATGTATTATGACTATTGTAGAATTTTACCTTAGTTTGAGAAATAAAATAGTATTTAAAGGAATGATTTAAATTTGTTAATGGATATGGTTCATGATGGATTATTGGAAATGCCTTAGAAAATGGAATGAGAAAAATTTATGATGGAATTGACATATGGGAACCAAAGTTTCTAAGGGGGGAAGACTAGTGTTAAGTATCTAGTATGGATTACACCACTCTAACTAAAAATATCATACTTGGTTGATGGTTACAGTTCTATGGATGGGAGTCACCACTCCACTAGGATGAGGAATGAATTCCTTAGTGGTTGGTTAGATACTATGTCATGGGATGGGAGTCACTATGCCGCTATTCCATGGGATGAAATCCTTAGTGTTTTGTGTGCACACTTATATTGACCATTCATTTAGAAGTTTCTATGAGAAACTATAGTTCCTAACACCTTAGATTATCTAGGTCTCTCTCATATTGCATGATTATGTAATGTTTATTTTCATGAAATATATTTTTTAATTCCAAATTATGAATGCAGATTAAATATTTCCTTGCCATTATAAGTCAAACATATATTCTTATCGTTTATTTCAAATAAATATGATTGTTTCTATGTTGAAAAGGTTAATCATGAAACACTTTATGGGATCCTTATAAGATAGTGTTTCTCACACCCTACATACACCCAATGGGTGTATATAGACCTTGTTTTAATAGGTTAAGGTAAAGGAAATATTCCACATGAAGGTGGTGGGTATACCTGATCAATGAACCTATAGTTGTTGGAGGTCACATGGGAGGGAGCTAACTCTCATGCCACATTGGGATGTTAAAAATGATCATACAAGTTTGGTATGCTCTGATGAGGGTGGGGGTGAGTCCTTTAATTATATTTATTTTTCAATACCTATAATACATAATTATTATTTAGTATAGTTCTCAGAAAATATGTAAAAAAAATAAAGAGTGAATCGCAAAACATTTGTTAACATGGTTCACCACCTAAGGATGAATACATCCCCAGTGTATGGTGTTTTTTATACCGCATACATGCATATATTATTTTATTATCAAGGATATCTAAAATTAATGGTATATAGTTGCATCCACTATATGATATTGTCTCCAAACAGTGAAGTAAACTAATTATTTTTGAATAGAAACAAAAAATACCCTCAAAATATGGATCACTAATATAATTCACAAGAATATTCTAAACTTGGTGGATTAATATCTTCTTCTTATATCATCAGAGTCAAATGGATGCCCTCATAACTCTGATAAATGTCACACAAAATCTGTAATTTTCTAATGATATTATTCATCACATGAATTTGAATATTTATTCACAAATTATGCATGAATATAATTATCATTAATTCATAGATATTAATAACCATTTAATAAGATAGGTTCAAAACTCCTAAGTCTTCAATTGTCATTTTTTCATAAAATAAATATCATAAAGACTTAGTTGATAATTATATGAGGTATATTCAGTAACCATGGAATCAATTACTTTATAAAAACAATAACAATAATTATTTATTTGTATCCTCATTTATTTTGGGATATCACACCAATATCAAAATATCACAGCTTATAGAATTTAAACATATTCAATTCATTCATACTGTTTCTCCAATTATTAAAAACTACATTTGTATCTAATTAATAATATTTTTCTTCTTTTAAAATATATCTCATAGAAATTCTCTTTTTAAACCACACATGCATGCCTCTTTCCTTATCATAGGTTCACAACATGTATGACATAATTAATTCCAAAATTTCACATGACATCTTCATGAATAATAAAATCCATATGTTGTATGATCATCATATTCAGGGATGGAATAATGCATAAAAAATATAATCCTCATGTTTTACCTAAATATCACTACACCTGGATTGGAATAAACATGGATGCCATGAAACTGTTCCTAAAAGGTAGTGCATGAATCACGATTCTCTGGCATAATATTCATGCAAGTTTCATAGAGGATCTTCATTTTAATACATATTCCCCATGATACCTTATTTGATTGGATATGTTAGAATTCATATAATTTTTCATGAATGTATGATTGTTTTTGAACTAAACCATACATTATCTGAAGTCTCCTTCATGATCTCAACATAATAGATTTTCTCAAATAGTCTATTTTCTTCATCTTAGCTTATATTCATGAAAACCAAAGTTTCATGCATGTATTTTGATCTCAATAATGTATGAATTAAGAAAAATACAATCCATATGTTTGGATTGAATGAAGTTGTACGTATCTTGATCATGATAGACACGCCATGAACAATTCTCAATTTGTGTTGATGCATGGAAGTTCAGTTCTATTTTTCACAAAAGAAGATGATAATTCATGGAATGTCCATGGTAGAACGGTATATCCATATCAAATAATGAAACATCATTGAATTTATCATAGAATCATGGAAAAAAATGACTCTTACACTTCATGGAAGATCTGTTCTCTTCTTTTTGAAAGAAATGTTTACACTCGTAGAAGATCCTCAACACTCATGTGGTAGTATAAATTTATCTTGTGGTTGATAAAAATAACTTCATGATAAATAATTAATTCTAGGTATTATATAAATGTGGTAATTCAATATTAATTTGATCGATACATCAATAATGTGAAGCTCATGGAAGCTTCACTCCATAAATCATGTAATGTAACTCATGTAAGGGATCCTCTATAAGTAGTTGATTTATAATTCTTTTTATGGACGATCAAATTTATTTTATGTGGTTGATCACTAGTTTAACTCATGGTAACAAAAAATCATTTTTTAAAAACCCTATGGTCCCTTGAGCTAAACATCCATGATAGATCAGAACTCATGAAAGGTTTGGAATTTGGGCATGAGCATGAGGAAGAAGATGAAGCCATAAGATAATTATATGGTGTAGATAGAACCAATCGAATTTCCCTAGTTATATGCATCACTTATAAATGAGGTAACAATATCCTCCATCAAGAAGCTACACATTGAATTTTTGTTGAGTGATCCATTGTTTAATAATTATTTACTCCTCTTAAACTCATCAAATGTAAGTAACTAAGTCCTATTTTGGATCAAAATCATATTCAACTTAAATTAAAACCACATCATATCTTCACAACCCTTTCACACTATAATAAAATATTGCATAGAATTATTTTATTCTTATTAAACATGTTTTAGACAATTTTTACTTTTCAAAAACTATTAGCACATGTTTTAACAATAAATATCATCTCATCAATCTTCTCAATTAAAATTTAGTAATAATAAATGCAACATTTTTATTCATTAGGGGTCATCAATCTCCCCCTCTGGATTTATGGTTAATAAATAATTTTATTACTTCCCTCCTCCTTATTGTAAAATAAAACTGAATTAAATATATATAAGGGACCAAACCAATCTTATCAAAGTAACAGAATCATGAATTAAGAATCTCTAAAACTACATGATCTAGCTCATTGTAGAAAACAATAGGGATTAAATAAATCATCAATGATGACCATAAAGACATTATCTATCAAAATATTAATTTCATATATTATATATTCCCTAAAAAATCAATACTCACATTATAATAGTTCATAATAAGTATAATATATTTAGTCCCCTACAAGTAGAATATCCTAAAGGATAAATAAGAAAAGATGGAGGATGATGCTCAAAAGGACATACCTCAGTATCTAGGTGTGGGATGCACTCCATTTTAAAACTCTTGTTTTCTAAAAGACTCAATTGTATGGGTATTGGTTAAAATATCAGCAAGTTATTCTTTGAATATAACAAACTAAAAATTCAATGTACCATCAATGTCCTTTTCCTTTAAAAAATTATATTTTATAACAACGTGTTTGGATTTGGATTGATGGACCAGATTTTTAAAAATATCAATGGTTATTTTATTATCATAATTGAAAACCAAAAGATATTATGTGTGTATATCTATATCCCCATGAAATTTATTCATCCACATCATCTAAGTAACTACATATATATCAACCACTTATTTAGCCTCAGTTGAACTTTGTGTCACTACTGATTGTTTGCTTGAGTTCTATGCAACACATTTGTTACCAACAAAGAACACTCCACCCAAAGTGAACTTCAAGTCCTCAATAGATCCTCCAAAACCAGAATTAAAAAAACATTATTACTTATCTCAGCTTCCTTATTTTACAATATACCTGAATTTTTTTGTATTTGAAACATATCTTAGTATTCTCTTGGATTGCATCAGTTGTGATTTCAAAAGGATTTGATTAGAATCTAGTACAAAGAGTAACATATAACACTATGACTGGTCTATATGTAGTTAAAAATAAAAGAGACTTCTAATGAGTTTTCTAAACTCATTCTAATTCATTTCTTTACCTTACTCATCCTTTATTAACTTAGTTTCAAAATTTATAGATGTAAATGATCATATTTCTTCTATAATTCCAATTTTTTTAGTAGTTCTTTAGCATGTTTTTCATAAAATAAAAACATGTAAAACATCATGAGTTACTTATAACATCAATAATAATCCCATTTCACCAATAAGTGACATCTCAAACATTTTCTTAATTTGAATAGAAAAATATCGCATACCTTTTCCTTAAAATAATTAAAGTTAATATCATCAATATATACCATCAAAATTAGTTATTTACTGTTGATTTTATTTAAATACAAATTACTAAATATGTGCTTTATTGAATTCCATGATTCTGAAAAAACTCATAAATATTTAAGTATCAAGAACTTGAATCTTGATTAATCCTATTGAGAGCCTTTTTTAGGTTTCATACCTTAATTCCATCATCATCAAACTGAAAGAACTTAGGTTGTTCCTTGTAAACTTATTCATTTAGTTGAATATTACGAAATTATAAATTTATATACATCTGAAAGATTTTGAAATTTATTTATGTAGTGATAAATAAAAATCATTATAGTTTGATGACTAAAAATTATGGAAAATGAATCATCAAAGTAAATTCCCTCAACCAGATAATATCTTTTACTAAAAGTCTAGATTGATTTACTACAACACTTCCATCCTCATTTTTTATAAATACCTCTTTTTCCAATGAAACTTTTCTCCATTGATATTGGAATAATTTTCCAATTTTTTCTGTTCTTAATTCTATTTGGTTCATCATTCATAGCTTGGATCCACTATTTGGGTTAAAAATATTATTCAACATTTCTCGGTTTAATCTTGGATAGAAGGATGGTGTGACTGGTTCCCATGAATTTTCTTCTAGTCTAGACTTCTATATTTTTATCTCAAATTATGTTTTCAGCATTCACGAGATTCTTCTTCCTTAAAACTATACCTATAAAATTCTATTGTCCTTCTTCATAATTGTTATATGTAGAATATATATCATCTTCCCATTGATATACAAATTTAACCCTTATTTCTATTGATTTAGTATCAAAAACATCATCCTTAATGTCAATAATAAAATAATTATTCAAATATTCTTAATTTTCAGAAAGAACAACATTATCATAGTAAAAAACATTATCTGAATTCTTTTTTTTAACATTTTAGGAACATCTATTTAATGTGTAACAAAAGAATATTTCTTCATATTGTTTTTCATTAAATATGCTTTCAATTTTTCATTTCCTTTTTTATTAATAATGGTCTTCTAAACACTCTAAATTTTTTTACACTAGGATTCATCCAAAACCACATTTCATAAGATGACATGTCATTATTTTTCCTAAAAAACATAGGTTTTGAATAATATCTATGGCTATGATATCATGTAGAAAGAAATATTATGATGTGTTATATTTAGTAATAATAGTTTTTACCATATCAACATGGATTATATTCTTCCTTTCAGTTACCCTATTTTGTTAAAAGGTGTAAGGGGAACTATACTAATGTTTAATGACATGTTTATAAAAATACTTTGAGAATTGTCAATTGGAACTCTCAAAACCACCATCTGATCTTAATATATTTAAAGGTAAGCAATTTTTTTTTCATCCAATCTTATAAAACATTTGAATCTATTAAGAGATTCTACTTTATGTGATATAAACCTAAGAAAAGTCATTTTTTTAATGCAATGTCCCAAATAGGGTCACCATGAACAGTAAATAGACTTGTGGTTCTAAGTGACCTCAGGCATGCCTCCCCATACACTAGAGGATGTTGACTAGTACCATGGTTCTATGGAGTGATTGTGTGGTGACTATACCCCCTATATTAGAGTGCACAATACTAAAGAAAATAACTAGGTATCATACAAAATATAGTACAGTGTAAACAAAATAAATAAAAGTAAACAATATATATTAAATTAAATAGAACATAAGGGATCTATGAAATTATACAACATAAAATATGGATATCCCACTGGGATGATCATATATAGAAATAAAACAAAATAAATAAAATGTAAAGTCTCAACTAAAAAATCAAGCCATCCCACATCCTTTCCCCCATCCCACTCGATCTACTGTAGATTGATCATGCAATATCATGACTTAGCCTAACCAAAACCTATATCAAGTGAGGGATTCTTTGGAACCGAAGTGTAATGGACAGCTAGGCTGGGTATGATTACATGGATCAGTAAGGAACAAAAAAATGTTCATGTACATATCTAATAAATTTAGTGATATGTTTATATGAATTATATTGAATAAATAAATAATAGCTGAAAATAAATTAACCACCATCGATCCATAGGTCCATGACCTCAATCGACTATACCTATTTTGGCTAGTGTTGGAGTGTCTATGAGCATGTCGTGATAATGATTCCAGCCATTATAATGGCTAAGGGTTTTTCCCCTTAATATAAAAATAACAATCTGGGGAATAAACTTACACCAATACACATGAGATAAAAACCACCTACTAGGGAGTATATAGGTTTTAGGCCCTCATTACCTGAAGATACATTTCACCCCGACACCTGACCCTATGTCATATCATAATCACATACCTTGGGATATATAGGTATCCATACACCATTACTCTGAGATATATAAACCTCCAGTTCCGAAACCTATATTATATCACAACCACCTACTAGTGTGTATTCATGTATCATTCCATCATTACCTAGAGATATATAACACCTTAGTGTCTGACCCTATATCATTTCAGAACTTCCTACTAAGGAATATAAAGGTAACATTCCCATATTACCCATAGATAATTAATGACCCAGTGCCTGACCCTAAATCATATCACAACCTCCTACTAGGTCATTTTATATTACATTTAATATAAACAATTCCTCATGGGATTTTTCCATTTCATTTAATTTAAACACCTCCACAAGGGGGATTTCCATTTATATTAATATAAAAACTACCTTGGGAGAATATACCATATCTAGTAATGATAAATATATACATTAATCATGGGGGGGGGGGGATCCACTCAACCCAATATGAAACCCATTTTTGGACTCCATGGAACTTGACCCAACTCCTCCCAACTGTAATCAATTCAAAACATCAACTCAGGTTCGAAGGAAACACCCATGATCATTAATAACCATTCTCAGGCCATCTTATCATCTGAGTATCTATCGGGGTACCCTAATTCATAAAATTTTAAATACAACCTACTAAGAGTTTTCTAGGTCACCAAATAACATGGGATCCATACTTGGGTCCCCACAACCACATTATATAAAATGTTCCTTACTTGGGATCTTTAATCCAATTCCTCCCACAATATTATTCTAATAATAATACTATATTATAGAAAAAATAGGGTTAAGCCATACTAGATTCATTCAAGAGTGGTATAATTCCTATTTCACATACCCTTTAATCTCATTTAACTGAAATTTTATATGGAACCACACAATTCTATAAGGACTACGAGGGATAATAAATTTAAATTCATTTATCACCTCTATACAAAGGAGTTTATGGGCCCCTACTCTATGTCCCCTACACTATCTAGTTCCCAACATTCCAATATGCCCCTAAATGTGGTTTGATTATCATATAACATGAAATTGATTCCAAGACTTGACCATTAGATATATAAGTGTCCAAGATAGTTCTAATTTCCAACACAACCTTGATACTTTGTTCTTTTATTTTTTAAGGAAAGTTTATTTTAAATTAAAATTTTTAATTAAAATTAATTTTTTTACAAAATTAATTAATTCATTTTATTTATAGAAGGTCAACTCCTCTATGGTGGAACCACACCTCCATTCATAATAAATAAAAATTCATAAAATAATAGGGTGTGTACCAATGACCTCCTACCAAATATGAATCTTTAACTCTTTTTAAACCACCACCTGATAGCTCCTAATAAGATTTCCAAGCCATGAAAAAGTTTTTTATAAGACAGAATCGACACCCGAACATTTATCTCAAACCAAAAAAATCCAATTATAATCAATTAGAAATCCATTAAACTTAAAAAAATTTAACACTATTTTTTTTGAAATTAAAATAATCACTGAAAAGATCACTGGTCCTCTCATTAAACCTATACCAAGACAACCATCAATTGGAGGTCTGTTCCTTTCTCTTAACACTACCCTGGACCAAATCCATATAGACTTGATACTAATACTTAAGTAATTTCATTTTATTTAACTTAGAACTCTTGAAAAACCCAAACATTCACAAACCTTTATCAAAATAATGGGCAATGATGAGAAAAAATTACCTTGAGATGTACTCAATCTAGGCTATGAAAAATCCCCAAGAGAATTGGAAAATTCCACCATTCTCCAATGGAATCATCTTAAGAACCCTAACTGAAGAAAATGAGAAATTAGAAATAATGGAGGAGAATATTAATAGAGATCAGTGGTGTTGAGGATGAAACTCAGATCATCGATAGAAGACACCTAAAAGACCCTCTTTAAGGGATTTAAGGAGGGTAGGAGGAATTAACCTCTATCCATGTAAGGGAAAATAAGGGTAAGAAGGGGATCCACCCAATATTAAAATTCAATGGAAAATATAATTTACCCCCTTAAAATCTATACTATATAGACATCACCAATCCATGATCTAGCCGGTGTCCACCTAATTCATGTGGATGTCTCTATCTTGCCACCAGCTATAGGCTGCTGGATACCAGTAGCCCAAACAACATGGGTCAGATCTAGTGATCTCTCAAGCCTTCCTGACACCTAAGAGTATTCTTTCCAAATATAAATATAAATATTTTATATTTCCCCCATTCATAATCTCATTCCAAAGTCCAAATCAAAATTTGAACTTTCAATAGGCTGATAATTCAAATTAGTTCTGAAAAAATAAAACCATATGGATAAAAGATTTTTCAACCTCCCAACCATAATACTTCTCATCCTCAATAATCCTCATTGGTTATCCAACCATATCACTTTACCTAAATCAATCATCAATTCAAGGCTAAATTGGATAATTCTATTCTTGATTTTGAAATGATCCTCCCAAGTGAAATTACAAAAATAGGGAATATTTTCCATTAAAAACTAATACATCACTCAAAGTTATCATCAAAACACTAGGATGATTATTATCCACATCAATACATGCTAATATACTTGAGGTTTCCTCATCTAAAGATCACATGGACTATGGTGCTCTCCACAATAGGTTTTAGCTCATAAGTTCAATTTTGAATCTTAATGCTCCCCACAATCTGAACTATATGACATAGAATGTCTCTTGTATTATAAAATTTCACCTAGTTTAGTTACCAACACATAATACTTGATCACATAAAAGACACCAGTCAATTACTGGTATAAAACTTCATCCCCGATTTCCAACTAAAACCAATAATCCCCATCATCTAGTTATAATACCAGACACTGAATATTCCTTATAAAGAACCAAGTGATTTTCAAACATCAATTTTACATCTCAAATGATTCTATTGACCTGATTTTCATTCAAAAACATTAAATTATACATAATAATGACAGTCTAACCTCCTTAGTTGATATCTCTAAAGACCACTTAGCCTCTACTATTGAAGTGTCACCCAAAATCACTTGATCATGACACCTTAATCCCCAAAGCATCTTGTGATCATTAGAAAACACCCATAGGGGTTTGAATATAACATGAAGTGTAATTTCATAGTCCTGTCCTCAATCCACTATATCCACTATAGTTATGAACCATGAGCACCGATGCACTATCCATCTGAATCATCCTCAGATCATCTCAAGTTTTTCTTAATCTCTATGCCAATGCTTAGAATCCACCTGATATCATACCTGAATCTCAAATCTGGTTATTTTTAGGGAACTAGATAAAATTGGTGTCATCTTACCATTATTATCCTAAATCCACATTGACCTTTCATCAACCAGTCCAGTACATTCATGATTAATATGTCACTCCCTACAATGGGAATACATCCATTGTTTCTCCACTGAACAAAATTCCTAATCATAATGGCCCATGATTTATTATTTACCAAACATAAAGATTGGATGCATCCAACCCACTCATGTATGAGTGTAGATACGAAACATCAGTCCACTACAGGTTCCCTGAGTAACATACTAACTCATGGAAATGTCATCCATAAAATAAATTCTGAAGCAAGGGTTGTACTCTCTAATAGCCTATAGTGGACTCCCCACTAAATGAATTTCCTTAAATTTAACCTCAATAATAAAGCTTGATGGATCCAATCATCGCACATGTATCTATCCTCCCAATCTATACTCATTAGGTTCCTAAGACACTAGTCCCATAAGAAACTCACTAAACTCCATCAACCTCTTTCCACTCACGCCTGTCGCTGATTTTAAAATTCATTATGTACAATCATTAACGAGAACATTCTAACTCAATTTCTTCTAAACAAAATAGAGTATGATATTGTATCACCAGATCACTAAAACCCAACTCACAACTCTTTTATTATCATATCACTATACCATATTTACTATGCTTCATGACATGTCAGTCCCATCCTACTAGAGCACCCCATGAACTCCTCTTGAAAATAAGTCACTTCACTTTTTCCAA
This sequence comes from Viscum album, assembly GCA_963277665.1. Lineage (NCBI taxonomy): Eukaryota > Viridiplantae > Streptophyta > Magnoliopsida > Santalales > Viscaceae > Viscum > Viscum album. The sequence continues at coordinate 1,462,078,721 of OY728135.1, read as the reverse complement.
GGTTTGACCACATGATAATATGAAAACCTAGGCATCATTTCATAATCAACAAGCACCCATCCATTTTATTACCATTCCATTGGAAGCATACCCAAAATAAATAGGGTTAGGAACTTGATCGGTTCTACCCTAAATTTACAACCATGATACCAATCACTAGCACTCAAGGTGATTCCATGTTCAGAATCCTCTATGGAATCACTATTCCTATGATATATACCAAATTGCACCTCATACACTCTGATCTCATTCCCAAATATTCTACCTATGATTCAATATATAATAAAATCAAAACCTTGGGCTAACCTCTCTCTTTTCTTATCTCAAACATCACCCAAGAACTTTCATGATAAAAACCCTATCTAGAGTTCCCATACATATATCAGAAATCATACGTTAACTCATCAATTTCTAAATGAATTAATCTACATTGGGTATCCTTATACATTACTATCCCATAGATAATCACAATATCATCTAGGAATATATGCATATGTAATGAAAGCAACTCATTTATTTTGAGAATTCCATAGTCATATGGTTTAGTTAAGTAGAATATCATTCCAAGATATATGGGAAAGCAACATATCAGTTGTTGATGTCACATTAAATACTATAAACTAAATAGTATTCACCCCGAAATAATTTATCACTAAGGCATCATGTGCCCATACTAACCTAATAGGGCCACTACACATCCACCACTAGAGGTAAAATATCATCATTATCTCCATAAAACATTTTTCTATAGAATCCATATAATCTTCTTTTAGAATAAAGAGTATATATATCATGGTATAGATAAGTATAATTCCACAAAGAAATTTTGTGGTAAAATATTGTATGATGTGTTATTTTCCCTTTAAATAATAAAACCCTTATCATCAGTAAAATCACACATAAGCAGGTATATATTCCATGTGAATCCTATGTGCCAAAAATGATGCATGTATAGACGTATCATGCCAATATGAGCCAAAATACAAATTCAATAACTAAAATATTGCCAAAAGACCAAGTTGAAAAGTCCATGAACTATAAATTATAAATTTCAAAGACTAAATTACATCAAAATAGGTGGAATTTGAACAATTGTAACATCAAAAACAAAGAACATTAACTCCATACCCATGGTAACCAAGTCTTATATTATAAAATGTTGTCATGACACACTATTTTAGGTTCCATTGTAAGATTTGAAACATTCCATTTTCTCGCTTCTACCACAACCTAAAATAGTTAGACAAAATGAAAATAGCTCTAATACCACTTTGTAGTGTCTTGTTCTGGTTCAATCAGAATAATATCCTGACCTGTGGCACCACATGACCTTAGGAACACCTTCCTGTATGATAGAGGATACCAAATAACATTGTGGGTCTAATGAGGGACCACGATGATACCATACCCCCTATATCAGAGTGCACAATCAAAATTAAGTAACCACGTATCATACAAAATGTTGAATAATGTAAATGAAAACAATAAAAGTGAACAATCCATAATAAATGAAATGAATCCTAACGGATTTTAATTGTAGTATAACATAAATAAAAGATCACCCACTAGGATGATCACATGTAAAAATAAAAGAAGTGAAATAAAATTCAAATTCTCTAATATAAATCTGAGCCACACCGCATCCTAGTATCTTGTCCCACATGAGGTGCTCTCTCTCGATCGTGTAATACTATGAAAAACCTCACTTGAACTTGTATCAAGTGTGGGATGCTTATGTAATTGAGTGAAATGGTTTCATGAGTAGGGTGTGAGTATATAACTTAGTAGGGAACCAAAAATATAGTACCGTATATAGGTAGTAAATGAAATGATTTGTGGATGTGAAATGATTTTATTAAATAAATTACTTTATAAAATAAATAAATAAAAAATAATCCATCATCGATCCCTAGTTCTGTAATCCCAATAAACCATACCCAATTTATCCAGTGTTGGAGTGCCTCTAATAATATCATGATGAATGTTCTGCCCATCATAATAAACTGGGGTTCTTTTACCTATTTATATAGATAACAACTAGGGTTAAAATCACCCATGTATACAAGAGATAATGACTATATACTAGGGTGTATAAATGTATTAATACCTTACTACCAAAGATACATATCCCCCATTTCCTGAACCTATATCATATCACAACCACCTACCTCATTGTATGTAGGTATCATTCCATCATTTACCAGAGAAACATAATGCCACAATGCCTAACCCTGTATCGTATCACAACCACCTACTAGGGTGTATGGTGGTATCATACATTTATTACCTAGAGATACATAATTCCCCAATTCTTTCCCCTCTATCATATCCCAATCATATACCATGGCATATACAAGTATTATACTCTCATTGCTTAGAGATAAATAACTTCTTGATGCATGACCCTATATCATATCACAACCAACTACTTGGACTTTTTCCATTTCATTTAATATAAACACAACCTAAAGGGAATTTTCTGTTTCATTTAATATAAACACTTCCTCAAGGGTGTTTTTCATTTCATTTAATTTTAAAACCACACCTAGTGTGTATACAATATCCATTATTGATATATATATATACACACCATAAAAATGAGGGGAATCCACTTGACCTATTATTCAACCAATAGTCAGATTCCAAGAAGAATGGCTCAACTCATCACAACTATAACTAGATGAAAGCATAATTCTAGGTTATAAGGTGACTAACATGATTAATAACACACATTATCAGTTCATCATACCTTTTTGTACCTAAATAGTTTCCCCTAAGTCATAACAAAGTGAAGATACCCTACAAGGGGTTTTCTAGGATTCCACATAAAAAGGGAACCCCACTTGGGTCCCTTGGTCACATAATAGATTTGGTACCCTACTTGGGGTCCTTAATCCCAATTCCCCCTTGGTATTATATTAATAATATAATCTTATAATCCATACAGGGTCAATCCCTACTATCTTCATTCAAGTGATGGTATAATTCCCCTATCACATCCTATGTCATCTCATTTAACCTAAATTAAGTTTCACATGGTTTTCTATGTATTACAAGGGAAAATAAATACCAATTTATGAATCACCTCTACATGGAGGCATTTATGTGCCCCTATAAAAGGGAACCAAAAATTTATCTAGTTCCATATATTATGACACACAACTCAAGGGAGTTTTATTATCATAAGAAATGAATTTAATTATAAGACTTACCCATTAATATTCGATGTGGTCAAGATATTGCAGAAGGAAAATATAGTCTGATAATTTTTTTATTTTCATTTTTAAGGAAATTTATTTCAAATTAAACAGTTTAATTTAATTTAAACAATTGAGTAATTTAATTCATTCTATTTATTTCTAGAGGTTCAAAACATAAATGGGGAGAACACATATGCATGCAGCATAGATAAACATCTATAAAACCCTAGGGCATGTACCAATTAACACTTACCTTATATGAATATTTTCCCCATTTAAAACCACCACTTAAAATCTCCACTTAGGATCACCAAGCCCTGACCAAGTCCAATAAAAGCTCAAATAAAAAAAATATTAAAATGTTTAATTTTAAAAAAAATTGGATTTGTAAAAAAAATTATTTCACAAACTATTAAGCATAAAAAACTCTTATTTTATCCAAGTTTAAATTATCACGGAAAAGATCATTGGGCCCTATTTCCACACTTAAACCAAGGAAAAACATCTATAAGAGGTACATTCCATTCCCATATAAATACCTCAGTCCAAATAAATATCAACTGGAACCAAATCCATAAGATATTTTATTTTATTTGACTAAATAATTTTAAAAACTCCAAATAGTGAAGTTGACTCATCAGAATGTCTGGAAACAATGATAGATTATTATCTCAGTACATCATTAAGATAAGTTAAGAAAATATTCATGAGAATATGATGATTCTAGTATGATTTAGTAGAATTGTTTCAAGAAACTTATTCAAATAAATTAAAAATTATAATGAAAGTAGGGGGAGATCAATGATGGTTACCAGAGTTAAGCATGTACCTTAAATCCATTATAGAGGCCTCTGAAAACACCCTCTTGAAGGTATTTAAAGAGGATATGAAGGGAGAAGAAGCCCATAGAAATTCAAGAGAAATTAATGGAAAAAACGGGACTTAACAATCATAAAATCATAGGGGTGAATAAATTTAATTTCCCCTATAAACAAATCCACCAGCTAGATAACCCTAGGTTAAAGGATATTCGGTGGCCAACTACAACATATAGGTGTCTCTTTCTAGACACAAACTAGCTGGTGGATATTTGATACTAACTAAAAGTATCCCTACCACCTTGATCCAGATCCAAGGCTCTCCCGAGCCTTTATGAGACATAAAATAATTCATTTAAATTCCAAATAGACATATTTAATACATTCCCACCTTCATAATCTCATTTTTATGTCCATTTCAAAATTCAAACTTTTGAGGGGATGAAAATTAAAATTTATTCTAAAACCACATAACTATATAGATAGATTATCTTACAAGTAAAATAATTAATAAAATTAATGAAATACCAATCTCTACTTTTTGACCTTTTTGACATTGGACCATACACATTAGTGTGCACCAGTTGCAATGCTTTATCTTTTCGAATATCAACTCATTTGTGCGATTTACTCATTATCATAATTTTCTTTTAGGTATTTAACACAATGTTAGTATCTTCATTTATTATAGATAAGTTTCTCATAGATTATATTTTGATCAATTTCCTCATTTTCTTTTTAACAGTTTGACCCAACCTCTTGCGCCATAAAGTATTTTCACCCTACAAAATCAAATAATAAACATATTTATATTATATAACATATTTTATCCTTTATTTATATCCCAATTTGAGATAACAATTACAAAATTTATTATTTTAAAATATATCCATTTCTCAATAATATTACTTCATTACTATCATTAAAATTTTGTCATACACTTAGAAGGTTTTGTTTTAATACATCAACAAATAAGGCTTTCCTAGGACTGATCTGATTCTTCCCAAGTCCACTAGTTCCAAAGTGTTTAAAATTAAAATATATATAATATTTGAAGGTAACTACTACACCATTAAATTTCTCAAAATTCCTCAGGTTTCAGAGATATATAGTCATTTGTGAGGAGAATCCAATATCTATGATCCAAGTTTTCTTAGTTTTTTGACATTAAAATTCACTTCCACAACATGAGATGGTTGAGTTTGATTATGACTATTCCTTATTTTTTAATTAATATTATCACACATTGGTGTATTAGTAAAACAATATTAAGAAATATATCTATCCTCACCACATATTACATATGTTTCTTATAGACATCCATCACTATTCTTCATCTCAATATTTCTTTCTGTCTATTGATATCTGAAACTACATTGAGTTAGTTGTTGTTGATGTATCCCCCTTTATGTATAATCCTTCATTATATAAAGAATAAGTATATTATAATATAAAATATATGCCTTTTTAAAATGCACCACTCATCACTAATAATAACAATGAAATGTTCTTGTTTGAAAGAAGTTATATAGGTTTAAAAGATTCTACATTTATTCCATTTATGTATTATACAGATTTTTCTTACTAACCCTTCTTTTACACTTATTCATACAATTTTTGGGGCTTGTAAATAAATTTTAATATAAATTTTCTCTTTCAAAATGTTATCAAATTTTTATTTTTCTTCATATTTTAGGGGAATAATTATTTATATTTTTCTATAATATCTTGAAAAATTTATTTTATTTTCTATGACCCAACATCACAAAAAATTTTAATTTTATAATATATAGTTATAATTTTAGAGTGTATAGTTTTCAACTTATTATAATATTAACCTTTAAATCCAATTGCCTATTTGAAGCTCTATTTATCTTTTATTACATTCCTTTAAAACCTAGAAATTATTCATTTTAATCTATCATCTAAATTATCCCCTTGAATAATAGTATAATTCATATATTCAATAATTCCTTTCTTTTATTCATTCTAAAAATTTATTTTTTTCAAATATTATATAAGAATATATTTCTGAGTTTGAATCTTTTTATGTTCTTTACAATATTTCTTGATAGGTGGATTTTAATTCTTTAAATTTATAATTATTTTAGGACACATATTAATTTGAATTATGATATTATGTAAATTGGATAACTATACATATAAAAAAACATATTTATTATTAGTGTGTGATTCATCATTTGAAAAATTATCAACTTATATTTATTGAGCCATGATGACTTTTTGGGAAAGTTCTGAAAGTGTCTCCTCATTGTCATCACCTTCATATAGTCCTTATTCAATAGTCAAGAATTTTCTTCCCAACTAGAGTAGATTTATGTTTCCCTTCACTTATGATTTTACTTTATAGGATCAAAATAATGTTTTTTCTTTATCCTTATATTTATTTTTTTAATTTATTTGGATAATGAGTATAAAAATAACTAACCAAACAAAAATTAAAGTATTTAAATGATTTTTTTTCTATATAATTTCCTCAACTTAATTTGGGGAATCTTTTTAGCATAATAGATAGTGTCTCAGCCTAATCATCTTAATTTTATTATCCATATGATAGGTTTATTCATATTTATATTTTATATATTTTATAGTTTTGAAAGAAATTTAATTTCCCCTCTTTACTTTGATTTTAAGAGTTATTATTTTCTCATTTCATAGTTGATGATAGTGATATGTAATTCATCAATTATGAATTTATCAATATCTCTATTTATAATAAAGATATCTTCGTATCAAATTTATCTAGTATAATTATCATGATATTATTAATACTAGTAGAATCCTATAGTGTTTCTCTAAAACATCCAACAGAACTCACAATAATATTAACTATTGTAAAGAATTCATCAACATATTCATTTTATTTTATTATTATACCATTAAATTTTTTCTTGATGATTTATAAAATATATTCCATTACTTTATTATTACCATTATAGATGCTATGATTATTTTTACATATTAATTTGAAGTTTTGTATCCCATAACTTTAGTTAACTCTTTCTCAAATAACAACGTGAGTAAAAAATTTCAATCATTTCCATAATTATTTGTATTTGGTTAATTACTAAAAGTCCATAAAGAAAAATATTTAGGCGTATGATAAAATTTAAGAGAAGCATCAAGAACATTCTATCATAGGGATGAAAAACAAGTCATCATTATCTCCTTCCATAAGTGAACACTAATTTCAATGAAGTTAAGAACTCCATTCCAATTAATAGAATCGTGTTGATTCATGATAGGAAAAAAGAATATATTCAAAGTCCAACCTCCCTTTGAAAAAAATGGAAAAGGATCATATATGTATGCTATGCATTGTGGGGGGGGGGATAATTGAAATATATTTTCTTTTCAATACCTATAATCCCTATTACTTATTTAGTAGATATATCAATAAATAAGTAAAACAAATAAATAAAGAATTACATCAAAGTTATTAACAAGGTTCACCACCCTAATCATAGATACATCCTCGATGTATATTTTTTTATCCCCCAAAAAATATTATTTTAATATCAAGGATATCCATGGGAAAGTGTATGACCTTATACCTTCTATAATATGTTGGCCCCAACCATCGAAGTATATAAATACTCATTGAATAGAATCAAAAACTATTCTTGGTCGATAATCACTAATATAATTCAAAATATTAATCTAAATTTCATGGAACATGATCTTCTTCTTTAACCAGTAGATTCTAATGGCTTCCCTCAGAACTGAAATAAATTTTAGGCAAAATAAATAATTACCGAATTACATTCTTCATCAATTTCATGTGAATGTTTATTCATAGAACATTCATGAATATAATTCACATTAATTCATGGATGTTAATACCCATTTAATGTTAAAGGTTTAAAACTATTGAGTCTTATATTCTCATTTTCTCATCAAATAAATATCTTAAAGGCTCAGTTGATAATTACATGTCGTATATTAAATAACTATGAACTCAATTACTTCATAAATCCCATAACAAAAGTCTTTATTTTTATCATTACTTGTTTTTAGATCTTTAGGTAATATCCAAATTTCACAACATATGGAATTTAAACTCATTCAATTATTTCATGCTATTTCACCATTTTTTCCCAACTATATTTTCAAATCATTAATAATATGGTTCACATTGTTAAACATATCTCACATGGATTATCCTTTAAATATACTCATGCATGCTCCTTTCTTCATCATATGATCATATCTTACATGACATAATTCATATCATAAATTCATGTGACATATTAATACATGATAAAAATAATACATATCATATGTTTGAATGCATGGACAATCTATGCATTGTATTTTTCCGGAATATTACTACTTCTAAGTTGGTAGTAACCATGATTTCATGATACTATTCATGATAGCTAGCGAATTCATCATTATTTTCTTGTGAAATATACATATACCTTTTATGGGTAAAATTATTTTCAATACATAGATACCGTGAGTACTTCCTATACTAGATATGTATGTATTCATACAATATTACAAGAATATAAGTGTGTTTTAAAACTCACACACACATTATTCAAATCCTCCTACTTAATCTAAATTCATAAAAATAATATCTTAGATTCTCTTTTTCCTTCATCTCATCTTATATTAATGAATTTTGAAGCTTCATGAATGTCTTCAAATCTTATTAACATATTAATTAAGCTGAAATTCTCAATAGATGCTTGAATTTAATGTAGGTAGATGCGACTCGATTATGACAAAAACTATATGCATAATTATCAACATGTCTCATTAATTATAATATTTGTTTTTTTATTCATGGAAGAAAAAAATATAATTAATGGACGATCTATAGTATCAGGTTCATCCATCTCAACTCGTTGAACATATCTGTGGTTCTCAGGGAAGAATGTCTATGGAATATCCTTACACTATAGGGAGGACTTGTGATCCTATTCACTAAATAAATCCTTACACCAATATAAAATCCATACTCCTCATGTAGTAGCATAAATTCATTATTCTATTGATATATAAGAACTTCATGGTTGATATTTCATGGTACATTTCTCCACAGATGATCGATCACTACTCAAATGGTCCATACATAGATTTTGTGATTCTTATGGAAGATTCACTTCATATATCATAGAAGATATCTCATGGAAGGTATCATCTATAAATGATTAATCCATAATTTTTATTACTATCTATCATATTTAGTTTCTACAGTTTATCACTAGTTGAACTAATAATAGAAAAAATTCATTTTATGTAAAAACCTTATAGCCACTCAAGCATAACTACCATGGTAGATTAGAACTCACGGAAGATTTGACAGTTGGGCATTGGCATGAGGTAAAAGAAAATTCTATAGGATGATCAGATAGTGATAATATAGATACCTAGAATTTTACACATATTATATTATTTTTAATAAAAACATCCATTAATTATAATCCAAATATCATGAGGCCAAACATATTTGGAATACTTGGTTCATAATACATTAAATTGAGACTAAAATAAAACTTATTTATTTTATTACTGATAATGAGATCCTAAACCCATTCAATATCCTAAAATTTAATGGGATAACCTGGGGAATTCATATAAAATAGTGGTGAGATAAAAATATTTTTTAGGGAATAAACATGATAAAGAAACATATAATTTGAAGAAATAGTGAAATTATATATCATAAAAGAGATGTCTCACAATTAATCACATGAGTGCATAACATAATGAACATGATATCACAAGATCATATCATTGTAGGAAATATGGGAGAAACACAAAACATGACATAATAATAAGTAAAGGCTAATCATCGAGATAAAATAGAGTCTCATAATGGATCAGGTTCACCCCCTAATCCTATACGTGATGTGTCATGAGACTAATAAATTACCCAATGCATTAGAGGGATATATAAATTCAAGTCAACCCATCAAATTTATTTCATGTATATGAATATTTGTTCCACTTTATAAAATCAATCATAAGTCATAAACATAATAATTACTTGTGGAAAGAAAAAGGTTTTCATAATAAATCTTCATAGCATAGTTAAAAAGATATTTCTTAAAGAGGGAATTTGAGAAATGATCATAACGAATGAATTAACCGATCTAATAGAGGGAGAGTGACCTAGGAATATATGTAAGAGATATATATATAGAATTTATAAAAATTAAATAACATCAATGTTTTTATTTCATTTATTAATATAAATAAATTTAAAAATATTAAAAATAATCTTGAGGAAAATAACCATTACAATTTAAAAATTAGTTTTGAAAAACGAAAAAATTATGAAAAATTATGGAAATAATTTTATTTTATAATAAACTTATGGAATTAAAAATTAATATTCAAAGAAAATAATGGTCTTGATGGAATTTAATTTTATAAAAGTCATATAAGTTAAAATTTATTCTTTTCACACTTTGGTAAAAAGAGAAAAAGCGACTCATTAGTAAAACAACAATAAGATTCATTTTAAAAAATTTTATTAATAAAATAAACATATGTAAAAATTACTTTAACAAATCATAGAATAATAACAAAATATTTTGGAATTATTTTTAAAGAAGACATAGAGATGAAAAAGAAAGTGTTTTTGACCTAAGATATAAATAAAGTCAATTTTCCTTAAAAACATGTACTCAATATTTTTAAATACCAAATAGAAGAAAATTGTACTATTAATTGAAAAGTTAATGACTAACCATAGGATATTAAAATGAAAAAGGTTTAAAATAAAATTATCAAATAACATTCTTCAATGGAAACTCAGGCATAAATAATCCCAATTAAAATTAAATTGAAGTCTCAACCCTTACCTCCTTGGTAAATATTAAATCATAATCCCATGGATAATGTAAGTGAATTGTAACATAAAATTACATAAATTATAAATGATTCATGATATAATGTGCAAAGGAGAACTATAAACACCATATAAAAAAATTAGGTGCGTAAAAGAACATGTGTCTCAAAGAAAGATGTATTGAGATAGAAACTGTTACCTGAAGTTAGGAATAATCATGTATGACCTTTATATATTATAAAATAAACTTAAAACAATTATTTATTTTATTAAGAAAAAATATATAGGTTTAATAAATTATAATTAAAACATTTAATTCATTAATTTTAATGTTCTATTTAATTACATAATTGGATTTTTTCAAATTAAGTGTTTTGAGGATGCTTAGTTGATAATTTGAAAACGACATTAGTGCGCTGACTGTAGGCCGTATATATGCATGAGTAACTTTTCCATTTTTAAATTATCATGATGGAAATAAGGTATATTTTATTTTATAATCATATAAATATAATTATAACTTAAATATATTATTATTTCTTTTAAAATACTAATATATACCATTCATGTGATGCAGAATAAAAAACAAAGCACATCACTTCGTGAGGTTGTAGTCTACTGTACACAGAAATGATGTTATCATTTTTACAATAGATAATAAGGTAAGAAATATTATGATAAATTAATTTTCAAGAATTATTAATATGTCATTAATATAATATAGAAACATTAAATTCATCATCATGAATTACCATGATAGGTGATGATGGAAAACAAATTTTATTGGTTCACGAGGCGGCAATACACCGTAAACATGACCGATGGTTTAGTTTCCCATTTGATAGAAAAGGATATGGATGAATATTATGCAATAAAAATAATAAAATATCAGTTTATAAGTGATAATGTTGTTATTATATTGGAATTGTTAAGACATAATTAAAGGTGGAAGAAGAAGAATTAAAAAGAAGGAGCTCAGTGAAGACGATTACCTTTTCTTAGAAGGAACTCCTTTAGATAACTTATTAAGAACCCTTAGGTATGTATTTTCAGAAGAAAAAGAGATCTAAAATGTGGATAAGGATGTTTGGGGCAGATTTTTTTAAGGTTCTAGGCAAGACAAATGGCTTTATAGGTGTAAATAATTGAGAGTAAGGGGTACCCTTTTATTATTAAGGAGGAGTGACATTTTTGTAAACACCCAAAACTATTCAATAATTTGTAGTCACTCTCCAGAAAATTACCTCCAAAATTAAATTATAAAGTATTTGAGGATATATAATCCCTTTATACACCTCTAAAAATAAATATAAACATTTTTAATAATTTTTATCCTCTTTACCTCAAAGGTTACTCACTTTACCATTTTAATATTTCTAACCACAATAACTATTTTTTTAGTGTTTTTACTATTAATTACAACAAAAAATTAAGTAAAAATTATTATATTATATAAATTATCCTGATTAAAAATATGGAATCCATTTTATGAAATTAAATTCACTTAAGTGGTAAAATTTAACTTAAAATAAAAATTGCAAGCGCAATGAAAAGTGGTTTTCTGAAAAATTCATTTTTTAATGAGAAAATGATGTTATATTAAATATAAGAATTGAAATAATAATTATATTAAATTAAATTAATATATATATATATATATATAATCTAAAAATTTCATTTAAATAATTCTTCATTAGGGGTTATTTTAATTAATTAAAATGGAGAAATGTACTTTAAAATAATTTTCTGAAAAAATGTATTTTAAGGCTAAGAATAAACTTATACTAAATTCCCGTATAAATATTATTTAAATTTAATTAATCAAGTTTAATATATCTAAAGAATTATTATTTTAATTTTAAATCATATAATTTGAATATTGGGACTTTTTAATCACTTAATTTATTAAAATAAATGAATATTTGACAAAAATATGTATTTAAACAATTCATTAGAAAATCGACCTTTTAAGAAAAAATCAAAATCTCACTAAATTTTAATATTGATTCGATTATTTAAAAAATTATTTTAATTTATAAAATAAAATTTATATAGTTTTTAAAAATTAATTATAATATTTTCTCACAATATAAATAAAAACTTATTCGAAGAAAACATATTTTAGAAGAATAAAATGACTATTTAAAATTGAGTACTTATTTATTATGAATTAAAAAATATATTTCTATTTTTTAAAAATATTAAAGATAATTTTTATAATATATTTATTCCTATTAATTTTTTTAATTTTAACGAGTAGGTTATAAGAGTCATGTTTAAATAATAATATTTCATTAATATATTATGATTCCTTTAATCTCAGTGTTTCATGTTGTATATGATACTGAACATAGTATTATTTTAAAATCCTGGGGAGTTATAACTAATTGAACTAACCAATTAAATGTAATTATATGTGTCAATTTTTAAATGTGTTAAGAGTGGATACTACCTTGAAGTCCCATTTCAAATATTTGTTTGATGACACACAACATAATAACAGTCAACACATCTTGACCGCACCAGATAAAATTAACTAGGTCTACTATGGACTTCCTTTCACACCTAAGACTCTAATCTCATGGTCCAAATCTCCTCGTACTAGCTGACTACCCCCTCTATTGTCCTATTCATGTCTCTTACTCTCCAAGTGAATAGGTGACCCCCCCTATGAACCTTCTTGACCATCCTAGCAAGCGATTGTCAATTTTTTTAAGAAAATATAAGAAAAAGAGTTTTCTAAATCTATCATATAGATTTTTCAAAATTTATTTGGGATAAAACTCATCTTTAACATAAATTAAAACAACATAATATCTATATAACTCTCATATTAAATAATAAAATACTGTATGGACTTCTCTAAGTCTTAATTACCTTATTATAGACAATGTTATTTTTTCAAACACCATTGGAACTAGTATTTGACATTAAAGAGAATATCACCAATCCTAAAAATTAACATGTATTGATAAAAAATACAATATTACCTTTCTGTTAGGAGTTAATATGTTTAGGTGTCTTTTTGGTTTATTTTTTTTGGTTTTGTATCATTTACTTGGTACCCATACCACCTTTATTTTATACTTATATATATATATATATTAATCATACATTGGGTTGATGTATATATTGTTAAACTTTTTTGGAGTTTTATTTATGTTCCTGATTTCGATTTATAATGACCATGACAACTTATATTTTGGAACATGAATTTTCAAGTTAGGGTATGGTTATGTTGGGCTCTTGGTGTTTACCATTTTTGTGATCCCATTGGGAAAAACCATTCCCAAATAAGTTCTATGATTCCCAGGAACTATTTTTCAGATCATGGGGATTGAGAATTCCCTTAGGGACTTGTAACGGGTCAGGTTAGGTGCCAGATTTTGGGGAGGTCTAGGCTGGTTTGTTATAGAATGGTATTAGTTACCAAAGTAGTTTTTGGTTTATGATATTTAGGATGCCTTAGTAGATATGTGATAAGATTTCCTGGGATTGGGAAAGGGTTATAAAGAATTTATTGAACAACACTTTTAGTATATAACCTTGAGTATTGAAGGAATTTCGAGATTGTGAATTTTGGTTATATATTTGGTCTACCCATTTTTTCATGGGTTGGGTGTTTAGGCTGTAGAACATGCATAGGGGCCATGAAGGGCATAATTGATATTATTTTAGGTTTATCATGTGTCTTTTTATTTCATAAATATTTATGACTATGATATAATTTTTTTATTAATTTAACAATCCATTTTTATTTAACTTAATCTAGTACCAAACTTCTTTGAAGACAACCTATAAAACCTATTGAGGGATAAATGAAAAAATTTCTATGGGTGAATCCCCCAGTAGACCAAAATATCATTGAGATTATATTTTAATGGTATGGTCTAGTGACCTGGGAGTGGTGCCTCCCTTTTCAATCTAAATACGTGGTTAATATCCCATAGGATGATTGATCATAGTAATTCTACCACCATAAGCCGCCATTTTCCATGAAAGAAATGATCCTTAGGTTGTATATGATTAACATGAAAACACCAACATAATTTTCAGATTAATTAAAACTCTGAATTCTATTTATGTTTTGTGTTTCTTATTTATTCCTAAAGGCCCTAGTAAGAAATAGTGGGTGTAAATTGTTCAATAAAAGTATAATGAAAACTTTTAATTGAAGGAATTATAGGTGGAATTAACCCAATAGTTTTATCCAAACATGTTGACATTGTAAAATTTATAGTAATTCATTTAACTCTAATAGGGTAATAGAATAATTATATAGTTTGGAGATAGATTTTATGATATTTTCTATTTCACACTATAACTGATATCTAATGAAAAAGTGCAGGCTTAAAGGGTTTAAGTGGGTCTTAGACATGACATTCAATATCAAGTATTTCTTTTAAAGATCCTAACCTATTCCAAGGTTGTGGATTTATTCTTTATGGTAGATATTGATCATGTATAGATGTCATGGATGACTAATGTGCCTCCCATTTTTGGTTTGAGTGGTGGAATATTTTATAAGAAAAAAATGAAGTGTAATGAGCCAATAATGGTGGGTAACTATGGATATTGGTACCCATATTATTTTTCCAGCATCAACTACCTCAGGTTTTGGATTATATACCTATTATTATTATGGATGGTCTAGGAAAATGAGTTCCTCCATATATGATTATATTAAGTCTTTCCATTCTTTTGGATTCCTAGGACATTTATATAGGTTTTTTAAAGTTAGACCCTCTCCCCAAAGTGGTGCGGGCTCATCAAAACCTAAGGGACCTTCCACTTAATCCAATTCCACTATGGTATTAGGACACTAACCTTGGGGGTGTGGAGGAAAAACCAGTTTTTCTTATGGATTGAGTAAGCTAGTAATATATCTCTAGGTTTTTGGTTTACCTTATACTCCTACCAATACCATTAATTGCCTATAGTAGATTCAATTCACATAGATTTTAAGACCGTGATGATGATAGTGAGAGGTACCATACTTATTTCATCATCTATGGAAATTGATTTTTATGAAACTAGTACTTATAAATATTTTATTACAACATGTATTATAGAATTATTGAAACTTCCTTGGAATCTCATGCTATACATGTAAGAGATTTCAATACCCCTCAGCAAGAAGAAGGATTAGGGCTTCCAATAACCTTCCTGTAATGTTTATATTTTAGAAGTGGAGCTAGAATTAGACTTCCTCATTCTTGAGATGGATTATCTTGAACTTATTATTGATATAGGCTAGATGGTTTACTTCATGGAGCATGTGGACTACTACGAGTTAAGGGTGACCTTCACTACTCCTGTTGGTAACTATTATGTGTTTCAATGGAATTAGATCCTTGATCAAGATATAAAGGACATTCCTTTCAAAAAATTAATAGTATGGAATATTAGGTAGTGTATTTCATGGTTGAGGTTTGTGAATAAAATCTTAAAGATTAAATTTTGACAATAATAAGGGATTTTATAGAGGTATTCTCAAATTAATATTCAAGATCACCCATAGAATGGTAAGTTTAGTTTTTTATCAACTTGGTTCTCGGAACTCAGTTGATTTCCTTACCTCATTTTCATATTTCACCCACAATGATACTAGAGTTGAGGATCTAGCTGGATATTGTGGAATAAAAAATCTTTATCCATTCAAGATTTCCTCTTTGGGCTGGTATATTACTCATTATTGTGAAAGAGAATGGGTGACTTCACTCATGTATCAATTATTGGAATCTAAATTAGGTGATGAATAAGAACAAGTACCCATTAACCTGTATTGATGAAATATTTGATTAGTTAACAAGGGTGAGGTGGTTCTCAAAAATAGATCTCCAATTGTGGAACCATCAGCTCAGGGTGAATTAATATGTTGTTCTTAATATGGAATTTCGGAATATATATGGTCATTTAATATACCAGGTGATTATTTTGGGTTTCACTAATGATCTAATTGTCTTTAAGTAATTAATGAAATAAATATTCCATCAATTCCTAGAATCTTTTGTGATGTTATTTGTGGACGAAATGAAAGTTTTTTTTCAAATCTAAGGAGGAAAAAAATCACAACTTGATGATTTTATTGGGGACCTTTCATGATCATCACCTCTATTTAAGCTTTAAAAATGTAATTTTTAAATATAGGGATTCAAATTATTGGGACATATGTTGTATTAATAGAGAATGTAAGTAAACTAATATATTTAAGATATGTTATGTATGATGAAGAACCAATGAATGACTTTGATAATGGGAAATTAGTGGGTATGGTAAGGTATTATTAGTGGTTATTGAAAGAATTATAAAAATTGGAATCTCCTTAGACTACTCTCATTTATTAGGGTTTGAAGTTGGTATGCATATTTGAATGTCAGGAATCCTTTCATGAGTTAAAATGGTGGTGAAATTTAGTTTCTATAATTATCTCTCTAGAAGATATTCAAGGATTTGTGAAATATTATGATGCATCAGGTGTATTATTGGGTTTTATGGTTAATTATGGAGACCATTTAGTTGCATATGGATCTCACTAGCTTCGAAAACATTAGAGGAACTACCCAACCCATGATCTTAATATTGTAGTTACAATACATCTCTTAAAGTGTTTGTGACATTATCTCTTATGGGATAATTTCATGTTCTATTATGATCATAAGATTTTAAGTTATATATTTTCATATAAATACATAAACCTTAAAATTTTTTTATCAGTTGAGTAATTTGAGGATTTTGAATTTGATATCACCCACATGATAGGACAGTGTAATTTTTGAACTGACACACTTAGTTGCAAATTTCTTTCTTCAAGTGGACAAGTTTCCAGTGATGAATGGACCTTGATGGGTCTCTGATAGAGCACTGTCGTGGGCGCCCTTAAATGATTAGTTTGATTTGGGGTACTTAAGTGCAGCAGAGTGGCTGAACAAGGTCGTCTCTCAAAGGAGGTAGTGAATTTAACAACTTATTAGAGGTATTCTAAAAAATAAAATAAAATAGAATAGAATAAAAACACTACTTTAAAGGATTGGGGTTTGTTATAGTTTATGAATCTAGAAGAAGTTTGCTGGAAGAAGATTGTATAATTTTTTTTTTGTTTTTTTTTGTTTTTAGTTTTGAAATGAATTTCAATTTAAATGACACAACAAGAAGATGTTTTTTTAGAAATCTATTTAAAAAGCGTAATCGATCTAACTCTACCTCTTCACTTTATTATTAATCATTATCATTTAAATTAACATTCACTTAATTATGATCCCTTAATTTGTTAAATCCCGAACCCTACGATAATTAACTTTACCACAAAGATGATGTGAATTTAAACCTAGGCTAACTTTGGAACGTGCAATCGCAGCACCCTGCTTTGATTGATGTTCTAAGATTAGCTTATGATCAGTGGTAAATTAAGGCACATATCCATTCTGGAAATGAGGATGAATTGTGTTTAGGGATTATATTTGAACTCTACAAATTTATCCCGTGTGGTCTTGTATTACCGATTAAGATCGCGCTCTCACAATTTACACAAAATCCCGACCTCACGTGTTTTTGTGTTAATTGTTCAATTTCTTGCTTAGTTTCTTACAATTTAAAAACATAATTCATGGATCATATTAAGTGAATTATAGTAGCTCATTGATTCAAAATAATTAAATGAAGAGGGTAGAAGATAGATCGATTACTAAAAGACTACTCTTCCATGGGTGGCGTAATCATCATAGAAGCGTTTTTCATGTGCAAAGGTTTAAAATGGGTATAACCCAATAACGCTTCTACTCAAGAATTCCAGCCCAATTAGGAAGATTAAGAGAAGACGAAATTTAAACAAAACAGAAGAAAAGAGAAGAAATATAAGAAGAGCAATGAAGTTTATTACACAAATGAAAACATTACAAAATGAAGAAGAGAAGGAGGCTTCGATGAGGGGATCCTTGCTTCAAGAGCTACCCCTCTTACAATGGTTGGAGAATTTGGGTGAAACAAATTCTCCTCTGCCTCCAATCTCCCAATGCACGTACCAACCCCTCCAAATGAGAAAAACTCCAATTTATAGAGGGGAGGGGAGGAGAGGTTACAAGTGGTTTCAAGTGTGAATGTGGAAATTCGGCCAAATATTTTATGCCAACTTGAAACGCCCATTTAACCACCAAAACGCGTGAATTGGCCGGCCTTCCAGAATGATGATTTGTGACACCTCATGTCCCCGAGAGTTCATCAAAATTTGGGCTCAATCCAAGCCCGTATGTAGAATATATGGCCCAAATACAGAACCTTCTCCATTCTGGCGAGCCCAGCCCAACTTTGACTTCATGGCCCAATTTCAACAAACAAATGAACTCTTTAGCTTTAGTGTCCTGAATAAAAGTTGTAGATAATTAAGTTAGTAACACTGTTACAAAATTTCAAATTCAAATAATAAATATAAAAATATTTATCTTCGAAATACTACAGTGCACTATTAAGGGTAAAACTGGAATTTTCACCAAATTTTCAAATGAATGATCAAATCCCAAATATTTTATAAATAAACATGTTTAACACAATGTGAGGAAATTATATCATTTATTATCAATAAAATATTCAATAAAATAGTGTTTTATCAATCTCTTTTATTCAGATTAATTTGATGGTGAAATAAAAGAGTGAAGAGTGTTTATTTTATAATTTTTGGTTAACACCATTTATTATGAAGTGAATTCGACAATATAATCCATGAGTGAAGAGTTTTAGTGTATTATGGGTTGTATATTAGGTAAGAATACCAATAATAACTAGTTTATAACTTCATAGGGATTTTTTATTTTAATAACTAGAATTTAATCCCATTTTTTATAAGGAAGGTTATTATACAAAATTTTCATCATTATTAGTGCGTTTTCTACTCATGTACCATTAAGATGTATTTTGATAGGAAGAATAAATTTTGGAATCCAGGTATGAGATGTGAAATAGTTGACTTAATTACACATTGTTATATGTGCTAATAGGTTAATGTCAAGCATCAAAATCCCTCAGGTGTACTTCACACTCTTCCCACACCTACTTGGAAGTGGGATAAGATATATGTGGGAATTGTCATGGGGCTACCTTAGGACACCTAGAGTAGGAATGATATTTGTTTTGTGATTTATAGAATAACAAACAAGCTGATTTCCTCTCAATCCGAGATATCCCTATGGCAGATGAGATCTAGAGTTTGTATGTGAAATAGGTAATGAGGCTGCATTACATTATTATACTATCATCTTTAATATATGTCCCTGGTTTATGTATCTATTCTAGAAGAAACTTCAAGGGAAAATGGAATATTAGTTTAGGATAAGTATTACATACCATTCAAATATAGACAAACAAATGAAGTGAGAGATCTAGATTCTAGAGAATATTATTTTTTATTGAATCTTATATTTTTGAGGTTCCTTGGATATCCATATGAGACATGTCAAGTTTTCTTATAATAATTAAAAATCATTTATTAGTATAGCTCTATTGGAGGCTCTATATGGTCACCACTGTTGGTCCCCCCTCTATTAAATTTGAATAGGGGATAGGTTCTTGGTAGGATGTGGACTGTTCATGAGAGAAAAATGAATATTCCAACCATTCATAAGTGGTTATCTATAATATAAAGTCTCCATAAGTCATATTGATAACTTCTATATCATCCTATGTAGTTTTTATTGAAGTTATTTTCCTATCCCTCCAAGTATTTGAGAGATGAAGAATATATATCTTCCTATTTGAGTTTACTAAGAGGATCAAAAATGTATTTTATATATTGTATTTTCCACTATAATTGATATAAATCCATGACATGCTTCATGTTTCTCAATTAAAGAAAAACCATCATGATATTTCTAATGTGCTTAATTTGGAATATCTTGAGATAGAAGCTCATGTTTCTAAGTCAGAGCATGGAGTTCATATTGTTGACTCTCAAGATAGATGATATAAGAGAGGTCTATTCAATTCATTTGTGTTTTTTGGTAGTATATATTTGATTCACATGAAACTTGGGTGTGGTAATCTCACATAATGGATTAATGAATTCATTTTCTACTTAATTTGATATAGATATAAATTTATATCAGAATAAAGTGATATGTTGGGGATAATTTTCACACCCACAATGTATTATTTATGGTAGAGAATTATTTTATGTATTTATTTTCATTCATTTTACGTTATTGGTCTTTTATTTTTTCAATAATTTTATTTTTGTGAACCTTTTTAAATTTATGGAGTTTGGAGTTTCTGCAAATTTTTAGACTATAGGAGGTAACAACATGACCACTATGGTTGTTCCTTAGGGCACCACACAACAAAAGGGGCTATTACATAGCCTTTAGGGGTTATATAATAGGAAACCCATCCTACTAAAACCGTATAATGGAAAATATGGTTACCTTTACATAGAACAAGAGTCTATGACATATCCTCTATGAATATTCCATGATTCACCCCCATGAAACACTTTATAAAGGAAATATTTGTTTCCCTTATGCAGGGTATCACCTTCATAAGGGTATATCCACAAAGGTATGGGAGGTTGAACCATAGTAAATGGGGTACTCTATGGAGTCTTGATTTTTGGTTAAACATGGTGCAACCTAGGGGACTATATCATAAAGGATTGAGAGTTAGGGACCCTAGCCTCTGGCTCCTAAAGGCGCACCACAATGAAACCCAAAGGCTATAACTCATAGTTTTCTAGTGGAGGAACACCATACTATAACCCATTGGTCGATGTTATGGTGTACCCAAGTGAATTTTCTTTAAATATTGAATACTTGAAATTACAAATGTACCATTTTCAAGTTAAATCCCCTAACCCACATGTATCTCACACTCTCAACCTCTACCCCCTATCACAAGTAAATTTCCCTCTCCATCTCAGTGTGTTTTTGGATGGATTTCAACTAGTTTATTCTTATAATCACTAAGTGTCTTATCTTCCTTTATATTTACTAGTTCTTCCTTCTTTTCTGAATTTATATCTTCTCCAAATCCTTGGAAACTTATGGGTTGTGCTTGCTAAATTTTCTGGTTTGGGTTTTAGTGTTTATTTTTTTCTTTACCTCTTAAGGTCCCTTATCAACATCATAAGTTTATTTCCAACATAGTCCGCTGGTTTTGACTATTTTCTAAGGGTTTTATTGGTTAAAGTTCGTTTATTTCATGAGGAACTCATGTTTATGGAAAAAATATGATTTCAATGTTTTCTAAAGGGTGTTTTGATGAATTAAATCTATATTATTGTAGTTTTGATAGTTTATGATATGCATTATGATCATTGTAAATATTTTACCTTGGTTTAAGAAATAAAATATATTTTAAAGGAATGTTTTTGAATATGTTAATGTAAGTGGATTGTGATGGATTTTTGAAAATCCTTAAATGGAATGTGACATGTTTAAGATGAAATCTACACATGGAAACCTTGGTGTCTAATGAGGGAAGACTAGTTTTAAGAATAAAATTTAGATTACACCAGTCTAACTATATATATCAGACTTGGGTGAAGGTCATGCTGTTATAGATGGGTGTCACCACACCACTAGTACGAGGCATGTAATCCTTAGAGGTTGGTTTTATATAGTGTTATGGGAAGGGTGACACCATTCCTTTAAGAAAAGTCATGACCTTCTTATTGGTTTGTATATATTCTTGAATTAACCATTATTGGATTAGGCTACCACCTCCTTATTTTTATGATCCCAAATCATGTTTATAATGTTATTAATGAATTTCAAGTTTTATGTTAGTGGATAGTTTTTTGGAAAAAAATAAAAAATTGTATATATATGGAACTTAATATGACAACCAACCACAATTGAAATTTGGTTACCTTGTGATTAAATTTAAATGACCATGGTAGCCAATTAATCATGTGGAACCTACCACACAGTGTACTCAAATTGATATTAAGAAAAATGTACCTACCATGATTTATATAAGAAACTTATTTCAAAGACATAAAATGATAGTGTATTGAAAATAAACCTACTATGAAATGAAGATCAACATACTATATATTTATAATCAACTAACCACATGAACTATAAACTTACCATGAAAGAGGTAAGCTAAATTTATCTAAGTATTGTACTGAATGTGTCTATATGTCTTTTTAGTAACCGGATGAACAATTACCTACCACATTAATAAATATACCTATCATGGGTTCAAAATTAATGAACATGAAATTTAATTAAGCTATTACAAGAATTCATGAACCCACATCATGATCAAATGGACTGGTTGCATGAAGAAATTAACTGACCATACCCAGTTTCTATGGTTTTTTGGTGTATCAGATAACTATTCCAACTAATTATGAGCTCAAGAAATCATTATTAAGTTAAGATAAAATACCCTATCTATTTTATAAGTGAATAATTTTAAAATCTCAAATTTCTAGTTTTCAAATTATAAACTATAGTTTCTGTGTAATTAAGGCTACATTGATTATTCTCCAAAATATAATTTTGGAGGGATTTTTTTAAAGAAGAATACAATTCTTGAGAAACATGGATGAAAATGTACAGAGTGACATATACTATTATGGATAATAATATATGAAATTATGTGTGTATCTATGATACATCAAGGAATAAATCATAACTCTTCACAATACTCTATTTTCCTGAACCTATTATGAAACTTGTTTGATCTCCTTTCAAAGATAAATTCAAGGAATCAAGGACAAGTAAATATGTTTAGATTTAGATGCACCACATCTTAATATATCTCATATATTAAACTTTATGTTTATATGTTACAATTGATTTTCATTTTATATTTATCTTTTTATCTATAAACACAGTCCCCTGCACTAAATAGAAGAGTACTTTAAACTCTCTTCAATTTATTTTCATTTGTACTCCCATATATAATTGTAGGAGAGGTTGTTTGTGACTTGGAATTTTTTTCTCCCAAATATAAATATAGAATAGGAACTGTTCATAGAAATCCTTGTGAGATAATTTGTTAAAACATGAGCTAGTTTGTGGATCAATTTATTCATTAATAATATACTTAGCAGTAGGTGATTTCAATGCGAAGGGGATTAGGTTTGAGATTAAGACTGAAACCCTTGTTTATATTTAAACTGTATTATTTTTGTTTTATTTTATCTATATAAAATAAAAAAACTGAATTTTTTTTTTAAAATTAAGAAATAAACTTCACTCTAATAGGTTTTCCTTAACCAATGATTTATATTTTATATTTTTTTCAATTAAAATTATTTCAAGTGTTAAGAGATTATTAAAACTTGTTTTAACTGATTTGAGATCAAACTTATAAATTTTTTTTAATATAAAATTATAAAATTATATTATTTTAATTTACTAGTATTATTTTATAATTTTATGAATTTAAGTTTTAAATACATTTAACATAAATTTTTATTGGAAACTAAATTCACCCCTCTCGAATTTTCCATTGAGACCAACATTTGGTTTCAAAGCTCTTCTAAAATATATTTTTACTATGATATAGTTTTTCTGAATGTTCTTAATTTCTATTATTTATATATTAATACCATTATTAATAATACTTATCTAGATGGATCTTTCAGTAACTAGCCTCCTTGTTTTAATGGAACAAATTATTCTGAGTTGAAAATCAAAATGAAAATTTCTAGAGGGAGCGTGGGATTTTATATATTGACTATAACTATGGATAAATATAAAATAATCAAAACTCTAATAAAAATATGGGATTCTACTATAAAATATTCCACTAATTCAAATTGTAAAGAAATGAATGCATTATATTGTAATTTTGGATAAGATGAATTTAACATAATATCTTTCTATACTATATCATTTGAAATATGAGATACACTAGTTTTTTTCATGAAGGAAATTCCAATGTTAAAATGACATGGTTAAATAATCATAATATTAAATATGATAATTTAAATATGAAACACTGTGATTCAATTTTTGAAATGAATCTCATGTTCAATTAAATAGTCATCACCATGAATGCACTTGGAAATACAGTTACAAACAAGAATCAAGTAATGTGACTTTTGATTTTTTTCCATATAGGTGTATAGAAACCTCTATTTCAATAAGGGAATCATGTGACATAAGTTAATTTAAGTAAAATATATCATTGGTAAACTCATGATGTATGTGGTATAATTAAATGTAAACAAAAAATATGATGAACCCAAGAGGAAGTTATTAACTGTCAAAAATTCTGATACAAAACTAAAATTGATTATCAAAGTTCAAATTTTAGGTGGTGATGATTAACTCTATGAAATTGATATGAAAATAGATTAGTAATCCATATGATTTAATAAATTCTATAATACGAAGTAATTATTCATAAAATACAATGACAGAGGAATGCATGATAATAAATGAAATTAGAGAAAAGAATAGAAAAAGGTTTATTCTAATAGTGAGATATATACTATGAGTGTAAAAGAGGTCACATTAAGGAAGAAAATACAAAGATAAAATATAAAAAAAAGTAAAAGGGAAAAACCGATTTTTTTTAAATTCCATTTAATCATCTTGAAGTACCTTATAGGACAACTAAAGTGATTCAAAATTGAGAAAATTGGATAAAAATTATAGAGCTAATATGTGTTTTATGATAAACAAATACGAGGTATCAAATAATTTTCCTACATCTCTTGTACATAATTATAATCTATTTGAACATTAAAATGACGAATAAAACATGTTCAGTGATGATCTATTTTAATATTATAAAATGTTGGAAGATAAATTTAATGAGATAAAAGAGAAATATAAAACATTAAAGAAGAAATATGATCTCTCTGCTTAGTTTAATTTAGATTGTTCCGAAGATAAGGAAAATAATTGTAAACTATTAAAGGAAAACATTAATATTAAATTATCTAATGAGAAATTTAAGAATGATCTAGAGATATTCAGTAATGGTAGAAAAACTCTAACCTACATAATCTATTAGAAAACTACTCCAAAATACACTAATGGAATTGGTTACCAGCCTGAATAAGGAAAAATTAAGAAGAATAAATTTGTACCTAGTTCATGTCATGCTAGTTCTATAATTTTTTCTTATTTTATTGGACCTATTTTTTTATTTATAAAAGTGTAATATATTGTTATAGCAAACTAGTTAAACAATATTTTATTCCTAGATATATTATTACTAACATTTATGTATCCCAGAAGATATGGATACCAAAAAAATTTCTTGTATAAAACTTATACTCTAGGAAACTTTATTAAAGATTAATCATAAGAAAATATGGTATCTAGAAAGTATACATTCCATACATATGACTAGGGACTACTCAAGCTTGAAAAATATTATCAATTTTGATGGTGGACATGATACTTTTGGTGATAATGACAAAGGAAAAATATTCATACTTAGAAAAATATATAACTATAGTACAATTTTAATTTCCAAAGATTTATTTTTAGACTGATTAAAATATAATTTTAATAGCATCTGACAGTTATTTAATGATTGTTAGCATGTTAATTTTGAGAATAATGTCTTCTAAGTTTATGATTCTAAACTTGTTCTAGTATTTACTACTATGAAAAATGAAAATGTAAATTCAATTGATTTAAATTCAATATTTTTTAAAATAAATTCTTTTTTAAGTTCCATTTATAAAGAGTATTATATTTTTCATAGGAGGATAATAAATTTTAAATACCAGTTACCTAGAAAGCTATGTTGGAAAGGATTATTCAAGGATCTACCTAAACTATAATTCCCAAATGGATTTTTTAATCCATTTTAAAAAAATGGATTCAAAATAAAATATCTTTCAAAACAAAGAAATAAGTTTCAAATTTTCAACCTCTATAGTTGGATCACGTGGATTTGTTTGGACCTTCTAGAGTTTCTAGATTAAATGGGATGCTCAAAAAATATGTTCTAGTAGATGAATTTTCTAGATACACTTGGGTATTATTTCTAGCTCAAAAAATTGAATCTTTTAAGAAATTACCTAGAGTATTCCCAATAAGAATGATTTACCAATTTATATTTGGAAAAAATCTATGAATACAACTTGTTATATTATTTTTATTTTTCAAATTAAACTAATTTAAAAAAACCCCTATTTGAGTTATGAAATGGTATAAAACAAAAATATAATTACTGTAGAGATTTTGGTTGTAAGTCTTTATACAAAATAAAAAAGTGAATCTAAATTTTCATCCAAAGGTGATGAAGGAATTTTTCTTGGATATTCGACATCCATAAAATCATATTGGGTAATTAATAAAAGGTCATAGATTTTGGAAGAATATTTACATGTCAAATTTGATGAGACGTATCTAAATGAGCTTATAAACCCCTAAGAAAATTTTGAGGATTAACGTTCTAATTCAGATATCAATTCCAAACCTTGTGAAAATTCTATGAAATCTGAAGAAAAATCACACAACAAAAAACTATATAAACACTAACCTATTGATAAAAAATATGTTTCAAATACTTATAATCCTAGAGATGTTAGGATTCATAGAGTCCATTCTTTAGTTACTGTTGTAGGAGATTGAAATGAAGAATATAAACAAAATCTTCTATAAGAAACCAAGTTGAACATCAAGATTTATTTTCATAGATTGAACCTAATAATATCCTAAAAGAAATTGGTGATGACTTATAGGTAATATAAATATAAGAACTACTAAATTAGTTTTAAAGAAATACAGTCTAGGAACTAGTTCAGAGACATATGGATTACCTTACCATTGACAGTAAATGGGTGTTTAAGAACAATGTTGATGAATTATGTAATATAATTATAAATAAATAAATATTTTTATGGTCAAGGGTATGGTTAATAAGAATGTATTTTCTATGAAGAAACATTTATATAAGTATCTAGAATTACAACTATTAGAATGTTTCTTGCCTATACTGCACATTTGGATTTTAAATTATATCAAATAGATATCAAGAGTGAATTCTTAAATGGTTATATATTTGAGGTTGTTTTATTAAAAAACTACCTAGATTTAAAAGTACACATTTTCTAAATCATGTTTTTAAATTAACAAAATATATATGGTTTGAAACAAGTTTTTAGATCTTGGAATGATAAGCTCAACTAATTTTTTATTTCAAAGGGGTTTTTAAAAGGAATAGTTAACCATACCTTATTCATTATAATAATTTAAAATGATGTTTTAGTAGTAAAAATTTATGTTTATGTTACTATCTTTGGGTCTTCCCGAAATTATTTATGTACTGAATTTTCAAAAATGATTCAAAATAAATTTGAAATGATTTTAATGGGTGAGAATAAATTATTTATTATATTTCATAATTTTCAAAACAAATATGGAATTATTTAAAATAAAATCTTGTACATGAAATATCACATAAAAAAATTCTGGTATAAATTGTAATAACGGTAGTGATACTCTCTAGAATACAAGAAATAAACTAGATATTGATAAAACTATAGAATGAGTTGATAAAACTAGTTAGAAAGGTACGATTTAAAGTTTATTATACTTAAATTCTAAATGAATAGATATCATGTTTAGGATGTGTATGTGTGATTTATTTCAATAATTGGGTATGATAAATTATTCCTAATAATTTCAATTTAGTTGCTGAAGTGGTGTTTAATGATCATTTCTAAAAATAAACCTGAAGTATGGTTTACATAGTCAGTATACCAACCATGAGTTTTTGGTCATACAATAAATATACATACCATAACTATTTGGTCATGTAGTTATCATTCTGACAGTGGAACTAAACTCATATGATCATTATACTTACCATGAGTTCTTACTCACACATTCTCATATTACCCACTGTAAATGTTTTATTCATGTAATTAGTATAACTATCATGAGGAAACAATCAATATACCTACCTTACCTTTATATCATTAATCCATGGTTACTATACCTTACATGTATATTCTATAATTATACTTTTTATATAATTTTTTTGGTTGGATTTTTCTTATGATTATTATTATTTTAGTACCTAAATGATTAAATTTTTAAATTTGAATTAGAGGTTTAATTGACATTGTTATTTATATAAAATTTCATTTATTAATTTTGATGCTTTACTTTCTTCCTAAACCCTCTCTCAAGATACATTTTTCCAACCATAAACTTCTATTTTTGATCCTCTCTCATGAATCTGATCCATCCATTTTTGACTCAAATTGAAAATAATTAGGATGAAGCACCCTGATTATTTCTCCCCTCTTATAAAATTTACTCATAATAAGAAATCAAAGAAAAGAAAAGTAAACTCAAGAACTGTTGATAAGATGATGAATCCATTTCTCATTGATCATATAGTTTCTATAGAAAACTAATTTGGTGTATAGTGGTTTCAATCATGTAAATAATTTGGTTGGAATGTGATTCAGAATCAGGGATGTACTATGCAGTTTAGTGAGAATGGTAAAAAATTATCCTTGAAGCTGGTTAATGTGTTCAGTGAAAACTTTGAATTCCTTCATTGAAAGAAATGAGATATTGTTAAGATGATGATCAATGGGAAAATTCTAGTTTACTCATCAAAAAATGGGTAATGTGCTTGGGTTTTCTTTCAAAGGATAATTTTAGGATTAAAAAGCACTTATCCCATTAATCATGCCCATTTTGAGCATCAAAATGATTTGGAAGAGCTTACATGGAATAGAACCCCCAGTAGACCAACTACTGTTAAGCTAAGTGGGAGAATGTAGGATTCTAGTCATGTTTATCTAGAACATTATTGATCTTAGAAAAGGTTATTTCATAATATTGATGTTCTGTAATACCCAGATCAGTTATGAATAAAATTCCTTCTCTTTTAATGTCTTATAGAAAACACATGTACACTTTATTATTATTATTATTGGGTTTAAATAACCTTTAAGTATCATTACCATTGGAAATATATACGCTGAACAATAATCACATCATTGATATAACTTTAAGGTTATTTAAAATAATTCTTTTGACAGAGACAATGAAGAGGATGAACTCATCCAGTAGAATCAGGCCATAGAAAGCTCATTTTTCAGATCTTAGAAATGAGGTAGCATCTCTAGGATTTTCTCATGACCAATCCCAAACCGAGTTTCAACATGTTAATCTTAAATAGAATCTTCTATGGGAGAATTAAGATTTAATACATATTACCACTCGAGCGATGTTATCTGAGCTTCCCTAAAAGTCTATCACCATCACACACCTTACCCTTAGGTCTTACATGTGTCTTATAATTGGTTAAGTACTAAGGTGTTAGTTATTTTTTGTGTAATAAATTTTATAAATAAAATTCTTATTCTATTGATTCCTTTATGAGAATAGTTTTTCTTAAAAATATTATGAAATAAATAAATTGATTTTTCAAGTAAAATGGTACTTTCAAAAAATATATAAAATATTATATTAAACTATGTTTTTACACATAATTTTATTATAATAGTGTTATATTAAAACTAAAATTAGTTATAAATGATGATTATATTTATTCCTCATTGTTTTTACTCTATAAATGATTAAGTATTCATCTTGATAAGAATTATATTTTTATACAATAAAACAAAAAATGTATTTTTAATTAAAGTTTTTTTTGATAAATTAATGAATTTTCAAAATAATTAATATTTTTAAAAAATATTAGTATCAAATTACTTTTATGAATAAAAAATAAGTATATAATTTTTATGAAGTCAAAAATAATTTTTATTAAGGTTTAAAAACTATTTTTTCAAAACCCCTCAATTTTCAAAAAATATTAGTTTTTATTTAAAAGTGAAAATTCACATATTTAGAAAATTATTTAAATAAAATAAATATTATTTTTTGGAATCAGGATGTCAAAATTATGCAATAGTGAATTTTTTATAATTTTCGTGGATAATCGAATTTTTGGGTAAAACATAAATACTGAATAAAGATATAATCTATTTTATGAAATCATAATGACCTAATATTTATGTAATAGAATACTATAGAAGGGTTATTCGGCCAATATATGTTTTACCTTTAAAATATTTTGATTTTAGATTTGTTTTATTAATTTTATAATGCCTTAGTGGGCCCTCCAAGACTTATAAAATATTTTAACATTTTAAAATGATTTCCTTGAGAGTGTGACTCATCTCCACCAAATAAAGACTAATGTTTTAATTTTTTCATAACTTTTACCTATAAAATATTGTATTCTACTCCCATTTGTAAGAAAACATGGTCAAGAACCATGGTATGGTTTGCGTTTGTGATTAGTTTAATGTGCAGTGTCCAAAACTTAAATAATAAAGAATTACCTCCCCTTTCCGATATAAAACCACCGATATCTCATTCCTCTTCACTAAAAATTTTTGGATACTGACAAAATTCTTCCCCATAAACTCTATATTACTCCCAATGTTCCTCAAATCTCTCAAGAAGCCTCTATCAAGCCTCTGGGATCACACTTCCATGTAAGGGGTCCACACTTTCCTCTCCTCCTTTCAAATTCAAGCATCTTATTTGAAAGTAGTTCTTGTAATTTTGAATGGTTATAATGTAATTATTTTATAATAATTATATTAATATTCATTTGATTTTATTTTAATGATATATAATTTATCCTCTTTCATTTTTTCCCTTACCTAATCCGTTACTATGATGAAATTTCATAAGGGATCTTCCAACCTCCTCTTTTATCAAGCATTTTTTCATGTTATGTATTTTAATTTATTTCATTACTATTTTGGGATATGTTATTAAATATACTCCTTACTTAAAATTGTATTTATAAATGATGATATCCCCTTTCACTCTCATTTATCCCTCTTATTAACCCTTATGTTCACCCATTACCATGCCAAATTTCTGTAAGGGATTCCTTCCTTTCTAATTTTTTCCCAAGTTTATCTATATAATTTTACCTATTCATTTTCAATTAAAAATGTTGGGGTATGATTTTAAACCTCCCCCATACTTCCATAATTATTTTTTAATGATTATATACCACTTTACGTCTCATTAATTTCTTCCGTTTACACCCATTACCATGCCAAAATTCGGTAAGGGATTTCTCTCTTCTTATTTCCATTCAAGTATTTATAAACTATTTTCCATCAAAATTCCATTTCATATGTTGGTATATTATGTTACCTGATTCCATTATTGTATATTTCATGTATAAATGGTGAGATAACCCTTTATCTCTCATCAACCTAACTTATTAATTTTCATAAGACGACGTTATGCTGCCAAAATTGCACCGTGATTTTCCAACCCAAAATCATCATGTAGTGAATACCATATTCATTTCTCTATCAATGGTATTTATCTTTAAACACATATTATTATTAAATGGATCTTACATATATGTATTACACATTTTTTAATCATGTAATGAGTTATTAAGTTGAATCATTCAATGTTATGTGATCCATGTGACACACTTATGCATGAAATGAAATGATTATAAAGGGTGCACCCGGATAGCCCTCCAATGCATTGGGTAATGTTTTGTATCATGATAATCCATTTGAAATTATTTTTTACTCAATATAATTTATGTGGAATATTGTTTACTCATGGTAATCCATGTGAAATAATCCTTGGCTCATGCTAATACCATGTTGTATGTTTTTTCCACATTTCCAGGTTTTGATAATCAGGATATATCATGCCTTTATGTTCATGTTTCTCTGGTGCTCTATTAATATGATTATTGTATAAGATGTATTGTATTCGCCTTGTTATGACTTTTTTACTCCCTTACTAGGATTTATAGATGACCATTTTCTTATGTATGTCCTCAGGTTATCCCATGAAATGCTAATTATGAAGTAATATTGTGGTAGTGTAAGAGAAGTTTTCAACAAAGATGTTGTATTTTATGTTTTTATTTGTTATGTAATGTTCCTAATTTCCCAATAAACTAGACCTATCTATCCTCAAAGTTGTCTTAAGTGAATTTTTATGTAATAAATCATGTTTAAGTGTGTAATAAAGTGTAGGGTTGTTGTAGGTACCATGATCAATTTTTCTTTTTTTAATGAAAAATTAATTTTAGATTAATTTTTAACAATATTTCATGAGACATATGTTTGAGTTGTATAATCCTACTTAAAATTTTAGTTCATTACCCTAACTGAGTTTTTTTTTTCATCCTTATTAGAGTAAAAAGGTTTTTTTCCTCACTGGGAGGAATGCATTACTTTATCAGATGGTCATTTACTTACTAAGAATATTTATAAGAAAATGAAAGTTAACCAGAAACCATGGAAAAGAGATTACATGGATGAGATATAAAAGTTATTTGAATGATTTTATATAGTGAAGTATCGTGTTTGACTTAGGGATATTTTGGATTTTGGTTTTCAATTTGATAAGTTTGTTCAATATTATGATGATGAATTGGATGTTGAGGGATATCAAGAAGAAGATGATGTGATCGTAAATATTGATGAGGAAGACATGGTGTCTCATATGGAAAATAGGACAATCACCCCTGTTATGCCTTATGGACCACCTAACTCACCTCTTCCTTTAAGATAACATAAATAAAAACTTTAGTCTAAGGATCTTGTTGACACTAAGGAGTCTGTTAGTGTCTATAGGCCATATTGGGATGAGTTTAATGAATCTGAGGAAGCTAAAGATGGCTCAGATGAATCTCCTATTATTAGGAATATTCCCAGAACACTTGTACATGATGCAACTAATAAGGTGGCGAAATTCCCTTGATATGATTTTTTGGTAATTTAGTTTTTTAGTTCTGATTATGATAGGTGTATTCCTCCTAGAAATGGTGTACCTACCATCCCTTCTACTCAAAGAGTGATAGAGGGATATCCCATTAATATAATAGATTCTCATGAAAGGATTGAACCTGGAGCTGGTGTTTACTTGGATGTTCTTACCTACAAGGAGATTTCCATAGTGGAATACCTTGTAGGATATTACTCCATTTAGACAGCCCAAAAAATCTCCCATTATAAAATGCTCTATATAAGGTTCTATCCCAGTCGTTGCTGAATGTGATGTGATTAAGAAAAGGATAGAGGTTTATAAATTCTGGATACTTGGTTGTATATCCTATAAAAGAGGTGTGAAGCCCTAGTCATTCATAGATCTCAAAAAATATCTCACATTGCTGGAGTTTCTTCAACTAGTGTTTAATTCCTCTTGCAAGGGGATACTTCCATGTTAATTTTCATAAATAGGAAGATTTCAATGTGATCTGGAGGCTCAAAACTATTAACATGAAACCAGGAGTATTTTGCCTCTTGGAGTGGGAAGAGAACTTCAACCCATTCATACATATGCAACCCATTGCTCAAGTATGGTCCAGAATTCAAAGACTCCCATGGATATACTGGAATCCTAAAATTTTCAATTATTTAGCTTATGGAATTGGTACACCTTTGAGGATTGATCAACAAACAATTAGTGGTGATCTTGGAAATCATTCTAGAGTTCTTATTGATATTGATATGGAAGCCACACCCCTGTACATGTGTCCATTGGTGTCAATGAAAATATTACTGAAGTTAGATTTATATTTTATAATGTTCCTAAATACTGTGACTATTGTGGGATGGTTGGACATATCATTGATAAGTGCCACATTGTTCAGAAAATAGTCCAGCCAATATCAAACAATGCATCATGGACAGAAGTACCATGAATAAAGACTGTTTCCAAAATGAAATATGTTAGAAAAAGTGATACTGTGACTTTAAAGGAGGTTTCATGTGATCACCCAGTTGGAACAAGCACAAACTGGGCCGATCTTGCTAAAGAAGAGGAAAAAATGGTCTTCATTAAGATGATGCTCATTTTGATCAAATAGGGTTGCTACCAGTTGAAAATTAGTATGAGATGAATGAGCTTCAGGATTTTCATAAGACACCTTTACTCTTTTTCTCAGCATGAAATATGAGGTCTTCACCTTGGATTTACCTTGTTTGGACAAAAATTGGTCCCTAGACACTGATACTACATCTACATAGGCCAACATTCTCCCTCCATAGAATTTTATAGACACTACCCTGACCGAATTCATGACTCACCAGTTGTATGTAGATACCCCCTAAAAATAGAATTTAGAAATAACAATGAGGTTTCTTCTTAGGACTGTATTGTATCTACCTAGATGCAGATATTTCCCACTGTTGCTTCTACAAAACCAGACCTGAGGTGGTCTGGAAGAAATAAACTAATTGAGACAAAAGAAAAAGGGGGCCTTACCCCCAAACACAAATACAAATGAGGATTTTATTTTTGAACTTCCAGGGCCTAGCCTATCCGAGCACTTTATGTTCCCTTAGGCTACATGTGGGTAAATATAAACCTGATATCATTAATATTTAGGAACAAAAAAAGATGGCCACTATCAATGGATCTCCTTTTGAGATTAAGGGATATTCTCTGATTAGTTCTGTATAAGATTCTTGTTGGGATAGGTTATGGCTTCTTATTCACAACAGTATTGATAATCCAATTCTAATTTTTGTGGATGACCAGATTATTACTTTAAAGTTTTCTAAAGATGTTTACAATATTTACTTCTCTATGGTTTATGCCTCAAATATCTATACTATCAGAAGAGATCTGTGAAATAAATTAACAATTGGTCCATATCCATCTCGGAAACATGGGTTATCATGGGGGATTTCAATGCAGTTCTCCATGCAGATGAAAAACATGTACTTGAATTTTTTACCATTTCTATGAAAGACTTTAGGTGCTGCATTGGAGATTCTAATCTGACCGAGATCAACCTTCTATTTTCCAGGTACACTTAGTACAAGAAACATTTGAATGGCATGAGGGAAATCAGAATTGATCACACCTTTGTTAATGAACAAATTCTAGAGATTTGGAAAACCATATCATGTGTCACTCTTGTGAGGTATAATTCAGATCATCATCCAATCTTGATTAATTTCATTGATAAAAGTAAAAAACAACCTCTACCTTTTAGGTTTTACAATTCTTGGATGACCATTTTGGAATGCTCTGAACTTTTCAAGGATACAAGGGCCAATGAGGACTATAAATAAAATCCATTGGATTGTGTTCTAATGATTATAATTCTCAAGATGAAATTGAAGAAATAGAGAAAGAAATAATTCATCCTTCTAGATAAGGAAATAGACTCACTAGAAAATGCACTTCATCGGATTCAAGAAACGATTACCACAACCAATTTCCCTGATAATGATGAGAAGGAGGAGAGAGTCTCTAATGAACTTAGGCACCTCCTTTTTCTTAGAGAGAATATCCAAAAAATAATTGTTCAAAGTGAAGGGGCTTACATATGGGGAAAGAAATACCAAATTATTCAATGTACTTTAAATAGCCAAAATAGTCAATAGACCTCTATATTTATTGAAGGATGGAGACACTATCCTTGATGATAGATGAATCCTCTCTAACTATATTGTTTCCTTCTACATGGATCTCTTTAATGGACCCAAAATAACTAAGGAGATGGTGGAGAGAATTATCCCAAAACATGTCATCAAATATGATAACATTATTCTCAACTAGATTCTAACAAATATTGAAAGTAGGGATTCTGTTCTTGGAATCAAAAAGTAAAGTTCACTAGGACCAGATGGTTTCACCAACCAATTATTCCAATTCTATTAGGATGTTATCCAAAGTGATGTTTGTAAACTGGTTAGAAAATTCTTCACTGAAGGATCTCATGCTCAAGGCCTAAATTCTCAATTTAATGATTTAATTCCTAAGGTGGAAAATGAAAGCGATATAATCCAATTTTGACTAGTGGATCTTATTAATACTATATACAAGATTATCACCAAAATTCTGGTCAATCATCTTGCTCATTCTACTGACAGAATCATATCCTGGAATCAGTTCATTTATATCAAATGACAAGGATTTAGGATTGTCTCCTTACTGCCTTGGAATGTATTAATCTCCATCAAAATAATACAAGAGGAAGAAAAATTGCTTTTAAAATTGATATCAAGAAGGACTTCGACACCATTGATTGGGGATTTATTGAACGAACCCTGCATGAGTTTGGATTTCATATGAGATTCATTCATTGGACTAACACTCTTATCAGATCTGCTCACATCTCTATCCTTATTGATGGATCTCTAGAAGGCTACTTAAAATGAATTAGAGGAGTGAGACAAGGCAAACCCCTCTCTGCTATCATTTTTGAAATCGAAGAAGATTATCTTAGTAGATTGATAATTCAAAAAGTCAACAAAGGATAAATCAGAACAATTAGAGATGATAGAGGTATCTTTTCACCCTCTCACCTTCTTTTTGTTGGTGAAATTATCCACTTTACTCTGGGAGACTAGAAGAACATCCAAAACATCAAGAAAACCCTTCTTCACTGTGAAAAAGTTTCTTGTCAGGAGGTCAACTGGTGCAAGTCATTTATTTTCTTTGAAAAAAACATATTTTCCTCCAAAAAACACTATATAATGTAGGCTCTTGGCATAAGGTAAGAATTTCTACCATTCACCTATCTCGGGTTCCCCACGTTCCTTGGAAGAATTAATTCTTCTTATTTTGTTGATGTGGTGAGTCAAGTTAGAATAACTCTCTCTAACTTGAAATGCAAGTCTCTCTCAATTGTAGGAAGAATTTTCTTAGTTAGACATGTGATTATTTCAAAATTTGTTTACCCCTTCATGGTGTACTCATGCCCTCCCTCCACCATTAAAAGCATTAAATATCTTATGAGGAATTTTTTTTGGAGTTTTAGTATACTTGAATGGAAAATTATTACATCCCCCTGGAAGAGATGCTACTTCCCAGACAACATTGGAGGACTTGGAATTAAAAACATTGAACTTATAAATCAATACATTTAGGATCATTTTATTTAGAGGCTTATTAATGAAAAATCACACTCCCTTGACTTTCTATGAGCCAAATTCCTTAGAAGACTGATTGATGGAAGTATGAATAACCTGAAATCCTTAGTCTAGATGAGTCTTAAAAGGATTTTCGAGAAGATTAAAATGAAATATAACTGGTTAGTAAATGTGCATTCATCCATCAGACTCTGGAAGGAAAACTGGACATGCTCCTGGTTGATTGACTATATAATCAACCAAGACCAAGATACGAACTAAAATGCCACCATCAAGGAGAAACTTGAGTAGATCAATATGCTACCACCTCAAATATCTCTCCAAATTTTCTCATATGACTTTTTTAACACTGAAGAGATTCTCATATGAGAACCAAGTCCAATGGGTATTTTGGATTCCAAGGGATTTTACAGTGACATCCAAAAAGGAAACTATATTTGAATTGGGATGTTTAATAAAAAATGGCTATAACCCTCTCGGTTAACACTACTTTGGTGCCTCCACCTAAATAAGCTTCTAGTGGAAGACAACCTGAGAAACATTGGCATCTCCCCCAGCTCAATGTGTGCCATGTTCTATCAACATAGATATTATATAAATAATCTTTTTCTATCCTAAAAGACCATTTCCTCCCTCTATAATTAAACTTTTTCTCTATTTGAACTTCATCATCTACATGCGTCCAACATCACAAATTTTCTGCTGCAAATAATCGCAGTTCATCTCTCGATGTAGGTCCGAATTCTATTCTTGGTTTCATGTTCTGAAATCATCCATATTATATGGAAGATTAAGAACAAATCATGATATGAAAATTATTCTTTCAACTACAAAGCTGTACCCATAGAGATTCTGATCACGACTCAGCGGGCAAGACGTTTAAAGGATGATAACTCTGAAAACTAGATCAAAGATTTTACGGTTTTGAGAAAAATGTATTTTCATGGTAATTTTCCTAAACCGTTGGGAACCATGGAGGTCTTCTAATTACCTCCATTTATAAGCTGAATCAAATGTAACTCAGATGGTTCCTCGAGAAGAAATCCAGGGCCTACTGGCTATGGAATAGCCTTTAGAGAGAACAATTGTGATTTCCTTGCAGGGGTTAATGGCTCTTGCAGACAAGACACTACTATTGAGGCTGAGATGATGGGTTTTATTAAGGGATTATATTTATCTCTTCAAATAAATTATAATAAAATATGGTTTGAAAGTGGATCATTTAGCATTTTCTAAGTGGTTAGAATAGTTTATATTCATATTGCATGGAATCTCATAGCTAAATTGATAAATTTTATAGACATTCTCACTTCAATGTATTATATTATAACACATGTCTATCACAAATCAAATAAACTTGCCTATTTCCTTGAAAATATGGGAGGTTCAAGAGATAATTTCACTTATCATTCTAGCACATACTATGAAATGCTTCCTATCATTCAAAGAGTTATGTGTAAAAGTTTTTTATTTTGACTCTTGTAACCCTATTTCTTTTTCATTATATGAATTTATACTTCTTTGTCTTCTTAAATAAATCTCTTACCAAAGAAAGTGAATAATTTTCGAAAGGTAATTATCTTGGTGAAGATATTGAGGTTGGTGAACCCACTTTTCACGTGGAAGAAGTTGGTGATGACTTCAAAGGTGAATATTAGTTTGATAGTGCTAGATTAAAGGAGGTTGTAACTAAGTTAAATGGTAGGAATAATTCTTATAATCCATTTACCTATATTATTTCTACATGATATGTTTCAAATTATGATTTTGATGAATTGAAATCTAATATTAAGGGCATTTTCAAGGAATCATTTCTAGGTTTTGGAAATCCTATAGAGCCTACTCGAGGAGAATATCTTTGAAGCGAAATGATGTGATGGATTTCAAATATTTAACCTAAGTCTCACTTGAGATAAATTCAAACTGGGTTGAAGTTGAGAAATTAAATGATAAAATAGTTGGATAAAAAATAAATTTATTTGATATGATATTTTAGTTAGATTATATGTTCTTGAATGTTGTGTTTTATCCTCCTCATATTACTATTCCTCCTACCGATCCTCCTATTCAACCAGTTTTTGATGAAGATAAGATTAGAAAAATCATAATGGATGAGTTAAAGGTTATGTTGGATGATTTTAGGCAAACCAAGTTAGTTGTGTTTTATGGATTTCAAACACGTGCTGCCAAAACTATGATAATGGTTAGAGAATATTTAAAGAAAGATAGGAAAGACAAAGAAATCATAAATAAATATATTGATTACTACCTAATAAAAATATTTACATAATTAAATTTAAAATATAAATTGATATTTATTGACTTGGATATAAATATGCCTCCTTTGACCTAAGAATTTAAGTCACAATTTAAGAAAATCAAAGTGCTAACTCCAGTTTTGGAATTTTTTATGGAAAACAGAGAGGATTTACTTTTGGATTTGGAGAATGGTACTTGGGTAGTGAGTGACTTTACTAAGTTGATAGAACATTTCTTATACAATTCTAAAATTTCTATGTTATCCCATACAACTATTCACACATCCCATGCTCTAACCACTAACTAATATACCATGAATCCTTTCAGATTAACTGATAGGAAATTCATTCATCACATTGTTCCCATGTTTATGTGTTAAGTCATTGGATACCCAACATCCTCCTCTACACCTCAGAATAAATCTGACTCTACTTCTATTTCAAAAGTAAAGGATCTTATCCTTCCTTCATATACCAGAGATGTGCTTGATTCAAATTCTTACTAAAATTTTATATAAGGATTCATTGTAAACATTTTTGTAATATTTTTTTACATATCAATGAAATACACCTTCCATTTTTATTTCGGTTTATTTTTTATCTATTTATTTTTCCTTTAATTCAATTTTTGATAATACCAAAATGTAGAGTAAATGTGTAACATAAAATTGAATTCACTATAAATATTTAAATAATTTAAGGGACATGGTAAATATTTAAGATATTGAGATATTCTTTTTTTAATTTACTACCAACATATTTTTATTATACTCAATTCAATTCATGTCATTATTTATGGTTATAAAAAAGGACTAGATTATTAGATTAGACCGAAACCTCCTTATTTTAATTATCCCAAATCATGTTTACAATTTTAAGAATGATGTTTTTTTTGTTATTAAATATTTTTCTATCCAAAAATGAACAAATTTCTAAGTATGAAACTTATTATGACAACCTACCACACGTGTAATGTGCTTACAATGTCAAGAATGTGAACTGACCATGAAGCTCAGGAAACTGTGTGGAACCTACCACACTTTATACTCTAAATGATTACAAGAAAACAAAGTACTTAATATATGTTAGATCTAATTTTTTTGTGAAAATAATAAGCTGACCATTTATTGAAAATCATCCTATCGTGGAATGAAGATAAACCTACCGTAGTTTGAGATTAAACTAAATTCATGAAATATTCACCATCCATATGAGAGGTAATAAAAATTTATCTAGGTCTTGTATTAACAAAATGCATTTGTATTTGTAGTTACTAAAAGAAAAATTACCTACCACATGAAGAAACATACTTATGTGAGTACAAAAGTATTGACCATTAAAATTAATGAAGCTACCACATGAAGTCATGAACAGACTGTATGATCAAATAAACTAACCATATGAAGAAATGAATTGACTATGCCTTGTTTCAATGGCTTGTTGTTCTATCAACTCACTATGACCACTGACCGTGAGATCAAGTAAACTTTTCTAAAGTGAAGATATCTTACCATGTCTATTTTACTAGTGAATAATTTTAAAATCTTTAATTAATAGTTTTTGAAATATTAATTATAGTTTAAGTTCAATAAAATTTTCCTTGATTATTCTTAAATGGATACTTTTGGATGGAGTTACTTTTAAAGACTAAAATTTTTT
Organism: Viscum album; assembly: GCA_963277665.1. NCBI lineage: Eukaryota > Viridiplantae > Streptophyta > Magnoliopsida > Santalales > Viscaceae > Viscum > Viscum album. The sequence goes on along the minus strand of OY728135.1, from coordinate 1,462,037,133 downwards.
CATGTGATAAATGGATGCACTTGTAGAGAGAGATATAATCTTATAACGATTTTACAAAGAACATATGCTTAAATATTTTTTATACAGAATAATCTCGCAAAACTCTTCATGAAACTCCATCGTAAAGATACCGTGAAACATGTTTGAGTTACTTTAAATGAAAAATTCAAGGAAACTCATACAACTGAATCTATTTAGATTGATCTGCACCACATCTTCACTTCTCACATCACTTTCTCTTTTTATTTATGCTTTACATTAGATATGTGTAATGTATTGATCTGTTATTCTACAAACATAGTCCCCTACACTGAACTGAAGAGTTCTTGACACTATATATAAATTATTTTCATCTGTAATACTATATATAAATATGAAAGAGGTCATGCGTGACCTAAAATATTTTTCTCCATTTTATAAATATGGAAGTTTCTATATTCCTAGATAGCCTTTTCATCTATTATGTAAAAACATAATCCAGGTTATGGATTAGTTTATTAATTTATAACATATATGGTTGTAGGTGATTTTAAAGTGGAGGGTATTTGGTCTGAGCATAAGAATAAATCCCCTTTTTATGTTTCCTATGTATGATTTATTTTTCTTTCTATATTTTAAATATAAAACTTTTATTTTTTTAAAACTAAGAAAAAATATTTACTCTGATAATTTTATTTAACTTATGTTTTGTATATGGTTTTATTTTCAATTAAAATTGTTTAAAATATTAATAGATTGTTAAAAAAATTTTAATTGATTTTTTATCATACTTCTAAGAAACCTTTTGAAAGATCAAATTATATAAATATATTTTTTAGCTAACACGGATTATTTAATAAATTATGGGATTTAATTTATAAATACATTTTATAAAATAATTATTGGGAAATCAATTCACCCCCACTTGAATGGTCCATTGGGATTGAAAACTATAAGTTATGAAGTTGATAGAAGGGATTAGGGTGCGCAATACCTTATATGGCATAAGGATCTCCCTGTTGTATGATTATGGGTTGTTTATTTTTATAATATTTATTTTTTAATTATAAAATTTTAAACAAGGTTACTTGTTAAATAAAATTTAATGTAAATAAAACTTTCTTATAATTTATTTAATACTAGCATGCTTGTATTTATATAACAAGGGTTACTCATGGAACACATGGTGGGATCCTATTGGGATAGAGTTACTCACACACTACATAAACCCAATGGGTGTATGCATAACTTATTTTAACAAGTTCAAGTAATTTATTAATGAATGATAAAGGTGAGGGATATTCTTGATCAGTGGAGATACAATTTATGGAGGTGAAATGGGAGGGACCTTACACCTATGTCACATTGAAATATATTGACATATTTTGGTATATTTCTCATTTGGTTCTTAATTACCTACTCGACAACCATCCCATCTTAATTTTATACTTTCATATGTATATATATATATATATATATCTGAATCAAACTTTGTGTTGATGTAAGTATTGTTAACTAGTGGTTTAATGTTTAATTTATGTTCTTATTTTGATTTATGTTGACCATGAACACTTATATTTTGAAGCATGAATTTTCAAGTTGTGGAAAGGTTTTGTAGGGTTCATAGCGTTCAATCATTCTATGTTTATATTTGGAAAAGATATTTAAAAAGTATTTCCATGATTCCCGAGGACTAGTTTCCAATGAATAGGGATTGGGAATAACATTTGGTTCTTATCATGGGTTGGCTCAGGGGCTTGGCATAGGGGTGTTCTAGGTTGGATCATGACATAGTATAAGAAAACTATATTGAATACACATTCTCAAGTACATAATAGACTGGGGTCAGGGTAGATGAAAAACTAAATCTTATAGAGTTGGACATAGCATGAATTATAAAGTTATATTTCCAAGAAATAATTTATCATAGAAACTTCAGTATGCACAATATTCATATTTCTTAATTTTTTTACTAAATATGAATATCAAAGGAATTTTAAAAATAAATAAACATTTTATTTTTCTTCAAAAACATGGGAAAAAAATACGAACTTTTTTTATTATATTTAATTTAGGAATGGAAAAACTAATTTTTATAATACCTAACACCTATAATTTATAAATAAATTAATAATTATAAAAAAATATATATAAACAATATTTTGTTTTGAAAATTTTGTACATGTCACATTTTATCTCTGATATTTGGGTGACATATACCTATATAGAAATTCTATTTTATGATATATTATTTAGTCATAAAATAATAATAATATAATTTCTTATTATTAGTGATATGATATAATTATAATCATATTTTATGATATAATGGGTATAATAATTACATTATGAAACTCTATTTTTACATAAACACATACCATATTACACATTATGGTATATCATATTTTAAGCTAAGATTATGAATAAAATCAAGGGTTTAAGCTATATTGTACTGTATGATATAAATTCATTGTATAATATGATAGGTCAAAAATAAAGAAATATAATGTACCATATTTTATGATACAAACTCATATGAACTACGATAAAAATTCTTTGAAAAAATATTTGATTTAGAGAGGTTCATGTTTGGCCTAAGATATTGATTCAAATTATACAATAAGTGGGAAATGAATTAAAGTTTAAAAAATAACTTACAATTTTTTCCTCCTCAAGTAATACAATATATCAGAAACATAAAAATCTAACATACCCAAAATATAATCAGAGTAAAATCAAATTAAGAACTATATTAAGATAAGAATTGATATTTCAAAACTATTGATAAATGTAATAAATATAGAAAAAAATTAATGATCAAAATTTTATCTATTGATGATATAATAATTAATACAATGTAAATAAAAAAACATGGAAGAAAAATTTTCCAATCAAGAACCCCTTCAATGATATTTTTAAAACATTACATTAATTGAAACCATAAGGGGAATTTATAAAACTAATTCACGATATCCTTAACTGTAAAACCATAGAAAGGTTTTTCTCCCCAAAATTAGGAATCCCTCAACTATAGACCTCTAAATAGGTGTATGATTCTACAAACTAGAATCTTAGCTTTGTCTTCCAAAATTAATCGCTTGATTGAACCTATTAAAAATTCACCACTTATATGTACCAGAATCTTGTTTCTATCTTCCACAATAGGAATATATTAATCAATAAGATATAAAAATAAAAAAATATAGTTAAAAACACTAAAATATTTTACAACGAGGACTCACAAATATAAAATCACAAAAAAGACTCAAAATAAAAATTATAATGATATAAATTTATAAAAAACATAAGAGTTTGAAATAAATTAACCAACTATAATATTTCATAATTATTTATTATTATTTTTCTTTAATTCATAAAATCATGAATCTATTGAAAAGAAATATTACTATGGTCAAATTATATAAAATTTGTGTTTAGTTTCAATGAATTGAGTCATATAGATCATATTATAAAAAAATCAATATCCTTCTATATCTATCAGTGGGGTTATCTGGAACCATTATAGTACTTGTTTAACTAGGATTCAATTGATCAGATTGTCATGTTTTTAAAAAATTTCACACCCACTAGAAAAATATATTAATAGAAATTTTCCCAATGGTTGAATTCCATAACATTCAGTTACAGTTATAATAACACGGATATAAGTTTACTAATAATATTTTCATAAACTCAACAACTCTCCTTATCTACCGATATAGTTATCATGCAACACTTAAGTTCTTTTTAAACCATAATTCAATCATTCAGATTATAAATTATTTACAAAATCTAAAACTAACGGTATTTAAAAATTCCTTAGATCATCGAATTTTTGAATGTTCTAAAACAATCAAAATTTAGTAAAACTTAAAATTAATAGTAATTAATTTTATAATTTTTTATTATTTATTCTTCAATGATAAAAAACTCATGTTAAATAAAGTACTTAAAAAAAGGTATTTTGATTTTTAAAAATAAAATAAAATAAAGAGTGAGCCTTTGACTCAATAATCTCCCCCCATTTTGAAAATAAAAAACACATATATAAAAATTAAATCCTTTAAGAATATTAAAAACAAATACTTTTGATCTTTCAACTAATCTCATAAAACCCCCTTTAAAAAATAATACAACTGATGATTTTAATAGTCAATTCCCCCCTAAAAAATCCACCTCTTTATTGTGAGACAAATATTAAAAAAATTTATTTTTTTAAAACTTTTATAAGATTAATAATTTTTATTAAATTTACCCCCTTTGTGATTTTAGATAAGTAAATAGGAAAACAGAAATGAATAAACAAAAAATATGTGAAATATCATATTGAAATATGCATGAAATTCCCATAGATAAGATTTTATTCTTATTTTATTTATGAAAAAAACCGTTCCCATAGTTTTTTGATAAAAAAATTAACTAATCATTGAAATAATAAATATTTAATAGATAATTCCATTCAATTATATGATTTTGAGAGTAAATAATCAATATTAGTTAAAATTAACAATAATAATAACTGTGAAATTAATCTTTCTTATTTTATTTTTAAATAATATACTTCAAATTTTTAATATACTTCTATTTATCTATCATATTTTCATTCTAAAATTTTGAACTTCTAATATTTTATAATAGAATTCTCTTATTGAGACTTTAATTTAAGTTTTCTTTTTACCAACAACTCTTTTTTAGAATCTATCTTTTGAATATTTTTCCTATTGTGATCTTAATACTATAATTTTTTCTCAAAAAAAATCAATTTATAAGATATATACATTTATTTTAGATATATAATATAAATTGAAATTTCATCAATATTCTTTCCTAGTTCTTTCATAACAACTTCAATATCATCTAAATTTCTATAAAGGATAGTATAATTCTGATATAATTTAGAACTTTTATCATTGATAGAATTTATATCCTTATTATGTGAATGAATATAACCTTTCAATTCAAGAAATTTCATATCATTAAGATTACTTTAATCTTGGAAAACCTTCAATATTTCTTTTAATTCATCAATTGATCCATTAAATTGATTTTTCAAATTTAATCCAAAAAAATTGTTTTTTGAACTTATATTAGAGCAATTTTTTACTTAACTATTAAAAAGTATCGATAACATTATCAACTTTATTAAGAATATTATGTAGAGAATCTATATTAAAATCCATATTCTGGTCTCCTAGACTGATGAGATATTCTGATGATCTATCAAATTTATTTACTTGTTTATTATTCCCAGGATCCACTAATATATATTCTTGTTATTTTTCATTCTCTTTATAAACCACTTCAATATCAATTGGTTATTTATATTTTTTAGTGTCTATTTTATTTTTATCCTTTTTAGGTTCTATAAATGAATTATATTCTCTTCCAACTAATGAAATGGATGGAAATGAACTTTATCTTTTAGATTCTTCTTCTAATAAATTCTTAGAACTTGATGAAGTTTCTACTACATAAGTATTAAAAAATTATTCTGCTGGAAAAAGATCTTTCATTTATTTAGAATTGTACTTTTCAAAAAATTATTAAATATCCTTTTGTTTTGAGTTTTTCACTACAAGGGAAAATTTAACATCAGAATTAGTATATGGAATTTATTATAGTGGTTATTTTATGAAATTTCAATAGTTAAAAATCCAATTAAATGAAAACTTTAAAATTTTTATCTTCTTTTTCACCAACTACATAATGAGGTGAAGAGAGTAAAGAAAACCTAGTAGGTACTTCTGTTGAACTCTCCTTTTCAATTTCTATAAAAATAAATATTTCTCTTCGATGTATATTTATCCAAAACAAGTTATGAAATTATTACATATGGAATAATAGTTCTATAAATCTTATATTTATTTATCTTTAGAAAAAATTTCATCTTATTTTTCTCCTTATCTAAATTTCAATAAATATATTACCTCAAAGACTTAAACATTGAAAAATATAATTTTAAATAAGGCTTACCAGTAGCTCTTTGTTACTTTTTATTCTCTACTTCCTCTAAATTTTCTTTAATAATTCACTGTGAGATTCAAAAAGTATGTAAAACTATTCATTGCTTCTTCATTTTAAGGGAAGTTTCTTCTTTTTAACTTATACTTATATAAATTTCATTTTATTATTTTGATGTAACAAACTTGTAGGAGGATTATTTGGTAATTTTATCTTCTTTGCAGCCACAAAATCATCAACTAAATATTGTATATCATTATAAGATTATAATACGAATTGTCAAAAAATTTATAATAAATCAATATCGTTACTGATGTTTTCTTAGAGTTAATATAATTTTGATGGAATATTTCTACGTGAACTGAGTTCTTTACTATCTATACTTTAAGCATGTACATAAGAACCCAATTTAGAAAAAAACTATACAACATGATGTTTTAATTAAAAAATACATTTTATATTGATTAAATGTAGAAGAAGATGAAATTTGAATGTTTCAACTTCTATAAATTAAAAAATAATCCAATAGATACATGCCCAATATCTGGATCAAATCCTTATTTCTTTTCCTTAGTTGTAAGGAGAATTCACACATTGAAATAATATTCTTATTTATATAGGAAGATGTATGGTTTTATGTAAATTTTAATTTATAAAAAATAGACTATTTTTAAAATAGTTTTTTTATAAACTTCAATGAGATTCCAAAATTATATGAGATATACAATGGCTATGTCCTTTCTGTGGTATTCTAAGTAATTTAGTAAGTATTTAAATAGTGGGAGTAAATGTTTTTTTGAATAAAAAAAAGTTACTTGTTTAGCTCCTTCAACATTTTAATATATATCGATTCTACAAAACTAACTGACTAGTATGGGATAAAAAAATTCATATTCATTAGTCTGAAAAAAACCAGCCACTTCCAACCATGATAATAAATTTTAAATTTTATAATTAAATTATAATTTTTAAAAGTTTTAGGTCAATTATCCTATCTCTAAGAATATCTTTTGTTGCAAGATCTTCAAAATATTTTATAAAAAACATAGAAAATGAATAATGATTCTAAAAATCTGAAAGATCTTTACTATTATTTAGCTGGGAACGTGTCCAACTAACTCTAGTTCTACAAATTTATATAAATTTTAGAGAATATTCAAGATTTTCCTTGATCTAGAGGCTAGGATTAATTCTTTCTAATTCATATGATGTAAATTTTTTTGTTATAAATAATTTTTTTTTCAACTTCTACTTCTTTAATTTTTTTTAAATAGAATATTGAATTTTTTATATTATTAAAATGACATAATATTCAAAAGTGAAAAAAATATTTGAAATTCTGTTGAATTTAAATAATTATAGTTTTAATTAACTCTAATTTATCCAACATTGAAACGAATTGATATTTTACTTTTAAATATTGTTCCTTATAAATTATAAATTAGAAATTTTAAATTCTCTAGAAATTTTAATCTAATTTTGTTAGATGTTTTTTAGAAATACTCAAAAGATCCTTTATTTAAATCACAATATAAAAATATCAAAACTACGTAAATCATGATGTATATAAACAATTTATATTCAGTAAACATAAAATTAAATAGCAAGAATATGAATTAGATATTCATATACTAGTTTACAATGTATTTTGAACTTCAAAATTAAGTCCTCATTGGATAGGACTTTATTGTTCCATCAATATTTGAAAAAATGATTCTCAACATCCATATTTTAACGGACTTCTGATATTAGTAAGTCTAAAGTTCATTTGGGATAAATTCTAAGGTTATTCAAAAAAAATTTATTTTGTTCAATGAATATTTTTCTTTCCAAATTCATCCTTTGTTACATTTTGTATAAAATAGAACTTGAATTTGAAAAATATAGTATTTTGGTAGAATGAGGTTATGACAGTTTTACAACATGGATCAGTTTATGTTCAATTTGGTCTGAATTGTGTATACATATTTCCATGTTCTTGTCTTCTTTTTGTGAACATTTTTAAAAACTTTATCAAAATTAAAATTTTAACTTTATCTTAATAACTCAATATTCAGCTTTATAGTCTTTACCTTTAACTTATCCAACTAAAAAAGATTTATATTATCATTCATCTATTTTCATAATCTATACGAGAATCTATTTAACTATTTTTTTCTTCAAATGAACAAGTTCTAATATCATTGTACTAGTTAGTAATCTTAGAAAAATAAATATTAACTATTTCACATTCATTATTTAATATCTTATCAAACTTTTTAGAACTTGTAATATTTATTAAAATTTATTCAATAGTAAGGGAATAAAAATATTATTCACTATCACTTAATTATTCAGAATCATAAAAACATTTATAATCAAGATTTATGTTTGTAAGTGCTTCAAGATTCAATTTTGTCACAAATAAACTTCTCAAAATTTAGAACATTAATATATAAACCTATAATTATTCTACTATTCAATATATTCTCATGAAATATCAAAAGTAGTATATCCTTTACTTTTACTACATGTATAAATAGATTTCATATTATTTTTACATTTCTTTTTAAAATATTTATTTGAATATTTTTTGTCTTTCATTTTTTATTTAATGATAATAAGGCCATATATGAACTTATTTTCTAGACTCATAGAAAATTGTCTATGTCGAATCATTATTTTCATATTTTTCATTCTTATCTATTGGGTAATATTATTATAAATTATTTATACCCATATACTAAATCATTTTACTTTAAAATTCTGTAATTTTATACCCACTTATGTCATTAAAATTTTGAGATGTATCTTATTTATCATTAAATTATAGATAATTTTAGGTTACACTATATGTAAATGTAACAAAATTCTTATTTTTTTTATTTTATAACATCTAACTTTAATATACTATCATATTGTATTAGAGTTACAATTAATTCAACAAAACATAGCTTAGGGATATGTTTTATATCATATATATCTATCCTTTTATATTAATGATCCTCAAGTATAATATTTATAAACTTTTGAATTAACTAATAATCAAATAATTAATTTTCAATTTGGGATTGCAACAATTCAAATTTTTCATAAATATTTGATGCATATGAGAAATTGTTTCCCTATTAATAAAATAAAATTCTAATAATTTTCCCATATGAAAGCTTACTTGGTATCAAGACCATTAGAAGTTCCAAAGTGAGTAATTTCAAGATTATATCATATCCTATAATCATTTATACTTGTATGCGAATATTTTTTTTGGATAGAACATAACAATGTATTTGTAAAGAAAAACATTAACTTAAATTAGGATTTTTATTCTCTAAAAAATTTAGAAACATCATTATCTATAATTTTATAGTTACTAGTGAGAATAAGAAAATTATAAAACCGAGTATTAATAACATAATATTCTATATGATATATGCATTACTCATAATCATTTATTATAAAAACATGTGGTTTGATTGGATTTATATTTTCTCAACTTCAGATGTTCTTAATACCTTCTATCACAAAAATGTCTTACATTTGTAAGACATTAGAATATGCAAATTGAGAAATTTAAAATATAATAATGTAAAAAGACAATATATTTTGATTTGGCTCAATCTCAAATAGTAAATATTTTCTTTGATACTAACTGTTTTCCCAGGATATGAATTTTAATCACATTATAAGATGGAGGTGAATTTTAGTTTAAAAAACTAACAATTTTTTTCTCAATGAGCATTAAAATATATCATAAAAACAAGGATCCAATATAACCACAATATACTCAGAGTAAAATCAATTTAAGAACAGTAGTTGTAGAACAATCAGTATTTCATAACTACATATAATGTTAATAAATATAAAAGGAAAAACAAATTATCATAAAATTATATATTAATGATAAAAGTATTAGAACATCAAAAATAACAAAACATATAGTTCTAGTTTACCAATCATGCACCCTATGTAGGATATTATAAAAGTTATATTTTAACCCTAAAAAAATAGGGGTAATAGGTAGGCTAAATTCACGGTGTCCTCGACTATAAACTTATTGAAATGTTTTCCCAAATCTCGAAAACACCTATACTATAAACCTATTGATATTTATCCACATTTATAAATAAAATACTCTATTTTGTCTTTCAGAAGGAAGAACTCGATCAAATCAATAAAAAATTATCCGCTTCTACATACTAGAAGCTTGGTTATATCTTTAAAATTAAGATTATCATAATCAAATTGGTTAAAAAATCCGCAAATACAAAAATTTAAGGATAAGATATTTTAAAATTAATGATAATAATGTAATATATTAAGAAAACACTCAAAGATAAAAATTATTATGATCAAAATCTCTCAAAGTAATGAGTGGATATAAGAATTAAAGCAATGTGGAAATTCAAAATTCCTGGTTACTATTTTTCTTATATTCCTTAAAGAAAAAATTTATTTATAATTAATCTTAATAAATTTGAATTCCATAAATGTCAATTTTATTTTCAATAGAATCGGTAGAAACTTAATGATTATATTTTAATGAACTCAATATATTGGTATATTTTTTGATGATGTTTTCGGGAACTTCAATATTTCTTGTTCAGACACATTTCAATCATTTAAATTATCAGTTTTTTTGAAACCTAAAAACATTTTGATTTATAAATTCTTCATGTCATCAATTTTTTACCAATATTTAAACCATCGATGTTTCATAAAATTTAATATTATCAATAAATTATTTAATGGGTTTTGATTCTATATTCAACAAAGCTAAAACAAAAAATTCAAGTTAAAAAAAAATACTTAATGAAGTGTATTGTGAATCCCCAAATCATAGACAAAGTTTCTTTGATTAAATAGTTTAATCCTTGATGAACAAGTATTTGGTAATACTAATGGTTTTATGATATAATATTATAATCATATGTTTTAGAAATAAACTATATATATTTTTAATCGACCTTCATGAATAAAATTAACATAAGTAAATGAAGAACAATATACCTGAAATTTTATTACACCAGCCTCAGAATTACTTATTTTAGGGAAAAAACATGATGAAGATCATAGATAAATTGTACTATGCCTCCTTCCTTAAGGATGGAACACTGGTAAATGGATTCAAGTTCGTAACTTGATGATTTTTTCAACACTCGAAGGGATGTTAAAACCTTCATTATAATGCAATGAATGAGGTTTGGAAAAGAAATTGTTTTTTTGAAATATTTTCGTGAAACTTATTATCATTCACTATATATAATATCAGAGATCAAATACCTTTATATAGTCAACCTCAAAACTCTCTATTTAATAAAACACGTTATCCATATTCAACATATCAGGTGCACACATTATTTCTAATTTGAGGAATCCATTGAGCCTATTAAATAGATATACATGATATAATTAATCCAATCATAATGGATTATTAACTGAAAGAAACTTTATTTGATGTATGTGGAATATATATGCACTCAGGCTGTGAGGTGGAAGATGCATATGCAATAATGAATCATTACTTTAATAACCCATAATTACATGATTCATAATAAGGGATAAAATTTATTACATCTTTAAGACTTTTTGGATTTATATTTTTAGATAATTGGGTAAAATATTACATAACAAAGAAAAATAATTCATATAGTATCCATTTTTTCCACAAAATAAAAAATTTATGTTTAGGGACCTTTTTCATTCAAGATATTTTTTCTTAATTTGAGAAAATTAACCAATGAAAAAATCTTGAAAGTTATAACATTTATAATCATCCTTATATACAATGAAAAAAAATTAAAAATGTGGGATGATAAGAAAAATATCATTAAGGGTTACAAAAATAAAGGAATCGTGTTAGCCTAGTAAAAAACATGAAAATCCATGAAGACATTTATCTTTTTTATAATAAAACTTTGAGCACATAGATTAAATATTTTCACATGTGAAGATTAATATTTTCTCAAGAAAAAACTTTGATTACCATTATAAAGAATATGAAAACCATGAAGATATCATGAGTCATGTAGGAATTCAAAAAAATATTTCTTTGAAAAATATACCTTTAACTATTAAAAGTTCTTAAATATTCCTTACCTCATGAAATCCAAATATTTATATAAAACTATTTTTGAAATCCTAATATATGTTTTTGGGTGTATCATATTCATAACCTATGTTAACACATGTTTAACTCAAGTTAAAATAATTAAATCCTAGTTAATTCCATCTGGGTAACCGTCCCAGTTATCTCCCTCATTTTTACCATTGATGACAACATACTTACCTAGTTTGTTGGAGTGATATATTAGGCTCACCCATCACCATGATCTATATCATTATCAACCATAATCATCTCTAATAATAATGTAATATAACTAGAAATAAGTTTTAAATGACCTCTCTTTTTCTTCATAAAATACTTGAAAATCTTTTTTTAACCCATAGTTAAAACACTTTCCATTTTCACATAATCATAAGAAGAAATATACATTTTCTTTAGGATCACTTAAAAATGAAAAATTATCATAATATTAGAAATAATATATACTTTAAAAAGACATGTTAACTTTTATAGGAGTATTTATAATGAATAATATCTATGAAGAATTGAAAAATAAATTGATCCATATACGTTAAAAAACATTCTTTTACACTTTGGTAAAAAATAAAAAATATCCATACAATAAATTTTCAAAAGATATCGTTTTAAAACATTAAAATAAAATTAAAAAGTATTTAAAAATGAATTTTAACAATTGTTTATTTACTAATAATAACATTATCAGGATATTTTAAAGAATATGTATATGGAGGACAAATATTTAAAATAAATACTATGAATCAAGTATTTGAAGAAAAATACAATTCTTTAAGTCTCATATAGCTTTATAAATTCTCTAAATTGTGAAGAATAAATTATATTTTTTTATACATACATAATAAAATTTTTTTTGTTCATTTAATTAATATTATTATAACACCCTCATGGTCACTTGTATGTTTTATTTTGGGTTTCTTTTGTCTATTTTTTGTTATGACTTGGTTTGGGAAGTGTTAGAGGTGATTTATGAATTATAAAGGGGTTTGGATACTTTTTTTAAAATACATGATAGAACACGCTAGGTTCTTAGATGCGTTGAGCATGGGAAATTCCTTATTGAAAAGGGAAGGGCCAATACACCCATGGTAGATTGTGGCCTCAAGTGTGGGACAAACATGGTCTTATAGTGTTCCCCAACTATTATGGCCACCACCATGCTATAGTGGAGGGAATGTGGGTTCTAAAAATACAATGGATTGTAAAAAAAAACTATATTGGGCAGCCTAAGTTGTGAATTGAAGTGGCCACCGTGACCATGGTGGGCATTACTACGTCGTGGTAGTGGTTTTTTCAAAAATTAAAACGGGAGATTCGATCGCTGATCTTCTAGGGGATGTTAAACATTTTTAAAAAGGTTCATGTAATAATTAATTGGGTTTTTAATATATATAAAATCTATTTACACCCTATTAATCCATTATTCCTCATCCTCTTTATAAGGCTTATGATCAGGTCAATTTCGACAAGAGTTTATACATTCTTCCTTTGGTATTTTTCATTCCATATTTGATTTTAGTTGATATCTTTGGGGTATGTTCATATAATTGGATCTATAGGTTTTTATGGATAACTAATTTTATTTTTTATGGATCTAGTCTATAAGAATCAATATTATTATTTCTAACCACTGGTTTTCAATGGAAACTAAGTTTACTCCCTTGGCGAGGTAGGTGTCTCTATATATTGGTTATTTCTAATAGGATACATTGTTGTTATTATATTATAATTAAGTTTGGATTGGGAAAAGGATTAATTTTATATCTATGAGGGATAATTTGTATAAATTCATCTTTTCTGGGTTAGAAAATGGTTTTAATTGGGTTTTTTTCAATTTTTTTGTGCCTTATATATTCAATGAATTCCTAAAAGATGGGATTAACAGTATAATTTTTTTTAATAATGAGAGAAAAAATGATTCACTTTTACAATTTTTACTTAAATTTTGAGTGTTTATTATTTTAATGTTTTGAGAAAACATAACACATTATTAATATTGGGTGCATTGGGTTATAGACATTTTAAAACCTTAGTGAGTATGGAAACATTATGGGTTATGGTTGTGTTACCAATAGATTGTGGAAGTAATTGATACCATTTTGTTTTAAATATTACCAGATTAGCGTTCCTTTCATGTATTATTTATGTATTTTCATGTGATAAAAACCATTTTTTATTGGCTTTATTCTTGATTTTAATTTTCATGCTTTGATTACTTACATGTTTATCCTTTGAGATATGGATGATTTTGTGAAAACATCCTTATATGTTATAATTCATGTATATTTTGATATTATTGTGGCTTTGATTATATATTATTATGAAAGAAAACCAGTGTATGTTTTATGGGAAATGTTTTAAAATTAAATTCATTATAAAAACTACTTTTTGAAACTAGAACTAACAACTGCATGGTGACATCAATTTTATATATTGAAGGAGGTATCATACTAGAATTTTTCCTCACACCTAGCCTATGCCTTTGAATGTGTTTATGATTGGTTTTGAAGGGTCATGATAAAGGTTACGGTCATGTAGCTTGGTGAATTATCTTATTTGGTTTCACTTCATAATGGTATTAGGATAAGAGTGATGGATGATCGCTTGAAGACTTTTTTTTGGTCTTGTATTAATATTATTTCAGGTGTTATCCTTTTTGTTTGTTTTTTATGTATCATGGTTGTGTAATTATTCTTCCATGATGTACTATGAGTTTTTATATATTATTTTTATTCATGAGAAATGTTTTATTGTGTTTTTAGGTTGAAATAATTCCCAAGTTTATGTGTTTTTATACCCATGTGCCTTTCTCCATCCCGTGAAAATCGAGAATGTGATTCGGGATTTATAGAGGGAAATCTTTGGAGATGTGTTAGGTCAACCCATGTTGGTTCATTACAAAATAGATTCTTGGGAAAAAATATTTTAGGGGTTGTTTGTAGATACAAGTTAGTATCCTTGGAACTTAGGTGGTAATTATGGATGTGTATCTATCCATATCACTTTAGCATATGACCTCGAGTTACCATGGGCGGTCAGTGACTTTTTATCAAGATTTAGGTATAATTTTGGTGTTATTTAAATGAATCAGATTCGGTATTTATTTAGATGAACCATGTCATGTTTATCTATTGGTTAATGCTATTTTCTTAATTTTTTTTTCTGTTATAGATAATTAAATTGGATTCTTGAAGATGTTGTTTTTATTTAAAGATTTATTCCTTGGAAAATCCAATATAGACTCTTGTGTTTAATATATAATAACCCATATAATATCACTTTGAATTTGAGGGAAGTACCTATCGGGAAAGTCCTATATTCAAACCCTCCATTTGAACCTACTTTAATAGAAGTGGAAATCTAGACTATTCAATCCCTAGATCAACTATGTGGTGGAAAATGAAAACAAATTGGGTATTATGATTTGGAGGTTAATAAAAAATCCACCAATCTTGTATTTTGAAAAAAGAACATATGAACTTTAGGGATAGAAAATTGATAATATATAGAATATTCTAATTTTTTAAGAATCTAGATGATGCTAAGGTGGTATTTCCAACTTATATTTTTGATGGACTTTAAAATAAATGGTGGAATTCCATCATGAAAGCTAAATTACAATCAGAACTCATTTGGAACACTTTTAAGAATGTCTTTAATATATAGTTATCTATTGATCCACTACATGTGGTGATGGACTGGGAATTTATGACCTTGGATCAAGGAGACTGTTCTGTGATTTAATATGGTATTCTTTTTATCGAGTTTGTTCACTTATCTACATAACTTATCACAAATGAATACCTCATTACGAGATAATATGAGCTGTGTCTGAAACCTGAGATTTGATCGATTCTTATTCCCATGTTCTTACTAATTATTTTAGGAAGATGATAAAGTAACAATTGATGAATCAAACTTATATGGGAAGATAGGTCTTAGTGATGCTTTTGTTATAGTAGGTGGTATCAAGGGTGTTCCATCTATCTAGAAAAGTAATCATAGTAAGGGTGATCAGCTTACTTGAAGAGAAGTTTTATGAGATTATTAGTGTTAGCACCTGGTGGTTTACTAACAATATAGGAGAACTGAACATATTAAGCCCAATAGAATGATAGAACTCTGGATTTTCCATTATTTTGGACAATATATTCCTCTTAATTTTTTTTACTGAATAGTATTTTTTAGTATCAGATATGGATCCACTATTACTAAGGGATCTATGATTTAGACTAATAATAAAAGTGTGACGAATTTTATTATCACATAAATGGTGATGCTAATTCTATTAATAAATCTTATATAGGGGATAATGTCAGACCCCTTTACATATAGGTGTTTTCTATAGAGGAATCTAAAGTGGGGCCAAATACTAGTAGAGGAAAGATGTTTATTTAATCTTTTTTATTTTCCCAGATATGTTTGATACTAGTGCCTCCCATTATTTTATATCACTTAATATGGTATATGTGTTGAGATTAAACTCATAGAATATGAATTTTATAATGGATTTCAATCCCTTGTGATGGAATAAGGAGAAGGATTTTAAATGTTACAAGTGCTAGGTATTAAGATATGTCCATTAGGATGTGTGGAAATACCTAGTTCTAGATCTTGATATCATTTATCTCATCATTGGATTGATTGGATGGTTCCTTTTAAGGATAATAACAATTGAAATTTTCGTTGTGTTCATTTTCTATCTTCCTATGGGGTTATTCATGTATTTTAGGGTGATTGGGATCATTGATCTAGGAGAGTGGGGCCTGTCATTCTTGAGATCGGAATAATTTCATGCCAATAATCTAAATTTTTTCCGGACACCATTAGATCATATTTAATTAGTTTCTTCCTACCTTTATGAATAAATACCCTAAGGTCTTTATTGATGAATTTTATGTATTACCTCCCCAAATAAATGTTAGGTTTACAATTGAAATTCTTCCAAGGATGAGGCCCATATCATTTCCATATCATCTTATATCACTCATTGATTTAAAAGAACTTAATGTTTAGATTTAGGGTCTTATGGCCAATGGGTTTTTTTCTGAGCGTGTTACCTTAGGAATCTATAGTTATCTTCACAAAATAGGCATATGGAAGCCTACAATTTATTTGTTTATTACTTTAATATTAATTAGGTTGTTGTAAAGATAATGTATCATTTTCTTAGGATTCATGATATGTTTGATCAGCTTAGTGGATTTAAATTGTTCTCAAAGATTGATCTATGATTAGGGTACCAGTATATAATATTCCATGAGGATGATATTACTAAGATAGCATTCCAGATCTTGTATAGAAATTATGAGTATTTGGTTATGCTATTCGGTCTTGTTAACAATCTTAATATGTTTATATATTTTATGAATCATATTTTACATTTCTCCTTGGATTCATTCATGGTTGTTTTTGTAGATGATATCTTGGTGAATTATAAAAAAAATAATAAACATAGATATCATCTAGATACTATTCAAAGAGCTTTGAAGAAATATTTTATATATATAATGATTTAAAAATATCTCTTTTGGATCAAATAATTGATGTTTTTAAATGTAATATTAGTTGATCCATAATTTTTTTGTTCTTTTATCTTGGGAGAAACCCAAAAATGATTTTGATATTTGTATATTCTTAGTTTTGGATATCTAGTACAGGTATTTTTTTTCTAGATTTCACCAATATTGAATCACATAGGACATAGTTGAACCATAAGGATGTTATTCTTGAATGAAATTATAAGTTTCAAAGATCATTTGAGGAAATAATGTTGAGGTTCAACTTAGCTCTCATTATGATTCTTTTAGAATAGGTTTGGGTTATTACATCTTCTATGATGCCAAATGTATATGAATAAGACATATTCTGATGAATGGGAAACAAGTGGTGGATTATGTATGTCGCCAAAATATGAACTCATGAGAATAATTATCTTATACATGATATTGAGTTATCTTTGGTGATGCATGGTGTCAAGAATTAGTGCCACTATCTCTTAGGAGAGTAGTTTATTGTATATTCACATCATCAGAGCCTAAAGTATATTTCTACCTAGAGAGATAGGAACTTATTACATCGATACTAGGTTTAGTATCTTAGAAACTTTGTTTTTTATATTCTTTCCACTCTTGGAAAATGGATGTTGTCACTGATTTATTAAAAATAAAGTTACTAACCCAAGCCTTGAAGGAATAGTGGAAGAATGATCTTTGATGAGTTTTTAATGGAGATGCACTTAAATTTGGAAAATGTTTTTGGGAAAGTGTGATTAAGTTATGTGAAAGTATATTTTTTATTTGATGATCAGGTTCATCTTTGAAATGAAAAACTTTTATTGTTAATATTTTCATAAAATCCATTAATATGGGGAGACATTAGGTTATAGTTATTCATCTCCTAATTTTTTTCTTGTGTTTCCAAGTTAGTTTTTTTTATCTGATAACTTTGGGGCAATATAAGATGGATGGTGGACATTTCTGTAGTTTGTTTAAACACATTGGGACTACCAAGATGTATAATGATTTGAGATATCATTATTATTTTCTAGGGAATATGTGGTCAATTTTGGACTTTATTTCAGGGTGTATTACATTGTAGATGATTATTATAGAACACTAGAGACTTTATGGTTTGTTACATTCTTTACCTATTCTGATATGTAAGTGATATGATATATCAATAGACTTTGTTTTTTCGTTTACCCAAAACTCCTAGGGGGGAATAATGTGATTTGAATGACCATTAAACAACTTACCAAATCATAACACTTCATTCCTATCAAGGAGATTAAAAGGGAGGAAGTGATAGGGCACCTATATGATTGAGATTATATGAGGATCTATGGAGTACCTTTTGATATTTTTTCTAACATAGATCCATGATTTACAAATCAATTTTGGAATATTTTAAAATTGTAAATGAGAACCCATTTGAATTTAAGCATGACTTATCAACCTTATATGGATAGAAAGACTGAGTGAGTCATTCAAATTCTTGAGGATATGCTTTGTAGTGATCCACATTTTGAATTAGATGAAAATTTAATGTTTTTTGAACTTTTGTGTTTACTAAATGAGTTGTTTTTAAAAACAAGATTCAAAACAAAATTATGAGAGTTTGAACCCTTAAAAGTGATGTTTTTGGACTTGGGTGAAGGCCTGACAAGTTTCTTGGGTGTCTAAAGGAGTTTTTGGGGTGCTAGAATGGGAAAAATTAAATTCGAAGGACCTGTATAGGGAACATAGTTTTTATAAAATCGTGTGGCCAACTGAAGAAAACCATGTGGATTATTATAGGTGGATAGAGGCTGTCCCACGGGCTGCACATGGATTTCCAAACCATGAACCTAGCCCTCATGGTTAGTGGAAAAGGTCGTACCTCAACACTATTAAATACATGGTTAATGCATAGTTTACAAACCATGTGGCTGACTTGTGCAAGGTTCCCCATGTGCCTAGTGAAGGGGCACATGGACGATGCATGGTTTTATAAACCGTGCAACCTAAACCATGCATGGAGTCATATTTTAAAAAATAAATGAAATAAAAATAAAAATAAATTAAAACCTAAAAACTAATCACTCACCTATCCCCCTCTCACTCACATCATCCATCCCCCCGTGGGATCCCCTTTGAGATATGCAACCCACCTCTCTATATCTCCTCAATTTACCAAATTCTCAACTAATTTCTTGTGATTTCTTCATCAAATATCCTTGGAAAGACCATCTTTCCTTACCTACTTCCTTTTATTAACCTATTTTTTTTCTCGTGACCCTACATTGTTTGGGAAAAAATCCTAGGCTTAGTGTTGATCGTTTTTCATTCATTCTTCTGATGTTAGGGTATGCAAAGGGTCGCTCAGGATATCTTCATGTGTATTCTGGCATCCACTACCAAAGGCGAGGCATATGTGTTTGATTTGGTTTATTTCCAATGGTTTAAGGTGAGTTTTTCTTTCACTTTTGGTTTTTCCCTATTTTATATAGGGTCTTTAAGTGGTTTTGAGGTTCCTATATTTGTTTATAAGGCATTTGTTTTCTATCAACAAGAGTTGTCAAGTTCTGAGTATTTTGGACTAGTTCCACTTTGAGGTAGAGTCTCATTCCTTTTCCCCTTTAATTTATTGAATTAATTAATTAATTAATTATTAAAATGTTATAATATTTTAATTAATACATTACGGTTTTTTGATTGAATTATTACCTTGATAAATTTAATGAAATGTTAAATATGATGAATGAATTATTTGATGAGAAATATCATGATTTTGTAATAACCCCCCTCCCCCAACAGAGGTGAACTCCCATCAAGATAAAAACTAGTGAGTATACTTTCAAACATGGCTTGTTTCATTGATGTTTCATATGCTTTAAAGCAATGATTTATAAATGGAATGTTAGTGATTTGGTCTGTTTTATAAATTAGAATTACCCAAGTAGGTAATTTCCATTCTTCATTGACACTTCATAGGTGCTCATTGAGTTTAATAGGATGATTTTCATGTTTTAGTAAATTGAATGAGAGTGGTATTAAATTGAATATCCCCATGGGATTTTATGACCATGCCTTTTGTTATGATTTATAATTTTTTTGATATGAATTTCATGGTCTTAAATAAAATTGTACTTTTGTTAGATTGACACATAAGAGGTTATGACTTATGTAATAAATTATTAATATGGAATGGATTGAATGGATTATGTAAGATGATATCATCCTTTGAGGATAATGAACATGATTCCTTCCTTTGGAAATTGAATCATGTAAACCAATTTTCCATGTTTTGGAAAAGTGAGTGAGTTGAACCGGTTGAGGTAGGATTATACCAAATGGCATGCCTTGATTAAATGGTTTAGCCGTAATGAATTGTTTTCTTTGATTAAATAGTTTTTCCTTAATGGATTACTTGACTTGTATTAAATGGTTAAGCCATAATGGATTTCTTGCATTGTATTAAAATATTTAAATGGAATGTATTCCTTGAAATGGAATTGAATATGGCTAATGAAATACATGATAGGTATTTTCCCCAAGTAATGATTTGAATGTGACCATTCCCATGTTAATTTTGTAATTGAAATACTTAAGATATCTTTCCTTAAGTATAAATGTGATCATGCCTCTTTATTATTATAAGTGAAATGGCCTATTAAATTGCATGATTGGTTTATAACTAATGCATGTTATATTATAAATGATTACATCTTGCAAAGGATATTTTTCATAGGACCATGATAGCCTTGAATAGGAAGATAGTGTGAGCTTCCATATTGATTTACAATAGACTATGAGAGCCTTGAAAATGAAGATCATGTGAGATTCTATATTGATTTCTAAAGAAAAGTGAGAGACTTGAGTAGGAAGCTTGTGTGATCTTTATTTTTTGTTCTAATTTACCATGTGAAACTTTGGTTAGAAAAACCATAAATACTGCTGATTTTGGGTCAGGGGTTAGACAGTGGGACCTTCCCCTAGTATTGATTGTTTGTGAGTTATGTTCTGATCCATACCAATATATATATATATAAACACTATATATAAATATCTTGTGTCATGATCAGACATACTAGTCATGGGATAAAGGAGGTAGAACTTCCAGGTTTCACTTATGAACATGAGTAGGAGGTTACTTATTTATTAAATAGTTATTTACTTTCCTGTTATACATGAACAATATTTAATTTATATTTTACTTTCTAGATTTGGATAGACATCAGTGGTTATGTACTATTGAGATTCATAACTCACACCATACCCAGACCTACATTACATTGAGGTACTCGAGTATCCATTTAGTTTGTAGGGCCTTAGACCTTTCTTGTTTTTGTGGGATTATGCCTGAGAGTTAAGAGTAAAGGACTGAGCTATAGCTCAGGATGCTCTTAGAGATAAAATTTTAGATTTTAAGTTCTTTTCTTTACTTGATTCTTGTACTGTTATGTATTGTAAAATATGCATTATTTTTAGTTTTTTGGCTTAAGTTTCGTAAAATGAACATGCATACTTTGTATAAACTGGCCTTGGCCACTCTCTAATTAAACTATTATTATTTTTCTTCCACTGCTGTTCTTCTTTCATTATATAACACTTTTTTTATTTTCTATTGTTTATTATCTTATAATCTATGATAAGAGGGTATATATCCCTACTATCAACTCTCGATATGCTAGGTACTAGTTGGTAGCCTCCAAGATACTGTGAGATGAACTTCAGGCCATGTGACCAATTATTTCGACTGTTGCTTTGATGGTAATCTGTGTCGGGACGTTATAAAGTGGTATGATAGGAAATTATTTTCCTTTTTCAAACTATTTTAGGTTGGTAAGAATGAGATTAAAAATGTGTCAGTTATTTGTTAATTTTCATGCTTGGGACTAATTAACCGACGTATAGGAAATAACCAAGTGGCCAGGGAAGGGATTGTTGTTCGTTGTTGTTTGACATTACAATTTTTTATGATTTTACCTCAATTGATTGTTGTACATTTTACTACTTAAGAATTATATAATTTATGTTATTTTTACCCTTTTCTTGGTTCGGTAAGGATGAAGCATTTCATGCATTATATTAGAAACATAGAAATAAAAATATCAAGCATGTTCCATGACACAACTAAAAATTTAACCATTTTTGATTGGGAAATTTTGACAGGATCCCATTGAAAAAGGTCATTTGCAACAGGGTCCCATGACAAATTCCCCATTACAAAAAATGACATTGCAAAAAATTGTTTTTGTGCAATGGTCTGTTGTAAAAAAAGAAATTTGGTATGGGAATACATGCGATCTCAAATTTTTTATCTAGGTTTTTTAAAAAACTATTTCACGATGGGCCCATTGTAAATAACTTTTTGCGATGGTCTACTCACATATAAGTATTTGTGATGGTCCCATCTTAGAAAACTAATAAAAAATAAAAAAATAATTATTAATATTATTAAAAATTAATAAAATAAAATAATAATCATTATAATAAGAATAAACATAATAAATTAATAATATATAGAAAAATATATGGAAAAATAAAAAAACAAATACAACAACAATAATATTAAAGTAATTAAAACTAATAAAATTATTAAAAATATAATTAAAATAAATAATTATAGAAGAAACAAAATTTTCAACAATATAAAATAATAATAATTATAATAAAATAAAAAATAATATAATAATAATATAATAAAAAAATAATACTAAACAAAATATTCACAACAATATAAAAACACAATATTTAGAAATATAAATATATGGAATAATAAAAAATATTTTAAAAAAATTACATTCAATTGTTTTTTTATAAAAATTATATAAGTCAATGAGGGGGAGAGTCATCTAGAGAAGATGGGTGAAGGAAATACATCCCTAAACCACGAGTCAAACATTGTATGTGCTCTATCGTCTGGTTGTGCTACTACTGATTCCATCGAAACATCTCTTCCTCCTGCTGCTGCTACTGTCGAAAGAGCTCTTCCTACTCTCTACACACACTCTCTATAATCTCACCTTAAGCTCACAACTACTCCTCATACAGTGTAAGAAGATTTTTGTAACTCTCCCTGAGATCTTCTTGAGTTACATGATGACATTGCAATACCATAATAACTCCCAAACATCAATTGAGAGCTGATAACAATAAATCAGCCTTCCTCAAAGGCATACTTGGTCGCCTACATCCATACTGCCTCATAAAATCATGATGCACTGGTTTGATCCTCATTCTTTTCCTCACTCTAAGTCCATGTCTGAGACGTTGCATCCTCTTAAGACTCCTAAAATTGAATTTTCAAATTAAAATAGTTAAACTATTATTTTTAGTTAATTTTAATATTTAGAAAGATATCCCACTTACCACAATCTGATACTAACAATCATCTCTATTCTCTTTAGTAACAGGATCACTGTACATCCACTTATAAATTTAGAACTACTTAAAATTGGTTTGTTCGACATCATATATGAATATAAATAAACAGTTTACATTTAATGTTATATAAATTATTTTAAAAAGGTACTTACCATATGTTCCCTATGTGTACTGAATGTAAGACTACCAGTTTGATGTGTCACCTTCTGTCTCCCCCGATTATGTCGACCCACTGATGATCTCCTCTGAAAATAGCCACCCATCTAGTATGAACATAATCCATCCCAAACCTGAGATTAAATTTAATTAGGGTAGTGGGTGTAGCAAGACTAACCAATCTATATGGCTCCCACTTTCCTCATTTTATTCCTCCTTAAATTTTGTAAAAACTGACAACAATGCTCATGCATAAAACCATCCCATGCCTCCCAGATAGAGTCACACATGCTATCATTGATGAGATACCATAAAACCTAAAACAAATTAATAATATCAAGTTATTTATTAAATATATTTCAAAATAAAAATTATTTATTTACATACTAGCCAATGATCAAACATGTAGTGCTGAATATCAATGGGGATCTGATCCCATGTAACCCATGTTGCAAAATTATTATTCCACAATATAGCACTCCCCTGTCCAACAGATATATGAGAAAAGCTTTGAAAAATGAGAATAATTAATCAAATAAAAAGTATAAAAATAAATTAATGATAATTCATTAAAACTAACTAAAATACATAATTAAACATACCTATGCATGCATGGATCGAAGCCAAGATATGGATGTCACTCAAGGATAGGGTTAAGAATCATCAATATCGCAAGACCAGGACCCCTCTGAGATGTCACTGAACCTCCAGCAATCCGAGGGTTAGATGATCCAACATCATGCTCTTCACCAAGTATATCAACCCCCTCCAACTCATAAAATATATCTGACACCATCTGACACCCAAAGTGACTGTTTTGAGAAAATAGTTAATGAATCCTTTTAGAAAATAGTTGAAAACAATTATTATGTATAATTATATATTATATATGATTATTAAAATCATTTAACTGTGATAATATTCATATATATCCTCGTATTCATATATTATGGTTTCAATATCTCTATATTCCTCCATTGTATCATCAATTTTAATAGGAGTTTTAGTTTCATCATATCTTGTCATTAAAAATAGATTTTTTACATCAATAACATCATTATTACCGTCTATATTTAACTGTTGGGTGTCATCATCAATATTCAAGTCTCCTCATGGGAAGATGGTTTTAGATAAGTCTCTTGAAAAAATTTATTTCCTTTTACTTTAGATAAACCGCATTCACTTTGAATAAACGGATTTTCCTGAGATTTTATATTTATTATGTTCCACCAATCACTAAACTCTATTGAATTGGAACAATAATTCGAATAATAAATTTTATGTTCTTGACGATCTAATAAAAATGGTTCATTTACTGCAAGTATAATTTTATATTGAATATCAATGATTCCATGGCTTAGATGAACACAGAAGCCACTCTCAGTATCCAACCACTGACAATTAAACATCATTTTTTAATTCTATCCTAGATAACAAAGTTCAATTTTTTCTTCTAGTATGCTGTAAAAGTCAAACTAAATTTTTATATGATGAGATCCTCTCAAGGAAGAAAAACTTATAAAGTTATAAAGATAATTCAATAAGAATATTGGCTTTCAAAAGAAACTAATGAACAAAAACCATCATTAAAAAGACCCAATTGCATGTTTCAAGCTTATGAAGAAAAATACGGATGTACTTGGTCAAAATGTTTTCATCAATCACCATTATAGGAATGATTTAATATTTTACCAGTTGAAATATTGGGTTTGTTCCACGATATCAATGACTATGTGTTCTGAGATATAAATAAACTCTCCAATCATGGTGTAAGCAAGAAATACCTCAATTATTTTACAGGAACCATTCCAAACTTACCTAGTTTATCCTTTTTATACCTCAATTTTCCACGTGTAGATGAACTATACAACCACTCATTTTCACTATAATATAATATGAAATCATTTTAACATTCACGAATTTATGATAACCAAGACCCAAATTATGAACAAACCTCTTTCTCTCATAGAAATTTATAGGAAACACATTTCCTTTAGGTAACAGTGTTCTATCCAAATAAAATATTTGATCAAAATAGATATTTGATATTCAATTATTTGATTTAATAACTATAAATTTTGAAACCAATTCAAACTTTCTTATTTGCAACCAGGATATAAAGAATATTTAGAGGACCTCAAGAACACATAAAATTGAGATGTTTTAAAATTAGGAGTTAAATCAATATCATCTTGTGTTTTCATTTTTTGAAAATATGGACCTACCAAAAAATGTAATAAATTTTGCAATCATGATGGATCTAGGGCCAAATTATTAGTATCTTCTAGGAATTTGTGTTCACCACATCGACACAATAAAATATAATCAGTTCTAAAATCAAGATGCAATAGATGACCCCCAAAAATGTCATATGTTTCAAACATCCCTAGAGAAAATTTCTTACATGGACACTTAATTGTCCCTTATGAAATAAATTCTAGTTTTGGCTATAAGATTGATAAGAAAATTTCAAAATCCTCAATATATATAGTATTTATACCAGAACTATTTGGATTTCTACGATGATTTATCTAATTGTGACTATCTAATAATGAATTTTTTCAACATACATATTCTATATTCCTCTTAAAAATATAAAATTATAATTTTTTTTAATTTATTTGATATAAGAAAAACATGGTTTGAGAAAAGAATTTCTTTTTGTTAAATATTCCTATGTATTCCTAATTAATATTAATTTTTTCTAATTATTCCTAATTATTTCTATTTATTGTTAATTTTTCATAATTTTTAGTAATTATTTCAAATTATTGCTAAATAGTTCTAATTATTACAAATTATTGAAAATTATTGGAAATTATAGATAATTATTGCTCATTATTCATAATTTTGACTAGTTATTACTAATTTTTGATAATTATACATAATTATTACTACTTATTGTTAGTTTTTCTTTATCATTGCTACTTATTTATAGTTATTGCTAGTTATTTCTAGTTATAGTGAGATATTCCTAGTTATTGCGAGTTATTTCTATTTATTCCTAGTTATTGATAGTTATTTCTTATTATGACAAATTATTCTTAATTATTCCTACTTATTTCTAATTATGGAAAATTATTTCTAATTATTTCTAATTATTGCTAATTATTCTTAATTATTCTTAATTATTTTAAATTATTCATAAATATTGGTAATTATTTCTAATTATTTCTAAATATTTCTAATTAATTCTAATTAATTCAATTATTTCTAATTATTCCTAACTATTTATAATTAGGCTTAATTATTTCTAAGTATCATGAATTATTCTAAATTATTTCTAATTATTCTTATTTATTCTTAATTATTTCTAATTATTCTTAATTATTAGTAATTATTCTTAATTATTAGTAATTACTCATACTAATAAGTAATTATTCCCAATTCCTTATAATTATTAGTAATTACTGATAATTATTCCTAATTATTCTTAATCATTCCAAATTATTCCTAATTATTGCTAATTATACCTAATTATTTCTAATTATTATTAATTATTGCTAATCATTGCTAATTATTCTTAATTATTCATAATTATTTCTGATTATTTCCAGATAACCCAATTTAATAGTAATTATCCATAATTATTTTTAATTTTTTCTAATTATTATAATTATTCAAAATTATTAATAATTATTTCTAATTATTGCTAATTATTTCTAATTATTGCTAATTATTTCTAATTATTCTTAATTAATTTTAATAATTATTAATTATTATTAATTATTACTAATTGTTTTTAATTATTCCTAATTATTAATAATTATTCTTTATTGTTCATAATTATTGGTAACTATTCCTAATTATTTCTGATTATTTTTAATTATTGATAATTTTTGCAAATTATTTTTAATTAATGCTAATTATTCCTAATTATTTATCATTATTCCAAATTAATCCAAATTATTCCAAATTATTGATAATTATTTCTAATTATCATAAATTATGAATAATTATTGATAATTTTTACTAATTTTTATTAATTATTAATAAATTTTTGTAATTATTCATATTTTTTTGTAACTATTTTTAATGTTTTGTAATTATCCACTAATTGTTACTAGTTATTACTTATTTTTATAAACTATTACTCTTTTTTATTAATTATTAGTAATTTTTTTGTAATTATTACTAAATGTTTTGTAATTATTACATTGTTTTAGTAATTATAACTAATTTTTTGTTATTATTAATAATTTATTGTAATTATTACATTTTTTTGCAATTATTACTATTTTTTAATTATTTATTATTTTTTGTAATTATTAATAATATTTTGTAATTATTACTAATTTTTTGTAATTATTACTATTTTTTCAATTGTTTCTAATTTTTGGTAATAATTACAATTTTTTTTGAAATTATTACAATTTTTTTGCAATTATTACTACTTTTAACTAATTATTTCTTATAATAATTATTATTAATTGTTACTAATTAACATTAAGTTGTATTAATTTTTATTAGTTTTTAAGAATCTATTACTAATTTATATATATATTTTTTACTAATTATTACCTATTACCACTAATTATTTCTAATTATCACTAATTATTACTAATTTCCACTAATTTCTACTAATTTCTACAAATTTTTATAAATTACCACTAATTATGATGAATTTATTTTACTAATTATTATTAATTATTTATAATTATTATTAATTGTTACTAATTAGTAGTAGTTATCACTAACAATCACTAATTTAAATTAATTTCTATAAATGAATACAAATTTGTTTCTAATAATTACTAATTAAAGATTATTAAATAAATTATTACCAATTAGAACTATTTAATTTTAATTAGAAACATTAATGAAAATTATAACTAAATAGTTCTAAAAATATTAATGGAGAAAAAACTAATTAATTTTATTTAAATCTAATTACTACTAACGAATAATAATTTTTACTAATATTAAATTGAATAAATTAAATAAAAAATAAAAAATAAAAAAACCTTGAAAGTGAATATTTTTGAAAATGTAATACTTGAAAGTTATCCCTTATAAGCTTTCTAACTAAAGAACTTTTATACAAACAAATATCATAGTTGAGCGGGTTAGAGAAGTTTAGAAATGTTCTGAATGAAAAAAATTCAAGGGCGGTATATATGGGTTAGATCATTTATGAAGGGATCATTTGCGACGAGACTCTATGCGCAAATACTATTATTTGCGATGGGACCCGTTGCAAAAAGTTATGCATTTATTAAATGAGTTGGCAGTAAAAAAATATTTTTTTAATGGGACCCGTCACAAATACTATCTCACTGAAAAATTCATTGTGACGACTCGTCTCAAAAAATATTTGTTGCAACGGGTCTCATCCCAAATAGTTCAATAATTATTAATTGAGGCGGTGGTAAGAGACATTATTTATGATGGGACCCATCACAAATACTATCATGGTGAAAAATTATTTGCGACCACCTGGAAAAAATAATATCCTAGCTACCTATTATTTTCGAAAGGGGTTTAGTCAACATTGCAAATACTCTTCCTGTGCTAAAAAGCACATGACACACCAATGGTATTTGTGACAGACCGTTACAAATACCTCTTTTTTATGGTCTATTTGCGATGGGTCAAAATTCCCATCGCAAATAGTTTTTTTGATGGACTATTTATGATGAGCTCTATGCCCGCCGCAATTAGCCCAACACAAATAGAGGAAATTATTGTAGTGTGTTATGTAGTTTCACTTATATCATTCCTATTATATGCTATGTCATGCCTTGGATTCTTTAAGATGATTATTCATATGACATGCTTAGATGTTTATATTTCATGATGTTTGACTACTTAGCTTGCATTTTCCTATTTAGTATGCCATGCTTCTATGATTACAACATGTGATTTGTGCTTAGTTTCATGTTTATGTATTTACTTATTATGATGGCATGTTTTGTTTTGTTATATATGGTTTGTGCATGGGTTTGAAGAGATAGTGTTTGTGAATGAACGGGTAATAATTTTTATTGTAAGGTGTATGGGTGTCTTACAACCAAGAATGGGTAACCTGTATCTTCAAACCATTTTAAGAAATATATATATATATATATATATATATATATATATTAAGGCTATTGTTAAAATTTAAATGCTGCTAAATTTTAAATGCTAAAGTGAATTGATTTTGACTAAATGGGAGCCAAATGTCAAACTATAAAGTGCATGGGCGCTTTATAGGTTGGTAAGTGGCGACCCATATGAGTGGATCATTGTATTCGAGCAAGTTAAATTTTGATCTAAATTAGTTGTGATTAATGGGTTCCAATTTTCAATTTACGAAGTGTATGCATGCTTCATGAATTGGTAAATGGAAACCCATAACAAATGTAAGCTTGTGTTATATGTTTTGAGACAGTTTTAAAATGATTTTTTTTAACTTAGATCTAAATTAATTGACCCATTTGGGTGTTTGAAAATTTTATAATTTAACAAATTTTATTGGGTTGCATTTTGATGATCTTAGGTTGGTTAAAGGGGGACCCATTTAGGTCTCCATATTTGTTAAAAATGAAGTTATTTTGATAAATTTCCAAATTATGATAGAATTTCAAGAAGTGTAAAATTTTTTAAATGGAAGTTTTATGAGATTTTCCTCTTCTGCTCTTAGGGTGTTAACTTAATCAAGTAAATTGTGTTTTTGTTTTAAAATGGTAGTTTATGTTTTTAATTAAATCTTTTAGTGGTTAAAATATTAAATGTGATTAAATGTAAAGGGATTTTAAATGAACCTATATTGGTGTCCTCTATTTAAAACTCTCGTGTAAGGGAAGTTTGAGTTTCCACATTGAGTTTCCTTAGAACAGAAGTGTGGGAATTTTACGCAGGTATTGTTTTCTTTTGAAATATATTTATGAATAGCTTTTGAGCCAAGTGACTTTTTTTTGCGTGACCTAGTGATAGGGTCAACGTTTTGTTTTCATAAGGAGCTAGCTCCTAGTACATGTCACCCTTAGAAATTAAAATCCTTATACAATGAGCAATTTGATACTTGGTTCCATTCGAGTGTCATTGTTCCTTTTAGTACTTTTGGATTCTAATGACACTCTTATTCGAATGGGTGATCATGTTTTCCTGGCCTTGGTTATGAGGATGATCATTGAGTAATGATTAGTTTCAGTAGGTTAGACATGCCTTGGGCATGGTCGGATGCTTTTTCCATCACTTGACTCTTTCTCTTCTTCAGTTATGGAAAAATTTGTATGGAAATGTCCAGGATAATGATCATATTGGGCAATACAACTTTGAAAAAAATCTATTATGCTGTTGAGTACGGTCTTGGGTTATCTCCAAGTATAGTGACTTGAGTTTTAAAGAATCATTATATCCCAATTATTGGTGAAATGTTTCAAAGACATGGGTATTTTGATATGAAAAATGGTTAGTTTTGTCTTTTGTTATTATCTTTGACATACGTGAGCATGAATCAAAGGAGTGAAACACATATGATTAAGGTGGTTTTGATCTAGAACGCTGGTGAGTGGCTAGTCTGTTTTCTCCTTTTGATGGCTAGGACACTCATAAGGATGGGAGAGTCATGTCTGTTTAGGTTAAATTTTCCTTTCAAGTAGAAAGAGTACAACCTAAGATTACCATTGAGAAATGGATAGTTTTACTCCAATTCTTTTAAGGCTAGAGAGTTTGAATCATGTCGGTGCTTTCTTGGTAGCATGATGTTGAAATGGTTGGCTGTGTATGCATCCTGTGAGAAACATCATTGGTATCAGATGGAATTTCATGGTTAAATGTTTACAATCCAAGAATGACTTAGGGGAAAAAAGTCATTGGGATTAGTTTGGAATGGTGATGCGTCAGCTGGTGAAGACGAGCCTCATTCTTGAAGTCAACTAATTTTGGTTGGACTATTCTTCTTTCTAGTTGTTATATGGTTGACTAGAAACCATTTCAATCCTCTTAGTGAATTACTTTTAGTGATGATCATGTCCTCTATCTTGATGTCATCCTTCATGCAGTAAGAGAGTGCCCAGCTTATGCGCCGATGAAGCTCTAAAATCCATTGAGCTTGTCGAGGTGGTTTTCTCAATGTTGAACTCTGGTGTGTGGTTCTTATTAAGGAATGGTGGTTATAAGTGATCCTTGTGTCCCCATTTAGCAATTCCTAGTATAGAATCTTGTACTCTGGCTATTGGTTTTGACGTGTATGCCTTACCAATGCTCATATGCGCACCGTCATTCATCTGATGTGGAATTTTTGTCCTTGTGCCAATTTGCCACTTATAATTATAGAGAATGTATTAACTTAGCCAGTTCATAAGGCTCTAATTTGTTGACTTCCATGTTTAACCTAGTATAGTTTATAGGCTTAGATTTAATTCTTGATGGGTGAAAATTACAATTGTGTGGATCTGAATTACACCTTTCTTGTGCTAAGACATGATAGTGTACATGGTCACTCAGAGGTGGTTTGAATTTTAGTTTCTCTTGTTTAATGTTCACTGTCGATAGAAGATCATATTCTGGAACATCTTCAGATGGAGATGAGTGCGATGTGTGTTGTCCAGGGCTTTTCATAAAAAATAAGGCTCATCTTGGTATTTGAGGTAGATGTGGAATCGACCATTTTAACTATTTTGAAAATCACATGGGAATCATTTCTAGAACACTTAAGGGTGTGTCTTGTTGGAAAATATTATGGTTGGAGGTAACATGGAATCAGAATGGGCCCTCTAAAATCTTGAAAGCCTAAGGTGGGAATTACCTTTTTTTTAATGCCTAACGTGATGACGATGGGATCATTTCTCTAGAAAAGAGAGTTTGTATAGGATCTATTTTGGTGTTTCTTCTAGATAACGAGAATTGGATTGAGTTTTAATGGCTTAAGTGCCATGTTTTTAAAAGGATTTTTATAGGTTCATTGGGTCTTTGGAAACACAATATGACCATTTAAACAAAGCTTCACATCCCTTGTAGGTTGAAGGATGTTTATCTTTTCCCCAAAGGATTCTTAGGGACAAGAAGTTCTATAGTGGAAAGGTTTTAACAATCCACATTTTGAACCGAATAAAAATGCAATGGTTTTTGAACTTTTTTGTATACAGAATAGTACATTTTAAATCCTTTCTTTCAAATGAAATTCCTAGAGTTATAACCCTTAAAATTGATATTTTTGGACTTGGGTGAAGGACCAACAAGTTTCCCTAGTGTATCTAGGATTTTTGGAGGTGTCAGAATGAGAATGTTTTTCTGAAGAACCTAAAGAGGCCAGATAGTTTGTCTAAAACCATAGAGACCATCGTAGGAAACTATGTCGATTATTGAACGTGGAAAGAGGTTATCACATGAGCCTCACATGATTTTAAAAACCACGAATGCATCCCACATGGATAGTGGCATAGGTAGTACCTCAAAACTATTCCTCGCACGGTTGGTGCATAGTTTCTAAAAAATGCAGCCAGCCTATGCAGGGTACCCTAGATGGACAGTGAAGGGGCGAATGATTAGTGCACCGTTTTATAAACTGTGTGACAAAAAACATGTGTGGGGTCATGTTTTAAAAATTAAAGGAAATTAAAATAAAAATAAATTAAAAATTGAAAACTAAACACACACCTATCCCCCTCTCACTGACATCACACCTCCCCCCTTGGTCTCCCCTTTGAGCCGTGTGACCCCACTCTCCATATCAACTCCATTCATCTATTTTTCCACTAATTTATTTCAATTTCTTCTTTTAATCTATATGGAAATCCCTTCTTCCCGTGTCTCATTCATTTTCTTGGATGGTTTTTGGTTTACCGTCACCCTACAGGGTTCGGCCAAAAACCCTACGATTAGGGTTGATCCTTTTTTGTTGTTTCTTCCAATGTTAGGGTATGATAAGGGTCTCTCGAGACCCCTTTGTGCATATTTTGGTATCTTCTACCAATGGTGAGGAAGATGGATTCGATTTTATTCACTGTTAATGGTTTTAATTGCATTTTTCTTCCATTTTTGATTTTCACATATTTTATTTAGGGTCTTTAATTGGTTTTGATGTTCCTAGATTTGTTTATAGGGCATTTTTACTGTCTCCAAAGTTGTCAAGTGTCAAGTCTTTCGTCATGGTTCCTATTTGAGGTTGCGTTCCATTCTTTATCCCATTTAATTTATTGAATTTATTAATTAATTACTTATTTCTCCATTATTATATTTTCATTAATGTAGTATGGTTTTTATATTAAATATTTCCCATGGTAAATTGAAGGAAATGGTAAATGTTATGAATAAATAGTTTGAAGAGAAATATCACGGTTTTTTAATAACCCCCCCAATGGAGGTGTACTTCCTTCAAGATAAAAAGTAGTGAGTATACTTTTATAACTGGCTTGTTTCATTAAATTTTTTATGATTTAAAGCTATGATTGATAAATAAAATGTTCATAATTTGGCCTATTAAATAAATTGGAAAAACCCATGTCGGTATTTTATTTTCTTCATTGATATCTCCTAGGTGCTCATTGAGTTTAATAGATTGTTTTTCATGTTTTAGTTTATTGAATGAAAATTCTATTAAATGGAATAACCCCAACAGATGGTAAGAACATGAACTTTTTCAGTATTTATAAAATTTTTGATATGAGTTTCAAGGTCTTATGTAAAATAGGTATTTGAATATATTTACACATAAGAGACAATTCCTTCTATATTAAATTATGAATATGTAATTGAAATGATAGATTATTAAATATTATATTATCCTTTAAGGACAATGAACATGATTCAATCCTTTGGAAGTTATATCATGTAAACAAATTTTACATGTTTAGGAAAATTGATTAATTTAAATCTATAGTGGATGGATCACACCAAATGGTATTCCATGATTATGTTTTTTATCCATAATGAATTTCATTCCTTGATTAAATAGTTTTTCCATAATGAATTTTTTTTATTGTATTAAATGGTTTAGTCATAATGAATCAATTTCCATATATTAAACGGTTTAAATGACACAGATTCCTTAAAATGGGATTGAATATTGATAATGATTTAAATAAAAGGTATTTACCTCATTTAATGACTTGAATGTGACCAATCCCATGTTAATGTTGGAATTGAAATTATTAATATGTGTTTTCTTAAGTACAGATGTTATCATGCCTCTTTATTTTTGTAATTGAAATGGTATATTAAGATGAATGAGATATTTATACATGATTACTGTTATGTTATAAATGGTTACTCATAGATTATTTTGTCTTTAAAAGGTCCATGATATCCTTGAGTATGACGACCATTTGATCTTCCGTATTGATTTCTAAAAGGCCCAAAGAGCCTTGAAAAGGAAGAACGTGTGAGCTTCTATATTGATTTTAAAGGAATATGACAACCTTGAGTAAAAAGGATGTGAGATTTTCCATTTTCGGTTCTAAATGAGCAGGAGTGCCTTTTGGAAGAGAGACCATGAAAACTATTAGAAGTTGGGTAAGTGGTTAGATCGTAAGAGCTTCCCAAGGTATCAAATGTCCGTGAGTTCCATTCCGATACCTCACAACATATATATATATATATATATATATATATATTTACTATATATAAATATATTGTTCCATGATTAGACATACCAGTCATGGGATGAAGCAGGTTTACCTACCAAATGTCCTTTAGACACCTGAGTGGGAGGTTATTTATTTATTCAGCAGTGATTTACTTTCCTATTATAATTGAGCACTGTTTAATTTATATTTATTTGTCTAGATTGGGATATACCCTGATGGTTTTGGCCAAATGAGATTTATATCTCACACCCAAATTAGTCTGCCATTGAACTAGGGTACCCAAGTTGACCTTTTGGCTATAGGGGCTTGGACATTGCTTGTTGTTGTTGTTGTGTTCTTATGTTTGGGATTTAGGAGAAAAGGACTGAGCTGGAGCTCAGGATTCTCATGGAGATCACCTTTGGGATTTTTAGTTATTTTATTTATTTGAGTCATGTATTGTAAATAATTTTGTATGTTTACCATTTTGGATTAAGTTTCATAAACGTTATATGCATACTTTATATAAATTGATATTGGAAAATATCTTATTAAATTGTTCAAATTTGTCTTATAATACTATCATTATTTCTTTATATACTACTTCTAATATTATCGGTTGTTTATTATCTGATAATACAATTGTGAATATCTGATAAGAGGGTATAATCTCCCCACTATCACCTCATGATACCCTCACTGCTAGTCGACAACCTCTTGCATATGAGGATACGTGATTGAGAACATGCGACCCATTGGCCCAAATTCCAGTTCAATGGTAAGCCGATTCGGGATGTTACATGATTAACCTACACGTTCTTGATTTTTGTGGTTAATGGGAATATTGTTTTCCCTTGAATGAGTTTGACTATAACAATAGTTATTATGTTTCAATTAAAATGCTTCCTTTTGAATAACTGTATGACTGTCCATGTAGATCTCCTTTATGTTGGGAGGAGTTGGGATAATGATAACTGATTGGACAAAGTCTTGTTCAATAGACATCGAAAAGGGTACAATGGGTCTAAAAGAAGTTAGTGAAAATTAAGAGTCACTAGAAATCCAATATATACCATCTTCATCACCCATTGGAGTTTGAGGTTGGTGATAATGTTTTTCTCAAATTATCTCTTTATCTAGGGCACTATTTCGTAGGAAGATTGGGTAAGATGTCACCAAGGCTTATTGGCCTATTGATATCATCGAATATCTTGGTACGGTGGATTTAAAATTGTAATTAATATCTCACATGACATATATTAATGACATGATCAATGTTTTATTGTTCAAAAATTATCTTTTGTACCCATTCCATGTGATGGAGTTGGAGGATGTAGACATAGATCCTGACACCTCAGTAGTCGAGTAGCCAGTTTGGATTATGGATCATCAAACTATGGTACTTCATATTAACATGATTACCTTGATCTATGTACTATAGTTGTACGTATGATATAGCCAAAAGATTTTGGATCATGAAGAACTAGTGATGTAGTAGTGGTCTTATCTCTATGAGAACCTAGATTTATGAGTTCTTTTTAGGGATATAACGTAACATGGTGGGGGATAATTGTAGAAACATATGGGTCACAAGTATATATATATATATTTTGCTTATATTGTCACTATTATTGTTAAATTATATTTCAAGAAGTTTTTTATGTGATTTATGAATTAAAAAGGGGTTTTGGATCTTATCTATACAATACGATCTATACCACATTGTGGTGTAAGTCATGTTGTTCTAAGAAACCAATTATGTGAAACTAGTAGGGAAAATGTGACTGTGGAAGTGTGTTCCCTTAGGCATGGGATGATGGGGGTCTTCTAGTAAACCATTACCCAAGTTTACATCACTATAATGACCCATTATTTTAGAATATATTTCTCTTTATATAAATTTTTATTCTCTCATATCTTACGTTACACACAACAATGAGTTTTAATTAACAATAATATACTATTAAAATATTATTATCTAATAATGAGAATTATAACCTAGAAATTAAATTTATTGGTATGAGTAGGAATCAAAACATTATGTAATATACATAAAGTCTCACTCTATTAAACTATATTGATTCATTCTCATAAAATAAGTACTAAACTATTAGTAAAGTCATTCTATTTTTCAAAAATGTATTTTCTTCAAACAACATTTTTATTAAATTTTGTGAATGAAAATTAAAATTACATTATACCAATTTTAGAAATTTTATATTAGAAACTAACCTTAATTTTTATATCATCATGTCAAAGTTATATTTGGTTTAAATTTTGGATTTTTTTGAAAATATTGATATTTCTATTAAAAGTAAAAAATTACAATTGTTTTAAAACTGTAATTTATTTTCATTGAAAAATCCCCATAATATTATGAGTATTTACATAAATTAATATAATTATTATTTATAGATAAATAATCTAATTAATTTCCAATGAATCATCAATATACATGATGTTGATATAAAAACAATTTAAGACTTAAAAGGAATTTTTCATCAAGAAACCATTTTTCATTGTGCTTTGAGGGATACTTATAAAATAAATTTATTTAAACTCTAGAGATTTAATTTTATAAAATGGATTTTATATTTGGAATCATAAGAATCAGTATTATTTAATAAGGTCCTATTATTATTTTCTCATTATTAATAGTAAAAACAATAAAAAATCATCAATATGGTAAACAGAAAAATCAGGTTATCCTAAGTTAAAACTATATCATAAAGACCCCATCTTTTCTCTTTTATATTTTTGGATGAATTTATTTCAATCCTTATGTAATTAGGCTAAATATTAATATTTTATGGGACACTTTCCATGAAAGTTACCTATATAATATTTTATGTAAGAAAAAAGATAAAATGCCACTCTCTTACATTTAAATATCCCTTATGTGTTCACATAAGGTAAAAAATAAAGTCATGACTAAATATTAATGGTTATCTTGAGAATAATGAAATTAATTTTAGTATTAAAATTTCTTTATAATATATAGTAATTATATAATTACTTTGAATTCTTATGAAATGATGACATAATATTTTTTAATTAATAGAAAAATAAACAAATGATTTAAAAATATTTAAAGTAATATAATTTGAGTGATTTATAATTTTACATAAATTTTATAGATTAATATATCATATTAGTGTTGATTTAAAATGTTATATTCAAATTAAATCTTTTACTTGGTGTCTTTATTATAAAAATAAAAGAATGATGTCAAAAATGATTTTAATGATATTATATGAAAATAATATTTTATTAAATTATTTAAAAATAATAAAAATATTGAAATAGGATGAGTTGGATAATATATGGTTTTAAATTTCATCATTTTACATTTAATATCTAATTTTCACCTAATAAATAAACTTATGACCCGTTAAAAAGGAAAAAGACGCTAACAAGGTTATGGTTTAAATATGTTAACTAAGCATTTAATCCCAGCGGTAAGGTTTTAAACACCACGCAAACCTATAAAAATTTCATTGGTTGATTAGATTTAAATCAAATAACTTATCTTTGAATCTATAAATATATTTTAGTATTTGGATAGTGAATTCGCTTTTTATATTTAAATCTTTTAAGAAATTCCAAAAGTTCCCCTCCCTTCACGTATACAATAGAACCGCCTCTACCTTTTTTCACAATATAAAATCCTTTGAGATCATAAAATACCTTCGAAAATTCATTCCATACATTTCTTACCATTTCCTAGAGTAATTTTATTTATAAAAAAACTCATACTAATGATTTTGGTGTAAACCTAAAAAGGTTGTCTGAAGAAGAGGTGTTGTTCTTAACGAGGTGTTTTTGTTTTATTTATTCTTATATATCCTTAAAATACTTAAAAAATGGTTATATAATAAAATTGGATTATAAAATATACTAGTATTTTATTTTTTTATTTCATAACCTAAATCCATCTCCACTTTAATCAAATTGGGAACGAAACAATCATTTGTGTGTATGGCGGACAACCACCTCATAGACCGATGTAATTAATTTTCCATAATCTCTTCTCATAGATGTTTATGAATATTAATTTATTTGAAATATATGATATTCCTGAAATATTTATTATTCATTAAAATTTATATATTATATATTTTATTACCTTTACATTCATTGAAATATGATAATGTCGTTTGTGTGTACGTGTGGATTACCACCTCCATGAAGCGATGCTATATGATTTTCATTACCACATCATATAGATGTTATACATATGTGTATTTAAATAAAAATATTGTATTTATGATATAATTAAAATTATATAATGTTAAAATAACTCTTTATATCTTTCCATCATGTTTAAAAAAATGGAAATGTTACTCATGCTTACGTAAAACATACCATCATTATTATTGTAACATAGTTCATTTTTTATAGCCATATTTCATTATTGTTTTTAAAAATATAATTGAGTTATATAAATTGTAATTATTTCATAATTATTTTCATGGATATAATTAAATAATGTTCTTGTTGACCATTATTAGGCCACTGGAAGTTTTCTTGTCCCAAGAGCCCAATATTATCAAAACGCTCAACGTGAAGTTAAATGATTAAGTATTTGAATATTACATGATAATAAATAAAATAAAATGAGGTAATAAAATTTAAAATTTTTCTTAAGAAATTAAATAATAATAATAATTTTATTAACTGTGAATATAAAAAATGTACTTGTATAGTCAGACTCAAGGTAAGGGGCTTTATATTAAAAAATCATATTTTAATGTTTTCCTTTATACTGTTTCTATTCCATATCCATATTCATAAAATTATTTTATTAATATATTTATATGTACATAAATGAATTATAATGGGCATTTTATGTCACTTTTTTTAATTTATTTCAAATGATTTCAAAAGGAATACTTATATGTATTTTATACGGAATGTTTTGAATTTCTTTATAAAATGAAAAATAATGTTTTATTTTAACATATGCAGAGTGAATGAATTTTCCCACCACTATAACCAATATTTTATATTTGGATTTATTTATAATATTCTTCATTTTCTTTAAACAATAACCCTATTTCCCTCTATTTTAAATATTTTTAAAAAGGGTTTTAAATGGAATGAATATTTTGATATGCTGAAATGGTTTTTTATGGGTGTAAGTGATCAATATAAACCACCTTTTTCTTTAGGATTTAACGATTATCTCTCTAACTAACTTTATATCTCTATTAAATTTTATAAAATTCTTAAAAATTATATATATATATATATATATCTTTAATGTAAATAAATTTCTTATTATTCACTCCATTTATGAAGTAATAAAATCTA
This sequence comes from Viscum album, assembly GCA_963277665.1. Classification (NCBI taxonomy): domain Eukaryota; kingdom Viridiplantae; phylum Streptophyta; class Magnoliopsida; order Santalales; family Viscaceae; genus Viscum; species Viscum album. The sequence continues at coordinate 1,461,996,283 of OY728135.1, read as the reverse complement.
TATGATCATTTCTTAAATACTTTCTTTAAGAAATATATTTTCATTATGATGTGTGGAAAGGTTATGAGACCCATTTTATTTTTGTGGGTAATTTATATGTTAATTCCTTATGATTTCCTTTCTTTTTATGGAAAACATATTTATGAACATGTTATAATGGGTGGGCCGAGATATATCTCTAATGAATTGGGTAATTTGTTTATCTGATGAGATGTTATGTATGGTATTAGAGAGTAAACATAATCTACCATGGGACTCTGTACACCATGTGACATTTTCTTAGTAGTTAGCCTTGAATTATTCTTATAAGGCCCCAGCCTTAAACCTTACATAATCTTGAGTTATCACAAGATTACACGTTGAGGATATTTTCAGGTTTAGAGTTTTAGAGAATTAGATCCTAAAACTTTCATTACATTCCACATATAAACAAAGTGGTTACATAAAGATAATATTCTTCATTCCCATCAATGGAAACATATTTAAAATAAACATGGATTCTTTCTTGACACTTCCTTGACACTATCATCATATCATGTACCTTTCCCTTGACCTGTGAAAAACATTTCAAAAAAACATGGGATGTGCATAAAAAGCTCATTAAGGGATATAAAAATATGGAAAGGAAACATGGGTACATATATACATAAGGATGAGATCATACTTTACCCATAAAACATAAGCACTTTAACATACCTCATCAAATCATGAATAAATCATAGAAATCATAGGACATAAAGGTAACTTGAGGCATTCATAACATTCTTACGTAGGGAGTAACCCTCTTGGTTACGTTTGGAATACCCATCACAGTATATTCCCTAAAATCTCATCGGAGAAACCTTAACGTTTCACTCCTTCGCGTTACCCAATTCATTGGAGAGCTATATCGGGCTCACCCGCCCTTAGTTTATCACAGAACCACCCGTTTTCATAATAATGCCCAAGAACCTCAACATATTCATATAACATAAAACATGCATAGAGGAAACATAACATTACCACCTTTCAATCACAAGATATCAATATAACACATTGATATAAAAACATTATGAAAACCATTTTCGATACCAAAATAAAAGAAAAGTAAAACATGGTATTTATTTTTATTTTAAAAAGAAGGTATGGCTTGTAGAGGAAGCCGAAACTCAAATAACGGTCACGGCGACGGAGAAGTCGTTGTCGCCTCATACGTACGACAAAAAAAATTCGCTTTTGTCGTTTAGTAAATTCTTAGTATAAAAAATATTCCTTTTGAATAAAGGTAAAAGTCAAAGGGGTTTATACACCATATAAAAGAAGGTTGTGTATAAAACAAAATATGCCTCAATGAAAGGAGATTGAGACGAAGTCCCATACCTCGGGTCCGGCTTGACCCGATCGTTCTTTAATCTCCTGAATAATAAACTTGAGTTAATCTCTACTTTATTAAGAACCTTTTTCAAGTTCATTATTCCTTTTATACCATGTTATGAATATCATGTAATCATTTAAGTTAATAATATTCAATTTGTCGGTATTTGGTTCTTAAGTCAAAAATAGACTTCTTACACTTACATGTTGTTAATTTGGTCAAAGGTTCGTTATATCCCGAATGATATTAATGATTTGGATAAAATATATATCATATATATTCATCATATACATGTATTTATAATATTACATCACATTTAGAGGTAAGAAATGAAATGCACCATTCATGGAGACGGTAAGCCGTACGTACGCATGAACGCTACTTCCATTTCTATTTCGTATTTTCTGGAATGGAATCATAATTATATAAGAGTATATTATAATTCCAGTATAATAACATATATAATATCATTAACTTTATCCTTTACACATCCCACATATGGTATTAACAAATCAAATCACTTTCAGGGGGCGGTAGTCCGCACTTCCTAAAATGAAGATATCGTGTTTACCCATAATGGAAACAATAATGGTATGCCATAAATGAAAACTACAGAAGCTTAAGGAAAGAATAAACATATTATATATCATATATAAAAATAGTGACATCATAATGGCCACCTTTGAAGGTGTTAAATGAGTATTGAACAATCATCGTTTCGGGAGGCAGAATTTCGCCATCCACGGAAACCGTATGTTCTTTAACCATTTGATGTAGTTGTGTGAGAGTGTAGCTCAAATAAATCTAATAAAAACATCATAGTATATTGAATATACCAGTGTTGTTACAAAATAAGTAAATAAAAAGAGTTTAGGGGGTTGGAAAATTAAAATAAAACAAATGAACATGAGAGAATGAATTACCTTTAAAAGTGTAACTCCTTTTGATTTGAGCCTAATGGCTTACTTTGAAAGGATTATGCCCAAAGAGAATCCTCTAGGATGAGTAGAGGGATGTGGAGAGAGTAAATGGGATGGGTATGTTCGAGCCAAAGGCTTGAGGAGTGTGTGAAATGAGGTAGAGGTGGGGGCCTTTTATAAGAGGAGAGGAGGGGCACTTTTGGAAATCATGAAACTATTATTTTATTTTCCAAAGTGTTTCGAATTTATATGGTCCCAAATTGATATATTTCTAATATAAGATGATAAGGCTTCGAAATATTCCCATACAATAGTTTTTGGACAAGTTTAGGTCTTAGATGTTATATTATCATTACATTTTATTTAAACTGTTCATTAATGAGGTCATCGTTGCATCATCATGATGTCATAATTAAATTAATTTATTTAATGTCTAAAAATTATAAAAAAAATTTCCTGATGTAGGAAATCGTTTTATATTTCCAAAGAGTATTTATAGACAAAATTATTATTAGTATAACCCATTTTAAAAATTGTTTTAGTAAAACAATTTATGTTAGTGTCATTTTCACCTTTATTTAAAAAAAAGGCATTAAAGTCATTATCTCACCCAAGAGGCTCCATAGGGTCCCCTAAATCGACCCATGGGTTGTCTTGGTCGGCCATGACTCATAACATAGGGGTAGGACAAGTGTCATGGTGTTTTCACATTTTTATAATATCATTTTTACCTTAAATTACACTAATTACCTCTAATCGCGATTAATGAAAAAAAAGTTACTATTCACAAAAACTTAATTTCATCCCACTGAACCAAATTTTACATACTAATGACAACCATGTATGTAGGATTTTCAAAATTCAATACACATTAGTGGTAAAATTTCATTTAACTGAAAAATCAGTTTGCTTGATTACCACTTAGTGGTTTCACTATTCATCAAAAATTGGAGTTTTTCAGAAAATTACCAAAAATTCACTCTAAGATATATTCGATATTCCAAATTCAAAAATGATGTTTAAATTACCTAATTCATAGAATATAAGTAGAATTAATTAATTTAATAATTAACTCTCGCTGTCAAAACAAATAGCTTGTTTTTAAGAAACAATATATATCAAAAGATTGATATTTGTTTATGTCGAATTTCAATGTGAAATTAATTCCAAAGTCCACCATTGAATCAAATGGTAAAAATATTTTATGGTTTCACTTTAAAACCAATTAAAAAGATAATCTAATCATATAAATAAATTATATTAAAAGAGGTTTTGAATTAAAATACAACATTTTTCACTTATTAATAAAAAATGAACTTTATCGGAAGAATAACAAAAACATACACAAAGTAAATTTTGATGTCCCAATAATAAAGAAGGATTTAATTTGGTCCAAAAGAATGTATAAGAGTGGCCAAAACTATATTTAACGAGGGTTCTCCATCAAAAGGAGATAAATCAACCTTTTAGTGAATATTAATTTATTTATGTATAAAATTGAATTCCTTTCTTATTTTAAGCCTTTATATTTTTTTGGATAAATTTACAAACATATATATTCGTATTTTAGTTATTTCTATTCATTCCTGCCAGTACAACGGCTACGTGTTAACTACCATTTGAAATTATATTATTAGCGTGTAACGTAATATTTCAAAAAAACTCATTGTTGCGTATCGGGAATGCTATCGTACATAGAAACCCCTTCAAAATAAAATTAATATTTAATTAAAAAAATATTAATAAATATGAATATGTCTTATTCTTTATTTATCTGGGATGTTACATCCTTCCCCCCTTTTGGGAATTGCGTCCTCGCAATTTTATTCACTTATTGAATAAGTGGGGGTATTTATCCCTCATAGCATTTTTAGATTCCCATGTTGCCTCTTCAACCATATAGTTTTTCCATAAAATTTTTACCTGATGAATCACCTTATTCCGCAATACCTGCTCCCTATGGTCAAGAATCTGGACTGGTTGTTCCTCGTAAGATAGATTATCTTCCAACTGAACTACCTCTGGACTCAAAACATGAGATGGATCTGGAATATACTTTCTCAACATCTAAATGTGAAAAACATTGTGTACCTGAGATAAACTCAGAGGTAAAGCCACCCGGTATGCAACTGATCCAACTCTCTCCAGAATTTCATATGGTCCAATGAACCTTGGAATCAGATTTCCTTTCTTACCAAATCTCATCACACTTTTCCATGGAGAAACCTTGAGAAAAACATGATCACCTACCTCGAAAGATAGATCCTTCCTCCGGTTATCCGCATAACTCTTCTGCCTGCTCTGAGCTGTTCTCATGTGCTTCTGAATCAGCTGAACTTGTTCTGCCATCTCTTCTACCAATTCTGGTCCCATCAACTTCCTTTCACCCACTTCATCCCAGAAAGCTGGAGTCCGACACCGCTTCCCATATAATGCCTCAAATTGAGCCATCTGTATACTGGAATGAAAATTATTGTTATAAGAAAATTCAACTAAAGAAATATGTTGGTCCCAACTTCCCTGCTAATCCATCGAACAAGCATGTAGCATATCCTCCAAAGTCTGAATTGTTCGTTCTGACTACCCATCTGATTGAGGATGAAATGCTGTACTAAAATTTAATTCAGTACCCAACTACTTCTGAAGGCCTTTCCAAAAGTTATAAGTGAACCTGGGATCACGATCAGATACAATGGAGAGAGGAACTCCATGTTACCTGACTACCTCTTTAAGATACAAACGGGAAAGTTGATCTAGGGAAAAAGTATCTCGTATAGCAAGGAAATGAGCATATTTGGTCAAGCGATCAACAATAACCCAGATTTCATTATTACCTCGAGATGTCTTCGGTAATCCCACAACAAAGTCCATGGATATATTCTACCATTTCCACTCTGGAACTGGTAGAGGCTGAAGCATCACTTTCGGTAACTGCCGCTCTGCTTTAACCTGCTGACAAGTCAAACACTTCACAGTAAAATCAGCAATATCTCTTTTAATTCCATCCCACCAGTAATACTCCCGTAGATCTCTATACATCTTAGTACTTCCAGGATGAACTGAAAATGGAGAACTGTGAGCTTCACATAACAAATCTCTCTTCAACTGTGAATCACAAGGCACACACAATCTCTTACCAAATCTCAAAACGAAATCATTATCAATGTTGAATTCAGGCAACTTACCTTTCTGAACCAGCTCTACCTTTTTCTGAAACTCACTGTCTTGCTTCTGTGCTTGCTTGATTCTATCTGATAGAGATGATCTCACTGATACCTGAGACAAAACAGAAGAACTTCCTGCACCAACAAATTCTATGAAAAAGTTCATCAAATCCTTAACTAAAGGATCACGTTCCAAATGCAACATTGCTAATGAAGCATTACTTTTTCGACTCAAAGCATCAACCACTTTATTTGCTTTTACCGGATGGTAATGAATTGTACAATCATAATCCTTGATTAATTCTATCCATCTCCTTTGTCTAATGTTCAATTATTTCCGAGTGAATATATACTTTAAACTTTTGTGATCGGTATATATTTCACACTTTACTCCATACAAATGATGCCTCCAAATTTTTAAAGCAAAAACAACAGCAGCTAATTCCAAATCATGTGTAGGGTAATTTACCTCATGAGTTTTCAACTGTCATGAAGCATAAGCAATTACCTGATCATTCTGCATTAGGACGCAACCAATTCCTTTCAGTGAAGCATCACTGTAGATAACAAACTCACCATTCCTGGAAGGTAGTGCCAAAACTTGAGCATTCACCAATCTTCTTTTTAATTCCTGAAAACAATCATCACATTCTTTTGTCCAGATAAACTTAACACCCTTCCGAGTTAGCTTAGTCATTGGACTAGATAACCGTGAAAAATTTCTAACAAACCTTCGGTAATAGCCTGCCAAACCAAGGAAGCTACGAATCTCCGTTACATTTGTGGGTCTTGGCCAGTCTTCCACAACTTTTGTTTTTGCAGGATCAACGGTTAACTCATATTTAGAAACAATGTGACCAAGAAAAGAAATTTGTTGCAACCAAAACTCACACTTGCTGAATTTTCCATATAGTTTCTTTTCTTTTAAGGTTTTCAAAACAACCCTTAAATGACTTTCATGCTCCTCTTTAATTTTAGAAAACACCAAAATATCATCAATGAAAACCACCACAAACTTATCCAAGAACTCATGGACAATTCTATTCATTAAGTCCATGAATATAGGAGGTTCATTGGTTAGCCCAAAAGGCATTACTACAAATTCATAATGGCCATATCTCGTACGGAACACGGTCTTCGGAATATCTGCCTCCTTTACCTTCAGCTGATGGTACCCCGATCTCCAGTCAATCATTGAAAAAAACTGAGCTCCCTGGAGCTGATCAAACAAATCATCGATATGAGGCAAAGGATATTTGTTCTTAACAGTGATATTATTCAAGGCCCTATAATCAATGCAAAGTCTCATAGAACCATCTTTCTTTTTAGCAAATAAAACAGGAGCTCCCCATGGTGATGTGCTAGGTCGAATGAAACCTTTCTCTAATAAATCTTGCAATTTCTCCTTTAACTCTAAAAGTTCAATTTGAGCCATTCGATAAGGGGGTTTTGAAATTGGCTTAGCATTAGGAACTAAGTCAACAGTAAAATCAACTTCCCGATCTGGTATCATTCCAGGAAACTCATCAGGAAAAAAATCAGGATACTCATTTACCACTGGCACATCATTAATCTGAACAGTTCTTTTATTTTCAACGATGTGTGCAAGGTAACATTCATTTCCATCTTTTACAAGTTTCTCGGCCTCTTGATAAGTTATCAACAGTAAGGGTTCATTATTATACACAAACTGAAAGTCTTTCTGAAAATAAACTTCTTTAGCTCTACAGTCAATCTTAGCATGGTAAATAGAGAGCCAATCCATACCCAGGATAACATCAAACTCTACTAGAGGTAGGACAATAAGGTTTGCAAGTAGGTTATTTCCAAAGATAAGGATAAGAAGATTCTTATAAATTCTTTTTGCCTCAACATCCCCCCCAGGTGTTTTTACCAAAAGTTCAGGAGTCATTTCTTGAGTTGGTATTCCTATTTTACTAGAAAAGGGTTCAGAGATGAAAGAATGTGTAGACCCCGAATCAAACAACACACTAGCATAATCTGAAAAAACAAAACAAAGTACCTGAGACAACTTCATTTGATGGCCCGACATCTGCTGAAGTAGTTGCAAAGTATTTCACCACCCCTTTCTGCTTGTACTGTAACTGCTTCCCATCACTCAAGCTCTTTGTCGGACACTCATTTTCATAGTGACCCATCTCACTGCACTTAAAACATTTCACTAACTGTAAATCAAATTTGGTCTTACCTTCACCTTGATCCTTTTCAGTGAAATCACGAGCCTTATGTCCCATATTACCACATCGGTAGCAATTTCCAGAATTCAGAAGGCATTACCCAGCATGCCTTTTGCCACATTTATCACAAACTGGAAACTTAGTTTTCTTACCATCAGACTTTTTTGAAGAATTCTTACCTTTCTCCTGCCACCTCGGTCTCTTCTTCTATTGGTTGTTATAGAACACTTGATCATCGGAAAACTCCATTTCCACCTTCTCAGCACATCGAACAAGCTTTTCATAACTTTTAAACTCACGAGAAGCTAATGCCCTTCGATATTTTGGCTTTAATCCTGAGTAAAAACGATTGATTTTACTATCAAGGTCTCAGATAAAATTTGGAGCATACCTTGCCAATAGAGTGAACCTTTCTTCATAAGTAGCCATTGAGTCTTCCTCTTGCCTCAATTACAAGAATTGCTTTTCCATCCAAAGTCGAACAGCCTTAGGAAAATACTTCTCAAGAAACATACCTTTGAATTCATCCCAGTCAAGAGCATCAATCTCATCGGCGTCCCTGATATTTTTAAACATAGACCACCACTGATCTGCCTCACCCTCTAAAAGGTAAATAGAAAGACTAACCTTTTGATTTTATAAACACCTCATGACATCGGAAATCTTCTCCAGTGCTTTAATCCACCCTTCAGCTAGCACATGGTTAGATGATCCTATGAATTATGGGGGATGTTGCCTCATGAAATGTTCCACCACTGACATGTTCCTCTGTGGTTTATCTGGCTGATCTCGTGCATGGTTACCACCACCATTTATAGCTTGAGTCAACTGCGCCATTACTACAACAAACTATTCAGTTCCAATTCTGACCATCTCAGGATGCTGATTCAGAAAGTTATTTCCTTCTGTATGCCTTCCTCGCACTGCTTCCCTGTTTCCTCTGCGGAAAACCTTTCTGAACAAACATGTCTTAGATGAAGCAACATGGTAATCTTTAAATGCTATATCATTTCAAAAAAAATATTTTTGGATAATCATTTAATAGAATTCTAACTCCTAAAGTTATCTAAACCGACCACTGATACCAACTATAAGTCCCCAGCCTTAAACCTTACATAATCTTGAGTTATCACAAGATTACACGTTGAGGATCTTTTCAGGTTTAGAGTTTTAGAGAATTAGATCATAAAACTTGCATTACATTCCACATATAAACAAAGTGGTTACATAAAGATAGTATTCTTCATTCCCATCAATGGAAACATATTTAAAATAAACATGGATTCTTTATTGACACTTCCTTGACACTATCATCATATCATGTACCTTTCCCTTGACCTGTGAAAAACATTTCAAAAAAACTTGGGATGAGCATAAAAAGCTCAGTAAGGGATATAAAAATATGGAAAGGAAACATGGGTATATATATACATAAGGATGAGATCATACTTTACCCATAAAACATAAGCACATTAACATACCTCATCAAATCATGAATAAATCATAGAAATCATAGGACATAAAGGTAACTTGAGGCATTCATAACATTCTTACGTAGGGAGTAACCCTCTTGGTTATGTTTGGAATACCCATCACAGTATATTCCCTAAAATCTCTTCGGAGAAACCTTAACGTTTCACTCCTTCACATTACCCAATGCATTGGAGAGCTATATCGGGCTCACCCGCCCTTAGTTTATCACAGATCCACCTGTTTTCATAATAATGCCCATGAACCTCAACATAATCATATCACATAAAACATGCATAAAGGAAACATAACATTCCCACCTTTCAATCACAAGATATAAATACAACGCATTGATATAAAAACATTATGAAAACCATTTTCGATACCAAAATAAAAGAAAAGTAAAACATGGTTTTTATTTTTCTTTTAAAAAGACGGTATGGCTTGTAGAGGAAGCCGGAACTCAAATAACGGTCATGACGGCAGAGAAGTCGTTGTCGCCGCATACGTACGACAAAAACATTCCCTTTTGTCGTTTAGTAAATGATTTGTATAAAAAAGTTTCCTTTTGAATAAACGTAAAAGTCAAAGGGTTTTATACACCATATAAAAGAAGGTTGTGTATAAAACAAAATATGCCTCAATGAAAGGAGATTGAGACGAAGTCCCATACCTCGGGTCCGACTTGACTCGATCGTTCTTTAATCTCCTGAATAATAAACTTGAGTTAATATCTACTTGCTTAAGAACCTTTTTCAAGTTCATTATTCCTTTTATACCATGTTATGAACATCATGTAATCATTTAAGTTAATAATGTTCATTTTGTCGGTATTTGGTTCTTAAGTCAAAAATAGACTTCTTACACTTACATGTTGTTAATTTGGTCAAAGGTTAGTTATATCCAGATTGATATTAATTATTTTTATAACATATATATCATATATATTAATCATATACGTGTATTTATAATATTACATCACATTTAGAGGTAAGAAATGAAATGCACCGTTCATGGAGACGGTAATCCGTACGTACGCATGAACGCTACTTCCATTTCTATTTCATATTTTCTGGAATGGAATCATAATGATATAAGAGTATATTATAATTCCAGTATAATAACATATATAATATCATTAACTTTATCCTTTACACATCCCACATATGGTATTAACGAATCAAATCACTTTCAGGGGGCGGTAGTCCGCACTTCCTAAAATGAAGATATCATGTTTACCCATAATGGAAACAATAATGGTATGCCATAAATGAAAAATACAGAAGCTTAAGGAAATAATAAACGTATTATATATCATATATAAAAATAGTGACATCATAATGGCCACCTTTGAAGGTGTTAAATGAGTATTGAACAATCATCGTTTTGGGAGGCAGAATTTCTCCATCCACGGAAACCGTATGTTCTTTAACCATTTGATGTAGTTGTGTGAGAGTGTAGGTCGAATAAATCTTATAAAAACATCCTAGTATATTGAAGATACTGGTTTTGTTACAAAATAATTAAATAAAAATAGTTTAGGGGGTTGGAGATGCAAAATAAAACAAATGAACATGAGAGAATGAATTACCTTTAAAAGTGTAACTCCTTTTGATTTGAGCCTAAAGGATTCCTTTGAAAGGATTATGCCCAAAGGGAATCCTCTAGGATGAGGCGAGGGATGTGGAGAGAGTAAATGGGCATGGTATGGCCGAGACAAAGGCTTGAGGAGTGTGTGAAATGAGGTATAGGTGGGGTCCTTTTATAAGAGGAGAGGAGGGGCACTTTTGGAAATCATGAAACTATTATTTTATTTTCAAAAGTGTTTCGAATTTATAAGGTACCAAATTGATATATTTCAAATCTAAGATGATAAATATTCGAAATATTCCCATAAAATAGTTTTTGGACAAGTTTAGGTCTTATAATTTATATTATCGTTTCATTTTATTTAAATTGTTCATTAATGAGGTCATCGTTGCATCATCATGATGTCATAATTAAATTAATTTATTTAAGGTATAACAATTATAAAAAAATATCCTGATGTAGGAAATCTTTTTATCTTTCAAAAGAGTATTTATATACAAAATTATGATTAGTATAACCCCTTATAAAAATTGTTTTAGTAAAACAATTTATGTTAGTTTCATTTTCACCTTTATTTTTAAAAAAAGGCATTGAAGTCATTATCTCACCCAAGAGGCTCCATAGGGTCCCCTAAATCTACCCATGGGTTGTCTTGGTCGTCCATGACTCATCCAATAGGGGTAGGAAAAGTTTCATGGTGTTTTCACATTTTTATAATATCATTTTTACCTTAAATTAAACTAATTACCTCTAATCGCGATTAATGAAAAAAAAGTTACTATTCACAAAAAAATTATTTTCATCCCATTGAACCAAATTTTACATACTAATGACAACCATGTATGTAGGATTTTCAAAATTCAATACACATTAGTGGTAAACTTTCATTTAACTGAAAAATCAGTTTGCATGATTACCACTTAGTGGTTTCACTATTCATCAAAAATTGGAGTTTTTCAGAAAATTACCAAAAATTCACTCTAAGATATATTCGATATTCCGAATTCAAAAATGATGTTTATATTACTTAATTCAAATAATATAAGTATAATTAATTAATTTATTAATTAACCTCCGCTGTCAAAACAAATAGCGTGTTTTTAAGAAACAATATATATCAAAAGATTGATATTTGTTTATGTCGAATTTCAAAGTGAAATTAATTCCAAAGTCCACCATTGAATCAAATGGTAAAAATATTTTATGGTTTAACTTTAAAACCAATTAAAAAGATAATCTAATCATATAAATAAATTAGATTAAAAGAGGTTTTGAATTAAAATACAACATTTTTCACTTATTCATAAAAAATGAACTTTATCGGAAGAATAACAAAAACATACACAAAGTAAATTTTGATGTCCCAATTATAAAGAAGGATTTTATTTGGTCCAAAAGAATGTATAAGAGTGACCAAAACTATATTTAACGAGGGTTCTCCATCAAAAGGTGATAAATCAACCTTTTAGTGAATATTAATGTATTTATGTATAAAATTGAATTCCTTTCTTATTTTAAGCCTTTATCTTTTATTGGATAAATGTACAAACATATATATTCGTATTTTAGTTATTTCTATTCATTCCTACCAGTACAACAGCTACATGTTAACTACCATTTGAAATTATATTATTAGCGTGTAACGTAAGATTTCAAATAAACTCATTGTTGCGTATCGGGCACGCTATCGTACATATCAACCCCTTCAAAATAAAATTAATATTTAATTAAAAAAATATTAATAAATATGAATATGTCTTATTATTTCTTTACCTGGGATGTTACAATTCTTGTGTCATATTTTTTTTTACTAAAAAATTTACAATGTTGATTTGATCATATGATACCATGTTATTTTTATTATGATACCATGTGATTACTCATGAGTTTATGTTTAAATGAAAGTGTATTATACTTTATAAGGGTTAAATGCATTACAATTTTTTAAATAGTTTGAATAATTTTTCCATTATTATAAATAAAACTTTATGAGTTTTATTTTCTCCTTTTATATTTCCTAGAAAATGTTTTATAAAATGCTTCTGTAAGAGAATTTCATTTCACAAGTAATAAATTTTTTATTATGATCCAAAAGATTAATTTTAAAAAAGAAAAATCTTGTGCAAGTATTTATGAACTAATAGGTTTCTTTCATTCTTTTTACATGTACCTTACTATGTTTTTTACACTCATACCATGTTTTAAAAATTATTTCATAGGGTTTTTAGGGACAAGTAAGGAAAAGGATGAGGTCAAGATGATAATTATGAAGATATATCAAGAAAATAAAACTTGTTATATCATAAAATATTTTCATTGTACAAATAATAGATACTAAATATATGTGTCCACTTTATGAGTTAATATATTTTTATGTTAGGGTGATGGACTATTTCTATAAAAATCTAATCCTAAAAAATCTTTGGGATATAAGAAAAATAATTATTGTCCTAAAACTCAATATTATTCAATATTTAAGGTTGGGTACTTATCATTGGTATGTTAGGAAAGGTATAGATAAATTTAGAGATTAGGTTGTTTTTAAGTGAGGTTCCCTTAAGATTAATGGATACCATCATGGTTTTATGAGTTTAATGTTGATCATAAGTTCAATGTCTTAGAAACCCATTTTTAGGTTTTAAGTGATGGGATTCTAATGTGATTAATGACATTTTGGGAGATGATTTATTGGTTTGAGGTATATGTAACCCTTATGTTCAATATGAAGTATTATTTGGGGTAGAATATTATTTTTATATTTTTAATTGTAGTTATAAACTTTAGGGTTATATGATCTATGATGATTAAGTTTATTTGTCTTGTTTAATTATAAGAATTGTGTTAATATAGATTTATTAAAAAGGACAACTTTTCACATCTAGAAAGCCCGTGAGGATTGATCCCACTACTGAAGGCTTATAGGGGTGAAACACCTACCAGTGGTATGTGTGGTGTATTGGTCAGTATGAAATGTTTTTAAATGATGTGAAAGATAAAGATTATTTTGATTTTAGAAACATATATTTTTACCATAGAGATAACCGTGAGACTAAAAAGTGATTCAGTGATTTGGTGATTAATTTCATTTTAGAAGAAGTTCACTATTTTGGAAACCATTTATGATTAAGGTAAACTGAACATTATGGTATTTTATTCAAGGAATAAAAGTTGAATTATATTTTTTTAATAATATATGATTGTAATGTGACTTTATGATAATTTAAGTTATTTTTGGAAATAATTAGCATATCTTAGTGATTATATGAATAGAGAATATACAATTTTGGTATGAGAAATTAAGAGTTATTGATATTTTTTCAAGATAAATGTAAAATTATCAGTGAATAATATGTTATCAAATCATTATAATATTTGGGTTTCAATTTAAGTTTGAATATTTTGATGAATTTTTGGATTAATTATTTATCAAATGATCTTAGTTGAACTAAGGGTGTTGTTTTTGAAGCTTTGGTGTTTAATGTTGAATTTATTCATATTATAGTTTACTCATTTTGAGAATTATATTTTACTAACTACATTGATTTTGGTTAATTTATAAAGATAAGAGTAATATATTGTCATAATTTTATGGATTATATGATCCATTAGAATATGATTTTAGTGCTTCAGTCATAAAAAAATTATCTTTAATACTCATTGTTTAGAGAAAAAGAAGATATTGTTGTGAAATATTATAAAAGGATTAAATTATACTTATCAAGTAATTATATTTCCTTATGTTATTTATCTATATTATAAAATAATTAACCATAATATATGAAAATTATCTTGTATCAAAACTTTTATCCTCTTAAAATAATTTACGATGTATATTGGTCATTTTCGCACTCATCTGTTTATGGGTTTGTGGTCCTTAACTTTCTTCCGATCATTCCATTTCTTATGATAAATAATATCTTTTAATATCAATAATTATTTGGACTTTATGTTATTTATCCATTTCTATATTTTCAATTCCCACTAATCTTAACATATTTGGATACCTATTTATGTGATGACCTCTATATTTAATTTTCACTTTTTCAAGAGGATGTTTTATTAACCCTTTCCCTGATATGTGATTTCACAAAAGGTTTATTTAGACATACCAATTTATGTGATGTCCTCTGTATTTAATTTTCTATCTTTCAAGAGGAAGTTTTATCAACCATTTCCCTGATATGGGATTTCACAAAAGGTATTTTTAGACTCCGAACCCTTTTTTATCAAGGAAGGGTTAAAATTTAGATGGAACAATTTTCAAAGGGGAAGAATATAACTCTTTGAGATTTTTGAATATATTTCTTTGTAATTTTTTTGATATATTACTTTACATGAAATACCGAGTTTTAAAAAATTTTAATATACTATTAAAATATTGTTAATTAAATATTAACATTATATCCCAGATTTTATATTTGGAATTTCTAATAGTAATAACCACATTATGAAATATATATAAATGTATTACACAATAAATTTTTTTGATAGTTCTTATAAAAAAGTACTCAATTTTTAGGGAATTCATTTTATTCTTCATAATTTATTTTCTTCAAATTTTTTTTATTACATTTTATGCATCAAAATTATAATTAAATTCTTCTAAATTTATAGTTTTGTTTGATAGAAATAACATCAGTTTTGAAATTAACATTTAAAAAATAACTTTGGCTAAATTTTTTAGATTTTTTATGAAAATATTGATTTTTTAGTGAATTGTAAAAATAAAATTTTTTGTAAAACTGTCATTTCTGTAAGGACCCTTGTTTTTATGGAGAGTAATTTTGTGAAAAAATTTGAAATTTTTATCTTTTAGTTGTTCATGAGGTGAATTTTTTCCCCAAGCAGATTATCTGAGATATTTTTTTGACCACTCCGCTAGTCATTGAATATGGTGTTTACTTTAGGAAATGCATTTGTTAGATTTCAGACCCATTCAGTTTTTAGGGAAATAATTAATAATTAATATTTAATAAATTAAATATTAATTTATTCACATAGGTTTTTTCATTTGTATATCTTTAATGGAGCGTCATATTGATATTCCTTCTTCACTATTGAGTCTGAAACAAGGAGTTTATCCTAGGCGAGGTATAAAATCTAGTCGGGAGATGGGGCTGACCCAAGACCCATTTTCTTTTCCTTAATTTTCATTATTTTATTTAGTTTTATCCTATTTATTTTATTTCTTCTTATTTCCTCCTTTTATTCTAGAATATTCTCATAAGGGTCTCCTCTTACACCACTCGACCAAGTGAGAAGGGAGATGGACAGAGAGAGGTAGAGAGGAAGAGAGAGAGTTACTCTCGTGAAGCCCTTGACACACTAGATTGATGTGAAACAACTGTTGACCATGAAATAGAGTGAAGATTTAACGGTTTCCATCTAAAGGTAGTACCCATTAGGTGTTTATAGAAAACCCCATTAAATTCAATAAATTTCACGTTTTTAAATCCTTCAAATGCTTGTATGTGTCTAGTAGTTTTTAGATCTGTTGTTTTGGAAAAAAAATGATTTTTGGGCGATTTAGAGGGTTTTCAATTCATGAAAATTTGATAACATTGTGTGTGGTTCTAGGAAACAATCCATAAGTGCTTCCCATTGGAGGAAGTTGATATTTTAAGCAGTAAATTCCACGTATAGGGTATACATTCCATATACTGGTACTCGGCTGTGTAGTTGAGTACTCGACCATGTGAACCTATTTAGGGTACATGGCCATGTAGATTAAATGTCCAGACCCCATGTGGGTGGAACACCTTGTAGAATTACACAACTTGGGAAAGTTTCTGAGAAGGATGGTTGGGGGACACTGTTATGTACACTATTTCAGTTACAAACCATGTACCTATTTCATACATTGTGTACCTAGGGATTTTACATTCCCAGGAAGGTGGAGGTACACTCCCAGGTGTGGCTGCAGGAGTACATGTTGTGTACCCATGGGGACACCCCGTGTAGTGCCCCTTGTGAACCTTTGAGTTTTTTTGTATCTTCTCTCCCATGAGTCGAAATTAGACCTATGAGTAGTCAATTATGAGTATCGTTTCACATATATCAAAATGGTATGATATGTGAGTTGTTTTGAGGACTCCTGAGTGGAGTTTCAGGCCTCTATACGTAGATAGGTTCTTCCTCCGGTTTTTGTATTCAGAGTCTCTTGAGAGTGAGAGCTATTTAGAGATAATCTAAGAGCTCTATCTCTTGACCGGTTTTGGTGTAGCTTTGTTTTTACGATATGTCTCTTGTGAGATATGCCCTTCCGGCCTAAGATTCCATGATAATGGTTGTTATAAAGGATACGTTGTTGGATTCCTCTGTATATGTTTTGATCTAGAGGATGTAGTATATGATTCCTCTATCTTCTATATGGTCACCAAGGATACCCGGAGGGATTCCTTCTCTTATATAATGATATGGGGAGACCCTTAATGGATCCCTATATCATGTATCATTCTGAGGATCCCATGTAGGATGCCTGAGTCTTGATAACTGGTTTGAGGATCCCATATGGGATTCCTCCTTTACCTCTTACAGGTAATAATAACAAGTAGGATGCATGTTCTTATGTTTACCTTTGAGGATCCCAATGTGGATTCCTCTTGAGTGTTTGACATGAGAAACCCAATGGGTGTGCCATTTTTTTAACAACCCTGAGTTTTATGTTGGTTTTAGGTAGAGTTGGTGTTCAGGAGTGCCCTTATATCCTGTTCCAAAATGATAAACCACTACAGATGCGGAAATTGTCTTGGGTTGGTTGTTCGAGCCACCCTCACTTATGGTTTATAACTTTGACATGGTTATTGATGATGCAATGATGCTAAGTAAATGTTTTTTCAGGTTGGTGACTATTGAGCATGATACGAGGCATCTTTCATTCTATTGGGATTCCCATACTTTCTTCCTTGGATATGTTATGCTTTTTGGGATGCCTAAAAGTGATTTCATAGGAATTATCCTCCAGGGCATGTTATTTATGATATTTACTAGTATACCCTGTTTTAATACATGGGACTTGGCTATTGATCATGGACGTATATATATTTTATGATATATATATATATATATTTTGGGATTTCCATAGGTGTTTCCTTGTATCTGGATATTGGTCCTTACGTGTTGACTTATATACCTTGAGTTATACATTGATTACCTTTTGTTGGAATTACTTGGATGGAGTCATAGGCTTGGGATATGTTGTGGGGATGGTTATTCTCTCTTCATCCATTGATAATTGATAAGAAATATTATGCTCTCCTCAATATGCATATGGAGTCCCTAATGATATGTGGTGGGGATTATTTTGATCACCTCAACCTATTATCGGGATGATTACTCTCTCTCAGATCAATTATGAGACTTGAGGGGTATTTAATGGAGTATCCTTAGTGATTTACCATTATATGGGCATATATACCCAAGAGTCATTGATGATATTTCTCTGCAGAGTGGTGGGGATGATGTTGATCTCTTTAACCTATGATTGGGATGGTTATGCTCTCCGAGATTAGTTACAAGACCTGAGGGGTGTAGCATTTCATCTCCAAAGTGTGTTCTGTTTATAGATCACCTAAGGTTAAGACCCTTAGAGACTATTTGAGTTCTGAATATTGCGACCTCCTACAGACCAAGACCTAGGGTTAGACATTGGACATGATTTATAGGCCTGGGTAACATGAAGACTGACTTGGTTACCTTTTATAGGATGTCCATATGTAATCTCTAGAATCCTTTCTTACAGGATTGACTATCAGTATGTGGTATCCTTATTTATAGTATTAATCCTCATTATTTAGTATCTTTTATTATAGGATATACCATTAGCATACGATATCCTTGTTAGTGATTGGAGGTGAGTACATGTGAACCGAGGTGTAGGATGAGTATCCTCCCTATGATGACTTATCTTGCTCAGAGATATAATTATACAGTTGAAAAAACATGTATATGTTGATTAGTATTACAGAACCAGAGATTGAATTAATTTTATATGACTTGAGTGGCATGATTTCCTGCTCAATGCACTTGCACTGGATGTCCATAAAATCGAGATTATGAATCCAAGGCTTGTCTGTAGATTGTTTTTCATGATTATTTATTTCACATACCAATGAATATTCATATTTATGTATATAGTTATAGGTATTGGACTATATAATAATAAGTATATAGGTATGGACATCCATGGTGGCACTTTCCCAATTATAAGGGATTACAGACCTAGGGTTCTACTATGGTTTTACATATTGGTTTTAGTTGCTTTTTAGTAGTGTCTCTACAAGGTTGACCAGTTTCTTTTCCAAACACTTATAGCATCATATTTATACGTTTCTTATTGGGGTGGCCTATTGAGATTATTTCCCATCCATTCACATGCACCTCAGGGCATGTGTAGACCTTATGTATAATTTTAAGGTTTAGTACTAGTTTCTTGGAAGATAGGTCTAAGGACAAGAATTTCATGATCGAGCGGAGCTGCTTGTAGGAGTTCTTTTGATTTATTTGGTGTAGTTCAATGATGTTTAAATACTAGATACATTCTTTGGATTGGAGTAAGTAATATATCCATGTAATTTTAATTTTCATTTCTATTGTACTTCTATTTCTATATGTCTAGCCTAAAGTGTGACTATTGTTGTATTGTATAACATATCTATTTGAGATTTTATATATTTTCAATTATTTTTATTGCATGTTATATTTTAGTTATTTACTACTTCCACACCATGTTTTTTTCTCCTGTGTATGATACTTAGCTATTTCTGTTGTTTTCTTAATATGATATGAGGAAATAGTGTTCTCAATATCACACCATAGTCTCTCACTTCTAGTCGGAAACCTCTAGAATACGAGGAGGCATGCTTAAGTCCTAGTAACCAACTAGTTTGGGGAACTATTTTAGTGGTATTCAAGCTGGGTCATTACAAAGTGGTACCAGAGAATTCTTTTCCTAGTATTTAATATTTGGGTTATGGAAGAAATGATTATTAGGAATGTGTTGGAATGTGTGGTGGATACCAGACAGGTACATCAAGTTCCCTTGTTCTAATATGAATTTTTGGTTTCCAGGGGTTGGGATTATTGTTTTGATTTGTGATGAAACAGTTTTATGTGATTTTAACCTTGAGTAACAAACATGTTGTGTGAATGTTTTGATTTAATATGGATATCTAACTCTTGGATATTAGTAAGAGTCCATGGATGGTTTTTGACTCTTGGCCGGCAAAGGCAATAGGTATATCATGCATCATTTTAGGAACATGGCATTCACAACATATAGGCCCTCTAGTGTGTATTTTTACAAATGAATGTGGCCTATAAAATTGGTAATACTTAACTGTATTACTCATTCTGATGTAATTTTATGTGGATCTACATCGAGGCATTTTTTTTTGAGGCCAATGACTCTATCCTCATTCATAGATGATACAATAACCATAGTAGTTCATTAAGGAATGTGATGCATTTATATTAAATCCCTTATAGGGTGTGTTTTTAGGTCTATTGTTATCTAGCTGGGTGCCTAAGTATGATTCTGATAGATACCAGGAATTTTCTTCTGAATAAGTCCTACAAGGTGTATTTCAACATATGGATGCCTGATTAGTGTTAGTTCAGCTACTCTTCTACGTTGGTATCAGGACCTTTAGGGAGTAGTTCCTTTTTAGGATTCTTGGTGAGGATCAGCCCCTTGTAGGACATGTTTTTAATTTTGATGCTCATAGTTAATTGTGATATTTTAATTCTTTAGAGAGATTTGATCTTTTGGACTAAGTATTTAGAACTTTTGACCCAGTTGTGAGTCTTATTCTTTAGGGATAGGTGGTAGAACTAAAGGCCCTTAGTTTGAATCAGACCCTTGTAGGTTGATGTCCATTTTGTTCAAGGTAAACTAATTTGTTAGTGGTTTTCTCACATTTTAGATGCATTTTTGGCGGTGATCTTGATTTTATGCTCATTTTGAGGCTGAGGCACAGTGTGTGATTGAGTTTTGTGTAATACATCTGTTCATTCATTCAGCTTTAAAAAATCACCTTGGGTGTTTTATTATCGATACTAGCTTTAACATGAATGAATGTTCAGGTGCTTGGATTGGATGACCAGTGTTTCCACTGTTGCTAATGTTGTCAAACCGCACATAGACACTTATGACTAAAATGAACCTGGTTGATGTACAGTCATGGAATAATTCATTGCACAAGTATGGTTCCCTATTTTGTAAAGGATTTCTAAGGGAGATTTAGGCTTAATCATACTGATGTAATATGTAGAATGATCATATTATACTTTGGTTGGATGACTTGTTGGATACTGATTCAGGTGGTAGAGGTACACGACGGTTGCATGTGGTATTTTTTGAATATTTATCTGTGAGTCACCAGGTGCGAGCCGAGGAATGATTATTTAAAGGCATCATAGGGCATTGTTTCCTAAGAGTTCTAGTTAAAATTTGAATGTCCCTCCACAGTATGGGAGGAATCATGTTTGAACCCTGACTTTCTTTGTTGGGAAGCAAGGTGTCTGGTGTTGGTTAAGTCTAGGTGTAAACAGTTGTGGTGAGTGTGGTTCAGAGATAGCTGTACATGCGTTTTGGTATAATCTTATTATATCCTATTAGAGGCGACCATGCTCTATCTTGACTTCTTCTTGATTTTGATGAGGGAGTGTCGACCCTACATTGAGTTATTTTTCCTTCTACATGTTTTTTCGGTGTTGAGGAAACCTTTTGAGGTTCCATTTAAAGAGTGGTGTAAGGTAATCTATATGGTGGGGAGTGAACCATTTTCCATTTTAGGGTGGTGACCCTCAATTACAGTTGAACATTGGTATTTGTCATAGGCTATTGGGATTAGTGTTTTTGTAAGACAACAATAATGGTATTCCTATGGTGGTGAGTACTATATTGGTCACAATTAGTTTTCTTCCATATAAGATATAATTTTTGGAACTATGGGAATGGTGTTTGGATAATATATATAGATTGGTTGTGTAAATTCTCAAGATGAGAGAATGTGTGCTAGTGTTTTGATGAGGCTTCTTAGGGATGAGATGGTTTGTGGTGTGCGTTTTGTAAGCACCCATGTTTTTCTGGACTACAATTTTGAGAATAAATTTTAATTTCTTTTCTTTTAGAATATTATAATGGAAAAATAGTCTTTTAACCTTGTAGATGATCTCATATATTTTTTAGGACCACTATGTTAGTCCCAGAATAGGGTGTTTACCTTATTACAGAAGTTTGGTAGATTTTTGATCCATTTGAATACTAATGGAATAATTAATATTTAATATTTAATAAATTAAATAATAATTTCTTCGCATAGCTTCCTTTAGATTTATCATTTTAATAGAGTTTTAAAATGATATTCCTTCTCCACCACCAAGTTGGGAATGTGGAGTTTTTCATAGGAGAGATATAAAATCGTGTTGGGCACTAGGGCCGACTTGAGCAACGTTTTATTTTATTTTCTTTTTTTCTTTATATTCTCTATTTTTATCCTTTTTCTTTTTTTTTCTCATCTTTTACTCTATTACTTATCACACACACAAAGGGTGTCTCCTCTTACGCTGATTTTCTGAGTGTGAAGGGAGCGGAGAGAGAGAGAGAGTTAGAGAGATAGGGAGGGAGGTACCATCACGAAGCCCTCGAAACACAGGATCAACATGCCACAATTGTGGACTATGAAATTGAACAAATATTTGGTGGATTCTACCAAGAGGTAGTCCCATTTTGTTTTACTAAAACCCTCCTTAGATTCATAAATTTCATGTTCATAATGCCTTTTTATTTTGGTATGTAGTCCATAGTATATGAATCTATTGTATTGGGGATGAAAATAGGGGGTTTTGGCGATCTAGAGGGTTTTCTGTTCAGGAAAACCTAATAACATGGTGTGTGGTTTTGGGGAACATTCCATGTGTTATTTCTGTTTGGGGAAGATGATGTTTGTTGGAGTACACACCGTTTATATAGTAAACATGCATGGTGCTGGTACTTGGCATGAAGAACCTATGTAGGTGTACATGGCCATATAGAGTACACAGTCAGACCCTGTCTGGGTGGTGATGCCCCACTATTGTTGAGATTGGGTAAAATTTTAAAATTTATGATTTCCTACTACTACTGTATATTTGGGGAGTAGGTTCAAACCTACAGGGAAGTAAAATTGACCAATACCTATCTAATTTTCTTAAAAACACCTCATTATTGTCATCAAGGGAGTAAACTACTTTTTTTAAAAAAAAATTATTTGTTTTTATTTTGTTTTTATTTTTTATAAGTAAACTAAGTCTTAGAAAAACTAAGATGACCCAAGAGGAAAGTAAACTAAGACACAAAAATGATGAAAAACACAACAAAAGATGCTAAGAAGAATTATTAATTTAAAATCCTATGGGAAAATATATACTATTGGTTTTAAAAATATTTCCTAATCACTCAATTGTGGATTCAACGTACCACTGAAAAGGAATGACTTAATTACCTCATGAGAAAATAAGCCATACAGATTGATCAATCATGGAGTTTGACTCTCCTTGAAATTTCAAATATGAGATTAATATCTGAAAATTTTAATAGAACATACTCACCGTAATTTATGAAGTTTTCAAAATTAAATGTTTTAGAAAATTTATCCACAATATGTCTCACAGAATGATTGTTGAATTGAAAATTGTAATCTTTTGGCATGATGCGATTGAATGAATTCAGGGTTAACCTCACTGATCAACTCTAAATACTTTTAAAATGAAAATGTGAAAATAATGATAAGAGATAACATGTAGAAGTAGAAATTTCACGAACTCTAATTAGTTAGATAACTATAATGTTCATAATGGAATATGAAAAAATTCTATTACAATATAATGAATTGAAAAGAAAACAAATGAGAGTGAGAAATCCCCTATGAACTCCCATAGTGATACGATGCTCTTTCCCAAGTATCTTGGAAAAGGTTCTCCAAGAAATGCTCAAATATTTGAACCAATGTTCTCTCTCTGCTTTTCTCTTGTCATGAGAATGATCACGTGTGAATGAGTCATCGTCGAGAATAAGGGTAACGTCCCCCAAATGCTATTTTTTCTCTTTAATATACCAACTTTCAACCACTGATCTTCACTTTATGTCTTCCAACGATAATTTTTTGTTCTACACCATCACACCACACACATGTTTTTTAGTGAAACAGCCATCACTTTAGTTTTTCCCTCATAACTAACTCCCAGTGAGTCAATTGAATGCACCTGGACGTGTTTTAGGCTTATTCATGAAACTGTGTATGAAACAGAGTATAAGAAAGAGTTAATACTTTGTTAATAATAACGTAATGAATTAGATTAATTGTTAAATTATAATAATTTATTTATTATTAATTTTGATTGTGAATATTTATAACTTTTATAAAAAAGATTATAATTAATATTATTATTTTTATATTAAAAGTTTATTAATTTGTTAAGTTAATTATTTATCTTATTTTTTAATCTTATTAATGATTATTTTAAATAATACATTTAATACATTTATTATAATTAATATTAATAGATTAATGTAACTTATTAAAGTATTTATTATTTTAAAAATTTATTATTTAATTTGTTTATTTTATTAATCAATTTTATATAGAGAATATTATTATTAATAATTAAATTTAAAATATTTTAATTAATTAGATTTATAATTTATTTTATTATTAAAATTCAATTATTTGGTTATTAAATTATTATTATTAAATATTTATTATTATATTATTAATTGAATTAATTATTTTATTCCATTTAATTAATTTTATCTCCACCCCTTTCCCTCTTCAAGGTGCAGAAGCTAGGGGGTGTTGTGGATTATTCTCCTTAACACCATGGCTACGACCCTTACCCTATCCACATCGTGACTCAAGGTGGTAGTAGAACTCCCCTACTCTGGCTCGACTCTAGCTCTCTTTGGCGATGACGCTACAACCTCGTGATTTCCCTCACCTCTAGGCGACGAATCTCTTCTGCATGTCATCTCCTATAGTGGCAGAAAGCGGGACGAGCTTCACTCTATCCTCATAGTAGTGGAAAGTGGGTGGAGAAAGTGGTGCTGCTCCTACTCTGCTCGACCTTAGATATGTGGTTGTCCAGAGGCTCATGGCAAGGCATGGGTTTCTGTAGGGGCGAAAAACAAGGTAGTCTAGTACCCTCGTAGTGACTGAGATTTCAGATCTAAGGAAATTGATAATTCTAGGGTTTGATAATGTGTGTTTTGATGTTGGTGCAAATGCTACGAATTGCTATTTATTTTCTGTATTACTGCTTCATTTTTTTTGGTTTGTGCGGGAGAGGTGATGGTGTGTGGAAGGAATAAGGAACTAAATGATATGGGTGGAAGGGGTGATGGGGTCGCATTGGTGTGAAGATGTGTGTCAGAGGGAGGCTGTAAGGGAAGGAGGTGAGTGTCAGTCTCTCTGACCGGGAAAAGCTATGTTTGTGAGATCAATGAGGGTAGAAATTAACATCAGTTTGAGAAAGAAGGCTAGATGGGGGTGAGGTGAGGCCGACACTGATGGTTGGTTCTCATAGAAAGGAAAAGGCAGCATCAGTGTGTGAAAAAAATTAGGGACTTCAGTATGAGAAGAAAATATGGATTCTATTGGTGAGTCATATTGAACTGTTAGTCTCACCGCCAGTTCAAAAAAAAAATGCAGCAGTGACACATAAATAAAATAACCATAATTTATCTTAAAATAATTAATTATATAAAAAAAATGCAAAAATTAAAATAATAAATTAATTAACTAATAAAAAACATAAAACAAAAAATAAAAAAGACTAGAATTAAAATCTTAAATAAATTTAACTAATAAACAAAAACTGGATTTTTAATTAAATTGAAATTAAACATTATAATTACAATGTTCTATTATTAATTGAATACAATTAAATTAATAAACTGAATTAATATTAAAATAAATTGATAAAATATTAATGTTAAAATTTATTAAATTATTTAATCAAAGGGATAACATTGAGTGAAAAATAATTGGATCAGTGACTCAATCAGTCACCAACATTGGAAAGGAAAAGTAATGGTGAATCGAAAACTTAGTCTACCAACAATTAGTGCATGTCTATAGGTGTGACCGAAAGACTAAAAAAATTTCACTCTCCTAAAATTTCTAAACTGTATACCTGAAATTAAAATAATAATGTTTTGAAAATATAAATTAACTAATCAAATAACTAAATTTGAATATAAAATTAAAAACAAGTTATTTTTTTAAATTATTAACTAATAATAAAACCTAAAAAAATTATTAAACATAAAAATTAATAATGTCATTTTGTTTTAATGAATCTAAATTAATGGATAAAATAATAAATTAAGTACAATGTTTGATAAATTCAAACAAAAATGATCAAATGATTATTTAAAATAAACATGTCATATTATTTAAAGGTTGAGAAGATTAAAAATAACACAAATAAATAATAAAATATTACATTAGAAAAGTTAGTTATATTGAATTAATTATTTTAAATAGTAAAAAAATTATAATTTATAAAAATTGATTAATTAATAAATTTAATTATAAAAATACAAAATTATCATTTTTCAGTAAAAAGTGCTATATTAATTAGTTAAATTGTTAAATATTAAACTAGAATATGTGGAAAACTATGAGTTTTTAGAGCCACATCAAATTCTCCCACACTTATACAATGTTTGTCCTAAAACAATCCCATTTTTTATTATCTTTTAAAAAACTGAATTGTGTTCATTTTTCTCAACTCAAAATTTAACATGTATAAAACATGAAACAGAGGTATAAAAATCTGAGTTTAGGTTTAAGAAATAGAATGCTCGAAAGATGCCTTTCTTAGAACAATTATTAAAAGGGTAAAAAATAGAACAAATAATAATCTATCAAAGAAGGTGTCTTCCTCATATGTTAATCTTCTTGGTGACCCAATTCAATCCATGTTTTTTTAAGTCCAAGAGTGACAGAAAGATAAAAAAATTATGGAATTAAAAACTTAACCAAAGAAACCTCATACTTTGACTCGTCCCCTATGTCTCGAAAATAAATAATTTTCTTGAATCACCTTATTGATGAAACCTAAATGATTCCCATATAAACCAATTTTTCCCTTCTTCATCTAGCGTTCATTATTACCCTCACCTTAATGAACCCATTATTGACCATAGTCACTTTATTTAAATTTTTCTAAGCCATGCAACAGGTGATAAGAACTGTGAAATACACTTATTCATAGTGTACAAAGGGCTTATAGTAAACAGAAACACACCCAGTATCTAGGGTCACAAAGATTCATCATGGGATCAAAAATGACCAAATTAATCAAGTTTCAAAAGATTTATATAAAAAAATTATATATTGGATCACTAAGGTGATTAATTATTAATAATTAAAATAAAGGTGCGACCCCTAGGAAAGAGTTAAAATTTTCAGTTCCAAGGGTTATAATCTAACAATAAAAACTAGAAACCGACATCACTCTCAAAGATAGTCCCTAAACCAAATTTTTATTAAATCACTAAGCATGTTAAATTGGGAATCATTAATCCTCAATAATTTAAATTTCAAAACAAATCTCATAAACTAATCAAGTATCACCCCAATGCAAGATCCATTTGAGTACATTGTGAATCCTAACATTATGATAAAATTTTGAAAAAAAAACTTGACCATTTTTTAAAAAAAGTTTGAAGAAGCATTGGGAATTGGGGGGATTTCAATAAACAAATTTTAGCTCAATTAATAATTGACCCCTCTCCCGTACTTAAAACCCAATTTTTTCTCCAAATATGATTTCAAATATAGAGAAGAAAAATTAGTAAAATAAATTTCAATTTATTTTTCAATTTAGTAGATAGATCATAGGTTAAAATGTCTCATTGATGTATAAAAAGAATAATGTTTGTCACTATAATTACTTTAACTAAAATTCACTACCCAAAGAAATGAATCATCAATTATGTCAGTAACAAAGATTTTTAATTACAGTTTAAATAATAACATGTGAAACATGTGGGTGCATAGTGAATATGGAATAACAGTTTAATAGATTGGGTTCAATAAAGTATTCAAAACTGCACAAAAAATCATTCTAAACACCCAATAGATACAAAAAGATTCAATGCACAATTTCCCATCCTACAAATATTTCCCACACTTAATATCATGTAGTGAAGAGTCTTTAATAACAAAAAACATTAATTTTAAGCAAGGAGAAACATGAAGAATTTTATTTTTAAAACAATAGAGCATATGGACTAAAATTTTTTCCAAAAAAATTTAATTTTTATTTATAGAAAAGGGGTATAAGTAGCATAATTTTTTTTTCTAGAAAACATGAAACATATTTTTTAAAGAAGCAGTACACAAATGTAGCAGAAAAGTTTAGTGACCGACCGACACTGCTACATGTTAGTCACTAAAAATAGTGTATCGAAAACTAAGATGCATCGGTGAGTCAATGACTCATCGAAAATAGTGAAATTGTGACTTATCCGTGAAAATTTTTATTAATGTGAATGGTGTAAAAAAATTAAATCATACTAAAGAGTAGAGTACTTTCTTAAATCAAATTTTATCATTAATCCTCCAACAAGGGTAATCAACTCCTTTATTGACATAGTAGTAGCATCATTCCATATTCTGAATAAGAATACCATTAAAATAATCATAATAATAATTTCAAAAAAAATAATGTAAGCATCACTTTATTCAATGTAAAAAAATGAAACAAAGAAATGAAAAAAAAGAACCATGGGTTTCCTCCAATTCAACACTAAGTTTTAAATTCTTCCGCCAAACTTTATTAAGAATCAGTTTTCAAGCACATTAAAGGAAACCAAAACATTTGGCTATCCTTCAAAATGTGGTTTCACTCTCTACCCAATAACCAACAAGATTTATTCTCTTCACTAACTATTTCAATATATCGATTCTTTATCAACATGACTATTGTAAAAGGACTGGACCACTTGGACTTATGTTTTCCACGAAAGAGTTTGAGTCTAGAATTAAAGAGAATGACCTTCTATTAAGGTTTTAAATCATTGGTTTGAATGATATAATCATGATATATTTTAGTCATTTCTTTATAAATTCATGAATTAGCAAAAATATCTCTTCTTATCTCATCTTACTCACTTTGATCAAGCAATAAACTCTCACTAGTACTTTTAAAATCAAAATTTAGAGGCTTACCTGCCCAATATAACTTATGATGAAACTCCACAGGAAAATGACAACATTTTCTAAATAACAACCTATATGGAGACATACCTATTGGGGTTTTAAAATTTATTCTATATTCCCTTAAATCATTTCCCAGTTTAAGAGACTAGTCTTTCCTAGAATGTGAAATAGTTTTTTCTAGAATTTGTTTAAACTCTCTATTAGAGATTTCCACTTGTCCATTAGACTATGGATGATAAGGAGTTCCAGTATTATAAACAAAACCATACCTTTTCATCAAATACATGAACTTTTAGTTCTTAAATTGAGTTCCATTATCAGTGAAAAAGGATTTGGGTACTCCAAATATTGAGAAAATATTCTTTTTGAAAAAATTTATGACACTATTTTCTTGATTGTTGGGCAGTGCCACAGCCTCAACCCACATAGAATCATAATATACAACAACTAGAATATACTCATTCCCAGGATATGATGAAAATGGACCCATGAAATCTAAACCCCATACATAAAAACATTCTACTTCCAAAATACCCTTTTGGGATATCTCATGTATCCTACCAATATTTCATAACCTATGACACTTGTCACAACTAACTACAAAGCTCCTAGAATAATTTAAAAGGGTGGGCCAATAAAAACCAGATTGAAGGACTTTTTGAGTTTTCCTTTCTACACCATGGTGACCTCACCAAGGTGAGGAGTGAAAACTCTCAAGAATAGGCAACATCTCTTCCTCAGGCACACGCCTCCTAAATATCCCATCGGAACACCTCTTAAACATCAAGGGATTATCCTAAAGGCAATACTTATGTTCAGAGATAATTTTTTTTATTTGGTTATTGGAAGGTTCTTTGGGAAGGACTCATACTTCCAGGAAATTTTCATAATCAGCAAACCAATTATATTTTTTTATTGACACAGTAATGAGTTTTTAATTTAGAAAAAAAGAGGTGATCTCCCTTGGATCTTTAGAACAAGTATGGAGAAGCCTATATAGGTGATCAAAAAACTATGTTTTCAACTCTTTTCTGATCCATAATCTCTAAGTAAAATTATTGTATTAAGAGAATCCTTCAAATCAGCATAGGTTTTGTTTCTTTATTATATATAAAGCACTTCAAGGAAGAATAGGAAGTGAAAATGATGACCTTAGAACCGAAGAGGTACTATCTAAACATCTCAAGAGAAAACACGATAGCCAATAAGTACTTTTCAGTGGTGGTATAATTTTATTGATCCTAAACTATAAATATACTAGCATAATAAACCACATATAACTTCCTATATCTTCTCTATCCTAGTATAACACCAACAACCATATCACTAGCATCACACATAAGTTAAAAAGGAAGTTTCCAATTAGGTGGAGTAATAAAAGGTGATGAAGTGATTTTTTACTTAAAGAAGATTGAAATATTTCAAACAGTTTTCATAAATTTTGAAAGGTGAATACTTAACATGTTGAGAACACCAGATATTAGTTATTTTAGAAATGTCTTTGATAATCCTCCGGTAGAGACCAACATTACCTAGGAAACTTCTAACACCTTTTACATTTTTAGGAGGTGTGAGTTTTTGAATGACTTTTATTTTAGTAGTTTCAACCTTCAAACCTCTCTTGGACACTTTATGACCTAAAATTATTCCTTTAGTGACCATAAATTGACACTTTTACTAATTAAGAACAAGGTTTATTTCAATGTATCTCTCCAAAAATAATATAGTATTTTCTAAACTTTTATCAAATGTGCTACCCATAATAGAGAAATCATCCATGAAAAAATCAATGATCGTATCAATCATATCAGAAAAATAGACATCATGCACCTTTGAAAGGTAGTAAGGGATCCACACAACCCAAAGGGAATCTACCGATTGGAAAATTCATCAAAGGGGCACGTGAAAGTAGTCTTCTCCGGATCCTATATAGCAACATAAATCCTGTTGTAACCAGAATACCCATCTAGAAAGAAGAAATTTCATTCCCAGCCAGCCTCTCAAGAATTTGATCAAGGAAGGGCATTAGAAATTGGACCTTAATAGTTGCTACATTTAACTTCCTATAATCTATATAGACCCTCCGTTTTGTGGCTTTCCTATCTTGAATTTATTCATTCATTTTATTTTTTACAAAAAAGAACCTTTCTTTCCAAGGAACAACTAGGACTGGACTGACCCAAGTGCTATATAAAATTGGATAAATGATACTAACATATAATAGTTTAATGGATTATTCTCTCAAAACTTATTTCATATTGGGATTCAACCTTCTTTGAAACTCTACCCTAGGCTGATGTTCTGGCTCTATATGAATTTTATGTAGGCAGAATGAGGGACTAATACCCTTAATATAAACTATAGTATAGCCTATGGAAGATTTGAATTTTTTAAGAAAATTTTGCAATATATCTTCTTGATTTTAATTAATCTCAACATAGATTATAATAGGCAGAGTGGAATGGTTTCCTAAAAATGAGTATTTCAAATGAGTAGGGAGTGGTTTCAGTTCCAGAATGGGTGGTTTCTCACTTGAAGGAAGCCTCTTAGGCCTAAGAGGATCAATGCCTTCAACATATATCTAGAAAGGATAATGAATAGTTGGAATATTTCTAATTTCTATCTTAGATTCAAAATTTATAGTGCTACTGTCCATAATGGACATATCACTATCCATATTTTCTAGATTTGAATTTAACAGATTTACTAAATCAAAATGATCAAGTTGTCTCAAAAGATCTCCCTCAACATCATCAAAGTGATTGGTAGTGTTGGTGTTAATAGAAAATTCAACAAATTCACTCAAAAATCTCTTGAGTTTAGAAATAGAGGAATCTCCTACAGCAAAAACTGGACAGTTGTCCAGATTTATAAAATTTTCTAGATTCAGTGTTTGAGTAGAATTTCAACTTGTGAGACATGATAATCATAATTTTCAGCTTCCAAATTTATTTCTTCAATAGAGGATTGATTTTTGGATTCTTCTAAGATTCCAATTGAGTTTTTATCTTCCAAAGACTCTACCATTGGACAATTTTCAGAAAAGGTTGGTCCTTTGATATTTTTAAAAACATACAACTCTTCTTGTTGTCCTCCAATTTTAAAGATAAGTTGACCTTTAGATACATCAAAAATAGAACCACTTGTGGCTAAGAATTCCCTACCCAAAATGATGGGAACCTCTTGATCACACACCATATAAAGAAATAAAAAGACTATAGGTAGAAATTGTTTCCAAAAACCAACTAGTAGTTCATCAACCTTTCCTACAAGATGAGTGAATGAACGACCCACTAACTAGAGTATGACTATGGTGGGTCGAAGATCACCAAATCTCAACTGTTAAAATAGTGAGTATGAGAGTAGGTAAATACTAGCACATAATTCAAAAAGGTAATTGAGCTGATTAGAATTTCTTAGGGTATAAGGGATTACAAAACAACCTATTTCTTTCAGTTTAGGTGGGATCTTCTTTTAGAATACAACAACGCACTCTTTAGTGAGGCTATAGGTAGAAAATTCATGTAGTGTTTTTTATTTGAAATAATTTTATTAATAGATTTCATTTAATATGACATTTTAATTAAATACTTAATAAAATGAATGTTCACATGAAGCTTGGTCAAAATTACAAGGATCTGAGGAATTTAAACTTTTTAAACTTTGGTGTTACATTGAGGTTTATGTTTCTCTGAGAAATAGATGGGTGGGGAAAATATTCTTTGAAAAGTATGCATATACCTAATTTCTTTAGCAGATTTCTC
This sequence comes from Viscum album, assembly GCA_963277665.1. Taxonomy (NCBI): domain Eukaryota; kingdom Viridiplantae; phylum Streptophyta; class Magnoliopsida; order Santalales; family Viscaceae; genus Viscum; species Viscum album. The sequence continues at coordinate 1,461,963,614 of OY728135.1, read as the reverse complement.
TTTTCCTTTATTATATTGATTTGTAGAAAAATATTATGGTTGAGTTTCAGGAAAAAAATTCCGATTTTGATCATTTTAAAGATTTATCTGGGAATTTATAGATTGTGAACAAAGAAGTTTTATATTTCCATATCCAAAAAGTTTTTCATTTTGGGAATTTTCAAAGTCTTTTTTAGGTTCAGATTGAGTAATAATCACACTTATAGTGACAAGAACCATAAATTTCACAATAGGGTTAAGTTCATTTGTGCTAGGAAATATTCTTTTATTCCTAGAGGTAAAGTCTCTATCTATTTGGCACAATTGAGTTTCCACATTTTTCATTCTTTCAATATTTTTCATTTTATCAGACTCATATTGATTTTGATGTTTATTTACTTGAGTCATGAATATTTCTTCTTGAAAATTCATTTTGTTCAAAATTTTATCTAACTTAGAAGACATATGGAGATCATCATTACCTTGTGAATTAAAATACTCACCCCTTTGTTGGTTTTTAATTTTTTGTTAATTTTGATAGTTAGGGGTAGTGGTTTGTTTAATAAGGACTTGATCTTTTCATATAGATTTGGATGGTTCGTATAGCCTCAGTTGTAGTTTTTAGATAAAGGTTCTTCTTTAGGAGAAATCTTAGGAACACAATTAACAATGTTATAGTTTTCTTGTTGTGCTGGATTGTAAAAATTAGGATAGAAGTTTTCAGTATCTCTAAAAATTACACACTGGGCACACTGTTCCCTTAATGATTGGTTATTTTTTGACATCCCAATTGATTAATATTTTCTTTTGAATTTTGGTTCATTAAAGATTGATGTTTTTTGGTGATTTCAAAAAGTTTTTCTTGATTTTCATTCATTGAACCAGAGTTAACATTAATATTTCTATTGACTTTTTTTCTTCTTGAAATTTTATGTTGTGAATTCAGGGCATAGTTGTTTAAAATTTGTCTCAACTCTTCATCAGTATTATCATTATAGTTACCCCCAAAAAATTTATTAACTAGGTTCCTTCTAGAGGGGGATAACCCTTCATATAAGGTTTCCATGATTAGGTGGGACGAGAGTTGATGATGGGGACACTGCCTAAGAAGATCACACTATCTATTCCAAGTTTCATGAAAAGATTATCCATCCTCTAGATAAAAACTAGTTATTTTTATTCTCAGTTCGCCCTTATGTTTTTGATGTTAGAATCTTATTATGAATTATTTGTAAACTTGATCCACGTTTTCAAAAATGTTCTCATTTGGGCTTAAAAACTAGTTCCTAGCATTCCATTTAAGAAAAAAGGGAAATAATCTCATTCTCATCTCATTTTCAATAAGTCCTAGAAGTGGTTACTAATGCACAACATTATAGTAGCCTCTAATGAAGGAAAGAGAGTCCTAATTAGAGATCCCATTAAATGAAGGAAGTAATGAAATGTGGGATTGTTTCAGCTCATAGTTTTGGGCTCTAGGTGAAGGTTCGATTGAAGAAGGATTACTTGACACTTAATGGAGTTAAAACTTTCTCATACTAGGAATATCGTTATTTAATAGTTTTGGATGGTTTTATAAGTTATTAGGTGCATGAACCATTTTATCTAGATTCTATATTTCATATTTTTTTTTATTTTTAAGAGTTTTGAGGTGTTTATCCAAATCCATTTTCATAGGCTCCAATATATTAGCAGAAGACCTAGGGTTCATAAAATATGTGATAAAAGGTAAAATTAGTGGCAAAAAATAGTAAAAAGTGACTCTGTAGTACAATTAAAATAGTAAAAATTCAGCAGTAGTTAAATTTTTTTTTTATAATTTTCATTTTTTGTATTTTTTTAGTATATTATATATGTGTTTTTTTTTTGAATTTTTTGAAAATTAGTGGTCACACGTTCATTCCCCAAAACCACACCAAAAACTGATGCTTAAATATCATCGAGATTGGGTAATATTTTAAAATTTATGATTTCCTACTACTAATACTACTATATATGTGGTGAGAAGGGTCGAACCCACATGGTAGGTAAATTGACCAACACTTTTCTAATTTTCTTAAAAACACCATAATGTTGTCAGCAGTGGGGTAAACTTCTTTTTTTTTTTAACTTTTATATTTTTTTTTTATTTTTTAATATATTTTCTCTATGTAAACTATGTCTTAACTAAACCAAGACTATATAAGAGGTAAGTAAAATAAGACACAACATTGAAGAACAATGTAACAATAGATGCTAAGATGAACAATGCATAGAAATGACCAGGGAAAATCTATTTTACTAGTTTTGAAAATATTTCATAATCACTCAATTGTGGATACAACGTACCACTAAAATGGAATGAATTAATTCCCAAGACATAAAATAAGATATACATATTGATCAATCTTAGAGTTCACTACTCCAATAAAGTTCAACCACGAGATTAAGATATTAAAATACCGAAAGAATAAACTCACCGTAAGTTTTAAAGTTTTTAGAATGAAAAGTTTTAGAAATAGTATCCATAATAAGTCTCACTAAATGATCATGTAATTTAAAATTTTAATATAGTGTCATGATGTGATTGAATGAAGTTAGTGTTATCCTCACTGATCAAATCTGAATACATTTAAAATGAAAATGTGAAAAGGAAGATTAGAGGTAACGAGTATAAGTAGAAATTCCCCTAACTCTAATTAGTTAGCTAAATATCATGTTCATACTATAAAATGAAAACATTCTATTATAATATAAGGAATTGAAAATAAAATAGAGGAGAGAGAGAACTACCCAGTGAACTACAACAGTGCTGCAATACTCCTTCTTGGGTCTCCTGGAAAAGGTTCCCCAAAAAATGCTCTACGATCTGAACCAAGGCTCTCACTTTGCTATTCACTTATCGCGGGAATGATTGTGAGTGAATGAGTCATCATCCAAAATGAGAGTAACATCCCTAGAATGTTATATTTTATCTTTAATATACCAACTATCAACCGCTTATCATCACTATATGTCTTCCACCAACAAAGTCTTGTTTCAAATTATTGCAATGCACACATATATTTTTTAGTGAAACACACATCGCTTTTGTTTTTCCCTTGTAACTAACTCCCGGTGAGTTAGTTTAATACACTTGGACGTGTTTTAGGCTTCTACTTGAACCTGTTTATGAAAGAGAGAATAAGAAAAAGTTAATAAATTAATAATAAAAACTCAATGAATGAGATAAATCATTAAATCATTATAAGTTATTTATTATTAATTTAGATTTTTAATATTTATAACTTTTATAAAACTATTATAATTAATATTATTATTTTAAGATTAAAAGTTTTTTTATTTTATTAAGTTAATTATTTTTCTTATTTTACAATATTGTTATTGTTTATTTTAATTAATATTTTGAGTAAATTTATTATTATTAATACAATTATATTAATGTAACTTTTTAATGTATTTCTTATTTTAAAATTATATGATTTAATTTGTTTATTTTATTTAAAAAATTTCTAATATATTATTTTTATTAATAATTAAATTTTAATTTTTTAGTTAATTTGATTTATAATTTATTTTATAATTGAAATTCATATATTTGATTATTAAATAATTATTATTATATCCTTATTATTATATTATTAATTTAATTATTTATTTTATTCCACTAAATTAATTTTATTCTTATAATTACTTTATTTTAAAAGTAAGTAAAATTATAATTTACTACATTTATTAAAGTATTTAATTTTATTTATTTTAATTATATGGTATTATTACAATTTAAGTTAAATTAATTTGATTTAACTAAATAGTTTTATAATTTTTTTAATTATTATCAATTATTTAATTTAAAATTATTAATTTATTATTATTATTATTATTTTATATTTATTTATCCTTTTATTATTATTTTTAATTACATTTATCTCCACCCCCTTTCCCTCTTCAAGGTGGAAAAGCCATTGGTATCATGGCTTCTTCTCCATGATACCATGGTCGCGACCCTTACCTTATTCACGGTGTGGCTCAAGGCGACGACACATCTCCCCTCATCTAGCTCAGCTCTAGCTCTTTGTGGAAATGACGCTGCACACTCATGATTTCACCCAGCTCCAGGTGATGACTCTCCTTTGCAGGTCATCTCCTCTTGCAGTGGAAATCGGGTTGAGCTTTGCTCCATCCTCACAACATCAGACAGCAGGTGCAGAAAGTGGGGCTCTACCTCCTATGCTTGACCTTATATCCATGGCTATTCAGTGGCTCACAGTGAGGCTTGGGTTTTAGTAGGGCTGTCTCACATAGAAGTCTGGTACCCTTACAGTGATTGAGAATTTAGATATGAGGAAATTGATTCTTCTATGGTTTGATAATGTGTGTTTTTATGGTGGTAGAACTGCTATGAATTGATATTTATTTTATATATTGCTACTTTTTTCTTTTTTGGTTAGAGCTGGAGAGGTGAAGGTGTGTGGAAGGAATAAAGTCATCAGTGAGATGGGTGGAGGGGGAGATGGGGTCGAATCAGGGTGAGGATGTGTGTTGGAGGGAGGAAGCAGGGGAAGAAGGTGAGTGTTAGTCTCATCGACAGGGGAAAGCTGTGTCGGTGAGACCGACAAGGGAGGAAAATAACTTTGATATGAGAAAGAAGGATGGATGGGGGTGAGGTGATGTTGACACCAATGGTCGGTGTTTGTATCAAGGAAAAGGCAACATCAGTGTGGGAAAAAAATGAGGGTTGTCGAGATGAGATAAAAAATAGGATGCAATAGGTGAGACATATTGAACTGTTGGTCTCACCAACAGTTCAAAATAAATGAAAAAGTGACACATAAATAAAACATGCATAAGTGAACTTTAAATAATTAATTATATAAAATATAAAAAACATTAAAATAGTAAATTAATTAACAAATTAAAAACATAAAACTAAAGATAAAAAACTATAATTAAAATCTAAAATAAAGTTAAATAATAAATTAAAAATAGGTTATTAATTAAATTGAAATTATGCATTATAATTATAAAGTTAAATTATTAATTGAAAACACTTAAATTAAAAAACTTAATTAATATTAAACTAAATTTATAAAAGATTAAAGTTAAAATTTGTTAAATAATTTTATCAAAGGGATAACAAAGAGTTAAACAGAATTACGTCAGTGACCCAATGAGTTACTGACTGTGGAAAAGGAAAGTAATGGTGCATTGGTAACTTATGATACTGACAGTTAGTGTGTGTCTATCAGTGAGACCAAAAGACTAAAAATGGCAGTGACATAAATTTTTTAAATTTCATACATGAAATTAAAAGAATAATATTTTTAAAATATAAATAAATTAATTAATTAACTAAAAAAATATTAAAATTAAAAACAAATAATTTTATTTAAATTCATAACTTATTTTAGAATCAAAAAAAAATAATTAAACATAAAAATTAATAAAGTTTATTTAATTTAATGGATATAAATTAATGGATAATATATGAAATTAGAAACTAAGTTAGATAAATGAAAATAAAAATGATCAAATTATTAGTTAAAATAAATAAGTCATATTATTTAATGGTTAATAAATTAAAATTAACATAACTAATTAAAAAACTATAATATTAGAAGAGTGAGTTAGATTGAATTAATTAGTTTAAACACTAATAAAACATAATAATTTATAAAAATAGATTAATTAATAAATTTAATTATTAAAATACCAAAGGTATCATTATTTGTTAAAAGGTTGAATATTAATTAATTAAATTTTTAAATATTAAATAAAAGATGTGGAAACTGTGAATTTTTAGAGCCACATCAGGTGGCATGCCGTGTAGAAGTACATGACCTTTCCAATTATCCACCTAGGCTGTTTGAGGGACTTGGGCATGTACCCTATGTAGGAACACACCCTATACACATTTCATATACAATGTACCTAGGAATTTTACACATCCAGGCTTGTGGAGGTACACTCCTAGGAGGGGCAATAGGAGTATTTGTCGTGTACCCATGGGGTACACTGTGAACCTCCCCTTGTAACCCTTTGAGGGTTTTTCATATCTCTTCTCCCAGGAGTCAGAATTAGACCTACAAGCAGTCCATTCTGAGTACCTTTTCACATATATCAGAATGGTATAACCTATCAGGTATTTTAAGGACTCTTGAGTGGATTTTTAGGGCTTCATGAATAGATACTTTCTTCTCATGGTTGTTATAATTAGTGTCTATTGAGAGTTAAAACTGTTTAGACATGAGCCATGATATGTATCTCTTGAACTGTTCTATTTATCTTTCTTTTGAGGACATATCCTTTGAGAGATTCACCCTTATGGCCTACGAGGCTGTGAGAATGGTTTTTATCAAGGATTCTTTTTTTCAATTTCTGCGTGAATATTTCAACCTAGAGGATTCCATATATAATGCCTTTATCTTCTATTTAGATACTAAGTTTTCCCCGAGTGATACCTTTTATTATATGATGATCTAGAGAGTACCCTCTAGGATCCCTATACCGTGTATCATTCTGAAGATCTTATGTAGGATGCCTCAGTCTTTCTGACCAGCTTGAGTATCCTATGTAAGATTCATCTTTTACCTTTTAGAGTTATGGATCCCAATTTGGATTCCTATAATTGTTTTGACCATTATGGATCCCAAGTAGGATTCCTCTTCAATGTTAGACATGAGGTACCCAATAGAAACCCATTGTCTGATTGACCCTGAGTTGTACGTCATGTTTGGGTAGAGATGGTGTTCAAGTGGCACCTTAAAACCCATACTAAATAGGTAATCCCTGGGGGCTATGGTTGTAGTGTTTTGTTGGAAGTTTGATCCACCCTCACTCTTTTTTTGTATCTTTGACATGGTTATTGATAATTTGAAAATGTTTAGTAGAGATTATTTCATGTTGGTGTCTATTGACCTTAACATGAGGCTTATTTAATTATTTTGGGATGCAATGAATTTAATCTTGGGATCTGTTATGATATTTGGGATTCCTATAATTTCTTTCTTTTGATCGAGCTACTAAGACATGTCATTTCTGATATTTACCAGTATACTCAGGGGTAATACTTAGAACTTGTCTATTGATACTGAATATATATATATATTGATATATATATTTTTATGGGATATTCAGAGTAGTTTCTTGGTATCTAGATGTTGAGCCTTACGTGTTTATTGTATGCCTTGAGTGATACTTGGATTCCATGTTGTAGGAATTCCTTAGACGGACTCATAAGCTTGTGATATGTGGTGGGAATGATTATACTCTCCTCGGCCTTTGATAGGTGACGAGGAGGATTATGATCTCCATAACATGGGCATGGAGTCTCTTATGATATGTGGTGGGGATTATTAGGATCTCCTCAACCTATGATCAAGATGGTTACACTCTTCTGAATCTGTTATGAGGCTTGAGGGGTGTTGCATGGAATCTCACTTGTGAGTTATCTTTATACTGGCATGGAGACATAATAATCATGTATAATTACACTATATAGAGTGGTCCAGAATATTATGATCTCCTTGGCCTATGATCGGGATGATTTCACTATCCTAGGTCAGTTACGAGACTCGATGGGTGTTGCACGATGTCTCACTAGTGAGTTCACTTTACAGATCGCCTAAGGGAAAGACCCTTTAGGACTATCCAAGTTCTGAATGTCGTGACAACCTATATAATTAGACCAGGGAATCAACCATTGGACTAGATTTAGAGGCATGTTCTACATGATGACTAATTCAGTGACCATTCATAGTTTATCTAGATGTACTCCTTGGAATCCTTCTTTACAGTATTGACCATTAGTATGTGGTATCCTTCTAGACATGATTGCACTTTGGTAAGGGGTATCATTCTATATAGTATTGAACATCAGTATATGGTATCCTTGTTAGTGATAAGAGGTGAGTATGTGTGAACCTAGGTGTAGGGTGAGTATCCCTCGGTGGTGACATAACTTTCTCAGAGATATAATTCTAGCACTGGCCAAAGTAGGTACATATCATTTGGGATTACAGACCTAGAGATCGACTAAATGGTACACATCTTGTGTGACATGACATCCAACACAATGCCCTTGGATAGGTTGTCTGGGCGATTATGATTACAAACCCAAGGATCGTCTTTAGATAGGTTTTTAGGTTTTTTTGTTTCACAAACAAATGAATATTTATATTTATTTATATATATATAGGTATGAGACTAAATATGTATACCTATATTGTTATGGACATCCATGGTGGAACCTTCCAAGTTGATAGGGATTAAGGACCTCGTGTTTGAATTTGGTTTCATGTAATGGTTTTAATATCTTTTTAGTTGTGTCATAGTGAGGTTGAGTAGTTGTTTTTTCATACACTAATATCAACACATTTTTAGGTTTCTTTTTACGGTGGCCTGTTAATATTATTTATCACCTATAAAGGTGAAATTAGGTGGATATATAGACCTTATGTTTGCTTTTTTGGTTGAGAAAAAGTTTCATGGTTGATAGGGAGGAGGCCTACAGTTTCATGATCGAGTGGAGCTACTCATATGATTTCCTCTAATCAGGCTGGTGTAATTTGACAGGGTTTGGAGACCAGGTACGTGGTTTGGATCATGTTTAGTTATAGAGGCTTATAATTATATAAAAAGATTATTTTGTACTTATATATCTATATGGTTATCCTAGTGGGTGAACAATGTTGTATTGTGTGACATAGCTATTTTTTATTTTACATCTTTTCATTTATTATTACAGCATGTTCTATTTATGATATTTACTACTTTTTCACTCTATTTATTTATTGCTGTGTATGATAATTATCTTTTTATTCTATTTTATTACACTTATATGACTTCATAGTCTCACCATTATCACACCCTAGGCCTTCACTTCTAGTCAAAAGCCTCTAGCATATGGGGAGGCATGCTTGAGGCCTAATAACCAACCATCTTGGGGAACCATTTTAGCGGCATTCAAGCCGAGCCGTTACAATTTATTTTCTTTGAAATATCAACATAATATTATAAATTTTATTATAAATTAATTTATGCCTCCATTAGTTATAAATAATATAATTAATTACTTATGAATCAAAATTACACATGGTCTTGGTTTGAAAATAATTTTGGACTTAAAAAGGGATTTTGTTTTCAGAAAACTATCTTTCATTACCTTTGTGAGATACTTATAAAAAAATCTTACACTCATAGAGATTAAATTTGGTAAAATTAATTCTATATCTGGAATCATCAAAATAAATAATATATACTACGACTTACTTAATTTTTATTCATAATTAATAGTAAAAATAGTAAAAATTGATCACCATGGTAAAATGGTAAATCAGATTAACCTAGGTTAAAAATAATTGATAAGGACACCATTTTTCATCCTCAATATTATTATATATTCAAATTTAAAGACATATCTCTAGTTATTTATTTTTTAATTAGATATTTATCTATGAAATTGACCTATATAATATTTTAAGTAATGAATAGGACCAAATATTACTATATTTCAAATTCCTCTTACACATTCACATAGGGACAAAAGAATGTTGTGACTGATTATTGGCGGTTATTTTTTAGAATTATGAAATTATTTTTTGATGTAAATTCATGTATAATTTTTGGAAATTATATAATTACCTTAAATTCTTTTGCAACATTGACATAATATTTCTTTAATTAATAGAAAAATAAAATAAATAATTTAAACAATATTAAAAATAAGATATTTTGATTTAGTTATGGTGTTCCATTAAATTTTATATATGAATATAACATATTATTTTTGTGATATTGGATTATATAAAAACTCAATTATTTTCATTGTGTATTTAGTGTTGAATTAAATGATAGTGTTAAATTTTATATTAATGATATTCTATGAAAATAATATTTCATTAAATTATTTTAAAATCATAAAAATATTGAAATAGGAAAATTTGTATAATATATGGTCTAAAATGGAATCCATTTTCCATCAATGATCTAATTTACACATTATATGTAACATTATGAGATATTATTAGCAAAAAATATTTTACCAAGTTAAGGTTAAAATGTATTAACTAAGGGGTTAAAATAAAAGAAGTGGTTTAAAACACCAATTAAACCTATTAAAATTTTATTATTTGACATGATTTAAACAAAATAATACCCTATCATTTAATATTTGTAAATTTATAAGTATTTGGAAAGATAATGATTCTTTTCTATTTTAATATTTTAATAAATTCAAAAAGTAGTCCTTGTCTCACTTGTAAAATTGCACATCCTCTCCCCTTTTCTTACACTTAAAGAATTTTTGTTTGAAATATACCAAAAAATTATCATTATTAAGTCTATTAAAAAAATCCTATTGTCCTTTTAATTATTTAAAACCCTCCTTTGAAGGATTTTGGTGTAAACCTAAATAGGTTGTTTGAAGAAGATGGATCATTGTTTACTGATAATTTTTGTTTAATTTCTTCTTAAAAATCCTTAAAATAGTAATCAAACATTCTGATATAATAAAATAAATATATCCCAAATACTGATATTTTACTATGTTAATGTAATAACCTAAATCCATCACCTCTTCCATCAAATAGAAAACAAAACCATCATTCACGTGTTTGGTGGACTACCGCCTCATGTAATGATGTAATTCATTTTCCACAATCACCTCTCATAGATGTTTATAATGATGTATTTATTGTATATATATATGATATTAATTACATATTTTTCATTATATAAAATTAATCTGTCATATAGTTTCTTCCCATTTTATTCATTGAAAGAGGACAAAGTCATTCATGTGTACATGTGGATTACCACCTCTACAAAGAGATGTTATTAATTTTTATTTATAACATCACAAGGATAGTTTATGTAAGTGTATTTAAAAAATATAACATTTATGATACAACTATAAATATATAAAGTTAAAATAATACTTTCCTTCTTTCCATCATGATTGTTGAAATTTGGAAATTCAATACATGCGTACGTATGAACTACTATCTCCATCATTGTAACATATTTCATTTTTCCTAACCATATTTTATAGTTAGATATAAAAATATAATTTATTTGTAAAATTTATAATAATTACAGGATTATTATTCTGGGTACGGTGAAATAAGGATCTCATTTACCATAGTAAGCCCACCAAAGATATTTTGGACTCATATCATCAAATCGTCCAATGTTAACTAAAACGATTAAGCAATTCAATATAGAAGGATAATTGATAAAATATATGTTAATAAAAAAATTGGAAAATTTTATTTATAAAATAAATAATTAATACAAGTTTATTATTCAGTAAGATAAATATTTAATGTGTTGATTCAAACTGATGGTAAGGTATTTTATTTTTAAAAAAATCATCATTTAATGTTTCCTTTCTAACTCTTTCTCTTCCATTACATATAATTAAAATTATTAAAATTATTTATTTATATATTCATAAATGAATTATTAGTGAATTTTTATTACTCTATATAATTTTTTAATGGTTTTAAAAGGTAATATTTATTACATATTTTATATGAAACATTATGAATTTTTTTACAAAAGGCAAAAGAAACGTTTTATTTTGACATATACAGTGTAAATAGATTTTACTACCACCAAAACCATTATTTGATATTTTTATATCCTTATAATATTCCTTCATTTATTCCAATAATAACTATATTTAACTTTTTTAATTTTCTTTTAAATGGATTTTAAATGGAATGGATATTTTTATATTTGGAAATGTTTTGCTCATGGGTGTAAGAGATCTCTTTAAACCACACTTTTATTTGGTTTATGAAAACTCTCTCTCTCTAAATAACTTTATCACTCTATTTTATTTTATTTAATACTTTTAAATTATTTATATATGTCTATCACATATATACCTAGATTATTCTTCCTTCCTTTTATGGGGAAATACAAGCCTTATGATCATTTTAAAATTTATTATTTAAGAAATATCTTATGATTATAACATGAGGAAATATTTTTCACCCAATTTTATTTCTTTGGAAAATATTTATATTGATTAATTATGATTTATTTCCTTTTTGTGGAACACATAATCATGAACATTTTGTGATGGGTGAACCCAGATTATAAGGACCTGGCCCCAGTTGCCTAGAGCTGGTGCCTTATTTTATTACATTGGAATATAAACAAGAAATAAGCATCTCAAAGGACTGAGTAGTTTTGTATCATTGGAAGCACGATACATAGAAAATCTCAACTTATATATTTAAAGAAAAAACAACACTAATTTATTCCATTATAAACATCCATACCTCCTAGATTACGCCTGCAAATAATTCATAAATTACTTATTCAAATCCCAGGAAAATAAAACATAAGAAAGGGGTGAGATAAAACTCTTAGTAAGAGTAAGAAATAAAGTGGAATATAAAATAAACATTAGGTATGATGAATAATTGAAAACTTGTGTCTTTATAAAAAATAAACATGAACACATTATGGTAGGAATATGAGCTGAGTAAATAATTCCATAATAAAACATAATAACGGGTATTCTACTAGTTGAATAACCACATGAACCATAAATAATATTTTCATAAATAGGGAATTAATAATTCAGGTCATCATAACCATACCGTCAAGGCCTTGTGCTAAGACCATAAATAATCATTTTGTCAAGGTCTTGTCCCATGACCATAGTTTGTCTCATGAGACCTACCAACACACTAAGGAGATATAGAGGGCCCCACCTGACACATAATATGTAAAATTAATTCCTCATATGAATGGGGATAAACATTAAAAATATATAAATTCATATGGAAATTAATATTTTAAATGTAAAAAATTTTCCCTGAACATTAAACATAAACACTAACCATTCATAGTTAATTGGTTAATGGTTTTAAGATAGAACATCCACAGAAAAAATAATCATAAACCATTAAATTAAATATTGTAGATTATAAAATGAAATATTCATCCAAATAATACATAATAATAAAAAAGAGTGTTGAAATAGATGAATATACTCTTATAAAATCTTTGCGTAATTCTTGAGATTAATATTCTTCTACGTAAAAAGAAGAGTTCTTTTGGAATTTTTTTTATAAAATCAGAAGTGATGTAAGATAGTATCTTCATAATAAAATGAGTGATTTTATAAAGATAATGGTTTCCAGAAATAGATTATAGAGTTCCCTTGAAAATAGTCATGAATTTGAAAGATTCCCTTGAACCAAGCTTGTATTTTAGAAACAATTTTGACAGGTCCTTTTAAACTGTGTAACTGTCCATAAAATAAAGAAGGATTATGGTTGGTGAATATATATTGACCACACACACACCCATAATTTATGAGTATTAAATAATAATACATAATAATTTATTTGAGGTAATTAGACAATGAAAGTAACCTGATTGAGAATAAAGGTTCTAGTGGAAAACCCATGCATTAAGTTATAATGTGTTCCCCAGTTGAACATAAGATCATGGAATACAAAATTAGACTAATCAAAAAGATAATTCATAACCTATTATACATGTATTATATTTATCATAATTTAATTATGTTCATTATGTTCTTATTGAATAGTTATAATATTAAATTCTCTCGTTCTAAAGTGTTTGTTTCCTTGATTTTCATAATCGTTTCAATTGTTTGTATGTAATGGACTTCATGAGTAATGGATGTAAAACTACCAAATTTAACTTAAATATTATTTATGAACATAAATAATTGTTAATGTTCATTTAAATAATTTGGTTAAACGGCATAATGATGAATCATTAGATGAAATATTAATGATTATCACTTAGATTATTTAAGCGGTATTTCGATTTATTGAAAACTAGTTTGGTGATATGATTTAATATTATGTACATAAATTGGTTCCAGAATATTCAATTAGTCATAATAAATTTATTATTTTATTTTTAAACCATAAAAATGGTTTCAAGACTAGTAATGAAGGAGAAATTTAAGAACAAAACATCATCGTCCACGAAGTTTGTAAATTGGAAACACACGAATGATGATTTCATTTATAAAATAAAAGAGAGAGAGAGAAAGAGTATTGATGATGGTTATTCCATTAACATGATATAATTCATTTATATAGATGATACTATTGTTATTATGGTCATTTGGATAGATGAGGCAAGGAGAGGATAAGAATAAGAAGGAACTTGAAATGAAAATGAAAGAAATAAAATGTGAATTTACCTCTTGGATCCACTTCCTTGAGAATCTCTTTAAGGGAATGGGTTTTGTTATTTTTGAAAGTCCAATAGATTATTGGACGTGGGGAGTGACTAGGAAAGGGTATTTGGGTTGAAATTTTAGGATCTTGAAGTCTTAGAGGAGCGAGGAGAAGAGCGAGTGGGGGGGGGGGGGGGGGTTATAGCGGAGGAGAGGAGTGAATTTTGAATATTTTATTCATTATTTTATTATTTTTATCAAGACAACCAATAGTGTCGTTTCATGTGACCCATAATTTTAATAAGTTCATGTGAGTTTTAATAAAGTGTCCTTATATCAGTCATGATGTCATAAATAGTGTATTTAACTAATAAGTTGTATATACGGTATTTTACCGTATTTCACCATTCAAAAAAATTCATTTATTTTAGAAAAATTCCAAAAATTCACCCTAACCATTATTTGATGTGTAGAATTTCAAAATGAACTCCATTTTTTGAAAATAATTTTCTATATATTTTTAATTTATTTTTTATGTAAAATGAAAATTTATTCGATAAAAACAACATTAAAACTATAACTCGTTTTATAAAAAATTAAAAAATTAATCAAGGTCCCATAAAAGTATCTTATAACCATAAGAAAATAAAATAAAAATTTATGATTACATTTTATGAAAATAAATTACCATTTTAAATTATTAAATTAATTATAAAATTGTAATTAAAATATTTATGACATACAAAAATACCAATACTTATACTATGACCATTTTCTGACTTTTAGGATATCTAAATTGTATTTATACATATTGGGTGAATTATATATTTTTTTTGGCTAATTTACTATTCATTAATATTTATTACTATTCATAAGGGTATGTTACAATTCGCCAAAAATTAAGTTTGTTTTATCAAACTCTAAATATCTTACTGAACGGAATCATGTTAGTCTATTTTAAAAAATTTAAATCACAAAGGTGGAATAATTACGTTTACTTGTATAGGTTATAACAAAGTTTTCATCCTCAAAATTTGAAATTGAACTTCGAAAGTTAATGGTTGATACATGAAAATTCCCTTGTGAGAAATCCACATCAAGAACATGGTTAGAATATCCTATTAATAAGAGGAAATAGAAATGCAATGATTACTAAAAAAACACATTCTAATTGGACAACATGGTCATGGAAGAATAAGAAAAGCATCATGTATTGACTTTAGACTCTAAAACCTTAAACAATGATCAACTTAAACCATTTCCTAAGTGGTTAAAAATTCCAAAATATAATGATTTAACACATTGTAATAAAGGTCTATAAATTTACCAGATGAATATATCATTAAACCTTAGTCAACAATAAGTAGCATTAAAATTCACATTCGAAACATGTGAATAGATTCATTTTGTATCCATATGAAATAAGGTAATAAATTGAATTAATGAAAAAAATATTGGAAACATGCATTCTTCCATCTTTCTAATGTAAGATACATGTTATTGGATATATTACATAAATCCAAAAGTGCTATAAACTCCACTGAAGAATGCATAAACCACTTCTCGAAAAGTCAATAATCATCTCCAAGGTAGTCAGTACTTTTCCAAATCAATATTTTATTCATCATTATCTCAAATTAAAATATATATTAAGGGTTTTATTTCCATCAATCATTTTTTTAAAAAGTTTATCCTTCCACTGAATCATTTTTCCTTTGTACCATTCATCATACGACCTCAAATCCTTAATGAAATAGTACAACAGTACAATCCTTATATATATCACAATTCTTATAAAAATAATATAATTATATAGTTCTTTAATCTAAAAACATAAATACATTATTTATTCTTCTTCAAATGTTGTAACATAAAAAGATTGACCTTGAGCCCTTTTCTAATTCAGAGTTATATTTCCATGATGATTGGGACATTCATTTGTGTAATACCTCATATCCTTACAGTTGAAGCATTGACTATAGGAAGATTCTTTCCTTGTATGGGAATTATGATCATGGTGGCCTTTTTCTCTATACTTGAAGTAAACATATTTTCATCTTAAGATTATACAAAGGTGTTTCCTTCCACAATTATCACATGTGGGAAAATAAATCTTTCCCTTCTTCCCTTTATCCTTGTTTTTCTCTGCCATCCTCTTCTTCGTTTTCTTCCATTAAAATCCTTAGTACTTAGAGAATTATTTACATACCTTTTTAACACATGATATTATTTCTTCATATGAGGAGGATACTTGGGGGAAAATCATCCTTTGAAATGATGGAAAAATACCATTATAGATATGATCCTTTTTCTATTTGCATCAAATGCATTGGGGAAGTTCTCATTCCTTCTGCTAGGCGCCATTTATAATCAATTCCATATTATATATTATCCCATATAATTATGAACTCTTTATATCTCTAAACAGGGTATAACACATAACATAAATTTATGCATCATAAATCCTTGAACCTTATACTTTGGTTACTTTGGGGGCATAAAGTATTCATAAATTTTTGTAATAATATTATGAATTTACCAGAGCATATCTCCTAGGAGTGTCAAACCATGAGTGTATCAAGGCCATTTTCATGCACCTGTTCCTGTTTGATTCTAGCTCAAAGTGGTGTTTTCAAGTTTTACCCCTAGATACATCTATGTCAGAGCCACCTCTACATGTTCATATCCAAACATGGATGCATTTCCTTGATAAACAACATAATATATTCTTTACCAAAATTTTAATATTTCCTCGTATTATTATCCCCAAATACTATGGTAGGGTTTTTTTTCACAAATATACCTTTTCTATATCTATTTTCTATGTTTTCTATAAAACAACCTTTGATACCAACTATAACGTCCCAACCCCATAATCCTGAAACCAATGCATTATTTTAATACATTGGCATGATTATAAGGAATAATATTCCAAATAACCAAGTACTTTAGTAGTTTCGGAAAACTAGATACATACATAGGTTCAACATTACATCTTGAAAGGAAAAATGACAATAATTTATTCCATTAGAAACATCCATGACTCCTAGATTATGCCTTTATTCCATTCATTAATTACTTATTCATATCTGGGGAAAATGAATCATAAAAAAGGTGTGAGATCAAATGATTAGTAAGAGTAATAAATACAATGTAATATGACATAAACATTAGTCATGCTGAATAATTAAAAAAAATGGATTTATAAATAACAAACATGAACACATTATATCCAAAATATGAGTTGAGTAATTAACCCCCTTATAAAACATAATCATGAATATTTTACTAGTCAAATAACCACGTGAACCCTAAATAATATTTTCATAATGAGGGAATTCATAATTCGGGACATCTTAACCATACCCTCAAGGCCTCATGCCAATACCATAAATAATCAATTTGGAAAGGCCTTGTGCTAAGATCATAGTTTTTCTCATGAGACCTACCAATGAATAGAGGGAATATAGAGGGACACACCAAACACATACTATGTCCAATTAATTCATAAAATGGACAAGGATAATCATAAACAATATACACATTCATAATTAAACTAATATATGAAATGTAAATAACTTTCCCTGAACATTATTCATAAACACTAACCATTCAGAGTAAATAGGTGAATGGTTTTAAGATAGAAAATCCACATCCAAATTAATCATAAACCATTAAATTAAATATTTTCATAATCGTTTCACTTGTTTTTATATAATAGAGTTCATGAGTAATGATTTAAAACCTCCAGAATTGAAATTATATATTATTTATGAACATCCATAAGTGTTAATGGAAATTTATATTATTTTGTCACATGGAATGGGGATGAATCATTAGATGATATTCTAATGACAATAACTTGGATTATTTAAGTGGTATTTTGATTTATTTGGAACTAGTTTGGTCATATGATTTAATATAATGTACATATACTGGTTAATGAATATTAAATCAGTAATAATATATATATTATAGTTTGGGTAAACCATAAAAATGGTTTCATGACTAGTAATGAATTAGAAATTGAAGAACTAAACTTCGTCATCCATTAAGGTTGTAAATTGGATCCTCACGGACGATGACATCATTTATAAAATAAGAGGGAGAGATAATAATAGTATTAATAATTGTTCTTCCATTGAAATGATATAATTATAGTATATAGATGATACTAGAGTTATCATGGTAATTTTGATAGAGTATGTGAGAATATGATAACAATAGGAAGGAACTGGACATGAAATTGAAAGAAATAAAATGTGAAATTACCCCTTGAATCCACCTCCTTGAGAATATATTTAAGGGAAGGGGTTTTGTAATTTTGTAAAGAACAAGAGTTTCTTGGATGTGAAGAGTGAATAGGTAAGGGTATTTGGACAGACCTTTGAGGTGATTCAATTCTTAGAGGAGCGAATATAAGAGCGAGTGAGGGGGGTTTTTTAGTGGAGGAGAGGAGTGGATTTTGAATATTTAATTCATTATTTTATTAATTATATCAAAATAACCAACAGTGTTATTTCATGTGACCCCTAATAGTAATAATTACATGTGAGTTTGAACCAAGTTCCCTTAAATCACTCATGATTTCATAATTAGTGTATTTAACTGATAATTTTTTTATACAGTATTTTACCGTATTTCACTATTCCTTAAAATTCAATTATTTTAGAAAAATAACAAAATTACCCTAACCATTATTAGATGTGTAGAATTAAAAAAATGAACTCCATTTAAAAAAATATTTTTCTAAATATTTTTAATTTAATTTGTAAGTAAAATGTTAATTTTTTTAAAAACTCATTAAAACAATAACTCGTTTTATAACACCTTGAAAAATTAAGCAAGGTCCCATAAAATTATTTTATAACCATAAGAAAATAAAATAAAAATTTATGATTACATTTTATGAAATAAAATTTACATTTTAAATTATTAAATTAATCATAAAATTTAAATAAAATATTTATAACATAAAAAAATACAAATACTTATACTATGATCATTTTTTCTGTTTTAATATGCCTAAAGTTTATTTATACATTCATGGGTAATGTTTCTATTTTTTTGGATGATTTAATATTAATTTCTATTCATTAGTATTCATAAGGGCTTGTTAGGTTTTATTAGGGTATGTTACTATTCACCAAAAATTATGTTTGTCTTATCAAACTCTAAATATCTAAATGAACGGAACTGTGTATGTATGTTTTTCAAAATTCAAGTCACAGAGGTGGAAAAATTATGTTTACTTGGATATGTTATAACAAAGTGGTATTTTATAGAGACTTAGTGTTTAATTAACTCTATATTAAATCTATTTTCAAATTATTGGGGTTTTACAAAGATAGTGCTCCAATGCATAGGGAAAAGTTGTTGTCTCTAGATATGTTATGTATGGGATTAGGGGGTTAACCTAATCTACTATGGGACACTTTAAACCATGTGATATTATCTTGGATGTTATAATTGACTGATAATTATGTCATATTTGGGTTCTCTACTAAATTTAATTGGTTTCCATGATATTATGGTACATTGTTCTTTATGTTACGCTTATAGGTGATTACTCATGAGTTTTTGTTAAACGGGAATTATATACTACTTTTTAAGGGTGAAATGTATAATTTTTTTTTAAAAAAGTTTTAATATGTTTTCCAAGATATTAAATGATCCTTTATGAGTTTCATTTCTCTTTTAAGATTTTTTAGGAATATTTTTTGATGAAATTTTTTGGGAAGAATAGTTTATTTCCTAAGAAAACATATGTTTATTTTGAGCCAAAATTTAAATTTTGAGAAAGAAAAATATTGTGTAAATATTAATTTAATAACATGCTTATTTATTTATTTTTTCTATATCCCTTATTCTATTTTTTTGTTTATTTTATGTTTTAAAATTTATTTCATACAATTTTTAAAGATGAGTAGGGATAAATATAAGGTCAAGATAAAAAATTTTAAGATATGGAATGAAAATTAAACTTTTTATGTCATATATGTTTTATTTTATTGGATGAATGGATTCTAAGTAGGAGTTTCCAATTTTTAGTTTAATATTTATTTATGTTGTAATGATGAACTAATTCTATAAAAATATAAACAAAAGTGATTTTGGGATGTATGAAAAGGAATCCTTGAATTGAGATTCAAAATTATATAATTTTTAATGCAAGTTTATCATAACCACTACACTATGTTGGAAAAAATGGTGGGTCCAAAACAACCTTGGTTTTTATACCACATTGTATTGGGCACCCAGGGCTGGACATAGAAGAGGAAACCATTTCTATGTGGGTAGATGTTTAATACATATTAAACATATTTTATATTCTATTAAATTTTTATTAATCCTACACTTTACAAGATTTCTAATCTAATTGATTTCAATAAGAGCAATACATTCTTTCATTAGCCATTTTTTGTTCTTATTCAATTTTTTAGATCTATTTGAGGAATATTTCAATTTACCCATATATTTTACATCCATTGATAGATATATACCCCCTTTAAGTATTTAAAGTTAAAATTTCTACAATGGATAGATATATTGGGCATGATTGAGAATTGATGAGGTTTCTTATGGATTTAGGTTTGATAGGACTTGACATACTTGTTTCCAATCATCAATTTTTAATGGCAACTAAGATTACTCTTTTTGTGATGTAGTTGTCTCTATACCATGGTTCTTAATCATAGAATACAAATTTTTTCTTTTATTTTACTCTGTATTGGATGGTGAAAAGTATTTATTTTATATCTATAAGGGGTATTTTGTGTAAATGAATCTTTCGTGGATTAGAAACAGATTTTAAATGGGTGTTTTTGTTAAAAATAGTTTTATACACATTATATGTTCATTTAAATTCCTAAAATATGTTTTTGACTCTAAAAATGGGTTTAATGGATTAGAAACAGATTTTCTATAATTTTGTGTCTTTTATTATGTATTGTTTTAAAGGAAAAATGATGGTTGTTTTATGAGAAATGTTTTCATATGTAGTGCTTTATGAAACTTGTTTTGTCTTAAATTTATAACTGAAAACTGCATGGTCAGAAGATGTAAATACCTCAAATTTTAAAATTAAAACATTTTATAATATATAATATTTGAAAATAAACATCAAGCATAAAACAACCTAAGAAATATATTTCATTAAATTCAATCCATTCGATAGCTTATAGAACATGCAACGTTGAGTCCCAATGAACCGTGATATAAAATAAAATTATATCCTAGCCATTAAATTAGAAGGTATGAATAGTAATAACTAATTTATGACAATTATGGTTATCTATTTATTATAAATAAACTATGAATCATTTAAAATAAAAAGAAATTATTTTTGAAAAATGGTTTTTTTCTAAGAGACGGTTTAGTCACGATTTGAGAACATAATATACAGTTATTTTTACCAAATTGTCAATATTTATTTAAAAAAAATTCATTTTTTAAATCAAAAAATCAAAATTATATGGGGGTTAATTTTTGGAATTTTTATCAAATATTTCTTTTTTTGATGCATACTAAAAAATACTGAATTTTAATTGAAAATTGCATTTTCATTCAAATTATCTACAAAGATAAATTATTTTTTGAATTGGTTTTAAGGTAAAATTATTTCAATTATATATAAATTAATAAAAGTTTTACCATTATAATAATTTTAATATTTAATTTTTATATAAAAACATTGTGAACATTTGAACATTTTCTCTTTGAAAACCATCTTTCTTGTCATGTCTATGGGATTAATTTAAAATTAAAAATTTCCACTTTGGTGAATAAAATTTTGAAACATTGGTTCCATAAATTTGATTAGAATGATTTAAATTATCTAATAAGGTCAAATTTATTTTTTCACTAAAATGAATAGTGTAAATATTAAAAATTAATTACCATGTTTAAGGAAAAAACTGATTTACCATGGAATTAAACTAGAATGATAAGGGTTAATTTTACCGAAAAACTTATTTAAAATATACTTTATGGATATATTTAGACCCTATAATTTCTTAAGATTTATAATAATCTATTTTTTTACCATTTTGGACGGTGAAAAACATGGGTACACGTTTTTTTCAAAATATACAAATGTTCCACTCAGTTCACTTATAAAAGGCCACTCTTTCTTCTCTATTATGAACACCTTAAAACCCTTTTGTTTCAGAAAATACCTTCTAAAATAACTTTATAACTTACTTATAATAATTTTATAAGCCTTATTTCAGGAATTAATTTAACCAAGGAAGGATTTGGTCGAAGACCGGAGGAGGATGCCTGAAGAAGGGGTTATAATCATCAATGAGTGGTTTATTTTATTTCTTCCTCTACCTCATAGAATTATTATTAAACCATGATGATATAATAAAATAATTAAATTAAATATAATGATACTTTTTTGTGTTATTTTCATGACTTACAACTATCCCCACTTCTATAAAATGGGTTACAGAAGCATCTTTCCTATGTATAGTGGATTATCGCCTCGCAAACCACTGTCATTCGATTTTAAAATACAACCTCTCACGGTTGGGTATGATGATGGATATAAAATAAAATAAGTTATTTTCAACAAAATTAGACATTTTTAGTTGTTTTATAATATATAATGTTTTTTTCTTTCCATTCTTTAAGGGATATGATAAAACCACTTGGGTGTACGTTGGACTACCACATCACGAAGCGATGCAATTCATCATTGACTAAAACATTACATGGAAGAATATAAGGGTCAATTAAATGAATATATGTGATATAAATGACATAATTATGATAATAATGATATTTTTATAATTATTAAAAGATAATATACAATTTTATTTCTTAACTTTTCACTCACTGAAAGATGATAATGTTATTGGTGTATATGTGGACTACCGCCTTCACAAAGTGATGCAACTACCTTTTCCTCACCCAAACATATGTATAATGTGTATATTTATTTTTCCAAAAAGAATATGATATTATAATTATTTTTTATTGGAAAAATATTATTTACCTTCTTTCCACAATAATCGTTGAAAAATATAAATGTTACTCACACGTATGGTTGACTTTCTCTCTCCATGATCACAATGTACTTCATTTATCAAAATCATATTTCATTATTGGTATTAAAATTTTAATTGATGTATAAATATGATAATTATTTCATGATTATTATTCTCAATGTGATTAAACTATTTAATATACATTAGAGTCGTATGTTTAATGACAAACCACACATGAGAAAACAATGAAATTAACATCCGAAAAAATGAAAATAATGAATGATTATTAACAAACATGTGATAAGATGTTATAAAAAGATCATATAGGATATTATTAATATTAATTAAATTATTTTATAATTTAATAACATGTTTAAAACCACTATACATGAGGTTAAATCATTTTCGACAAAAAGGAAGAGGGAGGTAGGGGATTCCATCTCAATTTACATTACATTGAGAATTGTTTATTATCATGAACCAGTTAAATTTATTGTAGTGTATATAATAAAACTTTAAAATGTAATATCATGATTATTTCATAATTAATAAAATTTTAATATTCAACTTTATTCATTTTATCTTTGTGTATTTCACTTGAAAATTACCAAGTGGTAAATGTTATTGTTTAATCTCACTTTCTTTTATAATTGTTAAATTTTTATTGAAATAGTACATTTCATGTAAAAAAAATTCATTGAAAATTAAATTTATCTTAAATATATATATTCTTTCATTATGGATATTAATATTTTTAAAACTGTATACCATTTACATATATGAAATTTACTTTGAAAGTTATTTGATTTACTAAGGAAATATTGATAAATCTGTATCCCTTACTCAATAAAAATATTTTATGATAAGGCACATTATTGAAGAATTAAATAAATTTTTAGATATCTGATGAATTATTTGAATATTTAGACATGGGTGGGTCTTGGTTATAGATATCCTCTTGATTCATCGATGGGTCTCATGAGACAATCGTATATACTATATAAGATGAGGTTTTTCTCAGTAGTTTTAAACTATCTTAAGGATAGATATTTATGGTAGTGGTATCATGTTCCCAAGACATAATGTCCAATAATTAGTAATTTTCTTCAGTAATAATTATTTTATTACTATTCATGAGATTCTTACAGTGATATTATATCTGGATGCATTTCATTCTCATTTTATTAATTAAATGGCATGTGTATTCAGTTATTTACCTTATAATGTTAATAATGATTTTTGATTCATGGTATATTGAACTATAATTGACCCTTAATGTGAATTTTAACTCACATTACTTTATTTCCTTTACCCAGGATATGGAGAAGAATTCTTGGAATGAGTTCAAGGATTCAAAATGTTTTTCATTTCTGTGATTTTTATTTTATATCCCTATATAAAATGGGTATCATGTATATATCTAGTTCTGTAAAACATCTAAACTGAATGATAATTTTGGATTTGAAACTTTGTATATATTCAAATATAATAAACCAGACATCGGCTCCAGACTACAGGGGTTGGGGTTGTTATATTTGGCATTAAGGAAAGGTTAGTAGAAACCAAGGGAGCTTTATTTAGGAAAACATAGATTAGGCGTCATAACTCTATGATAGAATATAAAATAAGTATAAAAGAAAAACATAAAGTTTTGTTAAGGTATAGATTATGTGGTTTTTCTAGAAATACATCTCTTTCTGGACACTATATGTGGATGTGGTTTTGAAAAAATGTACCTAGTAATAATAAATCCATAAATGGAAAACTAGGCTTGACCCAATCATCAACTAGTGTATAAAATTAGGCCTTACTATGGACCTGGTTTGAAACTCATGGGGGATATTCTTAGGATAATTTACATCTTCCTAATAAACCAGTTTAAAGGATTTGAAAATAAAGATATTCTGAAAAAAACTAAGTTTATGATGCATAATATTATTAATTTATACTAAATGTTACACCATATTTATAATTATAAATTACAAGTTAAAATTTATAATATTATGATCCAATATATTATATTACATTTATTAAAAATGTAATTTGGAATGAATAAGGGTATCAATACTCAGGGGTAAGGTATATATTTCTCTACTAAGGAAGCCAATAGAGCTAGTATTAGAAATAAGAAAAATATAGCTATATTAAGGAAGCCTAATTAAGTAATGACAAATAAACTTCCTTGAATGGAGAAAATTGTTTCAAAATGAGTATTTCCTATGTTGGATTTCTTTATGTGACAAGAGATCCATCATTTAGTGGATCTACTAATCTTATGTTTTCAAAAAATTGATTATTTCTTTGGAAGAGATATGTAAGGCCTTGGGATGTAGTGAAAAGGAAAAGGTTACACTTTTAGTATAATGTATCAAATTCTATGCTGATTAATGGTGGTCATTGATCCAAAATACTAAGTAGGAATAGGCAATAGACCTCATTTAATAGTAATTATTTCATATTACATTCTTCAACAAAATTTCCATCCCGAGAAACACACTAAGATGATAGGAAAGTTCCTCAGATTAAATAAACATAAATAATAAAGTTTTTTGAAGTATGGAGATACCTTTACAAGGTTATCTAGGAATTATATGGATTGCATTCATAACATGAAGTGAAATATTGATCTTTTCTTTAAAGGGAATAAGCCATGTATCTAAAGGGTGATGGTCTCTAAAAATGTTTCTTTATGTGATGAAACAGTTCTATGTGATATCAATATATAGAAATAATTCTACAAGTATTATGGTATCAAAAAAAATCAAGAGAGGAAGAGTATGAAAGATAAAAAATTGATAAATGAAAGAAGGGGAAGAGGGATTTGACCACATGTGATAATTGTGTATTTAAATACCTTAGTATTTGATTGAAGGGAATGAGTGTCTTCTTTAAATTTTTAAATAAAGGATACCATACTCAAGATTTTTAGGAAAATAAATAAATATAAAATATAAAATACTTCCATTACAAGGATATAGGGAATAATGAAAATAATTTCCCAAGTGTTAAGGGAATATACCTCAGAAGAAGATAAGGGATCAAGGTTAAGCTTATTATATTTATACAACCAAGGTGGAATGATTAATTTAATTGTGTATTTATATCCAATAAAAATGTTGTAAAATTATTTTATTGATAATATTCTTTTTATACGAATCATGAAACCTATAAGGATTATACTATAGCACTATTTATTAAAGGATTTGAAAGCATGGGTTGAATAATATCAAGAAACATTATTCAGTGGAATGCTAATCTTTTAAAAAAACTAATGATTAAGGGGATATAACCCTTAATATATGCTCTATGTTGAGATAATAATAAAAATTAGGTGTTTATGGGATAGTATTGGTGAGGATTAAATTGGTTAGTGATTTTATGGTTTATTTTATTTTTTATAGAGTTTATTATTTTTTGGATCTATGGAGTATATTTGATCACTTGAAATTTTATTTTTGGAAAAATTAAGTTTTTCATTATGTTTTTATGGTTATATATGTATTAACTTATTTAGGATGTGAAAATAATTTCCACTTTATATTTTAGGGAGAATATAATTTTTATTGAGTGACCTTCCTTCTAAATTTGGGAATAAATATTTTAGATGAGCCATAAGTTCAACTAATTTTGGAAGGGATTAAGTCGAACTTTGGGTTTTATTGGATAAATTTTTATAACCATTTTGGTTTTGGAAAATACTAGTGGATTATATTATAACTATTTTATGGATTTCCTGACAAGTTAAAAGTTAATTTTAGTGATCTAGGTATGAATAAAATCTCAATTTTTAATAATCATTTCTAGGAGTAATAGATGAAGTGGAAATTGACTAAAGAATAACCAAATTTGGAAATTTTTCATATGAAATATTAACAAATGATGTAATTATATTTCTATATATTTCATACTGAGTGAAATAATTTTTAAACTATAGGAGAATTATACTGAGATAAAAATGTTCTCCTATTATCATAATTTTTGATGATATCACAGATCATTTTCACACCTATTTAGTTTATGGTTTCATGGTCCTTAAATTTTACCAGATCACCGAATTTAAAGTTATTAATGACCTTTATCACTCTTCATTAATCCTTGGGTTTTAGTATTTTCTTCCATGTCCATGATTTAATTTCCCACCAATGTTATCCTACTTGGAAACCTAGTTATGTGATTATTTGATATAACATTTTTACTTTACATTCAATATTATTAAGAGGATATTTTATTAACTCTTATTATGATGGGGGTTTTCAACAATGGTATTCTTAAATTCCCACCCATTGATTAGTGAGATCAACTAATAATTATAAAGACAAAATTTACTTGGGGTGGGGAGAATGCGATACCCCAAAATTATAAAATAAAAAACATTTTATTCAATAGAGTATATAAAATGAAATAATAAGCTTAAAAAACCCACAAAATGTTTTTCTTAAAATATAATCTCTTTGATTCCGCCAAAATAGATTTGAGTGAGGCGATCTTGCTGTTCAGTCGATCCCTACTTTCATAAATGATGATGGTCACTGGACACCCCCGATGGGGGGGGGGTTCCTCTGCCTTCTGTCAAAGGTAATCAACCAGAACCATTTTATCTATTCTCAAACCCTGAATACATCCCCTCCTTTCCTAAAATATCTTTTATCCCAAAGGAGCCAAAGTTGATTGATGGATCTCCTAGCAGTCTCTGTCAAACCCAAAGTTCACTAATGCTTCCTATTTTTTGCGTCTTACACTGATTGTGTGCTTCAATCACCACTAAATGTTGGGTTTTTCATTAAATCTATTTATATTTAGCTCACAGTGCTTACATGAATGAGAAATGATGGGTCTTCATGATGCTATGAAGATGATGATAAAGTTTCTATAAGTGGGCGATTTAATCCTTGCTTGGTCGAGTGCACCTTTTAGTTGTGAAAACTTTTGATTTCTTCTATTCAAATAGTCATATGACATTCATATGAAACACAATTCACTAACAATTGTGATTTGGGTTAGATTTCCTTGAATTCACATTACCGTTTAGAAACCTTCAATTATTCATATTATAGGAAATCACATAGGGTGCTATCTATGTTTGGATAATAGGACTAAATCAGTGTGCCATCCTACATCACCAATAATTTATCTACAAATTTTTTGTTTCAAAGATTCCTATTGAGTATTTTTTGATTTCTGTTGGTGAGGAGTTTTGTTATAAATAGGTTATTTTCTTTGTGTCATGGTGTGACCTCTTACCCTTGAGTAAGTAATTGGGGAATCTAATTGAGATTTTCCGGCATACAAAGATGATGTAGAAGGGGTCTAGGTTAAGTGAAGATCAGATGGGGAATGTTTCAAATGGAGTTTTTATTGATTTAGGAAACACCTTGAATGTGGATGAAATTATTCCAACTATTTTCACGTGTTGGTTAATCCTGATCAAATTGCTTTTTAGTATTCCGATCACGTGTTTTAGAGTGAATTTGTTCATAGAATATAGAAAGATGAAAAGGATCCACCTCTTGATATAAAAATCAGTGATATATTAGGTAGTTTGAGAAAAGATATTTAAGGTATTAAAACTCCCATTATTATATTGGATTAGGTTACAAAAAATAATTTTGGAGATTCTGTGGATAGAGTTGTTGATCTTTATATAGGTATAGGTCCTTCATCTAGTACTAAGAAAGAATATAATGCCGATTCTAGTGAACATGATAGGAGGAAACCTTAGGTTGATTATGTTAAATTTAGAGTGGAAGGAGATAATTTGGATGTGAATAAAAACAGGTAGCAGGGTCCACTAATTCATTCTAAAAATGTTGAAATAGATGAGAAATCTATTGATGGTCCAATTTGGGAGGAAACTAACACACAAATCCAGTTTATTCAGTGAGGTTTTATTCAAATGTGTGATATTGATATGTCGTAATTGAACCCAACTAATGGTGATTTCCATCATGGTTTACCTAACATCAATATTCATGAGAATATCCAATAACTATAAAAATCCTCTTCGACACCTGATAAATGGTAAATTTCTAGTGATGATGAAAGGGTAATGGACAAAAACCAAATAAAATCTTAGGGTTGCAGTAAACCCTCCCTAAAAGAAATTTTTACAAATGGTAGGAAGAAACTGGATGATAGTGGGGTTTTTTTTCTGCCCCCATGAAGAGAAATATGAGTAATGAATATTCCAACATGTAGAAGATCATGATTACCACATCCTCATCTAAGGTGTTAATGTGATCTAATACGTATATTCTCAAGATCTTCAATCAAGTTACCTTTCTATACAAATGGGAAATTTAATATAAGTATAAGTATGGGACTGGGTTGTCATATTTTGACATGTAACTCTTCTTCTCCTAGATGTGGGCTATTTTATTCCCCATCTTCTTTTTATTTTGACTCTTTTTTTACTTTTAAGAAATGGTCAAATTCTAATTCTTCTTGCTAGAATTTCATGGTAATCTCTTCAATAGATTTTGGAACATGAAAAATCAAGTATAAATAAACCATCCTATAGAATACTGTCATAACCATGATATTAAATTAGTCGGTAATAATAGTACTAAATAAATTATCCACATTATGTTCAAGTATTGATTATAAATAAAATCTGATTTATTTAAAAGAAAAATAAATATTTTCGAAGAAATGTATATTTTTTAAAAGATGGTTTAGTCGCACTTTGCGCAAATAATTTAAAATTAATTTTTCTACTTTTAGAAATTAAATTTGAAAAAAAATATTCTTTTAAAATTAAAATATAAAAATTAACTTAGGGTGATTTTTTTTGGAATTTTTCTGAAATATTTTTTTCGATGACTGTTGAAAAATACTAAATTTTAATTGAAAATTGCCTTTTCATTAAAATTATTTATAAATTTAAATAATATTTAAAATTAGTTTTAAAGTAAAATAATTTCAATAATATATATATTAATCCCATTTAGGTCATTGGAATAATTTTTATAATGAATTTTAATATAAAAACTTTGTAAACTTTTAAAAACATTTTCTGTTTGAAAACCCACTTTCTCGTTATATCAGCATGAATAATTTTAAATTAAAATTTTCCACTTCTATTAATGGAATTTGTAAAAATTGATTAAATATGTGAAATAAGAATAATATATATTATATAATAATTCCAACTAAATTTTTGACCAAAATGAATAGTGAGAAAAGTATAAAAAAATCGACGGTTAAGGTGAAAACTGATTTATCAAGGGGTGAAACTTGATAGATAAGGCTTAAATTAACCTAATAAATTTTATAAAATTTATTGGATGGTAATAGTTTGATTATATAATGTATATGTCTTGATAATATTCCATTTTCAACCCTTTTTTAAATTGAAAAATATGGGTACGCCTTTTTTAAAAAAAATTACAAGTGTGCCACTCACCTCACTTATTAAAGGTCACCTCTATCTTCTCTTCTTCACACATTGAAACCCTTTTAGTTATATAAATGCATTCCCTAGTAACTTATCATATTATATATTCTAATACTAAAAGAATTTTTTTTAATAAATACATCCTTGTAAGGTTTTTGGTGAAAAACTATGGAAGATACCCGAAGAAGAGGTAATGTTCTTCAATGAGAATTTTTATTTTATTTATTCTTCCACCTCCTTAAATTATTATTAAAACATGATTATATAATAACCTCTATATATTCCATATAATTATTTTCTTCTATGTTAAGGTCTATAACTACAACCATCTCCACTTCCATCTAATGGGTTATGGAATCATCATTAATGTGTACGACCGACTACCACCTCACGAACCAATGTCATTCATTTTTCCATTACCATCTCACACAGTTGGTTATGCTGTTGGATATAAAGTATATATATGATATTTATAAAATAATTATACCTTTGAATTAATTATATCATATATAAATTTATAATTTCTATTCTATTTGGGATATGATAACTTCGCTCGTGTGTAAGATATACTACCACCTCACGAAGTGGTGTGAATCGTCTTTCAAAAATAGTTGACATCGATGTTGATAAGGATTAATTTAATAATAAAATGTGATATACCTAATATAATTATGATATTAATACCATATTTATCATTATGAAAAGATAATCTATCATTTTATTTCTAAATTTTTCACTCACTGAAATATGATTGCATCATTTGTGAATGTGTGGACTACCACCTTCTTGAAGTGATTTGACTCTTTTTTCATCACCAAACCACATGGATGATAGTATAAGTACATTTAAATAAATAAAATTATATTTTAATCATTATATAAAGTTAAAATATTACTTAAAATATTTTATATAATGATCATTGAAAAATAGAAACGTTACTCATACGTGCATACAACCTACCATGTCCATGATCATAACATAATTCATTTCTTAATAAAATATATAATGATTGGTATTAAAAGTATTACTGATGTATAAATTTTATAATTATTTCATGATTATTATTATTGATATGATGAATCCATGTAATATTCTGGAGAACCATATTTTTAATAACAACACAAGTATTCAAAAACATAGCAATTAATACTTGAAACAATGAACATAATCAAAGATTATTAAAATATGGGTGATTAAATGTCATAAAAGAATAATATATGATATTATAAATATTAATACGGTTATTTTATATGTTAATAACATTTTTAAAATCACTATACATGAGGTTAAATTATTTTCAACCAAAAGAAAGCACGAGGTAAGGGATTTCGTCTCAATTTACATTCCATTGAGACATATTTATTATTTTGAACCAATATGATTTTTTGTTTTGTGTATACCATACCTTTTTAATGTAATATAATTATTCATTCATACATAATGGTATTTTAAGTTTCAATTTTATTAATTTCATCTAAGGGTATTTTGACTTGAAATTTACCAAGTGGTAGAAGTTATTATACAATCTTACTTTATTTTGTGATTTTTAACTATATTTAGAAAAGAATCAGTTTCTTGATATCTCATTTCATTGAAAATTAAATTTTTATCAAATATTAATATTACTTAATAACATACTCAATTATTTAATAAACCATATATAATTTTTACATATGGTGTTTACTTTAAAATTTATTTTATTAACTGAGGTAGTATTGATAAAAATGTATTATTTAATCAATATGGATATTTAATGATAATACATATGGTTCAAGAAATAAATTGTTAATTTCATAAATGAGGAATTATTTAGATATGTAGACATGGTTAGGGGCCATTTATAGATATCCCCTCTATGCATCGACATGTCTCATGAGACAAACTAGTTGACCGATTCAAATGGTTTTTACCCAGATATTTTAAACTATCTTCTGGATAGATCTTGGCAGTAGAGGTATCATGTTCCTTATATATGACATACAATAATTATAATTTACTTTATTATAAATTTATTTATTATTATCCATGAAATTTTAACAGTGATATTATCTGTGGATGGATTTTATTCTCATATTTTTTATTAAATTGAAGGTGTATTCACTTATTTACATTTCCATGTTGATTATGATCATTGATTCTTGATTTATTCTACTATACTTAACCCTTAATGAGTATTTTATCTCATCCTTATTTTTTTTAATTTCCATAGGATCTGAATAGGAATTATTCAAATGAGTTCTAGGGTGCCAAGTTTTTTCTATTTCTATGCTTTGTATTTTATATCCCTATATAAAATGTGTATCATGTATCAATATTGTTCTCAAAAACATCTAAAATAATAATTCCTTTGTGATTTTATCAATTGTATATATGACAACATAATAAATCATACATCGGATCTGGGCTACTAGGGTTTAAGTCATTACACATGCAGTGTATAGATTAATAGATGTATCATACTAGGATTTTTCTTCACACCATGCATATACCTTTTTGTGTGTGTAGAATTTGGTTTTCTATATCTAAGTAAAGGGATGGGTAAAGTAGCTTGGTAAATTCTATTCTTATATGAAATTTGGTGGTGGTTTTGGCCTCATATTTTTGGATGGTCACACATACACTTGGTTTTTGTAATATATTTGTTCTATTTCATGGGTTTTCCTTTTGGATTGTTTTTTATTTCTTGTAGTTGTGTAATTCTTCTTCCATAACGTACCCTGGTTTTTTATCTACTGTTGTTATAAATTATAATTTTTTTATTGTTTTTTAATTTTTAAAACATTCCCAAAGTTATGTATGTTGACACCCAGGTGATTTTCACCAGCCCATAGTGATCAAGAATGCATTTTGGGCCTTGTGGTAGGCTATATTTGGTGATGTGTCAGGTCAAACTAGGTAAGTTAATTACAATTATTCCTTTTATTTCATTTATTTTAAATTTTTTATTTATTTACTAAAATTATTAAGATCACAGAAGATGTTTTGGTGTCACTCATTTCATAATCTTAAAACCACATTAGTTCATTGACTATGGTAAATGGGGTTTTGCTTCTATTACCTCCAAAATAATAATTTTTTTATAATTATCATATTTAATCATTAAATATATTTTTTTATAAATACATAAAAGGAAGATATTAAAAATTAAATACGTCATATCATTGAGGTTGTAGTCCACACAAACAAAAAAGCGACGTCTCAACTTTTCTATAGGGTGGAAAATAAATAAAGTAGATAATATTTTAAATTTCATAAATCATAATAATATTATACAAGTAATTATTCAGTCTTGAAGAGTATACTTGTAAGAAGAAAATAATTCCATTAATTTGGTAAAGGTAAAAACATATCTGAATAAGTGTTTGATGAAAATCTTCAAAGGATAAGAATCTGTGATGGAGGGAGAGGGTTCTCATAGAAAAAACACTCTACATAGACCACCACTCTTCATGGTGCTATTCCATTTGATGAGGTGTCCCATATATGAAATAGTTCATGGGATGATATGGTAAAACCTTCACCCATGGATGGAACCAAATTATTCACTAGGGAAAGCAATTATGTTTTCCCACTACAGGCTGCCAGTGCCCACAAACAAAACCAAATCATTTTCAGGGACAAACATTGATTTCCTACCCCCATGAACAACCATCCCCCATGAATGATGAATAATTTGTGGGATTGGATGTTATTTTTCGTCCCCTATGAATGAAATCATTCATAGTCCTAGGAGTCCTTCTTTGGATCCCATAAATGAATCCCCATGGCCCACTATAAATGAATGAACATTCTGTTATCTAGTTCCTCATCTCTTCTATAAATGACCCTCTTGGGGAACTAAAAAGGGGAGAAGAGAACAGAAAAATTATAGAGGAATCAAATAGAAAAGACTTTTAAGATAATTGGGAGAGAAACATCGATACCTATTATATAAACCCACCACAAATCATGAAGGGAGAAAATAAATTCCTCTAAAAATCGACAAACATAAAACCCCTCCGTGGTCACCATCCATAAGTAAAAAATGGATTTTCCATTTATGGTCGAACACCCTTCTTAGAAAAATGCTATGTTGGTGGAACCCATCCCCATGTATAAAAATACTATGATGGAGGAACTCATCCCTGCACATCAATACTCTTTGTGGGAAGAACCAAGCTCCATGAAGCAACATGCTACATGGGTGGAACCCAACCCCATGCAACTATACACTACATGGAAAGAACCAAGGTCCACTTAGCACAATGCTATAAGGAGTAACCCCATACCATTTAAGAATATGCTACAAGGAATATGGAATCCTAGGGTAATTATACTCTTCGTCTTCTATAAATTCCCTTCATCATATATTCGGGCCCCAGTCCGGGCCCTCCACGTACCATTCTAAAGGTATCAGACCAAGGCCTCTTCGAAATCCACCTGATACATATGATCAGATAATCGGAAATACCAGTGTGTCCTCTTGAGTCTACATACCCATGGTAAGTGGAGTTTTGTTGGTAACCTCCTTGATAAGGAGGTCAATCAAAATGTTTTCAGGCTTACATTCCCACAGTAAATAGGGTCCTAACCGTGGAGGTGATCACGTGAATCTCCCCATTCTAAAGATTGAGGGGAACCAATGAACTTTCCATTCAATGAGGGATAGTGCTTTATCCTTCTCTCATCCTCTCTAAAATCAGGGGAAAGACATCCCTAATGGAGTAATACCCCTATCTTTCACGTGGGAGGTGATACTCTTTCTCTTCTTATCCTTTCCATTTTACAATAATGGGAGGGGATGGACATGCCAAATACCTTTCACTTTCCCACTCCCTTTGGACTCTAACCCTTTCCACCAGCAAAAAAGTGGATTGTGAGATCTTCAAATATACTACTTCTTCTCATTACTCAAACTGAGCATGACTCAATTGGGATTAGAGGTTATTAATGATCATAAAATCCATCTGATCCTATACCTTAAATGGGTATCCTCCTAAGTGCAATCCCCAACTACATACTCAATGTGCATCCTCCAAAGTGTAAGCCCCAATTTAAATGACAATTCAAAAAAAGAAGTCCTAGTATATGGTGTATGCACTGAAAACATACCTAAACCTTAAAAGGTACATATTCCCCATAAAGCATCATGAAAATTTTACACTTATTCCGTGTAATCTCCAACCCATTTTAAACTATGTAGTATTTGATTCCAAACTAACTGGGAGACATATGAAGACTTCATAGAGGTCCAAAACTAACACCTAAATTCACTCAAATTTTCTCTGGGAAACATTCCCGATAAGTTCATATCCAACCCAATGGGAGATATTCCTTTTGGTTCCCCTTTCGTCACCATATTCTTATCAGATTATATCCCTAGTAATATCATGCCCCACTTGGGAGCGATGTCTCTTCTAGGCCCCTCGATCCACCTTGGTGTATGTCCCATACAATCCGTGGCCAGAAACCTTTCTAATGGATGTCCTTGCCATGTGATGTTAAACAACATGGTTTAGTTTTTATCATGTGACCTTAAAAGGTGATCTGTCCTATGAAGTGGCACCGAACTATGTGGGTTATGATTCCTTTTTCCTGAATATGTAGGAAGATCATATTATTGGTTTGAACTCAATATCAACACAACTTTTATCTTCCAACATGATAGTAAACTCTAGAGCACCTCAATACGTGGCACAAAATCCACATCATCCTAAGGAATGACTAAAGAATATCTAATCTGTTCATAAAAGGTTACCATTGATGGAGAAACTTAGATACATATAGATATCCCCAACAAGAAAGATCCTAAAAAAACTACATCATATTCTGAACCCATGTACATAATTGATTGTAATTCAGGGTGATCCACATCATACTTGGGAATGAACAAAGGATTTTTAAAAACATCATAAATCTATAATAGAGACGAGTAATAAGAAATATTTACCCCCAAAAGGATGTGATGAGCCTAAATTCCCACCCTCTTGACCAATGTGAGTTCTTAAGAATTGTTGGCCAAGTTACCGAATGAGCGTATGCCTTTGGAATGTAGGTCCCAGAGTTATCACAGATATAAGAACCATTGGGTGTTCCTGGTTCAATGAACAAACCTAATTGGAAACTAACCCATCATAAGAGTGTGTTAGATAAGAATAGTGAACCCGGTATGAACAACTGTGCAATATACAACCCCCCTATAGTTAATCATTCCCCCAAGGGACACAATAACCATTTTATCAGAAACTAAATGTTGAAACGAACATAAATCCTTAACCAATATGGTAGTGTTACGCCATGCGAGGCCCCTTTTTATCTAAAAATTAAAGAGGTCCAAAAAAAGATACCGATGACACTTTTGTTCATTTATGGAGATGCTACTTTGACATAGTATTCTTATGCTTGTTTTACGCATATATTCCAAGAATTTTTCACAAAAAATTTCTTCAATCCAATAGTGTCTAACGAGTTCTCATAGACACACACATCAACCACTACACTTGCCAAGTCCTTCAACAAACAGAGAATCCCATCACCTATAATGCCCTGACGACAGTTACAATGCGTCGGTGTATTATTTTAATACATTGGAATGATTAAAAGGAATCAATTCATGACGGACAGATCAGTTTACCAGTCTTGGAAAATAGATTACATACATGTATGTTTTATTACAAAACGAAAAAACAATAACTACATTGTCCCCATTGATGATATTCATATCCCTTATACTATCCTGGTAGGTCACTAATAATATACTTCTTTGCATCTTGGGAATGATAAAACATAGAAAGGTGTGAGCTGAGATGTTCACTAAGGATAACAATATAGTGGAAACTTTCATAAATAAGAATAAATATATAAGGCAATGTATAAAACTAAAACAAAAGCCTTTTAAACATAATCTTCAGCATAATAAAGCAAAGATAAATCAAATAATTCCATTTACTTAATCACTTTGATTTTATACTAATTGAATAATCACATGTAATATCAATAGCTAATTTCATAATGATGAAATGCATAGTTCCGGAAATCATAACCACATAGTCAAG
This sequence comes from Viscum album, assembly GCA_963277665.1. Classification (NCBI taxonomy): domain Eukaryota; kingdom Viridiplantae; phylum Streptophyta; class Magnoliopsida; order Santalales; family Viscaceae; genus Viscum; species Viscum album. The sequence goes on along the minus strand of OY728135.1, from coordinate 1,461,926,057 downwards.
GCCTCGTGCCAAGACTACAAATAATATTTTGTCAAGGCCTTGTTCCAAGACATTAGTTTGTCTCATGAGACCTACCAATGCATCGAGGAGCTATAGCAGGCTCCACCTGTCACTTACTAATTCCAATTCATTCCTCATATGAAAATGTTGAAACATAATATAAACATTTATATTAAAAATAACATAGGAAATATCAAAACATTAACCATAAAACATGAATGGTATAAAAATAGCACATTCACAGTCAATCATATCATAACTCATTCAATACAATATTGAAGATTGTATTTATAATAAATCAACCTCAATCAAGAATAATATCCAAAAGGATGTTGACATAGTTGAAAAATATTAGTAAACTCTTTGAGAGAAATATCCCTTTTTCATGAAAACATTTAAATGTCAAAAAATTTATAAAGGAAGACATTTAAAAGAAATTTGTGAATCAAAGTGTCCCATACCACTTTGAAACTTTTTAAACAATTAACATTTTAAATCATTTCTATCTATATAAATTAATCCTTTAAAAACCATTTAAAAAACATGGAAATTAATTAGAATGATTTAAAAGAATAAATATTTAAACCGTTAAAATGATATTTTAGTTTAAGAGTCCCTTAAAAAGAATCCTTTTGAAAACTCATTTTTTAATGTGGACATGGATAATAAATATGGCCTAGTATATAATTACACATAAACAATATCGAAAAATAATCAGATTGAAAAATTAACCCTTACCTTGTATTTTTCTTTAGTCGGGGGTACGTTAACCTCCTTTATAATAGTTAAATCATTGTTATTATATTATAAAACAACCACATACATAAATATGGTATTATATATGATCTTCTAATATTTGTTTATTAATAATATTTTAGTATTATCATTGTATCAGGTGTTACCTGATTTGTTTTCCTCTATATGTTTTATTATATAAGCCATGTTTGTTGTGGATAGGATGTATTTAATTCATATCCTGAATGATATTAAGTTATTATACATTATATTTAATAATCAAAGTAAAATTATTATTGAATGGTTATGATGGGAAATTAATCTCATCGCGTTCGTGTAGACGATAATCCGTATGTACGCATGAATGCTACTTCAATTTCGTTTTTTTATTTTAAAAGAAAAGAAAAAAATGATACATAGGTATATTTTTATTCTTTTATAATATAATATTTTATATACATTACATAAGTTCATTAACACCATCCTTTATACGCTCCATATTTGGTATAAACTTGTCATATGATTTTGAAGGGGCGGTAGTCCGCATTTCCTCAAATGAAATTATTGTATATATGCCACATGAGTAGAATAAAGGTATTATATAAAATAGAATTACATAAGATTATAGATAAAATAAATATCATAAATATCATATATAATTACAGTGGCATAATAATGGCCACCATAAAAGGTGGTAGTAGAATATTGGACAATCATCGTTTCGTGAGGCAGTAGTTCACCGTCCACAGAAACTTTACGTTCTATACCCATTAGAAGGAGGTGTGTGTAATCGTAGTTCAAATAATTCTTATAAAAAAACTGGTATTTTGAGGATATTGGTTTTGTTATAAAATAAAGTAATAAAGAGAGTTTAGGGTGTTGGAGAAGTAAAATAAAAGAAAAGAACTTAAGAGGGGATGTTACCTTTAAATCGGGTAACTCCATTAAGATTGAACCGAAAGGCTTCCCTGAAGTGTATTATGCCTAAGGTAAGGCTTCTAATAGAAATATTGAGATGTTGGGAGATTAATTGTGAATATTTTGGATGAGCCATGGGGCTTTAGAGTTGTTAGAAATGGGTTAGAGTTGAAGGTTTTTTATAAGGGGGAGGAGGGGCTCCTTTGCAAAGTTTAAAAATATTATTCTATTATACAATGGTTTTAGGTTTCTAAAGGTAAAAAACTCATTAAAGTTGAATGTAAGAGGAATCATGTTCGAAATAAAATCATCCAATAAGAATTGGATAGGAATTTTATATTTTTTTAATTATTATAATCTCATTTATTTAAATCATTCATTAATGAGGTAAACACTACATCATTATTATGCCGTAAATAACTTTATTTATTTGATGAATAAAAATTATAAAAATATCCCATGATATAGGAAATCATTTTATATTTCAAAAGAATATTTAGTGTCTAAAGATAACTTATATAACTCATTGTAAAAATCATTTTACTAAAAGATATATGTTTATGTCATTTTTGTCTTTACTTTAAATTAATTAATATAAAGTGTCATTATTACACTCATGTCTCTCTATGTGGTCCCAAAATCAACAAAAGGATGACCATGGTCAGTCATGTATCAACCAATAATAATAATACACATGTTATGTAACATCCCCAAATGAGAAATGGTTAAATGACTAAATGATATGACTCATGTCAACAAGGTGCACCTTCCTTTTCAGGAGGCTGTCTGATTAGAACTCCATAGTTAAGCGTGCTTGACATGAAGTAGTAATCCGGATGGGTGACCTCCTGGGAAGTTTCTCAGGATGTGTGTGAGTGAGGACAAAACACACTGGAAAGGACATGTGTTGGCCTATGGGGACAATCATTAGTTAGATAACCCGTTCGGGCATGTGGGTGGACCCTAGGGTGGGCCCCATGTGTCTGCAGGGGCAACTGGTGGTACCTGGTGGGCCAGGACCCGACGGCCATGTTAAGGCTGGGTGGCTGTGCTGTCACCGGGAGCCAGTTGTCACATTTGGTATCAAAGGAGGAACCCAGCCTTAAGTGCGGTGCACTGCCTGGGTTGAGATGTAGGGCCCACAACGAGGGCGTTGTGCTCTAAAGGGGGGGTGATTGTAACATCCCCAAATGAGAAATGGTTAAATGACTAAATGATATGACTCATGTCAACAAGGTGCACCTTCCTTTTCAGGAGCCTGTCTGATTAGAACTCCATAGTTAAGCGTGCTTGACATGAAGTAGTAATCAGGATGGGTGACCTCCTGGGAAGTTTCTCAGGATGTGTGTGAGTGAGGACAAAACACACTGGAAAGGACATGTGTTGGCCTATGGGGACAATCATTAGTTAGATAACCCGTTACGGCATGTGGGTGGACCCTAGGGTGGGCCCCATGTGTCTGCAGGGGCAACTGGTGGTACCTGGTGGGCCAGGACCCGACGGCCATGTTAAGGCGGGGTGGCTGTGCTGTCCACTAGAAATCCCACCTGAAGGGTGGGTACAGATAGCTCCTCTGCTCCTCGGGTCCCGCCATCCGCTCCGAGTATGTCCCGCCCAGTGGTCCACCTCCGGGTACCGCCTCGTCGTATAGTCCACCTCCAGGTACCGTCCAGTCCTCGAACCTTCAGCTTCTGTCAGCACTGTCCGTCGTCTGCAACCAACACAACGAGGTGCGGGCATAGCCCGTGCAGGGGTGAGTATAACGATACTCAGTAGGGACCCCGAGACCCTCAAGGTCTCACTAAAACCAACAAGGATAAACACAATAAGATCTCAACAGATAAACTCTACTTAGGTATTTGCCCATACATATACCTAAGTTATCAAGTAACCCATCTCAAGCATGAGGAAACACAAGGATTGTGAAAACGACGGATAACCACTACCCGGGTATATGCCCATACATATACCAAAGTTAGCAGGTGACCCATCTCAATCATGAGGAAACACAAAGGTCAAAAGTCTCAGCTCAAACCAGGATTTTTATTATCGAAACCGTAACTGCTGAAGAGCTCCGTCTCTAGAGTGTACAGTGGTCCTGTCACGACTCCGAGGTACTGCTCACTAACCTAAGACTGCTGAAGTACTCCTCCTGTCGAGTACTGCGGGCCAGCCACCCAAACACAGTAGTGCTTCCCGCCGAGGTATGTCACCCAAACACCGTAGTGCACACCCCCTAGTAGCCTGCTGAGGTACTCTCCGGACGAGCACCGCGGGTCTGCACTGTCACACAGGTAGTGCTCCGTCCGCCATGGCTCTACTACCTCAGTTGCACCGGGTGCACGACGTCTTCCACGTATCCCAGCTGAGGAGATACGTGCACGACCCGACGCACATCATTGACCATGGGGAGCTTGACGTTGACGATGGGGCGACTTTTACGGAGGTCCCGGTGGAGATAGAGGATCGACAGGAGCGGGTACTACATGGGCGATCGATTCCTCTTGTGTGCAGCAGATGGCGGCACGGGAATCTCCAGGAGAGCACATGGGAGCGGGAGGCTCAGATGCATGCTCAGTACCCTCTTTTGTTTCCCTAGTTTTTGTTGTATCTTTACAGGGACGTAAAGCCCTGAGGTGGGAGTAATGTAAAGACCGGTAAAATTCAAGGGAAATTTTTTCTTTTTTTTTCTTTAGAATTTTACAAGAGCGCGGTTTCAGACGGCACCTGATTCCGAGGCCCGGAGTGCCCGGAATTAATTTCCGAAGTTTGGCTCGGGTACGTTCAGTGAACGAACGAGCGGGAATTTCTAACTTTTGATATGGTGCTCGGAATTGAAATCCGAGGGCACCGATGAACTCGCAGCGCCGATATTCGCTTAATGAGACCTTTTCGGAAGTTGCGTTTGTTGCGGGTTGAAAGTTAGTTTTTGGGTTTTTAGTTTAAGTTAAATAAAATTTGTGAGGAACAAATTTTATTTTTATCTAGTTAAGTCCTACCAAAGGGAGTTGGGAGTGGGACCCACATCCACTTAACCTCCCTTGGGAGGATTAAGTGAGGTGGGGTCCACACGAACCCCAACTCCTCAAATTCTCTCAAAACCTCCCCTTTAACTCTTTTCATTTAATGTTGTCAACTTGGGTTACTTAATTAATTAAGGGAGTTAAACCCTTTTTGAATTTCAAACCTTTGAAATTCTTGTGGTTAAGTTATGTAATAATATAAGTTAAAGCTTATATTATTCTAGGGGATTCTTTTACCACCTTGGGAGGATTTCTTGAGAGCTTTGGAAGCTTTTCTCTTTCTTCTTCAACCTTGACGAAGAACACGAAGAACGCCGTTCTTCAACGAAGAACTTCTTCGCCGAAGAACACGGTCTTTCCGCGACGCCATATCCGCGACGTGACGTTCTTCTTCCACATCATCTTTTCCGCGACGAACGCCATCGACAACGACTCTTCCTCCGACGTCAAAGGAATCGACACCGATATTCCACGACTCCGTCAACGTGCGACTATCGAGGTAGGGGTTCTTGAGTTTGTTGTTTCCTTTTTATTTGACTTTCCTCAAGACTTGATGTAGAACGCTCAAGTTCCAACGAAGAACGCCGCTCCGCTCTTCTTCGTCTTCGGTGTCAACGAGAGAGAACACCGCACCTTCCTCGGACAACCTTCGTCGGCGTACAAGGATTCGCCAACGACGTGCCTCATCGGACGTATCTCTTCGTCAACGGAATTGACGAACGACTACCGCGACGCCTGATCTCCGCGACGTCGACTTCCGCGGACATAGTCAAATCCTCGAACTTATACCCGAGGTAGGGGATGTTGATTTAATATTTAATTATCTCATTCTTGCTCGTGGTTCGTATGACTAACGTGAGGATGTTGTTTACTTAAAGTTGCGTTATTAATTTAACGTGAGGGGGCCGGACCGTACGAACACGGCCGAACCCCCTCCAACGTTCTTGTTTGTTCTTGCGGGTGGAAGCAAGTGGCGTGGTGCCGTCGCACCACGCGGTTGATCGTGCATTTATTTTACGCAACGCCGTCGCGCGCACACCATGGAAGAAACATCAAGAACGCGACGCCGTCGCGTCGCGTTGAAAGAAATTAAAGTGCGGCGAAGGGGGCGCGGTGCCGTCGCACCGCGCCGGACGACGAACGCCGCGGCCAGTTCTGGGCCACGGCGTGCCGAAGAGACCGCGGCCGGTTCCGGGCCGCGGCGGTAGAGAAGACCGGCGGCCGGGCCGCCGGCGTCGGAAGCCGAAGAGGGGACCGGATTTTTCCGGTCCCGTTGGAGAAAACCGCCCGGCCAGCTGGCCGGCCGGATGCCAATAAACCGGGGGAATTAATCCCCCGACCACCTCATGAAACCCCCTCTTAAAGAGGGGGCGGATTTCTTGTGGGGGGCAAGGCCCCCCCGTTTCTGCCAATCAAAGCCCCCCACATGGGGGGGGGGGGGGCGGTTTTGCAAGAGAGGCGCGACTATATGCCGCGCCGCCAAACCTTCAGCGGGGGAATTAAATTCCCCCCCCCCCCCCGCGGCCTCCTTAAGCGGCGCCAGCACCAGCCGCCGCGCCGCCGCCGCCCGCCGCCGCCGGCCACCTCGCCGCCCAGGGGGGGGGTCGGGCCGGGTTGGCCCGGACCCGGACCCCCCCGTTTCGAACCAGATTTGGTTTTTGGCCCATAACTTGAGCCTCGGACCTCCGATCGACGAACCGTCTACGGCAACGTGATCCTTGGATCGAGACGGTCGTTTCAGTATATCGCACTCAAGGTTTCGGTTTACTTTGAGTTCGGCCGGGTTGGTTCGTTCACGAAACCAACCAGGCCTTCGGAGCGGAAACGCTCATATCTTGAGCCACGAACGTCCGATTGACACGCCGTCAGTCGCGTTGCATTCCTCTTAGTGAGACGGATCTTTTGGCATACTCCGCCCGAGGTTTGGACGCAGGTGGAGTACGGTCGGGTTGGTTTTGCCTTAAAAACCAACCGGGCCCCGGAGACGAAAAAGCCAATAACTCACAGACCGGGCATCCGATTGACGCGCCGTCTGTTTCGTTGACTTCCTCTTGATGAGACGGAACTTTTGACATACTCCGCCCGAGTTTTGGATGCAGTCGGAGTATGGCCGGGTTGGATTGTACCCGAAATCCAACCGGGCCCCTGGAACGGGAAAGCTGATATCTTTCAGACAGGACGTCCGTTGACGAACCGTCAGCGGCGTTGGTGTTTACGTTTAGTAACGGTCCCTATGAGTATACCCTATGGGAGTTCGGGGTACAGTTGAGATACGGCCGGGATTGGTTCGCACACGAAACCAACCGGGCCCCTGGGACGAAAAGGCTAATAACTCACAGACCGGGCGTCCGATTGACGCGCCGTCTGTTGCGTTGAGACCCCTGTGACGAGACGGACCTTTGAGACACTTCTTCGTGGGACTTTGAGATACTTGGAGTATCGACCTGTAGCTCGTGGAGCGGACCCTCCCAGTGACGAGCGTGCGAAGTACGGAGACCGTGTAGCTGGCTGAGACCTGACGACTGCTTGACCGACTCGACTTGGAGTGAGTCGACTAGCCCAGTGGACGGAGCACTACTTTCTGAGGTGCAGACCCATGGCGGACGGAGCACTACCTGTGTGACAGTGCAGACCCGCGGTGCTCGTCCGGAGAGTACCTCAGCAGGCTACTAGGGGGTGTGCACTACGGTGTTTGGGTGACATACCTCGGCGGGAAGCACTACTTTGTTTGGGTGGCTGGCCCGCAGTACTCGACAGGAGGAGTACTTCAGCAGTCTTAGGTTAGTGAGCAGTACCTCGGAGTCGTGACAGGACCACTGTACACTCTAGAGACGGAGCTCTTCAGCAGTTACGGTTTCGATAATAAAAATCCTGGTTTGAGCTGAGACTTTTGACCTTTGTGTTTCCTCATGATTGAGATGGGTCACCTGCTAACTTTGGTATATGTATGGGCATATACCCGGGTAGTGGTTATCCGTCGTTTTCACAATCCTTGGGTTTCCTCATGCTTGAGATGGGTTACTTGATAACTTAGGTATATGTATGGGCAAATACCTAAGTAGAGTTTATCTGTTGAGATCTTCTTGTGTTTATCCTTGTTGGTTTTAGTGAGACCTTGAGGGTCTCGGGGTCCCTACTGAGTATCGTTGTACTCACCCCTGCACGGGCTATGCCCGCACCTCGTTGTGTTGGTTGCAGACGACGGACAGTGCTGACAGAAGCCGAAGGTTCGAGGACTGGACGGTACCTGGAGGTGGACTATACGACGAGGCGGTACCCGGAGGTGGACCACTGGGCGGGACATACTCGGAGCGGATGGCGGGACCCGAGGAGCAGAGGAGCTATCTGTACCCACCCTTCAGGTGGGATTTCCAGTGGACATCTCAGCGTAGCAGCTTTACTTTTCAGTCGTTGTTTTCCCTTTCGAGTTGTACTTTACAGTTGGGCTTGTATTTCCGGCCCCTTTTTACTTTTCAGCTCTTCTTTTTGTACTTAGTGTTTTACTTCCGCTTGTACTCTGTGGTGCTTGTTTACTTTATAAAGGCAATGTCTTCCAGTTATCGGGATTTTACGCCTTTGGTGCTAGTCGCCAGCCCCTGGCCTATGGAAGGCGGGCTTGGGGTAGTCACGGCACGGGCCCCGAGGACGGGTCGTGACAAATTGGTATCGGAGGAGTTCGGTTCTACCGCAGAACTTATAACTCTGATGTTTCTTTCTGTGAAGCAATAGTGTTGAGAGTACCGAGTGTGGTTTTCAGTTCAGGGAGTCCAGTGTTGGTGCGGGCGGCCGACGTATCCATACACCAGGACCCTGACAACTGATTTCCGACTTTGTGCACGAAAACACTGATTGCGTGTGTGTTTTCAAAGGTTTTTCCCCTTAAAACAGCTCAAACCAGGTCAGCTCACCAGGTATAATCGTTTGATCGTGTTACGTTGTTTCTTTCAGGATGGCCCCACGACGGCAGCCAGCTAGGGTTCCGAGAATCGAACGTGACAACAGCCCACCGAGCGACGAGGCCTCGATGCAGGGCCCTTGGTCAGAAGTGGCACCGGCGGTAGCTCTACCCGCCGAGCCCCCGATGCTTCCAGCAGCAGCCGCTGACGATGCACGTCGCCTCAGCGCACTGCATGAGTTTCAGCGCCAGCGACCGCCCAGGTTTCGCGGGGAGACGGATCCCCAGGCTGCAGAGGACTGGCTGGAGGCAGTGGTACGAGTGTTTAGGCTAGTGAGGACACCATCAGACCTCATGGTGATCCTCGCTGCGAGCCTACTACACGCAGCAGCAGGTAGGTGGTGGAGCCACTTGTTTCAGTTTTGCGATGAGATGAACTTCGCATGGGAAGACTTCGAGACCTTCTTCAGGGTGGATTTTGTGCCAGTATCTCTACACCCCGAGCGTGTACAGGAGATTCTGCCTTTACCGCGTGTTTTTCGATCAGAAGCCGAGTCATCTGTGGGCAGTAGACAAATGATGCAGAGGTCCAGGAGGACCAGACCAGCAGTTGCGCGATCTCGGGTTTTAGGACCGGTGGTGCATGGCACCCGGAGTGGGAACAGAGCTAGCCGTGCAAGGAGCAGGTTGTGTTACTCATGCCGCGGAAAGGGTCACCTGGCACGTGACTGTCCGACTCCTCGATCCGCAGGCTTGGGGGGAGCCACCGAGGTTGAGGCAGCGACAAATGCTGGAGCTCTGGGAGCAGGTGGACAGGGGAGGAACTAGTGGATACGTCTTTTGTACTTCTAGTTCCATGTTGATGTTGCTTTTGTGTAGCGTCTTGTAATATGAGCTGCAATAATAAAAGACGCATACCTTTGTGATGTTTTCTTTCCTGTCCTCTTTTGTGATGTTACTATGAGGTTCCAGTTGACTGTTGACTTGACCCTCACTTGTGAGACATCTACTGGAGGAGACCCAGTTACCACACACTGATGCCGACAGTGTGACTCAACCCTTGGAGGCGAGAGTAACGGTTGGATCTCTTAGTAGTAGCGTCGAGGCCTTACGACGTCATCCTTGGTATGGATTAGTATCATCCATGTTAGGATTGACTGTTTTAGGCAAATAATGTGGTTCATCCAGGGGATGAGACCAGGTTTCTCTTATCGGAAAAGAAGAAATCTCGCACCTCTTGTGGGACCAGAGATGGTCCGGGCCACGTCAGAGGAGGTCCATGTCATCCAGGAGCGGATGAGGACAGCACAGAGCCGGCAGAAGTCATGCGCTGACAGAAGGCGGAGGCCACTAGAGTTCGAGGATGGTGACCACGTCTTCTTGCGGGTCTCACCTCGACGTGGTATTCGGAGATTTGGCCGAGGCGACAAGTTATCTCCGCGCTTCATCGGACCCTTCCAGGTTCTCAGCAGGATTGGCGAGGTGGCTTATCGCCTGGCTCTACTACCTCAGTTGCACCGGGTGCACGACGTCTTCCACGTATCCCAGCTGAGGAGATACGTGCACGACCCGACGCACATCATTGACCATGGGGAGCTTGACGTTGACGATGGGGCGACTTTTACGGAGGTCCCGGTGGAGATAGAGGATCGACAGGAGCGGGTCCTACATGGGCGATCGATTCCTCTTGTGCGCAGCAGATGGCGGCACGTGAATCTCCAGGAGAGCACATGGGAGCGGGAGGCTCAGATGCATGCTCAGTACCCTCTTTTGTTTCCCTAGTTTTTGTTGTATCTTTACGGGGACGTAAAGCCCTGAGGTGGGAGTAATGTAAAGACCCGTAAAATTCAAGGGAAATTTTTTTTCTTTTTTTTTCTTTAGAATTTTACAAGAGCGCGGTTTCAGACGGCACCTGATTCCGAGGCCCGGAGAGCCCGTAATTAATTTCCGAAGTTTGGCTCGGGTACGTTCAGTGAACGAACGAGCGGGAATTTCTAACTTTTGATACGGTGCTCGGAATTGAAATCCGAGGGCACCGATGAACTCGCAGCGCCGATATTCGCTTAATGAGACCTTTTCGGAAGTTGCGTTTGTTGCGGGTTGAAAGTTAGTTTTTGGGTTTTTAGTTTAAGTTAAATAAAATTTGTGAGGAACAAATTTTATTTTTATCTAGTTAAGTCCTACCAAAGGGAGTTGGGAGTGGGACCCACATCCACTTAACCTCCCTTGGGAGGATTAAGTGAGGTGGGGTCCACACGAACCCCAACTCCTCAAATTCTCTCAAAACCTCCCCTTTAACTCTTTTCATTTAATGTTGTCAACTTGGGTTACTTAATTAATTAAGGGAGTTAAACCCTTTTTGAATTTCAAACCTTTGAAATTCTTGTGGTTAAGTTATGTAATAATATAAGTTAAAGCTTATATTATTCTAGGGGATTCTTTTACCACCTTGGGAGGATTTCTTGAGAGCTTTGGAAGCTTTTCTCTTTCTTCTTCAACCTTGACGAAGAACACGAAGAACGTCGTTCTTCAACGAAGAACTTCTTCGCCGAAGAACACGGTCTTTCCGCGACGCCATATCCGCGACGTGACATTCTTCTTCCGCATCATCTTTTCCGCGACGAACGCCATCGACAACGACTCTTCCTCCGACGTCAAAGGAATCGACACCGATATTCCACGACTCCGTCAACGTGCGACTATCGAGGTAGGGGTTCTTGAGTTTGTTGTTTCCTTTTTATTTGACTTTCCTCAAGACTTGACGTAGAACGCTCAAGTTCCGACGAAGAACGCCGCTCCGCTCTTCTTCGTCTTCGGTGTCAACGAGAGAGAACACCGCACCTTCCTCGGACAACCTTCGTCGGCGTACAAGGATTCGCCAACGACATGCCTCATCGGACGTATCTCTTCGTCAACGGAATTGACGAACGACTACCGCGACGCCCGATCTCCGCGACGTCGACTTCCGCGGACATAGTCAAATCCTCGAAGTTATACCCGAGGTAGGGGATGTTGATTTAATATTTAATTATCTCATTCTTGCTCGTGGTTCGTATGACTAACGTAAGGATGTTGCTTACTTAAAGTTGCGTTATTAATTTAACGTGAGGGGGCCGGACCGTACGAACACGGCCGAACCCCCTCCAACGTTCTTGTTTGTTCTTGCGGGTGGAAGCAAGTGGCGTGGTGCCGTCGCACCACGCGGTTGATCGTGCATTTATTTTACGCAACGCCGTCGCGCACACACCATGGAAGAAACATCAAGAACGCGACGCCGTCGCGTCGCGTTGAAAGAAATTAAAGTGCGGCGAAGGGGGCGCGGTGCCGTCACACCGCGCCGGACGACGAACGCCGCGGCCGGTTCCGGGCCACGGCGGGACGAAGAGACCGCGGCCGGTTCCGGGCCGCACGGGTGGAGAAGACCGGCGGCCGGGCCGCCGGCGTCGGAAGTCGAAGAGGGGACCGTATTTTTCCGGTCCCGTTGGAGAAAACCGGCCGGCCAGCTGGCCGGCCGGATGCCAATAAACCGGGGGAATTAATCCCCCGGCCACCTCATGAAACCCCCTCTTAAAGAGGGGGCGGATTTCTTGTGGGGGGCAAGGCCCCCCCGTTTCTGCCAATCAAAGCCCCCCACATGGGGGGGGGGGGGGCGGTTTTGCAAGAGAGGCGCGACTATATGCCGCGCCGCCAAACCTTCAGCGGGGGAATTAAATTCCCCCCCGCGGCCTCCTTAAGCGGCGCCAGCACCAGCCGCCGCGGCCCGCCGCCGCGCCGCCGCGCCGCCCAGGGGGGGGGGGGGGTCGGGCCGGGTTGTCCCGGACCCGGACCCCCCGTTTCGAACCAGATTTGGTTTTTGGCCCATAACTTGAGCCTCGGACCTCCGATCGACGAACCGTCTGCGGCAACGCGATCCTTGGATCGAGACGGTCGTTTCGGTATATCGCACTCAAGGTTTCGGTTTACTTTGAGTTCGGCCGAGTTGGTTCGTTCACGAAACCAACCGGGCCTTCGGAGCGGAAACGCTCATATCTTGAGCCACGAACGTCCGATTGACGCGCCGTCAGTCGCGTTGCGTTCCTCTTAGTGAGACGGATCTTTTGGCATACTCCGCCCGAGGTTTGGACGCAGGTGGAGTACGGTCGGGTTGGTTTTGCCTTAAAAACCAACCGGGCCCCGGAGACGAAAAAGCCAATAACTCACAGACCGGGCGTCCGATTGACGCGCCGTCTGTTTCGTTGACTTCCTCTTGATGAGACGGAACTTTTGACATACTCCGCCCGAGTTTTGGATGCAGTCGGAGTATGGCCGGGTTGGATTGTACCTGAAATCCAACCGGGCCCCTGGAACGGGAAAGCTGATATCTTTCAGACAGGACGTCCGTTGACGAACCGTCAGCGGCGTTGGTGTTTACATTTAGTAACAGTCCCTATGAGTATACCCTATGGGAGTTCGGGGTACAGTTGAGATACGGCCGGGATTGGTTCGCACACGAAACCAACCGGGCCCCTGGGACGAAAAGGCTAATAACTCACAGACCGGGCGTCCGATTGACGCGCCGTCTGTTGCGTTGAGACCCCTGTGACGAGACGGACCTTTGAGACACTTCTTCGTGGGACTTTGAGATACTTGGAGTATCGACCTGTAGCTCGTGGAGCGGACCCTCCCAGTGACGAGCGTGCGAAGTACGGAGACCGTGTAGCTGGCTGAGACCTGACGACTGCTTGACCGACTCGACTTGGAGTGAGTCGACTAGCCCAGTGGACGGAGCACTACTTTCTGAGGTGCAGACCCATGGCGGACGGAGAACTACCTGTGTGACAGTGCAGACCCGCGGTGCTCGTCCGGAGAGTACCTCAGCAGGCTACTAGGGGGTGTGCACTACGGTGTTTGGGTGACATACCTCGGCGGGAAGCACTACTTTGTTTGGGTGGCTGGCCCGCAGTACTCGACAGGAGGAGTACTTCAGCAGTCTTAGGTTAGTGAGCAGTACCTCGGAGTCGTGACAGGACCACTGTACACTCTAGAGACGGAGCTCTTCAGCAGTTACGGTTTCGATAATAAAAATCCTGGTTTGAGCTGAGACTTTTGACCTTTGTGTTTCCTCATGATTGAGATGGGTCACCTGCTAACTTTGGTATATGTATGGGCATATACCCGGGTAGTGGTTATCCGTCGTTTTCACAATCCTTGTGTTTCCTCATGCTTGAGATGGGTTACTTGATAACTTAGGTATATGTATGGGCAAATACCTAAGTAGAGTTTATCTGTTGAGATCTTCTTGTGTTTATCCTTGTTGGTTTTAGTGAGACCTTGAGGGTCTCGGGGTCCCTACTGAGTATCGTTATTGTAACGCCCCGACCCCAGCTACCCAGAGTCGGTGCATTACTTCGTAACATTGGCATGATCACAAGAAAGATCAAATCTCGAAAGACCGATTGGTTTAGTAGCCTTGGAAACACTAGATATAATCATAAAGTTTTACATTACATTTCAAAGTGAAAAACTACTACAACAACAAAGTCTTCATATCCACACTATTAACCCCTCATAAAATCCCTGCAAGTCATTCATAATTTACTTCTTCACTACCTGGGAAAAATAAAACATAGAAAAGGGGTGAGCTCAAATGCCCAGTAAGGATAACAATATAGCGGAACATACAAAATAATCATAAACATTTAAGGCAATGAATTACTAAAACAAAAGCCTTTTAAAATTGAACTTCAACATAGTATGGCAAAAGTAAAATGAAATAATGCCATTTACTTATTCACATGGATATTCTACTAATCGAATAATCACATGCAATATCAATAACCACTTTCATAATGTTGGAATGCATAATGCCAGACTATCATAACCACATAGCCAAGGCCTCGTGCCAAGACTACAAATAAGATTTTGTCAAGGCCTTGTGCCAAGACACTAGTTTGTCTCATGAGACCTACCGATGCATCGAGGAGCTATAGCGGGCTCCACCCGTCACTTATTAAGTCCAATGCATTCCCATATGAAAAGGTTTAAACATAACATAAACATTCGTATTAAAACTAGCATACGAAATGTCAATACTTTCACAATAAACTATGAATGGTATAAAAATAGCACATCCACAGTCAAACATATCACAAAACCTTCAATACAATATAGAAGTTTTGTATCATAATAAATCAACTTCAAATAATCTTAAAATCCATCAAAGGATGTTGACATAGATGAAATCAAAATTCTTTTTAAAGAAATATCTCCTTTTATTTTGAAATCATTTAAGATCCATATAAAATAAAACATTTTCTTTGAAAATATTCTTATAAGCTTGTAAGGAAAGCTTTGAAGATTTTATAACGGCGTAAAATAACTGCACCCGCCGTATAAAAAAAACATTCTTACCTCAATTCTGTCGAAAAGGTTAAAAAGGACCTTGTTTTGAAAACGACGGAAAGATTCCTTTATAAACCTCTTATAAAAAGTCAATAAAGGGTATAAATGACTTTAACCCATATTCTTGTAAATAGTAAAAATGTTTTGAAATACATTTTTAAGAAACATGGATGTGGATGATAAAGAGATCCCAGTAGATTATTACATATAAACAACCTCGGATAATGAAGAGATTGTGAAATAACCCTTACCTTGTACTTTTCCTTGGTTGGGGTAGGTTAACCTCCTGTATAATGGTGAAATAATTGTTATTAAATTATACAAGAATCATATATATTAATATGATATCATATATGATCTTTTAACATTGATTTATTAATAATATCTTAGAATTATCATCGTTTCGGGTGTTAACTTACTCATTTTCTTTTATATGTTTTGTTACATAAGCCATGTTTGTTGTATCTTATTCATATCCAGAATGATATCAAGTCCTTAAACATCATTTTTAAATCATAAAATGATAATTATACTTGAATGGATACGATGGAGAATGAATCTCATCGCATTCGTGGAGACGGTAGTCCGTACGTACGCACGAGCGACAATATCATTCTTTTGATATTAAAATAATATATAAATGAATGGTATATCATATATACAGAATCATTAACATGTTATATTTATTATTTACATGAGTTACACATCATTATTATACCCATCCAAATAATATTATATTGAATAACAATTACACCACGACGTGGAGACGGTAAGCCGTACGTACGCACGTATGGTGACATGTTATTCAAAGGGTGGATAGAATACTGAATATGGTTGTACCATACTTATAATAACATCACAGTATATGTGAGATACTGGAGTTATTATTTTATAATGGTAAGAACAAAGGAAGAAGAAGTGGAAGAAGAAATGAACTTAGAAAAGGGTGGTGAAATCATTACCTCTTCTTCGGGTTCTTCCTTTTGATTTGATCAAAAGGGCTCCTTAGGTTGGCTTTCTGATCCAACTAAGGCCTCTAGGTTGTAGTGAGGGATGTTGGGAGAGTATTTGGGCAGAGTTTGGCCGAACCAAAAGGCTTTGAAGGTGTGAAGAAAAGAGAAGGAGGAGTGCCCTTTTATAAGAGGGGTGAGGGGCACCTTTGGAAAAGCTAGAAATATTAATTTATAATAAATTCATATTCGGTTTCTAATGGCTCCAAAGTTTATTATTCAAAGGTTAAGGTGGGGATAGGTCGAAAACCACTCAACCAATAGAAGTTAGACAGGTTTGGGTACTTATAGTAACCTTATCTTTAAGTATTAACTCTAAGTTAATTAGTTTCACTTTTACAATGTCTCTTTGTATTTTTATATAATATGGTTAATAAACTTACTATATACATCCAAGCGACCCTCAAGTGGTCCATTAATGAGGAACCTATCATAATATAAGTCTCTTGGCCGAACCTTAGATTTTTAGGAATTTAATATCAATTAATAATATAATATTTGTTTTAAGAACTCTTTTATGTCAATTTTGACACTATTCAATAGTTGATTTTTGTGAAACTCATACCAGATTTATTACTTAGAACAAAGTCAATTAAATCAATCCTAATATATCATATTATCCTATAAAATTAGTTTAATTCATTAAAAGTTTCATATTATATTTATTTGGGTATTTATAATATCAATTATTTTAATTTTTTACTATTATAGTAATTACTGCATCATCATTGTGTCATAAATAAATAAACTTATTTAATGTCTAAAAATTATAAATAAAATATCATTATGTAGGAAATCTTTTTAGCTTTCTAATGAATATTTATAATCTAAAATCCAACATATATAACCCTATGTAAAAATTGTTGTTCTAAAAGATATATGCTTGTGTCATTTTTGTATTCATTTTAACTAAATTAAAATAAAGTGTCATTATCACTTACAAGTGGATCCATGGGGTCCCAAAATTGACACAAAGATGCCCATGATCGACCATCTATCAAACAATAGGGTTAAGACACGTTTTTAGGGTAATTTAGTATTATTATAATATTATGTTTTTAACCCTTATTTACCGGATTTACCCTTAACCATGGTAAATAAAATATTTACCGCAGTAATTATTCAAAATGTCTAAAAATAAAAGTTACCTATTTACACAATTTGAACATCCTGATTCCAAATATGGAATCCATTTTCCTAAATTCAAAACACAGAAGTGGCAGAAATTAATTTAAAATTAATTCCCGCTGTCAAAACAAAAAGCGTGTTTTTAAGAGATAATAACTATCAAAAGATTGACACTTGTTTATGTTCGGTTTAATTGTAAAATTATGTCCAATGACCAACATTATATTAAATGGTAAAAATATATTCTAAATATACTTTAAAACTACTAAAATTCATAATTTATCACTATTAATTATTTTGATTAAAAAAGTTGTTTTTAATTAAAGTTTAGAAATTTTCACTATTCATCAAAATATGAAAGTTATCCGAAATATACCAAAATTTCACCCTAGGCTAATTTTGATATTCTGAATCTAAAAATGAAGTTCATTTTGAAATATTGAATATATATGATTTCAAAAAGTAGGTATTACTATTCACAACGGCTAGTTTAATTAGTTGTGGTGTGTGTTAGAACTCGAGGTTGCGTACAACACACGCTATCGCATTATTCGAAGGGAAACGTACCATAGAAGCTTGGGGTGTTACATTCTCCCCTCCTTCAAATAATTGTGTCCTCGCAATTTCTAGGGTATTACTGCATAAAAAGACTCGGGTGGTTCTTCATCATAAGTTCCTCGGGTTCCCACGTTGCCTCTTCCATCTTATGGTTTCTCCACAAAACTTTTACCAGACGCGTCGTCCGGTTTCTCAGTACTTGTTCTCTTGTATCAAGAATCCTGACGGGCTCTTCGCAATAAGACAGATCGGGTTCCAGTTCTAATTCCTCATAGGTGAGTACATGCGTTGGGTCATGCATGTATTTCCTCAACAAGGATACGTGGAACACATCGTGAACTTTGGAGAGACTTGGCGGCATTGCCAATCGGTAAGCTACAGCCCCAATTCGTTCTAGAATTTCGAAAGGTCCGATGTACCTGGGACTCAATTTACCTTTCTTACCAAAACGTATGACTCCCTTCCACGGAGATACCTTTAGGAAAACATGATCACCGACTTGAAATTCCAAATCCTTCCTTCGATTATCGGCATAGCTCTTCTGCCTACTTTGAGATGCTTTAATGTGATTTTGGATTACCTTCACCTTTTCCACCGTTTCCTCCACCAGTTCTGGGCCTACAAGTTTTCTTTCACCAATGTCATCCCAACAGGTTGGTGTACGACATCTATTTCCGTATAACGCTTCATATGGTGCCATCTGAATACTCGAATGGAAGCTATTGTTATAGGAAAATTCTACTAGTGGTAAATATTGATCCCACATACCCTGAAAGTCAAGTGAGCAAGATCTCAACATGTCTTCTAAGGTCTGAATAGTCCGTTCTGATTGTCCGTCTGTCTGAGGGTGGTAAGCAGTGCTCAAATGAAGTTCAGTATCCAGGGATTTCTGAAGACTTTTCCAAAATCTTGAAGTAAAACGGGGATCACGATCAGAAACAATCGATAGGGGTACTCCATGAAGTCTCACAACTTCATTAATATATAGTCTTGCTAGACGTTCCAGGGGTAGATCTTCTCTTATAGCAAGAAAATGTGCTGACTTGGTAAGACGATCAACAATCACCCATATTGCATCATTCCTTCTAGGAGTCTTTGGTAGCCCCATGACAAAGTCCATCGTAACATTGTCCCATTTCCACTCCGGTATGGGAAGAGGTTGCATGACTCCTCCAGGCTGTTGCCTTCCAGCTTTCACTTGTTGACAAACCATACACCTTGACACAAAATCAGCAATCTCCCTCTTCATGTTGTCCCACCAAAAATGTTCCTTCAAATCCCTATACATTTTGGTGCTCCCAGGGTGTATAGAGAAATTGGAACTATGAGCGTCATCCAGCAATTCCCTTTTTAGATCAGGTATATTGGGAACACAAAGTCTCTTCCCGAATTTCAAAATTCCACCTTCATACGCAAAGTCTCTCAATCTCCCATCATTCACAACTTTAATCTTCTTTTGGAATTCTTCATCATCAGTCTGAGAACTCTTAATCCTTTCTAGTAAAGATGGTTTGGCAACCATTTGAAAAAGCATTGATGTTTCACCTTCCCTGGTTATTCCCATGTCCATCTTCACTAGCTCCATGAAAATTGGATCCCTTTCAATTCTCATATTGTTCAAAACTCCATGGTCTTTTCTACTCAAAGCATCTGCCACCTTGTTTGCCTTCCTTGGGTGGTAGTGTATCGTGCAATCATAATCCTTGAGTAATTCAAGCCATCTCCTTTGCCTCATGTTGAGTTCTTTTTGTGAGAAAATATACTTCAAACTCTTGTGATCAGTATAAATCTCACATTTTTCACCATAGAGGTAGTGCCTCCATATCTTCAAAGCAAAGATCACAGCTGCTAACTCAAGATCATGAGTAGGATTGTTTTGTTCATGAATTTTCAACTGTCGTGATGCATAGGCAATAACTCTATCATTCTGCATAAGGACACAACCAAGTCCTTTCTTCGATGCATCACTATAAATAACGAACCCATCATTCCCCGATGGTAGAGTCAATATAGGAGCATTGACTAATCTTCTCTTCAGTTCTTCGAAACATTCTTCACACTCTTTTGTCCAAACAAATTTAACCCCTTTACGTGTGAGCTTCGTTAATGGGTTAGCCAATCGGGCAAAATTCTGGACGAAACGTCGATAATAACCTGCCAAACCAATAAAACTACGTACCTCAGTTATACTCGTAGGTGCTGGCCATTCTTGGATTGCCTTGGTCTTAGAAGGATCAACAGAGATTCCATCTTTAGAGACAATATGGCCAAGAAAAGAAATCTCCTGAAGCCAGAATTCACACTTGCTAAACTTCCCATATAATTCATGCCTCCTCAGAGTCTTCAAGATAATGCGCAAGTGATTTTCATGATCTTCGTAGGTTTTGGAGTATACCAAGATATCATCAATAAATACCACCACAAATTCATCGAGATACTCCTTGAAAACTCTATTCATTAGATCCATGAATACAGAGGGTGCATTAGTCAATCCAAACGGCATTACAGTAAACTCGTAATGCCCGTACCTGGTTCGAAATGCTGTTTTCGGAATGTCTTCCTTCTTCACACACAACTGATGGTATCCAGATCGAAGGTCAATCTTTGAAAAGTATTGAGCTCCATGCAGTTGGTCAAATAAATCATCAATACGAGGTAGGGGATACTTGTTCTTTATCGTTATAGCATTGATCTCCCTGTAGTCGATACATAACCTCATCGATCCATCTTTCTTTTTAACAAAAAGAACAGGGGCTCCCCATGGAGAAACACTAGGGCGAATAAATCCCTTATTACTCAATTCCTCTAGTTGTTTCTTTAGTTCGACTAACTCTACAGTAGCCATTCTATAAGGGGTCTTCGATATAGGCCTTGATCCAGGAATCAAATCAATGGAAAACTCTACTTCTCGTTCTGGAGGATGTCCAGGTAAATCTTCCGGAAATACATCTACAAATTCTTTCACAACAGGTACATCCTCTATTTGAACATTCCTTTCCTCACCGATAGTTACTTCATTCTCTTCCTCCCCAATAATTGAATTAAGTTGAGCTACTGGGGTTGGATCTAAATAAGAATTAGGTGGTGACGATTCTGCTCTAAAAATAAGGTGCTCCTTATCATTATCATCAAGAATCGTAACCTCTTTCTTCTTACAATAAATCTTCGCATAATAGTCCGAAAGCCAGTCCATACCGAGGATTATATCAAACTCAATCATAGGTATGACGATGAAATCAGCAGATAAAGAAAATTTATGTGCTCTAATGGGGACTGATTCACAAAACTTTGTTGCAACGATACTTCCCTTAGGAGTTTTAACTGACAACTCCCTTATTAAATCAAATTGGAAATATCTAATTTTCTTAGCAAACTGGGAAGATATGAAACAATGCGATGATCCAGAATCAAATAATGCATTTGCTAAACTTGAGGAAACCATTAAATTACCTGCCACCACGTCTTTCGGAGCTTCTACCTCAGCAGTAGTGATAGCATAAGCCTGGCCTTGATCCCTTGGCCTTTTCTGAGGTAAGTTCTCCTGACGCTTAGGACATGCATTTGCATAATGCCCCATCTCCCTGCAATTGTAGCACTGAACGTTGGTAGCTTCCTTCTTCCCCTTGCAATCATGAGCTTGGTGGCCTTTTTCACCACACTTGTAACAGACTCCCATTCCCTTCAAGCAAGTACCAGGATGTTTCTTCCCGCATTTACCACAAGATGGATATTCAACCTTTCCCTTCTTCCCCTTATTTCCATTCCCAGATTGATCAGCAGGTCTATTCTTCTCTTGCTTCGCTTTAAAGTCATAAGACTTAGAGAATTCTTTTTCGGTCTTGATAGCACATGAGACAATGTCTTCGTACGACGAAAAGGATTGTGAGACTAATGCTCGATGGAGAAATGGTTTTAACCCATCAAAGAAACGATCAATCTTACTTCTTGGGTAGAGAATATAATCTCCAGAATACCTCGCTAACCTTGTAAAGTTAGCCTCATACTTTGTGACATTCTCATCCTCCTTTTGTCTCAGACCCAGAAATTGTCTTTCCATATCCGCTCGATGGTCGCGAGGGAAGTATTTTTCTAAAAATAGATCTTTGAATTCCCTCCATTCCATATTTGATACTTCATCATCTTCCTTCGTATTTTGAATCAATGACCACCATTGATCAGCATCTCCAGTGAGGCGGTAAACTGCCATGATAACTTTTTCCCTTTCACTGCTCCCCAAAGCCTGAAATATTTTCTCTAGGGAAAATATCCATTGCTCAGCTACTAAGGGATTTGTATTCCCATTGAACGTTGGTGGTTGTTGCCTCATGAATCGATCTAACATTGATCCTCCACGTTGCGGATCAGGGTGCTCCATACGGGTAAGGTTATTATTCATAACCTGAGTAAGTTGTCCCAGTATGGTGATTAGCTGATCGGCACCAGTTGCATCACCAGCCCCACTATAATTATCTTGAGCAGGAGGGCAATCCCTACATGGAGTGCGTGCATTGATACGGTTTCCATTTCTTCCACTAGGCGCCATTTCTAAACAATGGCATAAACTAGATCAGTTTATGAATCAAAATACATAATCCCATACTTATAAAACACTTAACATAAATTGAACTATTTATGGATATAATCCATAATCATAAAAAAAAATTCTTTGAGGAAGTATATACTCATAAACCCTTTATAATGATTTGTAAAGATAATGAGAGTTATCCTAAGCATATCCCCCGGGAGTGTCGTAACCAAGAGTGCAGCAAGGCCCGTTGTCGTGCACCAGTTCCCGTTCGAGTCTAGCTCAAAGCGGTGTTTTCGGGTTTTACCCCTAGGTACATCTGTGCCAGAGCCACCTCTACCTGCTCGTATCCAGACAGGGATGTATTTCTCGGAAAACTCACAAAATATCTACAATACCAAAATTCTAGGAAGTTCTTTTATACTAATCCTCAAAGTTCATCTTAGGTCTACGTGCTCTAATCAGAGTTTATCTAAATCTAGCTACCAAGGTTTGTACTAAACTTCCTCTGATACCAACTGTAACGCCCCGACCCCAGCTACCCAGAGTCGGTGCATTACTTCGTAACATTGGCATGATCACAAGAAAGATCAAATCTCGAAAGACCGATTGGTTTAGTAGCCTTGGAAACACTAGATATAATCATAAAGTTTTACATTACATTTCAAAGTGAAAAACTACTACAACAACAAAGTCTTCATATCCACACTATTAACCCCTCATAAAATCCCTGCAAGTCATTCATAATTTACTTCTTCACTACCTGGGAAAAATAAAACATAGAAAAGGGGTGAGCTCAAATGCCCAGTAAGGATAACAATATAGCGGAACATACAAAATAATCATAAACATTTAAGGCAATGAATTACTAAAACAAAAGCCTTTTAAAATTGAACTTCAACATAGTATGGCAAAAGTAAAATGAAATAATTCCATTTACTTATTCACATGGATATTCTACTAATCGAATAATCACATGCAATATCAATAACCACTTTCATAATCTTGGAATGCATAATTCCAGACTATCATAACCACATAGCCAAGGCCTCGTGCCAAGACTACAAATAAGATTTTGTCAAGGCCTTGTGCCAAGACAGTAGTTTGTCTCATGAGACCTACCGATACATCGAGGAGCTATAGCGGGCTCCACCCGTCACTTATTAAGTCCAATGCATTCCCATATGAAAAGGTTTAAACATAACATAAACATTCGTATTAAAACTAGCATACGAAATGTCAATACTTTCACAATAAACTATGAATGGTATAAAAATAGCACATCCACAGTCAAACATATCACAAAACCTTCAATACAATATAGAAGTTTTGTATCATAATAAATCAACTTCAAATAATCTTAAAATCCATCAAAGGATGTTGACATAGATGAAATCAAAATTCTTTTTAAAGAAATATCTCCTTTTATTTTGAAATCATTTAAGATCCATATAAAATAAAACATTTTCTTTGAAAATATTCTTATAAGCTTGTAAGGAAAGCTTTGAAGATTTTATAACGGCGTAAAATAACCGCACCCGCCGTATAAAAAAAAACATTCTTACCTCAATTCTGTCGAAAAGGTTAAAAAGGACCTTGTTTTGAAAACGACGGAAAGATTCCTTTATAAACATCTTATAAAAAGTCAAAAAAGGGTATAAATGACTTTAACCCATATTCTTGTAAATAGTAAAAATGTTTTGAAATACATTTTTAAGAAACATGGATGTGGATGATAAAGAGATCCCAGTAGATTATTACATATAAACAACCTCGGATAATGAAGAGATTGTGAAATAACCCTTACCTTGTACTTTTCCTTGGTTGGGGTAGGTTAACCTCCTGTATAATGGTGAAATAATTGTTATTAAATTATACAAGAATCATATATATTAATATGATATCATATATGATCTTTTAACATTGATTTATTAATAATATCTTAGAATTATCATCGTTTCGGGTGTTAACTTACTCATTTTCTTTTATATGTTTTGTTACATAAGCCATGTTTGTTGTATCTTATTCATATCCAAAATGATATCAAGTCCTTAAACATCATTTTTAAATCATAAAATGATAATTATACTTGAATGGATACGATGGAGAATGAATCTCATCGCATTCGTGGAGACGGTAGTCCGTACGTACGCACGAGCGACAATATCATTCTTTTGATATTAAAATAATATATAAATGAATGGTATATCATATATACAGAATCATTAACATGTTATATTTATTATTTACATGAGTTACACATCATTATTATACCCATCCAAATAATATTATATTGAATAACAATTACACCACGACGTGGAGACGGTAAGCCGTACGTACGCACGTATGGTGACATGTTATTCAAAGGGTGGATAGAATACTGAATATGGTTGTACCATACTTATAATAACATCACAGTATATGTGAGATACTGGAGTTATTATTTTAGAATGGTAAGAACAAAGGAAGAAGAAGTGGAAGAAGAAATGAACTTAGAAAAGGGTGGTGAAATCATTACCTCTTCTTCGGGTTCTTCCTTTTGATTTGATCAAAAGGGCTCCTTAGGTTGGCTTTCTGATCAAACTAAGGCCTCTAGGTTGTAGTGAGGGATGTTGGGAGAGTATTTGGGCAGAGTTTGGCCGAACCAAAAGGCTTTGAAGGTGTGAAGAAAAGAGAAGGAGGAGTGCCCTTTTATAAGAGGGGTGAGGGGCACCTTTGGAAAAGCTAGAAATATTAATTTATAATAAATTCATATTCGGTTTCTAATGGCTCCAAAGTTGATTATTCAAAGGTTAAGGTGGGGATAGGTCGAAAACCACTCAACCAATAGAATTTAGACAGGTTTGGGTACTTATATTAACCTTATCTTTAAGTATTAACTCTAAGTTAATTAGTTTCACTTTTACAATGTCTCTTTGTATTTTTATATAATATGGTTAATAAACTTACTATATACATCCAAGAGACCCTCAAGTGGTCCATTAATGAGGAACCTATCATAATATAAGTCTCTTGGCCGAACCTTAGATTTTTAGGAATTTAATATCAATTAATAATATAATATTTGTTTTAAGAACTCTTTTATGTCAATTTTGACACTATTCAATAGTTGATTTTTGTGAAACTCATACCAGATTTATTACTTAGAAAAAAGTCAATTAAATAAATCCTAATATATCATATTATCCTATAAAATTAGTTTAATTCATTAAAAGTTTCATATTATATTTATTTGGGTATTTATAATATCAATTATTTTAATTTTTCACTATTATAGTAATTACTGCATCATCATTGTGTCATAAATAAAATAAATTATTTAATGTCTAAAAATTATAAATAAAATATCATTATGTAGGAAATCTTTTTAGCTTTCTAATGAATATTTATAATCTAAAATCCAACATATATAACCCTATGTAAAAATTGTTGTTCTAAAAGATATATGCTTGTGTCATTTTTGTATTCATTTTAACTAAATTAAAATAAAGTGTCATTATCACTTACAAGTGGATCCATGGGGTCCCAAAATTGACACAAAGATGCCCATGGTCGACCATATATCAACCAATAGGGTTAAGACACGTTTTTAAGGTAATTTAGTATTATTATAATATTATTTTTTAACCCTTATTTACCGGATTTACCCTTAACCATGGTAAATAAAATATTTACCGCAGTAATTATTCAAAATGTCTAAAAATAAAAGTTACCTATTTACACAATTTGAACATCCTGATTCCAAATATGGAATCCATTTTCCTAAATTCAAAACACAGAAGTGGCAGAAATTAATTTAAAATTAATTCCCGCTGTCAAAACAAAAAGCGTGTTT
This sequence comes from Viscum album, assembly GCA_963277665.1. NCBI lineage: Eukaryota > Viridiplantae > Streptophyta > Magnoliopsida > Santalales > Viscaceae > Viscum > Viscum album. Next base: position 1,461,900,049 of record OY728135.1, on the reverse strand, counting down.
TTAAGAGATAATAACTATCAAAAGATTGACACTTGTTTATGTTCGGTTTAATTGTAAAATTATGTCCAATGACCAACATTATATTAAATGGTAAAAATATATTCTAAATATACTTTAAAACTACTAAAATTCATAATTTATCACTATTAATTATTTTGATTAAAAAAGTTGTTTTTAATTAAAATTTAGAAATTTTCACTATTCATCAAAATATGAAAGTTATCCGAAATGTACCAAAATTTCACCCTAGGCTAATTTTGATATTCTGAATCTAAAAATGAAGTTCATTTTGAAATATTGAATATATATGATTTCAAAAAGTAGGTATTACTATTCACAACGGCTAGTTTAATTAGTTGTGGTGTGTGTTAGAACTCGAGGTTGCGTACAACACACGCTATCGCATTATTAGAAGGGAAACGTACCATAGAAGCTTGGGGTGTTACAGTTATACTCACCCCTGCACGGGCTATGCCCGCACCTCGTTGTGTTGGTTGCAGACGACGGACAGTGCTGACAGAAGCCGAAGGTTCGAGGACTGGACGGTACCTGGAGGTGGACTATACGACGAGGCGGTACCCGGAGGTGGACCACTGGGCGGGACATACTCGGAGCAGATGGCGGGACCCGAGGAGCAGAGGAGCTATCTGTACCCACCCTTCAGGTGGGATTTCCAGTGGACATCTCAGCGTAGCAGCTTTACTTTTCAGTCGCTGTTTTCCCTTTCGAGTTGTACTTTACAGTTGGGCTTGTATTTCCGGCCCCTTTTTACTTTTCAGCTCTTCTTTTTGTACTTAGTGTTTTACTTCCGCTTGTACTCTGTGGTGCTTGTTTACTTTATAAAGGCAATGTCTTCCCAGTTATCGGGATTTTACGCCTTTGGTGCTAGTCGCCAGCCCCTGGCCTATGGAAGGCGGGCTTGGGGTAGTCACGGCACGGGCCCCGAGGACGGGTCGTGACATGTTATGGTACTTTAATATTATTATAGTAATATTTTTTACCCTTATTACTAGATTTACTCCTTTAACCATGGAAAATATAATATTTACTGAATTAAATATTCATAATGTCAAAAATAAAAGATACCTATTTACACAATTTGGAACTCCTGATTCCAAATATGGAATCAATTTTTCCAAATTCAAAACACATAAGTGGTAGAAATTAATTTAAAATTCATTCTTATTTTCAAAAAAAAAGTCTGTTTTAAGAAATAATAACTATCAAGAGATTGAAACTTTTTTATATCCAGTTTAAATGTAAAATTAACTAAAATAACCTAAATTTTACTAAATTTTAAAAATATAATATAATTATACTTTAAAACTCGAAAAATTTATAATTTAACACTATAAATTATTTCAATTAAAAAAGTAGTCTTCAATTAAAATTTAGTATTTTTCACTGTTCACCAAAATAAGAAAGTAATCAGAAAAGTACCAAAAATTTATCCAAACTAAATTTTTATGTCCCACTTATAAATATTAATTTAATTGAATTTAATTGAATGTATAAAAGTGTAAAAGATTGTTTTTAAAAAAAGATCACCATTAAAAGGTGGTAAAATTGCATTTTTTGAAAAATACTTCTTTTTTCTGAGAAAAATGCCTTGGTTATTATATTATGTCTAAGAAACACATAATATGGATTATAAAATTATATAGTGTATATATAATTCATAATTCAGTTAATAATATTCATAATTGTGTTTTTGAATGGCTAGTTTGGTAAGTCATGGTGCACTCAAACTCAGTGTTTCGTGTAGCATAAGTTATTGAATTTATTTGAAGAGATAACGTACTATGAAAACATGGGGTGTTACATTATCTCCTCCTTCAGTAAATTTTATTTTTGTAATTTTATTTTTTTCTTTGAAAATAAAAGGTTAAAATAAAAAAAATACATTTGTAGAAAACCTACATTGGAAATTTGGTTAATGAAATTTAGTCTTAATAAGAGGGAAAGAGAGATGAAAATGTCACCACATAATTACTATCTCGATTTGGATAAAATTGGTGGCAATTAGAGACACATAATTGGAGGAAAATGTAAATATTAATAGTGAGTGATTGAGGTCATCAATCATAAACAAGTGTAAAATTGAGGGCCACAAAGACATTAATCTATAATGATTTAAAATATCATTGGTTCCAAAAGAATAAGGTATTAGGATAACACAATTTTGGTTTTAATATCCCTTCCCTAAAGTTAAGAATTAATTTATTCATATAATAAGAGGAAAAAAATATACTTGACATGTAGAGTTTCATCCTTCAACCAATTCCTACCACAAACTCATCTTTCAATCCAAAAGATAATAGAATTAAAAAATATTATATTTATACTAATTGTATAGGGTTCCAAAAATAATGAATTTATAATTATTTTGTTAGAAAATTTTAAAAAACAACATTATATAAACAAGGAAATCTCGTAGGCCAGTGGTAGGTGATGCACTCTTGTCGCCCTTTGATTTCAGGTTCAAGTCTCATGACCTTGCCGGACATGACGGGCTGTCACCTGTACTCCGGGTTATCCTTTTTAGGACAATTCAAAAATAATCTTAAGAAATTATTTAACCTTAACAACATTATCCAATGTCAAACTTAATATATTCCCACCTTTATACTTATCCACAATACTTTTATTCAAACTCATAGTCCAAAATTTATAAGGAAGGTCACATAATATACATGTGAATACCTTCATCCTGTATTCTATTAAAATGTTGAAATAAAATGAATTTCTCAGGAAACATATTTGAATAGGTATATAATTCCTTATTACTTATATAAATCATAGAATTATAGATATATTTCTTAAATCCAAAAATGTTGTAATCACCAACACTGATGGAATAAAAAAACCATTAATTAGTTCCAAGGTAGTCAATAATATCCAATATAATTTATCCAAATCAATCATCTCTTATTCCAAAATCTATACCATAGTATCAGGACCATATTAAAGTTTATGTTTCCTTCAACCATGTGTTTTACAAAAAATTTAACTTTCTATTGATTCACTTTTCATGGTATGACAAAATCTCAAATCCTTAATGAAATAGTACTGTAGTACAATCCTTATATACTCCATAATTGTTATAACCAGTACATCATTGATACAACACTCAAATGGCCTAATTATTCAATATCAACATAAGAACACTTATCATTACTCTTCATCTGTGGTAATATCATAACTTGATTATTATCTAACAACATCATTTTCATTATACTACGATGATTGGGACATTGATTCGCGTAGTGTCCCGACTTCTTGCAGATGAACCATTGTACATTGGAACATTTTTCTCACCCATTAAATCACATACTTGGCATCTTTTTTCTCAACACTTATAACAAACTCTCATTACCTTGTAGAATTTACCAAGGTGATTCTTTCCCCAGTTATCACATATGAGAAAATCCTTCTTTCCCTTATTCATTTTATCCATCTTTCTCTTTATTATCCTTTTATTCTTTGGATTCCCTTCAAATACATAGGACTCTGATAATTCTTTAATTTTCTAATTAACACATGATACTATTTCTTCATATAATGATAATACGTGGGAGACTATTTCCTTTATAAATATTGTCTTAACACCATGAAGGATATGATCGTTCTTACTATTTGGATCATGGTTAATGGAGGAGTTCTCATTCCATCTACTGGGTTCCATTTCTAAACCATGTCATACACTAGGTTAGTTTATGAATCGCAATGCATAATTCCAATCTTGTAAAATAGCTAATAGAAATTGAAAAGATTATACATAAAATCTATAATCATAAAAAATGTTTTTTTGAGGAAGTATTTACTTGTAAATCCATTATAATGGTTTGTAATGAAAATGTGAATTATCTTAAGTATATCCCCTGGGAGTGTCTTCACCAATAGTGCAGCAAGGCCCGTTGTCTTGTACCATGGTACCCCAGGTCAAGCCTGAAACTCCTTGTCGATTTTCTCACTCCCAGGTACATCTTTTCTAGAGCCGCCTCTACCGTGTCTTATATAGACAGGGATGTATTTCTTGGAAAATTCACAAAATCTCTGCATTACCAAAATTCTGGGATGTTCTTCTATACTAATACTCAAAGTATATCTTAGGTTAATGTTCTATAATTAGAGTTTTTATATATCTAGTTTCCAAGGTTATTTATAATCATTATCAGATACCAACTGTAACACTCCGACCCCAGTTACCTAGAGTTGGTGAATTATTTTAATACATTGGAATGCTTACAAGGAATCAAGTCCTGAATTACCGATCAGTTTAGTAGTCATGAAAATTAGATTACATACATGAATGTTGCATTACAAAATGAAAAAACAACAACATTTTCCCCATTGAAGACATTCATATCACTTAGACTATCCCTATTGTTCAGTCATAATATACTTCTTCGCATCATGGGAAAGATAAAACACAGAGAGGGGTGAGCTTAGATTTTCAGTAAGGATAAAAATATAATGGAAACATTCCTAAATAAGTATAAATATTTAAGGCAATGTATAAAACTAAAACAAAAGCATTTTAAACCTAAACTTCAGCATAATATGAAAATGATAAATAAAATTATGAAATTTATTTTTTCACATGGATATTCTACTAGTTGAATAATAACATGTAATATCAATATCTAATTTCATAATGATGGAATTCATATTTCTAGACATCAAAACCACATAGTCAAGGCCTTATTCCAAGACTAGAAATAAGATTTTGTGAAGGACTCGTGCCAAGACACAAGTTTGTCTCATAATACCTACCGATGTATCGAGGAGCTATAGCGGGCTCCACCCGTCACTCACTAAGTCCAATGAATTCCTCATATAAAATTTTTGAAACATAACATAAACATTCTTATTAAAAATGGCATACGAAATGTCAATACTTTAACAATAAATAATTAATGGTATAAAAATAGCACATTCACATTCAATCATACCATAAATCATTCAATATAATATTGAATATTGTATTTATAATAAATCAACCTCAATCAAGAATAATATCTAAAATCATGTTGACATATTTCAAAATGATTAGTAAAATATTTGAGAGAAATATCCATTTTTCATGAAAACATTTAAAAGTCACTCTATTTATAAAGGAATATATTTAAAAGAAATTTTTGAATCAAAGTGTCCAAAATCAATTTTAATCATTTAAAAGTATTAACATTTTAAAACATCAATTTCCATATAAATAAATCCTTTAAAAACGATTTTGAATACAATACATTAATTAGATTGATTTAGAAGAATACATATTTAAACTGTTAAAATAACATTTTAGTTAAAGAGTCCCTTAAAAATAGTTCGTTTGAAAACTCCTTTATCTAACATGTAAATGGACAATAAATATTTCCCAGTAAATACTTACACATAAATAATAGCGAATAATAATGATATTGAGGAATTAATCCTTACCTTGTAATTTTATTTGGTCGAGGGTATATTAAACTCTAGTATAATAGTTAAATAAATGTTATTAAATTATAAAATAACGACATACATAAATATAATATCATATATGATCTTGTAATACTGGTTGAATAAAAATGAAATTTTTATTTCAAAAGAAATTTTGAGGAGAAAGTGAGAAACTGGAATGACATTAGATACATAAGACATAATCATGACTCCATGACCAAGATCATCAAGAACAAATACAATCCAATTCAAAAGCAAGAAAAAGCTCCACCCAAGAAACAAAAACAATATGATTAGCATCCACCTTCCCATCGCTGCTCATCTAGTTGTCCCGTGCAAGGATTCACAGGCCCAGTACCGATGGCAAGCGCCATACCCTCTCAACTTCCAATTCCAGATAGTGATGATGGGGAGACCGCTCCTTGATCTGAACATCTTCTGGAACAGTCCCTTGAAAATGATCTGGATGCACTGTCTCATATGACAAGACCATATAACACACAAAATGAAACCAGAAAACCTTCTAAATGAACAGAAACATATATCAAATCAACACCTTAAAACCAAATCAAAATCGAAATCCTCCATTAACACCTTGATTGTAGAATCCCATAGAACCGCGGCCTACCAAGACCAAATCCAATCACTTCCAGCATAACTTCATCATTCTCCTTCCATCAGAAATAAAATAAACCAACAATGAAAAATCCACCAAAATCCAAACAACACCAAAGAGGCCAACCCATTCGATTTTAGAAAATCTTCAAAGAGAAACATCTAGCCTCATGGAAAGCTGAATTACAAGGAAATGAAGATCACATATTCTGCAAAGAAGAAACAAAAATCAACACACGGACTCAGCAATGGAACCGGCATATCTTGAACCAAACAACTGCAAAGAAAATAGAAGAAAAGGAAAATTTTAGATCTCCAGACGGTAGCTCGACCTCCGGGATCCTGTCACCGCCACCTAAAACGCACGTGAAGACCACCGAAAATCACCCACCGCACACCCTAGAGATGAGACAGAGACCTCCAAATGATGGATATAGAAACTTGATTGCCGATAAGAACCAAACCTTCTTAGAGACCTTATGTAATGAGAAGTCATCATGCGAGGAGAGGCTAGAAATAGAACATCGAGCCAACCGAGTCCATGAAGCGCCACTGCAAGAAGACTCGCCACCGAATCTCACCGAGAGAAGAGTGGACCGCTGTGACTACCTGAGGAGATGGAGACAATGAAGAGAGAAAAAACCCTACCATGATTTCCCTTTACGGGCTTATCCAGAAATAAATATCAATATGTAAGGATTCTTTGTAATATTTCTTTTTTAATAATGTTTTAGTAGTATCATTATTTCGGGTGTTAACTGATTCATTTTCTTTTATATGTTTTGTTACATAATCCATGTTTGTTATGGATAGGATGTATTTAATTCATGTCCATAATGATATTAAGTTCTTAAAATTATGTTTAACAATCAAATGAAAATTATTCTTGAATGGTTATGATGGGTAATGAATCTCATCGTGTTCATGGAGATGGTAATCCATACGTACTCACAAATGCTACTTCCATTCCATTTTTTTATTTTAAATGGAAATAAAACCATATTAAACATAGGTATATAATTATTCTAGTATAATATAATATTTTATATACATTACATAGGTTCATTAACAGCATCATTTATGCATTCCATGTATGGTACGAATGAGTCATATCAATTTGAGGGGGCAGTAGTCCACACTTCCTCAAACGAAATTATCACATATATATAAAATGAAAAGAATAAAGGTATGATATAAAAAATAATTAAAGAAGATTATAGATAAAATAAATATCATAAATATCATATATAATTACAGATCCATCATAATTGCCACCATAAGATGTGGTAGTAGAAGATTGAACAATCATCGTTTCATGAGGCAGTAGTTCTTCGTCCATAGAAACAATATGTTCTATACCAATTATATGGAGGTTTGTGTAAGTGTAGTTCAAATAATTCTTATTACACAAAAAATTATATTTATTATACTGGTTTTCTTTTTAAAATAAAGGAATAAAGAGAGTATTGTGGGTTGGGGAAGTCCAATAAAAGAAAAGAACTTTAGAGGAGATGTTACCTTTAAATTGGGTAACTCCCTTTGGTTTGAACCAAATGGATTCTTGAAGATCCTTATGACTAAGGTAAGGCTTATAAGAGGAAGATATTGATGTAGGGAGCTTAATTACGAAGAGGTTAGATGATCCAAGGGGCTTGAGAGGTGTTAGAAATGGGTTAGATTTGAGTACTTTTTATAAGGGTGAGGAGGGGCTCTTTTGGAAAGTTTGAAAATATTATATTTTTATATAATTACTTTCGGTTTCTAAAGGTCCAAAACTAATTAAAGTAGAATATAAGATTACTAATGTTCTAAATAAAATCTTCCAATAATTATTGTACAAGTTTTTTATATTTTTTTTTAATTTTTATAATCTCATTTATTTAAATCATTAATTAATGAGGTAAACACTACTTTCATTTTTGCGTCATAAATAATTTCATTTATTTGATATCTAAAAATTATGAAAAAATACCATGATGTAGTAAAGATTTTTATATTTTAAATGAATATTTATAGTCAAAAATACAACTTATATAACTCCTTGTAAAATTGTTTTACGAAAAGATATATGTTTATGTCATTTTTTTCTTTACTTTAAATTAATTAATACAAAGTGTCATTATCACTTTCAAGTGGCTCCATGTGGTCTTAAAATCTACCCAAGGATTTCCATGTTTCGAACTATATCAACCAATAGGAAAAGGACACATTTTATGGTAACTTAATATTATTATAATAATATTTGATTACCCTTATTTTCTAGATTTACCCCTTTAACGATGGTAAATAAAATATTTACCAAAGTAAATATTCATAATGTATAAAAATAAAAGCTACCTATTTTACAAAATTTGGACCTCCTAATTCTAAATATGGAATCCATTTTTACAAATTCAAAACACATAATTGATAGAAATTAATTTAAAATTAATTCTCGTTCAAAACAAAAAGCATTTTCTTAAGAAATAATAACTATCAAAAGATTGACGGGTGTTTATGTCCAGTTTAAATTTGAAATTACATAAAATGACTTAAATTATATTTAATTATAAATATTTAATATACTTATACTTTAAAACCACTCAAATTTCTAATTTAACACTATAAATTATTTTGATAAAAAAAATTTCTTTCAATTAAAATTTAGTATTTTTCACTATTAATCAAAATATGATAGTTATCAGAAAAGTACCAAAACTTTATCCAAACTAAATTTTTATTTCCTGATTTTAAATAATAATTTAATTTCATAAAATTGAATATATAAATGTGTCAAATATTGGTTTTAAAAAATGTTCACTATTAAAAGGTGGTAAAATAGATTTTTTTTTGAAAAATACATCTTTTTTATAAAAAAAATGATTTCGTTCTTATATTATGTCTAAGAAACACAGAATATGGATTCTAAAATTATATGGAGTATTTAAAATTATTTAAATTCTATTCATAACTGGGTTTTGAACGGCTAGTTTGGTAAATCGTGGTGCGCTCGAACTCGATGTTGCGTGTAGTGAAAGTTGTTGAATTTATTTAAAGATATAACATACTATAAAATATTGGGGTGTTACATCACCCAACCATGATCTTCAATATTGGTTTTAAAATCCATTGGTTTAGGAGTGCCATCATAATGGAACTCTTCTCAAATTTGAGGAATCTAGATATGCCCTTCAGCATATGAAGCCCCCAAAACACAATAATGAGTTCCTTATATAGCTTATAAAGGTTGATAAAGTGGTTTATAGAAACTTAATCCCAATAAAATAGGATTCCCACACAAGGGTCCCTACTGGTAATCATTTTTATCAACATTGTGTGATCAATAATCCTCACGAAAAAGGTGCTACCACCATACCAGCCCCATCCGAAGTTACGAGGACTCGATTTTCCAGGTAGACTTGTGAAGGGTGATGATCAAAAAATTTGGAGAAAGGCATCATTCCGATTTGTGATGAATAATACCACCAGTGAAATATGGAGAAAACTAAAAAAATATGAAAACTCCTTCTAGAGAAGCCCTTCAATTGAATTTAGTGGGGAAATAAGAGTAGAAAATGATTCATAATCATTCATATCAAATATTCTACGAAAATATGTTGGAAAAATACAAGAAGATGAAAATTATTTCTCCTCATATCAGGCCCACCAGTCAAATACGAGGAAAAACTATGAGAAGATGTAAATTCCTACTCATTCATATCAATATCTCCAGTCAAAAATGACGAAAAACTACAAGAAGATGAAAATTCTTGTAGATGAACATCAATATTGTTAGTAAAATATGGTGAAAAACTATATGAATATGAAAATTCCTTCTTCAGTACATCAATCATGTTAGTCAAATATGGTGGAAAACTACAATTAGTGGAAAATTCCTACATTGGTACTTCAATCGCTCCATGTAAATATGGTGGTAATTCGAGTATGTAGTTGATGTATATAGGATAAAAATCAAGGGCATACTTACATTACTTCCATTACATAAGAATGGGTATATATTCCCATTCCAACTAAGGATTTATCTCAGCACATTCTAGGAATGATGGAGGTCAAACATCAATTCCTGACCATATCCTACAAACCATCCAAAATAGAATATCATTAGTTGAAATAACAAGGTGTCAGGCTCATGAAATTGCCTCGTTAAGTGGGGTGGATCATCTGCATAATGAGATGGTCAACTTGGAGAAAAAATGAATCTGTACCTCCATACCGAAGGTTAATCAGCCATATTCCGTGATAAATGGACAACATGATTGGGAAAAAATTCCAATTTCAACTGGGATAAACCTATCCACTCTAGTGGCCAATCCATGGTAGGTATATATCCATTCCAAAATTCCGAAATCTTACCAACATGTCACAGTAACACCCCTGGTGACACATGAAAATGTACCCATATATTAAGGTTTACACTTATAGAAAGAATCCCTATTCTCCCTCATGAGAGTACCTAAAAATAAATCTTTCTAAAGGAAAATAGAAATTTAAGATTAGAATCATAACCCTCCTATGCTAGAGGCTAGAGTTCTTGAGGACATCAGTATCTATAAGTGGTGGCTGAGTATCTTGGAGATATATGGCCAAATTATGATATTTTAAGTAGAAGTTGCAAATGTCCTCCCTATAAAATTGTTACCAATTTCTCTGGGGTTCCTCCCCGTAGTATCTATAATGATATATTCTTTCATGGTAACATTATGATTGATCATGAGAGTCTATATTCTGATGAACATCATGGCATCCATCCTCATGGCCGGACAATAAAATGGAAAGAATTTCCTCCCGATTCTATAGACTACCTTAAAGGTACTCCCAAGGGTATAAGTGGTATAAATCTTACCTATAGTCATATATCATGCATTGATGGTAGTCTTATCCATGATGGAATCTTCTTCAAAGGTACTCCCCAAAGTGACATTTCATTTTGACAATAAGGTCCTCCTCTTCCTATTTCAAATATGAGAAAACACCCATTTTCTAAGGTTCTTGTAAATAAGGGGTCCATCATGTTAGATTCCCTATCAATGAAAAGTGACATACTTTCTAAACTAAAAGGTGAACCTAGGAAATGATCATCCTAAAAACCAACATGCACCATTTCTATACCAACTAGACCGCCACTAGCCTCGCTTATTGGAAAAAAATAGTCAAGAAGCACTCATTATGGGTAGATAAAGTAAGGGATTCTCTGGAAGAATAACAAAAGGATATTTTTATTGTGATAATAAAATTGAAAACGTTTCATTTATCTATCATGTTTTCTCTCTCACCGACTTCTCAATTTGACATTCCAAAGGAGTTTTCTGGATGATACATACACAACATCCATCTGAATGTCTGGAAAACTATCCACCACATGAAATAAAAGTTCTTTCTTGATAATGGGTATGAAGATAATGATAAAAAATTGTGATGTCTTTATTATCAAATCAAATTTTATGCTCTTCTATCTGCACAACAACCTCAATTAGAAAAAAAGTGTAAATATATTCAATTGAAATGCCTCAATGTGTTGCATGAGTGGTGTTATCTAATTATCAATTCTATACAAGGTGTTCATATCCATGGATGTGGGGAACATGGATATTTTAATTTCACCTCAAGTCCCTTTCAACATAACCCATTCTAAGTGGAATCCTATAATTTCATTACTCCATGGAAGCTATCAAGTAAGACCCCTACTTAGGAGATACAACATATTTAGTAAGAATATTACTTCAATAAGTATCAAAAGCCTTAGGCCCAAAAATAAAAAGAATCATAAAACCCCGGAACACAGAATCCATGAACACTAAGTATGAATCTCATAATATGGAATCCAATCATTAGGAACTAATATGTACCTCCAAAGAAATCAGTTCGTGTGAAGACCCGATATTTCACCTGGATCACACTCGAACAAGAATCCATGAGATAAAGAAAGAGGTTATAGTAGCATTAGATTCCAATGTATAGGATCATACCTTGTCCAAAAGGATGGGGTCATTTTGAAAAAAAAAATCTCCCAACCCCAAAAAACCCATCCCAAGGCACAGAAACAAAATATCAGGAGTAACCCCAACACTCAGGGTTGGGGGAATTTTGACCTCAAGATATTATTTGAATAAAATCAGTGTCTTCCCATATAGAGAGGGCAATAAGAAGTGAGGCCTACCAGTTTTTTCAATATTGTGACCCATTTAATCTAGACGGTAATAAAATGAACATGTTATATGATTGTTCCCACTAAGTCACTCTTTACTAAGAATCTCTATGAGGATCCCAAAAAGGAAGGGAGAGGTCCAAACATGGGAACAAACAACCCTAATTTCATTTGATAGCTAGTATGATTCCTACAATATATTATGTGTTGGTAAACATCATAGATTTAAATACAAAAGAGGGAACCAAAAATGATGCTAATTTATAGGAGAAAAGAGAAGATGGTTCTATCTGGAATTTGTTCCACACTAAGACAAACAGAGAATGTGTGCGAACTTTGAACAATAGAATTTCCCTAAATTTGAGTGCTCTCTTGACCAATCCCTTAATTCCTCCTTGTAATATATCTACTATCAAAAATGGGTAATGGAAATGGAACATAAAAACCCCGTCCTCCTCTCTAAGTGGTTGAGTTCCTCACACTCTAAGAAATACTCACTTGGCATTTGGAATAAATGAAAGAGTTGAGATGTATCAATGCCGAATTTCTTTTTGGTAGAATTCCTACTAAATATGATCTGTGGGCAGTGCCTCAATTTACACATCCAATAGGTGCACCTCAACAATAAGGGTTCATACCAGCAACTGATGTAGGTCTAGGATATTCGCCCAACCAAGCGCCTGGACCATTAGTTAACCAGCACCGGATTATGGATGAATATCATGATTTCGGTCCATTAAGAATACAACCATAATGGGACCATTTTAACCTTCAAAATATGTACTCGATTGGGTATCAACTACAAATAATAATAGATCTGACATGTCATATCCTTCATATTGCTACACCTTTCCAGGTTCCTATTCATCCAAACATACCTAATGATTATTGATACCATCGATTCATTGATAGCTTGGTTAGAATCTGTAGAGGAATTGTGTGCACTAGTATATCCAGAACAAAAACCTTACCTTGAATGGGTGGTTAGCACTCTACATCTACCAAATTTTGAGTGTCCTACTTTTTTGAAATTCAATTTATTAGAAGACCTTCAGAAACATATGACACAATTTGAATCCCATTTTGATCCCTTGATGGGAAATCCCACACAACAAGAAGCAGTGAAACTCGGATGATTTGTTTGAACCCTAGAAGGGTCAACCTTCATATGGTACACTTGTTTTTTAGCTCAGTAAATCATGGGAAGGGAATAAATCCATCAATAGTTCCTCTTTTAGTTTATCTTAATGATACAAAATAAAACAATACTTTATCTCTATATTTGTAATAAGTGAGAGAAAAATAGTGAATTATATTTAATTTCTAGGTAGAAAGGGCCAAACTAATTCTTGAACATACCTCTTTTCCAAGAATATTTTCTCTATATTTTCATATAGAACCCCCACGATGAGCTATGAACACCACTCATCATAGTGAAGTACACTGGTGGGTTTCAGGTTTTCACTACCATTGCTCAAAGAATGTAGTATTCCACACAAAAGACTAAGATCAAGTCCTAAATGACTCCACCAGTACCACGGAAAAGACCAGGAATGTCGGAGGCGGTGTCGAACACACTTAACCACACCAGCACTGACTCCAAAACCTGCAACATATCATGCATAACCACCTAGGAATCAACATAAACCCACACCTCACTGGGAAGAGTAGAAGGGACCTAAGATAAATCTATTTTAGGTTTGAAGGATTCTTTTCAAAAATTATGATATGATTTAGTGTATATCTACTTTATAGCCACTATGAACAATGATTTACATTACCTACTAGAGCCCAAGTATCCCAACCAAGTGAGTCTTTATGATCAACTAGATTATTTTTCCATCCATAGGATTCTGAGGAATACTATTCCGGAAAGCTCCATCTTTCAATAAATCCTGCAAAAAATTATTGACTCTAGGAAAGTAAATATGAGAAATCCATCAAATCAAGTAGCATATGTTCCTACTACAACATCTTAGGAAGGAGGCGAGCGGAAAGATGTTTTTTTTTCTGAAGATACTTTTTGTTATGGTTGGATAACTCAAAATACAATAAACAAAACTTATTCTATTAGCCACGAGTAGTTGAAGAAACCAATTATTCCCTTACCTACTTACGCTACAATACCTTCTACTTTATAGGCACATAAAACCTCAAAAACATATCATTTAAAAATGATTACTGGATGTTAAGGTAGGGAAAAATGAAGGAGGATGGACCTTCATTAGGAAAAATGTTGGATCTGACCCTATTAGAATTTATTCCCACATATTTTAAATATTGTACCACACCGCTCCAAACTGTACCACCTGAAATAGTTATCCAGACAAAGTGATCATTGAAGGTGGATTTGATCTTTTATTCCATTAATTTGATTCCTTTAATGGATCCCTTCCCTAGATATGAGTAAGACTATTAACATAACTTCATTGAAAATGATTATGGGACCTATGGTAGAGTCCAAATGAGAGGAGGACACCACGGAAGGCGTAATCACTATAGGAACCAAAATTCTAGCCATGCACCCACTTGGACTATCAATGTTGTAAAAAATCACATAAGAGACATTCAGTGAGGCCAAATGAAGCATGAGTTTTCCCCATAATATGCCAAAATCCACCTTTACCCGATCAAATTTAAATATCGATCAGAGGGGGTTCAAGTGTCCATTCACCCTCGGTGGGCAGGCAGGTCTATCCTGCATAACCCACCAAGAATATGAGCAACACCAAATCATGTTTCATGGGACAACCCATCTACATCAAGTAATCCATCACCTAAGACACTTTTGAAAGATAATCCCCACACTGGGAAGTGAAGGCCTTTAGAAAATAAGTATAAAATCCTCAAATAGTTTGACTTGTTATTGACCAAGCTACAAATACTAGATTCCCTGAACTTATCAAAATACCACAGGGAACACTTATATATGATTTACTAAGACCCTGAGAGTTTGAAGTTCATGTGATAGATTCTGATGTATATTAGATTGAAATCAATCCTAAAAAATGTCATGTGGTTATCTCTTTCATAGATCAAGATTAAGACACCGTTATATAGGGTCACATCAGAACCTTATACATGGTTAGAAGGATAAATTGTGTTGATCTCTAAAAATATTTCATTAACAATATATCAATAATTAATCTCATTCTAGTATGATAACTTCATCTGGAGGTGCATAATGAGGAAAAACTATAACCTTATTCTCTGACAGTACATGGATATGAAAAAATTATGAAAAATACATTGAGAGAAATCAAGATCAAGTATTAATTTGAAAACCTCATAGAAGACTCATAATTTCTTCTTGTTTGATAGAATATGACCTTTAATGTCTTTCTAGGATGGTCCTGGTTTTACCAACACACAACAATCCCCTCATCATACTATCAGTGCACCAAGTACTGCATTAATTGTAAAACAATAGAAGTCCCCATTTTAATCTTATGAGTCCCATTATGTCGATTTAGGATTCTATTAGAGTGAAGGGAAACAACCCCGGGTTGATGGTTTTTCTTGGTTCACCACCCCAAATATTATTGAAATGATCCTAACCAACCCCTTAAAACATATCAATGAATAACATGTGTTACCCATAAATTAGGACAAGTATATGAGTTCGAATGAAAATGCATGTTCTATGGTCCTCATGATTCCATTCATGGCCATCAAGTCCATCAGTGTTGAAAGGTTTGTTGACTCCTCCGACAACAGTGAATTCTTAGAAGAAAATTATTTAATTCTATTCCTAGGGATCTAATAAATACCTACCTCACCATATGAGTAAGAAGAGGTTTTTTCATCATAAAAAATAATGAAGAAACCCCTTCCATCCATCAGTCTATCATTTATAGAGTTTCAAGGAAATTCCACATCGTCAACTCAGTTAGGGGAAGTCACTTCATCTTTTAAATATCATGATATTTAATTCTATCCAAACCTCTGAGAGCTGACCCAACCAATTTCTCAATTATGGTAAAATAGTAAGAAGGGGAAGATGATGAATAAGAAGAGGAGGAGGATCTTGGGAACATCCCAACAAAATTTAAGGAGGGACGCTCTATAACCAAGGATGAACTCAAATAAATAAATCTGAGTACAATAGAAGACCCTTGGACCAATTTGATATGTTCATCCAATTGTCCTAAATAACAATAGTTATATACCTCCTTCTTGAAGAAACAACTGGATGTGCTTTCTGGGAACTACACAAAAAATCTAGTCCTTGGCCTCAAGGTGGTACTGACCACCTAAGATTACTTGGGGATCACCAAGGGTATAAATAGGAAGCTATAAGAACACAACTGACATATGTTTCCAAAATTGAAGAGAAAGCTGATAGGATCATCAGAGACTACATCATTTGAGAGGTCTAATATCCAAAATAGATGGCTAATAGAGTCCCTATAAAGAAGAAGAATGGATAAATCAGAGTCAACATTAATGTAAAAGATCTCACCTGACACTACTTGAAGAATGATTTCCCAGTCCCTGCCGAAGAACTGCTAATTGATGAATTAGATGGATATCAAGCCCACTTCTTTATGGATGGCTATTCTAGATACAATAAAATATGAATAGACCAAGAAGATGAGAAATAATCCACCTTCAGGTCCCCTTGGGTAATTTTTATATCAGGAAATGCCCCTTGGTGTGAAGAATTTTAGTTATACATACCAGTATAACATGCATCACATCATCAATCCCTTTATGGGAATGTTCATCGAATGCTACATTAATAATATGGTTGTTATATTCCAATAGCATTCTGACCACTTAACTGATCTTGAAACAGTATTCAACAAATTATAATAGCACAAACTGAAAATGAACCACTTAAAATAAGATTTCGACATTACCTTTGTAAGATTTATTAAATTAATTACACACTATCATGGATTTGAAGTTTACCCTGAGAAAACAAAGGCCATACTAAGTTTGTCACCTCCTCAAAACATTATAGTGTTTAGATGAATTCAAAGACACCTGACCTACATCCAATACTTTATATCCAACCTTGTAAGAAAATTACTATCCTTCACCTGGTTGATTAAAAAGGATGTCAGATATTAGGGGAATTATGATTTTCACGATGCATTTAATATCCTCATGAAGTATCTATTAAGTATTCCATTGCTAATGCCACCTATCCAAAGAAAGACTACTCATTTTTTATGAAAACCTTATGGAGATCATTTGGTACCATCATATTGGGAAAAAATCCATTGATGTGTACGAACAATATGTTTTGGGTGTGATTGTGTTTTTTGAAGAATCTGGATGACCACATATGAGTATGGATGGTGTTTTCCAAAAGATAGGTTTTAAAGGTGGTGTAGTTTTCCTCTGTTTGTCAAATTTTTGGGTCTCAAAATCGGGATGTTGTGTTTGTTAAAGTAAGGTTTTCTTCGTAGGATAGAATGGTGTGAAGAATAGAGAATGAAATCAGAAAAGGAAGAGAAACATAGATCCCAAGACATGGCTGCGTACTATGTCTGGGAAGGGTTTTCGATTGTGTATCAGGAAAGGATAATGGCACACGGTTGTGGTCTACAAAACTAGAAACGGTTTGTAGAAATGGTTTGTAGAAAAGAGAATGCGGTATTCAGAAGGCATGATGGTTCATGGTATGGTTGAAGGGAATAGAATCGCCTAGGGGAAAAGGTAGTTTGGAAACTTCCATGAAAAAATGGTATGCAGAAGGAGTCCAGTTCACAGTAGGAGGATCAGTACGTGGAGGAGGCTATACCAAATCAATGATTTGGTTAATATTGGATTATAGGATTTTGTAGATCTCTTTTCCAATATAAGAAGAAATAATACCTCCAATTAAAGGGAAATTTAATATCATTAAAGAACATATCTTTTCTCCGAGAATTTAGTAAAGTCTGAAGGAAGTTTACATTGGAAAATTCTTTGAAGAATAAAGTGATTCACGCAGAAGAAATTCCGCTGAAGGTTTTTATGGGAAATTGTATCCCAAAAATGACACAATATGTGGAGGAAGAAGGTGTAGTAAACATGTGGTTTGCAAAGGCAGTCTACAAATAGAGAAAAATTTACAGACAGAGGGTGTTTTGCATAGGAGGTTTATGAAGTCTGTACGAAAAGGAGGTATGTGACAGAGAAGGTGGAGGCAGTATGTGGATGAAGCTATGTTCTAAGAAGTCGAAGTGGTATATAGAAGAGGTTATCCACATACCATACTTTTTATACAGTATGTGGTGGATCAAGGTGGTTTTCAATTTTTAGAATAAAGATTTTAAAAGCTTAAAATCAGTTTGTGAAAGTAATATCTAGTATCTAATAGTACCTGTAAAGGTGGATTTAATATGTGAGTTAAAAACGAACTTCAAAAGATCATCTACCTAATGTTGAGTATGTAATAATTCATGTAATTAAAGGGACCTACATGTCTATAAACTATTTTTGACCTAAAATTATATAAATTGTGAGTTGATTAATTTCCAAGAGTAGTGAGAGATGGAAGAGGAAGACAGTGACCCTTTCCACTAATTGTGATCCAGAGAAAAAGGCATAGATAGAATACCTTGGAAAGTTAGTGAGAAAACCTTAAATCTTGTAAAGGTATTGAGGTTGGGCATAGAATATATAGCCCGAATGTTGTACTCATTTTTATCAATGAACCTTATTCAATTTGGTACATCGGAACATTGTCATTGTATTCTCCTTGGTCGTATCCCAGTGAGGGTGAAACAAGTAAAAATCACTATTTCCTATGCATGATTTCATATCTGTTTACATATTGCAATGGGAGGAAGCTAGAATTGAGTTTTTATAACAAAAAAACAAGGTCCTAAAGGGAATATGTTTTAATCTGTCATACCCTGATTCAACCTCTTCTAAGAGTGTTCAAAATTGTGTATCAAACACTTCCTCACACAAAATAATGATATCAGCAGGGAAAAACCTTTATTACCTCAATCGAACCATTCTTAATTTTGAGACTTGTTATTTCGATATCAAGAAGAGCTATCTGGAACTCATATTTTCAATCTAGAAACTAAGGCACAACTTTTAGAATGAAAAGGTCTTTTTAGTATCTTGTATAAATCCACTCAAATACATTCTTATCCATTTTATGTTGACCTAGTTTCTGTGAACATGGGAAGTCATCCTACAGCAGTTTGACATTTAGTTTGTGCCTCATAAATAAGTGAAGGGGATAAAGTTATAAAAAATTATAGAAAATAATCCATCAATGGAAATGAATTCATTTCATATTTAACTATCTAGTAAAGAGGTATTCTCTATTCAAGAGTGCCCCTAGTTATGGTAGATTTATTTTGATGGTGCATTCTGAAGCCTGACAACAAATATGATGGAAAACCCCAAGCTCAGAAAAGTGGGATTGGTAGTTGTACACATCTCTCCAGCAAAGCCAGTCATACGTACTACTTCCTACTATCCGAAGGGTGTATAAATAATGAATCATAATATCAGGATCTAATTTTTGGGCTAGAGACAACAATTTAGGAATAATAGAATCACTAGAATATAGAAGTCGATTTAGAATTGGACATCAAGCAGGTTAATAGGGATATTTCCATAAAAAGGAAGTGATAATCTTCCATATACACCATGATAGGTGACTAATGGATGACTTATATGCAGATAAGACATTGACTCACATCCCAAAGTCCCAAAATTACTATGATAATGCACTGGAAATTGCATCCACAAATCTAGCTGATAAAGAGTAGAATGAAACAGTCAACAACACTGCGAACCACTAAATGGTATCACATTTTAGTCAATAAAATAGATAATAGATAGATCAAGTTAGTCCCATCCCTGAACTATATAGTCCTACCACCAGCTATATAAAACCTGTAAGGTTAGGATGGATTTGAAAAAGATAAAGTCACAAGAGGAGGGTGAATTATGTTCTTCCAAAACGTTGATAGTTTCAGGACACCTCACTTGTTATGTAGTGAAACTTTCATTATCTCTTAATGATTAGTGAGAAGTAAAAATAAACAATGGAATTTAACACAATGCTGTATAAATATTATGGGAACAAAGGTCCCTTAGTTCACTCCACCAACACTCCCTCAACAAGTTTTTCGATTTCACTAGACATGTGATATTATCATAAGACCCTAAAAACCGAGTGTAGGTAGTTGAATCATAGAAAATAATTTTATAGGGCCTTCGGCTTATTTGACAAGGAACTATATATCCACATCTTAGTATAGGAATCAGACACTTCAAACCAAAAATGTGTATGAGTAGTCGAAACTCCACCATGCCTAAGTCCGATCTGCCAAGAATCCAATAAATTAAAAGTGTTTAATTTGATTATGAACATAGGTAAAAATTCACATTTATAGTAGTAATTGATATATTTAATTGATCTTTAATAACATTGTAAGTCAAATAGGTATTCAATGTTACACAATCATTCTTCAAACTGTAGCAAATAAAACACCATATAGATTTTTAAACTTGCATGAATCAAAAGTGTATCTCCAACCAATACTTCATCGATATTGCAGAAGAAGATGTAAAAATAATATGAAATTGTAGAAACAATAACAACAATGATTCAACCAGATAGATCAAAACATATATGTCTCCAAATTGTAACTCTAAAATAAATGACACACTTATTTTATTTCAAACACATTTTTACTTGTGTATGTATTTTTTCCATCTCTCTTCTTTACATAATGAATATTGTCTTAAAATTTATACTATTTGTTGAACATCTCTAGCCAACTCCAAAAATATTACCCAATAAATGATGAATATTTTAATTAAGAATCTTTCAAGAGTGGCATAACCTCCCATAATAATATAAATGATTTAATAAATTGAATATGATCCATTAATAAAATCCCAACGAGCCTTTGAATTGGTAGTAAAAAAACTATGAATAGATCTTTAATTATATAAAAAAAATTCATTAATATTAGATAATAACACATATTTAAAACTCCTTTGTTGAATAGTGAACCATATGGTTCCTTCATGTGATGAAAAAAATCTAAATGCAGGGATGGTAATGTATGATTGATTACAAAAGTAGGAGAGATTTATTATACATTACTTTCCTAAAATTTATGTTTCCTTACAAACATAGGGTTTTTTATCCATAGTTGTCTAACTATGTAGGTTACAAGGTCCATATGTAATATTTTAAACATAGTGTTTCTGGACCATACGTTATAGATAAAAATTTAGTTTATAAACTGTGTTTCTAGAATATTTTTAAACACGTCCAAATTACATAAAAAAATATTTATTTTGGATCAACAACTTGAATATATTTCGAAAATAAATATAGTGAAGAATATTATATTCATAAAATTCATATAAAACAAAATTAATTCTTGACATAAATGTGGGAGTTTGTGAGAATCAAAACCAAACATAAATTAATAAAACTATTGAATCAACACATGCTCAACATTACCCATTAAATAATACCTTCAAAATAGAAAGCTCCCACTAGCAAAAAATAGGAAATAGAAAATTAAAAGAAAATAAATCAACATTTTTCTATATATTGGAAAAAATCAACAAATGTTCCCTATAAATCGAGCCTTAATGGTGTCCTTCTCAGTAGCATTGATGGAGAATAAACTACTCCTATCATGAAGGAAGTGCATACCAGAGATGACATTTCCCACCAATCTAGATTCAAAATTTCCCATCAAATAGGATGGTTTGGGTACTGCTAGCCCAAATTTATGTAGGAATGAACTAAACTTACTAAAAATTTATATTCCTACTAGGTTCATGCTCACTTAATTCACCAACCCCTTAAGTTACTTCATACATCAAAATAATCTGGACCATTTTTATGTAGAATGGACATCATAGGAGCACACACTCCCTCTATATCCATGATGTTCAAGTATAATCTTACTAAAACCGAATTATTTTCCATGTGGGTTGAATATATACCCATCAAACAAGCCAGGGAAATTAATATCATACTTCATAAAGTAAAATATAATTACTTTATTTGGTATTCCCCACACAATACTGATAAAAAACAAGACTAATTTATATTCCGATATATCAAAGAAGATATATCAAGAGTATAACTTGAAGACCACCCATTAATACTACTACCATGAAGTGGATAACCGACATATATATACCTTCTGCAAGACCTGGTCAAATATACAATAGAATATAGTATATGAGGATAAAAATTATTTTCCCGAATGGATAACGCATGCCTTGTGGTCATACCGAACTATAACCCACATGTCCACACTTGTGACCCCATACTCATTGGTATAAGAGATAGAGGAAACCCAGCCCATTGAAGTTCAATTTCCCTCACTTTGTGTTTCTATGCGCAACTAGTTATCCAAAGATCAGAAATCCTAGAAACTAATGGTTGAATTGGATTGAATGTATGAGAATAGTTTGAATACCTTACATATTTTGGATGTCCACCAAAACTGGATTCAATGAGCCTTTATGAAAAAAGTTCACCTTCAATAATTCCTTTATGGAGATATGGCACTGTTCCTTATGACTCTGATAATACATGGAAAGAAACCTCCAAATATGGAACCAATGTGGAAGGGACCTTATTCTATATGCAAGGTATAATCAAATAGGACATATTATTTGGTTTCAATGGATGAAAAAATAATCACAAACTCCACAAATGAAAGATTAATGAAGAAATATTACGTGTAATAACTCACCTTCATCCTGATTAGAAGATGTTAACCTGCACTACACATCATCCATATTGCATGAAAATAAATTGTGTGACACCAACATCCCCGCTGCACAATATTAAACTATATAGAATACACATCTGAGTTTCATGATGATAAAATGTGTAACCAATATTTTATTACATAAAAATAAAGAGTATAACACCCTCATATTGGATGTATAATGTAAAATTTAATGGTTAAAATCCTTGTTTAATGATTATAAATTGTATAACATTTCGGTCCATAGTTGAGGGGATCACAACCTTGGGTGTGAGTCACCCACCACACCTCCAGTCGTAGAACTATATGTGAATTGATTATTCTTTTCTTTGGAAACATAGTGACTCCAATAACTCCTAGATCCATACGAAACGTTACCCATATTCATGAGATGGATTTCACCAGCCTCTGGCCCCAAATCCTCTCTTCATGCCAGTTTTGTTTCTCACTGATCCACCATGCCATATTTCCCACAACCATATAATCCATGCCATAAGTTGATAAATTACATGGAACCAATGTCATTACAATATAATGTAGAACAACATAAATCCTTTTTCCTCACTTTATGACATTAAAATTCACAGAAATATTTATCTCACCAATGATTCAAAACAGACAATTCAGATCTGTGTTAAGGGAGAATATAGTTACCTTTCCACTATGTGAGAGACATATACAAATAGAGAATATTTTATTTCAAAAATACATGTGTCTTGTTTCCCATTCAAATGAGATATCTAGTGATGCCTAGATCTCCAATCCTAGGCCTAGCCTCAACCATTTGGGAAAAAAATTACCCCTCCCTATGTACAAGTCAGACCTACATAGGGAACATTTCCCATAATCTACATCTTGATGACATGATGTTAAACTACATTGTGAATCATCTTGATCACATTATTTTAAACAGAATGGTAAATAATCTTGATCTTATGATGTTAGAATTTAGGGTAAATCATCACATATTCACAACATTAAACTACATAGTCTAACTTTGTTGTATAAACTTTAAAACATGAAATATTTTTCAATGTCACAAGATAATAAACTGCATGACACTAGAATCCTTGTTGCACAATGTTAAACTACACGACACCATATTTTTCTCCCTAGGGAAGAAATCACCCATAGCACCGGCTATATGCCATGGAATATTCACGAACCATGTGTGGCTTGATTCCTTTTATTATAGGATATTTAGTGATGCCTAAACATATTTCATTAGGCCTAGACACAAATCTCCCCTGTTCATAAGATGATTTTAACTAGCCTTTGTCGTCAAGGCCACTTTTCATGATGGGATTTTGATTCTTTATACCCCAAAAAACCATCTTTACAATAACTAAAAGATTTTATTATCCCTACAGAAAGACATTAAATAATTAAAATGTGTCCTTACCATATGATGTAAAATTGCATGATAAAAATTGTCTCACTGATGTTTCACTACACATGACCTAGATATATACCAAAGAAAGATGAGATTATCCCTCTATACATGGGTTAGACCTATGCAGGGGAACTTCAAAACTACATATAGATTGATTAATATCCTAATAGGATATGTAGCGATGCCTGAGTTCTTTACCCTATTCCCAACCCTATAATTAACTTTTAATGAAGTCTTTTCCCTTTCACATCGTGGTTGTGGTCTTTGTGCAATATGTATAGTGAGTTTTGGAGGAAAAGGGTAATCTTGGCCCTCCTTTCACATCATTTCTAATATTATTAACTAAAAATACCCTTTAAGACATTTAAAACCCATCATGATCAAATGTATACAATGATAAATTGGTGCATTACCCTGAGGCAATCCTAGAATACCTCCTAAAATCGTTTATGAGAGAAATCGATGATAAATTATATTAGCACATGATGATAAACTATAGACATAAATAGTTCCATGAAAACAAGATGGCTCATGATAACTGTGGGATGCCTCATATTGAAAATATGCAACCTTAACATCCTCATGAGAAAGGAGAGTGCCTTAAGAATTGGTATCCTACTATGTCGTGCTCAAGAATTGCGTTTGGATTGATTCTAGTTTTAACAAGATACATAGTGATTCCAAGATCTTACATCCCGGTCTAACCACCCAAAAAGTATAAATTCACCGTCCCCATGAATGGGTGAGAAATACACATGGATATTTTGTTCAATAACAACGTTTTTCTAGATTCCTTCCCCTGCAGGATATATAGTGATTCAAAAAATCTCTACTCATGGGCCCAATCACAATGATACTTATTAAACATCATGTAACCCATGTCTTTACTACATAATGTAAAACATTATGGATGAATGTCTTAGTCTCATGACACTAAACCTTATGATTTATCCATAACTACTTGTGTATTGACACTCATTTTGATGAGATACATAGTTACGCTCGAACCCTATGACCTAGGACTAGCCAAAAAAATATAGGAAACTTCCCTTCCCCAATATATAAATATAATCAATCCAGGTAACTCTATGTGGGACCTTCTACATATCATTCAATTTCAAGTAAAATTCTCTCTCTCTATGCAAGAGTAAGATCTATACAAGGAAAACACCTCCCTATATGTGGGTTATACCTACAAAGGGAGCATGTTCAAAACTATGTGTGGATTTATTCTTAACAACTTAGGGCATGTAGTGAAGCTTGTATCTCTAATTTTATTATTCACAACAATCAACACAAAAAAAAATTAAAATAAATTCCCCCTCCCTATATATGGGTCAGAACTATACAGGGAACCTTTCAAAACTATTTGTATCTTGATTCCTATTATCATAGGGTACATAGTGACACCCATATCCTCAGACTTGGGTATAGCTAAAATATTTCCCTTTCATGATGGGGAACCAACATTCCAACTATATGATGTTAAAATGCATGGATGACATCTACGTTGCATGAAATTAAACTACATGGTACCTCAAGAACTAAGTGTGCCTTGATTGTCATTTTTATGAGATACATTGTGAATCCAAGATCATAAGTCATAGTCCCAACCAACATATAAGAATTTTTTTCACATATCCTACTTGAAAACAAATATCTTTGAAAGATATATTAAATTTGCTTACCCTTGGTTAGGGATCCATCACAGAAACATGAATTCATCCTTACATAAGAGTCATATCTAGGTAGGAAACTTCACAATCTATGAAAAACCATGGTTTTAATTCTTATTACTTTTCTAGAGTAATTTTTTACATTTCTCATTCTCTATATTGGAAAATATTGGATAACCACAATATTTATCTATCCATTATAGATGGTGGTTCAATGTTCGGAGGACTCCTTTTTTTACTATGCAAAATATTCCCTAGTTGGCTCTGCCTAATTCACTCAAAAAATGGTTTGTTATGAAAATAAAAATTCATCCGCAAGAGAGACCTCTTATATATTCTCAATACACAATAGAGTTTTCCTCATATCCTTTCTCATAATTTGAGAACCCCCGGAATCATGGTTTACATTTTCCTCTCCACTCATTTCTACGGCATGTCATAACATCAAATACCAATGAGAATCTTATTAAAAATCATTCTAGTAACATAATGTACCAGTCATATGACCTTAAAATAAAAGACCCCATGTCAACCTTACCACATGATGTTAAACTGCATGGTTTATGTCCAAGTCACAGGACACTAAAATACACAATTTCTATGAACTAGGTCTAGATTAATTCTTGCTAACATAGGTTGTGTAGTGATAAATGGATCCTAAAAATTATATCCATCTACAACAAAAAAATGTTACCAATTTTATGTGTATGGTTCATACTGACATATTATACTTCCACATAAAGAAATATGCATGGTCTGGTTGTCACTTTGATGGGATACATAGTGACATTGGGATATTACATTATAGTATTTCCATGAAATTTTTTTCCCCATCTGCCTATAAGTGATCTAGATCTTCATAGGAGGGTCTCAATATGTGTTTAACCCCACTCGTGAACCCATATTCAAAGATAAAAATTTCCCTTCCCCATAGAAAAGTTCGATCGACATGTTGTGAAATCACCCTAGAACTATATATGGATTGATTCTTGATTTGAAAAAAATACATTTTGATACCCAGACCTTATATCATGGGCCTAATCTTAATTAAGAATTTTTTCCTTCCTGTGTATGGGTCACAACTGCATGAAAAAATGTTAATACCCATTCTCAGGTAATTTTGACTTGAAATGATACTTACATATTTTGGTATGTTCTTTTCACAAACCAAAATATGTGTTTGGGGAATTCTAAATCCTAAGAAACCGACATGGTTATCAGAGATGGAGGTATAGTGTCTTGAGGACAACTTTTTTATGCATATTATACCCTAGTTGGATATTCCTATGTTTCCCACAAAAAATACATATCAATTAAAGGAAACTTTGTCCTTTGGTGAGGACTATTCCATCTACAAACACCCCAATGATGTTTTCATCCCATTTAACCCCTCATATTCAGAAACCCCCAGATTACAGATTTCAAATATTCCCTTATATGCCTCAATAAGATAGAATATTCATGTAAAGATTACCAGGAAAAGAGATAAATCATTTATCTCAGTCAGAGTTAAGTGGCCTAAAACTGCAGCCCCTTAAAATCTTTTATGTAAGATTTTAAACTACATGGTCCAAGTCATAGTTTTGGGAAATTAAACTACATCATGATAATACCCTCTATTACAAAATCGAAATTTGTGTAGGAGTTGTCTCTCATTTATATCCAGTGCTGATAAAAATTCCCTTGTCATTTCCAGACATCATTCCCTTGACAAGACACCACTTGTGGTATTGAGAAATTAGAATTTTCACAAATTACCAGGACCTCAAAAATGGAGGGTCAATGTCCTGAAGAGACCTTTGTTTTACTATGATTAATATCTACTAGTTGGTTCTATATATGTTTCCCAGATAAAAGGATTGTAAATCAATTCCTAATTCACCTTTGGTAGAGACCTATCCTATCTCTATAAGACCCAAAAACATCGTTCTTGGAATTTCTTTTATAGTTACTACTCATATACTATTTCCATATCATTATTGGATTCAAAAATCATGAAACCAGGGTCTAAAGATCCCTTCCTATATATTAAAAGAGATTGGGACATTCTCAGCTAGTAACATCCAATGGGGTCATCACCCCAAAATTCTTGGTAAATGTTGTTTGACCAGAAACACCAGTTGCATTAGTTTGTCCTGCAAGACATTAAACTACCCATAAAAAGGGACTTGGTACACTCCAATTTGAAAACCCAGAAAGGGAACCTTGTGTAAAAGTCATGTAAAAGCTCTCTAAACCTATTATTTACATGGCTTAAGAAATAACTAAGAAATCAAAAGTAAAAAGCACAAAAAATTTTAGGTAAAAAACCCATAAAGGGTAGACTAATAAAAATCCAAGTTACACTCACTAAGAACATACCACTGGTGACATAGGAAAGAACTAGGGTTATAATGAAAGAGACACAAATTATAAGGGTTCAACATGTAACCCTAGAAATAATCAATACTACACTCACCGAGTCCCTCAGCTAAGACAAACAGTAGAGTATTACATTATTATGTCAACATGACTATCCAGGTTGTTATTTAAATTGATATCAAGTAAAAAACACTCGAGTCATCTATGATATTATCGTTCTAAACACCTTTAAAATTTGGATTTATTGGTATGATAGGATAAGAAAAAGGACATCCATTATAAGGGAAATGAGATTTCATTTATTAATTAAATGGAAACAACGAAGAAACATCTACAACCCAGAGTCTCTTCAAAACATTGATGAAAAAAACAAAACATAAAAAATGGATACAACGAAGCTCGTATCACATTATTTAGTAGACCACCTACTTCTTGGCATGAGCCATCGAGGGATCTCTCTAGGAGGGTCACTTACTTAGCTTTAGTTTCATCTATTGGGAACACTTGATTAATTATATACCTAATCTCTCGACCTTTCTATATGACAGATCCAAAAATTTCATTTCTTGATGACTGTTGTGCCTTTACCCTAGCTACATGAGCCTCATATTCTTGTAGCCCTATAGTCTGTGTGATCACATGACCATAATATCGGACTTCCTTAGAAATCATGTGGTGTAGATCAGTATTTGTATCCTGTAAATATTCTTCTTTATGGTTGGATGTATTGAACTATAAAAGTTCCCATTAACAAGAAGCCATGCTTTTTTGGGAAATACGAATATGGTGGATAAGGATATAAAAATTTTGTTAATTAAAATCTCTAGAGCATAAAGAAAGGAAGAATTGACAAATGGTTTCCATTATTTCATCTATTTACAACAAGGGAGTCTCTGTGGTGATAATAAATATTTTGTGCCAAGCCCATTTTCACACATACTAGTGTTCAATATGAGCATTGGGATCCTAACCCAGTTCATCAGCTGCTATAGTTATATAATCTAGGATTGAAGTTATGAAATACATTCTCTTTTTAAAATAATAATCCAAAGTAGGAAAATATTCCATCTCCTCCTCCTATCCAATCTCATGAACCAGTATGATAGACCTAGCGAGAATTGGTGAGGTTTCCAAGGATGTTCCACTAGGAATAACATTAGTGGGGATACCAAACAATCCATATAAAAATGTTGGATTTTCATTGCATTAAATGAATATGGAACTCAAGTATGAAGATCCACAAAAATGTGTGGAATGATGAGACATACATTTCTCCCCCCTAGAAATTTATGAGGAAGGAACATCAAGAACAGAATGAAGAGAATCCAGAAGTTTTGTACCCATCGAACTGGCTTCCCAGCATCCCAATAGGCTAGTATTGCATCCATGTATTGAGATAATATCAAGACAAGTTTTTAAGGATCTTTTAGGGGGGAAATAAATTTTCATTCTAGAATCCCCACATGTTATCATCATCCATAGTTAATGATGGATAATTGGGGGTGATTACCTTTAAATTTGATAAAGGGGTAAGATGTAACTTGTTGGAGACATCTAAATTTTTATACAAACATATAAGGAATAAAAGGTTTTCATATAGTTACCCTATCCACCAAAGAATTCATAATACTATCTCCAAATGGGATAATGTTGGAATGTTATTCTGAATAACTCTTCTATTGTTCAGTACCTCTCCATAGTGTGCAGAATAAGGTGCGAAAGCAAATTTGGAGAAATCATGAAGCCGTTAAACAATTCCATCAATGCTTAGGGTTGTTCTGTGTATGAGAATTATATCAAGTAGTAAAATGGGAATTGTTGAATGATGGATTATTTCAGTGTAATTATATTCATAAAATATAATGTTTTTTTTCACCCAACCATATAAGAATTTAAATGGCCTGCTAAGGTGATACAGGGATCTTCCCTCCTATATTTGGCCCAAAAATTCCTATATATGGTAAAGGGTGGGTACAAATAAGTTGATAGGATGACCCTACACCATTGTGGACTCCATTATCAATGTAAAAACTCAGACACTGATATAAGCATCATGACATAGGAAGATCCATCCAATCATAAAAATGTAAAAGAATACTTCTAACCTAAATTATGGATACATGTTTGTTCATATATGGTATCCCCATGAAATGTATCTTCCTTCCTTGATAGTGGCCCAATAAAAACATAGAATACTCCATGATTGTTGAGGTTGATGATTTCTGGTGCACTGAAACATTCACCTTGGACCATTATCCTACGAAAAAAGATTTTCCTAGTCACTGAATGGAATAATTGAATAAATATTAAGAGGATGAACAAGTTATTTCTTTTTCATTGTCAGTAAATCCATATCCAATGGATACACCTTCTTAGCATTTTAAAGGGTATTTGATGCATGCAGAAACTCATCATATATGTTACCATGAATAGGTATTTCCCCTAATTGGTAGACATCCCATAAGCTAGCCCTGACTTCACTGTGCTACAGGCAGAAAGTGTTGTACTCAAAAAAATGATTGATTAATTTAGGGAGCATCTTGGTCAATGAATAAACTGTGAACTGAGAAATCCATAACTAATGGTATAATCTAATGATATCCAATTTTTTAGGAAATTATATGATATTATAGTCCTCCTAGAATTCCTAAGCCCATTCATTTGAGAAACTTCCTCTAAACTGTAATTCCCACTAAGAGGTACACCCTTCATTGGGGTTACCTCAAGAGAAGTTAAAAATGGAAGGATAGTATTGAATGGTATATTGAAAGGATATGTCATGACAATGTTAGTTTCTATAGGTCTATAGAGAACAAATTAGAATTAATATTTTATCTTGGCCCATTCCAAAAATGTTCTACTCTGGAGAAGAGATGTTCACTTGTGCTTGATCCTAAGACACCTTAAACCAAGTAGATGGAAGGTTCTGGTTAGCTGGTGGGATGAGACCGTCATCTTAATGTCCAAAACTATACAATAACAATACATTGGAGCACAGATATTTTATAAACTCTAATGAAATGATATTATTAATAATAACCTCTTGAGTGATGATATAATGTAGAATATTTTCATCAATATACTAATAAATGTATGTTATTATATTAATTATAATAATCGAATTTGAATCCAGAGCCATCATAGCCCTATGAAAAGATAAAAAAATAATAATCATTTAAAAAGTGTATAAAAAAGTTCAAAAACATCAACTCACGACCCATAAACCCACAAACTATCAGCACACAAGGTTTCTCATTCACAAGGCACTTAGTCCATCTGGTATTTGGCGTGTGAGACCTTTTTTGCATGCGATGATCGATTATTGGTATGAAAATCACTAGGTTTGTGAAGAAACCATGTGAAAAAATTGATCACTTTGCAGGTATACATGATTATCGTTATAATATGAGGACTTAATGTTTATGAGAAATGTTTTTACCAAGGAGAATGCTATGTGGAACAACAGAGTTAATTAAGGGAGTTCGCAGAGAGACCAGTTCCTAGAGAGGATACAATAATAGAAAAATGATCTAGGTACCCCAAATATATATACATGGTCCCCTATGGATGGCCAACCTTCATACCAAAAACTAGTTAAAATCATGACAAATCACTACATTAGAACGACATCATCTTCGTCCTGATCATAACCCATTCTGATGGGGGGTATTTGTTAGGTCCTAAAAAGATCTATATTTAAAAAGAAAAGAATTACTTGAATTTTTTAAAGGGAAAAAAAAATATAAATAAGATTTTGAAGAAAAATTTCAACAGATGGGATGTTACGAAGGAGGGTGAGGAACCACCTAGAAAAACACTCAATAAGGACTAACAACACACTTGGAACTCCACCATTATTTTAGGCATCCCCTAAATGAAATAGTCCTTGAAAAATATAGAAAAAATGATGCCTAATAATGGAACCAAATAATTTTTTGGTCCATACTATGATTTCTATCCTCTTAAAATTACCGTCACCCACAAAGAAAGCCCAAATGTTTGCAAGGAAGGGTGGTGTTTTTCAACCCCTACGAACGACTGTCCTCTATGAATGATGAATAAATTCGGGGGATTTATAATATTTTCCATCAACCATGATTGAAATCATTCACAATCCCAGGTTTCTTTCTGGGGCTCCCACACATGTAGCACTATGGACCACCATGGAAGACTGACTGTCCGACTATCATATTCCTCCATTCTTCTATAAAAGACACCTGCGAGGAATAGAAAATGAAGAATAAAAAAACGAATGATAGAGGAACATAATAGATGAGTCTTAGAGGATAATTTGGATATATCCATACATTCCCATTAGTTAAACCCCCTACAACATTAAGGGAGAAAATATATTCATCCGGTTATACACAAAAATGAAACCCCTTTGTAGACTCTATTCCTCAAGATGTAAATTGATCACCCCTTTCCATTCCATCAGAACACATTATTGATGCTCCTTTTCATCACAAAGTCTAACGACTGAAAAAGTGAAATACCATAGTCCAAAGTGTTTCATCCTTTGAAGAAACATCAAAAATTGACAAAGACATGATCAAAGATTTGATTACACATGGGTCGCGCAAGTTCCATCATGGTCACGCAAGTATACTTGCGCGCCACATATTGGGTGCGCAGGTGACTTGTGTGCCCTAAGTTACTTTCTCCCAAGGCCTTCAATGGCTTATAAATACCCCCTATGGACCCCCCCATTTCAGGACGGAAAAATCAAGAAAGTCAAATTTGAGCTCCCGGTTTCCTAGTCTCTTCTCAGACCCTTCCGAACACTTATATGGTAATTTCTTAGCTAGAAAAGAAGATCTAAAGAGGGGGAAACAAGGCCTAAGGGTTGGAATTCATCAACACCTGCACACCTAAGTGGCCAGCCCTTTAGGGAAATGGCCACACTTGCGCGCCACCTTATACCTTCAACAAAACTTGCGCGTCACTCATTTAAAAGTCTTTAGGGATAATATTAAGGGCTTGAGATAAGTCTTTCCCAAGTATTACCCTTAGGGTTGACTGTCTTGAAAGTACTCATTTTTCGCGCAAGTATACTTTCACGACCATGACCTACGCGACCACACAGGACTTATGTGCCTCTCTCTTGTTGGGTACCTCTCCTGCCTATTCACTTGTTCTCTTTAAATCCACCTCTCCTCTTCAGGATTTAGCCTTTAGAACCATCTTCAAAACCATTTATTGCATGGTTCCTTTATTCGTTTCCTTATCTAAATGGAATTCTATGGAACATCTCCCAAAAATTAGTGTTTTAAATAACTTTATGTCACTAATGTGAGATATTTCAGCCATTCAACCTCATCCTTTAAGATGAGAAGATATTTAACATGGGCCTCCCTCTTATGAGTAAGCCCCAATCATAGTCCTCTAACCCGGGCCTCCTTTTCAGGAATAATCCCCAGTCATAATTTCTACTAACTTAGGCCTCCTTCTTAGGAATAATTCCTAAGTCTTAAGTCTCCTTAACAAATGGGCCTCCTTCTCAGGAATAAGTCCAAATCTCAAATTTCATAACCCGGGCTTCCTTTTCAGGAGTAATCCCCAATCATCAAATTCCCAAATCTGGGCATCCTCCTTAGGAGTAAGCCCCAGTCATAATTCCCTAACCTGGGCCTCCTTTTCAGGATTAAGCCCCATGATCCCAAATATGGGAATCCTCTTTAGGATTAAGCCCCAAATCACAAGTCCCTTTAACCTAGGCCTCCTTCTCAGGAATAAGCCCCAGTCATAATTTCTCTTAACCAGTCTTAATTTATTTGTATTTGGGCATCCTCCTTAGGAATAATCCCAAAGTACCCTCCTAATTTGGGCATCCACCTTAGGAGTAAGCCACAAGTTAGAGTAACCAAATCTCCATAAAAGCACATATACGTTTATGGACCCTTTTCCCAGGATTTTTCTGTGAAATAAGTCCTGATCTTTATCTATTTCGGAAATCATACATACATAATCCCCATATCATTCCTTGTGACTGTATCTTTCATGGCACAAATTTTCAGGTTTACTGATATCTCTTGTTTCTCACACCGAGCATAACTCATGTGAGCTTAGAGTGTAAAAGTAACCAAGACACATCTCTTTGGGCTGTTAATCATATGTAAGCCCCACAATTCTTAACCGAACTATGTGGACTTTGATCTCTACCTTAAAAGTAGAGTACGTAGGAAGCCTTTATGAGGTTCAAGACCATCACCCATTAATTGTCATCCATCCCATATGACGTTAAACTATATCTTAATTCCTGAACTATGTGGGTTCTGATTCCTTTTCTAAAAAGGATACGTAGGTAGCCCATCCACATGTATGATCCCAACTCTAAAATACTCCATGTCCTTATGAATGACAATAAACATCACGTGCCCCACTGAGTGGCTTTAAAAACAGTATGGTTATCATAATGACTAAGAGATCTTTATATAATGTGTTGATGGATACCATTGACTAAGGATCTCTAACAAATACAGATGATTCCCTATCGATGAAGAAACTAAAATACTTATTAAATATTCTTTAATATCATACATATTAATCAGTGATTCTCAGATCTTAAGGAAAGATCATTTTCATACTCGGTAGTGTAATAAGGGTTCACGAAAATAACTTAAATATATAAAGATAGCACCAGGGTAGACAATAATTCCGCCAAAATAGGTGTGATGAGTCCGACCTCCCATCCTCTCGACCAATGATAATTCTTAAGCCTCATAGGTCCACAACTAATGAGAACCTAACTTTGGAAAGTATGTCCAAATGGATATAGAATCATTGGTTGTTTATGGTTCTACAAACAAACCCATTAGAAACCAATTGGAATATTTGAACCTTAAGCAAACAAGGTCATCCCCATTTCTAGAGGTAACAAAAAATGGTGAACCCGACGTGAATCCTTAACCAAGTTAAAATGATGTTTTAATTATTTGTTAGGATCCTCTTTAAACTCAATAAGAGGCCCAACAAAACAATCAATAACATATGTGCTCATCTAAAAGATGTAGTGGCCGAACTTATCTTGATTATGTCTGTTATATCAAACAGGCACTCTTTTCCAAGGTCTCTTTGCAATAAAGAAATGGCTTCTTTAAAATTCCCCCCTGTGAATACCTCTGCTACTACTCCTGCAGGATCGTCATCCGCTCTGAGGATGACATCACCTACTTAGCATCTTCAATGCTGGGTATCAAATGAACTGGTTAAGGAGTACCATCAACACGATACCATTCCAACTATAGAGGCTGCTCGACAATCCCTCTAAGTGAACCACCCACACTGGTCATTCGGACAATAACGACCTGCAATCAGGAAATAGGTGGTGCCAACCACCGTTTCCAACCGTTTCAGGTCTTTATCCCCGGAGCGCAATCACCATTACCTCCCACATTTAGGGGAGAAGAATGAGGAGGTCACTCAGGGCCTCTATTGAAGGATTCACGAGTCCTTTCTGAGGACTCCCACCAACAATCACTGACAGACTCGTACGACATTGCGCCCTCAACATGATGAGGGTGTTGTCTCTAGGCGTTCGTCTCAGGTTCCTTAAACCCGAGCAGGCAAGACGAACCACCATAGGTGACGACCAGTCAACAGTGAGTAGGTTCTTATCTCTTCCATCTCCGGACAAGTCCACCAACCTAACTTGGTAGCAAGAAACAAGTGGGAATACACACCTGTCCGTCTTAATCCCGCTGTCCAGCAGACTCGTCTGGCAGAAACCCACTAATCCCACCAGGAAATTCCGGAAGAGTACTATAGACAGGAACTTACAGCTGTTTATAAATTATCAGCTAGTCAGCAGGCTCATCTGACTACATACGATGAAGTCCGCTAACCCAATGAGTTGACAACTGGTAAACATGAACATACACCTACTTACACTCATCAATCCTGCTAGCAGCCTCGTCTGCCAGTATTGAAGGAAGTTTATCAACCATGTTCGGCAGAGTGCAATCAGAAGGTACATTCACCTACTAGTATTGATCAAGCCTACTAGCAGTCTCATTTGGTAGCAACCAGAGAATTCAATTGGAAATCCCCATTGACAAACAAGACGCAGACTCAACTCTCTACCCCCATACATGAAAACTGTTAGAATTCACTGGAAGGAAATGGAGGACAGGAGAAAAAACACACACCTATTCTAAGAACGGAATGGACATATATTCCCGTTTCAGTAGCTGAAGTCACTAAGCACATTCTAACAATGGCGAAGGAGCAGAAGCAAATCCCTGCTCATATTCTGGATGCCTGTCAGGATATTATAACAGCTTCAGCAACATCACAAGGAAAGAAATGAAAATCTATCCCTACCAATGGAGTGACACATCAACGATTCACTCCGGAACAGACACACACCTCTTTTCCAGTCCAATAGGAATGTGGGGAATACTCCCCCATATCATACAAACAACCAAGTCAGGCACATACACCTGATTTGAGTGGAGATAATCAGCGCGACCTAACTATTTCTCTTGAGAAGGCACATACACTACCCATAATAACCACTTTCTTCAACAAGTGGTTCCCAAAGTGAGTAAGAAGGAATCTAAGAAAAAGACCCATTCATCAAAGTCAATAAATGAAGATCCAATTTTTAATAAGGCCGTGCACGATGCTGGAGTTCTTGATGCACTCAGAAAATTATTTGTTGCAACTCAAGATTTTACTCTCTCATCTCCCAATAGTGGGAACTTTAATTCCGAAGGTCTACATCAGACACTTCCTCATGAAGGCTTGCTTCATGAAAGTTCAGTCGATATTAAAGTATCATCTTCATATGAGAGCCACGATAACCCTCTACGTGTCCAGAAGAAAAAGGAGCAATGGATTTTATCTTTTGATGTAACCCACCATGGTGGTCCTTCCCATGATGATGAATTTAGCTGCGAAAGTCCTCTCCGCAGTAGTAATTCGAATTGCCTAGAAAATTTTCCAATGGAAAATGTAGTAATGATAAATCCATTTTATCTTGAGGCACTTGCAAATGTGAATCCAATCATGTCTGTTGCTTTAACTATAGCATGTGAAATACTTTCTCAACCAGAAGATAGCCCGGGGTGTAGGTCATTCTCTGAACCACCCCTGAATCATGCATCATCTAATTTGATAAAGGAATTCTCTACCAATATTGTTGAATTTGATGAAGCCACAAGGAAGAACTAGTTCTAGTCTAATCAGGTAGAATAATCTTCATTGAATGATAAAGAGGAAGTGCTGATTATGAGAAAACAACAGGCGAAAGGTGATGTGCCAGTCATGTTTTGGCCATTGGATGAATCTTACTATGAAATTCTAGAGATGTTGATGGAAGATTGTATTCAAGATATTCGTCTCAACATGTGGAAAAATCTTTGTCAATTGAAAAAGAAAATATTATCTTATGATGAATATGAAAATCATGTCAGGATAATAGAAGGGTTACAACACCAAATTGATTTGGAATCTCTCTCGGTTTTGTGATATCCGAAGGCTGAAAAGCAGCAGAGACCCCTTCAGAGTTCATGCCTTGGCGCGCTAAAAAGATTGTGCCAGTTAATTTCCAATGCCCCATCTGGTATTCATATCAGGGGATGGGGTGTTCATGGAGCACTGAATTTCACTGTACTCTCCAGCCAACAAAGCCCGCCAAAAATGGTCTCATGCAATGTTATTGACCATGGACGGCCACAACCAATTGGCTTTGTTTGTAATCAAAGGATCACTCAAGAACAGGCCTCAACTAGTTCTTCTCAAAATTAGGAATACAAAGAACATGTTGTTGAATTACTCTTGAATCAAGCTAATGAGAATATTGAAAAGGATTTTCGTTTAGAGTGTGCACATCATCAGGTGACAAAAGTGTCAAAAATCATCCAACTGTCATTTGGACCAGGTGATTTGAGTGGATATAGGTTGATGCATCCATCCAATTTCCAGACTAAAGTTTGCAAAATCAGGAGAGATTTTAAGGAATTCTTAGATGTAGCAGCTCAAGAACCACCCCAGTTTGGCAGACTGGGGACTCTTTTAACCCAACCCTCAGAATCAACAAATAAGATTCATGGAGTTGAGAAAGAACAGCAGGAACAACCCCATTCCACATGAATGAGGACATTTTCAAATCCTCAATCTCTTCCTCAAATAAAGTCAAT
The DNA here is from genome assembly GCA_963277665.1 of Viscum album. Classification (NCBI taxonomy): domain Eukaryota; kingdom Viridiplantae; phylum Streptophyta; class Magnoliopsida; order Santalales; family Viscaceae; genus Viscum; species Viscum album. The sequence goes on along the minus strand of OY728135.1, from coordinate 1,461,861,560 downwards.
ATTCTCTCGATTTGGGAAGAATCCCCAAGAGGAACAAAGATCCGACTTATCAAGAGATTCCCTCCAAATTACAGTTCGTCAAGAAGTTCCTAAGGGATCTAATCAACAAAAGGCAATGTATCCTCAAGGGCATGGAAGAAGACAATATCACATAAATGATGATACAAGAGATTAAATGCGTTATGCATCAATTAATGTCATCAATTTTGTTGTTTTTGATCCCCCAGATGAGGCTCACTTAGAGGGATCAGATGTGGATGTTCCTGCTCAAGAGGCTATGCACACAGAAGCAAATGAAGAAGGTGTGCGTTCATAAAACCAAAGGCTTACCCAGAATCTAAGTATTACTTCAAATAACCCACTTCCCCCTCTCTAAAAGGGATCCAACAAGGGTAAAGTAAAGAATTAGGTTACATCCCACCCTTACTATGGATAAGGTCAATCTCTCACATTAGAGAAAACATTTTCACAACAGGAGGAGGAAATGACGAAATTAAGGAGGTTGAATGCATAACTACTTCAAGGTAGTCTTCCTCCTAAGCATGCTGGAGTCAATCAGCCAAGGGAATTTTTTGTAGTTACTGGGATGGATTAAGAGTATCCTCCTTTACCAGTACATCCTCATAGGTCTAATCCTATGGGTCAGGTGCAACCACAACTAGTGGTGTTATCCTCAGTTGCAGTACCAGCCACCACACTTATCCAAGCTCCAGTTATTGCACCTCCACAGGTCCAAGATCAACCGGATGTTTCTCCAAAGTTAATAACTACCAATGAGTCATTAACATCTTGGTTGGAAGCTATGGATAGAAATCGTGCACTGGTTTAACCAAAGAAGAGAGATTACCTTGAATGGGTAGACACAATTCCTCCCCCGTCAAAATTTACAAGTACCACATTCCCAATCATTAATGGTTCGGGAGACCCAGAGAAACACATAACACATTTTGTTTCTCGGTGTGATCTAATGATGGGAACCCCTCAACAACAAGAAGCAGTTAAGATCAAGTGTTTTTTATAGTCATTACAAGGGCCTGCTTTTGTCTGGTATACAAGCTTTCAATCCTGGTCAATTACCGGGTGGGAGGATCTCCAACAACGATTCCTTCTCCAATTCAGCTCAACTTTTACAAAGACAACAGTTTTTGATCTTACAAATTGTAAACAAAGGGATAATGACAGAGTTTCAGATTCAATTTCTCGTAGGAAAGGATTAACATATTCCATTGAGCTTAGTACTCCCTCAAGAAGAGTTTTTGCCAATCTGTGTGACAATTTTGTGTGATGAATTACACACACCGTTTATCCCGGTGAAATACACAGGAGGGTTTCGAGACCTTACTTCAATTGCTAAACAGATTGAAGACACTCTTATACAGACTAAGGCTAAAACTTGTGTAATTCCACCATCTCCAGGAAGGAGAATGGGGAAAGAAGAGACTACCATATTAATGCTTAAATAATCACCTGTACCTGCTTCCACATCAAGACCTTCATCTTCTCAAAGGGATCCACCTCCTAAGCATCAACAACAAATGATATTTCTTCAAGATGATCAAAGAGATCAAATACAAAAACAATTTTAGAATATAAAGAGAAAATTTTACTCTTTCCGAAATGAACAAGTTTTTGGTTACTTCATTTCGGCTCTGGAAAATAATTTGGTTCAGTTTCCAAGGCCCAAAATTCCTAACAAGGAAGGAGATGAAGACCATCCCAAACATTACCCATTTTATTAGATGTTGGGGCATCCCATTTAGCAGTGTTTTGTCTTCAAATACCTCCTACAAAATATGGTGGACTCGGGACAAGTCAAACTAAAAGGTTCTTCAGCTCAGGTAGCATGTGATACTACTACAAATCTAGAGGAAGAAGGTGAGTGGAAAGAAGTCAAAAGAAAAAATGCACAAAAATATGACGATTAAATGGTCAGGAAAATGATCAACCAAACTCAATACATTTTTCTAATGCAATTGAAGAAACCAATTGTGTCTTCTGCTATGAATGCCACAACAAAACCCTCTTCATCAGAGGGAAAATCTTTGAAGAAACGACATAATTCAAAGAAAGTGGATCAATCATAAGAAGATGAGATCGTGTCAAAGACCTAGTTGTCTTTGACTCTGACAGATTTTATTCCATCTAATTCAAATCTATGAGCACCGCACTGCCAAATGGCACAGCCTAAATGGGTTAATCAGGAAGAATCATCATTAAATGAAGAGTTGATCTTTGGTTCTATTAACATGATTCATTTAACAAATCCTTATACCATTAAAAGATTCAATCTTGATGACCCTGAGTTCCCTATATCAAACAGAGGAATTTGAGGGAGATCCAGAGGTCTGGGATACAAAAGAAGACACAGAGATCCCAAAAACCAATATTCCAATTCTACCCCTGCTAGAAATGTAAACTCGTGGCAAATCCCTTCAGCGGGATCAATAAGAACAAGAAAATTCTTCCACCAATAGCAGATTCAGTCCTAGAAAAATTATTCTGGAGGATCAGTTAGAGATTACAACTTCTTCCTCTTAGCACGTAAATAGACCTATTCGGTATAATCTTCCAAATATATGAGAATTTCCAACTCCTACCCTAATACAAGAAGCATCTACTTCCAAAGTGTTAAATTCTAAGGCACTTGCAAAACCACATGTTCCTGTTGGGAAACACATACCTTTGGATAAAAAATATGATGTCTTCAAACATTTGGCCCAAGTACCGGCCATGTTATCAATTTTTGATGCCTTGAATATATCCAAGGATCTTCGGGAGGCACTCATTGAGGCTTTGTCAAGTCCTTAGTAGTTTGAAACTAAAATTGATACGGATGAAGTCTACCATGTAGAGAATGGTCCTGCAGAATTCCATGCAGTAATACCTTTCATAGATGAAGATGATTATGATGTTGTGCATGGACATATTAGACCTTTGTATTTATCTGGAAAGGTCAATGGTGTAGAAATCTGAAGACCTTTCATTGATAATGGTTCAGGAGTCAACATCATCCCCATTCGTACACTTCATCGATTGGGCCTCAGCAAATCTGATTTATCTCATTCTACTTTAATGTTGCAAGGATATGATAAAAATGAACAAGAACCACTGGGCAAGATTACACTCAGAACTTATTTTGGAGGCCTTGTATCCAATTACAATTTCATGGTTGTTGATCACAATACTGCATTCAATGTTTTTCTTGGAAGACCGTGGCTACATCAACATGCGGTGATCCCATCATCATACCATCAATGCCTTAAATATTGTTTCGATGGTCAAATTGGGACATTGTATAGTGATAAAGCCCCCTTCAAAACATGTGAGTCTCAATAAATTGAGGAGTAATTTTATCACATGAAGGGTAAGGAGAAATCCACAACAAGGGATGTTACCAAAGATAATGCTCTATATGGTTTAGAAAAGATTTTAGTAAATCCATTCACACATGTGAGTACGGATTATGTGTTTCATGTCAGTCTAATTGATAGGATATACCCAAATCCAAATACTCTTATGGAAACTTCCAGCATTTCAATTACGGAAATCAAGCCAATCAGCATGGGATAAAGTGGTGATTCACCAAACAATGATTAAAGCTCAAATGGAGATGTCTTAATTTCATTCGCTAAAATCCAAGAAAGTCTATACTTTTCCAACCAGGAAAAAAGATGTTATAGAAATGTCAGATGTGAACGATGATGTCGATTCTCAATCCATTATGTCCTCTTTATTTCCCAAGTATGACCCTTTACCATCAATAGGGTCATAAATAGAAGCCTCTTCTTCAAGATGTTCCAATTTTAAAATCTATCATGATCATGGAAATGTTGCTTCATCATCTACTATGAAAGTAGAAACAGAAGAAGTGACTCATGTTGAAGAAGAAGAGGATGATCTTAGGGATGCTCCTCCCGCTTTTGAAGAGGGTATCTCTAACACTATTGATGAAATCAGAGAAATAAATCTTGGTACAAAAGAAAAGTGATGCCCCACATTAATTAGTGCGGCCATGACTCTTGAAGAGCAGGAAATGTATATTTCATTTTAAAAGTAAAATCGAGATATATTTTTTTGGAACTATATAGAGATTCCAGGGCTTGATCCTGATATTTCTACTCATCATTTGGGTTTTCCAGAAGAACATCGGGGATTCAAGCAGGCCACAAGAAGAACACACCCAACTTATGCTTCCAAAATTGAAGCTAAAGTGGATAAGCTTATCAAATATAACTTCATCAGAGAAGTTAAATATCCCAAATGGTTGGCTAATATTGTCCCTGTGAAAAAGAAGAATAGAAAAATTAGAGTTTGTATTGATTTAAGAGATCTTAATCGGCATTGTCCTAAGGATGATTTTCCAGTTCTGATTACAGAACTCTAAATTGATGAAACAACTGTCTATGAAGTACTTTCCTTCATGGATGGATGTTCTAGATATAATAAAATCTGAATGGATCCAGAAGATGAATAATATATAGCTTTTAGATCCCGTCAGGGTGTGTTTTTCTATCTGGTAATGCCCTTTGGCCTGAAGAATACAGGCGCAACATATCAGCGTTCCATGCATCGTATCTTCAAACCCTTTTTAGGGATGTTTGTTTAATGTTATGTGGATGATTTGGTGGTTAAATCCAAACAACGTTCTAATTACTTGGCTGATTTGGATGTCATATTCCACAAACTTCGGCAAAATAATTTGAATATTAAGCCCTTAAAATGTGCTTTTGGGGTAACCTTAGGAAAATTTCTTCTCTTTGTTGTATTCCATTGTGGTATCGAAGTCGATCTTGAGAAGAAAAATTCAGTCCTTGGTATGTCAACTCCTCTAAATTTGAAATAATTGAGAGGACTTCAAGGACACTTAGCCTATATTTGGCGTTTCATCGCCAATTTGGCAGGAAAAAGTTTACCCTTCACCAAATTGATGAAGAAGGGAGTCACTTACCAGTGGAACGAAGATTTCCAAGAGGCATTTGATATTCTCAAGAAATATCTCTTGAGTCCACCACTATTAATTCCAACTGTTGAAGGAAAACCACTTATCCTCTATATGACAGCTTTAGAGCGGTCATTGGGTGCCTTCCTTTCCCAAAAGAATGATGCTGGGAATGAAAACAACCTTTACTATCTCAGTCGGGCTATGCTTGAAGAAGAAACCTGATATTCAAGTATTGAAAAGTTCTTCCAAGCATTAATCATCGAAGTTCAAAAGTTGAGACACTATCTACAACATCATGAGGTCCACTTGGTATCTCACAATATCCTGCTCAAATTTATCCTTAGTCTTCCAATTCTTACAAGACATCTAGGAAGGTGGGTAGTTATTTTACAGTAATTTGATATCCAGTACGTGTCTCAAAAGGAAATAAAGGGCCAAGCTCTGGTTGATTTCCTTACTAAACATACTTCAATAGAAGATACATCGTCAAATATTTAACTTCTTGATGAGGAAGTCTTCTCTATCCAAGATAATATTCAAACATGGGAAATGTACTTTTATAGTGCTTCCAGAAGTGCAACAGGGAAGAAAATGGAAGATCCTAAATTTAACAAAATTGGATTAGGAACTGTATTTATTTCCATGGAAAAGGCAGTGCTAACTTATTCCTTCTTATTGTGGGGAGGCAGTACAAATAATGAATCAGAATATCAAGCTCTCATCGCAGGCTTGGAATTGGCACTTCAGGAACAAGTGAGTCACTTAAAGGTGAAAGGTGATTCAGACCTGGTAATCAAACAAGTCAATGGGGATTATGCCATCAGAAAGTAAGAGTTAATCCCTTTTTATGATTATGTCAGAGAGTTAATGGCGAAATTTCCTTTAGAACCAACATTTTCTCATGTCCCACAATCACAAAATGCCCAAGCTGATACACTGGCTAATATAGATACAACTCTGGCAGATCCAAATCAGGATGTGAAAATCATCAGTATTACCCATCATCGTACAATTTCACCTTATGCTCAAACCAGAACATAGAAAATCAATGAAATCAGTCCCAATCCTGAACCGTATGGTCATACTACAAGATGGATGACACCTATCAAGAAATACCTTCAAGATGGAACACTTCCACCTAATAGAGCTAGGAAAGAACAAATCTGGCGATGTGTGGTCAAATTCACTCTTTATGATAGCCCAGATCACCTGTAAAAAATTATCTACAAAAGGGGTTTTGATGGAATTCTCTTCAGATGCATTGATGAAGAAGAGACAATGGCTTTCATGAAAGAATTACATTCAGAAGTCTGTGGTGCCCACCAGTATGGACATAGACTATCTAATCAAATTCGAAGGATTGGAGACTTTTGGCCTTCAATGATACAAGATTGTGTTGATTTCACAAAGAAATGTCATTCTTTCCAAGTACATGCCATCTTCATTCATCAACCCCCAAAGTTGCTTCATATAGCTAAATACTCATGGCCATTTTCCATATGGGGAATGGCTGTAGTAGGACCTTATCCTTCAGCTACATCCAAGCAGTTTAAGTACATTCTTACTAATACAGACTTCTTTTCCAAATGGGCAGAGGCAATACCTCTCAAGGAAGTTAGTTCTAAAATAATTGTTAGCATCATCATGTCTAACATCATTACCATATTTGGTGTCCCTCATACCATATTGATAGACAATGGCACCAACTTCTGTTCATCATAGGTAAGGAAGTTGTATGAAGAATACAACATCAAATCCAACCATTCCTCTCGATATAATGCAGCGGCCAATGGCCAAATAGAATACTTCAACAAGACTCTTTCAAACATACTGAAAAAGATGGTTGATAGAGATAAGAAATCATGGAATGATAAACTCTTTCATGTTTTATAGGCTTATTGGACCACCACCCACACTGCAACGCGGTCAAATCCATATTCATTGGTATATAGAACAGAAGCAGTCTTTCCCATTGAATTTCAATTACCCTCGGTCAGGGTATCCATTTGTGATCAGTCATCTACAGATGAGAAATCTCAAAAGCTATTGGATGAATTGGAATGATTAGATGAGAAAATATTTTTCACATTGCACCACATGGATGTTTATCAGAATCAAATAGCATGAGCTTTCAATAGAAAATTTCCTCTTCGTTCATCAATTCAGAGTGAATTGGTATTGGTCCTCAGAACTCCAATGATACCAGAAAAGAACCCCCCCAAGCTTGAGCCAAATTGGGAAGGACCTTATTCAATACATAAGGTCCACTCCAATGGAGCTTATTCTTTAATCTCAATGGATGGAGAAATCATTACGAATCCAACCAATGCCATATTTCTGATGAAGTATTTTGTATAACAAAAATACATTATTATGGTCCATGCATATGACCTTAAACTGTTTTCTCTTATGTCCAACATGATGCTAAACTGTGATGTCCTAGCTACGTGACACTAAACTGTACAGAATCCCCTTACATCCAACAAGACGTTAAACTGCATAATCGTAGGTCCATGAATATGACCTTAAACTATTCGCACCATCGTCCAACATGTCGTTAAACTGTGAAAAAGTCCCTAATATGTCAAGAATGACATTAAAATGTGTCCTATTTTGTCCTTACTACATGAAATTAAACTGAACAGTCCCCCTTTCATCCAACATGACGTTAAACTGTATTGTCCCTATCGTCTTAGATACAACACACTAAACTGTACAGCACTCCATCATCTAACATGACAAAAAACTGTGTTCACGTCCAACATGATGTTAAACTGTGTCCCCACATTTGTCCTACATGACATTAAACTGAAAAAATTCCCTTAATACATCCTATATAATGTTAAACTGCATTTTGTCCCTACTACATGACACTAAACTATGCAGCACCAATAGTCCTCACTACAAGACTTTAAACTACATAGTCTCTTCATTTGTCTTAGATTACATTAAACTGTGCATCGTTAGGGTTGTTTATACCTCTTGTTTCTCACACTGAGTATGACTCACGTGATCTTAGAGTAAACATCAACCATAACACTCTCTCTAGGCCGCTAACCATGTGTATGTCTCGACACCAGTTTTTAGGTCGTTTTCCTCAAGTACAACTTGATCACAAATTCATTCTTTAATTGAACTATGCGGACTTTGATCCTTGCCTTCTAGGCTGGCTACATAGGTAGCCTCCTGAGGTTCAATCCCAAAATCAATCTCTTCACATCGGTTCACCTCCATCTTATATGATGTTGATCTGTAAAGCAGCCCCAGAACCAATGCATCTTACATTGGTTCACCATCATCCTTGCTTTATGATGTTAAACTATTCACACTTTTTGTCCTGTATTACAATAAACTACAACATTCTTTGACACCCTCACTTGAGAGGGAATCATTATTTACATTGATCTCCAATAATGTTATATTCTAAAGACTACGTGCATACATGGCAATGCCCAAACCTTTTAATCTTGGGTCAAACCATCATTACACTAATGTCCCCTTTCACACTTCACTTGTATGAACCAAATCCGTACAGAGGGTATTTCAAGAACTATGTGTGGCTTGATTCCCATATTTATAGGATACATAGGAACGTTTGAGCATCCCTCGAATCCCGCCCCAAGTCTTTGGGCCAAACCCCATATTCCATTTTCAGTTATTTGGCTGAAAAATCACCCTGTGAAAACATGAATGTGATATGAAAACCCTGGTCTTCATTCATATAATGTTTATAACACACAATGTGTATTCAATATTATAGTCTGAGCTCTATGAACCTAAACTAAGATATCCTATACTCTCATCCCACATTATGTTAAACTATATTTCAAGAACTATGTATAGCTTGATTCCCATCCTTATGGGATACGTAGTGAAGTCTAGAACCTCAATTCAGGACCCATCCACAACATGATTATAGTTAGCATTGGTCTATGTATCTCCTACATGCATTTGAAAATACCCATTTTCATGTGTCTTACTCCTAACATTAAATAATTCCAGATCTTCGTACCCCTTTTCTTGACTTCTGGTCACAAAATGTTTGATATCCAAGAGTTCTTTTCCCTGACTGTGCAGCACGTTCCCTTAGGCTGCCTTGCATAAACAGTCTATATAGCGGACTTGTTAGCCAAACGATACTATTATTTGACTATGCAGCTAACTCTCTTAGGCGGCCCTGTATAATTCAACCCCCTAACGGGTTTTTCAAATAATGGTATCTTCATTCTTGGGAGGAAAACTTCTTTTGTCCTTATTTCTCTTAATGACAATATGCAGGGATCCGAAAAAATATCCACCCTTAAAATATTTATCTCATACTCTTTTTCATGATCGGAATGTATTCAAGTCTATGGTTTATATTTACCTTCCCTACGTTTGGGTCAGACCTTCGCAGGTGTAACATTTATCTAATTCTTAGACAATCTTCATTGAAAATATCCTCTCTATATTCAAGTACCTCTTTCCATACAACATACTATGTACTTTGGAAAATTTGAATCTCCATAAACTTTCACTATATTTTTAGCATTAGAAATGTAAATTTCTGAGATTTATTTTTCCTGACTATGCATCATGTGCCCTTAGGCGACCTTTCATAAGTAGTCTACATAATGGATCTGTCAGTCAAAAGATGCTATTATTTGACTATACAGCCAATGCCCTTAAGTGGCCCTACATAATTCAACCCCCTAATGGGTTTGTCAAAATAGTGGTTACTTCATTCTTGGAAAATACTTATTCTAATGCCTTTTAGCCCTTTTCTCATATCAATCCTCAGATTCAAAATTTCTTAAGTCATAGTTTACATTGTTCCCCCATACATGAATATGGTAATATGTTTTCAGATAAATTATCAAGGAATTGAGTCAATTTTAATCCATTCGGTCAAAGCTATTTCGACCTTAAACATTAGCCTTTTTATGTCTGACGTGCATGAATTTACACTACCCTAAAAAGACAAGGGAACTCTAAACAAAAGTCACGTCCCAGCTCACTAAACATACATTTTGTATGATTTAGGTAAGATTGATCAATTAGAAAAAATCAAAGTTTGTAGGGTTGTTTATAATAATCCTAGAAAAAATCAAACTATGCTTACTAAGACCATTGTATTAAGTGAAAATTTTAAGCAGGATGTAAAAAATTCAAGCATAAATGATTGAAGATGAAAGTGTTTTTTCATTGATGCACAGGATTTAGAAGGACATCCCCAAACTGGGGTCTCCTCTCTTTTTCAGGAATTACAAGATTATTTCAACATAACTCTTCATTTGATTTATGGCTTCCCGAGCTTCATCAGCAACCACCTATAATTCATTAATTCAACTAGATACAATAAGAGATGCAATGATACCAGCTCTTCTTGGAACAATTGTAAAAGAATGGTCTTAAGTGCGGTTTGAGAAAATTTTATGCTGATCAAACAGTGACTCTGTTTCTATCCAAGAGACTTGGAAGATGGATACATGGATTTGAGAATGGAGCATTGGAACTAAAGTTCCATTTGGAGAGAGTAATCTTTTCAGATATTGTTTCTAATGTCATGATAGTCTTCTCTCCATCAACCAGCAGCGGAAAACATATCAACCCATGGTTTTCCATTTTCATATCTATAAGGGAATGGAATGGAAGAAAAATTTGAAAGTTCAGACCATTGTTGCTGCTCTTAATGCACAACATAACCGAAATAGAGGAGTAGCAGTGCGACTGTATCTTGGGCATATAATTCATTGCATCTAGAATGTTGAATATCTACAGATGACCATGGCCATATAGAGGCAGGTAGATACTTTTTAGTAAATTGACATGATACTTATTCAAGTACTTGGCCAAATCTGGAAGAGTGTTGTCGCAAATGTCCTAGTAATCCTGTCCTACAATGTTCATCATATCATCAATTCTGTTGCTAGCCAGTTCATTAGTAGTTATGATACTTCCAGGAGCCATTGAATCTGCACAAAGGTCAACTAATTAACTCTTAAGTGAGTTGATTTTTTCTTAAAATTTGTGAATAAAAAGTAAAAAAATGGCTAAGGCATTAAGGCGCGCAAGTACAATTTGGGCACGCAAGTATAGTTGTATCGCGCAAGTATCACAGCGCAAGTCTAAATACTTCTACAGAAGAGCGACACAAAGAACCAGCAGAAAACAAGTAACTTGAGCGATGCAGGAAACTAGTGCGGAGAGAGCTCGAAAGTTTAAAATTCGGTTGCTTTGTATGATAATGACCCCATATATATAGGTTAAGCCTCACCCTTGCGCGCTGAAGCCTACGTGGCTCACACCTATGCGACGCCATCTGCGTGCTCAACACTTGCGCGCTGGTTTTCCTTGGTTTTCTTCTTTACCTCAGAGTCACATCCTCATTCCTTTCAGATCCACCTCTAAGGGGGGACTTTTTTGGATTCTCCTTTCCCTCATAGAGTCTAACGATTGAAAAAAGGGAAATACCTTAGTCCAAAGTGTTTCATCCTTTGAAGAAACATAAAAAATTGACAAAGGCATGAACACGGATTTGTTTACACATGGGTCGCACAAGTTCCATCATGGTCATGCAAGTATACGTGCACGCCTCATATTGGGCGCACTGGTGACTTGCATGACCTAAGTTATTTTAAACCATGGTCTTCAAAGGCCTATAAATACCCCTTGTGGGCCCCCATTTCAGGAAGGAAAAATCTAGAAATCTAGATTTGAGCTCCCAGCGCCCTAGTCTCTTCTCAAACCCTTCCGAAAACTTCTAATGTAATTTCTTACCTAGAACGGAAGATCTAAAGAGTGTAAACGAGGAATAAGTGTTGGAATTCATCAACACATACGCGCCTAAGTGGTCAGCCCTTAAGGGAAATGGCCACACCTGCGCGCCACATTATCCCTTCAACAGAACTTGTGCGTCACTCATTTAGAAGTCTTTAGGGATAATACTAAGGGCTTGAGCTAAGTCTTGACCTTGTATTACCCTTAGGGTTGACCATCGCAAAATTACTCATTTTTCGCGCAAGTATACTTGCGTGACCATGACTTGTGCGACCACACAAGACTTGCACGCCTCTCTCTTTTTGGGTGGCTCTCCTACCTAGTCACTTATTTTCTTCAAATACACCTCTCCTCTTCAGGATTTAGCCTTCAAAACCATCTTCAAAACCATTTATGACATGGTTCCTTTTTTGGTTTCCTTATTTGAAAGGAATTCTATGGAACATCTCTCAAAACATAGTGATTTACATATCTTCATGTCACTAAGGTGAGAGATTTCATTCATTCAACCTCATCCTTTAAGATGAGAAGATCTTTAACCTGGGCCTCCATCTTAGGAGTAATCACCAGTCATAGTCCACTAACCAAGGCCTTTGTTTAGGAATAATCCCCAGTCATAATTTCCATTAACTTAGGCCTCCTTATCAGGAATAAGTCGTAAGTCTCAAGTCTCCTTAACAAATGGGTCTCCTTCTCAGGAATAAGTCCCAATCTCAAATTTCCTAACAGGGGATTCCTTTTCAGGAGCAAGCCCCAGTCTTCAAATTCCCAAATCTGGGCATCCTCCTTAGGAGTAAGCCCCAAATTCCAATTTCCCTAAACCTAGGAATCCTCTTTAGGAGTAAGCCCTAGTCATAATTCCCTAACCTGGGCCTCCTTTTCAGGAGTAATCCCTAGGTTCCCAAATATGGGCATCCTCCTTAGGAGTAAGCCCCAAATCACAAGTCACATTAACCTGGGCCTCCTTCTCAGGAATAAGCCCCAGTCATAATTTCTTATAATCGGTATTAATTTAGTTTGATTTGGGAGTCCTTCTTAGGAATAAGACCCAAGTCCTATCCTAATTTGGGAATCCTCCTTAGGATTAAGATCCAAGTTAGAGTATCCAAATCTCCATAAAATACCATATAACTTTATGGACCCTTTTCCCGAACCTCTTCTCTAAAATAAGTCCTGATCTTTATCTATTTGGGAAATCATACATACATAATCCCCATATCATTCCTTGTGACTATATCTTTCATGGCACAAATTGTCAGGTTTACTAATACCTCTTGTTTCTCACACCGATCATGACTCACGTGAGCTTAGAGAGTAAAACTAACCACGACACATCTTTTTGGGCCGTTAATCATATGTAAGCCCCACAATTCTTAACCGAACTACATGGAATTTGATCTATACCTTAAAAGTGGAGTACATAGGAAGCCATTTTGAGGTTCAAGATCATCACCCATTAATTCTCATCTATCCCATATAATGTTAAACTATATATTAGTTCCTGAACTACGTGGGTTCTGATTCCTTTTCTAACCAGGATACGTAGGTAGCCCATCCGTGGGTACAATCCCATCTCTGAAATACTCCATGTCCTTTTGAACGACAATAAACTTCAAGTACCCCACTGAGTGGCTTTAAAAACAGTATGGTTATCATAATGACCGAGAGATATTTATAAAATGTGTTGAAGGATACCATTGGATAAGAATATCTAACAAATACAGATGATTTTTCATCGATGAATAACCTCAAATACATATAAAAGATTCTCTAAATCTCAAACATATTAATCAATGATTGTCAGATCTTAAGGAAAGCTCATTTTCATACTTGGTAGTGTAATAAGGATTCATGAACATAACTTAAATCTATAAAGAGAGTCCCAGAGTGGAAAATAATTCCCCCCAAAAATTTGTGATGAGTCCGACCTACCATCCACTTGACAAATGAAAATTATTAAGCCTCATTGGTCCACAACTAATGAGCACCTAACTTTGGAAAGTAGGTCCAAATGGATATAGAATCATTGGATGTTTCTGGTTCTACAAACAAACCCGTTAGAAACCGATTGGAATATTTGAACCTTAATCAAACAAGGTAATCCCCATTTCCAGAGGAAACACACATAGAAAAACAATATGAGGTAAGATCCATATCAAACTTAGGAAAACTCAAGGTGGGAGGAACTCGATCTCTCATAGCAACATGCTACATGGGTGGAACCTAGCCTTGTGTAGCAACACACAACAGAGGTAGAACCTAGAACAATGTTTCAACACACAACATTGATGGAATAGAGGTCCTCATAGCACAATGATACATAGAAAAACCCCTTACACACATAGAAAAATGCTACACAGAGTGATCTTCTTTCCACATAATAACATGCTATGTGGAATGGGGTATCCTTGTCAATTCTACTATCCAACTCCCATTACATACCTTCATCATATCATTAGGCCCCACTCCAACCCCTCCATGAACCATTATTATATTATCTAGAAAAGGTCTCTTTTAATGACACTTATAAATGATTATATTATCTGACATATCTTTGTGTTGTCTCGATCTTACATATGGATTGATGTGAACCACTGTAATTTTCTTCCAATTATGGATAGTTTTGGATCCTTCACTCATTATCTCTGAAATTAGGTGAAAGGCATCCCAAGTAGTATTGGCCCATAATATTTCTGGTGGGAGGTGGCACTCTTGCTCCTCTTCACTGATCCAGGGTATTACGATAGGAGGGGATGTTCATGCCAAATCCCCTTCACTTTCCCTCTCCATTTGTACATTGACCTTCTCCATTTGTTGAAAAAGTGGATTGTGTGTTCTTTAGATATACTGGTTCCTCTAATCTCTCACACGAAGAATGACTCACATGGGCCGAAAAGTTAGTGATGATCATGACATCCATAAAATCCCAAATCTCAAATGGGAATACTAATTAGTCTAGGAGCCAACTAAAAAAATAAATGGGACTCCTATAGAGTGTAAACCCCAATTAAAACCACCATTCCAAAAAATTGGGCCTTCTATATAGTAAAAGACCCCAAACCATTCCTCAACCATGAAAGATCTAAATTACCAATGTAGTAAGACCTCAATGAGACTCCTCTTCAGTGTATTACCCAACCGATTTTGAATATGTGGGTTATGATTCCAAAATATCTTGGATATATAGGAAGCCTCCCCAAGATCTAAACCCAAAAATCAAATTCACCATAATGTTCTCTAAGTTCCATTCTCAGTAGGGTAATATCAAACCTGGAGGGCATATTCCTTATGGTTCCTCTTTCATCATTATCTCCAAATTGAGTCATACACCTTATAATATCATTCCCCACTTTGGATACCACATCTCTTCCAAGTCCCTCAGTCCAACTCAACATAAGTACCACACCATCCTTGGTTATAAACCTTTTTCCTATATGTCCTTGATGTGTGATGTTAAAAAAAGTGATTTGATCCTTGTCATAGGACCATAAAATGTGATGTGTCTTGTTAAGTGGCATAGAACTACATTGATTCTGATTACTTTCAAAAGATTATGTAGGAATGACATCATATGGGTTCAATCTCAACATCAAAACTTCTTAAGTCTCCATGGATGACAAAAAAATCTATAGAACCTCACTGTGTAGCTCCAAACCCGTATTATCCTATGGAACGACAAAAAAATCTACAAATCATTCATAAAATGGTTCAATCAATGTATAACTTCATATACATATTGATATTATCATAAACAAATAGGATCATATAAATATATAGGATTCGAAACCCCTGAACATAATTGATTGTAATTTAGGGTGATCCACATCATAATTGGTACTGAACAAAGGATTAACAAACATGCCTTAAATCTATAAGAGAGTCTCGAAAAAAGAAATAGTTCCCCCAAAAAGGGTTTGATGAGCAAAAATTTCTATACACTAGACCAATGTTACTCCTAAATTATCCTTTTCAAAGTTACCATATAAGATTATGCCTTTGGAAAGTAGGTCAAAAAGTTATCACAAATATAAGAACCATTGGGTGTTTTTGGTACCATGAAAACCCCTGTTAGAAACTGACCTATCACATGACAGAGTGTGATAAGAATTTTGAAACTTGGAAAAATTATTGTGTAACATTGAAACACCCTACAATTAATCATTCCACCAAGGGGCACCATGATTATTTCTTTAGAAATTGTTTTATTTTTTCATTATTTTTATCCTTATTACCAGCCTTATAAGGTAGTAATGTTAAATTAATCACATCTCTTTGTGGAGGTGGTAGTCCACATGTACACAAGAGTGACATTATCTTTTACAATAAATGAATGGGTAAAATTCTAAGTAATATTTTATATTACAAGAAGGATAATTATTTCATAAATATCAAATATATTTATTTTATTTATCCTTTTAAGAAGCTAAATGATGAAGTGGTGGAAAATATAACACATCACCATATGGAAATTATAGTCTGTATAAACACATGAGTGATGATTTCATTTTCCATTAGATGGATATGAATATCAAAAAGGGATATTCAATTAACGTAACAATATTTTAGTATGTGACAGATAACAATGGTATTATATTCACATGGATAAACTATATTTGAATGTAGTAGAATAAGAATTATACATGAAAGCACTAGGTTAAGAATTATACATATTCTTTAAGAAATCTCACTTGGATGAAACCTTAATCCTTTTAGTATTGTTCTTTTTTGGAGAAAAATATAGTATTTCAAGAATACTCTAAGATGGATATACTCACAAGTGGGGATGTGTTTTTTAGTTTCAAAACATTATTTATGTAGTTTTAACAAAAAAAGTTCCAATTCCTCATAAAGTAGTTTATTATACTTTACCCTTAATCCAATTATCATAATCATCGAATCAGAATCAGATATAGTCTGATTATATCTGAGTAAAAATTTTAATCACTAATGATCTGATTTATTATAGTACAATAATCAAAATCACGATGGATCAAATTAAATCAATGTATTGTTACTATCATAATCAGAGTAATTCAAATAAAAAAATATTGACTGTTGAATATGATGAATCAATTTATATTATATAAAGTGGAAAATATAACTTGTAAAAAATAATTAATACAATAGATATGAAAAATTAATAATGACTTATAAGATATTATTGAAAAAATAAATCCTTTAACCTTAAGATAATGGTTACCAATAACCTCTACTAAAGGTTTCACCTATTTTATACTTATAGTAAATTCTATTTTTCCTTACCATGAAATTCCTCAACCAAAATATTATAGTTTATAAATATTCCAATCTCTAGAATCCCTCAAAATGATGATTAGATTAGCTTTGTCTTTGTAGATTCAGAACCATTGGATCAGAGGGATCAAATTCACTATATTACTATCCCTAGAATCCCTCGATCATAGCAATGTATAGATGTGAATATAATTTCAAAAGTTCATAAGTAAACATACCTAACAAAAACTACTTTAGAATGAAAGATCTATTTAAATAAATAAATATAATAAGAATGACATGTTCATGCTATATAATCTTTAGAAATCTTGAGTTAAAGAAAAAATTATATCTACACTGTTCAAATGACTCAACATTTATAGAAAATCCTTCAATAGTCATTTTTTGAGTTTGTTACAACAGATTCAGACAACTGGTGCTTGATTGATAATTTGCATCTAAATTCCCAAAATTGTTTTTATTGATATAGTCACAATGTTAAATATATTCATGAAATTAGAAATAATGTTTTTTATATTATGATTATAAAATTTAGACAATGAAATAGAGTTTATTAACAAAGTAAATATGATAAACTATATGAGTGTTTGTCTGATTGTATCGATACTAGTATCAGTCTAATTGTAATTAATTATGTCAGTATGATATACATTACTAAATTAAAACTTCTAGTATTATAAACATGAGTTTGATTTATTGGACACAAACTCATTACGATAATCATAATGATGAAATGTTAATTTTATATTCATTATAATTTATAAATTTTTGAAGAATAGAAAAAGGTATGTTTTTCTACAAAAACATACTAAAAATGTTGAGAAAAATATTAGTGAACATGTATTACAAAGGTGTTTATGATTTACATAAATAATGGAATGGAAAAGTAATATGTAGAACCTATGAATCAATAATATCCCCCCTTTTGGAAATCACAAACCCCAAAATGTAAATGAAAGACAACTTGAAAATCATACAACCCATTTCTTTTATGAACTTCATATTTAGAGCTATTCTTTAAACCATAACTCCCCCTAAATTTATAAATCTTCTCAATATGATGTATTTTATGATATTGAATATGATAGACTCCCCCTTAGGATAACATATCAATATTTCTATAAAAAAATATTTCCTTTTAAATATATTCTACCTTCGAAAAAATTTCTCCACCTTAATGACACACCTCCCCATTTATTTTAAAACTTCCTCTTTATAAAATATTCTCCCTATTTAATAATCTCTCCCCCTTAGTGATTTTAAAAAATTAATTTTGGATTATTCTGATATTTCTTGAAATGTTAGATAAAGGAAACATACAAAACAATATAATTAACTAACTAATCATCCTTGAAAAATACGAAAGAACATATAAACAATTAAAATATGAAAATTTTTTAGAAAAATAGTATTTAGATGAAAATATAATTCATTAATTATAAATATTCATATATTTACAAAATAAATTAGTAAATAAATACATACAAATTTCAAAGGTGAAGAAATTTAACCTTTCTTCATCAAGGTTTTCACAAAATCCTGAATCCTCTTGAACTCCCACTAATCATTCTCCAACTTCACTATCCTTTATTACTGCGACTGTTCGTGAGTATTCAACCTTTTTTACTTCCTAAAATAACTCCTTATTATGATCCCTTAATTGGATTACTTCAGCATCACTAGTCCGGAGTCGGGCTATATCTATATCCATTTCTTGAACATTTAATTTCAATGGCTTGACTTACTTGGTTCTTTCATTGGTTGCATCTATGAATTATTCAAAAAACATTACTCGGCATGTCACGTATTTTGAAAATTGGATTAAATAAATTATATATTCTACCATAAGATTTATAACTTAATCAAACTATTGATCATACATTTTGATATCGTCATCAACTTGGTTTGTCTACATAACCATATTATTGAACATTTGTTTTTGTGATTCTGGAACTCTCTTTATTTTTTTAATTCAGTTTCAATTCGAATAACATTCAATATTAAAAAAAAATTAGATTTTTATTTTAGATTGATAATTTCAATAATAGTCTAGCATCGAGCCAAAATGTTTGGTAAATATGGAATAGTTCATTATAACCTTTTCAATAAATAAACAATATAATCAACACCTTATGAGGATATGGTTACAGTAAAGCTTGATTGATCTGGATAAGCCTCTGGAGGTTTTATTCTATTAGTAACATCATTATTTTCATTGGATTTATTTTTTCATCTCTCTTTGGAACAAATATATTATCTTCATTTAAAACTTTTTTATCATATTATATTTCCCTAGTATCAACATATTTATCAGTATCAACTTCCTCATCAACTTTTGTTTTTAAATTATGATCTTATTTCTCTTTGATTGTTGATAAATCTGCTTCCTATTTTGATGAGGATTAATCTTCTTGAGAACTTTTTGAATTTTATTCTTTATCATTATTCTATCTTAAACTAGATGATGACTATTATAAACCTAAAAATTATTTTTTAGACCTTATTTATTCACTACCATCCTATCTTTTTTATCACCTTCATCCTCTTATTCTACCTCTTATTTAATTTACTATTCAACTTATTCATATTATACTTATTACTATTTTTATCTTCTCTTTATTTTCCTTCAAATTCTTCATTAATAGCCTTATCAAGATCATCCTATAACTTTAGATCGACTATTATAACTCCCTTACCAACTGGTTCTGATACCGATTCATTTTATTGAACTATAAGAACCAATTATTCATTAATTTTGTTATTTTAAATTATCTATAGAAGAAGTAATATTCGATTGTACTAAATATGTTTCTTTGAAAACTATAATACCTTATAGATTAACCTGATCATTATGGGAACTTTTCAGCACAATATTTTCTGAGACCGTTTCAATCCCCTTAAAAAACATTCACACAACTAAGCTTCTTGTAACTTTTTATTCTATTTTATTTTATTTTATTCTTCTTTCTATGTTTTAGAAACATAGATTCTAAAAAAAATATAATTTAGTGTCTCGTTAAACTTTTGGATATCCTTGTTTCTTCTTATCTATTATTTTCATCATATCATTTAAAACATAATCAAGCATCTTCTAATAATTATTTAGTTTCTTTGGAGGATAGGTTTATTATTTCCTCTTTTTTTCTTATCCTTATTAGGTTTTCTTGATTGCTGGGCATCATTGTTATCCCCATAAACCTTCTCAAAAAATTTTGTTGATTTAATATCAAAAACCAACCTCATTTTGGATACATTATATTTATTGATAAAAAAATTATCTCAGACTAAATAAGATATATTTTATATCTTGATAATATCCATGCACTTAAAAATCTATTTACTTTCAATTGCTGGAAAAATTATATTCTCAGATTTTATAGAATAAATCTTAATATTTTCCTCATAATGAAAATAAAAGCTATAAGATCTATATATCTCTTATTTATAAGATAATACAACAAAAAAAACATTTGATACCTTCAAGGAATCTTCCCTTCCCTAGAATTAGAAAACACTGCATCTATAATGGAACTATGTGACTGTCTGGAGTCAGATGTGACACCTTATTGACTATCTTATAATGGAAAAAGAAGGATTCATCATATTTTATTTTGTTAAAAGTACACGAACTATTTGGTAGCTTATGAGATGAAAGATAAGCTTCTACTTCTGATGAAATTTATAGCAAACCAAATTTTTTTTGTAAATACAACATATACCTTTTTCCATAAATAGTGAAATATAATTTCTTTTTATCACACACTTTGAAAAACTTTATTGAAGCATAAAACTAACAAAAAATGTATGGAAATATAGATTTTAAATCCTTATCTAGATATTCTATGTATAATAACTCCCATCCTTTGAATTAAAATATATTTTTTATATAAGAATCATATTTATCATAGAAATATCTTTTAACTATCCTATCTTTAAATACAAACAACTTTATGTAATATTCAGTAGTCATCATCGGTACTGATACTAAAACCGGAGATCAGATGAAAATTAATGTAATCTAACTGGTGAACTTGTAGGGTTTAGAAAAACTAGATTAAAAACTTTGGAAAAAAAAATTGGGAAAGGGGGTGTACCAACCTTATACAATAATCAGTGGTGATGGTTCATCTTCTTTATGATGATCAACAATTGATATGAAAACTGATCTGATATGATATTTAAAAATCATCTGAAGAATGTATTGAAATAATTTTGAACCCCAAAATTTTTAAAAGGTTTTATCATATTGAGAATGAATTTGATTAATAAAATATTTTCAATCATGAAAACACAACAGAAATTTTATCAACCTAAAATTATACAAAAAAAATTAATGAACTAATCGTAACGAGATAGTGTGAAATTATGAAAGACTATAAGAGTACCTTTCAGTGTAGAAAGTTTCCTCAGTGTAACAACCTATTCTTCATGTATTTTTTAAATTTATTGTAATTAATTTAAAATAAATATATAATATGATATTTTCATAAAGAAATATAATTATGATAATTTAGTTAGAATACTAGAAATAATAGTTTTAGAGGTAAAAATTGATTATGATTGTAACTCCCCCACCAATCTAGACCGTAGATGATGCATTACTAATTAAATTAGCATGATTACAAGGAATAAAATCCAAAAGGACTGAGTAGTTTAGTATTCCTAATGAAACGAGATACATACATATAACTCATATTACATCGGGAAAGGTAATATACTACAACACATAAGAAAAACTAAAAGACTGCTTCTGTGAGAATTCAATAAATGGTCTCCTATTCATAACCTATTGAAGGTGGAAAAATGAAAGCGGTGAGATAAAATGCTTAGTAAGGGTTAAAAATAGTAGACGAATGAATAAATAATAACTGAATCATAAACAATTAGGCATAGTCAACATGGCATGGTGATTAAATGAAGAACACACACCATTAATAAACTGAAAATGAAACTACATCCATAGGTTTTGTCATAGTGAAAACATCATGGATAGTAATAACTGAAAATGAATAAAGAGAATTATTATTAATTGGATGCTATGTATTTGGCACATGATACCACAATAACTTCAAAACGTTATAAGTCTGTGTGAAGAAACCCATGTGATTTTTGGAAACTAACTCAAAGGGTTTGTCTCCAACTGATTTGTCTCATGAGACTTGTCGATGCATATAGGGGCTATAGTAGGCCCTAACCAGCAATGCATGTCCAAAGCATTCTTAATACATAGATTTAATACAACTACAATATTCCTTCTCAATATCCATATATATTTGAGGATACAAATTCATCAAATGATGTTGACACAAGTAAAGATACTTTTAAATGAGACTATTTAAAAATTCTCGAGGAAATAATCCTTAAACATTCCAAAGTGTCCCATAACACCATGAAACATACAAATCATAATCACTTAGAAAATCATGATAATAAGTATACTCCTGATATGATATAACAAAGGGTAGTATATACACCACAAGGAAAAAATAAATGGTGAACAATGAATAAATCCCATAAAAGTTAATGCAAGATGAGAAAAATCTTTTTTACATTAGAAAGAAGAGTTCTTTTGGAAAATCCTTTGAATTTTCCATGAAATCAGTTTGTAAAAATTAAAATCCCAGAAAATAAAATAATATGAAATTGAAATTATATTATGTGAATAAATTATGCCCCAATAAAGCGAAATCATGTAAAAAGAGTTTTTAAGATTATTTAGAACTAAATCATTTTAGTGCATTTTAAGGAAAGTATTAAATGGAATTTTAAAGTGGAAAGACAAGTTTGTTCTATTAAATATAGAAATGATCCAAGATAATTTTTTCATGATAAAATTAATGTTTTTATAAACATAATGGAGGTTTAAAAAAGATTCTTGTGTACACTTGAAAATGGGTGAGAATTCAAAAAGATTCCTTGAATCAGGTTTGTATTTCAGATATAATTATGAATGTTCGTTTTAAAATGTGTAACTAACAATAAAATATAGAAGTATTCTGGTTTTTAAACATATATAAAACACTGACACATAATTTATGAGGATTAGATAATAATAAATTTTAATTTTATAGAGTTAATTATACAATGAATGTGACCCGAATGAAAACGAAAGCTCAGGTGGAAATCCCTTACCACATTTTAATCAAACGATTCGTACGCCCCAAAATTAATAATATTAAAATGAAAAATTTAATACCATTAAAATAAATATATTTTTGATATGTTACATCAACAGGAAGTATACATACACCATACACAAGTACTAATAGTGAATATAGAAAATCTCACAAAAATGGGAGTGAGATGAAGAAAACCTTACCTTAAGTCTGAATGTGTTCCGCTCTTAAACTTAAGGTCCTGGAATATGAAATTAGAATTATTAATAAATTATTTCAGAACCTAATAGAAATTTATTTATTTTGTCATAGTTATTTTTAGTTCATTTATGTTCTTTTTGATAAGTTATTATATTGAATTTTGTCGTTCTCTAGTGTTTTTTTCTTGATATTCATAACCGGTTCACTAGTTTTTAAGTAATAGAGTTCATGTGGAGTAGTTGTAAATCTCTAGAATTGAAATTAAATATTATTTATGAAAATCCAAATTTTTTAATGGTTATTTCTATCATTTGGTTACATTGAATTAATATGAATCATTAGATAACAAAGACTTCGATTATTTGGTGGTATTTGGATTATTATTAACTAGTTCGGTTATATTAATTAACAAAAATTTCATATACTGGTTTATGAACATTAATTAGCTTATAATAAATGTATTATAGATTTTTTCCACCATATAATTGATTTCATGCCCTGTAATGAAGGAGAAATTGAAGAAAGAAACTTCGTCGTCAGTGAAGGTTATAAATTGGAACCTCATGGATGTAGATTTCGTTTATAAAATTAAAAGGGATGGAATAATATTATTGATGATGGTTCTTACATTAACATGACATAATTCCATTATATATATGATAATGGAGTTATAATGGTCATTTGGACAGAGGAGGTGAGGAGAGAAAAATAAAAGGGTTGAACAAGAAAATAAAAGAAAAGCTGAGAGACCCCTTATGAAAATTTGGCAACCTAAGGACGTCGCTTAAAATTTAATAAAAAGAATTAATGATTGAAAAAGGGTATCTCATCATATGGAAATAAAAAGGATTTTATGATAAACACATAATATAAAACCCCATATTATGAGAATAAAAATTCAAAGAGATAACATAAAAGAAGTGTTGAATAAAAGAAGAGGTTGAAAGGTTCCCTTACCTTGTAGAGTAACTCCTTGAACATGATTGTTGGGATCTTGGAGTCTTAAGGACACCTTGGGAGGAATCATAGGGAGGTAAAACCACCAAACATTCGATGATAAGGGTTTTTATTGAATTAAAACGAATGGATGTGAGGGTATTTATAGAAAAAGAGTAGGAGTTTTTTTAATAATTTCCAAGGGACACCTCAGTAGTGGTTTTTGCAAAACCATAGGCTTGGCCAAGGTATTTCCCCATGGTTTAAGCCACATAGGAAACGAAATGTCATATGTTACTATACAAAAGTTTACCAGATATTTATTTGAATTATTATGTCATTATGATTTCATTAAACTACCGAAAACTCAAAAAGTGCATTTTTACTATTCACGAAAAATTCATGTATTTTAGACAAATCCAAAAAATTTAACCTAACCAATTTTCGACATGTAGAATCCAAAAATGAAATAAATATTTTTAATATAATTTTCTAAATATTTTTAATTTAATTTTAAAATAAAATCATAATTCATTCTAAAAAATCACTTTAAAACTATAAATCATTTTATAAGACCTTCAAAAATTAATCAATGTCCTCTAAAATTATCTTATAATCATAAGATAATAGAGTAAAAAAATGGTGATTACATTTTATGAAAATACATTTCCATTTTAAATTATTAAATTAATCTGAAAATTATAATTTAAATATATATGTCATACAAAAATACCTACACTAATACTATGATTAATTTTTCACTTTTAAGATGTATAAATTGTATTTATTCATTAATGGGTAATTTTTTGTATTTTTTAAAAGATTTACTATTCATTACTATTCATAAGGGTATTTCACTATTCATAAGGGTATGTTACTTTTCACCAAAAATTATGTTTGTCCTATCAAAATCTAAATTTCATACTGAATGCGAACGTGTATGTCATTTTTTCAAAATTCAAATCAAAGAGGTGGAACTTTATGTCTACTTTACTAGGTTATAATAAATTGGTGTTTTTTAGAGACATAGTGTTTCATGCATTCTACAATAAATCTATTTTTAAATTCTTGGGGTGTTACATAATTGCATCCTTACAAAAAGAATTTCCTTGAAATTTGAATTTGAACTTCGGAAGTTAATGGTTGATACTTGAAAATTCCCTTGTTGGAAAACCACAACAAGAATATAGTAAAAATATTATATTAATAAGAGGAATGAAAAAAATCACCAGTTACTACAAAACAACACATTCTAATTGGAATACATGGTCAAGGAAGGATAACCAAACCATCATGTAGTGACATTAAACTCTAAAACCCATACAATGACCAACATAATGATTTTTTTTAAAGGTTAAAAATTCCAAAATATAATTATTCGACACATTATAATGAAGATATCTAAATTTCCAAGGTGAACATATCATTAAAACTTAATAAACATGAATCATATCTAAAATTCACATTCCAAACATGTGAATAACATCATCTTGTATCCTCTCAAAATATGGTAATAACATTAATTACCATGAAAACCATATTGAAAAAATGAATTTCTTTGTATTCTATAAGTAAGATAAATGTTATTGGATATATTGATTATATCCAAAAGTGCTTTAAACTCCATTAATGATATCATAGACCACTTCTCGTCAAGTCAATAATCATTTCTATGTTGGTCAATAATTATCTGAATCAGTCATCTCTTATATATAACCTCAACATGATATATATATATATATATTAAGGGTGGTATTTCCCACAATCATTTTTTTCTAAAAGGTTTAACTTTCTAATGAATCAATTTTCCTTTGTACCATTCACCATATGACCTCAAATTTTCAATTAAATAGTTCAACATTACAATCCTTAAAAATCTCATAATTCTTACAACCAATACAATGATGACAAAATATCCAAATGACATGATTCTTGACAAGGGATATTAATCATTCTACTTCATCTATGGTAGCATCATAACTTGATCATTATCCAAAATCATCATTTGGGGTATATTCCTTTGATGCTTGGGAAATTTATTCATATAGTGTCCTATCTCATTGCAGTTGGAGCATTGAATATAGGGAAATTCATTCCTTGTATTGCAATTATGAGCGTGGTGTCCTTTTTTCCACACATGAAGCGAACTCCTTTTCCTCTCATACATCTGCAAAGGTGATTCCTTCCACAATTATCACATGTGGGAAAATACATCTTTCTCTTCTTCCCTTTATCCAGGTTTTCCCCTAAAATCCTCTTCTTCTTTTTTCTTCCCTTCAATTCCATAGTACACAGAGAAGTATTTACATTCCTTGTCAACAAATGATACTATTTCCTCATATGATGTGGATATTTGGGAGACAATCTTCCTTTGAAATTATTGCTTAAGATCATCAGATATATGATCCTTCTTACTCTTCGCATATCGTGAATTGGTGAAGTTGTCATTTCTTCTGCTAGGAACTATTTATAATCCATTAAATATTATATATTTGCATTTAACATTATGAACTCTCTATGACTCTAAACATGTTATCACACATACCATAAATTTATGAATCATAAATATTAGATACATATACTTTGGTTACTTTGGAGGCATAAATCTTTCATAATGGTGGGTAAATAAAATGTGAATTATCCTAAGAATATCCCCAAGGAGTTTCAATACCAAGAGTTCTACAAGGCCCTTTGTTGTGTACTAGGATACCTCGGGTCAAGCCCAAAACTCCTTGTTGGAGTTTTCACTCTTAGGTACATCTATTCCAGAGCCACCTTTACCTGTTTGTATCTAGATAGGGATGTATTATCTATAGGGGTTAACATAATATATTACTTACCAAAATACCATGGTGTTCTTATATTTTTATCATAAAATACTGGTTTAGGTATTTGTTCCATACTATACATTTCCAACTCTAGATTCCATGTGTTCTACTAAACTTCCTATAATACCAACTGTAATTCCCCATCCCCTCTAGACCGGAGCCGATGCCTTACTAATTATATTTCCATGATAACAAGGAATAAAATACTAAAGGACATAGTAGTTTAGTAGTCTTGATGAAACTATCTACATACATGTAACTCATATTACATTTGGAAAGGTAAAAAAATAAAACACATAAAAAAATCTAAAAAACTGCATCCATGAGAACTCAATAAATGGTCTCCTATTCAAAACCTCTTGAAGGTATACAAATGAAAGGTGTGACCTCAAATAATTAGTATGTGTTACAAATAGTAGAAGCATGAATCAATAATAACTGAATCATAAACAATTATGTGTAGTAAATATGTCATGGTGAACAAATGAAGAACACACACTATTAATAAACTGAGAATGAAACTACATCCATAGGTTTTGTCATAGTAAAAAACTCATGGATAGTAACAATTGAAAATGAATAAAGAGAATGATTATTAATTGGATGTCATGTATCTGGAACATGATACCACAATACCATCGAAATGGTTTAAATCAATGGGTAGAAACCTGTCTAATTTTTGTAAAAAAACCCAAAGTGTTTTTCACCAACAGATTTGTCTCATGAGACCTGTCGATGGATCGAGGGGATATAACGGGCCCCACCAGCCACTACTTATCCAAATCATTCTTTATATATTGATTTAATACAATTAAAATATTCATTATCAATATCCATATATATTCTAGGATAAAAATTCATCAAAGTATGTTTACATAAGTAAAGATTGTTTTAAATTAGATCATTGAAAAATTCTTGGGGAAGTTATCATTAAACATTACAAAGTGTCCCACACCACCTTTAAACATAAAAATCATAACCCCTCAGAATATAATGAGAATAATTATAATCTTGATATGATATAATAAATGTTATTACATACTCCACAAGAAAGAAATAAGTGGTGATCAATGAATATATCCCATAAGAGTTAATGTATGATGAGAAAAATAATTTTTACTTTGGAAAGAAGATTTCTTTTAGAGAATCCTTTGTATTTTCCTTGGAATCTGTTTTTAAAAATTAATATCTTAGAAAATAAAATACTAGGACATTAAAATTATATTTTAGGAATAAATGATGTCCCCTGAAGTGAAATCATGTAAAAGGAGTTCTTACAATTCTTTAGAACTAAATCATTTTAGATCATTTTAGGGATGATATTGAAGAGAATGTTAAAGTAGATAAATAAAATTTGTTTTATTTACTCAAGAAATGATCCAAGATAATTTTTCATTATAAAATTATAGTTTTTATAAAATTAATGGTGGCTTAAAACATATTATGGTGTACACTTGAAAACGGGTAAGAATTCGAAGAGATCCCTTGAATCGGGTTTGTATTTCAGAAATAATTTTGAAAGTTTCTTTTAAAATGTGTAAATCCCCACACAATA
The DNA here is from genome assembly GCA_963277665.1 of Viscum album. Taxonomy (NCBI): domain Eukaryota; kingdom Viridiplantae; phylum Streptophyta; class Magnoliopsida; order Santalales; family Viscaceae; genus Viscum; species Viscum album. The sequence goes on along the minus strand of OY728135.1, from coordinate 1,461,832,970 downwards.
AGGAATTATTATGGGTGGTAAACATATGTAAACCAAAAAAAATATATTTATTAGTAATAAATAATAATACATAAGAATTTTATAGAGTTAATTAGATAATGAAATTAACACGAATGAAAATGGAAGTTTGGGTGGAAAACCCTTACCACTTTGTAATCAAATGATTCGTATGACCCAAAATTAATAATAGTAAAATGATACACTGAATACCATGAAAATAAATATATTCATGATATTTTACATAAATGGTTAGTATACATACAACATACAATAGTATTAGTATTGAATATGAAAAATCTCATAAAAATGGGAGTGAGATGAAAAAACCCTTACCTTAGGTATGAATGCGTTCTGCTCTTGAACTTACGAACCTGGAATATGAAACTAGAATTATTAATAAATTATTTTATAACATAATAGAGATGTATTTATTGTATCATAATTATATTTAGTTCATTTATGTTCTTGTTGATATGTTATTATATTGAATTATGTCATTCTCGAGTGTTGGTTTTCTTGATTTTCATAATCGGTTCACTTGTTTTTTAAGTAACGGAGATCATTTGGAGTGGTTGTAAATCTCCATAATTGAAATTAAATATTATTTATGAACATACAGAATTGTTAATTTTCATTTCTATCATCTGGTTACATGTAATGAGTATTAATCATTAGATGATAACCACTTCGTTTATTTAGAGGTATTTGGATTATTATGAACTAGTTCAATAATATAAATTAATAATATGTACAAATAATAGTTATTGAATATTAATTAGGTTATAATACATATATTATAGTCTAGGTAAACCATATAAATGATTTCATGTCCAGTAATGAATGATAAATTAAAGAAGGAAACTTCGTCGTCCACGAAGGTTATAAATTGGAACCTCATGGATGTTGATTTCATTTATAAAGATAAAAGGGAGGGAGTAAGAATATTGATGATGGTTCTTCCATTACCATGATATAATTAAAGTATATATATAATACTATAGTTATCATGGTTATTTGGATTGATTAGGTGAGGATATAAAAAGAAAAGAGATAAACTTGAAAATAAAAGAAAAGTAGAGAGATCCCTTATGAAAATTCGGCAGCCTAACGACGCCGTTTAAAATTTCATAAAACAAATTGATGAGAGAAAAAGGGTATCTCATAATATGGAAATCAAAATTAATGTAATGGGAATAAATAATATCAAACCGCAATATATGATAATTGAAATTCAAAGATATAACATAAAAGAAGTGTTGAATAAAATAAGAGGGTGAAAGGTTCCCTTACCTTGTAGAATAACTACTAGAACATGAAAGTTAGGACATTGGGAGATTAAGGAAAACTTGGGAGGACTCTAATGGAGGTAAAACCACCAGATCTTCGAGGATGAGGGATTAGTAATGAAATAAAACGAATGGATGACTAGGTATTCATTATGATGTCATTAAACTACTTGAAACTCAAAACATCATTTCAACTATTCACAAAAATTCAAGTATTTTAGAAAAATCCTAAAAGTCCACCCTAACCATTTTTCAACGTGTAGAATAAAAAAATGAAAACCGTTTTTCTAATATAATTTACTATTTTTTTTAATTTAGTTTTAAAATAAAATCCAATTTTATTCGAAAAAAGCACTTTAAAACTATAACTCTTTATAAGACCATGAAAAATTAATCAATGTCTTGTAAAATTATCTTATAATCATAAGATAATAAAGTAATAATTTTTTAATATATTTTATAAAAAATATATTTGCATTTTAAATTATTAAATAAATCAGAAAATTATAATTTAAATATATATGTCATACCAAAACTACAATACATATACTATGATCGTTTTTCACTTTTAAGATGTCTAAATTGTATTTATACATTCATGGGTGAAGTTTCTATTTTTTATATGATTTACAATTCATTACTATTCATAAGGGTATGTCACTATTCATATGGGTACAACACCATTCAACAAAAATTATGTTTGTCTTATCATACTCTAGATATCTTACTAAATAGAACTGTGTGTGTCATTTTTTCAAAATTCAAATCATTGAGGTGGAAAAATTATGCTTACTTGACAAGGTTATAACAAAGTTGTGTTTTGCAGAGACTTAGTGTTTCATGCATTCTATAATAAATCTATTTGTAAATTCATGGGGTGCTACAATGATAAAACTAGATTAAAAAAAATTTGCAATCCAAATTTTGTAAAAATATATAAGTATCAAAATTTTAAAATAATTTGTGTGTCCTAAAATCATCTTTGATATTTTTGAAAAAAAAAATTATAAAATGGGTTTGATTTTGGAAAAATCATGATGATAAAGTTTTAAAAAAAATCTAAAAATATTAGAAAAAAATATTTGTTTAATAAAAATAAATGTTTTATAAAAAAACAAACATACATACTCCCCTTTTGAAAGGAATTATATTAATGTATTCAAATTTATCAGAAATAATGTGTTTTGTAAAAATGTCAGCAATTTTTTCATTGTTATAATGAATTTAAAGCAAAAATGGAGGCTTATATCTATGTTCTTATCATGTGAGTTATATACTTGGTTATTATTTAAAGAAATGTCACTTTTTTTATCACAAAGTATTTGAGTTTTATAAAAACTCATGCCATAGTCCATGAGTGTGTGTAGTATCCAAAAAATTGAGCACAACAACTTATATCTGCCACAAATTTGGATTCGGTAGTGTAAAGTTATACTAAGTGTTTTTTTATACATGATCACAAAACCAATAAATCTCCTAATAAATGAAAAGTTCCATATGTACATTGCCTATCAATTCTATATCCACCAAATTTTGCCTCTGGGAAACTCATTAATATGAAGACATTTACAAAAAAAATTGGAAAGGATAAAATCTTTAGTTCCCTTAAGATTACTAAAAATTAGTTTAACATATTTTAAATAGGATTATTTTTAATTTTTTGGATATCTTTCAAATAATCATAGAAAAAAATTAAATCTAGATGACTAGTTGTTATGTAATGTAAGCTTCCTATCATACCAATGAAAATATTTTGATCAATTTGTTTCCCAACCTCATTAGGATCTAAATTAACTGAGGTACCAATAAGAGTAATAATATTTTTTGTATTTTAATATGCATATTTATTAAGAAGATATTTTATATACTTATGTTGAGATATAAAAGTTCCTTCTAGTTTTTGTGATGTTTTAAAACCATGATAATATGGTAACTCACCCATCACACTCATTTCATACTTAGATATCTTAAGATCCACAAAGGAATATATTAAATATTTTGAGGCAACCAGAATATAATGTCCTAAAAAAAATTTGGACAATACTAATATTTTTACCAACTTATTTTATAAAAATGGTTGGATCCATAGCTCCCATAACTAAATTGGTCTATAATTTTTAACCTATCATACCAAGAAATAGGGTCTTGTTTTCTCCATATAATGCTTCAGTAAGTTTTTAAAAGTATTCATAATGTTTTTTATTTTCAAAACCATGGGGTTTATCAACAAAAAACTCCTCTTAAACATATCCTATATAAAAAGAACACTTCAGATCAATTTAAAAAAGTTTGAAATCAAAAAATTCCACAATGGATAGACGTATTAGAATAGATTCAAGTATTACTATCAGTACATAAGTTTATTTAAAATAAATCCCATATTATTTATTATAACCCTTAGAAAAAAGTATATCTTTATTTATAATATTAATTACATTTTCATTACATTTATTCCCAAAAAAACCTTTTTACTTAAATAATAGTAGTATCTATAAGTTGTTAAACTAAACTCTATACTAATTTTCTTTCAAACTCATTGAGTCTATATTAAATTGCCTTAATCCAATCATCATTTCTTAAAGCGTCATTAGGATTCATAGGTTCGAATTTGGATAACAAAGCTAGATGTTCAATTTCATTTCTTAAGGAATTTATAGTCCTTACTGGTTGATCTACATCACCTATAATACATTCACTAGGATGATTCCTAAAAAAATTTGACTTATTAGGTTTTTTTCTATTATAAAATAAAAATTTTAAAATATTCCAGAGGAATAAATTCAGAAAAAAATTCTTGAGTTATTTACTTAAGAGAATAATTTTCAAAGAAATTTTGAAAATCAGGTTTAGAAATAACATATGAGGATGTTGGTTGGGGATATTATAAAACAAAATGACTAGTTTCATCAAACTAAAAATATGTTGTTTTCTCAATTATACAAGAATTATTATTTAAAAGCATATATTTCTTAGAAGTAGTGGAATAACCTAAAGATATAACTTCATTATATTTGGTGGATTTTTTCTAAATTATCTGTAGTGTTTATGATGAATACTTTGAAACCAAAAAATTTAAAGTAAGAAACTTTTAGTTTTCTTCTTGTCTACAACTCATAAAGAGTTTTATAAAAAAAGGACTAATTAAAACCTGATTTATTATATATAAAATAATAATAATAGCTTCAAACAATTAATGTTTAGAAACTGAGTATTCACTCTACATAGTTCTTGTTATTTCCTGAACAATTTTATTTCTTCTTTCAACAACATAGTTTTTATGGTGGTTCAGGGTGCTAAAAAGTTATTTTATATTCCTTTAATACTAAATAAAGTTTCAAAATAATAATTTTAAAATTATGCACTGTGATAACTATGATTATTTATGAAGGTTAGGTTTTTCACATTTTTAACCTTGGATACAAAAGTTTTAAAATTACTAAATGTTTTGGATTTATTTGTGAGAAGATAACCCCAAATATATCTAGTGTGATCATAAACTAATAAATATACATGATATTTTCCACCAATACTCCTAGATTGTGTAGGGGAAAATAGTTCAATGAGCACTAATCATAAATCATTAGAATTTGATACTTCACAAATATATTTAAAACTGGACTTATATTTCTTACCAAATTGAAATGGGTCATAGACATTATAAGTATCAAACATAAGTTATGTTTTATACTTAAGAATGGATTTCATAGTCAACGTAGATAAGTTTTTATGGTTACAGTGTCATAACCATCTATTATAGAACCAATAATGATCTTTTAATGCACTAATACAAGGAAAGTATTGGCTCCCAAGGTCTTTTATGTTAAGTGTATAAACATTTTAATGTTGATTGGAAGAATGAATAATTATCCAATGGAAATATGTACTAAACATTTATAATTCCTAAAGTACACAGAGTAACCCTCATCACATAATTTAATTATTATTACAAGGTTGTTATTAATACCTAAAAAAAATAAAACATTTGAAATAAGTGATTTTCCAAGAAGAACAATGTTACCTATACTGATAATCTATCTTAAAAATTATCTCCAAAATATACTATTCTACCTTTCATCTAGATTATATTCTTGAAGAAATATTTGTTTCCAGTCATATGTCTAGAAAAGACACTATCCATGTACCATATTTTCTTATTGTTGGTACTGTCTTTGTTATCCTAAACAAATATTATACTTTCAGAACCTGAACCATCTTAGGTCAGGTAATATTTGAAAATAAAACATTATGAATCCACATTATTTTTGAAAAATAAGCTTTGTGAAAACCAAGATATTGAATATTTTTTAATGAAAAATTATTCTTTCAATTCCCCCAACATTGGAATTTAGTGAAAAAGGTTTACTTTTTGGATAAATCAATTTTTACTGAAAATTGGTTTTGTACATGAAAAACCCATTCCAGAACTACTAAAATGATGTCTGATTTGTTTTTACAATTTTTAAAAATATTCTTTTTCTATGGTAAACTTTGATAAATGTTTTCTAAAACTAAAAATTTTAGCTCTTAGTTTCATAAATAAAATTTTATCCACATCAGTTATAGTTTAAGAAATTAGTTTTGTTTCTAAATCAGCTTTTTTAGAAACAATATTTTCAAAATCTATTGAAATAGTTTATTTTTTTAGAAATATCTTTATCAAGATATTTGAAGGATTTGATAATTAATTAGTCACAAGGGTAATTATTAAGTAATACTTATCATGTTTTTCTTTAGAAATATCTGGTTTTTTTATAAATATTACAATATTCACTTTTTGTAATTTTAAAAAACCTGAAACGTGATCATAAGAAGGTAAATAATTATCTTCTACTAAAGAAGATTATTCATCAGATGATATAGAATTATTGTCATCTGAATAACTATCATTTGAATAAATTTTGGTGAGAGCTTCAGCTGTGTGTACCATATCCATAATAAATTTATTAATATCATGTAATTTAGAAAAAATAGGTTTTCTCCTTTTTCCAGAACTTTCAATATTAGAAAAATTTTAATAAGAATCACCCCCATTGGCACACCAAGTTTGAAAAGATTTCAAGAAATTATTTCCTTTAATATTTTATTTTTTTGGCACTGCTTCATAAATTTCAATCCTTTCTATCTTTCTTCTTCACCTTTGGACAATCATGAAAAATATATACAACTTTCTAAAATTCATAGAAAGTGATTTCAAAATATTTTAAATCGCATTTTCCTCAAGAATTTTCTTATAACGATATTGAAAATAATTCGTTCCAACTATGTTGTTTATCATTCTAGGGAGATTCAATAATTCATTCTCAGAATACATAGAATTATTAGAGTGAGATTGAATAATAAATTTATTCTTCCATATAGATTTAATAACTTTTTTAGATCACTATACATTAGAATGAACTGTAGAAGTTATAATAAAAGAAGTAACTCCATTTTTATTTTTCAATTTCTCATTGTCTCTTTTTAATCTCCCTTCATAATGCCCAAGGGTTCCAATAATATCATCCAAAGTAAGGTTATTATGTTTTATTTTCTCATAAATAGTGGTTCTTTTATAATCCCACCCACTTGGCATGATATTAACAATCATTTCAACAAGGATTTCATGCAAGTACATTTTCACCAATAGATTGTAAACTATTTATGATTTTCATAAACCTACAGTGTATCTTTTCAACCAATTCTCTAGCGAAGAAATTAAAGGCATGCTAGTCTAATCTTTGTATATCTCTTCTGGTCTCAATAACTTTCTAAGTACCAATGTGTGTTACTTCCTGATTTTTCCATATACAATTTGTAGCTTCACATGAAAACATCTGAATGTAAATAATTATTTTCATGGAACACAACAATTTATTTATTATATATAATTTAAATAATATCATATTTTTGATGGGTAAAAGAAGTTATTTCTTTATCAATAATCATGTAGTCTATCGTAAGTTTGGAAAAAATTATCAAATCCTTTGTTGATAATTTTTTTTCATCATATATCTCAAGTACTAATATTATTCACCATCAAATATAGAGGGACTATTTGGATTTAGATTATCTATTTAACCAATACTAACACCTTCCATCTTAAAAAAAATAATTTTTTTCCATAAATAAATTTTAGTGTAACATGATTTAAAGAAAATTGATATATAAAAGTTAAATAACTTGCAAAAAAAAAATAAAGTAAAAAATCTGAAAGTATATGAGTAGTGGAATCCATCTATGATACCAATTATAGGATTGTAAGAATATTCCTTGATGAATATACTTATATGGTGGGAGGTGAATTGTTGTTTAGAAAAAGTTTAATAATTTTAAACAAAAAAATACCAAATGACTTATAAATTAGTCTATTGGACTCAGTCCTTAGTCTAATTATGAGAATCATAGAGTCAGAATCAGACACAATTTGATTATATTATTAAAAAATCAGAAACAATATGGATAAGATTTATCAGAGTATAATAAATATAGTCAGGATAGATGTAATTAAACTATTATTAAAAATACAACTCTCTTAATCTTAAGATAAAGGTAGTCAATAATGTTGACTAAAGGTATCCGATATTTTATACTCATAATAAAGTATGTATTTCATTACCCAGAAATCCCTCAATAAAAATATCGTAATTTCCCTATCTTCTTATCCCCCTATTCACTTAATATGATTATCATATTAGATATATATTCCTATCCATGAAATCCCTCAATCTGATGGATCTAATTCATCATCTTTCTATCCCCAGAAGCCCTTGATTATAACAATGATCATATGAGAATACAATTTAAAAAGTTCTTAAGGTATTATCCCTAACAAAGATTCCTTTATATTGAAAATGATCTCTAACGAAATACAAATACTAAGAATGAAAAATTCACACAATGTCAAATTTAGAAATATTGAGATAGAGAGAAATCCTAGTCTCTAACTTTTCATTTGAGATGGTATTTATAGTAAATCTTCCAAAAGTCAAAATTGTGAGTTTTTTCAATGGATTCTGACAGCTAGCTCTTGAAAAATCACATTCAATTGAATTCCAAATGTGGGTTTTATTAACACCATCATATTGTTAATTTTATTCTTTACATTAGTTAAATGTCTTTATCTTTTGATTATAAAGTTCAGTTAGTCATATGGACTTCTTTAAAAATGTTATTATGATAAAATTTATGAATGTTTTTTGGATTATATCAAAACTAGTATTAGTATAATTATCAATACTTTTTTTAGTACGATAAACATGAATAAATTCTAACTTTTAATATGATAAAGGTGAGTATGATTTATCAGACACATACTCATTATGATAATTGTAATAAAGAAAAGTAATTTTTATATTCGTAATACTTTAGAATTTTTTCTAATTATGGTAAAAGGTAATGATTTATACAAAATATATACTAATTTTCTTGGGATAAAAAAATTTAGTAAACATGTTTTAATAAGGTTTTGGTGATTTATAAAACTAAAATAATATAAAATTAAGAAGTAGAATCAGAGACTCATTAAAAAATACCTATAGGATGTAGGAAGGGATATTAGGGAGATATTTTGGTAGATCTCGACTGATATAGAGTGATCAAAATGTGTAAGTAATATAGGATATGAGGTTCCCTTTTATAAGTGAGGGGAATGTCATACCTGCTATTTTAAAACACTTTTAAATATTATAAATTTCATACTCATAGCTAAGCTTCTAAAAACTATTTAATTTCAAATATAAGGTGATAAGGGTCAAAATAACTTATCCAATATGATCTAATATTAAATTTTATGATCTTTTCAGAGATTATTTACCACAATTAACCGGATTTACCCATTATCACAGTGATACATTTTTACCATGGTTATTATACATAGTAAAAAAAACATGAAAGTGGACTTATTACTAAATTCAAACATCTAGATTATAAATATAGAATTTATTTTTTAATATTCAAATTTTATAAGTTGTAGAAACTACTTATAATATATATTCACAAAATACAATGAAAAATAAATTTTTAAAAATTACTCTTTTAAGCATAAAATTAAACTTATAGAAAAATAAAAAAATGTTGATTCATATAAAAATATTTAGATTATTTTTAATCAAATGAATATAATTTTACCTTAAAAAAATATAAAACAGAATGGGACTTTTAAATTTCATAATTTAAGGAAGAAACGATAATTATTCAAAAATTAGTGTTTTTTCAATTCACTGAAAACCACTATTTTTTCGAAAAATACTAAATAATTCCATTATGAAACATTTATATGAAGATGTCCAAATTAAATTACATTTTATGAAATTTAATTTATTAAATATATATTTTTATATTTTAAATAAAACCTTGTAATTAATATAAATATTTTTTTTAAATAAAAGTGTACTTTTTTGACAGAAAACTTTTAAATATTTATCACATGAGTTAGGGTAGAGGATAACCAAAGGAAAACCTATGTAATTTAACCCTTAGAGGCTCGAAAGTGAGACCTACCTAAACACCACCATAGGTCTCAACCATTAGGGTATGCCCATGGGGACATAGAGAAATTTTATATAATTATTTATAAAACTATAATGAATAAGAATCGATAAAATGGATACTTATGAAAAATAAGATTGATTTATTTATATAATTACTTGAATTTTCACTGTCCCATCACTTATGAAATTATGTGCTCAAAATTTTATCCATTACATAAATAAGTGAGGGTATTTTTCCCAAATAGTGTTTTCTAATTCTAATGTTTCTTCTTTAATATCATGTTTCTACCACAAGACTTTTCATTGTTGAATCACATTGTTTCATAGAATATACTATATATAATCTAAAATCTAAATTTTTTTTATTCATAAGAAATATTTTTTTCTAGATGTTCCACCTTAGGGATTGAAATATGATGTGCATCAAATATCTTTTTCTTTAACAATGAAACATGAAACACATCATGTACCTGAGAAAAAATTTTCGGTATGGATACCCGGTAAAAACTGATCTAACCACTTCAATAATTTCATATAGACCAACAAACCATGGAATTAACATTCCCTTTATTTCAAAATGTGTTACAATTTTCCAAGAGGATACTTCATAGAAACATGATTTCATACCTCAAATGAAGGTTATTTCCTCCTGTCATTTACATAACTCTTTTTCTTACTCTAATATGTCCTCAGGTACTACTGAATCATATCTATGTTATATACTATTTCTAATACCAGTTTTGGTTCCAAAAACTTCCTTTTTACAACTTCATCCCATCGTGGAGTATTTTTACAATACTCCATATAATTACTATAAGGCTTCATCTATATACTTTAATGAAAACTGTTATTTTAATAAAATTATACTAATGAATTATGTTGATCCCAACTTCTCTAGAATTCCAAATATTAATCTCAAATCATTTCCTCTAAAGTATACATTTTTTACTCTGACATTCCATTATACTGAGGATGAAATCATGTACTGATATTTAATTTAGTCCCCAATGAATTATAATGTACTTTTAGAAAATTTAAGGTAAATATAGGACCGTGATTAGATATAATAGAGATAGCGAATCTATATAATTGGACTATATGTTTAAGATACTGTCTATAAAGTTGATCCAAATACATAGTATCTCAAATAGGATAAATTAATAGATTTAGTCAAATGATCAACATTAACTAACATCATATTATTACCTCAATATTTATTTTTTAATTCCGGAAAGAAATACATTAATATATTCTCTAATTTTTATTTAGGAACTGACAAAGGCTGAAGCACCCCCTTTTATAGTTTTCATTTAGATTTATCCTACAGAAAATGAAAATATTTAATGGTAAATTTAACAATATATTTCTTCCCACATTACCACTAATAATATTGATGAAAGTCTCTATAAATATTAGTACTACTAGTATGAACATAAAATAAAGAGTTATGTGTTTCACTAAATAATTACTTCTTTGAATGAGAACCTCAGAACACATGTATTATTTCAAAATCTGATAAAACATTATTTATCAACATTAAAATTTAGAAACATACCATTCTGGTCTGATTCTACTGTTAATTGAAAAAAATATTTTTCATTTTTTACCTCCATAATTATTTCTAACTAATATTTCTATAATGATACCCAATATAATACAGATGATGTTTTTGTATACAAAATTTCAATGAAAAAATTTATAAAATAATTAACCAAATGGTTATACTACAAACATAACATGGTTAATGATATATTCTTTTTTGACTTAAGGCATGAGATACCATATTTTTGTTACCTATATGATAAGGAATTGTGAAATAATAATCCTTTAAAAGTTTCAACCATATTATTTTCCTCATGTTCAACTCTTTTGGAGAAAATATATACATTAACATTTTTAGTTCAGTATATATTTCACATTTTACACCGTATAAAAGGAACCTTAAAATTTACAATGTAGAAAACACTATTTTAGTCTCAAGATCAAGTGTAAGGTAATTATTCTCATGGAGTTTTAATTGATGTAAAACATATGCAATTAACTAATCATATTATATTAATATATTACTAAGCCCTCACAAATAAGCACAATTATAAATAAAAAATTCCCCATTTATTATTAATAAGGATAACACTGGATCATTAAATAATAGTTTTTTCAATTAATGAAAGCAGTAATGATATTTGTTTTTCAAAATTAATTTAAATCCTTTTGTGTTAATTTAGTTTGTGGGGGTAGATAACCAAGAAAATTTCTCAATAATCCATTAGTAGTATCCTGAAAATCCATGTAAACTTTGAGTCATAGAGACACTTTTAGGCCTTGGAAACACTTACACAACTTTAGTTTTGTAAGGATCAATAATTATTCCATGTTTAGAAACAATATAACTAAGGAATGAAATCTATTATATCTGAATATCATATTTACTGAATTTTCTATATAGTTTCTTTTATTTTAAAATCTATAAAAAATCTTTTGGTGTTTCTCATTTACCATATAAATTTTTGAATAAACCAAACATTAATCGAATAAAATTATTTTTTTTTGAAAATACTTATTCAATACACTATTCATATAATATATAAATACTGTGGGTTCATTTTTTACCTGAATTTCATATATAAAAACTCATCAGGACTATACCTAGTATAAAATAATGTCTTCAGTATGTATTCCTTCCTCCCATATAGATTATGATTATGAGACCTAATATCAACCATCTAAAAATATCAAGCCCCCTAGATATGATCAAATAAATCATAAATAAGAGGCAATAAATACTTTTCTTAACTATTATGTTATTGAGTTCTCCATAATTAGTAAAAATTATCAGGGAAACAATCTTATTTTTATCACAGAAAACAAAATCACCCTAAGGAGATGTGATAGTAAGGATGAACCCCTTGTCAATAAACTATTATAACTACATTTTCAATTATAATAACTCAATGAATCCATTTGATAAGAGGTTATGTAATTGTCTTAGCATTAGGTATTAATTTAATATTAATCTAAACCTCATAACTAGAATTTTCAACTGGAAAATCATTATGAAATAAATCGATATATTCATTTAGTAATGGATCATAACTAATTTAAATAGTTGATTTGTTTTCAAAAATATATACCAGATATATTTCACTTCAATATTTTATCGGTTTCCAAGCCATATTATATGTTATCAAATGTATGAAATCATTCATATATATGAATTGGAATTCACTAAAAAAATTAAATATGGATTATTTAGCTATACAAAATTTCTTATCATGATAAACTAAAAACCAATCCACACCTTGAATAACATAAATCACTATAATGAGAAAGATGAAAAGGGTTTTAGAAAAAAATATTCTATCAATACTAACAGGATGGTTCTAATAAATCCATGTTATCTTAATACTACCCTAGAGGTTTTACCAAAATTTATGGCTTCCTTTATTGAGATGAACATCCATTATACATTAAAATTTAATATAAATAAAATATTAATTGGATCTGAAATCAAATAATATTTTTTTAATAAACTTGTAATATAATTAGAACAACTTCATTGATGGTCCATCATATTTCGTATTAGTAACAATATAATTTTCCCAAAATTTCTTCTTTCGGATATGATGATTACCACATTGATTATCTAACTTCATACATATAATTTCATAATAAACCAACTAATTACAACTAAAATAATTTATTACATTCTAAAAAAATAATTTCCCTATATTAGTCTCATCATAACAGTTTTCCTTGTAATCTAAATCTAAATTACCATTCTCACCACATTTGAAACACTTTCATGATCCTAACAATCATTAATTGAAATGTATTTTAATTTTTTAACATTTTTGGGTTCTTACATCAAGATTTATTTTTGAATACCTGTCCTTTATTTTACACCTTCAATGATTTTTAATCTTTTTTTAAATAAGTACACAAGTAACAGACAACCACATCTCATCTTTTTTGAGAAAAGTGAACAAATTCATCATAACCTTTAAATTTATTAGAGGAATAAACTCTTCATTAAATTGGTTTTAGTGATTTTTAAAATATATAAATTTCAGTCTAATGGTTAATAATGAAATTCAGTTCATATTGGGCTAGTCTGGTAAAATTTTCCTTATAAGCATCCACTCAGTCATCTTTCTTTCTCTTTAACTCTAGAATTTTTTTATCCATTATAAGATGTAGAACACTAGGAAAATAGTTCTCATGAAAAAATGTCATTGAATTCTATCTACTGTATGGAATCATTGTCATATATTTCCTTATTATTTTTGAATCAAATACCATCATTGATTATATTCATCATCGAAATGATAAATAACAGGAGTGACCTTTTGAGGATAAGTACACCCGCAAACTTTAAATATATTTTCTAGTGAATTTATCTGTCCTTCAACATTAATATAGTCTAAAAATCAACCAAATGTTGGAGGGTTTAGTTTCATGAAATTATCCGCAATAGACATGTTTATATATAGAGAATTTAATCACTCTCTTTCATTTCTACACCCATTAATAGATTGTATCATCTAAGTTAACACAAGAATAAAATGATATGGTCCAACAATTCTAGGTTTCTGATTTGGTAGGTTATTATCCTTGTGATGCCTTCCTATATTAGCTACCAAGTTTCATATAAATATTTAGAATAAACATTTTTTTGATGAAGCCAAATGTCAATCTTCAAAATTTATCTCATGATACGATAACGATAAATTATTATTTATTTAAAGTGTATTTTAAAATTGTCCTAACCTCTAATGGTATCTAAACAGTTCCTTTAATACCCACTATAAAACCATATTACTTCAACAAACTATAATTAAATGATATATATCAAGGGGTTTTATTTCATATATTTATAGTATTTTTCCAGTTTATTGTTTTATATAATTAGTTAAAACATTAAATAACCATTTGGAAAACTTCATATAAAAGAAAATTTTCTCCACAAAAATAGAGCTTTAACTTTTCACCCCTTTTTTATTCAAGGAACATTTTAACAATATAAGTCGAGTCAAAATAGAGGGAACATTGACATTGCTAACACTTTCACTCATCCTTATATCCCATGAAAAATTGAAAATGTGGGATGAGAAAAAAATATCAGCAAGGGATAGAAAAATAATGAAATCCTTTTAGTCCAATGGAAAACTTGTAAACCCATGAATACATTTACATTTTTCACAATAAATAATTAAACACATATGTAAAAAATTTCTACATGTGAAAATAAATATTTTTCTCAAAGAACACCATTGAAAATAATTTCAATCATATAGAAACCATGAAGGCATCATAAGTCATGTGGGAACTCATGAAACCATTTCTTTGAAAAAAACCTTTCACCTTTAAAAGTTTATAAACGTTCCTTACCACATGAAATCAAAATATTTCCAAAAAAACCCATTTTGAAAGAATAATATAGGTATTATTTCGTTTTATATTAATTAGAGAATTATCACTCTTTCATTAACCAAGTCATAGTAACTAATTCCTAGTCAATTCGATAAAATTTACCATTTCAGTTATCTCCCTCAATTTCTCCTTCAAAGACTACATCACTACCCAATGCATTAGAGTTCTATATTGGTGTTACCCATCATAATGAGTTATATAGTGATTACCCACCATTATATTTAGAGATATATTACCTTATTATCAATAATAAGTTTTTAATATTTCTCCTTTTCACCATCAAATCCATTTAAAACTAAATGTAATCATTAAGAAAAAAAGTTTTCCGTTTCAAAAAATCACAAGAATAAATATCCTTATTGTTTGAAAAAACATGAAAATGAAATGTTCGGGTAACACTAGGAATATGAAATACAAAAAAAATTAACATATTTAGTATGATTAATAATGAATAAAAAATATGACATTGGGAAAATGCGTTCGAGTTAAATACATTAAAACACATTCTTTCTCACTTTGGTAAAAACTCTAAATGAATTATACAAAAAATGTTTTAAAGATTCTTATTTGAAACATTTAAATGAAAGTGAAATTTTTTTAGAAATATATTTTAAAAATATTTTATGTATAAAAAATAAAATTATTGAATTTTTTTTATAAACATTGATATGAAGGATATATATTTTAAAGAAATACATTAAAATAAGGTTTAAAATAAAAAATCATTTCCTTGAGAAGAATTTATCTTTGTAAATTATCTAAATCCAAATTAATAAAATTATATTAGTTTTGTAATTTCTTAATAACCATTCTAATATTTATTTAATTAAAATTATTTTATTTATTATGATTTTTTATTTAGTTACGAAATAGAAATGTTTACATTGGACGTTTTGGGGTCATTTAGTTTTTACCCCCATAACAACATCGGTGAATTGAATGTGGTGAAATGGACTATGGTTACATTGACTATAGAATATTTAAAAATTTAAATTTATCAGGTTTATGCATTAAATATAATTTTATTACCATCCATCAAAGGAAACCAAAAAAACGAAATATGTTGTATCATTAGTGTGGTAGTGTGCACTTACACAAGAGCGAAGCTTCTAATTTTATAATGGGGGGAAATGAAATAAATTATATAATATTTTATTTTTAAATAATATTGAAACTGTTATAAATGTAAAATATTTTATCATTATTTGCATGCTTTTGACCATATATGTGATTTGGTAATATAAAATGAATCACATCAAATCGTATAAGTGGTGGTGTACATGTACGAAGGAGAGATATTATCATTTTCCAAAGGTGGAAGGGTAAGATTTTCGGTAGAATGTTATATTTACAATAGAATAATTATTTCATAAATATCTAATAAATTTATTTGTTTCACCATTTTAACCTACCGTATAAGGTGGCAATGAAGAAAGAAAAACATCACTACATGGAGACTATAGTTCATACATATGAATAAGTGATGATTTCATTTTCCACTAAATAGTAAGTAGATTAAAAAGGGATATGAAATTAACATAATAAAATTTATGTATTTGTAGGATACTTATTATATTACATTATCATGGTTGAATAATATTTGAAGTAGGTTGACGAATAAATTGACAAGAAACCACTTGGTTGAGAGTTACACCTGTTCTTTGAGAAACCTCTTTCAGCTTACACCTTAAGCCTTCTAGGTTTGATATTTTTGAATAAAAATACATCTAGGATGTATGAAAGTGTTATTATGAGTGATTTGGGTAGATATTTTATGAGATTTAGTTCAAATATCTTGTGAGTAAGAGATGAGAGGAGGTTCCCTTTTATAAGTGAGGGGAGTGACACACATGTAATTTTTCTAAACATTTAAATATTATAAATGCACTATTCATGATCAAGTGGCTAAAAAACTATCAAATTTATAATATAAAGTGATAATTTTTGAAATAAATCAAACAAAAAGATTTAAGAATTTTTTTTTGTCATTATCATAATGTATTTACTTTAAGTAACTCGATTAACCCTTTACTATGATGACACATTTTTATCATGGTTTTTATATGAAGTGAATCAAACTTAATAAAAATTATTAATAAATTTTAAACAAGTAATTATAAATAATGAATACATTTTTTATTATTCAATTTCTATACGTAGTCAAAACAAATTTTAAGATTAGTTATCAAAACACATTGAAAAAGTGTTTTTTAGAAGATTTCATTTTTAAGTATAAAAATAAAGTTATAAAAAAATAAAATATAATATTGAGAGTATGAATTTATTTAGATTATTATTAATAAAAACGATGCACTATTAATTTAAAAATAGATTCCAATGATAAAGATACTTTAAAATTAATTATTTTATAGAAGAAAATGACAGGTTTTCAAAAATCGTTATTTTTAACTATCCACTCAAAAATCAATCCTTTCTAAAAAATACCAAAAATAAACCTTAATGAAAAATTTATATAATAGTATAAAAAATAAATTTAATTTTATCAAATTCAATTTCTAATTTTTTTATCATCTAAATAAAACAATGTAATTCATTTAAAAACAATATAGTTAAATAATACTTTTCCAATTTTAACTATTTTTTTATATTTTGTTTCTAAAACTATGATGAACATAAATCCATAAAATCAATACTTCAAAATCATAAGATTGATTTATTTCTTCAATTACTTGGTTTTTCACATGTACTCATACAATGAGGTGGTAGATGCATACACTGAGTTTGAATTACATTTTTTGAAATGTATTCTTTTGTATATATCACACACATATGTTTTTATTGCATAAACAACATATATTTATACCCTACAATATTTTTCTGTTCAATTGATTATTGTAGTTATTTTTCCATGTATAAAGGTTTATCAGATGAATATTTTATATTTATTATGTTTTTTCGAGTCAAAAAACATATTATTTAAAAGATTTATCTGCTTATAATTTGTTTTACCATTTAGATAGATGGAATTGAAAACCCTAGATCCTGAACTAGTGTAACCATTACTTCTTACTGCAAAAAGAGAGCATATTTATCATTATTTATGGGATAGTGGTCATGTGTGGATACTAAATGTCTGCATGGCCCATGTCATGACGCCTCCCTATAAAGATTGTAACACCCTTAGATTTTGTATAAGATATATATATTTTTTAATTTATTTGATGTTTTGGGTTGTACTCTACACAAATATTAGCTTGCGCGACACGCAACAACGTCTTAGCTAGCGATATACACAACACTATGCTTCTATAGTATTACAAAAAATTTAATAGTCATTTGATAGAATTAATTTCATAAAATAATTATTATAATTAAATAAGTAACTATTATTTTGTTACCTTATAGCCAAGTAATTAGAATCGCAAGTATGATCTATATTAACTTTCTTATGGAAAACCATTTAAAAGAAAATAATTGAGGCTAAAAAATAATAAAATCACTCTTGATGGATTTTATTAATGTAATATATATATATATATATGTGTGTGTAATATATTAAATATATTGTTCAAAATTCATCTTATATGTTTTCTATAGCAGATATAAAACAAATTTAATTTGTTGAATAAAAAAAGTATTTTTTAAAAAATGTCATATTGTTGCCTTATTATGGTGCACTCATTTTAAATCTAGTATTTTAAATTTTTATAAATTCAATTCAATTAAATAAAATTATTATTTGTAAGAGGCATATAAAAAATTAGTTTGGATGAATTTTTATATTTTTCTGATAATTTTAAATTTTCAATAATTGTAAAATTATACTAAATTTTAACTGAAAATAGATTTTTTCTTGGAAATATATTTTGTAGTTAAACCATATTAATTAATGGTTTTAATGTATAAATATAATCTATTTTTATCATTCAATTTAATTTATGTCATTCTCATTAATTTTACATTGAATTCAGATGTAAAAATATTTCAATCTTTTGCAATATTTTAACTTTTAAAATCATGTTCTCTCTTTTTAAAAAAGAGAATAATTGTAAATTAATTACCAAAAATTATATGGTTTGAAATCATAAAAATGTATTCCATATTTTGGAATCAGTAGTTCTAAATTTTTTAAATAGCTTTATTTTATTTTTTTCCATTAGAAATAGCAAATTAAGTAATTTTTATAAATATGGTAAAATGGTAAATAATGTAATTAGGGGTAAGAATACTATTATAAAATTACCATAAAACTTGTATTAATATAAATGGATGTGTTTGGTTTAACCTAAATAATTATTGGGTTTAAATGGTACCCTTTTTAATCCACTTGTATGAGATTGGTACATTTAATTTATTTTATTCCAAGAATAGTTAAATATTTTACACTCAAAGTTTAAAAACTAAATCATTGATTTATATAAGGTTATAAAGAAGATAAATTATATTATAAATACTCATTATAAAGATAATTTTTTTAAATATCATTATAATTTACTTTTAATTTTTTTAAAAAATAATTACCTTAAAGACTTATACTTTGATGTTGTAAAAATTAATTAATTGGTGAGAAATCAATAAAACAATTTTTATTAAAATATTACAAATCATCAACAAACACAAACACTTTAACAATGTAATTTTTTTAGTATATCGTGATCATAACCATCCAAGGGTGAAGTTAGTGACCATTTTGAGCATTATATAAGAGATTGTGACACTTAAATTATTTTCTTTAACATGATGTTAAAGTTGTCACACTGAGAATTTATAATGAACTATTTTAATGAAGTATCATTTATAATATTTCATTTTTTTTCAAATGAATTATTTTCTTTTAAAATTTCATTAAATTTGCATAAATGGAAATGTTTTTTAAGAATAAAGGATATTTTTTTCAATAATTTTTTTAAAGTGTTATATAAAATTATTTTCTATCTAAGATAGAATTATTTAATTGGTTTATGTTTCAAGTAATATATCCTTATTTTTCCTATAATTTTATTGTGTTAAAGATATAATGTTATTTATTAAATCCATTTTTTTAAATGGATTATGTTACGATGGAATTTTATTTAAATAAACCCATTTTATTCCATGGGTTATGATGAATGATTTTTGTTTTTGTGGAACACGTAAGAATGATTACATTATAATATGGGAAAGAAATATATCTCTATCAAATTCATTAGGTAAAGATTTATATCTCATGATATATACATTAATGGAATGGAATGTAAAATTATTTTAGTAATATAGTGCTGGAATGACATGTAAAACCGGTTCAGTAAAACAAGGTCGAAACGGTACGAAAACCCAGTTCAGTAATACAGGGATGGAAAGGCAAGTAAACCTAGTTCAATAATGGACTTTATCCACTATGATTGTCTTGGAAATGAGACTTGGATAATATGGAAATGATTTTCTATGCTTATCTATTTTCTATAATTCTATTTTTATACCAATTATAATTAATCAGGGTTCGTGTTCCATTATAATTTATTCCTTACAAACTACTAAGATTTATTTCATGACTCTAGATTTTGATATTCAAAATATATGTTCTTGTTTTCACCAAGTTAGGAGAATGTGTTATAAGTTTCAAAATACACTAAACTAATAAATTATTTCAGAATCTACTTGTGTAATTTTTTAAGTATTATGAAAAATAAATGTAATGTCTATGTATATCAATATTGGGTTGTTACAATTTGTATGATAGAGAAGGTTTAGCCAACCTTTGGAAACTAGGATGAGAAATATTTAGTGAGATCCCTAATGAAATTTCTATGGTGTGTCTAGGGGTGTCCCAAATGATAATTCTAACTATAGGTTATAATACTTGAATATTGTTAATGATCATTATCAACTTATGATTAAACCTAAGATGTTAGATATTGAAAGTACTTACCCATGAATATGTTGGTTTACTAGAATGATTTTCTTCTCTCATATTATTATTTTTTGGGTTTAAATAATGGAAGGAACCTAAAGGAACCATGTTATTGATCCATGAAATGGGAAATGTAATGAATGTACTCCCAAACAACCAAATGTTATGGGATTAAGAATTCAAAATCATATTTCCATTCTTACACAAGATATGAATCATTCAAGACATCCAAATGATCTAATAAGGGAAAAAAATTCTATTAACTCTTTGATGAGGAAACTAATACCTTCTTTAAATGGGTATTTTGATCAACTTGTTGCTAAAAAATAGATCATTACCATTGAAAATTTATTTTATATCATTCGCTATTTGGGACATGAAAAATTCATTTTGAATGTTTATTGTTTAGAAGGAGAAGAAAAAAAATGGTAAACTATAATCATGAATATGGGGCAGAAATATGTAATTGAATCCATGGAATTGGATGAGTTCAAAAACTTATTTTTCAATAAGAAATTTCCTTATATTCGTTGAATGAAGTTGTAAAAGGAGTTTATTTTGATTAAGAAAAAGTACGATGTATCTTTTGGTACATACAAGGAAAATTTTACTAGACTTGTAGGATATGAATCTAACTTTATTATCCCACCATATAGTAAAGTTAATCATTTCCTCAGTGGATTAAAACCAATTATTGAAAAGGAGTTATTTATAAGATAATTTAGTAGGTATGAATTGATTTTTTATTGTGATATCAATGTAGAAATAAAATATTGTGTTACATGTCAATCTCACGGGTTTGATAAGAAATGAAATATGGAGTTTAAGGGAAAATCTTGAAACAATGATTAAAACAAGATGTGAGTTTCCTTATGATAAATGTATAGAAAGAAGAATGTTGAAAATTGTATTAAAGGTACTAGTAAATATTTTTTTTTGTTAGAAAAAAGGTTACAAATAATTTTACTTCCAAAGTAATTGAAAAAAGGTAGTCGATGAAGTGAATATATAAAAGGATATATAGAATACACCTTCCAAACATTAATGTTAAAAGTGTAAGGAAATGGGAAATTATGATAAATAATGATCTAATCTAAGTGTTATTGAGTATGAGTGACACAAATAACCTATAATGGCTAAAGAAAAGGGTAAATCACATGATATCACTACTAAAAATGTTGAGTGTGACAATGAAGTCATGAAATGATTGAGTGTTTATGTATTGGGATCTGTAATAAATATTTTATAATATATTTTATGGAATATTGGAATATCTATATAGTGGACCACTATGGGTTTCCACGTGTATTTGAAAGTATATGTTGAGTGGTATCAGTAACCATCAAAAGTGATTGAGGAAATAAGACCATGAATTTGGAAAAGGCCTGATAAAGGGAATGAAAACCCTTATTATGAGCATGATGATGAGATAATGATACTTGTATAATGATATTTTGCACACTAATATGTAAATTAGATTATAAATACATCCTTATATGTGATTAAGGATTGTTTAAAAGTGGTTTATTCTATCTAAGATGATGTTTATAGTTTTTTGTACATAAGAATAAGGAAACATAAATGTTTTCAATAAATATGTACGGTAAAAAGAATACATTATTAAGGTATTCACATTTTTTCAATGTCACAACCAAGAACTACTTTATGTGATATGGGAGATAAATTTTAATATGATTTAGTTCACCTCTTTCTATAGTTTTTATTTTCAGTATTCAGAAGGATTGTAAGGTTATCAATTTATAGAATGTTTATGTTAAACATCAAATGTATTTTGTTAGAATAAAGTATTATCTCACCATAGGTAGAATTATTCATATTTGATAACTTATTCTAACATTTTTTGGTGATAAATACAGATGGAATAAACAATCATTCAATTTATGGATCTCATTATTTGCTAATACATCAATAATAAAAAATTCACATTCATTTCTTTAAATAAGAGATGAATTTGGAATTGTTCAAGGAACACCCAATTGTGAAATTGTACTAAAATAAAGTAATTATATCTTATCATGAAAATTCTTCAACATTAGGAAAATTCGATCACAATATAAAAGGGTGACTTATTATCATCATTTTTGATGATATCAGTGACTTCATTTACGCTTCTTTAGTTTACAGTTTTGTGATAGTCAATTTTTTATGGATCACCCATTTCCTTGTGATTAGTGATCTTTATCAATATCATTGATTCTTTATGCCTTTACTCCATGCCTAAATCTTGACCTATGTTATACTAAGTAGAAACCTAATCATGATTTATTTTTGGAAACCATTATTTTCCAACTACTCCTTTTCCAAAGAATGGTTCAGTCTTTGTTTTTACAATTTGGGTTTCTATCATTTGTAGGCATTATTAATTTAAAGGGTGAAATTAATTTTATGGGGGGTAGAATGTAATTACATGAGATTTTTATAAGATAGATTCTTTTAAATTTCTTTGATATCCTCTGTTTTATGTTACAGCAAGATTAGCTTGCACTATACGCAACACCATCGTAGCTTGCGGTATAAGAAACACTATACTTGGCTTATATTTCAAAAACTTTAATGTTAATTTGATAGAATTAATTTCATATAAGAACAATTATAAGTAAACAACTAAATATTATTATGTTACCTTATAATCTAGTTATTATAATGGCTGGTATGAACAATATTAACTTTCTTCTGAAAAACTATTTAAAAGAAAATAAACGAGGTGTTAAAATAATAAAATCACTCTTTTTTTATTTTAATAATGTAACATATATTTAATATATTCAATAAATTGTTTAAAATTAATTTTACAAGTTTTATAGACTACATATATGAGAAAATTCATTTTTTGGACAAAAGAAGTATTTTTCAAAAAAATGCAGTATTGTAACTTTTTGGTGGCACACCAATTTTAAATATAATTTTTTAAAATTTTAAATAATCTATTTAACAGAATAAACTTCTTTATTGGAATTGGGATATAAAAATTAACTTTGAATTAATTTTTGATATTTTTCTGATAAGTTATTAATTTTTATGAATAGTATAATTATACTAAATGTTAAATGAAAAAACCTTTTTCATAAAAATAATTTATATAGATAAATTATATTATTGAATGGTTTAAACGTATAAATATAAAATCTTTTTATCATTCAATATAATGTTTGTCATTATCATTAATTTTACATGGAATTTAGATGTAAAAACATTTCAATCTTTTACAATATTTTATGTTTTAGAAACTCGTTCTCTTTTTCTGAAAAGGAAAAATTATAAATTAATTACTAAAAATTTAATGTTTTAAAATTTGAAAAATAGATTCCGTATTTTTAATCAGCATGTACAAATTATTAAAATAGTTTTATTTCACTTTTGGGCATTATGAATAATAACTTCGGTAATTATTATTAATACAAAAAAGGATAAATTGGGAAATTAAGTGTAAGAATACTATTATACAATTACTCTAAAACTTGTATTAATATTATTGGATGAGTGTGGTTTGACCTAAATAATCATTTGGTCTAAATGGTTCCCTTTTGAATCCACTTGGATGAGATTGGGACATGTAATTTATTTTATTTAATGAAATGTCAAATATGTCTCATTCTATTTTTAATAACTGAATCATTTTTTATATAAGGTTATAAAGAAGATAAATTTTATTATAAATATTCATTTGAAAAATATTTTTTTATTTATCATGTTAATTTATTTTTACTTTTTATGATGTAAATATTTACCTAGACTTATACTTTGAGGATATAAATATTAATTAATTGATGAGAAATCAATAAAAGATTTTTTATTAAAATAATAATAACCATCAAAGAACCAAAACACTTGACCAAATATTATTGGTAAAGTATATCTTGACGATAACCATCCAAGGGTCGATTTAGTGACCATTTGGATCCTATATAAGAGATTGTGACAATTATATTATTTTATTTAAAGTGAGGGAAAGTTGTCACATTCATAATTTAATAAGTATAACATTTTAAATGTTAGTCTTTATATATGTTAAATTTGACTACATATATTCTTATGAAATCTAGTATATTTATATTAATCATATTTTTTTATTTTCAATTTTTATTGAACAAATAAGTATAATAAATATTTACACAAAATTGATGTAGTAATTATTTTATTAATCGAGATAAAAAATATATGTTATTAAAATTTTTACAATAAATGCAATTTTGGATAATTAATAGTTAAAATGAATTTTATATATTACCTTGACCTCATATAAATATAATAAAATGTTTATTTCTATGTTAACCTATTATCTTAATATTTTTAAAAATCAATGCATTGAATAGTGTCAAAATTTACAATATTGATTGTATATCCAAATAATTTTATATTAAATTAATTAAAAATCATATTTTTTTGAAATATATAATAATTATGATATGTTATAAAATGTTTTAATTTAATTATTTATTGTCTAATTGAAATAAAATTATTAAATATTTCACCCATTTAATATTGAAATATTTGTTATCTTAATTAAATTAAATAGAATAAGTAACTATCAATTTAAATGATAATATTTAAATTGATAAAAAAACTCATATAAAATTTATTCATTGAGGAAATTATGACCCTATATGAGCTCATATTAGGAATTGAGACATTTTGGAGGTTCTTAGTTAGGGTTTTATTTTATTATAAATTAATATTTTTTGGAGATCCCAAAAGTGCCCCTTAGCTCAATTATAAAAGGGATCCTCCTCCCTCACCTCTTAACTTTACATTGAATCTTCATGCTTGGTCATACCCTTCCATTTTTACTTCTAAAATTCTCTAGTTACCTTATAGAGGTTCTGGTCTTCTTCAATGTCCAACTCTAGTGCTCTAAGAGGAGATTTAGGGGAAGCACATCGAATAAGATATAATCTTCTCTACCGATTATTTTAAAGTTCGTTTTTCTTCTAATTCATCTTTATGTGTTGTTTAATTATAAAGTAATAACTCCAATATCAATTATATATTAATATTTTATTTTAATTATGAAACAACCATGTTCCACCATCTATCCATCCTATGAAAAATGAGATCACCACACGTGTGCACGTATGACATTCCGTCTTCATGCTGCAGTATAATCTGTTTTCACCACCACCTTAAATGGATAGGTATATTGATGTAAATAATTAATATATACGACTATTAATTTTTTTATTAATTATATAATATTATACACCATCAAATTCAATACCATTCAAAAAATATGAGAATGATATCATTGCATGTGCGTACATACGACCGACCGTCTCCATGATGTGATGCGATTCATTATACATTATATTAATTAAATAATGATTATATAAATGTAACGAATAAATAAATATGGTATTAATTATGTAAATATCATTTTTTAATGATATAAATGTGAGCAAATAATGAGAACTGAAACTTATTTGACAAAACATGCATAAGAACATAAAGCTGTTAATATCCAAATAATGAGTAACAATGAAATGTTACTCATAATATGATAATAATATGATCATATATGATATCATGAAAATGGATATGATTACAGAATAAGTAAATGTCATTATTTATGTAATTATACATGTGGTTTAGATTCATATAAAGGAAATCAGACCTATAGTAAGGGATTATTTTGTCTTACTTTTATTTCTACGGGACATATACCATATACATCACGTATTTATTATGTGTGGTGTTTATGTTGACCATGAATGTTTTTATGATTATTATTATTAATCTTATGATATTTAAATATGAATATAATATAATTAATTTTATGTGGCATATGATTCGACTGATTATAAATTAGAAAGGGATAATTTCACAATCTCATTTTTATCAAATATTTTTTATATGTAAGTATTTACTAGGGTATATGTATCATCCACATCCATGTTTTATAAATATGTAATATTATTGGTATTCTTAAATAATTTTTTAAATTTAATTTTAACAATTGGTTAATTATTAATTAAATGTTTAGAAAGAATATTTGTCATTATTCAATACGATGTACTTTTTGCCTTTTCTGAAAAAAGTACGAGGAGAATGTTTTTCTAACTTATACAGCATGAATAAATTTTTATGTTTTTATAATGACTTATTTCCATGAATCATCCTCTACCTGATTCCAATTTTATTTTAAATTAAAATATTTTCTTTCAAAATGGTGTGGTATTTTCAGAAAAAAAATATTTTGAAGAAGAAATAATATTTTCCTCAAGAATTTATTTCAAGTGTTATATAAAAATTATTTTCCATCTAAGATGGAATTATTTAATTGGGTTATATTTCAAGTATAATATCCTAATTATTTATATTATTATTTTTATGATGGAATGATATTTACGAAATCCATTTGTTTTAAATGGATTATGTTATGCTGGAATGTTGTTTAAAGAAACCCATTTAATTCTTTGGGTTATAATGAATGATTTATGTTATTGTGGAACACGTAAGAATGATTTCATTATGAGATGTGTGGGACCTATATCTCCTGCCAATTAATTTTGTAAAGATTTATATCTCATGAGATAGAAATGACTGTAATGGAATGTAAATATGGTTCAGTAATACATGGTTGGAATGACCAGTTAATCCAATTCAGTAATACAGTGTTGGAATGAAAAGAAAACCTAGTTCGGTAATATAAGTTTGGAGTGAAAAGTAATCCCAGTTTAGTAATAGACTTTTTCCACTCTGATAGTCTTGGAAATGAGCCTTATTTAATATGAAAATTATTTTCTATGTTTATGAGTTTCCCACAATTTCTTGTTTTATGCTAATGAAAATTTATCTTGGTCTGTGTTCCTTTAGGATTTATGCTATAAAAAATTCCATGATTTATTTCATGGCTCAAGATTTTGATATTCATAATATATGTTCCTGTTTTTACATTTTTATTTTTATGTTTTTTACCCTTATTTATCATTTGAGCTGATGATTTTTATGTTTTTTAACCTTATTTAGCATTTGAGATGATGATTTTTATGTCTTCTTTTCCACAGGATATAATGAACGGTTTTAGGTAGGAAAACGAAATGGGATGATATTTATGGGATATGTTGAAAATCCTTCATAATGTAAGAAGAATGTGTTCGATGTTTCAAAATACACTAAAATAATACAGTCTTTTGGGCATCTATTTGTGTAATGTATTATTTATTCTGAAAAAGAAATGTAATTTCCATGTACAACAATCTTGGGTCATTAGAATGATATCGCGATGTGTGGAGAGTGATAGTGACTTCCCTTGTCCTGTATCTAGTAGGCCTGGGTTGGAGACTAGCACTGAGGGTATAGTAAACATGTATATGGGAGGCACTAACCTTTAAGAGAACCATGCATAAGAGAGAGATAAGAATGATAAAACAACCAACAACTTTTCTCTCTCACACAAACACAGATATATATATATATATATATGTATATATAACTCAAGTGAAACTATGTTATCCCATACAGTACTAACAAATGATGAGAAAACTAAAATTACCAAAAGGTAAAGAAGATAACTATAACGAAACCCAAACAACATCTGCTAAACCCAGAGATAGTAATATCCATCCTGATCATCAACTTAATCTAGATGACTTGAAAAATTGTTAATATATACATAAGGTGAGAATAACAATATACTCAATAGGATCCTCCTTGGAGGCACTTTTGTGAAAGATAAAAGAAAGCACGAAAAAGCCTAGTGAAAAACTGTGAAACTAACTAATCACCTAAATAGGTATACTAAGTTATTGGACTCACCAAGAATAACTCTCACCATGTATCATATACAAGAGATCATATAATATAAAATAAAACATCTAGGGTACCCCACTCCCGCTTCCCCACTGGTTTTCCGCTCTCACCCAATGTCGCACATCCTGAGTATCTCTCTCCACAAGCGAGCTAGACTAAAAACACATGAGAAATTCATCACAACATTAATCTCATGTATCATTTTCCCACATCATACCATCCACATATCTATATATGGACACCATGTAATTTGTAGTAGCCACTATAATTTGTATGTCATATATCAAAAATCGTGTGTTATACCTCAAGCCATTACAACCCATACATTGAGTAAGCACCTCAAGCCATCACAAACAATGAATATCCTACGTATACCAATCCATTGAATAATATATATGATAATATTTGTGTGTGAAATATGATAAAATTCATAACATCCCTTTACACACATATATTGGAGTATAAGAAACTACAGTGAGAAGTGAGCGGGGCTAAGGGGGTTGTCAACCATCCATCCTTCTGCTGGGATGTTGGGGATAAAACCCTCCCAGAGTCCATTGGATGTTAGTTTCCCTAACCGACATGGGTGGGGTATCATATGAAATCAGATAATATATGTGGTATAATATAGCTCACAACCACACTTTGGGAATAACCATGTCTTATATTCAACTGTAGCTAAAATTGCTCGGACTTTTAACTACCACTAGTAAGACCATATATCCTATAAGCACAAAAGCATATAAAGAGATGCATTAATTTTTTTCTATCAATTAAATTCAATAAGTAATTCATTAAAAATTAGTTAACCATTAAGATTATTCCACATTACATTACAATTCATTACATTACATTACATTACATTACATTACATTACATTACATTACATTACATTACATTACATTACATTACATTACATTACATTACATTACATTACATGACATGACATGACATGACATTACATGAGATTACATTACATTACATTACTTTACATTACATTATATCACATCACATTACATCACATTACATCACATTACATCACATTACATGACATTACATGACATGACATTACATTACATTACATTACATTACATTACATTACATTCCATTCCATTACATTACATTACATTACATTACATTACATTACATTACATTACATTACATTACATTACATTACATTACATTACATTACATTACATTACATTACATTACATTACATTACATTACATTACATTACATTACATTACATTACATTACATTACATTACATTACATTACATTACATTACATTACATTGCATTACATTACATTACATTACATTACGTTACGTTACATTACTTTACGTTACATTACATTACATTAAGCTAGGTTACGCTACAATACATTAAATTAGATTATGTTACATTACATTATGTTAACTTAAATTACTTTACCTTACATTACGTTACATTACATTATATTACGTTACCTTACCTTACATTAAATTACATTACCATACATTACATTACATTATATCATGTTACATTATATTACGTTACATTACATTAAATTACATTACATTACATTACATTACATTACATTACATTACATTACATTACATTACATTACATTACATTACATTACATTACATTACATTACATTACATTACATTACATTACATTACATTACATTACATTACATTACATGACATGAAATTACATTACATTACATGAAATGAAATGACATTACATGACATGACATGACATGACATGACATGACATGACATGACATGACATGACACGACATGACATGACATGGCATGACATGACATGACATTACATTACATTACATTACATTACATTACATTACATTATAGTACATTACATTACATTACATTACAGTACATTACATTACAATACATTACATTACATTACATTACATTACATTACATTACATTACATTACATTACATTACATTACATTACATTACATTACATTACATTACATCAAATTACATTACATGATATTATATTACATTAGATTACATTACATTACATTACATTACATTACATTACATTACATTACATTACATTAAATTACATTACATTACATTACATTACATTACATTACATTACATTACATTACATTACATTACATTACATTACATTACATTACATTACATTACATTACATTACATTACATTACATTACATTACATTACATTACATTACATTACATTACATTACATTACATTACATTACATTACATTACATTACATTACATTACATTACATTACATTACATTACATTACATTACATTACATTACATTACATTACATTACATTAGATTACATTACATTACATTACATTACATTACATTATATTACATTACATTACATTACATTACATTACATTACATTACATTACATTATATTACATTACATTACATTACATTACATTACATTACATTACATTAAATTACATTACATTACATTACATTACATTACATTACATTACATTACATTACATTACATTACATTACATTACATTACATTACATTACATTACATTACATTACATTACATTACATTACATTACATTACATTACATCACATGACATAACATAACATTACATTACATTAAATTAAATTACATTACATTTCATTACATTACATTACATTACATTACATTACATTACATTACATTACATTACATTACATTACATTACATTACATTACATTACATTACATTACATTACATTACATTACATTAAATTACATTACATTACATTACATTACATTATATTACATTACATTAGATTACATTACATTACATTACATTACATTACATTACATTACATTACATTACATTACATTACATTAAATTACATTACATTACATTACATTATATTACATTACATTACATTACATTACATTACATTACATTACATTACATTACATTACATTACATTACATTACATTACACTACATTACATTACATTACATTACATGACATTACATGACATTACATTACATTACATTACATCACATTACATCACATTACATCACATTACATGATATTACATTACATTACATTACATTACATTACATTACATTACATTACATTACATTACATTACATTACATTACATTACATTACATTACATTACATTACATTACATTACATTACATTACATTACATTACATTACATTACATTACATTACATTACATTACATTACATTACATTACATTACATTACATTACATTATATTACATTACATTACATTTCATTACATTACATTTCATTACATTACATTACATTAAATTAAATTAAATTAAATTACATTACATTACATTACATTACATTAGATTATATTACATTACATTACATTACATTACATTAAATTAAATTACATTACATTAAATTAAATTACATTACATTACATTAAAAATTAGAGTAAATATATTCCAAACACGCATAATCTATACTAAGGAATTTGTTTATATAGATTAAAATATTTAAAAAAATTCATTTAATCATAAATTAAACCCATGGGTTTTGATTAATTTATAAACTGTTAACATCATTCCCTATCCATGTACTATAAGAAAACCATCCTAAGCTACCAGCAAGAGGAAGCACAAAACCAAGCACCTCTTAATTCATCATGTAGTGGGAAAATGGTTGAGGATAAACAAGAAACCCGACCATTAACTATTTTACAGATTCAAAAGTGATTATACCATATATCCACATAACAATAATAGGTAATCCCATATTTATCTCATTCCTCAATATATGGTGTCTTCCCCGACACCCACATTCATATATTGATGCATCTCGCCATCACAAACATCATATGTTGTCACATCATCTAGGCTCCCCTCCCTATTTCACTCATTAACACTTGATTATCACACATATCAAGATAATATCACAAGTATCATATCCAAAGCACATCATTAAAGAAGCTGGAACAAACAACAAAGATAATATGGAAACTAGGAAATCAAAACAATGCAATCAACCTTCAGATGAAAATGATCTCTCATGGCTCCAAAATAAGGCAATCGACCATCTCAAGAAAACATTATAGTCAGAACCAAGAAGATTTTATATATCAAACAAAATATTCTTAATCAATCATGAATTAATAGATTCATTTATTAAAAGGTTATAACTATGAGTAACTAAAGGCATCATTCTACAATAAGTAATCAAAGGAAAAACGTGCTATTAGAATTTATTCCGGTTTTAAAAAACCTAGGGAAATACCATTATCAATTTCCATTCCTTTTATTTATTATCATCACGCATAAATATGATTCACATAATCTATCAATTCCCTTAATTTTAGGGAAGATCATTTTCAAATAAAGATTCACATTGAATCAATTTGATTATATCTATTTACATCAACCACTTAATTACACTCATGCCTCTTTAATTAATCTTAAGACAATTAATTATCAATTGGTTCTAGAATTATGTTCTTTACCAAATTCAATATGTAAATCCAAGAATTAGAATATTATAACAAATAATATATTAGATATCACACCATCTAGAAAATCAAGAGGAATAATTTTATCATAGTATAAAGAAACAACATCATCAACATTCAATCACTATTGATTTATTTAATTCAGTTGAATATTTATTAGGAAAATTATATTTACGTCCAAAGGGATAAATCATGATCAATTTATGATTTCACATAATTAAGATTAGAGAAGAAATGAATCTCCTTCCTCAAAATACATCAATGTTGTTTGTACGTCAATGAGCCATGGCGCAGATCTCCGATTACCTATCCCACAAGAACTACATCCATACGAGGATTCCACAACACAACCCGATGAAAACAACCTAAAAACCCCATTATAAACATGGAATATCATCAACTATAAAATAGAATTATTAAATAAAAGGAAACTAATATCAAACTTTGAGAAACCACTAGGAAATGAAGAAGGAATGAAAATTGGATCAACATGGGTCACCATAGATCAAACATTGAATCCCAAAGATGATTCTTGTCGAAAAAATATCAAAATTATTAGGGTAGGGATTTTGGATCTTTTTTAATCAAGAGAGAGGTGTGGCTGGCCATAGGGTATGGGTAAAATCAGAGTGGCTGAAACATTTGATGATATGAAACATCATGGATTTTAATGAAATGTTATCCTCTTTCACATTGTGTAAATATTGGTGTTTGGTTTTCACCAAAAAATTTGTTTCTTTTTATTATTTTACCCTGAAAATGTACACACCATGAAGCCACACAACAAAAGACAGGAATCATATGAACACCAAGTGTAATCTTTGCACATCATGTATTCACCAAAATTATATCATTAAATATACAAACTCTAATTGACCGGTTCCAACACACCTCTGAGCCCCACAAGCTTTGGAAACATACAAAGGTTTGGTTTAAATGTACATGGAATCTTAAATTAGATACATATAAAAAAATTATTTTCCTTGAGAATCCAAAACCCAACCTAGATATAAAATTAAAAAGGGTATATTCGTACAACCACCCTAAGAGATACCCCTAAAAGGTCTTTCCACCACTAGAGATTAACCACCTCACAAAGATGAGAAAGAAAAAAATCACACAACAGAAACAAACAGACCCTAAATGCTCTTATAGGGGAGATACCTCTCAAATGAGAGTAACTCCCTAAAAAGAAACATGAGGAAAACATCTGAGAACCAAGAAAGATCAACATACACAAAGGAAAAACATTATAAGGGAAGAGATAAAAATATAAAAACTTAGGTTACTAAGTCTGCGTCTACGACTAAAATTCTCATGTACCCTACTCTATAGGAACATGACCCCAAAAGACATGAACTAAGGGAATAAAATGAACAAAAAAAATACCTTCTCATGGTGGTCTTGGATCTCTTCTTGATACTAATCAAGAAAAATGTAATAATTTAAAACAATCTGTACCCAATTTAGAACATGATATTCACCATGAAGATAATGATGGAACCGTGACACATGAAAATAATCATGTATCATTATCATATATAGGGGAAGTGATATCTGATATGCTTTGGCTTAAACAAGACCCAACACCTCGAAAGGCCCAAAACATTTGGGAGAAAGATTAATCCCATGTCCAAAAATTTTATTCCCATGATGAGGATCCACCTTTAAGAACAAGTGATATCCAACATCAAACTACAGAGGTCTCCTATTAGGATTAGTATAAAATTTATGAGGATCTCACACTGATTTAATCCTCTATAAAATTTTATAAACCATCTATGTTGTCTTCTATACCAGTTCCAGCCCGAGAATTACTACCTCTTTAACCCAAGTCTATCACAATAGATAATGGAAATGTCAACCATACAAATATTAAAATATAACCATGAAAATCTTGGATTGAAACTATTATTATAATAAAATGTTACCAAAGGTAGATGATTCATCCACATTATTCCAAAATATAGGACATTAGAACACAACATGTCTTTAAGATTCTGGATGATGTGCTTTGTATGACAGTCCATCTGTTGATGAAAAATAGTTTCAAGGAATAACTAAGAACCAAATGTATGATGGATACCTATCCACTCCATGGAAGTAAAATGAGGATGTCGATAAAAATGATCATCCTCAGGACTCAGTGGAGTTGAAACACCTCCTCCAGATACTTCCTCAACAAAACCTACACTGATTCCTACTCCATGACCAATATAAAGTGGGATGATTTTCTCAAATGATCCACTATAATCCATATGTCATCATATTTTTACTGTTCTTGAGGTAAACCAAGAACAAATTCCATTGATATTTCCTCACACTTCTAATGGGGAAAATATAATGGTTGGACTAAACTACTGGGAACATGGTGATTATCCTTTACCATTTGGACAACTAAAAATTTAGATAGAAACTCTATAACTTCATGCTTTAACCTAGGGAACCAAAAATGAACTCTCAATGCTTGGTAAATCTTTGGAACACTAGGATGTAACAAAAAATTAGAAATATGGAGATCAAGGAGAACCATCTCATGCATCACAAGAGGAATGAAAATTCTTCCATGAGACAAAAAAATTTGTTGTGTATCCTCATACAATCCATCAGTGAAATTTCCAAAAAAAACTTAGTCTCTCCATACATCTATCTTAGAATCCACCAATTGGACTCCTCCACCCGCTACACTAATGATGAATACACTATCATTTTCAAAATACATCCTCTACCTCCAAAATCTCTTACATAAAGGTGAATCAATGATATCTCTTCCATCACTATCCAAGAATACCTATATTTATGAAATAAATCATTATGATACTTCTTTCTCAGAACATTTACTATATGAGTTTCTTTTTCTAGTGAATATGAAATCCAAAAGTCGAAATCAAAAAATAATTCTATCCACTGACATTGGTGAAAATTCAATTCATAATGGGATAAGAAATACCTCAGGTTGTTATGGTTAGTAAAAACCCAAAAACTCTCAACAATGACGTACTGTCACCAAAACATCAAATAAAACACTAGTGTATCCAAAGAAAGATCATGTGTAGAATAGTTATGCTCAGAGGGAAGTAATTTATGAGACACATAAGAAACAACCATTTCATGCTACATTATAACGTTTCTCAATCAGAGGCATGGAGTGTCAATGAAAAACTGAAAATAAACCCCCACCACTGGAAAAAAAGTAATCGAACACTCACCAACTTCTCCTTCTGGTACTCAAAAACCATATAAAACTGTCTAGCCTTAAAGAACTCCTAGTCCTTTTTGGTCAAGGATATTAGAGGATTCATAAATCGAGAAAATTCATCTACAAACTTCATATAATATACTACCAAGGAAACTACATAACTATTCTTCTATCTCAGGGGATTCCCAATACACAACCACCTCTACCTTTAAATGATCCATATATACTTCCTAATGGATACCAAATGGCCCAAGATAAAGAACTTATAAGCCTAGAACACACAATAATAAAACTTCTCAAACAAATGATCCTGATGAAGAAATCCCAAAATTGTTTGTATATATTTTGCTTGCTCCTCTTCTGATGTGGAGTACATAAGGTTTTAATTGATGAAAACCACCAAGAACATATCCAATAACTCTCTAAATGCTACATTCATTAACCACATGAAAACTATAGAGTATTCGTAATAGTGAAGAAAATCATATTGATCTCATAATACTTATGATGACAACTGAATGATGTATTTTGAGAATATGCATCCTTGACTCACATATGATGATATATAGACCAATAATATATCTCTGAGAACCAACTTGGTCCTTTTTGATGAACAAATAATTCATTAGCCTATGGAAGAGAATAATAGTTATTCACTATCACATGGTATAAGCAACGATAATTGATATGAAGACAAAAAATTCCATCAGCCTTCTTCACAAACAAAACTGGTACACCCTACGGTGACACACTAAACTAAATATAACATCACTAAAATAGATCATTGATTTGTACTTGCTGATCTCATAACATAGATGGATCCATCCTATATGGGGACATCAAGATAGGGGACATGCCTGGTTTTATCTCAATCCCAACCACGATAACCTATTAATGGGAAAATTCTAAAACCTTTTTTTGGAAAGACATCTGGGTACTCTTCCGCAACCATGAAAAACACCAACGACTGAATATCCGATGAGCTCAACATCAACTCAGACATTAAATATGACAAGGAAAAAATAATGCTCTAACCCATATGAGGGTCGCTATCAAAAAATAAGCATGTCTAGCTCTCTATCAACATCATTATAAGACAATTTTCTCGTAAATAATTCCATTAAAGCCTACCTAGAATATAACAAATCCATTCCATGGATGATTTAATATGGATATATCAACAGAAATGAAATCTCCCCAGGAGTGGTTCTTCCCCAACACTAGATCACTGTCTCTACATACCATATACAAGTCATATAAACCTCAAACTGACATATTTACGGCCAAGGGAATTGGTAGCCTCTCGACCTCTAGTCAAAAAGCATGTATATGGGTAGGTTATATTGAAGAGTGCATCAATAATGAGTCAAACCCTGTATAAAACCATAGAGAATACAAGAAATGGGTACCTCGAACGAAGCCTAGTTCACATGAAGGGGAACAATTAGAACATGATGACTGCTCAAAACATTCATCCACTATCACCTCCGATGTCCTTTTCCTCCACAATAAAAACATGCATATGATCCATTACAATGATTTTGAGATCCATAGTCCCTAAAAAATGAGATGATGACGGCTAGGATCTACCCCTAGTTGATAGAAAACTCTTATGTCCTGAAAACTAGGAAACCCAGACCACATATATGCTTCTTGAGAAATCCTAAAAACTGTCCTCTTATAATGATCTAGTTTTGTCCATCATCCTCTTGATAACCTCTACTCTAGATATCACATCAAGATACATCTATAGTATAAATGGGGATATGTAAACATAGATCTCTTGATTAAAATCCTCCTCGAAATACCTCACCTTGGCCTCCTTATCTAAGAAAAGTCTAAAGAATATTAAAGAGGGGTCCTAAAATGGCTCCAAAACTCTCAAATGATGGAATTCCCATGTCTAAGGGTAAGTAGGCCCCACCCACTAGCCGCCTTTATAGTCAAAGAATGGAATTCTTATTTGAATTAGTATCAAAACTTATCCCATGATACTATATAGTCCTCACGATCCAAGAGAAATAAGAACCACCAATTCATTGTTGATCTATTTAGCATCATCGCAACTAATGAGACCCATTTCTCCTCCTGAGAATGAATCAAATATAAAGCTATATCAACCTTTTACAACTAGTCCTCAATGAATGAATCTAAGAAGATACCTCATAATTTTATATATGCTGGCACTAAATCTCATGGAGTGTCCTCCTACATGTGACACCATCATCTACCCCTACACTATGACAATATTATAGTACATTCCGTTGAACATCTTTGGCATGAACTAGATGTGGAAATTGATATAGAGATATGACTTGAAAAGGAATAAACATTTAGATTTTTTAATCCTAGGATATAGAATACGTAACTTTAATTAATTTTTTTAGGTTTTAACTTATACCAAGGTATACCCATTTTAAACATAGGTGCACAAAATTATGATTAATGATCCTTTCCTAGTTCTCTTTCTTGCAACCATTATCACTTCATTTTGTAGGTTCAGTAAACATGATGTTTCGTGCATCAGATCATAGGGGGACCTAAATACATTTTTCCCAATTGGTCTCCAATTTTTAAATCACTTAATAGACTTATATGTTACTATTTACCTTCCAACCCATGAAATCTCACTTAATGATAACAAAAAAATATCATATACCACAAAACAAAACCATGGATACAACTATATTAAGAACCCATCCCCACAAAGATAGAATAATGAGAGGATATAAATAATGACTACCTGAGTCCTACCTCCAATAGGCATTGTGCTAGTGACTAGTAGCAAGGGTATATAAAACATGCATATGAGAGGCATTAACCACTAATAGAAACAAGTGGTAGAGAGAAACAATAATAATACACCAACCAAAACCTACTAAAATATATATAGAACCCCAGGGCATCCATGTAATTCCATATGGAAAAACTAAATAACAGCTTATATATAAGTTAGGTGAGAATAACATTATACTCAATTGGTTCCCCCCCATAGCCACTCATGAAAAAGATTAACCAAGAATTCGAAAGCACAGTGAACAAAAGTGAATATAACTCATCACTTAAAAATATATACTGAGTTAGAAGCATCAAAACAAATAACAATCACCAGGTATGACATATAAGTGAGCATATAATATAAAAATTGAACAACAAGGGTACTCTTCTCCAACTTCCCCACTGGTTTTCTGATCTACCCCAACATCACACGTTTTGATCATCTCTCTCCAAAAGTAATCTATCCTTATAAAACGAAGTAAAGACATCATAACATGAACCTATTACATTGGGTTCTAGTTTCCCAAACCAACATGGGTGGGGCAGCATAATGAAATACCAAGAAAAGAGAGCAGTGCTAGAGGGGGTAGCCAGTGATCCATCCTCCCATTGAGATGTTGGGGAAAAACCCTCCCAGATTTTACGAGGTGACAGTTTTACTAACCAACATGGGTGGGGTAGCATATGAAATCAAAGAATATAAATGATATAACATAGCTCACAACCAAACTATGGGTATAACAATATTAGAATCAACTGCAGTTAATGTCTCCCTAAATTTATTTTTCCATTACTAAGACAAGATATCGTATAAGCAAGCAAACATATAATGATCTGTATTTTTTATTTATTTTATTTTTCTAATTTCCTTCCACTAATTAATTAATTTGACAATAATTATCCATTAAACTTATTCGAAAATAAATTTCCTTTCATTACAATACATTACATTACATTACATTACATTACATTACATTACATTACATTACATTACATTACATTACATTACATTACATTACATTACATTACATTACATTACATTACATTACATTACATTACATTACATTACATTACATTACATTACATTACATTACATTACATTACATTACATTACATTACATTACATTACATTACATTACACTACATTACACTACATTACACTACATTACATTACATTACATTACATTACATTACATTACATTACATTACATTACATTACATTAAATTACATTACATTACATTACATTACATTACATTACATTACATTACATTACATTACATTACATTACATTACATTACATTAAATTACATTACATTACATTACATTACATTACATTACATTACATTACATTACATTACATTACATTACATTACATTACATTACATTACATCACATTACATTACTTTAATTTACCTTACCTGACATTACATTACGTTACATGACATGACATTACATTACATTACATTACATTACATTACGTTACGTTACATTACATTACATTACATTACATTAC
Organism: Viscum album; assembly: GCA_963277665.1. NCBI lineage: Eukaryota > Viridiplantae > Streptophyta > Magnoliopsida > Santalales > Viscaceae > Viscum > Viscum album. Next base: position 1,461,792,199 of record OY728135.1, on the reverse strand, counting down.
ATTACATTACATTACATTACAATACATTACATTACAGTACAGTACATTACATTACATTACATTAAATTACATTAAATTAAATTACATTACATTACATTACATTACATTACATTACATTACATTACATTACATTACATTACATTACATTACATTACATTACATTACATTACATTAAGTCACATTAACTTACATTACATTACATTATATTACATTACATTACATTACATTACATTACATTACATTACATTACATTACATTACATTACATTACATACATTACATTACATTACATTACAATAAATTACATTACATTACATTACATTACATTACATTACATTACATTACATTACATTACATTACATTACATTACATTACATTACATTACATTACATTACATTACATTACATTACATTACATTACATTACATTACATTACATTACATTACATTACATTACATTACATTACATTACATTACATTACATTACATTACATTACATTACATTACATTACATTACATTACATTACATTACATTACATTACATTACATTACATTACATTAAATTACATTACATTACATTACATTACATTACATTACATTACATTACATTACATTACATTACATTACATTACATTACATTACATTACATTACATTACATTACATTACATTACATTACATTACATTACATTACATTACATTACATTACATTACATTACATTACATTACATTACATTACATTACATTACATTACATTACATTACATTACATTACAATACATTACATTACATTACATTACATTACATTACATTACATTACATTACATTACATTACATTACTTTCCATTACATTCCATTACATTACATTACATTACAATACATTACATTACATTACATGACATTACATTACATTACATTACATTACATCACATTACATTACATTACTTTACCTTACATGACATTACATTACGTTACATGACATTACATTACATTACATTACATTACATTACATTACATTACATTACATTACATTACGTTACATTACATTACATTACATTACATTACATTACATTACAATACAATACATTACATTACATTACATTACATTACATTACATTACATTACATTAAATTACATTAAATTAAATTACATTACATTACATTACATTACATTACATTACATTACATTACATTACATTACATTACATTACATTACATTACACTACATTACATTACATTACATTACATTACATTACATTACATTACATTACATTACATTACATTACATTACATTATGTTACATTACCTTACATTACATTACATTACATTACATTACATTACATTAAATTACATTACATTACATTACATGACATTACATTACATTACATTACATTACATTACATTACATTACATTACATTACATTACATTACATTACATTACATTACATTACATTACATTACATTACATACAATACATTACATTACATTACAATAGATTACATTACATTACATTACATTAAATTACATTACATTACATTACATTACATTACATTACATTACATTACATAACATTACATTAAATTACATTACATTACATTACATTACATTAAATTACATTACATTACATTACATTACATTACATTACATTACATTACATTACATTACATTACATTACATTACATTACATTACATTACATTACATTACATTACATTACATTACATTACATTACATTACATTACATTACATTACATTACATTACATTACATTACATTACATTACATTACATTACATTACATAATATTACATTACATAACATTACACTAAATTAAATTACATTACATTACATTACATTATATTACATTACATTACATTACATTACATTACATTACATTACATTACATTACATTACATTACATTACATTAAATTACATTACATTAAATTACATGACATGACATGACATTACATTACATTAAATTACATGACATGACATGACATGACATGACATGACATTACATTACATTACATTACATTACATTACATTACATTACATTACATTACATTACATTACATTACATTATATTACATTACATTACATTAAATTACATTAATTTACATTACATTACATTACATTACATTAAATTACATTACATTACATTACATTACATTACATTACATTACATTACATTACATTACATTACATTACATTAACCATTTGTGTAAATCCATACCCTCCGGTTATAATCCACAAGAAGGAATTGGTTTATCAAGATTAAAATATTTAAAGACTTTTAATTCCATCACCAGCCAACCCCATGGGTTAAGATTTATTTATTTGTTAATATCATCATTCCATATCCTGGTACTCTAGGAAAACCATCCAAAGCTACCACAAATAAGAACCATGCAACCAAACACATCCAGATTCCTCAATTAGTGGGGAAATGATTACAGATGAACAAGTAACCTGACCACTTGTGATTCAAAGATTCAAAAGAGATCATAATAGATCTCAACATTAAAGAATCCTTGATAGCCACATGCATACACTGATTTATCTCACCATTTCATGAATAATTTACAATGACATCATCTTGGCATCCCCACCTAAATATCACAACTACCATCCTTGGCTCATCTATCCTAGGCTCACATCCCATATGGGACTCCCCACACCATATCACTCATCCACCCTCTAAGATCATCCATATTCGACTCATATCACCACAATCCTATCCAGATCCAATCACAAAATAAATATGAACAAATATGAAATCCAACAGGGTTTCTAGGGCCTCAAAACAAATAATTCAGCCTTCACATGAAAATTAGCTCGCACAGCTCCAAAACAAAGAACTTATCCTTCTCATGAAAATGGAAAAATCAAGACATAGAAGATTATATTTATCACACATCCAATTATTTTTATGATATTTAATTAATCGATTCATTTTTTACTAGGTTTCAATAGTGGAAAAAATGGAATCAAGATATAATATGCTACAAAAGTTAAAATATACTCTCAGCATTTATTCTCATTTCATCAAACCTAGAGAATTTCTATTCTCAATTATCATAACTTTTATTTATTATCATCATTCATAAAATGATTTACATTATCAATCATTTCCATTAATTTCAATAAAGATCATTTTAAATTAAACATGTGCATTGCCTAAATTTGATTATCATCAAACTACACAAACCATCAAATTAAAAACATGACACTTTTATTAATATTTAGATAATAAAATATCAATTAGTACCAAATTTATGTTATTTTCCAATTTCAAATTTATAATACAGGCATAATAGCATGCTAAAAAAATAGTAACATAGATTTCACACTATCTATCAAATAAAGGGGAAAACCACTATCATGTTATAAAGAAAAAACATAATCAATATGTGATCACAACCAATTTTTTTAATATGGTTCAATATTTATTAGGTCTATTCAATATCCATACAAAGCAATAAACCATGATTAGTTTATTATTTCATGTAATTAAATTAATACAATAAAAAATATTCTACATCAAAACATATCAATGTTAATCACATGAGAATGAACCACATGATGGATCTATAATTACCTATCCATTAATAATTGAATCTACAAGAGGACACTGTAGACCAATCACACCAACAAAATCCAATAAAAACCCATTTAGAAACATTGACGGTGTTCCAACATTGCATGATAAGAATTAATGGGATGAAAATGATGTAAATACCCGGAAATTTCAAGGAGTTTTTTTCTTAATTTCTTTGGAATTTTACGAGTACACAGTTTCTAACGGCACCTAAATCTATGGCCTCGTGTGCCCAGAATCAATTTACAAAGTTTATCTAGGGTACATTCAGTGAACGAACGAGTGGGTTTTTCTATCTTTCTAACCGGTTCTTGGAATTGAAATCTGTGGGAACTGATGAACTCCCAACGCCCGTAATTTCTTAAGGGGACCTTTACCGTAGTTGTGTTTTAAGCGGGTTGTATTTTATTATTTGGGGATTTAGTATAAAATAAATAAAATTGTTGATCAATATTATTTTAATATCTTGGAAGTTAAAATATTCAAAGTGTGGATAAATGAGAGGTGGGGCCCACAAGAGCCCCAACCACTCAACTTCCTTAACTCTCTCTAACCCCCCTTTAACACCTCTCCAATTTAATTTGAAAACTCCCCTTATTATGGAAACCCATCACCTCCCTAATTAATATTCCAACAAAAGTTTGAATTACATGGAATGTTAATATACGGATAGCCTTTTTATTATTTTGGGAGTTGGCAATATTGTTGGAGGAACTATTGAGAAGACTTAAAAGGAAGTGTTCTTCTTTGAAGAAGAACACCAACCTTAAACAAAGAACGAATCTGCCGCGAAGAACGCGAGGGATTTCTCCAACGACGTTTCTACTTCAGACTCACCCAGATGTCAACGGAATAGACATCCATCTTCCGCGATGCCACATTCCATGAATCAATGATGTGCGACGTTAATTACCGAGGTAGGGGGTTTTTGTTTATTTAAGTTTATGTGATTCTTTCCCTCAAGCATGGAAGAATATTCTGTTGGGTGTTTATTCGAACTACTAACGCGGTGGGTACGAACTACGAACAAGTCCAGACCCACCGCCAAATTTTTTTTGATGTGCGGCGGCATGGGGTCAGGTATGTGGTAACGGGAGGTGGCACGCCAAGCAGATGGGGGGCCAGGTGATTTGTTTGGTTTGAGGCGCGCCGGCATGGGTAGATGGGGGTGGTGTGGCAGCGCGGTGGGAGGCCAGGATGGCGATAGGCCGGAGGCGGCAGATTCGGCGTGAGAGGCAGTCGCGGGAAGGCCAGGCTGGTAGGGTTTGGTGGAGAAGAAATAGTGAATGGAGGGAGGTGAACCAATTGGAGAGAGAGGGTGGTGGTGGGTGAAATTGTGTTTTTTAGGTAAAATCAATTATAAATAATAATATAATAATTATATTATTATTTTTGTTGATAAAACACTTTTTGACTGCAACTTATTCGTGCGACCTCAGTTTCACAAACTGTCTACGGCAGTGCGACCCAAATTCTGAGACGGAATTTATGAGTCCAATATTGGATGTCTTTTTCTGGTTTTTGGATCGGGTACCCGAAGCGCTCGAAAAATAATAGATTTAATATTATTATTAAATGTTCGACCCGCCATAACTCTTGCATGCGATGTCCGATTGGGTTGCCGTCAGTGGTGATGTAATCCTTTCATTAATATAGTTGATTCATGTATAATGTTGGATACTAAATTCTAGTTCATGGCTCGGGGCCACGAAACACAGAATAATAATAATAATATTATTATTACGGGATCTTGTATCGGAAACATCTATCTCATACAGTGTCGGAATGATGAACCATCTACGATGTTGTGACCCAGAAATTAAGACGGATGTTTCAAGACCAATTTTGGATATTTAAGTCGAGGTCAAGGCATGGGCCCCACGAGGCCCGTTTCACGCGTGTTGTGGTGAAATGAAACTTTTTCACCGGCTATCTGTTTTAGAACAATGGGTAGTCCCGCTCATGTGTTTTTCCGTATGGATCACAATGGTGTGACCGGTTTGGTTAACCAGTGTCATTTTAAGTACGACCGGGTTGGTTCGAACGCGAAACCAACCGGGCCCTCAGAGCGGAAAAGCTTATAACTTGAGCTCCGGACGTCTGATTGACATGAAGTCGACTTTTTTGGATTCCTTTTGATGAGGCAGATCTTTTGGTATACTTCACCGGAGGTTTGGACACAGTTGGAGTATGGTCGGGTTGGTTATAGCTTAGAAACCAACCGTGCCCCTAGAACGGAAAAGCCAATAACTTTCAGACCAGACGTCCGTTTGATGAACCGAAATCAGAATTGGTAATCTCATTGAGAAACGGTGTCTTTGAGTATACCCTATGAGAGTTCGGGGTACAGTTGAAATATGGTCGGGTTGGTTCGTACACTAAACCAATCGGGCCCCCGAGACGAATAGGCTAATAACTCACAGACCGGGAATCCGATTGACGCGCCGTCTGTTGCGTTGAGACCCCATTGACGAGGCGGTCCTTTGAGATACTTCTTCATGGGACTTTGTGATACTTGGATTATCGACCATTAGCTCGTGGAGCGGATCCTCCCGGAGACGTGCTTACGGAGTGCGGAGACCTAGTAGGTGTGGACTTGACGACTGCTTGACCGATTCGACTTGGAGTGAGTCAACTAGCCCAGTGGAAGGAGTGACCGATATTTGGCGGCAGATCCACGGAGGATGGAGCGCCTGGTAGTTGGCAGTAGACCTGTGGTACTCGGCAGGAGGAGTACCTCTATAGGCTATTATGGGAACCACTACTGTGTTTGGGCGGCAGACCCCTAGTGGGGAGCAATACTGTGTTTGGGTGGGAACCTGTGGTACTCGACAGGAGGAGTACCTCAGCAGTCTAAGGTTAGAGAGTAGCTGCTCAGAGTCATGACAGGACCACAGTACTCGACAGAGGAGGAGTTCTCCAGTAGTAGTTGTTTCAACATCATGAATAAAATCCCAGTTTGAGCTAAGTCAATGGCCTTTGTGTTTACCTCATTATTGAGATGGGTCACTTGATAACTTAGGTATATGTAAGAGAATATACCTAAGTAGTGGTTATCTGTTGACTTCATAACCTTTCTGTTTTTTCATGATTGAGATGGGTTACTTGATAACTTAGGTATAAGTATGGTCTTATACCTAAGTAAGGGTTGTCTGTTGAGATCATTCTTTGTTGTTATCTTTGTTGGATTTAGTGAGACCTTGATGGTCTCGGGCTCCCTACTGAGTATCATTATACTCACCCCTACATGGGCTATGCCTTCACCTTATTGTGTTGGATGCTGACGACAGACAGTGCTGACAGAGACCGAGTGTACGAGGATTGGACAGTACCTGGAGGTGGACCTCACGACGAGTCGGTACCCAGAGGTGGACCTCACGACGAGTCGGTACCTGGAGGTGGACCTCATGACGATTCAGTACACGGAGGTGGACTTCACAATGATACGGTACTTGGAGGAGGTTTGTGGGTGAGAGCGTTGATGAGCCTATCTGTACCTACCCTTCAGGTAGGATCTGAGGTGGACGACCCATGAGCTGCTCTATCTTCTAGCTGTTAGTGTTTTCTGTTGTACTTTCGTTCGGTATAGCTGTACTTTTCAGTTTGGATTGTATTAAGACCCATTTAATTTTCATCACTTTCTTTTGTACTTAGTGTATTACTTCCGCTTGTACTCTGTTTGGATGTGTTTATGTTTTATAAAGGCAATTCCTTCACAGTTAACAGGATTTACGCCTTAGGTGCTTGTCACCAGCCCCTGGCCTATGGAAGGCGGGCTTGGGGTAGTCACGGTATGGGCCCCAAGGACAGGTCATGACAAATTGGTATCAGAGGAGTCGGTTCTACCGCAGAACTCAGAACTCTGATCATTCCTTTCTGTGAAGCAACCGTGTTAAGTGTACCGAGTGTGGTCTTCAGTTCAGGGAGTCCAGTGTTGGTGCGGCGACTGACGTATCCATACACCAGGACCTTGACTAATGATTTCTGACTTAGTGGAGGAAAACACTGATTGTGTGTGTGTTTCCAAAAATTTTTAAAGTCAGCTCAAACCGGGTCAGCTCACTAGGTATAAATAGTTGACCATGTCACATCTGTTCAAGATGTCTCGACGCAGACAGTTAGTTGGAGTTCCGAGAGAGTACTCGATGACGACTCATCGAGTGACGAGACTCTGGTGCAGGTCCCTTTCTACTATGTTGGCACCTTTGGGTGGTGTACTGGCAACACCACCACCTTTTGGGTAGCAGATTCCATCATCCGTACTAACGGATGATGCACACCGACAGAGCGCGTTGCATGACTTCCAACAGTCGAGGCCTCCGAGGTTACGAGGCGAGACATATTTCCAGTCAACAGAGGACTGGATGAACATGATTTCTAGAGTTTTCCACCTAGTTTAGACACTAGTAGAGAAGATGGTGGACTTAGCTACTTGGTTTTTCCCATGAGAGACAGTGAGGTTGGTCCGTATAATGATGGAGCTTCAGCACGTGGACCTATGCCTAAGATAGTACCATCGGGTAGTGTTCCAGCTATATCACTACCTGTTGGTCAGCAGACACTACCGGCAGTACCATTAGAGGATACTTGTAGTCTTAGTGCCTTACTTATGTTTCAGCACTGGATACCCCTCAGGTTCCGAGGCGAGATCGACTCACAGGTGGCTAAGGTCTAGCTTGAGGAGGTGGCTGAGAGTTTTATAGAGCTTATACAGCTTCGCTAGGATGACATTTCGGTAGCTGAGTATTCATCGAGGCGTAACGATTGTTCCTGGTACTTGATGACAACGAGATCTCAGGCCTCATATCTAGAGAAGACCTTTATGGTTGAATGTTATTTTGATGGATGAATACAACTAGAGAATGTTAGCCGTGGAAGAGCATGGAATTGGCGCCAGTCTCAGAGACTCGGGCGTGTAAAATATTTCAAGAAGAGGAAGTGTTAAGTATAGGTGAATCTACAGAGCATCAAATGTGGAAGCAGAGCTAGGAGTGTAACATGAGGTGGTGTACATTTCGACATGTTACAACCACCCGCCTTTGTAGTCCCCGCTAGGCTCAGGGAGCTAGAGGACATGGGAAGAAAACAGTTGCATGTGGTCAAGGAGTGTGACCCAAGGGCTCTAAGAATGATATGAGGTACAGTCTATGTCTACTATGAGCTTCCATATCAATAGAAATATGTTCCAATCATTCATTCCTTCCACGAATCTTGTTCTGGACCTAGAGTTTCTGGTTAAAACATTGACTTGACCCTCAAATATGGAGATACCTTTGGGAGGAGACTCGATAATCATGCTTACACGGATGGTGTGATCTGACCCTTAAGGTGAGAGTATCGGTTGGAACTACTTGGTGGCAGTGTCGAGGTCTTATGATGTTAGTTTTGGTATTGACTAGGCAACCACCGTTCAAACCTAGATTGACTATATTAGGAAAAAAGTTGTGGTTTATCTACAATTTTGGGATGAGTATTTTCCTTGGTTGGAGAAAAGGGAAACCCAGGCAGCACAAGTATAAACTGTTTCTTAGGAGGGTGTGGCCGATCACTCTTGAGTCGGCTATCCATACCCTCGTGACAGTAAGAGTTTTTAGTTTTCAGTTCGTTCAGGACTATGACTTCGAGATAGTCTATACTCCTGGGAAGGTGATCATTGTTGCAGAAGTGCTCAGTAGGAGGACTGATATTCAGCTGTTAGGGGTGGCGAGACATCAGCTGGCCACATTTCAGATAGTCTTTGTGGATGGTGATGGAGTCAGCATGTGTAGAACCAGAGATGGTTCAGGCAACGACGAAGAAGGTGCGGATCATCCAGGAGCGGATGAAGACTGAACAGTGCAGGAATAAATCCTATGATGATAGGATACTGAGACCACTGAAGTTCGAGGATGGTGACCATGTCTTTCCCACGGGTCTCAACTCGACGAGTTATACAGAGATGTGGCTGAAGTGGAAAGTTATCTCTAAGGTTCAATAGACCTTTCTAGGTCCTCAGCAGGGTAGGTGAGGTGGTTTACTGCTTGACCTTTCCACCTCAGTTGCACCGAGTGCACGATGTCATCCACGTATCTCAGCTGAGGAGATACGTGAATGACCCTTCACACATCATCGACCACAGGGAGCTGGACATCAATGACGGGGCGACATTCACATAGGTTCCAGTAGAGGTCGAGGGTCGATAAGAGCGGGTTCTACGTGGACGGTCTATTACTCTAGTGCGCATTCGTTGGCAGCACGAGAACCTATAGGAGAGCACGTGGGAGTGGAAGGCACAAGTACGTGCTCAGTACCACTTTTGTTTTCCCTAGTGTGTGTTGAAGCTTTATGGGGATGTAAAGACCTAAGGTTGGAGTAACGTAAAGACCTGAAAAGGAAATTTTTTTCTTAATTTCATTGGAATTTTTTTGAGTACGCAGTTTCTAACGACACCTGAATCTGATGCCCGGTGTGCCTGGAATCAATTTCCGAAGTTTAGCTCAGGTACGTTCAGTGAACGAATGAGCGGGTTTTTCTATCTTTTTAACTAGTGCTCAGAATTGAAATTCGAGGGCACCGACGAACTCGCAGCGCTGATAATTCCTTAAGGGGACCTTTACCGCAGTTGCATTTTAAGCGGGTTGAATTTAATTATTTTCGGATTTAGTATAAAATAAATAAAACTATTGAACAATTTTATTTTTATATCTTGGAAGTTAAAATCTTCAAAGTGTGGATAAATGAGAGGTGGGGCCCACACGAGCCCCAACCACTCAACTTCCTCAACTCTCTCTAACCCCCCTTTAACACCTCGGCAATTTAATGTGACAACTCCCCTTATTATGGAAACCCATCACCTCCCTAATTAATATTCCAACAAAGGTTTGAATTACATGGCATGTCATATTATGGAAATCCATTTTATAATTTTGTGATTTGGAAATATTAGTGGAGGAACTCTTGAGAAGACTTAGAAGGAAGTGTTATTCTTTGTCGAAGAACACCAACCTTTAACGAAGAACGACTCCGCCGCGAAGAACGCGAGGGATTTCTCCAATGGTGTTTCTACTTCGGACACACCCTGATGTCAACGGAATAGACGTCCATCTTCCGCGATTCCGTATTCCCTGAATCAATGAACTGTGACGTTAATTTCTGAGGTAGGGGTTTTTTGTTTATTTTAGTTTATGTGATTCTTTCCCTCGAGCATGGAAGAATATTCTTTTTGGTGTTTATTCGAACTACTAACGTGGTGGGTACAGACAACGAACAAGTCCAGACCCACCGCTAACATGTTATTGATGTCTGTCATCATGGGGTCGGGTGCGTGGTAATGGGAGGTGGCGCATCGAGTGGATCGGGGGCTGAGCGATGCGGCTGGTTTGAGGTGCGCCGGCGCGGGTAGCCGGGGGCGGTGTGGTGGCGCGGCGGGAGGCCAGGATGGCGGTAGGCCGGAGGCGGAAGATCTTACGTGAGAGGAAGCCGCGGGAAGGCCAGGCTGGTAGGGTTTGATTGAGAAGAAACAGTGAATGGAGGGAGGCACACCAATTGGAGAGAGAGGGTGGTGGTACGTGACATTGTGTTTTTTTGAGGTAAAATCAATTAAAAATAATAATATAATAATCATATTATTATTTTTGTTGATAAAAAACTTTTTTGACCGCAACTTATTCGTGCGACCTTTGTTTCATGAACCATCTGCGGCAGTGAGACCCAGATTCCAAGACAAAATTTATGAGTCCAATATTGGATGTCTTTTTCGGGTTTTTGGATCGGGTACCCGAAGCGCTCGAAAAATAAGAGATTTAATATTATTATTAAATCTTCGACCCGCCATAACTCATGCGTACGACGTCTGATTGGCTTACCGTCAGTGGAGATGTAATACTGTCATTAATACAGTTGATTCATGTCCATTGTTGGATACAAAATTCTAGTTCGTGGCTCGGGGCTGTGCAACACCGAATAATAATAATAATAATAATATTATGGGATCTTGTATCAGACATATCTCACTCATACGGTGTCGGAATGATGAATCGTCTACGACGTTGTGACCCTGGAATTAAGAAGGATGTTTGCAGACCAGTATTAGATATTTAAGTCGAGGTCGAGGTGTGGGCCCCATGAGGCCCATTTCACGCGTGTTGTGGTGAAATGCAACTTTTTCACCTGCTATCCATTTTGGACCAATGGGTAGTCCATCTCGGGTGTTTTTCCATATGGATCACAATGGTGTGACCGGTTTGGTTAACCGGTGTCATTTGAAGTACGACCGGGATGGTTCGAACCCAAAACCAACCAGGCCCTCGGAGCGGAAAAGCTTATAACTTGAGCTCCAAACGTCCGATTGACGTGCCGTCAACTTTGTTGGATTTATTTTGATGAGACAGATCTTTTGGAATACTTCACCTGAGGTTTGGACACAGTTGGAGTACAGTCGGGTTGGTTTTAACATAAAAACCAACCGGCCCCCTGGAACGGAAAAGCCAATAACTTTTAGACCAGACGTCCGTTTGACGAACCGGCAACGGCGTTGGTAATATCATTGAGAAATTGTCCCTTTGAGTATACCCTTTTAGAGGTCGGGGTACATTTGAAATATGGTCGGGTTGGTTCGTACATGAAACCAACCAGGCCCCCGGGACGAAAAGGCTAATATGTCACAGACCGAGCATCTGATTGACGCACCGTCTCTTGCGTTGAGAACCCTTTGACGTGGAGGTCCTTTGAGATACTTCTTCTTGGTACTTTTTGATACTTGGAGTATGGACTAGTAGCTCGTGGAGCGGATCCTCCCAGAGACGTGCGTGCGGAGTGTAGAGACCTAGTAGCTATGGACTTGACGACTGCTTGACCGATTCGAATTGGAGTGAGTGGACTGGCCCAGTGGACAGAGCACCCGATATTTGGCGGCAGACCCATGATGGTTGGAGCACCTGGTAGTTGGATGAAGAACCGCGGTACTCGGCAGGAGGAGTACCTCTGTATGCTATTAGGGGAACTACTATTGTGTTTGGGCGGCAGACCCCTGGGGGGGATCACTACTATGTTTGGGTTCAGACCCACGGTACTCTACAGGGGGAGTACCTCAGCAATCTAAGGTTAGAGAGTCGCACCTCGGAGTCATGACAGGACCACTGTACTCGACAGAGGAGGAGTTCTCCATTAATAGTGGTTTCGACATCATGAATAAAATCCTTGTTTGAGCTGAGTAAATGACCTTTGTGTTTATCTCATGATTGAGATTGGTCACTTGATAACTTAGGTATTTGTACGGGCATATACCTAAGTAGTGGTTATCCGTTGATTTCATAACCTTTGTGTTTCCTCATGATTGAGATGGGTTACTTGATAACTTAGGTATAAGTATGGGCTTATACCTAAGTAAGGGTTATATGTTGAGATCCTTCTTTGTTGTTATCCTTGTTGGATTTAGTGAGAGCTTGATGGTCTCAGGGTCCCTACTGAGTATCGTTATACTCACTCCTGCACGGGATATGCCCGCACCTTGTTTTGTTAGATGCAGACGATAGATAGCGCTGATAGAGAACGAGTGTACGAGGACTGGACGGTACCTGGAGGTGGACCTCCTGATGAGTCGGTACCCGGATGTGGACCTCACGACGAGTCGGTACCTGGAGGTAGACCTCACGACGAGTCCGCACCCAGAGGTGGACTTCAAGACGAGACAATACTCGGAGGAGGTTGGCAGGTGAGAGCATTGTGGAGTCTATCTGTACCTACCCTTTAGGTAGGATCTGAGGGGGACGACCCATGAGCTACTCTATGTTCCAGCTATTTGTCTTTTCTGTTGTACTTTCATTCAGTTGTAGCTGTAATTTTCAGTTTGGTTTGTATTCTGGCCCATTTACTTTTCAGCACATTCTATTGTACTTAGTGTATTACTTCCGGTTGTACACTGGTTATATGTGTTTATGTTTTATAAATGAAATTCCTTCCCAGTTAAGAGGATTTACGCCTTAGGTGCTAGTCACCAGCCCCTGGCCCATGGAAGGTGGGCGTGGGGTTGTCACGACACGAGCCTCGAGGACGGGTCGTGACAAATGAGATCAAAATTTTAATGACCCTGACCATAGTATCCTGGTACCAGGAACATAATTTATTGAATTTGAATATATATAAGATTATAATTCAAAAGGTCAGATCAATTTAGCAGTTCTAGAAACCAAGTTATATACTTTATATTCACATTACAATTTAAAAAAATAATAGAGATTTATTTTCATCGATCATTCCATTAATCAACTTAATGTAAACCTATAAAAATCAAAACACATCTTCATATCCTAGGTAAAAAATAAAACAAAAGAAAGGGGTGTGATGAATTGCTCAGTAAGTGTGAGCATAAAGTATAATATATTGGTAAATATGGAATAAACATTATGGTGAGGTAAATAATTGAAACATGAGGCATTTAAATAATCACACGAGCTACGAAACCTAACCTTGGATATTATACTAGTTGAATAGTAACATATAATACTAATAACTAATATCATAAGGATATAATGGATAATTTGAGACATATAAAATATACTAATGAGGCATCAACAATGACATCTGAAAATAAATTTTTAAGGTATTTTCCAAATCTATATCTAAAAATAAATGGGCAAAGCCTCTGCCAAGTCTATCTCTAGTTTTTCTTGTGAAACCAACTGACACATTAAGGGGATATTGAGGTCCCCGTCCATCACATAATAAGTCCAATACATTCTTCATATGAAAATGGTGAAACATAAACACCATAAATATTCTTATTCAAAACTAACATATAAAACGTGAATACTTCAACCATAAAGCATGAATGGTATCTGAATAATAGTTTCACATTGAAAATGGTCACAAAAACATAAATAAAATATGGTATATGGTATCTTAAGAGATAAAACTCAATAAATTATAATATTTAACCAAGTATTTTGACATAGATGAAAATAATTTTAAATGACACCATTCAATAATTCTTGAGGAAAATAATATTTAGACATACCAAAGTGTCCCATACCAGTTAGAAGCTTTTAAATCAGAATATCTATGAAGTAATAAAATTAAAAAAAACTTATAATATCATGATAATAATGATATTAATGATTTTATATAGCAAAGGATTGTATATACACCACATAAAAGTGAATTGGTGCATAACAACAAATAAGCATCAATGGAATTTAAATTGAGATGAAATCCCTTAACCTCTATTTTATTTGGGTGATCACAATTTATCATAAATTATAATGTTTTTAAGATAGTTAAAACCCATATTAATATTTATGATATAATAAATGATCATATTATAATATCTTATTACATGGTTGTTAACATTATTTCATTATTTCCACAATTTTTGTAAGATAATTGCCATGTTTCATGAGTAAGTTTTGACTTGTTAGTTACCATTCATATTTATTAGATATAAGATTCATAATATGTATAATGTAATCCCTGATTTAAATAAAATATATATTAATAATGTTTTAATTTATAAAAATGAATAAAATTTTGAGATATGAAATGAAATTCACCATTCATGGAGACGGTATGTAGGTAGTACGCATAAACTCTAATTTTATTTCTTTATAATATTTGAATAATAAAAATTAAAACATATTTATTTATAATATAATTATAGTATCAAATTTATTTCATATATTTCACATATTATAATTAAAAAAATCCTTTATAAATTAAATGTATAGCGTGATTGAATCATGTCGCTTTGAGGAGATGATAGTCCAAACTACAATAAATGATGTTATCATATTTATACAAAATGGAAACCATAATGGTATGTGTTATAAAATAATTAATTAAGAATAAATAAATATATAAATTTCATATATAAATATAATTTCCATCATAATTCCAGACCATGAATTTCAGTAATGAAAAAAATGAACAATCATAATTTCATAAGGCGATAGTTCAGCGAACACATAAACAATATGTTCATTACTCACTATATGTATGTGTGTGTATGTATAGGTAGATAACATAGCATAAAAAATAACACTATAATGAGGATACTGGTTTTTTATATAATCATCGAATAAATAGAGTTTTGGGGTGTAGAATGGTAATAAAACAAAAGATCTTGATGAAAGAAGTCACCTCTTCTTTGGGTAACTCCTTCTGGTTTTAGCCCAAAGGATTCCATGGATAGATTTATACCAAAAGGGATTATTATAGAACGATGGGAGGTAGTTTGAGGATATATTTTGGATGATATTAGGGAAGAAAATGTGTCATGAGACGTGTGATGATTTGAGGGAGGAGGTTCCCTTTTATAATTGAGGTGAGGGGTACTTTTGGAAACTCTAAATCTATTAAATTAATGTATTTTCATTTTATATTCAAAATTGATCCAAAGTGAGTTATTTAAAATATAGTATGGTAATGACTCAAAATAATCTCAACTAATAATTTTTATACCAGTTTAGGTCGCATTATTTCTATTGTCTTTTGTATTTAACCCATAGTAAAACCCTTTAACTCTTACCAAGAAAAAATGGATTTTTAATCATTAAGGGATAATATAGTTACTAAAAAAATGAAAAATAACCATAAATAATACATTGATTAAATTTTCAGTATTATCCCAATAATTTGTTTGAATTGTATATTTTAATGAATTTTATATCATTTAATAAAATATTATTTATTTTAAAATATCTTTAATGTAAATATTGACACTATTCATTACTTGGAGTTTTACAAATATCATAACGTTAAGATGTATTCAAAAAATATTTTTCATATCCAAAATATGTAAAATTACTATATAAAATTATTTTTGGACACTAATTATATCACATTATATTTATTTTAATATTTTTAATATCATTTATTTGATATTTCCATTCATTAAGTAATTACTGCATCCTTATTCTGAAATTCATTAATTTAACAATTATTTCCATGAAAACAAAAAATAAATTATCCTATTTAAGAGAAAAAATTTATATTTCAATGATTATTTATATTCAATCATATAACCTATATAAACCCTTACTAATTTTTTTTTTAATTTTTTGAAAACAAAAGTATGAAAAAATATACTTTTTATATAATAAAATACTATAAATAAAATAAAGCCATCCAACTGGCTAGACTTGGACATAAAATCCACCCAATGATGATTTTGGTCAAAAATAACTCATAAAATAAAATTAATACAGTTTTTAGGATAATTGTATAATATTTATAATATAATTTTTACCTTTTATTACTAGATTTACCTTTAACTATGGTAATAAAAAATATCCCTAAAAATTCTATTCATATTATCTGAAATTAAAAAGGAACTATTTATTAAATTTGGAACTTATTATTCCAAATATATAATTTATTTTTCAAAATTCAAAACACATAACTATTTAAAATTAATTTAAAATTAATCCCGTCGATGAAAAGAGAAGAAATGTTTGTATGTTAAAATGTTGAAAAGATTGAAATGGTTTTATATCCAAATTCAATGTGAAATTGATTAAAATGAACTACATTGGATTTAATTACAAAAATTATGATCTAATTATACTTTTAAACCACTCAAATATATAATTTATCACTATAAAACAATTTTACAAAAAAATAGCTTTCAATTGAATTGAAATACTTTATTACTATTAATAAAAACATAAAACTTATTATAAATAATCTAAAATTTAAACCAAAATAAAATTTTATATTATGATTTAAAATAATAATTTTATTTTTTCATATCAATTATATAATTGCGTCAAAAATTAGATTTAAAATAGTTTTTCCATTAAAAGCAGTAAAAATGCCTTTAGAAAATATTGGTTTTTAATATGTAAAATTAGATTCATTCATATCTTATTCCGATAAAATAATTTGGATGAATATAATTTTTATTATTACGTATATAATCTATAAATATCATATTTTGGTTAATACTATTCATTCCCTTCAATTTAATGGATATGTTATAATAATAATATTTATTAGTATATCACAGTTCGTTTATGCTCAGTGTTTCATAAAAAATTAAGTTATGAAAGAAATCAATTTTATTTAAAAAGAGAAATATCATAGAATATTGTGGTGTTACATTCTCCCATCCCTCAATAGTTCTCATCCTAACAATTTTAAATTTATCTTAAAAAAATAAAAGGTGGAAACTTGAAAATTCTTCAGTGGGAAACCCACATCAGAAATATGCTTAATAAAACATTTTTTAATAAGTGGGAAATGAAATAAAAATTCAACACAAATATAGAATTTTGAGTAGTATAACATTCGTGTGAAGTGAGTACCATGACATGGGATAGAAATCCATCCTTCTTGTTCTATAGGAGAGTGATATAAAACATGATAATAATAAATTCCACCATAAAAAACTGTAAATATGTGATGAGTTAAAGAGGATATTGATTTCTTAGTATTAAAAATAAATGGATAATTTTGTTTTCAATAATAATTTTCAAAGAGATGAGGGATTATTTTACTATACAGATAAGATCTTACTTTATTTCATTGAATTTCAAAAGCATAATCTCATACTTGGTTGTGATTTAATCTATTTTCACTTTATTTCATACACCTTGAAATGAATGATCAAGATTATTTTTTCACACCTGAAGTAATTTTATGAATCCTAATATCCATGAGTCATTCCTACATCCTTTAAATGTTTTAAAAGAAAAAAATTATCATCCCATATTATCTAATTAATCATACATTAACCTCAAATAATATCTGAGGTTCAACATAATCCATTCCACCCATAAGGCTTGTTCAAAATACTTCCTTCCATACCATAGCCCAAAAATTTATATGGAAGGTCACTAAAATTCCAAAATCAACTTAACACCATATTTTCCCCAAACAACATAATGTTATTATTATTGTCACATACCATATATATTGATACATTTATCACATTAAAACCTTAATGAAAAATTTAATGATTCTAAATCCTTAAGGATGAAGTATTGTAGTAAAATACTGAAATATATTATGATTCTTATAACCAGAGAACCATTAATTAAATAATTATTGAATATTAATATATTAAACCTTTAATCATTGTACTTCATTCTAAAACCATTATCCATGATTTATTATCTTATTCTTTAATACCTTCTACCTTCTATTTTTCTCTTGTAATCTCTTCATCATCAATAGTATAACCATTACTTGTATAACATTGCAGATTCTAAC
Organism: Viscum album; assembly: GCA_963277665.1. Classification (NCBI taxonomy): domain Eukaryota; kingdom Viridiplantae; phylum Streptophyta; class Magnoliopsida; order Santalales; family Viscaceae; genus Viscum; species Viscum album. Next base: position 1,461,773,428 of record OY728135.1, on the reverse strand, counting down.
CAGTTAGAAAATCCCAAATCACAATGTGAGAAAAACTAATCATAGTGATACAGTCATGAAGAATCGTCATGACATCTATTTCTCAATATATTATTCCAAATTTTTAACATTGGTTATACATGGTGTTACCAAATATATAGGATGAAATCCCAAAGTTAGAATTATCCTCAAAGTTAGGCATAGGGTAATGTCTTCTAATCTATCATTTTCTAAATCTAATTCCCAAGGTTTCTACTAAACTATCTCTAATACCAAATCTGAAGACCCCAACCCTAGTATCCCATATCTGGTTCCTTACATTATTATATTATCCCATATACAAGATTCAAATCCCAAGGCATCGATCAATTTAGTAGTTATGGAAACTGGTTTACATATATGAAATTAACATTACAATCTTAAACATAAAATACATAAATAATTTTATTTGAGGATTCCATTAATCCCTTATTGTAACCTTTCTTAAAAAACTCAAAACACTTATTATTTTTTTTGGAAAAAATATATCATAAGAAATTGGTGAGCTTAAATTCTTAGAAAGCTAAGCATAAAACAAAATCTACGTGAAAATATGGCTTAAACAGTATATAAAAGAAAATACCTGAAACAAAAACCATTTAAATAATCACATGATTTTGGAAACATAACCTTGAATATTCTATTAGTCAGATAATCACATTGAATATCAATAACTAATCTCATACTAATGTAATTCATAATGCAGGACATCTAAAAGATATAGTCGACACATCTTCCAAGACATCTGAAAATAAAACTTCAAGGCCTCAACCAAATCCTTATATTAAAATAAATGGGAAAGGCCACAACCAAATCGATATATATTTTTTCTCATGAGAGATATGGATGCATATATGGGATATATAGAGCCACTACCATCATTTACTAAGTCCAGTAAATTCCTCATATAAAAAGGAAAAAACATAAAAATCATAAACATTCATATTGAAAACTAGCTTATGACATGTGAATACATTAACTCATAGTTAAACCCTATAACTTTTACCATGAAAACATGGTTTTTTATGCATTAAGGGTTAATATAGTAACTATAAAATGAATAAACCACAATAAATAGACCATTTAAGACATTTGTAGACTTATAAAAATAGTTTGGAGTAATTTAATATTTTTATGATATTTATATCATTTAAGAAAACATTATCTATTATAAAATATCATTAATTTCACTTTTAATGCTCTTAATTACTTGAATTTTTAAATATATTATAACTACAAGGTTTCATCCGAAAAACACTTTTAAAATATACAAAATATGTAAAAGTTATATATAAAATTAGTTTATGAAACTTATTATATAAAATTATATTTATTTTAATATTTACAATATTATCTATTTGATACTTGAATTTATTAAATAATTAATGCATCATAATCATGAAAGACTTAAATTTATTTACTACTTACATAAAAATTAAAAATAAATAAACATGTTGAGTAAATAAATTTATTCATTACAATTAATATTTATTATCAAACATATCATCTATATTATCCCATTTTAAAAATACTTAACCCTGTTAACAACAAAAGTATGTAAAAATTGACGTTTCATAAAATAAAATAATATAAAAGCCATAAAGTCATCCTTGTGGCTCAAAGTGTCCATAAAATTGTCTCAAGATTTTTTTAGAAAATAACTCATCCAATAAAATTAATACTAGTGTTAGAAGAATTTTATAATGTTCATAATATAATATTTACCTTTAAATATCTTATTCACCCTTATTCGTGGTATGAAAAAATATTACTAAAGTTACTACCCATATTGTATAAAAAAAATCACATATTTATGGAATTTAAATTTAATTATTCCCAATATGTTATCCATTTTTCAAAATTTGAAACACCTAATTAGATAAAATTAATTTAAAATTAATGTCCTTGACGAAATGAGAAGATTCTCTTTGAAGTAAAAATGTTCAAAAGATTGAAATGTTTTTATTTTCAAATTCAATGTGAAATTTATTCCAATGAGATACTTTGGATTTAATGATAAAACATTAATCTAATTATACTGTAAAACCACAAAATATATAATTTATAACTAATAACAAATTTTATGAAAAAGATGTTTTCTATTGAAATGAAATATTTTATCACTATTCATCAAAATTTGAAAATTATCTGTAAAATAAAAAAATTTCAACCAATGTAAATTTTTATATTAATATTTAAAATAATAAGTTTATTTTTTTAAATAGAGTATATAAAAGTGCCAAAAATCATATTTAAAATATGTTCTTCATTAAAAGGGGGTGAAACTACCTTTAAAAACATATATGTTTTTAATGATTAAAATTGGATTCATTTTTATCTTACGCCTATAAAATTAATTTGATAAATGTAAAAAATTTGATTAGATATATAATATATATATTTTATATATTTTCTAATACTATTAATTCCCTCCAATTTAATGGGTAGGTTATAATAATAATATTTAATGGTATATCACAAATCGTTTAATCACATTGTTACGTACAATATAATCTCTCAAAGAAGATACAATTATTTAACAGTAGGCATATCATAAAATATTGGGTGTCAAAAAATTGGGATAAAGTTCTAGGAAATGGAGAAATAATGGATATTGGATCAACATGGGCCACCACAGATCCAAGATAGAAGCCCTAGGATCGATTCCCATCAAATGTATCCCAAAATTTTGAAGGAATGGCTTATGGATCACCTAGAATTATGAGATAGGGTTTTCTTGGCCGAGGGTTTGGAGAAAACCTGAGCAGCAAAAAAATTTATTAACATAAAACATCAGGGATTTACACGATGTGTAATCCACTTTCATGTCGTGTAAATGTAGAGGTTCTGTTTCCAATAAAAAATGACACTTTTTATTATTTTACCCTGAATATTTACACATCACGAACCAGCTCTGCAAAAGTGTTGAACCACACTTGAATGGTGTATAATCTTTACACATCATGTATTTAACATACATCCTGTATTTAACAGCCAAACTTCCCTATAACACTTCAAAGCCTCCTACGAGAACCATGAGCATCAGAAACATGAAAAGGGATCGTACACATGGATCTGAGACCTTATATCCCACTAATTTCACCAATAGTTTCTGTTATATACTATCATCAATTATTTTCCCAGTCTAGCTTCTATAGGTTGATTTTTTTTTTGCTTATAGAATCATTGACAATGTATATATTTCTATATTTTTGAGTTATTGATATAGTGAAAAAAGTTAAACATGAATTTAATTTACATATCTTACATGATATAAGAATTAAATTTCATAAATAATATTATCAATATCCTAGGGACCGATTGGTTCAGTGTCATTGGAGACTAGCTACATAATCATCTTATTTTTCAATACCATAAATCATTTATTCATAGGTGCACCATATGATACCATCATATAAATTTATCATTTAAAAAATTCATCCTCATAATGCTGGGAATGAAAACATAGTAAAGGGGAAAGATCTATTGATTAGTAAGAAATTAATAAACATTTTATCAAGGATGAGTCCATAAGCATAAGAAAAAAACATATTCATAAAAACAATTTCATATCATTATGAGTGATAATACTAATACATAATTAAGCGCCAAAGGGAACTGTATATGTACTTATATCTACAAAATATTAAATAGAAACATAGTAGTAACAATATGTATTAAACAATTTAACATAAATATTGAATCCTAAGAGAATTAGAAAAAAAATTCATATCATATTTCATCTGCGGCATAAAAATTATCATAGAGAGACACTACTTCAATGAGTCACACACATGAACCTTTTTTTTGTGAAGAATCATAATTATACATGCTTATAAATTTCCTTTATGAGTCAAAATCATTCTCCAATTCTTGTGATGAAAAACATTTCACCTACATATATCCATATCCGGAGATTTTAAATTTTAAAAAATTCATTTGAAGGTGATATATGAAACCTTCCTTCATCATCCATACTTATGAGTGACACCTAAAAATCATTCAATTATCACACAATAAATATACCTTAGAAATAAAATGGGTTTCATAACACATTTAAATGAAAATAATTCAATTTTTATAAATAACCCATGTATATAAAAATGGGTTCTAGAAACCTTTCAAATTAAAATCATTCAACATTCACTGAATAAAGTACCCATGTAAATAAAATTTATTTTCACGAGATTTGTAAATATTATAAGAACATGAATTGAATTGATTTGCATTAAAATCATGATCACTAGAAAATAATCACATTATATAAGAACAATGGAGGGAAAAAATTAAATTATTACTCCATTGGTAATTGATAATTATGAATATATATATGAAAATTAAAATCATATCACAAATTCTTTTTAATCATCGATTTAAAAGTCATAGTCACAAGTCTTATTTCAAAAAGTATCCTTTGTTTTTGTAAAACAAAGTGAAGAGAAAACATTTCATTGAAGTAAATATAAATAAAATAAATCATTTAATAGATATTTATGGTAGTATATTAATTTTAAATTAAATTAACTAAATTATTGAAAATGTGGTAAATGAATTAAAAATAAGTCTTATAACTTGAAAGAAGAAGTTTGAGATACCAAATACATTACATTTACTAACGATTTCTAAAAAATTACTTTAATATATGATAGAAAATTAAATAAATATCTTAATCTCCTATTTAAGAACCATATTCCTATCAAAAAAAAATTTAGACTTAATTTATAATTTTCTTATATATATATATACATTAGTTTTTTATTATCCATTTTAATTTTCGAGTGTGAGTAATCTTGATAAAATTGAACTAGTTTCTTAATATCATAGTTGTTCTTCATTTTTATCCCAATTTTCATCATGACCATATCATATAAGGTACTATAAATTATTTTTTAGGATATTTTCGAAAATTATAATATCTATCTATTATAGTTTATTGAAGGTTCCTGTAGATAAAATTAGTAACAAGCATGTTTGAGTGATTTTTATCAAATGGATGGTGAAAACTAAATTAATATGGTAGATTTTTATGTTACCAAACCCAAAAAAAATTATAATAATTTTGTTAATAATATCCAATATTATGTTTACAATTCCATACATGATAGAAATGTCTATCATTTTTATGTTTGTGGGAAAACCAACACAACAAGTGTATCCTAAAAATCTATTTGTGAGTATGGTTATAGAAGACAACCTTTAGTTATAAAATAAGTATCAAAAAATTATAATGTAATTACATTGATGTTATTATTGTGAATGATTAGTAATTGGATGAGCCTTATGAAGAACATAAATTAAATTGAAGTTGTCACTTATAAATAATTTTTTTCCCTCTTGGTATGTTCATTTTTGGTGGTTAGTTTTACAATGATCACTTATTGGTAATATTACTTATGGAATGGATAATTTGTATCTAAAAACATAAATCATGACATAAATATAATATATATTGAAAAAAATAATTTATTTAACCATCCAAAAAAGGCGGCGATGAGACAAAAAAATGAAATGTGACATTAATGGAGGTGGTAGTTCCCACACGCACATGAGAAACATTTTCATTTTTTGATTGAAGGAGAGGGGAATATACAATTGTTTTATAATTAATATAATAAATTTTTATAATATTATTTATACATATTTCATTATATATATATATATATATATATATGTATTTTTAGAATTGGTTCGGAGGAGGGTGAAGGACTCTCCCACCTGTGTTGTTCAATTCGCATAGGTTGAGGTGAGATAAAAAATTTATAATCCCAACTACGCCTATTATAAGGGAATATTAAAGTGGTAATGTAGGGTCTATCCCACTTGGATTAATGGAAGGTAAATGACCATTCAAACAAAATCCCTAGGATGATTCTTCACTTTCACACTTTTAGTTTGTGTTTACTAAGGATTCATAGTTTGAAGTTTTAATTCAGATTAAAAAATAGAGATGAAGGACAATTTTAGAGATCCTGACAAAATATAGTCCTAGATTTAACTAGGAATGATCATTAAGAATAGAATGTGAAGTGGTAAAAATTTCACCAATTTATTTTGGTCTAACTAATTGGATATACCTTTGATGTAATTATCCTGTGTTTTGGGTACAATATACAAACAAAGTGAATACGGTTGGATTCTAACTAGAATGAGTAATAGAAAAATGGTCATAGTCTTTCTCAAATCTAATTATGTCAGGTTTGATCAATCACACATTCCATGGTAAATATTTTTTAAAATAATGTGATGAACAACTATTATTGACCTAAATACTAGCCACAAGGTTACCAAGGTTCAATATAGAGATTCTTTTGGTTTCTAAAACCCCTACTCTCGACTCCTAACCCAAGAAGAATTAGCGGCACATGGTTCTGATGATCAAAATCAATGAGATATAAATCATTTTGTGTATAGTTAATAAGTAGTTCAAAAAACAAATATAGGATTAAATAATCAATAATAAATATAAAACTGATGAAAACAAGGATGATCTAATTAGGACATAACCTTTCATGAGAAAACAATGAAAAACTAGCAATCTATAATAAAAAAATTAAGGAAAAATTACAAACAATTGAAAACAAAGCACATATGAAGAGATATGTTGGATTTGATGAATAACAGAGTGTGTTGTTAAAATAGGAAATTAAACAAAATTTGTTTTGTAATTAATAAAAAATAATGAAGGATTAATTAAAAAATCACTTTTATTAAATGAAAAAACGAATAGAATGAAATAAAAATAGTTTACGACCAGAAATAATGAAAACCAGAGAAGATAAAAAAGAGAAAAATAAAGCTGTGTAAACCCTCTATGTGTGGAGGCACGGAAAAATACACATAGGCACAAAATTAAATGAAATGAAATCCTTGAATGTCATAATATATTAAATGATTTGTGTCTCAATATATTCACAAAATGTAATCTAGTTTCATTATATATAACTGAGATAATATTTTCCCGTTAAAAATATGCTAAGATATTTGACTGGGCGAGGTTTCGAAGGTTGATCGTTGTTCCATCACCACACGTCATGTGTGAATTTATCTTTTATTGTGATTCTATATTTTGAAAGGTATATATTGTGTACTTGATTTAAACACTATTTATTGTATTCATGTCATGTTGAATCTTCAAGGATTGATATGAATCCTTTAAGGAATATTGTGAATGGAGTCTACACATCTTGTATGATATACACATTGTGTAAAGGGTATTTTGGGAAATTTTTTAGAATTTATTCTTTTAAGAAAAGAATTCATAATTCTAGAGAAACAAACCAAAAAACTTGTGAATTATTGAAGAATTTATTAATAGACCATAATAAATTGTTTCAAAATTTATATACAATTTCAGCTAATCAAACTCCACCACACATGAACAATTGAATCTCTTCAAGTTAAAAAGAATATTAATAGGGATTCCATAAAAAGAAATTTTAATAATAGGAAACATTAATAATAACTAAGAACATCAAACTATGTTTAAGTAGAAAAATCAGTCCCCTAGAATCAATCATGTAGATAAAATTAGTGTGCCTCATGGTTATGTTATTTTTAAATATTCTTAATCTTTTACTTATAATTTCAAAACCCTTCCTTATATTATATATCAGTTTCGAAATTTTTCTCATAAAATCACTTCTCTCATCACTCATGGTAAAATGTAACTAGAGTTATGGTCAAACCTAGAATACATGTTCCTAATCATAGGATTTCATTGGTTTAATCATCTCCACATCATAAATACAAATACAAAAATTAATTATTGGGGTTCAGTAAAAGGGGTTCTAATGAATATGTGGCCAAGGGAAGGTGGGTAGAAAGTGAAAATAATCCTCAAAATGAGGGTAATATCTAAATTATAATGCATGATAATTGGGAAATGTGTAATGAAGTAACTCTTAAAAGGTCAGAAGGTGTAAATGCTCTAAGTATCTCAAGTGGATCCCAGATTATATCATGTAGGTAATAAAAACATTACAAGTTTATTTCGTTTTATTTTTTCTTTTATTTGAATGTTAAATATTAGGTTTAGAACATTTCTCACATTCATCCCCTAATAAATGTTTTTTGACCTTCATAATACACAACCCAAAATATTTTTCTTTCATTTTTCTAATTTTTTTAAGGAATAGGGTAGGTGAAAACTACAAATGGAATCATGGACCATATCATATGAATCTTTAAAAATTACCCCCATACATTTACATAGTAAATATATCTAGTGTACTAGAGAAAAAACATCCCTTACACTTATTCAATGAAAAATCATGCATAATTCCAAGACTATAGAGGGAATGAATAATTAGATTGGAATAATTAGATCCTAACATGGTAATTCTTGAAACAATGGGAGAAATAGAGAACGTTATAAAGTGGGTATTATGAAAAAGTGTCTTGATAAATATTTACACAATAATATTAAAATTATATTTGTTTAGTCAAAGCCTCAATAAGATATAAATGGAAGTTCACATAGGTTTACATTCCCTAAGTGTCACTCAAGAAATATGCTCAGAATAGTATATGAAATTGTGGGTCCAAAATCCTTTAGGGAATTGGAGTGTAAAAAAATATAGACAATCAATCAGGGTATATTAATCAAGTAATAAGGTAATAAAATAAAATTTCAAAAAATTTAGAATTTTAATTAAATTATAAAACTCTACAATTATTCTATAAATCTAAACCGATGTAAAACATAGATTTCATCAATTTACAGCCAAAATTTGACTTTTATTTAAATGGTTTTAATGATTTTCTAGGTTTAAATCTTATTTTCAATGAAAAATACATTCCAGAAAAAAGAAAAAAGAAAACATTCTAGTGTATGAATAGTAAATATGAAGAAATACCCCCAACACTCTCTTAAAATGAGAAGGTATCTACACTGTCATGGAAAGTACCATGGGAGAGATATCACTTACATTGCATAAAAAAACGAAATACCTACTTTAAAATTGATTGTATGGAATTGGGTTCTCCCTGTATGAGTGTTATATCATGGAGAAACATGCTGGATTATTAGTTTAGATTGGGATACCTGCCTAATGGTTAGAATGAAAAATCCTATAATAGAGATAACATTAGTCCATAGGATTTTTCACAAGGTGAATGTAGTGTGAAGGGTATGTGAACATAATGAGTTGTAATGAAAATAAGGTCAAATACATGAAAAAATTAGGGTGTAACGTAGTTAAAAAACGTGCTACAAAATATTGATAATAAAATGAAAACAATAATCATATGTACAATAATCAAAATATGGTAAACAAATATGGGTTTTCTATCATATAAAACTATCCACAATGTTATTATGCATATGGATAGACAAAAAGAAATAACCAGTTTCATATATCTGCTCAAAAATTCACTACCTCCTCTAAGAATAGGTGTCTATGTCATTAAAATCAAGACTTTTCTTAGTGGGAATAATCAACTCGAGAGAATGAAAATAATGAATCACATACAGTATGAAAAGAATCTATGACCATCTTGTCAAATATCGTCTTTTAGTACATATCTCCAGTGAAATTTCTCAAGATGGTGTTCGATATTAATCAGATTCTTAGTCATCTGAAGTATGGGGGTAGATGGTGGCAGAAGAGGTACATCGAAGACCATAGAAGAAGAATAAAAGCTAGGCATGGATAATTTAATATATTAATGAAATGAAAAATAAACCATGAAACTATGAGGAAAAAACTATATCACATATATATAATAATTGTAATGATACATCACAAAAAAAAAAGGTAGTAAAAAAGTGATTATCTAGAAAGAGTAGAAAAATCAGGGAGGGGAACATGGGGAACAATGTATTGTCAAAATCACCAAGATGTTTATGAATAGTCCCCTCCTGGATAGAGGTTGGCATAAACTATCCCTCCCAATATATATCAGTTATATAGGTAGGGGATAGGGGATCAGTTATTGTGGTGGGTGTCGTTGTACATGAAGCAATTTTAATGGAAGGCAGAGGAGAGAGACCAATCCTGATGGTTATTGTATTTATTGAAGCTGGTTTTATGAATGTTACCTCAAAATATGGTTAACATTTAGGGCCCATTCCTTGCCAGGCCCAATCAATCCAAATAACCTTTTGGATAGTAGGGTCTCAGCTCTGACAATATGTTTTCTGGAGTAGGATCTGGGGAGGGCATGGAAGCAGATGATGGGCCGACAGAGGCCTGTCGATGAGAGGTTGTGGTAGATGGGATAGTAAAATTGGAAAACTCTATGAAGGGGATTCATAGGTGGTGGGATTTTTGTGTGTAAATTCTCTAGTATGAAAAGATTCAGGGACCAGATTTGACACCACAAAATACTAAAGTAAGTACCACGTGTTCGATAGCATGTATAACACGCGACAACAAGAGCATAAGGTAATATAATATCCCTATACTTTATAATATATTTACTATTTAAAACATATTCTATATATTTCACTGCATGAAACACTGATTCAGCTTGAAATGAACACATCACGGGGTTAGCGTACATCATAAAAAACAACCACCTTCCTTTATAGCTTGTGCTACACATAAAAGTGACCTTTTTCGATGGCTTATTCTATATGCAATATCGCATATTACTGAGAAACTATATGTAATCAAAAAATTATTATTTAATATAATAAGATATAAACTAGAAATTATGAAAAATATTAACTAACTTATGAAAAGATATGGTATATATAACTAAATCACTACTTATTAATAATTTAGAAATGAATGTTAGAACCAATTGAATATTAAAAAGGTATTTTTTATAGAAAAATATTTTTATGTTGACAAGATTGTTTTACCCTAAAAGATTAAATTAATTAAAATTAGTGAGTGATATCAATGTAATAAATATTTTACATATTAAATCAATTATTTTTTACATTCATCCAATAGATTTGGTAAGAATAAGATAAGATTAAACCTAATATTTTACATAATAACCTATTTTGTATTTTTTTCCACCATTTAATGAAGAACCCATTTTAAATATTAATTTTGACACTTGTATAAATTTAATTTGATAAAATAAAATTTAATTTTGAATTCATAATTTTCATAATTATATTATGATAAATTTTTGGGATTTTTCTGAGTTACTCCATATTTTACAGAATAGTGAAAAATGCTTCGTTTTAGTAAAAAAGTGCTTTTTTGTTTAAATGATTATTATTGTTAAATTATGTTATAATTTTTTAAAGTCACATTGGATCAATTATAAATATATTAATATAATTTAGTTCATTATAATCAGTATAATTTTTAAATTTAATATAAAAATGTAATAATCTTTTGAACATTTTTCTACTAAAACCCGCTAATCTATCTGTCTGGGAGATGAGCTGTAATCCTAATTTTTCCACTTCTGTGATTTGAATTTTTAAAATCAAACACAATTTTTTTTAATAAATATAATATTTCTATTCTAATAATATGTACTTAATTTTTTACCTAAATTATTTGTGAATGTGATAAAATTAATTACAATGATTAAGGTTCAATTAAGCTTAGAAATGGACTAAAACCCTATGTTTAAGGGACCGAGTAACCTATCTACTTGTAAAAATCCCATTTTATGGCCATATTTAATCCATAATCCATCCATTAATGAGTTGGGGTGGTTTTATATGACTTATTTAGGTAGTTAAATGTTTACACCTAACTTCTTCCCATGAATACCAAGTGAGACATTTTCCTTTCTTTTAAAAGGCCACCACCTCTACCCATTCCTCACACCTATCAAACCTCTTATATTTGGCCTATATCTTCCCAAATGGACCAAAAAATACCTCCCCTAAACCTAGAATTATCCCTTTAGGATTATTACTTTCCATGGATTCCTTTGGTTAAACCAAAAGGAGTTAACCGAGTAAAAGGTAATGTCTCTTCTCAATATCTCTAGTTTCATTTCAATTCTCCATCCCCTAAAATATTCTTATTATGTTGTGGTGTAACAAAAATGGTATCCTAAATATACTATTATGTTATTATTCTGAGATTTCATCCTATAATTACACACACCTCCATCTAATGGGTAACGAACGTAATGTTTCTATGAACGACGAATTACTACCTCACGAAATGATGATTTTTCAATTTTTCATTACTGCCTGTTATGGTAGCCATTATGAAGAAAACTCTATTTATATATGATATATATGATATTTTTAATGTTTTATAACATACAATTTTTCTTTCCATGTTGTGTAAATACGATAATCTTGTTTGAGGAAGTATTTCCCCCTCAAAGTGAGGTGATTCATTCACACGATACATAGTATGTATAAAAAAATTGACATAATTAAATATATGAATAATAAAAAACATATATATTATATTACTGACAAAATTATATATATATATCATGTTCTTAATTACCCCTTCACACACTTTAAAAGAGATAACGCCATTCATGGACGAGTGGACTACCTCCTACTTGAGATGATTTGATTCCTTTTAAATGACATAATTATCATTTTTCATTGATATGGTTTTACTTACCTTCTTTCTATAATAACCATTGAAAAATGGAAACGTTACTCATGTGTGCATATGATCTACTGTCTCCATGATTGTATTGTTAATTCATTTTTCATATCAATATTTAATGATTTTTTTAAAAGTATAATTGATGTATAAATTTTATAATTATTTCATTACTATTATTATGTATGTGTTATATAATTAACCTTATGACCATAGTTGACCAAAAATAGTTGTTTTGATTTATAAACCAAATTTGGTCAAAAACACCTGATGTAAAATTAATTGTTTGAGTAGTCAAAAACAATGTGGTAATAAGTGAAATAAAATTAATTATAAACATGATTTTTTTGAAAAATGTTTAAAATTAACATAATTTTATTATATCGGGATTTAATGTATTTTCACCTGAAAGGAAACAAAAGGTAAGTGATTCTTGTCTCATTTTCATTACATGAGGTATACTAAATGGTTGTACACCAAATTTCTTATATATGGTTAACTTACTACAAAATTGACATATAATATCATGGAACATATTATATTTAGTGTATTTAATTTTTTTATTGAATACCTTTGGGTCTTTCAATTTATTTTTTACGACATTGGTCGGGGATTTTCAACTCACTTTTTAAATCTGTGACATTAATGTCATCATTACTACTTACTTATTGTGTGTGATATAAATACTACTAATTTTATTATATTATATCATAATATCCCATTATTTTAGGATTTTAAACATTTCAACTGATGTTACTCTTTCATGGAAGCCTTGACTCAAAATCTACTCAGGTGTTAAGGGATTCTTGTCTCATTTTCATTTCATGTGGCATACATAATTGTTGCACACCTAATTTCTTATATATAGTGTTATTTCTACCAAATTAATATATTATATCATGAATTAAGCTTCCTTCATGGTATTTAATAGTTTAATTTAATAAGATTCTTTTATAAGGTTTATGATTTAAAAATGATTCAAAGTGGAATGAGAGACTGTGGATTGTTTAAATATTATTGTCTTCAATACCAATCCAAAGGATCATTCAATGTATTTTCCATTTGAGGAAATTATATGACCATTTTAAAACAAATTTTTTTTTTATTATTTGGTTATTCATGAAAATTTAAAATATCCAAATGATTTTCCACTCTTTTATACTCAAAGTGTTTTAAAATGTTTTAATGAAAACCTAACTTTACTCATCTCTTTAGTTGGAGAATCTATTTTCTTCTAAAGACCATGTTTTGTTTAAAATGTTTTCATTTTTTTTAAAATGAGTTGGTAAATAAAGTTTTAACCATTTTTCTTCTACTAATATATTATAAGTAATATTCTTATCTCTTTCCAAATGAGTCATTTTTTATCCTTTTTTTGTACATAAGAAATATTATTTTTACCTCATACGACATGTATGAATTTATCTGCCATCACTTTTTTTATTCCTACTTCTCAATTTAAAAAGGGTTTTCAAAAGAAAAAGATATTTTACTCAATACTAATTTATAATATTTAATCTTTTATTTCATGAGAAGTGACAACCCTCTATCTTACTTTACTTGGGATTTTTTGTATTGATAACATCCTTATTTTTTTCTGGATGGTCTATGATTTATTTCGCTAAGGATGGTATTCACATTAATTTCCTTGATTTATTTTTTAGTACCATTTAAATATTAAATCTCCTATTAACATTTACCATTGAATTTACACCAAGTTATGCATTTCATTTATCATTAATATTTTTATTTTCTAAACCATATACCATTTTAAATGTGGTGTCTACTTTGACATTTATTTTATTATTTGGGGAAATATTGATAAATTTGTTTACTTTATTAAATATATATATTTGATAATTCACATTACTTATTTAATATATGATGAGTGTTATGTACTTGAAATATATGGGTGGGGACCATTTAAAGAAATCCCTACAAGTTGGAGACCAGTGAATGAAAGCCTCTCAATGCATAGATAGTCTAATGGGATAAATTAGTTGTGAATATGAGAATGGTTAAACAAACATTTGATGGTAAAGGTATCATATTCCTAGGAAACATGACGTCCTAGAAATAAGATCTTCCTTTATTGAGAATTCAGTTATTATTTATCCTTGAGATTTTGCGTCGATAAATCTATGGATATATTTTAATTTCATTTATCAAGAAGGCATGTTTTTCAGTTTCTTACCTTGTCATATTTATTTTTCATTATGTAGTTATTTACATGGTATGTGTGTTCAGTTATTACAATTACATATTTCTTACGTTCTTACATTCAGTTTATTGATTACATGACTTGAGTGTTCAGTTATTTACCTTTCCACATTTCTTATTATCATTGATTAATTATTGCTTCTGATCTATTTTTCCCATACTGAGCATTTGAGGTCACCCTTATTATGTTTCTTTCCACAATATTCCAAAAAATTTACTATAAAAGATATGAAATTATTATTAGATGAATTTGATTTATCCTCAAAGTTATTTATTTTTTTAGAAAAAAATTATGTTGTAATAAATGTATTCATTTGTAATAAAATACTCATTTATGTATCTGGTTTAGAAATATTACTAAATAGTTCAGTACTTCGGGGCCGAATTCCTTGTAATCATGTCAATGTAATTGATACCAGACTCCAGCTCTAGGTTATTTAGGGCTGGTTCACAATCTTTGGTATTAGAGGAAGTTTTGTAGGAACATTGGGAACTAGATTTAAGAAAACGTAGGTTAGATAATGTGACCCTAAGATAGAATTTTAGGATATGTATAGATTAAAACCCCATAATTTTGGTAAATTATATAGTATGTGGGTCTTCCTAGAAATAAAAACCTATCTGGATACTACATGTGGGATTGTTCTGGCACATATGTACCTAGAAGTAACAAATCCAAAAAAGTGTTCTAGGCTTGACTCGGGGAAACCTGGTACATGAAAATGAGATTTACTACACACCAAGTTTGACACACCTGGGGGATATGCATAGGATAATCCACTTTTTAAATAAAACCATTTTGATGTATTTCGATACATAATAAGTAACCTTGGTTAAAAATAATTATTGTTTTATTCAAGATAAGCTGTCATGATCTAGAAATAAAAATAATGATATTTAGATAAATCCATGATCAAAGGAAGATAAGGGTTTTATGCCAACCACTGATGTATACAATGTCCTTGTTAATTTTCATTGTTTTTAGTTAAAAATTTTAACAAATAAATATTAATGATGAACCAATTATAAAACTTTTGATGATAAGAAATTAATATATTAACCATATTTAATTTGGGAGATGTTTAAAGAAAAATAGTAATAATTTCACTCTTTTATAGGCCTTACAATCCTTTAAATTTTTATTTTAGTACTTCATACAAAATAATTAATTGTTGGTAACTAATTTTTAGGAGTTAAGGGATGAATTATAAGTTGATCGAAGCACAAACAAAAATTTGTATTGATCAAATCATATTGAAACCTATCGTGTAAGAATATTTCGTTATATTCATTGTCAGTAAAAGGATTACCCAACATTGGTAAAATTATATATAAATAAAATGTCTTCCTTATACCTAAATTTTAGTCGAACCAATTACCTTCTAAATCATCATAGATTTATGGTTTTAATGCCCTCAAATTTTCATTTATCATTAACTTGTTTGTGATTTACAACCTCATTCACTTACTATAAATATTCACACTTTTCCTCCAAGTATATATCTCTACATTCCACTATGTTCTCATACATAGAAACCTAGTTACATGGTATTCCATGACCTTTTTTACATTCCCTTATTTCTTTTATAGATTATTACTTATGATCCATTCTCACGATGTTTGGAGTTAAATCATATGAAGTATAAAACAATCTACCACCATGATTGATTTTAAATTACGAGAAAGCAATTTAAGTAATGTGGGTAGAATGTGACACCCTGAAAAACTAAAGTAAGAACATTGTGTTTGATTGCATGTATGACTCAGATTAACAAGAGTGTAAGGTAATATAATATCTATATACATTATAATATATTTACTATTTAAAATATATTCTATATATTTCAATACATGAAACAATGATTTAATAAGAAATGAAATTAACTCTCGGTTATCATACATCATACACAACAAATATCTCCCTATATATCTTGCGTTACATGCAAAAGAGACCTTCTTCAATGGATTACGCTATAGGCAATATTGAGTCTAACCTATAAAATATATTTAATTAAAAAATTACTATTTAATATAATAAGATATAAAGTATCTTTTATGAATAATATTAACTAAATTATAAAAATATATGTTTTATATAACTAAATCATTGGTTATAAATAAATTATAAAAGAATATAAGAACTAATTGAATATTAAATCGATAACTTTTATGGAAAAATATTTTTATGTTAAAAAATTTATTTTACCAAAATGGATTAAATTAATTACAATTACCGAGTTTTATTAATGTAATAAATATGTTACATATTCAATAAATTATATTTTATATTCATCCAATAGATTTGGTAAACATCAGTTAGGGAAAATCTAATATTTTACATAAAAACCTTTTAAGGCATTTCAACAACCTTTTAATGGTGAACCCATTTTAAATCTTAATTTTGACACTATTATCAATTTAATTTTTAAAAATAAAATTTAGATTTGAATTAATAATTTCAAAATTATATTATGATGATTTTTTTGTTTTTTTTGAGAAAATCCATTTTTAGTGAATAGTAAAAATAATGTGTTTTAGTTAAAAATTGCATTTTCAATTAAATAATTATCAATGTTAAAATATATTATAAATTAGTTTTAAATTAACATTGGATCAATTATAAATATAAAAATATAATTTATCTCATTATAATAAATATAAATTTTAATTTCAATATAAAAACATAATAATCTATTGAACATTTTTCTACAAAAACCACTTAATCTGCCTGTATGTGAGATAGCATTAATCTTATTTTTTCTGCTTATGTGATTTGAATATTTTAAAAAAGACATATATAATTTTAATCTAGATAATATATTTTTTATAATAATATTAACTTAATCTTTTTAAAATAATTATTTGTGAAAGTGATTATAATTCATTACAGTGATTAAGATGTAATTAAGATTAAAAATGGACTAAAACCCTATGTTTAAGAACCCAAATGACCAATACACTTACCAAAAACTCATTTTATAGAAACATTTCATCCATTAACCTTATATTAATTAGTTTTTGTGGTTTGTTTCCTCTGTAATTGGGGATGACCTCTTGATTGAAGGTTCAAACAATCCAATCAGTTTCTAACGGGTTTCTTCGTAGAACCAGAAACATCCAATGATTCCACATCCATTTGGACATACTTTCCAAAGGTAGGTGCTCATTAGTTGTGAACTGATGAGGCTTAGGAATTTTTATTCGTAGAGTGGATGGGAGGTCAGACTCATCACACCTTTTTGAGGGGAATTATTTTCTACTCCGGGACTCTCTTTATAGATTTAAGTTATGTTCATGAATCCTTATTACATTACCTGGTATAAAATGTGATTTCATTTAAATTTGACAATCAATGATTGATATGAAGGAAATTTAGAGAATCTTTTATATGTATTATAGGTTCTTCATCGATTGAAAATCATCTATATTATTTAGAGATTCTTTGTTGATGGTATCCTTAACTACATAAAAGTCTCTTGGTCATTACGATGACCATACTGGTTTTAAAGCCACTTAGTGGGGCACATGAAGTTTATTGTTATTCAGGAAGACATGGATTATTTCAGAGTTGGGACCATTCCCGCTGGTGGGCTACCTATGTATCCTTTGTTTTGGAAAAGTAATCAGAACCCACGTAGTTCTAGTAAATGAGTATGATGTTTATGCATGATTGATGGCTCAAAGAAAGATGTCATGATTACTTTTATACTCTAAGCTCACGTGAGTCATGCTCGGAGTGAGAAACAAGAGGTATTGGTGAAACAAAAAAAATTGTGCCATGAAATGATGTGGGGCTTATGTATGTATGACTGCCCAAATAGATGAGGATTAAGATTTATGTCAGGGAAGAAATCCTTGGACGGGGTCCATACAGGTATATGTGCTTCATGGAGATTTGGATACTCTAATCTTGGGGCTTACTCCTAATAAAAATGCCCAAGTTAGGAGGGGACTTATGATTGGGTTTTACTCCTGAGAAGGAAGCCCAGATCAAAAGGAATTATTACTGGTTAAGATAAATTAAGACTGGGGCTTACTCATAAAGAGGATGCCCAGGTTAAAGAAATTAAGGTTTGGAGCTTACTCTTGAAGAGGATGGCCATATTTGGGGAATTATAACTGGGGCTTATTCCTGAAAAGGAGGCCAAGGTTAGGGGACTTGGGGCTTACTCCTGAGGAGGATTCCCAGATTAAAGGAATTAAGGTTTGGGTCATACTCTTGAGGAGGATGCCCAAATTTGAGACTGGGTCTTACTCTTAAAGGGGAGGCCCAGGTTATGGGACTTGGGGCTTACTCCTAAAAAGGAGGCCCAAATTAAAGAGGACTTAGGCCTTACTCCTAAGGAGGATGCCCAGATTTATGAGGATTTGGACTGGGGTTTACTCCTAAAGAGGAGGCCCAGGTTAAGTATTCTCTCATCTTAAAGGATGAGGTTGTATGAATGAACTCTCTAACTTTAGTGACATAAAGATGTAAAAACCACTATGTTTTGAGAGATTTTCCATGGAGATCCTTTTAGATAAGGAACTCAATCACGAAAACATGCCATAAATGGCTTTAAAGAGTATATTGAAGATTGAATCTTGAATAGGAGAGGTGGAATGTCATAAGAGAGGTGAAATGGGCAGGAAGGGCACCCAAAAAGAGAGGGGTACGCAAGACCTATCAGGCGCGCAGTTAATGCGTGGGAACGCAAGTATTGGTCGTTCAGGTATACCTGCGCTGCTCATGGGTACTTCAGCGATCCTTGCCTAGTAGATTAATACTTGGGAGATTCTTGACAAAAGCCTTTAGAATCATCCTGAGGTACTTCCAGAAGACTGGCACACAAGTTTCAATGAATCGGCAAGGAGGCGCGTAAGTGTGTTCATTTCCCTTAAGGGAAAAACATTTAGGTGAGCAAGTGTTAGTGATTTATAACACTTAGACCTTATTCCTCTTATTTAGACCTTCCATTATAGGTAAAAAATTACCTTATAAGTGTTCAGAACACTTGAAGAAGAGACTTGGGAGTTCATAGCTCTATATCTGAATTCTGGAAAAATTCCTCCCCCACTGGGGGGCCCACCGGGGGTATTTATAGGCTAGAGAAGACCCTAGGCAGTTATCACTTAGGGCGCGCAAGTAACTTGTGCGACCAATTTCAGCGCACAAGTGTACTCGCACGACCATGGTAGAACTTGCACGACCATTGCACAATGTTCTTCTTATTCATTCCTTTGTCAATTTTTGATATGTTTCCAAAGGTTGAATCCCATTGAGCTAATATATTCCCCTTTTCTAATCATTAGACTCTGTGAAAAAAGGAGCATCAACAAAAGTCCCCCCTCACAGTTGGATCCAAAAGAAATGAGGATTTGACTCTTAGGAAATCGAAAATCAAAAGAAAATTGGGGAGCGCAGGGTATGGCGCACAAATGAGATTCAGGGGCGCAGGGTCTGGCGCGTAGGGGTACAGACTTGTCTATAAATAGAGGGCCTCACTTTGCTCAAAGCACTTGGCTCTTGCTTGTTTTTTGCTCTCAGTGCACAAGTTGACTCCCGGCTCTCGCTTGTCCGCACTTCTTGCTTCTTGCATCGCGCTTCTGTTACTTTTGTCACGCTGCTGGTATGGTATTTAGACTTGCGTGGTGAAACCTAGGTGCCCAATACTTGCGTGACCAAAGGAGACTTGCGTGCCAACTATGGGACTTGCACGCCTTTATGACTTAGCCAATTTCTTCAAATCCTTCACAAATTTTATGAAAAATTAACATACTTAAAGTGTTAATTATTCAACTTTTGTGTAGATCAAATGGCTCCAAAGAGAATCGGAACGACTGATGAACTGGGGAGAAAAATAATTGATGAGATGATGGACATCGTTGGCCACGATTATTATCCCCCCTACGAAAGTACTCTCCCAGAATTGGCCAAGTACTTGAAGAAGCATCATATTAACTTCCCGCACATCATCTATCTGCCTCTGTATAGCCAGGGTCACTTGCAAGACATCAATATTCCATAAGACAAGAATTATCTGTCGCATTCCTGGTTTCAGTCATATACCAACTTTTCTTCGGGAAATGTCTCAATCGTAGGAACATTTTCTAATGCCGGAACAGTAAAGAAAGCCTATATAATGCATCATAGCTCGTGTGCACCAGATCTGGAACCACACAAACTTGAGCTGCAACCACATTGTTATCCCTCAATCATTCAAAACTCTCAGATGGATCAATCCAAAGGCTGGAAGGGGAAATAGGAATTTCATTCTGGAGGGGGGGGGGGGGTGAAGCCAAATTGGATGTGGGCTTTTTGGGTGAGAAAAACTTGTGAAGATTTTATCGAGGATCTGAAGGGAGCTACAATTTAAGAATCCGTCTGGGCTGGGAAGACGTATGTTTATAGGAATGATAATTTTGCACTGGAATTGCTTAGCCGCTGGAGCCTGGAAACTAATTCTTTCCATCTTCCCCATGGAGAAGTAGGCATTAGTTTTTGGGATGTCTACAAGATCTCAGGGGTTCCAATCCTGGGTGATATGTATGATGAATTCATCCCTCCAAAGGCATCCTTGAATGATCCAGAGAAGACTCCAAATTTGGTTCGAGAGTTATTGAAGATTTACCATAAGCTCAAAATCTCAAAGACTTCAAGGACTCATTCTAGAATGGATATTCATCCAGGGGATTGGATGGATGTGTTTCTCAAGAAGAAGAGGGAAAAGGGGCCCACCTGTACTCATCCTACTAGCTGTCCTAGAGCAAATAAGAGAGGTTCTCCTGGCACATTCTAGCCAAATCTGTTAGCAGGAGAGTTTTAGAAATGGGGGTATGAAGTGAATCATAAAATCCCAGAGAAGACCTGTCTGGCAGGCTTTTTATCCTTATGGATCAGTGTCTATCTCTTGCCCGTCAGAGATTCAAAGGGAGGCGTCAGGCCAGGGACCTTCAATATCGCAGCCAAGTTGGATGAGAGGATGATGGTGGGGTTGGGTACCCTGGTTTTGGAAAATATTCATAGGAGTTTACTCTATGTCTATATGGGTAAATCTCCTTTGAGATTACTGGGACCATTCCATGTTTTATGGGGATGGATCACCACTCACTTCCAGGAATATACTATACAAAACACAATACAGATTCCTGGAAGTTCTTTCAGGCCGTCTGTTTAGGCCTTCTATGGAGTTTGTACTTTGTCCCTCAATGCTTATGATATTAGGCCAAGGCTAGGTATGCATAAGGAATTCCACTTCCTTCCCTACGGAAATCCGTCGACAGGGCGATTTGTTGATGATGGATCAGCCATCTTGGAATAGAGGTCTTACATGCTGGCCTGTAGACATGGTGTGCTGGCCACCAGAATTAATGGGGAAATTATATGTGAGGCCTATGCTCCATATCGATTTGCACGCCAATTCAAGTGTTTGCAGAATACTATTGTATCTCCTCCAGTGCACGTTAGATCAGAGCAACATCCAATGTTTGCTCGACGACTATGGTTGTTAATGGCTATGGAAAGGACTGGGGCAGTCTTTGACTTACCAGATACTGAAGCAGTAAGCAATTTGACCATATGGTATGCTGAAAACTGGATAGCGTCATATCCTGAGGCCATATTGAATAAACCTGTTTATCAGGTTGGGAAGAAGAAGAGAACCATTGAGAAAGAAACAATTCAGGTGGCAGGTAATTCTTCCACTCCTGAAGCTGGTTCACTGAGTTCTTCAACTGAGGCTGATTCATCATATTCTCTGGAGATACAACATGTGTCAAAACGGCCACGTTCCGTATATAATCCTCCTGTCAGAATCATGAGATCTACTCCATCAACTCCTAGTGAGTTATTTTATTGATACAATTTTAATTGAAGTAGCTTTATAGAGTAACATGTTTTCATTCTCTTTTTATAGTTGCAGGGATTACAAAGAAATTAAAATCCATGGTTGTAGGACCCTCTTCACAGCCTTCTAGTACACCTGCATATCTACGACCAAGGGCCATCCAGGCATGGCATGATGTATACTGCGATACAGAAACTATCTGGCTGGAGATATGTGAAGGGTTACATATTCCTGGAATAAGGACTCTTCAGGCTCCTGCAGATATTCATTTCAAGGATAACCCTGATGAAGTAAGAGCCTATGTCAAAGAGTTGAAGGCCTGCATATATGCCACTGAAGATTCAATCCCTATCACTAAGAGGGTGAAGGAAATTATGGATCACGACGCCACTGATGAGGAGTGGCATGAGAATGTGGCTCCTGAAGATGTAAGTTTGCTTTCCTTATTTGCTTTGCAACATGATTTCAGTCGATGATTTTTTATTCAATAAAATTGTTTTCTTCATCTTGCAGCTTTCCAAAACTACTGAGGTTCCCTCACCATAGTATAGCCATGGTGGTACTGCCATCGGGGTTGCTGCTGAATCTCCTCGCGAACCGGGCAAGATATCTCCAGGCCAACAGGCCATGAATGAGTAGTTTGACATGGATTTCCATTTTCCAATTCAAGTGCCAATATGGGAGACTTCCAACACTCCCAAAAAGCCAAAAGGACAAAGGCAACGAAGGAGGAAGTCCACCGCTAAACGCTTTATCAGTAGTGGAAAGTCCTTCGGATAATCATGAATTTTAAACCATGAAAAAATTGCTTACTTTACTTGGGATTGCAGTGGCTTCTTCAATTTCTGCTATGAGGTAAAGGACTGATCCTCCTTTAAAGACCACAGAGGGTGCTATAGAATAAATGAAAATTCAGGTTGACTTGGCTGCTTCTGAAAAAGATCCAACATTTATTCCCAGTACTGCTCCTACTGCTGTTACACATAAAGAAGAACCTGCACAAGAATCATTGGTGGATGCATCAACTGAATCTACCATCCATCCTGAAGAAGCTTTCTAGGGTCAGGGGCCATAGAATGAGGGTCGCCAAGAGGACACATCAAATGATCCCACTAGTGAGACTAACCACGATTCTAAAATATCATTGGATGAAATGATGAATTGTTGCATTTCTTTCGAAGAATTTTATGATCATACTAAGTTATCATGTGATATAGAATACCTTGGGTGTGAGTGTTATCCTTCGTCCAGTAATGTTTTTTATAATTTACACTTCTAATCATGGATGAAAATAATATGCAGTTCCATCCCAAGAAGTTACTAAACTGCCAATGCCTGAAGAGGGTGTGGACATTGATGTCAACCCTAATATTGTAGAAACATTAGCTCAAGTGGAGTTAAACCGAGTAAAACCTCATGAGACCCATCTTGAAGATATTTTTGAAACTTGGAAAGATGGGGAGGAGTCTTCTCAAGCTGCTGATCTACTGTTAGGTAATGATTGGACTAAGTTTTCAAGATAGACAACCAACTTCCATTATTTTTTGAAACTAATCATACTTTTAATTGATCAAACATGGCTATAAAATTTAATGGAGAGAACTGGAGGTGAAGTCTCAACCTCTTCCCAAATAGGAGTATAAGGTGAAGCAACCAGGGTGAGGGGGAAAGGAGCAGAAAAGGGCACTTCCCTAAGTGCATTAATCCCAGATTACATACCCCCCTGTGATGATGATGTCGAATCTGACCCAGAGGTGCTTAAGGCGCTCAGCTTTTCACCACGCAAGGAATGTAACAAAAAATGGAAAATCACATCTGAGGTGACTTTAGAAGAGATATCATCGAAGATCCCTCGATTTTCATCCAAGTTCGTCATGCTATGACTTGGTGGTTTTGGATACCAAGAGATCTATACCAGAGTGAAACAAGTCATCTTCAGGAGGGAGAATGAGGAAAAGTGTCGCGAAGATCTGACCAGGGTGAAACAGTCATCCAACATCGACGAATTTAAGGCTGCGGTATCCTGAGCTGAGGCTGACTATGCTTCCAAGATGACGAAGCTGAAGCATAAGATCAAATAAAAAGTCATCCAGCAGGTGCAGCTCCAGCAACAGTTAGATGCTGTTACTGGGGATCTTGACCAGCTCAATAATTCATTGGAGGGAGCTCAAACGAATGGTATGAAAGCCATTGCAGATTCCAAGAAGGAACTCCATCAAGCTAAGAAGAGTGAAGCTGGTCGAGTGCACGATCTTCAAGTAGCTTCTGCTGAAGCTCGGGATGCTTTACATCAAGTGAAGACTTATGTTGAAAGTATTTTGTAATTTCCTATAAAAAAAGAAGAGGCTCCAATATATGGATGTCCCTCTAATTATTGTGAATCAAATTGAAAGAATGCTTTCATCTTCAATCACTTGTGCATGTATTTTCCTGCTACCTGCTTTAAATTTTTCCTAATCCAATCGGCATGGTAAGCATAGTCTGATTTTTACTAGGATTTTATAAATAACCCTACAAACTTTGAATCTTTTAATTGCTAAATATTACCTAAATCATACAAAATGTATGTTTAGTGAGTTGGAACTTGACTTTTATTCAGAGTTACTTTGTCTTTTGTGGGCAATTTAAATCCATGCACATCGGATAATAATGAGGATAATGTTTAAGGTCGAAATAGCTTTGATAGAAATGGGTTAAAAATGACTCAATTCCTTGACAATTTATCTAAAAATATATTACCATACTCAAGTATGAGGGAAAATAAGTAAACTATGACTTAAGAATATTTGAACCTGAGGAATGATATGAAAAAGAGCTTAAAGGCATTACAAGAAGTAGTTTCCAAGAATGAAGTAACCATTATTTAACAAACCCGTTAGGGGGTTGAATTATGCAGGTCCACCTAAGGGCATTGGCTGCATAGTCAAATAAATAGCATCTTTTGGCTGAATGTTCGATTATTTAGACTACTTATGCAAGGCCGCCTAAGGGAACGTTCTGCATAGTCAGTTAAAAGAACTCTCAAAAATTAACTTTTCTACTAATAAGAAGCCAATGAAAGTTTATGGGGATTCAAATTTTCCAATGTATAGAGTTTTATTTATGGAGAGAGGTACTTGAATGTGGAGAAGATATTTTCAAATAGGTTTTTCTAATAATTGGATAAATGTTACTCATACGAAGGTCTGACCCAAATGCAGGGAAGGAAAATATAAACCATAGACGTGAATACTTTCAGATAATGAAAAAGAGTATGGGAAAGATATGTTAAGGGTAGCCATTTTTTGTGGATCCCTACATATTTTCATTAAAAAAAATAAAGAAAAAATAGGTTTTCCTCCCAAGAATGAAATTACCAGTATCTGACAAACCCGTTAGGGGGTTGAATTATGCAGGGCCACCTAAGGGAATTGGCTGAATAGTCAAATAATATCATCTTTTGGCTAACACATCAGTTATGTATACTGTTTATGCAAGGACGCCTAAGGGAACATGCTACATGGTTAGGCAAAAGAACTCTTAGAAATTGGACATTTTGTGACTAGAATTCATGAAAAGGGTTATGAAGATCTATATGTATTGAAGATTAGGATTATGACACATAAAGATGGGTATTGTCCAATGTATGCAAAGATACACTGATCAATGATAACCATAATCATGTTGTGGTTGGGTCCTGAATTGAAATGTTGTACTTCACTACGTATCCCATAAGGATGGGAATCAAGACATACGTAGTTCTTAAACTACAGTTTAATGTCGTGCGGGATGAAAATATAGGAGATCTTAGTTTAGGGTCATAGAGCTTGGACCATTTATAAGAAATACACATTGTGTGTTTTCATGGGGACATTTCAGCCAAGGCGCTGAAAGTGAAATTTGGGGTTAGGACCAAAAAGACTTGGGGCTGGATTTGAGGGACACTCGAACATTCCTACATATCCCATAAGGATGGGAATCAATCCCACGTAGTTCTAGAAATACCCTATGTACAAATTTGGTTCATACATGTGAAGGGTGAAAGGGGACTTTAGTGCAATGATGGATTAACCCAAGATAAAAGGTTTGAGCATTTCCATCTATGCACATAGTTTTTGGAATGAAACATGATTGAAAAGTCAATGTAAATAATGATTCCCTCTCAGGTGAGGGTATCAAAGAATATTGTAGTTTATTGTCATACATGACAAAAAATTATGTACAGTTTAACATCATATAGCATGGAAGAAAGTGAACCAATGTAAAGATATTGATTCTGGGGGCAGTTTCACGAATCAATCATCATATGAGATGGAGGTGAACCAATGTGAAGATATTGGTTTTGGGCTGGACCCTGGGGAGGCTGCCTACGTACCAAGCCTGGAAGGCAAGGATCAAAGTCCACGTAGTTCAATTAAAGAATGAATAAGTGATCAAGTTGTGCTTGGGGACAACGACCTAAAAAATAGTGTTTGGACTTATGCATGGTTAGCGGCCCAGAGAGGGTGTTATGGTTGAAATTTTCTCTAATCTCACATGAGTCATACTCGGTTTGAGATACAAGAGGTAATAACAACCTTAACGATGCACAGTTTAGTGTCATGTAGGACATATAAAGGGACTATGCAGTTTTAAGGTCTTGTAGTTAGGACTATTGGTGCTGCACAGTTTAATGTCATGTAGCATGGACAAAGTACAGTTTAATGTCATGTAGGACATATTAAAGGACTTTTGTACAGTTTAACTCCATGTAGCTAGGACGATGGGGACAATAAATTTTAATGTCATGTTGGACGAAAGGGGGACTGTGCAATTTAATGTCATGTAGTGAGGACAAAAGAGTACACCATTTAACATCATGTTGGACGTATTATGGACTTTTTCATAGTTTGACATCATGTTGGATGAAAAAGGGATGATACAGTTTAGCATCATGTTGGATGTAAGTGCCAATAGTTTAAGATCGTATGCATGGACCATTAGTTATATAGTTTAACGTCTTATTGGACGAATGAAATGCAAATAGTTTAAGGTCTTATGCATGGACGGTTGTTGTATAGTTTAACATCATATAGAAAGGACGATGAAGGGGACATAATTTAACGTCTTGTTGGATGAATGTGAAAATAGTTTAAGGTCGTATGCATGGACCGTGGATGATGCAGTTTAACGTCTTGCTGAATGTAAGGGACCTTGAAATAGTTTAGGGTCATATGCATGGACCGTTGATGGTGTATTTTGTGTTTATACAAAATACTTCTTTATAAATCTGGAATTGGTTGGAGTAGTGATGAGTTCTTCATCAATTGAGATTAAAGAATAAGCTCCATTGGAATAGAACTTATGTATTGAATAAGGTCATTCCCATTTTGGCTCAAGATTGAGAGGTTTCATTCCTGGTATCATTGGAGTTCTGAGAACTAATACCAATTCTCCATGAACGAATGAATGAAGATGAACTTTTTTGTTGAAAGCTCGTGCTATTCGATTCTGATAGACTTCTATGTGGTGCAGAGTGCACAATATTTTCTCATCTAACCGTTCCAATTCATCCAATATCTTTTGAGATTGCTCATCTGTAGATGACTGATCACAAATGGATCATCTGAGCGAGGGTAGTTGAACTTGAATTAGAAAAACTGCTTCTGTTCTATATTCCAAGGAATATGGAGTTGACCGCATTGCAGTGTGGGTGGTAGTCCGATAAGCCCATAAAGCATAAATGAGTTTATCAGGCCATGAATTCTTATCTTTATCCACCATCTTTTGTAGTATATTTGACAGAGTCTTGTTGAAAGCTTCTACCTGGCCATTTCCGCTGCATGATACCAAGATGAATGATTGGATTTGGTGTGGAATTCTTGATACAATTTCTTCACCTCAGATGAACATAAGTTGGTTCCATTGTCTTTCAATATGGTATGAGGGACACCAAATCAGGTAATGATTTTAGACTTGATGAAGCTAACAATTCTTTTAGAACTAACTTCTTTGAGAGGTATTTCCTTTTCCCATTTGGAAAAGAAGTCAGTAGTAGTAAAAATATACTTAGACTGCTTGGCCGTAGCTGAAGGGTATAGTCCCACCACAAACATTCCCCGTGTGGAAAATGTCCACGAGTATTTAGTTGTATGAAGCAACTCTAGAGGTTGATGAATGAAATTGGAATGTACTTTTCATAAATGACACTTCTTTGTGAAATCAATACAATCTTGTAACATTGAAGGCCAAAAGTATCAATGCCATTGAATCTGATGAGACAGTCTGCATCTAGATTGGTGGGAACCACAAACTCCTGTATGCACTTCTTTCATGATAGTCATTGTCTCTTCACCATCAATGCATCTGAAGATAACTTCATCAAAACCACGTTGTAGAGAATTTTCTCTAGGTGATCTGGGTTATCGTAAAGAGTAAAGTTGACCACACGTCACCTGATTTGTTCTTTCCCTGTTCTATCAGGTGGAAGTGTTCTATTTTGAAGGTATTCCATGATAGGTGCCATCCATCCCGTAGTGTGACAGTATGGTTCGGCGATGGGACTAATTTCATTGATTTCTTCTATTCTGGCTCGAACATAAGGTGAAATTGTACAATTTTGGGCAATACTGATGGTTGTCTCGTCCAGATTTGGATCTGCTAGAGATGTGGCTATATTAGCCAGTGCATCAGCTTGGGCATTTTGTGATATTGGGACATAAGAAAATGTCAGTTCCGAAGGAAAATCCTCCATTAACTCTCTGACGTAATCATATAAAGGGATTAGTTCTTCTTTTCTGATTGCATAATCTCCATTGACTTGTTTGGTTACTAGGTCTGAATCACCTTTCACCTTTAAGTGATTCACTTGTGCTTGAAGTGCCAACTCCAAGCCTACGATGAGAGCTTGGTATTCTGATTCATTATTGGTACCACCTTCCCACAATAAGAAGGAATAAGGTAACACTGCCTTTTCTAGAGAAATGAGTACCATTCTTAATCCAACTTTGTTGAATTTAGGATTTTCCATTTTATTCCTTGTTGGACTTCTGGAAGCACCATCAAAATACATTTCCCATGTTTGAAGACTTCTTGAATAAAAAATAATTCTTCATCAGTGAGTTCAATATCTGAAGATGTGTCTTCCATTAAAGGGTGTTTATCAAGGAAATCAACCAGATCCTGGCCCTTTATTGCCTTTTGGGACACATATTGAATATCAAATTGCTTCAAGATAACTGCCCACCTTGCTAGACGTCCTGTAAGCATTGGATGACTAAGGATGAATTTGAGTGTGTTATTGGGAGATACCAATTGGACCTCGTGATGTTGTAGGTAGTGTCTCAAATTCTGAACTGCAAAGATTAATTCCATGCAGCACTTCTCAATATTTGAGTATCGGGTTTCTACTTCAAGCATAGTCCAACTGAGATAGTAGAGGCTGTTTTCATTCCCAACCTCATTCTTTTGAGCAAGAAAGGCACCCAATGATCGCTCTAGAGCTTTCACATAGAGGATAAGTGTTATTCCTTCAATAGGTGTCATAATTACCGATGGACTCAAGAGATATTTATTGACAATATCTAATGCTTCTTGACATTCTTCAGTCCAGTGGTAAGTGACTCCCTTCTTTATCAATTTGTCGAAGGGTAAACTCTTACTTTCCAAATTGGCGATGAAACGCCGAATATAGGATAAGTGTCCTTGAAGTCCTCTCAATTCTGTAAAATTTTTAGGAGGTTACATACCAAGGATTGACGTGGTCTTCTTAGGATCGACTTCGATACCACGATGGCGTACAACAAAGCTGAGAAATTTCCCCGAGGTTACCTCAAAAGCACATTTTAAGGGGTTCATCTTCAAATTATTTTGTTGATGTTTGTGGGATATGACTTCCAAATCAACCAAGTGTTTAGAAATTTGTTTGGATTTAACCACCAAATCATCTACATAACATTCAATAAACCTTCCCTGAAAGGGTTTGAAGATATGATGCATGGCATGCTGATATGTTGCCCCTGCATTCTTTAGGCTGAAGGGCATTACCTGATAGCAAAACACACCCTGAGGGGCACTGAAGGCTGTATATTCTTCATCTTCTGGATCCATCTGGATTTGATTATATCTATAATATCCATCCATGAAGGAATGTGCTTCATAGCTATCTGTTGCATCAATCAAGAGTTTTGTAATCAGAGCTAGAAAATCATCCATGGGACAATGCCGATTAAGATCTCTAAAATCAATGCAAACTATAATTTTCCCATTCTTCTTTTTAACTAGGACAATAATAGCCAACCACCTGGGATATTGAACTTCTCTGATGAAATTAGCTTTGATGAGCTTATCCACTTCAACCTCAATTTTGGACGCAGAGGTTGGGTGTGTTCTTCTAGCAGCTTGTTTGAATCCTTGATGCTCTTCTGGAAAACCCAAATGGTGAGTGGAAACATCAGGATCAAGCACTGGAATCTCTATATAGTTCCAAGGAAATATATCTTGATTTTTCCTTAAAATGGAAATATACATCTCTTTCTCTTCAAGAGTCATGGCTACACTGATTAAAGTGGGGCCTGAATCTTCTTTTGTACCCAGATTGATTTCTCTGAGTTCATCCATATTGGTAGAGATAACCTCTTCAAATGCTGGAGGAGCATCTATGAGATCTTCCTCTTCTTCTTCAACATGTTTTATTTCCTCTATTTCCACTTGCATAGTATATGATGAAGCATAATTTTCATGATCAGAAGAGATATCAAAATTTGCACATCTTGAAGAAAAAGCTTCCATTTCCAACCCGATTGATGGTGAAGGTTCTTCTTTGGGTAATAAAGAAGAGGTGATGGATTCATAATCGACATCATCATTTACCTCTGACACTTCTATAACTTGCCCCGACCTGATTGACGAAGTATAGACTTGCTAGATTTCAGCAGATGAAATGAAGACATCTCCATTTGAGCTTTCATCATTGCTTGGTGGATCACCAATTTCTCCCTTATTGTCTAGCTCGATTTCCGTAATTGACATTATGGATCTTTCCATAAGAGTATTCTGATTTGGCTCTATCCTGTTAATTTAACTGATAGGCAACACATAATTTGTACTCACATGAGATAATGGGTTTACTAGAATCTTTTCCAAACCATACAGAACATTAACTTTGGTAATCTCCTTTGTTGTGGATTCCTCCTTTCCCTTCATGTGGTAGAATTCCGCCTCAATGTATTGAGATTCACATGTCTTGAATGGGGCCTTATCACCATATAATGTCCCAACTTGACCATCAAAACAAAACATGAGACATTGATGGTATGGCGAAGGGATAACCGCATGCCGATGTAGCCATGGTCTTCCAAGAAAGATATTGAAGGTTGAGTCTTGATCAACAAACATGAAATCTGAATTAGACAAAAGATCTCCAAACTGAGTTCTGAGTGTAATCTCACCCAGTGGTTCTTGTTCATTTTTATCATATCCTTGTAACATCAAAGTAGAAGGAGATAGATCAGATTCCGTGAGGCCCAATCGACAAAGTGTACAAATGGGCTTGAGGTTGACTCCTGATCCATTATCAATGAAAAATCTTCAGATGTCTACGCCATTGACCTTTCCAGATAAGTACAAAGGTCTAATATATCCATGCACGACATCATCTTCATCTTCATCAGTAAAAGATATTACCGCATGGCATTCTGCAGGATTATTCTCTACATGGTAGACATCAGCTACAACAATTTCAATCTCAAACTCCTGAGGACTTGACAAAGCCTCAATGAGTGCCTCGCAAAGATCCTTTGATAAATTCAAGGAATCCAGAATTGATAACTTGGCCGGTACATGGGCCAGGTGTTTCAATAAATCATACTTTTGATCCAAAGGTCTACGTTTCCCAATAGGAACATGTGGTTTAGCAGGTGCCTTGGAAGTTTATTCTTTGTTATTTGATGAATTTTGTACCGGTATTGGAGTTGGTAATACTCCTGGATTTGGAAAATTAGACCGATTTGGTCTATTTACTTGATGAGAGGAAGAAGATGGAACCTCCAACCAATCTTCCAGAATAATTGTGCTAGGGGAAAGTCTGCCTTGTGTGGAAGAACTTGCTTTTTCTTGTTGAGATCATTGAAGGGCTCTACCACGAGTTTCTGCCGCATACATGGTTCTAGCAGGGGTAGAATTGGGATAGTGGCCTCTGAAAGATCCACGTCTCCCTATATATCTTGAGCCTCTGGAACTTCCTCTGATTCCTCTATTTGATATAGGGAATTTGGGCTCATCAAAATCGAAACTGTGATAGACATATGGATCTGTTAATTGAATCATATTAACAGAACCTAAAATCAACTCTTCATCCGATGAAGACTCTGCCTGATTAGCCTGTTTAGGCTGTTCTATTTGGTGGGGCGGTGCCCATGAATTTGAAGTAGATGACATGAAGTCTTCTAGAGTCAAAGACAACTTAGGCATTGACACATACTCATCTTCTTATGATTCTTTTTCTTTCATTGTATCATGCCGTTTATTTGAGGATTTTCCCTTTGAGGAAGAGGGTTTTGCTGTGGAATTCATGGAAGAAGACACAAATGGTTTCTTCAATTGCATTCGAAAAATAGTATGAGTTCAGTTGATCGTCTTTCTGACCATCCAATCATCATATTTTTTTGCATTTTTGTTCTTAACTTCTTGGCACTTTCCTTCCTCCTCTGGAACTGTAGCAGTAACACAAGCTACCTGAGCAGAAGAACCTTTTAATTTGACTTGTCCCGAGTCGACCATCTTTTGCAGGAGGTCATTGAAGACAAAACACTCCATGATGGGATGCCCCAACATTTGATGAATGGGGAAATAATTGGGACAGTCTTTATCTCCTTCCTTGTTTGGCCTTTTGGTCCTTGGCAACTGAGCCAAATTATTTTCCAGAGCTGAAATGAAGTAACCAGGAACATGTTCATTTCATAAAGAGTATGTTTTTCTCTTTATATCCTCAAATTGTTTTCGTCTTTGATCTCTTTGATTGTCTTTACAAAACAGCCTTTGTTGTTGGTTCTCAGAAGGTGGAGCCATTCAGGAAGATGAAGGTTTTGAAGTAGAAGCAAGTACATGTGCTTTTTTAAGAATAACTGTAGCAGTCTCTACTTTACCCATTCTACTTCCTGGAGCTGATAGAATTATACGAGCCTTATCCTTAGTCTTTATAAGATAACCATCAATCTTTTGAGTGATTGAAGTAAGGTCTCGAAACCCTCCTGTATATTTCACAGGGATCAACGATGTGCGTAATTCATCTTGCAGATTTTCCACACAGATTGGCAATAGTTTTTCCTGAGGGAGTGCTATGCTTAGGGAATAAGTTAATCCCTTACAGTAAGCAATGAAATCCAAGACCCCTTCATTCTCCCTTTGATTACAGTTTGTAAGATCGAAAACTGTTGTCTTTGGAAATATTGAACTGAACTGAAGAAGGAATTTTTAGAGAAGATCTTCCCACCTAGTAATTGTCCGAGATTGCAAGTTTGTGTACCAAAAAAAAGATGGTCCTTGCAAGGTTCGCATGAAGCATCTGAGTATCACTTCTTCTTGTTGTTCCGGAGTTCCCATCATAGGATCGCAACAAGACATGCAATGCATCAAATGCTGTTCAGGATCACCTGATCCATTGAAAATAGGGAATAAAGGGTTCTCAAAACATGATGGGGGAGGGATTGAATATACCCATTCAGGGTAAGCTCACTTTTCTGGTTGAACCTATGCACGCTTCCCTTCCATAGTCTCTAACCGATATGTTAATGAATCAATGGTAGTTATTAAATTTTGAGAAACTTCTGGTTGAACTTGGACTTGGGTAGGTGCAATGACTGAGCTGGTACAGATGTGGTGGCTGGTACTGCAACTGATGGTAGCACCAACAATTATTTTTGCACTTGACCCATAGGATTAGACCTGTGAGGGAGTACTAATAGAGGAGGATATTATTGATCCATCTCACTAACTGAAACAAACTCCCTTGGCTAACTGACTCCAGAACACTTAGGATGAAGACTACCCTGAAGTAGTTATGCATTCAACCTTTTCAATTCCTTCATTTCTTCCTCATGTTGTGAAAATATTTTCTCTAGTGAGAGTGATTGGACAACTTCAGAGGAAGGGTATATATCTTGATTCTTTCCTTTCCCCTTGTTAGCTCCCTTTCGGAGAGGGGGAAGTGGGTTACTTGAAGGATTACCTAGATTATAGGTAATCCTTTGATTTCGTGTATGCACACCTTCTTAATTTGTGTCTGTGCATACAACTTATTGAGAAGGAACCTCTTCATCTGAGTCCCCTGACTGAGCCTCATCTGGTGGATTAGAAACAATGACATTGATGACATTAATTTATGCATAACACATCGTATCACTTATATCAGCATTTCTGTGATATTTTCTTCTTCCATGTCTCTGATGAGACATTGCCTTTTGTTGATTCGATCCCTCAGGAACATTTTGGCGAATCGTAATTTGGGAGTCTCCTGATAATTTGGCTCTTCGTTCCTCTTCTGGATTCTTCCCCTATCGAGAGAAAACCGACTTTCACTGAGGAGGGGATTGATGATTTGAAAAAGTCTCCAGTCCGGTGGACTGGGGCTGTTTCTGGTGCCTTTGCTCAACGACTTGAATCCTATTTGCTAATTCCGAGGGTTGGGCTAAAAGAGTCCCCAGTCTGGCAAGCTGGGGTGGATCTTGACATGCTATGTATGAGAATTTCTTAAAAGCTCTCCTGATATTTCAGACCTTGGTCCGGAAATTAGCAAGATGCATCAATCGATATCCACTTTTATCACCTAGTTCAAAAGACCGTTGGATGATCTCTGACACTTCTATCACTTGATGATGTGCTTAATACATACGAGAGGCCTATTCAATATTCTCGTTTTCTTGATGTAAGAGTAATTCAAAAACTTATTCTTTTTATTCTTGATTTTGAGAGGAACTAGTTGAAGCTTTTTCTTGATCAAGCTTTTGATTACAAACAAACCCCATTGACTGTGGCCAGCCATGAGCAATAACATTGAATGAGACCATTTTCGGTGGGCTTTGCTGAATGGAGAGTACAGTGAAATGTAGTGCTCCATGATCACCCCATCCTCTAACATGAATACCAGATTGGGTATTGGAAATTAACTGGCGCAACCTTCTTAGTGCACCAAGGCATGAACGATGAAGGGCTCTCTGCTGCTTTTTAGCCTTCAGATATCGAGAGACTGAAAGAGATGCCAAATCAATCTGCCGTTGTAAACCTTCTATTATATTAAGATGATTTTCATATTCATAATAAGATAATAATTTGTTTTTCAATTGACAAAGAGTTTTCCATAGGTTAAGACGAATATCATGAATTCCATCTTCCATAAACATCTATGGAATGTCATATTGTGAGTCAGCTAGAGGCCAAAACATAACTGGCACTTCAACCTTCGCCAGTTGTTTTCTCATGTTCAACATTTCCTCTTTATCATTCAATGAAGATTCTTCTACCTGATTAGACAAGAGCTGGTGTTTTCTTGTTGCTTCATCAGATTCAACATGATTGGTAGAGAAATCACTAATCAAACTAGAATATGCATGACTTAGGGGTGGTTTAGTGAATGGCCAACACCCTGGGCTATCTTCTTGTTGAGAAAGTATTTCACCTTCTAGCGATGAAACATCAGACATGACTGGTTTCAAATTTGAAAGTTCCTCAAGATAAGAGGGATTTCTCGGCACTACATTGTCCACTGGAGCATTTTCTGGGCAATGTGCATCACTAATACAGAGAGGACTTTTTCAGCAAAATTCATCATCATGGGGAGGACCACCATGGTGGGTTACTGCAAAAGATGAGATCTCTTTCTCTTTAGTCTTATGGCCACACAAGGGGTTATTGTAGTTCTCATCTGAAGATGAAACTTCAAGATCGACCGAACTTTCATAAAGAATGCCTTCATGAGGAAGTGTCTATTGAGGACCTTTTGAATTAATGTTCCCACTATTAGGAAATGAGGGAGTAAAATCTTGGATTCCAATAGATAATTGTCTGAGGGCTTCAAGAACTCCAGCATCGAGCAAGGCTTTGTTACAGATTGGATCTTGAACTCTTGACAATGATGGGCGAGTCTTCTTCTTAGACGCCTCCTTACTCACCTTGGAAACCACTTGTTGATGAAAGTAGCTACTATGAGAAAGTGTATGTGCCTGATCAGGAGAGATGGCCAGGTTAGGCTGACGATCTATACTCAAATTAGGTGTATGTGCCTGACATTATTGTCCGTATGATATGGAAGAATACGCCCCACAACCCTCTTGGACTGAAACTAATGTGTGTGTCTGTTTTGGAGTGAACTGTTGATTTGTCACTCCACTAGTAGGGATAGATTTATGTGTCTTTCCCTGAGATGTTGCTGAAGCTGTTATAAAATCCTGACAAGCATCCAGGATATGAGTTGGGATTTTCTTCTTCTTTTTCACCATTGAAAGAATGTTCTTGGTGAATTCAGCTGCTGGAATGGGTATATACGTCCATTCCATGCTTGGAGTAGGTGTATGTTCCTGCTCCTGTCCTCCTTTTCCTGTCAGTGAATCCTGACAGTACTCAAGTGTGGGGGCAGAGAGTTGAGTCTGCCTCTTATTTATCGTTGGACCATTCCGACTGACTTCTCTGAGTGTTACCATGCAAGACTATTGGTAGTCCTGATCAATACTAGCAGGTGTATGTGCCTGCTAATTGTACTTCGC
Organism: Viscum album; assembly: GCA_963277665.1. Classification (NCBI taxonomy): domain Eukaryota; kingdom Viridiplantae; phylum Streptophyta; class Magnoliopsida; order Santalales; family Viscaceae; genus Viscum; species Viscum album. The sequence goes on along the minus strand of OY728135.1, from coordinate 1,461,736,159 downwards.
CGAACGTGGTTGACGAAATCCATCATATGTAGTCAGACGAGCTTGCTGACTAGATGATGACGTATAAACAAGTGTATGTTCCTACCTATAGTACTCTGCTGGAATTCCCTGGAGGGATTGGCGTGATGCTGCCAGACGAGTCTGCTGGACAGCGGAATTAAACAGACGGGTGTATGTGCCCGCTCGTTGTTTGCCACCATGTCTGATTGGTGGACTTCTCCGGAGATAGCAGAGATGAGAACCTACTCACTGTTGACCGGATTTCGCCTCTGGCAATTCGTCTTGCTTGCTCGGGTTTGAGGAACCTGAGCCGAACACCTAGAGTCAATACCCTCATCATGTTGAGGGCACACTGCCGCACGATTTTGGCGGAGATTGTTAATGGGACCCCTCAGGAAGGACTCATGATTCCTTGAATTAAGGCCCTGAGGGACCTACTCATTCACCTCCCCAGAATATGGGAGGGAATAGTGATTGCGTTCTGGGGATAACGACTCGAAATGGTTGGAGACAGTATTTAGCACCGCCTTCTTCTTGATCGTTGGTCGTCGCTGTCCGGACGAACATGGTGAATTGTTCACTTGGAGGGCTTGTCGAGCAGCCTCCAGAGTTGGAATGGTACGGTGTTGACAGTACTCCTTAACTAGCGCATTTGATACCCAGCGTTGAAGACGCTGAGTAGGTGATGTCATCATCAGAGCGGACGATGGTCCAGCAGGAGTAGCAGTAATGACATTCACAGGAGAGGTTTTTACAGTAGACGTATTCACGGATGTGAACTTAAGAGAAGGAATTCTGGAAATGTAGAAGATCTTTGGAAAAGAGTGCCTGTATGATATAATAGACATAATCAAGATAAGTCCAGCTGCTACATTTTTTGGATGGGAACATATGTTATTGATTGTCTTGTTGGCCCTCTCATTGAGTTTAAATAGGGGCCTAAAAATAGGTAAAACATCATTTTAACTTGGCTAGGGATTCACGTCGGGTTCACCATATTTTGTTTACTCTGGAATTAGGGATGACCTCTTGATTGAAGTTTCAAACATTCCAATTGGTTTCTAACGAGTTTTTTTCGTAGAACTAGATACATCCAATGATTCCATATCCATTTGGACCTACTTTCCAAAGGTAGGTGCTCATTAGTTATGAACTGATGAGGCATAGGAGTTTTCATTGGTCGAGAGGATGGGAGGTCGGACTCATCACACCTTTTCGAGGGGAATTATTGTCTACCCGGGACTCTCTTTATAGATTTAAGTTATGTTTGTGAATCCTTATTACATTACCAGGTATAAAATGTGCTTTCCTTTAAATCTTAAAATCAATGATTGATATGAAGGAAATTTAGAAAATCTTTTATATGTATTCAAGGTTCTTCATCGATAGATAATCATCTGTACTTGTTAGTTATTCTTAGTTGATGGTATCCTTAAATACATAAAAGTATCTTGGTCATTATGATGACCATACTGGTTTTAAAGCCACTCAGTGGGGCACTTGAAGTTTATTGTCATTCAAGAGGACATGGATTATTTCAGAGTTGGGATCGTACCCACTGGTGGGCTACCTACATATCCTTTGTTTTGGAAAAGGAATCATAACCCACGTAGTTTGAGTAAAGGAGTATGATGTTTATGCATGAGTGATGGCTCAAAGAAAGATGTCATGATTACTTTTACGATATAATCTCACGTGAGTCATGTTCGGTGTGAGAAAAAAGAGGTATTGGGGAAACCAGACAATTGTGCCATGCAATGATATGGGGCTTATGTATGTATGACTACCCAAATAGATTAGGATTAAGATTTACTTCAGGGAAAAAATCCACTGACAGGGTCCATAATGGTATATGTGCTTCATGGAGATTGGGATACTATAATCTTGGGGCTTACTCCTAATAAAAATGCCCAAGTTAATAGGGGACTTATGATTGGATTTTACTCTTGAGAAGGAAGCCCAGATCAAAAGGAATTATGATTGGTTAAGAGAAATTAAGATTGGGTCTTACTCCAAAAGAGGATGCCCAGGTTAAAGGAATTAAGGTTTGGAGCCTACTCCTGAGGAGGATGCCCAAATTTGGGGAATTATGACTGGGGATTATTCCTGAAAACGAGGCCCAGTTTTGGGAACTTGGGGCTTACTCCTGAGGAGGATTCCCAGATTAAATGAATTAAGGTTTGGGGCTTACTCCTGAGGAGGATGACCATATTTGAGAATGTGGCTTACTCTTAAGGAGGAGGCCCAGGTTAGGGGACTTGGGGATTACTCTTGAAAAGGAGGCCCAAATTAAATAGGACTTGGGCCTTAATCCTAAAGTGGATGCCCATATTAATAAGGATTTGGACTGGGGTTTACTCTTGAAAATGAGTCCCAAGTTAAGGATTCTCTCATCATAAAGGATGAGGTTGAATGAATGAATTCTCTAACTTTAGTGACATAAAGATGTAAAAATCACTAAGTTCTGAGAGATGTTCCACATATATCCTTTCATATTAGGATGTCAATCCAGAAAACATGCCATAAATGGATTTGAAGAGTGTCTTGAAGATTGAATCTTGAATAAGAGAGGTGGAATGGCATAAGAGAGGTGAAATGGGCAGGAAGGGCACCTAAAAAGAGGGGCGCGCAAGTCCTATCAGGCGCGTAGGTAATGCATGGGTGCGAAGTATTGGTCGCACAGGTATACCTTCGTGGCTCATGGGCACTTGCACGATCCTTTCCCAGTAGAGTAATACTTGGGAGATTCTTGACAAAAGCTTTTAGAATCATCCTGAGGTACTTCTAGAAGAGTGGCACACAAGTTTCAATGAATAGGCAAGGAGGCGCACAAGTGTGTTCATTTCCCATAAGGGAAAAACATTTAGGCGCCTAAGTGTTAGTGATTTCTAACACATATACCTTATTCATCTTGTTTAGACCATCCATTATAGGTAAAAGATTACCTTAGAAGTGTTCAGAAGACTTGAAGAAGAGACTTGGGCATTCAGAGCTCTATATCGGAATTTTGGAAAAAATTCCTCCCCCAATGGGGGGCCCACCGAGGGTATTTATAGTCTGTAGAAGACCCCAAGAAGTAATCACATAGGGCACGCAAGTGACTTGCACGACCAATTTTGGCGCGCAAGTGTACTTGCGCGACCATTGTAGAACTTGCGCGTCCTTTGCGCAATGTTCTTCTTATTCCTTGTTTTGTCAATTCTTGATATGTGTCCAAAGGTTGAATCACTTTGAGCTAAGATATTCCCCTTTTCCAATCATTAGACTCTGTGACAAAAGGATCATCAAAATGGGTTTTATGACTTTTTATGTAATAAAATATGTACACCTAACTTCTTTTCAATAATTCTTAGTGATTCCTTTTTCCTTTTCTATAAAATTCCACCACATCTTCCATTTCCCCACACCTCACAAAGATCTTATGTTCTCAAAATATTTGAACAAATAGCCTCCCAAAATACCTCCCATTTACCTAGAATCCACCCTTTGGGACTAATACTTTCCATGAATATATTTTGGTAAACCAAAAAAAATTACATGATTAAAAGGTAACGTCTCTTCTCAATATCTCTATTTTCATTTCCATTATCCAACCCCTAAAATATAATTATTCTATTATTGTGTATCAAAAAAAGTATCATAAATATACTATTTTGTTTTTATGTTGAATTTTCTACCAAAACTTATATAGATCAATATCTAATGGGTAAAAAAGAAAATGTTTCTTTGAATGGTGAATTACTACCTTAGGAAACGATGATTGTTCAATTTTCCATTATCACCTCTTATGGTAGTCATCATGATAAAAAATATATTTATATATGATATATATTCTATTTATAATTTTTTAAACTTATGTAATTTTTATTTATAACGTACATATATGTTTTGCAAGTTTTTTAAATATGATAATCTTGTTTGAGGAAATGTGGACTTCTGCCCCCTTAAAGCGATGAGATTCATTTTCACAATACATAGAATGTATAAATTAATGGAAATAATTAAAAATATGATACATAAAAAACATATATATGATATTAATTAAATATTTATCTTTTTGGATATATATATATATATCATTTTATTTATTACCCCTTTACACACTTTAAAATAGATAACGTCGTTGGTGGACGTGTGGACTACCGCATCCTCGACATGATGTGATTCATTTTACATCACTGAATTATTTATATATGTATTTGTGATTAAATAATATTTTATTTATTATATAATGATAATTATGTAATTATATTGTGTTACTTACCTTCATTTCATAACGACCATTGAAAAATAGAAACATTACTCATGCATACGTATGACCTACCGTCTCCATGATAATAATATAAATTAATTTTTCAAAAATATATTTAATGATTTATTTTAAAATTATAATTGATGTATAGATATGATAATTATATCCTGGTTACTATCCTAGAGATTTTATATAATGAACCATATGAACAAAGATGACCAAAAATAGTTTTCTTATGTATAAACCAAATATTGTCAAAAACAACAAATGCAAACTTAATTGTTTGAGTATTCATTAAAAAACAGGATAATAAGTGAAATAAAACAAATTATAAACATGAAAATGGTTATAAAAATGTATAAAATTAAAATAATTTTATTATACACGAATTTAAAGGATGTTCACCTAAAAAGAAAAGCAAGGTAAGAGATTCTTGTCTTATTTTCATTACATGAGGCATATAAAATTGTTGAACCACTAATTTCATATATAAGGTGTAATTACTGCCAAATTGACATATAATATCATGATACCTGTTTTCTTTATGCTATTAAAATGTTTTATTTAATAACTTTTGTTTTTCCAATTAATTTTTTACCACATTGGTAAGATATTTTCATCTCAAATTTTAAATATCTGAGATTATTTCCATATTCACTGCTTACTTATTTTTTGTGCTATAAATACTTCCCAATTTGAAATAATATATCATTATATATATTTATTTAATGATATCAAACATTTCAATTGATGTTACTCTTTCATGGAACCCTTGACTCAAAATCAACTCAAGTAGTAAGGGATTCTGGTCTCATTTTCATTTTAGGAGGCTTACTTAATTGTTTTGCACTTAAATTCTTATATATTCTATTATTTCTTAAAAAATTGATATATTATATCATGAATTACATTTACTTAATGTTATTTATCAATTTTATTTAATATTGTTATTCTAGTTGGTTTATTATTTAAAAATGTTTCAAAGTGTTATGGGACACTTTGGAATGTTTAATGATTATCGTCCTCATGACTAATCCTAAGGATAATTCAATGAAATTTTCTTTTCAAGGAAATTATGTAACCATTTTCCAATAAAGTCTTTCATTATTATTTGGTTATTCAATACCATTTCAGTATTGTTACCATTTTTTCACTCTTTGGTACTCAAAGTGATTTAAAAATGTTTTTATGAAAACCCAACTTCACTTCTCCCTTTTTTCAGAGAACATGTTTTCTTCTAAAAACCATGTTTTATTAAAAAAAATTGAAAAATTATTTTAAAATTATTTTGTAAAGAAACATTTAACAATTGTTTTACCAATATCTTATAAGGAATCTTCTTGTCTCTTTCAAGACATCGCATTTTCTAACCTTTTTCCATGCAAAATGAATATTCTTTTTTACCTCGTATGACATGTATAGATTTATCCACCACCACTTATGAAGCTTCCTTCTCAATTTCAAAAATTATTTCAATAGAAAAAGATATTTTCCCCAAGAATAATTTTAAAAAGTTATTATTTTTTTCTTCAATGATGAAAACCCTCTATTTTACTCCACTTGGGATTTGTATTACTGATACCATCCTTATTCTTCCTATGGATGGTTTATGATTTATTTGGACAAGGATGGAATTAAAATTCACTTCCATGATTTATTTTTAGTCCCCCTGAAATATTAAATCTTTTATGAAAACTGATCATTGAATATCCCCTAAATTATCCATTTTATTTATCATGGATATTATTTTTTCCTAAACTGTATACCATTTTACATATGGTGTCTACTTTGAAATTTATTTTATTATTTAGGGAAATATTTTTGAATCGATATAATTTATTCAATACATATATTTGATAAGGTACATTAGTTATTTGATATATGAATAATTCTTTGGACATGCAATAGATGGGTTGGGGACTCTTTAAGGAAAGCCCTATGGGTTGGGGACCGGTGAATTTAAGCCCCTAGATGGTTCAGTAGTCTCATGGGATGAATTAGTTGTCCAAAATGGGAAGGTTAAATTTATTTTTATGGTAAAGGTATCATTTTCATGGGAAAAATGACATTTAAGAAATAATAATTTCTTTAATTAAAAATTCAGTTATTATTTTTCTATTAGATTTTTCATCGACATATCTATGGATACATTTAATTTTCATTTATCTATATGGAATGTGTTTCAATTTATTACCTTTCCAGATTTATTTTTCCTTATCTAGTTATTTACATGGAATTTGTGATTATTTATTACCTTTCCATATTTCTCACATTCTTGGATTTAGTTTATTTATTACATAGAATGCATGTTTAATTATTTAACTTTCCATACTGACTATTATCATTGATTTATTATTGCTTCTGATACATTTTTATCCTTACTGAGCATTTAATCACACCCTTATTATGTTTATTCCCCTAGTATTCTAAGATACTTACTGTGAAAGATATGTAGGAATTTACTAGATGAATTAGAGTTATCATTAGAGTTATTTATTTGATTATATGAAAAATAAAATTATGTTGAAATCAATGTTTTCATTTGTAATAAAATACTCATTTATGTATCTAGTTTACAAAGACTACTAAAATTATTGGTCCTGCAGGGATTGATTCCTTGTAATAATTCCAATGTAACCGACAGTACACACCAACTCAGGGTTATCCAGGGCTAGGTCTCTACAAAAAAGATCTAATGGGTAAGATGGGGTGAGTGTTTGAGTGGGAAATTCATTGGTGGATGGTGAATGGATATGTGTGGTAGCAGAGGTAGGGGGTATTATGGGTGGTGGGATAGGATATGTTGTGGTTCAGGATGGGATTGGAGTAAGATCATGACGTGGGTATTATACAACAATGGAAGGATTATCATGTTGAGCATGGGCCTTAGAAGCATCATCCAAGTATGGTGGCTCTTAACGGTAGATGTCGCCATCCTTTGTGATCATTCTAATATTATGGCGATCTAAATGAGAGATGCACTCCATTGGGCCAAGTAAATTGTGGGACACAACTACCTAAAAGACATATATATTCTTATATAGATGAGTGATAAATGATCCACCCATCAAAGGGCTACGGGTTCTCTTTACCAATGTCATATAAAACTCTCTAAAAATTCTCACCATGTTGATGGTTGTATAAGGACATAGCCTTAAACATCACTTAATCATCAGTTGGGTAAATAATTTTACATTCATTCACATTGAGGACGTTTTCCACTTTAGATATTTACAGAATTATTCCATAACTCATACATAACAACTCAAATATTACTATGTAGACACTTCTACTCATGATCCATTTTTTCATAAAAAAATAAAATGCTTAAAAAGAAACATGGTTTCATTTATTTTTTAACATCATATCTAATATTTTATTCCATCATTCACTCTAATCTTCTACAAATCATGTGATTTTTTTTTTCAAAACTTGGGATGAGCTTAAAAATCTCAGTTATGGGTACACAAAGAAAAAAAAATTGTCAGTCTTTCAAAAACATGTAAACCATGAATACTTTATCATAAAGTTAGACTTTTCACCTTTAAGAAGTAGTAAATACACTTCACTAAATATAAGCTCATTGAATAATATTTTTTTAATCAAAATATTACCATAAAACCGAATGAAATAACATATAACATATAAAGGTAATGTAATACATAACCACATTTAAATTGAATAAACCATGCGGTCGACTTCCAAACATATCACTGAATGAAATAGGGATACGACTCACTTCTATACCTAAAGAATTAGAGGTTATAATATGACAACCCAGCCATGGTTTATCAAAAAACCACTTTTTTTGGTTTATCATGTAACCAACCATCATTGTTTTATCACGTAACCACCAATAAAACATCCAATTACCATTATATTGTCGTGACACATTATGTATTTCAACTATCAATATTTCATTTTTAATCAACAGAATTAATTTCAAAGTATTGAAATAGTCAATCCACTTTAAAGAACAAGTTTTAAAAAAAACACTGAAAAAGGTAATAAGTGATTTCTTTTCCTTTTAAAAAACTTGAAGGCTTATATAGGAAATCAAATATCAAATGACGGTTACAGAGGCAGAGAATTTATTATCACTGAATATGTTAAAAAAATTCATGTTTTCATTTTTTAAAGAATGTTAAATTCTTAGTATAAAAACATTCATTTTCAAAACATTTTAATTAAATTAAAATTCAAAGGTGTTGACTATACACCTTATAAAAGAAGGTGGTGTATAACATCAAAATGCACCTCAATGAAAGGAGACTATGATAATCTACCTTACTATGTGTCTAACTCATCACGTACTATAATTATATTCCTGAACTATAAACTAAGTTTAATTTATACATTATTTATAACCATTTTCATGTTTGTTATTGTATATAACTTATTACTATGTTATGAAAATTAAATAACTATTTAAGTTCATATCGGAGGTTTTGTCGATATTCCGTACTGGAGTCAAAAATTCACATGGTTTCATGTCACTAGTTCAAGTTCTCATAAGTCCTTCATCTCTAGAATAATGTTCATGAAATTATTATCAATTTTATACATAAATTATACTTTTAAATAAATCCATTATGTATTGTCATGAAAAATGAACAATGTTATAATTATGAAGATGGTAAGTCATACGTATGCATGAGTAATGTTTTCCATTTTTTTTGATCGTTATGGAATGATGTTAAGTATTATTTTTCTTTCCATAATTCTCATAAAATCATTAATATAATATTAATTATTTTAAATATACTTATATATTTCATATAGGTGACATAATGATTAAAAATGAGTCACATCACATCATGGAGGTGATAGTTCATAAGTACATACAAATGACGTTATCATTTATATGAACAAGGAATGTAATGAAATAATTGATATATTATTATCTTTTTATGTTTAATGTGTCATGAATATCGGACATTAACATTACTTCCATTATTATTAAAATTCATGAGCTACGATTACAGAAAATGGATTAGATCAGTTCGTGGAGGTGATAGTTCACATGTATGAATGAACGGTTAATTTCATTCACATTTAATTGAAGTGGATATGGATTTAAATGATGATATTCACATAATAAAATATTTGTATAATTAGGATACTGGAGTTATTATTTCATCATGGTTGAATAATATTTTAAGGAAGTATAAGAAGAAATAAAATAGAAATACTTAAAGAAAACGATACCTCTTCTTCGGTTGATCACCCTTGAAGAACACCTTAACACCGTTAAAGAGGTTGTTATACCTAAAATAAGGATCCATGAATGTAGAGTGGGATTCTTGAAAGTGGTTTATGCAGATCGTTTCTGAACAAAAAGGATTTGGACTTGTGATTAATTGAGAGTAATGGGGGGCTTTGTATAAGAGGGGGGCACCCTTGGAGTTATTAAACTTTTCAAATTAATAAAAATTCAATTTCTATTCAAAATTGGTCAAAACTCATTAATTTAATAAATAGGATTCATGTAGGTCTCACTATAATCATCGAATTAAAACTATACAAGTTTTACTGTTTTTCTAATCCTTACCTTTTTTTGCTTTAACCTCTTTTAACTCTTACCGTCTTATCAAGTAATTTTCACATTGAGAGTTAAAATAAATAATAAATAATTAAAAAATACCTATTAATGTGTAATTAATGAAATTTTTAGGGTTATATATAATATTTGGTAGAATATTGGTTTTTTATAAATTTTATATCATTTAATTAGATAATTTATAATTTATGTTAGGATTTATGTCAATTTTGACACTATTCATAACACGACTTTTTTAAAAAAATCATAACATCTTGATTATTTTAAAATAACTACATTAAATGAATAGTAACATGTCATAGTCATCCAATATATTTTTAATGACATCAAATTTTTGAAATAATATTTATTTTAGTTTTATTAATATCATTTATTTAATTCATTCTTTAATAAATATATTATTGCGTCGTCTTTGTGTCATAAAAAAATTTAATTATTTAATTCATAAAAATTATAAATAAATCACCATTAAGTAGTTAATATTTTTATATTTTTAAGTACTATTTATATTCTAATATATCATTTATATAATCCCATATTAAAATTGTTTTACTAATAAGAGATATGATTATGATATATTTTCTTTTACTTTAAATTAAATGTTATAAAGCTCATAATCACACCCAAGTGGATTAAAAAAGATAAAATTTAGAAACATGTATGTTAATTATCTATAACAAATCATAAATTAAAATTAGGACAAGTGTTAGGGTAATTTTATAATATTAATATATTAATTTTACCTTTAATTAGTCTATTTACATTTAACGTGCTAAGTAAAATACTAAAGTTACTATTTAATTTTTTTTGATCCTATTGAAAAAATATTTAATATTGTGTAAAAAATGTATGTATTTTTTTGTAAAAAAAATTAATATAATTGGATACATTAGTTTTAAAACTAATCCTCTTGATGGATCGAGAAAACACGTTTTTCAAGTAAAATGTTTAAAAGTTCACATAGTTTTTCTCTTTAATTTTAATTTAAAATTACATCCCATGAACTAAATTGGATTAAATGATAAACAATTCATCTAATTATACCTTAAAAACATGTAAAATTATTATCTATAAATCTAAATAAATTAGATGTAAAAGTAGTTTTGAATTAAAATGCAGTATTTTTCATTATTCAATAAAATATGAAAGTTATCAGGAAAACAAAAACTTTATCAAATTTTTTTCCTGTTCCCTAATAAGAAGTTTATTTTAACAAATATATCATATAAAATTTTCAAATACTATATTTAAAATGTGTTCACCATAAAAAAGCGACAAATCTGCATTTTTTGGATAAATACTTTTTTTCTGAAAAATTAATTTTTTTTATATCAGGTCTATATAACATATAATATGAATTTTAAACATTAAATTTAATATATTAAATATATTTTTAATTAATTAAATCCATTAAGAGTGATTTTATTATTTTATAAAATCACTTATTTTCATTTAAATATATTTTTTTGGAAAAAACAAATCCTTTATCTCAAATTGGTTTTTATTTAATTTCATAATTAAGTTAGAATCCAAATAATAAATATATAAAAATTTGTAAAGAATTTTTTCATAATTCAGTTAATATCATTCATTCCCATCATTCTAATAGCTATGCAATATCTACAAATTAAATTTCTAACATTAATAATAAATTATCTTTTTATATAAATCAATCTTCTGTGTAATGTAAGATTTCAGAGAAACCCATTATTGTGTGTTAGGTACACTATCAGAAATAACATCCCTTTTAAATTAAAAATACAATATAATTCATAAACATTAATAAATATGAAATAATATTATCCTAAAATTATGTAGGATGTTACATCCATCCACCAGTTTTAGAAATTGCATCCCCAAAATTTTAAATTTTTGTTAAGTAACTAAATTTTCTCTTTTAAAAATTATTTCATTGAAATCCCACATTGGAAAATGTGTAAATAAAATTCCACTTTATAATAATTAAAGTGAATTACCAACGTCACTTGAGATAACACAAACATGTATTCCTTGTAGGAAAACATGAACATGGTAGAAAATCAAACCATCGTTTTCTGATGGAGAGTGATAGAAAATATGATTAGGAGAAAGTTAACAATAAAAAAATAAAAAAATTGTGATGGGATTAATGGTATTTGATTTCATAGTAGGATTAGTAAACAGATAAAATTTTTCTTCTAAGATCATTTTCATCGAGTTGTGGAATTGTTTTACCAATTAGAAAAATAACATAAGGAAATATACTTATGTGAAATGTATTGACTCATAATTTAATAAAAATCTACAAAAAAAATCATCTTTTACCCCAATGACGAGTATTAAAGATTATTTTTTATGAATGAATCACTAGAGTCATCTTCTAGAGAATCACATAATCTATAAAGACTAATAATCAATGTATCCTGGCTAGAATCATTAATCAAAACCAATATGTTTAGGATAAGAGAAAATAGTCCTCCAAAAATAATAAATCATTTGATAAAGAAAAAATAATTTTAAACTCAAAAATTCAACTGTAATACGAAACTATCAACATAGACCACTCAACAAGTAATCATCTTTAAAATTCTTCCAAATAATCAAAAATAAAATTGAATCCCAAAATTCAAAATAATTTCTTCACACAGTCTTCCAAGATAAATTTTAATATTTATCTCTAAATAAAATCAATCACTCTTAATGTCTCATACAAAAAAGCAATTACCTTAATCACATATTTTCCAAATTAAGTTTATCATCTCTATAAATAACCCGAATCAATACAAGTAAATAATAAAATCATATATTCTTCATAAGTATAATTAAATCATCACTCCTATATTAAAATCACATAGTATTAATTTTACCTTAATCATATAATGTTCCCAAAATAGTTAATGTATTCCAAAATAACATTTATCAATTAATCTGCAAATAATTTTACCATACTAAGAATATCCATTTAATAAAATATAAGTTCCCAATATAAACTTATTATTATTTCATCAACACACATAACTAAAAAAATAAAAATTAACACTAACCATGGAGTTCATGTAGGCTAGTGGTAGGTGATGTACCCTTGTCGTTATTTGGTTATGGGTTTGATCATCACGACTCTTTTAAATATGATGAGTTGTCACCCATATTAGGGGTTATCCCTTTTTATAAAACTCAAAAATAACTATGAACAATTTTAACCTCAACGGTTATATCATACAATTTATTTGGTATCCCAAAATTTAATATCCCATAATTAAAACAAAATCAAATTTCATATAAACCCTGAAGTGTTTGGGGTGTAACTCAGGGGTAGAGGTGCACCATGATTATGAATCAAACGTGGGTTCAAATACAGGTGGGAGAAATTATTCCTGAGCAGATAGTGATGTAGGAAGGTGGTGATGCTTTCATGATACAGGAAGGTAGTGATGCATGCAGACCACAACGCATGCATGATACAGGAATGAAACTACACTAGGCCTTTGGGATAGTTTGTGGGTCTTTGGGCTATGTAATTGGCTTCATTCCCACCGGGTCTTCGGGAAATGTAATAAATAAATAAGGATTAATGGGTGGGTTATTCATCAGGGGAGGGGGGTCAACGTCCTTCTATTTTGAGATGTGTTTCTTTTTTTAAGGGTAATTTCTTTGGGGATATTGTTCTAGAAGGTCAGATGGAATCGAAGTTACAAAGTCTCATCAATATGAGTGACAACATCAGAAGATATACTTTAAAATCAGATAGATTTCTAAGGGAGATAGATTCAACAATTTCAACTATTCGCTACAAAGTGTTTGGAAGGCCATCATGCCTCTTTCACATATCATGTATGGAGATCGTATCCTTAAGGAAATACATGATCTCTCTAACCACATTGTCTCCTAATATAGGAATCTCTTCAGTGGTACAGCAATGAACTCATATCTCAAAATGGATATCATTCTAAAGATAGTTATTGAGGAGGATAAACCACTTATAATATATATTACAGTATATTTTGAAATCAAGTACATTGTATTTCGTCTATAAAAAGAAATTTCTCTTAGGACACTATGATTTACAAACCACTTCTTTCAGTTTTTCTGGGAGGTGATCTAGAAGGATATGTACAACAATGTTAAGAACTCTTTTAAAGGTGGATCCTTCACCTAATGTTTCAACTCCCAATTTGTTTAGTTGATTATAAAAGTGGATAATTTTAGTGGAATCATTGAATTTAGGAATGTTTCTCTTGTCAACACCTTCCATAAAGTGGTCATAAAAATCCTTGCCAATAGACTCTTCAGTATCACAAACCGAATCATATCCAAGAACCTGATTGGTTTTTTTAAAGGTAGAAACAGACAATATTTCATACTCACTACCTCAAAAAACATCAACCTATTATGAAATCCCATTAGGGATGGAAATATTTATCTCAATATTTACATCAAGAAGGATTTTGATAAAATTGAATGATGTTTTATTAATGATTTTCCCTAAAACATTGTCATCAATATGAAATTTATTTAGTGGGTCAAATAATTGCATGGTTCTACAAACAAATCTATAAATATTAATTCATCCACACATGGATATTTCAAGTTTTCTAGGTGAGTGAGGTAATGATATCCCCTCTATGACATCATCTTTTCTATTTTACAAGATTATCTTAGCAGGACTATCCTTCACATGGTGGAAAAGGGTGATATCTCAAATATCAGGGTGGAAAGAGGTACCTATGCTCCATCACATCATTTTTTTGATAGTATTATTATATTTACACAGGTACTTAGTAATAACTTAAAAAACATGAATAATTCTCTCTTGCATTTTGAAAATGTGTCATCCCAGAAAATCAGTTGCAATAAGTCCTTTATTTTCTTTTAGAAACTCATTCTGACATCAAGAAAAGTATCAATCACAAATGATTTGGGAATTATGGAATGTTATATCCCATTTTTCTATATTATAGTCCTCATATTTTGGGGAAATAAAAGGGCCTCTCATTTCACTAGTGGTTTGAGTCAAATAAGAAGAAATATTTCCTCTTGGAAAAGAAAATCTCTATCAATGGTAGGAAGAGTCCATCTTGTGATACTTGTGGTGGTCTCAAAGATGGTATAATAAATTATTGGGTATTATTGGACTTTTTATGTGGTTAAAATAATCAACTTGATGATGATAAACTTCATCTGTAGTAGTATCATCTTGGAGAGAAAAGTCCTTTTAAACCCCTGGAGAATGTGCTACATGCCCACTTGTTTTGGTGGTCTCTGTATAAAAAATTTGAAATTCTTCAATCACGCCCTTCTTAAAATTTTTTTGGTGGTTAATAAATAATTATCATCAACCACTTGTGTTCTTGAGTTCTAAATTTATAACAAATATTATTATACGAATACTGAGTTACATGGATCCCTCTATTTGGCCTTGTCTAAGGGAGTTCTTTAAACAAAATCAGACTCACTCTCAATGTATTGTTAACAGGAAATCCTTTTTATGATTCTGGTATGATAATTGGATGGGGTCTCCTTTGATTGTGAAATTTAATTCCTATAAATAAAATATTGATCAAAATATTTTGATCAATCAATAAATCGACAACATGGACACCATTCCTGATGATATTTCTACCATGTTTTTCTGTTATGAATTCTTGAATGAAGACGAAATGATAATATCGGTGTCACACCCTAATTGAATTTTGGATTCTGAGAACTTTTATATTCATCTGATACATGGAAGCGGGCAATAGATTTGACACCTCAACAAAAATTGGATTCTTCCATCACGATTTACACTTCGTTAGAGACTTTCTCTAAACAAGTTACCAATTGATGCAAATATATAGAATGTTGGAATATATTTATAATAAAGGTGTGTTTTGTGTCACTAGAATATGGAGGATGTTTAACTCCTATATTGGTACTGAAATATCATATCCTACCATTGGAAAAATATGTTAGATGTCTGCAAAATTAGGCCCTTGAATACAGCCTCCCTACAAGAGAGTCTGCATTCTCTCCTCGATCTCTAGTTCTCTAAATAGGTCACACTGCTCTTTTAGGTTGTATTTATAGAGATTATCCAAGTCATTTGAAGAGGTCAGAATAAAGTGATTCATGATCATAAAAAATTCAATGTAATTCTTGATACTGCCAAAATTATTTATGCAGTACGAAATGCTAATATACTGCATGTCGTATAATACAACAACATAGTGGAGGACCTCACCATTCATAAAATTTTGATAATATTATAAAACTTTCCATTTCCGCATGAAATATTTTATGTTATTTGGTCTCCTCCCCTCTATGGATGGATCAAATGTTAAACTGATGGGGAATCGAGGGGAAATCCAAGGCCTGCAGGATATGGGTCCATTTTTAGATACCACAACAGTAATGTGATGGAATTCCTCCATGGTACCTATAGTTATTTAAATTATCTTTAATCTGAAATAATTATATTAATCAAAGTTGTTTACTTTTAATTTCAATGATATTTGAATAATATATTATTCAAGAGAAAAAGTACCACTATTTTTCAAGGAGTCTGGATAGTAGGGGTGCATCTTTCGTAGAAGATAAAAATAGTGGGGGGGGGGGGGAAATGTCTAGGTGTGCTCTATTCCATGAATTTTCTTACCAAGCACTCCTTACAAGAAAAAATTTACCTTTTAGATGTTCTTTCTAACAATAAAGTGAATGATACAGTGTTTTATCACTCTAACTCTTTCCCTAGCGAAATGATTTCAATATTTCACCGGGATAATTGTAAAATAACCTCTTTCAAACACTTATAATGATTATTTCCTATTTTCCATTAGAATTTGTGCTCACTCTTCCCAAAAAACCGAAAAGGTTATTCATACCATTACAATTATTTCCACAAAAGACAATTCTTCCTCAAATAAATTTTTAGATAAAAACATTTGAGTTACATATTACACAACTAAAAATTTCTTCTATCCCACCATCCTCTGCAAATCATTTTTTTTATTTTCTAAAAGCCAGATTGAGGGTAGCCGGTTCCCTTGTAAATCAAATTCAAATTCAAATTTCAATTAACCGCTCCACCGCCATCACACGAGTCCCGACACGCCGCTCACGCGCCGGCTTCGAATACCGAGGACCATCGAATACTGCGTCACCTTCAGACGCTCCTGTCTTATCCGTGTCGCCCTCGAGACACGAGCCTTCGCGAATCCCAACATCCCCTCCCTCCAGATCACCGACGAGACATGTCGGACCTGTACCATACGGAGCAACGCCGGCGAGATCCCGTCGTCCCCGAACAAAACATAACGCCGACGAAAAATACCAGAAACCATCGTCTAATGCTGGCGAACCAATTCACCGAACTTCAGCATCGTCATCGTCGTAGGAAACACGACCCAGAACATCACCACTTCAGACCAAAACCGTAAGCAACGAGGCAGAAACCCTCGACACATCACACAAACATCAGCAATGCACACACCGCTGCCTGCAACCCCACCGCCCTGAACAAGGGTTTATTTGACAATGATCCCATTGTCGTCCTCGTCTGCTCAAAAACAAAACAAAAGCAAAAGCGATCTCCCAACGCCACCATCCAACCAGATCACAGATGCAACTCAACCTCCAAAACACCCAGATCTAAGGCCAAAGTGGCATCCTCAATACACCAGACCAGGGGCTCGGGTGCAGAATCAACATCGAGTCGCAAAGACCTCGATGCGCGCAAGATGAGCCAATACGGGGTCGAGACAAGAATAAGAACACCGCCTCAACCTCCGAACTAGGGAAGAAGGAGAGTAGATCCGGCCGGCGGAGGCGGCGTGAGGGAATACCTAGCGGAGAGAAGAGCCCCTTACGGGCTCATCAGACCCTCTGTCCTATCCCACCATCAAAAGAGTATTAATACTTTCAAAAATTTATTCATCCTTAATTATACAATAACTATTAAATACTTATATTTTTAGAAATATTAATATTTCAACAGTCTTCACAGCCCATTAACTGTTCATTTATGCCTTATCTATTAATAACTAATTCCTAAAAATAAAAAATATGGATCATATCCTCACGAGTAATAAATATCAATCAGATCATGTTTCATACATTATGTATAATAAGATAATTCATACCTAGAATGTAGATTTCAGGATCTTCTTGATGTTCCTTTCATATTTCGGCATGTTGTCCTGCTAAAAAGTAAGCATTCATGCCACCTTTTGTTTTTCACTTTTCTAAAGTGTTAGAAGTGTTGTTATATTGAAAGTATATAAAAAATATACCATTACCCATAAATGTTTTTTTAGAAATGAGTAGGTGTTTAATAAATCAAAAAAATTCTTACAGGTTATTTGATTACTCAATAATCTATCAAAATCATTTGAATGAGATTTTATGATAATAGTGATGATAAAATAATCAAGGAGGGATAAAAAGTTTTTGAAAGATCTCTTAACTAACATCTTGAAAAATTATCATTACTCTACTAAAATGAACATCACTTAAACATGAGATGATCTTTTAAAAGAAAAATCCTCAATTTTGTAAATATAAAATTATTTCTTATAATACTCCAATACACCAACATACTTAATGTTTTTATCCAATCCACCTAATTTACAATAATCAACCAAAATTTTTCACATGATAATAACACTCTTGGTTATATGGGATCTTTATCCAACACCAAGATAACATCCTAAACTCTAAATTTATCTAAAAATTTCCTTTGATACCAACTATATGGCCCCAGCCTTAAACATAACTTAATCTTGAGGTAAGTAAATCATTTTAATTTTATTCACATCTAGGATCTATTTAGTTTTAGATATTTAGATAATTCAGCCATAACTCATACATAACAACTCAAATATTATAAGGTAGACACTTCTACCCACTTTCCAAAATTTTCAAAAATACAATTTTTTAAAATAAAACGTTTTTTCTTTTACTTGATAAAAATATTCATAACATTCCTCTGGATTTATTACATTCTCTTAAACATCATTATACCCTATGGAAATTGATTCAAAACTTGGGATGAATATAAAAATCTCAATAATGGATACAGTTAGAAGGAAAACTGTTAGACTTTCAAAAACATGTAAACCATGAAAACTTTATCATAAACTAACAATTTTCACCTTTAAGAAGAATTAAATACACTTCACTGATTATAATATCATTGAATACCTTTTTTGAAATCAAAAGATAATAATTAAACACATATAAATCACATATAACATATAAATGAAAATTGGTACATAACCAAACTTAAATGGAATAATTATATGGTTGATTTCTATAAATATAACTAAAATGAATATCCATACGACCGACTTCCATATCCGATGCATGGGAGTTTATAACATAACCACAAGTCCTTGGTTTATCATTAATCAACCCATATTTGGTTTGTAATTTCACCACCGGTATGTGGTTTATCGTGTAATAATCCATCAAATTTCTGAATATAAATATATAATCATAACACATAAATGATTTCTATTATCATCATTTAACTACTAAAATATCATTTGTAATTAAAATAAATCATTTAATGGTATTGAAATAGTTTATAATCTTTAAAAATAATTTCAATACAAAGACCATAGAAATAGAACAATTATTTTTTTTTCTATTTAGAAAACATTAAGGCTTATAGAAGAATCGAAATATCAAATAAGGGTTACAGAGGAAGAGAAGTTGTTGTCACCACATACATTAAAAAAATATTCCATTTGTTGTTTTGTCAAGAAATAAAAATGATTCATATAAAAATATTCTTTTTGAAAAACTTTTAATGAAATTAAAATTAAAATGGGTTTATTATAAACCTTATAAAATAATGTTGTTTATAACATCAAAATGTGCCTTAATGAATGGAGATTCAGTCAAAGACCCTTACAATGAGTTTGAATCATCATGTATAATATTTATTTTATTAAATAATAAAATAAATTTAATTTATACATTATTGATTTTTTCAACATTATAATTTATTTTATATCATTTACTAACGTGTTATAAAAATTATATAATTATTTTTGTTCATATCGGACATTTTGTCAATGTTCAGTATTTGAGTGAAAAATGAACATGGTTTGATGTAACTTGTCCATGTTGTCATAGGTAATTCATCTATAGAATAATATTAATGAAAATATTTACATTTATATAAATATAATATACTTTTAAATCAATCCACTAATTATAGTTATTAAAAATGAACAATGTTATAATAATAGAGATGATAAGTCGAACATACGTATGAGTAACATTTTCCATTTTTCATTCATTGTTATGGATAGAAGGTAAGTATGACTTTTTCATTAAAAAATTATGATAAAATAATTAATATCATATTAATAATTTAAAATATACTTATATATATATCATATAAGTGATATAATGTATAAAAATGGGTCCCATCGCTTCGCATAGGAGATAATTAACACCTATGCACAAAAACAATTTTCATTTTTATGCACATGGAAAGTAATAAAATAATTCATATATTTTTATCTTATAATGATAAATATTTCATGAATATCACATATGAAAAATGATTCCATTATTATAAACAATAATGAGGCACATTTATGGAAAACAGATTAAATCGGTTTGTGGAGGTGATAGTTCACACATACATATGCACGCATGATTAATTCCATTCTCATTTAATGGAAGTGGTGATAGATTTATCTGATTATATAAACATAATTAAATATATTAATATTGAGGATACTAGAGTTACTATTTCATCAAAGGTGAAGAATATTTTGAGGAAGTGGAAGAAGAAATAAAATAGAAATACTAAAAGAAAATGATACCTCTTCTTCGGTTAATCACTTTTAACGAACACATTAACACCTAAAAGAAGGGTGTTATACCTAAAATAAGGCCTAAAGAATGTGATAATGGATTAAATTAAAGGGTTCGGTCATACACTGGATGAAAAGAAGGCTTTTGATTTGTGATTAATATAGATAAATGGATGCCTTTTTATAGGATATGGGAGGCCCAACCTTATAATAATTAAAAGTTTTGAATTAATATAAATTCAATTTCAATTAAAAATGACTCATAAATCAGTTATTTAAATTATTGGTTGAGTATAGGTCATAATATAATCATTAATTTAAAATTATACATGTTTAAGTGTTTTAATAATCCCTATAATTTTTTTACTTTAATCAATTTTAATCTTACCATTTTATCAAGTAATTTACAGTTTGAGAGTTAAAATAATTACCAAATCTTCAAAAAAGACCTATGAATGATTCATTAATAACATTTTTAGATATATATAATCTTTTTGGCCGAATATTGTATTTTCAAATACTTATATATTTTAATTAGTTATTTTATGATTTTAGTTATGAATTATGTTGTTTTTGACACCATTCATCACATGACTTTTTTTAAAAAAAATCATAACAACTTGATTACTTCTAAAAAAATACATTAAATAAATATGAACATGTCACATTCATCAACAAAACTAGTGGATGGAATATAATATTTCAAATTATATTATAGTAATACTATTAATTTCATTTATTTGATTTATTAATGAATAAATCTAATACAACATCATCTTTATGTCATTAAAAAATTCAATTATTTAAATATAAAAAATTATAAATAAATTAACATTATGTAGTAAATATTTTTATATTTATAATGAATTTTTATAGTAAATTATATCCCTTATATTACCCACTATTTAATTTTTTAGTAATAAGAGATAAGATTATGACATATTTTCCTTTAAATTAATTGTTATAAATGTTATAATCACACCGAAATGTATTCCAAAGGCTAACATTTCAATACAAGGATGGTCATGGTCGATATTAAATCATCCAATAAAATTAGGACAAGTTTTGGGTAATTTTATAATATTAATTTTACCTTTAATTACAATATTTTCCTTTAGCTTGGAAAATAAAGTAATAAAGTTACTATGCACCAAAAATTATTTTGATACTACTAGAAAAAAATTTTCATACAGTGTGAAACCATGTGTATCATATTTTGAAAATTTAATTCATAGAAGTTGTTCAATTAGTTTAAATACTAATCCCGTTAATGGATCAATAGAATAGTTTTTTAAGTAAAACGTTCAAAAGTTCACATAGTTTTTCGGTTTACTTTTAATTTGAAATTGAATTCAATGAACTAAATTGTATTAACTAATAAAAATGTCATCTAATTATAACATAATTCCATGTAAAATGATACTATATAATTATAAATAATGTTGATGAAAAATCACGTTTGAATTAAAAAGTAGTATTTTTTCAGTATTCATTAAAATATGAAAACTATCAGAAAAATACCACAAATTTATCAAAACTAAATTTTTATGTCCCAATTACTAAAAATAAATTTATTTTGTGAAATAAAAAATATAAATGTTTTAATAAATATTTTTAAATTTGGTTCTCCATCAGAAGGGGGCAAAACAACATTTTTTTTTGAAAAATACTTCTTTTATCCAAAAAATTGAATTTGTTTCTATATCATGTCGGGAAAACATATAATATGAATTTTAAAAATTAAATTTAATATATTACATATATTTATAATTAATAAAATCCATCAAGAGTGATTTTATTATTTTATAAACTCTATTATTTTCATTTAAATAGTATTTTTAGAAAAACAAATCAATTATAATCAATTGATTTTTTTAATTTCTAATTAATTTTGTATCCAATAAATCATTTTATAAACATGATTAAAACATATTTTTATAATTTACTTAATATATTTCATTCCATATAGTCAAATGTCTATGTGATATTTACCACTTAAAATAATAATAATAATATATTATTATTATTCAGTATAACCGTGTCTTGTACGCAATTTAAGGTTTAAGAGAACCCCATTATTGTGGTTAAGGTACGCTATCAGACATAGAATACCTTTTAATGAAAAATTACTTTCTAATTTATAAATATTAAAAAGTCATACTCTATAATTACCTACGATGTTATAAGAGGGGCCACTTGATCGTTTTTTCATGACACATCATATTGATTATGATTTAAAGATGCTTTTATAGTGCATGGAAGATCATAGATCATATCTTAGGGTGTTTTGGTGGTTTAAATTGTGCATTTTCAAGAAAAAATACTAAAAAGAAGTGGTGGTTTTGAAAAAAACATTAAAAAAATAACTTAATTTAAAGAGATTAATAGTTGAATAACTAAGTGGATTTCAAAAAATATGGGATAATGTGGTAATTTTTATTTCCCTATACACATTTCAAGTTCATTATTATTAGATATTAATTTAGATTTGGATTAAATATTTGGTTAAAATTAATCAAAATGCTGATTAATTTCTAGCCGTTTGTATTAAATCATGTTGAACTAAACCTTGACATAAAAATCGTATTTCCAATATCTAGACCTTATGAATGGTATAAGAGATTCCAAAACATATTGAAATATCAAATAATTTGGGAAAGAAAGGATTCTTGTGTTGTCCAATTGGAGCTACATAATTTACTCATTCAAAACCTTACACTGATTGGTTATAAATTAAGAGAAAATCAATCACTTGCATAAAAAATCATTAAAATTTGAAATAATGTAAGATAAATATAATGAAATGTTTTAACACCAAATTTAATACAAACTAGTAGATAACATTAGTTTTAGATTTCTCTAACAATTAACACTCATTGTTTATGCCAGAATCGAGAGGAAGAGGAAGCTCAGGTGGATCTTCTTCTTTATTTTAGATATCTAAATATAGATAGAGAGTTGTAGAACCTACAAGTCCTTGATAGGAATCCTCTGGAACTCAAAAATTGAGGCACTTTTCTCTTTAATCTTTCTTACAAATTAGGTGCCCATAGTACACTTTTATAGCCAAAATGTGGAGTTGTTTTGGGAACCCATATTTTTAACTAAAAACTATGTATCAGTTTTTGATTGTTAAATATAAGTATATAGACTTTGAAAAAATATAATAGTTATTTAAAATAATTTTTACTATTAACATGTCAAATTTAGAGGGCATTGGATTTCTGGAATGGGAGATATATTCAAAATAAAAAAAAACATTTGACTTTTGTAGATTTGGTTCCCTTGATAGATCAGTTTGGTAGGGACACTAGATATATATAATGGGATTTGTTTTCTGGATATGATATATATCCCACATGTTTTGTATAATATAAAAAAATATTTAGCCCATTTTTAAGAATATATTTTTCAGAAATGCAAAACAATATACACATATTCATAGGATTTCATGCAGGTTGTCCAATTGTGCATCAACATCATTATGGATCCTCCAAATGACCTCTTCCTATAATGAAACCATAAAAAATGTATAATTTACCTTTCTAAAAATGATAAAAATTAAATAATTGAGTCAAATTTCAAGTTTGATAATTTTTTTGAAATTTTATATACAATAAAACTTTAACCAAATGGTGTAATGGTGGAATAAAATAGTGAATCATGGTGTGATCCCACCCCCACACCTAAAAAAATTTATTCCTGAGATAAATCATATTTCAAAAAATTATTCATGGAGATATTCCCAACTTCATGAATATTTATCATTAAACTAAAATTTAATTCTTGATAACAATGAGATCGAAGAAAAAAACACACCAAGGGATTTTTCTCAGCAAAAATAGAAAAATATACCTCATAAATTGGATATAAAAAAAATCAAATCAGATAAATGAGACTAATTTGAAAAATAAATCAAAACTCAATAATTTAACCAACTCTCAATGTGTGTTTGACAACTATATCATGTTGTTCCTTCCACTTTCTATCTAGTAAATATAAGTTATTAAAAAAAATTCTACTTAAATGATTCATTCCACCTAAACTGACCTACATCATTTTAAATCATATTTCAAGACCCACCAACTTAAGTATTATTAAAGTTCAAACCATAATCACTCGACCTAGATAAACCTATATGTTTTATATTTCATCATTCTCATTATTAATTATTAATTTTGTTTTTATCAAAATTTAAACTTGGAAGAAATCTCAAAATTATTAGTCAACCCTTGTTTGATCTCCTCAAGGAACTATTTTTAATATTTATAATAATATTATATGTCAAGGTAGAGTGGTTTTTGACCTTCCCGAGAAACAACCAATATTTTTTTGGTTTTAATTTATTTTATTTTGATAATGTTTTTTATTTTTTATGGGAATAGATAGTCGGATGACATGTACCCACATATAGGTCAATCTAGAACAATAATGAAAAATATTAGACAAAGAATGAACATATGGAAAAATCATTTTGGAAAGATTATAAATATTAACCTATCTTATATTTACCTTATAATTAGTAATAAACATTGACACTTCATGGTTGAGTGAAAATATGTGTGGAGATATTAACTGACACAATGTTTCCATAAACTACTCTGAAAATAGATACCATTATTTTCAAAGGTCTAAAAACGATACAACCTTTTATATCATAAAAAATAGCCATTTTTTATTAAATATTCACACATAATGTTAAATTCATACAAAAAGGCATTTCATATGTGAAAATAATTGAAAAAACATGAAATTGGGAATTTGGTTTGAATTTTCAATACTTTATATGACTATATTGGTATAAAAAATGAATAATAAAGCAAAAAATGTGGGGGGGGGGTCATTATACTATATAATAATCAAAAAAGATAAAAATAAGAAAGAAGATGAAAAAATAACCCAGAAATGTACCCATATGCACACTTAGAGAATGAAGTGTCCTCATTGTAATAAAATAGAATGTAGAAAGGAAGGATAAAACTAAGTGGGTTTCATTGCTTTGATGATTATTGAACTTGGATTTCCTTCATCGGTGACTCCAGAATGGCTTCTGGAATGTTCTTCAATTAATACCCATTGATAGTGAATATTTTTCTTGTTTCTTCATATTTAACCTAAACAACAGTAAATAGAACAAGAAAATTGTAACATTGTATGGGCTAAACCAAATTGAATTAAACTTACCTAAATGTATCTTTATACTTTCATTGAAAATAGGGACCATCTTCCCAATGTGGAATTGATAAAGAATGATGAGGCAGTCATAGGAAGTCTTGGTCATCCGCTTCTAAATTCATTAGTTCTTATATGAGTCTCTTATCATTCCCTCTATCTCATGAATCTATAAATTCATTTGATAACATATACCAGAAAGATTATAATTTCATTTTTAACGACATAGTCGGCTAGTGCGCAATCTCAATAGGGAGGTGATAAATATTTCTACAAACTTTCCAATATGGTGAAATTCCAATGGGAGGTCTGAAGGAATTACAATATTCCCTTAATCAATAACCGAGTCTAAAAATCCAATATTTTCAATTAGGTTGAACCATTTTTTCAATATTTTGTTTTACCTCTCTATTAGACACATCGACATGACCATTGGTTTGTGGGTGATATGTAGTTGAAACATAATGCACGATCCCATTCTGATAGAAAAGTGACTACATTGTTCAGTTGTAGAAATGGGAACCCTTTTTTACTTATGAAATAACTTGGCAATACAAAACTACAAACGATTTTTTTTGTAAAAAATTATATAAATTTATTTGAGTCTTCATTCCTTGTGTCACGTGCCTCTATTTATTTTGACATCTACTAACCTACTAGAATAATGTACAATTTTCCAAATAAATTTGGAAATGGACCCATAACATCAATGACCCACACATAAAAATGTCATTATTAGGAAAGGGTTCTTATGGAATTTCATTTTTTTGGATACATTGCACATTCATTGACATTGAGGATAAGATTTATATAAATCATGGGCATCCTAAAATAATTTTGGACCTAAGAGACCAAAATCGGGGACCTTATGAGAAGTCTATTGGGAACCAAAGTGTCCCCCACAAGTAAGAGTGTTGAAAAACCTCTAGCCAGATTGGTACTCTCTATCGGGAGAACAACACCTTAATACTTGTTCACTACATGTGCATCAGTGGTAGGGGTCATCCTAAATATACCAAAAAGACTCATATTTTAGATGATCAACTTGGTTTTTTTTTAAATCAACCGGGATGTGAGATGCTACCAAATAATTATCAATTTCATCAGTCCTAGGAAAAACATATTTCACTAAGTACAAGTTCTCATATTGAAACACATAAATTATGGGAATAACATGGGATGATTCAATGTCAAAAGAAGTCCGGATCATACTGATATAGTCAACCACCACATTTTCTTATCCATTTCGGCCATAATTTCTATATAAAATTATTGAAGGAGGAGCATCTGGTTAATGTGATGTGGTTTGGATTCTAATTTCTGAAAGAGATATGATAGGTATTCATGGTCATAGAACATAATTACTTTGGACCTTGAGAGGTATGAACTGAATTTATCCAAGGAAAAATTAATGGATAAGAATTCTATTTTTTTGTGGTGTAGTTTTCTGGGGAAGCCTCCATTGTTCCTAAGGCTTAATGTATAAAATGTTGATCTTGATCGACCTATTGTGATAATAATTCCCCAACCCCATAGTAAGAGGAATCACACATAAGTTCAAATGGTAAATTCTATCATGGTTGTCAGTTTACCAGTGGTGATGTGACACTATATTTCAAATTTCCAAAAGTTTTCACACATTATTTATAAAAATAATTCTTTTCATTTTTTAGTAATCAGGATAGGGGAAGTGAAATATTATGAAATACATGACTAAAATGATGTTAAAATCTTTCATGAACAAAGAAATACTAAACATACCATACATTTCTGGGGAATGGTAGGGGAGAAATGATGGTGAATTTTGATTTATCAACTTGGATACCATCACTAAAAATGACAGGACTAGGAACTATACATTTTTGCACCATAAAATGGAATTTCTCATAATTTAGTACAAGATTATTTTAAACACAACAACTTAGTAAAGAACCAAGACTACTCAAAAAATGATCAAAATAGGATCCATAAATAGTGATATCTTCTGTGAATACTTCCATTCAATTCCCCAGTAAATCTATGAAATATTATCCATGCATTTATATATAGTAACTGGAGAATTTCACAAACCAAATGACATCCTCTTATATGAAAATTTTCTAAAGGGGTTAGTAATGTTTATCTTTTCCTAATCCTTGGGGAAAATATGGATATGAAAGTATCCTGAATACCCATCATTAAAAAAGTAGTGGGACTTCCCTTCTAGCCTCTCCAGAATATGTTTATTGAATTAGAATGGAAAATAGTCATTCCTAGTGTGGCGATTTATTCTACGATAGAAAATATAGACTCCCAAATTATTCTACACATGGGTTGGAACTGATTCATTCTTTTCATTTTTAATTAATGTAAGACTAATTTTCTTAGGAACTACATACACTAGAATAACCGATTTCTTATTAGATATGGGGAAAAAGATTCCATAATCCAATAATTTTCTTACCTTTTTTTAACAATATCTAGGAGGATTATTTTTAGTTGATGTTGTGTCTGCCTCACTGGTTTAGCATCATAATTTAACAATATATGATGCATGAAAATTGATGTGACAATATTTGGAATGTTAGAGAGTTTCTTTCCCAATACTTTTTTATACATCATAAAATGTTAAATCATCTTCAATTCATTCTATAGAGGGAGTGAATTAGAAATGATGATAGGAAACTTGTATCCATTTTTTTATATGAATTGTTTCATATTTTTAGTTAGTGGTTTTAGTTAAAATTCAAGGGTATTTTGGAATGATGGGATTATATTTAAAAGTGGTAGGTCACTGATCTCTTCTAGCCACTCAATGGTAAAATCCATAGATAAAGAATATTCTTTTCAAATTGTAGAATTATGATCCATGGTCATATAATCCTTAGTGCTCAAGAAATAAGCAAGTAATGAACATGTAAGAAATTTTTCTAAACTGGTATAATATTTAATGCCTGAATCATTAGATATCATGGCTATCAATGATGAAAAATCAAAAATGGGATCTTGGGAAATAAAATATGTTTTTTTAATTGGAAGGGAGTACATTAATATAATTAACAGAATGTGAGGAATGTTCTTTTGAGGGGTGCTTCATGGAATCAAGGATGTTTAAGTGGACACTTTCACCAACATACCCGAAAAATATTGTTCCATTTTAGAAATTATCTAATTTTTTTGAAGTTTTAAATAAATTCCTCACCAATATAATTGGGGAATACCATTTCATCAGAGAATATTCCATTTTAATCATATAAAAATTAGCAAAAAAATTTGGGTGGTTGTGGTGGATAAATGTTCTACCCTAGTTGGTTCCATTTTTGTTGAGGTTGGTTGGAATAACCCCCTGTCTATTGGATTGGTTGTTTTTTCACCCATGATTGGATAGATAGTATGGATCATTAATAATGGTTTTTATAGGGGTATCCTGGTAAGACTACCTAAAAACACATAAGAGGTTCTCTCAGTGGAGGGAATTTGACAAAATAGTGGGTTTCAGCCAAATAGATTCCATAATGGATGGTAGGAGGAGATTTTGATTTGCCCTGGGAAAGAGCAGGTTCTATGAGAAGGGTACTTACATCTTCAAACTTCATGTCCACATTCTTCACAATATCCAAACTTATGTCCTAATGGACACCTTGAATGGGTATATTAGACCATGAAGTGAATTGTTGGGTGTTTTTTTCCATGTTCTCAATGAGTGTCTTTATGGTGATTGAGGGTTTTATCAACTAGTACACCACCTGAAGAAGAATAAATATTGTTTTGATCAACTAGAATTGAAACTTTATAAAAATATTGTAGTAAAGTATGATCACTTATTTAGTGGTGTGTGAAACTTGAACAAATTATTTTAAATATTTTATAATATTCATGATGTTTTTATTCTTATGATTGTCTTGTACTTCAAATTTCTTTTCATATTGTTTTAGTTTGAGAGGATATGAAATAGTTTTCTAGAAAAATGTGTCTCATGTTCTCCCATCATCTAATTGGGGAATTAAAAAATATAACCAAACTTTTATAGTGTCTTATAATGAGAAAATAAATTCACTATGATTTACTTGTTCTTCATCCACATTGGAAGGTTTTTATTTTGAAAATAAAATATTGAATTATTTAAGAAGCATATGTGGGTCTTCTCTTAGTAGTACCTAGAATCTTGGTAATAAGTGAATTAAATGAGATTTGAGTTTGATGTTTATTAATTTTCCTTGTACTTGAATATATGCAGGTCAGATATCAATATCAAGAGATGTTATTTCTTTTAGTTTTATGTTATATTCATCCATGTTATACACATTAAGTTTAGTTTATAGTTTGGTTCCAGAATAATAGTGGTTTATAAGAGTCTCAAGGGGTGTGGTTTCCTCCTTCAAAATATTTTCACGTGTACCTCGATGTCATTGATATATGAGATTATATGATTCAGGTTCAAAAGGAGGTAAATATTCTAGAGTATAATTCATTAGGCATAGAAGATATATAATAAATAAAACCACACACAAAAATATCTATAAATGTAGAATATAAAATCACAAAATTTAAAAATATTATATAAAAAACATGCACCTTTCTCCTAGGAATGAAGCCAAAATTTGGATTCATTGTCATGAAATGAAAAATTGATTATGATTTAATGATAATTTTATAGTCTAGTAAATTTCCAAGATAATCTCTCTAGGAGTTTTTAGGTTTTAAGGGGTGTATTTTAAATAAAAATGACTAAAAAGTTGGGAGAATTTTGAATATTTTTAAGGAAATAACTTAACTTAATGAGTTTAATACATGAATAACCAAGTGTATTTTAAAAAATATGATATAAAGGGGTTGTTTTTATTTGAATACACACATTTAAAGTTCATTTATCTTAAAGAATCATTTGTTTTTTTGTAAATATTTGGTTGAAATTAATCATATTTTTATTCAATCAATAAGCTTTTATATTAACGCGTGTTAAACCAAACCTTGGCATAACAATCATATTTCCATGTTCCATCCCTTAAAAATTTTATAATGGCTTCAAAATTATATTTATATCTAAAATAAGTGGGTAGGAAAATAATTCTTGTGTTTTCTAATCAGAGAAAAAAATCACTCACTCAAAACCTCACACTGATCACATAGAAATCAAAATAAAATAAATCACATGAAAAAAAATTCAAATATAATATATTTTAATATACATTGAATGAAAAGTTTTAATACCCAATTTACTATAAATTAGTATATAACATAATCATCAGAACTCCATTGAAATGTGTGTAGAATCCTCACAATGAACACCCACCATTTAGCCAATCATTTAGAGGGGGAGGAAGCTCCGATGGGTGTACTTCTTCATTTTTTCTCATTTTATGAGATGAAGATGTACAAATCATACAAGTTAAGGAGATTAATCCAATAGAACTCAATATTTCTAGAACTTGACTCCTTGTTCAAACATTCAAATTATGTTTCCAAGGTTCCCTTTTATATTCAAAATGAGAAGTGGTTTTGGGAACCCAAATTAAAAAATTAGATACGTGTCTTTTATTTGAGTTGGTAAATGAGATTTTCTTGTATTTTAAAAAATATAATATTTGTATAAAATAATCTCAAATTTCATCATGCCAAATTTTGTGGTCATCCGACATCTCGAATGGGAGATATAATCATAGTAACAAACAAATATTTTGAATTCATATAAGTTCAGTTCCCTAGATAGATCATTTTGGTTGGGCCCTCGGTTGGAGGAATTGTGATTTGGTGTATATATATGAGTTGTATCCCACTGATTTTTTGATAATATAATAATAGTTTATCGCATTTTGATTCATGTATTTCGTTGAACATGAAAAACAGAGGAAAAGTGTTGATGGGATTCCATGCTGGTTGGACCAATTTTCTTCAAAATCATTCTAGATCATCAAAATATCCTCCTCCTATAATGAAATCATGAAAAAAATTATAATTTCCCATTTTAACATTAGTAAAAATTAAATAATATAATCACCTGTAAAGTGAAATTTTTTAATATTTTTGTACATTTCAATACAAAACTTGTTTAAAATAGTGGTGTGGGGGTTAAATAAAATATTGAATCGTGGTGAGATCACCAACCATGGATGATTCTGGAAAAAGTACCATAATACATATAACACTACCATGGCTAAATCAATGTGAAATATAATCATGAACAAGGGACATATGTTGTATCTGGGTAGCGGCACCTCAGAGAGCTGTACTTATAGTGGTGTGGTGGTAAAACTCAATTTTTCTTTCTCTATAAATTCTAGGCTAAAGACATTAAGCCGAAAAATTGTTAGGTTTAACCTGTAGAGTGGAGAAGATATGAGAGGCAACAATGTTGGCTGAATAAATTCCATAGACAATTATTAAGTCTCCCTAGATAATCCCCCATGTTTGTCCTTCGAGTTTGAAGCTGACAAAGTTGATGCCTATATTGAATGTTGGAAAGAAATGAAGGAATGAATCCCAATAGGTCTTCTCTCACAACTATGTGATATGGTTTAGGTGTAGGTGGTCTATGAGTAAATGGTCCTCACATTGGATTTGGATATGAACTAGAACCGGGAGGCACAACATTTTTTTGGTCCCCATTAGTTTGACGTGCAAGATGAAAAACCATACGAGGTTCTAGGAGCCCGAGAAATGGAGATAATGATGAAGGTTGCGATGAGAATAACCATTGGATATTTTGAAATATGAATGATAGTGACCTAAATCTAATGCAGATGTAGTGGTGGAAGCAGAATAGGAAGAACATATATCATTGGGAGGTTGAAGAGGCGTGTTCCTCCACCCCTTGGGTGAAAGAGGGTTGTCATTGTGATTTAGTGTGAGGGCAAATGGTGGGGTGCCCATGGCTTCTGTGCATGCCATGTGGGATGGAGAAACAGATCTTGAGGGGACATGATTAGATGGTTTCAAAGGGGTTTCAGGTGCGTGTAAGGGGGCTTTGAGAGGGAGGGCTGCAGTCATCCATGAGAGGAGGTTGACAAATGGGGAGTGTTCATCCAAGGGATAATAAACGAAGGGAGGGGAGAGTTACATGATAGAGGGTGTGAAAAAGTAAGGGGGTCACCATGAACCCTAGGTTCAAGGTTTTTAAAAACAAATTTTTATAATTACATTCCATGTATTTAATATAGGGTGTTAAATTCATATTTTTTCAAAAATTAATCTACTTAACACCTGTATATTGTGTAAGTGTTACATAGTTTGTATTCTAACACCGCACTATGCCTTTTCAAAAGTACATGTCACAATGGTGCATGTAATTTAAAACCTTATGGGGTATCATATTGTTTAAGGAAATTTCCTTTCGAAAATTGTAGATCATTCTTCATTCCGAAAGATGATTCCTAAGTCATCAATTTTTTTTAAATGAGAGCAACTCCCTTATGATTCAGGTATAACTAGGTACTTGTGTAATTACCTATGAAAATGGTAAATTCATATACCATTATGTAACCAACAATAATTATTTTTTAAACATATTCTATACTTTTCAGTATTTCATTCATTCAATGAAGGGGAGAGAAGGACAGTATACTGGTGGTGCAATGTAGGCATCTTTCTGTGGAGGTTTTTATTTAATTGGAGCATCCTTATATGGTTCTTGTTTCTGATTTGTCCCTTGACCAAATATATTAGTATCAATGAAATTATTTTTTCATTTCCACATGTGCACTAAAAATCCAACATATATTCACTTTTAACCATTATAAATTTAGCTTCTTTAATTGGGAAATCGTCAATCTTTCTGTGTAGAGTACTTGATAAGAGATCATATAAGTTCTTTGAAAATTTTCCCATTTGATGATCCAAGTTGTGTTATGTAGCATTGTTGGTTTTCAGGTGTGTTTCTTGATTCTTCATCCTTCGGGATATTTTTTACATGATGACAGTGAAAATGTTTTTAATATTAGTCTAGAGGGGTTGAGATTGTGGTGGTGGTTTTTCTGGAGCTTAATGGAATTGATACTATGGTTGTGTTGGTGGTTATTGTAGAGATCTAGTGAAAGATTGTTGAAATAACTATTGTGGAAGAAGATATGGACCTTTTGGTGGGTGCCTAGGTGTTTCTGGATTCCTTTATAGATCCTTTCCATTACTCTATGTAATCTAAACTTGATTTTTCTTTAGCTGATCTAACCTATGTTAGTAATTTTTTTATTTTTGAATGAAAAAATCCACGATTTAATAAGAAATATTCCATACCCAATAGTTAGAAAAAATCCATATATCAGAAAGAACAAAATTTTCATGACGAACCAATGTTGAATAAGTAATCATCATTCAAAAAAAACTAAAAAAATAAAAAACATATAAAAAACAAAGAATAGATGAATAAATAATGGTCTTTGATGAAGAATGTAGTGTGGTGTTGAAATGAGACATTAAAACCAAAAGTGGTATTGCAATGCATGATGAACAATGAATGAATGATTAAAAACTGACTTTAATTCAATGAAAATACTAATGGAATGAAAACAACTAGTTTGTGATAATAAATAATTAAAAACGAGAAGTAAAATGAGATAAAAATAAATATGTATGCTCCCTCTATGTTCAAAGGAACAAAAAATATATACATGTCCAATAAGTACGTGGAATGAAAGTATTAAATGTCATGTAATGGATTAAATGATTTGTGTCTTGATAGATTCATGTCATATAATCTGGTTTCAGGTTGTGTCACTAATGGATGGTAAACCATAGTCCATAATGGTGTTCTCCTATAGTGCTGGCCACTCACCTTGATTGGCAGGTAAAACATAATTGTGGTCCTATAGATCTGGTGGTGTAAGATTGTTATACTCTGCCACTGTGCAATGGTGGCATGAAGAAATGGTTCTATCGATCTCAATATTAAATTGAATTTTTTCTGAAGCATACATATATCTTGAACAAGTCATGAGCTCCTAGAAGATGAACTATCTATGAATAGAGGATAGAAGGATAGAGAGAGAAGAATTGAAAAAAAAGGAATATGGAAATGAATAGAATAAAGGGGGAGGATGGGGGAATTCAGGCTAGGTATAAAGGTCAATGTGCATGAGAAATCATTTTCCCCATCAGTAGTGCCAAGATTTGACTCACCCGTATGTATTATTGAATTCACTCGGGTTGTGGCTAGATTAAAAATTTTATAATACCAAAATATACTTACAATAAAGGAGGAGTAAAGTGGAAGAGCAGGGTAGATCCCACTGGGACGATTGGATGGTCGGTGGCCATTTCAGCCAAACCCTTGGTTGGATTCCTCATATTCACTCTTAAAGTTGGGTTTTACTAAGACTATATAATTTTGAGTTTTAATTAATAATAATAAAGAAGGTATTGGGGTCAGTTTCCAAGTTCTTGACATAATAAAATCATAGATTTAACTTGGAATGGTTTTATGGCATAGGCTGTGAAGTGTGGTAAAATTCACCAATTGGATTCGGTTAAACCATTTATATTTAACCAT
Source organism: Viscum album (assembly GCA_963277665.1). Lineage (NCBI taxonomy): Eukaryota > Viridiplantae > Streptophyta > Magnoliopsida > Santalales > Viscaceae > Viscum > Viscum album. Next base: position 1,461,700,928 of record OY728135.1, on the reverse strand, counting down.
GATGAAACAATCTCATGGCCATTTTATAACCGATAGACTAAGTGAATTATGATTGTATTTTATATATAATTCATCATAGGCTAATGGCCATAGTCCTACTCTACCATGGTCAAGGTTGTGTGAAAGAATGTGATGAATACCTATTATAAAACTAAGTAATAGCTATATGTTTACCGAGGATTAATCTGATGATTAATTAATTTTAGGAACACTTGTACTCTTGACCCCTAACCCTAGACATATTATCTACGCCTGGCGATGATGATCAAAAGAAAGGAGATATTAATCGTTCTACGTATACATGAGAAGAAGTTTTAAAAGAAACAATCCAAGATTGAATAAGAAATATTCCATACCCAATAGTTATAAAAAATCCATATATCAGAAAGAACAAAATTTTCATGAAGAACCAATGTTGAATAAGTAATCATCATTCAAAAATAAAAATAAAAAATAAAAATGTATAAAAAACGAGGAATAGATGAAGAAATAATGGTCTTTGATGAAGAATGGAGTGTGGTGTTGAAATGAGACCTTAAAAACAAAAGAGGTATTGAAATGCATGATGAACAATGAATGATTGATTAAAAAATGACTTTATTTCAATGAAAATACTAATGGAATGAAAACAACTGGTTTATGACAATAAATAATTAAAAAGGAGATGAAAAATGAGATAAAAATAAAGATGTATTCTCCCTCTATGTTCAAAGGCTCTAAAAATATATACATTCCCAATAAGTACATGGAATGAAAGTATTAAATGTCATGTAATGTATAAAATGATTTGTGTCTTGATAGTTACATGTCATATAATCTGGTTTCAGGATGTGTCACTAAGATCCTCTTTTCCTGCTAATGAATTTACTCAAGTCTTTGATTGTGTTAGATTTTGAAGGTTTCAAATCCTGTATGAAATTTAGTTTTGGTGGGATTTTTGATTTTGAATGCTACAGATTATGCAATTGAATTAAAAATTGTGTACTATATTCACATCACGTAGAATCTTCATGAGTTACCCTCTGGACTTTCGGGAATGTTGTGAATGGAGTCTACATGTTGTGTATGAGATAGATAGTGTGGAGATGCTATTTTGGAACTTTTTTAGTATTTGTTCATTTAAGTATAGAATTCATGATTCGTATAAGAATAAACCAAAACCCAATGAATTATCTAATAATTTATTAATAAACCTTAAGTAAATGTATACCAAATTTATATTCACTTTTAGGTAATTTTTGGATGAGAAGGATAATGAAATGAATTTTAAGGTTAAGTAATATTTATATTGAGAATTTATATATTCTATTGAAGAATAAATTATAAATGAAGTACTAGAGGCACATTGTTGAGCATACAGTTTATAGGGGAAATATAAGAATTAAACTAGTTATATTTTCATAGGAATTTAATACTCGGGGTGTGTATTGAAGTGTTTAGATGTGATCAATCTTTATAAGTGAAAATGATGGAAAAATATTTGGAATTTTTTTAGGTTAGGGGAAAGAATAGAACTCCACTAGTTTTAGGAGAGTTAGGTGGAAAAAGGTTAAATATACAAGTAGGTTTGACTTTAAAACATGAGAAATGTATTGTATAGTGTCCAGGTTTTAAATTTATTTATAAAATTTGAGCAGTATTTGATTACTCGATTTCACACTTGTTAATCTAGATAAAATATTAATAATGGTATTAATTTTATCACTAAAAATATTAGATAAAACTTATTAGAAAATTTATACAAGTTCAATATAAATTTTTTAATCCCATTAATCTATTTAAATTTCTATAAATAAGAAAATTAACTTTTAAAGTAAAACATATAATGTGTTGAAAAATTGTTTTTTGTAAAAAAATGTTTTCTTTATTTTTAGGTATTCTTAATATTATTTAACATTTAGTACAAATTAATTGAGTGTAAATTCAATTTTAAATATTCTAAAAAATAATATTCTATTCTCAATTTAAAAGGGATATATTTAATTTTAAAAAACACAATATTTAGAAATATAAATTTCTTTCAAAAATAAATGTTTTACCATGATATTTAAAATTTACCTTTGGAACAATATTATATGACTAAAAATGAAATTTAACCCATTAATTAATTTTATAATTTTGATAAAAACTATAAAAATCATTTTATTCAAATTAATTTCTAAATTTGTTAACTATTAATTTTAATGAGATCACATGTAACACATAATATAATATTAAAAAAATTATCATCTTTGAATTTCATTTTTTTAATTAACTAGAAATAATAATTAGATGGATGGTAATTATTTTATTATATAGATTATTGTTAATTTCCTTTTTAACAATTATTTAATTGTAATATAATAAACTTCATAGTTCATAAAAATGACTTTTTTATAAAAATATATTTAGATGAATAAAAAGATTTGTTGTTTTATTTATCTATACTACTTAAATTTTATTAATGTTTTATTATAAAAAATAAATAAATTTATTTTTATTTATATATATATATATATTATAGTTTAGTTACCTCTATATTTAACCATAAATTCAATGAGTATATTTTAACTATTATATAACATTTCATTATTAATTTTATTTTGGTGTTATGTGTGATGAAATATTTTGAAAACATGAGGTTTTAAAAGAAAATATATAATTTAAAATATAAGGGTTTTACAATGGAGACCAAATGAACATAAATTTCACATGCCTCTAGGGAAGATGCTGATTGCATTAGAGTATGTTTATATATTCCATGGGTTTTCATGGATAGGGATGGTGTCATGGGTCATATGGAATATAACTAGGAGTATATGTTTTATAAATATTTAGATATACTCTTACTAGACACTCTAAGGACACTTATATGATATATGTTATGAATGTGTTAGATGGACACCTATTTTATCCCCATTAAAATAGATGAAGTTCATTGGTATTTCAAAGATATGAAAAATAATAGATTTTTAAATTTAATGGTGGTAATTTATTTTGTGATCCCTATGAGTCATATGTTTATATGATTCACCCACCTATATGTTGTAATTTTGATTGTGTTGGTCGACATAGTTATGGTTTAATATGTCTTGCAAATATATAAATAGAGTTGTATAGGTTATCATTCATGAATTCAAAGAGATAAAAAAAATTTCATATTGTCACATGTGTGGTAATGGACTTGATTCTATGCACATGATTCTTAGTTTTTTATTGATTTACTATTTGAATTATTGTATATGGGTTATATATATTGAAGCTTCATTAAAATATTAAAACAATTTTTTATCCCAATCATATATACTAATTATATAATTTATGAAATTTTATTACAGTCAATTTATAGGTGGAGTTACTCAAAAGAATATATATATATATATATATAACACCATGATTTTTTCTCAACATTTCATTTGTTATTCGATCATCTTTCCATTGATGTGGTATAAATGAATCACTATTGATATAAATATGAATTTTTTTTTATAAATTAACTAAATAATATTTCTCAATGTGGATTTATTATATTCCATATAGATATGAGATTATTGTATATATAACACAACCGGGCTTTTATCCTAGTTGAAAAGCAACCCTATAATCCAGCATCAAATCCCGAGTTTGAGTCTAGACTTCATTGAATATCATGGGGAGTAGTATTTGGTGTGGGAAAACCTAGAATGGTTTAAATACAAGACATCATAAAGGTCCTTGACATGATAGGAATGGAAGGTTCATTGTTGGGCTGATAGGCATCAATATATGCATGTTATGAGGTTCTTCCATGGTAGGGTTTAGTTGTCCCGTTGATCTCGAGTGGGGCCAACCATTTAGTTTGGGAAATTAGAATATTATGTAGTGTATTGCATGATAGTGTTGATTTTATGGACATGGTGTCAGGATAGGTAGTGGATAATCCATGTATTTTCAACGATGACGTCGGTATCAGAACAATAACGATGATCCTCTGCGGTGCAGGCAGACAATGCTAGGGGTACTGGGCATTTAGATTGATTGAAAATTAATTGTGGTCTTGAATTTCAAGTCTGTACCACACGTGTATTCAGAGTATTTTATACAAAAAATTTAGATCTATAATATTGGGAAGGATGAGAGGGTATAACTCAACCATTGGTATTGCACACTCTACACTTTTTCACATGGAAATGCTAGCCGTTCAGCCCTAAAAATGTTGGATATTTGGAATATGCATTATATTAGAGGCCAGGGAGGGATTGTTATTGTGTTGTTATGGTCTGTGGGGTCTTTTGGTCACATACTAGGGCCAAGTTCCTTTGGGCCCATGGGTCATGAAAGGGTTCCCTCTCAACCCATTTATAAAGATGAATATCCAAAAAATAAATTAAAAAATATAAGTTATTCATAATATTGAAGGATTATTATATATCTACCAGATTATTGTACACAAAGGTTACATCATTATACTATTATTTTGATATTGATCTATTTCTATATTTTTGAATGGAATCAACTTGATGGTGTATCGAGATTGTCCCCCACCAATACTGAGGACATGTTCTAATATATGCGAGTGACTAGATAATTTATCACTCGACTTAGAGTGTCATTCTATACTATGGAAATTTAAACATTTTAACTTATTGATTATTTATAAATAATTTGTTAATTTATTATTTAATTATTATCATTTGGAAACCATTTTTGTATTTTTATGAGAATAATTGGGTTCATGTTATGATCACACCTGAAACAATAGAATGATTCATTGTATATGAGTTAGGTCTACTTCTTTAGTCGATGAAAGATGCACTACAAAGTGTTGAGATAATCTATCTATAGTCTGAGATTTCTCTTTGCCCTTAACCCCTACTTGCACATGCCTCATATGATCCATCCAAAACCAATGAGGACTGACCTTCATGTTTACATCATCAATGCCACTCCATTGACCAGACATCGGCAGATACCATTATGCATATATTGATTACACCTATGTCAGCATACATAGTTCCACCTAAGATATTACCCACACAACCGTATTCAGAGTGGATAATCATCTATAGAATTTATTGGGGCACTGAGTATCCGAATTCACACATCATTTTAGGTCTTGAGTTTGATATTGTGATCCTTGTTCCATTTATAACCCATTTAGTTCCACATTAATCAGATTAAGGGCACCAATTAAGTGTCCTACATAGTTAATTTCTTATCCATGATCCAACTGACATCATATTTAAATTACAATACTCGATTGGATGTGATATTTGTTGTTGTTTTTCAGTCATACCCACAACTGAGGACATTTCATCTGGTTTTATAGGTGAACACACTTGAGAACCTATCAAACAGACTAGTTGACATGGATATACTCTTAGAAAGTCAAGGTGTGAGGCCTGAGGAGACTTACACATGCATCAACATTGTTGTTTCTTTAGTGTTAAATTTAATTTACATAATAATTTTAATTATGTGTAATATTATATATTATTTTATATTCCTTTTTACTACTTATTATTTATAAATGTATATTATCATTATTTCTCGAACTACTAAAGATATTAAATACATTAATATATATTATAATGTTAAAGACTAAGGTTGCAATGAAACAACCTAAAATTAAAATTTTGATAGTATTATATATTAATTATAAAATACATTACATATATTATATAAAAAATAATATTAACATATATGTAAAAAAATAGGTTCACTGGGTTCCTATCATTCCATGGGGGAAGCAATGAGGCATAACCAATTGAAGTGGTTGGGAATCTATATTATTTATGGTTTATAGTCTCATCCAACTACGAGGAACACACACACATATAATATAAACAATAATTTTTAGAACATATATTAATATAAATTTATAATAATATTATAATAATATATATTAACATATATTAATGTAATATTATATAAATATATATACTAATATATGTTATCATATATATACTAATATACATTGAAAAATATTATAAATAAATGTATAATAATGTATATATTCTAATATAATTTAATATTATAATAATATTAACATATAACATATATATATATATATATATATTAAATTTTTTTACAATATTAAAATTTAAAATAACATAATAAAATAATATATTTAACAGTGTATAATATTATAATAATTTATAAATAATAATATTTATTTAATACATATTAATATAATATAATATTTTAATAATATTAATATATAAAAATAATTTATATTATAATAATATATATTACATTGTAAATAATAATATATATACAATATATTAATATAATATTATAACAATATTAACATATATTATCATATTATAATAATATATAATAATATTATATTGACATATATTATAATATTATAATATTAACATATAATATATATATTCTAAAATTTTATAAGAGGCATACATTTTTAAATAAAATAAATATATTATTATATATTATAATATAATAATATCTAAGAATATATAATAATTTATTAAGGTTTGAGAGGCTACAAGGAAACAAAACAACTCATACACCCCTAAGCCTGAAGGATGGAGACTATTATAGATATTGCCTTCTTTGAAATTCATTGGAATAGAGAACATTCTAAGACCTTGCCTTCATGAAAATAATTTCAATGAAGGCATTGTTTAAGGGAACTCCCACCGTCCAGAAAAAATAAATCATAGATTGGGAAATAGTTTATCAATCCACCTATTTAGATAATTTTTTCATTATATAATAAAATTTCTCCACATATCTCCCTCTGTCATGAGTTAGACTGAGACATTGAAAACCTAGAAACAACTAACACCATTTTCTTGCATCTATATAGCTCTACCTGTCCATAACAACACTTCCTCACCTCGCCTTTACCTATAATGCCTCTATCAATATGGTTCCATTACGGGATGTTTGTGGTGTCATAACCTATCTTTGACTATGATTAAACATTTTTGTTACACGAGAGTGAAAAATCATATTTATTACAGATTCTAAATCCATTTGTGAGAGTATGGGAAGAAGTTGTCGGACACTTGGATGTTTATTGAAGTATTTAGGCTCATTCCAGGCACATAAAATTTATAAAACAAGTAAATTCAGCATCCATGGGGCCACCAATGTTAGGATTATCCAAGATTAGAGCTTATTACAAAAACTGTGGAAATAGATATTTGGATAAAATTTCTAGGGATCATATTCAAGACTGAAAAAAATTATAAAAAATGTAAATTAATGTTAAAAATACTGAAAATATTTAAATCATTTATAACCCGTAAGATCTAAACTACAATAGCCTTGAATCCACACTCTTGGATCCGATACCAAAAACACAATCTTTAAATTTTTGGATTTTATTCTTAGAAACATGAACCACATTAAACAATCCAAAACTCATAACATCCAAAATAAATATTGGATCACTTAAAAACCTAAGGACCTTTTCAATTTATAGATTCAGATGTTAAGGAAAAACTCTTATATAACATCTTTCATTATTAACAACTGGTTTATAAATTCTAAATCATCTCACACTACATTTTTTAAAAATCAGTAACCTTGTTAGGAATATCATATTTAAAGCCTTTATTCATAACCCATGGAAATGTTAACAAAACATGGGATATATCAAACACTCATAGGGGGTAAACATAATCATTAATAATTTAATTCCATATATGAATATATGATGATTATATGTTACGATGAAAAAATCATTGTTCATAATAATAACATAAGAGAATCGACACCCATCGAAACGTAGATCACCAAACATTTGACATGGTATAACTCTTTATCCAAATAAATAGTCAAGAGGTTCATATAATCATTATTCATTGCATTATAGGGTTGTAACAAATCCATCTATACTTTTTTTTATAATGTAACCATTCATCCATGGTTTATTATGGAAGCACTTGTCTTGGTTTTATAATAGAAACCCTTATAAATCATCTATATATATATATATATATCCAATGACCATATAATGATAAAAAGTTATTAACTTGAAATTTTCTATATAAAAATAACCATTGTTAATTTATATCCTGGATTACATACGGAACTGAAATGGGTTCCATGAAAATAAATTTGAAACAATCATAATCTATTTGGTGAAATAATAAGGATTTTATTATTACAACATATCTTCAGTTTAACATAATTAATCTCAAGGGTTTTTGTCATTGATTAATAATAATATAATTAATAGATTATTAAAAAAATTTTATGGAATAAACCCCATTAAAATTTAAGAATTACTTTTTAAAAATAAAAAATCACAAAATATTGTTAAAATAATTTTATTTCAAAGTAACCATGGAAAGTAATAAAAGAATCATAAAAAACGACGGTCAAGATGGTGGGAAAATCTATTCATATCATAAACATTAAAAAATAAACTTTCTTTTAAAACTTTTGTATAAATGGTTAAAAGTGACTAGTGTAGAAAATGGTAATAAAATTTATTTTTAAACCTCTTGAAATTTGTTCAAATATCTAGAAAAATAATGTTATGAAATAATTTATTTTTTGTAAAATAAAATTCTGTAAATTTTATTTTCTATACATTGATATGTAAAAGAAAGTTCCCCTATCAAAACTAAGATAGAAGATCAGTATTACTTTCAAAAAATATTCTTGTTGTTTATTAATAAAAAATGGATGAAAATAATATTAAATATATAAACCACATTTATAAATATAGTATATTGAATGAAACGTGGGTAAAAAAAATAAGAGCATATGATCCCTCTCAAATGAACAATGAAAGTAGAAAACCCCAAAATAAGATTATTTTGCATCATAAAAATCCTTACGATATTGTTAACTTTTGAATCACAAGCCCCATCGAAAAATAACTACAAAAATACTTAAATATCATTAAAACAATTCAATTATTAACATATCATGTCAATGAGGCTGTATATACCCCCTCATAAAAAACATTTTGTTGATAACATAAACATATATCCCAAAGAAAGAAAATTTGAGATGAATAGACCTTATAAAGATGATATCAATCAATTGAGAATTAATAAATGAAAATATTATGTTTAAAAAATGTAATCCCTAAAAAAGTGTAAATGTTATTTAAATAAGAAATGGTTAATTCATACATAATCACATATTAATATAATAAATTAAGAAGTGATATTACCCAATGAAAGGAAACTATGTTAAGAAACGATTACCAATTGGTAAGGTTCAATTAAAACCCCATTGTATGAAATAATTTGAAATAAATAATGAAATTCTATTAGTAATTAATTATTAATGATATAAAATGTAAAAGGTGAAACATATACACCATATAAAATAAATTATATGTATCACATTAAAACATGACTCAATAAAGGGAAATTGAGAAGAAATCTCATAAAACTAATCCAAATATTCTATTATTTTCCAATAACAAATCTATAATAAACATATATCAATTATTTTATTTGTTAGTAACCTTTTATATCTTTAATAAAATATCCTCAAACCATTTATTTCAAGGATATATTTAATTACTTAACATGTCTGGTGTTTTGTGGATGTTGGGTTCATAACTTCAAAAAATGATTTGGTATGTTGACCGTCATCAAACCGATAATTGTTAAACAATATCCATAATATTAATCATGAAATAATTATATTTTTTTAAAATTAATTATAGTTTTTTACCAACCAGTAAATGTGGTTTTTAATAATTAACTACATTATAATCATGGAGAATGTTGGTCGAACCTATGCATTAGTAATGTTTCAATTTTTCAAAGATCACATTAGAAAGAAGTAATGTTTTATTTTTTCATTACCAAATTATTATCACATATATATATATAATATTTTTTTATTAATATTTACTTATATATAGTTTCCCTGATATGGACTATGAAAAATGAATCATATCTTTGCATGAAGGTGATAATTAACAAGTACGCACGAATGATGTCATCATTTTTAAATGGATATAAGGGTAATAAATTAGATGATATATTATCTTTAATAAATAACAATTGTTTAGTTATTATCATATATATATTCATTAAATTCATCATAATAGCTCTATGTGAGAGGAGGTGGTGGATAACGAATTACATCAGTTAATGAGATGGTAGACTACCGTACGGAAAAATAATAAATTTAGTACCCATTCAAAAGAATTATAATAATATATAAGTTATTACATAAATTTTAAAAAATATTAATATATGAAATAAATTATTTTTATTATTTCAGAATGTTGGGATAATATTTTAAGGAGATAGATGAATAAATAAAACTAAAACATTTAGTTAAAATCATTACCTCTTCTATGGGAAACCACCTTTTTTTAATAAATTAATCAATATTAAGTTTGTATTATATCTTAAATAATACATCTATAATGTTTTTAGGTATGTTGTTAATTTATATTCATAGGGATTAGATGTTCTAAATTTCATAAATTTTATGAGAAATATAGGGGAGGAGGCGTCCTTTTATAAGTAAAGTCAAGGGTATTCATTGAATTTCATAAAATATTATATAATATTTAAATACTAATCATATAAAGTGGAGCCAAGGATCCCAAAATAATAATATAAGCATTTAAAGGGTAAAAATAAACTAAAAAATAACATTTAGAATAGTTTTGTGAACATTTTAAGCATTTCTTAGTTGGACCACCTTAAATTCATTTTAATCATAACCATGATATCATAAGTTTTTTTTATCATGATGAAAAAATTATATACCCCAAAATGAATAGGGAATTATGAAAAAAAATTAACATGATAACTAAAAATTTGGAATAAATTTTATCATACTATATTTCTATAGGATTCATAAATTATTTTAAATATACAAAAAAAGAACACATGAAAAACGATTTTTAGGAAAGTACATGATTGACACATAAAAATAATTCTTCCTTAAAATCATTTAATAAAAAAGTTTAAATGATTTTATTGTTAAATAATAAATTAAGAAAAAATTTAACACAAATTGTTCAATCCCTAATTTTTTTATCTTCCAATAATTCTATTAAATTTAAGGATCTGAAAATAGTTTTCATTTGAATAAAATATAACTTATCTTCTCAAATGTAAATCTGAGGTTCCAAAATTCATATTAATTTGTTAAAATATATTAGTTATCTCTTTAAATTGGTATTATCTCTAGAAATAATCATAAAATATGCTAAAGGAATATTTTTAGGTAATCTTAACTCTTATCTGTTTAGATTAACCACTTAGTAAACAATTTTTACCTTAACTATTGTAAAATATTTTTATGATTTTTTATATTCATTATAACCAAAAATTAAGTTCAACCTATTAAATTATATTAATTATTCTGAATATAAATATGGATTCCAATTTATCAAATTTATTTCATTGATGTGGCATAATTTAATTTACATTTAATCATAAATTTGTAGACGAAAAAAAGTTTATTTAAGTATAATTTTGATTCAAATAAAATTTAATGGATTCTATTTAATTGTAATTAACTACTTAAATTTTAATACTAATACAAAATATATTCTTTCTTCTTAAATTATGGAAAAGAAAATTTAGTTTTCAACAAAAACAAGTATTTTTTACTATTCATTACAGAATCAAACTTTTTAGGGAAATTTTCCAAAATTTATCATATGACAATTTTAAATTTGTAAATTTAAAAATTATGTCATTTTTTCAAATAAGATTTATCAAATATCTATAAATTAATTTCAATATTCATTCATAAAATGAAATAAATACAATTTTTAAGGTAAACATAATTTTTAAATAGAATGAATTTACTGAAAAATCGTGTTCTTGTTTTCAATGAATTGATAAATTTATTTTTATTTATTTAGAAATTTAAATATATTCTATATAGTAGTTAATACTATTCATACCTACCTATTTAACAAAAAATAATTAATTATAAAATTTAAATAATAATATTTTATGTGTTGTTAAAGAAAAGTGTTCATGTTGTATTCACTATAAAATATAGTGTTATTTTAAAATATTATAACATTTCATTCTACCCAAATTATTAAATTACATCCTTGTAAATCAAGAGTATCATATTTTAAATACCTTTGTTAAAAACCTACATCATATATATGGTTAAAATAAATTCTTTTTAAAAATAGGAAAAGGTAAATATGAAGTTCATTTAGAATAACACATAACTAGGATTCCAAATAGGAGAAAATTAGTGAGAAGTAAAAATATGGACATGGAGGTAAAAAATAATCTTCAAATGATGGAAAGTGATTGGGAAAGTAGTCATGAGAATGTTGATCACCAAAAAAACATAAAATCAATAAGGTATTAAAAAGTCATTAAATTAATAAAAAATTATGGTTCAAGACAATTTCTTTGGATAAATATACTTTTACTATAGTTTAGGAATTCCTTTTCAATTTTGAATTCGAACAAAAGGAAATATACTTACTTGAAAGTATAATTTCATCCTTTAATCAATTTTCACCACAATATAATGTTTTTTTTCTACTGATAATTAATCAATATGAATTTTTCATGCCTGAATCACTAAAATCAACTTCTATCATATCAGAGAATCTATAAAATATAAAAATTTATTTATCTTATCTCTAGATATTAATAAAAAGTAGAATGGTTAGCGTGAAGTAAAATAATATCCAAAATGTATAAACCTACATGTGAATAAATAATACATCATTCTCCAAAATTCAACAATAACACCAATAATTTGATATAGTTCATTCCATAAATAAGTAACCTTATATCCAAAATAACCTCAACAACCGGAACATTAAAGAAAATTTTAACCTGAAAGGTTACCTCATACGTTTTAGTTTTTTTACCCAATAATGTAATAATATTGTTCTGAAATAAATCATCATGTTAAACATAATTGTTAAACATACCTCATCCAAATGTAACATCTCACAAAATATCATTAGTCACTATAAATAATCACTATATTATATTATCATTTTTTGAGCTTCACCAAAATAGCGTGAATCGAATTTAAATACTAACATAAAAGGTGATCCCTTTTTCACCCAAAAGTATATATAAAAATATATCCTTATTTTTGAATCACTTATCAACTATCAATATATATATCCCACTATCTTATATACTATAATTAACTTAACATAAAATCATATTATAACCCAACGGGTTATTTAAGTATCAATAACTTTTTCTTCCAAAACTCAAAAAATGTTTTGAATCCCTAAAAAATCACATAACTTAAAACATAAATTGGGTTTTATAAGTCTTTGGACTTATTATCAATCTTAAAAATATAATCCCACGATAACATTCATAACTCTTAAGTTGAACTGACAAGAAAACATCATAATATCAAAATTTATCTATATCTTTTCTTTGATACCAACTATAATAGTCTTGAATCCACACTCTTGGATCTAATAGCAAAATCATAATCACTACATTTATAATTTTGATACCAATAAATGTGACCTAATTTCAACCATACCAAAAATACAATATTAAAAATGAATACTAGATCAGTTATATTTTTATGTTTATTTTTTTTATAGTTTCATAAAATTTGGATAAACTCTTAAAAAAAATTGGATGCCTAAACAAGTGGTTAATAAAAATTAACATCACCACCCACTAAGTTCTTCACATATTGTAACATTTTTGGACTCAAATTATTATAAAATTATTCACATCGTATGGAAAAGAAAAATTAATAAGGGTGATCTTAAATTCTTGGTAGGTTTAAACATAAGCATTAATAAATGAATGTCATTAGAAAGTATAAGATAATCATAAGGGTAGAGAGACATAATAAAAGTGAAAGAGAATGACATAAGAAAATTCATAACTATAAAATCATGGATCATAAAACATGTTTCATTTAATAAAGGTTTATCAAAATCAATATTCCTGAGAATAATAATCTTGAGCCATGTGAAATCAATATATAACAAAAGAATCATTAAAAACTCATAGAAGGCATAATGAAAACGTGTTAGTATCCTGGAACATCTAATATTAATAATGGAATTCACAAACCAGATAATTCACATATACCTTAGGAGTAACCTATAATAGGTAAAATCCATCATCTCTTATGAGTAACTTTCATCCAGTTAACTCAATATCATTACGTTATGCATTGGAGGGCTTTAATATACCCACATAGCCCAGGTTTGAAATGTAACCACCAATCCTTAGTTTATAACGAAACAGCCCATCCTGAGTTATAAAATAAACACAAATTCCTATTTTATAATTTAAAAACACATTAATAAATTATAAATATTTCCAACCACAATATGTTGGAAAAAACAAATAGAAGCAATCACTTTTCAAAAGAACAATTTCCATTGATCATTCATAGATTGAATTTCCCATGGAAAAGAGACATGTTCCAATATAATCTCCCTGAAACAATCATAATCCATATACAGAAATAATAAGTATGGTATCATTAAAATATATACCTACTGGAGTATATATAACATCATGTTTTTTATTGATGAATAAGAATACCATTAAGAGATCATTAAAAGCATTCTTGAAGAAAATAACCTTTTCACTATGAAAATCAAATTTAAAAACAAAAAATTCACCAAAACATTTTTAAAATTATTTTATTTCAAAATAAATATGTACAATTTTAAACTAATATTCAAATTAAAATAAATTATTGATTTTTGGGTAATCTGTTCTGTTCATAAACTTTTAAAAATAAACATTCCTTTTGAACATTTGTAAAGAGAGTCAAAAAGTGAACCATGCAGAAAACATTAAGAAAATTACATTTAAAAAAATTTAGAAGTAGGTAAATGATAATGTAAAATAAAATTTGAAATTATTTATATTTTTTAAAATAATATTGATTATGTTTTTTAGAAAACAAAGACATCAAATAGAATGATTCCCAATCTAAAAGAAGATATAAGTCTGGTGTCACTTATAATAAACATTCTTGATGTTTCATTAATCAATATTGATGGAAATGAAAATTAAAAATTTAATCCAAATTCATAAATAGAGGATATTAAAAATGATTTGATCAATAGAATAAGATAATATAATCCCTCCAAAAGGAACTTCGAAGATATATAATCCTGAAATTAGATGAGACTATATCGTAAGAATCCTTACCATTTTAATACCTTTTGAATCACAATCCCCATGAAAGAATAACTTCAAAGGAATATTTAAATATAATTAAAATAATATGATTCTTAATATAAAATTTCAAAGGGGTAGTATATACACATCAAAATATATAGAATTTTCATAACATAGACTCATGTCCCAAACAAAAAAAAATTGAGATGAATAACCTTTACAACGATCATATATGTGAAATGATAATCCATAAATAGATATAATATGTATAACAAATGAAAAACTATAAAAAAATATGTTCAAATACACAATGAATTCAAAAATTTCATTTCACAGATAATAATATCTTAATATAATCAATGAACACGTGATATAACCAAATGAATGGAAATTGAGTTAATACACCTTTATTACTTGTTAACATTCAAATGAAATTAATTTTGACAAGATAATTTAAATTAAAAATTAAAATATATATAATTATTAATTATTCATTATATATCATGTGAATGTGGGTATATATACACCATAAAAATTAAATTATGTGTACAACATTGAAACGTGCCTCAATGAAGGTAAATTGAGATGATATCCCTTAGCTCGAATAAAAAATCATTATGTATGTCCTTTAAAACTTGAATAATCAACATATAATAATTTTTTTATTAATAAACTTTTAAATATTTAATAATTTAATCTCAAAAAATTTATTTCAATGACTTATTTATTCAGAAAATCAATTAATTCCATGTCAGGTGTTTCACAGACATTTATTTCATAATAATAAATCTGCTTCGGCATGTCGACCATAGAAAAATATGTAATTATTGTGTATTATTAAGAATATTAATAATTAAATAATAATATTTTTTATACATTAATAATAATTTTAAAATCTAAAATTAAATATGGTTATGAAAAATGAATTGTGTTACAGTCATGTAGATGGTAGATAGTACGAACGCATGAGTAACATTTCCATTTTTTGAGGATCCTAATGGAAAGAAGTTAGGTATTGTTTCGTATTTATATAATAATTATTATTTCATAAATATAATATTTTTTCTTAAAATTTATTTATATGTGGTATTATTGTGATGGGGTTAAGAAAAAATATATCATCACTTGATGGAGGTGGTAATCCATAAGTGCGCATAAACAACATTATCATTTTTCAAGGGATGGAAAGGTAAAAAAATAGATAATATATTATATTTATATAATAATAAAATTTTCATAAATATTATATATATACATTAATTCCATCATTATAACCAGATATGAAAGGTGGTGATGGATGTTGAATTACTTTGTTCATGAGGTAGTAGTCTACCGTACAAATGAATGAGAGATTAATTTCCCATTTTAAGGATTAAAAATTTGTATATAGGATATTAAAATAACTTATGAAAATATTTTTATATTATGATACTTTTTTATTACTTAATTATGTTTGAATAATTATTTAAGGAGTTAGAAGACGAAAGAATACTGAAACATTCCATTCCGAGATATACCTCCTCTTCAGACAACCACCTTTGATTTGGTCCTTAATCCCTATAATGTTTGTATTATAACCCAAATAACAACTGTATAATATGGTGAGTGATGCTGGTAAGGTATATGGATAGGTTTTGGCCAAGATAAAGTGTTTAAAATGTGTGAGGAAGAGAGGAGAGAAGGTCTCCTTTTATAATTGAGGAGAAGTACATTTTAGAATTTATTAAAAGATTAAATAATATATATATCATAATCATCTAATGTGGCATAAAGGAACCAAAATTTGAATATAATGTGTGATAGGGTTGAAATAAAATCAAAATATCAAATTCAGACATGTTTTGTGTATATTTTAATCTCGATTTCTTTGTAAAAATAATTTAAACACATTTTCACCTTAACAATGGTAACTTAAATCTTTACCATATTAACTAAATTATAAAAACAAAAATAAAAGGTCAATTTAAGAAAAAATTAGAAATTATTACTCAAAATTTTGAATCAATTTTATTAAACAAAATTTCTATAGGTGGAGGAAATAATTTTTAATATAATAACAGAAAACACATGAAAAATAGTTTTTTGAAAAATATCCAATTCAAGCATAAAAATTATTTTACCTTAAAGTAATTTAATAATTTGATTTCAACAATGTTTTGGTTAAATAAGAAAAAAATTAATGTTTTTATAATATTGGATCAATGTAAAATATAATTGATACCTCCAACCGTGGAATTAAATTCAAGGATTCAAAAAAAGTTTTTATTTTGAAAAATATAACTTTTCTTCTCAAAAGTGAATCTTGGGTTCCAAAATTAAAAGTAACGTTTTATAATACATTTTAACTCCATAAATTGATATTTGGTTTAAAAAAACTCATACAATAGTATAAATTCATGTTCTTACGTATTTTTAATGCTTATATCTTTAGTTCAACCTCTAGTAAACCCTGTTTTACCTTAAATGTGTTAAGAGATTATTAATTTTTTTTACAACACATTATGACCAAATATTAAGTTGAACGTAATCAATTATATTACTATTCATATTTATAATATAGAATCCATTTAATTAAATTAAATTTGATGAATTTGAAAAATTAAATTTAAAATTAAACTACAAAAACATAGAAAAATGGGTTTGTCAGAAAATACCTTTTAAGTATAAAAATGTTTTATAAAAATTCCAATATAATGATGATTCCAATAAAATTTAAAGGATATTTTTTAAGGAAAATTAATAATTGAAATTTTATGGAAAAACAAATATATAATTTTATAATTAAAATACTTGAAAATAAAATATAGTTTTCAATAAAGTAGTACCTTTTTACAATTTATTGAAAAATCAAAATTTTCAGAAAATTTTAAAAAATTCATCCTAAGATAATTTTGATTGGGTGTATTAACAAATGATAGCTTTTTTATGCAATAAATTTTTTAAAATTTTCATAAATTTATTATAATATTCACTCACATAAATAAATAAAAACATTTTTTAAGAAAACATAATTTTAAATCATAAAATGACTTTATAAAAAAATGGGTTCTTATTTCCTCAGAATTAACCAACATATTTTTATTGAATAGAACCTTTATATATATTTCATAAATCAGTTAATCCTATTTGTACATTCAATTTTAATGCTTAGGTTATAACTAGAAAAAATAAATATTAATACTTCATGGTTTATTGAAGCTCAGTGATGCATATTGTACATGATATCAGAAATAGTTTTTTCTTACAATATCAGGATATTATATAAATGGATGAATATATAAGGTAAATTTTGTTTCATAACCTTATAATGTTTAGTGTGATAATAATTTGAACGGCTATAATTTATTTACACCCATTTTACATGTTATTTTGTAATATTTTCTATCATTTTCATCTCATTTATTTCATGAAATTTGGTTTGAAATTTCAAATTTATTGTTAATAAATTAACAAATATTATGTGATAAAATATGAATACTTTATCTATCAACTCTATTGTTCATTAATTTTATTAAATTCTATAGTTTTTTATTACAGGCAATAAATGTAGATAGAAGGCATAGGTTGAGCCTTTTGACTGGTAACACTATTCAGAAGGAAGTAAAGATTCTTTATAGTTATTATGTTTTGGCTATATTATATCATATAGTGTTCTATAACTATTATTTATTATGATCATTTTTTCTTAAATATATCTCAATATTTGTTTTAAATATTATGAAATAATGTGTTTGGTATGGTGTGTGATGAAGAGACATGGCCAAAGTGGTGGAAGGATATAGTGGAAGTGGTAGAATACTAGATCTGATATATTGAGGGAAGATATATGTTGGACACATATATATAGTTTGTATAATAACTATGCTTATGAATGAAGGTTGAATGGTTGTGATTTATATTTATGTGTGCTCTTTACATTTGTGTTTGAATATATTATTTATATTTTCTAATTGAATATTATTTAGTGAAATTATGGCGATAGATTATATCATATTTTTTTGAAGTGTACTTTATTAATTTTTTAATATTTTTATATTATGTACTTAATGTTGGTTTTTCAAAACTAACATTAAACTAAATCATTTTTATTTGTTTCAGTATTAGTTGTTTTAATTTCATCCCTAAATTTTAATTTAAAAAATTTAATGATATAAACCACTGTTAATAAGTATCAAAACTGACAAAAAATGTTGAACAATAAGTATTTTGTAAACTAATTGTAACTAAATACAACCCTCCACCATGTTGTTTCCAACACGGATATGTGCATCAATTTAATTAACTAGAGAAAAAAATCAAGTGGTGATTTAAACTACCAGTTTTATAAAAATCATAAACCCACCCTAAAGGATCCATTGATAAAATAAATAGTTATATTTTTGTATTTCCTTCCAATAAATATGATACAATTTTACCCTTCTAAAACAAACTACATCAAATAAATAGATCACTTAAATTTCCAAGGACATTTTAGGTTTATAATTTTAGAGAATTTGGACAAACTCTTATATAAAAATAATAATAAAACAAAATTTATTGAATATTTTAATGATAATAAATGAAAAAATTTACTCATATTGTGTTAAATATGTTTATTTACAAAATATTTTGTATTAGGTCAAACTTTTGAAAATTTTATAAAAATTACAGTTTTACCGTTTAAAGTGTACTGTAGTAATTAAGACATAAATATTTTAATTTGAATTATTTGTACTAAATTGTTTTCATAATTATTCCTCACTCAATGGGATACAACTTTCATTCAGGATTATGGAGCTAACTTGGGTATTTGGTGGGTGTAAAAGGGCCATGAAGTCAAAGATAGGATGGACTCGCCATATTGGACATCAGTTATTTATTTGGGCCATAACATCTATATACATGATTGTATTGGGGCCAATTTTAGAGAGTATATCAAGCAAAAATTTTATAAAAAATAGTCCTTCTATATGGATAGATGGTTCACGCATTTGGATAGTAAAACATGTGGTGAAACATGGAATAAAATATTTGACCCAATTTCCCCATTCAAATATGAAACCACTACCTAGCCTACCATCCACTCTATAAATTGGTTTTTCTCATTTGGATGGGTTCATATGTGAATTGGGAGATTTTAGTTAGAGGGTATTATTTTCACTCCATTTCTCTAGGCATTTCAAGGGGGAGAGCTTTTGAATCTAGGATCCCTTCATCGATGCCTTCTCCATCTTCTTCAATTTTTAATATTGGTGTGATTTCAAAAAACTACTAGTTTCTCTTCCATTTATTTTTTATTTTCAATTATATTCCTCTATTAATCTTTCTATTTTTTCTGGAATTCAATAATAGAAGCAATATTGGGTTATTCCCTTTCTAAGCCCTTCAGAATGGAAAATGTTTCTGCGATGACTACATTACCCTTAAGAGAGTAGTTATTTATATAATTGGTTTTCCCCTTACCTTCTTCATTAATTTATTCTGAATAAATGAGATACTATAATTCAATTAAAATGATAAATTAATTGATTTTATATATTTATTGATACTAACAAATAAATTCAACAATTTCTGCAAAAACACAAGAGGTCGAGTAATGTGTAAATTTTGAGAGAGAGAAATTAATCGGTAAAACAAGACACCACAAGATAATTTTTTAGAGTTAAAATAAAATATCTAAGATCAATTAATTCTCTTTTATAGATTTGGTATGTTCATTAATTCACCAATGACCATAAAATATCCTTAGATTGACAATCAATTTTGGGTGTTGTGATTGCATGTTCTGAAGCTGGCATAGGGTTTAACTATTTTCATCCTTGTGGTAATGTTAACTCACGTAGGGTTCGAGGGTTAACAAGTTATGGGATCATAATTAGGTGAATATTAATTAAAATGATAATGATTAAAAAATAAGTGAAGAGGTAGAGTTATATCAAAAACTCCTTTTAAAATATTTTATAAAAAACATATTCTTGTTGTATTTTATTTATTAAATTTCATTTAAAAAGAAAAAGAAAAAAAATACTATCTTCATAAAATATAATTAATCTTATTATTTTATAGAAATTGAACAAATCCCAATACTTATAAGTTATTTTTATTCTATATTCAAAATACCTTTAATATTTTTTTTTAAATTACTCCCTTCTTCGAGAGACAATATTTTTCAACAACTCTACTGTAGCTAAATTACCTAAAACCGAATATCATTTGAGAGAACACATGATACTGCCTTTAAAATTGGTGCCATTTCTTGGGATGCAAGTGACTTATTCAACTAATTAGAGGTATTTCTTTCTTTTTTCATTTTTTTGTTCTTCTCCTATTTATTTCTTCTTTCACATTTATCTAGTTCTTTTCTCTCTTATTTTATTTTTATCAAGAAAACTTAAACTTTTTTTTCGTTTTATTATGGTTGAATTTTATTCTTTTCATTATTATATGATTTGTGACATGAAATAATATGAAGGATCTCTTAGATCATGACCTGAGATTAAACGTAGCTTTTGAGGTCGAATCAGATAGTCTCTGTCAATGAGAAATTTCAACATTCAACAAGTTGAAGAATTCATCCATTCTATTAACTTTGAGTTCATAAATAATTTTGAATCAAACATAAAAAAGAAATAATGGATAAAAATAAAAACAATGAAATTAATGGAACCATACATGAATTGGATGTCCCCGATATTAACTATCAAAAATATTTTATTGCATACCCAAACCATGAATTGAACTTTGAATTGAAATATGTGTTAATTAAACTTCTTTCAATGTTTTATGGAATATCTTGTGAAGATACAATCAAAAGTTTACAATAATTTAATTTTTTTCTCAAACTGTAAACCAAGAAATTAATTTGATGATCAAATAAAAAAAGAGCATTTTCATTCTCACTTTATGTAACTACAAAGGATTGTACATACGAATTACAACCTAAACATGTGAAAAGTTGGAACGATTTGAAACATATTTTATTATAGAGATTTTTTCTAGCATCAAGGATCACTTCCATTTGCAAGGGGATCTCAGGAATCAACCAATCCCAAGGGGAGTCAATGTATGAGTATTGTGAGTGATTCAAGAATTTCTCTACTTGCTTCCCACATTGCCAATTCAATGAGAAACTACTCATCTATTACTTGTTTAATGGACTCACACCTATGGAGAGAATCATGGTGGTTGCCACACTTAGAGGAGAATTAGTGGAAAAATTTCAAGTAGCCACACCTGCATTGATTTACAAGATGGCACAAAACTCCCAACAATTTCGTGATCACGGTACACCACATGTTAGAGGATTACACCAAGTAAGTCCATATTCTCTTAAAAGTCATTTAATTGACACAAATTTGGAATAATTGACTACTATGGTGAGGAAAGTTTCCTTGGAGAAAAATATATCCCAACCCACTCATGTGAGACCATATGGAATTTGAACTGAAACATACTACCCAACTGATTGTTTTCCCCAACTACAAGATAAAGAAGATTGTTCATTGGTATTACCTAGAAGACCATATCAACAGCAATAAAAACCACATCCCTAGATGAAATATGATTCATTTGATCCAATATACAACCAATGGTGGAAGGATCAATAAGACATGAGGTATAGCTCTAGAACACAACAACGACTCCCTTTAAAAAACATCCAACAACCTCCTCCTTACTGGAAGAGTTTGAAAAAACCCCAAAAAAGATTTGAATCCCATGAGTCAACATAAAAAAGCAAGGGTACCCATACCCAGGGTATATTATAATACTAATGATCATTTGAAATAAAATTTTCTTTATCAATAGAATGAATTGAAGATCCAAGGTTTGGAGTAGAGAGATTTGAAGACTGAAACGAGTCTGATTTCCATAGCCCCCCATGAACTAGCATGTAAGAATTATATATATCTACCTCCCCAACCTACTCCAAATACCAAATGGAATTTCAGTGCCATCACATTGATAAATGGGAAGAAAACACCTTATACATCTGAACCTCTTGTTCCACCAGGATTCACCACAACTCTAGAGAATCCCTATTCAAGAACTGCTGATAAGAATTCCGAGGGAGACAAAGGTAAAGAAAATATTGATGATGTTCTGCCTAAACCCCTTCCAATTACAAACAAATTTGTTCAAATACAGAATATGGATGAGTTGGCGATGAAAAAAGTGGTTTTGGACACAATCAAGCGTGTGGAGATCAATATCCCTCCCCTTGAGGCCATCAAGAAAATTCAAAGGTATACAAAATTATTAAAATAACTTTATACCAATCGAATTGGGATAATGGAAAATGAAAGGATCAATCATGGAAGAAATATGTCAGCACTCATTACACCAACTCCAGTAATTCCTAAAAAGTGCATGGATCTAGTAAAATTGACCAACCCATACACCACAGAGGAGTTACACTTTTTTGATTCCCTATGTGAATTGGGAGCTTCCATAAATGTGATTCCTAAATCTTTATTCTCTTCTTTATAGGTTTTTGAGTTCACACCGATGAGATTAGTGGTGCATTTGGAGAATATAACTATAATATATCCGAGGAGAATCTTTGGGGACTTACTTGTTAGATTAAGATACATGATCTTCCAACTAGATTTGTACATGCTTACTATGTGGGATGTTCAGATAAGTTCACATGCTCATATTATGTTAGGTAGTACCTTCCTCAAAACTATGAAAACAATCATAAATTTCTACAAGGGTACACTTTCCATGGATTTTGCGGTGGTATTTTTGGTATTTAATGTTATGGACTCCATGAAGTACCACTCAGAGGACCATTGTCCTTTTTTTTGTCTCCCATTTTGAACAGCCAAATAAAACCCCATAGAATTTTATAGTCCTATGAATATGGAGATGATGAGTATTTGTTATAGATATATGTCTATGATAACATCCAAACTGATTTCTAATTCACAAAAATATCATACATTTGATTTTGAAATGGATTCATATTGTGATTTTGATAATTCTCACTCTGATTGTGACTTGGATATTGAATATGCTAATTGTTTTGATGCATTATTCTGTGATTTTGATGATGATTATTCTGGTACTAAGTATCATTATGAACATATTTCAGATCATTTATTGTGTCCATCCTTACTGCACCCCCTTTCATTGGAATCATGCAATTTCTACCTAATCTCAGATACTAATACTTGTTATGTAGTGAAACATTACCTATTATAATTACTAACAATATTACTTTTTAATATGAAGAAATAATTTTGAATCTTTTGTGAAAGAACATTAGGAAAATTGGGTGGACCATGAATGACATATCATGTATTATACACTATATTTGTATGCATAAGATTATTTTATAGGATGTGGCTAAACCAGTGTGTAGCCACAAAAGAGAATGAATCCAAATCTTCTGGTAGTTGTAAAAAATGATGTCAAAAAATTACTTGAGGTAGGTATAATTTATACAATTTCAAATTCACAGTGGGTAAGTCCTATTCAGGTTGTTCCTAAGAAAAGTGGTGTTATAGTATAAAAAATGATATAGATGAGTTAGTTATAATATGGGTGAAAAAGAGTTGGTGAGTGTGTATTAATTATAGGAAACTAAATCAATCCACTCGAAATGACCATTTCCCCTCCCATTTATTGATCAAATTCTTAAGAGACTAGTTGAGAAGACACATTATGGTTTCTTGGATGTATTTTATAGATATTTTTAGTATCCTATATCTCCATAGGATGAGGATAAGACAACATTCACTAAAACATTCAGTACATTTTTCTAACGGAGGATTCCATTTGGAATTTTCAATGCCCCAGGTACGTTTTAGAGATGCCTAGTGAGTATTTTCTCAGATTTCATAAAGGCCATCATAGAGATATTTCTGGATGATTATATAGTTCATGGGTCACCATTTAAAGATTATATCTCTTGTTTGGGAAAGCTTTTTAATTGTTTTATGAAAAAGAATCTAGTATTAAACATTGGAAAGTGAAATTTCATTATAGAGAATGTAATTGTCTTAGGGAATGTAGGGTCAAGATATAGGATAGAGGTTTCTTGATCTATGGTATATATTATTTCATAATTACCCTATCAATTATGTGTGTGTGGTGTTAGATCATTCCTAGGGAATGCATGATCTTATTGACACTTCATTATAGATTTTAGTAAGATCATGGAATTCCTAGGGTATGTAGTGTCAAGACATGGGATAGAGGTTTCCAAATATATGATATATATTATTTCATACTTACACTATCAATCATGTATGTGTGATGTTAGAAAATTCATAGAAAATACAAGATTTTGTCGGCACTTTATTGTAGATTTTAGTAAGATTTCTCTTCCTATGTTGTGATTACTTCCAAAGGATATTGATTTTTGTGTTTGATTATTCCAGCAGGACTTCCTTCAATGATAAAAAAAAGTGTTTCACCAATCCACCGATGATACAAACCCCACTATGGGACCTTCATTTTGTGTTTATGTGTGAATCCTCCAACTTCGATATTGGAGATATCTAATCTCTGAGGGTGGAGGAACGTTCACATGTGATTGCCTATACATCAAAGACACTAGATTCAGACCAATACAACTTCAAAACCAAAGAAATAGAGTTTCCTTCCATCGTATTTTATTTAGATAAATTCCATTAATATTTATTGGGCATTAATGTAGTTGTTTTTTGTGACCATGAGGCACTAAGGTACCTCTTGAAGAAGCTGAATACAGTGCCCATGAAAATAAAATGGTTGCTTCTTCTTTAGGAATTTGATATTGAGATAAAGCACAAGAGGGGGTCAGAAAACCTGTTGGAATACCACATGAGAAGTCTTAATCACACACTAGAGGATGACACCTTGGACCAAGAACCACGTCGAGAATCATTCCCCAATGACAATCTTTATTCCATCTCGAGTATCCATCCTAGGTATGAAAATTTATTTAACTACCATATTTCCTCTGAAATCCATACAAATTTAAAGAAACATCAAGTCCAAAAATTAAAGATGGAGTCTCGATTTTAAGTGTGGGATGATCCTTAATTATGGTGCATGTCTAGTGAACATGTTATTATAAGGTGTGTTCCTAATCATGAGTTTGAGTCTGTTTTACATTTTTTTCAAACATGTGCTTATGGTGGACACTTTGGACCCAAATGGATAGCTTGGAAAGTCTTAGGCTCTGGATTATATTTTCTTAGCTTATTACATGATACTCATGTGTTTTCTAAGTCATGCTCATGTTTCTAACACACAGGGAAAATTTCTATGAGACACACGATTCCCCAATGACCCATATTATTTTGTCATATTTTTAAGGTTTGTGGAATTGATTTTATGGTTCCTTTCCCTAGTTAATTTTCTTTTTTTATATTTTTTTCTTTTGATTATGTGAGTAAATGGCTGGAGGTAAAGGCCAATGGAACTTTTGATTCTCATATTGTAATGGAATTTTTTCTTACATAGAATTTTTGATGGTTTGGAGTACCAAAGGCTATCATCAATGACCAAGGGACACACTTCTGCTATCCGAATTTAGATTCCCTCCTTTGGACGTATGGGGTGACACAAAAAACATAAACAATATACCACCCCCAATAAAATGGCCAGGATGAGGTTTCAAATAAATATTTGAAACAAATTTTGGAGAAAAACATGTAACCAAATAGAATGGATTGGAACAAGTGCTTGGATGATTCACATTAGGATTATAGGATAGTATAAAAGACACCCATTTATATGTACTAATTTCGGATTGTTTTTGTGAATGCATGTCATCTCCCAATGGAAGTTGAGAATTATGATTATTGGGATATAAATAAACGCAACATGTATTTGGACCTATATGGAATCCAAAGGAAGCTGAAAATTCAAGATATTGAAGAGATTCAATTTTCTTTATATGAGAACTCAAGGCTATACAAGAAAAGATAAAAATTATCTAATGATAGAACAATCTAACAATGGGAGTTTACTATTGAAGATAACATAATTCTCTATCGTTCAAGACTGAATTTGATTCTTGGTATGTTACATTCTAGATGGTTAGGTCCTTATATTTTATCTAATGTTTTTTCTTTTGGTGTTGGAGAGATCACACAAGAGGACACTGGAAAGAGCATTAGAGTCAATGAGCAACAATTGACACAATACATTAAGGGACTTCCTACTGATGCACTTGATTTCATCACACTGGATAACCCCATCAGTACTTGAGAATATCAGGCTATTCTAAACCCTTTAACATTTATATTCGCATTCCTATTTAAAAATTTTCATTTCATGAGCACAAATCATTTCATAAGTTCACATTGACGGGAACACATTATTTTAACTATGGGGGAGGGGACATATTTTTGGGGTATATATTTAGGTTATTCATTTGTGTGTTTTTATGTATTTTCTATTAAGTTTTTTGTAAAATTTTTTAATAAAAAAAAAAAATTAAAAAAAAAATATATCATGTAACATTCTCATGCGAAACACATGAAAAATGAATGCTTTTAATATTCATTGTTATAATTATTAGCATGAGTAAGATTTAATCCTTGATGGTTTATTTTTGAAAAAAACGAATTCACTAATGATGTGATTAGTTGTTTCATTATAAAACCACTTAGATTGTGACATCATTATTTGTGATATTTATTAGTTGTAAATTGTGTCATTGATTTCTCCACACAAATTTTCACTCGACCATGACTTATGAAATGTTTCCAACTCAATTGAAGGTTTAGTCTTGTTATATAAAAAAATCTATTGGTCGAACCATAAGTTTGTTTCTCTTTTGATTTGTTTAATTACTATACCAAATTGGCCTACGTGTGTATACCTATAATCCAACTATTGTACGCCCTTAAAAAACAAAACAATTAAATAAAATAAAAAATATTTGTTGTGTCTTAAGAAGGTAAAAAACACACTTCCTCAACCTTTGATATTTTTATAACTATTACAATTAGTGTCATGAGGAGATCAAACACAGAATGAGAGTAGAGTGTGAGATTTGTTCCAAGTTAAACCTTAAAAAATGAGGGTAGTCATGAAATGTACAACATATGGTGATATCTAGGTTGGGAACATGAGGATTGACTTTCAAAAATGCATTAGTGGGTGGGCCATGAAGTTCAATTGAAAAGGAATATAGAATAGGTTTTTTGAATTAAACCAATTAAGAATAAATTTTCACATTACCTGAATATAGGGAATAATTGGTGGATTTATGAGCTTGGAATGATTGGCAGATTGCCACATAGAGAATGAGCGTCATGGTAGATTCATGACTTGTTTCTCTATTATTATTTTTATCAATATCATTGGATTTTGTTTGGAAAGAATTTATGAGAAAATGAATTTAAAATTTATTGTTATTTACTCGGGGGGGGGACTTAATTTTCCTTTATTTCTACTTTGGTTTGAGAAATATGAACATGCCTATTTTTACACAATTTTTTCGAATACATGATATGTGTTTTTTACCAGGAGTGATAAATGGTAAGTGTGGGGTAGTTGATAAAACAATTTTTTAGAATTTTTTATTTATAATGAATGAATAAATTTCCTCAAATTGTGTTAAATATGCTTATTTATAAAATATTTTGGATTAGATTATTTTTTTTGAAAATTGGATTAAAATTCCAGTTTTACACATTAAATAGAAATGTAGTAAGTAAGAAATAAATATTTTACTTTGAATTATTTGAACTTTAATGTTTGTATAATTATTCCTCACTTAATGGGATACAACTTTTATTCAGGACTTTAAAGCTAACTCGTGCATTTGGTGGGAGTAAAAGTGTCCTGGTGTCAAAGATGGTCTGGACTCGCCAGATTGGAAATCAGTTCTATGTTTGAGCCATAATTTCTTCAAAATTGCTTGTATTGGGACCATCTTTGGAGAGGAGACCAAGAATGAAATTTTTCCACAAATAATCCTTATATAGGGACATATAATGCTCACTTTTTGAAAGTCAAACAAGCGGTTTAACTTGGAATAAAATATTTGGCTGAATTTCCCATTCACACATGAATCCACTTGAAACCTAGCCTCCAATCCGCTCTAAAAATTCATATTTTTCCCATTTGGAGGGTTTTGGGATGTGAATTATAATATTAGAGGTATATTAGTATTATTTTAACTCCATTACTCTAGGAATTTCAAGAGGGAGAGTTCTTGAAGCTTGGATCCCCTCACCAAAGCTATCTTCTTCTTCTTCTATTTTTAATATTGTTGTGATTTAAATAAAATCTTAATTTCCCTTCTAATTATTCTGTTATTTTTAGTTTTATTCTTCTATTAATCTTAATATTTGTTAAATAATTAAAGTTTATAAAAAATATTGGGTTATACCATTTCATAAACCATGTGAATGAAAAATGTTTCTGTGATGACTACACTACCCATGTAAGAGAATTTCCTTTTAGTAATCGATCTACTTCTTACCTTATTCATTCATTTATATTGTATCAATGTGACACTATATTTCACATAAAATTAAATATTAATTTTTTTAATTTAATTATAACTAAGATAGAAATTGAATGATTCATGCAAAAACACACGAGGTCAGGTAATGTGTAAATTATAGGAGCAAAAACTTAATCGGTAAAACAAGAATACACAGGATAAATTTGTAGAGTTAATATAAACTAATTATGATAAATTAATCATCATTTCATGAGTGGGTATGTTCCTTAATTAACTACTTACCATATGATATACTTAGAATGGAAATCTAAGAAGGGTGATGTGATTGCTTGTTCTGAAGCAGGCCTTGGGTTTAACTCTTTTCATCTTTGTGGTAATGTTAACTCCTATAGGGTTTGAGGGTTTAAAAATTAGGGGATCATAATTAATTTGATATTAATTTAATTTAAGTTTATTAACAATTATGTGATATGTTAGTGTTATATCAATTATTCCTTTTAAAATATTAGAAAAACACATTTTCATTGTATTTTATTTATCATATTTCATTTCAAAAACAAAAAAAATACAATCTTCTTCCGGCATAATTGTTCTTCTTATTTTATAATCATTTAACAACCAACACATCATTAAAAGTTTTTTATTTTATTTTATTTTGAAAATTCATTTAATATTTTGTTTTAAATTACTTTATCCTTTGAGAGATGACCTTGGTTAACCACTCTGTTAAACCTAAATGACCATAAATTATATATCATTTAAGAGACCCCATGATAGTGCTTTTAGAATACCCATGTATTTATGTGGGTATTTTTACAAGTATACCATATTTTTTCAATCTTAATTCAGCATTTATTATCCCCCATATGAATCCAATGTATAAATATCTTACATATCATGTTTAATTATAAATTGGGGAAAAGAAAGAGAAGAAGTGTGAGATAAAATTCCCAATAAAGGTAAAAATGGGAATTAAAAAGTTTATATCTTCCATGTGAAGTAGAAGAAAATGAGGGTATGATAACATAATCGAGGTTAAAGATGATTACATAGAATAATTAAAACACAAAACAACCTGGATCAGTAATCATGTGGCATGGAATAACGATTTAATAATGGAAAGGGTCATAAGAATCATTAATCACGATTCGTGTGATATTAAACTTATTCAAAAGAAAAATTAAAAATAATAGAGGTTATAGAGAAGACATATTTTTTTCTTTTAGAATTATCCTCCTCACCAGTGTTCACTCATGTTAGAAATAAAAGGAGTCCCGTAAAATCCCTAAGAGAAACTTCCTGGGTTAACTCTCCCATTCTTTGCATTAAAGATAAGGAACATCAACCAATGATTTAGAGAGGTACCTCGAGCTCACTCATCATATAAGCTATATCAGGATCACTCATCATCATGATTTATATTAGTATCACCAATCATTATCAATAATTTTTAGGTACCTCACATTAATATAACAAAATTAAAATTTTATTTACATTATCACACTTTTAAAAAAGACTTGAATTTCTTAATATCTTTATTTACTCATGCAAAATAAAGAATTTTCATGATAATATGTTTAAAATAATAATCATAATGTATCCCAAGAAAGAATATAAATGGTATGATAGGGTCATATTCCTAGTGAATTATAGGAATCATTAAATTTTGTTGACATATACGAAAATAAATATATATTAACATTTAAAACATTTCTCTAGAAATAGTAGAAATACTCTTACTTTTTGGTACATTTAAAAACAAAAAATTTAAAAAAATATTGAGAAATTTATATTATTTGAAAATAACCCAAGAATATTGTAAATTAATTTTTAATGAATATAAATATTATGAATGTGGTAAATTCTTTCAGTGTCATAAATGTTAAAAATAAACATTCTTTTCCAACTTTTGTATAGAGAGTTAAAAGTGACCCATGAAGAAAACATTAATAAATTTCCTTTAATTTTTTTAATGATGGTAAAATATCATGTATAATAAATTTAAAATATAATTTATTTATAGAAATTGAAATTCATGAATTAAGATAAGGAATACGGAGAAATATTTTGGTTAAAAGTCTTTAATAAAATTGGCATTTTTAATGAAAAATCCTTTCTGAAATTAGAAAACCAAAATATATATGAAAAACAATACATAAAAAGTAAAATAAAATTCCTTGAATATTAAATTATTTATGATATTATATGTCAAAATTCAGTTTATACACCATATAAATGAATATTGGCATACTAATAAAAACATGTCTCAATGAAAGATGTTTGAGATGAGAAACCCATCCAACATGGGTAGTTCTTGGATCAGAGGGACATTGAATGACGAAACACAACATGATTCTTTAAAATAATATCCATTAATGAATCTAATAAATTACGTTCTTTAAAAAACATGCATATAATAAAAAAATCAAGGTTCATAACATGAATCACGTCTCGAAGAATTGAAATTGAGACCATGAAAACCCTTGAATCTTTTATAAAATTTGAATCAATGTGTCATGAAATAGATAAAATCAAAGAAAATTTAAATATAATTATAAAAATTTCATTCATAATATAATATCTCAATCATTTTTATATACACATTATAAAAGTAAGTAAGTTTATATTACTATACTTTTATCATAGAAATATAATTGGGTTGAATAATCCTTAAAAGAATTATATAATTAATGTTAGAATTAATCATTGAAGATATATTGTTTTAAAATTGTAAAACCATAAAAAGAAAATAGAAGTAAAAAATAATAAATTAATATATCATTTAACTCATAATCCTGATATAATATACTCAGTGAATAAGAAGAATAATCTAATGAATGGAAATTGAGTTATGAAACCACTTACCATGAGTCTTACTCGCCACATACATTATTTATCACCAATATAATAAACTTATATTAATTTTATACTTTATTAAGAACCAATTTCATGAGTATTAAATTATAATTAAACCATTTAGTTCATTTATTTCATTTTCATATTTAATTATACAATTTATTAAGTTCACATAAAGTGTTTTGAGGATGTCTAGTTCATAATTAAAAATGACTTTGGTAAGTTGATTATGGTCAATGGAGTCATTATTCCACTATATATAGAATATTAATCCTGAAATAATTATACATTTTAACCATTAAATATTATTCTCTATCCATACATGAAAACGGTACATGAAAAATGAATCACATCACATCTTGGGGGTGAAAATCTATACTTATGGACAAATGACATTATAATTTTACAACAAATGGAAGGGTGGGAAATTAAATGAAATAATATATTTAAAAAATAGTAATTATGTTATGAGTATAATATGTAAACATTAAATATATCATTAAAATCATCCATAGGAAGATGCTATGGAAACAAATCGCTTTGTGGAGGTGGTAGTCGACCCATGCATACAAATGATGTGTAGAATCCCCATTTTTTGGTATGTAACCCATTATTTATGATTTTAATAGTGTAAAATATAAGGGTGGGACATGGGAGAGTTTTAAGTACTTTTAATGTGATTTTTTATATTTTTTATACGTGCTTGTGTGGTTTATTGTTTGTGTAAATCGTTAAATACTTACAGTTAACCATGAATAGTGAGTGAGTGGAAAAAAGGGAGGCACACAGGCTGCACATGGTTTCTCCAAACCTT
Source organism: Viscum album (assembly GCA_963277665.1). NCBI lineage: Eukaryota > Viridiplantae > Streptophyta > Magnoliopsida > Santalales > Viscaceae > Viscum > Viscum album. The sequence goes on along the minus strand of OY728135.1, from coordinate 1,461,667,825 downwards.
GAAGAATCCTTTGAGAAAATATGAAGTGTGGTGAAAATGTTGGATAGAGAGTGATGGAATGTGTGGAACACAGTTTGGAATCTATGCGGATCAATTGTACGAGCTCTTTATTAAGACAGAAGCAAGAGCATGATTAACACATGATTTATCTAACTATGTGACTAAATCATGCACAAGTCAGAACTACCTCCATAAAAAGTGGATCTCTCTCAATTTTCCCTTTAACCCACTTTTTTTCTTCCTATGCGGCCCTAAAATGGTATTTTTTGTATCTCAATGTTTGGATAACCTCTCTCAAGTGAATTGGAATTGATCCACATCATTTTCCTGGTGAGTTGAAGCCCAATTCTCAAGGTAAGTCATAATTCTTCATCATTTTAATGGGTTTTCATATACATACTTCTCCCTTCCTCTCGGTTTCGTAGATATACACCTTCTGGGGGTATACATAAGGTCTTTGGTATCAAATAATTTCATATTTGATTTATTATGGTAGGGTAATAAATATAAGGCGGTTTCATTGAGATTCAACCCTTTTTGTGATATTTTTCATGCTGTTTATTGTTTCTGCCAAAATTATCAAGGTAGGTGGCTTCAATCTCAACATTTCATTCAAGAACAAATTGGATTGGTTTCAAATTTATTTATTTGACTGATATTTATTGTAAATCTTGGTGAAATGAATGTTATCAATCTTATTTAGTGATGATTTTTTATTTTTTGGTGAAATTTTGGTTTCTGGTTGTTCGGAGTGTTTTGATAAATGATTTTAAGGTTTTTATTTTAAAATAAATAATTTATTTAGATTATGGAAATGGGTTTTCAACAAAATGGATGTTTATGGAAATGGGTTGGAATTGAAATGGTTTGATGGAAAAATGTTTTCGGTAAAAAGGGTTGATTTATTGAAATTTTTTTGTATGGTTTTTGGGAATACATGGTTTGTGTTTTCATATTTCATTTAAGAGGATTATTTGAAATATAAGCTTGTTCTTAGTTGGAAATTTTTAATGGAACATGGAATATAATTACCATGTGGAGACATAGTAGATTGAAGAGAGATTTCTCATGAGTATGGATCATTCATAACGATACATGCATGGTTTGTAGTTTGAATATGTGGAATTTATTGGTTATGCCAAATAGAACTTGGGAAATTGTTTTAAATCATATTTTGGTGGTTTACTTGAAATTAGTTTTTTTTTGTGAAATTGTCTGATATATAACATGTTTATATTTGGTTATATACTATTTTAGAAGTTGTTTTCTTTTGGTTATAAACGTTTTTAGAAATTGTTTTATATAAAATATTTTATATAAATGTTAATAACTATTTTATATTAGTGTCATGAGTAGGGAAGTCATTGGAGAAAACCTATTGAGTTTTAGTACTCACTAAGGCAGTGGAATATTGGGGATTTTTCAGATTTCATTTTCCATGAAATATGAAAAGGTTATGTATGACACATCTTTAACAGAAATACATCATATTTGGTTAGTTTGGTGAAGTTGGAGCATGGTGCTTGGGGAGCTAATTTTTTTTTATTTTCATGGTGATTTGTTAGTTATCTTCTAATATTTTATCTGATATTATAGTATTCTTCTATGGTAATTTATTTTATTATTAGTTTGATATATGAAATTTTGAGTCTTCGTTCATGGTTATCATGCATCATATAGTTGTATGTATGGTTATGGTTTATTAGGATGTTGTTTTATTTTTCATGGGAAAATCATCACCCTCTTGTGTAATAAAGCCCTTTGGAATTTATTTCTATCCTTTGGTTCCTTGGGGATGTCTCTTAAGTCCTAATAAAACCATTATTCCCGCTCAAGACAATGATTAGGGGGTGATACATTAAAAGTGGTATTAGTCTTCAATCCCAAATCTGTTTGAATCAAATGGTATTAGTTTGTTCGTTCCTTTGGAGTTGGTTCTCGATCTCGATGTTGGAATTCATTCTTTGTTGACTCCTTTAGTTGGGATGGTATAAAAGAGTAGTATTGTCAGAACATGAAATGTATAGAACAAAAATAAGTATCTACCATTTTTATACAGAACATTGATTTATTAGGGAGTTTGGTACATAACTGTTTTGGAGATACCAATAAGTATTAAATATTATGGTCATAGGTTTAACCAATGAGATGAGAATGAAAATAATTAAAGGAATGAATTACCACTAGGATTTCATACATTATTATGAATTTTTTTTTCTGATTATGTGAAAAACTATAGATTTTTGAAAATTTAGAAACTATTTTCAGGTGACATATTTTGAGAAGAACATTGTTGTGTTATTTTGAAAATTGTTTCATTTTCAAACACAATTTGAAATTTTTAAAAAATGATTGAACATGGAAAAGGTTAATTCTTAAAGTAATGTTGTGATTTTTAATGTGATATAATTTGAAATTCTATGCCTTTATTTTCTAGAGATGGAGAATTTTGGCATTTGTAATTTTTTTTAGAGAAAAGGAACCTGATAGGCATCGTAGAAAGCTACTGAAAGAATATAAAGAGAATTTGGCTTTACATGAGCCATAGGTGAACCATTAACTGGTTTAGTGTATCATGAAAGTTATTCAAGCTATGGACATAGGGAACCAGAGGGATTATCCAAGATAAGTGGATCATTTAGTCCAGTTCCAGAAGAAGAATCCAACCATATTTTGGGGTGATTTAGAATTAGAATGAGAAGAGTAATAGTGTAATAGTATGAATAATATCTTAAATTTCATTGGTACCCCATAGGAATAGAATATCAATATAGAGAGATATAAACTCAAGGATATTTCATGCTAGTGGTAGGAAGTAGTGGTGTAGGCTAAAGTTGATCAAGTATAGGGTTGGGAGTATTTTGAGGAATGTTTAACAAATATATCTATCCTCTCATGTTCAAGATCCAAAGAATGATGGATTTCGTCATCCTTACGTAGGATAATCATTCTATCACCAAGAATGTGGATAAATTTTTTTATGTAGTGTACTTTTCACCTATGTTTCTATTATTGAATCCCTGAAGGCACAAATCTTTGAATCAGGACTAAGGAAGAAAAATTGCTTGATGATTTTTGTGATCTTTATTATTGACTATACATAGATGGTTAAAAGAGTGAAGGTGGTTGAAAGGGATATATCATAAGATATGGGAGGATAAATTATGATGATACTAATGAGAAATGATATTAAATATAATTATGGTAGGAAAAGGAAGAGGGAAACCTACTTCTAACGTGGGATCATGAATCACAATAAGATGACAGGATCAATGAATCGTCCCCTGAGACCCACAAAAAAAGAAGGATATTTCCAATGTGGATCCTTTAACCACATGAAGTGAGAGTGTAGAAAATTACCAAGAGAATGTAATAATTACAAAAAGATGGGAAATCATAAATGCTAATACCAATGTTCTCCAAGGTCAGGTGCTCAAGACACTTATCAAGTGTCGCGAGATTCATATTCTTCACTGGGATGTGGAAAAAAATCAATCTCAATAGCAGAAAAGAGAAATCCATGGTGATTCTAGGAATACTATATCTCCTCAGCAAGGTAAATATCATCAAATCAATAAGGAGCAAAGTGAAAAGATGAAGAAATTATATAGTGATGCGTAGGTTATTATGGATGATCAAGATGAACCATCTAAGGTGAGAGGTATGATGATTTTGAATTATACACTTATTCAAGTATTATCTGATACAATTTCCTCTAATTATTTTATTTCTTCCAGTTATGTTGATTATAAAATTTTAAAACTAGAGATAATTCCATCTTTGATAAAACTACAATATCCTTTAGGCAAAAGAGGGTATAGATCCATTATGCATAGTAAATTTTCTGTAAATATTGATAGAGTTGAGTTAAAATGTGATTTTTTTTATTAAACATGGATTTATACAATTTAATCCAGGGCATGGATTGATTGAAAATGTTCAAGGCTCATATCAACTGTTATATAAGAATACTTGGTTGTGTGACTGAGGATGGAGCTGAGCATATCTTTAGAGGAAAAATAGTTGTAGGGACATGTTAAATAGTCTTGTTGGAACTCGAAGTGGAAAAAATATCTAACCAATTGTAATAATTGTCTTTGACATTGATGGAAGAGATAGAAAATATAATTTTTCCAATGGCAGTGGATCAATTTCTAGATGTATTTCCAGAAAATTTCTCTAGGTTACCACTAGAATGGGAAGTGGAGTTTACGATTGATCACTTCACGGGGACCGTTACTATCTCACTTCCATTTTATCAAATGGATCCAATATAATTATGGGTGATGAAAGTGACATTATAAGAGTTGGAAAGAAAATTTTTGATTCAGCCTAGACCATCTCTGTGGGAAGCACCCGTCTTTTTCATAACTAATGCAAATGGAACCCTAAGGATGTGTGTAGATTATCTTATACTTTACCAAGTTACGATAATGAATCAGTATCCCCTTTTATGCATTAGTGATCCTTTTTATCAACTGTGGGGGTCCGAGTGGTTCTTTAAAATTGACATGTGATCAAGATATCACCAATTGTGAGTTTAAAAAGAGGATATTAGGAAGATAGTTTTTTTGTAGTAGATACGACAATTATGAATATTTAGAAATAACTAGTGGTCCTATAAATGCACTAGAGGAATTCATGGAACTGATGAATCAGATATTTTAGTGATATCATGCATTTTCTGTAGTGGTGTTTTTAGATGACATATTATTAAATTCAAGAACAAGGGATGAGCAAGGGAAATACTTGGAAATAGTGTTTTAAATATTTAGAGAAAATAGTCTGTATTCCAAATTATCAAGGAGTGATTTTTGGATATAATAAGTTCATTTTATAGGCCATGTAATTCATTAAAAAGGCATTTTAGGGGAAACAGAGATGATAAAAACTATTATCCCTTGGAAACCTCTAAATAATTTTATTGAGATATGGATTTTTCTTGGTCTAACTAGTTATTACCGATGTTTTGTTCATGAAAAATCATAGCTACCATTGCCTTTATTACCTTTAATGAAAAATAATTTTCTATTCCAACGGACAGATGAATGACCAAAATATTTTCAAGAGTTGAAAGTTCTCTTTACATCCACACCGATCGAGATTTTTCTAGAATGAGGATTGGGGTGTGTGGTGTATTACGATGCTTAATGATATGTGGTTTGGTGTGTTCTAATGAAAGGAGACCATGTTATTTCATATGGATCAAGGTAGTTAAGACTGCTTGTTAAAAACTACTCAACATATGATTTGGAGTTATCTTTTTTTCATGTCTTGAGGACTTGAAATCAATATCTCTTTTGTGAGAAATTTACTAGGTTCACAGAACATAAGTTTTTGGAACATATTTTATCACAATGGGATTTGAATCTAAGGAAACGAATATGGCTTGAGTGTCTCAAAATGTTTTAATTTTACAATATGTATATACTAGGAAATGGAATCATAGTGGTAGATGCATTAAAAAAATACATATGCTCAATTAAAAAAAGATTGTTTAGACGAGTGACTGTTGATGTTGGTCCTTGCCGACATGCTTGTAGAATGTAAAGGCCGAGGTGATATTGTGGTTTTATTTCTATTTTTTCTTTTTCCTAATTTGATAAATAGGGTAAAGGAGGCACATACATCTGATGAGGAATGTGTTTTAATGAGTTCCAAACTCAATGGTGGGGAGACCATTGAGTGTTGGAGACTAGTTAGGGGCTTGGTGTTGTGGTTCAAAAATTTTATGGCTGTATATGTGGATTTTTAGGATCAAATTCTTCATTCTTGACACCATTCTAGATGGGATATTCATATGGGAGTACATAAATTTTTTAAGGTGTTGAAGTCATTGTTTTGGTGGGTCTACATGAAACAGAAGGTGGATGAGTTTCTTCAATATGTTTGAATGGTCAAAAGGTTAAAGCAGGCTATCAATGACTGGTAGGTATGTTTCCATAATTACATATTTCAGTGTAGAAATGGGATTAAATAACATTATATTTTGTTATAGGTCTCCCAAGAACAGTTCAGAAATATGATTCCATTTGGTAAATTATGGATCGACTGACAATCTGAGGTATTGGATATCAAAGAAGTTCAGAATTTGTTTTTTTATGACAGGGGAAGAGATCTAATACAGCTTCATGGAGATTCAACTCATTGTTTTGACTTTTTTCATTATGTTTATCATTTTAGCCAAAATAGTTGTGATAGGTGGATTCACTATCAACTCTTCTTGTCAGTACTGATTGGCTTGGTGTCAAATTGATTTAATTGATTAAAATTTATTGTGACATCTTGGTGGAAATAATGTTACAAATTATATTTAGTGATTATTTTTTGTTTATGGTGAAGTTTATAAATTGAGGTATTTGGTTGTGCAATGTGCTTTGTTAGATGATTTTAAAGTGATGATTTTAAAATAATTGCTGGATTCGATTTATTAAAAAAGGTTTTTAATTAAAGGGGATTTTATTGAAATGGGTTGGCATTGAAATGGTTTGATAGAAAAAGGTTTTCAATAATATGGGTTGATTTATTGAAATGGTTTTGGCATGGTGTTTTTTCATACTTGGTGCGTGTGTGCATATTACATTTATGAGTCTTGGTTGAAATATTACGTTGTGCACAGTGCCAATGGTTTAATGGAACATGGAATATAATTACATTGTGATGAAATGGTAGATCAATGAGAGACCTCTCATTAGTATGGATGTATCATAACGATACAAGCATGGCTGTTAGTTTGAATATGTATAATGAATTGGTTATGAAAATGGACCTTCTGAAATGGGTTTTTTATTTTATTGAAATTTTCTTTTATTGGGTGTTTTGTCGATATAACACTTGAATATATTTGGTTAGAATTAGTTTTATAAGATTTCTTCATTTGGTTATAAAATATTTTAGATATTTTATAATATAAAATATTTTATATAAATATTGTTAACTCATCTATCCAAGTGGAATGAGTAGTGAAGTCATGGGGGGAAACCTACGTAGTTTTAGTACTCACCCCATATTTGGAACTTTTGTGATATTGTAGATGTCATTTTTCAGGATATGGTCAAAGATAATGTATCACACATATTTATCACAATTTCATGATTCTTGGGTTTTTAGTGAAGTTGGATAATGAAGATTGTGGAGCATGGATTGTTGTAGTTTTCATTGGTTTTTGTTAGTTTTTTTGCTGTTTACTCTTATATTATAGTCTTCTTCTATGGTACCAAATTGTATTATTATTTTGATATATAAAATGTTGAGTCATATTTCATACTTATAACTCATTATATAGTGGTATGTGTGGTTATGGATTGTTAGTTGGTTGTTTTATTATTTAAGGGAAATTATACCTCCCCCTATTTGATGAATCCATTATGTATTCATTTCTAGCCTTTTCTACCTCAGAGATATTTCTAAACGAATAGTTACACGCTTCCTCCCTATCAATCCCATGAGAAGGGGGAGGGACATTAAATGAGCTTTTTATTCCCTATAATATGTAAAAATAGATAAAATGTGTAGAACAATAGTCATAATAATATAAGAGTGGTATATATAAACTGTTTTTCTTAAATCTTAATCCTATAAAGTTGGTATTTTTATGAATCCAAATAATATATATAATGGATATAAATATTCAGAAAATATTTTTTATAGGGATTTTGTAAGATAAGAGGCTCTTTAAGTATGAGAAATAAAGGAGATATGGTGTCCTTTTACAAGTAAGGGGAGAGACACGCTCATAAATACTTAAAGTTTTAAATTAATATAATTACATTTTTTGGTTAATATGGCACATAATTGATATATTTATAAAATTAAATGGAGATAACCTGAAATAATATCATATAATGAAATTTATAAATGTTTATGTGATGTTTCAACCCTTATCTCTTTATTTCAACCCATTGTTTACCCTTTTGATGTTTATTAAAAATCAATGTTTTTAATCTATATGGGCCAAGTAATTTATTTTAAATTTGAAAGTGAAAAATAATTTGAAAGCGGCTGATAATATAAATAAAATAAAAAACCATTTTGATAATTTAGGGTTTTTATGAAATTTAAAAAAATTTTAAAAAAAAGTATTTAACATAAAACACAATTAAAGTTATTTTTAGGACTATTCACATAGTTTACATGTAGAAAATATAAAACATGTAATTTAATTTGAATATAAAACTTCACAACATATATCAAAATTTTATTTAACCAAAAAATTCATGTAAAAAAAATCACTGAAAAAATATTTCATTGTATGATTTTAGAATCAGTTACTAAATTTTTTTACTATTTGAAGAAGCACTATGTTAGTGTTGTATAGGAAATAAGGTTCTTATTTCCTTACTAAAAATAAAATATTAATTTCACTAAAAGTTAAATTTATTAACATTGAAAAAATAATTTTAGAACCATGCATAAATTATGTTTATCCCCTTGAAAAAATATTATATATTTTAAAGATAAGAAAGATACATTTTGGAATTTTCTTTTTCATGAAATAATATAAAGCTGTTTATCCAAGATAAATGGAAAGAAAATGACATATTTTAAAATATTTGATGTTTTTGGTATAATAAAACTCAAGAAAATGAAATTTATGAAAGTTTAAGGATTATTTTTAAATATTATCATATAGGATTGACCTTATTTATCTTGTTTTCCCCTTTATTGTGGTGAAAATTGTTACCTCAGTTATTATTACAAATGAAAAAAATAAAGTTGAAATATTTTCCAACTTTTTATATTGTGACTGAAAATATGGAATACATTTTATAAAATTATATTTATATAAGTTTCAAAAATGAATTTTAAAATAAACTCACAAAACATGATAAAAATGGTTTTCCAAAAGAATGCATTTTCAAGTATAAAAATGTTTTATACCAGAATTTAGCATAATTTCATTTTTAATGAAATTAATGAAAAAATTTAAATAAAAAGGAAATTATTAAATTTAGAAAAAACTCAAATTTTTATTAATTAATTTAAAATAAAAGTCAATTTTCTACGAAATATGTATTTTTTCACTATTCATTGAAAAATTAATCATTTCATGAAAATAATAAAATTCACCATATGGTAATTTTGATGTGAATTTTCAAAATTTATATCATTTTTATGATATATAATTGGAATCAATTAATTTTAATCTTTTCTCATAAAAAAATAAAAAAAAAATTTCGTGAAAAAAGTATTTTTAAAGCATAAAATGACTTCATTAAAAAGTGTGTGATTATTTCCTAAGCATTAATAAATAAATTTATATTGTGTAGTACCATTATATAAATATTTGACCACTTTTTTACTTATATTCATGTGAAAAAAAACAATGGATAGTTTATAATTATATTATTTATATAATAACATTTCCATGTTATTAAAGCACAGTTTTTCATATCACATACACTATATAGTATAGTGTTATTTAAAATAATAAGGCACAAAAACATTCCATGTAAAAAATATCTCTATTGAATTGTTTTATTATAGTGAACTGGTTATGTTTTTTCTATTATAGTAGGATCTATAGGTTCTATTTTGAAACAATTATTAGTTCTAGATCTATACCAAATAGAGGTATATTACGTGGCAATTCCATAGACTTATAAAGAGATTATTTGGATGAGATGATTGTTGGTAGAGATCAAGAAAAAATACAATAAAATCTATTATTTTGTGACACAGATAGTTACTTACACATCACATGCAATCCATCCTTTAATTCATAGATGAATCACAATGGAGTAAAATATACCATTGATTGAGACATGGTGGAGGAAAGAAGTGTGGAATTATATATTAAATTTACACTAAATAAAATCTAGCATATTTATTAATAACGATGGTTAGATCTTAAAAGTTTAGATGGTAATGATCTATGAATTTCTTTATAGATACATGAATAATATGATTTGGAAAATATAAAAAATTTATGGAGATGTGATTAATTCTAAATCAAATATACATGTTGGAGATATGTCACTAGTTGGACCCAAATTATTTATTTGGTTTAGTATCAACATTATATAAGTTTAACAAAATATTTCACTTTTTGTCTTATGGTGGAATTTAATGTTTAGATAATATGGGTATCTAACCCCATCTAATTTGTTTTTTGTGTTTTAGGAGTAGGGGATTTTGGGAAACATATAAAATGAGAGTTATCTCAATTTTTTCCTCATAATTTGTGAAAAAAATATTTTTTCTCTATTATAGCTTATGTGTGTTTATTTATTAAAGGGATAAAGCTTGTATAAGAGTCATGAAAGAAGGCATGATGTTATTTTTTAAGGAAAAATAAATCATGATATAATTGATTCATATTACTGATTATCAATTCATGGAAAAAATATTATCTGAATGAATTTGAGTGTGAAAACAAAAAAATGATATTTTTTTAGAATGATGTCATCCTGGTTATATATTCTGTTCTCTAAATCAATGTAGCTCAAAACCACATAATAATATTATATCTATATTATCCACACACATACCACATATCCAAAAATGTCTTCCATCAATTTCCATGTGGTGGAGAGAATTATTGAATGAACTAAAATTTGTATATGTTCTCTAGAAGATAAAAATTTTGATCCCTGAATTTGGATTGAACAATTATTAATAATCACATATATTTCCTTTTCGATAATTTTCATACAAGGGAGGATATGAGTGATTTTTTTTGAAAATTACCAATCCATATATTCAGGGGTCAAAACAAACTTAAATAGTTTGTTTTAATTTTCTATAATCTCCAATAAGGAATTTAATATGTTGATTTTTTAGGTGGACCAGAAATACATGATTTAATTAGTAATCATATCACAATAAAAGATAATGAGCTTATTAAGGACAAAAAAATTTTATTTATAAACCTTCTCTAGCGTAACAGTGGAGGGTGGAACCCAAGGTAAAGTGGATGAGAATTAAAAGAGCATAATTTTTATGTAATAATATAAATATAGCATAAAAAAAATTAAATGAAAACTATTGTTCGATATGTGAAAAATAAAATAAGGAAAAGAAGTGTTTTAAATGATTGTATTAACTAGGTTATAGTTCAGATATGTGTACTATAAAAGACCCGAACTCGTACTCCCATATCCGATTCTAAAAACATAAAACATACAATTATAAATTTGATACTGATAAATGTGACTCAATTGTTTTCTATAAAAACTTTATAAAACCAAAATGATATATCAAATCACTTACATACCCAATGAACTTTAGGTTTAAAGATTAAGAGAGCTGGGATACACTATTTCAACTTTGGTTCATAAAAAAATAGTTCATAATGATATATGTCAACTCTTATAAAATTCACCACATATAAAACCTTTCTTGACCCAAATTATTTATCATCATTCTTCTTAACCTTGGAAAAGGGATACATTATAATGGTGAGATGAAATACTCAATAAGGTTATATATAAGTATTAACAATTGAATGTAATTAGTTGGAGTAATATGAAAATATGGGAATGATGACATAATCATAATGCATGAGCATTGCAAAAGGAAATTTATACCCCTTAATAAATGGATAAACAATAATGAAATATGGAATAAATCTTAACAAATGAATGATTCATTGTAATCAATAATCATGAGCCATTTTATTTCAATATTGATCAAAAGAAACTTTTACAACCCATAACAATCACTAAGAAAGTGTACATGTTTCTTAGAAAATATTTATATCACTCTTAAATATGGAATAACCATCATGTTTATATATGGGGTAACCATAATTCTATTAGGATAAACCTAACCAATTAACTTTATCCCTTTACCAAATAGATTGGGGAGATATAAATGTCTAACCCAATCATGGTTTCTAACATAGCCTAATGTCATCATAAATAATGTATGTTAACCATAACAAAAAAAGTGTATAAATACTTTTTTTCAACATAAAACTCTTAGAAACATCAATTATTTCTTTTGTAAGTCGATTAACCCATATAAATGATATGGGTTTCATGAAAATTTAATTGAAATAAGAATATTTAACTGAGAGAAAAAATTATAATCATATCAATAAAAAATATCCATGGTGGAGTATATGTAACACAAATGGTTTTTAACATTTAAGAAAAAAATCCATTAAAATATCATTAAAATAATTCTTGAGTATAATACCATTTTCACTTTGGGAATCAATTTTAAAAACTAAAAATTCATAAAAAAATTGTGAAAGTACATTCCTTTAAAAATAAAATAATTTAGTTATAAAGTAATATTCCAATAAAATAATTCTCTTGGGGTTGGGAAATTTTTTCATGTTATAAATGTTAAAAATAAACAATTTTTTCAATGATTTAGTAAAAATATTCAAAAGTGGCCTATTTGAAACAAATTTAGACATTTACTTTTTAAAACCTTTTAAAAGAAGTTAAAATATCATGTAAAATATTTTTATGGATACATTATTATTTTTAAAATATTATTTTTGAAAGAATTTTAGAAAACATGGATATTAAATAGGAAGTTACCTGATCTAAAAGAAGATATAAGATTTGTATCACTTATAAAATTTTATTTTTATGTTTCTATGATTAATATGGGAAAAAATGGAAATTAAACATACAAACCACCTTAATAAAAAGATAAGAATAAGATTGATGTGGTTAAATAAAATAAGTATATTTAATCTCTCTAAAAGAACCTTTAATATAAAAAATACTTAAAAGAAATGAGATAGAAACATAAAGTCATTTATATATTAGAAAATTTTCAATAATAATCCTCATGAATTAATAACATCAAATAAATCATTAAATTTAACGAACATAAGATGATTTATGATATAAAATTTTAAAGTTTCATTATATAAAACTCATGAAATATAAATGGTTTATACCATACATAAATGTTTTAATGAAAGGGAATTTGAAATTAATTACCCTTACAATGATCATATCATTGAAATAAGAACTAATCAATAGAGAGAATATGTGAAACAAATATAACTCCAAAAAAGTCTTAATATAGAAAAAAATAATTTATAGGTCAATTAAAAAGTAATCAGGGAATATAAATTTCAATGAATAATAGTTTTAACCCAACAAAAGGAAATTGAGTTAACAAACCATTTACTTATGGGTAACTTTCACGTCAAATATTCATGGAAAGAATAATTAAAATGGAGACTTTAAATATAATAAAACATTGATTATGCATGATATAACATGTAAAATGTGAGGTATATACACTATATAAAAGAAATTAGGTGCATAATAATAAAATATGCATCAGAGAACATAAATTGAGATAAAATCCCTTATCTTAAGTCTTTGATTGTTATATATATACTTTAACAATTGTACATTAGAATCATATAAATTATTTTATTTATAAATAAAATATTATTAATTTAATATATTATTATTAATCAGTTTATTTTATTTATTTTAATAACATATTTAATTGCTTAATCAATTAAATCCATATTGTGCATTTTGAGGACATTCAGTCCATAATTTCAAAATGGAATCAGTATATGGAATGTCAAAAAAGGGTTCATTATGATATAAACTATAGAATAATAATCATTATGTAGTTATAATTTTAATACAAATGTTATACTTTAAAAATAAATAATGAATTCTGGTTATGAAAAATTAAGTACATTAAAATCATGAAGACAGTTCTCTGTATGTACGCATGTGTAATGATTCCATTTTTCAAAAAACAATATTGATAGAAGGTAATTATAATTTTACCATTATATAATTATAATTATATCATAAACTAAATATTTTTTATTTAATCATATATATATCATCAATGTGATGCGGTGTTGAAAAATAAATCACATCGCATTGAGGAGGTGGTATTTCACACGTACAAACGAATGCCATTTTTTATTTTCCAAAGAAGGGAAAGGTAAGAAATTAAATGATATATTATATATTCAGAATTATAAATATGTCTGAAATTTAATATTTAAACACTAATTCCATAATTATAAGTAGTTTTTCATAATGGAGATGGAAAATGAATTATATCAGTCAGTGAGGTGGTAGTCCACTGCACACACAAATGATGAATTCATTTCCCATTTGTGGGAGGTTAGATATGGATATTTATTATTAAAATAACATAGTAACATAATATTATGTTTTATTAAAAATATTTAATTATAAAGTCATGTTTATAGAATATTTTATGGAATTAGAAATAGAAATAAAACAAAAATGATCATTTAAGAACTATACCTCTTCTTAGAACGACCACCTTTTCATTACACCTTAAGACCTAAAAATTTTAATTATGTAAAAAGGATATATGAAATGTATTAGTATATTATTAAAGAATTTGATTATGAATCCTCATGACCAAATGGGTTTTTAGGCATGAATAATTCAGAAGAAGATATTCCCTTTTATAAAAGAGGGGAGGGAAATCTTAGAATTTCATATAGTTTTAAATTATTATAAATTAATTTTTGAATTACAATTTTGACAAATATTTATTATATTAAAATAAAATATGATTTTTACTTGTAATAATCTTATAAAATAACATTTTAATAATTTTTTCTATGTTACATTCTGTATCTCATGTTTTTAACCTCCTGAAATCACATTTATCACTTACAACGACAGCAAGGTTTTGTTACTCTGAGTGTCATGATAGTTACTAAAAAGGAAAAAAGGCCCATAAATAGATCATTGTTAATATTTTCAAATATACAATAATCATTTTTCCAATGATATATTTTTTATAAAATTATATCATTTTATAATATATTATTTTCACAAATTATCAATAAAGTCAATTTTAGAAATATTCATTTTCTAGGAATTTAATAACATCATGAAAATAAATGAATTTCAAATAAAATATTTTAATGCACACCTAAAATGATATATTTATATATAAAAATCATTTGATACATTAATTCTTTCAAATTATATTACTTTTAATCTTTGAATATCATTTATTTTATTTATCCATTAATTTAATAATTTTTACATCAACATTGCATAAGAATTTAACCAAATTATTTATTAAATAAAAAATTAGAATAAATTACTTTGATTAATATAAATAATTTATATAAAAAATGAATATTTATATATCAACATATGCTCTATTTATCCTCATGTAGAAAATATTATTATTATAAAAAATATTTTATGTGTTAGGGGGATAGGGACTCATAAAATAAAAATGAGAAATTTTTTAGTCAATTTTATAGTCCTTATCATATTAAGTTTAACTCTTAATTATCCAATTTACCCTTTATTATGGTACCAAAAATTACTAAGGTCACAATTCATATTGACGAAAAATAAAATGGAAAATTTTACCAAATTTGAAAATAATGATTCCAAATATGGAATCAATTTTTTTAAATAAAAAAATGGTAGAATTTAATTTAAAATTAAACTAAAAAATGTGTTAAAATAAGGATTTTTAGAAAAATATTTTTTTAAGTACAAAATTTTTTTATAGAAAATTCCAGTATAAAATTCATTACAAATACTATAATTGGATAATTTTTATTAAAAAATAATTAATTAAATGTCAAAACTAAACTAAAAAAGAATTTAATTTACAAATATTTTAGAATAATGTAATGTTTTCCATAAATAATACTATTTATCAATATTAACTAAAAAATATTTTTTTAGAAAAGTATCAAAATATATCTTTAATATAATGTTTATATTATGATTTCAAAAATAGAGTAAAAATTTTAGATAAAATTTCAAAAATTTATATGTATTATTTAAAATATTGTTTCATCAAAAAAATAAAAACCAAATCCAAAAGAACATATTTTCAATGAATAAAATGAATTTACTAAAAATTTATTGATTATTTAATAAGATTAATAAATAAAATTTTATTGATTATGAAATATATATATACTAATTAGGTTAATATTATTCATTCCCACCAAATAAATAGTAAGGTTATAACATTCATATTTAAATAATAATATTTCATGGTCAGTTTAGTTTCAGTGTTTTCTATCTTGTATGCTATCAAAAAAGTATTCTTTTAAATTCTATGGATGTTATATTCTCTGACTTTATTGAATTGTTCCCTTTTATTTTTAAATTTGTATTTTTATCAATGAGTTTGACTTTTCTACATTCCTTTTTTAAAATCCCACATCACAGAAGATTTAATAATACTTACTTTTGATAAGAGGGAATATGAAAATAAAAGTGTCATTTGAAATAATCAAAACTAGGTTTCGAAATGGGGGAACATTAATGGGATATAAAAATATGGAAATTTATGAAAAATGTATTATAAAAATGATGTATAGTGACATACATCATTTCTCATAAGAAAGAGAATGATCATAAAAAAGTTAATGAAAACAAAAACATAAACCAATGAGGTGTGAAAAGGAATATCGATCGATCATAAATTAAAGTCGTAAGAAAAAATTTTATTTCAAGATCATTTTCATTGTTTTGAGGAATTCAATTACCTTATATGATAATAATATATGTAAGCATACTTAGTTTAAAAATTTAACTTCATCCTTTAATCAAATTCCACCAAAAAAATATTCTTTCACTCAAAATAATAAGTATTGAAGATGATTTTTGTATACTTGAAGCATTAAAATCAACTTCCTTAGGATCATATACATCCAAAAATAGATAAAATCCATACATAATATATTAAAATTAACTAAAACCATAATAGTCAAAACAATTTAATATAATTTCCAAAATTAATAAACCTTCAGTCGAATAAATAATACATTAAACTCCAAAAAATGATAGTAATACCCAATATTCAAACTAAATCACTCTATAAATAACCATATATAAAATTATTCGATATATCCATAAATAATATTGAATCCATAAGGTTAGAAAGATTTTATCAGTTATTATTTCAATATAAATTTATTATTTGTCTCTAAATAACATTTGTTACAAATAAAGTTATATACACCTAAAGGTGTATTCTTTAATCATATAGCCTCCAAAATATTCTCATCTTTTCAAAAAATAACCTTAATCGCCAAAAATACACATTATAATCATATATTATTCCATAATATAATATAACATTGACTCCTAAAATAATAATTCAAGTTAAACCCAAGGGTTGAATATAATTCAACCAAATAAAACGTCCCCTAAATTATAATTAGTCTCCTTAGAATAAAAAAAACCTCAAAAGGGGTGTATAATATGTTGAACTTATAATAAAACTAAATATTATAAACCCAAGATGGTATCCTTAACTCTTAAGATAACCTCACATGAAATAACCATAATCTTCAAAGTTATCTAAACCATGATTTAGTACCAACTATAAAGACTCAAACCCACACTCCTAGATCCAGTTCTAAAAACACAAATTTTAAATTGTTTTCTTTGATACCGATAAATGTGACCTAATTTTTTCAATTCAAATGTGAAAAAATAAAAAGGAGATAATAGATCACTTACACATCTAATCACATTTTATGTTTATAGTTTTAGATAATTAGGGCTAAATTTTTGCAACTTGGATTCATAAACAACTTGTTTATAAATATAATTATCATCTCTGAAAATATTATCCACACATGAAACCATTCTAGATTTTTTCTATCATAATTATTCATAACCTATAGGAACTTTAACATAATAAGGGTGAAATCAAATTATTAATATGTATATATATATAAGCACTAACAATTTAATGTCATCATTGAGATAAATATGAGTGTAGTAGTAAGATGGCATAATCATAATTCATGGTAATAACATAACAGAATTTATACACACAAATACGTATATCATCAATCATAAAACATGTTATAAATATTAATAATGGAAATATTCATTGGAATCAATAATCATGAGCCATTTTATGTTAATACTGATCAATTTAAATAGTTATATCCCATACAATCAGAAAGAAAACGTGTTAGTATCTTGAAACATTTTCATATCACACTTATATATAGAACAACTATGTTGGTTATAAATGGAGTAACCATCATGGTTACACTTGTATTAACTATCAAAATTTCACTTACAATATCCTTAAGAATTATACATAGAATAAGCTTCACGATATATTATTATAATATCTTAAGAGAAACTTGATTGGTTAACTCTATCCATTTACTTAATAAATTTCATAGATATAATAGGCTCATCTGAACTTGGTTAATAATGGAACCATTGACAATAATGAAACATTTACAATAACTAAAACATGAATAAAGTATATAGAGATTATATTTCATCATAAAATTTATAGAAACATCCATGATTAATTTCATAATTTAATTAACTCGTGGAAAAGAAAAAAGTATCATGAAAATATCTTTGAAAAAATCACAATACATCTAGACAATGAATGAATATGGTATCAATAAAAATATAAAAAGTATAGAATAAGTATAATCTTTTTAGTTTTTTACTTTACGAATGAAAATACCTTTAATATATCACTAAAATCATCATGAAGGAAATAGCCTTTTCACTTTGTAAATTGCCTCTAAAAACTAAAAATTTATAAAATTTTGTAAAAATATTTTTCCTTGAAAACAAATTGGATATTTATAAAGTAGTAATCAAAGAAAATAATGGTAATGATGATGGTAAAATAAACTTATTATTTAATTGTTAAAAATTAACATTGTTTTCAATCATTTATTTAAATGAGTCAAAAGTGACCACTTTGGAATATGTTAAGAAATTTAATTATCAAAAAAATTTATAATAAGTTACCAGATCATGTAAAAGTTTTTTTGTAAAATATTTATTTTAGAAAATATATTTTTTGTAAACATTTTAAATAATATTATTATAGAAGAGAATTATTATCGATCTAGAATAAGATATAATATTTTTATCACATACAAATATATTTCTTCATGTATCATTAATGTATAAGGGAGGAAATGGAAACTAAAAATTTAATAGACATTCATATGAGAGGATAATAAAATATATGTGGTTCACTAAAATAAGATCATATAATTTCCCCAAAAGGACCCTTGAGCATAAAAAATCCTTAAAAATGGAGTCAGTTAAATAAAGACATTTCAACATTAGTAAATTTTCAACCATAATCAACAAGAAATAATAACATCAAATGAATATACAAATTTTAAAAAAATTTAATATTAATTATATAACATGTCAAATAGAATATATATACTCATCATCAAATAATATGGGTTCATATCCTAAATTTATTCCATAAAAAAGAAAATTAGAGATGAATTTCCCTTATAAATAAAATATAACTGAAATGAGAATTAATAAATGTAGATTTTAGGTGTGACAAAAATAAAAAAAAACAATTGTAAATATATAATATAAGTTTATGTATTAATTTAAATATAATCCTGGAAAATAATAGTCTATGAAGAAGAGTTATATACAAATAAAATAAAATGGAGTTAATAAACCGATTACAACTTGGTAACATTCATTTAAAATACCTCGAGATAAAATTAATCAAATTTAAAATTATAATTAGATTAATTATGAATTATTCATGAAATAAAATGTAAAATTATTATAATATAAACTATATAAAATAATTTTTTGGCATAATAATGAAATACACCTCAATAAAAGTGAATTAAGAAAAAATCTCGTACAATGAGTCGAAACATGTATATATGTCCTTTAAAACCTATATAATATAATTATATAAATTATTAGATTTATCAAGAAAATTTTATATGTTTATTAACCTATATATAATCCATTTATTTCAATTATTTAACTCCCAAATTTAATAACATAATCAATTAATTCAACATCACGTATTTTGAAGATATTTGGTTTATAATTTAAATATGTATTTTGTATGTTAAATCCTACCAAATGGGTCATTGATACAACATCTAAAAAATAATAATCATGAAATAATTATATTTTTTATACTTTATATATAAATTAAGAATTAATCTTAAATGACGATTATGAAAACTGAACTACTTTACAATCATTGTGATGGTAGGTAGTACGTACGCATGCATAACATTTCCATTATTCAAAGATCATCATAGAAGGAAGAGAAATATCATTTCATATTTATATAATTTTTATTATATCATAGATACCATATATTTTTTTACAACACACACACATAGATAGATATAGGTATATATATAACCGAAAGGTGAGGGCATGACCCTTATTGTTAAGAACAGAAAAAGAAAAGACAACAGGAAAGTTGACGGGGTCATACAAGCACACATACCCTAGTACCAAGAGAAAAACAAAAATAAAAACTCAAAAGTCCAAGTCACATTGATAGGAAGGATCATAGTCCCCATCCTAGTCAGACTCATACTCCAGAGGGCCATGTGACCTGGTAACCATAGTTGGCTTCAAATATGAATAATTCTTTCTCGGTCTTGCTTTCATATAAATAATAGGTTCAACATCGACAACAACATTTTCCCTTTGGACAATACATGACTGTAAGTCAGTTTTTTTGGGGAGTCATCCTCTACCTCATCCCGCATTCCCTTGATTACCAGCGTTTCCTTTAATTTAAGAATTTCCATTTGGGTCCCTGAAATCCTCTCAACTTTCTCCTTAAGAACATTTTCTATGCTTTCCTGTACCTTTTCAATAATCACTCCTAGCGTCATGTAACCCTCTCCCCTAAAAGCACACTCCTTTGTTTGATGCACCGGTTCTGCATCCTTGTCCACATGAGACTCATGGGAAATCTCTTGGGAAGATCTATCTTCCACTCGTGATTCATTATCCTGCATTGACTATTTTTTACCTTCTTCCTACAAAAAGCCTCATGATGCCCTTTTAATGAGAAAAAAGTGCAAGCAACATGTTTATAACACATCTCTTTAGCATGTCCAATAACTTGACCATCAAAACATAAATCAGGCAGTCGTTCATACTCCACTTTGAGAGAGATATCATCATCTAAGACAGAAAAGACTATATAATGAATTAGACAAGTACTCAAATAAACTTCCACAAGAACTCTAGCATAGTGGCCAAATTTCGCAGCATCGGTGGTCCTATCCATTTTAATTGGAATGCCAACTGTAGAGGCACAGCCAAAGAGAATTTTCAGATGCCATAAGATCCAGTGAAGGCCAACAATTTTAATCCAAACCTGAACTCTAATATTTTTAATGGATAAAGGATTGAAACAGAAATCCCATTCTTAAAAACAAACCATACCTGGCTTTAGATAAATTGACCCGAACCCCCAAGCTACCCGCTTAATAATTTCTGATGAAAAAATAATATGAAATAACCCATGTCTTATAGGAATGTTATCAGTGTTAAATGAATGGAAATGTAATAAAATATATAATTTATTATTTTAAAAAGGATAAATATTTTATTAATATCATATATAAATCTCAATTCCATAATTATAACTAATTGGGAAAGGTGGTGATGGAAAACAATTACATCGGTCCGCAAGACAGTTATCTTCTATATACATAAACGATAGATTCCTTTCTAATTTGACAAAGTTTTGTGATGGATATTAGTTATTGCAATAAAAGAATAATATATCTATATAATTAAAATATATATTTTATTATCTCTCGATAGTTGGATAATATTTGAAGGTGGAAGAAGAAATAAAACAAAATATCTTAGTAATGAATATACATCTTCTTCGGACAACCTCTGTTGCTTTGCACTTTAAGAAGTATAAAGTTAGTATTATTACAAAAATAATGTCTCTAAAATATATTAAGTTATTTTATGAAGGTGTTTAGGTAGGTATTTTAGAATAAAATAGTTCTTGAGTTATAATGAAATGATAAGAAGATGTTCCATTTTATAAGAGATAGGAAGGGGTTCTTGGAATTTCTTAAAACATTTAATTAATATAAATTATTATTCCATTCCAATTTGATAAAAACTAATAATATTAAAATAAAATAATTTTATGGGTCTAAATAATCTGATAAAATAAAATTTGTACATGTTTTGTCTAATTTTTGAGCCTTATCTTTTGGTTTTAACTCCAATTAACCATTTTTACACTTACCGTGACCATAATGTTTTTTACGTTTTAAGGGTCATGATATTTACTAAAAATGAAAAAACAGACCATTAGTAAACTGTGATTAATATTTTAAACCATATCCTAATAAACTTTTAGAAGATATGATATTATTAATTTTATATCATTTAATAAATTATTATTTTCTTAAAATATCAATAATGTCAAATTTATAACTATTTATTTACTTTTTCCTTAATAACATCAAGAAAACAAATGAAATTATAATTCATTTAATACATCCATAAAAAGTTATATTTATCTATAATATTCATGAATTATATTAATTCTTTCAAATTATATTACTCTTGGTTTTTTTAATATAATTTATTTTATTTTTCCATTAATTAAATAAATATTGTATCATCATTGATTAATAATTTAAGGAAATTTTTTATTAAGAAAAATTTTAAAATAAATTATTATTACGAAGATAAATTTTTTTTATTTAATGTAAATATTTATAACTGAACATTCTATCTTTTTATCCTCATGTTAAAAATATTCTAATTTTTAAAATAAGAGTGTGACATTTTTTAATTTTATTTACATAAAATATTTTAAAGGTCGTAATCAAATCCAAAAGGAAGAAAGAGTCATATAACCTAATATTGGATGAGTATGGATAAAATGGGCTCACAAAAAAATCAATTCCTTTTTTAGGGTCATTTTATTGTCCTTATGATATTATTTTTAACCCATAATCACTTTATTTACCATTTATTGTGGTAACAATAATTACTAAGGTTACAATTCATTGTGATGAAAAATAAAATGGACCAATTTAAAAATTTTTGAAAAATAAATTTTTAAGTACCATAGTGTTTTTATACTAAATTCAAGAATAAAATTTATTTCAAAGACTATAACTATATTATTTTTAATAAAAATAAACTAATTATATTTTAAAAATAATACAGTATATAATTTAATGTCTTAAATACTTTAAAAGAAAATAAAGATTATAATAAATATCATTATTTTCACTATTTACTAAAAAATATAGATTTTTATAAAATTATCCAAATTTCACATTAAGATAATTATTTTTAAAAACAAGATTCATTTTTTAAAATAATTTTTTTAAAAATTTATAAAAATTAAATATAATATTTTCTTCTAAAAGGAAATAATATACATTTTGAAAAAAGTCATTTTAATGAATAAAATTTCTTGACAAAACATTTATTTATTGTTTAATAATAATTAGTAAATAAATTTTCATTTTTTAGGAATTATATATATATATATATATCATAATTTTTTTATCTTATTCATACCTTCTAATCCAACGACTAGGTTATAATGGTTAGATTAAAATAATAAAATTTGTTGGTTTTTTTTGGATTGGTGTTGTGTATATTGTATTGTATTGAATATATATATTTTTATAATCCAAGGATATTAAATCATCTACCTTTAATAAATTTTCTGCTCATAATTTCAGCTTGGGATTTAGAACTAGGGGTTTGACTATTCATAATAATTTTGTTGAAATCTCACATCATAAAAATGTTTAATAAAACATCATATTGAAAAGTGTAAAGGGGAATATTAAAAAGTAATCTAAAGTTACCCAAAAAAAGATTATGAATAATTGGAAATTTATGGGAGCTGAAGAGAATAGAAAGGATAAAAAATTTAATATCAAAAAAATGATGGAGAGTGATAGAGATCATTGATAACAGTAAAGTGAATGATCATAAGAAACTCAATGACCAAAAAACCATAATCCAACGAGGTGTGAAGAATACAATCAATTCCATTGAGATAAAGGTAATAGGAAAAATTATTTTTTTTCATGATCTTTTTCCAAGTTTTGAGGAATTCAATTAAAATCGATGATATTAATATATGGAAATATACTTACTTTACAAATGAAATTTCTTCCTATAACTAACTTCTAATACAAGTGAATAATTCATTCCAAAAAGTTAGTATTTAGTTAGAATTTGTTTAGCCCTGAAGCATAAAAATCAACCTCCATTGGATCATATACTTCCATAAATGGATATAATGCTATAAATACTATATTTAGAGAGTAAATAAAATTATAATGGTTTGAACAAGGTAATATTATACCCCAAATGAAATAACCTCCATATGAATAAATAATATATTATTCTCCAAAAGTCAACAGTAAATACCCAAACTTCATACTAGATCATTCAATAAATAGTTATCTATATAATTCAATAATATATCCCTAAATAATATTTAAACCAAATAATTAGATTTATTTGATCACATATTCTATCAGTATAAATTTAACATTTTTCACCAAATAACTTTAGTCAAACATTATGTTATATATACAGAAAGGTATAATCCCTAATGATATTATCTTTAAAATATGATAATCATTTCCAAAAATTAATTAAATCACCATAAATAAGAAGGAAGATTATATATGCATCCAAAATATAATTCAAAATTGAATCCTTAAGTAATACTTCATGTTAAACCCAATGCTTACATATACCTCATCCAAAATAAAACTTCTCCAAACATATCATTAGTCACCTAAAAATTCCATAAAATAAGACATAAAAAGGCGAGTCTATTCTCACATTAAAACTTCATAATCTCTAATGTTATCTAAACCCTAATCTGATAATAACATTAAGGACCTTAATGGACACTACCAAATCAACTACTAATAACATAATATTTACATTTATTGATTTGACAGTGATAAATGTGAAAAAAATTTAATATCTATACCATAAAAAATTAAAAGGATATATTGGATCAATTACATTACCATTACCATTTAGGTCTCATTTTTTAGAAAATTCAGATAAACTCTTAAAAAATGGATTCCTAAAAAACCAGTTCATAAAGATCTACATAATATCCAATAAAACTATCTACATATGAAATTTTTTTAGAAACAAGTTATTTATAATCATTCTTCATAAAATTGTGAAAACAAAACATAATAAGGGTGATCTAAAATTCCCAACAAGGTTATACAGAATCATTAACAATTAAATGCCATTAGTGAGGTAAAGATGAGAATAAGGGTATGATGACATAATCATAATGCTGGAGGATGAAATAATGAAATTCATATGTGTCAATACCTATATCACAAATCATTAATCATTCAATGAATAATAAAAAATTAATGCATCTTAGGAATTAATAATCATTATCCATTTCATGTCAATATTGATAAAAGGAAACATTTATATCTCTATATCTAGCATAAATAAAATGTGTTGGTATCTTAGAACATTTTCCTATAACTCTTAATTATGGAATAACCATCATGTATATACATGGAGTATCATTTACAATTAAACATGGAGTAAATATCATATTTACACTTGAAATAACCATCATGGTTATACTTGTAATTACTATACCAACATAATTTCGTAATCTCTTAGAAGAATCCTAATCAGATAACTCTTTCCCATTTCCGAAGACATTGGGGAGCTATAACAGGCTCACTCGACCATGTTTTGTAATGAAACCACCCATAATTATATAAAACAACCATGAAATATAACATCAATAAAGTATATATAGATTTAATTACATCACAAACATCATAAAACATCTATTATTCCTTTTATAAGTTGATTTACATTTGGAAAAGAAATGGGTTTGATGATAATATGTTTGAAAAAATTAAAATAAATCCAGAGAAATAATTTAGATGGTATCAATAAAAAATATCCCTAGTGGATCATAAGTAAAATCACTATTTTTGACATTGATGAATGAAAATACCATTAAATGATCATCAAAATCATTGTTATGGAAAATATATTTTTCACTTTGAAAATAACTTTTGAAAACTATATATTCCTAAAATATTTGCGAAGTAATTTTATTTGAAAATAAACTTAAAAACTTATAAGTTAATCTTAAAATAAAATAATGATACTGATTGTGAGAAAATCTGTTCATGTGGTAAATTTTCAAAATAAGAATTTTCCACCATTTTGTAAAATGATTCAAAAGTGACACATTTGGAAATGTTAAGAAATTTAATTTCGAAACATTTTAAAAGATATTTAAAGTTTATTTGACATAGTTTTAAGAAATAATTTTTGTTCATAAGTAATCATTTTTGAAAATGTTTCATAGAACATGTATATGGTAGAGTAAGATTCTCAATATATAATAAGATACAAGATTTATATCACTTATAAATGACTTTCTTGATGTTTTTAATCAATAATATATGAAATGTAAATTAAAAATATAAGAATCTTTCCTATACAATGGGTAATAAAGTATATTTGGTTCAATAAAAAAATAGATTATAATTTCTCATAAAGGAATGTGGAACATTAAAAATTCCAAAAAGAAAGGACATAACAACATAAATCTTTTTCCACTTTAGTAAATTTTTAATCATAATAACCATGAAATAATAACTTCAAATTAATCTATAAATATAAATTACATAAAAAAATTCATGATTTAATATGTCAAATGGAATATATATACACATCATTAAATAATGTAGGTGTATATGATAAATGTATGTTGCAAAAAAAGAGAATTTGAGATGAATAACCGTTACAAAGATATTATCATTGAATTGAGAATTAATAAATGGATAGATTAAGTGTAACAAATATAAATACACATAAAAATGATTAAATATTTTGTAAAAAAAGTTAGAAATAAATCCACACATAATCATGTCATAGAAAAGTCAGTTAATTATAATTATAACCAAACGAATAGAAATTGAGGTCATAAACTATTAAGCACTTGGTAACATTCATGTAAAATTAAATGGTATAAAATAATTCTAATTATATCTAAAAATTCTATGAACTTTGAACGGTTCATTGTATAACATGTCAAATGGGCAGTATATATTATATATATATATAATTAGGTACAAAATAATAAAAAAATCCCCAGTAAAAGATAAATGAGACTACATCCCTTACCTTGATTCTATGATTGCTATATAATTTATTTAACACCAATATAGTAGTATCATAAAATTAATTTTATTTCCAAAGAAATTTTTATTGGTAAAATCTCTTATCATTAATCAATTTATTTTATTTATTTCTACGAAAAATTTAATTACTTAATCAATTAAGTCCACATTGGGTATTTTGATGATTTTTGGTTCATAATTTTAAAATAGATCTTGTATCTTGAGATCATTCAAATAGTTCATTATTCCAACATCTTAAAGATAATAATAATTACATAATTATTTTGTTTATAAATCAATTATAATTTAGAAACCAACCATGAATGATGGTGATGAATAATTATTTACATCACAATCACGGAGATGGTATGTTGTACTTATACATGCGTAACAATTATATTTTTAAAAGATCATTTTGTATAGAAGGTGATTATTATTTTATACTTGATAATGATAATTATATCATCAATAACATATTATATATATATATATATTATCCATGTTATGTGGTGATGAAAAATGAATCGCATCACTTCATAGAGGTGGTAGTACACACGTGAGCACGAATGGAAAATTTATTTTTCAATGAATTGTAATGGCCCGGACCTCTCCGGTCCATTTCTTTGTAAAAAAATTTGATGTGGTCAAACACGACACGTGTTTTAATAATAATTTTTTTTATAATAATAATTGATAATGGTGGCGTGAAAATATTTGGTGTTAATTAGATAAAATGGTTTTAATTTAATCATTGTAAAATATAAGAAATAAAATCGAATATTTTTAATAAAATGATGGGAGGCGCATGGAATAAGTTATAAAGTAATAAATTACAATAAATGAGGCTCAAGTAATAAATTATAAAGGAATGAAATGCATGGGGTGCATGGGTGTGACCTTGTACAGGAGGCGTTGTGCGGTTCTCCACAATTAAAGTTGGAATTGTGTTAATAACATTAAAAGGGTATTATTATATAATAACTTGTTATAATAATAATAACGTGAAGAGGCACATGAATGGGGTTCCCAACCATGCGTGAATATAATGTTATGGGATATATGGAGTAATTATATGAAAATAATGGGTGTCAATAATAATAATAATAATTAATGTTAATGATGGGGACCCGTTGATGAAATTGAAAGAGGATTTATTACTATTGAATTAAATAATAATGATAAAGGTGACAGAAATATGTGTGTGATTGGTAAATTAAATTAAATGGGTTTAATTTTTCGGTTAGTAAATTAAATTATTTGAATTTAATTAAATGGAATGGTTTTAACTTAATAACCATGGTAAACTAATTTAATGGGATTAAATTAGTACATTAATTATGGGTGTTATTATTATTAATTTTATTAAATAATAAAGTTGAAGTGAGAATGGAGTTTGGGGCGTTCCACATGGAGTAAAAGAAATGGGAGGTGCCACTTTTGGTGGTGGGAGAGAATCATGAAAGAAAAAAATAGATTGGAGAGAGAAAAATAATAATAATAAGACAAATAAAATTAAAAGACAAATAAATGAAAAAGGAGGAATTGGTGCTTAATTATAGCGCCCATGAAGACTCCAAAACGTGATTGCTTTTGGAGTTATGAAAAATAAATAAATAATTGATTAATAATAAAAATAAAATATTGTTATTATTAATTTTGTTGATAAAACACTTTTTTTTCCGTAACTTCTTCGTGCGACCTCGGTTTCACGAACCGTCAGTGGCAGTGCCACCCTGACTACGAGACGAAAATTATGAGTCCAATATTGGATGTCTTTTTCTGGTTTTCAGATTGGGTACCCGAAACGCTCATGAATTAATTGAACATGAGGTTTTCCTTTATTTTAATAATAAAAATATTTGTATTATATATTTATTATGTTAATGAGGAGAATGTGGGTGACGAGCTATACATGGACCTCCCCATGTATATTATAATAATAAATCATATGGATTAAATGAGATAATAAATTAAAGTAAATAAATGGGGAGAATAAAGGGGGTGTATGATGAGGTTAAAGGAGGTGTAAGGGGGTTTTTTCTTCCCCTTAAATGAATAATATTCATAATAATATTATTATCATAATAGAATAAAAATAAAGGTGATTGATTGGTGGTGGAGATATTTGGGCGTGAAATCAAAAGGGGACCCAATTTTGTGAGCGTATAAAATTCAAGTAAAATAAATAAATAATAATATTATAAAATTTTATTATTATTTTTTGGGTTTTATAATCTTAATTCGACCGTAACTTCTTCATATGGTGTCGGAATGACGAACCGTCAGCGGCAATGTAATCCTGTAATTAAGACGGTCATTTTAAGACCAGTGATGGATACCTTTTTATGAGTTATGTCTCAGGTCAACGAAACACACATATTAATAAAATTAATGTTTTTTATTAAAACGCGTGGAAACCGCGTGACGTGTCGTGTGTTGACCAGTCAAAACATGTAACGGGTGTACAGTCACACCGTGTATTCATCAATACATGCTGCATACTGTTTTACCTATTCGTTGGCTATATAAGAAAGGGTCGCGGATTATTTCCAGACGAATCGCTTCTTCTTCGTACAACGACGCTCTTTGATGATCAAGAAGTCTTCCTCCTCTAACTTCTTTGTCCGAGC
Organism: Viscum album; assembly: GCA_963277665.1. Classification (NCBI taxonomy): domain Eukaryota; kingdom Viridiplantae; phylum Streptophyta; class Magnoliopsida; order Santalales; family Viscaceae; genus Viscum; species Viscum album. The sequence goes on along the minus strand of OY728135.1, from coordinate 1,461,638,278 downwards.
TTCGAATTACGATCCGTCAGCGGCCACAGGATCGTAGCGACGAGACAAAGCTTATAAGCCCGGACTTGTCACATTTCCTTCCGGCCTTACTTCTCCAGCTTCCAACCTAGGAGGCGTTGGTCGGGTTTGGCGAAGGCGGAGGACACCGAAGGACGTCGTCGGAAGCGACGTGATCGGGACCTTTTGAGGTAGGGGTTTACCTTCGTCTCTCTATTTGGTGCAACATGCGGGGTGGGATATTTCTCTTTTTTTCCATGGGATACAGTTGAACTGTAAATAAAGATAATAACCGGATAAAGAAGGGTTTGGGGTTTTGTGCTGTTTCTATTGCCTTCCAGTTTCTTTATCTTCTGCTTTGTGATTTTGGATTGAAAGGCCTTTGCCTACTGAAAATCAAGGCCGTTGGTGGCCTTTGCGTGCGCAATTTATATCTGAATTGTTTGTGGTTGGTTTTGTTAAAACATGGAAAATGGATAAGCATGTAAAGACTGGATGATAAAATGAGAATGAAAACCTTGTGTGATCACCCCAATTGAACAAAATTGGAATAATTAACATGTTGGTGGTTTTGTTGTTTGTGGGAAATGTTTTTGTAAACGATGGGGTTGAAATGGGAAGTGGTTGGTTGCGGAAAATGCCTTTATTTATGAAAAGTGTTTTGATTATGAAAAGTGTTTTGGAAGTAAAAGGTGTTTTCAAATGCGGAAATGTTTTGTGTGTGGAAAGGGTTTTATGTGTGGAACTTTGAAATAAATGAATGATGGAATGTTGTATGGTTGTGATAATCTTTTGTAAATGAAATGGAATGTGGTTGCTTGAGTTTTACCTAACCTTGGTTGTGGATAGCAGGGATTTGTTTGTGAAAGGTTTTGTCTAGGTGATAGTTGCCCAGTAGTAATAATTTTTTAAACCATTGCATGAAACATGAAAACATAAATGGGGTTGGGGGATGATTGTTTGGTTGTTGATGCATGCTTCGTGGTAGCAGTGCCGAGGCACATGCTCAGTTTCCCTTTTTAAGAAGCCATAGGTTGGGCTGTGTGTTTGGTATATGTATATATATAATTGTATCTTTGTGTTTTGTCGCACCACACCCATGTCAAGCACCTAGTGCCGAACACTCCCATTTTAGGGGAGAGGGTTCTCCCCCTTAGTTACTAGCTCCTTCCTGCTCCTTCTTCCATAGGCTATGATGGCTTGAGGTGACCTTACACCCAAGACACTTTGGGTAGGTCTCGGAGGCTGTGATGGCTTGAGGCGACCTTTATCCCAAGACTCTTCCGGCAGGCATACCGTTCCCATGAACCTTCGGGATGAGGCCCAGGTGTCTGCGGGCGGGTTAGTGGTTGTGGACCAGGTGTGTGCGGGCGAGATGTGTGGTTGTGAGGCCCAGGTGTGTGCGGGAGGGATGCGTGTTTTGGCCCAGGTGTGTGCGGGCGGGAAGAGTGTGGTAGCGTCAGGACGTTTGCCGTTAGGAAGAGCATCATCTAATTAAGTGGGAAATGGTGCGGGGTACCCAATACTTTTGTTCCATATATATATTAAACTTGTTTGTGTTACTTGGTGAGTGTGACCAGTGAGGCTGGGTGGATAGTTTTTCCCTGTCAGTTTCTAGTTCTTCTGTTTTCCCACGGGACCTTAGGGTGTCTCCCCACTTGTGCATGAGAGATTTAGGTTTCCCTACTAAGTATACTTGTATGCTCACCCTACGTTTACTTTCAGGTTTCCAGGAGGACTACTAGGGCCGTGCGGGACCCTACTAGTCGGGCAGTTGGAGTTGTTGCAGTTGTTGTTCTCTTGTTTTCTTTGGCATTGTACTTTTTAGGTTCCTTGTTCTTGTACCTTGTTATAAAAATTGTTTAAACATGCATGTGGGCTTGGTTTGGGTTTATTTATATACACTTGTTCTTTTCCCTTTTGGTGGTTGACTTGTCCTATTTCTCGATCCAAAATAACAAAAAGGGTAATGCCTCCCATATTTGTGAAAACTCATACCCTTGGTGCTAGTCGCCAACCCGGGGCCTACTGGAGGCGGGACTCGGGGGTCATTATCTCCCTTTCACCATTGCCAGCTTAGGAGGGGCATCTTTGGTGGGAGGGGGTTATGACAGAATGGTATCAGAGGTGATGGTTGAGAGATAGGATGGAGTCTGGAGTTAGGCATAGTGAGGATTTCATGGGATGGTAGGGTAACAGTGTTCGTTAATCTTGGTGCGTGACATAGGCCAGGGAAGACCGGCTAGGAAACAGGATTTTAGGGCCCCCAGTGATCCGATGAAAGGACTCTGAGCCTACCGAACGACCAAGTGAGACTATATTGATTGCAGGGTAGAGACCCTAGGGAAGGTACACGCATCATCATGTTTGTGTTTTACTTGATTTGGGTGTTCTGGGAATGAAATTGAAATAAAATGATAATTAAAACTTTGAGTTTTTCCTTACTACTTGGGCTTAGGCGATCCTTGTTTACCATACATCTATGGAACTTGGACGTTAACAGAAATGCAGAGGAGTGGGACGCGGACAATTTCACACAATAGAAGTGGCAACCCCAGCAAGGTGAAAGATCGAGAGAGATGTTTCATTTTTTACTTAAATGCTCTCGTTTATGTTTTGTTTAAATCCAGGAGCATCACACTCAATTGTTGAAACTCATTCTCGCCCATGCTTTGGGCATGGACCTTGTTTTTCATGAGTCTATAATACTAAGTTGTTTCCCTCTTTCCTTTAAATGTGTGTGAAGAGTCATAACATGTGGGGAGAGGAGGACTTGATCCCTAATCAAGGCGCATTAATGTGGATGCGATTAAACCCGTGCAGGAGAGTCAGTGCCGCCTAAAGCGGATAATATCTCGACATGAGAGAAGGAATTCCTCAAGCCATGTGTTCGGGAAATTTATTGATGTTTTTTATGGTGTTGGGGGGCAGTGTAAGTTGGAAAATCCTAATATATGGAAGTGGGAAGGCTCAGTCCTTAATCGAGAGGCATTAATGCGGATGCGATTAAACCCGTGCAGGCGAGTCAGTGCCGCCTAAAGCGGATAATATCCCGACATAGTTGAGGGAATTCCTAACTCACATAATTAGGGTTTTCGGTTGTTTCTTGTTATGACAAGAGGCCTGAGAGGTATCTTGAGGGGTGGTTGTCCGGACCTTTCCCCCTTTTATGGGTTGGTTTTAATTCTCGAGGACGAGAATGTTTTGAGAGGTATCTGGTGTAATGGCCCGGACCTCTCTGGTCCATTTCTTTGTAAAAAAATTTGATGTGGTCATACACGACACGTGTGGTAATAATAATTTTTTTTATAATAATAATTGATAATGGTGGCGTGAAAATATTTGGTGTTAATTAGATAAAATGGTTTTAATTTAATCATTGTAAAATATAAGAAATAAAATCGAATATTTTTAATAAAATGATGGGAGGCACATGGAATAATTTATAAAGGAATAAATTACAATAAATGAGGCTCATGTAATAAATTATAAAGGAATGAAATGCATGGGGTGCATGGGTGTGACCTAGTACAGGAGGCATTGTGCGGTTCTCCACAATTAAAGTTGGAATTGTGTTAATAACATTAAAAGGTTATTATTATATAATAATTTGTTATAATAATAATAACGTGAAGAGGCACGTGAATGGGGTTCCCAACCATGCGTGAATATAATGTTATGGGATATATGGAGTAATTATATGAAAATAATGGGCGTCAATAATAATAATAATAATTAATGTTAATGATGGGGACCCGTTGATGAAATTGAAAGAGGATTTATTACTATTGAATTAAACAATAATGATAAAGGTGACAGAAATATGTGTGTGATTGGTAAATTAAATTAAATGGGTTTAATTTTCCAGTTAGTAAATTAAATTATTTGAATTTAATTAAATGGAATGGTTTTAACTTAATAACCATGGTAAACTAATTTAATGGGATTAAATTAGTACATTAATTATGGGTGTTATTATTATTAATTTTATTAAATAATAAAGTTGAAGTGAGAATGTAGTTTGGGGCGTTCCACATGGAGTAAAAGAAATGGGAGGCGCCACTTTTGGTGGTGGGAGAGAATAATGAAAGAAAAAAAATAGATTGGAGAGAGAAAAAAAATAATAATAAGAGAAATAAAATTAAATAACAAATAAATGAAAAAGGTGGAATTGGTGCTTAATTATAGCGCCCATGAAGACTCCAAAACGTGATTGCTTTTGGAGTTATGAAAAATAAATAAATAATTGATTAATAATAATAATAAAATATTTTTATTATTAATTTTGTTGATAAAACACTTTTTTGTCCGTAACTTCATCGTGCGACCTCGGTTTCACGAATCGTCAGTGGCAGTGCGTCCCTGACTACGAGACGAAAATTACGAGTCCAATATTGGATGTCTTTTTTGGGTTTTCATATTGGGTACCCGAAACGCTCATGAATTAATTGAACATGAGGTTTTCTTTTATTATAATAATAAAAATATTTGTATTATATATTTATTATGTTAATGAGTAGTATGTGGGTGAGGCGCTATACATGGACCTCCCCATGTATATTATAATAATAAATCATATGGATTAAATGAGATAATAAATTAAAGTAAATAAATGGGGAGAATAAAGGGGGTGTATGATGAGGTTAAAGGAGGCGTAAGGGGGTTTTTTTCTTCCCCTTAAATGAATAATATTCATAATAATATTATTATCATAATAGAATAAAAATAAAGGTGATTGATTGGTGGTGGAGATATTTGGGCGTGAAAGAAAAAGGGGAACCAATTTTTTTTAGCGTATAAAATTCAAGGAAAATAAATAAATAATAATATTATAAAATTTTATTATTATTTTTTGGGTTTTATAATCTTAATTCGACCGTAACTTCTTCATATGGTGTCGGAATGACGAACCGTCAGCGGCAGTGTAATCCTGTAATTAAGACGGTCATTTTAAGACCAGGGATGGATACCTTTTTATGAGTTATGTATCAGGTCAATGAAACACACATATTAATAAAATTAACGTTTTTTATTAAAACGCGTGGAAACCGCGTGACGTGTCGTTTGTTGACCAGTCAAAACATGTAATGGGTGTACAGTCACACCGTGTATTCATCAATACATGTTGCATACTGTTTTACCAATTCGTTGTCTATATAAGAAAGGGTCGTGGATTATTTCCAGACGAATCGCTTCTTCTTCGCACAACGATGCTCTTTGATGATCAAGAAGTCTTCCTCCTCTAACTTCTTTGTCCGAGCTCCGAATTACGATCCGTCAGTGGCCACAAGATCGTAGCGACGAGACAATGCTTCTAAGCCCGGACTTGTCACCTTTCCTTCCGGCCTTCCTTCTACAGCTTCCATCCTAGGAGGCGTTTGTCGGGTTTGGCGAAGGCAGAGGACACCGAAGGACATCGTCGGAAGCGACGTGATCGGGACCTTTTGAGGTAGGGGTTTACCTCCGTCTCTCTATTTGGTGCAACATGCGGGGTGGGATATTTCTCTTTTGTTCCATGGGATGTAGTTGAAATTTAAATAAAGATAATAACTGGATAAAGAAGGGTTTGGGGTTTTGTGCTGTTTCTATTGCCTTCCAGTTTCTTTATCTTCTGATTGTGATTTTGGATTGAAAGGCCATTGCCTACTGAAAATCAAGGCTGTTGGTGTCCTTTGCGTGCGCAATTGATATCTTAATTGTTTGTGGTTGGTTTTGTTAAAACATGGAAAATGGATAAGCACGTAAAGACTGGCTGATTAAATGAGAATGAAAACCTTGTGTGATCACCCCGGTTGAACAAAATTGGAATAATGAACATGTTGGTGGTTTTGTTGTTTGTGGGAAATGTTTTTGTAAACGATGGGGTTGAAATGGGAAGTGGTTGGTTTTGGAAAATGCCTTTATTTATGAAAAGTGTTTTTATTATGAAAAGTGTTTTGGAAGTAAAAGGTGTTTTCAAATGCGGAAATGTTTTGTGTGTGGAAAGGGTTTTATGTGTGGAACTTTGAAATAAATGAATGATGGAATGTTGTATGGTTGTGATAATCTTTTGTAAATGAAATGGCATGTGGTTGCTTGAGTTTTACCTAACCTTGGTTGTGGATGGCAGGGATATGTTTTTGAAAGGTTTTGTCTGGATGATAGTTGCCCAGTAGTAATAATTTGTTAAACCATTGCATGAAAAATGAAAACCTAAATGGGGTTGGGGGATGATTGTTTGGTTGTTGATGCATGCTTCATGGTAGCAGTGCCGAGGCACATTCTCAGTTTCTCTTTTTAAGAAACCATAGGTTGGGCTGTGTGTTTGGTATATGTATATATATAATTGTATCTTTGTGTTTTGTCTCACCACACCCATGTCAAGCACCTAGTGCCGAACACTCCCATTTTATGGGAGAGGGTGCTCCCCCTTAGTTACTAGCTCCTTCCTGCTCCTTCTTCCATAGGATATGATGGCTTGAGGTGACCTTATACCCAAGACTCTTCGGGTAGGTCTCGGAGGCTGTGATGGCTTGAGGCGACCTTTAGCCCAAGACTCTTCGGGCAGGCATACCGTTCCCAAGAACCTTCGGGATGAGGCCCAGGTGTCTGCAGACGGGTTAGTGGTTGTGGCCCAGGTGTGTGCGGGCAAGATGCGTTGTTGTGAGGCCCAGGTGTGTGCGGGCGGGATGCGTGGTTTGGCCCAGGTTTGTGCGGGCGGGAAGAGTGTGGTAGCGTCAGGACGTTTGCCGTTAGGAAGAGCAGCATCTAATTAAGTGGGAAATGGTGCGGGGTACCCAATACTTTTGTTCTATATATATACTAAACTTGTTTGTGTTACTTGGTGAGTGTGACCAGTGAGGCTGGGTGGATAGTTTTTCCTTGTTAGTTTCTGGTTCTTTTGTTTTCTCACGGGACCTTAGGGTGTCTCCCCACTTGTGCACGAGAACTTTAGGTTTCCCTACTGAGTATACCTGTATGCTCACCCTGCGTTTACTTTCAGGTTTCCAGGAGGACTACCAGGGCCGTGCGGGACCCTACTAGTCGGGCAGTTGGAGTTGTTGCAGTTTTTGTTCTCTTGTTTTCTTTGGCATTGTACTTTTGAGCTTCCTTGTACTTGTACCTTGTTATAAAAATTGTTTAAACATGCATGTGGGCTTGGTTTGGGTTTATTTATATACACTTGTTCTTTTCCCTTTTGGTGGTTGACTTTTCCTATTTCCCGATCCAAAATAATAAAAAGGGTAATGCCTCCCATATTTTTGAAAACTCATACCCTTGGTGCTAGTCGCCAACCCGGGGCCTACTGGAGGCGGGACTCGGGGGTCATTATCTCCCTTTCACCATTGCCAGCTCAGGAGGGGCATCTTTGGTGGGAGGGGGTCGTGACATGAATAGAAATTTAAGAAAGTATATAATATATTAACTTCATACAATAATAAATTTGACAAGAATATCATATATAATCATTAATTCTATAATTATAACCATGAACTAAATGTGGTGATGGATAATGAATTACATCGGTCTATGATGTGGTTATCCTCTCTACACACAAATGATTAAATCCTTTCACATTTGATGGAGGTTAGAGGTAGATATTGGTTATTAAAATAACATAATAAAATATTACTATTTTTATTATAATTAGGTTTTTTCCTACATGTTTTTTAAATATTTTAATGTTATTCAAGAAGAAACAAATGCTTGATCAAGAACTATACCTCTTCTTCAGACAACCTCCTTTGGTTCACCCCTTAAGACCCCAAAAGTTGTTATTATACTAAAAATAAAGAATAAAAAACATTTTTATATATTTTAGGAAGTATTTGAGGAGTATTAGTTTAAAAAATTTCATTTAGTTTTGAATAAATAAGAAATAAAATATTCTTATTTGTATGAGAGGGGAGGGGAATTATTGTAATTTCATAGGGTTTGAAATTGATATATATTAATTTTCAATTAAAATTGAACTTGAAATGATTATATTAGAATATAAGATGAGGAATATTATAAATACTCTCATATAATAAAATTTAGATAAGTTTTGACAATTATTATACCCTTATATTTTGGATTTAACCCCCAATTAATCTTCTTTACACTTACATTTAGAATAATATTTTTTACTCTTTGAACATAATGATATTTACTAAAATAGGCCAAAAGGAAAATAAATAGACCATGTAAAGAATCTTCATACATATTATAATCACTTTTCTAAATAGTATGTATTTATGTATTTTATATCATTTCACGAAATATTATTTTATTAAAAAATCAATAATGTTAATTTTAGAGCAATTCATTTACATTGACATTAATAACAACAATAAAACATGTTAAATTTGAAAAAAAAAACAAGTAATGAATCTGTAAAATTTTATATTTATCTATAAAATTTATGTATTTGATTAATTATTTAAAATTATTTTAATTTTAATATTATTAATATCATATATTTTATTTTTCATTTAATTTAATAATTATTGCATCAATTTTGCATAGGAATTTAAGGAAATTATTTATTAAATAAAATTTTTAAATAAATTACTATGACGAAGATAAGTAATTTATATTTCAAATTTATATTTATAAATAAACTTACCCTCAGTTTATCCTCTTGTTAAATGTGTCATAGTTATTAAAAACAAGTGACATTTTGACTTTTCATTACAAAAAATATTATAAAGGGTCATGATCACATGTAAAAAGAAAAAAATGTGTCATAAAATAATATTGGATGATTTGGAACCATAAAAAAATTATCACAAGTGTCAGGGTAATTTTCTGGGCCGTATAATATTATTTTTAACCCAAAATTACCTAATTTACTCTTTACCGTGGTACCAAAAAACAATATGGTTAATATTCATAGTGACGAAATATGGTTTTTTCAAAAAATATCTTTTTATGTTGAACAATTTTTTTATACTAAATTAAAGTATAAAGTATAAAATATATAATAATATTGGATTATTTTTATATAAATTTAGCAGTTAAATTTAAAAAAAATCCCAAAATAGAATTTTACATTTGAAACAATTTTAAATAAAATACATCTTTCGAAAACATTAAGTATTTGTCTCTATTCACAAGAAAATAAATTATTTCCAAAATTATCAAAATTTAACCTTAACATAATTTTGATATGATAATTTCAAAAATAAATTTTATTTTTTTATTAAATTTTGTAAAATATATATAAATTAATTATAATATTTTCTCATAAAAAAGAATAAAAAACATTTTTGAAGAAAATGTATTTCTGAAAATTAAAAACAATTTAATAAATAGTTTTTGATTAATTAATAATAATTAATCAATATGATTTTATTTATTAGGATATATATAGTTCAAAATATGGGTAATCTTATTCATACCCACTAATTGATTAGCTTGGTTATAATGGTCTCATTTAGATAATAATATTTTGTGGTTTGTTTAGGATCAATGTTTTATATCTTATAGGCTATTAAAAATATTATTATTTTAAATTATCAAGATATTACATTAAAATTGGATAATAAAATGGAAAATCCACTAAACAATATTTAATATTCACATTTTTTTAATAATATAGAGTAATATCAACATGTAATCAAAATATTAGAAGTGTCATAGTCTCCCCTGAGAATTAAAACTAAACCCCTGAAAAATCATGTTATTTCCTAAGAATCATAATAAAATAGATTGGATTATATAAGAGTAATAATTAGCATGAACAAGATAAGATTATAAGAAGTGTCAATTGAAATTCTTTCAAACCATTTAAGAATAACATGTATGAAATATAAAGAATACAGAGACAATCTTATTTGTGAAACTTTGAATAATAGAAGGAAAAAAAGAGTTTCTTCCCTCTCATTTGGAATTATATCTCTCATATCCTTGGTCATCTATGTTAATACTTTTTAGGTATATTTTCTAAGTTATTCACGATAATCTCCTTCTTGTCTCCTTCTTTAGAGTTCTTCCATCCTTTTAGATGAATTGGTGTCCCCCAAAAGATAGTTGTGAGAGTCTATCTAAGAGTTTGGAATGTCCAAAAGTATGTCTAAATGTCCCGATTTAATGATATTATTTAGCCCCCATAATGTTTGTCTTTTCTGCCTGACCAATCATGCATAAAAAATCTATTTTTTATCCATTAACTATGCAAATAACTACACATTATCCTAAAAAAATTTGTAACTGAATTTTAAAAGTCTCGCATGAACTTTTATAACATATGGTCCAGGAAATAATATCTCTTCCCAATTAATTATTCATTCTAGAATTTTTTATGTAATGTCCAACCTAATCTATAATTATACACAGTAACCAGATTAGTTCAGTAAATTACCTCTGGAACACAGCCTTCTACACCAAAGGTTATTGACAAGCGGTGGGGGTTTAAGGTTGTATTTTGGGTGAGTCTATACCCTTGATATCAGAGTATCCAATAATATATAAAATAACTTAATATCTTCACAATATTAAATAATCAGATTACACATAAATAAATAGACATAAAATAAATAAACATTAAATGTGGTAAGTCCCAATGAAGCAAGTTGAACATACAACAACCTTACCACTTGACTATTAATATATTAATACCAAAAATAAAGAAAATAAAACAAAAAAGGGATATATTATGTCTCTAAGACAAACCTCAGCCAGTCACCTAATAACATACAAGATATCAAAATTGAACCTACTGTTATTAGCCTCATCCCAACTAAATTCGTGAAATAAACATCTAAGTGCTGCTCAGGGACCCATGTTCAATGGCAGACCAATAAAAGAGTGAGTAAAACACAATATGCCAAAACCAACAGTGTCTAAAGTAAATTAGTATGAAAATATAGTGCATGAAATAGTATGATAAATAGGAATATCAATTTATAAATTAATATAGAATATCAAATAAACCTGCCAACCCCTGATCTCTGGGTTGACACCCACGATCATCCAAAACATCTCCAACAAGATGCCATATATCTTTATCAATTGAGTGTATCCTTCTGTTCCTGAAGAATCAACCTTGTCAGGGAAAGACTCTCCATCCAAGATAAATCATACATATAAAGTCCTAAGTGACCATTTGTCTCACCCTTTATCATCACATAAAATATTATTCTATATAAAATGAATCACCGATATCATGTCTTATGTAACCAAGAAAAATTGGCATCCATGTGAATTACCCATACTAGAGTCACATACTAATTCCCTAGGAGAAAATCCATTACAAAAGTGAAGGTAACTTTATCACTGGGTTCTTGACTAAGATGAATCCACATATATCTTTCTAGGGTGAACATCATGATGGGGAATGCAAACATCTCACTGAGCTCTCGAATAAGACGGTGTTAATTACATATTTCTAAGGAACACTTTCAAACCCTTAAAAAAGTAAAATAATACCGGGTTCTTTTTGAATTACCCATTTTGGGGTCTTCTACATCTTCCTAATGCACAATAATATGCCAAGGGTGAAAGTACCAATCTGAATTATTAGATACTTATATATTATAATAAATCTCTAATACTATGTATCACAAGACAATGAATCAATCCCTTACACATCTTATTAGGAAAAATGAAAAATAAAAATCCACATGCACATATATGTTAATTAGTTTATATTTACACTCTATGATGAATCAATGATCATATACATCAAGTAATCAAACATCAATCAAGCAACATGTTATTGTAACCCTATTTGATCAATTTTTGCAATAACAAAATATAATGTCATTTATTCTCATATGGTGGAATCTCCTATCATTGAGGATACACCAATGGCCATATGATAAATGGTAACCATTTATCATATTTAAAATTTAATTACAAATTACAGATTATCAAATTTGACATGTTATTATAATAAAATTCGTTAAATTTATATAATTGGAATATAAAAATGAATTTATTCTTCCTCGGTGGATTCTCCTATATAGTAAAAATCATCTATTTCATATCATGGAAATTTATCAATTATTATAGTTTACATATAATTAATAATAAAAATTATCAAGATTGTCTATTCATCAAAAATTCATGGGCTAACTCACCTATTGGTTTTCCACAAGCTCTGTCTCAACACCAATGGACTTAATGGTATCCATAGGAGGTCAACACATAAGGATTTTATTAGAATAGTGACTTATCCATTTCGGTAAATTATGAACTCATAATGATTGTGTGATCACACTTATTTTAAATACTAGAATAAATAAAACAAGTATTAGAGAGTTTTTCTAGACCACCTACCTCAAAGATTGTAAACTCTAATCCAAACAAGCATCTAAAAATTTTAATTATCACCCTAGTCCTATTAGCCTTATTAAAACACTATAAGTTACTATCTGTTTACAAATAACAATAAGCAATTAATTTTAAATAAATTATAATTAATAAATTTATAACAAGGAACCTCACATCCATGTTGAAAGAAAAACATGGTGAAAGAATTAATTGATATCACAACCAAACTGGATCCTCAACCAACTATATATAGAAAGTATGATATTATATCTGACACCAATATGGGAAAAAGAACCATCACTAAAAAAACAATTTAATATATTTAAATTGGAAACATTGAAAAGTATAATCCAATGACATAATTTCATGGGATCAAGATTCAATTGAATGTGTGAAATAACATGGGATACCCTCTTACAGTGAAGATCTAACATCTTATCATCCTTGGATAGATTCATTTATATATGTTGAATTATCCCTTCAATTTCTCAAAAAAATAAAGATTTGACAAATTATTGAAGGTTATTTCATGGATAATTGTAGATATTCAAGGATTTAAAAGGCTATAACTCACTAGTAGGAATCCATCACAATGAAATATTATTTAAATGGTAAATGGATGAGATCATAGGGACTCCCTGAATCCAAACCACCAATTGAAATCTTTTTTCATATAAGGGATTAAAGGGGAATGAATTTTTGAGGGTTATAAGATGATAACCTCTACTAGAGATGTCTAATACTGACTAGGAGGAATTCAAAATATGAAACTTGGTTTCACATCACGAATGTTTAAGGGGAAATACTTTACTAGTCCTAGCTTTCCTATGTCATGGTGTGACATAATGTGTCACACTATAAATTTTTAGGATGAGCCTGTAGAATCTATTTTCGTTTCATAATTCCAGGAAATCCACCCCATGAAATCATATCATGTCATGAATGAAATTTTCACATTGTGAATGAGGTGCTCTGGAACTTTTCAGTTCTACCCGACCCCTAAGAACATCTCTATTAGCTTCCCATACCGCCTGGTCATCACTCAAACATTGAACCTTATCAAATAACAACATTTTATAATTATTAAACACTATTAAACTCAATATAATTTATGGTTTTCAAAACATACCATACAAAAATGTAGAAAATTTAAATTCCTAATGAAATTATCAACAAGTACGAAAGAAGGTTCTTATAATCTCCACTCCACAAAAATTATTTTCCCTGTAAAAAATCATTGGGAATTCACTAGATGAACCCAACCAACATGGGTCAGAAAACCAAATTCAATTCATCACATTCCACTCCAGATCCCCTAATGAGCCTCTGATGTCCGACTTTAGACATGAAGTAAATGATTCATTAAAACATGATAAACCAATCATATCCATCACTAAACACCTATAGGAATCTTCCTGACACCCTACTACTTAGGAAACACCACCGTCTAATCAGTCATGTTTTTATAAGGTTCATGGTGATGCCTACTATAGAATATAACTTTTCATGACCACATTTGACCCACAATGTTCTCCACCATTGGGATATCTTATCAAATCCCATTTTGAATGGACAAAAAACCCACCTGACATGGTTTTTCTTGCACCATGACAAAATAAGTACAAAAAAACCCCAAGATCTAGTATTTTATATCATAACCTATTTTATATTGAAGCAGATTAGTCTCTACTGCCCATTCACAAGGCTTTCATATGCTGACCATTCCTTGAAACGTCCTTTACCCATCCTTAGAATGAACCCATCAGAGCCAAAATGATGCATATAAACCACGATACCAACTTCCCAATATTTCCTAACAATTTTCTCTAAAACAAAAACCTCAACACTTTTCGTAACATGTAGAATCTCTTGAAACATTTAAGAAATTATTTATTCACATGATTTAACTTATGGACCATTTGATGAAACATTGTTTCAAACCTTGAAGAAAGATATGTAAGAAGGATTCACCGCTTTATGGAAGATATGAATCAGATATCATCACACTAATCATGTTAAGAAATGGGGATCGCCCCACATATCATGTAAAGAATGTGGAGTTACATGGTGAAACTCCTCTCAATCACACAGAAAGTTTTGGGCTTGATGTCAATAAACCAACTCTATACAATGGCTAATTTGAATTTCATGTATGGTGTTTACACAAACCCGAGAAATTTGATTATACTACTCAATGAAATCTAAATTTCACCTAGACCATCCTATAATTAGTTCAAAGAAGCCAATGACCCTTCATACACGAGGGCCATCCTCCAGCAATATATGGTGGTCTCCATACAATATGATATTCCTTACACCACTCACTAAGTGAAACCCCTAGGAAGCCAATTAATCAATCCTAAAAATTAATTTTTATATATAGGTGTATAGCCAATTATTTCTCAGTTTATTAAAGATGATGTCAAGATATTTGGCATGATCATCTCTAGAATATAAGTACACTATGATGTGGCCACAAATTATAAACATAACTCTTCCATCTATGATGTCGTCTCATACTATAGGGACATGTCAACCCCATTCAAGGATATTAGGTATCACCACCCAGAATAATCTCAAAAAATATAAAAAAATGGTTCAAGAGGTGATCATTTTCTATAAAAATCTAACACTTCATGAATCTTTCTACCAGGTAGTCAGAAACTAATGTTTATTTTGGAATAACAGCCACCAAACTCCTCGATTTACTCCACCATGAACCTAGTGCATCTGAATGGAAACCAAAAATATTATTTAAACCAATGAAAATATAAATTATCTCACCATGAATTTAGTGAACTAGATTTATTTCACTGAACAATGAGTTCTTACTCTCGATCCATCCATTATCATATACTAAATGACATTATGAGTACCTAACATGTCCTTACCATCTTATTCTCACAGGAAACCAAGGTTACATGAAATCATAGGAACATTAATTGAATGACTATCAAAACCCCAAGTGTTACACATAACTAGAAAGTTTCACAAATGGACATTGAAGAATTTGACTAGTCATCCTAGCCCAACATCCCAACCAAGATGATCCACATTTATAAATTCATGAATAACCTTATAAACACATGTTTAAAAATCTCCTTAGGCATCACTCATATTTCAGAATCACTTATCCTGGCTCTAATCTTCCTTGAATCTCCCATCGAAGATCATCATTTATATGTACATGAATAACCTTATAAAAACAAGTTTAAGAACCTGAGTGATCCTTCCCATTAAAACCGAGTGTAATTCAACCCACAGTCACTCGAGGTGATCCACTTAGAAATAATCTCGGGTATAACCATTCATTTTATAGAAACGTGATGGAACCTACCACACATCGATTCCATAAACCATTTTCTATTAAACATTCAAACATATTCCAAAGGTAAGGTCTCGCATCAAGGTCCCTAGGTTATACCACATATTCATAGGGCATCATGCAGAAGGTCACATGTCATTGTGCATCAATAACTGTCTTATCCTAACATCACATGAAGTCAACATGTCAGAACACCCATGTCTAGGGTCAAACATATGAAAATTTTCATAAACTAAACCAACTATCCACAACTAGGGAACCTTTCCTTTTTGAGCACCTTTACATCAACTTGAATTCACATCTAATCCTCAACAAAAACCACCCACAAGGGTCCCGATGATTAAATACCTATGTCATCCTGAACCAATGGTGTAACTATTCCCAGTGTTCATAAGGACTACATAACTGTACTCAATTAATGGACTGCCTTTATATAGATTCATATGAACAACCATTATAAAGAATTAATATACAAGTCAACCTAGCTGAGTAGAATGGCCCCATGTACTTATATGAAAAAATTTTAATTTGATAAGTTATTAAAAATATAAACAACTATGAGTATTTCATTTCTAAAATTAGACATTAGAAGGCCAATATGTAATGTGAATCCTACATTCCTGATATAATGCACATGACACCTCTTCAATCTACAATATAATATTCAAAATCAACTCTTTGACACCTTTCCAATGGGACAGGACATTGATATCCGTCATTTATCAAAACCTCCAAATCATATTTGCATCTTCCAAGTTGAAAATTAAATAAAAATATACCAAAAATATAGAACTATATCCATATTCATTGGATACTAGTACTTCCTTCAAGAATACGTGTTTGCAACACACAAGTGCGACATCCATCATATGATACGACACATTACTAAATATCCAGTGTACCAAATCTAAAATTGAGAAGCAATATAAAAGACCATCCTCTAATACCATTTCATAATGCCCCACCCTGGATCACTCTAATCCTAATAGTTGGAAAATTTCACCATATGACCTCAAGTGATTCTCCTCATATGACAAAGGATATCTACAAAAAGCATGAGATTATGGTTTTACTATGAGAATACTATGCCCCTTTTATCAAAGATCATTATAAAATATAAATAACAAAATACCTTCACTCAAGTAAATATAGAAATTACACATATATAAATAGACATCCAAAATTAAAATATAAAATATGATAATTCATTAACAACAATTATGTAAAAAAATCCTCCCACGAAGATAGTCATAATTACATGAAAAAAATAATGAAAATAAAATAAAATGGGAACCACTACAACTCCAATCCAAACCTCATCCAATCTCAAGATACTATATGATCAATCATTCTTGACCAAACTATCTCAAGCCTCATCCCAACAAAATATCTACGATAATCATATAATTGATTATTGGGTACCCATGTGTAATGGTGGCCTGATTAGGGTCTAAAGAAAATTAAATAGGACACCACCAATGGTGTATAAAAAACAATTTTGAATATATTATGCATCACATAGTATGATAATTAACAGAATTTATTTTAGAATAAATTTAGAACATCAAATTAATTTTATAACCCTTTAGTTTTAGGTTGACACTCAAGGGTATCCAAAACTAATTCGACCCAATTCCAGACATCTCTATCATGTAAGGGGATTATTCTACTCAAGAAATATCTCACATACCATGGAAATATTATCCTACTATGATGAATTCCCTTTATCTAGTCTCATGATATCATGTATCTCACTCTCAAGCATCACGTAGTAGAAGCTCCTTCTCAGAAGGGATCACCTAGGTGATTGGGGTATTCTCTTTCATAAGATGAATCACCATTTTCATATCTCATGTAACAAAGTGAAACTGGGATCCATGAGAATTACCCATGATGGTGTGTCTTATGTATTACCAAGGTGTATGACCAGGTCAAGAGGGACTGTAACCATATGAATGGTATCTTCACCAAGATATAGTCACTTACTTCTTCCTAGGGGCACATCACCAAGGGGAAGGTAACCATCTCCCAATCTCTTGACGAAGATAGATTCACTCATATATTCTCAAGGTGCACTTACAAAACATGGGGAACATCAAATTGTACCAGTATCCATGTGAACCAACCATGGTAGAGTCACTTACATATTTATAGGGTGTAATACCATGAAATGGGGAAAAGTAAACATCTTAATTGGTGGATTCTATTACACTAGGATGAATAAATAGTATCACTTCTCAAGAGATAGTGAGTCAAGCACTCAGGCATCCTATTAGAAAACATAAAATACCATAATCCACATTCACTACTCTATAAATTGGTTGATTCATCTATATTGGATGAATCAGTAAGAGTATACATCATGTAATCAAACATTAAGAAAATCACATGTTATTAGAAGACAAATTTGTAAATTTTTACAATTAAAAAATAACAAATCGTTTATTCTGAAATAGTGGAATATTTTTTTCGTGAATGAATACTTGATGGAAGCATTATACCAGGTTACCATTTATCATAATTTTCATTTCCTAAAAATTACCAATTACTACATTCTAGTTTTCATTAAAAGTAAAATCGGTAAATTTTTCCAATTACATAACAACCTAACATTTATTCTCCATTGGTGGATTCAATTTTATAAGTAATATCATAAAATTCATATAATCCAAGGTTTTAAAATATTAAGGTTTATATATAATTTAATATTCACATTATCAAGACTACATGTTCACCACAAATTTAAGGGTAACCTCACCTCTCGGGTGGGCATAAGTTTGGTCTCAATGCCAATGGTCCTACAGGGATCCCTGAGAGGTCTAAGTAGAAAGATTTTATCAAAATAGTATATTATCCATTTATGTAGTTCATTACCATGATGTTATAGTACCAACATACTTTTTTACATAATAGAATAGTAAAAATAGACATTATATGGTTTTTCTAGACCACTTACCTTAGACAGAGTAAAATTCAAGACATCCAAACCCAAACTTCATTGTCCACATAAGCCATTTTCTGTTGGAATTCCTAAAATTCCAAAATTTTCTATCTCATGCAAATGAATATAAATTGATTAATTATAACTGAATTATAATTAATTAATTCATTATAAGGAACCCCACATCCATGAATAATTAAAGGCTTTAAAAAATACTTTTTGAATGTTGCTAAATAGTAATATTCTCAACTAACCATCCATGGAATGTTTAATATGTCCATATAACACCAATCCATGGAAATCCATATAACCCAAAAATGAGAAAATAAACAATTTAACATAATTAAATAGTGAAATAGAAAAATAAGAACCCAAAGACATAATTTCATTGGATATCCCTTAAATATCACATAATAATTTACATAGGATACCTTCTCTCCTTGCATATCCAAGATCTCATTATTATTTGAAAAATATGTCATAGCCCAAGGGATTTTACATATGAATTATCAATAAAAATCTATCAATAGACCCTTAATGAAGGATATTTCAAGGAGAATTAAAAACGTCTATGTATTTAAAATTTTGAAATAAAATGAGAAGAATATATCAAATTTAATAGTGCTTAAAACAATGATTGTTTGACATTAGAGGGTATATCACAGGATAAAACCTCCCACTCACATCACTTTCCACATAAGAGTTTTGAAGGGAAGGAAATTTTTGATGGTTACACATTAATCGCCTCTCATAAATACTTAGGAAACATTTTCCAGAAGAAATTCATGATGTGAAAATTGGTATCAAATATTGATTTATTAAGGAAATCCTATATTAGGTTTGGATAGACCGTTTCATGAAATGAAATAATATGTAATTCTTTTAATTATGGGGAATAACCTCTGGTCTCTATTTTTTCATTCTAAAACCATCCACACCACACCTTGAAATCATCTCATGTCATTAATGTCATATTAAATGTGTGAATGATGTGATTTAGTACTTTTTAGTGGTCACCATACCCCAAACACTCCATTATCAACTTCCTAGACCCCCCAAGTCCTCACCATAATGTTAAAACACACCCCAAGAAACAATTTTTGAATTCATATATGCTTGAAACCTAATATTGATTTAGGTTTCTCAAACTATACCATCTACCAAAGTATAATATTTAAATCCATTCTAAAAATCTCAACTAGTATGGATTTTGGTTCTTACTATTGAAAAACACGAATTATTCCTAACTCTATTCTTCAACATATCATTGTCAAACTCCTACAAACTTATATCCTCATTTAGATTCAAATCATCCATTTTCAGGGTCAACCTATATATCCACAGAATGGTCATATGTGACTGTTCACAATCACAAAAATACATTTCACAGAAGTAGGAAAGCCTCACAGTAGATTATTGGTACAGAAATAGTTACAAAATTAGGAATGTTAAAAGTATTTTACGTTCACTATACAAGGGATTCATAGTCAAAAGAACAAATGGAGGCACAATTCATAGTTAGGCATATTAGATCCTCAAAAATTTAGATTCGTGTGATTTTTAATTTTTGATATGTGAATCCCTCTTAATAATTCCATACGTGAATATCCACCTCCATTTGGATACGTGAATAGTAGGAGAATTTGACTTTGTACAAATTTGGTGATGTGATTAAAATTCCACAGCCATTCAACTATGTTGGAAATCTGCTTTGTGAAAATAGAAATTTCACAATTATTGACACATATCTAAATAGAAGTATACAAATTTTTGAATAATATTAAAACAAAATTAAAAAAATTCAATACCATGATTGAAAAAGAAAATTGAATTCCACAAGTTTCAATTGGAAATAAAAAAATGAGGAACAATAATGAAATTAATTTCTATTACAATATTATACCCAATATCCCCAAATATATTAATTCTATAATTAAAATATTCATCATCAACATAAAATGTTTTAAGTATGTTTCGGAATTAAAACAAGGTAATTCAAGTAATAAACCCCCGAACACACACACTTCCAATGAAAAAATCATTTATTTTTATTTACCAACACATGATTATGAAAAAAACAATAATTTTATGAAAATAACTCATTTGAACATAAGAAACAAAAATAATCACAAAAATAGATGTATAATAATTTATAAAAATAGGGTCACATCTATCTACTTCAGAATTACATATTTTTTTATCCTTAATCAATCACTAAGAAAAATTTAGTGTAATGAAATCATTATTTTAGGGTTAAAGAAACTATACCTACACAAAGATTTAGTTTTCTAAAATAATCTTCCCAATGGATTCTCTTAAATAAAAAGATAAATTTGTTCCCTCAAAACTAAATGGCATGGTATATGTTTTGTTTACTATTATGAAAGAATAATGGAAATTAAAAAGTTTAAAATTTATTTAAAAAAAATCATTATGAATTTAACTTAGACTTCCAAACTTCTCTTTACCTCCAAGAAAACCGGCACACATAATAGCAGTATATCATAATTTGACACACTTAAAGATGACAGTAAATTTAATAATTTACCATAAAATATTAATAAACCAAAAATAATTTTAAAACATAAAATAAAAGTAATATTAAAAAAGGTTATAATTGGATTAGGACCATAAATTAATAGAACATTTAAATTTATATCTTGTATGATTGATTTAAATCAAATGGTTTCAAATTAAAGGATTATTGTATACCATTGTCCAAAAAAATAACTTAAAAAAATTATATTATTAGAACTAAAAATACATACCCAATAAAACCCACTGGATAATTAATGTATAACCACATCAAAGTGGAAAACAAAAAAAAACTTCCAAACATTCATAATAAACATTACCTATCAAATATGGATAAATGAAACAAAAAAACTCAAAATTTAAATTTTTTAAAACTTATTTGTAGAGTTAGATTAAGTAATATCTAATTTATTTTTTGAAAAAACCCTAACTAACCCATAAAACTCAACACTACCCTCAAAGATGAATTCAAAATTAAATAAAGAAAATTAATAATAAAACTCAAAATTAGTTTCAAAACATATGTTAAAATTCATGAACATGGGCCACATAAATTTAAAAAAATATCATTTTACACTCAATTTTATGAATGATAGAGTAAAAAAACAGAGAATTAAAATTCAATTTTTAGTTGAGCACATATTGATTTCTAATATATATATAAACATGGAAAATAAAAAAACAAATCCCATGATTTTTTTTTCTTTTTACCTCTCTACTTGGATCAATGATCACCAATATAACATTTTAAGCTCAAAATAGTCTCTTTATAAAATTACTTTCAAGATTATAATATAAGAAACATTAAAGCCACACTATTATATATGAAAATGATATCTGGTATGTGGTGGGAGGGTTAAATAGTTGAAATTAAAATCCTTTTAAGATGACTTAAGACCAAGAATTATGGAAAAATGAAAGATGTGGTACATGTGCAGTGAAAAAAAAGATATTATAAGGGAGTTTATTATTGAAATGAATAAAAACAAACTAGATAAAAAATACTAAAATCTTTGGTTACCTCCTAAGAAATGATCTATTTTAAGTCTTTAGACAGACTCTCCCAAAGATCTACCCATTTTCACATGGTAATGTGGTTCATTTCTTATAAACCAACACATTTTAATTTCCCAATTATTTATAACTAAAAATAAAACCCTAGGGGATCTTATATTTCGACAAAAAAACATAACTCTTTAAAAAACTACACCATTCTCATTAGAACACATATTAACACCAAGGAATTACTCTAAGAAGTCTCTATGTGGAAAAAAATGATCATCACCCATTTATAATTTATTATTAATTTCAAAATATTAAGTAACATATTTGAATTTAAATACACCCACAAGAACATACAATAAATCCTTAAATTTTTCAACTAAATAAAAATCAATATAATTTATATTGGTATGATTTCTTTATACTTTTGTATTTATTTTAGATCTGAGACTTATAATGCTATCTAGAAAGAATATAAGATAATTTAGTGATTCTAGGGGTATGGAATTAAAATGAAAAATTACTACCTAAATTTAAACCTCAAAATTTTATAAAATAATGGTGATATGAGATGAGTTATATTAAAAAAATTTAAGAAGTTATTTTTCAATGGTTTCTTGAGAATATTTTCAACCATTATAAATCAAATTAATTTCCACTTAATTTTTTAGTCTTAATCTAACATTACACAAACAAATTAGTAGAAGAATGCATTAAAAATGGAATAATTAACTTCTGTTATTTGAAAACTCATGTTTCACCAAATAATAACTTTCTTCCAAAACATACTCATTAAGATATGAATAAACATCACTCACTCCTTCAAAAAAATTATTTATACTTAAATATTATAATATGTTATTAACCTATTTTTAATAATAAACGGCATCACATTCAAAAGAAGCATCAGCAATATATTTTAATTTAATTCTCAGTAGAAAATTGTTAACTTTAGTTCCATGAAATTTGGATTGGAAATATTCTTTATTCAAGGAATTTTCTAAAAGTTAATTAACACATACATCCATGTCTTTAACAAAATACTTAAATAGAACATCATTGTGAGGACAAGAAATTGGGAAATTATCAATTTTTCTCCTCTAATAAAATTCCCTCAACTATTAAAAAATAGTTCAAAGATAATTGGATTTTCAGTTTTTATGAAGTGAGTAAATGTTTTTATATCTATTTCATAAATTTATGAGTTATAATTTTCAAAATTGATTCAATCACTCTGAAATTAACCAACATTAGAATCTTTCTTTTTACTAAATATATTTTTTAGATTTTTTGAGATATTTATTAAAATTAAATCCTCAATTTCAAATTTTTATTCAACATGGGAAATCAAAATCTCAAAGATCATATAATTATAAACCTTTTCAATACCAGTAACATAGAAAAAAACTACACATTATTTTTCAAATTCTTATTATATTTCAAAATATACCTAATACTTTTTCCTACAAGGTTTACATGAATTTAGAACAATTGTATTTTTCATCATGTTATTTGATTAATTTTAGTTACTGTTCATTAATATTATATTCCTATACATTAATGGACTATTATTAAAATATTTTCTTACTATAAAATATACTCTAATTATCACTTTCAAACTATTCACTTTCATAACGATTCATTTAAATTTTATCTTATTCTTTCACATTAATTTTATCCTGAAATTATCATGATATTATTTGTGGTATTTTAATTATAGATTCAAGAAATTTTTCTATTTCATTATGTTTATAATTTATTTTCTGTATTTATGTATTATTTTTTTGAATGATCATCTGGTTCTGGTTCATAATAGATATGAATTTTAATAACAACATGTATGAAATTTAAATGATTTAATTACAAACATTCTTTGTAATCCAAGAAGAAAAGATTGAAAAATAGTGTTTATTAACTCCCATATTGAATCCTATATATCCTCTCATTTATCCTTGATATTCATCCCATTGAGACTTCTATCCAAGTTCTTAATGAAAATATCTTTCTCCCCCTCTGATATGGAGTTATCCCATTTTGTTAGTTGAATTGGGGTCTCTATGATTTTAGTTTGTATAATATTTTAATGATTTTAAAATATCCTAAAGTTTGTCCTAATTTCCTTATTTATTGAGATTATTTCATTGAATTAATTTTTATATTTTCCTCCTTTTCAACCATTTGTGAAACTCTAATTTAGCATCAATTAACTTCCAAGATGATTTCAAATGATCCTAATAAATTTTCTAATCCAATATTAATAGTCTTACATAATCTTCTATAATATGTGAAACAAGAAAAAAATTCTATCCCCATTCAATTTTGATTCGATAATTTTTTAAATAAAAAAATTCATCCTAATACTTGTCTTCAACCTGAGTTTTTCAAACTCTTCCAAATTTTCCCATTCATTTGGTTTCAACTCATCCTTTTGGAAAGGATCAGTTTCTATTTTATGGGAATTATCGAATATGATTCATCTTGGTCCCATAAATTCACTTCATGGAAGAGGGGTTGCCTCATGATAGATTTTGGGTTTATGAAACATTTCAAAATTATGAATAATAGAATAATTTTACACTCACAATATAAGGAATCCATAGTTGATGGAACACAATGAAGAAAAATAGCATAATTAGGCTTTATAGATCCTCCCAATTTTGGATACATAGGATATTCATTTTGGATATGTGAATTCTTCTTATGTATTTGATATGTGAATGTCCTATCATATTTGGATATTTAAAAATATATACATATATATAGTTACCTGATTAAAATTCCTCATCCATTCGGCTACTTTGGACATTTTCGATGAGAAAATTAAAATTTAATAGATTTTAGACATATATAAATAAAACCATTCAAAACATAGAACAATATTACAATAGAAATAAAATAATATAAATTTCCTAATTTAAAATTAAAATTAAATACCAAAAATTCAATTTCAAATAAAAAAATAAGAAACAATTGAAATATTGATATATGTGACAAAACAAAATCCAAAATCAGTATAATAATTAATTATAGAACTAATAAATTCACCACCAGTATCCTAAAAAATTTTCTATGTTTGTTTGGAAATTAAACAGATAAAATTGAAGTATTTATCCTTTAAATATACTAACTTAAAAATAAAAATTCATTCATTTTAATTTTAAACCAAAATATTATAAAGGCCCAACAATTTTCCTAAAAAACTCATATTAATATTAGATACAAAAATAATCCTTATGAATTTATGTAAAAAAAGTATAAAAATAGATCCACATAACATACATGTCACCTAAACTTTACCACTCACTAGTGAATTAATAAAATGACACATGATAAATCCTTATCCATTGACGCATCTCATTCTTCAATTAAATATTTAAAAAATCATGAACATTATGATGTTAGTTAAAAATTAAAATATTTTCATGTTCACTTTTAAGATTAAATTAAATTTCAAATACCTTGAGAAATAAATTAAATTATCATTATTTGAAACATTAATAATATAAATGAATGAATTAACATATTTTTGTTCAGTAATATTATATTTGGGCTTCATATGTTGATCACACATCATCCCCAATATTTATTCATTTGAATTAATGGTGCATGTGAATTCACTTTATGTGTGACCCAATATTTCCTTATCTTGATAGCTGTCATTCCAAATCATAGATCAAGAGTGTTATCCAACGACACATCATGGACAATAATGATATGATGTTTATTCATAGATACTACTAAAACATATGAACTCTTACCATGTAATATAATACCTTTGTCTAAATATCTCTTGTGATCATGTTGCCCAACCCATGTCCTTAAAATATATACTAAAAAATCTTTCTTTGACTTTTTGGAAATGAAGTTTCTAATTATAAATATCCATGTCTATAGAATTAATTAGGATTTTCAATTACCATCAAAGGTCTCATAATACCAACTTCAATTAAAGAATAGAAGGAAAAAATCATTCTTTGACTTATTCCTCAATTATAGGTAATCTGTTATGGTCCCAACACATCCTACTTGTTTTTAAACATATATCATCCCAGTATATGAAATACTTAAAATTAAATGACTCAAGATATTTGTTAATAGTAATGTTAGTGTATAAGGTTCATTACACATTTTTTAAGATAGGTACATCTAATGATATTTAGAACATGTGAATTTTTTAATGGTGAGTCAGTTCTCATAGCCTCCACTCTTAGTGATTATCTAGGGTGAACTTCAAGAGATAAATTCTTAAAGTCACATTAGCCTTCCTACCACTGATATTTTATATCATCTTTGTCCATATAAAAGATGTAATAAACCCATAAAACATATATTCAAGAGTATAGTCATGAAATATCAGATTTTTCGTCATTGTGGGGAAATAAAATGAATTTTTAGTGAAATAAGAATCCTTAGGAAATTATCATGTTCAATGTCATATACTATAATTATCATGATATGATAGGAAATTTATTAAATTTGACACCCTTTATTTTTATGTAATAAAAATAACAAAGTCAGTCTATTGTAGGGAACAAACTCCAAAAGAATCCCACATTAACTAGATCCAACTGCTAATATTTAAACTAGATAGCCTCACATTATAAACATGATTCTATTGATTATGCAGACAACTTCTTGAATTACAATTATTTTTTGGGTTTTCTTCCTAATATGACATCGCCACTTCTATAAAAACCCTTTATAAGTGATATTAGTGAGTATATACATTTTTTCTTCTATCATACCTGACAACTTGAATTTTAAAAGAGTTAAAGTTTATCATAATATGATTTTTTTTAACATATGAGGAAAAATATAAAATGAACTAAAAATCACTGATATACCCACTTGTTAATCTATATTATAATCTAAAATATACCCGGTCTATATCGATATTGAAATAACATTCTTTAATATGATTAACTAGATCAATACCTTATCATAGATATGATATTAAATAAAATTTATGTAGATGAAGCTTATTTTTATACCCCTTTAAATATATCTCTACCATTTCTGAAATTACTAGGAAATCATTTAGGTTTTATTTCTCAATCAATGCCAAATAATTTTGAATTCCAACCTATATAGTTTTCCTGATAATATTTGATATTCACCTCCCAAGATTTCCATATTAATAGTCCCAAACCTATGTATACACCATGGAATGTGAGATATATTTCTAAATTACTCTTAGGTATATGTAGTCAATTCATCATAAAAATACCACATGACCTTGGAAACAATCAAGTAAATTATCTTGTATAGTATTTTTTATTACTATGATAACATATGTGTTATGAATTGACCATGAAAACCCATTGATATATGCTATTATATCATGTTCACAATATCCTGGGCCACTTCTTTATATCATTTTAAAAAATTATACGTGGTTTTAACAAACCATAAGACTAATCATATGATTTTTATATTTTATCAATCATATTTATCATGTAAAATAATATATCTCCCACCAACCACTTGTAGACACCTAGAAAAAGTTATTTACTACTGAATATTCATATGATCATCATGCCTATTTCATTGCATAAGTTGATTCTTGAAACATTCCATTCATTATTGGATTTATTTGGTGTCACAAACCCTTTCTAGTTATGTCATATAGACAAATTACTTATGTTTTCCACCAAGTAAGGTGGTATTGACATTGAATGACCAATAGAATGACCATAGATACATTCTACGATAAGTATAATTAACATGTATTTAAGAATAATGAGTTTGTATGACCAATATATCATCATAGGGGACACACATGAACCATCCATGTTTAGTTTCTCATGAATACCCACTAACAGTTTTACATCAACTGAAGAAACTAACCAAATGAATCAATTTATTTCAGTACATGGGATCCATTGTTGAATTTATAAGAACTTGTTAAATATATGTTGTTTCAAATTACTTCACCTTATAAGATTTATAATACATCACACGCCATGTAAATAAAAACCACCTATATTGTTTTACCATCTTATATTTAATGTTCATAAGGAATAATTCCTCCCAATAAGTCTTGTGGAGTTTAATATTATAGTGCCTAATTGTTCATTTTGAGACAAGATTCATCTGAAGTCTTTTTTTTGAAAACTATATCGAATGAGATTTACTCCCAAAATAGAAATTAATCGTGATGACTGGTACATTTCTATTTTGGTTGAATTTAAAATCGTCAATGGCTATAAAATTATCAATTGAGACGCACCTAGTGTTTTTTAATGTACAATTAATGATAAAACTAGCTTTATGAATAGATATAATCAAAACAATTGAGGATATTAAATATTGGAATTCATTAGATGATATATTAAATGACGTCCACTACTCAATTTAGTTGCTATAAGATTATCCATCACACTGATTTTTGAAAAATGTGTCTGGAAAGTAATTATAGAAGGATGACAATATATATAATAATACTCATCAAAATAACTAATACTACCATCCCCAATATGATGTGTATATGGTAATTTGAGTTTAAGAAAACCATCACTCTTCAGTCAAGTGATCGATGAATTATTTGTTAACATATACTCTCATAAGACCATATAGAGAATCTAATATCTTCCCACCAAGTTCATTCATTACTTCCATTTTTACATCCCTAAAAGATATTAATGGAATCATATTAATTATATGAATTTACCTCTTATTTATCAGTATTACAATTCATACTATTGAGCTTATCATATGAACCATTTTTCTGACCTTTATCTCTAAATATTTTATTGCCTAAAACTAAATATGTGATTATTTTGATAATAAATAAGGTTTTTAGCTCTAAATAGATAAATTAATATTCTAGGAATATATTTTAGAATAAATTTTAGTTTTTCTTGACTAAAATAATCTTATGACAACTGGGTATGATTCTTATAGTCTATATATATCATTCAATGTTCATATTAGAAATCCTTTATTCTTGTGATGGTTAAACTATTAATTATGAAGTATTGGAGAACATTCACGAAGAAATAAATAATTCCTCAAATATCTATCTTGAAATTAATGTTATTGTTTTTGTTAAAATCATTACAAAACCATAGTTTAAAAAAATCAATATACCAATTAAACCGAAGTTGTGTGATTTTTACTGCTGACATGTGAATAACATTTTATCATCTATTATTAGAATAGAACCTAATTATTCAAATTTTTCTAAATTACCATGCTTCAAATATTTATATTAAATAATATATTTAATACCTTATAAGTGAAACTAAAATATCACATGAATTGATGAAATTTCTTAAAGTAGAATCTATTGATTGCTTGATCATCATTGTATTTTAATTCCTCATCCAATGAACTTCATGGATACATGAAAATTCAATAGCCTCCTCTTCACCATGCCACCTCTGAATATTTAGTCTCTTTTAAATTCATTATAAGGACACCATTAACACTAAATTGGCCAGGGTATTCTTAACACGGTCTTTCACTTAGTACACCATGTGGTATGTGGGACCATGATCCCACAAATCATTATTTACTTGGTGAAGCATAGTCAAAAGATTCCTAAGCATATTATCTACATAGTTTATTCAGAAACTCTTTATATAAATAAAGAACTATAATATGAGGATGATAATATATGATTAATGGAAATATGATTATCCATAAGAAAGCACAATTTTTCTCTCAGTATCATGGAATCCTTTTCTAAATGTACACTAAAATAGTGTACTAACAATCCAACTTATCCTAAGACACTATGTCTCTATTTTATGTTATATAAGATGAGTTACCATAACGAATGTATCAATGTAACTCCAATAGGCATCCTTCTTACCCTCTCTTACCAACTATGGTTGGTCAAGATGAATACAAATACATCTAAATAGTACAAATCTTTTCTAAAATACTTTAGTTTGTTAACTACTATACCACTGTTAGAAATATGTTTGTGTGAGGACATAATATTTTTCATTAATCACCATATCATAATCTTGGTTTCAATTTCAATTGTTTACATTATGTTATATGTATATTTCACTAATTTATTTTGATTACCAAAATGTGGTGTAATAAATTCATTTTTATTAGTCTCCCAATATTTTATCAAATCACAAGAACTCTAACCATTTTATTTAAAATGTCCCAACACATGTATATTTTAGTGGTAAAGATATATATTTAAATTATAATAACCCTAAAAAAGGCTTGATACAAACTACTATAAGGTATTTAGGTAGTCATGAATTTCAAACTACATTAATTCATAGCTCCTGTATCTATTGAGTATACTCCACAATCCTAAAATCATTAACTTGGATTTCCCTAAAACATTCCTTCAAATTAAAAAATGATAGAATATAAAACTCATATTGATGGAAATTTGGTTATGTTGAACCAAAAAATTCCATACAATTCTAGGGAAAATGGTATTTTCTTGGAGAGTGTACTGAACAAGCCTGAGTCATCCTAACATGTTACCCGATCTAGCTTTCCCCAAGGCCCCAACTACACCTCCCTGAATGCCAGAGGCTATCGATCAGATGTGAGATTCTATACAGTTTTGTGGGGATACTATAACCTCTTTTCAAAGAACAATAGCATAATAATATAACCAAACAATTATACAGAGGGATAAAAATTATAGTTAACATTATAAAAAAAACTAATAAAAGAATTCTATAATAAAATGGAATGAAGAATACAAACAAAATGACTATAGGTGAATGAAAAAAAATCAATATTCGGTCTATCCCAAGGCTGACCACATATTCAAAATAAAAAAAATTGAATATAAAATAAAACAATCTCTAATTCCAACACTGAGAAAACCCAAATACCTTGTATCGAGGATGCTTGAGTTGAACTACCCTGATCTTGAGAGCCCTCATGAGAAACTCCACTCATTATAGTAATACTAGGCATCAACCATAACCATCACAAAACCTTTCATCCAACTTGAAAGAAGATATCAGGTCTGCACACACGCTGATGTTCATGTATTGGAGGTAAGAATTAATTCTCAATAGGACAACCCCAATTGTAGACCTATATACAATTTTCATAAAAAGTGAACGCACCCATGATATGTATAGTTAATCCAAAAAATAATAGTAGCTAGAATAAAAGAAACAAATACATAAAAGGGTGAAATAAAATACCTAGCCAGTGGGTTCTATCATGACACATATGTTAAATATTCCCATTCTATGTCCCCTTTCACAGTATTTACTACACAATGCTCACCCAGCCACATGGTAACCAATACAATTTCTAGATTTCAA
The DNA here is from genome assembly GCA_963277665.1 of Viscum album. Taxonomy (NCBI): domain Eukaryota; kingdom Viridiplantae; phylum Streptophyta; class Magnoliopsida; order Santalales; family Viscaceae; genus Viscum; species Viscum album. The sequence continues at coordinate 1,461,606,978 of OY728135.1, read as the reverse complement.
CTGGAACTGCAAGAATTCTAAATGAAAAAATCATGAATTTGGACCCCATGGGCATAACCATAGGTTCCCAAATGAACAATGTGTATCTACTGGGAACTAGGAATCTAACAACATGTTTCGAACCGGCAACATGAACATCTAGGTTGACCATTATAGAACATATTAGTCTCGAAGGTCTAATAGAATGAATTAGAAACTAGCTATGCATGTGAAACAAATGTCATAGGGGTACCAACAATGGACCCAAACCAAATATCACATGCGTACCATCTATGAACCGGAACAAAATTTCACAAGGGATCCATAAAACTGAGATAAAAAGTATCCCAAAACCCAAGAGAACAAAAAATCCAATGTTAATAAAACACACTCTTTTTGAGCCTTGTCACCTCGCGAGCCTAAAGACACACTTGATAGGTTTTATATGAAACTAGATGGGGGTTTAATCATCCATAAAATCAATTAGATCCATAATTATATCTAACCACAATAAGCCATTGGAGGTGAGAACAAAATAAAAAATCTCTCCTAATTCACAATACATGATATCCTAATGGTCTCCTACTGAAACCATAGTATTGAGTAGAAAATTACTAAAACACAATGTCCAATGAAAATCCAAATGTGGGTTGATCCAAACACAAACCCTCCATCCAAAAAACAATACTAGAATAACCAATTCACAATTGGACAATATACATGGGGGTCTCACTGTCCCCTGGATTTCTGCATCGAAACTAAATAGTCACTACGGGCTCCCATGATCTGCCTTAGGGTGAAACTAAACTTAGGTCTCTCATTGTCCCTGAGGCCACAACATATGGCGGTTTCCACCATGAGACTCCCATAATTCACCCAAGAACTTTGTCCACACCTATAGAAACACACTCAACTAGAAAAAATTCCAAAATAAGAATAGGAAGTCCTACAAGTGTTTCTCTAGATCATCCAAAAAGAATAAGACATGCTTAGTTCTGAAATATTCCCAAAAAACCTCATAAAAATCGAAATGATCCTCATTCAACAACCCACCATTGGGGAATCCAAGTGAAAAATAGCACCAACAAAAGAATCCAAAGTAGTCCTTATGAAGAACTCAAAAATAGTAGACCGTCTACGAGGGTTCCTCATTAAAATAAAAAATAAAAAATTCCAGAGTAATTCCAAACAACTGAATTTGAAAACTACTAACCACTTGATTAGAAACTATCCCAAAAGGATATCCTCAAGAGTACCTCATAATTATATTATAATCACAAAGGAATCTAAGAATAACAACCAAATAAAAGTCAATACAAGATAAAGGATCCCACAGCTCTTGCCCCCAAACCCATGAGTTAATCCTCAACAACTTGAACCACAATCAACTAGTCCCAAAACATAGGGGATACCCATAATCTTCTCAATGATACTTCTAGATCCTGAATTTTGGTATCTATTTGAATGAAACATGAAAAAACCATAAGAAATACACAATCTATGACGATCTAATGATATCACACCCTTACAAGGGCCTCACAGCTCACAATCCAACCCCTTGGATAAATTTATAGCCCCCAAAAGTAATCCCCCCCTCAGAAATATAAGAGTAAAAAAACTATCTAGATAGTTTCTAAACCAAAATGGTAACACCATCATATTCTATGTGAAAAAATATAGAATATACTATTGACAAGACCAATTTGACTCTTGGTGAAAAATTTGAAAAATTGCACTAGGATGGAAAATTACACTGTGAGAACTTTGGGTACATGATGTATTCCTACAGAGGTCCCCCATGCCATGTTCCATAGAATAATTGAAATTCAATTTTATAAATGATCTGATGTATGCCTCCTAGTACATGACATGTAACCATACATTGGTACAACCGAGTGTGTCTAACCCCTCTTAGCATGTAAAAAACCCCAGTACATAGAATGTACCACAAACACACAATATATCCCTTCATATGGGGACCTGAATGTGTACCTATCCATATACCCCCACCAGGTCATGTACTCCTACACAGAATTTCCTCCTCATGGGCTCTGACCATTTACCCTACTTGACCAAGTACACCCCCACATGAGGTGTCCATATGAACACTCAACTTTATTATTAAGCCCACTACATGGAATTTAACCCTGGTATATGGTGTGTAGTCCCAAAAAAATCATATTCCATGGATAAGAAGAAGAAACTGCATTTTTTCTCTAAACTACATGTCATGTATATGTGTTTCCCCAAAAATAAAAAACCCTTGAAATTCCCCAAACCCTTATTTTCCTCCTAAAAGCTACAGATCCAACAACCAGGGATCCCAAGAAATGATAAATTATACAAAAACATAAAAAAAACTTTTATAGAGGTATTTATGGTAAAAAAAATAAATAGGACCTACCTATTGTCAAAAACCAATGACCTTGTGTATTGATCTGTGATACGTAGTTGTTACGTGATGACTCGACATGAACTAAGCTCTATAGAGATGTATCCTCTTTTACCGCTCCCTCTATTATCTTCATATTTAGTCTCTTAGTTAATGAACTTAGAGGGAGGGGGAGCACCACATGCTTGTGTGAAAGTCCAAGGGATAATAAAGAGGAATAAAAAAAATAGGAAAAAGAAAAGAAAATTAAAAGGGGGCCTAGTCATATCCCTGACACCTGACATCAGGTTATGCCTCACCTAGGAAAAACCCCATTAAAAAATAAAAAGTGGATACAAAATAAATAAAGGAAACTCATTTAAATGGATAAAAACTATTGAACATGTAGAAATAAATTATTATTTAATTCAAAAAATATTAAACATTCCTTGAAAATTCACACAACATGGATTTCCACCAAACTCATATCCTAAGTTAAACACAATATTCCGGGATCAATATAGATGTTAAAAAAATAATCTGAGATCATATCACATGTGAAAATTAAAATTTTACAATGAAAACTCCCATCAGAAGAAGGTTTAAATTTTCATTAATTTTAACAACAAATAATGACTTGAGACTCCAAAAAACTACCGACCACAAATTTCTCTTGACCCTAAGAATCCTTAGAGGACAACCAGTAGCCATGGTCTCCCAAAATAATTGGCACAACTGATGATATCTCAATTTTCCATTTACTGGTCCTAAAACATCCACAAATCTCTCCACACAAGAGAGACATTATACAATGGTCAATATGAATCTCAACGCCACATGAGTATTGTTATCATTTCCCCACTTCCATATGGGAAACCACATTTCCTGCACTGCATCCATCACAAAAAAATTAATATATGTGGACAAAACTCTCAAAATAGAGAACCAACACTAAAAAACACAAAAAACGACACTCAAAAAAACTAATTGAATGGGGTTTATGAACTCCAAATTCCAATGGTGTACTCCCACCACAAAAATTTCCCTACACCAATCCTTGAGTGAAAAATAGAAAACATGATCACATTGGTCTAGTATTAATGAAAATAGTATAATTAAATTTAAACTACCCACCAACCTTCACATGCTCATTGATCCAAATCCATGATTATCCAACTACACTCTCATTGCACTACTAATGGAACAATAAAACATAAATCAAGGCCAGGGATCCAACAAAACCTCCCCTCTCAAGCCGAGCACAAGTTAGAGATCACTCTTAGCACTCCACCTATCAAAACCATGAATCATTGTGCACAACCAAACCCTACAAATATTTGACCTCAATGAACCCCCCATGGAAAAAAAATCTCTACCACCCCATCCATCAATGATAGTTGGAGAAATAGCTCCACCACCTAGCCTATAAGGAAACATGTTTCAAGAATAGCTCCCTCCCCAGTAACAATATCTTGGATTTTAGGGAAACCACCAACAAAAGGGCTACTCAATGACAATAAAAATATATCTCAGGTAACATTTCTCTCATCATTCCACCATTAGTGTACACAGATCCCACTACATACCCACACTTGTTCCCATGAATCCCTGGATGAAGGGACTTTATCCCCAAAAATAGAGAACATATCACCACATGATCCACATTACCCTCCATAAAAATCAAATATAAAAAGAGTAAAAACATTAGATAATCATATGTCATGTGAATCCTACATGCATATAACGATGAATGAACGTTGGCCTCTTTCCCATATACAAGGAGAAACAAACTAGAATAATCCATAAATACAAAAACTCAATTGCATTATGCTATGTCAAATCATACAACTATAAAAATTTCTACCAAGAAAAACTATCCCATTTCTGGAAAACTGTAATTCGTATTAGGAAAAATGTTTGTGACACACCATCCCAATATCTATAAAATGATACTAAAGACTCCTAGAGAACCTATGTACCATGTCCACAGATCATGAAACCACACAACACTAATATAATTCTTTAACAAACTACCATAGAGAAACCTAACATGTCACAAAATATAGATCACCACAATGCCACAAGAGTACCACCTTGAATTCTAGATAATACTAATTATTAGTGAGGGTTTATAAGGTGTAGTGGATAGACAATACCCACATCTCAATGCGAAATAAGTGAATATAATACCAAAAAATACATACATAAGGTTATACATTAGGGTACACATAACAATTGAATTTTAACAAATAATACTATAATAAAAACAGAATAAAAAAATATGTCTTCTAAAATATTGAAAAATATAAAAAAAGTTGTCACTCGCTGGGCTAACCACATGTAAAAATTAGAAAACTCATTATAAAATAAAATAATATCTGCTTCCAACACCATGTCAGCCCAAATACCAAATATCCATGATGCTCAAGCTACACTACACTGATATTGAGACTCCACCAAAGTCTATTTTCTAAATCATGCAACACTGGGCCTCATCCATAACTACTAAACAACCTATGCACTAACATGAATATAGACATCAGTTCTACAAGAACACTGGAGTGCATGTATATGGGGCGAGAAATAAATTATAGTTGGCCACCCCAAATGGTGGACTTATAACCTGCTATAGTAATAAGTAAATTCACTTGTGATATTCCTAGTCTATTCAAAAACCAATAGCGGCTAGTTAGAAGGAGACAACTGTATAAAAAGTGTGAAAAACATAGGAAATAAATGTCCCATGGGTACCATAGGAACGAAAATGAATAAAGAACAACTACTGAGCACTAGGACTCCAACGGAATGATCCAAACTAGGGACATGAACGTCTAGGTCAACAAATAGAGAACCTATTAGTCCCTAAGGTCTTTGATAACGAATCATGCACTAGAAATAGATCAAAAAAAAAATTTCCCATGGGTACCAGCTATGAACATAGCCAAAATAATCCATTGGTACCAGCTTGGACCAAAATAAATTATCCTATAGTATGCATAATAATTATGAGGAGGAAGAATCCATGGCCTTAGGAGTGTGAATAATCCACAGTACACAAAAATCACTCCATGAGTTCCCCAACACCTCATGATCCTTAAGACACACTAGTCAAGGATAAAACTCAATAATATGTTGGTTTCAATCATATAGATCATCCATTATATATCGAATCCTATCTAAATATAGAAATACAATATAAGAGAGAAAGGGATTAAAACATAGGTTCAATAACCTATCCAAGATACCCTTAAGGTATCCTCCTCAAAACACAATCCTGAGAAGAAACTTCCTCAAACACCACATCTAGTGGCCAACTGAACACGAGATGATACAACCTCACAACCACCATATAAATATCTAAATATTCACTTCCAAGCCACTATCTACCCACATGAACGAGAATATCATGGTACCTTGGATCTCAACATCTAAACCAAACAACCACTAACGACTCCCTATAACCCACCTCAGGGTATAACCAAACATAGGGATCTCACAGTCCCTGGTTAAGGAACAAAAAGAAATATACACCATGGTACTCTCTTACTACACTCAAGTAGTATGGAGACAACTGAATAAAAAACCTGAACAATCTGAATGACTACATCAATATCAAGACACCCTATGAGGGATCCTTTAGATCATCCCAAAAGCATGGGACACAAACTATGTTGAAATATCACAAAGAGTCCTCAGTGACCTCCAAATGATCCTTGATCAAAAACGAACTTAAATGGTATTTCAATAGAAAAATACATCTATAAAGGTATTTCTAAATGGTCCTCATGTCCACCTCAAAAATATGAGACCCGCCACTAGGGTTCATCAACATAACCAAAAAAATAAAACATACCATACATGAATGCCTGCAAGATGACTATGAAAATCTTTGATCACTTTATTAGAAAAAGGGGCAAAATGGAATCCCCAGAAGTCCATTATAATTTTATTAAAAGAATAATGAAACCCACTCATAACTTCTATCCAAAGGCATCATCACAACCCAAGGTTTCTAGAAACATTGGTTCCCAAACCCAAGGGTTGGACCTCAACAACTCTAACCTCGAGAAACCAGTCTCGACACATAGGGACATCACAAGATATCATAAGAGATACTAATTCATCCCAAAATTCATAATATATCTTAGATATCAACTACAACACTAGTGGAAATCCATAATCTAAAAACATCTAATGAACTGACACCCTCACATGAGCCGCATAGATCACAACCCAAACCCTAGGAAGAATCTAGAACCATCTCAATAAAATCATACTGCTGAAATATCATTGTCCAAAACACCATCCAGACAGTCTTTTAACACAAAAGGATAGCCCCATTTTGACCGATGTGGGAAAAAAATCATAGAATGGACTACTAACATGTCTAATTATGAATCTGGGGTGAAAATTGAAAAAATAACCTAGGGAAGGAAAAGTAAAAAAGATGAAATTTCGGTAAAAGATGTGTACATAGAGTGGTCCCCTGGTGTTTTTTTGTTAGACAATCAGAATATACATTTACAAATTACATGGAATGTGGCTCTTTGTACATGATGTGTACCCCTACATGGGTACTAGACCATGTATCCGACCCCAATCAACATGTTAAATTTCAGAGTACATGACATGTAATGACATTTAATGGTGTATAACCCCACATGAGGAATCACCAATCCATATATATAGGTACCCATTTTGGAAGTGTACTCCTACACAGAGTATGTCCCACATGGGTATAGGTTTTGTTCCCCACACGGCCAATTAACCACTACATAATGTATATGGATGAGCACTAGACCACACACCCAACCCCATATCATGACATGTACCCATGATACACAAAATTTAGTCATAAAAAATTTTATTCCTCAAATTATAAGAAAACATGTACTGTATTCCATGATCTAAACACCATGGACCGGGGTTTTTGTGGATGAAAACCCCCTGAAATGCTGCAAAACCCCTTTTTTCTCCCCGAATGCTATAGATAAACCAACTAATAATTCCATGAAATAATAAATAGGATTAAAAAAATAAAAGAATAGGGATATAAGGATTTATAATGAAAAAAAAATTGGTCCAACCTTTGAATGGAAACTGCCGATTCTTTTCACCAGTCCACAATCCACAGTGGGTACATGATAATCTGGCGTGACCTGAGATCATCGGAAACACCTCCAAATTACCTCTCACACTATTTTCTCACCTTTAATATCATATATAAAGACCCAAAATGTGGTTATATTTATGGTATTTCATGGAAGACCAAGTGATAATAAATACTGAAAAATAAAATAATGGAAAAAAGGAAAGAAAATGAAAAGGGTGATTGACCCTAGGCAATGCGCCTGACGTAAGGTTATGCATCATCTTGGAAAACCCCAATTCTAAACTCAATAGAAGACACACAATTTCAATATAATTACTGGTTTAAAATATATTAATTAACTAACAAATGGGAAAACATTTAATATTTTATCAATTTAATATTAAATATTCTGTGAAAATTTGAATGATGTAGATTTTTACCAAAATCTTTTCCTAGTTAAAACAATATATTACAAGACCAATATAGTGGTCAAAAAAATTATCCATGGTCATATAAAAAGAGAAATTACCATTTTACTGTAAATAATCACATGAACAAATGGTTTAAATTTCCAATAATTTTCACATCTTGTGACGATGTGGGTCATCACAATGACGAATATACCAACTTTTCGATATATGGATCTATCATAAAAAAAGTAGTGAATGTAAATTTTTTATTTAATATATCCTTGTGGAATTTTTATATATAAGGAATTAATATACCATATTTTATCCTTTTAAATTATTGTAAAAATTATGTGAATTTTATATAATTAATTTTCCATGTCCTGATAAAATTAATTTTTCATAATCCATTATTCTCAGGGAGATTGGGATATGGATTTATTTCAAATGGGTGATACTATGTGATCACAATCACATATTTAACCCTTCATAAATATAAAAATTCATCATGAAATTATTCATATTTATATTGTAATCAATTTTTTCTATCCTATGTGATCATATAACACCCAAAAAATAAAATAATTAACCATTAAATACAAAAAATAATAAATAATGAAATGATTAGAAGCTCTCATCTATCTGTAGACCCATCAAGTGGATAATAGATCAACTATGACCATAGGGGAATAACTTGTGTCAAGTATCAAATTATATTATATCATCCTTCAAAATACCATGCGCTTAACCTGTTTCGTTTAATGATTGTTGTCAACTCAAACCACGTTCATGTGAGTGTCAAAAATATTTACATCATCTACTCACCCATAAGAATGGAAAAATTGGTTTGTAAAAAATTCATTTTATCACTAAACATTTGACACAAAGGACCTTATACATTTTAAAAGGGAGGTAATATATGTAGATCATTGAAACGATAAATAATTATTACATTTTAAAGCTGGAAAATAATAATTAAATTTAATAAATAATTAGTCAAACATGGACGATTCGATCTTAGATCATGATCAATCAACATGTAATAAAATTATAGAATAAAAGTTCAAATTTATAATTTTCAACTAAAGTTTAATTTAATTGCAATTAACACACATTAAAATTATTTTAATTAATTAATGATACGTATCATGGTACATGAAATAAATTTATTAAATTCCAAATAATTAAATTAAATTATTTATTTTTTTTCACATTTATGGTCCACTTGAAACTTTAATGGATCCATAAATAAGTAAATATGTTTTAAGGAATGCTTGTTGGTCAAGGAATATTGGATCTCAGTTGATCTCAGTTGGGAGAACCAATTTTGTGTTAGTTCGTGTGTACATCACACAACCTAAGTGGGTCATGCATGAGACAATAAACCCCCCCCTTTAGTGTGCCAAACATTCTGTTATTTTTTATAGTATCCTGTTCTAAAGGATCAACTGTTAATATCCAATCCCCAATCAATGGGGGGGATATTCTATATTGTTGGAAAAAACCACCCACCTATCAATGTTTTTAATCATGTATTTTTTTTAATTTATTTTTCATCACTTTCATAGCCAAGAACCATTGACAGGAAATGAAAAACCTCACTAAAATCCTCCTCCCATACACACTCTTTAAACATCTTCTTCATAACAATATATATGTAAAATATATACATTATTATATATTTTTAATTTCAAAAACCATTTGATATTTTATCTATCATAACTTTATCATGAAAACTCTACACCGCCAGAGATGTTGTAGTTATATCGAAATCAATTTATAAATTCATAAAAATTTAATTAAATATATGAATTAAATAATTTCTTGATCACTCTTATACAATTTAAGGAATAAAAATAAATTATAATCATGAAATTAGGTGTTATTGTTTGATGCCAAATAAATCATAATAAACATGATTCAGTTTACTGATGTCTAATTCCAGGGATGGATCTTTCTAAAACTAATTTAAGTGTGTAATTGAATCCAAAATGGTACTTTTTGGTAATGGAGCGATCCATGCGGTATTAAATATTCTCTAGATCAATATATCTCAAAGAAACAAAATTTGGTTCCCACTAAATTATCTACACATGTAACGTAGATCCAAAAACATCATAATTTAATTTCTAGGTACTTAGAAGGATTATTGAATGATTTTCTACACTTATGATCACTAGAAGATGACATGTTTGATCCATGAACATGGATCAAAATGTTCAAACTATTATATTTAGTTTATTACACCTGAATTTTGAGAGAATGCATCAAAGGGAAATTTTTCGAAAATTCCTTGGTATCATATTCAAAGAAAAAAAATGAGCATAAATAGATAGCTTTAGCATTCTAAAATTTCAATTAGGACCCTAGATCTATAAAAAAATTCTACCTACACAAAATGAAATGAATAAAAAAGTATATGGGTCATACTTTTGAAACACATTTCTCCACTCACTGGTAACATAATGTATTGGAACATATGAATCTCTAATCTTGTGTCCCTTCGATAAAACAACCGTAACTTTTTTACTTTGATCCTCTAGAAGCGAACATGTAGTTAATATATAGAAAATGAAAATACATAGATGTTCCCTCTTATAATGTATTCATTAAGTAGGAAGACATACTACCATAACGTAATGGCCCGGACCTTTTCGGCCCATTCCATTGATGAAAAGAAGGTCATGAAGTGTTCTGGAGGGTAGAATGGATTTTTCCCTCACTTTTCAGAATTTTGTAACAACACGCCATGTAGTGTGAGTACACTCCATGTACCACCTAGCCGGGTATACCCCATATTGAATTTGTGTCCTTACTGTGTGAAATAAATGAGTACACTCCATGTAGCCCATACTACACGCCGTGTAGTTCCTCCCCGCATATGCATTACCCTCAAACCGTGTGTAGACCAGTGAACGGTCATGTGCCGCGTTGAAGGTCGTGTTGGAAGCCGCGTGGGGACCGTGTGAAATGTCCAAGTACGCGACGTGTACTAGAAAGTACATGCCCTGTACTTTAGTTTTTCTCACCCATAAAATAAGGGGGGCCTATCCTCCTTTTAAAATCACTCCTCTCCTCCCCTCTCCTTCGAGGAGAGCTCTCCCAAGAGACTCCGAAGCTCTTTTCTTCCACAACTTCTTCGTTCGAGCTCCGATTTACGATCTGTCAGCGGCCATGAGATCATAACGATGAGGAGGAACTTATAAGTTTGGATATGTTGTCTTCCCTTAAGCCTTTCCTTTCCAGATTCCACTCTAGGAGGTTTTTCTGGGTTTTTCCAGAAGCGACGGATGCCGACAGACGTCTTCTAAAGTTGATCTGGGGGATCATTCTGATCATAACCTATTGGTGTAGGGATCTTACCTTCGTCTCTATAAATTTTTCATCATGCGGGGTGGGTGTCCTCTTGTTTATGTGAGACAAATTTGAACCAGTTTAATAAAGATAATAACTGGATTATATAACTGGGATTGGGAGTTTGTTAATGCAGTTACATTATTTATATCCTGTGATATTATGTTTTGAATTGAATAGGCTTATGCCTACTAAAAATCAGGGTCATTGGGTGCCTTTTCTTGCACAATTAAATGCTTCCCTATCATTCTAGAGCATTTATGTATGGAAACATTGTTTAATGTGGAAATTGGTTAATCACATAAAGTTGGATGATTAAATACCTGGAAACCTTGTGTGATCACCACGGTTGATCAAAACTGAAATAATTAACATATGGGTGCTGGTTAGGGTTTATTTATATGAAGGGGTGTTTCTGGGTTGTTGTGGATTAGGAGAGCAGTGGGGATGTGGTTGGCTTGGTTGTGGGTTGGTGTGAATGCTATGTTGGTGATGGGCAGCGGGGCTGCGATAAATGGTATCAACGGATGATGAAGTACGATTTTCAGTGTGTTATGGTTATGGTGGTTGGCAGCGGTGCCGTAGGGATGGGATTGAATGTGGACGAACTATGGGTTGTGAATAATAAATAAAAGTGGAGGAGTTAATGAATGTTGAGGAATGGTAATGGAATGGGAATAATAATCAATGGGGTTGGTAGGTCAATAAGAAGGGACTTATTTGTGTTGCTTGTGTTTTCTTAACTTGATTTGTGGATGGCAGGGATATGTTTTATGAACAATCTATGTGGTTGGTTGTGGATAATTTACCAGTAGTTAAGGAACTAATAAACTGATTCTGTTGAAACATGAAAACCTAAATGGGGTTGGGGTAGTTTTTTGTATGCATGCTTCGAAATAGTAGTGTTGAACCACGTGCTCAGTTTCTATGTTTAGAATCAATAGGTTGGGTTGTGCGTTTGATATATCTATATTTATATATCTGTATCTCTGTATTTCATCGCACCCCACCCATGTTGAGCACTTAGTTCCGAACACTCCCATTTCATGGGAGAGGGTGTTTCCCCCTTAGTTACTAGCTCCTTCCTGCTCATTCTTCCATAGGATGTGATGGATTGAGGAAACCTGACTCCCAATAATCTTCAAGTAGGTTTCTATTGGGGTGGTTTTATCCCAATACACTTCGGGCATGTTTACTATTTCCCAAGAATCATTGGGATGAGGCCCAGGTGTGTGCAGGAAGGATATGTGGTTGTGAGGCCCAGGTGTGTGCGGGCGGGATATGCGGTTGTGAGGCCTAAGTGTGTGTGGGCGGGATATGTGGTTGTGAGTCCCAGGTGTGTACGGGTGGGAAGAGTGTGGTACCTTCAGGACGATCTCCATTAGGAAGAGCAGATAACTAGTGAGAAATGGTGCGGGTTACCCAATACTCTTGTTCTTATATACTACTATTATCTGTTGTTTGTGTTTTTGGTGAGCGTGGTTGGTGAGGTTTGGTGGATAGAATTTCTTGTCAGGTTTTGGTTTCTTCTGTTGTTCTCACAGGACATTAGGATGTCTCCCTGCATGTGCACGAGAGCTTTAGGTTTCCCTACTGAGTATACTTGTATTCTCACCCTACGTTTACTTTCAGGTTTCCAGGAGGACTACTAGGGCCGTGCGGGACCCTACTAGTTAGGACAATTGGAGTTGTTGTAGTTTGCAGTACTCTTGTTTCTTTTGGTATTGTACTTTTGATATTTCTTTTACTTTTACTTTGATTCAGAATTTTTTAAACATGAATGTGAGATTTTTTTGGGTTTATTTCCATTTACTTGTTCTTTTTTTCTTTTTGTGGTTGACTAATCCTATTTCCCGATCTTAAATAATAAAAAGGGTAATGCCTCCCATATTGTGAAAACTCATACCCTTGGTGCTAGTCGCCACTCTGGGGCCTACTGGAGGTGGGACTCGGGGGTCATTATCTCCGTTTCACCATTGACAGCTTAGGAGGGGCATCTTTGGTGGGAGGGGGTCATGACAGAATGGTATCAGAGCTGATGGTTGAGAGATATGATGGAGTTTAGAGTTAGGCACAGTGAGGATTGCATGGGATGGTAGGGAAACAGTGTTGGATGATCTTGGTTCATGACATAGAGTAGGGAAGACTGGCTAGGACACAAGATTTTAGAGCTCCCGTGATCCGATGCAAGGACTCTGAGCCTACCGAACGACCAAGTGAGACTACATTTATTATAGGGTAGGGACCCTTGGGAAGGTACATGTATCATCATGATTGTGTTTTACTTGATTTGGGCATTCTGGGAAAGAAATTAAAATAATGTGATAAAAGAAAACCTCGAGAAATTTTCCTTTCTACTTGGGCTTAGGTGATCCCTATTTACCGTACAACTATGGCACCTAGACGATATCCCTGGGTGACTCAGACAGCTGAGTCCTAGCAGATTCAGGCGGTCGATTAGTTGAGGATTGACCAAGAGAAGGAAGATATCCAGTGGAAAAATACACTCCATTCTTTCTAGTGGAAAACCCTCAAGAAGTACGAGGGTAGTACTTCAGATATGGAGACGGAGGGGTGGCTTGAGGATCTAGGGATCGCTTTTACTTTGATCTATGCTCTGAGAAATTAATGGGTTCCCCTAGCAGTCAGTCAGCTGAGAGGTGCGGTGCGATAGTGGTGGACGCTCTACCTCGGAGAGAGGATAGAGGCAGAGGTTCAGTGGGCTAACTTTGTGAAGGAATTCAGAGATGAATTCTTTTCTTCCATGATCAAGGAAAATAAGCAGCATGAGTTACTCTCCCTCCAGTATGGGAGTATGTCAGTACGGGAGTTGGGGATCAAGTTCAAGGATCTCCTACACTTTTCTCCAGATCTCTTTCCGAATGAGGAGTCTCGGGAGAGACGTTTGGAGGAGGCACTTCGTCCTTCGCTCCAGTATGATATTACCCCTTTTACCCTTCCGATGTACTTGGTAGTACAGAAGAAGGAAGAGGTTGTAGAGAGGATGCACTCGCAGGGAGGTGCACCACGTGAGGGGATCCAACCGGGTTCTTCGAAGGGGAAGGTAGTTAGCAGCAGGTCTCTTACGATGGGACCTTCTAGATTCAGGCCAGTAGGGAGCAGGCCCTAGCAGTTCCATCTCAGATGTTCAGGTCCTTGTTCTGTTTTCACGAGACCAGGACCGAAGTGTTTCTCTTGTGGAGGTTTCTGGCACATTCAGATTCGGTGCCCGACCTTAGCTCAGTACGATGGAGGTGGGAAGGTTCAGCGCCCGCCTCAGCAGCACTAGTTGCCGATGAGGCCCTTCCAGCAGTAGCATGACCTTGCTCCTCCGAGGGCAGACTTTGCAAGAGGAGGCTAACCTCAGGGTGCTCCTCAGGGACCTCGATCAGGGTGTGGTCGAGGAGGTGGATGACATCATAGAGGAAGAGGAGCTGGGCATGGACAGTTGCAGGCAACCGAGTTGGTATCTCCAGCAGGACCAGAGGTGGTACGAGGTACGATTTGTTTGTGCCACACTCTCGTTTCTTCCTTGTTCTATTCAGGAGCTTCACACTCCTTTGTTGCCCCCATCCTAGCCCATTCTTTGGGTCTAGACATAGAGATACTTTTCATACCCCTGGTGCTGAGTACACCAGTTAGAGGCCAAACCAGCTTATCTTGGGTTTTCTGGGGATGTGGGATGACGTTTTGACCACATCGATCTAGTGGGGACCTTATTTTGCTAAAGATGCATCCATACGATGTCATCCTAGGCATCGAATGGTTGTTTTCTGTTAGTGTCGTTATCGACTACTTCTGAAGAAGAGTCATGTTCTCCGACGTGGATGGGCAACATGTATCTTTTGTTGGTGAGAGGAGCTATCAGGTAGAATGCCGGCATGTGAAGCATCACCTTTCCTTGTTAGGTGGGCTATGAGTGATTTCAGCTGATACAGAAATAATGGACGACCCATAGGTTATTGGGGAGTTCTTCGATTTTTTCCCCAAGGCATTTGTGACTCTACCCCCCCCCCCCTGACGTGACGTTGATTTCAAGATAGACTTATAGCCTGGTGCCCATCCAATTTCAATAGCCCCTTATCAGATGGAACCTTCGGAGTTGCGGGAGTTGCAGATTCAGATTGACGATCTGATGGAGAAGGGTTTTGTTAGACCCAGTGTGTCGCCATGGGGTGCTCCATTTTTGTACGTGAAGAAGGAAGATGGTGGTCTCAGGCTATTCATAGACTACCGAAGGTTGAATTAGGTAACGGTCATGAACCATTACCTCCTTCCAAGGATAGATGATCTCCTCGACCAACTGAGGGGAGAAGGTTGGTTTTCGAAGATTGATCTATGATATGGATATCATCAGCTGAGGGTAAAGGATAGTGACATCTGGAATACGGCTTTCTGGTGCAGGTATGGGCACTTCGAGTTTGTAGTGATGCCGTTTGGAGTTACGAATGCACCAGCTGTGTTCATGGGACTCATGAACTTTGTCTTCTAAGAGTTTCTGGACCGGTTCATTGTTGTGTTTATTGATGACATCCTGATCTACTCAAGATCAGAGGAGGGGCACGTTGAGCATCTTAGGGAAGTCTTGGAAGTCCTTCGACACCACCCGATTTATGGGAAATTGTCGAAGTGTAAGTTCTTGACGCAAGAAGTACACATTCTTGGGCACGTGGTGTCTCATCATGGAGTGTCAGTGGACCCGTCGAAGGTAGAGGTAGTTATTTCTTAGGTAGCACCAAAGAGCGTGGTAGAAGTTCATAGTTTCCTCGGGTTGGTAGGTTATTATCAGAGGTTCATTTCGGACTTCTCTCGAGTTGCTGCTCCATTGAAATCTTTGACTAGGAAGAACCAGGTCTTCTTATGGAGCGAGTAGTGCCAGAAATCTTTCGACTACCTGAAGGAGAAGATGGTCAGTGCTCTAGTACTCAGGTTTCCAGAGGAAGGGTTGTTGTATGAGGTGTTTTGTGATGCTTATGGCCCTGGTTTGGGGTGCGTACTGATGTAGAAGAAGGGTGTGATCTATTATGGGTCTAGGAAGTTGCACCCTCACAAGTCTAACTATGCCACCCATGACCTAGAGCTTGCAGGAGTAGTTTTTGCACTGAATTTGTGGCAACATTACATCTTTTGGAGTGCTTTGGGATCTTCTCAGATCATAATAGCTTACGTTATATCTTCTCCCATCATGACCTGAACTTGCGACAGCAGAGATCGGTTAAGTTTCTCCAAGACCATGACTTCTAGATCTCTTACAATGACGGTAAGGGCAACGTTGTGGATGATAACCTAAGAAGGAATTCACATAAGGAAGTGGTTTGGGGATCCACTAATGTCTAGAATGCGATGGGAGAGTTGGATGCCTTGCACTTGGATGCAAGGGTAGAAGGTGTTAGAGGATGTTTGTTTCAGATGACGGTGCAGTCCCCCTTGTTGCAGCAGGTGGAAGAGTCTCAGTGTTGGGACTTTGAGGCGGAAGTAATGCGGGATCATGTCGATCAGGGAAACGCTCCAGAAGGATAGTCAGAGGACACCCGACATCATATGCTTTTCCATGGAAGGTTGTTTGTTCCGGAGACGATGCGTGAGGGATTTCTCCGTGAGTTTTATAGCTCATCCTTGGTGGTATATCCGAGAGTTCCAAAAATGTACCGAGGCATGAGGGAACAGTTTTGGTGGCCCGGGGTGAAACGGGCGTTGACAGAGTTTGTGGCTAAGTGCCTAGTGTGTCAGCAAGTAATGGCTGAACACTGTGTTCTCGGTGGTTTGTTTCATCCTTTAGATATCCCCGAGTGGAAGTGGGATGACCTCTCGATGGACTTCATTACAGAACTACCTAGAGATAAGGGTGGTTATGATGATATCTGGGTAGTGGTGGATCGACTGACAAAGTCATCTTACTTATTATCAGTTAATGAGTCGGGCCCGGTGAGTACCTTTGCACATAGGTACATGGACGTGGTGGTGTGTTTTTAGGGAGTTCTGAAGACTATCATCTCAGATCGGGATACTCGATTTACGTCACGAGTCTGGAGGGGGTTACAGCATGCTTTTGGCACCCAGGTATTCCTTAGCACTGCTTTCCACCTCCTGACTGATGGGAAGACAGAGCAGACTATCCCGACATTGGAGGACATGCTGCGAGCATGCGTTCTGGATTTCGAAGGATCATAGGTGTGACACTTGCCTTTTGTAGAGTTTGCCTACAACAACATCTTCCACTCTATAATTGGCATGGAACTGTTTGAGGCTTTGAATGGAAGACCTTGTCGTTCAACCATTTGTTATGCAGAGGTTGCTGACACAGGTGCTCTTGGGCTAGAGGTAGTACAAAGCACCACAAAGAAAGTCTATCTTGTGTGTGAGAGGATGAAAGCGGCTCAAGACCGACAGAAGTTTTATGTTGATTGTTAGAGGAGGCCCTTGGAGTTGGAGGTGGGAGATCATGTGTTCTTGAAGGTTTCCCCTTGACGGGGGCAGAGGAGGTTTGGGAATGGTAGCAAGCTCTCCCCTAGGTTCATCGGACTTTTCGAGGTGCTGAGGTGAGTCGGCGAGGTGGCATATCAGCTAGCCCTGCCACCTTAGTTGGAGAAGGTTTGTGATGTCTTCCACGTCTCCCATCTTCGTTGATACTTACATGACGACTCTCACGTTATCGACTGGGGGGGAGTTAGATATGGGAGACAACACAACCTTTGAAAAATGACCAGTCAGAATCAAGGATCGTAATGAAAAGGTGCTTTGTGGACGAACCATTTCCTTAGTTTGTGTGTTGTGGAGGCATGACGGCCTCGAGGAGACCACTTGGGAGCGGGAGGCCCAGATGCACGCTCAGTCCCCGGAGTTGTTTTGACTTGTGTTTTTCCTTGTTCTTCTGAGCTTTGTTTAGATGTTATAATATGTACCTTTGATATAAGGAATGCTTGGGTTGTCGGTTGTGAGACCTTTTGTTTCCTTGTTCTCTGGAATTTTGTAACATGTCCGGATGTGTGGGGAAAGAGAAAAACCTAATCCTTAATCGAGATGCATTAATGTGGATGTGATTGAACCCGTGTGGGTGAGTCAGTGCCGCCTAAAGTGGATAATATCTCGACATGGGAGATGTAATTCCCCAAGCCATGTGTTCGGGTAGTGTGTTGGTTGTACGGTGTTGGGGGAAGTGTAAGTTGAAAAATCCTAATGTATAGAAGTGGTAAGACCCAATTCTTAATCGAGACGCATTAATGATGATGTGATTAAACCCATACAGGCGAGTCAGTTCCGCCTAAAGAAGATAATATCTCGACATAGGAGCAGGAATTCCTAACACATATGAATAGGGTTGTTGGATGACTCCATGTTATAACGAGAGCCCTAAGAGGTATCTTGTTGGGTTCCTCTAGGTTGGTTTTCAATTCTCAGGGATGAGAATGTTTTATGAGGTATCTGATGTATTGTCCCGGACCTCTCCGTCCCATTCCGTTGTCGAAAATAAGGTCATGAAGTGTTCTGGAGGGTAGAATGTACTTTTCCGACACTTTTTATTGTAACTACACGCCGTGTAGTGTGAGTACATGCCATGTACCACCTTGCCAGGTATACCCCGTGTTGAAGCCATGTCCTTGCTGTGTGAAATATATGAGTACACGCCATGTATCCCATACTACACGTCGTGTAGTTCCTCCCCGCGTATGTGTTACCCTTAAACCGTGTGTTGACTAGTCAATGGTTGTGTGCCATGTTGAAGGCCATGTTGGAAGCCGCGTGGCGATCGTGTGAAATGGCCTAGTACACACCATGTACTAGAAAGTACACGCCTTGTAATTTAGTTTTTCTCACCTATAAAATGATGGGGCCTATCCTACTTTTCAAATCACTCCTCTTCTCCCCTCTCCTTCGATCAGATCTCTCCCAAGAGACTCTGCTGATCTTTTCTTCCATAACTTCTTCGTTCGAGCTCCGATTTACGATCCGTCAGTGGCCACGAGATCATAACGACGAGGCGGAACTTCTGAGCATGGATCTGTTGCCTTCCCTTAGGCCTTTCCTTCCTAGATTCCACCTGAAGTGGTTTTTCTGGGTTTTTCTAGAAGCGACGGACGCCGACAGACATCTTCTAAAGTTGGTCCAGGGGAGCGTTGTGATCAGAACCTATTGAGGTAGGGATATTACCTTCATCTCTCTAAATTGTGAATCATGCGGGGTGGGTGTCCTCTTGATTGCGTGAAACACATTTGAACCAGTATAATAAAGATAACAAATGGCTTATATAATGGGGATTTTGAGTTTGTGAATGCAGTTACATTATTTATATCCTGTGATATTATGTTGTGAATTGAAGAGGCTTATGCCTACTGAAAATCACGGTCGTTGGGGGCCTTTGATTGCACAATTAAATGTTGCCCTATCATTCTAGACCATTTAGGGATAGAAACTTTGTTGAATGTGGAAATTGGTTAATCACATAATGATGTCTGATGAAATACCCGGAACCCTTGTGTGATCACCCCGTTTGAACAAAACTGAAATAATTAACATGTTGGTGCTGGTTAGGGTTTATTTATGTGAAGGGGTGTTTGTGGGTTGTTGTGGATCGGGTGAGCAGTGGGGATGCGGTTGTCTTGGTTGTGGGTTGGTGTGAATGCTATGTTAGTGATGGGCAGCGGGGCTACGATACATGAAATCAAGGGATGATGGAGTACGAGTTTTGGTGTGTTGCGGTTATGGTGGTTGGCAGCGGGGCTGCATGGATGCGTTTAAATGTGGATGAACTATGGGTTGTGAATAATAAATAAAAGTGGAGGAGTTAATGAATGGTGGGGCATGGTAATTGAACATGAATAATAATCAATGGGGTTGGTTGGTTATTAAGAAGGGACTTGTTTGTGTTTCTTGTGTTTTCCTAACTTGATTTGTGGAGGGTAGGGATATGTTTTACGAAAAATCGATGTGGTTGGTTGTGGATAATTTCCCCGTAGTTAAGGAACTAATAAACTGATTCTATTGAAACATGAAAAACTAAATGGGGTTGGGGTTGTTTGTTGTATACATGCTTCGAAATAGCAGTGCTGAGGCACGTGCTCAGTTTCTCTGTTTAGAAGCAATAGGTTGGGCTGTGTGTTTGGTATACATATATATATATATATATATATATATATATATATATATATCTTTTATTTTGTCGCACCCCACCCATGTTGAGAACTTAGTGCCGAACACTCCCATTTCATGGGAGAGGGTGTTTTCCCCTTAGTTACTAGCTCCTTCCTGCTCCTTCCATAGGTTGTGATAGCTTGAGGCGACCGTACACCCAATAATCTTCAGGTAGGTTTCGATTAGGGTGGTTTTATCCCAAGACTCTTCGGGTAGGTTTACTATCTCCCAAGAATCCTTGGGATGAGCCCCAGGTGTGTGCGGGCGGGATATGCGGTTGTGAGGCCCAGGTGTGTGCAAGCGTTATATGTGGTTGTGAGGTCCAGGTGTGTACGGGCGGGAAGAGTGTGGTACCATCAGGATATTCGCCATTAGGAAGAGCAGCTAACTAGTTGGAAATGGTGCAGGGTACCCAATACTCTTGTTCTTATATACTACCACTATCTGTTGTTTGTGTTTCTGGTGAGCGTGGCTGGTGAGGTTTGGTAGATAGAATTCCTTGTCAGGTTTTGGTTTCTTCTTTTGTTCTCATGGGACATTAGGATGTCTCCCTGAATGTGCACGAGAGCTTTAGGTTTCCCTACTGAGTATACTTGTATAATCACCCTATGTTTACTTTCAGGTTTCCACCAGGACTACCAGGGACGTGCGAGACATTACTAGTCGGGACAGTTGGAGTTGTTGCAGTTTGATGTACTCTTGTTTCTTTTGATATTGTACTTTTGAGCTTTCTTATACATTTAATTTGATTCACAATTGTTTAAACATGCATGTGGGTTTGGTTTGGGTTTATTTCCATTTACTTGTTATTTTCATTTCTTTTGGTGGTTGACTCATCCTATTTCCTGATCTTAAATAATAAAAAGGGTAATGTCTCCCAGATTGTGAACACTCATACCCTTGGTGCTAGTCGCCACTCTGGGGCCTACTGGAGGTGGGACTCAGGGGTCATTACCCCCCTTTCACCATTGCCAGCTTAGGAGGGGCATCTTTGGTGGGAGGGGGTCATGAAACATACTCACCAGATGAATTGATACCTAATCGTACATATAACAATACTCATAAAAATTTACGTCAATATAAATTCATAAAACATAAATAGAAAATTGTAAATGAATATAAGTGGTTAAGTAGCTTTAGGAGATCTGTCTTACATGAATGAGAATAATTCCACTATATATGTTTTCATTACTACTATAAAATAAAGATATTACACGAGTTATAAATTTATATGAAGTATTAATCCCTTAGAACCTTAACAGTATATTTGGGTTTTTCCATGAACCAATCTCCCTATATGCACTATGGTATCCAAAAATATAAACATTAAGCATAGCTGGTTAATGATGTTGAAAACTCTCTTGTAATCATAGATCAATAGGAAAAACTACCTAAGAATAATTATCATCTTGGGGACCCTTCATCCTTGATTAATTTCAATACCTCAAGTGATCTAATGTAAAAGTATCAGTATATATGAAATTATAATGTTCCTATTAACATTAGTGAAGTATTGTTTCCGTTGTCATCACATCATGATCAACCCATCATCTGGTGAATGAAACAAAAATGAATACTATTTTGATAGATAAATATACAAGGACCTAAAATAGACTTTACCTCATAATAATGTATGACTTGAATTGGATTTATGAGATCCAAAAAAACTCTATATACTTGTCATAAAACATCATTATTCCTTTTTAATTATTTTACCTATGTTCCAATAAGGAATGATTCTTCCTTAGTCTTTATTGAACTTCTACCATGGTGAAAATATATTCCAAATTTTGGATTATTAATATCATCTGTAGCTCTATCTTTTTTTACCCCTATATAATTTCTACTGAAATCATACTTCATATCAATGTGCTTATTCAATGCATGGAACACTAAATTCTTATCCAAGTGTATTTATATTTTTATAGAAAAATTATCTTCTTTAACTCCTTATAAGATCCTTTTAAAATTTCTTAAATCATATCATTACTTTTCTAATTTCTATGACCACCGCATACCCTACTTCACTTGTATTTTCTCTAATGATAGTTCTTAGGTGCAACATCTAACTGAATATTTTTCATCATAGGTAAACTTGTATCTAGTTATTCTATTTTATGTGTATAAATATCTAGAAATGTACTAGTCAACCAAACATCTTAACAGATCATATTCACTAAAAAATGAGCCTCATATTCCATTTCGTTCAAATACTAAAGGATCCATTTAATTACATACCAATATTTATTAATAGGATTTCAGATAAATCTAATTAAAAACCCCAATTAAAAATAAATGTCTTTCTGGGTAAAAACAAATCTTAAATTTAAATTATGTTATATTAAACATACGGAACTTTCCATATGAACTAGTACTCTCTATTTTATGGGACTTAGGGTTTTTATAGTTTTAAGTATCTCTAAAGAGGAGTAGTAACTCCATTATATTAGGTCATGATAAACCTTTTGATTATATTCCCTATGCTCTATGTAATTTTATTCGAATACAACCATATATGATGCTATTTAGATGTTATAATGTTTATCTATAGATGAGAATATTATTGTGTAATCAAAACCTTCATTTTTTAAACCATTTAATATAATCCATGGTTTTTATTAAATTATTCCATCTTCTTTATCAATGATCTAGTAAACCCTTTTTGTTTTCGTGATTTATTTCCATTAATAAGTTAATCCATTTCCCATGTTATGTTGGACTTTAATGAATCCAACTTTTCACCGATATATGACTACCATTTCCTTGACTCACTAAGAAATTCAACTTATAATATAAATTTAGATTCTTCTACATATTCTATGAGTGTATAATTCCAATCAACCATAAAATTCAACTTATTTTATAAATTTAGATTCTTATACATATTCAATGAGTGTAGAATTCCAATATACCATAAAACCATTGTACTAATCCCAAAATTCTCATTAACCTTCTCAACTAAATAAGATACTTTGAACTACTTTTTCATAACTATCTACCTGTGTGTGAATATTTTGTAATCCAAAACTAGAGATCAAACATCAAGAGCTCCCATTTTATATTAATATAATCTAGATATTTCAATATGATATTCTTCTTCCATTTCTCGTCAACTTCTGAGGGTTTCAACACCTCCATATGAGTCATCTAGATGTTGTGAAATTTTCATAACCTTAATATAATATAAAAATATATAAATAGTTGATCGTTCCTTAAATTATTATATCTCTAGGTTTAGGGTCTTTCCATATAATATTTTCATTATAGAGAACATATTTTTACTTTATTATCAATCACTTTTCACTATTCCAATGCCAATATTTATACTTAGCATCGCCATATTTGAAAAAGAAGACATTTTTTATTTTGAATGAATAGTATGTATATCCTTTTAATTTTCATGTCAATATTCTAAGCTATCAACTATTTTTAAGAAAATGAACTTCTAGTAATTTTACCTCCCCTAATTCCTCTATAATTTTCTACTCAACAACTAATGATGAACATCTATTGGTTAGATATGACACCTTGTTTTGTGCCACCACCCAAATTACATTAGGCATTCCCAAGTGAAACATTATACTCTAAAATTTCTATATCAAAGTATTATTCATTCATTAAAGTACCCCATTTTATAGCAGAGTTTTTGGAAATTTCTTATAATACCTATTTTCCATATTTTGATAGATGTTTTGAAATTTTGGTTTGGTGTACTCACCATAATTTTCAATCAGGATACACTACAACTTACATTTCATTAAATTTCTTATAAGTATTTACATTGATTGAATGCCTAAAATAAATTTGAATTATTCATAAAAAAAGAAATCCATACTTTTCAAATAGGTTCAATAATAAATGCAAGAATGTAAAGAGATCAACCATAAGACTAAACAAAGGAAGGTAAATATTGACCTCACCTGTTTTGATAATCCCAATTATGCCTTCACATACTTTGATAATCCCAATTATGCCTTCACATAATTTGATAATACCAATTAATGATTATCTATATTCTAATTCACTCAATCTATGACATTCTATCTTATAATAATATTAAAATAATCCGTGAAACATGTTAATCAATGTTTATCTTTGTTTATATAAGTTTTGAAGTAATTCTAACCCAATCATATATGTTTTTCATAAAACATATAAGTGTTAGTCACTGATCTGCGTATAGTTACTGATATAGAGCTACCGGTACTTAGTCAACCGATAGACTTAGTCTACTAATAGACAGAGTCACCGCTATGTTAAGGTCACCGATATGCAGAGCTAACGATTTGTACAAGTCCACCGGTAAGTATGGAACAAGGTCACTGATTCCGATAGATACCAATAGGACAAGTCCTCCGATAGTACAGAATGGAGCTACCAATATGCATAAGTCTACTGATACACATAATCACTGGAACTAAGTGAGCTACCGCTACAGACTGTTACTGATAAACCAGAGCTACCGATAGAACAGAGTTACTGATAGACTAGAGCTACCCATAGACCAGAGCTATCGATAGACCAAGAGCTACCGATATATAGAGACCGATACAGAATGAGGCTACCGATACAAATCAGAGCACCCGATAGATCAAGAGCTACCGATAGAATGAAGTCACCGGTAAATAAAGATACCGATACATAGAGTAATAGCTACCGATATCAGGAGCTTCCAATACAAGTTAAAAGAGCTACCTATAGAAGGTCACTTCTACACAAAGTCCACCATACACATCTACCAATAGGAGCTACTAATGATTGACCAACCAATCAAACTCTATACTCTTAATATTATTTATTTATTAATCTAACGGTTATATTTGATGTTTTTGATGTAGTAAATGTTATTTAATGATATCTGTTGGCATGTCAGGGAACCGTACCTAGTACCCATGCAAAAGGTAATCATTCCTTTTTTTCTAGAGCTAAAATCTATAAAAGGGAAGATAAATACCTAGAAAAAATAGATAGAATCAAGGAACTAAGAAGGTACATGAAGGGTGGAAAAGATAAGGGCTCAACATTATTAAAAAGTGGTCTATTCACACAAGTCTACACATATACCTGGAGAGAACTAGACATATATGAAGCCACTCATTCATGAGGAGAACACAAGATACGTCTTGAGCGAAGAACTACAAAAAACACTTCATGCACTCAGGCTGATAAGCTGAACCTGAAAACCAAGGAAGAAAATGACACTCTGTTTTTCAGACAAAAACCAGAGAAGGACTCAGAAGCTTTTCTAACTAATCAAAAGAGTCCAAAGATGCACTGAAAATCACTAAATATTTTCTAAACTCATTCATACTTACTGTAGTGATTCTTTTATTTACATTTCGAGAAGTGTGAGTACCCTGTTTATTTTACACACACTGTCTCCTGAGCTAAGTTGGAAAATTCTTAAATCCTCATTCAAACTCTATAACTCCCTTGTATCCCACTGTGGATAGTGGTAGTGGTCGAGTAGGACCTAGACAACTATGATATATTTGGTTTCCCATGTAGAACTGTGGTAGAGGCCTTTGAACCTGGATAGTCATTGCACTGTTGTTTACCCCAATCCAGGGTGTGGATAAATTTATATAAATTGTTTGAGAGTACTAAGTCTTAGCTTGGGACTGAACCTCTTGGTTACATCTGCTATGAATTTTAGTTTAAGTCATAAGTATACTATATATTTCGTATTCTTATGCTCATTACGTGGAAATATAATTTGTTTTAAAGTTACTTTGATAGTTAAATTAGAAAGTGTTTATACTTATTGTAAACCAGTAAGTTATTTTCAAAAGTCAATTTAATCTTCAGATTAAATTAACTAAGACCTAATAAATCTTTGAGAAACGAATTGAACAATTACAAGATGTATAAATTCACTACAGTTTAACTTTGTTTTTAAATAAGGGGATTTTAAGAGAAATATTTTTAACAGAAATTTTTAATTGTAACTCAATTCACCCCCCACTTGAGTATCCACTTCGACCAACATTTGGTATCAGAGGATTTTTATTAATACATGTTTTCAAAACATTCTGTTATTTAACTCTGATTTTAGTTTCATTTTTAAAGATCTTAAATTTCTGTTAGTTCTAAATTTTATCTCTTTAAATTTATTTTCTAAACTCTAGTTATGGATAATAGACTATAAGGTGCTGCTACCAACAGACTACCATTCTTTAATGGCACAAACTATGCCCAGTGGAAACTTAAGATGAAAATTCATTTGGAAAGTATGGGTTTTGATATTTGGATTTCTATAAAGTCAAAATATAAAATACTAGAAACTGAAAGAACAACTTGGGATAAACATACAAATACTGTTGACAATAATAATTGTAAAGATATGAATTCTTTTTATTGTGCATTAGGAGATGAAGAGTTTAATATAATTTCTTCTTGTAAAACTACTTATGAAATATGGGACACTTTGGCTATTTCCCATGAAAAAACATCCAACGTTAATGAAAGGAGATTGAATACTTATACTATTAAATATGATAATTTTAAAATGAAATATAGTGAACCCATTTCTGATATGTATCTCAGGTTCAACATGATTTTTAATACTATGAGTTCACTTGGAAAGGTTGTTCCGGCAAAGGAACAAATCATGAGGATACTGAGATGATTTCTAGATAGATGGAGAGGAAATTATGTGTCTATCCGAGAGTCATGTGACATCAGCACACTCCTTGTTAAATAATTAATAGGTATGCTTATGATGTATGAAGAAGAACTCAAAGTGCACAAAGAAGATGATAATGAACCCAAGAGAAAATTAGTGGCTTTCAAGTCTACTGCTTCAAAGAGCAAAGAAAATGAAAAAATGCATGTAACTACTGGAAGTTCAACAAGTTAAAGTTCAGACTCTAACAGTGATGAGGAAATGTCTCAAATAGCCAAGAGATTTAAGAAGTTCTATAAAAGAAGAAATTATTTATAAAATCAAACTACAAAGGTATGTATAAAAATAAAGGTAAGTGGAAGAAGGATTGGAAAAAATTTGATAGGGAAGATGATATAGTCTACTATGAATGCAAGAGGAAAGGAAAAATCAAGGCTGACTGTCCAAAATTAAAATTCAAAAAGAAATATGATTATAAGTACAAGAAGTAAAAGAAAGAAATGAAATAAACTTGGAGTTCTTCAGAAGACACTTCAAGTTATTCTAATTTCGCTAAGGATGATGATTCTCATAAAGTTAACATGTGTTTTATAACAAACACCTCTGAGGTAACACTAGACACTCCTACTTTAAATTCATACTATTCTGGAGATGATTATGATTCTAAATAAAAAAATATGTCTAGTGAAGAATTATTTGAATATTGTAATATGATAGAGGAGACCTGTAATGAACATAAGGACAATTAAAAATCCTTAAAGAAATAGCATTCTCTCACTACCAATGTTAAATCTGCCTTTGATATAGAAAAGAAAAATAATGCTCAACTATTGAAAAAAAAAATACTGAACTAAAAATTTTTAATGAGTAACTTAGAAAGGACTTAGAAAAGTTCACAAAGGGAAAAGATACACTTAATAAAATTTTAGGTAAACAAGTGGCACCAAAGTACACAACTGGTTTTGGATACAAACATGGACAGAGACAGTTTACCAAAAATAGTTTTATTCCTAAATCTGGACAAATTTATGCTTGTTCCAATTCTAGAAATTCGTATGCTTCAACTAGTTATTCATATGGTTATAGATCAAATAATGTTTATCTTCAAAATCTATTGATTCCGTAAATTATATGAGACCCATAAGACAAATCTGGGTACCTAAATCATTTCTTGCTAACCTTTCTGGACCCAAGAAGATCTGGGTACCAAAGTCATTTTCCATCTAAACCTATTTTGTAGGAGACCCACTTGAGGAGTTCTCACAAGAAGGTATGGTACTTGGATAGTGGATGTTCAAGCCACATGTCTGGAGATTAATCATGCTTTAAAATCTTAATAAAGGTTTATGGCGGCTATGTCACCTTTGGTTACAATTCTAAAGGAAAATATCATCGGCCTAGGCCAGATTGGTAACATTAATTCAGTTTTAATTTCTAAAGTTTTATTTGTTGATGGAATTAAATACAATCTGTTGAGTATTTCTCAGTTATGTGATGATGGATTTAATGTTAAGTTTGAAAATGATTCTTGTAAGGTTTTTAATTCTAAGAATGTTTTAGTATTTTCTGCCTTGAGAAATGAGAATGTTTATGCTGTTGATTTAAATTCTTTGTCCAAACAAAATCTTACTTTTTAAATGCTTTTAATAAAGAGTCTTGGCTTTGGCATAGAAGATTAGAACACTGCAACATTTATTCACTTAGAAAATTGACTAGGAAGAACTTAGTTAGAGACCAACCTAAACTTGAATTCCCATCAGACAAAGTTTGTAATCCCTGTCAAAAGGGAAAGCAACATAAAGTTGCTTTTAAATTAAAGAAAGAAGTTTCAACTTCTCAACCTCTTGATTTGGTTCACATGGACTTGTTTGGACCTTCTAGAGTTTCTAGTTTAAATTGGAAACACTATGTATTTGTCTTAGTTGATGAATTTTCTAGATATACTTAGGTATACCTATTAGCTCACAAAAGTGAATCTTGTTCTTAATTTTTTAAATAATTCAAGTCTATAGAAAACATTAGTGAACTTAATATTAAAACCTCAGGGCCATGAGTTTGAAAATCATGAGTTTGAGTCTTACTGCTCACACAATGTTTATAGTCATAACTTTTCTTCCCCTAGGACACCTCAACAGAATAGTGCAGTAGAAAGAAGAAACAGAACCCTTCAAGAAATTGCAAGAACCATGCATAATGAGTATGATCTGCCTATCTATTTTTGGGCTAAGGCTATGAATACAGCTTGTTATATTTTCAATAGAGTCTTGATTAGACCTATTCTCATGAAGACCCCGTATGAACTATGGAATAATAGAAAACCCTATGTTAGTTACTTTAGAGTCTTTGGATGCAATGACTTTATCCTCAATACAAAGGATAATCTAGACAAGTTTTCATCTAGAAGTGATGAAGGAATTTTTCTTGGTTATTATTTAACTAGAAAATCTTATAGAGTATTTAACAAAAGAACCAAATATGTGGAAGAATCTGTTCACATCATGTTTGTTGAAACTGATCCACATGAGCCTAAAACCTCTCTTGAAAATCTTGAAGAAGATTTTACTGTTCTGGACCTTAATGATAATACTAAAGAACCTACTGTAAAAATATCTTGTTCTGGACATAATCCAGAATCTGCTTCTATGAAAGACAAACATAGAGATGAACCAGAAATTTCTAGTCCTACCCTTATCGGATCAACTAGGATTCTAATGAATCATCCTTTGGATGTTGTTGTTTGTAATCTTGATAGAGGGACACAGACTAGAGCTTCTCTAAGAAACTATGTTGAACATCAAGCCTTTCTTTCAAAGATAGAACCTAAAAATGTCAATGATGCAATCAATGATAAATTTTGGGTAATGTCTATACAAGAAGAGTTAAATCAATTTGAAAGAAACACAGTTTGGGAACTAGTTGAAAGACCCAAGGACACTTTAACAATAGACACTAAATGGGTTTTTTGAAACAAAGTTGATGAATCTGGAAATATAGTTATAAACAAAGAATGGTTAGTTGCACAAGGATATAGTCAAGAGAAGGGATAGACTATGAGGAATCCTTTTCCCATGTAGCAAGATTAAAAGACATTAGGATCTCTCTTTCCTATGCTGCTCATCTGAATTTCAAATTATATCAAATGGATTTCAAAAGTTATTTTCAAAATGGTTTTATAATTGAAGATTTCTTTGTTGAAAAACCACCAAGATTTACTAATCCTCATTTTCCAAATTGAGTTTTTAAACTTTCTAAAGCTTTATATTGTTTAAAACAAGCTCCAAGAGCTTGGTATGATAGACTTAGTATTTTTTTATTTCAAATAGTTTTACTAAAGGGATTGAGGATCCAACTATTTTTATTAAAATAATTTATAATGTTGTTTTCATAGTACAAATCTATGTTGATGATATTATCATTGGATCTTCTAAACATTACTTATGTATAGATTTTTCAAAGAGTATGTAAAATGAATTTTAAATGAGTTTAATGGGAGAAATTAAATATTTTCTTGGATTTCATGTTTTTCAAATTGAAAATGATATTATCTTGAATCAAAATAAATATACAAAGTATCTTTTAAAACGTTTTGGTTTGGATAGTATTAAAGAAATTTCTACTCCTATGAGTACAGTCTGTAAATTGGATGCAGATGAAACTGGGAAGCTAGTGGATCGAACCAATTACAGAGGTATGATTGGAAGCTTACTTTACCTTACTTCTAGTCGACCAGATATTATGTTTAGTGTGTGTATGTGTGCAAGATTTCAAGATAATCCAAAACAATCTCATTTACTTCCTGTTAAAAGAATGTTTAAGTATCTTAAACATACTACAAATTTGGGTTTGTTTTATCCAAAAGGACAATCTTTTGAATTAATGAGTTATTCAGATGCTGACTTTTCTGGTTGCAAGTTGGATAGAAAAGGCACATCTGGAACATGTCATTTATTAAGAAAATCCATAGTATCTTGGTGTAGTAAAAAGAATAATTATATAGCTTTGTCCACTACCGAAGTAGAGTATATAGGTGCTGGTAGTTACTGTACACAAATTCTGTGGATGAAACACACTCTTTTGGACTATGGATATGACTTTAAGCATGTTTCTATCATCTTTGAAAATACTAGGGAAATTCAAATTTCAAAGAACCTTGTATCTCACTCTAGGACCAAGCATATTTATGTAAGACACCATTTCATGAGAGATCATTACAAAAAGGGTGATCTTACTCTTGAATTTATAGGTACTGAACATCAATTAGCTGACATTTTCACCAAACCTTTATTTTTGGATAGGTTAAGTTAAATTAGGCATGAGTTGGGAATGATTAACCTTGATCGGTAGATACCTCACCGATGTAACCTCACTGATGTAACCTGACCAATGTAACCTCACCGATGTAACCTCACCAATGTAACCTCACCGATGTAACCTCACTGATGTGACATCACCGATGTGACCTCACCGATGTAACCTCACTGATGTAACCTCACCGATGTAACCTCACCAATGTAACCTCACCTATGTAACCTCACCGATGAAACCTCACCGATGAAACCTCACCGATGAAAACTCACCGATGAAACCTCACCAATGTAACATCACCGATGGACATCACTGATAGGAATTCTCACTGATAAATACTACTGATAATTGCACTGTTTTAAACTTCTGTATGCCGCCAGAATCTAAATCGTTTTTACTTTATTTTATTTTATTTGTTTATTTTATGTTTCCTAAATGATAAAACAAAGTCCTAGTTACTTCTCAATCCACCAAGCCTCAAATCCTTTACCCTCAGACCTTAGCTCCCGAATCTCTCGAGAACCCTAATTTCCTCTAACCAGAGATGGAAAAATCCAAAATCCCTTCCATCAGAGATAACACTGATGAGCTAAATGAAAAGAAGAAGAAGTCTGGGAAAGAAGCTATTGGTAGTGTTGGTATAACTCGGTCTGGTAGGAGACCGGTGAACCCTCATTTGCAGAATAGAGGTTGCAACGTCCTGGCCTGGCTCATCATCGAACCGGTGGCCGGACCGATGGGTCATATGGCCTCAAGCACATCTCCCCATACGCCAGAGGCTTCGGACTAGTAGTGAGGGTCTCAGGAGATGATAGTGGGGAGACTATACCCTCATATCAGAGTAACATAACGGTGTTATCAGAGTAAATATCATTCAGTAGTGGAAGTAGTAAGTAATTGAAAGAAAGTAGTGATAAACAGGTAATAATATCCATTTTATAAAAGGTGGGAAACGCCAGTTTACAATGCATGCATGTACATATGACAATACAGTTATGAAAGCAGTAAACAATACAACATGCTTTACAAACAATGCAAAAAATAAAAGACAGCAAAGCCCATCGGCGATACCCTAAGCATCCCAAGCTCCCACTTGGTCCTTTGCTCCTAACTCCTCTGGTGCAAAAAGCACATCACAAAACCTAGGTCCTGCAAGCAAGAAGGTCTACTTGGGTACCCCAGTGTAATGGAGGCCCGAGTAGGGTGTGAGATATAAATCTCAGTAGGCCGGAACCATCGGTGTCTAACCAAATCCAGACAGTTTATAATTATTAAATAGTGAGCATGTATGGAGAAGTAAGTAAACAGAATTCCATAAGTCAATAACACCTGTCCAGGTTCCCAAGGGACACCTGACGGTTATACCTGCTTCGGATCGTTGCCAGTAAAGTAACCTAATCATGTCACCATATGTATATATATATAATCATTTAGATCATAGGTGGCGTGGGGTAAGAATGCATCCCACCCAATAATCATGATTAGAGGGCATGAGGTAAGAATGCCTCTCGTCCCTATAGGTCAACTGGAAAGGGGTAAGAATGCCTCCCTTCCATCACATTAATTCTACTGGCATGGGGTATAACTGCCTCCCATCCTGACATGTAATCATTAACAGAAAATCAACTGGAAAGGGGTAAGAATGTCTCCCTTCCATACACGTATTGAAATAGTGGGCACGAGGTAAGAATGCCTCTCGTCCCTAAATAAACTGGGAAGGGGTAAGAATGCCTCCCTTCCATACACGTATTGAAATAGTGGGCACGAGGTAAGAATGCCTCTCGTCCCAAAATAAACTGGAAAGAGATAAGAATGCCTCCTTCCATACATGTATTGAAATAGTGGGCACGAGGTAAGAATGCCTATCATCCCTAAATAAACTAGAAGGGGTAAGAATGCCTCCCTTTTATACATGTATATAAATCACATCAGGCGTGGGGTAGACATGCCTCCCACCCATACTCAAAATAAGAGATCATGGGGTATGCATGCCTCCCATCCATAATCAATCAAAGTAGATGGAATGGGGTATGAATTCCTCCCATCCATAACAATCGACATTCATTATTATCATTATATTACAATTCATAAGGAAGTACCTCTTATGCATTTCAAGTAATCATTCCACATTCACAATCAATCATATATCTCATTTCTATATAAGATCCCATACGCACATTCATCACAAGTATACTTAAGGAAACTCCTCTTAAGTATCTATATCATGATATTCACACATTCATTTCACTAACATAAGTCATGCCCATTATGTTATCCTAAGGCATGGTCATACCACCCTAGTCCTTTCATTCTAGTTTAACCATTTTATTGTATGGAATATGTTTTTAACATTCTCTAACCATTTGATACCTTCTAGAGGAAACATGTCACATAGTCTTATCGGTCATCCCACTAAGATTACCAACTTACTCAATTTTCATAACATGGAAAATTGACCCAAGCACGAGTATCATAGCCATATCATTCTACTTGTCTCAACAAAGCAAGTTCACACAAAAACATCAAACAAGAACCACAACAATCTTGTAAGAAAGCAAAAAAATTTCAATCACTAATTTTTATCTTGAAGACAGCGCACCTCTGATTGAGGGTTTTTATTATTAAATCATTAGTTTAGTTAGCAGGCAACCATTTTTATCTTATTCCTGCAATTCACACTATTTGCATAGAAGAATTCAATCAGAACTAACTTGCATAATTAAAATATTAAGGCAGTGCAATGTTAAATTCACTTTCACATTAATTAAAAAGCCAAGGAGAGGGACCATGCTCTAGGTGGATCCATCCATCCACTCCAGCTCTTGGTGCTTAATAAATAAGAGTCGCAGGTGACTCACCTAGTCTTTGGAAACCCAAAACCACGACGAAACCTCAAACGCACTAAAAACAACGTGCTAGGAACTCAGAAACATCAAAATCCCCAAAATCAACCAATGTGGAACAAGGAAAGAGGTGAAAACCTTACCCCGAAACCAACCTGACAATCCAAAACCACCCGAACTGCTTCGCCTTCGGCGACGGTTGCCGGAACACGCACCGAGGAGTCCCAACAGACCTTCCGCATAACTTAGAACCAAAAGAAGACTGAAAAACGCATCACCCTAAACCTTAGGGTGTTTGGCCGATTGTCACCGGGCGACGAATAGGTCGAAACAAAGACATGAAGAGAGAGGAGGAGATATATGGGAGATTATCATGGAGATTCGACGAAGAAACGGCCGAAAATCAGAGGAAGAAGCTCAATCGAGAGGAGGGAGGAAGGGGTGTGGCGCGCAGCTCAAGGGAGAGCCCCTCCCTGTGTGTCGTGTAGCTTGAGAGAGGGTGAGGGAGAGATTAGATTAGGTTTTAATCTTTTTATTTTATTTTATTTTTTTAATGTTAAACAAAAACCTAAACTCACCCACGCGCATGGTTTGCCCTGCACGGTTTTCCAAACCGTGGGGAGTCCTTTGCCTCTAAGACATCCACTGCATGGGCTATGCGAACGGTTTTCCAAACTATGCGCAGCCCATGTGCAAGCCACTGCCTCCTCTAATAAGGCAGCACGGTTTGGGCCGCACGGTTATCTAAACCGTGCGCCCTCTACAGCTCTTTGAAAAATAGGTGTCCAACGCTTCTGAAACTTTCCGAGTCACCCGAGAAACTTAACGGGCCTTCGCCCCAACCCAAAAACATTAAAAGGATGGTTTCTAACCTTCAAAACCTTTTTCCAAAGCCCAGTCTTCAAAACGACCGGTTCTGTAAACAAAAATTTCAAATTCCTTCTCTTTTTAACCCGGTTCAAAATGCGGGTCATTACAACCTTCCCACCTTAGTCCTTCTCATCCCCGAGAAGCCTTCAGGAACCACATACACATCACCCAACCTACAAGGGTCATGAAGCCTCATTCAACTGATCACATTGCGTTCACAAACGTCCAACACACCCTTAAGCACCAATTACACCCTATGGTGCTTAAGCCAGCAAAACTCGAGCCAATGGTTGTTTCTCAAACGAAACACCAAGATGACTCCTCCCGATCCTATCTACCCAGAGACACGAACCCGTCGTCACCTCGCCAAGCATCCAGCTACATGAACTTCCCGCCTTAGATTTTTAACGTTAAACGACCAACTCCAAACTACGGTTCGGACCACCATTGGAGTATACTTTCAAAGCACACCCCAAGCATTCCCACGACGCTCCTAGCATGATTTGAAATAGATCAAACGGTCGATTCCCCATCGACCTCAAGGACCAAGTCGAGCCGGTTGTTCATATAAGGCATCGACCGACATAAACGACACTCACCTCTACCTGATGACGTGCCATAAAACGGTTCTCCACCAACTGTGTTCATTGAAACTAAGGAGGAAAAGAGTCATGCCTCAACAGCTGACCATTATGAAGATGCACGGCTTAGACGA
Source organism: Viscum album (assembly GCA_963277665.1). NCBI lineage: Eukaryota > Viridiplantae > Streptophyta > Magnoliopsida > Santalales > Viscaceae > Viscum > Viscum album. The sequence goes on along the minus strand of OY728135.1, from coordinate 1,461,571,288 downwards.
ACGACGTATTTCGAGAAAAACCACAATTCCTTCATCCAAGGCACCTTACGTTTAGCACAACCATATTCACCAAATCCTAGACCCATCTTCCAATGACATTCCCAAGATCAAAGCACAAAAGAATCCATGCATCCCGTGTGCAACACCGAAAAAGAACCATCCAATCAAGCCAAATGGCTTTAAAGCATTAGCGTAGATAAGACTGACACTCTCTTAGTGCATCTAGGATGAGGACAAGATAGGGGACATGTTCATCACTAAACAGAATACACTAAGAGGTTTGAAATGGACCCCAGTTAATCATACCCAACTACTGGAAGGTAGAACAATCAAACCTCAGCGGGTCGACTTCAAAGAAAGAACTCGGCTTCACCTGCCGAAAAAACCCCACGTTTTTAAACTCACATGCCTCACATGAAATTAAACACGGGCAACCCATTTCCAGAAGGCATTCCAAGCACTGTCTCTTCTACTTGGAAGATCACATTTACCATATTCGAGGCAACCTTATCCCAACCTTAGGACTGTGATAGTCATCGAAGGGAAAGAATATTAGCCGCTCAACAACACGTTAGATCAAAACCCCCATAACTGCATGTGTGTCACTCATGTATGTCAAAGGATACAAGAAAACCAAACCACCGAGACTGGCATTTCCAAACACAGGAGTCTTTTAGAAAACCTCATCCCGAGCATCGGGACAAAACTGATTCATTAACGTCAAGCCAATATACTGAGGAGATGACCCAAAGCCACAACGAAAGTCAAAGACCAATGACCACCCATCTAAACAGGGGTGTCATTTGAAAAACAAGAGTCCAACAAGGGAAAATGGTACCTAAACGACATGTCACATCAGAAAACTCACAGTACAAATAAGGAATTTAAATGCTAAGGGTGATACCAACCATGGGCTGGCCCCTTAAGAAGATCAAACATCGACCCTAACACAGGGTCACATGAAACAAGGTCGCTTGGATCAAAACTCAAACATCAACCCACCTCTAAAGGGAAAAACTCCAATAGAAACACCTATGGTCCCGTTCCAAGGAAACTCAATGAGAAACTCAAAACTAACCCTTACACTAGGGTTTCAACACACCACTACGGGTTCCATTACCAAGACCTTAACATTTCATCCCGCTTAAACATTAACCATTTAAAAACATCAACCACGCATCAAGTAACCAGGAATGTTTCGCCAAAAAAAAACATCTTTTTAAGAACATTAAACATTCAATAGGAATCCCACCACTATAAAAAAACTGAGCAAAAAAAACCATCTAATCAAAAGGGAGACCTTCGAGGGTCCCATTTTATCCATCTTGGGTTCTTCCAAAAAAGCAACCCCAAATCAGTTATTCAAAAACTTTTAAAATTTCTAACGCCGCAACCAGGTTATCTCATACAACATTCTACAACTGAACTACTCGGGTCCAATTGCACATATAATAGTTAGACAAAACCTTCAAATTTTAAAATTAGGCAACATTTTCCATTTAATCATTTCACAATACCACAAGCCTTTATATTTCATACGGGTTTCCATTTTCCAATTTATGTAGCACCCATACACTTCATGGATTGAAAATTGACTCCCCTTTTAATCAACACCAGATTCCAACCCAAAATTTAACATGCTCACATACAACGGTCCAAGTACATGGGTGGCCATCTACCAACCTACAAAGTGCCCATACCCTTTATAAATTGTCATTTGGATCCCCTTTTTAGTCAAAACCAATTTACTGTGGCATTTTAAACATAGCAGTCTTTTATAGTAGTTCGAATACATGGGTTACCTTTTCCCAGTTATAGGGCACCAATACACCTTACAACTGAAAACTGGATCCCGTCGTAATCACAACCAACATATATTACTCATGCCATAAATTACCCATAAAACCAAGCATGTCACTACAGGAAACTAACACCGAGGAATGTTGTAACAAGGATGCACGACACATAAGAAAGAAAGGAAACATGGCATATTATCACAAAAACATGGCATCTAAATAGGAATGCTAGTAAATACAAGGCATGACATGAAATCAAGGCACACAATTCAGATCAACAAGAAACCTAAAATAAAACTACATGGCATGGCACTATGCATGGCATGTCCTCTGTGCCTCATATGATTCATGCAATGCAGTTTCCTTGCCATATCATCCCAAAGGTATTTTTTTTGAAATTTCTTAAACCATAAAAAGTAGAAAATACAACAGTCACTCAGGGTGAACTCATATCAACTGTAATAACAAACAACATGAACAAAAATTCCCAGCCCTGGCCACTTGGTCATTTCCCGTACGTGGGGTGATCAGTCCCAAGAACGACTATTAGCCAAGCACAGACTCTTTCCTAATCTTTTTTCTACCGACCCAAAACAATAAGGAAAAATAAAAGAAACACGTCTGATACCACTTTGTAGTGTCTGGGCCCAGCTCACCATCGAACAGGTGGCCGGACCGGTTGGTCACATGGCCTCAAGCGCGTCTCCCTGTACGCCAGAGGCTGTCGACTAGCAGTGAGGGTCTCAGGAGATGATAATGGGGAGACTATACCCTCATATCAGAGTAACGTAGGGGTATTATCAAAGTAAATATCATTCAGTAGTAGAATCAGTAAGAAATTGAAAGACAATAGTGATATACAAGTAATAATATCCATCTTATAAAAGGTGGCAAACACCAGTTTACAATGCATGAATGTACATATGACAATACAGTTATGAAAGCAGTAAACAATACAACATGATTTACAAACAATGAAAAAAATAAAAGACAGAAAAGACCAACGACGATCTTCTGAGCATACCAAGCTTCTGTTTGGTCCTTTGCTCCTAACTCCTTTGGTGCAAACAGCACAACACACAACCTAGGTCCTGCAAGCAAGAAGGTCTACCTGGGTACCCAGTGCAATGGTGGCCTGAGTAGGGTGTGAGATATAAATATCAGTAGGTTGACATCACCGGTGTCTAACCCAATCCAGACAGTATATAATAATTAAATAGTGAGCATGTATGGAGAAGTATGTAAACAGAATTACATAAGTCAATAACACTTGTCCAGGTTCCCAAGGGACACCTGACGGTTATACCTGCTTCGGCTTGTTGCCAGTAAAGTAACCTGATCATGTCAACATATGTATATATATAGAAGCATTTAGATCATAGGTGGCATGGGGTAAGAATTCGTCCCACCCATTAATCATGATTAGCGGGCACGAGGTAATAATACCTCTCGTCCCTATAGGTAAACTGGTAAGGGGTAAGAATTCCTCCCTTCCATCACATTCATTCTTCTAGCATGGGGTATAACTGCCTCCCATCCAAACATGTAATCATCAATAGAAAATCAATTGGTGTAGGGTAATAATATCTCCCTTCCATACACGTATTGAAATAGTGGACATGAGGTAAGAATTCCTCTCATCCATAAATAAACTGGCAAGGGGTAAGAATGCATCCTTTCTATACACATATTGAAATAGTGGGCATGAGGTAAGAATGCCTCTCTTCCCTAAATAAACTGGAATGGGGTAAGAATGGCTCCCTTCCACACACGTTTTGAAATAGTTGGCACGAGGTAAGAATGCCTCTCACCCCTAAATAAACTGGAAAGGGGTAAGAATGCCTCCCTTTCATACACGTATATAAATCACATAATGAGTGGGGTATACATGTCTTCCACACATACTCAAAATTAGGTGGAATGGGGTATGCATACCTCCCATCCATAATCATAAAAAGTAGATGGCATGGGGTATGAATGCCTCCCATCCATAACCATCCACATTCATTATCATCATTATATTACAATGCATAAGGTATTACCTCTTATGAATTTCAATTAATCATTCCACATTCACAATCAATCATATATCTCATTTCTATATAAGTTCACATATGCACGTTCATCACAAGTATACTTAAGGAAACTTTTCTCATGTATCTATATCATGATATTCACACATTCATTTCACTAACATAAGTTGTTCCCATTACGTTATCCCAAGGCATGGTCATACGACCCTAGTCTGTTCATTCTAGTTTAACCATTTCATTGTAATGAATATGTTTTTAACATTCTCTAACCCTTTGATACCTTCTAGAGGAAACATGTCACTTAGTCTTATCGGTCATCCCACTAAGGTTACCATCTTACTCAATTTTCCTAACATGGAAAATTGACCCAAGCATGAGTATCATAGCCATATCATTCTACTTTTCTCAAAAAATCATGTTTAGACACAAACATAAAACTAGAACCACAAAAATCCAGCAAGCAAGCATAAATATTCTATCACTACTTTTTTATCTTGAAGACAACACACCTCTGATTGGGGGGTTCTATTATTCAATCATTAGTTTAGTTATAAGGAAACCATTTTAATCTTATTCATGCAATTCAAACTATTTTCATAGAAGCATTCAATAAAAACTAACATGCATAATTAAAATACTAAGGCAGTGCAGTGTTAAATTCACTTTCACATTAATTAAAAAGGCAAGGAGAGGGACCTTACCTCTAGGTGGATCCATCCGTCCACTCCGGCTCTTGGTGCTTTCTAACTAAGATTCACAGGTGAGTCGCCTAGTCTTTGGCGACCCAAAACCATGCCAAAACCTCAATCACACTAAAAACAACGTGATAGGAATTCATAAACATAAAAAGCCCCAAAATCAACCAGTGAGAAACAAAGTAAGAGGTGAAAACCTTACCTCGAAACCAACCTGATGATTCGAAACCACCCGAACCGCTTCGCCTTCAGCGGTGGTTGCTAGAACACGCACCGAGGAGTCCCAACGGACCATCCGCATAACCTATAACCAAAAGAAGACTGAAAAATGCCTCAATCTAAACCCTAGGGCATTCAGCCGATTCTCACCGGGCAATGAATAGGTAGAAACAAATCCAAGAAGAGATAGGAGGAGATAGAGGGGTGCATACCGTGAAGATTCGACGAAGAAATAGCCGGAAATCGAAGGAAGAAGCTCGATCGAGAGGAGGCTGGAAGGGGGGTGTCGCGCGCGTCTCAAGGGAGAGCCCCTCGTAGGGTGTCGTGCGTTTTGAGTGAGGGTGATAGAGAGATTAGATTAGGTTTTAATCTTTTTATTTTATTTTATTTTATTTTAATTTTAAACAAAAACCTAAACTCACCCACGTGCACGGTTTGACCCACATGGTTTTCCAAACCGTGTGAAAACCATGTGGAGTCCTCTAACTCCAATACATCTACTGCACGGGAAAAGAGCACGGTTTTCCAAACCGTGTGTAGCCCATCCACAACCAACTGCCTCGTCTAATATGGCCGCAAGGTTTGGGCCGCACAGTTATCCAAACCGTGCACCAATCGTTCACCCTATAAAAATCTTTAAAAACAGGGGTCCGAAACTTCCGAAACATTCCGAGTAACCAGAGAAACTTAACGGGCCTTCGCCCCCGCCAAAAAAACATTAAAATGACGTTTTCCAACCTTTAGAACCTTTTTACGAAGCCCGGTCTTCGAAACAACCTGTTCAGTAAATGAAAAGTTCAAATTCCATCACTATTTTACCCGGTTCAAAACGCGGGTCATTATAGAGTTATTGTGATCAAAAAAGATCTATGCATGGAATGGTTGTTGGCTACCAAATCGTTAGTTCTTGAAGTATTGGAAGATTAAAAGTTGGTAGATTTCTTTTCTAACAACAATGGCCCCTACTATCCGAAGCTAGTGAACAAATTTTATGAGTTTGTGAGTTTTGAGAATTTGGAAGATAAGAACCTAGTGTTTTCTTATGTGAATGGGAAGGATATATATTTTTCATATATTGAATGGGTTGAATGACTGAAGGTTCTACACGAAGGTGTTTCTGGGTATGTATCGAATGAAATTCCACCTACAAGCGATATATTCGATTTTGAGACTGCCTTGGAGGAGCCCACCGGTGATGGAAATCAAAGAAAAGTAGTGGCTGCTGAAATGGATAGAGAGAACAGATTTTTGTTCAAATTTGTTAAACATATCATAATACCAAATAGAGGGGACTTTTCAAATTTATGATATCAGGGTATCTATCTCCTACATCTCTTGAGACATTGTGTAAAAGTGAATCTGTGCAGATTGCTGATGTTTCAAATGGAAGACATGACATGGAAAAAAATCAAAGACTAATGCCGTATTCTTTTCCAAGTTGATCTTATTGATGATCAAAGTGGAAGGGGTAGTTGAGTCTCAATATGAGACAGTGGTATTAAAGAATAATTTTTGTATCACAACCATAGTTTACAAATACATGAAGATAAATTAGAACCCATGGAGAAGAGAGTGGGTTAATGATGACAAAAAGGTATATGATAAATTCAATCCTGTGGATCATCCTTCAAGACCTAAGGATGTGAGGGATCCAGGTGTAGGGCCTGATGAGGAAGAACCTGAGTACGGTGATGAGAGGGAAGAAGAAGAGACTTCTATGGATGATGGAAGGCATTCAGACTTACCTCTAAGTCCTGCTGCTGAAATTGTATCTACAGAAAAGGAAGCCTTAGTAAAAGAAGAGACACATGCTGATGAGGAAGACCAGCTAGTTCCTGAGCTTGAAGAATAAAAGGAGAATGAATCTAAAGACTCTGATTCTGTCTGCTTAAGTCTGAGTACATTAATTGGAAGCTCGGTTTTTCCTACTATGGATGTAGTAGGGGAAATGGAAGAAGTTGTACCTAATCCAAATGAACTTTCTGATGTTGTAGAAATATAATTGATAGTAAAATATTATTATGAGGAAGAAAGACCTACTGAGAATGATGTTGATGTACATGGGAATGAACCCATTGAGGGGGAGCATCAAACCAAGTTTGGAAGTTTTTCAGTGGCTGTTGAGATTGAGGACTGGGCAGAAGACCCAGGTTTTGTGGTGTGTGGATTGGACTATCCTGAAACTGATAATGAGGAATCTCTAAATAGACCAAAAATCATTTATGATGTTGAGACTGAGTTGTTACCTGAATATATGGTCAGAATTCATGAACTGGATAATTTTAAGAATAATCTTAAGGTCATTTTTGTGGAAGAGAAAAGGAAGATGGATGTTTCACTGGTGTCATCAATTCAATTGATTATTAATGACTCAGTGGCCAGCATAGCATCTGAAAGAGCACCTGCTATAATTTCTCTTACTGATATGATCACCAGGGATGACCTTGAATCCCTAAAGGATGAGCTGAAAGAGTCCTTTAGTGATTCTACTGCTGGGTTGAAGCATTTCGTTGTTGAAGAGATGAGCAATTTGGAAAAATCTTTTGAACTCTCTCTCGGTTGTAATATGTCATCCTTTGTGGATGAAAAAGTGGAAGAAGTTATAGCCTTCCAGACTCAAGTATCTATACTGGAAGAGGATTTTGAAGCTTTAATGAAATATGTTATCTATTTAGAATCTCACATGAGTTCAAAATCTCAAGCATACAAGGACTTAGCCTATGTCAAAACAGTTGAGAGCCAGATGGTATCTGTCTTTGATGGTTTTAAAACCTCTATGAAAGAACATGTCAGCACCAAGGATTCCCAAGTGAAAGACCTTATTAGTGGGTTGACCAAAAACTTCAAAGAAATAGTAACCTTCTCTATTAGTTCTATTGCTTCTAGACCTTCTGTGTATTTGGATCAGATTTGAGCTGTGATTAAGTAGGAGCTTGGTTCAGCATCAACCAGTGGCTCTGTGGACTCATCTGACCTATGAAAAGTGGTGAATTCTACAAGAGATTAAGATAAAGAAATAACGAATACAGTCCAAAACTATATGAGAGAAGCTTCTGCCTCTCAGAAAGAAGTGAAAGACAAGGTAGACTCCTATATCCAAAAGGTTTACACCAAGCATCAACTCAACAATCACTTGAAACTGCTGTTAGAAAAAATGAAGTTACCTCCTGTCAATCAAGCCTTTAGAGAGGAAGTCAGCAAACTAAGGGAATTGAATCCAGCATTGGACAAATTCATGGAGAAAATGGATGATTTAATATTTGAAATGGAGAGAGGAGTAATAATTATGGATTTCAGAAATATTTTGTTTCCATTCCTTCATGTCGATGCTAGGCTAGTGATTGTACCTCCAGCATTACCTGACTCTACCTCTACTTCATCTCCTGTTCAGATGACTACAACCCAAGACCTTCAAATCCTTACACCTATGATAACCCAAAGAACTCCTTAGTACAGTCCAGGCAAAATTTCTAGGTCTCAGCCCCCTGTGATCATTTCCAGAATTTCTATGCCTTCACCAGCATCCACACAGACTGAATCCTCTTCTGATCCCAAGGGAAAATCACACATTGAGGATGTGGATTGAATATGTGGCTAAGGTGTTTGATAGGAATCCCTTGTATTTTGTTTTCTTTCTATGTACCTTTTTGCAACATATTATACAATTGGCATTCATTTCTTTCTCATTTTTTCCTCCTCTCTTTGTTGATTCCCACTTTTTTATTATCACAAAGGGGGAGAAATTTTTTCAAAGTATCAAAGGTGGAGAAATATTCTCAAAGGGGGAGAAATATTATTTAAGGAAGAGCTAAAATGTTTTTCCCCTCTTATATCATTGCATTTAATTCCACCTTAGATACATTATATTCTATAACATACTATTTTCCCTGAGATAATTGAATTCAATGACATATCCTATGATACAATTACTCTTTTTTTAAAGACTATAATATCATAAGTTGTGATTATAAAAAAGGGGGAGATTGTTGACATCACCTGTTTTAATAATCCCAATTATGCCTTCACATACTTTGATAATCCCAATTATGCCTTCACATTCTTTGATAATCCCAAGTAATGTTTGTCTATATTCTAATTCACTCAATCTATGACATTCTATCTGATAATAATATTAAAATAATCCTTGAAACATTTTAATCAATGTTTAACTTTGTTTATATAACTTTTGAAGTAATTCTAACCCAATCCGATATGTTTTTCATAAAATAGATAAGTTTTAGCCACTGATCTGCGTATAACTACTAATATAGAGGTACCAATACTTTGTCTACTGATAGAATTAGTCTACTGATAGATAGAGTCACCAATAAGCTAAGGTCACCGATACGCAGAGCTACCGATATGTACATGTCCATCGGTATGCATAGAACAGGGTCACAGATAGAGATAGCTACCAATAGAAGAAGCCTTCCGATAGTACATAATGGAGCTACTGATATACATAAGTCTACCGATACACATAATCACTAGAACTAAGTGAGATACCAATACAGATAGTTATCGATAGACCAGAGCTACAGATAGACTAGAGTTACCAATAGACTAGTGCTACCGATAGACCAGAGTTACCGATAGACCAGAGCTACCGATAGACCAGAGCTACCGATAGGCCAAGAGCTACTGATATACAAAGACCGATACATAAAGAAGCTTCTGATACAAAGAAGAGATACCGATAGATCAAGAGCTACCGATAGAATGAAGGCATCGGTAAATAAATATACTGATACCCAAAGTTAACTATACATAGAGTAAGAGCTACCGATATCAGGAGTGGCCGATAAAAGTTCAAAGAGCTACCGATAGAAGGTCACCTCTACACAAATTCCATCGTACACATCTACCAATATGAGCTACTATTGATTGACCAACCAGTCAAACTCTATAATCTCAATATTATTTATTTATTAAGATAACTGTTAGATTTGATGTTTTTATTGTAGTTAATTTTATTTAATGATATCTGTTGGAATGTCACGGAACCGTACCTAGTACCCATGCAAAGGGTAATCATTCATTTTTTGCTGGAGCTGAAATCTATAAAAGGGAAGATAAAGACCTAGAAAAAAGTGATAGAATCAAGGAACTAAGAAGGCACACGAAGGGTGAAAAAGATAAGGGCTCAACAGCATTGAAAAGTGGTGCATTCAAACAAGTCTACACATATACCTGGAGAGAACTGGACATAAACGAAGCTAGTCATTTTTGAGGAGAATACAAGTTACATCTTGAGTGAAGAACTATAACAAACACTTCATGCACTTAGGATGATAAGCTGAACCTGAAAACCAAGGAATAAAATGGCACTCTGTTTTTCAAACAAAAACCAGAGAAGGACACAAAAGCTTTTCTGACAAATCAAACGAGTCCAGAGCTACACTACCAATCACTAAAGATTTTCTAAACTCATTCATACTTACTCTAGTGATTATTTTATTTAAAATTCAAGCAGTGTGTGTTCCCTGTTTATTTTACACACACACAGTCTCCTGAGCTAAGCTGGAGGATTCTTAAATCCTCATTCAAACTCTATAAATCCCTTGTATCCCACAGTGGATAGTGGTAGAGGTCGAGTTAGAGCTGGACAGCTATGAGATGTTTGTTTTCCCATGTAGAAATGTGGTAGAGGTCTTTGAACCTGGATAGTCTTTGCACTATTGTTTACCCCGATCCAGGGTGTGAATCAATTTATATAATTTGTTTGAGAGGACTAAGTATCAGCTTGAGACTGAACCTCTTGGTTATATCTGTTGTACATTTTAGTTTAAGTCATAAGTATACTATATATTTCATATTCTTCTGCTAACTACTTTGATATATAATTTATTTTAAACTTACTTTTATAGTTAAATTAGCAAGTGTTTATACTTATTATAAACCAGGAAGTTAGTTTCAAAAGTCAATTTAATCTTTAGATTAAATTAATTGAGACCTAATCAATCTTTGAGAAACTAATTGAAAATTTACAATCTGTATAAATTCACTATAATATAAATTTGTTTTAAAATAGAGGGATTTTAAGAGAATTTTTTTTACAGAAATTTTTAATTGGAACTCAATCTACCCCCCTCTTGAGTATCCACTCCGACCAACAGTCACCAAACATTGTAATTCACTAGCTATAATTTGTAGAATATGGTATTTTGACCGTCTCAGTTGAAGGATACTCTTATTTGATTTCCAAATAAAAATATTTTAGACCTTACAAATTTTATGTGATCAAATAAGTATTTGGAATACGATTTAACATGGATGAGAATCACCTAAAATTTCCCCCCTTTGTCTCCAAAAAATAGAACAAAAATAATTTAAAGAGTTTATGTTTAAGGTTTGATGATAATATGATCTTGTTTTATTGGGAATTAGTTTTTCAAAAAATATTAATTTAAAACATTTTATAATTGAAAATGGAATGTTGGTAATTCTAACCAAATAACTAGTTGGATTAATTTGAGTTTTGTTTACATATGTTAAAAAATAGGTTATGATTGTTTTCATATTTTTTCTAGATATTCCTATCATGTTTCCTCCATTTTTATTTCATGATGTGTGTTTTGAGTATTAAAACACACCTTAGAGCATTATAACATAACCACAACATATATTAAATTCCATATAGATACTATATGAAAATAACTGATCCAATTATAATTTTTTAGTAATTTTAATTACAATCATAGATCGTTTGGTTGATTTATAGTGTTGAAGTTGTGTTCCAAAGTGAAAATTTATTTTTAACATAAATGTTTTACTTTTGGTCATTTTTTTTCAAATTATGTCTCTAATTAGTATTTAGTTTGTTCTTGGAATATAAAAATAATTTAAAGTTCATCTACCAAAGGTTTAAAGAGGCTTTTTTACATTACAAGACAAATAAATATAATTTTCAATTCTATTTAAAACAACATTATCAATATAATCACGTATTTCTAAAAGAATACTCATCTCACATCACTCCGACTACCTTTCACAAAAACCACGCCAATAGTATAAAATATGATTATATAAATAAAGGAACTACACATTTAAATATAACATATACTGATATTATAATTTAACTTTGGATTAATAGATATAGTAATGATAATTCCTCTAATAGGGGAATTGATTTAGGCACATTGTAATGATAAAAAATATAGAAATAAAAAAAACATATAAAAGTATTAATATACTAATAATTTAGTTATGCATTTTAAATAAGTCATCAAAAAATATAATATTATTATTTTATTTATTTTTATTTCTTATAAATTAAATGGCTTTGAATATATTAAATTTATAGAAAAATATGAAGTAAAATAATTATAGAAAAAAATATAATAAGTAAATATGTGAAAAGAATAATAATATAGTCAATTATGAGTTATGATATAAAATTTTTTATCCATGAAAGTTATAAATTTAAAAAAAATTAGATGAAAAATACATATAATATTATAATTAAAACATTTAAACATTAAAATTTATAAAACACTTGTAGATGTGAAAGTGAAATATAGTTTCATTACAAATTTATACATTAAATTATATTTTTCTTAATTTTCCATATTATTATCTATATTGAGTTCATAAAGTAACTCATCATTACTAACCTACCTTGTAACTTCTGTTGTTATAATATTATTATGAAAAAACTAATGATTTTTTTGGGTTTTTTTATGTTCAATGTTAAAAATTACTAATTGATCTTAAACACACATATTATAAAAGTCTCTCTAGTTTATGTCTTCAATAACAACCAAGACTTCATTAAATTCATCATCCAATAAATAAACCATATTCAATTTGGAATCCATGAAAAATGGACTATGCTATTTTTGCTCACTAGTATGGATCAAGAAAAATATGTTGACAAAAGTAAAATGTAGAAAATATTTTGTTATACTCTTATCAATATTGACCAAATCACATATGAACAATTTATATAAAAATTGACTATGATTTTTTTAATTTTATGACATCAATTAGACTTACATATTATACAATATTTGTATTTATAATTATAGAACTATTTTAAGTATTGAAACCTTTTTCCTTATTAATTGCATGAAGCTTGATTCAATTAATTTTGTCGATATAAAATATCTTACCATTCCTTAAAGGACCTCAAGAGAAAATTGTTGAATAATTTGAATTTATAATTGGATTCTAAAAATATAAGAAATAAGAAAGATATAAGGTATTAATTATAACATATCAAAAATAAAATCACGTTAATTAATTGAATATGATTATGTACTTACTTGATGATAGAACCATTTGGTAATCTCCTTATTAAAATAATTCTTTAATTCAATATATTTTCAAGATTAAAACCATATTTATCAATTTTTTTGAAATAAAAAATCTTTAATAAATGGATTTGAAATATGATTATTGAGTAGCACATATCATTGTTATTGTATTATCTTTATGTAATTCAGTTTAAAATTTGAGGCATTCCCAAACAATCACCATACAATTGTAAAAACTGGTGATTGTCTTTCAAAATTTGAAATAACGGAGAAGAAATCAACAAGTCCAAGATGATTTAATCTTGTCTCAATTCCCTCTAAATACATAGAAAAAATAGTCACTCTTTAGTTATTCTACCTTCACTAAGAATGACTTATAGTTAAGATTTATTTCCCACATATGACTTCAAATGACCTAAGTAATAAATAAAAAATATATAAGAAACCAATTTAATTTTTCTATATATTGATTTGATAAAACTTAATTCATCAATGAGATTAAAATTAATATCAATGTATCTCCCAATTAGATGTATCCATTAATAGTTTACCATTCCACTAAGTTTAGCTTCAATGACTAAATGAAGAACCAGATGAATCATGATGGTGAAAAATGTACGGTGAAATAACATGTCCAAATATAAAACCCCCATTATGATTCTTTCTTAAATATTTGAAAAGATCAATTAGATTTTGATATTTTTTACAGGGTTCATTGAAGAAGGTGTACAAGTCAACAATAATGGAAATTTCTTTTTCTATGTAACATTTTATGCAATTCCAACAACATGTACACATCCATCAAAACATGCGAGTAAATAATTTTATATCTATGTATCATTTTATTTTATTTTAAGTCAATTCACATTTACATTTTACCAGATTATCTATATGGATAATTTAAATTCTTTAATGTTCAACGGAATATGTCTTTATAATTATTTTTCATTGAAACAATTGGTGAATGGTTCTTTCTCGTTCTCATTTTCCCACAATAAATGCTTTATATAATTTTCTCCACATCCTTATGATCATAAAGGAGATCCTTAAATTTACCCATATCATTAAGCAATGTAAAAAACTACACTATCATTTAGAAAATATATTCATTTTATTCCTCTCTTATGTTCCAACTTCATCAGATATTATAACTTGTACCCTACCCACATTCTTTCAACTAATTATGTTTTCTAATATATATAGAAACATTAATTAATTGTTCCATGATTTATGATCTAGATAAAAAGATTGATTAATTTCGTGATTATCACCTCCATTGAATTGTGACTTATTAAACTTGAACTTGTGGGATTCTTCATGAAATGACTATTGACACATGAATAACTTTTTTCTTTTATCAGATTATCTATGGGGTTTAAAATAAAGATTAAAAACTTGATATTCCAAATATATATGCATGTGAAAAAATATATGTTTTATAGTCTAGCATGTTAAATTATTTTACACATTAAACCCATTAGTATTGTGAACATTTTTCTTATTAATGCATTAGATTTTTCTATTCCATCATTTGATAATTTTTTTTAATTCATTGATTAGAGGATTGAGGTATATATGAATATGTTTTTTGGGAAACTGATTTCATAAAATAATGATTTTAATAATGAAAAAAGTATGTGTCATACACTAACATGGATATATATTATAAGGGATCAAAATATTTATCCATATGTTATATTTGATATAAAAAGTACCAAATGTGTTAAAACCAACGAAATCCAATACCAAATGCACATTACTGGGCTCTGAACTAATTTTTCTATATAATGAGTCAAATAACATCCATTACATTGACTCATTCAGATGTGTAATTATGTTTTCACTGTTACTTTCGAAAATATGTCACTTCATGTACTTTGTGATCTTATAATACATGAATAAAATTTTCATGTATAGTTTAAAATGAAAGTGTTTCAATACATTTATGGGTTTATTATTATTATTCTTCACCTTGGAATTCCTTTCATTCATCCTCTCATCTCTACTCATTGATTTCCATCTAATAGTACACATTTTTAACCAATATTCCTTATTAAACTCTTCACTATAATATACAATTTAATATCAAAACTGGAAATTGAACCATTTGGGATGAGGAAACTATGACAGGATCCCCTCACAAAAATGTTATTTGTGACGAGGCCCTGTTGCAATTGCCCAATATTTTAAAATGGGGTCATAATAATATATTTCTTTGAAGGGAAACTATCCTATCAGAAATAGATTATCCATGTTATTAAAAAATCCCTTTTGTGGTGAGCCAATCTCAAATAACTAAGAAACTAAAATTATAAAATTTAAAAAAATTGTAAAATTTAATAATATAATAATACAATATAATAATAACAAAAAAATTAATAAAATATTACATTGATTAATAATAATAAAATAATAACTATAATAATAATAAAATAATAAAATAAAAATACATGTTATAATAATAATAAAATAATATTAATTATAACAACAAAATAATAAAAACTAATATAATTATTAAATATATAATTAAAATAATTGAATTTTAGAAAACACTATATTTGAAACAATATAAAATAATAACAACAATAATCATAAAAAAAATAAAAAATAAAAAATAAAAAATAATAACTAAAATAATAAATAATAAATTATAATATAATAATTAAAATAATGAAATAATGAAAAACACAATGTTTACAACACAATAAAAACACACTATATAAATATATAGAATAATAAAAATGTCACAAAATCATTTTTATTGCAATGACTGTCAGAAAGAATTAAATAAGTAACTAGGGGGGTTATCTAGATGAGCTAGAGGAGGGAACTCCGTCCCCAATCTGAGAGTCAGATGTCACACATACTCAATCGTCTGCACATGCTACTACTTCTGCCATCGACTCAACTCTTCCTACCACTGCTGTCGACAGAGCTATTCCTGCTCCCTAAACATGCTCTCTATAAGCTCCCTAGAGCTCACAACTTCTCCTAATATTATGCAGCAAATGATGATGAATCTCTATGATATCCTCTCTAGTAACAAGAAAACAAGGAAATAGTACAATTATAACTCAGAAGAGTCAATCAAGGGATATTACTGACAACATGACTTTTCTTGAAGGCATACTAGGTTTCATGCATCCATACTGCCCTATAAAATCTTGTTTTACTGGTCTGATCCTTGGTATTATCCTAACATAGTCTATTTCTGGGAGGTTGAGATCAAATATGACTCCTTAAATTGAAATTTTAAAGTTAAAAATTTTAAAATATTATTTACAGTTACATTTAAAATTAAAAAAGAAATTATACTAACCATAATCTAACTCTGAATATTACCTCTAATATTTCTGGTGATAGGATTAATTTACATCCTCCTATAAACATCAAACTCTGTAGTATCAGGCTATTCTAGTTTAAATATTAATATAAAATAAATAGTTTACATTTAATGTTATATAAATTATTTTAAAAAATGAACTTTCCATATATTCTCTATGAGTACTAAATGTAAGATTACCAGTTTGATTTTTCACCTCATGTTTGCCTTAGTTTTGTCGACCTACTGATGATCATCTCTGAAAATGACCACCCATATAGTGTGAACATAATTCATACCAAACCTGATATGAAATGTAATTAGTTCTATGGGTGAAAAAATACCAATATAACTCCATGACTCCCACTTTCCTCATTATTATCCACCTCAAATTGTGAAAAAACTATTGACAACAATCATACATACAACCCTACAATGTCTCCCATATATTGTCACACATTCTACCATCAATGGGATACCATAAACCTTACAAATAATTAATAATATCATGTTATAAGTTAAATATGTTTCAAAATAAATATTATTTATTTCTATTCCATCCAATGATCAAACATGCAGTGTTGAACATCAATAGGAATCTGATCCCATGTACTTCATTCTGTAGAAAAATAATTCTACAATATAACACTCCTCTATCTGACAGATATATGTGAAAAGATATGAAAAAAAGAGAAGAAATAATTTAAAAATTATTATACATATAAATTAAGGATAATTAATAAAGGCTTACTAAAATAACCAAGTAAACATACCTCTACATTCATGGATGGAATCCAAGATAAGGACGTCACTCAGGGATAGGGTCAGGAATCATCAATCTCGCAAGAGCACGAAACCTCCGAGTTAGTAAATATTTGAAAAAAATATTATATATAGATATATATTATATAGGATTATAAGAAGCATTTAACTTTTTAAATCTTCATTTACATCCTCATATTCATATATGATGGTGTCGATATATTCACATTCCACATCAGTATAATCAGTTTTTATGGGAGTTTCATTTTCATCATCTCTTGTCATTTCAAATTCATTTGTTACATCAATAACATCGTCAAAACCAATAAAAATTAACTATGGGGTCTCATCATTGATATTCATTTCTCTTCATGGAAAATATATATTTGGAAAAGTATCATAAAAAAATTTCAATTCCTTTCACTTCAAGGTAAACACATTCACATTGAATAAATTTATTTTCCTAAGATTTCATTATCATTATGCTCCACCCATCACTGAACTCTCTTGAAGAAGCACAATAAATTTCATAATAAATCCTTTGTTATGGATTATCTAATAAAGATGTTTTATTTACTATAATAATGATTTTATATTTAATATCAAATGTTCTCTATCTCATATGAACACACAATCCTCTCTTAGTATCCAACCACTAACATTTAGACATCTTTACGTAATTTTATTCCAAATAACTCAGTTCAAATATTCCTTTTAACATGACATAAAATTCAACTTTAGTTTCTCAATGATGAGATCTTCTAAAGAAAACACCGCTATCTAATGTTTTTTGATTCCCCATATGCATGTGTATGTAATGAAAAACCATTCACCATATATGCATTATAAGAATTAACCATTTTGGATAGTGGGTTACTCAATACACGCAATTGATTATCAATTATTAATAAATTGGAGATAACAGAATTTTTTTAAAATAATTATCAATATATAATATAATAAATTTATATTGTATGTTAAAATGGAAATAATTTATGTTTCCAGTTTTTGAAACCAGTAGGAAAAATTATTTTCCCACTGTTCTTCAAGAGCATATGCTAAACTTTTTGGATGACATTTCTTGATATAATTATCATATAATCTAAAATAAAATAATATTAATTTACTATAACTAATAATATTGAAATTTGATAAGATCAATCACAGTACAAAATAATGTCATTTCTTCATAGTTGAGTAGTACATATGTATGAGCTCTGTGATATTAATCATCTGAAAAACAACTTTCATGATATCCACAAAATCCATGCATTGGGTGATTAAAAAAAGAAAATTTATGATTCATTTCGTCATCAAATGTTTCTCCAATACATCCCAATTTGGTTATGTTTTCATATATATTCAAATTGAAATTAATGAGTGTAGAAAAAATAAATTTCCTCCTGTAAATAATCATCTACAGCTGGTCCTTCAATCGATTATTTGTTACATACTATTTCATCAATTTATGCATGTATATCTTGAATGGGTACATCCATAAAACATTTATGAGACCAACACATTTTTCTTCATATAGAAAATTTAATATAAAATGTTTTTTTATGTCAGAGAAAGCTGGTGGGAAGATTTTTTCCATTTTACAAATAATTAAAACAATATATTCTTGTAGTCTACATATACAACATAGTCTGTTGTCACCACAAAAATGTCTCAAAAACCTGATATGCCCGCTATCTCATCCCAAATCATATAATTCATAAAACCACTTACTCAAATATGTATAAACCTTTCCATTATATCATAAAAGTCATGACTTTTTAATCCTATAATATGACCATTACTTGGACAATTTTTAAAAATTTGATACATAACCATCTGGAAGTCTCAAATCTGTAGTCCACTAAAATAATATTAATTGATGTAATTGTGAAATTGTACTAGCTTCCTTTGGGATCATTAACTTCTTTGATCTGGAATTCTAAAATAGTTCACGTTCTACTTGCCTGCAAATTTGAGAAAGTTATAATTGTACGTTTACATTATCATTGATTTTACCTAGTATAAAAAATTGTATAAAATATACAATCAAAAAGTTCTTCTCAATATGCATGACATACAACATGTGACTGACTAACAGAGAAGGCCAGTAAAGAAGATCCTAAAAAATTATCTATTTTATCCAATTGTGTTCTTTCCCCAAGCGATAAATTTTCTATTGGTTTATATTTGGTCTAAATGTAACGGGAGATAATAAAGGGACCAATGATTCAAAATCCATATCTAATATCATTGGTGGAGGTATATCTCTTTCAATTATTCCTTTTTCGAAATGATTAATGTTCATTCAAAAAATGATGATTGTTTGGATGTAATCTACAATGATTGTAAAAATATCAGGGTTTTCTTACATTACTAAGCAGAAATGACTTAATGTCTCTCATACAGTACTAACATTATTTTGGACAATGTGTACTTCATCCATATAACATTTCATATACTGAAAAGTAACTAATTGTCCACATCAATGCAACATTCAGTATGAAATTATTTTTCACAGCAACATCATTTTTACTCAGACCATTAATCTGTGATAAATTTATGTCAACAATAAATGACTTCAAATTAATATCAATATTCTTTTTTTCAGGCCATAGAATTAATAAGGCCAATTATATATAGATCCTGCATCGACAACCTAGTAAATAAATTTTACAGATTTATAAAGATAGGAAATAAAGTATATTGACTACCGTAAGAACTAAATGTATAGAAACATTCAATAGTAATAATTAATCGTATGTTTCAAAATTATGAAAAAAATACGAATATAATTGGTAAAAAATATTCTATTAATCAATATTAGAGTAATAACATAAGATTTTATAGGTTGAAATATTGGTTTTGTTCCATGACATCAATGATATTGTCTTCTGGGACATAAATAAATGCTGCAATATTTGTGAAAGTGGGAAATATCTTAACTATTTTATAAGAATCAATAATTTCTTCCCTAGGTAAGCCTATTTATATCTCGATTTTCCACATGTAAGAAAATTATCTAGTGAATCATTTTCACCATATTATAAGATGTAATAATTTGAACATGTATGAATCCTCTGATAACCATAACCAAGATAACGAACTATCCTCCTGTTCTCTTAGAATGTTGTAGGAAACATATTTATTTCTTATAACAATGATTTAACCAAAGAAAATATCCAATTAAAATAGCAATTTTACATTCCATTATCTGATTTAAAACCCATAGATTTTTGAACCACTTCAAAATTTCTAATCTTACAACCCGGATATAAGGGATCCTTGGAAAACCTCAACAACCGATAAAATTGAGACAGTTGAAACTTAATAGATAAATCATTATCATCATGAGTTTCAGTTTTTTGAAAAGATTGACCTGCCACATCATGTAAAAAATTTGAAACCATGGTGGATTTGGAACCATATTTTTAGTATCCTCTATGAAACTGTGTTCACCATGTTGATACAAAAAACATAGTATGTTTGAAAACCAAAACAATATAGATGACCCCCAATGTTTTCAAATCTTTCAAATTTTCATAGGTCACATTTTGTGCATGAACACTTAATTTTCCAAAATGAAACAAATTTTGGTTTTGATGATGCAAATGATAAGAAAATTTCAACACCCTCAATATGTACATGATTTATACTAGAATCGTTTGGGTTCCTATATTGATTTATCCAAGTGAGATCATTTAATAATGACTATTTTTTACTTCCTTATTCTATATTTATCAAGAATATATAAAATATTTAATTTTTTATGATTAATTTGATATATGAAAAACACAATCCTAAAAGAATATTTCTTAATTAATTAATCTAAAGTATTACTGATTGTTAATAGATTATCTTAATTATTATTAGTTATTTTAAATTATTAGTAATTATTTCCAATTTTTATTTGTTATTAATAATTATAAATATTGACATTATTATTCATAACTATCGATAATTATTCTGAATTTCTGCTAATTATTCATAATTACTTCTAACAATTAATAATTAGCTCTATTTATTACTAATTACCACTATTTATCATTAATTATATCTAATTATTTCTATTTATTTCTAATTATTACTTATTTTTACTATTTATTTCTATTAATTACAATTTCGTAATTGTTATTAATATTTATTACTATTTATTTCTAATTGTTACTAATTATTACTATTTATTACAAATTATTAATATTTTCTACTGTGTATTATTATTTATTACTATGTATTACAAATTTTCTCTAATTGTAACTAATTATTAATATTTATTTAAAATTATTATTAATTATTAATATTTATTCCTAATTATTTATAATTATTAATATTTATTATTATTTAGTACTATTTATAACAATTTATTACAATTTATTTCTAATTAGGGGTAACTACAGCTAGTTACCACTAATTAATGCTAATTATTACAATTTATTTCTACTTATTAGTCATTATTACAAATCATTACAAATCATTACAAATTATTACAAATTATTTTAAATTATTACAACTTATTATTAATTATTACAAATTATTTATATTTATTACTAATTATTACTAATTATTAATAATAATTACTAATTAGTACAAATTATTACTAACTAATACTAATTATTACTAATTACCACTAAGTACTGCTAATTACCATTAATTACCAATATTTATTACCAATTACCGATATGTTTTTACTAATTATCACTATTAATTATTAATTACAGCTATTTATTTGTAATTACGACATATTATTAATAGTTACTACTAATTAATAGTAATTATCATTATTATTACAATTTATTTCTAATTACCGCTATTTATTACTAATTATTACTAATAATTAATAATTGTGGTTAATTATTTCTAATTGTTACTAATTATTTATATCTATTACTATTTACTACTAATTACCGCTATGTATTACTAGTTACCGTTATCATTTTCTAATTATTATTAATTATCGCATTTATTTACTAATTATTAATAATTATCGATATTTTTTTTACAAATCAGTACTAATTACTACCATTTATTACAAATTATTAAGAATTACCACACTTTATTACTAATTATTAATAATTACTACTATTTTTTTTCTAATTACCGCTATTTATTACTAATTACTGTTATTTATTACTACATTTTGGTATTTATTACTAATTACGACAATTTATTTCTAATTATTCATAATTATTATTAAATAATACCATTTATTATTAATTATACTAATTATTTCTAATTATATCTATTTAATAATAATTATTAATAGTTTTTACTATTTATTATAAATTATTACTAATTATTACTAATTATTACGAATTATTATAGATTAATACTATTTATTACTATTTATTAATAATTATAACTAATTATAACTAATTATTAATAATTATTACTAATTATTTTAATTATTACTATTTACTACTATTTATTAATATTTATTATTATATGTTACTATTAATTACTATTAATTACTATTAATTACAATTAATTACTTATTATTATTAATTTTTAAAATTTGTTACCATTTGTTACTATTTATTACAAATTATTACAAATTATTACCATTTATTACTATTTATTATTATTTATAATAATTTATTACCAATTTTTACAAATTTATAAAATTTTTTAATATTTGTTACTAATTATTACTATTTATTATTAATTATTACTAATTATTACTATTTATTACAAATTATTACTAATTTTTATGAAATGTTGCAAATTTTTTCTAATTATGACAAATTTTTACAAATTATTACAAATTATTTCTAATTATTATGAATTATTACCAATTATTACTATTTATTTATATTTATTATCAATTACCACAAATTTTTCCTAATTAACGGTAATTATACAAATTAATTACTAATTATTACTAATTTTTACTAATTTTTACTAATTATTACTGAATATTCCTATTTATTACTATTTATCACTATTTATTTCTATTTATTACTAATTATTACTAATTATTACTATTTATTACTATTTATTACTAAATATTACAATTTATTACAATTTATTACTTTTTATTACTAATTATTAATATTTGCCACTATTTATTTTAAATTGTTACTATATAAACTATTAATTACTAACTATTATTAAATTGCATTAATTAGCACTAATTGTAATAATTTATGACTATTTTTTATATTTATTACAAATTAATACTAAATAATAACCAATAATACTAATAATACAAATTTATTCGAATTTATACTAATAGTACCAATTTATACTAATTAATACTAATTACATGTAATTAATTATTAATTAATGAGAATTGAACCAAAATATTACAAATTAATACCATTTACCTCTAAATATAAATATTAAATATTAATGTAACACCATATTTCTACTAAAAAATAATGCCAAATAAAACTATCAAATTCTAATTTTATTTTATTTCCGCTAATTAATAAAAATAATTTATAAATTAAATTAAATTGAATTAACTAAAAAATTAAAGTAGTAAATAAACACCTTAAAACTGAATCATTTGTTGGATGTAGGTTCTGAAAGTTGGTCCGTTGTAAAATTTAAAATTTTGATAAAATTGAAGAAAGAATTTTTAGAGTAGAGAAGGGGAGATGAGTTGAGAGAGTTGTGAAATGAGAAAAAATTGGATGGGGGTATATATAGGTTAGATCATTTGGGATGTGTCCCGTCAAAAATAGTTAGATGTATATTAATTGAGGTGAATGTAGAAAAAATATTATTTGCGAAGGGACCCGTCACAAATACTATCTTGCTGACACATTATTTTTTACGAGTCGTCACAATTATTAGTTTTTACGATGAGCTCCATTGCAAATTTTTCACTATTTATTAATTGATGTGATGGTAAAAGATAGTATTTATGACCCGTATCATCGCAAATAATATCATTGAAACAAATTATTTGCGACAACCTATAAAAAATAACATCCTACTGGCATATTATTTCTGACCGGAATCCTCCTGTTTCGTAAATAATGGAATCTTGGGAAGAGTATTTCTGACAGGGGTTTTGTCCCTATCATACATAGTATCCCTGTGCTAATGTGAGCACGATTCCTGAATGCTATTTGTAATGGTTTGTTGCAAATACCTATTTTTTATGGACTATTTGCATTGGGTCAATATTCATGTCATAAATAATCTGTCACAATAAGTCATTTTTTGCAGTGTATTTAGGAGAATCATGTACTTTTGAATCATCAACACCAAGTTTTAAATGATTTTACAAATATCATAGATTTTTTCATGGATACTAGCTTCACCGAATGCACTAGGAATAAATTCTTTAATTATGGACACTACATTGTCTACAATTTTATAAAGACACTTGATATAGTACGACTTTACTTGGAAGTCAAACATTGAATACACGGAAAATCCTGTGTAAAAGTATCAATTTTTTTCTTTAACTAATTCATAAAACACATTTATTTCTCTCTGATGTTTTGAAAAACTGTAACCTATCAAGGGATAACAAAAGGCTTTTTGATCTATTATAATATGGGATATTTTAACTTTAAAATCAAAATGCAATATTTATCTTATCCCAAATGGAATTCTTCTCTTATGGGACACTTTGTGTTTTTTGAGAGGATATTCAGTGCTTTGACTTCCATAACAATTGATTATCCATTTCAAATCCAACATACATATCAAGCATGAAACAATTTCAATATTAAGTGACAATATACATTTTTTCTATACAACTATTTACTAAATTTTCTATCATGACATTAACATTTTATCCAACCATCCAAAGACCGATTTCCAATTTCATATTCTAAAAATTCTTCCAAACCATTATCATAGAGAGGTCTTTTCTTGGGTAAATTGAACCAATTTTTATCATTATGTATTAGATTACCACTCTTCACCCTATATATTCAAATGAAATATAAAAATTTTTAATCAAGCATGTTTAATGAATTTTAAACATCATCATAGAAAAACATTGTGGCTTTAATTAAATAATATATATATAATTAATCTCAAATAAATTTTCATTTTTAAAAATTTGTTCATTTGAAATCCATTTTAGCCTTAAAAATTCATTTTTAAATAATTTTATCAGAGAGATATTTGTATAAATTATTTGTCCATGATAAAATTATCCAAAATTATGTTTTATAAAACAATATAATTAGGAGGATAAATTGATAAATAACAAGCACTATCTTTATTCTCCACTAATCTATTATTTATATAACGTAAATGGATCACAATAATATGTTTTGGTAGAGTGAAAATAGATCATGGGGTTCTTACAATAATTCTCTATCTTCAATGGTAGATAGAACCCAATATTAGAATAGTTATTACATTATATTACTCAAAATCAATGATGAAAATCCAATTATCTTTAATAGTTAGATAAACATATAAGGAATAAACAAGACCATTGAATTAGTATTTAACGTATCCTTTTCTATGAATCGTCTTATTCAAGTTAATATAGAATGTATGCACAAATAAAAATTTAAATGTAACTAATTGTTTATTATCTCTTTGTAGTCTAGAATAATTTCATAATGAATTTGAGATAGATTATTGATGTGAATAAAGAAAAGGATGGAAAAATTAATCAATGTCAGAAAATTTTTACGCTCCATATTTTCCACTATGTATTTTGCACAAGGATATTTCTGTTTTGAATAAAAAAAGTTTCATTTCACTCTATGTATTTTGAAGTCTGTAAATGCTCTACCGAGTGAAAATATATTTCCCCCACATAAGTTAATATGGTATTCTCTTTATCAAGATTTTTAAAAATTATTACACATACATCATTTAGGTAGATTTTGATTTCAATTACATCAAGTTGAATAATAAACTTTCTTATATATCCATTGACGTATTATAATAGGGAAAAATATATTTTTTGGTCAAATATGATAACTTCAATGAAGGGATATATTTGAATGATGAAATTGGTATGATAACTAATCAAATTCATAGACATGAATACAACTAAACATTTATAATTTGATTAATAAGTATTAAAATTATTTTCCATGTAATTCCATGACCAAACGAATCCCATTCCTTCGAGATTACTAGGACATCTCAAGTATTTTTATACTTTCAATAAAATATATCCTAACACATGTTCACATAATATATATCCAATCGTCTTTACAATTAATGCAATGAAATAAATTTTAAATCAATTTCACTAATCAGTTTTTGGTTTGAAGAGGGAGATAGGGATGTAATTGGTGTGATATATTGTGGAGGTTAGAGTGGGGGGTTACATGGGTGGAATCCAATGGTTCATGGTAAGGTGGTTAGAGTGGTATCAAGCATACAACAGGAGGGGATCATGAGTGGCATTAGTCACATTAGGGGAGTGGGATCATAAGTGTCATGGATCTTGTAAAGAGATAGGGGGATAATTGGTGAAGTGTATGAATCTACAGTGGGGGTATGGGTTAGGGAAATTTTTTAAATATAATATCCATTTTTAATAACCATGGAGAAATACTTTATTTAGAGGTAAATTACAAAAAAAATTACACTATACTATGAATTTAAAAAATTGAATCAAAACTTAGTTGTGGTTTTTTATAATCACTATTAAAAAACCACTACTAATACAATCTTTTATTTTAGTAGTACTCAATTTTATCTTGTTAGAATAACCAATAATATGAAATCAATAGAGCTCCATATAGGAAACTATAATCCTCTATAATATAAATCAGTATCTATTATCTATTTGGTGTATCTATTAATCCTATTTACTTTATTTTAATGCTTCTATAGTATATTCTTTAAGAACCCACTGATTACTCCCCCTAGATATATACTTTTAATATAGTAATAAAATAGAGAATATTATAATATCCTCTTATGATTCATAAACTACATGAGAATAATCTATCCTCTCGACTATACTACTTGGAATGATCATAGATGATAACTTCATATTAATATAAAGAGGGGTAAATTTTGGCTTAAAATCTCGTTTGTTGAATTATTTTAAGATATTACTCAAGTAATGATTATATGACAGCTAGACGTTTCAATTATTTCTATCTCGTGGAATCATTATTCCAAGAGTCTTTTTTACTGGTCCCAAGTTGTAAAGACCCATAAAATCCAAGGAAATTTTTTTCTTAAAATTGTTTAGAATTTTACGAGTATGCAGTTTTTAACGACACCTGATTCTGAGGCCCGGTGTGCCCGAAATCAATTTCTGAAGTTTACCTTGGGTACGTTCAGTGAATGAATGAGCGGGTTTTTCTAACTTTTTAACAGGTGCTCGGAATTGAAATCCAAGGGAACCGATGAAACCACAGTGCTGATAATTGCTTAAGAAGACTTTTTTTAGAGTTGTGTTTGCTCGGGAAGATTTGTTTAAAAAAAGTGGATTAATTGTAAAGTGAAATAAAATTGTGTTACAATTTTATTTCTCTTATAAGTGGTTTAATCCCATGTGTTGGAGTTGGGGTGGGATCCACTTATTTCTATACTCCTCTTGATACGATATTAGTGAGGTGGGCCCACATGAGCCCCACCCCTTCAAATTCCCTAACTCCTCGAAACCCCCACATGAGTTATGTAACCCATCCACATTAATTCATTCCAACAACACACCTAATTAATTTGACAACTTACGTTTAATTAATTTTGTGTGGTTATATTTGAATTTTGTTTTTGAAATGCATTCCATGCTTTAATAAAATAAGGATAGTCTTATTTTATTTGGCTTGGCTTGTTGTGTGGAGACTTTGGGGAAGAATGTTCTAACTCTTGAGGAACTTCATCCTCTCCGGTGAAGAACATACCAACATCGACGAAGAATGTTGTCACGCCATTCGATCTTGTCTCTACATCAAAGAAAGGGAGACATCGCTTTCTCCTCAGACGTTCTCCGTCGAAGTATACGGAGCCTCACCCTACGACGTCGTTTTCCGCGACACTAGCTTTAGAGAAATTCTTTGAGGTAGGGGTTGATTTTACGTTCAAGATTAATTTGACGTTCTTCATTAATTATTGGTCGCCTGTTATCAATAAAACAGGAGGAGGTCGGACCACACAAACACGGTCGATCCTCCTCCCCTTTTGTTGTTGACCTTCTCCGTGGCTTAAAACAGAGGCGATGCGATGTCATTGCACCGCGCGGGAATGAGAGAACCGTGGCTGGAGTGGGATACAGTGGAGGAGTGTGGCGCCTTCACGCTGCGCCGGTGTGGCCAAAGGAGGCCACGGCCAGGAGCGGGCCGCGGCGGAGGTGCGCAGTGCCGTCGCGCCGCGCTGTGCGAGCTGGAGCCGCGGCGGTTCAGGGGAGTAGCCGGCTGAGCCGGATGCCAGTACCAGCTAGAGGCGAGACCCCCTCGGGTCCCACGACCGTAATAAAGGCCAGCCTTAATGGGTGGTCGTTTCTTCAATCAATGGGGGCAGCGACCCCCCGCATCCCGCTCGGCCGAGAGCCGAGCCGCTGGCCACGTGGGCCGGGTAGCCCACGCCGGGCCGGGTAAACTATGATGGTCCGGGCCACCCGCGCTGGGCCAGACCCCCATCTCGGGCCACACCCAATTGGTCTGGACCCGGACCTGGGTCGGGTAGAACCAGTTCGGGCCGACATAGGTGGTATTGGGCCGGGTCGAACCGGGCCCAAACCCCCTGTTTACGGACAGATCCGTTCAAACGCTCATAACATGGGCTACGGATCTCAGATCGACGCACTGTCAGCTGAGTTGGAATACTTGGATATAGAAGGATATTTTGGTATATTACACTCATGGGTTTGGAGAACTTTGGGTATGGCTGGGTTGGTTTGAACACGAAACCAACCGGGCCCTCGGAGCAGAAACGCTTATAACTTGAGCCCTGGACGTCCGATTGATGTGCCATTGACATTGTTGGATTCCTCCTAGTGAGATGGTTCTTTTGGATTACTCCGCTCGAGGTTTGGACATAGCTGGAGTATGGTTGGGTTGGTTTTAGCTTAAAAACCAACCGGGCCCTTGGGACGAAAAAACCAATAACTCTCAGACCGGGCATCCGATTGACGCGCCGTCTGTCGCCTTGAGTTTTTTTCGACGAGACGGAACTTTGTGATACATCAACTTTGGACTTCGTGACAGTTGATGTATCGACCCCTTCAGTCGTGGAGTGGACCCTCCTGGAATCGAGCGTGCAGTGTTCTAGAACCCTAGAGCTGGCTGCGATGGCGTCGACAATGACCACTGTACATGGATCCTACGTGGGTTCGGTAAGAAGGACGACAATACATGGATCCTCCGTGGGTTCGGCAGCGATGACTACTGTACTTGGATCCTACGTGGGTTCAGTAGTGATGGTTTCTGTACTCGGATCCTACATGGGTTCGGCAGCAACGACTTCTGTACTTGGATCCTACGTGGGTTTGGAAGGGGAGATGATTTAGAGGCTACATCTATCATCTCCACCCCTCTTCGTGTGTAGTATACCTGTGGGAGCTACGTCTTGACTTTCAATCATTATATTCGATATGATTGACTTGCTATCCCATGTGGATTGGGTTGTTCTTTCCTATGTGGATTGGGTTGTACTTTCCTGTGTGGACTGGGTTGAACTTGGGCTAGTGAGTTGGAGTAGTACTAGAATTGATGACTTAGGTATATGTATGGAAATATACCTAAGTAGAGTTGGTTGATACTTCGTGATTGTATCTTCCCTTTGTGGTTTATCCTTCGTGGATTCTGGGAGACCTTCGAGAGTCTCGGGGTCCCTACTGAGTATCGTATACTCACCCCTGCACGGGCTATGCCTGCACTACATTGTGTTGAATGCAGACGACAGACAACGCTGATCGAGGTGGAGGCTCATGGAGCTGGAAGGTACCTAGAGGAGGATCACTGGACGAGACGTACACGGAGCGGATGGCTGAACCCGAGGAGCTGAGGAGACTATCTGTACCTACTCTTCAGGTGGGACTTCCAGAGGACGGTTCAGTGTTACTGCTTTACTTTTCAGTTGACGTACATTCTTTTCAGTAGTACTTTACTTTCAGTTTGGATTGTATTCTAGCCAATTTACATTCCAGCACTTGTATTTGTACTCAGTTTACTTAGTGTTTACTTCAGCTAGCGTACTTTGTGGTGTTTGTTTACTTTATAAATGGAATGCCTTCCATTTTTATAGGTATTTAAGCCTTTTGTGCTAGTCGCCAGCCCCTGGCCTATGGAAGGCGGGCTTGGGGTAGTCATGACATGGGCCCCGAGGATGGGTCAGAAAAAACTGGTATCAAAGGAGTTCATTTCTACTGCAGAACATAGGAATCTGATCATTCTTCTATGTGAAGTGATAATGTTAAGGGTATTGAGTGTGGTTATCAGTTCAGGGAGTCCGGTGTTGGTGCGGCGGCCGACGTATCCATACACCAGGACACTGAATTCTGATTTCCGACTCAGGGCACGAAAACATTGATTGCATGTGTGTTTCAAAGTTTATCTTCGTGATTACTTTGTGTCAACTCACTAGGTATACTGTATTGACCGTGGCGCACCTGTTTCTTTTCAGGATGGCCCCACGACAGCAGCCAGCTAGGGTTCCGAGCTTTGTACGAGATGGAATCCCACCGAGCGACGAGGCCTCGGTGCAGGGCCCCATTACAGCGGAGGCACCGGCGGTACCTCTACCCACTGAGCCACTGATGCCACCAGCCCCAACAGCTGAGGGTGCACGTCTCCTGAGTGCACTGCACGAGTTTCAGAGTCAGTGACTACCCAAGTTCCATGTGTAGACGGAGCCTCAGGCAGCAGAGGATTGGTTGGAGGCTGTAGTTCGAGTCTTCATATTGGTAGGGACACCAGTGGATCTTATGGGGATCCTTGCGGTGAGTCTCCTGCACGCAGTAGAAGGTAGATGGTGGAGACTAATACTCTAGTTGCATGATGAGGATTCACCCCTTTGGAAGGACTTGGAGAGCCACTTCCGCTTGGAGTTTGTTCCAGCCACCCTCTGTGCAGTGCGCATCCTAGAGCTACTATAGCTGCGGCAAGGCTGAATGACTGTATCCCAGTACTCAGCGAGGTTTACCGATCTCTCGTGCTACTCCACAGACATGGTACGAGACCAATTCTTCCAGGCCCAGACCTTTGAGCATGGATTGAGGCATGTGATTAGGGCTTTGATGATCTCCCTCAGAATTCCAACGTAGATAGGAGTACTGGAGAGATCCCTTCGTGTAGAGAGCTTTCTTGCTGAGCCTACACCAGCAGCGAGACCTTCCCCAGGGCAGCACGTAGCGAATTATTCTGTAGCTGGCAGTCGACGGATGTCACAGGGGTCCAAGAGGACCAGACAATCAGGTGGGATACCTCAAGATACTAGCTCGGAGGTTCCAGGCACACACATAAGAGCTAGTCATACGAGAGGCAGACTGTGTTATGCATGCGGTAGATAGGGCCACATGGCTCGGGACTGTCTGAACTGCCATGCAGAGGAGCAACAGATGGTTGAAGGACCACCCATGCAGAGGCAGAGGTTCGACTGTGGCAGTCCGCAGTGATCTGGCAGACGAGGCAGAGGAGATGGTCGAGTAGTTGGTGGTGGGAGATGATTTAATGCTCTACCACCACCACCACCAGAAGGTCCACCCCGACCAAAGGGAGCTGGTAGATAAAGGCATGCTCAGCTTCAGGCAGCGGAGGCCTACAACCACGGTGCACCAGAGATGATTCGAGGTACTATTTGTGTCTTCTCCAACCTTGCTATAGTTCATATAGACACAGGAGCGAGTCACACTTTCATTGCCGCTGCCCTTTTTCGGAGCTCTATGATTTCAATGGAGTCGTTGGATCGATCCATATGGCTAGAGACTCCAACGGCTGCAGACTAGACGATTACACACTGGTGCCGATAGTGTGAGCTTACTCTAGGAGGTGAGAGCTTCGGCTGGGATCTTCTTCTAGCGGTGTCGAGGCCTTACGACATCATCTTGGGCATAGATTTTTTATCTACGGTCCATGCTCAGATCGACTATATTCGGCGCAAGGTGCGGTGTGTCTGCACCGATGGGAGAAGGTTCACCTTCACCGGTGAGAAGGGAGCCATTGTAGCGCAGGATGGACTCATGTAGAGGAGAGGAAAACCGATCACTCATCAGTTGGCTAGCCTCATCCTTGGAGCAGTGGATGTGCGGAGTCTGATTTTTCCTGCTGTAGTGGATCCGTATGCGGACGTTTTTCCTGATGATGTTCTAGGACTACCACCTCACAGAGAGGTAGACTTCTCCATCAACCTATACCTCGGGACATCACCGATATCTACGCAAGCATATTAGATGGCTCCTGCTGAGCTTCGTGAGCTACGGGTAGAGCTGGAGGACTTGTAGGGCAAGGGATTCATTCGACCTAGTGTTTCACACTGGGCTTCCCCGATTTTGTTCGCCAAGAAGGCAGACGGGATCTTGCGACTATGTGTAGATTACCGTCGCCTGAACCATGTGACCGTGAAGAACAAGTATCCACTTCTACGTATTGATGACCTCTTCGATCAGCTCAAGGGAGCATGGTGGTTCTCAAAGATAGAGCTCAGTTCAGGCTATCATCAGCTCAGAGTTCGAGATGAGGATGTGCAGAAGGAGGATTTCAGGTGTCGGTATGACCACTATGAGTTCTTGGTTATGACTTTAGACGTAACCAACGCTCCATCAGTGTTCATGAGTTTAATGAACAGGATCTTCCAGCCATACCTCAATCAATTTGTCATAGTCTTCATCGACGACATATTGATTTACTCGACCACTGAGGAGGGTGATGACTACCACTTGCGGGTTGTACTGGACACACTCCGAGAGCACCAACTTTATGGTAAGCTCTCGAAGTGTTAGTTCTGGATACGTGAGGTCCACTTCTTGGGACACGTCATATCTGAGGTGGGAGTTTCGGTGGACCCTGCGAAGATTGAGGCGGTGCTAGCTTGGGAGCCACCCATGAGCGTGACGGAGGTACGGAGTTTCCAAGGTTTGGCTGGGTACTATCAGATATTTGTTTCAGACATCTCCAGAGTTGCAACACCACTCTCAGCTTTGATGAAGAAGTGGAAACCCTTCGTGTGGTCGGATAGATCTCAGAAGAGCTTCCCGGAGCTGAGACAGAGACTGACCAGTGCACCTATCTTGAGGCTATCAGAGGAGGGCATAGGGTACGTAGTTTACTGCAATGCATCAGGGACCAGACTCGGGTGTGTCCTGATGCAGGAGTGGGTAGTGATCACCTTTGGATCACAACAGTTGAAGTAGCATGTGCAAAACTACGCTACCCATGACCTGGAGTTAGTAGCAGCGGTATTCGCCCTGAATATGTGGCGGCAATATCTGATGGGTGAGCACTTTACTATCTACATTGACCACCAGAGTCTCAAGTACATCTTCTCGCAGAAGGACCTGAACTTTAGACAGCGGTGATGGCTCGAGTTCTTCCAGGACTATGACTTTTAGATAGTCTATACTTCTGGGAAGGGTAACGTAGTAGCTGATGCTCTCAGCATGAGTTTAGGCATTCAGCTACTTTGTGAGGCTACATTGCAGTTATCCAATTTACATAAATTATTCATGGATAGAGATGGGGAATCCTTTCTACAGTATCTCACAGTCACACCTCCACTACTTCAGTGGGTCAGAGAGGCACAACGTGGGGATGTTGACTATGAGACGCGACGTGCGCAGATATCCACAAGACATGAATCTGATGGATTTTCTGTAGGAGGAGAGCACATAATCCTCTTCAGGGGACGTACCATGGTACCAGTTGTATTACAGGAGGAGGTGCTGAGGGAGTTTCACACTTCCCCTTTAGCAGTACATCCAGGAGTAGCGAAGATGTACCAGGATCTCAGGCGACAACACTGGTGGCCGAGTAAGAAGAAGGCTGTGGTAGAGTTCGTTTCACGATGCTTCACCTGCCAGCAGGTGAAGGCGGAGCACCAGGTACCCACAATCTTGGTACAGCCCTTGGAGGTCCCGAAGTGGAAGTGCGACATGATATCTATGGATTTCGTGACTTGAAATCCACATACTTCCAGGGGAAACGACTCCATTTGGGTGATCATCGACCGACTCACCAAGTAGGCCCACTTCTTACCCATCAGAGAGAAGGTCTCAGTGGAGATCTTGGGACGCCTCTAAATTCAATAGGTCATACGAATTCGTGGTGTGCCATCATCTATCGTCTCCGATCGAGATGCTCGCTTTACTTCCTGGCTTTGGAAGGGGTTGCAGGAGGCATTTGGGATGCAGCTACGCCTAAGCACCTCCTTTCACGCAGAAATGGATGGTCAGACAGAGAGGACCATTCAGACTCTCGAGGACATGCTCCGTGCATGTGTCCTTGAATTTTGCTGCAGTTGGGTTGATCACCTACCCATGTTGGAGTTTGCGTACAACAACAGCTACCACTCCACCATCGGGATGGAACCATACGAGGCATTGTACAACTGACCTTGCAGATCACCTCTATGCCAGACAGACCCTGGTGAGTCAGCACTTGTAGAACCACAGATGGTCCAAACCACAACGGAGAAGGTGCAGATCATCCATGAGCAGATGAGGACAGCTCAGAGCCGACAGAAGTCTTATGCTGACCGAAGGCGGAGACCACTAGATTTCGAGGATGGTGACCACGTTTTCTTACGGGTCTCACATCGACGTGGATTACGTAGATTTGGCCGGGGCGACATGTTATCTCCGCGCTTCATCGGACTATTCCCGGTTTTCAGTAGGATAGATGAGGTGGCTTATCACTTGGCTCTACCACCTCAGTTTGACAGGGTGCACGACGTCTTCCATGTATCTCAGCTGAGAAGATACATGCACGACCCGATGCATATCATCGACCATGGGGAGCTGGACATCGAGGATGGGGCGACTTTTTTGGAGGTCCCAGTGGAGATCGAGGATCAATAGCAGCGGGTCCTACGTGGGCAGTCGATTCCACTAGTGCGCATCATGTGGCAGCACGAGAACCTCCAGGAGAGTACTTGGGATCAGGAGGCTCAGATGCATGCACAATACCCTCATTTGTTTCCCTAGGTTGTGATGTATCTTTACGGGGACGTGAAGCCCTGAGGTCGGAGTAATGTAAAGACCTGTAAAATTCAAGGAAATTTTTTTCTTAAAATGCTATGCGATTTTACGAGTATACTATTTCTAACGACACCTGATTCTGAGGCTCGGTGTTCCTGGAATCAATTTCTAAAGATTAGCTTGGGTACGTTCAGTGAACGAACGAGTAGGTTTTTCTAACTTTTGAACCAGTGCCCGGAATCGAAATCTGAGGGCACCGATAAAACCGCAGTGCTGATAATTTCTTAAGAAGACTTTTTCTGGAGTTTCGTTTTCTCGGAGAGAGTTGTTCAAAAAAAGTTGATTAAGTGTAAAGTAAAATAAAATTGTGGTACAATTTTATTTCTCTTCTAAGTGGTTTAATACCATGTGTGGGAGTTGGGGTGGGACCCACTTAATTATAAACTCCTCTTGATAGGATATTAGTGAGGTGATGCCCACATGAGCCCCACCCCTTCAAATTCCCTAACTCCTCTAAACCCCCACATGAGTTATGTAACACTTCCACATTAATTCATGCCAACTAAACACCTAATTAATTTGACAACATAAGTTTAATTAATTTTGTCCGGTTGTATTTGATTTTTTTTTGAAATTCATGACATGCTTAATAAAATAGAGTCTTATTTTATTTGGCTTGGCTCATTGTGTGGAAACTTTGGGGAAGAATGTTCTAACTCTAGAGGAACATCATCTTCTCTGGTGAAGAACATCCCTACATCGATGAAGAATGTCGTCACACCGTTCCATCTTCGATCTGTGTTAAAGAAAGGGAGACACCGATTCCTCCTCGGATGTTCTTCGTCGACGTATACAGAGCCTCACCCTGTGATGCCATTTTCCACGACACTAGCTTCCACGAACTTCTTTGAGGTAGGGGTTGATTTTACATTCAAGATTAATTTGACGTTCTTTGTTAATTGTTGGCCTCCTGTTATCAATATAATGGGAGGAGGTCGGACCGCACAAACACGGCTAATCCTCTTCCCCTTTTGTTGTTGACCTTTTCGTGGCTTTAAACGGAGGGGACACGGTGCCATTGAACTGCGCATGAATAAGAGAACCGTGGTCAGAGTGGGCCGCAGTGGAGGAGAGCGGCGCCGTCGCGCCGTGCTGGGGAATCCAAATGAGGTCGCGGATGGGGTGGGCCATGATGGAGGGGCGTGGTGCCGTCGCTCCGCGCTGGACGGGTAGGACCTGCAGCCCATGGCCATGACGGTTCAGGGGAGCGTGAGAATAGATGGAGGTGGAACCCCCTCAGGTCCCGTGGTCACACTAAAGGTTGGCCTTAATGACCATCCATTTATTCAATCAAAGCGGGCAGCTCCCCCCCCCCTCACATCCCCCTCGGTCGAGAGCTGAGCCGCCGGCCACGCGAGTCGGGCCAGCCGCGCTGGGCCGGGACGCCCGCGCTGGGTCGGACCCCCGCGCCGAGTCGGGCCATGCCGGCTAGGGCGAGCTGGGACACTCCCAACTAGGCCAGACCCGGAATCGGGTCGGGTCAACCCGGTTCGGGCAGACCCAGGGGGTATTGGGCCTTGTCGGACCGGGCCCAAACCCCCTATTTACAGACAGATCCGTTCAAACGCCCATAACCTGGGCTACGGACCTCCGATCGACGCACCGTCAGTTGCGTTGGGATCCTTGGATCTATTTGGTCGTTTTGGTATATTACAATCGAGGTTTCAGAGAACTTTGGGTACAACCGGGTTGGTTCGAACACGAAACCAACCGGGCCCTCGGAGCGGAAACGCTTAAAACTTGAGCTCCGGACGTCTGAGTGACGTGC
Organism: Viscum album; assembly: GCA_963277665.1. Lineage (NCBI taxonomy): Eukaryota > Viridiplantae > Streptophyta > Magnoliopsida > Santalales > Viscaceae > Viscum > Viscum album. Next base: position 1,461,534,359 of record OY728135.1, on the reverse strand, counting down.
CGTCAACTTTTTTTGATTTCTCTTAGTGAGACGGTTCTTTGGATTAATACACTTGAGGTTTGGACATAGCTGGATTATGTTTGGGTTGGTTTTATCTTAAAAAACAACTGGACCCTTGGGACGAAAGAGCCAATAACTCTCAGACCGGGCGTCCGATTGACGCGCCGTCTGTCGCGTTGACTTCCTTTAGACGAGACTAAACTTTGTGATACATAAAATATGAACTTTGTGACAGTTGATATATCGACCCCTTGGCTCATGGAGCAGACCCTCCTGGAATCGAGCATGCTGTGTGCAGGAACCCTAGAGCTGGCTGCGACAGCGACAACGATGATGACTGTACTTGGATCCTACGTGGGTTCGATAGCAAGGACGACTGTACTTGGATCCTTCGTGGATTCGGCAGCGATGAAGAATATACTTGGATCCTATGTGGGTTCGGCAGTGATGGTTACTGTACTTGGATCCTACGTGGGTTCGGCAGCGACGACTTCTGTACATGGATCCTACGTGGGTTCGGCAGGGGAGATGATTCAGAGGCTACATCTATCATCTCTACCCTTCTTCATGAGTAGTATACCTGTGAGAGCAGAGTCTTGACTTTCAGTCATTATCTTCGATATGATTGACTTGCTATCCTCTGTGGATTGGGTTGTGATTTCCTATGTGGATTGGGTTGTACTTTCGTGTGTGGACTGTGTTGAACTTGGGCTCGTGAGTTGGAGCGGTACTAGAATTGATGACTTAGGTATATGTATGGGCATATACTTAAGTAGAGTTGGTTGATACTTTGTGATTGTGTCTTTCCTTTGTGGTTAATCCTTCGTGAATTCTAGGAGACCTTCAAAAGTCTCGGGGACCCTACTGAGTATCATATACTCACCCCTGCATGGGCTATGCCCGCACTACGTTGTGTTGGATGCAAACGATGGACAATGCTGATTGTGGTGGAGGCTCGTGGAGCTGGGCGGTACCTGGAGGAGGATCACTAGACAGGACGTACAAGGAGTGGACGGATGGACCCGAGGAGTTGAGGAGACAATCTGTACCCACTCTTTAGGTGGGACTTCCAAATGATGGTTCGGTGTTGCTGCTTTACTTTTTAGCTGTTGTACATTCTTTTCAATTGTACTTTACTTTCAGTTGGTTTTGTATTCTGGACCATTTACTTTCCAGCACTTGTATTTGTACTCAGTTTACTTAGTGTTTACTTCAACTTGCATACTCTGTGGTGTTTGTTTACTTTATAATGGCAATGCCTTCCCTTTTTATCGGGATTTATGCCTTTGGTGCTAGTCGTGTAAGAACCAACTCTCTTGTACCAAAACCTCAACACCTACTTAATATTTCACATAAAATTGTTCAAATTTTAAATAAAGTTCCCTTTTCATTGTTATATTAAAGAATACTTCTTTTGAATATAGATTTATTCATCAAGATCACTATAGAGAAAATTGTTATTGACATGTAAATTGTATGTAGAAAACACAACTACAACTAACCAAACATAAATTATTCTAACATCATGATGTTTTTTTAAATCAATATCTGTCTTCAAATCGTATCCTTTAAACACTAAACTCTCTCTATTTCTTTCAAGCTGAGAATTTTTTATCAGACTTGATCTTAAAGACCCATTTTTTCTGATGGCCTTCCATCCATGAGAAAATGAAACAAATCTTAAAGACCTATTCTTATGTAGAGTGTCATGTTCCTCTTACACCACCACCATCCATGAGAATATATTTAGACTATAGGTCTTTGATACAAATGAATATGGATCCCAACTTTTTTTAAAAGTAGTATGAAATATTTCGCTTAATGAAATATTTTATGATCCTTATTGGTGCAGTTTACTCCCATGTGTACTGTCTATGTCCATAATTAACTGGTACATGATCAATGTGTGCTGATAATACGTCATAGAAAATTGGTACTTCATTTACTCCATACTCCACCCTAAATATTTTAGTTTTTATATTCTCCTTCTTTATGAATTTATCCTTCATCTGCTAAACTATTTTTTCCTCAGAAATGACTTACATGTGAGTGATAAGTTCATGGGTAGTGTGTTTATATAAATTATTCCACTTCACACAATAAGTTCATCTCTAGAATATTTATCTCTTAGATATTGACTCTAATTTTTATTTTTATTAGTCAATAAATAGTTCATATACATGAATCCAAAAAGGATATTACTGGGAATAACCAGAAAGTATACTAGTCTATATCTCCAGTGGTGTTTTTAAATTGTTCATCACTAATGGATATCCATTGATCGAATAAAAATTAATCTTTAGAGATTCTTCTTAATGTGACTTGGAAAATCTTGCATCCTTTTACATCACTTATGTTTTATCCAATAAGGATTAGTTTTTATTCTCTACCACTCCATCATTCTAAGGATTATATGCCTTAATGAATTAACACTTGATTCATGTCTATTGAAAAAAACAGCAAATTCTACTATGGTATATTCTCCACCATTTCCTATCTTCAAACACTTGAATGTTATATCCATATTCAAGAACCTTCTATTATTTTATTGTTTTAAATAATATAAACATAGTCACCTTCTTCTTCATTGGGTACACCCAACACCTTCTGGAATACAAATCAATGATCGAAATAAAGTACTTAACTTCTCCTATGGAAAAAACTAGTTTTTACTGAATATTAGAATGGTTCAAATCTCAGATCTCCTTTCTCTTTCTAATTTATGTTTGGAATTAAAACATGTTGTCTTTCTAAAAAAACTAATAAAAGGAAAATATACATTTCCAATATAATAAATTATATTCTAATTAGAAATAATATTTAATCGTTATCCATCCATATGTCTAATATTTTAATTACATGAAATATTAAACGATTTAATTGACATAAGTTATGTTTCCTCCAACATATATGTTTCAACAACATGCATATATCAGTTTTTTGATATATTATTTTCCTGCATCACCATAGGTTCACCAATTACAATATTTATCACTTTTTTCTTTGTTTGATTAATGAACTCAATGTCATCATATTTTAATAAGAATAACATATTCTTCTTTAGGAACATCACGTGGAATACTCCTTGGATTGTTCTTAATATACCATAATGTCTCTTAAATTTAATATTTTTCACTCTAATTATCATCAAATCGTGTTCATCACCCATATACATAAGTAATTCTGATATTTATTCATATTTGTCAAACCATTCTTTTGGATACTTCATGTTCCATGTTCTTCCAGAGATGAATTTACATGCTTTTTTTGAGATGAGGTCCACCATAAATAGTTTTAATTGATTCTCTACATAGTATATCACCACTATTATATGTATCCGCCATATTTAATTGAAAATTACTTCCACTACTTTTTATATTCTTACAATATTTTTTGACCTTCCCTTTATTACCATAATTACAATATGTGATGTGGGCATGCAATGATTTTTTATCCCACTCAAACCATGCTCTATTTTCTTTCAAATTTCCATTAAACAAGACCCATATTGGTGTAAAGTGGTCTATCTATACTTCTTATTCTTCATGTAAATTTCTTCTTCAAGAACAAAAAATATTACATCATTATAGAAAAAAAATATCTTTCAGGATATTATTGGTGAGGTTGATGATGACTTGATCATATGAATATGGAAAAATTTGGAGTAGAATATCTAAATGTATAGTATCCCTTAATTAAACTATAATTCCCATAAGATATAAGAATTGATAAGTTAATATGCTGATGTGGCTGATAAAAAATAATTAATTTTCCATTCAAAGAGTGTATAATTTTCTCATCATATAAAGTTCATTAATTACTGGCTTGGCCTCATGCATCATTGAGAGAGTTAAAAAATTTCATTTGGCATCTTTTTTAAAAAATTATTTATAGGACTAAATAAACTATTTCCAAATTTATATTGTTAATAAAATTATTATCCATGTCATTCCACATTTTCTCTATCAAACTTGCTCGTCTTGTTGTGATTGTTGATAGGAAATTATCCTTCGGTAACACTTCATCAATAATTATCTTCCCTAATAGAAAATTATTCCCAATAATTTTCTGGATCTCAAATTTTCCATCCATATGGACACTCCCCCCATCCACAAATTTCTATATTTCATAAATATTTATTTAATAATATCAATAAATTTGATCTTATATGAAATACCAACTACATATGAAATCATAAGGAATACTTAATTTTTGAGAATTTTTAATACACTAAAAAAGTGAACAATACTGTGCTATAAGTTAAAATTAAAAGCTTTTGTTTGGACCAAAATCCCTCAAAAAAATAAAAATAGGATAAAATTAAAGTGGAAAATATATAGATACAAATGAAACTATATATGAAATGGAAAATACCCCAAAATGAAAGTGAAAAAACCACGTGAAAATTAAAGGATCTTCTAAATGCACAAACATAAACTATATCTAATAGAATGAACTTTTATTTCCTATGATGTTAAAAACACCATGGGAAATCTCCCATCATAAGACACTCATATCCTTTTATCCTTATTTAATGTATCCATTTAGGTGGGGTTTTCTACCCATCATTTCCATCCTCCACCAACCCTACTTTAATAGAAAATAAAGGGTTACTATTAACCTTTTAAAAATTATCTTCCCACCCTAATAAATAATGGTGGTTGACTATAAATAATAAATACATCAATAATAATTAAAATTAAAAATATATTTTATTTTTTAATTACTTATGTTATGTTATAATTAGAAATATTTTTTATAGAAATATTTATTTAACTGTTATAAAAACACCTAATGTTCGATTAAAACATCATCCATTCCTATATGTCATAAATTAATATCTAATTACTATCCTATGTTTTCAGTTCAATTAAAGAGATTTTACTAAATATTTACTTTATTTCATGTTTTTAATTAATTTTTAATATGAAACAATTTTTTTCATGCTAACCACATCACTCATCATATAGATTTTTTTTCATTCATACATCCCACAAAATTATTAAAAATAGATATCCTAATATTTCATCAAAATCTAAGATCATTTAAAAAATTCTGACCAAAATCTTATTTTTAACTACATTTTCTATCTAAATGAAATAGTGATAATATTGGACACATCACATGATATAATGAAGTGTGATCTAATCCTAAATTTTAAAAATTAATCAAAAATCCCTTTACTAGGTTTTCAAAATAATATGAGGCCATTTGATCAGTTCTATCCTTTTGATGGGCCATTTTGAATACTTAAATCAATAAAAACATGTCATTATAATGAAAATCAAATCATATTGATGTTTCATTCATTAATAAGTGACACAATTTACAAGATAATAATTTTATTATGAAGTCAAAAAATAGTTCTTCTTTATAATTTCGATCGTATTAGTTTTTTAATATACTTCTTATCTAAAATTCATTTTCCTTGAATAATATTATCAATAATGCATGTTAGATTAATGTCAAATTCATTCATATATATCAAACAATTAATAAATTATCATGAATCAGTTTCATTAGAACTCCTAAAATGTTTTTAATGAAATTGAATGTAACCCTTTAAGCCCACCTGACATTGGATAGAGATGAATGACTTACACCCATGGTATATGAAGTATGATATGGGAGGAATTAAATATTTGGAAGGAAGGTTAATATAATACAAAAACATCCAACATAGTTTTAATATAAATAAAATCACCTATATAAACAAAAAATGATTGTAATGAACTAAAACTCATAATAATCCAAATAACTTGAAAGTCATAATCAATCAACTAATAAATGTCAAAAAAAAAACAAATAATTCTCTAAGGGTGTCCTCTATGTCTATAATGATCATGATATAGTAAGGTCTGTTGTAATCCTTATTATAATTTTTTAATATATAAAAATAGTATATAGAAATTGGAGGGAGTATACTGGCATACTCGATATGTTCCTCTCTATAAAATATCATGTTACTGTGGAAATATTATACTAAATATCTTGTAAGTAGACAATAAAATTGTTACAATATCCCATACCAAGTATATTATCTAGCCCATATTACCATAAACACACTATCCATTTAATAAGTATACATAGTATAACATTAGCTGTGAAAATATAAATCCCCCCAAAACCCAGTCACTAATAGTCATATCATCTCTTGTATTAAAGGGAATTAGTATCGTGAAATCCTAAATGGGATCATCTTTACCCTAGAAATGAATCCTAAAGGGGAGAAACCTCACCCCCTCCATATGAACATCTAAAATAGATATTTTAATCATAACCATATTCATTGGTTATGTATAATTGGTATACTATTTTACATGATACTAGATAGACCACTTAGTATGTGTTGGTTCTAACCTATGAAAACAATCCCAAGTGTAGTTTTCATAAAAAATGGGATATATATTACTAAAATATTATAAAATACATTAATAATCATCTAGAAATACCATTATATTTTTATTAACATTATCCCCATATACTACAAATCATATATTTCTCATAATGGTCAAAAGTTATGGAATAGAATCCCAGAAGGTTTAAGCGTATTTTAACTAAATCAATAAAAACGTACAAAGACAGTCCCACAATCACAATTCATCAGATTGACTATATCCCTCTTGAGACATCTAAAAAATCCATTAATTCATCATATATTCCAATTAGGATAATTATTAATTAATTAGATCATTTATATTCCTTTTATATCAATAACATCAAGATATTTAATTCATCACTTAATTTATTCATCCTATAATAATCGTTTCTATATTCGATTTCCACTTCATAAAAATTTAGCTATACATAAACATATAATATCATGTATAATGTTTAATTTACATCTCAAATAGTTATAAATAACACTGGCATTTATCAAAAATTATTATAGATGAATAACTTGATATTAGAATTAAAAATATAACTTTTTTTTAATGAAAATAAATCGTTACCAATAAATCAATATTCCAACACTTTTTAATTTCCATTAAAAAAATTAATGAAAAAATCTATGAACTCATGAATTCTATCATAGGATTTTACACCAAAAAAATCTATTAAAAACCACCCACAAAGGACCCTATATCTCAAAATATTTTTTAATTAACACAGTTAAATATAGAAAAATTGTCAATCTCAATCATTTGAAAACTTTTGGAACTAAAAATAGTGATCTAAAAAATATTCTCTTTATTCATAATAAAAAATGTACTTATTATTTCCAATAAATGTTCTAAATATTTAGTGAAAAATAATTAATATAGTGGTATAACATTTTTTTTCGAACATGATATAAGAGAGAAGTAATTTAACAATAAATATAAAAAAAACTAAAAATTTTCATAAATTATAAAATCATCAAAACGAATGTATAAAATTATTTTAATATAAATAAAATAAAAAATTTCCAAGAATAGCTATATTTTTATGAAAAAAAGAAAAAATTTTATTCAAACATAATTTTAGATGTTTTTAAATTTACCTTATGTAATCAATGAGTTATTTAAACACTTGAGAATGTTATTTTACACCAAATAAATATAATATGATGACATCAAATATATTCCTTGGATAATAAAACATTTAAACATCATATCAATCAATTAATTTAGATAAAAATCAATGAAAATTCAATACATTTATATATATATTCCTTTACACCGTATTCTTTCTTCTTGGAAATAATATAACATCAAACATTCTAACCACTTTAAAAAGAATGAAAATATTAACAGGTTAAGAATATAATAAATAACATTTCTATGTTAATTAAGAAAAAAACCATACCATAATATTAAAAAAATAGTTTAACTTTTAATAACATAAAATAAAAATATTTGAATCCATTTAAAATAAATACATCTTAAATAAGGATAAAAATATAAACATTAAAATTTCTTACACAACATAGTTTGAGAAAAAAACAACAAACCCTTTGAATTCAAGAATTTATTAACCAATTTAGAACAATAAGAATAGATTTAATTATGTAACCTCATTTAAAAAATTTAATAATTTTTTTATATAATTTTTAATATTATTCATTTCATATCCTAACATGAAAATATTTTAATATATTATTTTAATTCATAAAATAGATTTTTATAGTATAAAATTTATCACCCAATACAAGTATAAATTTTTTATGTGTAGGAATATCAAATTAAATTTGAAAATACACGAAATGTTCAAACTAAGTTAAACAAAAATAAAAACTTATTTTTTAAATAGAAATAAATAAATAGTATGAGATAAATAATTCTTGTTCATCATAATCGTGATGCAAGGAATAGAAAAATTAAAACATCTCATATACCAAGAATAACTGAACCTCTTCCATTATGAACATTTAAAATAAAAAAAAAGTTATCATGAAAATATCAATTTAACATAATACTCAACATACCTGATTCCTCTTCTATAAAAATATCATATTATTTTATCTTCCTTAAATATATTTCAAACCATTTAACAAAAGAAACTAAAGGATTATAATCCCTTAGTGAATAGAAATAAAGAATATGTTCATATAACCTACCCATTCCCAATTAAGAGAAATCAGTTGAGTATATTTCATATCCCTTGGAATGATACCCATTAGGTAACAAATTATAAAAACTTATCATGGAATTTTGGACACAAAAAGGATTATAGTAAATAGATATATGGTTTAGTAGACACCAAAGTTGATATTTGGTTGATTAAATGATTGATAATGGGTGGAGAAATAGGGTGGTGAATGGTGGTATTTAATGGTGTGAAGAGTGGCATTTTTTTAAGAATATAAAAGGAAAAGTTTCTATTCAAGAGTAAAAAGGATCCAATAATGGAAAATAATGGAGTGGGTATGAACAATGTTCAATAAAAATATCATCTAGCCATTTTAAAACTTTTTTTAACATGTTACTATTTTTACCCTTAGTTAACTCTTTTCAACTCAACTTACCTTTACTATGGTAACAAATATTTACATAAGTATCTTACTTTTGTATAAAAATAAAATAGAACATTAAAAATAATTTTTACCTTCTTATTAAAAGTATTAAATAAATTTTATTTAAATAAAATATACAAGGGTGATAAAAGCTAATTTAAATTTTAGTACACATAACATTTAGAAATTTTATTTTATAAAAAGTGTATTTTAATGTCTAAAAATAATGTTTTTGATAGAATTATGAATGTTATTGATTTCCATTACATAAATAAGTTCATTATTAAAAAATACATAATATATGTCTTCAAAAAAATTGAATTATACCATGTGATATCATAATCAATGAAACAGATGAAAACTATTTTTTGGTTAGAATAAATTATTAGCTATGTTTCAAAATGTAAAATATGGATTTTTCCAATTAAAAATATTATTTTAAAACTAATAATTTTAATAATTTTAATAATTATTTTTAATAAAGATTCATTTATAATTTTTAATTTTTGACTTATTTTTTTGATAAGGCTATAAAAGCTACGATATAGGTATAAATTTTATTTTTTACCATTCACCTAAAAATCAACAATTTCAGAAAAATTCCACAAAATAAACGTAATATAATTTTTTAATTATGAATAAAATTATGAAATTACATTATCAAATTAAATATATAAAATTTATTGAAATTTATTTAATTTAAGAGCACAAAATTAGAAATGCTTTTTAAGCATAGAAGGATTCATTTATTAATATGTAAATCATCTTTTTCACTTCCTTTAAATTTAAATATAAAATATAAAATATAAAATATATTAACATCTACAAGTTTATATTATCAAAACATTAACTAAATTAAATCCATGATATCCCCATGTAAGAACTAAAATAAGATAATCTCTAGTGGTTGTCACGGGGAGTGATTCCTCTAGCATTGATCATGTGGCAATTCTCAAAAGCATTAACATAACTTGCATAATATTTCTATCATCACTGAATCATTATTGTTAAAATTTGTATTATCTATAGAAAACCCTAGTTAATTAAAGTCCAATCTTTTAAAAAATGAGATTTACAAGGATGACTTCTTATAGGGACCTAACCTTTAAAATTACGCAATCTAGTGTCTCTATACTAGAATTTGCAATCTTTCCTTCCCAAGGATCATTACGGTTTATATTTTTAAAGAATTAGGGATTAAAACTTATATAAAAATCTATTATTTTACAAATTGAAAACTTTTACTTACGATTAATTTTTCGGCAATATAAAAATTTATAAAAAGGAAAATGTTTTATTTTTTGACTCATCTTCAAGACTATTTACATTACTTCTTCATTGTTTTTCCCATCCTTAAACCCTGTGAAATTCATTTTAAGAAGTGGTATGAAGGAAATCATATCACCAAGGGGCATAAAAATAAGAAAACCGTTAGTATTTTGAATACATTAAAAACCATAAAGAACTTACCATTATCACATGATTCATTTAGTGAATGAAATAAATCATTACATCATGAAAAAAAAAATCTTTTTCTTAATGAATTAATTCAAACACCATAGAAAGAAATTGATTTTTATATTAATAATAGTGATTTATATTAATGTTTTCCGAAATACAACCATTTCAATTTTAATAACAATATCATTATCTTCCAATATAATTATGAAGAGAATATAATCATTACCCAATGAATGGGAAATATATAATGGGGCTCACTCTTTATATAAGCTATATCTGGATCACAAAATTTTCATGTGCTATAATAGGGTCAACCCATTTTAAATGAATTATGAAGATCACCCATTTCTTTTATATAATTCTCAAGTACTATATTATGGATAAATATTTTAATCTTGTACCTTTTCATTATGAAACACTTGAAAAACACTTTTGAACCCATATTTAAAACCCTTTGAGATATTAAAATAAGATTTAAATTTAAAAATCCACTTTTAATACTAATGTACATAGAAATATGGAATTATTGTTTTTCATTGAAGAAAAATTGAAATCTTGTAATGGAATCCATAAATCAAATAACGTTTATGGTGTTGAGAAAATTCAGTTTTTTTATATACATTAAAATAGAACATTCCTTTCTTCTTTTTGTCAAAATGTTCATTATGAAACATATGAAAATATAATTTTTTTAAAACATTGAAAGAAAGTAAAAATAATAAAAAAAATCACTTTATAAGACTTTTTGGTTCATATGAAAACAATAAAAAATATTTTTTGTAATTTGAACATGGAATATAATTATTTTAAAAATAAATATTCAAAACATTTAAAATAAGGTATTATGTTAATGTGTATCTTAGATTGAGTCCAAATATTCACCTATATTCATTATTGTAGCAACCCATGTTTCAATTATGTAAACAATCTATGATTTTTATGTATTTAAAGTATTTGGGTTATATTTTTGAGGGTTTGGAAGAATTTTAGGAAATGTTTTATGGATTTTTCAAGGGTGATGTAATTTAGAATGGTCTATGAAAACCGAGGAAATCTTACATGAAACCATTAATAGAGAGATAAAGTCTAATTGGAAGGAACATAGGTAGGCACACCGTTTGGAAAAACTATGTGGAAACCAAAGAGAAATCGTGAAAAGTTAGAAAAAGCTATACAAAATGGTTGGCACATAGTTTTTATAATCATTGATCTCTTTGAGCCAGAGTCTAGTGCAGGGTTAGCAAACAATTTTCCTAACTGTGCAACTAACCATCATGTTTTAAAAACTAGATCATAGAAAAGTTGATCTAGGCCAGGATTAGTTCTAAATACCCCATTCCCCATCCATTTTAGCTCAAACTTGATATTTATTCCCCACAAAGGTTGTCGACTCCTCCCACGTCGATCCAAAGCCGGTTCAACAGTATTTCTTGGTGTGTTGAAGGCCAATTCCCTTGGTATGTCTCTTTTTGTGGAAGTTTTTCATAAATTTTCATAGATATACTATCTCTCATCTCTTGGTTTCTTAGATATAGTACATCATGATTACATCTAAGGTTGTTGATGCCAAACATGGTTATTTTTAGACTTCTTAATTCTATGGGAAGATATATAAGATATGTTTATGGAGATTCAGAATAGTTTTGTTGGTGTTTTCATTATGATCTTGATTTTCATCACAATTCACTAGGTAGGTTGATTTTCCCTCGAATTCTCTTGTCAGAACAAGATGTATTAGTTTCAAATTTTTTTAAATTCTTGATTTTGGCAATGAAATTTTTGTGAAAATATGGGTAGAAACCTTCTTTATTGATGGTTTTTGGATTTGTGGATTTAGGAAAACTGGTTGTGCAAAGTTTTTTTGGTTTTCATGAATTAAAAATGTTGATTTTAAAGTATGGATTGGTTGGGTTAATGAAACGTTATTGCCATAAATTATTCCAATAAAACAATAGTTTTATTTAAATAGTTTGGAATGGTTGAATTGCAATTGTTTTGGAATAAATAATTTCTTATGAGTCTATGCTTTCGATTTGACCCTAAATAAGGGGAGTGAACTATTGGGGAACAATGGGATTTGACCCTAGATATGGGGAATGGGTCATTGTGACAAAAGAATATTATACAATTTATTATTACATCTTGGATGTATGAGAATCCTCTCATTAATATATAACTTTTAGAAAAGTATTCATGTGTGTATGTGTGTGTGAAACGTAGAATGTCTATTCCAAAAAAAATACAAAATTCTTTAATTTATTGTTTGGTTTCATTACTTGGAAAATGGTTTTGGTTCAGAAAATTGTTTTGGCATGGAAAATGTTTTATATTTTGATATAAACTATTTAATTTTTTATATAAATTGTCTTAAATAATTGTGCTAAAATGTTCTATTGTAGTGTCATTAGTAAGGTGTTCATTTTGTGAAATCCTACTACATTTCATTACTCAACCCTGTTTGATCATTTAGGTTCTTTTCCAGATGTTTTCTACCCAGAAACAGGTAATGTTATAACATAACACTTCTTCAGTGGTGCTTTGTGACAAATTAGAATGGAGTTACAGCTGGATATTTGAGTTATGTCTTGGAGTATTTGAGTTTTGTTTTTGTTTTTTCTTCCATTTTATACCTTATTGTTAGTAGTCTTTTGTAGGGTTACTTTTTTATAGTTTGGTTTTAATATTTATGGTATTTGGTTGAGTTATTTCACATTCTTAATACAAATCATATAGTGGTTCTGGTTATGGAATGTTTGGTTATGTTTTTTTTTTATTTTCAAAGGGAAATTATCCCATAATTGTATTGAATCCCTTGTTATTTATTTAAATCCTTTGGAGTCTTATGGATACAAAACAAGTCCTAGTATAAATTATTATTGGAATACAGACAATGAGGAGGGGTAGAATATTACAAGTGGTATCAGTCGTTTCCTTTCAGTCCTTATTTTTGGGACAAGAGGAATCAATATTGATTGGTCTATCATTAACTATGGTGAAAGTGGTATCATCTTGTTTGGTCCTTGAGTCACATGTCATATATGATTGTTTGATTTGTGTTTATCATTTTTGTAGGTCTTGGAGTTTAAATTCATTCTAGTCAATTCTTTGTGTTGGGATGGTATAAAGGGGTTGGATTATAGGGACATGTATTATAGAGAATAAAAATATGTAGCTAACATTTTTATGCTAAACTTCACGTTACAAGGGATTTAGGTACATATGATTATTGGAGACACTTCTAATGATTGTTATGTCATCATCATGTGTTTAGACAATGAGATGAGCATTACATTCATTGAGAGAAATGACTTCCCACTTGGAATGTATATTTAATTTGAGTAATAATTAATGATTATTTAATAAATGTATTGATTTTTGAAAAATGTTGAAATTGTTTTCAAATGTGATATTTCTAAAAGGTAATGCTTGTGGAATTTTGAAAATGGTGTGATTTTCAAAATTATTGGGGAATCTTAAAAAGTTGTTACATGTGAAAAATGTTGAATTTTGGAAAGTAATGATGTGATATATGATGTGGTAAAATTTTAAATTGTTAAGACTTAAATTTATAGAGAGTGAGACTTATGGTATTTTTTGTGTATACAGAAATGGAACCCGGTAGACATCGTTTGAACCAGCTGGAAGATGGTTCTTAGAATGGGGTTCACCTAAGACATAGTTCAAACAAAAACAAGTTCAAATTATTGTCCATGCTTTTCAGGCTACGGATTGAGGGAACAAAATATTTGAACCATGGAAAGTGTTTAATTTATTCTAGTCCAGAAGAAAAATCCACCTATCTTTCGGGGTGATTAGGGACCAAAGATAACAGAGCATTATATGAATAGGATGAATAAAATATTTTATTTCCTTGTCATACAATTCGAGTTGATGTTAATTTTATCAATGTATATTATAGAGTATCATTCACACCAATGATGGGTTTAGAAGTTCAGGCTAAATTAGATCAAGGCCTTCTATTGGAGGATTTTCAATAATTTTTCAACAAACAATTCTTCCCCCATGCATTCAGGATTTGAATAAAAATGGAATTATTTAGCATAAAGTAGGAATACCTCATAGTGATAGAGTATGAGGATAAATTTATGAATTTAGTCTTCTTTACACTTGAAGTAGCTGGTAGTGCATCCTTAAAGGCACACATTTTGGAATCTTGGTCGAGGCAAGAAATTCGCTCAAATATTGTTGGGATCTATATAATGTATTATGAAGAGACGATAAATAGAGAGACGATGGTTTAAAAGGACATATCTGGGGCTATGGGTTGAGGTATCATGTCGATAAATATAGTAAATGGTGGGAACTCTAATGATGGGACAAAGAGGAAGAGGGGAACCTATTTCCTTGGTGGTTGTATAACTCAAATTCATATGGCTTAATCAGTGAATCTTTCTCCAAGACCCAAGAGAAAATATGGATTGTCATATTTTGTTTATTTGACCACATGAACTTAGAGTGTAGGGAACCACCTAGTGCATGTCATAATTGAAATAATATAAGGAATATTTAGTGAAATTATCACAGTACTCGGAGATCAGGTTTTTGAAACACTTCTCATCTTTAAAGGACATAATATTCTTTGACAGGATGGGGGAATTAGAATACATATTATTACTAAAAAATATATCCATGGTGATTATAGTGAAACCACGGCTCTTCGTTAAGGGAAATATGAATAGGGAAATAAGTAACAATGTATAACAAGTATGAAATTATATGAAGATGAGAAATTTATGTGAGGTGATCAGTCTTGACGATCAATGGTAGGAGGTGTGATTATTTTGAAATCTACCTTTATGAATGATTTTTTTTAAATGAGTGAATACCATTCATTTATTTCTTATCGTTCTGTTGATTTTCAATTTTTAAATGATGAGACGATGCCATCAATGTTGAATCTTTAAACTCATCATTTTCAATGTGAATATCGAGGCTTTAGGTGTAGAGAATCTTCTATAACTGTTGATGGAGATAAGTTGGTAAGGTATTCCTCTATGATTGAGATATATGTATTTTACATAGTCTTATATATAGATTGGTTGATTATGATTATTCCTAACATTTAATCTTATACCCAAAGATTATGTTTTAAGACTGATGATGGTGTCAAGAATCTCTTTCAAGGAGACTACAATACAATGGTAGGTGCAATGATATTTTTATCACTAGTAGTAAGAATTATATTAAACCAACTGACAACATTGAATTTTTCATTGATGTAAGAGATCAAGTAAATCATTTTTCCAGTGGCCATTGATCTGTTACTAGATGTCTTTCTCAAATTTTTCCTAAGGATTCATCCCATAAGTGGTGTGGAGATTTTGACTAATATCATTTTTTTTTGAACTAGTCCTATTTTCCATCTATAATAACATAAGTAAAAAAAAATTAAGGAAATGGAAATTTCATTTAGAAGAGTTATAAATCAAATTGTTCATTCATCCCATCACATCTCCGTGAGAAGCACCGATCTTGTCTATCAAGAAAGAAAATGGAACTATTCAGTTTTTTAGGGGTTATCATATGTTTATCCAAGTAGTGATAAAGAATAGGTATCCACTATCAAACATTGATGATCTCTTTGATCATTTGAGTGAAGCTTGGTGGTTCTCCAAAATTGACATGTGATTAGGATTTCACCAATTGTATGTTTATAAAGAGGATATACCAAAAACATCTTTCAGAAGTAGAAATAGCCATTACGGGTACATGGTTATTCATATAAGTATTAATAATGAACTTTTAGTATTTATGGAATTGATGAATCAGTTATTTCAAAGATACCTATATTCTATTGTGTTGGAGTTTGTGGATGACATATTGGTGTTTCCAAGGATAATGGATGATCATGAGAAACACTTGGCCACAATGTTGGGAATATTTTGAGTTCACCATCTGTACCCCCAATTACCAACGATTTATTTATTGATATAATTCGGTATGTTTCTTTGTAAATTTAATATCTGAATGTTGTGATTCTATAGATCCAAATAATATAGAGGCTATTATTTCTTAGAAACCGCCAATGAATTTATTTGAGATATATAGTTTCCTGGCTATGGATGGTTATTAAAGTTGATTTGTTCTTGAATTTTTATGATTAGCTTGAATAATGAATTCATTGAGAAGGAATAATATTCCATTATAATGGAATGAGGAATGTTATAAGTCTTCTATATATCTTAACGTTCTTTTTATAGCAACACCATTCCTGATATTTCCAAAACCAGGACAAGCATGCATGGTTTATTGTGATTATTTGGTATATGGGTTGGGATGTGTTGTAATGCATGGAGATCATGTTATTGCTTATGGATCCATGTAGTTATAATTTCTTGAGAATAATTACCCAACACATGATTTGAAATTAGCTATTGTAGTCTATTGTTTAAAATTTTATCATCATTACCTATTTAATGAGAAATTTACATCATTTATGGTTAATAATATCTTGAAAATATTTTGTAACAAATGTATTGGAACTTGAGGGAAATAAATTTGATGGAGTAACTCAAAATATTTGAATTTGACTTGATGTATACCCAAGGTAAAGAAAATAGAGTTTCAGATGCATTAATCCGAAATTAATATGCTCTTTTTGAAAATGAGGCTTCAGATTAGTGGAAATTGATGTCGGTCCTATCCGAAATGATCTTAGAATGTGAATTCCCAGGTGAAGTTTTTGTTTCACTTCTAGTTTCGTTCATTATTTTTTTTGTTATGATAGTTAAAGGGGAAAACATTCAATTCAGAATGTGTGGCGATGAGGTCAAAACTCCATGGTGGGGAGTTTATAGAATGTTGAAGCTTGATGGGAGTTTAGTTTTTTGGTTTCAAAATTTAATTATTGTATCTATATCTTGTTAAGAACAACTTCTTCATGCTTACAACCATTCAAGATGGTTTGTTCATCCTAGAATACAAAAGATGTATGAGGTGTTGAAAGAACAATTTTGGTGGGTTGACATGAAAAGGAAGGTGGTTGAGTTTTTTTTAATATTATTATCTTTTCATAAGGTTAAGGCACATCATCCACAACCAACAAGTATATTACAGTGTCTACTTATTCTTATATTTAAATGGTAATAGATAGCTATGTATTTTTAACAAGTCTCCTAAAAAATGGCTCAGAAACCTAATGATATATGGGTGATAGTGGTCATCTCCCAAAGTCAATCCATTTCATCCCTATTTGTGAATCTCATATGGGGGATAACTTGTCTTAAATCTATATTTGACAAGTGTTAAAGAAGCATGGAATAACTTATTAGATTGTGTAAGGCAAAGATTTGAGTTTTCCATATCATTTCCTGGAATCCTTATAGAAATACCTTTGGACTCATTTGAACATGTGTACAATGTATCTTCCTCAAACATATGGGAAATATGAAAGGATTATAGAAATACTAGAAGACATGTTGTAGGCTTGTTTAATAGATATTGTTAGCTCATGGGAAGAGAATGTAATGTAATTTGAGTCATATAACAACTATTATCAACCATCGATAGATATGGCTTCATTTGAAGCATTGTATGGGCCTCCTTATCCTTCCCCTTTTACTAGGAGAAACAAATGATAAATCACAATTTGGGACAATCATTTTCCAAAGAATAATGGAATGATTTAGTTGATCATGACATAGATGGAGATGACTTATAGTCATCATAAGTCATATGCATATCATCATTGATGGTCGTTGTTGTTTGAGGTGAGTGAATATGTGTTCTTGAAAATCTCTCCAGGGCTTGGGCATCCTAGTTTTGGGAAGCTGTGTAATAAACCATCATTATATAAATGGAAAATCCCTTGTTATAATGAATCCATATATTATAAATCAATGAAAAAAATAAGGAATAAAATACAAACATTATAATTTAATAATGAAAGAAATACGAAGTATTAACAAAAATTAGGGAACCTAAATCAATGGAATAGTAATTTGACCTTTGAAATAGTAACATACCATTATAAATAATAATATGACCAATAGAATAGAAGTTTTACCTATGAAAGTATAAATTAAATTTATTCATATTATAAATTTATAATATGATATAATTATGTCATTGAATAAGTAGATAATGTTTTTAGAGATTATAAATTAAGTGTTGTACTTTCGAAAGGCACATATATTTAATTAAAATTTTATAATTAACACAATGATTTAAAATAAAATCTATTTTCCAAAAATTGATTACTAAATTAATAATTAGTCATCATATTATTATAATATAATTTTTTGAGACCTTAATTAATTTTTCAAAGTTCTATAAAATCTATTATAATTTTGAAAACGATATTTTTCATATAAATGATGAATTTAATTAAAAATTTAATTTCTTATATTTAGAAACTTATTTTAATAAAATTTGGATAATTTCTTAATTTTAACCAATGATAAATAGTTTTGTTTATTTTTTGTATTTTAATAAAACAATTTATTTTTTTTGAAATGAAAATCCTAAAATACAGTATGTATAAATTATAAGTTCATTGCACTATTAATTAAGTCATTTCTAATATAAGAATCATATTATCGAATCATAATTATTTAATTTAAATTATTTTGTGATATGGTTCAAACTATTCATATTATTGAGCCAAAATAATTTAATAATGTGTAAACTAATGAGAAAACACCCCTCTCCTCCCCTATAAATACCACCCCTCACCACCTCTTATCCTCAACCTTCAAAGCCTTGAATCATTTCAATGATTTTACTAGTACTCTTCCCAAGCACATCCTAACATCAATAATCTATTGGTTTCATCAAAATACCATACCCTTTTCCCTGAGGAATTTCTCAAGGTAGAGAAATTCAAGAAGTAAAATAGTATTCATTTTTCTTTAAATTTATTTTGATTTTCAATTAGTTTCTTATCCTCTCTACTCCTACACTTATCCAAGTGGAATGATAAGTCCATTATATTTTATATAATAAAATTTTATTATCTTAATGGAATAAATCATATTCAAAACTATTTTTTTCTTTTTATTCTAAAAATTAAAATATTATATGTTGTGTGTCAATTTACCGCCACTGTGGACAGGGTGATTTCATTTTTCAATACCACTTTCAAGGCTGTCCAAAAAACCATTATTATTATTAAATAAGATTTTATTATACATATTATTTGTAATATTATATTATGGATCAAATATATAAATATAATGATAAATGAAATGATATAAGCTCATAATGGTAAAAAAAACATCCCAAATAAATTTAATCATTATCATTAAAATAATATCTAATAAACCATCTTCAGACCATATAAAAAACTGAAATATATGAACAATTTTAGTTATTTAATTTTACAAGAAACATATAATTTCCAATATGGAGAATAATTATAATTGTACAAGAACTTACAAACATATAAACAAGCGAATTGATCACGAAATTTAAGAAAACATATTCTCACAAATGAAACAATTAAAATCAATAAATCATCAAAAGGAAAAAAATGAATTTAATAATACTATAATAAATCTATTAAATGTATATTTGTTCTTTTATTTGATAATTAAAGAACTAAATTTGATTATATAGGATATTAAAATGAGTAAATCATTAAGTCAAAAGGTAAAAAAATTCTTGAACCCAACTCTCTTTCCATAGGTTTTCCCTCTTTCACTCTATTTTCAGTATGTATGTTCCATTAATGTTCTCTAATTATAATTTATTTTTCCACCAATTTTATTTTCTAGTGTATAATTGGTTTTAACCTATTTTTTGAAAAATGTAATGATTTTTCAAAAATTAATTATTTTTATAAAGACACATAATTTACTTCTCTTATGATTGTTTCTTCTACACACAAAATTGATACGATGAAATTTATTACCTTTTTATATTGGAAACTACAATGTTTATTCGGCAATTTAATATTTTTGAAAATAAACTGTTCCTTTCCATGGATTATTATTTTTCAATGATTTATATACATTATATATGAGATTCTTAATTATTTAATAGTTATGATGTGATAGGTGCATAAGAAATTATATATAGCATGTAAATGTTATGATGTGATGGGTTCACCTAGAATTATAATATTCTCCAATGCCTTGGTTAAGGTGATGTAACTCATGATAAAAAAAGAAATACTCATTAACATGATGCTAGGGTTTTTCACAACTATGTGTGGTACTTCACCACTAAGACATAATGTTTTATTTTTATTCATTTACCCATTCCAATATTTTATATAGTGTTTCCTATATTTATTATGATGATAATATTATGATTGTGTTTTGATGATGAATATAATTCTCACCCAATGTTATATTTATTATTCCTCTTATTTATTGTCTCACTAGGATTTTACCTCACTATTTTATTTGATGTATATCCTTAGGTTATTACTTGTACCAAGGATAAAATGAGGGTGACTAAGAATCTAGGGGAAGAATAAATTTAATTAATTTTAGTATTTTATTATGTAAAAGTTATGTATAGTCATATATTTCTCAATAGACTAAACATTTGGATCCTAGTAATAATTTTATATTTTTTTACCTTTTAAATTATTACTTAATCATGTAAGAAAAGGTAATGTTTCTATAGTTGGTATCATAGTAAGGTTTAGTTAATTTTAGAATTATGATTAGAGAACCTTAGTGTAATCCATTCATTTGAGACTAAGTATAAGTAAGAATCTAAGAATACATTATAATCAAATGACTCCCACAATATATTCCTTTAGAATTAATTTCACAAAGTAATAGAATATATATTTATGACTTTCTGACCTATATTTTATTCTATCCTTTTCTATTTTAGAAAATGGTGGGAACTATGAGAAACCAAACCAACAACCCATGTTAGGGAAAATGAAGCAATTTCCTAAACAACACCCCCAATGAATTGGTATGTGGAGTTCAAAACATCATATTAATGATTATCTATATGTCTTAGGCTATGTATAATGACTTGGAAAATGTTGAATGACCACCTTTACCAAGGAGGAAGAAATTGGATATTGAGTATTTTTATGTGGAAATGACCACTATTATTTTGTGGATCTATCGATCCACTAGTCCTGGAATAGTGGATCAAATAAATAGAGAATATATTTTCTATACATCATTGTTATAATATGGAGAAGGTGCCTTGTCTATTTATCATCTAGATAGAGTAGCCGAGAAATAGTGGGCATTGATTAATAACACTAAGCCAAAGGAAAAAATTGAAGATATGGAGTGAGAATACTTTATGAGAATAGTTAATAAAAAATATTT
Organism: Viscum album; assembly: GCA_963277665.1. Lineage (NCBI taxonomy): Eukaryota > Viridiplantae > Streptophyta > Magnoliopsida > Santalales > Viscaceae > Viscum > Viscum album. Next base: position 1,461,512,696 of record OY728135.1, on the reverse strand, counting down.
CCCTCAATTTTTTTTGAAAATACGGAGAGATAATCATAAAAACGAATATAAAGGAAGTTGAATATTTCACATCCTCTGAAGAAAATTTCACAAGGATTTCAAGAAATGCTTGAGGGTATATGATCAATAATGATTGAAAAATTGTTATATTTTTTAGTGGTTTAGAACCAAAACATCGAAAGGATCTAGCTATTTGAGAGTTTTGGAATTATGATGAAGTTGTGTGATGTGATCTCATAGTGGATATGTTTTTTGGGGAATGGACCCATGGAAATGGTGATAAGAAATAAATGATAGAGTTTCAATATCGGGGATATAATGATAAAGCTGGAAGTAATTCTCAACCACTCATAGGTCAAAAATATGCAAAGAAACACCATGGGAACTCCCTCAAAGGGGTGAAAAAATGCTAAAAATGTGGTAGATAATGCCACCAACATCATGAATGTCGAAGACATATAATGAAGATGAATAATATGTTAGTGCAAAGGAGAGTACCACCCATGGTTCCTAAAAATGATCTGGTGATAAGTATGATATTTATTCTTTAAGGAATAGTGAAATTACCATTTGATTAATGTTCTATTAATTATTTCATATCTTTCAAGTTTAGTAGAACTATTCAAACACCACCTAAAAATATAGAGGTTTGGTTATCTATGAGAAGGTAAAATGAGGTAATTATTTCCTCCAAAGTATACAACTCCTCCCTAGTTATTGTTTTTGGACTGAACTACCCATCGAATTTGGTCTTACATCCTTTGGTAGATTTAGATGCTATACTTGGAATTTATTGACTATCTCTAAAAAAATCCAACATCAATAATTGGGAAAGTAAGATCACTATTAACATCATATAGAATCCTCCAATTCTATTCAATAGTAAGTAGGAGGATAAATTCCCTTCAGAGTCACCATCTCAGATTTGGATATTATTCTCTTATGGGAAATCAAATCTACCTCAAATGATTGAGATGAAGGGGGGTATCACGATCAAAAGCATTAGAGTTGTAAGGGACTACATTTATGTATCCCTTGAATAATTTCTATGTCTTAATCATGAATGAGAGGTTGAGTTATAAATTTAATGTATTCTCATATTTCTACCTATATCAGAGAGACCTTATAGATTAGAAACCATTAAGTTAGAAGAAATTAATAAGATTTTACAAGGGAATCTACATAAGGGTTTTTTATTCTAGGGTGCCTCACCATGTGGGGAAATGGTCCTAATTTTCAATAATATGTATGGATCAATGAACCTATACATTGACTACCATGAGTTCAAAAAAGTACCAATAAAGAAAATTTATTCTCTTCCACAGATAGATGAATTCTTCGATCAACTATGTGGGGACAATTATTTCTCTAAAGTGGACCTTCCGCCAATAAATCACCAATTAAAGGTTAGGTATGGAGATATTCCCATTATTACCATTCAAATGAGGTATAAAAACTATGATTTCAAAGTAAAGACCTTCAGATTCACTAATTCTCTAGTAATATTCATGTAATTAATGAATTAATTCTATAGATATTACCTCAACAAATTTGTGGTAGTAATTTTTATGATATTATGCTATACTCTAAGAGAAATGGGGAACAGTAAGAGAATTTTAATACTTTTCTAATGTAATTTTTGAAGGAGAAAAATTATGTAATGTATTGTAAATGTGATTTATAGATGGAGGAACTATCATTCTTGGGGCATGTTATCCCTATCAAAGATATATATTTGGACCCTTCCTAGAAAAAGGAAGTTGAATAGTAGAACAAAAAACATCTAAATGGTGATCCATAGTTTAATTGGTTAATCTGGGTGTTATTGAAGATCTTTGAAGAAATTATCATGATTATAAAACCAAATAACCAAACTGACATAAAAGGGAGTAAATTTTTTCTAGACCATTTAATGTGAAGACGACCTCAACGAGTTGAAAAAAGGCTAATTATTGTACCAGTGCTCGCACTACCTTCGATTGGGGAACTTTATAGGGTGTACAATGATTCTTAAAAGAAGTTATTATGATGTGTAGTTATACGAAATGATAATGTGATATACTACGCCTCAAGGTAGTGGAAAATGAATGATAAAAACTATCCTACGCATGATCTCGAGTTGGTGATTGTGATCTTCACATTGAAAATATGGAGGCATTATATATATTTTGAGAATTGTGAAATATATATTGATAATAATATCATCAAGTATATATTCAGATAGTTATAGCTTAATTTTCACCATTGAAGATGGTCTGAGCTCATCAATCATTTTGACTTCTCAATCAACAATCATCCGTGAATAGAATCTAAAGATACAGATTATCTAAGAATAAAGGATCCAACAACATTATCAATGATGTGAATTGAGAATAATCCAATGTTTTTAGTTTTTCATAGGATTTACATTGGAATCATTATGGAATGAACATCACCAATCCTTTTTCAAGTGATTACTCAACCATCCTCCATGGAGAAAATAAAATATTCTCAAAGAAATGATGTGGAAATTTGGCAGAAGGAGGAAACTATGAGAATGGGGAAATCCTCAGAGTTTAAAATATTGGAGGCATAAATTATAATATTTTGGTTATGATTATGTGTGACATTCAATATATATAAAAATAATGAGATTTTAATTGATTCACATAGATCAACCTTCTTCATTCACCATGGGAGAACAAATTCTATCATGATCTATGATGAAACTAAGGGTGGGACAACATGAAGAAGAAGATTGTTGAATGTACATCAAGATGTCTAGTATGTCAGCAAGTGAATGTTGAATGAAAAATGTATAAGGGGACAATTAAACTATTACCCAACCTAATTAGGAAATGGGAAAAAATAACTGTGGACTTTTTCACCAGACATTGAAAGACACTTAGAGGAAAAAATTCTATACGGGTGGTTGTGGATCAATTTATAAAGATATCTCACTTTATCATAAATTCATAGGACCTATAACTCTATCAAATTGAACAAATATACATCATTGAAGTTGTAATGTTTTATGGAGTACCACTATCGATTGTATCTGATCGGGATCTGAGATTCACCTTGAAGTTATAGAAAAGTATCCAATGCTCTAAATATTGAACTAAACCATAGTATGGATTATCATTATCATACTATTGTAGAATATTAATGGAAAATTTAGACACTTTAATACATGTAGATAGATTTTTCTATAGAGTTCAAAGGAATATGGGACCAACATATTCCTATGGAAAAGTTCTCTTACAAAAGTTTCCAATCGAGCACCCAAATGGCTCCATATGAAGTCCTTTATGCGAACAGATGAAGAACACTACTGTATGGGGATGAATTCATTGAACAAAAATTTCAAGGACCTGAAATTTTTGAATAAATGTTGGAAAAGTTGATTACCATTCAACATCCAATAAAGGAAGCCCAAAGTCAAAAAAATATTTATATAGATAATCATTAATGATACCACGAGTTTACGGTTAGAGACATGGTATTCCTCCTCATATCTCCATAAAAGAGGATCATGATATTTGGGAAGAAATGAGAGCTCAGTCCCAGGAACATCCGCCCCTTCGATATGTCTGATTGAGTTATATGTATGACTTATCAACATTGACTTACACTAACCATATCTCAAGTAAACAATGTATTCTATGTATCTCAATTAAAAAAGTACATTCTGGATCCCCTAGATGTAATGTTTCCAGAGGTGGTATAGTTGGAAAATGGTATCTCTTTTGAGGAGAATCCATTGAATATCTTGTACTATAGAGATGAATTTATACACAACAAGACTACTCACCTCGTCAATCACCAGTATAGAAGGATGGACATGCAATGAGGCCAGTTCCCAGTAGAGTACCTAGGCACTCCCATATCTTTGGGTCGAATGTGCATAATGGACTTCGACCATGTGGTGAGTAAGATTACCAGGCAGGTTCTCAACTGGGAAAGTCACATTTTATCCTTTGTGGGGTGAATATCTTTGGTAAATAGTGTCCTGTCTGTGATTTTGGTCCATGCGTTGGTTGTGGCCTAGTGCCGAAAGGGGTGATCAAATCGATTGATAAGGTGATGGATGGTTTTATTTGGGATGCATTAGATGATGGAAAGAGGCATTGGGTCTCTTGGGAGAGGATGAACATACTCATACATGGGGGAGAGATTAATGTTCGATGTTTAGGGACCATGATTACAGTTATGCATGTGAAATTAGCCTAGGAAGTGATTGAGAATCGTACTCTATGGGGAAGAACTATGGACCATAACTATGGCCGAAACACAGGTTATCGAAGCTTACAGGGTTCCCCCTTTGGTTCAGGATTTCCCCACTCATTTAGATTCTTAACTAGTATGCTTGGTGGATCATGGGAGAGGGTGTTATTCTCTTCTGGTCTCAGAACTAGGCAGGGTCGATGACTTGTTTTCTGAGGTGTCCTGCTCCTTCCATCTATTTCAAAGAGGGGAGCCTTCACTAGATGTTCATTAGGTCAGTGATGGATAAGATCCAACAAGAAGTTTATGATTCTATCACCATGAATGCAGAGCTGGATCATTGTGTGTTTACGTTTTCCACCTCAAGGAACTTCTCGATGAAGGTTTTTTATAGTCTTTTCTCACCTTCAAATCCACGTGATAGATGGACCGAGATTATGTGGTGCAGGAGGGATCCAACCAAATATAATTTCCTTATCCAGTGGATCTGACATCATGTAGTACCTACAGATGACAACATTAAGAAAGTGGGGATTAATATCGCATCTTATTGTAGCTGCTGTAAAGTTAAAGTGAAGAGAGTGTTGATCATATCTTCTTCAAGGGAGATTGGGCCAATGCGGTGTGGAGCTTCTTTTTCGCTTTCATAGCTTTCTCATACACCACCCCTTGCGTTGTGATTTTCTTGTACAAATGGTTCCAGGGGCCATCCGACTCTAGCCTGGAATGATCGGCGTGTTCATTGATTCTGAGTGCCGGTTGCGGGTGCCTTTGGCAAGCGAGGAACCAGACCAGATATGTGGGGTCTATCACCATAGGGAGGTCCATTATTTAGAGAACAAAGTGCCTCCTTGTTGATATGGTGAATCTCATTGGGAACTGGCAGGAGGCCCCATAGTTGCGAAATCTGTACTCAGGCCTACCTTAGGCCATGTCTGCGGAGCCCATAAAGCAGGGACATTGGGTTCGTTGGCACCCCCTGCAAACGGCCTGAAAATAAACATTGATGGATCATATGTTTTGGGTGTTATGCATAGAGTAGGGGTGGTGTGAGACACCGGGGGGAGTGTACTATTGGAATTCACTACGGGTTATGGCAGTGGCACTACGCTTCAGGAGAAGGGGAATGCAGCTCTTACCAGCCTCGAGCTTTGCAACCAGAAGAACATGGTTCAGACTCAACTGGAAACTGACTCTAAAATTCTCCATGACTCCCTGCTCAGAATAGGGAAAGTTACTTGGTCTATTAATTACCTCATCAATAAATGTAAGTCCCTCCACTCTAGTATCATTCAGATCACTCACACATGGAGGGTAGGCAATAAGGTTGCAGACCACCTCGCTTCTCTGGCAGTTCATGGGTCCAGTGTCACTTGTCTCCCTAATATTACATTCCTTACCCCTGAGGGAGTCAATTTGATCTGAGGGGATGCCCTTGGCCTTCACTATTTTATACCTCCCTAGGGTGGGGCATGTTTTATTGTTTGTTGGTCATGTGGTTTCCTTGTTTCCTTAAGTGCCATGTATTTTTTAGAATAAATTTACTGATGATGATGATGATGATGATGATAAGTACAAAGGGGAAATATGGGATCCAGATTATGTGATGAAGGAGATTTACCCTAAATTGTTTTTACCATGGTATTTAAAATAAACATTCAATGTAGAAATTTCATTAGGGGGGATGAATGTAAAAACCAAGAATTTTATCAATGGGAAATACATTCTTATAACGAATTCATATAGTATAAATCACCTAAAATTACACATATAACACAATAATGACTTCATGAATTAAAAATGATTGAAATAAGAAGTATTTATAGTAATTAGGGAACCTAAATCAATATAATAGTAACTTGATCATTAGAATAGTAACATGAAAAATAAAAATAGTAATTTTAAGAATAGAATAGTAACCATTCCTATAAAAGTATAAATAAAATTTAGGAATCATATAATTGAAAATACGTTATAAATATATCATAGCATAACAAAATAAATGTTTGAGAAATAATAAATTACGTATTGGTATTTTTAAGTTCATAAATATTAAATTACAATTTTATAATTTATATAGTGATTTAAATTAAATGTTATTTTCAAAAACTATATTCAGAAATTAATATTTTTTTATTATTATTTTAATATAATTTTATGTGATATTAATTAATTTTTCAAATAATTATAAAATCAGTTATAATTTTAAAATAGGTATTTTCCAAGTAAATTACATTTTTTATTAAAAAATATGTTTATCATATTTAGTATATTATTTTCATAAAATGGAATTCTTTTTTGAGTTCTACACATCAATAAATGGTTCAAGTGATATTTTGGATTTTTTCTAAAATAGTAGAATTTTTTGTGAATAGTAAAATATGATAATTTATGTTACAGATAGATTATAACTTAAATACACTATTCCTAAAGTCATCACTAATGTAAGAAATATAATATCTAATCCTCCTCCTTTATTTTATTATATTTTGTTATAATGCTCAAATTATTAATAGTCCTAAACAAAAATAATGAACTAATGAATAAAAAATTAGAAAAAACTCTCCTCCTCCCCTATAAATACCATCCCGCACAACATATTATCCTCACACCTTCCAATCCTTAAATATTGTAAAATATATTCTCAATAATCTTCCCAATACCATCAGTAATGGCCCGATTTTGGATTTTACTCAAATGTGCTCCGTACTCAGGGAGCGACTTGGCCTCAAGCGCATCTCCCCAAATGCCAGAGGCTACTGACTAGAAGTGACGGCCTAGGTTTGATAGTGGGGAGAATATTCCATTAAAAAGAGAGTTTAAAATAATGGAACATGATAACATTTCAATATCATAAAAAGTAAGTCATATGATAAAAGTAATCATCAGAAGACTGATAGGATAAATAACCAAAAGTCATATCACCCACAAGATGATGGTACATTTTATATGTTGTAAAAAAAATCCAAAATATGTATAAAACATTGATATTCAATACATGTCCCAAAATTAAAAAAAAAGGACAATGGAATCCTAGTAGCATGGCAAGTGTCGACTTTGTCCCATTCTCTCTTACTCCTTTGTAGCATATCAAGTACCTATAGAAGGGATCTTAAACTTGTCGACACCTATAATCATATAAATTTTTTGGGACCAAAACATGACCCAAATAGGGCGTGAGACTAAATCCCAGTAGGCAACCACCCATGGTCAATTCCAATCAGTTTGTGAATACGTATGGTAGGCAGTTTCCAATAAGAAAAGTGGAATGTAAGGATGAAATCAAAAGTAAAATTTATCAAACATCATATTTCATTTACATTAATTTCATTTATTAATTAAATTGCACTGAATTTATAATTCATTAGATAAGGCTCATACCCAGAATCCACCCATATAACTGGTAGCACAATAAAATCCTCAAAAGGCTATAAAAACATGTACAAGTGATGACCAAATCCAATATTTTTCTTAGGATTGGAAAACAAATCATAATTCCTTTCATTTATAATTTAATTAAAACCATATTCCATAATTTACATTAATATTATGGAATTAATGAATCAATTCTAGAGAAATTTGACTCTACACCCTAGAAGCCCATCCCACGAGACCCTCTCAGGATCCCAATATCACTGTAGGTGTTATATAATGTCCATGTCATCTGAGTTCATCCTTAGAAGTAATAAAAGGAATCACCAAGTATCACTAATGATATATAATCAAAATCCCATTGAGTCCTTCTATGGAATCACTCATTTTTATCCATGTATCACTCGACATATATTTCCAACCTCGATATGTACATCCATGGAATAACTGAATGGATGCATGGATCACCCCCAAAAAAATCACATTACCCATAGAATCATTCCCTGGAATCCTAAGATGATCCATGTGTTACTCAAGTTGTAAAGGTAAATAGTCCCATGAGTCCTTCCATGGAATTCTAAGATGAATCCATGTGTCCATCAATGGTAAATATCATCTAACCAGTCCAATTCCATTTGACACGTTGAGTTCAAAACCAAGATCATCTAATAACAAACTCACCACAAAGGGTGTATGAAGACTTGTCCAACCATTCAAGGAATGTCCTTTCATTTATTTACATGGTGATATTTTATATAATAATCAAGACATGTATAAAAAAAATTCACTTCTTTAACATCATTTAAATCACTTAGAAATTTCATAATAATGAGCTTCTCATGCTTTACCAATCCACTTCATGGAATTCTCAAATTAACTCACATGCGATAACAATTCAATGGTAATTCAAATAATCATAAGGATATTTCTAAAATAACAAGCCCAACTAGCCTATTAACCTATCACATGGCTTAGTTATATTTTTAATCATGAGGGAAAATAATCCATTTGACAAATTCTACCCAATTTCATTGATTCAAGTGATATCCTTCACTATACTCCCATGGGAAAGGCATTTAAAAGGTTGCATGCTTAAAAAAGGCATGCATGAGTCAAGGGTAAAGTAAACCACACCATATTCTTTGACCAATTCAATTATAATCAATCAGCATTGTAATTCCATTGATAATCAATTCCATTCTTAACAACCCTCAACTGTGATTTGAGGCACACCTTAAGTGGTGTACAAATTAATAATTTATAAATATCATTTAAGGAAACTCACCCAAGGGTAATACTAATTCAAGGTGTAAAACCGATAAATGGATAAAGACACCTGTTTTCCTACCTAAACCATGATAGGAAATAATATAGTTCAATTACTATGGAAGGAGACACCCTAAAAATGGTCATGTGGCACCCTGATATATATAAACAGATTTATATTAAGTGAAAGGAACAAGACCACCTACCTTAGTTTTATTCTAGATAGCTCATCCAGTATCAAGATCAAATTTTTTCTTGTTTGAAAAAAATATAATGAACAAATGTAGAATGTGAAATTACAACATATAATCCTACATCCAAATAGCACAGTCAATATATTGACGAATCAATAAAGGCTTAAAAGGAATACTGAACTTATCATTGAAGAGCCAAGAAGATAGACCCGACACGAATAAATGCCCATATGGAGGAGGGATATGAAATTGAAGAATAATATTCAATGATTTTCTTAAAGGAAACACCTTTATTTTTAATGAACATTGGATAAATAGATTTTTTATAATCATTTCAAGGGAAAATTGTAATTTTACCCAAAATAATAGTGTCACACGATTTAGGGGAACAGTTTGTCAAACCATGCCCCAAATCTCATAGTCTACTATAAGAGAAAGGGTTTTTCACATATATTACTTACATTATTTACAATCCATGTGAAGTGCCTCTGTCAAATATTCTATGAACTTTAAATTGGTCGACAACCATGATTCTACTCCCACATGGTTTACCCAAACTGTTCAGCATGTATTACCCCAAATTCCTTCTCCTCATGCTTCAGTCAAGCCATGTGTCCTACCCTTCATGGTTTTCACTAACTACATGCCAGGATTATGACACACAAACATTGGGTTCTGGGCTCCAAAACTTCCCCAGACACCCTGAGACCCCTATGACCTCAACGAGAACTTATATTAGGCCATGAATAAGCATTTAAACTATAAAAATATAAAAAATAGATCCATACATAAAATAATAACTTGGTTCTCAAAAACATTCACCATAAAGAAATTATTCCATGAATTTCCCTTTCATGGGTCATGAAGCATGATCAAAGAATAGCTATGGCCACTACCATCATACATCAGCCTCCCTAACCCAGATTGCAACCTGTCGTTGACCTTACATCCATAACATAGATACTAGAGGAACCAACAAACCTCATAGAACCTTTATTCTACGATCCACAATTTGTATAGGACACTACTCAAAGGATTCATCTACTATTAAATAAACCTCCTCGAGAAAAAAAACAAGATTTGGGTCTAAATAGTATAATTACAGCAGAGAAACATGGAAGACATTGTGCATATCCTGATGCCTCTGAGGTAATTTCAATCGATAGGTAACTGGACAGACTCTATCCAGAATCTCAAATGGCCCAACATACATTGTCAATGCTTTCCATATATCTTGATCCTATTGTGTCCTATTATCGATGAATCACATAGGAAAAAAAATCCTCGACCTTTTACTCTAGAGGATATCTAGGGTGATCAATGTAAAATTTATGATGAGACTACACAGTAGCAATCCAATTTTGAATGACCTACACCTACTCCATGGTCTCCTAGATAAGACAAAGTCCCATCAAAGATGGTTCCCCTACCTCTATCCCATGTAGTGGTGATCGGCATGGCCGACTATATAAAGACTTATAAGAACCATCAGAATAGAAACCTAAAATACATTATTATAGATGAATTCTACCAGGGGAATATACCTCTCTTGAGAGACCATGAAATATAGGATGCATACCTGAATCATGTCCTTAAAAAACTAAATCGTGCTCTCTGATATGCCATCCATCTTTGTGAGGTATGACATGCTCAGAAGCACCTATATACCCAAATCCCTTTTTCATCCCTTTATAGTATCATGAAGTAAGTCAGGCATCCAAAAATAAAATAATAGGACAAAGGACCCTATGTATTCATAAAATATCACGTATGTACAACCACCCAAGATCATCAACACTAATGGTTTCCTTGATCAATAGAAAATGTAAAAACTTTGTGAGCTTATCAACAACCCACATAATGTAATTACCTTAAGGTGATATTGGTTAACAATCCCAAAATATATTACGAAATAATTCCATTTCCACTTGGGAATGGGTAACATTTATAATAGTACTACTGGTTACTGGTGTTCCTTCATTATCTACTAACAGGTGGAACACCTCATGAAAAAACTAGCTATAATTGTCTTCATACCTAGCCACCAATATTGATGATCTAAATCTAGATACATCTTGGTGAAACACAAATTCAATTCTCATACCATGTCATGAAAGTCCCACATAACAGCCTCACACATGTCTATTGAAACCCATGCATGACCAGTAACTCATAGAACTTCATCCTCACATATGGTCCAACTAGGAGGAGGGTCATCACCTACCACACTCTCTTATAGAACTAGGCCTTAAGAGTCTAATATTTTCCTCAACCCCACAATAACCAATATGATAGTGGTAAAAAATAAGTAATATAGCAAAATTTTCCATTGATTATAAAGAACCGCAATGAGGATCTCAGAGAACAACGCCCTAAGCATCAACTCGCTACTGAAAAACTTCACTTCCTGTATCTGAGTCCTTCTTCTCAATGCATCATCCACTACATTCAATTTAATAGGTGTATAGTCTAGGTAAAAGTAAATGGAATGATGGTATTTGACCTAACATTTCTACCTCAGATTTAGATCACGCTGTGTAAATATATACTTGAGTCATGTGTGGTCCGAAGAAACTAAAAAATGATTTCCCAATATGTAATTTCTTCAACAGTGAAATGGGTAAACAAACGCAGCTAATATGAGATCATGAATTAGGTAATTCTTATCATGTGGATTCACCTTCTGAGACCCACATTCATTGAATTGAACACTACATGATAAATACTCCTAGCCTGATACCTGATGCATCAATGTACTCATTATAACACTGTGTATTTTGTAAAAACAATATCATCACTGAATTCAATCTTATTTTCAACTCTTAAAAAGATATCTTTTAAGGATCATCCCATACATACTTCACATAATTTTTAATAAAGACCTTCAAAGGAATTAATAAATGTGTGCATCCCTGTATGAAAAACCTATATTAACAAACAAGCCCTAATGAACTCAGCAACTCAAAGATTGTTTTCTGATTATCCCAAGAGAATACCACTCTCACCTTATCTAGGTCCACTGATACTTCTGTCTTTGATATGATGAGACCCAATATGTGAATTAGATCCATCCATAATTGGAAATTTGTGAGATTAATATATAAATGATGCCCACTTAGTGTATTTAAAATTATCTCAAGATGTTTTGAATTGTTAGGTTGATTGTGAGACTATACCAAGATATCATTCATGAAAACAACAACATACTAGTTAAGGTAAAGATTGAACACTATGTTTAACAGTTCAATGAAGACCACTGGTGTGTTTGTGAGACCGAATGAAATTACCAAATACTCATATAGACCATACCTGATTCTAAAGGTTGTGTGAGGTTTGTTTGATGACATAACAGTCACCTAATGATAACAAGATATAAAATCAACCACTGAGAAAACCCAAGCTCCTTGGAGCTGTTTAAAGAGATCATATATTTGTGGAAAAGGATAATTGTACTTATCCATCAATTGGTCCAATTTCCAATATTCGACACATATCGTAAGGGTACCATCCTTATTTTTATAAAATTAACCAGCAAATCCCACAGATAATTACTGGGTCATATGAAACACTTTGCCTCAAAATTCTCTATATTCCTCTTAAAATCTTGAAACTCTATCGTAGCCTTCCTGTAAGGAGGGTTGGATACCATTGCAGCCCCTAGAAATTTCTCTATAGAGAACTCTACCTCTCTAACCAAAGTTAATCTTAAAAAGTCTTCTAAGAAAACATCTATGAAGTAATAAACTTCTGGTGGAAAATCATCCTGACTTGATACCAAATATTATAGATATAAACTCTCAATCTAGGATGTCATCCCACCCAACCAATGATGCTCGGTTATATCTTAGCTTTCCTAGACATCATATTCACCTTTGTGAAGAAACACCCTACACTCTAGTGACATGAACCTTACCATACAATGATAGAAATCGATGAAGGCTCAAAAGGTAAACAACCATTCCATCCAATGAATGATATCAAATCCTGTCATCTTTAGGATGTAGAGATCCCATACAAAGTAAAACCAACTAACCTCAAGGGGGAACTCCTTACATTGATTCTCAAATTCATTCCATATCCCTAATAGAGTGTCTAGAATCATCACAACCTCATAATTAAAATAATAGAGCCCATGTATCACAACAATGAGAATAGATATAATGAAATGTGAAGGCCCTATATCAAAAAGTAGAGAATCTAAAATTGTGGTTACTAGAATACTACCTATGATAGTAGAGGGTTCAGGATCCTACTTCTACTAGGTCTATTTCACTTCATATTCATAGACTATACCATGACCCAGTTACAATTCATATCTACCATGAGTTGATCCACCATTCTCTCACTATGAAATTGGGTCCTCGATATCATGACCATGACCTCCACATCACCCTAAATGGCTTGATGTACCCTATCTCCCTTCCTAATGAGAAGATGCTAACTCTACTCCTGAATCCAGAGTAGGTTTAGACCCTCCTTCACTAGTTATGGGTGGAAACATTCTACAGAAGTATTATTGATGACCCATCTTGCCATAAAATTGGTACTAGACTGGGCCCCTCTTATTCTATATCCTTGTGTGTCCCATCCTAATAAACTGGTATCACCTCACCTTGATAACTAATGATATATTCCAACATCTTATATCACTACATGGAAGCTTCCGACTACACTTCCCACTACCTGTTAATGCACTACTAGACCTTAGTGTCAAACATTCCTAGTGTACGCCCCCATATTCCATCTGGAAATGCTATGTGATCAGTGCCTAATTAACAATTATAGATTCGATAGTCAAATTGAAGATAATCACCTATGATAATATTCCATAACTAATACCATCCTCAAATCTCCTAGATTTCTATAACTTTTCGCCTATCAAAATAGGCACAAAATGTTGGTGCTCAGTAAAATGGGGTGAGTATTCCATAACCAATAACACACCTTAATCTATTTTTAATAAATCCCAATTTCTGTCCACCCTAAATGTATCAGGACATAAGAAATTGTAAAAGGCTATATGAAACTCTAACCAGACCATATCTTGTTGATGATCAATCTGAGTGATAATATTCGACCATCTCTTGGTTGAATGATGAATCTAGTATATAGTGATAAGTACACTACTCTTAGTAGGTGTCAATAAATTATAAATGACAGAAAACAAGGAATCCATCCACGAGTCCACAACCTATGGTCCATCGTACCTGAAAAACATGGTGGATACTGCTACTAAAACTCACACATCAACTCTTCCATTGTTGGGTGAGGTCACAGTGCTCCCAAAATAGTCTGCATAAAATGCATGAACCCATCACAGAACTGTGCCTCAACACCTATTTCAAGAACATCTCCTAGTTTCACAACATGAAGAATAAGGGATCCACTGGTATCTGAAGGCCTGCCACCTTCGATTTATGATCATCTACACCATCATGGAATACATATTTGGGTCTTTGTGGTGGCATGAATCTACAATGCCAAACACAAGTCTCAGTACAAGATAATTATATATGTTTGCAACTCAAAACTGTAGATATCAATAAAATAATTGTAAAAAACATCCCCTATATAAACTAACCCCTATTATTGCACCATGGGTCAGGTTTGAGCTTCAAACAAGAGAGAGAAACAACCAAAATCCCACTACTAAGGTTAGTTCTGGTCAAGTTACTAATAATAAGTCATATCAGTTTCACATGTATTCATATTCATTTTATTCCAAATTTACATCAAATTCACATTCATTGAATCAATACTCATCTCATATTTATCCAGTCCCCTTCATATGGGTAAAACAATGGTAAGACAAATTCTTTTACCTGGGGCTCTTACTCTCTTGGGATCAAATCTGGGCAGATACCTACGAAAGATGATAACAAATTCTCTTATAGTTGAACCATGATCTTCTCAATTCTGATCGAAGAGGTCCCATACGCCTCAGGTACCAATTCATGGAATCCTTCTATTTCACACCATAACATATCCAAATATTCCTATCACAATAGTATAAATATGTATCATAACACCTATGACAATACAATGAAATCAGTAATGCATCGTAAATGGAATGGCATAATGCATGGTATTTTAAATCTTGAAGGATCCTATATGATGCAAGAGATGGAATAACCTCATGTCATTGGGATTCTACAAAATAATATCAGAAATCATATCAACAATAACAACATAATATATCTACAAAAACCAACAGTGAAATAAAAAAACTATAATACTCTAAATCTATAAAATAGAAATTTAATTTGAGGTAATTTGGATTTTTCCTATATGTAGGTTAGATATGACCAAGAAAAACTCATTACCAAATTCCTATTCCTTACTCTACCTTTATATTATCTCCAAATAGTAAATAAAAATATAATGGGATATCTGATACCACTTTGTAGTGTCCCAGTTTTTTATGCCACTCAAAGGTGCTTTGTACCCAGTTAGCCAAATTCTATCATGTGCATCTACCGACATTTCAGAGGCTTTCGACTAGATGCAAGGTCCTAGTGTTGAATGTTTTGAGAATATTCACTCATTAGAAAAGTGTAACATAAAAAAATATGATAACATTTCAATATAGGAAGTAGTAAACCATACCACAAAAGTAAACAATGAAATAAATATAGTATAAATAACCAGAAGTCATATCATACACATTATTATAATATGTGTAACATGTTTTAATAAAGTCTCCATAAATGGTACTCATCATTCATATACAAGACATCTTCCAAATTTACAATAGGACAATGTAATACCATTAGTATCACAAGACTCTACTTGGTCCCATGCTCTCATGTTCCTAAGTAGCATATCAATTAACTTTAAGAGGGAACATCCCCTTATCATCACCTATAATCATATAATTTGTTTTGGTATATAACATGACCCAAATAGGGTGTGATACTAAATATTAGTAGGCAACTGCCCACGTTCTGTTATAATTATATAGTGAATATATATACCAAGAATTGTACAATATTAAAATAAATAAGGAAGAACATAAAAGTAACATCCTACATACTTTGGATTTCATTTACATTCATTTAATTTAATAATTCAATTACATTGATTTTACAATTGTCAAGATCTTACAGAAACCATACATCTTCTGTATAACTGCTAGCGGAAAGGATTCCTTAGAATGTCATGTAAACAAGTAAAGTGAAAAAATCCATGCTAGTGCTTTGGAATGTCAGTCACACCGTAAGTTATTTCATCTGTAATTCAATTCAAAACATGATCCCTTCCTTGAAATTCCTATGTTGGAATTCATGTATCACCATAGGTGAAATATTTATCATCACCTTACAATACCATCCTGATAAAACCTTTGAGGTTCCTGGTATCTCTCTAGGTGTGATATAAAGTCCATGTCATCTAAGTCAGTCCTTGGAGATCCTATAATGAATCCCCAAGTATCACACAAGATATATAATCAAAAAAACCTTGAGTCCTTCCATTGAATCCATCACATGGATCCATAATTCTCTCAACATATAATTCCAACCTTGTAGTTCCATCGTTTGTGTATCTTAATAGATCCAAGTATCACCCAAGGCATAATCACATTAACTATAGAATCCTTCCACAGTATCATAAGATGGATCCATATATCACATTAGGTAAAAAGGTCAAAAGACACATGAGTCCATCCATGGAATTCTAATATGAATCCATGTGTTACACAATGTGACCTATCATATAACTATTTCAATTCTATTTAACATATTGTGGTCAAAACAAAGAGAATCTAATAGTAAACTCACCACAAATGGTGAAATAAGCCTCAGACATCCTTATAAGTCCTGGCCTTTCATTTAATCACGTGGTAATTTTTCAGATAACAAGAAACACATGAATATAATATTAATACATGGATTTATCATCATTTAACTCGTGTGTAAATGTCATTTTAATGAGCTTCTCATGCTTTATTAGTCAATTTTATGAAATTCTCAAATTAACTCCCAAGGGATAACAATTAAATGGTCATTCAAATACTCATATGGATGTTTTTAATATAATAAGACTAAATTGACTACCAATCTATAATATGGATTAGTTATAATTTAACTCATGTAGGGAAATCATCAATTTGAGAAATTCTACCAAATTCAATTGATTAAAGTCATAACATTCACTTTTCTTACATGGGAAACACATTACCAAGAAAACATGCTTAAAATAGTAATGTAATACAAGGGTTAAGGGGAAATACAACCATACCATACACTTTTACTAAATAAATTACAATATTTCATCATTTAAATTATATTTATAATCATTTCCATTTTTAACAAACTGTGAATGGGATAAAAGTAACATGCCAAGGGGGATGTCGAAAGTAATAAGCCATAAAAGCAACTCACCCATGGGGTGGTTATTATTCAAAGTGTACAACCAATACATGCATAAAAACACCTATAAAATTTACTAAACCATAATAGGCAAAAATAGGGTTCAATTATAATTTAGGGTGACACCCCAAAAGTGGGCGCATGACACCCAGACATCTGTAAACAACTTGACATTCCACAAAAGGTACAAGACCTCCTACCCTTGGTCAATAATAGATAGCTCATCTAGTATCAAAATATGATTTATATTATTTTTTATGAAATATGATGAATGTATGGAGAACGTTAAATTAGGTACTATAATCCTAAATCTAAAATAGTGTATCCGATATCAATAAGAATCGAGAAAGGATAAAAAGGAATCATGGCCTTACCGTTGTAGATCCATGGAGATAAACCACATTGAAATTAGATTAAATATGGAAGAGGGGTATGAATTTGAATAATACTCTTAAAAAGGGATCACTAAGGGAAGGCCATGATGTGCAACAAATGGAGAAGAAATATATTTTAAGTTATTAACATTTTAGGTGAAAAATGTAAATTTTCCCCAAAATAACACGATCGCATGGTTTACGCACAAGGTTTTTCAAATCGTGCACCAAATCAAAAATTCTATTTTTGGAGAATGGGGACTCCCATAGTTTACCCACATAGTTTTCAAATGATGCAAAATCCTTGTGAAGACACTCTATTAAATCTGCTAAAAACTGCTGACCTATTGCTCAGTCATGTGGATCCTCCTATATGTTATACCGATTCATTTCAGCCTATTTTCTACCACTGACCTCCCACAAATGTTTTATTAAATCCATGTAACCTATGATTCACTATTTTTACTAACCGTACACTAGGATAAAAACACACAAACTATGGGTTCTAGGCTTTGGAATATCACCAGACACCTATGAGACCTCTGTGAAATTAACATGGACTCATATTAGCACATACATAAGAATTTAAAATGAGAAATGTTGAGAAAACAAGAGATACATAACTCAAAAAAGAACCATGTTTTTACATTATCTCCCACGTTCAGTAGATCATGGTCTCATCCAAATACCAACCCTTTTCCCTACGGAGGTTCTCAAGGAGTAGAAATTTAAGAGTTAAAATCATGTTCCTTTTTCATCTTGTTTCCTTTAAATTTAATTTTTCTTCTTATCCTATACTCACATCCAAATATCCAAAAGTAATTATAACTATAATATTTTTTATAAAATAGTATTTAATTATGTTAATGGAATAATTCAACTTCAAATATCTTATCTATTTCTTTTACTCATAAAATGAATATATCATATGTGGTGTGTCGATTTACCACCCCATGAATGATGTGCTTTCATTTTTAACTACCTCTTTAAAGGATGGTCATAAAACCATCATTATGTTTATATAATATTTTATAATACCTATTACAAGTTATATATTGTTTTAGCACGAATATATAAACATGAAGTTAAATAAAATTATATAATCTCATAATGGTCTTAAAAACCGCCCAAAAAATTAAATCATTATCAATAATGTTATATCTAATAAATAACCCTAATACAATAAAAATGGAATATAAGACCAATTACACATATTTATGTCCATTAATAACATATAATTTTAATTCTAGAAAATAATTCTCATTATACAAGAATTTCCATAATTATAAACAGAAGAACCTATCTAGAAAAACATGAAAAAATTACTCCTGAATGACGAAATCAAACTCTATAACTCATAAAAAAGGATATAAATGAAATTAATAAAACTATAAAAATTAAAATAAATTTATAATAGTAACCATATTTGATAATAAATTTATTTAATCTAATTGTCTAGGATACTAAAGTGAATAAAGGATTCAGACACAAGGTTAGGGGATTCTCAACCCAACTCTATTTCCTTTAGTTTTTCCACATTCACACCATTTTCAATTTTTATGTTCTATTAATGATTCTTAGATATAATTTATTTTTCCTCCCCATATCATTCATGGGATATACATGTTTTCATTTTGGTTTTATAAAAAGTTTAAATATTTTCCCAAATGATATCTTCTTATCTAAAAACACATAATATACATCCATTGATATTGTTTCTTCTTTACTCAATATTGATAGTAAGAATTTTATTCCTATTTTATTTTGGAAACAAATTTTTTTATTCACGATTTTTTTACTGTAATAAACCAATTCCATTTTAAGGTTCATTTTATGTACAAGAGTTACATACATTCTACATGTCATCTATAATTACGTAAATGTTTGGATGCGACTGGTGTTACTGAAATAATATAGTTCATTTAGATTTTATGATGTGATGGGTGAAACCATAATTATATAGTTCTCAATGTATTGGCTAATGTGATTTAACTCATGAGTAGAAGTGCAATATTCTTATACATGATGCTATATTTGTTCACGACTATGTGTGGTAGTTGATCACTAGGACATGATGTTTCATTTTTACACATTTCCATAGTCTAAGAATTTATATAATTTTAATTCTCATGATTATGATGATTATGATTATACCTAACCCATGTTTTATTTAATCATGTTCTTATCTATCCTCTAGTTAGGATTTTATCTCACCCCTTTCATTAATGTATATCCCGTTATGATTACTTGTACTAAAGAGAAAATTAGGCCCACTAAGAATATATTGAAAAAGGAATTAAAATAATGTTTACATATTATAATGTAAAAGTCATGTATGGTCCTAATTTTCACAATACACTAATCATTTGAATTCTGGTTGAGTAATACTATTATATTTTTTAACTTTTAATTTTATAATTATCATTTTAGAAAAGGTAGGGTCTTTATAAGTATGGAATGTTAACTCCTTAATACATAGGCCCCCTTTGAGATACTTGAATTGGATGGTGAGGTGGAATATCGATTTTAATTTACATCATCGTTTAGTTTGGTGAATAATTTGTTTCTTGTATCTCAATTGAAAAATATCTTCTTGATCATGAGCTTGTGATTGGATGGGATCACATTGACCTAGATTAGGATACTTCATTGGTTCATGTACGAGTCCATATTGTGGATATAGAAAAGAAATCATTTAATGGAAAATGATGGTTCTAGTATAGATTTGGTGGAAAGATGGTTAGATTCAAGAACAAACATGGAAATAAGAAAAAACATGGTTCATAAATGGCCTGAACATCTCTAAGAAAGTAGTGGTTTTCTACATTCTAGTTAAGGAAATGTCCAATGGTGGGGAGAATATAGCACCCCATGTTTCATGTAAGTAACCCTTTCATTATTATTTTTTTATATGTAATGTTTTTGGGTAAAATTTGGGAGGACATGGAAGACCATAGGAATGTTTTTTAGGCATTTGTAAAGGTTCACTGTTTGAGCATGGTCTATGGAAACTCTAAAACTCCAATAGGAAACCATGAACCATGATACATGGACTAACATGATGGCTCATGGTTAGATAAATGGTTTGGGAAAACCATATGGAAACCCATGAGAAACAATGAAACTTTTTATAGAGGCCATTAGTATGGTTTGTGTATGGTTTGTTTAACCGTGTGAGCCAACCATGTGGGGTGCTCCTTGAGTAAAAGGATGGAACACAATTAGTGCCCAATTTTCCAAACCATGTGATTAACCTTGAAAAATTTAATAACATGATCATAAAAAAGTGGATCATGGTTAGGATTAGCTATAAATCCCTAGTTTTCAACCATTTTTTCCATAACATGAGATTTTTTCCACCCAAAGGGTGTAGAATCATCCCCCATTAATATAAAGTTGATCTAAAAGATTTTCTGGCTGCAGTAAAACCCAATTAGCATGGTAAGTTTCTTTTTGTGGTAGTTTTTACTAGTTTCTCATAAATAAAATTTAATTCCTCTCTCATTTTATTAGATATTTTCCACTACAGATAGATCTACAGTTATTGGTCCTAATAATAATTAGCTTTGGCCTTGTTGATGTTAGGGAAAGATATCTAATGAATGTTTTTGAAGAATTGGGCATTTTAATGAAATTATTTTTCTTCAACATAATTCTATAGTTAGGTGGATTCACTATCTACTTATCTTACAATAACATGAATGATTGGATTCAAATGTGTTAAATTTCATAATTTTATTTGTGAAATGGGTGTGAAAATCATTGTAGAATTCTTCTTTATTGATGATTTTTGGATTTTTTTTGGATTAATGGAAATTGTTTTCGCAATTGTTTTTTGTTTTATTGATTTTATAATTTGGATTGTTCTGATTTCTAATAAAGGGTTTTTTAAATGTTTTCATTTAATGAATAGTTTGATGGAAATGTTTTAGAGTGGTTGAATTGAAATTGTAATGGCATACATTGTTTTGTGTGAGTTAATCATTTCTATGTGACGATAAATATGGGGCATCAACCATTGAAGTACAAAGGGAAATTACCATATAGAAGGGGTGTGTTTAATTGCGACATAAGAAGATTGGTATCTTTTTGATGACTTAGTGGATAGATGAAAAACTACTCATGTGTTTGAAATTATTAGTGAAAAACGTATGTGTGGGTGTGTGTGTGAAGCATGGAATGTTTATTCCAAAAAGAAATATGAAATGGTTTACAATATTTTTGTTTTAATTACACATTAAATGGATTTGGTTCAGAAAACTATATGGTTAGGGATTTTTTTAATATTTTATAAAAAATATTAATAATTGTTTTATATAAATTATTTTATATAAATATATTAAAAATGTTATATCATAGTGGTGGGAGTACATAATTAATTTAGAGAAAACCTATTGAGTTTTATTACTCACTCCAACATTGGAACGTTGGTGCTTTTGAAAATGTTGTTTACTAGGAAATAGTGAATGCTAAATAATATCACTTATTTAGTGGTGTTTTGTGAAACTTAATCATGGGGTTGGATCTTGGAGTTATGTCTTGTAGTCTTTGAGTTTTCATGGGTTTTTTCTATCACCGTTTACCTTGTTGTTACTAGTCCTCTACTAGGGTACATTGATGTAGATTCAGATTCATATCTGTGGTAATACATTGAGATGTTTCACATTGTTATCATACATAATATAGTTGTTTTGGTTTTGGTATGTTTGGTTATGTTTGTTTTATTTTCAAAAGTAAAATCATACCCCAATTTTATTGAGGCCCTTAGCATTTATTTCTACCCTTTATCCACTAGGGGATGTCGCCTAAGAATATGTAGCAATTCTGCCTCGAACGAAGACAATGAATAAGGGAGGGATCTTATATTTATCTCCCTAAGAAATAAACTATTTTTTATTATTTAATTTTCTATGAACCATTTTCATGTTTACTATTTTAATGACACTAGAATTATGTGAATTTTATTTCTTAAATTCATGTTTGTTTATGAGTCCGTGAAAATTTACGGCGCTTGATTCCAAGGCCCGGAGTGCCCGAAATCAATTTCTGAAGATTTTTCGGGTACGTTCAGTAAACGTACGAGAGGGATTGTATAACTTTTGAACCAGTTCTTGGAATTGAAATCTGAGGGCACCGTTGAACTTGCAACTATGGTGATTACTTAGTGAGACCTTCACTGCAGTTGTGTTCTAATGAGAATGAAAGTTAGTTTTTGGGGTTTTTAAAGAAATTAAATAAAAATAAGAGGATAACTTCTTTCTATTATATGGTGATTAAAACCTCCAAGAGTAGGTTAGACATGGGGACCACCACACCATAACCTCTCATGAGAGGTTATGGTGGTGGGGCCCTCCCGCACATAACCTCCATTGGGAGGATATACTTGGTGGGTCCCACACGAGCATTAAACCCCCTTTAACCCCCATTTATGTGGGAGAAAACTCTTCACCTTCCCCAACATTTAAATTGAGCCAACCCATCTCATTTATTTGGTTATGTTTAACAATTTAATTAATCTCCTTTTGAATCCATTTGAATTCCTTCCAACCATTAAAATAATAGTTAGTCTATTATTTTTGGTTGGAAATTAAATTGGTGGAGCTTGAGAGAGGGATACGGTGCACTTGGAGAACTTCATCCTTCCAAAGAATAATGCCACTCACCAACAAAGAACAATGAACTCTTTCATCGATCTTCAACCGAGCCAAAAGAGAAGGAGCCGACTGTAATGAACTTCGACGACGCTTCTTCCTTGGTCTCCTACCCCGGACGCTTCCCCACATCAACGAATCGACGTCCGCCATTCTTAACCTTCCACCATCAACGATCGACAAGTGAGGTAGGAGATTTGAGTTTATTTTGTACCCGTTCATCGTTGTTTGTTGAGCTCTTTGTAGATGATTGATATCACCATAACGAGGAGGCCTCAGACCGTACGAACACGACCTGAACCTCCCCCTTTGTTGTTCTCGTTTGGTGATGAAGGAGGTAGAGCAACGTCGACCGGAATCGGGGTGACCACAAGGAAAACCAACCATGAAGAAAACCAGAGGCGCAAGGGCTGCCAGATCGCCAAGAAAGAGTGGCGCCACTTTTCCCTACAGAAGGAGGGTCGCGGCCGGGTCGGGTCGCGGCAGTGGGGGCGCGGGGAAGCAGCGGGCCGCGGCCAGGCCGTGCCACGGAGAAAGAAGCACGATGCCATCATTCCGCGCAGAGGGGAGAATTATACGAGTGTCGTCACATCGCTGTGGAGGTGTAGAGGGGGCCGTCCGGGCCGGCCGCCGTGGAGCCTGAGCGGCTGGCTGCTCGGCCAGCCGGGAGGAGCGGGACCGCACCGGGTCCCGTGTGAGCGAGACCGGTGCCACGTGGTGCCGGTTCGGTTCCACCCAAATTGTACAACTGTTAAGGAGATGGGGGAACTCTTCTCCCCCCTGGGAATGGCTAGAACAGGCCGCCGGGACGCCAACCAGCCGGGCCGCCCCCAGTTCGGGTTGCCATTAGGCTGAGCTGCCCCTCGTGCTGGGCCACTCCCACACGGGCTGGGCCTCCCCCTCGGGCCTGGTCGCATCCACTCTGGCCGGGGCACCCCCTTGGACTGGGTCACAACCAAAAACATGGTCGGGCCCTGGTCCAGACGCATGTTTGGCCGGGTCAGTCCGACTGGGTCGGACTGGACCCGAACCCGCTGTAGCCTATTTACACCTTTTCTCCCATATATTGGGCTATGGGTGTCCGATTGAAGAACCACCTACGGAAATAGAAATCTTGTAGAGATAAGGCTCTATTGTCTTACCCCACATAAGGTTTGGACATAGTTGGAATGTGGTATGGTTGGTTTGAACATAAAAATCAACCGGTTCCCTGAAACAGAAATGCCAATAACTCACAGACCGAGCGTCCGATTGACGCACCGTCTGTTGAGTTGAGACCCATATGACAAGGAAAAACATTGAGATTCTTCTACATGGGACTAAATTATAGTTGGGGTATCGACCAGTTGTTCGTGGAGCGGATCCTTCCGGATATGAGCGTGCATAGTACTCAAATCTAGTAGCTGTCTGAGACCTAACGACTTAAGACATTTTGACTCAGAGTGTCTTGAATAGCACCATGGGAAGCACATTTTTGTGATGCGGTAGGCCCACAGTGGGGAGCGACTCTGTGTGAGTGTGGAAGACCCATGGTACTCGACATGTGGATTACCTCAATATGCTACCCGGGGAAGCGCCTCTATGTGAGCGCAGTAGACCCACTATGGGAAGCGCCTATGTGTGACCGCAACAGACCCATAGTGCTCAATAGGAGGAGTACCTCAGCAGTCCAGGATAGTGGGAAGTGCCTTTGTGTGATGCGATGGTCCCATAGTACTCTATAGATGAGGAGTACACCAGCAGCTGAGGTTCCCACAGTTTGACTGGGAGTGTTACAAGTTACCTCTTCTAGAATAAAATCCCTTTTTTGAGCTGATTCAATGACTTTTTTGTTTTCCTTATGATAGAGGTGGGTTACTAGATAACTTAGGTTTATGTATGGAAATATACCTAAGTAATGGTTATCCATTGTTTTAATTATTTGTGGTTATCTTTGTTGGATTTTGTGAGAGCATGTGGGTCTCAGGGTCCATACTTAGTATCGTTATACTCACCCTTACACGGGCTATGCCCGCAACTCGATTTGTTGGTTGCAGATGACGGATAGTGCTGATCGAGGTAGAGAGTGGCAGGACTAGATAGTACCCGGAGGTGGACCACTCAGTGTGACAGTTCTCAGAGCGGACATACAGGGAGTGCTGAGGAGGCCATTTGTACCTACCGTTCAGGTAGGAACCTCGAAGGACGTCCCAGTAGCTACTTTACTTATTCTTTTAGTTGTACTTGTACTTTTCCTTTTCCTTATACATTACTGTTGGGCTTGTATTTCCGGCCCCTTTACTTCCAGCACTCACTTTTGTAAACAGTTTCACTTTGTGTTTTGTTTCCAGTTGTGTACTCTATTGTGTGCATTTCTTTTTATAAAGTCAATGCCTTCCCAATTTAGGGATTTACATATTTGGTGCTAGTCACCAGCCCCTGGACAATGGAAGGTGGGCTTGGGTTATTCATGATACGGGCCCCGAGGGATGGGTCATGAAAAATTGGT
Source organism: Viscum album (assembly GCA_963277665.1). Lineage (NCBI taxonomy): Eukaryota > Viridiplantae > Streptophyta > Magnoliopsida > Santalales > Viscaceae > Viscum > Viscum album. Next base: position 1,461,486,776 of record OY728135.1, on the reverse strand, counting down.
ATTTGAGGTTTCAGTTCTACCATAGAACATAGGACTCTGATCATTCTTTTCTATGAAGCAATGGTGTTAAGGGTACTAAGTGTGGTTTTAAATTCAGGGAGTCCAGTGTTGGTGCGGGCGGCCAACGTATCCATAAACTAGGACACCGACTACTGATTTCCAACTTAGTGCATGAAAACAATAATTGCATGCGTGTTTTCAAAAGTTTGTTTTATGTTAGCCCAACCAGGTCAGCTCACCAGGTATAATATTTTGACTGTGTCGCATCTGTTTTATTTAGGATGACTCCCCACATATGACTAGTTAGGGCCCCAAGAGTCATACGCTCTGATAGCCCACTGAGGGATGAGGCCTCGGTGTAGGGCCCTTTACCACTAGAGGCACCACTGGTACCACTTCCCATTGGGCCACCAATTCCACCGGCCCCAATAGTAGATGATGCACGACCCTTGATCACGTTTCATTAGTTCCAGTGCTAGAGGCCACCTAGGATCCAAGGATAGACGGACCCACATGCGGTTGAGGATTGGCTGGAGGTTGTGGTGAGAGTCTTACAGATGGTAGGGACACCATCAGAACTTATGGTGATCCTTGCTGCGAGTCTCCTTCAGGCAGTAGCTGGCAGATGGTGGAGGCTGATGCTTTAGGTCCACGAGGAGGTGACATTACTCTAGATAGACTTCAAGAGCCATTTTCAGATGGAGGTTTTCCTAGCCACCCTTCGCACGGTGCGCATACAAGAGCTAATTCATCTGTAGTAGAGTAGCATGATAGTAGCATAGTACTCAGCAGGGTTCACCGACCTCTCATGCTACTCCACAGATATGGTACATGACCCATTCTTCAGGCCCCATACCTTCGAGTAGGGGATCAGGCGAGAGATCAGAGCCTCGATGATCTCCCTCAGCATCCCAATGCAGGAGGGGGTGTTAGAGAGAGCCCTCAAAGTGGAGTGTTTACTTGATGAGCAGTCACCAGCAGCAAGACCCACTACTAGTTGACCTGCAGCGGAGTCATCTGCAGCTAGCAGTAGAAATATGTCATAGAGGTCCAAGAGGACCAAACCTAAAAGTGGTCGACCATATGATTCAGGATCAGTTATACTGGGCACACAGAGCAGAGACACACATGCCAGTAGAAGGCAGTGTTACTCATGCAGTGGGCAGGGTCACATGGCACGTGACTATCTGACCCACTGTTTAGAAGATCAGCAGAATGTTGAGGGACCTCCCAGGCAGAGGCAGAGATTCAATCAAGGTAGTCTGCAGGGAACATGCAGACGTGTCAGAGGAGATGGTCGAGTAGCTGGTGGTGGATGACATTAAGAGGAGCTACCACCACCACCTCCAAGAGGTCCACCCTGACCACAGGGAGCAGGTGGACAGGGGAGAGATCAGATTTAGGCAGCTGAGTCATACGACCATGGTGCTTCGGAGATGATTCGAGGTACGATCTATGTCTACTCCACCTAAGCTGCAGTTCTTATAGACATTGGTGCCAGTCACTCTTTCATATCCACTGCCCTCATTCAGAGCTCGAAGATTCTGACGGAGCCGTTGGCTCGATCCTTACGACAAGAGACATTCTACGGGAGTATACTCGATGATTATGCACTTGTGCCGGCAGTGTGAGCTTACTCTAGGAGGTGAGATCTTTGGCAGGGATCTTCTCGTTGTGGCATCTAGACCATATGATGTCATCTTGGGTATGGACTGGTTATCTACTGTTCATGCTCAGATTGACTGTATTTGGTGCAATGTGTGGTGTGTCTGCATGGATGGGACAAGTTTTACCTTCACCAGTGAGAAGGGAACTTTTTCATCACATGATGGACTTACTCAGAGGAGGGTACAACCGATTACTCATCAACTGTCCTGCCATACCCTCAGAGCAGTAGATGTAGAGAGTCCGACTTATCCTATAATGGTGGATCAGTATACAGATGTTTTCCCTGAAGATGTTCCAGGACTACCTCCATGCAGAGAGGTTGACTTCTACATTGAACTGTACCCTGAGACGACACTGATATCTACTCTAGCATATCAGATGGCTCCTACTGAGCTACATGAGCTACGGGTAAGGCTGGAGGACTTACCGGGAAGGGATTTAGCCAGCCCAGTGTTTCTCCTTGGGAAGCCCCTATTCTGTTCTCCATGAAGTCGGTTGGGAGCTTGTGGCTTTGTGTTGACTACCATCGCTTGAACCAGGTGACCAAGAAAACAAGTACCCACTCATGAGGATTGATGAACTCTATGATCAGCTCAAGAGAGCACAATGGATCTCGAAGATAGACCTCAGATCATGCTATGACCAGCTCAGAGTTCGAGAAGAGGATGTGTAGAAGACAACCTTTAGATATCAATACAACCACTACGAGTTCTTGGTTATACCCTTCAGCATAACCAACACTCCAACAATGTTCATGTGTCTCATTAATGGGATCTTCCATCCATACCTCAATCGCTTTGTCATATTTTTCATCGACAACATACTGATCTACTTGACTACTAAGGAGGAGAATGCCTATCATTTTCAGTTAGTACTGGACACACTCTGAGAGAAATATATTTTTGTTAAGCTATCAATGTGCCAATTTGGGATTCGAGAGGTTCACTTCTTGGGAAATGTCATCTTGGAGGCTGGAGTTGCGGTAGATCCAGTGATGATTGAGGAGGTACTTGCTTGGGAGCCACCCAAGAGTGTGACAGAGGTAAGAAGTTTCCTGGGCTTAGCTGGATATTACCAGAGGATCATTCCAGATGTCTACAGAGTTTCAGCACCACTATCAGCCTTGACAATGAAGGGGCATCCCTTCGTGTGGTTGGAGAGATGCCAGTAGAGCTTTCAGGACCTGAGGCAGAGGTTGACTAGTTCCCCCATCATGAGGCTTCTAGAGTAGGGCGTAGGGTACATAGTTTACTGCGATTCCTCAAGGACCATACTTGGGTGTGTCCGGAAGTATGAGCGAGAAGTGATCGCTTATGGTTCTCGTCAGCTGAGATAGAATGTGCATAACTACACAACCCATTACGTAGAGTTGGCAGTAGTGGTATTCGCCTTGAAGATGTGGTGGCACTATCTGATGGGTGAGCGTTTCATAGTCTACACTGATCACAAGAGTCTCAGGTATATCTTCTCTTAGAAGGACCTGACCCTGAGATAACGGCGTTGGCTTGAGTTCTTCCAGGACTATGACTTCGAGATTGTCTATACTCCTGGAATGGAGAACGTTGTTGTAGATGCTCTTAGTATGAGATCTGGTATAAAGCTACAAGGAGAGGTGATAGAGTAGTTGGCTTCCTTGCAAATATCCTTTGTAGATGGAGATAGAGAAGCCTTTCCTTAGTCTCTTATAGTCACTCCTCCACTTCTTCAGCGAGTTTGGGAGGTGCATCATGGGGATGCTAACTGTGAGACACGATGTGCTCAGATATCCATTGGGCACGAACCTGATGGATTTTTGAAGGTGGGGAGAACATCTTCCTCTTCTGAGGACGTACCTTGGTACCAGCTGCACTACAAAAGAATTATTGAGGGAGTTCCACACGACCCCTTTAGCGGTACATCTAGGAATGGGAAAGATGTACCAGGAACATAAATGACAGTACTGGTGGCTAGGTATGAAGAAGGCAGTAGCATAGTTTCTCTCATAGAGCTTCACTTATCATCAATTAATGGTAGATCACCAAGTACTAGAAAGCTTGGTTCAACCCTTAGAAGTCCTAGAGTGGAAGTGGAATGGGATATCCATGGACTTCATGACGGGTCTTCCATGTATATCTAAGATTCACGATTCGATATGGGTGATCATTGACCGACTCACCAAGTCATCCCACTTCTTACCGATCAGAGAGCAGGGCTCAGTAGAGAGTTTGGGACACCTCTATGTGTAGGAGATTGTGTGTTTTCATGGAGTTCCGTCTTCTATTTTCTCCGACTGTGATGCATGTTTTACTTCCCAACTATGGAAGGGGTTGTAGGAGGCTTTCAGGACACCACTTCGCTTGAGCATCACCTTCCATCCTAAGACAGATGGACAGACTAAGTGGACCATTCAGACCCTCAAAGACATGCTCCACGCATGTGTCCTCAAATTAGGTCACAACTGGGAGGATCGCTTACTATTGGTAGAGTTTTCCTACATCAACATTTACCACTACATCATCAGTATGGAATCTTTTGAGGCCTTGTATGTTCGACCTTGCAGATTGCCACTATGCTGGACATACCTAGGGGAGTCAGCACTAGTGGGACTAGAGATGGTATGGGCTACCACAGAGAAGGTTCAGATCATCCAGGAGCGTATAGAGACTACACAGAGCCGGAAGAAGTTTTATGATGATAAAAGACATAGACCTCTAGAGTTTGAGGATGGAGACCACATCTTTTTATGAGTCTCACCTCGACGAGTTCTATGGAGATTTTTCCGAGGCGACAAGTTATCTCTGAGGTTCATCGAATCATTCCGTGTCCTCAACAGAGTAGGTGAGTTGGCTTAACACCTAGCTCTTCCACCTCAGTTTCACTGGGTGCATGACTTCTTCCATTTATCTCAGCTGAGGAGATACGTGCAAAACCCTTCGCACATCATCGACAATGGGGAGCTGGACATCGATGAGGGGAGACATTCACGAAGGTTCCTGTGGAGATTGAAGACCGACAGGAGCGGGTCCTGCATGGATGGTCGATACCTCTATTACAAGTTCACTGGAATCACTGGAACCTCCAGGAGAGCACAGGGGAGAAGGAGGCTCAGATGCATGTTCAGTACCCCCTTTGGTTTTCTTAGTTCGAGTTTTAGCTTATGGGGACATAAAGCCCTGAGGTGGGGAGAATTTAAAGACCCAGAAATTCCGTCAAATATTTTTCCTAAATTCATATTTTTTTATGAGTCCACAAAAATTTACGGCGCTTGATTTTGAGGCCCGAAATGGTCGGAATCAATTTCCAACGTTTTGTGCAGGTACGTTCAATAAACGTACAAGCAGGATTTTAAAACTGTTAAACTGGTGCTCAGAATAGAAATCTAAGGGCACCGTTGAACTCACAGCGTCATTGATTGCTTAGTGATACCTTCACTAGAGTGACATTCTAAAGAGAATGGAAGTTAATTTTTTAGGGTTTTTAAATAAATTAAATAAAAATAAGAGGATAACTTATTTTTATATTATGGTGGTTAAAACCTCCAAGAAGATGTTAGAGGTGGGGGACACCACACCATAACTTCTAATGAGAGGTTATGGTGGTGGGGCCAACCCGCACATAACATCCCTTGGGAGGATATCCGTGATGGGGCCCACATGGTCTTTAAACCCCATTTAACTGCCATTTATGTGGGAGATAACTCTTCACCATCCCCACCATTTAAATTGAGCCAACCCATATCATTTATTTGGTTATGTTTCACAATTTAATTAATCTCTTTTTGAATCCATTTGAATTCTTGAGAACCATTAAAATAATAGTTAGTCTATTATTATTGGTTAGCAATTCAATTGGTGGAGCTTGAGAGAGGGATTGGATGAACTTGGAGAACATAATCCTTCCAATGAAGAATGCCACTCACCACCAAAGAATGACGAACTCCTTCATCCATCATCGACTGAACCGAAAGAGAAGGACCTGACTGTGAAGAATGTTGCTGACGCTTCTTCATCCGTCTCCTACCCCAGACACTACCCGACATCAACGAATTGACATATGTCATTCCTATACTTCCACCATCAACGATCAATACAAGTGGTAGGGGATTTGAGTTGATTTTGTACCCATTCTTCATCGTTTGTTGAGATATTTGTTACCGATTGATATCGCCATAATGAGGAGGGATCAGACTGCATGAACACGGTCCGACCCTTCCCCTTTGTTGTTCTTGTTTGATGATAACAGAGGCGGAGCAACAATGGCTGACGTTGGGACGACCACAATGAAAACCAACCTTGAAGAAAACTGGTGGCGTAAGGGCTACTGGCTCTCTAAGAGGGCGTGACTCCACCATGCCATGCGGAAGGAGGGCCGCGGAAGTGGGGGCACATTGCCATTGTGCCACATAGAGGAGTGGGAGGTCGCGGCCATGCCAGGCTGCAGTGGAGATAGAATGACGCAGTCATGCTACGTGGGGAAGCAGCGGGCCATGGCCAGGCCGGGCCACCGCAGAAGTGGCGCAACACCGTCGCACCACATAGAGTGTAGCAGAACCCTGACGCCATCACGACATAGTGGAGGTGCAGAGGTGGCCGGCTGGACCGACCACTATGGGGCCGAAGCGGCGGGTCGTTCGGCCATCCGAGAGGAGTAGGACCCTACTGGGTACCACATGAGCTTCACCGGCGCAACCCAGCATCGGTTTGGTTCCACCCGAACGATACAACCGTTCGAGATCCAGGGCGCGCACGCTTCCCCACTGGGCATGGCTAGGGCGGGCCATCGGGCCGCCAGCCAGCCGGGCTCTTAGGTAGCCAGGCCACCGGGCAGGGCTGCCTTCAGGCTGGGCCACCATTAGTCTGGGCCGCCATCGGGCTGGTACTCCATCAGGCTGGGCCGCCCATTGGGCATGGATGCGCCACACAGGTTGGGCCACCCCCTCAGGCCTAGTCGTGCCCAATCGGGCTGGGCCACCCCTCGTACTGGGTTGGACCCACAGACCAGGTCGAGATGGGTCAGTCTGACTGGGTAAGACCGGACCCAGACCCACTTTAGCCTGTTTACACCTTTTCGCCCATATATTGGGTTATGAGTGTCCAATTGATGAACCGCTTATGTCGATTGAAATCCTAGAGTGAGACGGTTCTATTGGCATACCCCACTTGAGTTTTAGACACAGTTGGGATGCGTTCGGGTTGGTTTGAACCTAAAAACCAACCAGGCCCGTCAACGGAAATGCCAATAAATCGCAGATCGGGCGTCCGATTGATGTGTTGTCTATTGCGTTGAGACCCCTATGACAATTCAGACCTTTGTTATATATCTACATGGGACTACGCGACAGTTGGGGTATCGCCTAGTAGCTCGTGGAGCAGATCCTCTCAGAGATGAGCGTGCGGAAAATGGAGACCTAGTACCTGGTTGAGACCTGACGACAGCTGACCTTTCGACTCGAAGTGTTTCGACTAGCCCAGTGGGAAGCTCCTCTATGTGATGCGGAAAGGCCACAACTGGGTGCACCTCTATGTGAGTATGAAAAAAAATGGTAGTCGACACGTAGAGTACCTCAGTAGGCTAGCAGGGGGTGCACCTCTGTGTGAGCGCAGAAGACCCACGGTGGAAAGCGCCTCTTTGTGAGCGCGACATAACCATGATACATGATAGGAGGAGTACCTCAGCAGTTCAGGATAGTGGGAAGTGCCCTTGTGTGACGCGGAATGCCCACAGTAATCTATAGAAGAGGAGTACACCAACAGCCAAGGTTCTGACAGTTTGACTGGGAGTGTTATATGTTACCACCCCTAGAATAAAATCCTGGTTTTGATTCGATTCAATGATTTTTTTGTTTTATTAATGACAGAGGTGCGTTACTAGATAACCTGGCTATATGTATGGGCATATAACAATGTAATGGTTATCCTTTGTTCTCTTACATTGTGGTAATCATTTTTGGATTTTGTGAGACATCGTGGGTTTCCGGGTCCCTAGTGAGTATCGTTATACTCACCCCTGCTCGGGCTATGCCCGCACCTCAATGAGTTTGTTGCAAATGACAGACAGCGCTGATCGAGGCAGAGAGTAGAAGGACTGGACGGAACCTGGAGGTGGACCACTAGGCGTGACGGTGCTCAGAGTGGACAGACTTGGTGTGATGAGGAGGCCATTTGTACCTACCCTTCAGGTAGGAACCCTAGAGGATGACCCAGTAGCTTCTTTTCTGTTTCTTTCAGTTGTACTTGTACTTTTTTGTTTCCTTGTACTTTATTGTTGGGCCTGTATTTATGGCCCCTTTACTTCTAGCAATCACTTTTGTATATAGTATAACTTAGTTTTTTGCTTCCATTTGTGTACTCTGTTGTGTGTATTTCAGTTTATAAAGGCAATGCCTTCCCAGTTTATGGATTTATGCCTTTGGTGCTCATCACCAGCCCATGGCCTATGGAAGGCGGACTTGTGGTAGTCACGATACGGGACCTAGGGGATGGGCCGTGACAACTATCCCATTTATTTTACTTGTTTTCATGTTATTCTAAATTACATAACCAAATATGTTCGCGTCAGATATTTTGAAAACATTCAACTTAAATATTCAAAAATAATTTCTTAAGTTGTCCATGGTAAAAGGATGAATTATTTAAACTTATATAAAATAATAATTTATATATAATTATTTATATATAACAATTATACTTTTAAAACCAACTATTTATTTTTTTAATAAAAACAAACTATGTTGCAATCATGGAGATGTTAGGTTATGCGCATGCACGGATAACATTTCCTTTTTTAATCGATCATTATGGAAAGAAGATAATTATTACTTTATATTAATATAATGATAATTATATAATAAATACTATATTTTTTACTTATAAATACTTATATATATTAACCATGTCATGTTGTGATGAAAAATGAATCACATCGCTTTGTGGAGGTGGTAGTCCACAATTTCACATCAACGCCATTATCATTTTTTAGTGAATGGAATGTTAAGAAAATGAATGATATTTTTTATTTCGTTAATTATAAATATATCATGAATTTAATATATATACATTAAATCCATAATTACAACTAGTTGTGAGAGATGATGATAGAAAATGGATTACATCGGTTCGCGATGTAGTAGTTCACTCTATAAACAAATGACTCTTTTATTTCCCACGTGATGGATGTGGAGATGAATACAGGTTGTTCTATTAAAGTAATAAAATATCATTATATTGAATTTAGTTGTGTTATTATTTCAGAATGGTAAAATATTATTTTAATGTGGTGGAATAAAAATTAAATAAAAGGATCGATTAATAATGATGCCTCTTCTTTGAAAAAACACTTAAATTTTACACCAAAACGTTTCATAAATTGGTTTTATGGTAAATACATACCTATAGTTATTTTGGAGGGATGTAAATAATGGATTTGGGTTGGTAATAGTTTAAAAAATATTCCATGAAGTGTTAATAAATGGGAAGAAGATGGTCCCTTTTATAAGAGAGGGGATGGACCCTAATAGAATTTTAGAATATAATAAAAGAATATTAATTAATATTGATATCTAAATGGTTTAAAACTGATTATATTTAAAGATAATATGAGGTTTCATAAAAATAATATCATGAAATATGTTTTCTACATGTATAGATCAAATTTGTAGTAGTATATTTTTATCCCACTTTTACCTTTTTTCAGAGTCATCACGATAATGATGTTTTACCATATATGAGTAAATATTGTTACAATAATAAAAAATTGTCTTAGAAGTGAACCATGGTTGAATATTTAAACCATATAAAAATCACATCAACAAATATGTTATTTTTTGGTGTTTAAAATGTAATAATAAAATATAATTTATTAGAAAATAATGTTAATATCAATCATGGAACTACTCATTTAATCTGACTTTAAAACCCTAAAGAAAAAAATGGAATTCAAATTTAATCCTACCAAAAAACCCTAAAATATGTTATAATTATATATGAAATTTATGGGAAACTAGAACTCACTCAAATAATATTTTTTGGAGTTTTTAAATTCATTTTATTGATTTTTTTACTTCTTGCACGAGCACTGTGTCTGTGTTTCATAAGCATTTAAAGTAATTATTTATGCACTAAAAATTAAAAATAAATTTCCATGATGGAAAAAAAATTCATTTAAATTGAATAGTTATAATTGAAAATATCTTTTATTTTTTCATATATATATAATTTAATGATAATTAACCAAATGGAATGATTTTTTTGAATTTTCCTATATAAAAAAATATAAAGGGGTAAAATCTTATCTTAATAGAAACAGAAGGCCATATATTCCAATTTTGTAATAATATGGATGATAAATACTCAGAAAAAAAATTAAGGTATTTTTTAGGATCTATTTTAAATCATTAGTATTTTATTTTTGACCATAATTACCCAATTTATCTATTATTATGATAATAAAAATTATTAAGGTTACTATTAATAATATCCAAAAATTAAAGGGACCCATTTACAAAAACAACGACCCACAAATTATAAATATGAAATTAATTTTTAAAAATTAAACTCACTAAAGTGGTATAATTTAATTTATAATTAAATGCACAAAACATGATGATTTTAAAAAAAATGCCTTTTTAGTATAATCATTTTTTTACTAAATTCATCTATCACTACTACAAAACATGCCTTTAATAACACCGACCTTTATCAGTTTTGGAATGAAGTGCGGATAAAATACCCCTTTATATTTAATTTTTTAGCGCTTAAAAAGGTCTTAAATTAAATAAAGCAGTTTAACAAATAAAAATTAAAAATGATCTAACTAAAAAATGTATTAAAATTTTAATTTATTAAATAATTATCGATAAAAATGAATTAATTTAATATAAATATATATAAATTATTAATACAAATAAATAATATATATTATATATATATATATATATATATATGTGTGTGTAAAATGAATAAAATTAAATAATAAAACAAAAAACAGAAAATTAAGAAAAATATTAATTTTTTTAAGTAAATAATAATTGATAAAAATGAATAAATTTAACACACACACATATAGATATATATTATAAATATTATTAAATATTATATTGGATATTTATATATAAAATTAATAAGTCATAATAACTTAAAAAAATATTAAAAATGAAGAAATTGTAATAATTAAGCAATAAAATAAAAAATGAATAAATTGTAAAATTATTAAAAAATTTATTAAGCAAACAATTATTAATAAAAAAATTATTTTAATATATATATATATATATACATCAATTATAAATTGAGCTAAATAATATTTATTAATTTTAAATATTGAAAATGAATAAATTGTAAAAATTAAAAACATATTAATGTCTTAGTCATTTTTAATCGTTTTTATATATAATTATTCATTAACACATTTAATATATAAATATACAAATATATATATATATATATATATCTCTCCTAAAATATTTTTTATATAATATAAATTATTGATGCTTTATTTTAAATAAGTTGTATATTTAGTAAAGAATAGTTTTCAATTAAAAAATAATATTAATTAAAAATACTTACTAATTTCATCTAGTAATGGACATAGATGAATTTATTTTGATTTTTCAATTTAACATATATCAAATGTGTGTTACATTTAATTGAAATACATATAGTTAATTAATTAATTTAACGCAAACATAAATATTTATGTAATTAATGTAATCTTATATAAAATCACATACACCTAATATTTACGTAGTTTATTCAAAATTTATTATTAATTTTATACTTTCATTATAAAATTACACATTTAATATATATTATGTATTTAATTAGAATTATTTTACATTAATTCTTAATATTATTAAGGTTTGGTATGAATTCATTTTTAATATTGTTTTTTATTAATTTAATTATTTTTATTTATTTATATATTTATATGTTTATTTAATAATTTAAAATATTTTCAATATTTATTCAACTTTATTTAAATATATATAAATATTTTTATTAATAATATATATTTAAGTAGTAAATTTTATCCATTCTTTCAAATATTTTAAAGTGTAACAATTTTTAATTATTCAATTTCATTCATTTTTAATAAATATACATTAAAGATTATATATTCAATAATAATGTTAAAAATAAATTTATAAAAAAATATATTTATAAATATATATTTACCATATTTATAAGTTTATTTAAGTGATGAATATATTTACTGTATTTAGATTTATATTTATTATTATATATATATATATATATATATATATATATATAATTATTTAAATATAAATAATGACAAAAATATATACAAATATTTAATGATAAAAATATAATAATGTTTAAATGTTATTTTTGAAAATAGTATTTATATAATTATAAACAAAATTATATATTCATGTAATTATAAAATTATAATAAATATATTTAAATAATGAATATATTTACTATATTTATATTTATATATATTTACCATATAGATATATATATATCAAATTATATAAATATATTTAATTTTTTTTATAATCATAATTGGAAATCCTTTATCAGTGATAATGTTCTAGCACTGGAAAAGTTGTCTTTTGTTAGTGTATTTAGCACTAAAAAAGCACTATCATTATCAGCGCTAAAAAATCAATTATAAATGAAATATTTATCAGCACTAAAAATTTATCCCTGATAAGGATAGATTTTATCAGTTCTTATTAATTTTGTGCTAATAAAATTGATCATTATAAATTGTTTCTTGAAAGTGATGATAACAGACTCCATGGTCTCCTTAAAGAACCCTAACCAGTCTTGACATGTAAAGCTTTCTACATAAGCCACCAACAACTGGAGATCCTCCTCATCAATTCCAAGATTGAATAAAGGATTAAATCAATGCTCATACAACTCCAAGGGTTGATTCCTTGTATTTAATGATTCAAGGGTTGAACAAATCCAAGGCTCGAACAAATCCAACGTTTGGAGATGTCTCAACATTCTCCCAGATCATTTAAAGATTCAATAAATGGTATGTTATTTTATACTCCTCCTCACTCAATGATAGCTTGTTTGATGATATATTTTTGTGTTTTTTCATTATCTATTATTATTCATTATCCATAACTACTTTCCCTTCTAAATTGAATTTATAATTGGGGGTTTCTAAGAGTTTCGGTCTGTACTAACCATTTAAGGGATTTTATTACTACCTTATATCATATTAATAATTCCAAACACCAATTTTATCACTGTAGCATATTATATTTAAATAGTTTAAGCTTCCTTCCATAGAAATAACACACAAAATATTATAGTTAGAGTTACACATATGGGTTTTATTTAATAAATTGATATATATTTTATGTAATGATTTCTTGAAAATGAGATGTGGTTTGTTTATTTTTTCTATTTCAAAGATTCAGTGGTATTACATGAATATTTTTATTTTATTTTTTGAATATTATATCTTTATTTTCATTCAAGATATCATATATTAACATCCATATATATATATATATTCATTTTAAAATTTAAACACATGCATATATATATATATACATGAACTCATTATTTCTTATATAGGTTAGTGTGTTTTTATAAAATATAGACAATATCCCTTATATAATTCATAAGATACTTTTTTTCTTTGTTTTGAAATTGCATTCTAAAAGAGAATTTTAATGTTTTTTTATTAAATTTTGACTTTGAATAATGGTTGGAACTTTTTAAAATTAATTTGATTCTTACTTTTTTATATTTAATAATGTTGAATTAATGTTGTGTTTCATTGATGATTAGTAGTAGTATATATTTTTGTGGCCCTGTTGGTATGATGAAATTGTTTTTATAAAACATTATCACTGTAAATTAAAGATTTTTATATTAGTTTTAATGTGTTAATATTTCTTTCCTTTAAAAGTAAAACTATATTAACGGATGTTGGAAGGATGTTTCAATAGACATGTTTGTGATATAATGATTATCAATTTATTTGTTTTCTGAAAAGGTGATCATACCTCCCATTAATATCACAATATTGATCTTATGCATCATAAAGAGGGTTGATAGGTAGTTTCAATGTAGTTCAGATTAGATTTTACGTGTCACAACATGTATGAAAGCCCATATGGGTGTCTAACATGGTATGATGGTTGTGTGTCTCTGGTAAGTTATAAACATATAAACTCTTCACCATGATTAGAGGTGTTTCCAACACATTTTTTTATATGTGGAATCTAAAAATGAAATTAATTTTATAAAAATAATATTTTAAATATGATAAATTTCTTTTCTAAATAATGTAATCATTTATTGAAAATATATATATTAAAATTACAAATAAATTTAAGTCATTTTAAAAAATTAATTAAAGTCTCTTAAAATTATATTATAATAATAAGTAAAATAACTATTAATTTATGAATCGATTTTGTTAATTTTTTTCTTTTAAATAGTTATGCTAATTATAAAGTTATAATTAGACATTTGCACTTTACAAAAATAAAAACACTTAATTAATTGTTTTTATAAAATAAATTTACATATTCCATTATATAAATATATCATTTTTTAATTTATAAGATACCTAAATTTGTTTTCACTTTCATAGGTTAGGTTACAATTTAAATCCTAAATATACTACTAATATAATAAAAATGACAGTTATATAAAAAATAATAATTATTCATTAGAAAATAAATATTTTCAGAAAAATACCAAAATTTAATCTTAATATAATGTAGAAATTTTTATATTAAAAATGATGTTTAATTTTTTCAATATAATTTATAAATGTTTCAAAATATATTTTTAAAACAAGTGCTCCATTAAAAGGTGGTAAATCCATTTTTAGAAAAAAATAGTCTTTTATGCATAAAATTGGATTTATTCTTATATTAATTCTATAAAACATTTTAGATAAATTTAAGGACATTTTATTGAATATATAACTTATAAATTTAATTAATATAATTCACTAATAGTGTCTAATTTAAATTATTAACTGAAAATTCCATTATGGTCATAAAACTAGTTTTTTTTAACACATATTTTATGATCAATTGATTTTTTTCTTCATTTATAATTAATTGGTAATAAAATAATCCATTTTATTAACATGGGTAAAATATATTTTCATAATTTTCATAATATCTTCGATTCCCTCCTTTCCAACAGCTAGTTGAAAACTATCATAATAATAATATTTAATTATTTGTTTAAGCTTGGTGTTTTGTGTAATCTACACCATCAAAGAAGATAAATTTAAAAAGATAATAACCCAAAAATACCAGTGTGTTTCATTGTCCCCACCATTAATACATTTCATCCTCACAATTTAAATTTTCTCTTTAAAAAAAAATATTTTTTCATACAAGAAAAATTATTTGGTGAAATCCCGCATCGTGATATGTTTTTATAAAACTTCATCTTAAATATAGGTTAAAAGAAATATGATGGTCACCAAAAGTTATATACTCCAAAATATGATAAAATTCATAAAAATATAGTCTTTCTAGATAAGTAAAAATATCAATTTCTGATGGATAGTGATAGAGAACACTATCATTTGGAAGTATACCATTACAAAACAATAAATTTGTGATTCGTCAAAATTCCATTAAATTATCTTAAAGAAAAATTATATAATGATTTTATTATTCCATAATCCATTTTCATAGAATTTAGGGCTTGTTTAACTATACATATAATAATATGAGAAAATAAACTTACTGGATTCCTTTCCATGCCATAATATCAACCCTGGGATTTTCTTTAATCTACCTATTTTTTTATTTCTTAAATTAAAAGATGGATATTCAAGATGAATTTATATGGATGAATAATTTTCATCAAATGATCCATAATTCATTCCATTACACAATCATTTTTTACTGTAATAAAAAATTTTAGAACATGTTATCGATGAAAAATAATTTCCAAAGATTAACTTGATCCATTACCCAAGTTGTTAATCTTAAGACTCATCGAAAAATGTTTATCCACATTCAATTACCAAAAAAATTTGAAGGAAGGTCGCTAAATTAATAATTTAAATATAACATAATATTTCCCATAATAATGTAGCTCTTATGATCAATTACCAAATATATAAATACCTTGATCAAAAATAAAACCAAAAATTGAAAATACATGCTTCATAATCAATATGGATGAGGTAGTATAGTAAAATTAAGAATATCAAAACATAATTATTGAATCTAAAAAATACATAAATACATTAATTATTTCACTTCAACTACAATAACAATATAGGCCTGACCGTGATCAATTTTCTTCTTCTAAGGTATATTCCCTTAAAACATATGAAATTAATTTTAATAGAGGTCCATATCATTATATTTTAAACATTGCACATTCAAAGCTTATTTTTTCCCTTTAATTCATGAGACTGGTGACCTTTCACTCCACATACATAACAAAATCTCATTCCTCTTGGATATTGAGGTGGTGTTTCTTTCTACAATTATTTCATGTGGGAAAATCCTTATTTCCTTTTTTCACTTTATCCATATTTTTCTCTACCATTTTATTCATCCCTTACATTCCCTTAAAGTCATATAACTCATATAATTCTTTCTATAGTTTAATATCACATGAGATTATATCCATATATGATGAGTATGATTAGAAGACTAGTTCCCTTCAAAGGAGTGGTTTTAACAAATCAATGAATTGATAAAAATTTCTCTTTGGACTGTGTACTTTATATGAAGCCTGCCTTTGTAATATTATAATGTTGGATTCATACTTAGAAACATTATTATCCTCTATTTACCTCAAATTCATCAATGGCCACTCCATATCCACTCACTGTTCGTGAGGGAAATATTTTCCAATAAAATATATTTAATATCCTTTCATTAAATTTTTTATATTTCTTCCTCCTCTTTCATGTTTTGAATTATTAAAAACTATTGATCTATATCTCTTATGAGATGATAAGTTTCCAGGAAAACCTTATCCATTTTGTTACATCCTAGAGAAAGACATATCTTCTCTAAGTAACTTTTCCATTTCTCACCTACAAATGGATTTTCAATCCCATTGAATGATCGATGTTATTTTTTTTCATGATGTGGTCTAAAATTTTTCTTTGACATTGTGGATTAGGATGATTTCTCTGGGTAATTTTATTTTCCGTTACCCAAGTTAATAGTCCCAATATAGTTATAAATTGTTCATATCAAGCTATATGTACACCTCTAACATCATTAGATTCTATAGGGTGACTCCCTCTTTGGAATACTTGCGTCGATAGAGTTTCCATTCCTTCCACTAATAAATATTAAAAAAAAGGAACACAATAGATATGATAATAACATTATGAAACAAAAGTTAGTATCCAAAACAAGTAAAAAGCATAACATAAATTGAAAATTTATGCATAGCTAATCATATAATAATAAATATGGTTTCTTTGGGTATATATTTACTTTTAAATCCTTCTTAATTGTTTGTAAAGAAAATGTGATTTATCCTATAATTAACCCCGGGGTGTGTCAAACTAGTTGCATGATAAGGCCCGTTGTTGTGTACTAGGATACACTTAGTCAGTCTTGATGCACCACGTTGGAGATGATACCCCTAGGTACATCTGTACAAGAACCACATCCACTTGCAGTATAAATATTGAAATTTATTTCTAGGAAGAACCAAATAATATCTACCATACCAAAATTATATTATGATCTTATATGATTATCCTCAATGTTTATCTTAGGGTTATTTTTCCTAATCTATGTTTTCTAAATCTTGGTACCAATTATTCTATTTAACTTTCTCTGAGACAAAATGTAAATACCCCAACCCTAGTATCCTGAAGCCAGTGCATTACTTAAATACCTTGGAAATATGAATAATAGATCACATCCCAAAGGACTGCATTGTTTATTAGATTTAGAAAACCATATATAAATGTGGGTTTTACAATATAACTAGAAATGAAATATAACGTAGAAAGACTATTGGAAAACACCATTAAAATTCTAGATTATCCATCCAAGTCATTCATATTATACATCTTTGCATACAAGGGGGAAATAAAACATATGATAGGGGTGATATGAGATTCTTCTTAATGGTAATCTATATAGTGAAAAATATTATATACAAGCAAAAACAATATGGAATGGAGAATAAATGGAACATACACCATTACAATATAATTTTGAGCACAATATGGAAGGAAGAAAAACCTAATAAATAATTCCATAAAAATAATCCTATGTGAATGAAACCTAACCAAGGATTTTATATAAGTATAATAATAATACGGGTTATAAATTACTAATATCATAATCAGGGAATGCATAATGAAGGACATCACAAACATACCATCAAGGCATCTTCCAAGACACCATATGTAAATTGGTAAAAATCCTATATAGTTTTTCTCATTAGACCAACCGATGCATTAAGGGCCTATAGCAGGCCCCAACCAATACATACTAAGTATAATTTATTCATCATATTAAAAAGTTGAATAATATTTTACATACACAGTCACATTGAAACTATTAAATGAAATGTTAATAACATTCCTCAAGTAATAAACATAATTATACACTGTAAAGAGTAATATAGAAAATGGTATCAAGATAGTAAATCCCCATAAATAATCATAAATAATTCAATAAACTATTATAGATGGTAACATATGAGATAAAATTCAATAAATTATAATATTCAACATTTTTTTTAAATTAGATCTATATACTCTATTAGAATCATTGAAAAATACTTGATAGAAATACCCTTTGTCTTCGCAGTGAAGAGTTATTTTGGGAAAATCATTTGTATTTTTCATAAAATCAGATTGTAAACATTTATAACCCATAAACATAAAGTATATACAATGAAATTATTTTTAATTCATAAATTATTTCCCTCTAAAATGAAAACATACATTTTAAGTTTTAACAAAATTTTAGATTTGATCCACATGAGAGTACTTTAAGAGAAAATATAAAAGAGCGCCTAATGTGGGAGATAATTAACTGTTTACATAAAACAAGAAAATGGATACGAGAATTTATCATGATAGAAATATTGATTTTAGAAAAATATTAGTGTCTTGAAACATATATTGGAGTGTACTTGAAATTGGATGAGAATGTGGGGAATTTTATTTAATCAAGAGTACATATCAAGAGGAATAGAAATTGGAAACCTTATAAATCAAGTATTTATCCAGAAAAGAAGTATTAAATAATTTGGTTGCATGAATTTGGAATATATATACATATGATTTATTATAATTATATAAAAATAAATAATAATTACATTGGTGAAAATATTGAGAAAGCATAAACTGAATGAAAAAGTAGAGATCCATAAAGAATATATTACCTTTTTTCCAAAAGAATTATACACATGTTCTTGACATAAGGATATTATATTCATTAATAATTCAATTAATAACATATTTAACATGAATTTTATTTATTATAAATTTATTAAGTTCATTTAGGGTCTTTTTATGAGGTATAATATTTAGTGTTGTCATTCAAGAGTGTTCGTTACCTTGGTTTCAAGATTAGTTCACTTGTATACTTGTTTGAAAGATCTTGTGAAATGAGAATAGTTATCCGGAAAATAAATTATATGAAATTAATGAATTTATATAATATCTAATTGTTTTACATATAATATTTTAGATATATATGGATTACTCATTAGATAAAATAATATTGTTCACTATTTGGATTATTTTGGAATTTATTTGATCATTACATTCTAGTTATGTTTAATTTATTAATACCATGTATGTATACTAGTTATAGATCACTAAATAAATTTTAGTAAACATTTAATAACCTGTTTTAACCATAAAAATTGTTTTATAACCATCCTTGAAGGTGGTATTATAAAACAAATGAATATTCATCCACAAAGGTGGTGAATCAACATGTCATGGATGATATTTTCATTTTTAGAAAAAAAAGGGAAAGTGGAAATAATTGATGGTGGATATACCATTTTAATAATAAAATTATAGTATATATAAGATAATTTTTATGCATTTTTGGATATAGACTTAACATATATGATAAAAAATAAAAATAAATTGAATGAAAAAAATAATGAATGTGGGTTTACTTCTTGAATTCTTCTCCTTGAGATCCTAATTAAGGAACATTGAAATGATATTTTGGTTATAAAAATACTAGAATGATGTGGAATGGTTTGGTAGAGTAAATGGGTAGAGTATAATCAGGATTCAAGTTTGTGGAGGTGTGAGAAGTAGGGGTGGCATTTATAGTGTAAGAGAGGGATTTCTTTTTTATTTGATTAATTTTTTATTATTTTTGACCATGAAAAGAAATTTTTTTGATTCTTGTGACTAAATAAAGTAACCAGTGCATGTGAGTTCTAACAAATGGTTTCTTACAACATTCATGTTTCTAATACATGTATTTGACTTAAAATGTTAAATACTATTATTTATTGTATTTCACTATTCAAAACAACAACAATTTTAGAAAACCCCCCAAAATTATCCCTATTTTTTTGATTTGTATAATTAAAAAAATAAGTCCATTTTTTGAAAGTAATTTTATAAACATGATAAATACATAATTTTAATAAAATCATCCTTTATTCTAAATATACATATTTTAAAATTATAACTGATTTTATGTCACTCTTGAAAATTAATTTAGAGTCTCATAGAACTATATTATAATCACAAAAAAATATATATTTATATATAAATTTATTTTTTAAAAATAAATTCTCTTTTAAATAATTATATTTATTATAAAATTTAAATTAACCTTTTACACTTTACAAAATAACAACAATTAATTTATCATTTAAAAACGTTTATTTACTAATTCCATGATATAAATATATAATGTTGTCATTTATAAGATTCCTATTTTTTAAACAATAATTGGTAAGTTTAATATTAAAATCATATGTATGATATTATTATAATGAAAATGAATATTTTCCAAACTTCCAGATTTTCTAATACTCAGTGGAAAAAAAACAGAAAAATAACAAAATTTCACCATAGTTTAATTTTGACATTTATATTTAAAAATTTAAGTTTATTTTGTTAAATAAAATTTATAAAATTTCAAAATTTATTTTTAAAAAATTTATCCATTAAAATTTGGTAAAAATTTCTTTAGAAAAACATATAGCATTATAAGTTAAATTTGATTTATTATTATATAAATCCAACTAAAATTTTATTTGAAATTACACACATTTTATTGAATATGTAACATATAAATTTCATTAATATATTACCTTAATGGATATTAGTTTAATTTATTAATATAATATTCCACTATGGTAATAAAAATACTATTTTTATAAAAAACACATCCTTTATATAAAACTGATTTTTATATTAATTTCTAATTAAATAGTAACCAAAAAATTCATTTTATAAATAGGTGTAAACTATATTTTCATAATTTATAAAATCCCATTCATTCACTCCATTCCAATAGCTAGGTTATAACCATCTCAATAATATTATTTTATAATTTATTTAATCTTAGTGTTAAATGTAATGTACCGTATTGAAGGCGGTCCATTTAAAAAGAGGAAGACCGTAAAATCTATGGATGTTACACAAATATATTAATTTAGACATGTCAGGAATATCACAAATATTATCTCTCATTGATATATTTCTAATGTTTCTCTAACACTAGTGTCCCAACCTTATTTTCCAAAACATATTTTAATTCCTCATGCTTATGTAACATGACTTTTTTACTTCACCAACATGAAATTAGTTCTCTTTTTAGTGTCATCCTTTTGTAAAAACTTTTCCATCTACCTATATTTTCACAAAAAACTCATTTATTCTATAAAATAATTATTAAATTCATCACAATGTTTTAAAACACTCTAAAAGGTGTGTTTCAATCCATCCACAAACAATCCTTTCTTGGATTTCAGCTTTTCTTCCCCATTAACAACAGATCAAACTCATTTGATTCTAATATAATCAGAATTTCCCAATTATGCTGTTCCTTTGTTGAAATATTTCGCATTATATAAAAATTTAAAATATCCTATCCTATGAGAAGAACACATATTATCCATGATCTAGGGATATTATGTTTTTGTATCTTTGATAGTGGTTTCTACAATAAGAGATCTTTATTTCCCAATATAATTATTTATATTTGGATTCTAAAATTTTTTGTAAAATTTTTTATGCCTTTAAAAAACTAAGAAAACATTTTATAAGATTTCATGGATTTTCATATCTTTGAAAAGTAGTTTCCATTGGTTGGAAACTATTTTAATATTTTAGAAAATTCATCTCAAATTTTCCAAAACTCCTTTCCATATTTGTTACTTTGAGAGGATTGGCCCCCTCTAACTTTGAAAATTAATAATTCAGGGGCTACTTGTAATATTATTGGTTAATCCGACACATATTTTCCATATACCAAAATCAACCACAAAACCATTTTTAACTACAGAAATAAAATTTACCTCTATAACTGTCATATTATCTAGAGTTGTGAACATAGTTTTTCAGAAACGTTCTTATCTTTTATATCGTTACTTTTTTCTCCCCCATATTTTATATCATCACTTAAAATAATATTCTGAAATATTAATTTTTTCTAACCTTATTAGAAACATAAGTAATAAAACTTCTGTTTATTTCTCATAATTTTTAAAAACATCAAAGTTATCAACTTTATTTAATTTGGATACATACATGATTATCTCAAATTTATTCTTATTAGAAACAACTTTAACATTATTTTCATCCTTTGAAGATAACATTTGTAGATCTTTCTCAATTTTACCATTTCCAAAAGTGTAACCATCTATTGGAATATAGTTCTTGAAACTTTTAAGTCCCTGTTTAGTTTTAGAAATCCTTTTATATATAAGTTTCATATCATTATTAATTTATTTCATCTTTAATTTAAGATGTTTATTCTGATTATTTTAGTTATTGAGATACTCATTCAAATAATGAATCTATTCAAGTTTTATAGATTTCTATTAAATAATAGATTCTTGATTATTTGTTGTAGGACGTTTTGACTTTAATTTCTAGATCCCTCTTTTAACCATAATAATATTTGTCATACACTATTTCAAGTCTGTCTTCAAATGAAATTATAACTCAGTTTATTTTTCTTTAGAACTAGTAATTCCAAACTCTTCATCATAAATAGTTTAAATGAATCTATTTTCTCCCGCACCCTTAGTTTAATTTTTGTCATTAGATTTATTACATTATCATCATTATATTTAGAAAAGAGCTTCACCTTTTGGATTTCAAGAACTATTTATCTTTTCCCTTGGATTCAGATTTTGATTTATCACCATGTCTCTTCAAAGATCTTCTCGACCTTCTATCATCTTAATTGGAATATTCAAATTTATTTCATAATGAGAAATTACATAAAAAGATCCAAAAATCTCCACATTCAAGTAATTTCATGGGTTGTTCCCTTTATAATTTCTTATACCACTTTTCACATTTTAGGAAAAGATCTATTTACATTCATCATGATTTTTACTAAACTAATTTTCAGAGTCGAATTCATAAAATCACTAATCTTCAAAAATCTTATTATAACTTCCTTTCTTGGTAGCCTTGAAGTAATTT
The DNA here is from genome assembly GCA_963277665.1 of Viscum album. Lineage (NCBI taxonomy): Eukaryota > Viridiplantae > Streptophyta > Magnoliopsida > Santalales > Viscaceae > Viscum > Viscum album. Next base: position 1,461,463,523 of record OY728135.1, on the reverse strand, counting down.
GATCTGTCATATGTTTATTTTTCTTTTATAACTATCTCCCTTCTCATTTCATAAGTAATGAGAGTACTATGAAGAACATCCAAATATAGAGTTTTATTATCTCTATATTGTAATGATAAAATATTGAATCAAACTTATCAGGAATAATTCTAAAATTATTTTCAACAACCATTGAGCCATCTATATTAACCCCAATATATATTAGGGTTCTAAAAATTCCATTGTCCCTTGTAAAGAAGTCACCAACTGATTCATACTCACCAATTTTTAGTTTTCTATTCTTCAACAAATATATTTTTATCTTGTCTTTTTAAATTTTTTATTTCCAAAATAAATGATATTAATCATTCCCTTGATTACATTGGTAGTTATAACACCCTTTAATATAATAAAATATCTTTCAAAAATTAATGAGAGTAATTAATTATTAACTCTTCCATCATTCTGCAAATTCTTATTGTCCACTTATGTAATATAATATTTTTCATCAATATGAGGAAATCAACCTATATTAGCCTATAAAACACCATAATAAAGAAACATAAGATATGAAATCTTCTTATCTTTTTAAATATGATAGTTATTTACATCAAAATCCATAATCCTCTAAGTATTCACATAGTTTATTTTATCAATAAGAGATTTTGTTAAAAAAATTAGCAAAGAGTAAAAAAAGGGAACTTAGATCTAATACCAATTGTGAAATCATAACTAGGCTCAATGGATCACTCAGACAATGAGGGGTGAATTAGTGATAACTTGTTATTTTATGTTATCTTTCTAATAGAAAAAAATTCATCTACTATTAAATAATTATCAATTTTATGAAAACAAAACATTTAAAAATCCACAGTAACACATATATTTTCAAGGATTACTTCTCAATAAGAGCAGCTAGTCCTTAGAATGATTTAGAAATAATCTAATACCGCACAATACATAAGAAAAAATATTTTTTTGTGGTTACAACATGTATGAAATACCATTACACATATGTATCATTATGATTAATAGAACATTTCATTTTATTATTTTAGCACAAATAATGTAAAACAAGTTTGTGTAACAAGTTAAGAAACCTTCACTGGTAGGTTCAAAATAATTTACTGTGTTTTCTTATCAAATTCAACATTTTTAAATCATCAAAACACAATTCTTCACATTCAAAACCAGAATCAAGAAAGAAATTCAATTATGGACGTCACACAAAAACAAAACCTAATGAATTGGCCCAATTCCTCATCTTTATTCTTCAGTACATAAAATAAATAAGAAAAAAAGTACTTATTAAACAATAATGAACCACTTCAAGATTTCCCTAAAAATATATGTTTGATGGCTCAGTCTGATCAAGTAACTCATTCTTCTTCTTCATTCTAGAAAACATACTCATGAAAACTAATTTTGGAAACTTCTTCTCTCTTCTAAAAATTTCACCTATCTTTATCTCTTTTTTTTCACATATAAAAAGTGTTCTATAAATTTTTGAAAGTGAAATATACTTCTACATATAAGAGATCCAAAAGTGGAATGGGTGGGATTCTAAAATTTCTTCCCACTTATGAGAAACTACCAAATCTCAGATTTCACATTTATATTTACTTCATATTTGACTTATTTAGTTTTTCCCAACAATTCTCAATTCTTCTCGAAACTTTTCACGTATTATTAAGAACATTATCTTACTTTCAGATTACAACCAATTATTCAGTTTGATTGCATTTAAGGTTCTAGTGATGTCTTCATTACAATGAAACACATGGTCACTCATATTATTTTGACCCACTTCTAAACTCATAATGACTAACTACATCTCATTAACATTATTTATAAAATTTGATGATAGGTGAATGGATTCTCATATCAATGCATTGTACCAACTAAATCATTAAAAAAACATCCATAAACATCATTGATACTTATAAATAGTATAAAATACATATGAAACAATTCATTAACTTGAAGACATATTTTATTTTTATTAGTTGATCAACAATTATTTAGACCAATGATCATGCATCTCACTATGTCCAGCATTTTATAACTTATTTGTGTCAGACTACATATGATGAATCTGTATCTATTTTTTTTCATATGAATTAGTGTTGTGTTTGGTCTAATGAAACTTGAACCAATTAACATCATGTCCAATTTTATATCCCTTGAACCACTTGATAATGAAACCTGATTTCTTTTTCTATTGACCCACTGCTAAATAAAACTTTACGAGTTCTCATTTTTCATCATGACATGTCTGATAATTCTTGACCCACTTGATGAAAACCAAAATTTATTATTTTCCATGAAAATGTTTGATGATATTTTTTATCTTAATTTGGTTGAACGATCTCTTATAACATTTATTATTGGTCCCAACAACTCCAAAAACTCCATTCAACATCAGATATGACTCTATATTTGATTCCCATTTTGTTATCAACACTGTTTTGTATGGATCATTGTTAGAGCTAATCTGATTGAATAGTCTCACTCCCCATCCAATGGAAAAAAACTTTTATAATTCCATACATTCAAACTAAGTAATGACCCTGTGAAATGTTTCATTCAGTGAATCATAAAATATGATGGATCAGAGAGTATGATGGATCAGACAATTAATGCATAAAAAACATCAATTTCAATAACTTCAAAATACCTAGACTCTCTCCCTCCAAAAAATTATTCTTGTAATCATAATGTTTGTATGAATTTGATAACATTAGGACCCACATAGTATCATCAAGAATTCAAAAATATTTTATCCATATTGATTTCATAAATATTGGATCATTTATTTTTATTAAATCTTGACAGTGAAAACAAATAAATCAGAAAATAATCCCCATATTTTAAAATCAAATGTCTTGAAATATAGTCAGAATCCAATAAAATTTATTACAACAATTGAAACATTCTATCTAGACATAATGTATATTCAAAAACCACATTACCTAGAAAAAATATCAACCCCAGAAAACTAAAACTGATGGATTTTCTTAAAAAATGTATTCTATCATATGAGTCTAACACTCCTTTGTCTAATAAAAAATACTTAAAAAAATTGAATTAATTTTTCAAAACAACGAAAATAATTTTTTTTTGCACAGACCTCTTCTAGCATAATCGGACCTAAAATATTATGTAGTCAAGACACTGAGCATTACATTCATGGTTAGTATGCTTACTATAAGATTCATCCACCTTATAGTGACTCTTCTATCCCTATGGCTATCAAAATTACCCAAGAATCATATTCTACAAAAGATCATGGAATCATAAATTCTTACTTTTTTAGCCCTGTAGTCTAGGTTCTACTTTTAAAAATTGGAGATGCATCCGGTATTTACATACCTCTAACCTGATGAAGAACATGGAACCATATTCTCGGTCGATGCCACATTCTGCTACCACCCCTAGTTCTGAGTTAACAGAGGAGTGAAGCTAATCTTCCAAGAGAACCATTATAGTTCTCTACTTCTATATGTGATTCAAATCGACAAATAGTGATTTCCAACCAAGTGGCCCATGTTCAAAACCACTCTACATGTACCACTTTTGAAGGAGTTTTAAGAATTTCACTCTGTCTAGAATGAGGATGTGGCCTGTCAACACCAGATCCATATGAAAAATACCAGGAACCCATGAGAAACTGATAGAAAAAATAACATCATCAATCTAAGAATATCCCTCCACCATTTAATAGAACCACTAACTGGTACGAGAACCATTTATGAGTTATGCAGAAAGAACCAGTCTATGGAGAAGCTATTGTTCTACTGACAAAAAAATAGTTTTCTTACCAATGATGAAATAATACAAGTGAGTATTCTATCTATAGTGACATAGGATGGGTAAAATAATTTATCCCATTCACCTTTTTAAATGAGTTCCATAGCCAAGATGGTTTTCACTTACCTCAACGCATTTTAAAATCCCACATTTAAAAGGAATACATGTGTGGATTTTTTAAGAGTTCCAATGCCTTATAAAATTCATCCATAACCTACCTTTAGAATACATGTCAACCATTAGGATTCAATCACACCTACACCTCCATAAATTTCATATTTCAATGAAGAATCATGTATCATTTTCATAATTAGTGGAGCTGAACAACAATTAAATGAGTAGAGGACAACCATGTGAAAGAGAGTCAACTTGGGTTATTTCATTTTTTTGTAAGACTCTAATGATTTACACTAATACTTTAGTATTTATTCCCAGGATAACCCCCATGTTCTTCCTTGTTGAGGACTCTTAATTTTCCAAAACTGTACTAACTCCTCTATTAATGTTAATGGTTTTTATAGTGGAGGTAGCATCAAATTAGATCATATTTTCTTCTTCCTATTTTAGACATTTCACACCCACGACACTTGATTTAAGTCCATTAAATGCAATAGAAAATAATATGGTCAATTAATGGGTTATTGGAAATATCTAAATACTATACTAGTAAAAGATATGGCATAAAAAGGTTAATTTAATTCATTTTCTAAACTGAATCTTCTTGGTACAAGAAATCAATTGGATTTAATTGATAAGTGGGAGATTAGAGACTTTATGAATAATGATTCAATAGGTGAATGAAAGAATATTAAATTCTAGATAATTTATTCATAAATTTATTTAAAACCAACCCTTATTAATTTCTATTTATTTAAAAATTGAACAAACCGATAATATTTTTTATTTACACAACATTTCCTTATCCAAAGACAATTCGATTCCCAGTTTTACTACATAATTCAAGGGTTAATTTGATTTTTCATATATCCCTTTAATAAGAGTTAATCCACCTCCATTAAACAGTTACTATACAAAAGGAGAGAAATAGTTCTTACCACACCTATCCTATCAACTCTCAACCCCACCATTTTTTTGGCATACATTGAGTTCTTATAATGACAACCCCCACTCCCCTATTGAAAGATTACACTGTGTCTCAAGATAGAAAAAACAAACCATAGTTCTCTATGCTTTAGAATTTCGAGTGTGCCACTGGACAAGTAAGAAAAATATTACCTCTTTCATGTTCTCTAGGCCAAATCAAGGAGCACTGGAAACAAGAAAATTATATGAATATACATGTTTCTTTATTCCTTGCAACACCACACTATCTTTGAATCCAACTAGAAATCCCAGTGATTTGTGCCAGTAAGAAATCTCCCAAAACAATCCCACACTATGATAGGATAATGTTATGTGATTTGGATACTCTATAATTGAGAACCAATGAACCAATTACCTCCATTAATTTGAAGAGTTTTAGTTCATCGAACTAGATCTTCTCACCACTGTTAAACCACTTATCACTGCTACATCACCTTACAAGGATGAAGGATTATTCCAGATCCTAATAAATTAAATTCATTAATTTATAAAAATATAATATAATAAATTTTCTTCAAATTTTAATATATATAATAATATTAAGGATAAGATTATTATATATAATAATAATATATATATATATATATATGTAAATATATTTATATATATCTCTAAATATGACTTATAATATATATATATATATATTGTCATACATCACAAAAATCCTTGCCCAAAAAAATGATTAAGGATATGGGCACACATGCTAGGTCGTGAACGACTTAGAATTCTTCCATGATGGCCTATGACCATTTTTTTCGTAGTAGAAATTTATTTCAAACTGTTGAAAATGCCTAAATATTAATTTATTATTATTTTCTAGTAAAATTTCAGATCATCAGTTTTAGGGAAGTGGAAGAATACCATGGTATTAGAGTTCTAAGAAGTATTATAGTTTTTTTGAGTGATGGTCGAGTCACCAAAGTATAAAGATGTTTAGTGACATACCTGCAATGACAACATCAAGGATAGGTTTCTTAGTGGTGATCATGAATGCACATTTATGAGGCACACCTGATTTTTCTATTATGAACATGATTCAAATTGAGCTATAAAAATTTTAAGTGGGATATATCCACATTTAACATAACACATGGAGAAAGGAGGGGTTGATCAAGAGCCCAACAGAACCTGATCTAGATATGTAGTTAGAGGAAGGAAGCAATCTCAGGAGCGATTATTTCAATTAAATTTATTCACACTTTTTTTTGTATTTCTGTTCATATTTTTTATTGAAATATAATTTAATGGAATGATATTGGAATGATTTAAAAATTTCATATTTTATTTTTTAATATTAGGAACTATTTTAGTGCAAATTAAGTTCATTGTTCTCAATTTTGATCATTATGAGTATCTCTTATAAACTAAATTAGGAATTGATAAGAGATGGTAGAGAATTACATTAATCATAATCATCATACTATATTATGAAAAAAATTAAATTTGTATCTTTTATCCTTAATTATCAATTCAATCCCTTTGTTTTTATCAACATATCTTCACAAAGGTAGGAAAATTGATATCTTTTGATCTATTAAAGTGGTAAATCATCAGATCATAAGCATTTTTATTAGAACTAATATAATTTCTGTAATATTATTTAAGACTAAAAATTATTTTAAATAAATTTATATTCATTTGATATCTGAAATCATATACACTATTAGTTTCAACTCAATGATTTTCATTCTATCTTCACAACCACCATTTTTTTCACACTTCATTTTAAGAATTTGCATCCCGTCATTCCATCTTTTCTTTCATTTTTTTTGTTTTTGTTTCTGTTTTGGTTTACCCATCTGAACTTCACTATAGTTTTAAATTTCTTATAACAATACTAGTTATATGATGCATTTTTATAAATATTAATGTTTCCAAAAAATACATGATATATTTTATTGACTTTTATTTATGTGGACAGTAAGGGTAGAAATAATAATTTTAATGAATTAGATTAATAAAAAAGTTATGGTTATTAAGATATATCACATGTTTCATTTCGTGATGTTATTACTGATTAAATTATTCATGTTTATTGTGATCGATGAAAATTACAATGTTAAGATCCATTTATTTTTTTCTGGGGGATATATATATTTATATGAGACCCTTTATCAGTTGTTTTAATGATGAAGCTATGAATAAAAGGATAAGAATGTATATATGGTTAATTAATTTGTAACAAAAGGAAATAGATATTTTCCATGAGAATATAGAATATAAATAATGAATTACTGTAAGCCCTGGAAATTGAGAAAGCCAAAAAGTGATGTTATTTGTGATTTTTCTTATTGTGTTTCCTTGTGTGATATGGATTCTCATACAGTTATAGTGATGACCAACTAGGATGTGGAATGTCTGGTGTAGTGATGAGATAATTTTTTGGCATGGAATATAATGTGGATGGTTGTCTGATGGTAGTGTTGTTCCTTAATGAACCGGCCTATGATTCCATCCTCCCTGGGTACCCAATCGGGCCAGTCACAAGGAACAAAAAAAATTCCTAAATTCCATGAGATGTAGATTGGTTATTGGGAATAACACAAAATATTTTTGGAATATTTTTTCCCAAAATAATATTTAATGAAACTAAAATAAAATGATATAGGAACCAAAACTACCAAGCATTCCAAACAATACAAAATCAGCTAACATGATCTAACCCATTTACATATTTAATATGAACATTCATAAACAATGAGATATAGATATTAAGAATTGAGGTAAATAAGAATATTAAAAATGAAAACATTAATAAACCAACTCGATCGAAGATTTAACTATCTCTATGAAACCTCTAGGTTCTCATCACCACCTAACTCATCGCACATTGGACTTGACCAACAAAGAAGGATCCAACTTAAAATATAGAACCTCAAATAAATTAGCTTGAGATAGAGATCCTAGTTGGTTAGAAAAACCCACCAAAATTTTGAAATATGTTTCATAATGTTATTTATCAATGGTAGTCTAAAACTAAAATAAAAAAATCTTACTGGATCTTACATATGAAGAAACCATACATTTCCATAATCACAAACAAAATGTTTAAATTTTTTTCAAAAACCAAACACCAAAATTTCTTGAAAAATCCTCCAACCTAGGCCACATCCAAATCCACACAATATTAAAATTTCTCAAAAAAGCATTATCATTTTATATAAATTAAAATGGTCATAATAATTCATTTGACTTGTTCAGCCAATAATTAACCAAAACCTATTTTTTATATTCATTTTATGGAACTCAAACATGAGTCTTTAAATTAAAAATATTCTTATAAACATCGTTGAAAAATAATTTTCTAATGAAAATACCCGACACATACAAAAGATAAGAATAGAATTAATGAATCATATACCATAATGAATATACCAAAAATAAACAAAAAAAATTCTATAATAATGGAAGTAAGAGAAATTATATGAAACAGAACTACATCAAAATACACTCAATCACTAACCAAGCATTAATACATTTTATGTGTCGTGGTCTCTAGATAAAGTAACCAACATGACAAGTATCTTATTTAATATTGGGTATAGCCTCTTGAATTAGATATCAGCATGTGTTAATGTCCATTCCAACATCCTGGTATCCCACACATGAAATCACAATGATGAAAAACCCCACATATCTCTACTTCCAAGTATGATTTTTAAAGAAATAGTAGTATATAAACCAATAAAGGGAACAAGATAGATCATCAACTTAGATCCTAGTTTCCCATGATGAATAAATGGAGTGAGGTATATAGAAAATGATCCATGTCTAATAGACAAGTATAATCATGGATACCCTCATGCAAACAATCGATTATAAAAATCCCCATATCCACAAATAACATGAATTCACGAGATAACAAGAAACATTCGACACAAAGGTAGAAACCAGAATTACATAGTGATCAAGAACACATACAAGGTTTAAATAAAAAAGGAAAAGTCAAGGGTTGTATCTCACAATTTAAAATCTAATATATCAAATGGTCATTTAACACAAAAACATGTCTTTTAATTCCAAGCCACTTTTTTCCCTAAAATGCTTTCAATACACAACTAGAATAATGATACAAAACACTCAACAATTTAAAACATTTCAACATTACATTTAAACAAGTGTTATCTTCTTTTAAATGTGATAACATGGAAAAGATCCTCCATTTCCATTTTACCTTTCGTAAAACACCACATATAATATTTCAAAAGGTTTAATTAAATCAAAAACTTTTTTAAAATGTTTCAAATCTACCCTTCAATAGGATATATTCATCATTGAAAACCAAAACAAAAAATGAAAATCCATTTCTCATTATTTGATTTAAAAAAATCCACCAAGACATTTCAAATTTTGTAGTCCTCACAAACATTTCAAATCACCATTATAAATGCATCAGTAAATCCTTTTTCAAACCATTTTGAGGTCAACAACTTGATTAAAAATCAAATTCCATATAAAACTTATATTAAATCATTAAAAATGGATTTAATCCCATTTCACATCATGAAAAATATTTCAAAAAACCAAAAGTCATTACACATGAAGTTTATCATGACATAACATTCCATTTCAAACATAAAAACATGGAATTTACATAGAAAACCTATTTTTTCGAGCTCAAAACACAAGGAAATGGTATCAAATCCCAAAGGAGATATCATATAAATTTTTTATTTCATAAAAAAGGAATATATAAATCCCTAGAATATTATAATTCAAAATTTATCAGTTGTATATTATCCCCAACCTCATATTGATGAGAACAAAGAAGAATCACCTTGAAACCCCTCACATTCAACAGTGTCCACACCCACAGGATAAGAAATGTTGTCCAAAACTCATATAGACAAAAATAAAATTGATATGATCCAAAATGAACCCTAAAATATATACACATGATAATTAAGGTTAATGGGGATATAAAAATACAAGAGATAAAGGAGGAAGAGATAATAAAGAGAGAAGTAGAGGAAGAACTCACCTAGAATTCCTAGGAAATCATTAACAGAAGTGTAAGAATCCAAGGTGTTGGAGGTGGATCTTGTTAATGAACTAAAAATAGGGTTATCCAATATGATGTATTATAATATAGAGTTAAACACCTTAAAAATGGAACGAGGTATTTTTTTTAAAATCCCAAAAATTTATTCACATGGACAAGGATCATGTTTTAGCCCCATGATCTTCCAAATTGTGCTCCAACTGTGCACTGGAATCTTCCAAGGCTAGAACCCCCCCTCACACAATTACCCCAGTGAAGTATTATTATTTAGGTAAACCATGACCACAATCTAAGAGCCACCCTGATACATACATTATATTCTGGGGTAACCCACATGGTTTGAAAATTTATGTGGAATTCAAAAAAAAAATAGATCTATAATACTGAAAGATACACCCATATGGGCACTGCACAATTAATAATAACCATTTTTTGTAACCATGTTCTTTCCAAAATGAATCAAAAGATCAAATTTTCTTCCCTCAAAAAACTAAAACTTATCAACACTCTAGTTTGGATAGAAACACACCCAAAAAATGATGTGACATGTGGTGTGTCACAAAATCCACACCATGCCACCTTCTACCGCCAAAATGTCATATGGAAATGAGAGGAGAAAGAAAATGGATGGTCTAAAGATGACCTATCCCAAAGGAACTAATCATAACCATACAATATAAAATCCCACATCAGATATTTTAAAAATGATCAACCAATAGATTAGATGTTTCCCAACCATCACCAAGAACCACAACAAGTTGAAACTTAAAATAAAGGTCCCATGAAGCATGAGAAGTTAAAATGATTTCCCCAAAAATTTGTATTCATCTATCATAGTGGGACAAAACAACTAATATAGATAATGCATCCTTTCAAAAATGAGCAACTATAAGTGGATGACACACTAAACCAAAAGTGAAAAAGAAATCCCAACAATAAAAGGAAAAGCATAAAGAGCCTCAACAAAATTATTATAGCACTCACATTGGGTCACGATACTCATCAAAATATAGGGTTGATAATTGGATCACCCTCACATGGTTAATCCCACAAAAGGCCCAAATACAAAAAACCATTTGTATATAACACTCAATAGGTGTATCACTCTCACATGTTTCCAAAACTACCACCTAATGGCCACTATCTAGTCTAGACAATGATCACCCCTAAACTCAACCAAATAAATTAGAACAACCCACAATTTTTAATGAATGCTTCTTCCAAATTATAATCCTAAATGAAATAAAAATCACAAACTAAAAAACCATAGGGGAGGAATAAATAAAATTAATTCCACAATGAATCAATATATGCCCGAAACAAGCATTCAAACCATCCAGAAAAACATCCCAAAAGGGAACTATCAACAGGAAACTTCCCAAGAAGTAGAAAACATCCAAAAATCCAACCAAAATAGCTAAATCACAAAAAACCAATGGAAAAAACCAAAAAATTAATATCCCAATGAAACACATCCCACCTTTAAAAAATGATCAGACATAATAACTTTTTTTAAAAACAATCTCACAAATATTCTGAAGATAACCAAAATGTCACTACTAAGGAAAACTCAAGGAGACCCAAGAACACACCCTATTTCAAGCTCTCAATAATGAATAGATGAATTAAATACTCACTAAAAACATAAAAAAAATACCCTTTCATAACAGATAAAAACTATAAAATCCCACCAAATCAACTAAAATCAACAAACAATGTCTCAATAGTTGTCACCTGAGAAGATTCAAGTTTCCCAAGTTAATTGAGGAACAACCCAATATCTTTCAACAAGATATTTACTTCAAATATTGATAATGGTTCCACATCTACCACTCAAATTGATGTTTGGGTTAGAACATAACAAGAAAACCCCTTTCAACCATTTTTGGGGACAACAACAACAACATTGGAATGAACTATGTCAATTCATGTCCCCAAAACGAGAAAAATTTGAATCTAACCTAAGATAGTTATAAAGATCACAATAGAAGGACCAAAAATGAGGTACACCTCATTAAATAATAAATTTTTAAATCACCATACAATAAGGTGCACATTTAAAAATTTGGGAAACAAAATCATTAAAATAAAACCACCTTGGTTGAACAAACACACATTTACCAAATAATAGAAAACAATAAAATTCCCATAAAATTCCCATTTTACTTTGAAAACCAAGAATCAAAAATTATCTTGAAAATATGATTGCCCTTTAATGAAATTTTAAACTTTTTAGAAAATAATTCTTCCTTTTGATACGTCCCATTTTTCAAATACCACAAGGGAAACCAACACATTATAAATAATTTCAGAAAACCATTAGAATTAACTCTTCCAATTTATACATAGAAGAAGATTGAGATTAAATTTTTTTAAAAACCCCTATATATTCCAAAACATGGTTTCTAAAAAAATGTGGACACATGGACTACATAAGAAACCAACAAGAATCACAAGAAGCACATAACAAAAAGGGAAACAAAACATTCATCATTCCACCTCTAACAAGTGGAAACCAATTTTGGAGTAATCTAGGATCAAGAGGTGTCCAAAAAGTATAACTATAAAGAAATATTTTTATGAATATCTTGATCACCATAATTTTGGTGACCGGGTTTCAGCCATGCAACATAACATAGACAAATGTATAATTTAACAACATGAGAAACACAATATTTTCTAGTTTATGCCGGCTAACCATGCAACATGATTTTGCATTCTCTTCCACCTAAAAAAGGGAATGGTCCGCAATATCACATACATAATCAACTGTACAATTCCCCAACCCAAGATTCCTAGAGTCAGTGCATTATTTTAATACTTTGGTAGGATTACAAATAATCAAGTCCCAAATGACCGATCAGTTTAGTAGTCTTGGAAAATATACTACTTGTATGAACATTACATTACACTTTCTAACATACAACACAAAAAAAATAATCCTTTGAGAATGATATTGTTCCCTTATCTTAACACTGCATCTCAAACATAAAACACTTCTTGGAAACCTGGGAAAATTAAACATACGGGGTGATCTCAAATGCTCAGTATGGATAACGACATAGTATAAATATTCATAAATAAGCATAAACATTTAAGGACACATATAAAACTAAAACAAAAACCTTTTTAACATAAACTTAATCATAATATGGAAAATATAAATCAAAATAATTCCATTTACTTACTCATATGGATATTCTACAAGTCAAATAATCAGATGCAATATCAATAGCCAGTTTCTTGACGATGAAATGCATAATGCCAGACTTTCATAACCACATAGTCAGGGCATTGTGCCAAGACTAAAAATAAGATTTTGTCAAAGCCTTATGCCAAGACACTAGTTTTTCTCCTAAGACCAACTGATGTATCGAGGAGCTATAGAGGGCTCTGCCCATCAATAACTATGTCAAATTCATTACTCATTTGAAAAGCTTTAAACATAACCTAAACATTCGTATTAAAACTAGCAAATGAAATGTAAATACTTTCTCCATAAACCATTAATGGTATAAAAATAACACATCCATAGTCAGACATATAAAAAAACCTTTAACACAAAATAGAAGATTTGTATCATAATAAATCAACTTCAATCAAGTTTAAAATCCATAAAAGGATGTTGACATAGATGAAAATGGTTTGTAAAACCCTTTGAGAGAAATATCCACTTTTCATAAAAACATTTTAAAAGTAAACAAATATAGAAAGGAATAAATTGAAAGAAATTTTTTAATCAAAGTCTCCCATACCACTTTGAAACTTTTTAAAGGAATTAACATTTTAAAAACATTCATGTTTATATAGATAAATCATTAAAACCCAATTTGAAAACATGGACATTAATGAGAATGATTTAAATGAATAAATATTAAAAACATTTAAAATGATTTTTTATTAAAGAATACCTTAAAATAATACCTCTGAAAACACTTTCATGGAACATGTACCTGAATAATAAATATGTCTCAGAATATACATATGTAAAAACAACCTCAAATAATAAAGAGATAGTGAAATTAACACTTACCTTCCAGTTTCCTTTGGTTGAGGGTACATTTATCCTCCTGTATAATGACCAAGTATGATATTAAATTATACCAGACACATATTCATATTTATTATATCATACATGATTCATTTATGAATTTATACTACCCACTTAATAATGATTTCAATGTTAAATTAACATTTCGGGTAATAATCGCTTTCTTTATCATACGTGTTTTAACATGTTATTCTTGATCTTATCATTTAGATAATGATTTAAATAATTCCAGAATATAAACCTTGATTTATATATCATATATATTTAGAATATAAATATTTATAATAGATATATATATGAAATGGAAAACACCGTTTATGGAGATGGTAGGCCGTACGTACGCATAAACACTGTTTCTGTTTTCATATCGTATTGAACGGAAGTAAGTGAATAAGATATATGTAAGTAAATAAATACACACACACACATATAAATATATATATATATATATATATATATCTCAATTCTCATTATTATTTCATATATTACTTTCTTATTAGAAATATATATTTTTATAATCATCGATGAATGGTGACTGTGGAAATGAATCTCATCGCGTCTTGGAGAAGGTAATCTGTACGTACACACGAGCGACAATATCATTTCCTTAAAGGTGTGGAATTGGATGGTATATTAATTTCACAGATACATTATATTTTTATTTTCATTATTTATATACATATTAATCATCATTATATCCATCCAAATAACATAGCATTGAATAACAAATTACACCACAGCGTGGAGATGGTAAGTTGTATGTACGCCCGAATGGTGACATTATCATTAATAAGATGGAAAAAATAATGAATATGGTTGTTACATATTTATAATTACATCATATTATATATAAGGTAACATATTTATTATTTTGGTATCGTAATAACAATGAAAGAGTATGTGAAATAAGAAAAGAACTTGAATGAGGGTGGTGAAATCATTACCTTTTCTTCTTGTTCTTCCTTTTGATTTGATCAAAAGGGCTCTTTATGATGAATTTATGAAAAAATTAAGGCCTCTAAGACGAATTTATGATATTTGGGAGGTTATTTGGGTAGGGTTCAGCCATGCCAAATAGATTTGGAGGTTTGAATTTGAGGGAATGGGAAGTTCGATTTTGTAAGAGGGGTGAGGGGAACCTTAGAAAAAATATAAAATATTATTTTATAATATACTCATTTTAGGTTTATAATGTCACAAAAATGAGTTATTTAAAGGATAAGGTAAGTATGGGTAGAACAACACTCAAAAAATAGGTTTTAGACAGGTTTGGGTCACTATATTAACCTTATATTTTATATTTAACTCTTAGTTAAATTGTTTGACATTTACCATTTCCCTCTGTATTTTTATATTTTATGGTTGATAAATTTACAATAAACTTCCAAGAGAACCCCAAGTGGTTAGTTAATGACATATATAATAGTACTTATGACCTTTGGAAAAACCTTATAATTTTAAGAACAGAATACTAATTAATAATATAATATTTGTTTTAAAAACTCCTTTATGTTAATTTTTACACTATTTGGTATTTTGTTTTTGGTAAATTTATATTAGCATTATTACTTCAAAAAAAATAAATTTAATCAACTATAACATGTCATATTAACCTAAAAAATTAGTGTAATTCCTAAAAAGTCTCAAATTAGATTTATTTGGGTATTTATAATATCAATTATTTTAATATTTCATTAATAAGATAATTACTACATAATCATTGTCTCATAAATAAATTAAATTATTTAATGGCTAAATATTTTAAATAAAAAACAATTATGTTGGAATTTTTTTTAGATTTCTAATTAATATTTATAGTCTAATTTAACTTATTTATAATCCAATATTAAAAATGTGTTAGTTATTAAACCTTGATTTTATCTCTATTAACTCCTCTTTACATAAAATAATAATAAATGTCCGAATCTAATCCATGTGGCCCTAAAGTGTCATATTTTATTCCTAAGGTTGTTTTAGGTCGAATTACACTTATACAATAGAATTAAGACATGTTTTAGTGTAATATTTGTATAATTTTTACACTTAATTACCCTATTTACTTTTAACCATGGTAAATAAAAATAAAAATTTACTATTAACCAAAAATTATTTTCATCTTATTGAACCACATTTTACTTATTGATATCAATCGTGTCTCTAGGATTTTTGAAATTAAACTCTCAAAAGTAGTAAACTTATGTTTTATGTAAATTTTCAACTTCTCATAGGAGGTGGGTAATAGACGGTAAAAAGTTCAATAACAATTTTATATATCTAAAATTTTTATAAACCGACTCCAACGAATTACATTGAACATATATAGGTATTATATATCTATTTTGACATAAAATATATTAAAATAATATAAATAATTATTTAAATAAAAATTAGGTTTTAAACAATAACATAGTGTTTTTCACTAGTGTAGCACATGTTTCATGCTCATCTCATATTATTAAAACATTATTTTTACCTTAAACTACACTAATTACCACTAATCGCGATTAAAAACTTAATAAGTTACTATTCACCAAAAAATTATTTTAATCTCATTGAACCACATTTTACTTCTTAATGAAAACCATGTATGTCGTATTTTTTAAAATCAAAACACAATGATGGCAAAATTTCATTTAAACGGAAAATCAGTTTTTATAAGTACCACTTAGTGGTTTCACTATTCATCAAAAATTGAAGTTTTTCAGAAAATTACCAAAAATTCACCCTAAGCTATATTTGATATTACGAATTCAAAAATGAAGTCTATTTTAAAAAATTCAAAACATATAAGTCACATTAATTAATTTAATATTTAATTCCCGCTGTCAGAGCAAATAGCGTGTTTTTATGAAACAATAAGTATCAAAAGATTGACACTAGTTTAAGTCCGATTTCAAAGTGAAATTTATTCCAACAACCACTATTGGATTTAATGGTAAAAATATTTTCTAATTTCACTTTAAAACCAATTCAAAAGATAATCTAATCATATAAATAAATTAGATTAAAAAAGGTTTTGAATTAAAATACAACATTTTACACTATTCATTAAAAAATGAACATTATCGGAAAGGTACCAAAAATTTACACAAAGTAAATTTTGATGTCCCGATTCTAAATAAGAGTTATTTTTGGTCCAATAGAATTTATAAGATTGATCAAAACTATATTTAATGATGGTTCGCCGTCAAAAGGTGATAAGTGAACCCTTAGTGAAAATCAGGGTATAAATGCCTAAAATTGAACTCTTTCCGTATTTTAAGCCTTTATCTTTTATTGGGTAAATGTAAAAACACTAAAAAACATATATATTCATATTTTAATTATTTCTATCCATTCCCTCCAGTACAACGGCTACTTGTTAACTAACATTTAAAATAATATTATTTTATTAATTGTGTGCAATGTAAGTTTTCAAAGAAACTCATCGTTGCGTATCGAGTACGCTATCGAACGTAGAAACCCCTTTTATTAAAATTATTATTTAATTCGTAAATATTAATAAATATAGAAATTCTTTATTCTTTAATTACCTGGAATGTTACATCCTTCCCCCCATTTGGGAATTGCGTCCTCGCAATTTTATTCACTTATCAAAATAAGTGGGGGGTATTTATCCCTCATAGAATTTTCAGATTCCCACGTTGCCTCTTCAATCACATGGTTTTTCCACAAAACCTTTACCTGATGAATCACCTTATCCCGTAACACCTTCTCCCTGTGTTCAAGAATCTGGACTGGTTGTTCTTCAAAAGATATGTTCTCCTCCAACTGAACTACCTCTGGACTCAAAACATGAGATGGATCTGGCATATACTTCCTCAACATTGAAACGTGAAAAACATTGTGTACCTGAGATAAACTCGGTTGTAAAGCCACTCGGTATGCAACTGATCCAACTCTCTCTAGAATTTCATATGGTCCAATGAACCTTGGTCTCAACTTTCCTTTCTTATCAAATCTCATCACACTTTTCGAAGGAGAAACCTTGAGAAAAACATGATCACGTACCTAAAAAGATAGATCCTTCCTCCGGTAATCCGCATAACTCTTCTGTCTGCTCTAAGTTGTTCTCATGTACTTCTGAATCAGCTGAACTTTTTCTGCCATATCTTCTACCAATTCTGGTCCCATCAGCTTCCTTTCACCCACTTCATCCCAAAATGCTGGAGTTCGACACCGCTTCCCATATAATGACTCAAATGGTGCCATCTGTATACTGGAATTAAAGCTGTTATTTTAAGAAAACTCAACCAAAGAAAGATGTTGGTCCCAACTTCCCTGATAATCCATCGAACAAGCTCGTAGCATATCCTCCATGGTCTAAATTTTTCGTTCTGACTGCCCATCTGATTGAGGATGAAAAGCTGTACTAAAATTTAATTCAGTACCCAACGACTTCTGAAGGCCTTTCCAAAAGTTATATGTGAACCTGGGATCACGATAAGATACAATGGAGAGGGGAACTCCATGTAACCTGACTATCTCTTTAAGATACAAATGGGAAAGTTGATCTAGGGAAAAATTATCTCATATAGTAAGGAAAGGAGTAGATTTAGTCAAGCGATGAACAATAACCCAGATTTCATTATTACCTCGAGATGTCCTCGGTAATCCCACAACAAAGTCCATGGATATGTGTTCCCATTTACACTCTGGCACTGGTAAAGGCTGAAGCATCCCTTTCGGTAACTGCCGCTATGCTTTAACCTGCTGACAAGTCAGACACTTCACAGTAAAATCAGCAATATCTCTTTTCATTCCATCCCACCAGTAATACTCCCGCAGATCTCTGTACATCATAGTACTGCCAGGATGAACTGAAAACGGGGAACTATGAGCCTCACATAACAACCCATTCTTCAACTGTGAATCACAAGGCACACATAATCTCTTCCCAAACCTCAAAAAACAATCATTATCAATGTTGAATTCAGGAAACTTACCTTTCTGAACCAGATCTACCTTTTTCTTCAACTCACTGTCTCGCTTCTGTGCTTGCTTGATTCTGTCTGATAGAGAAGATTTCACTGATACCTGAAACTAAAAAGAAGAACATCCGGTACCAAAAACTTCTATTCCAATGTTCATAAAATCTTTAACCAAAGGATCACGTTCCAAATGCAACATTTCTAATGAAGCATTACTTTTTCGACTCAAAGCATCAGCCACTTTATTTTCTTTTCCCGGATGGTAATGAATTGTACAATCATAATCCTTGATTAATTCCAGCCATC
Source organism: Viscum album (assembly GCA_963277665.1). NCBI lineage: Eukaryota > Viridiplantae > Streptophyta > Magnoliopsida > Santalales > Viscaceae > Viscum > Viscum album. The sequence goes on along the minus strand of OY728135.1, from coordinate 1,461,444,340 downwards.
TCCTCTATCTCATGTTCAATTCTTTCTGAGTGAATATATACTTTAAACTTTTGTGATCAGTATATATTTCAAATTTTACTCCATACAAATGATGCCTCCAAATTTTTAAAGCAAAGACAACAGCAGCTAATTCCAAATCATGTTTAGGGTAATTTACCTCATGAGTTTTCAACTATCGTGAAGCATAAGCAATTACCTGATCATTCTTCATAAAGACATGGCCAAGTCCCTTCAACAAAGAATCACTTTATATAACATACTCACCATTCCTGGAAGGTAGTGCCAAAATAGGAGCATTCACCAATCTTCTTTTCAACTCCTGAAAACAATCATCACTTTCTTTTGTCCAAATGAACTTAACACCCTTACAAGTTATCTTAGTCATTGGACTAGATAACCATGAAAAATTTTCAACAAACCTTCGGTAGTAACCTGCCAAACCAAGAAAACTACGGATCTCAGTTACATTTGTGTGTCTTGGCCATTCTTCAACAACTTTTGTTTTAGTAGGGTCAATAGTTATGCCATCTTTTGAAATAATGTGACCTAGGAAAGAAATTTGTTGTAACCAAAACACACACTTGCTGAATTTTCCATATAGTTTCTTTTCTTTTTAAGGTTCGCAAGATAACCCTTAATTGACTTTAATGCTCCTCTTTACTTTTATAAAACACCAAAATATCATCAATAAAAACAACCAACATTTTTCACCTGAGTCAACTGAGCCATCACTGCAACAAACTGTTTAGTTTTGATTCTGACCGTCTCAGGATACTGATTTGAAAGGTCATTTCCCTTTGTATTCCTTCCCATAAAAGTTGATCTGTTTCCTCTATGAAAAACCATTCTTAACACAGAAATATCTAAGGAGAAGCAACATGGTAATCTTTAAATGCTATATCATTTCAATCATATCATAAATTTACTTATAATTTAACAATTTTCCAACTCCTAAAGTTGTCTAAACCGACCTTTGATACCAACTATAAGGCCCCGGCCTTAAACCTTACTTAGTATTGAAGTAAATGAATAATTCACGTTGAGGATCTTTTCAGGTTTAGAGTTTTAGAGAATTATAACATAACTATTACATCTCAAAAGATTAAAAAGTAGTCACTTCTATTAAGTTTCCATAATAAAAAAACTCTTAAAAGAAACATGTCTAGTTCCATGTTTTATATAGCATGACATTCCCTTGATACCATCCTTGACCTTATTCCACATTAAGTCCTATGAAAAACATTTCAAAAAAACTTGGGGTGAGCATAAAAAGCTCAGTAAGGGATACAAAAAGAATGAAAACTGTTAGTTTTTTCAAACATCCAGTAAACCATGTATACTCTATCAAAGTAATACCTTCACCTTCATGAAGTAGTAAAAACTCTTCACTGAATAAAGTATCATTACATACCTTTTTGTAACCAAAGGATTACCATAAAACCCATATAAAGAACACATAACATATATAAAGGTAACTTGGGACATAAACATACTTAAGTGGAATAACCATACGGTCTACTTCCACACATACCACTTAATGGAATAGCCATACGGCCAATTTCCATACATACTTAATGGAATAGCCATACGGCCGACTTCCATACCCAATGCATTGGAGGTTATAACATAACCACCCGTCCTGGTATTCACGGCATCACCCGTCATATGGTTTATCACGTAACCACCCGTCAAATGTCCAAGTACCAATATAAAATCATAAAACATAAAACCAATATAAAGGAATGATAACATTTCCACATTTCAATCACAATATATCATAATAGAGTCTTTTATCAAAACCATTTTCAATACCAAAATACATAAAAGAGTATATGGTATTTATTTCATTTTAAAAAACATCACGGCTTGTTGAGGAAGCCAAAGACCAAATAATACTCGCGGAGGCGGAAAAGGTCGTTGTCACCGCGTACGTTAAAAAACATTCCTTTTTTTCGTTTAGTAAAACGATTCGTAGAAAAAGATTCCTTTTGTATAAAAGTAAAAGTCAAAGGGGTTTATACACCGTATAAAATAATGTTGTGTATAAAATGAAATATGCCTCAATGAAAGGAGATTGAGATGAAGTCCCTTACCTCGGGTCCGAATTGACTCAATCTTTCTTTAACGTCCTGAATAATAAACATGAGTTAATTTATACTTGATTAAGAACCCTTTTAAATTTCATTATTCCTTTTATATCACTTATTGCCATGTTATAAAAATTATGTAACCATTTATGTTAATAATGTTTCTTTTGTCAATATTTAATTCTTAAGTCGAAAGTGGACTTCTTACAATTACATGTTGTTCGTGTGGTCAAAGGTACTTTATATCTAGAATGACATTCCTGATTTGGATATCATATATATAATATATATCCAGAATATACATGTATTTATAATATTACATAATCATTTAGAGGTAAGAAATGAAATGCACCGTTCATGGAGATGGTAAGCTGTACGTACCCATGAACGCTAATTTCATTTCTATTTCGTATTTTATAGAATGGAATCATAATGATACAAGAGTATATTATAATTCCAGTATAATAACATATATAATATCATTAAATTTATCCTTTACACATCCCACATATGGTATTAACGAATCAAATCACTTTCAGGGGGCGGTAGTCCGCACTTTCTAAAATGAAGATATCATGTTTACCCATAATGGAAACAATAATGATATACCATAAATTAAAAATACAGAATCTTAAGTAATGAATAAACATATTATATATCATATATAAAAATAGTGACATCATAATGCCCACCTTTTAAGGTGTTAAATGAGTATTGAACAATCATCATTTCGGGAGGCAGAATTTCGCCATCCACGGAAACCGTATGTTCTTTAACCATTTGATGTAGTTGTGTGAGAGTGTAGCTCGAATAAATATTATAACAACATCCTAGTATATTGAAGATACTGGTTTTGTTACAAAAGAAGTAAATAAAAATAGTTTAGGGGGTTGGAGAAGCAAAATTAAACAAATGAACAAGAGATAATGAATTACCTTTAAAAGTGTATGTCTTTTTGATTTGAGCCTAAAGGCTTCCTTTGAAAGGATTATGCCCAAAGGGAATCCTATAGGATTATGAGAGGGATGTGGAGAGAGTAAATGGGCAGGGGATGGCCGAGCCAAAGGCTTGAGGAGTGTGTGAAATGAGGTAGAGGTAGGGGCCTTTTATAAGAGGAGAGGAGGGGCACTTTTGGAAATCATGAAACTATTATTTTATTTTCAAAAGTGTTTTGAATTACTAAGGTCCAAAATTGATATATTTCGAAGATAAGATGATAAGGCTTCGAAATTTTCCCATATAATAGGTTTTGGACATGTGTAGGTTTTAGATATTACATTATCATTCCATTTTATTTAAATCGTTAAATAATGAAGTCATCGTTGCATCATCATGAGGTCATAAATAATTTTATTTATTTAAAGCCTAAAAATTATAAAATAAACACAATGATGTAGGAAATCTTTTTATCTTTCCAATGAATATTTATAATCAAAATTATTATCTTTATAACCCCATTTAAAAATTGTTTTCGTAAAACATATTATGTTTGTGCCATTTTTACTTTTACATTAAATAAAAATTATTTTTGTCATTTCCCAACCAAAGTGGCTCCATGGGGGTCCCCAAGTTGACCCATGGCTTGTAGTGGTGGGCCATGATACATCCAATGAGGGTAGGACATGTGTCAAGCTCATCTCATATTATTAAAACATTATTTTTACCTTAAACTACACTAATTACCACTAATCGCGATTAAAAACATAATAAGTTACTATTCACCAAAAAATTATTTTAATCTCATTGAACCACATTTTACTTCTTAATGACAACCATGTATGTCAGATTTTTGAAAATCAAAACACAATGATGGAAAAATTTCATTTAAACGGAAAATCAGTTTTTATAAGTACCACTTAGTGGTTTCACTATTCATCAAAAATTGATGTTTTTCAGAAAATTACCAAAAATTCACCCTAAGCTATATTTGATATTACGAATTAAAAAATGAAGTCTATTTTAAAAAATTCAAAACATATAAGTCACATTAATTAATTTAATAATTAATTCCCATTTTTAGAGAAAATAGCGTGTTTTAATGAAATAATAAGTATCAAAAGATTGACACTAGTTTAAGTCCGATTTCAAAGTGAAATTAATTCCAACAACAACTATTGGATTTAATGGTAAAAATATTTTCTAATTTCACTTTAAAACCAATTCAAAAGAAAATCTAATCAAATAAATAAATTAGATTAAAAAGAGGTTTTGAATTAAAATACAACATTTTACACTATTCATTAAAAAATGAACTTTATCGGAAAGGTACCAAAAATTTACAGAAAGTAAATATTGATGTCCCGATTCTAAATAAGTGTTATTTTTGGTCCAATAGAATTTATAAGATTGATCAAAACTATATTTAATGACGGTTCACCGTCAAAAGGTGATAAGTGAACCCTTAGTGAAAATCAGGGTATAAATGCCTAAAATTGAACTCTTTCCGTATTTTAAGCCTTTATATTTTATTGGGAAAATTTAAAAACATTTAAAAACGTATATATTCATATTTTAGTTATTTCTATCCATTCCCGCCAGTACAACGGCTACTTGTTAACTAACATTTAAAATAATATTATTTTATTACTTGTGTGCAATGTAAGTTTTCAAAGAAACTCATCATTGCGTATCTAGTACGTTATCGAACGTAGAAACCCCTTTTAATTAAAATTAATATTTAATTCGTAAATAGTAATAAATATGAAAATTATTTATTCTTTAATTACCTGGGATGTTACATCCTTCCCCCCTTTTGGGAATTGTGTCCTCACAATTTTATTCACTTGTCAAAATAAGTGGGGGTATTTATCCCTCATAGCATTTTCAGATTCCCACGTTGCCTCTTCAATCACATGGTTTTTCCACAAAACCTTTACCTGATGAATCACCTTATTCCGTAACACCTGCTCCCTGTGTTCAAGAATCTGGACTGGTTGTTCTTCATAAGATAGGTTCTCCTCCAGCTGAACTACCTCTGGACTCAAAACATGAGATGGATCTGTCATATAATTCCTCAACATTGAAACGTGAAAAACATTGTGTACCTGAGATAAACTCGGAGGTAAAGCCACTCGGTATGAAACTGATCCAACTCTCTCCAGAATTTCATATGGTCCAATAATCCTTGGACTCAACTTTCCTTTATTACCAAATCTCATCACACTTTTCCAAGGAGAAACCTTGAGAAAAACATGATCACCTACCTCGAAAGATAGATCCTTCCTCCGGTTATCCACATAACTCTTCTGCCTGCTCTGAGCTGTTCTCATGTACTTCTGAATCAGCTGAACTTTTTCTGCCATCTCTTCTACTAATTCTGGTCCCATCAGCTTCCTTTCACCCACTTCATCCCAAAATTCTAGAGTTCGACACCGCTTCCCATATAATTCCTCAAATGGTGCCATCTGTATACTAGAATTAAAGCTGTTATTATAAGAAAGCTCAACCAACAAAAGATGTTGGTCCCAACTTCCCTGATAATCCATCGAACAAGCTCGTAGCATATCCTCCAAGGTATGAATTGTTCGTTCTGACTGCCCATCTGATTGAGGATGAAAAGCTGTACTAAAATTTAATTCAGTACCCAATGAATTTTGAAGGCATTTCCAAAAGTTAGATGTGAAACTGGGATCACGATCAGATACAATGGAGAGGGGAACTCCATGTAACCTGACTATCTCTTTAAGATACAAACGGGAAATTTGATCTAGGGAAAAAGTATCTCATATAGTTAGGAAATGAGCATATTTAGTCAAGCGATCAACAATAACCCAGATTGAATTATTACCTCAAGATGTCCTCAGTAATCCCACAACAAAGTCCATGGATATGTGTTCCCATTTCCACTATGGCACTGGTAAAGGCTGAAGCATCCCTTTCGGTAACTGCCGTTATGAATTAACCTGCAGACAAGTCAGACACTTCATAGTAAAATCAGCAATATCTCTTTTCATTCCATCCCAGCAGTAATACTCCCGCAGATCTCTGTACATCTTAGTACTACCACGATGAACTGAAAACGGGGAACTATGAGCCTCACATAAAAACTCATTCTTCAAATGTGAATCACAAGGCACACATAATCTCTTCCCAAACCTCAAAACACAATCATTATCAATGTTGAATTCAGGAAACTTACCTTTCTGAACCAGCTCTACCTTTTTCTTCAACTCACTGTCTCGCTTCTGTGCTTTCTTGATTCTGTCTGATAGAGAAGATTTCACTGATACCTGAAACTAAACAGAAGAAAATCCGGTACCAACAACTTCTATGCCAAAGTTCATCAAATCTTTAACCAAAGGATCACGTTCCAAACACAACATTTCTAATGAAGCATTAATTTTTCGACTCAAAGCATCAGCCACTTTATTTGATTTTCCCGGATGGTAATGAATTGTTCAGTCATAATCCTTGATTAATTCCAGCCATCTCCTCTGTCTCATGTTCAATTCTTTCTGAGTGAATATATACTTTAAACTTTTGTGATCAGTATATATTTCACACTTTACTCCATACAAATGATTCCTCCAAATTTTTAAAGCAAAGATGACATCAGCTAATTTCAAATCATGTGTAGGGTAATTTACCTCATGAGTTTTCAACTATCGTGAAGCATAAGCAATTACCTGATCATTCTGCATAAGGACACAGCCAAGTCCCATCAACGAAGAATCACTGTATATAACAAACCCACCATTCCTAGAAGGAAGTGCCAAAATAGGAGCATTCACCAATCTTCATTTCAACTCCTGAAAACAATCATCACATTCTTTTATCCAGATGAACTTAACACCCTTACGAGTTAGCTTAGTCATTAGACTAGATAACCATGAAAAATTTTCAACAAACCTTCGGTAGTAACCTGCCAAACCAAGAAAACTACGGATCTCAGTTACATTTGTGGGTCTTGGCCATTCTTCAACAACTTTTGTTTTAGTAGGATCAACAGTTATGCCATCTTTTGAAATAATGTGACCCAGGAAAGAAATTTGTTGTAACCAGAACTCACACTTTCTGAATTTTCCATATAGTTTCTTTTCTTTTTAGGTTTGTAAGATAACCCTTAAAGGACTTTCATGCTCCTCTTTACTTTTAGAAAACACCAAAATATCATCAATAAAAACAACCAACATTTTTCACCTGAGTCAACTGAGCCATCACTGCAACAAACTGTTTAGTTATGATTCTGACCATCTCAGGATACTGATTTGAAAGGTCATTTCCCTCTATATGCCTTCCCATAAAAGTTGATCTGTTTCCTCTATGAGAAAACATTCTTAACACAGAAATATCTAAGGTGAAGCAACATGGTAATATTTAAATGCTATATCATTTCAATCATATCATAAATTAACTTATAATTTAACAATTTTCTAACTCCTAAAGATGTCTAAACCGACCTTTGATACCAACTATAAGGCCCCAGCATTAAACCTTACTTAATATTGAATTAAATAAATAATTCACGTTGAGGATATTTTCAGGTTTAGAGTTTTAGAGAATTATAACATAACTATTACATCTCAAAAGATTACAAAGTAGTCACTTCTACTAAGTTTCCATAATAAAAAAAACTCTTAAAAGAAACATGTCTAGTTCCATGTTTTTTATAGCATGAAATTCCCTTGATCCTATCCTTGACCTTATTCCACATTAAGTCCTGTGAAAAATATTTCGAAAAAACTTGGGGTGAGCATAAAAAGCTCAGTAAGGGATACACAAAGAATGAAAACTGTTAGTTTTTTCAAACATCAAGTAAACCATGTATACTCTATCAAAGTAATACTTTCACCTTCATGAAGTAGTAAAAACTCTTCACTGAATAAAGTATCATTACTTACTTTTATGTAACCAAAGGATTACCATAAAACCCATATAAAGAACACATAACATATATAAAGGTAACTTGGGACATAAACATTCTTATGTGGAATAACCATACGGTCGACTTCCACACATATCACTTAATAGAATAGCCATATGGCCAATTTCCATACATACGTAATGGAATAGCCATATGACCGACTTCCATACCCAATGCATTGGAGGTTATAACGCAACCACCCATCCTGGTATTCACAGCACCACCCGTCATATGGTTTATCACGTAACCACCCGTCAAATGTCCAAGTACCAATATAAAATCATAAAACATAAAACCAATATAAAGGAATGATAACATTTCCACATTTCAATAACAATATATCATAATAGAATCCTTTTTCAAAACCATTTTCAATACCAAAATACATAAAAGAGTATATGGTATTTATTTCATTTTAAAAATCATTACGGCTTGTTGAGGAAGCCAAAGACCAAATAATACTCGCGGCGGCAGAAAAGGTCGTTGTCACCGCGTACGTTAAAAAATATTCCTTTTTGTCGTTTAGTAAAAAGATTTGTAGAAAAATATTCCTTTTGTATAAAATTAAAAGTCAAGGGGGTTTATACACCGTATAAAAGAATGTTGTGTATAAAACGAAATATGCCTCAATGAAAGGAGATTGAGACGAAGTCCCTTACCTCGGGTCCAACTTGACTCGATCGTTCTTTAACGTCTTGAATAATATACTTGAGTTAATTTATACTTGATTAAGAACCTTTTTAAAGTTAATTATTTCTTTTATATCACTTATTTCCATGTTATAAACATTATGTAACCATTTAAGTTAATAATGTTTGTTTTGTCAATATTTAGTTCTTAAGTCGAAAGTGGACTTCTTACAATTACATGGTGTTCATGTGGTCAAATGTTCTTTATATCCAGAATGAAATTCTTGATTTGGATATCATATATAATATATATCCAGCATATACATGTATTTATAATATTACATAATCATTTAGAGGTAAGAAATGAAATGCACCGTTCATGGAGATGGTAAGCCGTACGTACTCATGAACGCTAATTTCATTTCTATTTCGTATTTTATAGAATGGAATCATAATGATATAAGAGTATATTATAATTCCAGTATAATAACATATATAATATCATTAACTTTATCCTTTACACATCCCACATATGGTATTAACGAATCAAATCACTTTCAGGGGCGGTAGTCTGCACTTCCTAAAATGAAGATATCGTGTTTACCCATAATGGAAACAATAATGGTATGCCATAAATAAAAAATACAAAAGCTTAAGGAAAGAATAGACATATTATATATCATATATAAAAATTGTGACATCATAATTCCCACCTTTTAAGGTGTTAAATGAGTATTGAACAATCATCGTTTCGGGAGGCATAATTCCGCCATCCACGGAAACCGTATGTTCTTTAACCATTTTATGTAGTTGTGTGAGAGTGTAGCTCGAATAAATCTTATAACAACATCCTAGTATATTTAAGATACTGGTGTTTTTACAAAAGAAGTAAATAAAAATAGTTTAGGGGGTTGGAGAAGCAAAATAAAACAAATGAACAAGAGAGAATGAATTACCTTTAAAAGTGTAACTCCTTTTGATTTGAGCCTAAAGGCTTCCTTTGAAAGGATTATGCCCAAAGGAAATCCTATAGGATGAGGAGAGGGATGTGTAGAGAGTAAATGTTCAGGGGATGGCCGAGCCAAAGGCTTGAGGAGTGTTTGAAATGAGGAAGAGGTGGGGGCCTTTTATAAGTGGAGAGGAGGGGCACTTTTGGAAATCATGAAACTATTATTTTATTTTCAAAAGTGTTTCGAATTTCTACGGTACCACATTGATATATTTCGAAGATAAGATGATAAGGCCTCTAAATATTCCCATTTAATAGGTTTTGGACATGTGTAGGTTTTAGATATTACATTATATTTCCATTTTATTTAAATCGTTAAATAATGAAGTCATCGCTGCATCATCATGAGGTCACAAATAATTTAATTTATTTAAAGTCTAAAAATTATAAAAAAATTCAATGATGTAGGAAATCTTTTTATCTTTCCAATGACTATTTATAATCAAAAATCTGATCTTTATAACCCCATGTAAAAATTGTTTTCGTAAAACATATTATGTTTCTGCCATTTTTACTTTTACATTAAATAAAAAGTTATTTTTGTCATTTCCCAACCAAAGTGGCTCTATGGGGTCCCCAAGTTGACCCATGGATTTTCTTGGTCGGCCATGAAATATCCAATGAGGGTAGGACATGTGTCAAGCTCATCTCATATTATTAAAACATTATTTTTACCTTAAACTACACTAATTACCACTAATCGCGATTAAAAACTTAACAAGTTACTATTCACCAAAAAATTATTTTAATCTCATTGAACCACATTTTACTTCTTAATGACAACCATGTATGTCGGATTTTTGAAAATAAAAACACAATGATGGAAAAATTTCATTTAAACGGAAAATCAGTTTTTATAAGTACCACTTAGTGGTTTCACTATACATCAAAAATTGAAGTTTTTCCGAAAATTACCAAAAATTCACCCTAAGCTATATTTGATATTAATAATTCAAAAATGAAGTATATTTTACAAAATTCAAAACATATAAGTCACATTAATTAATTTAATAATAAATTTCCGCTGTCAGAGCAAATAGCGTGTTTTTATGAAACAATAAGTATCAAAAGATTGACACTAGTTTAAGTCCGATTTCAAAGTGAAATTAATTCCAACAACCACTATTGGATTTAATGGTAAAAATATTTTCTAATTTCACTTTAAAACCAATTCAAAAGATAATCTAATCATATAAATAAATTAGATTAAAAAGTGGGTTTGAATTAAAATACAACATTTTACACTATTCATTAAAAAATGAACTTTATCGGAAAGGTACCAAAAATTTACACAAAGTAAATTTTGATGTCCCGATTCTAAATAAGAGTTATTTTTGGTCCAATAGAATTTATAAGATTGATCAAAACTATATTTAATGACGGTTCTCCGTCAAAAGGTGATAAGTGAACCCTTAGTGAAAATCAGGGTATAAATGCCTAAAATTGAACTCTTTCCTTATTTTAAGACTTTATCATTTATTGGGTAAATGTAAAAACATTTAAAAACGTATATATTCATATTTTAGTTATTTCTATCCATTCCCGCCAGTACAACGGCTACTTGTTAACTAACATTTAAAATAAGATTATTTTATTACTTGTGTGCAATGTAAGTTTTCAAAGAAACTCATCGTTGCGTATCGAGTATGCTATCGAACGTAGAAACCCCTTTTAATTAAAATTAATATTTAATTCGTAAATATTATTAAATATGAAAATTCTTTATTCTTTAATTACCTGGGATGTTACATTATTTATCACCATAATTCATATAACCAATATATTGTTGATACAACAATCAAATAAAATAATTATATAACAAAAACAGAAGACCACTAGACATTCATCTTCATATGAGGTAGTATCATCACATGATTATTATCCAATAACATCATTATAGGTATACTCTGATGCCTGGGACATTGATTCATGTAGTGTCTCAACACCTTACAGATGAAGAATTATACATTTGAAACCTTTTTCTTACCCTTGTAATCACGTACATGGTGTCATTTTTCTCCACACTTATAAAAACTCCCATTCACTTCAAGCATTTACTAAGGTGATTATTTCCACATTTATCACATATGGGAAAATCCTTCTTTCTCCTCTTCCCTTTATCCATCTTTCTCTGTACCATCCTTTTCATCTCTTGGTTCCCTTCAATGCCATAGGTCTCAGAGAATATTTTACTTATCATATTAACACATGATACTATTTCTTCATATGTTGAGAATACATGGGAGACTATTTACCTTCTAAATGTCAGTTTAATTCTAAGAAATATATAATCCCTTTTTACTTTTTGGATCATACGTATTGCTGGAGTTCTCATTCCATCTAACAGCAACAATTTCTTTAGAATCGAAAACACTAGTCCAGTTTATGAATTGCAATTCATAATTCCAAACTTGTAAAATACCTAACATAAATTGAATAGTTATTGATATAATCCATAATCATAAAAAAATTTTCTTTGAAGAATTATTTACTCCTAAATCCTTTATAATGTATGGTAATGAAAATGAGAATTATCCTATGCATATCCCCCAGGAGTGTCGTAACCAAGAGTGCTGCATGGCCTATTGTCGTGCAGCAGTTCTCATTTGAGTCTAGCTCAAAGGGGTGTTTTCAGGTTTTACCCCTAGGTATATATGTGCTAGAGCCACCTCTACCTGCTCATATCTAGACAGGAATGTATTGCATGGAAAACTCACAAAATCTCAACCTTACCAAAATTTTAGGAAGTTCTTCTATACCAATTTTCAACGTCTATCTTAGGGTAATGTGCTCTAATCAGAGTTCATATAAATCTAGTTTCCAATGTTATTTCTAAAACTTCTCTAATACCAACTATAACGCCCCAACCCTAGATTCATAGAGTCAGTGCATTATTTTAATACATTTTCATGATTATAAGTAATCATGTCCCGAAAGACCGATCAGTTTAGCAGTCTTGGAAAATATATTACAAGCATGAATGTTACATTACACTTTCTAACATACAACAAAAAAATACTTTGATAATTCCATTGTTCCCTTAGGTTAACCCTGCATCTCAAAGATAAAATAGTTCATGGGATCCTGGGAAAATAAAACATAATAAAGGGGTGAGATCAAATGCCCAGTAAGGATAAAAATATAGTGGAGAATTTAATAAATAAGCATAAACATTTAAGGAAATGTATCAAACTAAAACAAAAGCATTTTCAACATAAAATTCTTCATAATATGGAAAATATAAATCAAAATAATTCTATTTACTTACTCACATGGATATTCTACTTGTCTAATAATCACATGTAATATCAACAGCCACTTTCATAACGATGGAATGCATAATGCCCGACATTCATAAAAACATAATTAAGGCCATTTGCCAAGACTAAAAATAAGATAATTTCAAGGCCTTGTTCTATGACACTATTTTTTCACATGAGACCAACTAATTCATCGAGGATCTATAGCGGGCTCCACCCATCACTTACTAAGTTCAATGCATTCCTCATATAAATAGGATAAAAAATAACATAAACATTCATATTAAAAGTAGCATACGAAATTTCATTACTTTATCCATAAACCATGAATGGTATAAAAATAACACATCCATGGTCAAACATATCAAAAAACCTTTAATGCAATATGGAAGATTTTTATAATAATAAATAAACATCAAACAATTTTTAGATCCATCAAAGGATGTTGACATAGATGAAAATGATTTGTAAAACTCTTTGAGAGAAATATCCCTTTTTCAAGAAAACATTTTAAAAGTCACACAATTTATAAAGGAATAAGTTTAAATACATTTATGAATGAAATTGTCCCATGCAACATTGAAATTTTTTAAAGGAATTAACATTTTAAAAATATTCATGTCTATATTGATAAATCCATAAAAACCATTTTGAAAAGATGGACATTAATGAGAATGATTTAGAGGAATAAATATTTAAAACATTTTTAATGATGTTTTAGTAAAAATTACCTTAAAATAATCCATTTGAAAACACTTTAATGAAACATGGACATGGATAATAAATATGTCTCAGTAGATGCATACATAGAAACAACCTTAGATAAAACAGAGATTGTAAAATTAACCCATACCTCGCACTTTCCTTTGCTCGAGGTTACGTTTAACCTCCTCTATAATGACCATAGTATGTTGTTAAATTATACCAGAACCATATTCATATTTATTATATCATAAATGATTCATTTATCACTTTATACTCCCATTTAATAATTATTTCCATGTTAAATTAACATTTTGGGTAATAATCGTTTTCTTTATCGTGCGTGTTTTAACTTTTTATTCTTGATCGTATCATTTAGATAGTGATTTAAATACATCCAGAATATAAACAATTATTTATATATCATATATATTTATAATATAAGTATTTATAATAGATAGATATATGAAATGGAAAACACCGTTTATGGGGACAATAGGTCGTACGTATGCATAAACGTTGTTTCGGTTTTCATATCGTATTGAACGGAAGTATGTGAATAAGATATATGTAAGTACATAAATACAAATATATATATAAATATATATATCTACAGTATCATTTTTATGTCATATATTACATAATTATTAGTAATATATATTTTTACAATCGTCGATGAACGGTGAACGTGGAAATTAATCTTATCTCATCTTGGAGACGGTAATCCGTACATACACACGACCAACAATATCATTTCCTTAAATATTTGGAAATGGATGGTATATTAATTTTAAGATACATTATCATGTTATTTTCATTATTTAGATACATATTAATCATCATTATATCCATCCATATAACAAAGTGTTGATTAACAAATTACACCACGTCGTGGAGAGGGTAAGCCGTATTGACGTACGCATGGTGACATTATCATTCATAGGATAGATAGAATAATGAATATGGTTGTGACATATTTATAATAAAATCATAATATATATAAGGTACTGTATTTATTATTTTTTTATGGTTATAACAAAGAAAGCGTAAGTGGAAGAAGAAAAGAAAATGAAAGAGGGTGGTGAAATCATTACCTCTTCTTCGGGTTCTTCCTTTTGATTTGATCAAAAGGGTTCCTTATGATGGATTTATGACCAATTAAAGGCCTCTAGGATTAATTTAGTATAGTTGGGAGGATATTTGGTCAAGGGTTGGCTGATCAGAATGGCTTTGGAGGTGTGAATTTGAGAGAAGGGGAAGTGCCCTTTTATAAGAGGGGTGAGGGCCCCTTAGGAAGAACATAAAATAATATTTTATAATAAACTCATTTTCGGTTTATAATGGCTCTAAAATGAATTATTTAAAGGAAAAGGTGGGTTTTGGTCAAAAACCACTCCAAAAATAGATTTTAGACAGATTTGGGTCACTATATTAACCTTATCTTTTATATTTAACTTTTAGTTAAATAGTTTGACATTTACCATGTCTCTTTTTATTTTTATACTATACGGTTGATAAATGTACTATAAACATCCAAGATAACACCAAGTGGTTAATTAATGACATATATAATAGTATTTATGAACTTTGTTTGATCCTTATATTTTTTGGAATATAATACCAATTAATAAGATAATATTTGTTTTAAAAACACTTTTATGTCAATTTTGACACTATTTGGTATTTTGTTTTTACTAAATTCATATCAGCATTATTACTTCGAATTTTTTTTTATTTAATCAACCTTAACATGACATATTAACCTTGAAAATTAGTGGAATTCATAAAAAGACTCAAATTACATTTATTTGGGTTTTTATAATATCAATTATTTTAATATTTCATTAATAACATAATTACTACATCATCATTGTGTCATAAATAAATTAAATTATTCAATGTCTAAGAATTATAAATAAAATAACATTATGTAAGAAATATTTTTAGACTTATAATTAATATTTATAGTCGAATTTATCTTTTTTATAACCCTAGAATAAAAATGTTTTAGTTATTAAACATTGATATTAACTCTTTTAACTATTCTTTAAATAAAATAATAATAAAAGTCCTAATCTAATCTATGTGGATCTAAATGATAATATTTTATTTCTATGGTTTTTTTGGTTGAATTACAACTATCCAATAGAATGAATACATGTGTTAGGGTAATAATAACTTCATTTTTACCTTCAATTACCATATTTACTTTTATCCGTGGTAAATAAAAGTAAAAAGTTACTATTCATGAAAAATAAGTTTCATCTTATTGAACCACATTTTACTTACTGATATCAACCTTTTCTATAGGAATTTTGAAATTCAACTCACAGAAGTAGTAAAATTATGTTTTCTGTAAATTTTCAAATGCTCCAAGGAGGTGGGTAATAGACGGTAAATAGTTCAATAAAATTTTTATATATCTAAAATTATTATAAACTGACTCCAATGAATTACATTGAAATTATATAGGTATTATATATCTATTTGGACCTAAAATAAATTTAAATAAAATAAATAATTATTTAAATAATAATTCGTTTTTAAACTATAACTCAGTGTTTTTCACTATTCATCAAACATTGAAAGTTTTCAGAAAAATACCAAAAATTCACCCTGATCTAATTTCAATATTCTGAATCCAAAATTGAAGTCTATTTTACCAAATTCAAGACATATATGTTTCATTTATTAATTTAAAATTAATTCACGTTGTCAAAACCAAAAATAGTGTTTTTAAGAAATAAAAACTAACTAAAGATTGATACTTGTTTATGTTCAATTTCAAGGTGAAATTATTTCCAATGAATAACATTGGATTAAATGGTGAAAATATAGTATATTTATACTTACTAACAATTAAAATGTATAATTTAACATAATAAATTATTTTGATTAAAACAATTGTTTTCAGTTAAAATATATATTATTTTCACTATTCACCCAAATATGAAAGTTATCAGAAAAACACCAAAAATTTATTGAAACTAAATTCTTATATCCCGATTCTAATGAAGAAGTTTCTTTTTTCAATTTGAATATATAAAGGTTTCAAATATTGGCTTTAAAAGGGTTCTCCATTAAAAGGTGGTAAAATTGCATTTTTTAAAAATACTTCTTTTATCTAAAAAATTGAATTTGTTCTTACATTAGGTTTAAAAACTCATAATATGAACTCTAAAATTATAAGTAATATATAATGTTCAAAATTCAGTCAATACTATTCATAACCACTTTTTACTGGCTAGTTTGGTAAGTTGTGGTGCGCTTGAACTTGTGTTTCCTATAGTGCAAGTTATTGAATTACTTTAATGAGATAATGTGCTATGAGATCTTTGGGTGTTACAAAATAAGATCTAGTAAACACCAATAACATCAAAATAAACTATTAATTTCCAAAGGTAACTTGAATTATAAATTCCAAATAAAAAAATCACTAGAAGATTATGGTTCTAGATAAGAAAGACCTTACTAGACTATCCCCAACCTTACATTTCATGCTCAGGTAACATTAAGATCCTTTTTACTAGGAAATAAAAAAATAGGGATACAAAAGAACTAAATTCCTCTACAAGGAAAACTCAAGGCTCTAATACAATGCTGTAATGAAATTTCATTGGATTCCATCTTCCCTGAGAACCCATCTTGGGCCATCACAAGGCACAAAGGGTGCTAACAATCACCATGGGAAACTAATAAGCACTTGGTCATCCCAAAACATCCTTTGGGAATGGTTTCTTTCCTGAAAATGATGATAAATGAATAAAAAATAAATATATATTGGAATACAATCATCGAAACATTCCAAACAGGTCATAACC
This sequence comes from Viscum album, assembly GCA_963277665.1. NCBI lineage: Eukaryota > Viridiplantae > Streptophyta > Magnoliopsida > Santalales > Viscaceae > Viscum > Viscum album. Next base: position 1,461,426,969 of record OY728135.1, on the reverse strand, counting down.
AATTACCATGATCCATCCCTTTTGCATATACAATATCAGAAATCATAAAGGTGAGATATAGATTTGAATCAAAAACATAATCTAGACTGTCCAAAAGAAAAAAAACAACCCAACTTGATCCATTTCCAAACCACCTACATGCAACCTATGGTACTGAAAACCACCCAACATAACCCATGTCAACCACGATAAACAAAGAAGGGTCCCACTTAGAGCTTATAACTTGAAATAATAAGGCATATGATAAATATGTCAATAGGTTATTACAACTATACAAAAGTTTGAAATATTTTTCTTAAGTAAAGTCATCAATTATAGTTTGAAAATAAACTGCAAAAATAATCACTGTGTGTTTAATATATAAGGAAACCCAAACATGCCCACAATTTAAAATAACTGCTTTATTTTTTTCCACAACCAAACACACATATTTTGAGAAAAAAACAAAAACCTAAAATGTTTAAAATTTCATACACAATTATTATATCTCAAAAAATATACACTTGTATTATCTAAATGAAAATAATCATCTAATACCATTTGGATAGTCATGCCAATTATTAAAAAAACATATTTTGAAATTTATTTCAAGGAAATAAAACACGAGTCTTTAAAATAAAAATAATATTTTTAAACATATTGGAATACTACTTTTCCAAGGAAATGACCCAAAATTATCACTATTAGATCGTAACATGTAAGCACCGTATGTCAGAAGGAATATACAAAAAATAGACTAATAACATTTCCCTAAGAATAAAATCATAGGGTAAATGATACCAATAAGAACTAGAGAAAACTCCCCTTAATCAATAACCAAGTACCAAAAAATACAATGTGTTATGGGATCTTTGTAAAGTAACTAACATGAAAATAATATAACTATATAATGGGTATTACAACCAAAACCATATATCAATATGTGTTGAAATCAATTCTATCATCCAGGAATCCCATACAAGCATCAAAGTGATTAAAATCTCTCACATAGCCCTTATGCCAAGTATGAATGGTTGGAAACGAGTGGTCTTTGAACCAAAAAGAGTAACTAGATTAATCTTCCTCATAGTTCATTTATTCCCATGACTATTAATGTAGTGAGGTTTGGGGAAAATTATCCATGTCTAACAAAAAAGGCATAAAATACCCTCACGCAACACCTAATGATATAAAGTCCAAAACTCAACACATAATAAAAACTCAAGGAATAATAAGAACATCCCCACACAAGGGTATCAACAAGAATTACATATTGATCAATAACCACATAAGTTGCTCATTGGAAAGGTAAATCATGGGTTTTATCTCACCATCTAAAATTCTATTTTACAAATAGTAATTTAATGTCAAAACATTTCATGGAATAACAAGATAGTTTTTTCCAAAAATACATTCCAAAATCCACTTGGAAAACAATTGAAAATACCCATGCATTCATAAAATTTCAAATTCACCCTTACCCAATAAATATCATCCTTCAAAATGAAAAATAGGAACTTGGGACTTTATTTCTATCACAAATTTGACAAAACACCATTTAAAATATTCAAAAATGTTTAATTAATTCAGCCACTTTGTTAAAAATATTTCAAATCTACCCTTCAAGAACGATCGTTACTATTTGAGGAAAAAAACAATGAAAAAGGGATATATATTTCCCATTATTCTAATTAAAAAAACCACCATATAATTTTACAGGGGATAATCTATACACACAGTTCAAATCACCATTTGAAATCCACATGTGAACCCCTTTTCAAAAAAATTTGAGGTCAGCACCTCGATTAAAAATATAATTCCCTATGAAACCTTATTTTAAATACATGATAAAATTTGGTTGAATCCCATTTCAAAACATGAATAAAATTTCAACCATACATACAAAATTTTAAAAGAATATTTTTATAAAAAATAAACCATTATAAACACAAAAACATGCAATTTAAATAGGCCATTACTAATGAAAAGCTCAAAACACCAATAAATTTGTTGAAATATCTAAGGATTTATTACATATAATTATAATCTTTTATAATGGTAATCTAGATACAACAAAAAAAGAAAATAAAAAAATGAAATAATTAATTATCAATACCTACCTCAAAAGGATGAGAACGTAGATGATGCTCCTAATAATTCATCACCATGAATAGAGATCACACCTAAAATATAATAAAAAATGTCTAAATACCCTACATGAAAGAATCCATATAATTATACCCAACTAGAAAACTAAAATAAACACTGTCTTAAAAATCGAAAGTCGTATCTTGGGAAAAACCCCAAATTTAAACTTTTGGATAGGGTGTTAGATTTGGATGCATGGTTAACCAAACCATATGATAAACATGAACTGGTCATTTCATAGGCCAAGAACCACCATACATGGTTATCCTTAAGAGGAAACAATTTTTTGAAAAACCATACACCTCATTAGAAAATCACCCTAATCTCTAAATAGTTTGAAAACCCCTGTGAAATCTGTAAAAACATGATCTATAAAAATGATAGATCCAAATACTTTGAAAAAATGTTATTACTACTAACAATGCATCCTAGTTATTATCCTTCTGAAAATACCTCCAAACCTAAAAAATTTGGGATTCCACTAATAAAAAAATTTCAACTCTCTAGGAAATAAATAAAGACACCAAAATATCAACACCATGATATGTGGGGTGTTACGTGTTTGAGGATTTTGTTGTTTGGTGGTTTTTATGGGTGGTGGTTGAGAGGGTTGGTTTTTTTAGAATTATGGATCAAATTATGGGTGTAGTGCTGATGCTTTATGTGATATGGGTTTTCTATTTTGTAGTGTGGCTTTTTTGGTTTCATGTCTAGCCGTGAAATAAATTATAATGCTCAAATAAAATTCTTGGGTTAATAAATAAATAATAATATACTGAAATTGATATATAGTTATTATGTTAGATTAATTGGATGATAAATGAATGAAATATGTAATTATAATTAAATTTATTAGTAATGGGATTTAGTGTAATCTCATTAAAACCAAGAATATTGATTAACCTATAATTGAATGTGGAATTTTGTGGTCGTGTGTGGTGGTAGTGTGGTGTGGTTAATTTAATGGTGGTAGTGGTCATGATTCATGTTGTAGTGTGAAGTGGTGGTGATATAGTCTATGAAATTTTATTTTATCTAGACATATAAATTTGGTATTGTGCTCAATCCATATATCTTGTATTTTATGTTATTTTTATATAATCTATTTAATTTAGTTAACTGTTCTAATGAGTAATTGATTTGGGTTCTAGGTTTTTTCACCAATATCTGGGATGATGAGTGATACATATGGCTATCTACCCATTCTTCCCCTCTCATCTTTCAGGAGTGATGATATGGGTTAGTATTTTTGATTACATAATGCTAACAAAGATATATGATGGATATTAACTAAGGATGAAGTGGTTTGGTGCCGGAGATTTCCTAGTTTTGATAAAGATGTGATATGTGGAAGGGGTTATTCATAGTAGGAGGAGGGAATGATCTTGATGTATATTACATTCATGATACCCAAATTCCTTGTTTATGTGATGAGGCTATGTTGGGATGAGGGTGTGATATGATGATGACTCCGTTATAATATTGGACACAAGATTTGTTTGTTGACCTATGGTGAGGCTGAGATTGGTTAGCTAACCACTTTAGGATCTTGTTGGTTCTACTGTGTATTCACTGGCACATTTCTATTCTATTATCACATGTGAAATAGAGACCATGGGTATGATATTTTTATGTATACATGTTATTCACACCATATATATATATATAAATAATTTTTAGGTTTCAAAGAGGACTATGGGGACTGTTTTTGAAATTAATAGCTTGGGTTTTATATTTGTTGTTGAGTTGTTATCGTAGGGATTGTATTTTGGTGTTTAGATGAAAATGTTTATTTTTATTTTTTAAAATTGTTCATGTATTTTAGGCTAGTATTAGGTTTAATTCTATTTTATATTCTAGATTTTTATAGTGGTTGATTATCATATATCCTAGTCCAATATTGTTAGAGTGGGTAATGAATTTAGTATTTGATATTTTTATACCCTCAGTGCTTTTCACTAGTCAGGGGCCAACTAGAGGTGGGACATGAGGATTATTTTCTCTGTTCAATCATTGTAAGACTAAGAGGGGTTTATTTAGAGCATGGGGGCATGATGAAATGGTATTTATCGGTTTATTTGATATATAGGATGTAGTTTGGAGTTAAGAACTATATGGATTTCATGGGATGGTATGGAAACTGTTCCAGTTGATATTTTTGTGTGACATAGGCTTGAGATACAATATTGGTTGAACAAATTTTTCCCCCCCATGATCTGATTCTTGGAATCAAAGATTAATGAATGACCAAGTGAGCTGGACCTATTTCTAGATTACAGTCCAAGGAGATGTACAAGAATCATGATTTATTATAATCATTTAAGAATCAAATGATTTTAGGAATCTATAATGAATGAATCAAATAATATTTTATAAAATTTCATGTTACTGGGATTATTATTTTCTTTATTTTCATGGAATGGATGTTTGTGATAGTCAATGATTAAATCAGGTCATATAGGTTCATTACAATGTTCTGGTTGTTTATTGGTGGATCAACCTAATAGAGGAGTATGTGTAATCAAAGATTGATTTGTGTTCGTTTCTATAGCAGAGTTTGGAAATTTATAATGGGAGAATCACATATATGGAGATAGACCATTGGTTGAAAGATCTTGAGATGTTGATCTGTCTGATTTAATATGGGAATGAGTTTTGGTGGTTACCCTTCTGAAGCACTTAGTTATCCTTCCGAAATGCATGGGTACCCATACATAGAAACCTTTATATAGCTGGTACAATTATGAAGTGATAATATTACTTTTATGTAGTTCCTGATACCCATAAACAATGCATACCTTACACATACACATGTTACCTATAACCTAATGTAGTGTATATAATGGATTATTACCCTTATATTGGATAGGAATGTTATATCTTACCTTGAATCATCAACTTGGAAATATACCTTTCCATAACCCAAGGCCTTTATAACATATTTTACATTTACATAAAGCCTTAAAAACCCATTTTAACCTTACTTAAAGACATAAAATCATTTATAAGTTGGTATTTCTTGAAATATATTCAATTTCCCTATAAAAAATAATATTTAAAAAAGTGGGTTGAATTCTCATTTGAAAACTGATAAAATTAAAATTCTCCTCCACCATGAACTTCTTATCCTTGAGAAGTAATTGAAGTGATCCTGATCAAAACACTTCTCACACTAATATCAAAAAACATACTCTTGCACCCAAATATAATTTTTGATTTTTCCTTGATGCCAGAGAATACAGAGAAGTGGCTCTATCTTTATTCATAGGTAATTCTCAATCTACTATATAGTACACAGTATACGCTCCTCATATAATTCATCGGGAACAAGTTTAACATCCCCATAGTCAATGAAATGTGTATGATAGGGTACAGACTATCTGATATGAGTCATGAGAAATATGTCTTTCATTAACTGATAATATGCCAGAAAGACTAGATATTATAACATTTTCACATCCCATTCAATAATCAAGACATGTCTAAAAGAACATGTTGATAGCTTCCCTTGCTTTTGTAAGTGAAAATTCCCTAGCAGAGCTGGAACACACAAGAAAACATAGTAACTAATAAAGTAGTTTAATATTTGTCTGTGGAAAACTATATATGATTGCTTCCTGATATGAAATTTCACCATCAAGTTCCTGACCATATACACCCTCTATGAAGTATCCTATACCAAACATGGACTTGTAGTTGTTACATCACTGACATTGTTCCAACACAGTGGTGAGCAGAAAGATTGTCTATAGGGAGGCTGAAAAAGATAAATCAATATAGAATCATGGAATATATTATATAAAAAAAACTCCAAAAAATATAGATTCTCTTCAAAATATCTATCTAAATCTAGAAATCAATCTTGAATCATATCCTCTAGTATAAAAATCATCTGCTCTTACTATTTGTGTGTTTGGAAATGGTATGCTATTCTAAACCCTAGTTGTTTCCCTAGGGATTACTGCAAGCCCTGTTAAATGTAAAACGTGAATCATAATTATCTATCAAATATATCCATCAAGGAAAATCCTTGTAAGTGTATGATGTCATATACATATAACCGTTTTAGATAATGTAATGAGTGGTTGTATCTGATTATTATGTAGTGAGCATCCTTCATCAACCGATAAATAATCACAAAATTTTTTTCATGAATCCATTATGTCTAAGGTAACCATATAAAAAATTCCATAATTAAATCCCCCCACTCCAACATCATAATTGGTATAGGCCATAAAAATCCACCAGAATGGAGGGGATCTTCTTCTATCCACATGTTGATAAGGAATCGAGGAAAAAACCCTACAATGTCCCTCTCCATTCCGAACCACTATAAATATATCATGACACCATGACACATCTTAATCACACTAGAATTTACTATCCATATCAAGGAATATAATTCAATCATCCCCACTAAATTGGAATCATGGAATACCCCTATCATGTGAACAAGGATCATATTGTTGTCACTCAATGACAACCCAGGAATCAGGATACCTCTATCTCATTGTTCCCTCATCATAGCACACTATGAATCTCAATCCTATCATGCCTCCAACATATCCACATGAGAATATATGAAAAAAAGGATCACTTGTTACTTAACACTATCCCTTAGAAGAATCCATTCCCCAATCATCATAGAGGGTCATCAAGAACCACCATGCCTCTAAAGGCCGATCACGAAACTCTTTTGCAAAACTTGTATTATATTTATGATCACATGGAATGACGTTACCACTGCTAGGTGAATTATCCATATTGAAGTGAAGCATAATAAGATTCTCTCCCAAGAACCACTATCTGAGGTTTAGTTCCTACTATTTGAAGATATCGAGAAAGAAACTATGCTCTGTGTGAACAAAAAATATTTCATTAAAATGACAATTTCACATTCACTTTAGATGATGAATGATAGATATCAACTCCAATTTTTTATTAGGGTAGTTTTGATCATGATTTGATATCTTACGTGACCCATAATAAACTACATACTCTCTCAACATCAACAATACTCCCTGATCAATTCCTAATGAATCACAACACACTAAATAACACATCCTAGACATAGAGATTCTTAATAATAGAGTTATCGTAAACCTTATCATTTTATCAAGTAATGCCTATTCAAATATTTCTGAACATTGGAATTTCAATCCCTTTTTATAACTATTATGGGTGCTAATATTCAGAATAGTTCAGGATAAACCATCAGTAATATCTTACCAAACAAAAAAAATATCCAAATCATGACACATTTTTGGGATGCTTCTAGGACATGACTACCATTAAATTCTATGGGTCTATAAATATAACCCTATTAGACACCACATATCCTTTAATATTATCCTATAAAATTTATATTTCACACTTTGACATCTATGTACGACACTAATGTGATAGATGTATAATTAAAACCATCTTAGAGATCATAGAATGCTTCTCTAATATTGGGGAGTAGATGAGGATATCATCGACGAACATGTTAATGAGTGAGTACATGTATCAATATATGATCATTTTCATGTGTGAAATGGATAGTGATGTCACATTAGATAGTCCAAATGGCTTCACCATGTATAATACAAACTATACTATCTCTGAAACTTTATCATCAAAATTTCCACTTCCCTAACACTCAACTGGTTATATCTCATTCAAAGATAAATATTAGGGAACCATTGGTATCCCTATAACTAATAAAAATGTTCATCAATACAAGTGATTGAATATACATTATTCATTGTTACATGGTTCATCTTCTAATAATCAACTCAGAGTCATAGAATACCAACCACCATAGTGGAAAACACAGGGGTACCCAACAGGGAATTAATCACCCTGATAAATATCCTCATGCATTGTAATCTAACTACCCATTGATATCCTTTAGTTCATATGGTATGACGTGATACAAGGGTATCAAAATTCACTTCAAATTTAGAAGAAGACCATTGTCAAAGTAAACTCCTATATTAGGAATAAATTCTATAAAGTCATCTTGAAATACATCATGATAGATAACCATGAATTTATATACATTGGAGGATTTGATTAATCCTTGTAAAATATCCAATCCTACCACCAGAGTCATGATCATCCCATGTTAACTATGATTGGGCCAACTCTTTGTACTCCCAATTTTCCCTCTCCTATCATCACTAATATTCCTTCATTTGTGAAGTGGTCATCACATATCTTGGATAAAAGTCAATGTGTGGTTAAAAAAATGATCTAAATTTGATGTCTAGAATCATATTGAAATTCTTCATCTATAAAATCATGAATTCCCATAGATGTCTAAAACTAATGATTACTATCAGACACTATGAGAATCGTTGGAGACAGTATGATGTCATTACCAATGGATTATCACGAGAGACTAACTTGAAGGACAACTTGAATGAAAGGTCAAGTTAAAAATACTAATACATAATTGAAGGAATTGAATTCACTATATTAATAAAGGTAATATATAATGTTGAGGTTACCAAAATTATACCTTAAAATGTAGATGTACCCTCTCGATCTTGTAATCGAGTCTAATCCAAAAAGTAAACAAGAGATGAAATAGTTCCATAAACCTATCCTTGATTTACAGGACCATTTTGAATCTACTGTTGAGAACCCCATCCAGATCCTGGGTCAAAGATAGAGCCCATATTGAAACCCTATATAACCTAATCAGTGATGCTCTAGCACAAAAATAACAAAGATGTCATGCGTTTACAAACATATATAACTGAATATAGGGTGCTATATGTACCCCACTGTACTTTCTAAAATTATCATTATTGAATCCCTATAGAAAAACTCTATAATTATATAATGAATATGGACTCTCCTCTACCACTATATTTCTTCTTTGTCACAAATCCATGGTCTTCCTCTTCATTTTATCAAAATTCATACTCATGGTTGTTGTATGAGGTCCTCTTAAAAGGAGTGATAAAGGGTAGGTAAAGTTCAACTAATTAACTTGTAAATACCCTAACCCTAGTAGCACAAAGCTGGAATTTTACATTTTTTCATTACTACTAATATCAAGTGATCAAATCCCAAAGGACTTAATAGTTTAGTACCTTCGTAAAACCAGACAGATACATAAGTTTTGAATTACAACTTAAAATAAAAACAATATGTAAACTCTATTGGAATCACCTATAATTTACTATATTATCTTTATAATTCATTCATAATATACATATCTACATCCTAGGGGAAAATAAAACATAAGAAATGGGTGATCTTATATGCTTAGTATGGGTAAAAAATACAATAGAAGGTAGTACAAACATAAACAATATGGGAAGGTGAATAAATAAAAACTCATTTAATTAGGACGTAATCTTGATAAAATTATATTGTGAATAAAATATGAATAAATAATTCTCTATAAATAATCACATGAGAATGAAAATGAATGATTTCTATTCTCCTAGTTGAATAATAACTTGGATTATAAATTATTAATATCAAAATAAGTAAATGAATAATTTCGTACATCATAAAAATATTATCAAGGACCTAGACAAGATATAAAGAAATTAATGGTTATGTCCTCATCTAAATCCATATTTTAAAATAAATGGGAAAGGCCTCGACCAAGACCATTTTTGTTTTGTCTCAAGAGACGTACCGATTCTTCCAGGGTTTATAGTTTCCCTACTCATCGCTTACTATGTCCAATTATTTTAAAATGTAAGTGGGGAGAAACATAAACAATATGTACATATGAAATGTAAAAAACATTCCCCAATCAGTAAACATAATCACTCACCATTCTCAGTAATGTGGATAATAGTATCAAGATAGGACATCTAGAATCAAAATGATAATAAACCATTTAATAAAATATGGTAGATTATATCACAAAATATCTATCCTAATTAATAATAGTATTTAAAAAAGAGTATTGAAATATTTTAAAATACTCTAATGAAATAATTGATGATTTCTTGAGAGAAATACCCTTTTTTACTTTAAAAGAAGAGTTATTTTGGAAAAATAATTTTTATTTTTCCAAAAATCAGATTGCAAAAATGTATATTCTATAAAGAAAAGGTAAATAAAATGATATTATGTTTGAGTAATAAATTATTTCCCACTGTAGTGAAAACATGTTACTTTTTAAGAAACATTTTAAATGGTCTACTTGAATGCGATTTAAGAGAAAATACAAGAGCCTTTAAAATGAAAAATGTAATAATTGTTTCTATAAAAGAAGAAATAGAAAAATTAAGTTTTAATGAAAAGAATTGGAATTTTAGAAAAATAATGGTGTCTCAAAACAAATTAGGGATGCTACTTGAAAGTCTATAAGAAATTGGATCGTTCCCTTTAATTGGGCTTGCTTATTAAGAGAAATTGAGAAGGGAACTTTATAAAACATGTATTTAACCATAAAAAATATGTACTAATATAGATATCTGAGTTTGGAACATATAAAAAAATTTATACGATGTATATAAAAATAATAAAGAATTATATTTGGGTAAAGGGAGAGAAATAATAACCTGAATGAAAAGTGGATGTTTGGGGAGAATCCCTTGCCTTATGTCCAAAAGCATTTTTCACCTGTTCTTAACATCCTAGATAGTGAAATTAGACTCAATAATAAATTCTTTCAGAAACTGTTTTTCATATATTTGATTTATTATAATATCATTATGTTTATTTATGATATTTTTGATGATATTTATGATTTACTTCTGTCTTTAGGGAGCATTCTTTTCCTTGTTTTAATGATTGGTTCACTTGTATACATGTACAAAAAATTCAGGTAAAATGTAAATAGTTATATATAATTTATATTATATGTTACTAATGATATTACATGATATTTAATGGTCTTATATATCATTTTTTCTATATATTATGATGATTTATTAGATAAAGTGTTAATGATAACCATTTTAATTATTTATGTGATTTTTTCAATCTTCAAGAAATAGTTTTATTTTGTAAATTAATATTGTGTATATATAATTATCCTAGAATTATAAATAAGTTATAATATACATATTATAATATTTTTTTAACCAAAAAAATGTTTTTATGACTATTTTTTATGACATAATTTTAAAAAATAGAATTATAGTCCATGAGGGTGGTGAATCGGCACCTCACGGACGACGTTTTCATTTTTAGAACAAAAAGGGGAAGATAAAGTAATTGATGGTGGATATCCCATTATAATAATATAATTACATTATATATAATATATTAGGGTTATCAAGAATATTTGTACATAGGATTTAATTGAAGTATATGAAAATTAAAAAAAATTGAATGAAACAATAAATGAATGAAGGGGGATTATACCGCTTGAATTACTATCTTTGGGAACCTCTTAATTAACATTGAAATGGTATTATGAAGAGAAAATAAATCCCACAATGAGAGGGGGGGGGGGGTTTAGGAGAGTTATTGGGTAGAAATTGGATAACATTCAAGGAAATAGAGGTGTGATGAGAAGATGTGGTGTGGGGTGGTATTTATAGTTGAGGGGAGGGGTGTTTTTTGATTATTTTATTCAGTAGTTTTTTATTTTTCTCAAAACTATCAATGTATCTAATATTATCTTTATGTATATTAAATGAATTAAGGAAATATTGAGATTATAATATTACATCTGCCATACATCATCTATGACTTAATATATCATGTATTTATTAAATACTGTAAATTACCTTATTTCACTGCTCACAAAAATTCAAATATTTTAGAAAAACTGCAAAAAATCACTGTAAAATTTTTTAAACATAGAGAATTAAAATAATATCTATTTAATGAATATAATTTTCTAATAATAATAAATTTTATTTTTAAATTAAATCATATTTTACTGAAAAATTACTGATTTTAATATTATATCTATTTTTATGGAACATTGAAAAATTCATTATGGTCTCATAAAATTTTCTTGTAATCATATGAAAAAAATTTGAATTTATGGATCTATTTTATTAAAATAATTTCCATTTAAATATTTAGATTAATTATATAATTTGACATAAACATTTATCTTTCAAAAAAATAAGAACAAATAATTATTTTTTAAACTATTACTTACATATTCCATGATATAAATATACCATATATTCATTAAAAAGATAAATAAATTTTATTAATACTTTATTAGGTGAAGGTACTATTCTATTAGTCATATTATGATTCCTAATGGTCATATTTAATAGTATATTACAGTATTAAACTCGATGTTACGTGAAGTATAATATTTAAAAGATGATAAATTTTAAGAGACAGACCATAAGATCCTGTGGTGTTACACAAAACTCCTCCATGATCATCTTGATGATCATTTACTTCCAAAATACCTCTTGGTATGAAGCTAGGACAAAGCTTCAAATCTCCTGTTTAAGCTCAAGTCAAATTTTGATCTATATAATCATGGCCTTCGTAGCATCATTCTTGGTTAAAAGTTGTGTAATATGGAGAAGTTCAATGAAAAATGTAGAGTAACCAGGAACAATCATAGATCCCCACTATTTCACTATTAACTCATGATCATTGTCAATATTTAATGTGGTAGGGAATAAATTGATAAAAATAGGTCTGTAGGCTTCCTATGCGAGACACTCGTGTCATCCATCATTCCCCATAACTCCCCCACAATACCTGGTAGGTCCCTATCACATGAAATATACCTAATTCAAATTCTTTTTATCTTATATCTAAATGTGGTTGAAAATATATTTGGTGATATCCACCCAATCCTCAATATCATATAGTCTACTGGTTCCTTGAAAGGCTTATGTGTTATAGAGCTGAAAATACCTAGCATTACTGACCATGGATTTGAGTTGAAAGGCTCTCAGCTATAGTGGGGTGACTTCCTACACTATTAGAGAAACTTGCACAACTAGAGCAGGTTTGGGAACATGTTATAGAGTACCATACTACTCAACTATCAATTCCACAAAAAAATATTAAGGTGGAATACACTGTTATAGAAAGAAAACTAGGAATATAATAGACCCAAACTAGTCTAATTAATCTCACTAGGTTCTCATAAGAGTATACCCATAAACCATTGTACACCCCTCCAAGAACTAAACCTGGTATCTGATCCTATATGTTAGTCACAATCATCATATATATAATAATTCAATAATATTATCAGTTCAATTAGTTTATTTTAAATAGACATTTATCATAACAAAAAAAACTATCCTGAACAGATATGAAAATTAATGACATTAAATTTAAAAAAATTTATAAAATCCAACAACTGTTTTATATTTGGAATATGAACCTCTTTTCCTAATAATGGGGTATGATCACACCCAAAATCTCATAAATATAGTAACATAAATACCATCTATAGTAACATAGAGGTATGTTACACATGTGATATATAGGAATAGTGAAACACCCCCACTTGAGTCCCATACAATTATCTCGTTTATATCATGTCCCATTTTAGTCCAATTAGATGAAGAAAATTTGTTTTATGATATCATTTTGTAATACCTGGACCTGACCCACCGGGTCTGAGATGGAGGACCACATGACCTCATACATGCCTCCCAAGATTCTACAGCCAATCAACTTGTTATGATAGTCAATGTCTATTAGTGGGGTGATTATACCCTCAATATCATGTCATAACACAAATCTGTAAATTGAATAATAAATAATATAATTATCAGAGTATCACAAAGAATTAAATTACCAAAAGTACATATATGTTATACAGGTAAAACTGGTAAAATATTTTCATGACGAACTAGCATGTAATATCTATAAATAAATGAATAAAATAGTGGGGGCCTCTAAAGTCCTTCCCAGCCTGTAACTAGCTCTATGCTTCTCTGCCCATCCTTCCACAATAAGAATTTTCCCTTAATCCGGTACCTATTAATGAAGTCAACAAGCCCAATAATATATAATTTTGGTTTCATTTTAAGACACTTTTGTAAACCATCAATGCAACCTTAATAGGTGTGTTTAATTAAAAAAAATAATTTCCATAATAAACAATTCAAGTGAAAATAAAATAAAAATACCAAACCATGATCATGTTTACTAAGAATTGAACCAACAGAACCATCCATACCTTATATTTTTCTGTACTGGAAGAAATGTAAGGTTATCAAAGGTAATCAAGGTTTAGTGATGATTCTTGTGAATCTAGTTCACTATGACCTCATTGCATCACATTTACATGAGAGTCAGTCTATGCCTCTAGTGTGGAATTATTCTTGAAAATAAACGAGGCATGGAGTACCCGATATAAAAAATACAACTCACATGTAATATTGTCAACATGAATCCCAATATATAGGGGTCAAGTTTGTCCCCAACAAATCATTCCATTGTATAATCATTTCTACACACTATGTTGTTGTCCATTTACACTATTTTATCAAGTCACGTGCACTAACCCAATAAGGTATAATCAAGTCACAATAGTCCACAGGTTCTAAGGATCAAAAATGATACCTCACAATAAATGTAACATATATTCAATTTAGGGAATTCATGTAAAGAATATAAACATTGAATTAAGTAGAAAAAAATAATAACATGTGATTTTAATCAAGCATGAAAAAAGATACTCTAGTATCACTAATAGAGTCAAATTTCTCAACAGGTCTCATGATATACACACACTACCACATGTGATCACAATCTATCATGCTTATAAATTTTTTCAAAACCTAAATGATAACATGGAAACATGTCTAACAAAATTAAAAAGTGTTAAAGAACATCTGAACTCAAAGTCATTGACGTCAATATCAATGACAAACCACCATTTGAGGTTCAAAACCTAGTGTAGAAACATATATAAACAAGAACACCTCCTTATGGGACTTATTATCTTAGTTTTTAATGTGTCAATGTTTGAGGTTATTTATGGGTTTCATGAACCAAATATAACTATTTTTTTCATATGTAAATAATGTATCACATTCAATAATATTTTATCTCTCCAGAATAATTTTCACAAAATCAAAATAGTATACAACACATGTGTCAACAATTTCCTCTTAAAAGATAACATTTAAACACCATGTGATTTAATTTTATATGTCTTGAATCTTACATATCTTAAAATATATTATTATTATGTTTTATAATCATTAATAATAATTCTTTTATTGTCTTAGATAATTTCCAAGATTAATATTCCATTATAATTACGTGAAAAAATTAAATTATTATTCCAAAATCATTTACCAAATTTCATATACAAAAAGACTTTAATGAGACATGTTAAATAAGGATAAAATAAAAAATAATAAATTTCTAATCTAGAATATATCACATGAGTGATACAACATGAAGAGGAGAGATAAAAAGAGAGTCCCATTCAACTAGTATTTAGAGGGAACATCACTCTTTTCATAGAAGGATTCACCATACTAGAACCTGGAATGAACTGGGCAGATTAGACTCAAAATATCAACCAAAAAACAAAGGGGAGTAAGGATTGACCATTTTAGAAAGACAAAATTCATAGAGGGTCACAACATTAAAACCAAAATATAAATAGAACTATATCATTTATTTTTTAATCTATTCTTCATTACAATGATTAAAAATTCATTCATAGACACCGATTTAAGGGGGAAAAATAATCCACTAACATGAGTTTTTGTAATTAATATAATTAAAAGGGATAAAAGACATTTACAAAGGAAGAGAACAAAGAAAAATTAATAAAAATTTGTTTAAAATAGTTACCCTTATGTGTACGGTATCCATTGCACAAGGGTAACATTGTTTATGATTATGAAGTGGTAGGAGCCCTAAAAAAATAATATTATACCCATAAATGACTTCCTTATGCATCAATATAAACTTATAAAAATCCACATTTACCTTATATTGGCTGCCTTACCTGGATGGATACACGTACACAACGCCTATTTAACCTTATGGTGTGAATGGGTACCCTTATATTGGTACCCTTAAACATCCCACACCATTACACAATAATTACCTTACCCTTAAATAGATCTTGGTACACTTATGAAATTCTTCCATTACCATTATATAGATCACTCCAACCATTATATCACGCATATTAAATTGTGAACATTACACAGTTTAGGAAAGGTAGATCTTACACTTACTCAACACATTGAAAAACAACTATACCCTTGAAAAAGATCGAAAAAAATGATTTTCACATCACCTATAGAATTCAAAATTCATTTTACCATTATATATAGATATAAAATAATTTAAATGATGATTTTGTTGAAAAAAAAATCAATTTCCTCATAAAAATTATAAATTATGTATATATTATTGTGAAATTATCATATAAAAATTGAGAATATTATAGACAATATCATGGAAACTCACAATGATAATACATAATCCACAATGTGAATGTGGTGTGTTCCAACTTGTTATTATAAATTATGGATCAGATAAAATATTTCAATCCTCTCTCATTTCACTCAATACTTGGGTGAAACCTAGTCAATTTTGGTAGATCATCCATCTATTTCATCATACATTGTTCCCTCTCTTATGAAGGTTGATTATTGGAAATCCATGTTTTGTTTTCCTCCTTTTCCCCTTTTTCCCTTATATTATTCTCTAAGGGATTCAATGTAGTGATGTTTTTCAGGTTTAGTGATCATTCGACTACATTTTTACGACCCCATGATGTGATCCAAGTTGATCCACAATGTCACTACAAGGTTGTGGTATTTTGGATGTTTCTTTTTCTGCCTATTGTGTAAAGTGAATAAGAATCATTATTTGAGGTAGCGAATCACCATTCTCTAGTTATGTTCCAATGTGGGTATTGAAATATTTTATGTTACCTTAGGGGGATAGTAAGAGCCATAAAAGTATATTCAATAAATTTTATCAATAAAAAATTAATGGGAATGGGAAGAAATCACATGTTCAACTACATGGGGATATTAATGTTGAAATTACACTTGTTTTTACGTTACTAAAAATCATGGATGTTAGGATCCATTCTTATAGTTTAGTTTTTTCATATAATAACCTTTATATGTGTATTGTTTAATAACAATATAAATAAATGTGTACAAATTTATTTATGGATAATGAATTGGTTTCCCGTGGTAATTTATAATTTTAATGAGAATATAGATGCTAAATAATGACTTAATGTAATATAAGCTATTAAAACCATTGATGTCAAGTTGTGATTCTATGAGTGGGTGTTCTTTTTGTGTTTTTCTCTGTAATGTGGGATATTTTATAGTAATGGTAATGAAAAGATGTGATGTGGAATGTGTGGGGAAGTGATGTGACTAATTGTTGGAATGAAATGTGATGTGGGATGTTCTACAAGGGTAGTGATGTGTGGATTTTTTATTGTGTGGTTGTTGTGATGTGTGGTGGTTGAGAAGGGTGGTTGTTATTATGATATATCTAAAATAATTTGGTGTCATGGAGATAGTTTATATGAGATGGGTGACCTATGTATTGGTTTGGTTACATTAGTATGTCCCTTATCTATGGAATAAAATATAATTATGAATAAACATCCATGGGTTATTAAATAAATACGAATATGATGTAATTGATATTTTGTAATTATCTTAAATAAATTGTATGAAGAATTAATTTTCTCTGTAAATGTGAATGAAATGGATTAGTAATAGGGGTTAGTGGAATCTCATTAAAATATAGAAATTTGTGGAACTTTTAATTGAATGTGTGATTGTGTGGCTATGTGTGGAGGTTGTGTAGTGTGATGAATTTACAAGTGGATGTGGTTGTGATGCATATTGTACGGCGAAGTGGTAGTGAAGTGGTGTTTGATAGTGTCGTATATTTGAACATATAAGTTGGGTATTGTATTTGTCTATCTATCATGTTCTATATCTATATACTCCCCAATTGAGTTGGATAACCATACGAATGTCTAATGGTTTTGGGTTCAATGTGTTATCCCAAACATCTAGGATGGGTTTGATATGGATGGTTGGATATCCTCTCTTCACCTATCTTACTTCAGTAGTGATGATATGGGTTTGTGTTGGTGATTTCCCACTAACAATGCAAGTTATTATTGGAGATTAACTAATGATGATGCAAGTTGGTGTTTAAGATTACATATTGGTGATGAGGATATGAAATATGGTTGGGGTCAATAGTAGTGGGAGGATGGATAAAGGTTTATGTACTTCACATTAATGATACCCTACTACCCTGGTTATGGGATGAGGATTTGATATGATCAGGATGTGATCTGATGATGACTAACAACCAGACCAGATGATAGAACTTGAGAGGGTGGGGTTGGTAAGGACACATACTGACTAATATCAAGGATGCATGGATATGTGATGTTATATGTATGTAAGGGATGTGAGAACATGAAATTTTACATTTGGATTTGAGAGTGTAAAATTTTTATGGAAATTACTATTGGGTTCCATTGTCTATGTTTTTTACAATATATTTTTATATTGGATATTTTATTTAGTGAGAAAGATATGGAGAGTATATGATTATTTAGTGGACCTATTTATGTATCTTTTACTGATTATATTTTTTCACTATAATATTCCTATAAAAATTATACATGTTCATTAGAGACCTTAGGCATGAAACTACTATATGTACCTATTTCTTCACTATAAATTTATATAAAATATAATTATAGGTTTTTAGGAGGAATTTGGTGACTTAGATGGATATTAATATCTTAAAATTTTGATCTTCAGTTGATTCACTACTTTAGGTTTTATCTTTTAGTCTTTAATTAAATAATTTTATTAGTATTTTTTTAAATTGTTGCTATATTATGTGATGTTTTTAGGTTTAAATTTATATTATGTGATATAGTTTCAAGGTTGTTTATTATCTTTTATCCTAATCCTATATTATTATTATTTATGTTATTTCCTTCTATTTCTGATATTTCTATACCCATGGTACTTAATTTTTTCCCAAGGCCAACTAGAGATGGTACATGAGGTTTAATATCTATCTTCTTTCATTTCTGTCTTAGGAGGGGTACCTCTAGAGGGAGGGGTTAGAAATAAGTTGTATCAAATATTTTAGTTGGTATATAGGATGGATTTGGGTGTTGAGAACTACAAGAATTTCATGGGTTGGTATGGAAACTGTTCTAGTCAATCTTAGTACTAGACATAGCCTAGGGAGACTATCTAGGATGTAACATTTTAGTTCTCACCATAATCTAATACAAGGTATTTAAGCGTATTGAATGAGTAGGGGAGGTGGACCTATTTGTAGTATAGAGACCTAGGATATTCACATTCATAATGATTTATTTTATTCATTTCTAAATTTGATGATACTATGAAAATAAAATTAATCAATTAAATAATCATTGCTAAAATCTCATTCAATTGAAATGAGGATTTATCCTTGTTTAATAGTTATGACTGCTAGTTTTCATCATTGAGTATCTTCAATGGTAGAGGTCCAACAAGTTGTTATGATTGATTGTGGGAGGATCAACCATATTGAGGTAGAAGAGACATTAAAGAGGGATTTTTATACCGTTCTTTATAAGTTTTTGGGAATTTATGATGGTTGTATCTCACATCTTGAGATGAATCACTGGTTGGAGAAGATTGAGATCAAATTAAGTTTAACTAATTCCCAGTGAATGTTTTGTAGGTTTTTTCTAGTTATTATGATTTGGGGAGCTATGGATCAGTGGTATATATTGTTTCATTATGACCACATAGAGGCTGAGATGTTGTGGATAGAATTTTAGCAGGGTTTTCTTGGAATTATTATTGATGTTGATGATTGTAGTAAAGATATGGGATCTACTCACCTTTCAATAGGGTTGAATGAGTGTCTAAGAGACTTATTTTAGATTCTTAGTCCTTATAAACATTTCTATAAATGTATTTCTAGATGTGGAGTCATGAACAGGCCATATATAGGAGTTGATTATCCATACAATCATGTATATTGTCACCCTCTATACACTTTACACATAACTGGGGGTGGAGAGATAATATGTGGTTAGTGAGTAGATGATTTATATGGTAGTAGATCCTCTGTAGAGTGTATATAATGGCATCACATAAAGTTTTGATTTATAAAGTGGGTCATATATGTTTTGGTAGTTGGGGTTTCAACTAGTGGGGAACTAATTACTAAAGATCATTTCCGCTCCATTTGTTGTAGGTGGATTCTAAGATCCCACTAGGGGAATCTATTTTTTAATCACAATATTTTTTGTATAAGAAAAAAAGGAACATAGATTCCCAAAAATATTGGGAGGATAGTTTTTTATGGGAGGTTGGAGTTCTATTTAGTAGCAACAATAATTGGATACTTGGTTATTTCGGTTGCAATGAAAATTGATGCTTGTTCAACATCTGAGAGAAGATAGTTTTGATAGGGGAATCATCATGATGGTCTACATCTTCAATTACCAAGGCCATATAATGGGTTTTGTGGCCTACAATATAGTAGAATAGTTATTGGGTTTTTTTAGATGAATGTGTTAGATACCACAATGCCAATAAGAGTAGAGGCTGTTTGAGGTAATATTAGTTTATCATCTACTATTTCTTGTGCATTATTTTTTAAAAGATACTCATACTCCCTTGTTTATATTCATTTAATTCATGCATTGGGTGTATATTTAGAGAAAATTCTCATCTCCTTGGTGTTATCAACACCGGTAGGATGTTAAAATTCTTTTTTTAATGTGTGTCAGGGATGTATACTAGTGGTGGAGTAGTAAATGTCAATGGGAGATTTATTCATGCTTCATATATAACCATATAATGTTATATATAGTGTATATTTTCTATATTCTCTACTTGTAGTCATCAAATACTTATAGAGGAGAGTTTTATTTTTTGACGAGGACTTCCAGTGAGTGGAATTCGATGGATAGAGGGGTTATCAAATGGGTTTATGGAATGTGGAACCTCATCTATATAATTATGTAGAGATTCCACTGGAATATTTAGCAGAAAAAATACAAGGGTTTTGGTGGATTTCTATGATGTTTTCACATAACAGGTTATGACACTACCCCTTGATATTATGTCTTGTCTGGGATAATGTTTCAATTGGGTACGCAAGAAAAATTCAATGGTTTTAGATGGAATTGAGCCTATGGAGTTACAAAAGTGGAGGATATATAATGATTATTTTATGTAGAGGGATTTTATTCCACATAGTGTGTCTATTTGGGGTGATCAAGTGTTTTTTCCCAAGAAGTCTGATTGTAGTCTATGCTTGTCTGTTAACTACCAGAGGTTGAATTAAGTAATGGTCATGAACCATTATTCTCATCTGAGAATTTCTAATCTATTAGAGAAAATAATGGGATCCAATTATTTTTTATAAGATTCAGGAAATATCTTGGTTTTTTTGTTTATAATTTTGGAATTTTTCTAGGAATACTTTTAGTGCCATGTGCAAATATGGTGTGGGATTCTAAGGCCCGACATGCCCAAAATTAATATTTTAAAAAATATTAAAAATATTAAATATCACATGCAATCATATTTCTAGGAAAATTGAAATAAATCACAAATAATGTCTCAAATTAAAAATTTTATATCACCATTGTGTCTATAATGCTCATTTTACCCTACACATGAGATAAATTTGGCATGTGCTAGATTTTTTGGTTGAGCCAATTATTGGAAGTAACTTTAAGTAAATTTATTATATTATTTAATATCCCTAAACCAAGTACTCCTATTTAAAAATATTATTATGGGAAATATTTAGGTTGAGTCATATATCCATAGGACGATTTCATAGGATTCATGGGCACTATTCATTGGTGGATCAGGATTATGGAATGATGTGAAATCAGATCAAGGATAATCATGAGACAAATGATGAACACAACTGGATCATTACCTACATCTATAGAAGACACATTAGTAACCAATGATCGATTCAAACTCGAGGTAGGGTGTTTGATTTGTGTGAATTTACCTATTTTTTTAAAACATGATGAACTTGAATTAATCCCCCCAAAAATTAGTTCATGGGTCATTATTTTGATATATGTATTTCTTTATCTTCTAGTGAATTAAAATTAATAATATTTTATTTGATATCCCTTATTTTTATAATATTCCCTTGATGACGGACAGATTAACATGAAAATCAATTTACATATTCATTTTTTTGTTCCTTTCTCTTGAATTTAATTTTTTATTCACCATTGGGGTCTCATTTGACTGGTGATTCAAAGGTATGGTAAAACCAATCATTGTGAATTTTGTCTTTATAGAAACATATTATATCCATGGGACCAGGATCGATATTGACAGTGTAATCGGTTTATGTTATTGTGATATGAGATCATTTATTGATTATATATGGTATCCAAAATCTAAATACCAATGACCAATCAAGTGATGATGGATGGTATGATGTGTCTGGCCATGATTAGATGTTGTAATGTAGTATGGGGCATCGAGTAGCACGAGTATGAGGTATAACAGCATGCTGGTGAGGGTGCATGACTGAAGATCAAGGATAATTTGGGTAGGGGTGGGTCAAAACACTATGTTTTACATGATTAAGGTGGATGGAAACCTAAATTTACAGGATGTTCTAAATAAATAATTTTTATGTATAATTTTAATAATAAAATTTTAATTCCATTGTTAATCGAGGTGATAGGGGGAATTCAAGAGAAGGGGTGCACCTTATGGTGTCCATTTGTTTCTTCAGGGTTGTTTTAGGACCAGAACCATCAAACAAAGAATGAGTTGGGTCGGGTCACATGCTTTATGAGTGGGTGACCCTACCCAACCCGACCCGTTGGGGGTCAGGTTGTGTGATACAATGCCAAATGACCTGAACAAACCCAACCTAATATTGGTTGGGTGAGTTCAGTTCTGGTAAAGTAGATTATATGTGTCTAGGCATGAACCAACACATTGGATCCAGATCCATATATTCTAAAATATTACCACCCGACTTTGAATTTTCACTTATCTACACAACCAAATAGTCAACCACTCATATAAAGTATGTGGCAACTATAATTGAATTGGAATTTATATAGATTGAAATTTTTATTTGAATGATGGGGATTTTATAATATGGTTAGAATCCTTATCATCATGCCTATATAATGAACCTACACTGACATGTTCATTATTGAATAGAAAAACATTTTTTCTAGGTCATATTATACATATAACTAAATCATTGATTCAAAACCAGACGATTATTTAATTTGAATATTATTGAAATTAAAATGGTAATAATTTTTTTATTTTTTTTATTAATGACATGGTAAAAGATATTTATTCACATGGGGAATAAGTGGTTACTGTTCTAAAAAATCAGGAGACTATATTATATTAGTTTCCAAAATACAGCTATAGTTTTATATGTTTTCAAATAAAAATGTTGATAGAGTTGAAAGATGTATAAGGTGCTATAATAATTATTTGGATGATCAATGACCAAATTTTATTGGTAAAAAATATAAAGGTGAATAATACTAAACAAAGACAACTTGATTAATAGACAAATAAAAGAAAAATATTCAAGAAAATTCTTGAAATGAATAATTGATAGTTATTTAAATATCCAAGTATGTATGTGAAGTTAGATTGGGAAAAAATCCCCTACTATAGTGACAATTATGTGGTTACTTAGGATATATCATTACCTAATGAAATAATATGAGGATTATTAGACAAGGAGAGACACCACTAAATAAAAAATGTAAGATGATAAAATATTATTAATAAAACATTAACCCCAACATACAAAATCACACATGTATAGAATAATTTTTTTTTAAAATAATATCTCAACATTCATTTTACCTTGAAAAACATTTACACAAGGGAATATTCAGCCGACCATATTGCTTTATTTAGAAAGGTATTGTGGTATGTAATTTCTATATGAAACCAATGATCTATCTTTAGATCAGTTACACCTCTTCATCCTCTTGTTGTAACACTATTGAATAGAATTCATTAACTTAGAATGTATTCATCCTAATTGTAATTTTATGAAACCGCATTATTTATATAGTAAAAATAATTAATTTATAATTTATTTTTTTGGATTTAATAATTCAAACATATCACCATATTTAAAATTATATTTTCTTTTGAAATATAGAAAATAAATTTAATTAATTAATAAAAAAGTATGAAATCACATATAAAATAATAATAATGATGATGTAGTTTTATCCCATATCCAAACATTGTTAAAAAAAATCCAAATCTCAAATTGATGTGCTCTATATATATATGTGAGAAATCTTCATATATATGTTTTTCTATAAATAAAAAGATACTGATTTTTTATGAAACAAAATAAATACATCTTTATTTAAAATAGTAGAAATAGTATCTTATAAAGTGATGTGAACTATGCTTAAGAGAAAATTTTCTATTTCAAAAAAACCACTCACACATGAATTTTATGGGTGTATACGAGACCACTGAAGTATGTTAATATATTGGAGAGACAAATCAAGAGTATAATCTTTTGAGTGAAATTAAGAATAAACAATACCTTATAGAAAATACACATGGATTTAGCCAAATATATTGAGAGTGTCATAAAAAATAAATCATATTTGTTACATACGAGAAATTATTTAGTGAATTACAAGAAATAGTATAGATCTAACACACATATTCATTATCATTAGGTAATAATTAAAAACATTTATCTTAAGAACATGTTCTTTTATAAATTTAGCAATAAAACCTCACCAATAATTTTAATTCATTATCTTTATTTTCAGTATCATAAAAAATTATAATTATAACTGTGATCAATTAAATAATTGATGTAAAATTAATCCTTCCTAAGGAAATGTCTAGTGTATAAAACTATCAATTTTCGGGTTACCGTGACCCATTATAAATCTACAACAATTAATATATTATCTAAATAATTTATAACACAATCAGAATTTTTTATTTTAATAGTTATTTCTCCAATATCCATGATTCCTTAATTTTGGATAGGAAATCATTGATCATGAATCATCGATGATAAAATATCCTAAAAACACAATAGTGGAATGAAAAAGTGCGTATTTTTATTTTTCAAAAATTGGTTTAAAATATTTAAATTCCAAATGATAAAAAATAAAAAATATTTTTAATTGTAATTGATACATCCAATTTAACATCTTATAATTTTATTCGAATGAAAATTGGGAGAGACTTTTTAAACCAAATTTGATAAAATTAATGAGTAAGTGGTATTAGGATTCAGAAAACAATTAATGGTATAAATGAATCATCCTCTTTCCTTAAATTCTATCATATATGATACTGTAGTTAATGAAATTTCTTGAATATATATAGGAATTCGAGAGAGATAATGATACATTATTTAATTTCCTTTCCACTATCATAAAATATCAAATCCATCAAAATCATACTCACAGTAATCACTCTAAAAATATTTTTATAATTCATTTATTTTTGGTTTTAATTGTCTGATAATTTTCTTTTATCCATATGAATGTTTCCCTTTCTCATCACCCTAGCTACCACTACTAGCGACACAAATATGTGAATCTTGATGAGAACCTAACTCAAATTGATTAGTAGGGAATGTATATTTCCATTTTTAAGACACAAAGATATTATTATTAAAATATATTCATTTATCAATCAATTGATTCCTTTTTTCATCATAAAAAACAATCTCAAAACATTCCCAAACACATTCTATTTTATATAAGTGATCAAGAACAACGACCACAAGTAAGAGAGAATTGAATTTTAAATCAATACCCCAATACTTTTCCAACATAACCTTTATTGAAATTTCTATTCCAATAATAGTAATATCTTTACACTTCATCCATTTTTTCATTTTTCTATATATTTCATACATATTTTGAAATAAAGTGTGACATGTCATATAAATTGAACCAAAAGATTCTGTAATGCTATCATAAAATATTTTCAAAACATGAAACACTCAGGACCTTGTCCTGGTAATATATTGTGGGAGCCCCAACTTTATAGGTAATAGAACTAATAAAAATTAATCATACTAAAGGTGAATAAATACTTTCTCATACTTTTCTAAAATTTCCTACATAAATAAAAAAACAATTAATTATAGTTGGAACATCATGAATTATGGCCTATTTACTATGAATTATTATTTCTTCAGAAATGTTCTTTAAATGAGACATTATAGAAGGTGAAATTTTAAAAACATTTTCGAAAATAGGATTTCTATCAATTTATGATCATATATTATTTATCCCAACAATAAAAATATTGTTTAAAATGAGTTCATAACATATCATATGCATGTACCCTCCTTTATGAATAGAATTATTCTAATCATTAACTCTACTCACCAAATAATTGATATCTTTATTTTAAGGACTAGAATTATTCTTGATAAAATTATTAATCCTTCCAATCCACCATTATCATGCTGTCAAATCTTACAATTACTTAATTATTTCCCATATATTATCCACAATAATAAAAAACGTGATTATTATTTTTATTTAAGATCCAATTATTATCAATAAAATGTCCATTTACACATATATAATTCAGATTCTAAATTAATGTTCATATGTTTCTGGAAACACATAATATATTAGAGAAAATATGAAACAAAGAATTTATATTTTGTTTATCAATCAAATATAACTTCAACTAAAAACGATAAACTATTTTTATATATAGAACATGAAATTTAATTTAAAAAAAATTCAATATATCCAATAAATCTTTAAATGTAAACATATTTAAATGATACCTTAACAATTATTATCATTTTATCAAGATCTATTATTCATACTTTTTCTTCAAAATGAGCTACTTAAAATTTAATAGTCACATCACCTTTATATTAAAACTTATTTCTATTACCAATAGTTGTATGAATTTTCTCATGATATTTTGTGAGTATTTTTATTGAACCTTGTAAAATGATTATTGAAATTAACTATTCCATGCTGGAAAAATGTGCAGGTGTAATAATTACAACAATAAATATAAATATACATTCATATTTTCTTATGAAGATTATCTCAATATTGATAAACTCTAGAATCATGTGCTTTAGTAATTTTGAACTTTTTAGCGGACTACTTACCATCAATTTCCCTAACTGGTTTACTATGACTACCCTATCATATTTCTGTAATTTAAAGGGTTGTTGGAGTTGAACCAAACTAAAATTTTATTCCTTTAGTAGTTGAAGGATTATAACCACTTATTCTGCCCTCTTTAGTGAAGGGATAACTATATAGGATTTCAATCTATAAAATATTTTCACTCGTGACCCATTAGAGAATATTTAGCTTTAACACACCCTTGGATGTAGAAGAATAAATAGATTTTCAGTGATAGGGGTAATAAAAAAAACAAAATCAATGAAGTGGGGAGATAAGAAGAATGGAATTGATAAAAAAGAAGGAGCTACATATAAAATAGAGAATATTCATGACACCTAGAAGAGCTACCGAATCGGGCTGTTGGGGTTTATCCTGACAACACATGAGGGAAGGACAAGGGAGGAGTGGAGCGAGGAGGGAAGATTTGACTTGGTGGTTTAATGAACCTTTGTGAGAATTTTGGTGAGAGAGTATAAAGGATGAGAATCAAGTAGTAGGGTTTTCCCATGAGTGATGTATAAGAGAAGGTGAGTCATTGAGTCGGTTTTTCTCATGAGAGAAGGTACAAGAAGAAGGATGAAGGAGGAGAAGAGAAGGTGAGTGGGAGAGTAGGAGAATCTTGGTTGGAGTAGGGGTTTTTTAGTCATGATGGAATGTTGGGTTTGTGGGTGGAAGAGGAGGATTCGAGCACTAGGGTATGGAGAGGAGGCAGATGGATGAGGGTATGGTGTAATTGATAGAGATACTATGGGTTTTATTTCATAAATCCATCAATTCCAATAGGTTATGTTGGATAAATATTTAAAATATCTAAGAACCAAACTGACCCATTCATGGGTCAAACCAACATAATCAAAATTTATTAATATTTTCATATAACAGAACCCCAACAGACCCACCTATTTGGGTAAAGATGGGTTTTTTATAGACACCCCAATGAGCATCTTAGGGCCTGACAGTAAAATGGGGTTTACTCCCTTTGTAATATATATTCATTATTATGTAAAATTGTAATGATAAAATAAAACAAAAAATAATAATAAATGAGAATTTTAGGTTTATGTGTTTGTTGTACATGGAGATGGATGGTCATGATCCCTTCACTATTATTAAAATTTTATAATTATAATTATAATTTAATTATTATTATTAATATTATTATTATTATTATTATTATTTCGGGCCATTAAATCTTTTTTCATTCAGAAGTCCATCATGCGATATCGAATTAATGCATTGTCAACATTGTCATGACCCTATCATTGAGGGGAACATTTCAAGACCAATTTTGGTTATGTAATTATTGTACTCATGGCTTGGTTCCATGAATCACTGAATAATAATAATAACAACAACAATTATAATAATAATATTAATGACAAGGAATCTAGTTTCTGTTATAACTCCACTATATAGTGTTAGATTAACCAAACATTAGAGGTATCATGACCCTAATATTGAGGATAATATTTGGAGACTAATATAAGGAACTCAATTTGAGAAAAACTTGCATCCCTACAATGCAACATACGTACGTGTTGCGGTGAGAATGTGTTGTTTGTTTTCACCGAGTGTATAATTTGTGAATGTAAATAGCCTATCTGAAATATTTTTTTGTGAGTATTTCAATAGTGTGATATATATACAAATTCATTGAAGTTGTTTATAAAATATCATTGGATTTATTTTGTAGACTGATAGACTAATTAAGAGCCTGGTATGATCATATATCTTTTGTCTAGACTAATACTTTAGCCCGTGAGAAACATATCTTAATTATTAATCCATGTGGAACATCAAGATAGCCTTCATTTTGGAATAAATGACATGAAAAGATGTGAAATTAGTGGGATTATATTTTCAGTTAATCTTAAAAAGCTTTGGGTCTATATATTCTCTATCTCATATGAGTGTGGATTTGTTACCTATTTTGGATAATAATTTGTGCAAACCCTTATTATGGGATATTTTTCTAAATCCACTCTTATAAGGGTTAGTGAGTTCTTCTATCTTGTGAATTGGACATTGAGATCCCCTTGGTGGATTGGATATGGCATCCTTTCTGAGGCCCAAAGTTGATCCTCATCCCCATTTTTATCACTAGTTGGGGTTCATGGTGTTTTGTGACTAACATACTCAAGAATGATGCCCTACCAAATAAATTAATCAAGTGGGGTTACAATATCTCATATTTTACATAGGCGAGATCATGTATCCATGTATTGAGATCCGATATATCTGATGAGGTGTAGTTTGATCGAAGTGTATGATTGAAATTACACTGATTGTAGTGTCGGAATAATGATGTAGTTGCTCAACATACAAGAAGGGGGTAAATTGTATACTTTAATAAATTCCTTTGGAACTTTTAAAGATTGTAATGTTTAACAAAGTTAGAAAAGGTAAATTCAAAAAAACTGTTAGTTCTACAAACCTTCTTGATTCCAGAAATGTGGTTCCGAAAATGAAATTCCAGAAATGTGGTTCTGAAAATGAAACTAGTTTTACAATCACACTAGATTCTGGAAATGTGGTTCTGAAAATGAAACTTAACAAAAGTTTACAACACTATGATTCTACTTTTATGCATATAAAATATTATTTAATCTGTTTAAAAGTATAAGAATGTATAAGATAGTTATAAATTCCTCGACAACCAAAATGCAGTAGAAAACCTGAAAAAATACACGTAAAAAGTAGTAAATCTTTTAACCCAAAGATAAGGGTATTCAGCAACCTCGGATAATGGTCCCTTGATTTATACTTTTATGAAAGTATATATTACCCACACCAGGGTAAGCCCTTGATATGAATATCAGAATCTATCTTTCTTTTAACACAAGACCTCAGACTTCAAGGTTTCCAGTACCTCTGTCTTTCTATCCCCAGAATCCCTCAAATGTACTCAGAAATATTTGGAGTTGCACAAAGAAATTCTGAACAAGATGTTTAGTACACACAAAGCACAAAAGTCTCTCTCTATCTAGAAATTACTTTAGCTGCATCTAATCTCTAGATTGATCAACCTCATCAAAGTTGTGTTCTCTTTCAGGTGAGATATTATTTGTAGGAACATATTCAATAGTCAGTTCCCTCATTTAATGGTCATATTTTTCTTTGAATTTTAGAGGGACCTATATACGTGTCACATAAACAATGGTTAATAAATAACAGAATGCACAGAATCATTTTATAACTCAACCAAGAGTAATTGAAAATATGGTTGCTCAACCAAATTTATTTTTTAGAGTCTAAGGAAAAATTGAATTTGGAGTCCAGAAAAGATAACCTTCAAAGTCTATATTACAAGGATATTAGGATTCTGTTTATCAGGAATTCAGAATCAGAATTATATGGACTTAGGAGAATGAATATTGAGGAATTCTAATTCTAAATTCTAAGGAATTTGGAGTCTGAATTATGAGGATTTCAGAACCTGAATTCTAATGAATTTGAAGTCTAAATTCTATGGAATTTGGGGTCTAAATTATGAGGAATTAAAAACTTGATTTTTAGAGAATTCATAGTCTGAATTCTAAGAAATTCGAAATCTTAATTTCATAAGAATTTAAGGTCTGAATATAGAAATTTTGGAGTCTAAATTCAGAGAATTCGAAATCTGAATTCGGAAAGTTCGGAGTCTGAATTCAGAGAGTTCAGATCTTGAATTCATATCCTAAAAATAGAGTGCTCTAAATCTATGTATTTATAAGATTCCTTGGTTTTATATGTGAAACCGAATTTTACACTTGGAAATAAAATGAGTAAGATTATGACATGAATAATGAAATTATGGAAAGGATAAATTTTCCTTGGGGAGGAAAAATTTCCCTTATTAAGGGAAATCATAGAGAAAAATGATGTTTTCCAAAAGATCGGGTGTTTCTGATTTTCAAAACATAAAGGAATGAAAAAGTAATAAAGATACCTTATTTACTCAATAATCTCCCTCAAACATAAAGAACATGAAATGTCATAAGAAAAATTATTGACTAAAAAATCTCCACTTTTAGAAAGAACAAACATCCTTATGAAAACAAATATAGGGACATAAAAATTTTATGGACATGTAAATAAAACTTATCTCCCTTAACACATAGGAAATGATGAATATGACTAACTCCCCCTTAGGATTTGGAAACACTAAGTATCATATTCATGATTTCTGGATTAATACTTTGCATTTTATTACATACGAATGTCTTCTTGGATAAAACTCCCTCTTAGATGAACTCCGCCCTAGATGAACTCCCCCTTTCTTAGGAAAATTTCTTTTTTACTTAGTATTATTTTTTATCATTCCTTTATCCTCTTTTTTGATTCTAAAAAATGATTAAATGGAATGGAAAATAAAATATGGTACCTGAAATGTTAGTACTAGACAACCAAAAGTAAAAAGAGCTTCATAGAATTTCATTAGGATTGGAAAAATTTATACAAGGAACAAATACATAAAAAGATCGGAATTTAACAATACTATACTTCCTTCTCCTTTAGAATCAACATCATTACTATGGATTTGAGCTTATTGAGTTCCTTGTGATCTTCCTTGGCACGTTTGAGAAGCTGATCCTGATCTTTTGTTTTCCTTTCTAAGGCTTTGATTTTTTCTTCTTCATCCTTAAGATATTTTTCCTATCACTGTAGAACATCTTCTTGCTTAGAAAATTTTTGATCATGTTCAATTCTAAGATCTCATTCCCTCATCCAACTCTGAGCAATTGAATATAATTTCCCTTTCAGGTCATTCACTTCTTGTATCCGAGAATTCTGTTCTAGAGTTAGCTTTTCCTCAATAAAATTTTTGAGATCCTTGATCTTCACATCTTCAGTGTTGAAAGCTTCCTTGAAACTTTTTGGAAATTAATCAAGGATTACCATCTCTTCATTTGTCTTCCTTGTCCACTTGTCATTTCTTTACATGATCTTTTATGAGCTTCATAGATAATAAGAAAAGTCTTGAATTTTACCTCGAGTTTGACACATTTATCCATAAAAATGAATACTTAATCATATTTTTGATTAAATGAATGTTGAAGCAATTGGCATCTCGAGTGTATACTGTGAAATATTGGAATAGTCCCAAAAAGCTCCTTTAGAGACTGAACTACAAAATCATGTCCAAGAGATGATGATTTCGAATCAAAGATATTTCATGGTAAGGATTCTTTTTCTATTTCAGTAACTTTGCTCTTTGATGAAGCATCCACTTCTTTCTTCTTCACCATTGCTCTACTAGGTGTATCAACAACCCCTTGTTTCCCTTATCTTTATTCCGAATTAATTCCTCTTGGTCGGGAGATTGTTGTTCAATATCAGAGAGCTGAATAATTTTGTCTTCATCTATTTATTCTGTCTCGGCTCCTACCTCAACATCGTCTCGATGAATGAAATCATTATTGATGATTTCTTCTTCAGAAAGCTTATTTACTTCATCTTTACCCTTCTATTCATCATTTCCAAGAGTAGAAAGCTTTGACGATTATTCTTGAGAGGTTGAGAATGATAATTTTTTAGAAGGGATTTCCTTCTCATATATATTCCTCTACTTTATTTAACACATCTTCAGTGTCACTACTACCTTCTTATTCGTCTTCTTCTTTAACTTATTCTTTTTCTTCATCAACTAATTATTTTTCTTCTTCTTTAACTACTTATTTTTGTTGTTTTTCTGGAATTAGAAACTTCATTCCCAGAGTCTCATTAATTTGTTCTGGAAGAAATATCTTCAGTACATGAATATTCTCGGAAGCTGTCTCAGTAGATTTCAGAAGGGATTGCACTATCTTTTCTTCAGACAATTTCTTCCTTTTCTTGTTATCTTTTTCTTCCTTCTATAGATTCTCATCAGGCTTTTCTTTCAATGATTTTTCCTCATTAGGGTATATGAAAAACATAGGCACCCCATTTGTTTTTGATTTTTCATGGCTTCTCTCCACTTTTTTACTACCTCATCAAGAATAATATTTTTTCTTCGTTGGATTTGGACGTGCAGATTGAGTTTCAATATCCACTGGGGTTTTTCCTTCTCTTCTGGTTCCTTCACCTTCCCCTTTCTTCTTCCCTTCTTATAAGTTTCATCCACTTTCAGCTACTTTGATATGGTTTTTACCTCCTCTTCTAGTAAATCATAGAATTCTTCAGAATAATTAGAAAATCCATCATTCATCCTTTTAAATGTGTCATCACACAAAAACATGACTGGGAAATTCCTAGACTTAGAACTGAAAGGAATTTTGAAGGACTCTAAATATCAAACAATCATTGTAGAAAGAATGGCTAGATACATGATAATCTGAGCCTTCAGATTTCAATTATTTATGTTCTCAATCGTAACCAAAATATGTTTGACCAAATTTATCTTTCTTAAGTTTACCAAGAAATTCAGAATGTAGATGTCACACATCTTTAATGTATCCTTATCCCCTTTTCATGGAATGATGAATCCATGAACACAAAATTCAAGAATCCAAAAAAATTTAGATAGGTGAAGAATCTTCGGAGTCTTTACCTCTGAAAGACTAAGACAATTTAGGGATTTTTCTTTCATAAAACTTCCTTGAACTTCAGACACCTTATATGAGCAGAACATCACTTCTCATTTATATATAATTTCAATAAAACTACCAGCCTTGTTATATGAAAGATAATATGTCTTCCTGTAACACTGGAAATAATATTTTCTCCTGCCTTCTTCCTTGAAGAAAGTTGTTATCTCATAGAATTCAATCAGCAACTCTGGATACACAGGATCCTGTGCTTTCTGTTTCGAAATGCTAACACTCTCCCACCCATTAAACTTTATATTATTAGAGATGATTGAATCATACTCAGTGAAGAAATTCGGATGAACGAACCTTTCTCTATAAAACTGCCATTCAAAGATTTCCATTATGGACGACATTTCTTTTGAAGCTTCAATAAACATTCAGAGCTAAGGAAACCTTAAATATTAAGAACAAGCTTATGTAGGTGGGTCAGAGCTTCATCACGCAAAGTCTTTAGTTTTGATGTGTGACAACCATAAGGGGTCCTTTATATAGGCATTTCATGTGATGATTCAGCTTTCGTACTCAATCCAATGGTTGAAAATCTTTTGATCTGATCTGACAGTTGAGATGATAGCGAGAAAGAATTTTTGATAGAATCTAATCTTTTGAGGTTTTTTTAAAAAAAATATTCAAATTTAAGGAAAATTGAATTTGTAAAATTTTAAAACAAAATGAAAAGACCGATAGGTTAAAGATGATTACAATGATTTAAGAAATAAAACTTACCTTCCAGTTTTCTAGGAATATTATTCTTATTGAGGAAAATTCTTCTTGAATAACTTTGGATTCTGAAAATTTTGATTTTGAAAATTATCAATAAGAAAATCTCATTTAGGAAAATTTTAATTCAGAAATTATTCATTACAAAAATTTCAAGTACGAAAATCTTCATTATGAAATTTTAAGTATGAAAATATTCATTATGAAAATTTTATGTATAAAAATATTCATTACAAAAATTTTAAGAATTAAATTTTCATTACAAAAAATTAAAAATGAAAGATTTCATTATGAAAATTTTATATACGAAAATATTCATTACGAAAATTTAAAGTACGAAATCATTAATTACAAAAATTTTATGTGTGAAAATATTCATTATGAAAATTTTATTTATGAAAATCATAATTACGAAAATTTTAAGATTTCAAAAAAACATTTTGACTATGGAAAAAAATTTAGATTACTTAATAAAAATATATATTTCCCCTATGAAAATGAGTTTGTTCCTATAATGAGATAGGTTTTAAAAAGAAGTTAATAAAAATGATTACCTTACAGTTATCATTCCCAACTTCCGTTTAATGTATTCAAATCTATCGGATGGTAAATATTTTGTGAAATTATCAGCATGTTCATCTTCTGTTCTGATAAATTTAGTAATGATATCTTCTTTTTTGTGTGTGATCCCTAAGATAGTGATGCATAATATCTATGTTTTTTGAACGAGAGTGATGTTTGGGGTTTTTAATAAAGGCAATGGCACTAGTATTATAAAAAAAATTGTGTTTTGGTAAAACTCATACCATTTTCTTTGAGTGTGTGTTGCATCCACAACACTTGAGCACAACAACATACAGCTGCTACATATTCAGCTTCAGCAGTGGAATGTACTGTTGAGTATTGCTTTTTTCATGACAAAAAAACTAATGAATCTCCTAGGAAATGAAATTTTGCAGATGTACCTTTCCTATCCATTTTACATCCACCAATGTCAGCATCCAAAAAAAACTTTAAAACAAAATCATTTACAAAAGTATAAAAGAGTACTAGATACATGGTTCCCATTATATAGAAAAAAATAATTTTCACTACCTTTATATGAGATTTCATAGGATTGTATTGATATCTTTAAAATAATAATATTAAAAACATTAAGTCTGGAAGACTAGCTGGCAAGTAAAGTAGACTTCTTATCATACCTCTCAAAGATGTTTGATCTACTGGTTTCCTAGCTTCATCATGATCAAGTGAATTTGAGGTACCAATGTAAGTACTTACACTCTTAGTGTTGTTATATACATACTTTTTAAGAATATATTTAGTATACTTATGTTGAGATATATAGATTCTTTCTAGTTTTTTAGAAATTTTAAAACCAAGGAAAAATGTTAACTCACCCATCATACTCATTTCAAACTCAAATTTCATTAGATTCACAAATGAATCAGTTAAAGATTGATGAGTTGAACCAAATATAATGGCGTCATCATAAATTTGATCAATCAAAATATTTTTATTATCATTCTTTATAAAAACGGTTGGATCAAAATTTCTCTTAAGAAAATTATTTTGAAGCAAAGATCCTATAAGTCTATCATACCAAGATCGAGGAGCATGCTAATGTCCATAAAATGCATTGGTATGTTTGTAAACATGTGTAGGATGTTTTGAATTTTCAAAACCAGGTGGTTGTTCAAAAAAAAAATCCTCTTAAACAAAACCATTAAGGAAATAACATTTAACATCCATTTGAAAAAGTTTGAAATTAAAGAATGCTGTATAGGAAAGTAGAATACGAATAGATTCATGTCTGGATACTGAAGAATAGGTTTCTTCATAGTCTATTCCTTCTTGTTAATTATAGCATTTACCAACCAATCTATATTTATTTCTTACTATGATACCATTATCATCACATTTCTTTCTGAAGACCCATTTTACTCCAATAACAGAAGTTTCATTAGGTATTTCAACCAAGGTCCATACATTATTAATTTCAAATTCATTTAGATCATCTTATATTGCTTTTATCCAATCATCATCATCTAAGGCTTAATCAGTGCTTTTTTGTTCTAATTTGGAAAGGAATTCTAGATGTTATACTTCATTCCTTAAGGAACTTCTAGTCCTTATAGGTTGATTTACATCACCAATAATACTATCACTGGGATGATTCTTAAGAAACAACTGATTTCGGTTTTGTAAAACATGTTCATCAACAGAGGGTAAATAATCTTCTAGGGTAAATGTTTTAGAAATTCCTTATTGAACATTTTCCTTATCAGAAGGATCTTCTATCAAGGGGTTATAATTAGTTTTTGAAAACTCGTCTGATGATGTAGATTAAGGTTGTTTAAAAACAAAAGGATTAGTTTCATCAAATTTAACATGTACTATCTCTTCAACAGTACATGTGTTTTTGTTGAAAACTCTATAAGACTTTGAAGTTGTGGAGTAGCTTAAGAAAATTACTTCATCACATTTTGGTGTGAATTTGTGTAGATTATCTTTAGTATTAAGAATGAATACATTGTATCCAAAAACCTTGAATTAGGAAGTTCTAGATTTTCTACGATTCCATAACTCATATGGAGTTTTATTATGAAAAGTTCTAATTAAACATGATTTATATTATAAAAAATAGTACATACATCTTCATCCTAATCTTTTTTGGCTACCTAATATTCAGTCAACATGGTTCTTGTTATCTTTAGAATAATTCTATTTCTTCTTTTAACAACACCATTTTATTGATGTGTTCTAGGTGTTTAGAAGTTATGAGTAATGCCTTTTCTACTACAAAAAGTTTCAAAAAAAGAATTTTGAAATTCTCCTCCTTGATATTTATGATTAGTTATCAAAAGAATGTTTTTTTCATTTTTTACATATGCTCTAAAATGTTGAAAATAAGAAAAAGCTTCATATTTCTTTGCTAGAAAATAGACCCATGTAAATCTATTGTAATCATAAACTATGACAAATACATAATATATTCCTCCAATGCTTCCAGTTTGTGTTGGACCAAAAAGATCCACAAACACTAACTGTATGGAATCAGTGGTTGAGACTGCACCAGCTGATTTAAAACTTGATTTGTGTTTCTTTCCATATTGAAAAGGATCACAAAATCATGAAGAATAAAATCTATTCTCCGGTAAATCCTTAAGTAGTCTTTTCTTTGAGAGTTTGCATGGTTCCTAAGGTTACAGTGTCTTAAGCATATATTCCATAACCAATAATGATCTTCAATTGCACTAAGGCAAGGTAGATCATGGATCCTATGATCTTTTATGTTTAGTGTGTATATATTCTCTTTCCTAATGGAAGAAAGAATAAACTCCTCCTTGGAATTGTGTACTAAGAACTAGTCATTCCTAAAATTCACAAGGTAACCTTGATCACATAATTGACTTATGCTAATGAGGTTGTGCTTAGGACACTTAAAATATAAAACATTTGAAATAAATGTTTTTCCAAGAATAACAATGTTACCTATAACAATAATTTCTCCCTTAGCATTATCTCTGAAAGTTACTTTTTCTCCTTTCATCTTGACTTCAAAGAAGCTTTTTGTTACTAGTAATATGCCCAGAACATCCACTATCAATGTAATATGTATTGTTATTGGTACTATCTTTATTTTCATGAAAATAACAGTGTTAGACTTTCAGAACCCAAAATTTCTTGGATCCGGGGTTAGACAATAAAATTTTAGGGACCCACATTTGTTTGGAAAAATAAGCCTTGTGGATTCCTAGATATTGATTTTTTAAGGAATAAGTTTTCCTCCAATGTCCACCAATTTTAAATTTTGTATAGAAGGGGGCTTTGGATTGAATAAAATAGTTATTTTTGAAAATAGGTTTTCTATGAGTATAACCAACTCCAGATGTATTTTTGTGAGGTCTGATTTGTGAAAACATCTTGTCAAAATTTTCATTACCAGAAGTAAAATAGGCATCATGTTTCTTAAGAGAATATATTTCGGGATTACTGCTTATGACTTAGCTGATGTGTATGTGAGATAATTGCTATATTGATTTTCTGATCACACAATAAATAAATATATAATAATTAATATATGGATAATGAATTATTCTCTTATATAAATCATTAATTTTCATGATAATTTCATTCATTAATAAGATAGTAAAGTAATGTAATACCTTTTTGAAATATTTTGGAAGCTGAGATATAATCCTATGTCGGGTTGTTCTTGTTTATATTCCTTGTGCGATGTGTGATATTTTTCTATGATGGTAGTGACTAGATGGGTTATGGAATGTTCAGGGTTGTGATGTGATATTTGGTTAACATGGAATGTAATGTGGGAGGTTGTGTGACTATAGTTTTTTTACAGTGGTTGAGACATGTGGTTATTATAATGAGATGGCTTCGATGATGTTGTTTGGTTGCATTGGTTGATGTGGGATGAGAAATATTTTTCATATTGTGTTCATGTTAGTTTCATAGTTATCCAAGAGATAAATTATAATACTGAATAAAATGTTATGTGTAGGTAAATAAATATGAATAGACAATAATTGATATGTTGTGACTGATTTAAATTAATTTTATAATAAATGAATGATCTATGGAAACATATATGTTTGGTATTATACGTTATCCATCTATCATGTATTTTATAATATTTATATATACCCCCACATGATATGGATTACCGAAGTAATGCTCAATGTTTTTGGGTTATATGTTTTTTTCCCAACATTTACGAGGGTAGTGGTACAGTTCACTAGATACCCCCTCTTACCTTATATTTCTTTAGTAGTGATTATATGGGTTGGTGTTATATATTACCTTGTAATGATATAGGTTATTTTTGGAGATTACATAGTGATTATGTGGGTTGGTGTTGACGATTACCCAACGGTGATGATGATGTGATATGTTGTGGGGTAATGCATGGTGGGAAGAGGGTATGAGCTTGATGTTCTTCATGTTCATGATACAATACTACCTGGGTTATGTGATGAGTCTATGATTTGATTATGACCAATTATATCAATGTATGTTATACATTGTAATGGTTGGGTAGGTAGGGATGTGTCTTAAACCGTATCAGAGATGTGTATATTTGTGAAACGATATTTACGGATGTTACGAGAGCAAAAAACATTTGACATAATGTTTTGATATTGGAAAATACATGAGGAAGCAACATTATGGAACATTTTATATGTTTTGGAAACTATCTTATGATATTGAATGCATAATTTGGTGAGTGAGTCTTGGGTAAGAAATTATTTATTAATAGACCTATAAAGGAGCGTGTTCGGTATTCTATTTATTCATTTGAAAATTAGTATGATATTCTTCCAAGTGAACTAGGGACCTTGGGTAAGATCCAATTGAGTATACATGTTATGCTCAATATATGTAGATATAAATTATTTTTTAGGGTTTTAGGAGGACTTTGTTAACTGAGCTAGACATTTGATCTTGGGATTTAGAGCCATTATTGATCCTCTACAGTAGGACTTATATTTTTGTATTTACATGGAGAATTTTTTTTATTTTTTATCTTTATTCATTGATTATGTGATGGTTTTAAATTTGATTATAAATTATGTGATTGATTTTATTAGTGGGTGTTTATTATATCTCACAGTAAAAAATTATTTTTGATGGTAATTACTTCTATTTGTGATATTTTTTACCCTATGTTCTTTTCACCAACCTGGTGTCTACTGGATGTTGGGGTTGGGGGTTACTGTCTCTCTTCTAGCATTTTTTCCTAGGAGGTGTACGTCTTGAGGGAGGGGGTTGTGACATGAGCCCTCTCATCAGTCCCAAATTAAAGATCAAGTGGACACTCAAACATCCTTTAATAGGATAATATATCGCAAACAATAACAACATTACCATATCCAATGGGGATTTAATTTCTCAAAGACCAAAGACCCCATAATTTTCCATAAAACATTTAGTTTCTTACAAATATAATTATCCATAGGGTATTCTCTAATACTTTCTGATCCAACATCCAAAAATACTTTATCCTATATTTTATCAACTAAACTAAAGGGTAATATATACCTTTTAAATTTTGATGAACTTTAACCTATCAAACCTTAATGAAATTTATAACTCTTAAGTTATCTTAAAGCATTAAAATCATAACATCAAAATTTATCTAAAAATTTATATTTTACCAACTAAAAAAACACATATGTAATTATCCCAAATTTATTTGATTTATAGGAACAACAATATTACATAAATTTCAATGACCTTTTATATGCAGAGATTGATATAATTGGGATATATTATTAAATGATATATCTCATTATTAATCATTAAATTGACATTTTTACATTATTATAGGAGATAACTAATCCATAATAGTTCTTAAACATCTCTAACAAATTTGACATGTGAGAAACACTTCTAGACATAACATAACTATTATTTTACTACATAATTAGGGTAATAGAAGCATGAGAGAGGGTGTTCTCAAATGCCCAGTAAGGGAATAATCAAAGGAAATCATGATAGCGAGTCATAAAATACAATTAAGGAGGTAAAACATGATATCATAGAGATAATGTAAACCTGGATTCAGGAAATGATATCATAAGATCATTATAAATATGTATCAACAACTTTTCACATGGCATAATAAGCATAAGTAAATTATAACATCTATGAAAATATAATATAGTGTTCTAAGATAACTACCTATGAACCATACATGGTATCTCATGAGATTAGGACATTACCAAGGCAATAGATGTGTATATAATTCAGGTTCCACCCATTACATAATGAAAATAATTCATACTTGCTCTAATTGATTTCAATCATTTAATTATCATAACCTAAAGAAATAAAATCTGTTTATATCTTTTTTAGATGATATCCTATATATAAACATTCATAAATTCATCAATAACCACAACATCATATCTAGTTTAAATGAAATGGATATCTAATGATATTAGATGGCCTTACATGTAAATATGCTTTAATTTATATAGAAAATCATATGATATATAAAATATATATATAAATGGAACATAATTATTTTAACAATTTCACCAGCAAATCGCTATATAAGAATCTTAGTGAAAACTCTTAAATAAAATTAATTAGATATACAACATTTATAAAGGAAATACAATTAATGAAAAATCATGTCTATACAAGGTGGATGCTTAATAATGAAAAAGAAAATGACTGATCATTTATCTTCTAGATATTTCTCACAGTTCATATGTAATAACATTGAGAATGAATCAAATGTAATATTAATAATATTTTTAAAATGTATCCAGGAATTAAAACTAGAACACAAGGAGAAATAACAATTTCCTTTTAGAAGGATTTAAAATGAAACTTCAGAGAAAAATTGATAAATAATATAATTTTTAAAATCACAAAATATTATAGTCGAAAACTCATATAAATGATTAAAAAAAGATTATTGAAAATGTATTGTAGAAAATTATATAATAAAATATGTTTCAATTAATTTCTATAAAGAAAGTAAAATTAATAAAGACCTGAGTTTCATTTAAAAAATATTTTCAAAAATATCTGAACAAAATTTTTTAATACACTATTTAAAATAGTTATCCCTAATAAATGCATATTAATAATATTACTGGTGTTTAAATTTGGGGGAGAAGATAAAATATAATTACTTTAAATTCTTTTTTAATATTTTTACTAGAATATCTATATTTAAAACCACATAGTAATAAAGATATAACTATTTTCCGATAAAATATATGTAAAGATATTTATTAATATAACATCTGATGAAATATAATATGGATTACATATATTAATTGAGAGTATTGGCAGGATAGAAAAATATATATATGGTTGAGAATCAAATATTAAAAAGTATGATAATTATTTATTAAAAATTTCATATTTTTAAATAGGTTGAAATCCACTAAAAAAGAATAGTTTTTTGCAAAGATGTTATTTCCACAAAAATGTAGGAAATTAATCCTATAGTATTTAACTTATAAAATAAATGAAACTAAAAATATTATATCCCAAGAAGATTGTTTATGACCCAATGAAAAAAATTGAGTTGATCGAAACCCCCTATGAATTATGTAACATTTGAATTAGAAAACCGTGAAATAAATAACTTGATATAGATAAGTAAATAAATTAAAAAAACATTTAATAAAAAAATAAAAAAATAATGTATACACCACATATGGGGATACGAGTGGTTAATACGGAATAAGTCTCCAAGAACAAAATTTGAGACGAAAGACACTTCAACTCCGGTATTTATTCACGCTATGTAAGCACTAAAATTCCGGACTAATAAGACTAAATTTATAAAAAAAATTATTAATAAAAATTTTCATCTATATTTAAATTTCTAACATCTATTTATTTTTTTTGATATTAATTAATTCACTAATTTTTTCTTTATCGGTTACTTGAGGTGGTTTGATAAAAAATTTTGAACCTTTCTTGGTGTATTGAAAATGATCAAATGTGATGTAAAATAACATCATAATCTCCATAATTTTATTGGTTCATGTATTGTATTATTCCATTATACCATAATTTTTACATTTTCAATTTTTTTCCTAAAATGGATTCAAATTTAAAATGGTTCATCAATATGTTTATTTTTTTCATTTTAGTTTACAATGACCATATTTTATTAAAATAACCTGTATATTGTAAAATTTTATCTTTAAAAAAATATTAACAGTTTAATAAATAAAATTGTTATATATTAAATATAATTTAAAATTT
The DNA here is from genome assembly GCA_963277665.1 of Viscum album. Classification (NCBI taxonomy): domain Eukaryota; kingdom Viridiplantae; phylum Streptophyta; class Magnoliopsida; order Santalales; family Viscaceae; genus Viscum; species Viscum album. The sequence continues at coordinate 1,461,383,724 of OY728135.1, read as the reverse complement.
ATCCTTTTTTAGTGGTAATGGTAAAGAATATAAGTCATTTTGTTTAGGCGATAGTTCGAACGTACACAAAGATAAAACTTTAACTTTTAATAGAATTAGACGGGGTAGAAAAATTAAATAATTATCATTTAATAATTTTAATCATGTTATAAATATTTTATTTTTTAGTTAAACAATTTTACAGTTGTAATGTAAGGTAGTTAGGAAAAAAGAGCACATTATTCATGGAGGCGGTAGTCCTCATGACTACATGATGACATCTTAATTTTTTTGAAAGGTAATAGAGGAAGTTATAAAAGATATATTCCATGAGTATATTAAAATTGATGTATATAAATTATTATTATGTCCTGATAAATTCAAATATATAGTAAACATGAGAGGAAAATGATGGAAAATGATTAATAGATCTTGGTCAAGAACATTACCTCGCCATTTGGATGTTCTCCCTTCTGTAACATGTAACGACCCAATATTTTTCAATGGATGTTCCCTTCTCATAAGTATGTTATAAAATTACTTTAAAACACATCATAATGAACTACTAAGTAATAAGTGACCTTTAAACATAAGTTTGTCACTTTTGTGTTTGGAATTTTTAAAATCTGGTATACACGGTTGTAATCGGTGAGTTATTTGGAGTCCGATAGTGAAAAAATAATTTTTGGTGAATAGTAACCTACTCTAATTAATAGTAACATCCCCTTATGAATAGATATATACCCTAATGAATAGTATCCTCACATACAGTGGAATAAAAATAATATTCAAGATAGAAGTACAATAGACCTATATTTTAGAATAAGTTAATAAATGTTTAAAAAATGGTTTTGATTATAAATTATTGTTTTAATTAAATATTAAAATAATCATATTATGAAAAATATTTTTGAAAAATGGACTTTATTTTTGGATTCTACATGTTGAAAAATGGTTAGGGTGAATTTTTGGGATTTTTCTGAAATACCTGAATTTTTTGATGAACAGTAGAATCAGATAATTTACAATAAATGCTAAATAATGGATTAATTGAGTCATCAATGATGTTTTGATAATGTAAGCCCACTTGGTTCAGGATCACATGATAAAATCACAATTCTTGGTTATGTAATACTTAGTATTCCTTGTCTTGTTTTGAAATAAAAAATTAATGATTTTAATATTATGAAATCACTCCTCTCCTCCACTATAAAACCCCCCATCACTCCCTCTTCTCTCCACTCCTCTCAAGACATGTGCCTCGACATTATTCTTCCCAAATCTCTACCCAAGGTCCTCCCCCACGTCAAAAAGCTCTCAACCTCTTCAAAATACCAAAACCTCTCCCATTAAAAAGTTCTCAAAGGTGGAAGTCTCAAGAGGTAAATTCCTCTTCCCAATTGTTATTTTCTTTATGTTATTTTTTTATTTCTTTCCTCACCTCCTTCAACATTATAGTATGATAAATCTAGTAAAATAAATGTACTGGAATGTCTTCATTCTAGTAGTATATTTCATTATCTTCTCTCTTCCCTCCCACCATTTTATTTGAAGGATATGAAAGCAACATTTGAGATGTGCTAATTTAGCACATTCAAGGACAACATTATATCAATTTCGATTATTATCTTAAATTCTAGACATGAAACCATTTGTGTTATGGTTGAACCATATTATTATATATCCTTTTTTTTTCTATAATCCTTTGGTAGAAATGGAATTAAGTTATAAAGAAAAACATATTCTTTGTAATCAAATCCACCGATTAACAAAAACCATTTTCACTAAGGTTATATATATAATAATTCTACTTCACTGTAAGTAACCTAATTAAAATTAAAACAATGTAATCTCCTGGATATAAAATGAAGTATATAACTTCAATTCTGGACAACCACTTTCATCTTTCAAATAATCAAAACATGAATATAAGTGAACCGATATTTTAAATCCATGTAAACAAACGAGCTCAAACAATGAAATTGAACCTTAAAACTAATAAAAAAGCATTTTAATGAACTAAAAGGGTTATAATAAAAAAATTACATATATATGAAATTTTGGACTTTTGAATTAATAATTATAATTTTTTTATTTAGGTCATTGATAATAAGTGGAGAACACCACCAGATTTAAGGTAAAGGATCCTCCCCATTTCACTCTTAATCAAGATTACTCTCTATGCTATGAATTTTTGTGTAATACCAAGTGATGGGGTATGTTTATACACCTTACCCATACTACCCTAATGTTTTATAAGTGATGATAAACCCTTTATCTCTCTCATAAATCCCTCGTAGTTACACCTGACACCATGCCGACAAACCATAATGGATTCTACCCGGACTTCCTTTATTCCTTCGTGTTTCTCTGTCTTTCATTTTACCAAAATATAGTTGTCTTTTATTTTTTATGTATAACTTTATCATTCGATTTATATGATCCAAAATTATGTTCTAATATCCATCTCTCATTCTTTTTTTGGGGTTATACGTGCTTTTATGTGAATCTCTCCTCGATACTTCCCAATAAGCACACTCATTTTAAAGGAACTTCTCAAACTTTTACCCAATTTCAAGTGAACTATATATTGTGTTTTAAGACACCATTATCTTTGTAAATTCAGAATTTTTATTATGAAAACCTTCTTGGTTCAATTATGGTTTGATATAAAAGAACGTCTTCTTTATTATTTTAAAAGCACTATAGCATTTTCCTTAAAACCGCACAAAAATGTTTTAATGCTAATGTCTCTAAAATATATTTCTTATGTGATGTCACTTATATTTGTTACCAAATACTTTGTTATATTCCCATATTAACATAAGAATTTCCATTTATTTTCTATTCCCTTTATTTCAGGGACACTTTCATGATACACTCATTGGTTATGATTTATGCCATGACTTTGGTACCCAATTCTCTCCACAGGTAACCTTATGTTTATGAGAAATTGATTTTGTTTGATTACACTTGTGGAAAGAATATTTATGTGGTAAAAATATTTATGTGGAAATAATATTCATATAAATGTTGAGATGGGTGTTCCCAAATAGTGCTTCAATGCATTGGGTAGGGATAAGTCTAATGATATGCAATGTGAAACGGGATTGGCGGTTAGCCTCGACACGTACTGAAATGGGAAACGGGATTGGTGGTTAACCTTGACCCATTCTAAAGAAATGTTTTATGATTATTCCACATTTATATTATTTCATGTTTATATGATCCCATGCTTATATTAAATGATTTTTTAATATTGATGCTTTGGATATCAATGTGTCATGCCTCCAAACTCATGTGCTTGAGATGTATCCTTATGTTCATTCCCTTACTGGGATTTTTAGCTCATCTCGTTGTTCATGTGTTTCCCAAGGTACCCTATGTAGATGTAAGGGATCAAAGAAAGTTATAATCTCTTTATGGAGATTAAATAAAGAAGTTTTTTTAGCCCCATGTTTTATGTTATATATGCCTAGTCTTCCAAGACGCTAGATTTAACGATCCTTGACATGTACTCTGATGATTTGTTATGTTTCAATCATGAAATGTTTTATATAAAAGCCTCGGGTTTCTATAGTTGGTATCATATGATGGTCTAGTTATTTTTGGAGATTAGGAATAAAGCACATTAGTGAGAACCTTAAGCATGAGACTAATTATAAGAAAATAGTACTAAATTTTGGTGAGTATAGAGTCAGTGGTTTATTAATCAAATATATCCCTATCTGGATACAAGAAGGTAGTGGTGGCTCTGGCACAGATGTATCTAGGGGTAAAACCCGAAAACTCTTCTTTGAGCTAGACTCAAACGAGAACTGGTGCACAACAATGGGCCTTGATGCACTCTTGGTTAAGACACTCCCAGGGGATATGCTTTGATAGATTCACGAGCTTAGTACAAACCGTTATTAAGGGGAAAAAAGAATCCAATAAGAATATATGTTAATAAATAAATCGAGGATATTTTAGATATAAAACTATGGAATCACAAGTCAGGATATACTTCTATTTTATAAATTCATACTTTTATGTTCAAAGTTTTTTTATGCTCAATAGATATGTATTGAAGGCCTCTAATTATAGGTTCGGTTTCTTATTTAATTGCGGGAAATAGAAGAACACATTCCAACAACCAATGTGATAGGAAATGTGATGATTTCCCTAATGAAATGCCTAATGTGACGGAAGCGTGTGCTCAAAACGTCATAAAAGTACTTGCTCAGCTGGCTCGAGTTATGAATAATAACTTGAATCAGGTGGAATGTACTCTTCCTCCAAGGAAAGAGAAAGTTGTCGTAGAATACTTCATGTGGCCAAGGCCTCCCTTGTTTAGTGGGTCTTTATATCCCCTCCTCACAGAACAATGGATTAACTCCATTGAAAATATTTTCTCTATCCTCTAGTGCTCGGAAGAAGAGAAAGTTGTGCTGGAAGTCTATCATTTTAATGGGGAAGAAGATCAGTGCTGGACACTAATCAAGAATACAATGTCTAAAGAGAAAATTGATTCCATTGATTGGTAGGAATTCAATAGGATGTTTTTCAACAAATATTTTCCTCGAACCCTCCATCACAAGATGGAGAGAGAGTTCCTTGGACTCAAGCAGAAGGAAGATGAGTCCATCAGGGCGTATGAAGCTAGCTTTAAAAGGCGTTCAAGGTAGACCTCTGGCTTTGTCATGAACATCGAAATCAAGGTGGATTGCTTCATTAGCAGACTAAATATGATTATATAAAATGTGTTGGAAATTCGAGATATTGAAAGCTATGAAGAGATTGTGTGATGTGCCCTCAATGTTGAAATGGAGATTGGAGACTCTCAGTGGTCTCATTGGCCAAGTGAAAAGAAGTGAAAAATGGAGAACAACATGGGTGGTTCTTTAAACAAATCCCATGATAGAAAGAATCCTCACTTTACTCTTTGAAAAAATTGTGGGAAGAAGCATCTTCGTGACTCTCTCAAGGGAACCATGAATTTCTTCAATTGAGGAAACTTTGGTCATCTTTCCAAGAACTACTAAAGGGATTTAAAAAATATGGCTAATGTTGAAGAAGAATGGAAGTCTCGGACCAACACCCATCCTGCAGTGCAATGTTATAAATGAAAGGAGCTTGGGAATTATGCAAACAATTTCCCTAAACCGAGGGTTGTCCGAGGCAATCAGAAACATCATCCTAGGCAACATGGAAGGGCTTAATCTATCACTACTATAGAGGTGGAGCCCAAAAAACGATCTGGTAACAGGTACACTTGATATTCATTCAAGAATAGAAAATGTACTATTTGACTCTGGTTCTATGCATTCTTTCATAACTTGCATGTTTAGTAGAACTATTCAAACACCACCTCAAAATTTGGAGGAATATATATCTGTGAGAACAGTGAATAGGTAAATTATATCATCCATGGATTATAACTCCTACCCAATTAATATTTTTGGACTGAACCTCCCAGAAAATCTTGTTATACTTCCTTTAGTGGAGTTCAATAATATCTTAGGCATGGATTGGGTATCTTTGTATAGGGACAACATAAATTATCGGGAAAGGGATATCAATTTTCATGTCCCGAAGTATCCTCTGATTATTTACATGTGTAATGATTATGATGAGTCTCTATTAGAATATTTGTCTTAAGTTTGGATACTGCTTCCTTGTGGGAAAGCATATGTAACTCAAATAATTGGGACAAAGGATAAAATAATTCTTGAAGACATGCCCATCACGAGGGATTACACAAATGTATTCCCCGAAGAGTTTCATGGTCTTCCTCTTGATCGAGAGGGTGAGTTCTCAATTGAACTTATCCCTGGATATCTTCCAATCACAAAGACACCTTATAGAATGGCCACTGTAGAGCTAGAAGAGCTGAAGAAGCAGTTATACGAGAATATGGACAAGGGTTTTGTATGCCCAAGTGCTTCACCGTGGGGTTCTCCAGTCCTCTTAGTCAAAAAGAAGGATGGATCAATGCACCTCTACATTGATTATCATGAGCTCAATAAAATCACTATAAAGAACAACTATCCCCTTCCACAGATAGCTGACTTATTCGATCAGCTTCGTGGGGCCAGTTATTTCTCTAAGGTGGACCTTTGGTCGGGATATCACCAACTAAAGGTGAGGAAGGAAGATATTTCCAAGACTGCCTTTCAAATAAGGTTTGGACACTTTGAGTTCATAGTGATTCCCTTAAGACTCACTAATGCTACATCAATTTTCATGGATTTATTGAATAGAGTATTTAGAGATTACGTCGACAAATTTGTGGTGGTCTTTATTGATGATATTATGATATACTCCAAGAGCAAGGAGGAACATGAGGAACATTTTTGAAACTCTGTTAAATAGTTTGTGAAGGGAGAAGTGGTATGAAATTTACAGTAAATGTGAGTTCTAGATGGAGGAAGTACCATTATTGGGGCACGTTATCACCAGGAATGGGATATTTGTGGACCCTTCCAAGAAAAAGGAAATTAAATAGTGGTCGAGGCTAACTTCTGTAACGGAGATCCGCAGCTTTTTAGGCCTACATGGGTATTATTGATGATACATGAAGAACATCTCACGATTGTCAAATCCATTGTCCAAGATAACACAGAAGGTAGTAATGTTTTTCTGGACACAGGAATGTGATGACTATTTTAAGGCGTTGAAAAAGAGGCTTATCACTACACCAGTACTCACACTCCCTTCAAGTGTAGAACTATTTGTGGTGTATAGTGATGCTTCTAAAAAAGGCTTAGGCTGTGTTCTAATGCAATGTGATAAAGTGATAGCCTATGCCTCAAGGAAGCTGAAAATCCATGAGAAAAACTATCCCACACATGATTTGGATTTGGTGGTTGTGATCTTTGCATTGAAAATCAAGCAGCATTATCTCTATGGGATCAAATGTGAGATATATACTGACCAAAAGAGTCTCAAAAATATATTCACACAGAAAGAGCTTAATATGAACTAGCGAAGATGGATAGAGCTCATCTAGGATTATGAATGCTCAATCTACTACCATCCCGATAAGGAAAACAAGGTGGAAGAGGCTCTAAGTAGGAAGGATCCTGAATCTTTATGAATGATGAGAATTGAAAAGGATCTGATCTTCTTAGATTTGCAAAGGATGGACATGAGAATCATTAATGTATGAACATAATCAATCCTTTCTCAAATGATTGCTCAACCATCCCTCTTGGAGATAATAAAGGATGCTCAAAGAAAGGATGCAGGAATTAAGAAAAATGTGGAAGCTGTTAAAAATGGGAAAGCCTCTGATTTCAAAATTGGTGAGGAAGGAGTTGTATGTTTTGGGACATGATTATGTGTACCATCTGATCCAGAGATAAAGAAGGATCTATTGAATGATCTATATAGCTCGAACTTCTCTATCTATCCTGGGAGTACCAAAATGTACTATGATCTCCTAGAACACTTATGGTGGGATAACATGAAGAAGGAGATTGCATAATATATATCAAGGTGCTTGGTATTTCAGCAAGCTAAAGTTGAGAGACAAAAGTCCAAAGGTATGATGCATCCATTTCCTATACCCATGTGGAAATGGGAAAATGTTACTATGGACTTTTTCATGGGTCTCCCGAAGACATAGAAGGGAAATAATGTGATATGGGTTGTAGTTGACTGACTCAACAAGACACCCCATTTCATCACTATTAGAGAAGATCTCTCGCTTGAGAAACTTTCAGAGATATATGTGAAGGAATTGGTGAGACTGCATGATGTTCCACTCTCAATTGTCTCCGACTGTGATATAAGGTTCACTTCTAATTTTTGGAGGATCCTTCAATATTCTTTGAGTACTGAATTATATTTCAGCATGACCTATCACCCCCAAACTGATGGACAATCTGAAAGAAATATTCAGACGCTTGAATATATGCTTAGAAGATGCTCTCCAGATTTCAAAGGTGGATGGGATCAGCATATCCCATTGGTTGAGTTCTCATACAATAATATCTTCCAATCGAGTATTTAGATGGCTCTATATGATGTTATGTATGGAAAGCGATGTAGAACTCCAACCTGTTAGGATGATTTTGGAGAAAGAAAGCTACTTGGACTCGATCTTGTTCAAGATAAGACAAAGAAGGTTCAAGTCATCCAGAAACACATCAAAGATGGTCAAATTTGGAAAAAGATTTTTGCTGACAACCGTATAAGGGACTTGGAGTTTGACATTGGAGATAAATTCTTCCATTTTAATATCTCCTTGTAAGAGAGTCATGTGATTTGGGAAGAGAGGGAAGCTAAGCCCAAGTTATATTCACCCCTTTGAGATCCTTGACCGCATAGAAGACGTGGCCTATCAGATTGCAATTCCAACGAATATGTCTTGAGTTCATGATGTTTTCCATGTATCACTCTTGAGGAAGTACATTCCAAATCCCTCACATGTACTAAACTCAGAGGTGGTGCAGCTGGAACATGATCTCTCTTACGAGGAGCAGCCAGTGAAGATATTGGATCGTAGAGAAAAAATTCTATGCAACAAGAAAACTCATCTGGTCAAGGTACTATGGAGAATACATAAGTATGAAGAGGCAACATGTAAATTGGAGAAATCAATGAAGGAAAAGTACCCACACCTATTTTTGTCTTATAATGTAAAATGAAATTTCCAGAGCAAAATTTCATTTGGGGGAAGAATGTAACGACCCAATGCTTTTCAATGGAAATTGCCTTCTTATAAGTATGTCATAAAATCACATGAAAACACAACATAATGAATAACTAAGTGATAAGTGACCTTTAAGAATAAGTATGTCACTTCTGTGTTTGGAATTTTTGAAAATCTGGCATACACGGTTGTAATCAGTAAGTTATTTGGAGTCCGATATAGAAAACATAATTTTTGGTGAATAGTAACCTACCCCAATTAATAGTAACCTACACTAATAAATAGTGATATACCCTAATGAATAGTAACCCCACCTTTGGAGGAATAAAATTTATGTTCAAGTTTGATGTACGATATACTTATTTTTTAGAATAAGTTAATGAATGTTTTAAAACCGAGTTTGATAGTAAATTATTATTATAATTAAATATTAAAATAATCATATATAGAAAATTATTTTTCAAAAACGGACATCATTTTTGGATTCTACAAGTCAAAAAAATGGTTTGGGTAAAATTTTGGGATTTTTCTGAAATACTTGAATTTTTGATAAATAGTAGAATCTCATAATTCCCAATAAATGCTAAATAATGGATTAATAGAGTCATCAATGATGTTCTGCTGATGTAAGCCCACTTATTTTGGGATCACATGATAATATAACTATTCTTGGTCATGGAATACTTACTATTCATTATCTTGGAAAAATATAATAAATTAATGATTATAATATTATGGAATCCCTCCTCTCCTCCACTATAAAACCCCCCCTTCACCCCCTCTACTATACACTCCTCTCAAGCCTTGTGCCTTGCCATTATTCTACAAACAAATCTCCCCAAGGTCCTCCCCCACGTATAAAATTTCTCAGCCTCCTCAAAATACCAAAACATCTCCCCTTAAGAAGTTCTCAAAAGGAGGAAATATCAAGAGGTAAATTCCTCTTCCCAATTTATTATTTTATTTTAAGTTCTTTTCTTTTTTATTTCTTTATACAACTGACTTAAATCATAATAGTATGATAAATCCAGTGACATAAATGTACTGTAATTTCTTCATTCTAGTGGTATATTTCATTATATTCCCTTCTTTCCCCAACCCATTTATTTGAAATAAATGAAAGCAGTGTTTTAGATGTGCTAATTTAGCACATTCAAGGACAACAGTTTATGAATTTCTATTATTATCTTGAATTATGGTCATGAATTCATTTGTGTTATGGTTGAACCAGATTATTATATTCATCTTTTTTGTTCTGTAATCCTTTGGTACCAATTGAATTAAGTTATAAAGCAAAACACATTCTTTGTAATCAAATCCAATGATTATCAAAAACGGTTATCACTAAGGTTATATATATAGTAATTCTACTTAACTCTAAGTTACCTAATTAAAATTAAAACCATGTAATCCCATGGATATTAAATAAAGAATATAACTTCAATTATGGACATCCAATTTCATCTTGCATATAATCCAAACTTGAACATAAGTGAACCGATCTTTTAAAGCCAAGTAAACAAACGATCTCTAACAATGAAATTGAACCTTATAAGTAATCAAAAAGGAATTAAATGTACTAAAATGGATTATAATAAATAAATTAAATATAGAATAGGTTCTTTAATTATGAATTAATAAACTAAATTTGTTTATTTAGGTCATTTATAACAAGTGGAGAACACCACCAGATTTAAGGTAAGGGATCCTCCCATTTTCACTCTTAATCAAGTTTGCTCTCTTTGCTATGCTTTTTTTGTGTAATACCATATGATGCAGTATGTTTATACATCTTCCCCATAATTACATAATGTTTTATAGTTCATGATAAAACCATTATCTCTCTCATCAAGCCCTCTTAGTTACACCCAATTCCATGCCGACAAACCATAATGGATTCTACCCAAAGTTCCCTTATTCCTTTGGGTTGCTCTATCTTTCTTTTTACCAAAATATAGTTGTATTTTATTTTTATGTAGAAATTCAACATTATATTTATATCATCCAAAATCATGTTATAAGATCCATCTCTCATTCTCTTTCGGGGATATACATGCTTTTAAGTGAATCTATCCTTGATACTTCCCAATAAGCACAATCTTTTTAAAGGAACATCTCGAACTTTTACCCAATTTCAAGTGCACACTATCTTCAATTTTAAGACACCATTGTATTTTTAAATTAAGTATTTTTATTATGAAAACCTTATTTGTTTAAATTATTGTTTGATATAAATGAATTCTTTCTTTACTATTTTAAAATCTCTATAGCATTTTCCTTAAAACCGCACAAAAATGTTTTAATGATAATATCTCTCAAATACATTTATTATGTGATGTAACTTCTATTTGTTACCAAATATCATTTTATATTCCTATATTACCTTATTAACGTCCATGTATGTTCTAATCCCTTTCTTTCATGGGCACTTTCATGATACATTCATTGGTTATGCTTTATGCCATGACTGTGGTACCCAATTCTCTCCATGGGTAAACTTATATTTATGAACAATTTATTATGTATGATTACACATGTGGAAAGAATATTTATGTGGTAATAATAATTATGTAGAAAGAAAATTCATAGATATGTTGATATGGGTGCACCCAGATAGTTCTCCAATGCATTGGATAAGGATAAGTCCCATGAGATGCTATGTGAAACGAGATTGGTGGTTAGCCTTGACCCGTACTGAAATGGGAAAAAGGATTAGTGGTTAGAATTGACCTATACTAAAGAAATGTTTTATGATTCTGCCACATCTATATGATTCCATGATTATATGATCCCATTCATATATTAAATGATTTTATAAGTTTCATGCTTTGGATATCATTATGTCATGCCTCCTTACTCATGTGCCTGATATGTATCCTTATTTTAATTCCCTTACTGGGATTTTTAAATCATCCCTTTGATCATGTGTTCCCCATGGTACCATGTGCAGATGTAAGGGCTCAATGGAAGATAGAAGATCTTTATGGAGATTAAATAAAGAAGTTTTTTTAGCCACATGTTTTATGTTATATGTACCTAGTCTTCCAAGACACTAGACTTAACAATCCTTGGATTGTATCCTGATGATCAATCATGTTTAAATAATAAAATGTTTAATGTAAAAGTATCGAGTCACTATAAACACATTAGAGATACTTATTAAGGTATTTTGGGAAAAAAATGTTTTATAGGATGTTTAGAGATGTTTAAAATGAGTATATGATAGAGTTTTGGTTGATATATTTATTTATAATGGGTTGATATGTTGTGTGGTGAATGGTGTTATTTATAAGGGAGATGATTGACATTTTGGTAATAATATAAAACGGAAAGTAATATTAAAGGGTTAAAAGGGTACAATAAAGTCAATAATGCAGAGTGGATATGGTATATTCTATAAAACTACCATTCACAAAATTAAATACATTTTTTTATCATTTTTTAGGTTTCTTACACTTTATTAAACCCATTTAACTTAATTTACCTATACCATAGTAACTAATTTTACATAGGTAAATAATGTTTTATGCATAACATTAAAATGAACGTTTTGGAATAATTTGGACCAAATTATTCCAAATATGAAATAATTTTTTTAATAAAATTTATAATGGCAAGAGAAACTAATTTTTTACATTACCATGTATATCGCATAAATATGTTTATGAAAAAGTGTATTTTTAAGAATAAAAAAATGTTTTTGATGATATTATAAATGTTATATATTTACCCGACAATAATATGTTAATTTATTTAAAAATAGAGATATATGTCTTAAAATGTATATCAAAATATATTTATAACTTCTAATATCAACATTAAAAAAATATGGAAACCTTTTTTTTGTCAGAATAATTGGTTACTTTTGTTTCAAAATGTTAAACATTAAATTTTTAAATTAATCATTGTATTTATAATAGAATAATTTTTCTCCAGAAAAGATTTTTTGTTCATAAATAATATTTTATAAGATTTAAAATCATAATTATTTTATAATAATGTAATAAAAGCTATAGTATATGTATTACTTAATTTTTTCACTATTTACATAAATATCACACTTTAAAAAAATTATAATAATTAACCCTTGACTAATTTTGAACCGTTGAATCCAAAAATAATGGTCCGTTATCAAATTGAATTTCAAATATTTATTGAAATTAAAATATAATACATTTTTCCATAATAGGAAAATAATTTTTAACCATTAAATTATTTTTGTATTAATGTATATACTATATTTTCTCTTCCATTAAATCTAAATATAAAATATAAATTATAAAATATGTTAAATATTAAATGTTTCAATAATCATAATTTATACATATTGAATCCCATAGTATTATTGTGTGTGAAATATACATATGATAAAAAATTTGGCATCCACCTATGGAGATTCCACTAGCATGGGCCCCGTGAAAATTTTCAAAAGCTTGAACTTCTCTCAAATATTATTTTTGTCAAATCATTATTTTGGAGTTAGTCTTGGGCTTAGTATTGGAAACCCCTTGTGAAGATACCAACATTATAATCTCAAAAAAATTGTCTTTTTTTGATGGCCTTAAATTTATAGATACAATTTCATTTAGAATTCATTATGTGGTTACATCAATTTATATTAGCTAACTATTTGACCATGTTATATGGGTCATATTAAACATTTTAATAAAATTTATCATGATTTCATTTTATTTTGGGTTTAGTTCCATCAAAATTTATCAAAAACATTTTATTGTAAATGGATAAAATATAATTTTAAATTTTGTGGTGTTACATTCACTTCCTCTAAAATAAATTGTGTTCTCACAATTTTAACATTCATTCACATTAAATTTTATTTAAGGATTTCTAAGATAGACATAATGAAATATAAAATTTAAAATGTTTATTCTATAATAATGTCATCGGTACGACTATGAAAACTCCTCCTTTTACCTTTATCATGATAGCTGACTACTTTAAAATTCATTGAAAATGTTTTTATCCATGCTCTTCTTTTCCACACATGAATAATCTTATGATTCCTTTGAAACATTCCCCTCAATGTTTATTCTCACATTCTAAGAATATAGTAAATTGAATATAAATTCCTTTATCATCATTTTTATCAAAACATTTATGATACTTCTTCCTTATCTTCTTTGGTCTATTTTTGAATTCAAATATGTTTACATTATTAATCATAATTGATGTGAATTTTTTTATCACTATCACAATTTTTAGAAGTCCTATTTTACCCCTATTAGGTTGTTTAAGGGTAAATTCACCACATTTACAATTGCACATATTTTTATCATATTACATTTGAGTTTTATATTTTAATTAAATCAAGAAATTTTTTGTGTTGGGAATTCATAAATTATTAAATTCATATTATGTAAAATTAATTAAATAAATTATATATGACATGTAAACCCTTACTTCTGAATCTTCAGGTTTAAATCATGATTATCCTTGAGAACATTACTATTAATTTTTCAGACATGTATATTTAAATCAATCATAATGGTTCAAAATGAGTATACGAATCATCCCAGTCTTATCACCCAAGAGTGTACTACTTGGTGTGCGGTCTTAGGAAAACTTATTTTTCACCGAGTAAAGGTCATTTTAATACTCAAAAAACCTTATTTATTGTTATTAAAACCATGTGAATATATTATGGAACTACACCCACTTTCTATTATACAAAAATATATGAAATTTATAGAAGAACACACACTTGATACTTTTCAAAAAATTGAATGTTTTGTATACATAGACTCATCCATAAGTGTTTCACTAAAGTTAAATCATCATAATTCCATAAAAAATAATATTAAATATTACCTAGAATAACCAAATTCAATATCTATACCTCTGAAAACAGTTCAACTTTATCATATAAACACCTGATGGAATTTATAACTCTTAAATTACCCTTATCCAACAAAATCCTAAACACTATGGTTATCTAAAAAATTATTTTATAGAAACAATATCTACCTATTAATAATTCTTCCATAATTACATAATTTATATAAACTATTACATTATAAACATTCCCATGACTTTTCAGGTCCGTAGTTTTTAAAAATATGGATACATCATTTATGATGTATCCCCTGTATTTCCCATTTAATTTAAATTTTCCACTATTATATTAGTTACATTATATTTAATAGATCTTAAATATCTCCCATAAATTTCAAACACTAGATACTCTCTTGGATATAGCATACATATTAGTTTCCTTCACAATATGGGTAAATGGAATCATAAGAAAAGGAAAGATAAAAAACCCAGATATGGTATAATGAAACTAACTATTTATTGTGATTAATCCTATATAGTTAAAGAGTAGTAACATGATTTTATAAAGATAAAGGAAAACTTTCATGAGAAAATTACTATATAACATCATGGAATCATAAATATGTTGCAAAAACATAAAACATGACATCATATGAATATGTAAAATATTAATTATATGCTAATATAATATATTGTACTAGGATAACTACCTATTCACCATAAATGATATCTCTTGAGGTGAAACATTACCCAACGAATTAGAGGGATATCGGATTGTTGGTCAAACATTCATATAATGAAAATCATAGGTACATGTGTCAAATGTTTTTTATAATAATATTATAAAAATCCATTGATATAATTTGGGGTTTATATCTTTTTTAAATAATATCTGATAATGAATCATTCATAAAATTAGCAATAATTGTAACCTGATATGTCATGTAAAGTAAATTTGAATCTGATGATATTAAAAATCTTTCTTGGTTTGTAATATTAAAATGAGATAAAAAATTATATAATACATACACCATATAGATACATTTTATATGATTATGTAAATAATTTACCCAATCAATAGATGTATTTGTTTTAAGTTAAACACCCTTCAATCAATGAAATGAGATATAAGGCATTCTAGAAAAAAATGTATCTATAGAAAATTCATTTATATATATGGTTATTATAAAAAAAATATATCAAGAAATTAATAAATTATTTTATTCTGATTTATTTTCATTAAATTTTATAAACATGAGAAATGAATCAATGGGTAGATGAATAATACTTTTATAAGGACACTAATAACCCACATAAGAAAATCAATGAGAAATGGACATTACCTTCTGGAACCTTTTTAAATGAAACTACAAAGAATAATGTGAGAATAATTTACCTTATAAAATCATTTAATATTATATTATAAGCATCGTAAAAAGTGTAAATACAAGATGGGGGAAAATTCATTCATGAAAAATATATAAAAAATTACTTCCTAATTAATTTGTGTAAGGATATTCATATTTTTGACGATAAAACAAGATTTCAAAACTAATTTTTAGAAATATAAAAAGAAAAATTATAATTATATTATTTAAACCAGTGAATAAATAAAAAAATTATATTAAAATGGTAAATATAATGCAATGATGATCATAAGAAAAAATATAAGTATATAAATTTCCTTATCAATATTTTCAAATAATATATTTTTTAAAAACTACATTATAATATAGTGTAATATATTTTTCATTTGAAAATATATAAATTCATGTATAAATATCACATTGTTTATAACATGTTATTATTTTTATATATTAAAGGACAAGCATGGTGGGATGGAAAAATATCTACATGGAGGGGAAAGAACCATCATAAATAATGGGAATTATCCTAATCAATTTCATATTTTTTTTATGTGAAAAAATTCAGTAATGATGAAAATTTTGATGTAAAAAATTGATTTACATTGATAAAAATAAAAAATAAATTACATAGTAGATATATAAATGAATTAAAGGGACATAAAATTTTATATCAAAATAATATGTTTTCTGAAATAATGAAAAGAAATTGAATTGATTAAAAACACTTCCATCTAAGAAAATCAGTGAATATGAGTCAAATAAAATAATTTACATAAAATAGATATATAAATATATTAAAATTCATGAGGAAAATTATAAATATAGTACACATAAATTTATACACAAAATATGTGTTGAAAACGACATAAGTATAAAAGAACAAAATTTGTGATGACAAATCACTTAACATATGTAATAATTTACATTGTCTATTAAATTAAATATATTAAAAAATAAAATTATGTTTGTTAAAAACATTTTACTAACATTTTTATCTATATTTCATGTTATATGTTCTATTTATTACCATTTTCTATTCATTTAGAAATTTGTTTTCGTTAATTTTAGTTACTTGAGGTTGTCATGTCAATTTATTTTAAACATCCACGGTATATTAAATTCCAAGAAAAATCTTTTTCAAATAAATTCATAATATCCATAACATTAGAGGAAAATATAATTTAATAGTAAATAATAAAAGAAATTAAACTGTTTTATTAGTTTTTACAAAATGGATTAATATTAGAAGAAGTTTATAAGTGTGTTCAATTTTTTTGCAGGTTTAGTTTAGTTGGAATGTTTGTTGTTAATATAACTTATATAATTCACAATATTATCATTATAGAATAATAGTAGTTTCATAAATATAATTCTAAAACATTAAATTAGTTTTTAAATTCATACATGTTTGGCGGAAATAGAAAATGAAATATATCCTTCCGTTGATGTAGTAGTCTGAACATAAACCCAAATGATGCTTTAATTCTCCACAAAATGGGCGGGGGAATAAAAATTAAGTCAAATATTTTAGAAATACTAATGATTTTATTTTTTATAAAATAAAACATTTATAAAATTCATATATTGTGATTATGAAAAAATATATTATTTAGCACTTGGATGTGGTAGTCTGCACGTACACATGATGAAATTTTCATTTTTCAAATGGTTTAGGTGGAAAGTAGAGAAGTGATAATAAATTTTTATCATAATATATAATAATGTTATTAATATGTATGTTATCATATTTTCATATAAATATATATAATAGCTCATAGTGTAGATGTAAAAAATAATTATTAGTTCTCTTTTGAGAAAATCAACTCTTTTTTTGGATGTTTACCCCTGAGTGACAACATAAGGATCATTAGCTTTGTATTCTCGATATAAAAATAATTATAGTATTTTTGGAGAGGTTTTAAGAGATACTCTGTTTTATATTTGGATGATATAATACGTAATAATGGGTGGATAAAATAGGCGGTGATGAGTGATAGTTATATGTTAGAGTATTCATATTTTAATAATAATATAAAATGGAATGAAAATATTAATGGGTCAAAAAGATCCAATAATAGATAATAATATATTGGAAATTATTTATGGTAAAAAATTTCATAAACACATTTTATAACTCTTTTTATAATTTTATAGGTTTCTTACCCATGGTTATACGATTTTAACATCATTTTTCTTTAACAATGTACCCAATTATTACCAAAGGAATTAATATTTTGTTTCAAAAAATAAAATATTCCTTATAATATAATCTGAAAATACTAACTCCAAATATAACATATATATTTTAAAATAATAATTATAAGGAAGAGAAAAATTAATATTAATATTAGTGCACATAACACGTAAAGAATTTTGTTTTGAAAAAGTGTAATTGAAGCATGAAAATAATATCTTGGTCAAGAATATCTATGTATTTAATCTCAATTAAATTAATAATATTATAGTTAAAAGAAATTATTTATATTTATTAAATATCAATATAAATTATAATTCTACAGTTTTATTTAAGATAATATAACAAGATGGAAAACATTTTATATTGGAATAATGAAATACGTATATTTCAAAATATTAAACATGAGTTTTCCAAAATCAATATAGGATTTTTAAATGAATATGTTTTCTACATAAGAAAAATATTTATGAATAACAATTTACAAGAATTAATGAAATAAATAGTTTATGATATAGTCATAAAATATTTAGTTCAGGTATTAACATAATTTTTCACTATTCTTTTAAATATCATGTATTTCATAATTATCCAAAAAATATCCTTAAAATAAAATTGTCATGTTGAATCCCAAAAATAATGTTAATTAATCAAATTTAGTATCTATTTGTACTAGAAACAAATTACAAAATAGGATCTCATAATTACAAAACTACTTTTAAGCATAAAATGATTATTGTTTTAATATATATCCTTTCTTTTCACTTACTTTATATGAAAATATATATAATATATAATATATAATATATAATATATAATATATAATATATAATATATAATATATAATATATAATATATAATATATAATATATAATATATAAAATAAAATATATTAATAAATAATTTTTTATATCATCCAAATTTATAATTACATAATTCCTCCAGATATATGTGTATTATTTAAGCATAAGATATGATCTGGTGGTAGTCACATGTAGTGATTCCACTAGTGTGAATCTCACAAAAATTTATATAAACATAAACTACTGTATAATAAAATTTATCTCATACCATAATTTTTATAGTTTTACATGGGATTGGTCTAGGGAAATACCAAATAAGGATACCTAATTTCCAATATCATACAAATGATCTTCATAGGGATTAATTCTTCTCTTAGAAGAAATTTCATTTAGATTTCATTTTCTGGTTACAACTATTTATATCGACATACTCAGTGACAATGCTATAATAGTTATATTAATCTTTTCAAACAATATTTATCTTGATTTTATTTTCTTTTGATAGTTATGGAATTAGATACCATCAAATATATCATATATTTAAGTAAAATATATAATTTTATTTCTTTAGGTGTTACATTCTCCCCTGCAAATAAATCAAATCCTTAAAATTTTATTTATGAGTTACTAAACAAAATAGTAAGAAATATATAAGAGTTTATAATGCCTGAAGATATAATTTAAAATAAGTTTGAAACCTTAATATCAATGGTAAAAAATCACTCCCTTTATCCTATTCATCAATTACTTCATCATTCCTTATAAAATTATTATTCTATTCCCTCATTTTCCACACATAAAGAATCCTCCAGTTCCTTTGGGACATTCCCCTATATGTTGCCTATCCAATTTTTTATATATAAGAAATTCTATATTATTTCATTAATCATCTTTGTCTCACATAATTCCATGATTCCCCAGCCTTCCCTTCATAGGATTATTTTGTAATTCAGTTATATTTAGGTCATTAATCACAATACATTATAGCCATATAGGCATAATCACTAGATTCAATATTCCAATTATTATCTGGATTGGTTATTCAATGGGAAAATCATTTCATTATCCATTTCAATCATTTTTACCTTAGTTATAATGACATTGTTCAGTTACATGAAATAATGAATATTTAGGGGTGGTAATACTAAAATTAGTACATGAATATTATGTAAACTTATAAGAAATAACTTATAAAAAAAGTTCAAACCCAAATATATGAATTTCAGAGTTCTAATATTGGTTATCTGTGGCCTCTATTTGGTTAAATTCATTAACCATTATATATAAATCGTTCATAATTGTTCATAAGGATCATATAAATAATCCAAGGAATATCCCCCATGTGTGTATAAATAGGTTTCTAGTCTTAAGCCCAATCATTAATCATTGATTTAAGATGATGTTGATACTAAACCAATAATTTTCTAGGCGATTGCTTATTGTTAGACCACAAGTTATATATAATTTAACCTCATCCTAATTCATAAGGAAAATAATATTCAATATTGCCTGAACTACCATAAATTATTGTCAATATGTTGAAATTATGATAAAATTTTACAAATCAACCCTTGATTAAATTTACAACTCTTAAATTATCCATAATTAAAAGCATCATAACCTTTGAAGTTATAAAAATCCTATTCTGAGAGAAACATTAATAAAAAAGAAATAAAAATATAAAAATTACATGTATTATAGAAAATATTAAATTACATACATCCTCAGGGTATTTTATGTTTAACTCTTTAATGAATTAGGATACACCATTATCTAATATAGCTAATGTATTTATTATCTAAGAGAAATTTTCTCACTATTATAGGTGCTTATTAATCAATAATTTATATTCAGTATCTCTGATAAATTCTACAGAAAATATAATATTGTAGATATAAAATAAATATTTATTTATTTCATAAACTAGGAAAAGGAAACATTTTATTTTTTAATAAAAAATTCTCAAAAAATGGAATAATCTATGTGAATCATGATGGAATGTCATCATATATAATCCAGTAGGCCTAACATAATATAAAAATGATAATCAAAACATTCTACAAAAAATGATATCATAATATCATAGAATTATAATATTATTGGAACAATACAAATTATGACATTAAACTTATATGTAAATGATTACATCTAATATAATGTAACAAAATATTCTAGGATAACTACCCATGCTCTATAAATGGTATGTTATGAGATTAAAAAATTACCCCTTTTACTAGAGGGATATACAATACTAGGCCCAAATGTCAAATAAAAAAATTATACATATGTGTTCCATGTGATTTCAATCATAATATTATAAGAACCCATGGAAATAAAATGATATTAATATTATTTTGAAATAATTTTCCATCATTATTCATTCATAAAATCATGAATAACCACAACATGATTCCCTGTGGAAATTAAATAGGTATAAAATGATTTCTGGTAACATTCTTAGTAAATACCCTTATACTAAGATAATAAATAATATGATATATGGAAAGTATACGAAACATGGTATAAAATTAATTCTACAGTTTCCCTAAAAAATCCATGTGTAGGAATATAGGTGAACACCATTTAATCTATAAAATGAGATATAAGACATTCACAAATAAAATTCATTAGAATAAAATTAATTTTAATACATAGTGGATTGATTGGAAATAAAAAAGAAGTAATTAATCATTTATAATTTATATAATTCACATTATAATTCTGTAATAACATTGATAAATAGTGAAGGGAAAGATAAAGATTTTTTTTAGAAGGACTCTAGCAACTCACATCAGAATAGATAAAGAAATAAAACTTTTCTTTTAGGATAATATTAAAATGAACAATAACCAAATTATGGGAATATAATTTACATTATAAAATAATACAATAATATTGTGGATTATGAATAATGAAATAGAAATACAAGATGGACAAAATTATATTCATGAAAAATAAAAAAAGGATGTTTATCTTTTTTGGTAAATAAATTCAAATTTATTAATAGAGAAGTCAATTTCGGGAAAAAACTATTCAGAAATATGTTAATAAAACATTTTAAGTAAATATTTAAAAAATCTAACCCCAAATAAAAAAATTTTAATTAAGGGAATAATTTTGAAATCATGAGTTACATATCAAATATAAGTATCTAAAATGCCTTTTCAGTATTTTTTAATAATTTCTATATTGACAACAATATAATAATAAATAATAATAGATTTTAATTTTAAAAAAAAATCTAATGATATGTATGAAGATAAAATTAGTTAAAATATATTAATGATTACACATACGAAATTATAATATTGATGAGATGGAAAAAATTGAAATGATGGGTAAAAAACTATCAGAAAGAATGTGAATTATCCTTAACAATGTCATGTTTTATAAGAGTGTAAAGTACACCAAAGAAGAAGTTATTAATGTAATAAAGTAATCACCACAAATAAAAATATGAAATTAATTATTAATTATATAAATAGTGGAATAAAAAATCTAAAAAAGTATAGCCAAAGAATATACTTTATGTCCCAATTAATATGAATTGAGTAGAATAAATATCCTTTTTAACTTTGGTAATATTTAAATAAAATAACCATAATATAAATAAATTGATACAAAAATTTAAATGAATTAAAATTCTTGTATAATATGGTAATGTTACATAATTTGTAATCTATTCACCACATAAGAGGAAACATTTTAAGAAAATAGAATTTGTCACAAATAATTAATGTTTGTTAAGAAAATGCTTACCTTGTACCTGGATTTTCTCAACACAATAAAATAGATTCCAAAAAATGAATCAATTTTCATTAATAAATTGTTAAAAAATCATATAAAAATCATTTTATTTTATTATTATTATCCTTTATTATTAATTAATTAAATATTATTTAATTATGTTAGTTACATGATGAAGTTCATTAAAATTCTTTAAAATATCCCTAGTATATTTACATGTTATGATGTTCTATAAAATATCCTCAAAATCATAAAAATAATTGAGGTGTATGTATTTAATTACAAAATGATTAAAAAAACTATATAGATTTGTTAGTTTTTTCCAAATTTATTTACATTATGAAAGGTTCATTAACGTGTTCATTATTTTGATAGTTAAGATTCCATTGATGGTTATTTGTAAATATCACTTATAGAATGTATGATATTATATTTCCTTAATATTAATAGTGTCATAAATATCATTGTAAATTATTAGATACATTTTAAAATTTATCTACATTTTGTGTTAATTGAAAATCAAATATGTCATTTTGTGAAGGTGGTACTCCTCATATATAAAGAGATGACTCAATTATTTCCCACAGAACAAGTAGAAAAATAAAATAATAAAAATTTAATTATTTTAATTATGTTATAAATAAGTTAGTTGTCATTAAATTAATATTTCTTACAATACATTTAATTTGGTTTTTAAAAATTGAACACATTGTTCAAGAAGGTAGTAATCAAGGTGTACACATAAAAATATCATTATTTTTTGGAATGGTTTCTATCAATGGTATAAATGTGATATTAAATTAGTATAATAACATTAGAAAATATTTAAAATAAATAACATAATATAATTTCATGGATAGAATAGATTTTATTGGGTTTGAGATGAAAAGAATTAATAGGTCTTGGTTGAGAACATTACCTCCCCATTGAATGTACTCAATTTTTTATAATATTAATTTTCAATGGATTGGTATTATGACCAGAACACAGATTCTTGGATTTGGGTATAGTGTTGAGGATATTTATTTTTAAGATAATTCTTTTGAATGGGTAGAGAAATGGGGTTCTGAAGGGTGGTATTTATAAGTGATGGTAGAATAATATTTGTAATAATATAGATGGAAATGTGTAAATTTATTGGTCTAAAATATTCAATAATGAAAAACAATAGATAGAGGGAGTAAAGTTTTAGAAACCTCTCATGTAATGATTTTAACATATGTTTTTATCATGTATTAGTTTTAATACACCTCGTTATGACCTTTTTAACTTTATTTTCCTTCACCACGATAACTAATATTTACTAACTACATTATTTTGTTTTCATGCGAATAGGGATTATAAAAAATGATTTAAATATTCATGCACTTGGAACATAAAAACACATAGAAAAAATGTATTTTTAATCAAAAAAATAATGTACAGGATAAAATTATCAATGATATTAATTTTCATGTTATATTAAGTTTATTACAAAAAACATAAGAGTTATATTCGTTAACAATCAATCAAAAATATAATTTTACACTAATATAAAATAATTAAATAAAATTATGAAAAAATATATTTTTAGTACAATAAAATATTTCTTATGTTTCAACATATTAAACATGGGTTTTATAATTTTAAAATAGTATTTTTAGATGAATAATTTTACTAATTGAATAAATTATTTTTCATTAAATTTTTTTTATATCATAATTTCGAACATAGCTTATTGTAATGTTATAAATATATTTTCACTATTCACATAAAATTAAACTAGATTAGAAAAACCCCAAAATTTTACCAAATGATAATTTTTAAATTTATAATTAAAAAATGAAATTCATTTATAAAATTTAATTTCTAATAGTTATAGAAATTAATTTTAATATATGAGTGCATAATAAGATTTCTATTTTTAATCTTAAAATGATTTTTGACTTTATATATCCCCCTTATTTTAACTTCTATTTAATGTTAGTATAAAATATAAAATTTATTAAAAATTACATGATTATATCTTTATAATTTATTCTTAAATAATCATAAAAGATATATATGTTATATATAATAATAAAATAATATTTGGTGGTAGTCTTTGCTTGTGATTCTTCTACCACATATCTTATAAATATTTCCATTAGAATAAACTTATCTATAGTATGATTTCTCTCATATATTAATTATGAGAGTTCAACATGGTCATGGTCATGGTAAAACATGATTTAATCCACCGCATTTTCAATATTTCAAAAAATATATTCGTAAAACCTAAATATTTTAAATGTTTTTTCATTGAAATAAAACACATAATATTTGATTGGTTGACATAGACACAACCATGAGTCTATATGAACTAAAATATGGTAAATCATTATAACATCACCATGAAATTGGAAGGTATGAATATTAATAATCAATTTTAAAAAAAATTTCATGTTTTTTATTAATGCAAATTTATTGATTAATTAATAATAAATGAGTACTTATTTTTTAGTAAAGTCATTTCACGCTAAAAAAATATTTTTATTCAAAAAATGGTATTAATCATTTTTTACATTAAACCTATATATTTTATTTATAAAATTTATAGAAATTTTATAATTTTATATTAATAAAATTAATAAAATATACATTTGATTTTTTTATTAAGATGAATTTTATGGTTTTTTGCAAAATAATTTTTTTAGTGAATAGTGTAAAATATATATTGGTTTAAAAATTATAATTTATTTTGAAGTAATTTTTCAAATATATTTTGAATTTTATATTAGTGTGAACTAATTATCCTTTAATTTGAAGTAATATTATTATCAAAATAGTAACCAATATTATATTTTTTTATAAGTTATTTTTTTTCTAAAAAAAATATTCTTATGTACACCATAGTAATTAAACTTAATAAATCAATTATATATATAATAATTAATTATTTTTTTAAAATTTAATTATTATATATTCAATTTAATATTTTAATATTCATTTTATGGTTCTTACAAGGCAAGAATGGATGTAAATTTAGTTTTACACTTTGAAATTAATTTTTTGAATATGAATTTTCATTAGGGGTTTCTTGGTTAATTAATATTAAACACTAAAACCTAGTGAAATTGAATATATTAAAATATATTCCATATTAATAATAATAATTATTAATATTATTTAAATTATTTAACATAACTTGTATTCATAATGAATAGTAAAAATAGAAAAAAAAAATTACCACGGTTAGTGTTTAAACGGGTTTAACGGTGGCTGTTAAACCATGAGATAAGAGAATGAATTCCACCCAGACCAATAAAATTCATATTTATTTGAATATATTTATAATTATAATATCAGAAAATATAATCCATGCCAATTTGGATCCACTTTCCCTTGAAATTGACTATAAATCATGGAAATCCTATAAGAAATTCCATGTGTGTTCCTCCCCCTCACTTATAAAAGGTAACATCTTATCCTACATTATTCAAACACATTAACACTTCAATATTGGGAAATATGAGATAAAAACTCTAAACTGAAAAATAAAATTCATCCAATATATTATTTTATTCTCTAAAGAACAATCTTTCAAGGGTTATGAAGTAGACCAAATGTGGTCTCTCAAAGAAGAGTTATATATCTTAATTAAGGGATTTCAATTTTATTTCCTTTTAAACATACTATAAATGTGTTTTATTCTTAAATAAATGATAAATATAATATCATAAATATATTGAGATATTACTATGATGATATAACAACAATTTACCACCTCTTCTCAATCTGATTGTAGATGACTGTTTCCCTCATGCATACATGTGGACTTCCACCTATACGTAGGGATACAACTCATTATTTATAGAACTATCATTCATGGTTGTATATTATTATATATATAATGGTTATATATGATATTAAGTTTATAATAATTATTCCAAGAATATTAATTAATATTTAATTTTTTTTCCATCCATTGAAAATTGGAAATGTCACTCATGCTTATGTACGAACTACCTTCTCTTTGTAGTGATGCTACTCATTTTTCATCAAAAATTTATATGAATAGTACAAAATATGTATATAAAGAATATATATAATATTTATATAATTGTTGAAATTATATATATGCGGTAACATAGATCAATGTTCAAGGATTGTAACTTACTAACCAAAATATACACGGAAATAATGTAGTTAAAAACAAAAATGAAGATGATAATGAAAGATTGCCAATTAATCAGTGATAAGATGCTCTAATTAAACAATATATGGATTTATAGGTATTATTATGGTTTGGTTATAGAATTATAATAAATTTAAATTTATTATATTGGAGGTAGGTGTTATTATGATGAAATAAAAATATGACATATGGGTTTTGTGCCACAATCTAATTTTTTCCAAGATTATTTATGCTTAAAATTTTATATGATGAAATTGAAGGATTTATCTCTATAAAAATAATATTTATTTTATTATCATATATATATATATATATATTTAAATTAATTTTTTATAAATTTTAATTTCTTTATATACTAAATATATCATAAGAATTATTTTATAGAAAATTGAACTTGTATTTAGCTTCTACCAGGAATCATTTCTTCCGAATAAATATTTTTTCTCAAATGTTTACAATATTTTATTTAATAATATCCAGTGATTTTTTGAAGTAATTTTTAGAATATTTTAATTTTCTTTTTAATTATTAAAAATAAAATTCTTATCATTTTTAAATTTTCAACCTTAAAATTTTTAGAAGAAATGTGAAAATAATTATTGTTTTATCATACACAACATGAATTAATTTTTTCACCACCATGAATATTTTTTTAAAGATTCGTGTACAAGATTCCATTTTTTTAAATAAAATTATTATGTAATATTTATGAAAATGTTAGACTCTAAAATTGTAATTTTAAATAATAAGGTAATATTTATCAAGAAATGATCTAGTGATATTTTAAAATGTACTATTATCTATAACAAAATACATTGTTGGTTCTTATAATTTACCAGGGATATGATCCAAGTTTTCCATATTTATTCCTTCTCTTGGTGGTTTATTATGATGATGATGAATTATTTATGAAACATGTATCCTTATCAATGGTTATGATATGATTATATGATGAATATTTTATGATTTTTATAACACATCTATATTATTTTAATTAAGTTATGGGTGGGGTTGGAATTATATAGACCATTGATAAATTAGGTAAATATAGATATCTCTTAAGATAATAAGTAATGGAATGGGTAGTGAACTGAATTCAAAATGATAATTCTTCTAATAAAATAGTCTTGAAAGTGAACATTGACCAAGGAAATAATGTAATGGGGATTGAACTGAATCCACTATGATTGTCTTGTATATGATCCTTTAGTAAAGAAATGATTTTTAGTAATATTTTACATATGAAAAACATTTTTATTATTTTATTGATGTGTTTTTGTATCCCATTATTTACTATTAATGATTCGAGAATATTATGTATTATATATTTTGATTGATAAAACATTATTCCATGGGTCATGATTATGATATATTAATTTATGGTAATTATTTTAAAATGATTATATTATGTTATCAAACCATTAAACTCATCTTATAATCAAATGTGATAATTTATTGATATCTCATCCGTGTTCCCATTCTGAACATCTAATCTCCCCATTTCATATGTTTGCCTTCCCCATGTAATGGGAAAATGCTTTAAGTTTGTTTTTTTTAAGATGGGTTATAGTTGTGAAGAAAAAAATGGAAAAAATACAGGTATTTTAGGTATTATATTTTTATACATCCATGTTTACAAATACACTAAACCACTTGTATTGTTATGTTTTCATTATTTTCAAATATATTGATTATTCATCGTAAATGATGTAATATTTTTGTATGAATAGTTTGGGTACCTATAGTTGGCATCAAAGGAAAATCATAGTATCTTTTAGAAATTAAGATGACAATGATTTAGTGAGAAACCTTAAGATAATAAAAAATATAAGAGAAATTAATGTTCTATGGTAAATAATTTTTTTTGGTTTCCCATTAAAAATACATATTTTTTGGATACTAAATTTATACGTGGCATAAAAATAAATTAATTTAGGGGTAATAACCCCAAAATAGTAAGTCAATTAAATCTCGAATATCACACGGGTGCATGGTGAATGTAATATTCACTTGGTTTGAAAATCCCAATGGATTATTTTTACTAATATACATTATCTTAAAATCCATTATAAAAGATTTTAATAGATAATGACCATGTATTACCTAGGTTAGAACTACATTTTTATAATATGAAAACAATGTTTTATCATTTAGACCTACTATCAAGGGTTTTTATTGATTAATCACTATAATTAATGATACATGATGATCATGCTAACCATTTTGGGTTAATTTAGAGAATGGAGATTGGATGATACATTTGAGAATTTTAAAGGTATGATAAAATATTCATTTATCCTTTTTGATATTATTTATATGAGTTTATATATATCAATAGTAGTCTAAAAAAATTTAAATTTCTATCCCCAATAATTAGATATTTAAGTAATAAAAAAACTCCTAATGGAATACTTTTTTATATCAAGTCAAAGGTTATTTCCCAATTAATGTTTGTGGGAAATTTATTTTTGAAAATATTGACATTATTCCTCTAGTTGAATTTTATAAAATTGTGGGAATGCATTTTATTTATTTTTATTAATCCCATATCAATTACAGAGGAAGGTAAGTAACATTTTATATTCTGAACCAAATTATAATTATCATTCTGGGAAAAGAAAAATGTGAACATCCAATTGAAATTATATCCATTTTGATGGAACATGTATCCTATTCAAATGGAGTGTTTATATCGAATGGTTTGGGAGAAAATCAATAATGAAGATATTTATATTTTATGAAATTTTGATGATGTCTTTCTCAAAGAGTTTCCATGTCTTCTTCTACATCATTAATTTTATTCTTCTATAGAACTCAAAACCAGTGCAACACCAATTTGAAACACTATATATAGAATGGATATATTTGAGTTTAAATAATCGAAGAATAAACTATAGTCAAATCTTGATAAGGTATTCACTCATCAAAGTGTGCCACTATGGGTTTCACCTATTATTTTTTATTTTAAATAATGATGGATCAATTCATATCTACATTTATTATTGGGAATACATAATGATCTTGAGTATTATTTGTATAATCATCCATATTTTGTTGATTTTTTAAATAAAATATGCATAGATTAATATTTTTAAAAGATTTATGTTAAATATATATACTATATTTTGAGGGTAGAAATTAATGGAACACTCAAGATTAAATTAAATTAAATGTATGGACACTATGAATCTATTTTCTTTAAATATGTTCTTAATTAATCACCAACTATCTTCATATTTTTAATTAATAAAGTCTTTATAGAATATATTGATCCATTTTTGGTAATATTTATAAATTATATTCTTATATATTCCTTGATAAACGGTGAGAATCAAGATCACTTGAGGATTATATTGAATAACCTAAAAAAGTGAATATATTTGAACAGTTTACAAAGTGTGAATTTTTCTATAGAAATTTACATGATTGGGTAATATATTTATAAGAGAGGGTATACCAGTGGATCCATGAAAGACCGATGTTATTAAACATTGGAACATACATACCACTATGAATAAAATCATTAGTTTTCTTAGATTGTCTAGATCATAATAGTTCATTATTTAAAATTTTTCATGACTATTTAATCGACTCACTAAATTTAATCAGAATGTATTTAAGTTCCTTAGAATAACGAGCTTGAATAAAATATCAAGAATTAAAGAGAATGTTGGTCTGTGTACCTTTCACACACTAACTTCCCACGAGGAAGGGTTTTATTATTTATAGTTATGTATTAATGAAATAGTTTAGATATGCTCAGATACAGAGTGATATGGTTATAAATTATTCTTCTTTTGAATTGAAGTTCCATCTATGAAATTACATGAAACATGATTGGGATATAGAACTAGTAATAAATGAATGATAGATATTGAGAAATTATATTTATGGAGAAAAGTGTGACATATATAATCATTTAAAAATTTAAAGAATATATTCACCCAGAAATATTGGAATATATTCCAAATCAGATGGTTGGTGTTAAATTATTATTTTGATTACAAAATAAATTTCTAGTGTTAAAAAAGAAACATGACAGGAGATGATTTATGTCGAATAGATCATGCTAGATTATAAATAATGAGGATCACAAATGATCAAATATTTATGGATTTTCAAGGGATAAACAAGGAAATATTGAACGAAGGGGAGAAATATAATATTTATCAATTGTGTGTTCAACTGTCTATCCATGTAATGATTAATGATTCAAAAAAGGTGGATGTGAATCTATAAAATAAAGAGAGGAATGATCATGATTTGAATATTGGTTATGAAGTAATTATAAGGTTTAAGAACCATATATCTATAATAATCTCATAGCTTATCATTCCATATTTATCATGGAAGTATGAAGATGTTTAGATATTTGAAATGGTATTTTTTGTGGGGAAAAGAAGAGAGATATTTTGGAGTTTGTATCTTAATTACTAGATTGTTGGAAATATAAGAATAATAGACATATAATATTGGGGATTTTATAAGTATTACTCAAAAAATGGAAATGGGAAAACAATACTATGGATTTTGTTTTCAGACAACACAAAACATCTAGATTACATAATTCTAATTAGTTTTTAGTTAATAATCTTATAATGCCAACCGACTTAATTTCTATTAGAGATGATTTGTATCTTGATCAGTTTTCCTGGATATAAATTAAGGTAGTGGTATAGTTTCATGTGGCACCCCATTTTAAAATATCTGATTAGGATTCAAGGTTTACTGTGAACATGCAAAGAATTCTTCATAATGTTCTAGATGAAAAGTTCAGTATCATTATTGTTTATCAAAATTAGATAGATATTTTTTATGAGAGGATAATATAATCCATGGAGAATAAGTTGAAATCATGTTCTCAAGATTTTAATGGTAGTTAGGATCAATAAATTCTACTAGGTTAGTAATATGCCCACAATAGATTGCAATAGAGGATTTATATGGTTCTTTATGATTCCTTCTATTAAAAAAGTGTATAACTCATAAATGATTGGATAACATTGGATAATTTTTTTAAGAGCTATGTTAATTTAGAAAATAGTAGAGAAGGTAAGATCCATTCAACAATATATATCGATAGCTCAGAGTTGAAAAACAAATTATGTTGAAAATCATCAGGGAGATCTAGAATATGAATTTGGTGAGAAGGTTTTCATATAAATCTCTCCAAGGAAAAATATTATGATATTTAAAAATATGGTAAAGATGTTCCATGGGTATATCAATTCATTTTAGAGTTATGATCATGTATAGATTGTATCCTATCAATTTGAAATTCTATTAAACCACTCTCAAGATTAGGATGTGTTCCATGTATATCTCTTAAGGAAGTACATACATGATCCATCACATGTACTAAATTCATAGGTTATACCAATAGATAATGATCGTTCCTATGATTAACAACCAATAAAAATCTAGTATTAGGTAGAAAAATTTATATAGAACAAAGATACTGACCTATTTAAGGATTTTTGGAGGGAAAAAATGTAAAGAAGCTGCATGGGAACCAAGGGATTTTATTAAGAATATATATCCTCAATTACATTAAATAAGTACAGGAATATAAAGAAATAAATTCATTTTAAGGGGGATATAATGTAACCCCCAATAGGTTTATGTATTTTCTTTGAAATAAAACATGATTTTTTCAATAGCTTTTCTTTCATGCAACATAAGGTCTATATAAACTATGATATAGTAGACTATTATAAAATATCCATTAAAGTAGTCACTATAAATTGTAATTAAAAAATTATAAAAACATGTAATTTTTTTTTAATAAATATAAATTTATTGATTAATGCATAATTAATAGGTACAAAATTTTTAGTTATGTCATTTTGTGTTACAAATATATATTTTCCTCATAAATTGTTTTTATCACATGTTCACACAAGCATGATAATATATGTTACAACCAAATAAATGGTAATATAAGTAATTTTAATTTATTATTAATATTAATAAACAATATTTTATAGATATATATTGACTATAATACAATTTTAAAAAATTATATTAAAAACTGAATTAGTTTTATTCTTAATAAATATATTTATTTGTTATAGTGTTTTATTTAAAAGCCTTATTTTAAAATTTTAATTTAATTTTATAAAATATTTCATTTTTTTAATAATTTGATTAAATTTATTATTTGGTAAATTTTTTAGAATCTTCGGAAAATTTTAATTTTTCAATTAATATTGAAAAATACTTATTTTATTTGAAACTATATTTTCTTTTCAAGTATTTACAAAATAAAATTGATTTTTTTATTATTTTTATGAGTTTATTAGTTAATTTAGACTAAAAAAATATAATTATACTATTTTAATGAATTTTATAATTACATTTTTTGTGACACTAATTTTATACTCAAATGGCATTTTTCTATAAAAAAACTATTTTTTTCCATGTTTTGAAGGTTCAATCTTATGTTATATTGAACCACTTCTAGAAATTGAATTTTAAAAAATGATTTAAAAATTTAGATTAATTATTTTCTAAATTTTTATATATTTCCGTTTATTTTATTCATTATTAATAGTAACCCTGACAAATTCTTGTTACCTCGTTAAATGTAAACTAGGTTGGTTTGGGTTAAAAATAGTGTGATAAGGATTAAAATTAATTTTAAAGAAACCATTTTTTTCATTTTGTGGAAATATTTCATATATAATAATAAAAACATCAAAAAAAACTTTATTTTTGTATATTTAACACTTACCATCCCCTTCATAATACTTAGGTAAAATATAACATCAAAAGTGTCACTCGCTTTCATTTAATATCTACAATATTTTGTGATAAGTGTAAAAATATTGTAGTTTTATTTATAAATGTTTATTTGAATTTTTAATTATTTCTTTATCATGTTAATTTGTTTTTAATTTTTTGTGTTTAAATAATTTCCTTAAGATCGTATAAAAAACCGACTCGTTGCATGTGGAAGTAGCAGAATCATCATGTAAATGATTTTAAAAATAATAATAGTAATATTTTTTGGCTGAGCAGTTATGTTTGAATAATTTTAATATTAAAATATAATATTATGTATTTTAATAGATTATATTCTAATTACACCATTTTCATGTAGTTTTTAAAGTCAAATTAATTGATTCATTCCATAATTCGCATTAATGACATTTTATAATAATCAATATTTTTTTAGATGATTTAAAATTCTCAAACATATTATCATTATCCTTTTGAAAGGGATTTGGATTAAAATATCATTCATTTTACATTTACTGGTCACTTTTACAATTATAATAACATTCATGACCCCTAAATAATAATAAAAATTATATCGCGGTGATTGTCAAGATGGTTAATATGGGTTAAAACAAAGATATAATGTGATAAAAAACACATAAAGTTGTAAAAACATTATTACATGAGATTATTTGGACACATTATAATCATATATTTTAAATATATAATTTTTTATTTATTTCTATATGAAATGTAATTTATATTAATTTAATACTTTAAAAAATTCCAAGAGTTCCCCTTCCTTTAGTTATTAAAGGTATCCTCCTCTCCTCTCTTACTCAGAAATTTTGACCACCCAATCATCGAAAATAAATTAAAAAAAATATTCCAAAAATCCATCACCATGTATTTTAGTTTTTTTGGATAAAAAAACCTAGGACGACTTTATGTATATACCTAATGAGATTGTCCCATGAATATGTATATTTTTTTTCAAGGAATTTAATTTTATTTATTTTTATATATACTTCAAATCTTATTAAACCATTATTTAATAATATAATCAAAATATTTCATATAATGAGATGTTATTGTGTTAATTTAATAATCTATATCAAAATCCTTTTCCATTAAATGGGATATGAAACCATGGTTCATGTGTACGATGGACTACCTCCTCTTTAGCCGATGTAATTCACTTTCCATCAATAACTATCATGATTGGTTATGATGATGGATTTAATTTTAATATATAATATTAATTATCTATTTATCATTATTTAATGATATTATATCATCTACATTCATACTGTTTCATCTATTTAGAAGTGATAACGTCATTCATGTGTTTTTGTGGATTACCGGTTCTATAAAGCGATGCGATTATTTTTCATGAAAAATTATATAGATACAATATATAAGTATAATTTATGAAATATTATATTTACGATATAATCATAATTTTGGGAATATAAAGTGAGGCATACATTCTTTTCATAAGTTTCTTTGAAAAATGCAAATTCTACTCATGTGTACGTATAACCTATCATGTTCATGATTGTAAACAAATTGATTTTTCATTACAAAATATTTCATTGTTTGTTTTACAAGTATCATTAAGGTATAAAAATTATAATTATTGTTGATTTGGTTTTCAAATACGAAATTGTGACCACTTTAACCATTGAAAACATACCTAATTCATATTGAACCTATGAGATGATTATCATCTTAACATCCTAAGTGACCATAATTAATTTTGTAATTGAATATAACATTGTAATAGTTAAAATAAAAAAAGAATTATTAACCTTAAAATGGTTTTTATGATAGTAAATCACTAACTTAATTTTATAATTTATGAATATAAGGAATTCATATGTTGATTCGTACTTGTGGTATGTGGTAAATTACTTTAAAAACCTCGTTTTAAATATTTTAAAGGATTAATTTCAAAATCCATTTTCATACATGTAAATTTTACTAAAATATTTTTATTGATGTATTTATAAAAAAATAAATTAGTTACAAAAACTTTTATATCACTTTTTACTTTATTTTAATTGTTTTAAATGAAATAATTTTATATATTTTATACCTAATTTTTCGATAAAAGGAACAAATAATGTTCTAATATAAATCATACAAGATCCATATTTTTTCTAACCAATATATATATTATTTGAGGTTAGGATTCATTTATAATATTCCACTTTTTCTTCAATAATCACATCTTTTCCATTTTTTATTTTCATAAACTGTTTTAAATAGAAAGTATAATTTGATATCAAGTAATGGTTATAATATATGTAAATGGAATATTTTTATGCAATCTTACTTATGTTATGATTATATTATGGTTTTTGGTAACCGTTTATGATGATGCGTGGTTTCATTAAAATCGAAGTATATGTGTATTTATTATATATCTGTGATTAATAGGGAAAATGGATTGATTTAATCAGATAGGTTTCACTAATGATAGTATTTCAAATTTTCTAGGAATGTTATTAAAATTTTAAGAGTGATAAAAAAATAACATCCCAAGTTACCTAAATTATTATCCCGTACATGTGATGTTTTTTTTGAAATATTATGATTCCATGAGGTAGTCCTTTAAGATTATTTTTAAAAGAAACTATATGATACTTCTTATGGTTTAAATGTGTTACTTTTTAAAAAATGATGAGTCTTTCATGATTAAAAACAAACCTTTAAGAGACATATTTTTCTATTATAATTTTTTAAATATTTTATGAAAATATTTTAAAGTATAATTTAATTAATTGGGTAAGAATATTTTTATTTTGATTACAACTTTTATTTTGATAAAGGAATGGTCTTACATATATTCATAGACTAATGAGTTTATTTCTTTATTTCATTATTTATTTATTTTTGTATATAAATTTTTAATATTTCTATTCTCATTAAATATATCCTAATTTTTTTTCTTAGTGATTCAAGAATGGTAAAAGACATAGATGAGGTCAAGATGAAAATTGTGAATAAGTTTCACGAAATGAAAACTGTTTATATATTAAAAAAATTATTATAGGAAAAATGAAAATAAGTGGAAGTTTTAAATTTGTGATGTAATAATTAATTATTTAAGTTTAATGAATTAATTACAAAAAACTATAATCCTAAATGATATTTTGGAAGGATGTAAACTTAATTCTTATCAAAAGAGAAAATTTACCAACTTCTTAAGGTTAGGTCCTTATCATTGGTAACATAGTGAAAGACAAGATAAATTTAGAGATTTGTATAATGTACATAAATACCCTTAAGAGAAATTAAATAATGTTTACAATGATATAAAAATTAGATATTACCATGCCGCTTCATCTAAACTAAGTCTATTCAAAATGATTTTCTATATAGAAAATATCTATGAATATGTAGTAAGGCACCAAAAGGAAAATATCCTTCTAATTAAGAAATGTGGAGTGATTGGAAATGTAAATGAGTAGATTTTAAATATTAATGATTATTTGGCATAAGATATAAATGGGGATTTTACCCAATATATATAGAATCTAGATCTATCATAAAGTAACATATCGATAGTAGAGAATTTTATGAGACAAAAACATCCAAAATTCAATGGATATCTTGACCTATTGGTAAATATGGTACAAATTAAATTAATTAGAAAATATATTTGATATCATGGGTTGTTTTAATAAGTAGGTATATCATTATAATTACTGTTTTTATGGTGAAACCTATCAATTTTGTTCAATGGTTAGAAATATTACAGAAATAATAGTGATCGAAACCATGGAATGGAATAATTATTTGAATGTCTTCTTTGAGAAATATTTTTCTAAGGCTTTTGGATTTAGGATGGAAAATTAATTCCTAGAATTGTGGATGGTGAAATATTTAGTGGCTATATATGAATAATAACCTCATTTTCAAGGTACACACAGGATATTTCAAAGATCGTGATTATTAAATTAATTAGTTTTACTCAATATTGATGTTAATATGTCAAATTGAATTGGCATCTAATTAATTTAATGTTTATGATAAACCAGTTTAGTTTAATAATAAGGGTGAAATTTAGTATTCCAATAGTCAGGTATTATATAAAAACAATCAAAAAAATGTCCAGCTAGATGGAAATGGGAAGGAATCCATCAAAGAAATATGTATATAATAAAAATATGTTTTCAAATTATGATTGGTGTGGTAAAAATTAATTTTGGTAATAACTTATAAAATATTTAAATTGCATATAATTTGGTATGTTTGGGCATATATATAATGATTACAAAGAAAAAGAGTTTGGTAATGGTAAGAATAATGATAATAAACAATCTGTATTTTGTTTTTCTCCCATTGATGAGGTTGAGGTTACTAGTGACATTCATTATGAGATTCATGTAGAAATATTATAATATACTAACCATATATTGGAAATAGAGTCATTTAATAGAATCTATTAAGATACATGGAAGGAGTGTGTGGACATCAAGCTTCTTCATCACTGCAAAGAAGAGATTTCAGATTAATATTTAAATATCAAAATATCAATGGTGGATTGTGATAAACTATATGAGGATTGATTAATGTTTATCTTAATTATGACCAAATATATTGGATAAAAATAGATCATATATTATAACATGTAATCCATTGAGAGAAAATAAATCTTGATAAATATATTCAATCCAATTACAAGATGTCCTACAACTTTAAGGATCTCATTAAAGATAATATTTACATGAAGTTGGCCTCTACACTTAGAGTTTTAATAGCTTGAATGATTCAATCCTTTTAAATATTTTTTTCGAATAACTTGGTAATTTATTATGGGGATTGAAACATGGTAGTACACATTATCTGTTTTAGTTCTCACATTCCCTCAAAAGGGTTTTCAAGTTAATTTTTTTTAAATTGTTTGTTTAGTATTATAGACTTTTAAATATAATGAGATGGTTTATTATATGGATGCGTGTCTAAAGAATAAAATAAATGATGGTAATTTTAAGTTCTATAAGTGTAGGGGTTTGTAAAAATCCATTGCAAACTACTTTGATTGATATTGATGCATCAAATAATGTGGTAATATGTACATTACTTATTTATTCTGATTATGTATTTTTTTTAATTTGGGGTTAACACATTGTTTGATTTCAAATAAATTTTCTACTAAAATAAAAATTTTATCTTGTCAAATGATGTAATTAATTCTGGTAAAAACACATGGTAGTAGTATTAAGGGAACATGAATTTAAAAGTACATTCATGTTACCATTTATGGAAGGTTTCCCCCTATAAACCATGTGATATTTCATATTACATATTTTTTTATTTATGTTATTGATTAGATTTTAATTTTTCATCCTGATACAGATTACAGACCAAAATAAGTTAGCATAAAAAATGATTTTATGTTTTTTTATATAATAACTAATTCATACAGTTTAAAACACATAATGATTCCTTGAAAATATTTAGAGATTGAAATGAAAGTTACCCTGATCATATTGTTGAAAATAAGGGAAGTATTTATATTAATGGAGTGAAGATAGAAAGATAATACCCATATGTTTTTATTATTAGTTACCTAGTATTGCACCTAACCGAGAAGATGAATTTACCATTGAATTAGTCTCTCATTATAATATAATTTCAATACCCCTTATCTAACAGCTCAATTAGACTTCAAGAATTAAAAAATTAGCCTTATGAGTTTATTTTTAAAATTTTCATTCATCGTAGGACTTTACTAAGGGTTGATCCTATTTTCTTTTTAATAATATATATGATTCCATTAGGTTTTACACTGGTTATATAGCTATGAATAATATTTCTATTAGAAATAAGTAATTTTTTATTCATATCAATTTCATGATTGATCAACACAATAGAGCTAATATTTCTTTTAGAGATTGATCTATAGTCCATGTACCATTGGCTGAAGGTGAAGGAGGATAAAATTTTGAAAACAACGTTTCATACTAGGTATATGAATTATGATTTTTTGTGTTGTCCATTTAGTTTGAGAAATGATCTAGCCGTATTTTTGGATCTTATGAATATATTTTTCCATGAATATTTGGATAATGTTTTTCTATAATTTGTTTTTGATATTTTAGGTTATCCTAAAAATTATGAGGATCAAGAAAAACATGTAATTATTATTAGAAAATACATTAAAGTAAATAAGTCATATTAAAAATTTAGAAATTTTTATTTTTTTTCAAAAAAACATTTGTTCAATAGACACATAATAAATAAAGTTAACATACCTATTGATCCTACTAAAATTAAAGTGGTTGATTAATATCCAATACCTACAAATGTAATTGATATTTTTAGTTTTCATATATTAGAAAAATAATTCAAATAGATTGTTGAAAATGTTTCGTGGTTATCTAGTACACTAGATAAGTTAATATTAAAAGAATTTAGGTTCATCTAGATAATGTAATGTGGTGCATTTTTCTTAGAATTAAAAATAATACTAGTGAATGATCACATTTTGTTCATTCCATCCATAAATTATGAGATTTTTACATAGAATGATTCTTTATTGTAGGGATTGATATTTTTTAATTAAAAAATATTTAGAAATTAATTACTTATCATGTCAACTATAACCTAAGGAGATTTGTTTTTGAACATGATATTGGACTAGAGACAATATTATTTATTTTAAAAATATAGAGACATCATTTATATGGTTTATTGTGAGAAATATATACTGAACATAAAATTTAGAAGTATAAATACTCTATGAAAAAAGACGAATATTAGATAGAATATATTGATAGAATTGATAAAGGATTTTGATTTTATGATTAATTATCATCCAATTAAAGAAAACCATGTAGCTTCTTCATTGAGTCAGAAAGATAATGCTTCATTATGTATTCAATGTCTATAATAGTATCCACTTGTTAATGATTAGATGAATCATAGCTTTGAAATTTTCAATGAAGGAACTCCTACTATTTTTAGGTGTTAGTGTAATAATATATTTCATAAATGATTGTGAAATCATGGATTGAATAAAATGTTTTATAAGAAAACATAGAATTTGTTAATAAATATAAGTTTCCAAAACTTAACATTTCCAAATAAGGTGTTTTGAAATTTAGAAAAAGGATATGTATTTAGTTGGACACTTAGTTGAATAAATAATAGTTTAGTGATTCCTATATATCGCAATTTATTGATTCATCATTGTAGAAAATAATTATATAGATAACATTGGAAATATTTCAGGTGAGATGTAATAAAAGAAGATATTGACATATTTAATATGATTTTTTTGAATAATCAATTGGTTAATGTAGAATTAAAATTACTGAAGGGGATGTTTCACCCTTTTGCAATTACATAATATAAATGAGAGAATTTATACTTAGATCTCAAAATGATATAACCAAAGAAATCCCTATTTAGAAAATTTTAATTTGGTAACTATTAATCAATTTTCAAAATCTTCTCATTTCCCTCCCATTCGAGATAATATGAATATGGATAACTTTTTTCAAATTTCAATTAAATATATAACTAGATTACCTAGAGTACCTATTTTCATTATATCTGGTCATGATCGATGATTCACCTCTAATTTCTATAATTGACATCATAAGTCATTGAGTACTGAATTAAAAATTTTTATATCCAATCATCCTCAGTCTAATAGATAGTTAGAGTGGATGATTTTAAATTTGGATGATATGATTTGATCTTTTGCAATGGATTATCAAGAAAATGTTGGATAGACATTTCAATTTTGGTTGAATTTCTTTTAATAATATTTTTCATTCCATTATATAGATGTATCATGTTTAGGAATTATATGGAACGTTGTTTTAGACTCCATATTTTTGGGATGATGTCAATGTATAAGAGATTTTTGGGACTATAATTTGCATATGGAATGGTTTATAATTGAAATATGATTTAGTATATCATAAGTATATCTCAGAGAAGGAAAAAATTTTTGGATGATAAATAAAGGAAATATATTTCTTCTGATGTAGGTGATCAAGTATTTATTAAATCTTATCCATGGAAAATTTAAGTCATTTTTGTAAAAATTAAAAGATAATTCCATAGTTCAATGGGAAATTCTAAATCCTAGAATTAGCGAGATCATTTTCTTATGATGTGGCTTGGAAAATGTGTTTCTCTTAGGTATATGTTTTCTTTCATGTTTTGTTGTCAAAAAAATATGTTCCAGATGCATTTCATTTTTTGACCCCTAAAATTCTAGAGTTGGAAGAAAACATTCTCATAAGGTTCATCAAATATATATTCCTAAATGTGGAGAGAATGTGTTACAAAATTAGGTAATTCATCATGTTTTTTTTGTAAATAATATTTGGTTGAATAAGAAACATGGGAATTATAAAATTCTATAAAAGAAAAAATATCCAGACTTGTTTAAATAATGAATAAAATTGTGAGGACTCAATGTCCAAATGGGGGTAAAATTTGAAATACCAAATATTGTTAGTATAAATAATATTTATGTATTATTAATATTAATTAATAAGATTTTATAAAAATATATCTATTATATGAATATTAATTTTTATCCAATCAAAAAGGAAATAGTTTTATTCATACTACATTTTTTTACATATGGCATAATTTTATTTAAATCGCTGATTTTATAATTTTAATATTTTAATTTGATAAAATTATATTCATTTTTGAAACAATCTTATCTATAATGAATTGGGTTTTGACCTGTAACACCATGGAATATTCTAGAGAATAATTTTCATGTCAGACGCTGAATCAGAATTGGAATCCGGGGGCTAGGGTGCCAAGACATGGAGATATTGAAAATATTAAATATTTTCTTCCCACACGCACATTGTTTCACATGAAATTTAAATAAATCCCATTCTGAGCCTCATATAGGAATTATGAGATCATTATTGAGTCCGGTATGTCATGTTTACCCTAGGCGTGACATAATGTTATCCATGTATAGAGTTTTGATCAGTGGAATTTTAGTGAGGTGGTGAAAAAAAGATAAAGTAACTGTTTTTCATTAATTAAAAAAAACTTTATCACACCCAACACTTCATGATCACAACATAATATAGGATAAAAACATCTCTTATCCTCCTCCCATCCCACCTTGGGAGACTATGGAATCGAGCTAAAATCGAAGGGATGTTGTGCTGTAAATCACTGTTTTTGACATAGATCATCAAATGATCAAAGAGAATCATAGATCAGGTTTCATTATTTATCCAAAGAAACATTTTTTATCCAATGAGTTAGGTGGATTTTAATTTTGGTCCCAATATATTTCTTTATGAATTATTTTATGGATTTGGTGTGAAAATATGATTGTTATTGATCCCTACTAGGTAGATCTCTAAATTTTGTGGAAGAACGAGACAAATTGGTGTGTTTTACTGGTAATTATATACTGGAATTTCCATCTACACGGAATGTAGTTTAGTGAAACATTCAATGTAGATCTTTGTTTTTTGGGAAGAAGAACATTTGGACTATACGCTGTGTATAGGTGTTACATGTCGGGGTAGTTACCTAAACCGTGTGACTATAGGACATGTCTTGGCTTTCCCTTGTGAAAACACATGGACTTGTACTAA
Source organism: Viscum album (assembly GCA_963277665.1). Classification (NCBI taxonomy): domain Eukaryota; kingdom Viridiplantae; phylum Streptophyta; class Magnoliopsida; order Santalales; family Viscaceae; genus Viscum; species Viscum album. Next base: position 1,461,340,719 of record OY728135.1, on the reverse strand, counting down.
CCCACATCCAGGGCACACAAGCATAGGGTCTGGTATATGGAAATGGGAATCATATATGGGAAGGTCGTCATTTATCTATAATGTGCCATGTAGTATGGGAAACATGGCGTGTGAGGTACACAGTCAGACGATCTGTGTAGATGAGGAACGGGACCAGGGGGTGGGTGATGATGATCATGGTGTATAACTCATTAACATTCCACGTAATCATAAATGGATTGTTGAACCATGTAGGTATAATACAAAGCTAGGTGCTTGGGTGGGCTCACATGATGTCTGTGTCCCAGTCCTCACCGTGTACTCTTAGGAGATCTTCCTGTGATCTTCTAACTTCCATGTATTCTTCTATAAAACAAAGTTTTTTGCTTATGAGTAGTCTATTCTGAGTGTTTTTCACATAGAACATGATTTTGGACTATGTTATGGAGTACATGACATGAGGTGACATAAATCAGTCATGATTCTTGGGAAACCATAGTGAGCCAATGTTATAGATATTTGTGGTTCATGTAGAGAGACACTAGGGTCGGTACTCCCCTGATGGATAAGGGGGAGATATTTCCTGACCTCTCTAATAGGGTTTTTACAGGAATCCCCATTTCATGGGAGTGGGTTCATTACCTTATGGTATTTTCCTCTACAGGTGTTACTCCCATGATGGACTAGTGCGCAGGTTTCCTTGTGATGTTCATGAACATGGAAAGTCCTCCCCTATTTTCCCTATCTATGTCCTCTATATATGACATGATGATAGAGTGGGTAGTCCCCAATGGTGTTAAGGTTTGGTTCCTATGTTGTTGGAGTCGGTACCCCACTTTTGTTCCATGGCGTGAGTCTTCAAGAAGTATTGTTCCGAATGATTCGGTACTGCGACCGTGTAAAACATTAGGTCCTCGATCCTAGGGTCTATACTACATTATCAAATTAGGATGTGAGTCCCCATATTAAATGATCTTATAAGATTTGGTACAGTATTTTCCTATTAGGGTGATGTTTCTTGAGTCACTACGTGGTACTCCCTTCCTTGTTTAGGGTGAGAGTCATGGATTTATAGAGTGGTACTCCCCAATCATATCAGGTTTCAGGTCCATCCTGAGTGGTACACCCCTATTAGATCAGGGAACAATACATACCTTTCTGAGTAGTACTCCTTCGTCTCTAAGTTGAAATGGAGATTGGGTCCTCCATTGGAGTTGGAGCTCCCTCAGTCATGGGATACAATTATGAGGAGTAGGTCAATCCCCTTGAATTGAACGATACCTATATAGGAGTTACTACTACCTCGATGGACTGAGGTGTGGGAAACTCCATATAGGAGAAACATAGGTTTCATGGGTTTGTTATGAGTAGTACATCCTTGACTATAGTGCAGTGATCAGGTAGGGACCTTTCATTCCCTCTCGTTGGAGAGGATTCATGTGGTGCAATGCCTAGAGTAGTGGTCACTAAACATTTTTCAGTAGTGATGGGATTTTATATTCACATATGTTTCTTTATCTAGTGCTTGGTTCATGGTAACGATTACATAACCTCTAATTAGTTTCACTAGAGATTGACCAAGTATGATGGTTTTGATAAAGTACATTCTACTGGATGTTCCATTTGGAATGGTTTTATTATTACTTATGGAGTGTATCTCTGAAACAAGTTTCATCTAGGATGGCATAGATTATTGAGTGTGTTGACATTGTTTTGAGTTACAATTAGATCCAAAAAATAGAATATTGTTACTAGATATAATGTCGTAACCTTATGAAACATAGTGTCTAAGGCATATATATCTGGGTTATTTATTGGAGTGATTGTACTATTGTCACATGTTGGGGTTGAATCCCCTTATAGAACAAAATGATTTTTCATGTTCAACTAAGGATGGTTCGATATGGTGTTTCTCTCTCAATTGGGGATCCCTCATTATTGGTTTAGAAATCTATTTCATTTCAATATCACCCTGTTTATTTGGGGTTTTGGGGGTCGTACTGATAATTTTTATACTCATCCCTTCATAAGATTTTACTACACATGTTTTAAGTTATATAAAAGCCACAGTTATTTTTATGGAGTCTAAAGAGGACCTAAGGATGTTATATCTTAGTTAACTACATATGTCGAGGTGTTTACTAGAGTTGGGGCATAGATATTTTTTGATGTTCTAATTTACAGTGATCCACTACATATATATATGTTGGAGGAATTTATAGATTCTTTGGTGGTAGTTGTTTTTCCCTTCATTCTCTTTTAGTACTTCAGTAATACTCAGGATGTTGTATTTGGATGTATTCATGCATTAGTTTCTTAGTGGTTTTTTTCTATTTTATCATTTTGTGAGCTTGGAGATTTTTCCATGTTTACATGTACATAGGTAGTGCCTCCCATGATAGTTATATGACTTCTAGATGCTAGTTACTATTCCCATACATATTGAAGGTGGGCTTGGGGAGTTCTGGACAGGGCCCCATTGGGTCGGGTAATGACAAAGTGTAATCAGATTTTGTTGGTTCCACATTGGGACCACAATGTCATGAGTTTGGTTTGGGTTGCATAACGATAGTTTTAGGATGTTTCGAGTTCATATCTCTGGCCATAGGTTTTACTGTTGGAGTTCTGGTAAACATATCCATTAACTAGGAATATAATAACCTTCATTTAGACTCTGTACATTAAGACACTCTTCAATACGAAATAATGTGTACATGCGTCATATAGGAATGGGATTTTAGATCTTATGGTTCTTCTTTAGTGAACTCCCCAGATATACTCTTTGACAGTGGTACATCTTGATTCTATTTTAGGATGCCTCCACCAATAAAGCTAGATAATATTATATGGAATGGTTGTGATGAAAATCTTACTTGTGACGAGGCTTCAGTGCAGGTCACTGATTGTAATGCATTACCTCTGAGTGGCCCAAAAGTAATTTTCCCTCAGGTTGTGCAGTATAATTTACTAGTAATTCAGGTCAATGATTGAAATATGATGGGTGAACTAAATGAGTTCTAGAGGCATAAACCTCTTTAGTACCAATATGATTCAGACCCCCCAAGAAGTAGATGACCAGAACAATGTAGTAATACTAGTTTTCCACTTAGTGAGGATACCTCACAATCATATGGTGATTCTAGCGATGAGCCTTTTGCAATATTTAGTTGAGCAATGTCATAGAATGTTAATACAGTCTCGTGATAAGGAGACACATACATGGGAGGCATTAGAGTGATTCTTCGAGGAATATCCTTATGCATCCACATTGAGATCAGTGTCTATATAGGATCTTTTAAAGCATCAGTAGGGTATTATGACAATGGATGAGCTTTCGGCATGGTTCACATAATTTTCATGATAAAACTTGTATATGGTTCTTGTGTCAGGAGATCAGGGAATATATTATTCATATTTTCATTCCACCTATGCTAGAGTTATGGAGAAATATCTGGTGGTGGAGAGACTCTGGGATGAGAACCAGGTGGACATGACATGCAATAGTGGTCTCTAGAATGATGCGTTTGTAGGAGCTAGAAACCGACAGATGAAGGGGTCATGTTGTAGGAGGAAAACCCTAAGCATTGACTCAGGCACATTGGCATGTAGTGTAAAATTAGTATCAAAGATCATATCTTCCATGGGATTGGTGGACTTTGGCTTATGATATCTTAGGGAATATCTCTTGATATTTTCCAACCTACTATGCTGCTGAGAGGTATCCAGATGAAAATCCACCTTATTATAGACAATATTTATATAAAGGAGTTATGTAAGGTGGTGGATGAGGTGGAGGAGTTGGAAGAGTGATAGGAGGTGGAAGGAAATTTTAGTTGTTTCCACCACCACCCACAAGTGGCCCATGAAATGAGAGGGTGTTGACGGATTTGGGCGTGGATAGCTTTAGGACCTAGAGTCCATTGACTCAAAATCACCACGGATGAATAGAGGAACACCTTTTATAATTTATTCTTTTTTAAGTTAGAATAATTAAAAACTATTGTAGGTTTTCTTTTCTTTCTTCTAATTCTCGAGGTATAACTAGGGGATTTGGGGCATCAATAGAACACCATATTAATATATGAGATTAAGGGTCTGATAATACCCATTGTGTTTGTTTGGACATCTATTTTTTGTTTTTTGTGAGTACCCTCATGTGTTTGGTGTTATCTTTTTACGTGAAATGATTGAAAATTATGTAGTAAAGTTTGATGTATATTTGAACTCATGATGAAAGGGGATGCTTCCCCCACCGAGATGTGTCTTTGTGATGTGACCAAAGCAATGAGTGTGAGTCAGTGACACCCCAAGAGAATAGTTTCAAGGTGCGGTGGATGAGTTCATTTGACATTCATGTTCATGGAAAGGTTATGTGATAAAGTGTCAGATTAGGTCTTGGCTATTCCACCAGAGTTTCCCTACTCAACTTATTTAGGACAGAGTTCTTTGGAGATGAAGACCCTTGCTTATAATTGGTTCACAGTGTAATATTTAGACCATATGATCTTTCTGTAGTGTGGATTGATATCCTACCATCCAAACATAGCTAGGATTTTACTATAGGGTGTGACCATGTTTCTGTTTGGGAATATGTTGTTGCATTTTGATGTTTATATACAATGGGCCTGGTAAGACCCAATTATTACTCTTGGGTATACCTATACTGTTCAACAATAATACCCTCGCGTGTTCAACAGTAGCTTTAATGTATAATTATTGAGGATGATATTGGACAGTCTATCTACGGGTATATCAGAACGGTGGGGTTCTATTATAATCGACAATTGGTTAGCGAGGTGGTATAACATAAGACCCCATGACAGTAGATGGATATTAGTTCTTGGTGCTTTCCCACCGGTCTCAAATAAGTAGACATGTGTGGTTTATTACATAATGTTGTTCCGGCATAATCTAGACATAAAAGTGGTTTAATCTTAATGGTTTCTCTGTACGGGTGCGTGTAAGTGGCACAAGAACCCTTGGTGAGCTCACTGGCATGAGAGTCTAGAGGAAATATTAGTTTCTTCCCATATGCTCAGGATTTTGATTTTCATGGATAAAAATCACTAAGCTATGTAGAAAGTAATGACTCATCTTTTGTCTTGTATGTCCTTGGAAAGTTAATGAGAATAATTACAAAGATTGGTGCTGAGTAGGCATGTGAAGTCGGGGGATAGGGACCCTCAACAAGGTGATATTAAATATATTAGATATATTTTTCAACATATGCACGTTTTCCCTTGAAAACTAAATCACTCCAATTTTGAGCCTCAAATCTGACTTCAGAGATCAAGTTTGAGTCCAGAATGTCATTTTTAACAAAGGTGTGACCTAAGGTCATCAACTTTGGGAGTTATGATTGGGTGTGTTTTGGTGACATGGTGATGAAACAAATAATTAATTTTTTAATTAATTTAAAACAATTTTATCCCCCAACCGCTGGTTCACACAACACAATATTGGAGGGCTACATATCCTCTCCCCATCCCCTCCTCCCTTCGGAACCGGCAGAATTGAGCCAAAATCAATGCAATGAGGTGATGTAGATCCCTATTTCTAATGTTGATCATCAATATAAAAAAGTGAAGCACATTTTGGGTATCATTACTTATCCAAATATTCAGTGTTTCACCTATGGGGTAGGAGGTTTTTTATTTTGGTCTGGATCTCTTTCGTTCTTCATAGTTTTAAGGTTCTATATCCCAAATACGATTGTTATAGTTCCCTTCCACGTATATTTGTGAGTATGGGGGATGAACATGACAAATCGGAATTTTTTGTAGGTAATAATAGACTAAAATTACCGTCTATATAGTTTGTAGTTTGGTGACACATTACATTTATCTCTTCTTGTTCAGGGAAGATGATTAGTTTGGACTACATTCTGTATATATGGTTGAAACTTTCTGTAGTTCCATAAATATAGTGACCATAGTAAATGGACTGGGAAAGCATTGTGAAAAAACATGGCCCTGTACTAACACACGACAAAGGTATATATAAAATAGATCTTGTACACAGACATGGGGAAAATACATGGAAATATGGTCATTTATCTAGACAAACTGTGTAGTGAGGGATACATGGCGTGGGAGGGACATGGTTGACCAATCTGTGTAGAAGAGAAACACGACCTGAGGACATGAGATGGGGGACATAATTTATACCTACATTACATGTCATGTACCCATATATTGGTTGGTAAAACATATAGGTCTGATTCATGGAGAGGTTATCGGGGGGGGGGGGGCTCACACTCTGTATGGGTCCAAGTGCATGTCATGTACCAAAAGGAGAACCTACTTCGATCTTCCTCCTTTGACATCTTCATCTTTGGAACTCATATTTAGGATCATGATTAGTCTATTATGAGTGTTTTAAATTTTATAATGTGATGTTGGCCTCCATTTAGACATTATGCTACATGAGGTGGCATAAATCGAAAAATACAATTGTAAAGATGTTTTGAGATGATGTTTGAGATCAGTGTGGTTCGTTTAGAGAGACGATGAGACTATAACTCCCAGGAGGAATTAGGGTGTAGGTTTTTCTTAAATATAGTATTAGGTATATATGGTACTCCCCACATCTTGGGTGCATGTTCATTACCTTTGGGTAGTTTCCTTTGGGGTTTTTATTCCTTTGATGGACTATAGTGTGGGTTTCTCCATGATGTTTGTGAAGATGGATAATACTAAAATGTTGGACTAGGTATTGGGTCTTTATTATATGACATGTTGATAGAGTGGGTACTCTAATACGATGTTAGGTCTAATGTAATCTATTATATGATTTGGTACTCTGTTGTCATTCTGGGTGCGAGTCCTCGACACGTGTTGCTATCTAAGAGTTGGTACTCACCTGTCGGGTTAGAGAGCAGTTCCTCGAGCTTGGGGTCAGTAGTCTTCTTTTGTGTTATAGTAATTTCCCCTCATATTTAAGTAGCTATAAGGGTCAATAATCCCTTTTACATCTAGGGTACGTTCCCTATAGTCACTGAGCGGTACACCCCTACCGAGTTAGAGTGCATATCCTCGATTTACAGAGTGTTACTCCCCTGTCGTATCATGGTGTGGATCCTTCATGATTGGTACCCCCTTATTTGATCAAGGAATGGGTATTAATATATATATTTATACTCCCTTATCAAGGAGTATTAGCGTGTAGAAGGTCCTCCATTAGATTTAGATCCCTCTCAGCTCTGAGATACTGTTACAAGAAGATGGCCCACCAACTTGATGTAAATGATTACTAGATAAAAGTCTTTTCTCCCTTGATGAACTGAGGTGTAGTTCAATCCATACCTGAGAAACATAGGTTTCATGGGTTAGTTTTGCATATTAATTCCTTGACTACAGGTCAATGGAATGGAATGGGTCCATTTTTTCCCTCTTGTTGAAGAGGATTCACATAGTGCATAGCTTGGAGAATTACTCCCTAAACTTTGTGCTATGGTGAGGGGTGTGCATCTTCATTTGGGTTTCCTTATCTCACATTTGGTACATGGTCGCAATGATAAAACCTCTGGTACATGGCACTAGAGACGTACCAAGTAAGATGTTATGGATGGAGCACGTTCTGTTACACATACCAGTAAGAATGGTTGTGTTTTTCCTAATGAAGTGAATATATTGGATGAGTGCATTTTTTTATGGATGAGCTCATGGAGTGTGTTCTCTAAGATTGATATTATGGTTAGAGCCTACGAATAAAATCTTATTACTTGTTGGGAGTAAAAAACCTTATGAGAGTTGGTTTCTAATATAAGTATATCTTGGTGATTTGTGGGAGTCCTTGTAGTGTTGTCTCATATTGGGATTGACACCCCCTGTAGACCAATATGGCTTGTCAGGTACAGTTGATGCTGGTTAGAGATGATGTTTCACTCTTGATTGGGGTTCCTTATGGCTAGATTGAGTGGACTATTGCCTTTAATTTGTTCCCTTTTTCTTTTTGGGTTTTTGGGGAGACTGCTGAATATTTTTATACTCACTCCTACATGGAATTTTCCCTAACACGTTTTATATATTTTTTTAGACCACATCTATTTTGACAGAGTACACAGAGGACTCGATGAAGGTGGAGCACTATGAGCTAGACAGATCGAGGTATTTATTAGTGTTGGACTGAGGAGCTTTCTAGAAGATTGAGTTAACAACGATCCCATCCATATGATCTTGTTGGACACTTCTAAAGTTTTATTTTGTGGGAAATATTTTCCCTTGTTTGACTTTCAGAACTTATATCGTACTCTCATTGTGGGATATATATGTATGTATACATTGGTTTCTTAGTGGTTTTTTCATTTTATCCTTTTGTGAGCTTGGATATGTGTTTGTGTGTGTGTGTATAAATATATAGGAAATGCCGCCCATGTTAGTGATATTCCTACTCAGTGCTAGTTGTTGGCACCTAGCCTATTGAATATAGGCATTGGACTTTGTTGGCCCAGCCCCGTTCGGTCGGTTCCTAAAAATTTCAAAAATAGATTAGGGTAAATATTTTATAATTCTCTAAAAAATATATTTTACTATGAATAGTGAAAACAATAATTTTATTGGAAACTACATTTTATTTTCATGTATTTATAAAGTAAAATTATTTTTTTGAATGCTTTTAAAATTTAATTAGTTCCATTTTATTAAACATAATTCAATTATGGTATTTTTAATCAGCCTAATACATATATTTAGTATAAAATTATTATTTATACTTAAAACACATTTTTCAAAAAAACTGTCTCCGCCACATTTTTTTATTTTTTTAAAATTATCCACTTAAAGAAATTGAATATTAAAAAATAGATTATTTATTTTTAATCAATATTTCTAAATTTGGTAAATAATCCCTTTTTATTTTTGTTAATTATCAATATTAACCATGATAAATTCTTACTATGACTGTAAATAAAAAATGTGTTAATGATTATTTAAACTAATATGACAAGGCATATGATTAATTCAAACACTCACCTATATTTAATTGTATGAGTTTCTTTAATTATAAATAAAACAAACTTATAAAATTTTTCCTTTTTTTCTATAAAACTGTGATTTTGAGGACTATAATATCTAAGTAAACGATGAAGTCAAAAGTGTCACTCTCTTAATTTTAATATCAATAATATTTTTTGAGAGGGATAAAAAATTATGGTCAGTTATAAATAGTGGTTTTAAATATTAATGTAGTTTTTCTTTAATTTAATTTATTTTTAATTTTTACAGATGAAATTATTTCTTTAGGTTCTTATATTATGATGACTCGGTGATTGTTCAAGGAATAGAAAGAACATGTAAATAATTTTGAAAACATTAAAAGTAATATTTTTGGGTGATTTATAGTATCCCACCAATTTATAGATAAAAATAATATATTTGGGACGTTTAAATTTATCAGATTAATTTTTTTTATAATTTTTCATTGTAAAATTAATTTTATAGTTCCAGAAATGGCATTAATGATATTTTATAATATTAAATATTTAATTAAATCATATAAAATGACTAAATATCACATATCAAACCAAGTTAATTAGATATGGTTTAAAATACCAACTATTGTCTATTTAATTTTCATTTATTCATTTTTAGTAACTTTAATGACCTCTAAAGGGTAAAACACATTGATATCACGATAAATGTCAAACTAGTTAATGAGGGTTAATAAAACTAGATATGGATAAAACATCAATATAGTTATCCAAATTTATTGGATCCTATTTTTTAGATCAATCCTCATCCCATACACTAAATATACTAATCTGGATCCATTTTTGTTTAAAAATAATTTTATATTAATTTTATCATTTATTAAATTCTAAGAGTACCCCACCCATCACTTATAAAATGGAACATCCTATCCTGTATTGGTCACACCTTATGAAAATATATCTCATCTATAACCTACCCAAATATATTTATAATATTTATAACCACATTCTAAATGCCCATATTCTATCATAAATGCAGCCTATTATGGAATTAGATATATAACTAAGGTGGTTGTTTGGGGAAGAGGTGTAGTTCTTAACTGAGCGTTTTCATTTTATTAATTCTTATACTAAAAAAAATATTCTTCAATGATTATGAATTAATAAAATAAATATATTAGATACAATGGGATGTTATTTTGTTTATTTAATAACTTATATTTATTTCCTCTTCTATCTAATAGAAAAAAAACCATTTTCCTAGTGTACGTAAGACTACTGCCTCAGGTACTAAAATAATTATTTTTTAAACACTGCCTTCCATGGATGGTTAAAATGATAAATTTAATTTATATATTATATATTTATGAGATATTTATCATTTCTAAAAAATAATATATCTTCTTCTATTTATAATTATATCCATTTAAAATTATAACGTCGATCTTGCATATTTGTGGATTAAAACATGTAGAAGCGATGAGGTCCATTTTTCTTAACCACTATACTGGTATACTATATATTTAATTATTTTTAAATAAATAATATTATATTTATGAAATAATATTATTTTTATAAAAAAATGGTACTTTCCTTATTTCTCTCTTGTTCATTGAAAAATAGAGACATTTCTTATGCATATATATAACCTACCACCCACATGATTGTTTAGTAATTCATTTTTGATAAATATATTTAAGGGTTGGGTTTAAAAGTACAATTAATTCCTAAAGTTTATAACTATTTCATTATTTTATTTCTGGATATTATGGAATAATGGCCTCTTTGATAATAGTCAAATTTCTGAAATTATTTAGAACAAATGAGCTGAATATAGTTAAAACCTCTGACATGAACTTAATTTATTATGTAATTTTATATAACATGGTAATATATAAAATCAAAGGGATAAAAAAAATTTAATAGGTTATTAATAATGTAAATAATGAAAATAATTTTATTATTTAGTATGATTATGAACGTACATGATAATTTGTACATGAGGTAAGGGACTCATTAACATAAAACCGTTCTTTTAAATGTTTTAAAAGAATTATTTAGAAAATTATTTTTATTCCAAGTAAATATTATTAAAATTATTTTCTTGATGAATTTATATGTATATGAATATATTATAAAAGAAATATTATGATGGTAATCAAAATTAATATTTTTATGTATTTTATACAAATCATTTTTGATAAAATTTAAAAAGGAATGATATACTTTAAAATATATTACATCAATGGTTTTTCTTGGTGTTGTAAATATTATTTGATGTTTGGATATCTTTAGAATATTTCATGTTTTCTTCAAAAAAACAATCTTTATATTTTTTTGTGTATTTTCAGAATACATTTTAAATTTAATGAATATTTAAATATATTGAAATGTTTTTCATAAGGGTGGAAAGAATATTCTTATGCAAGATTTAGCATGTTACAATTATGTTATAAATATTTGGAGTTTTTTTATGCTAATGGGTGGTTACACAATAAACCATGGATGGTTGGTTTTTTATAAACTGAGGATGAGTGAATCCATTACAAACAAAGCACATGATACCAATATATCCCTCCAATGCATTGGAAAAAGGGATGGAGTTAACTGGTTAAACTTTTCCTTGGTGATTTATAAGAATTTATTGAGTAGCTCATTAAATTTTTAAGAGTTATATGAAAAATATTTACATAACATCAGATCCTATATTTCACTAAATCCATTCCCCTATCATATCTCTATAAAACCTAAAGTGTACATATTCATATATGAGAGATGTCTGACTACGAGTGGATGTCTACTGTATATTTGTTAGGACACTCTACCACCCTGTTTCAAAACACAACCAAAAGTAAATAACCAAGCATTATACACATTAGAGTACACATAATGAATAATAAACAAAAACTGAAACATTATTTAATAAAATGTAATACCATAATGGCCTAAAATAAAATGTCATGTATACAACTTCGATCTCCCACCAAGCTGATCCAATTTAAAAAGTTTAGAATTATGAAAATAAATACATTAGGATATACCACCAACACTAATCCATACCATATACCCAGTATTCAATACTGTTTCAATCTTCTCTAGCTCAATCATAAGTCCCAACATGAGAAAAATTCTCAATCATGAAATCCTAATCCACGGTCATATCCATTATGCATCCATTCATAACTAGAATTTATAAATAATATGGCATAAATACTAAGGTACATGTATAGGGGTGAGAAATAAATCACATTAAGAAACCGCAAAGGGTGTAACTATAATTTGAAACCATATATGCATGACAATGATATATGCTCATCCTATAAAAAACATACGTAAAATAAATTCAAAGAAAACCTTCACAGATCCTTTGGTATGTATCATCAATAGACTATACTTGTTTGGGTCTATCTTGGGTATCTTGGAGCTCGTCTTAATGACTGTGCATCTAAAGGATCACTCAGGATTCATATTAATGTCCTCTGAAACCGAACATCAAAAATTACTTGCTATCACTTACCCAGTACGCACACTGTCTAGTCTCAAGAACTCATTGCATTCAAATGTATTTCCAACACCTAGACCATCAATCTAAATCCTAAACCATGGATTTGGAGTTTCATTCCACCAAAGACACTAGCTGAAATACCATTATTTCCATATGATTTAGTGTGAAAACTAATCTAAAGAATATCACTTCCATATCTAACACCATAAACATTTGAAGATGAATTCCACACCCAATAACCAAAACCTTGGATGAAGAATTCTACATCCACAACCCTAAATTGTGGATGAGGAACTCCATGTCATGAACCACAAAAGTGATTTAATGAACAAAATTTCTAGCATATTAAACCATATAAGAGGATTTCCATGTCTACAACCCAAAACCATATTAGAGTAACTCCATGCCCTGATCCCTAAATCATGGATGAGGAACTCCATGTCCCACACTATAAATCTAATATATAACCAAATGTCCACTAACATCATTTATATATGTATAATTCTATGCCCACAAATCTCATCCAAACCTATTGAACAACATTTCCACAAATATTATCCTTACCAGTGGAAAAGGTTATATAACTCTTTAATTATATGATATTGAACATATATATTCAAAATTCTATTGAATTTTAAGAGAATGTGTTATAAAAAATTTATATTAGAATAATTCTCAGTTATTTATTCTTTAGATTACTATATGTATGGTGGATTTATGTCAAAAACCCTATCGACCATGTGTATTTATAATATCTATGTTTCAATGAGTCATTTTTTCCATTTCAATTATACCATATAAATCAATTGTTTAGATGATTATATGTGTTTTCACAGTAGTTATGCTTCTATGAATACACTATTTTGATTGTGATATTATGTCTATACTACCAAGGAAGTACTACTGTGATATGATACTATGGTGTGGTACCATTGGAATGATATCATGAGATCTAATAATGGATTTCTAGCATTATAGATGCTAAAATTTCATTAATAATTAAATTTATTATTCATTTTCAATTTTTATTATCAGTTTTATTTTTATCAAAATTTAATATTAGAATCCCTAAAGGATAAAAATACATATATATGAGTCGGAATTAAGAATTATACTATCATGACCGGTCCCAGTGGGGCTCAAGCCGCAACTCCCCAAGACCGCCTCCAATAGACCTGGGGCTGGTGACTAACACCGAGTAGGCATGTTAATAACATGGGAGGAATTGCCTATAAACCTGTACACACACACACACACATCTCCAAGACCACAAATCTGAAAAGTGAAAACTACTAAAAATGGAAATGCATGCATACACTAAAAATCCCAAATAACAGAGTATGACAGGAAAGTAAAGTACATAAAGTGTAAAACCCTGGGCCAAAAGTTCAAGCCCATCCAAAGAGAGTCTGTAACATAGTCCAACCTATAAAGGAAGGTGATGGGACTGCAGTCTGAAGCCGTAGGAACACACCTCTCCCTGACAGATCTCCCTGAGTATCATCCGGTCCAAGTCCGCCTAAAATCTTGTCCAAGGCTCTCTTGTCTACACAAGAGACGACACGTGCTGGAAAAGCCCGTGTAGGGGTGAGTATAACAATACCCAGTAGGACACCCCAAAACCACAAAGGAAACACAAAATGGGAAATTCCACAATGGAAAGATACAATCAGCTCCACACAATATATGTCTACAGAACATATAACAAGAAAATCTAGATATACTCATACACAAACGACCATCGCAATACCGCCACTAGGATCCTGCTCGAAGATTCCTCTGAGCATGTAACAAGGAGAACACACTCCTAGGTCTTAAGAGAGAGATATAAAGTACTCATTCCATGAGAACACACTCCACAAGTACTTTGAGAACATGATGCCCGGATGAGGATCACAACCAAGTCATGGGGTTATTCCGACAACTCAGTCTGAGCTAATCCGATAAGTAGAGGATCGGCGCCCGGGTATAGTTGGTCACGTCGATACCAAGAACTCTACCTAGGGTTCTGGGAATGAATAGAGGATCCGGCTCTAAGTCTCACAGAGAGGATTCCAACAACTCTATTCAGGATGTCCTGCTGAAGGGATCATACTTCTGTATAAAATAAATGATACCAGAACCTTCAGGGAAAAGACCAAGGGTAAGAACCCTAAGAAAACTATTCAATGTCACAGAAGAAAAGTGGCTCTTGCCATGTAATATTGGTTACACGGCGTATATTATGGTTACACGCCATGTTCCATGACGTCAGGTACTGCCCGTGTAACGGCCCGTGTTGTTTGTCCAGTCTGTGTAAAACTAGACTACACGACATGTAGAAAGATCACACATCGTGTTCCTTAACTCCTGGTACTACCCGTGTGAATGGCCCGTGTCATGAGTTCAAGCTGTGTAAAACTTAACTACATGACACGTAGAAGAATCACATGTTGTGTTCCTTGACTCCGGGTACTACCTGTGTAAACGACCCATGTCACTCAGCTTGTCAGATTGAAAGAAACTACACGGTGTATAGAAGGGTCACACGCCATGTACGAGCACCTGGGGCTCGCTCCGTGTACGCTGTCCATGTGCCCTTACACGGTCTCTATCTGTGTCTGTGTCGCCTGCCCGTGTACCAGTACATGGGGTATCCCATGTATCTGGCCAGGTCTAGTTAGGGAAGGTTATAAATGCTGTGTCCTTGGCTGTGTACCCAAAACTGTGTCCGTGTACTCCCTGAGTACATTCCATGTCGTCTACCGACGAACACACGCCGTGTAGCCCATACTACACGGCATGTAGTCGGGATTTTTCCAGAAACGCCGTCTTCTTCCTCACACCGCGACTGAGCCTCCAGATCCTTGGTTTCTCATCCGTTCATCTAGATAATCCAGGTATGGGTTCGTTTCATCATATGATCATCGTAATGGGTGTTTGCCTCTCTTAAATCAGATCATAAACCTTGAATGATCCATAAGAAGAAAAACGTCTGAAAACTCATATATCCCGATCCGCTCTGAACCGCCTGCCGAAACCGTCATCGCACCTCCGTGACATCTCTCCAGGGTTGGATCTTTAATCTCAGATCATTGCACCAACAAATGAATGTAAAATTATTTATTTCCTCCATGAACACGTAGAACACAACTATGAACGTGAGGGAGAAAAATATAAGAATCAAATAAGAGTTACGAACCTCGATCGTTGTTCATGACGATTCGGGTTCGTCACCGTTGGATCAAAACCGAACAACCTCCAATTCCCCGCAAAACCCATCCCTCAAGAACGATTGATCTATGGGCTAATCTATTCGTGGATTAGTCTGTATTTGTTGTAGAAATCAAAAACGAGGAAGGAAATCAAAAACAAACATCCTACCTGGATCCGCAGGGTTCGTTGACAACGATTCGGTCGCCGCGTCGTCATTGCCGGTGATGCTCGTCAAGAACACCATCGCCACGTTGGGAGGTTTTCTTCATAGCCTCCAGGGGAATTCAAGGTTATGGAAATTGTAACCCTGATCCCCTGTGAAATATCCATTTAAAAGATAGGAGATTTCGCAGTAACAAGGATTTAAATAAAAAAATTTAATTAAAAAATTTATTATTGTTGCATCCAAAAACCAAATTCCACCACTGACCTATGCCGACCGATGTCAGCCCTCATCTATGGTAAAAATCATTGTCTTGAACGCAATGGTGCCCTTGGATTTCTGATCCGAGCACTAGTACGGGATTTATTCTACTTTTTCAGGAAAACTGCATGTGCACGGTATTTAATTATTAAATTAAATTCAAACATTTGTTCTGGGCTCACCGGGCCTCAGAACGGCACGCCGTCTCAGAGCCTGGTCTTGAATTAATTCCCATATAATATTAAAATAATACATGGAAAAAATCTGGGACATTACATCACACCCTCTTTAGGGATTTTATGTCTTCGAAAATCCAAAACAAAGGCTATTAAAAAATATGTGGGTTATGCACGTGAATCTGAACCTCCCGCTCCCATGTGCTCTCCTAGAGATTACTGTTCTTCCACTGGACACACACTAAGGTAATAGCTAACCCACGAAGGATCTTCTCCTGCTGATCCTCAATCTCCACTGGGTACTCAGCAAAGGTCTCTCCATCATCGATGTCGAGCTCGCCCCAGTCGATAACTTGCGATTGATCATGAATGTACCTCTGCAGCTGCGACACGTGGAAGAAGTTGTGAACCCAGTCCATCTGAGGAGGCATATCCAAGCGATATGCCACCACACCAACTCTACTCAGAATCTGGAAAGGGACGACAAACCTTGAAGATAGCTTGTCGCCTTAGCCAAATCTCCACAACCCCTTTCGAGGTGAGACCCGAAGGAACACATGGTCTCCCTCCTCAAACTCCAAAGGCCTCTGCCTTCTCTTGGCATAAGACTTTTTCTGACTCTATGCAGTCTTCATCTGCTCCTAGATGATATGCACGTTCTCTGTAGTAGCTCTCACCATCTCTGATCCTATAAGTGCTGACTCTCCTGGGGCAGTCCAGCAAAGCGGTGACCTGCACGGTCACCCGTACCGAGCCTCAAATGGTGCCATACCAATAGTGGAATGATAACTTTTGTTGTAAGAAAATTCAACCATTGGTAGGTGATCCTCTCAGCTATGACCGATGTCTAGTATGCAAGCTCTATGCATATCCTCCAGAACCTGAATGGTATGCTCCGTCTGACCATTTGTCTGGGGATAAAACGATGTGCTCCAGCGTAACTGAGTCCCAAAAGATTCCTGCAAGCCCTTCCACAATCGGGATGTGAAATGATAATCATGACCTGTGATGATCGTGGATGGACCTCCCTAAAGTTGAAATATCTCCTACACGTAGATGCGTCCCAATCTCTCCACTGAACTCTGCTTCTGTGTGGCTGGGAAGTGGGCCAACTTGGTGAGTCGATCAACGATCACCCAGATGGAATCGTGTCCCCTAGACGTACGTGGTAAACCCTTTACGAAGTCCATGTATATCCCATCCCACTTCCACTCTGGCACCTCAAAGGGCTGAGTCAAGCCTGCTGGCACTTTGTGCTCACCCATTACTTGCTGACAAGTATGTCACATAGAAACAAACTCTTCCACACACTTCTTCATTCATGGCAACCAGAACTGACGTCGGAGGTCCTGATACATATTTTCCACACATGGATGCACCACCAAAGGGGATGTAGGGAACTCCCTCAGAAACTCCTCCCACAACGTCACTGGTACTACAGTAGGCCCTCTGAAAAGAACAATGTGCTCCGCACCTTCTAAATATCCATCAGCCACAACACCTGTGGATATCTGAGCACATATTGTCTCACAGCTAGCATCATCGTGCTGTGATTCCCTGACTCGCTGTATGAGTAGATGGGTGAGAACCATCGATTGAAGGTAAGAACCCTCATCTCTATCCACAAAGGATAACTATAAAGAGGCCAAATGCCTCGTCACCTCATCTAGCAACTGCAAACTGGATTTCCTACTGAGAGCATCTGCCACAATGTTCCCATTCCCAAGTGTGTAAACGATCTCAAAGTCGTAATCCTAGAGCTACTCAAGCCATCATCTTTGTCACAAATTCAGATCCTTTTGAGAAAAGATATATCTGAGACTCTTGTGATCAGAGTAGATGGTAAACTGATCACCAATCAGGTAGTGTCGCCACATCTTCAACGCAAAGACTACCGCTGCCAACTCAAGATCATGGGTCATGTAGTTCTGCTCGTGTGTCCTCAACCGAAAAGCTCCATAGGCAATCACTTCTTGCCTTTGCATCAGGACACAACCAAGCCTAGTTCCTAATGCATCACAAAACACTACATACTCTATACCCTCCTCTGGTAACCTCATGATCGGGGTGCTCATCAGACTCTATCTCAACTGCTGGAAAACATGCTGGCATCACTCGGTCCACACGAAGGGCTGCCCCTTTCAGGTCAAAGATTTCATGGGTGCTAAAATCCTGGAGAAATCAATAATGAATCTCCGTTAGTAGCCTGCCATCCCAAGGAAGCTTCACACCTCCATCACTGTCCGGGGTGGCTCCCATGCTAGAACTGCATCCACCTTGGCTGGGTCCACTGCTACACTATCTGCTGAGATAATGTGTCCCAGAAAGTGGACCTCATGTATTTAGAACTGACACTTTGAGAGTTTCCCATACAGCTGGTGCTCTCGGAGTGTGTCCAGAACCATCCTTAAGTGTCTCGTGTGCTCCTCCTCTCACAAAAAGTACACAAGGATATCATCAATGAAGAATACTATGAACAGATATAGATAGGGCTGAAATATCGGGTTCATGAGTCCCATGAACACTGCCGGGGTGTTGGTCACGCTGAAGGGAATCACCAAGTATTAATAGTGACCGTAGCGGTATCTGAAAGCCATCTTCGGTATATCCTCATCCCGTACTCACAACTGGTGATAGCCTGATTGTAGATAAACCTTCTAGAACCATCTTGCCCCTCTCAACTAGTCGAAGAGGTCATCGATCCTTGGTAGTGGGTACCGGTTCTTCACAATCACCTAATTCAAGCATCGGTAATCCACACATAGCCTCAGGCTCCTGTCTTCCTTCTTGGAAAATAGCACTAGGGCCACCCAGGGTGAAACGTTGGGTCTCATAGAGACCATCTTCTACAAGTTTTCCTACTGCAATCTCAGGTCACGAAGCTCTGCAGGAGCCATCCGATATGCTGATGCTGATATCGGTGTCATCCCAGGTGGCAACTCGATGCAGAAATCTATCTCCCGATGGGGAGGTAGTCCAGGGACATCCTCCGGAAAGACGTCATCGTAATCAGCCACTACTATTGGAAACTGGAAACTTATAACATCTACTATGCCAAGGGCTAGGCCAGCCAACTGATAGGATATCGGTTGCACCTTCTTACGTATGAGTCCATCCTGTGCTGCCTGGGTCTCCCTTTCACTGACAAAATAGAACCTTGTTCCATTACTACGGACACACAACACCTTTCTCCTAAAACAATCGATCTAGGAATGAACTGTGGATAAACAATCCATACCAAGAATGACATCGTAAGGCCTCGATGCTACCACCATGAGGTTACAACCAAAACTATCACCTCCAAGGGTCCGTTCAAACTGTCTACAGAGGTGTCTGATCTCTGAGTCTTCTCCAGTTGGTGTTTCTAAGAATAAGGGTCGAGTCAACGGCTCAAATGGAATCTCAAGGTCTCAAACAAGATAACCTTCCAGAAAGGAATGACTAGCACATGTGTCTATTAGTATGGCAACCAAAGTATAAGATACAAAGATTGTACCTCTAATCATTCCGGGTGTACCTGGGTCATAAGCCTCTACCGACTATAGTTGTCCCTGCCTCTGTCCACCAGCTCCCTGAGCCTGGGGTGGACCTCCTGGGGGTGGTGGTGGAAAAGGGTCAAAACGCCGACCACCTCCAGCTGCTCTCCCAGCTCCTCTACTGCGTCCACCACCCCACGGATCTGTCTGCTCCACACATTGCCTCTACCTCGGTGGTCCATCCACTGCTCCTGTGTCAGTAGTACGGAGGGTCGGACAATCTTGAGAGAGATGTCCCTTGCCATCACATGAGTAGCATCGCCTCTCTCGAGGCTGGCTGGATGCACCCTGAGAACCCTGAACAGCAGATCCCCTATCTTGGGATCTCCTCTGAAAACATCTCCCACGCCGGGGTCCCTGACGTCGGCTCCCTACTGCCGAGGTCTCTACTCCAGCTCGCTTGATACTGACAACTGACGGCTGTCTCTACTCTTCCAAGAAGCTCTCGACCACCAAAACCCACTCGAGAACCCCATCATAAGTAGGAATGCTCATAGGGATGATGCTAGATCGGATATCTCTGTGCAAGTCCTGCTCGAAAGTCTGATCTCTGAATTACTGATCTCTGGCCATATCCTTCGAGTACCGCGAGAGGTTGGTAAACCTCGATGAATAGTCAGCCACCGTTATGGTTCCCTACTGGAGATGAAGAAGCTCTTGTATATGTACTGCTCTCAGGGTAACCAGTGAAAAATCCTCTCTGAAGAGATGATCAAAATATGACCATGGAAGAGTCACCTTGTCATGAGTCTAGATAACCAAACTACACCATCGCCCTGCCAAGCCCTGCATAAGGTTAGCTGTCAGGATCACCATCTGGTCTTATGTTGTCCTAACTAAACGGAAGACTCTGATCACTGCCTCAAGCAAGTCCTCTACTGCCCGAGGGTTAGGCTTGCCTTGAAACCTGAGGGGTCACTATCTCTGAAACTCATGGAGTGCGCTCAGCCTACGCTCCTCCTCCACTGGTATAGCAGGCACTAAACAATGCTCCACAGGTGGCGGGATAACTGGAACACGACCCGATGGTAAAACTGGGGGATCCGGTCCCTAAATCAAAGCTTCATCACTGAGGGGGTCATCCTCGTGATCGAGCTCCTAGATCCTAGCTGGTGCGCATCGCGGAGGCATCCTTTAAAGAAAGAAGATGTATCTTAGTTAGTGAGTATATCTAGAGAGCTGACTCAAGAAGGACATGGAAACCACAACCCATTCATATATGATTCATGTACTATTATTTTCCCCTACAACTAGTGTCCTCATGATCCGAGTTGAAAAGCAGGTTATCAGAGTCCTGGTGTATGGATATGTCGGCCACCCGCACCAACACTAGTATCCCTGGCATGAAAGCCGAACTCGAAACACTTAACACTATTTTCTTAACCCACTCACAGACTCTCGGTCCTAAGGTAGAACCGACCACCTCTGATACCACTCTATCATGACCCGTCCAAGTGGGGCCTGAGCCGCAACTCCCCAAGCCCACCTCCAATAGGCCTGGGGCTGGTGGCTAACACCGAGTAGGCATGTTACTAACATGGGATGCATTACCTATAAACCTGTACACACACAGACACACACACATATCCAAGCCCACAAAACTGAATAGTGAAAACTACTATAAATGGAAATGCATGCATACACTAAAAATCCCAAACAACATAGTACAACAGAAAATTAAAGTACAACAACTGTAAAACCCTGGGCCAAAAGTACAAGCCCACCAAAAGAGAGTCTGTAACAAAGTGAAACCAATAAAGGAAGGTGTTGGGACTACAGTCTGAAGCCGTAGGAACACACCTCGGCCTGTCTGATCTCACTCAGTACCGTCCAGTCCTGGTCCGCCTAAAATCATGTCAAACGCTCGCTCGTCTGCACAAGACATGACACGTGCGGGGAAAGCCCGTGCAGGGGTGTGTATAACAATACTTAGTAGGACACCCCAAAACCACAATGGAAACACAACAAGGGAAATACCGCAAAGGAAAGATACATCAACTCCACACAGTATATATCTACAGAACATATAACAAGAATATCGAGATATACTCATACACAAATGACCACCGTGATACCTCCACTAGGATCCAGCTTGAAGATTCCACTAAGCACATAACAAGGAGAACACACTCCTAAGTATGAAGATAAAGATATGAATTACTCGTTTCAGGAGAACACACTCCATAAGTACTTTGAGAACATGATGCCCATATGAGGATCAAAACCAAGTCATGGGGTGATTCTGACAACTCAGTTTGAGCTAATCCGCTAAGTAGAGGATCGTCACCTGGGTAATGTTGGTTATGTTGATACCAAGAACTCTACCTAGGGTTCCAGGAATCAATATAGGATCCGACTATTAGTCTCACAGAGGGAATTTCAACAGATCTATTCAGAAAGTCTTGCTGAAGGGATCATACTTTTTTATAATGGAAATAATATGAGAACCTTTAGGGAAAAGACAAAGGGTACAAACCCTAAGAAGACTAGTACAAGTCACAGAAGACAAGTGGCTCAAGCCATGTAAGATTGGTTACATGATGTGAAGTATGGTTACACGCTGTGTTCCTTGACCATGGGTACTGCCCATGTAACGGCCCATGTTGTCTGTCCAGTCTGTGTAAAACTAGACTACATGACGTGTAGAAGGATCACACGCCGTGTTCCTTGACTCCAGGTACTCCCCATGTAAACGGACCATGTCATCCATTCAAGCTATGTAAATCCTAACTACATGGAATGTAGAAGAATTACATGTCGTGATCCTCGACTTCGGGTACAACCCGCGTAAATGGCCCGTGTCACTCAGCTTGTCGGATATAAAGAAACTACACGACATGTAGAAGGGTCACACGCTGTGTCCAAGAACCAGGGGCTCACTCCATGTACTTTGTCCATGTGCCCGTACACGGTCTTTTTCTGTGTCCGTGTCAGCTGCCCGTGTACCAGTACATGGGGTATCCTGTGTATCTTGTTGGGTCTGGCCGGGGAAGGGTATACACACCTTGTCCTTGTCTGTGTACCCAAACCGTGTCCATGTTCTCCCGGAGTACATGCCTTGTGGTCTTCTGACAAATACACACCGTGTATCCCATACTACATGACATGTAGTCGGGATTTTTCCAAAAACATCGTCATCTTCCTCGCTTCGCGGCTGAACTTCAGGATCCTCGGTTTCTCATCCATTCGTCCCGAAACTCCATGGATGGGTTTGTTTCTCCATAAGAACATCGTAACGGGTGTTTTTGGCTCTTAAATCGGATCATAAACCTTGAATGATCAATCCGAAGAAAAATGCCTGAAAACTCGTATCTCCAGATCAGCTCTGAATCGCCTGCCGAAACTGTCGTTGCACCTCCGTGACATCGCTCTGAGGTTGGATATTCAATCTCAGATCGTTGTGCCAACAAACGAATGCGCAATAATCGATTTACTCCAAGAACGTGTAGATTGAAATGAAGAAAACGAGGTAGAAAAATAAAAGAATCAAACAATAGGGAAGAACCTTGATCGTTGTTCGTGACGATTCGGGTTCGTCGCCGTTAGATCAAAACTGAACAACCTCAAATTCCCCGTAAAACTCGTCCAGCAAGAATGATCGATCAGCGGGATAATCTGTTCGTGGATTTGTTCACGTTCATCACGGAAATAAAAAACGAGGAAGGAAATCAAAAACAAACATCCTACCTAGACCCGTGGTGTTTGTTGGCGAAGATCCGGTCGTGGAATCGTCGTCGCCGACGAAGCTCGTCAAGAACACTGACACTGCGTTGGGAGGTTTTCTCCAGAGCCTCCAGGGGAATTAAGGGTTATGGAAATTGTAACCCTGATCCCCTACTAATTCCTTATTTTAGAGATAAGATATTTCTTTGTAACAAGGATTTAAATAAAATATTTTAAATAAATATTTTATTACGGATGCGTCCAAAAACCAAATTCCACCACTGACCTGCACCGACAGATGTTTGGCCTCGCTTAAGGTAAAATTGATGTCCCAATCACAATTGTGCCCTCGGATTTCTGATCCGAGCACCTTTTTGGGAGTTATTCTACTTTTTCAAAAAAAAACCGCATGTGCGCATTATTTAATTATTAAATTAAATTCAAACATTTGTTCTGGCCTCACTGGGTCTCGGAACTGCATGTCATCTAAGATCCTAGTCTCGAATTAATTCCCATATAATATTAAAATAATACATGGAAAAAAACTAGGACATTACATATACCGTTTTTTTGAAACCACATACCTTTGCCTTTTGGCCCATGAACATTCATCATAAAACTAAATCCCTCAAACCAATGTGATAATAGTGTCAGTGTGGAATCTTGGTTTATCTTCTGATGAGCTACATTCTTTTAAGATGTGAAGAGGGGAGTCGTGTCAGCCCATAAAACAAAAAATTTGTCAACTTGTGTCTTGATATTTTGTAGCCATGATGAAAATAGATGTTATATGGTTATCTTAATGTAATTTAATTGATAAGAATTTGATTCAAAACCTCGATGGGAAGGATGATTTTCACAGAATGATAGACCACTATACCCTAGGTTTATTCAAACTATTTATTTTCATTCTTAGTATCTATTTGAAAAAATGAAATATTTTATCAAGAAAATGGATGATAGAAAATATCTTGTTTTATCCATGAAGCAATGGGATGAATTTATGAATGTTACTCATAAGTATATCAGTGATTTTAATCAAGTATCTTATACCATTAATCTTGACATATGCATAATTGAGGATGATCCTCTTAAGATCACTGAGAATGAAACATTTTTAATTACATGTTGTGGTGGAGTAAGATGGATAATGTTGGGTTTTTCATTTTTATATTTCATATTCTATGTCATAGGAAGAGAGAATTCAGAATTATGAGGTTTAAAGACATATTTTATTTATTTACTATGAATAGTGGATACATATTTAATTTTATTAGTTATTTAATGGTGCACTTGATTGTGTTGCACATGGCTACCATAAGATCCAATTATCTTACCTACCCTAACATGATTTTTTAACTTTTGGATGATAGTGTAATTTTTTATGAAGTAGTAAAAAAGTTAATAATATTTGGTGATTTTTTTCTTTTTTAAGTCACTAGTAAGAGAATGAGAACTAATTTGAATCCATGAGTAAAAATATGGGCGTTATATATTGACAATATCTTTGATAATTTCAACCCATTAGAGAAACCTCCTATATAAAAAAAATTTGGTTATCCTAGATTAGATACAGATGAGGTTGTTTGGAATTCTTTTTATGAAGAAGGTGGGGTTGCTACAAATTCTAAAGTTGAGGAAGGTGAAGTTGTGGATGAAAAAGAGGAGTTTATACATATATTAATGGAATAAGGGAGTGACCCTAATGTTGTTAGGAGTTACCATGTGAAATATAGACAATCTAATCCACCTATATCACTTTATTTTTTATGACATATTTTTAGAAGAAGGAGATAAAACACAAGATTTTTTATCAAATGGTGCTCAACTTGAATGATATACATTAGAGAGTTCAATGGATGTGATTGAGAAATTTGATGACTCTTAATATGAAAACTACAAAAAATAGGTCCTTAACACCACTGTTATTAATCAGTGCCAAGAAAATGCGCTGGTAAAGGGCATCTTTTTTAGTGCTACAAAAAGCACTGATATTGTTTACCTTTTATCAATGCTATTTAGCACTGATAATGTGTACCCCTTATCAATGATTTAATTTTAGTGATGATAAAATATTTCCTTTTTTATCCCTCTATTTTTAGTAATCATAAATGGAACTTTTATGAGTGATTTTTTAGCACTGATAGTGGTCCAAATAAAATGAAACAGTAAATAAAAATAAAAAAAGTGTTCATAAAATATATATCAAATATTACTAATTAAATTATTATTGGAAAAAATTTAAATATTAGTTATAATATATGTAAATTTTAGATAATAATAAATAAAATGTATTAAATATACATATATCTAAAAATTAAAAATTAAACAAATGAAAACCAAAAATAAGTTGATTGATAATATTATTAAACATTTTATTAATTAAATAATTTTTAATAATGTGAACAAATTTTATACATTAAATATATAGATATATATATGAATGTATATAAATATGATTTATAAAATAAAAAATATTTAATTTTTTGAATTAAATAGTCATATATTTAGAGAATAATGGTATTTAAGTAAAAATTATTATTAATTAAAAATATAGACTAATTTCATAGAGTAGTAGAAATAATTGAATATAATTTTGTTTTTTAAATTAACATAGATCATATATTTATTATATTTATTTCACATCCACATAATTAATGCATTTTTATTTACAATTCACACCTTGAAAACTTATCAATTTTTCAATATTGATAAAGTGTAATTATTATCAAATTAATCAACTCCACTAATTTTTAACATGATTTCACTTATGATTAGATATGAATTTATTATGTAAAAAATATAGTTTAAATATATATATATATATATAAATAAATATCTTTATAAATATCCATTTACTATATTTATACATTTATATATTTATAAATATAAAATAAGTATTTATTTTTTTAAAAGTATTTATACAATTATCAATAAATAATTATAAAAATTTACTCAATTATTAAAATACTTAATATATTTATTTAAATATTTCGTATATTTACTATATATATATTTAATATATTTAATCATATAAATATTATTTTTTAATAAATATTTACATAATTATAAATAACTGTTAATATATTTATATAATTATAACATTATAATAAATATATTTTAATACATAATATATTTACGATATACATATATATATAATTTTTATATTTAAAATTAGAATTATAAATTCTTTATCAGCACTTTAGTAATAAGCGCTGATAAAAGGATTACTTTGTAGGGCTTTTTTGCATTGATAAAGATGCATTTTTTCCTTACTTTTTTCTAAAGCACAAATAAAAGTAACAATATCAACATTTTTTAGAAACACTAATAATATTTTCGTGATATATTCAAAAAATATTAACAATTCACACACCCATTGTGATATCAGAATCTTTCCATGAAATCCACCAACTATCGGTGATCCTCCTCAGTGAATCAATGATCGAATCAAGGCTCAACAAAATACAATGATAAAATTCAAGACTCGATAGATTTAAGGGTTGTAAGAATCCAATGCATGAATGTAAGTGTTTCTCTACTTTATATCTAATGTAAGTCTTTCTCTACTTTTTCTTGTGTAATTTGTGGAGTAAAACCTTCATGGTTATGTCCGTGGGGGAGGCTTTTATTCAAATGTCAATGTAGTGTGTTAGACATTTTAGAGATTTGGTCATGGAGATCATCCATTTTAATGCATGGAATTTTTAGAGTTTGAAACACCTATACAATGATAATTCCTAACTTCTCTCCTAGACCATAAGAACATCTCCTTTATTCTCAATTGTTAATGTGAGTTAATTTAGTGGATTTGTTTTCTACTCATATATTATTGTGAATTTGTGGATGTATCATGATTTATTTTTTATGGATAGATAGTGTAATTAACCAAATTGTATAAGTACTATCCCATTTTACATCATCTAAATAATTTTTTATGTGTCAGCTTCTATGATGGTCGTTCGGTAGCCCACGGGACTACTTCCTGGCATATTAAACTGACTTGATATTTTCATATTTGTGTCATAGAGACATTAGATGGAGAGTGATGTTTTATACATCTGTTGATTTTCTTATTCAACATGGATTTTTGTGTGAGGTAAAGTATTCCATTTAGAAAATGTATACTCACAAGATTCATTCCACCTCATTAGAGGATTGTGTGTTTGGGATAGATGTTGAAAGGGTTGGTCTGTTTTCCCGCTTTTTTGTGATATATCTTGTTTATGTTTATTTTTACTTTATTCCAAATGATTTATGGACATCCCTATAATGTCAAGGATTTCACAATGTGTATTATATAAACTCAATATAATTATTTATATGGGTAGATCTAATGTGATTACGTCTATATATTCCATGGTATGGGTTGATGTAGTGATATGATATCCCAATATTCCTGAGATATTTTCATATACTTGATATACAATTAGTATTAAATGTAATAATTCCTTTGTATGTTACATTACTTGATCCAAAAAATGTAATAGAGGTTATGAAATTCTATATAATAGAAATTATTTTTAGTTATTATTTATTTTAGGTTTTCATGTATTTGGTCCACCCATAAGAATCTCTGATTTCCATCCATGTGTATGAAATAACTATTTAATTATAAAAATTTTTATCAATAAATTTTTATATATTCTAGTTGATCAAATGAAAGTTTATTATTAATATTTATTATATTTTGGTTTTATTACTTATTAATTTATTATAATTTATTTTCATTTTTTAAGAGATTTAATGAAGACATTATGCATGTCAAACAATAGTTATTATTCCATTTTTTGGTTTGAGACATTCCCCCCATCTCTTTTATAGACAACTATCACCCTCATCAACTTTATCTCTTGAATAATTATTCTTTCCATTAATTGATTGAGACTAATCCCCCATAATATTTATATTACATGGACTACTGTAATAAGTATTCATACCATTGATGACTACTTCTTCGATTATTTCACAAAAACTATCTTCACATCCATATGATGTGGAGGATATGTGTCAAATGACAAAATGAAATGATAAATTTCCCAGAGATGAAATGATAATGATGATATTTTTTTTATAAATTTAATCTTTGAATGAATTCAGAGCATAACACCTTCTATAGTTGAGTAATTATTTTCTTAAATTCAATTACCCATTTTTTCAAATCATACTAAAATTCATTGAATCAATAAAATGTTCATTTTTCAATTATTATAAATATATTTAACATTCACCTTTCTTAATGAAAACATTATTTTTATTAATTTATTTATAATAATATATGATTATTCTATTAACCCAATAGGATAGATATTAAAAAAATGGATGCATACTAATAGTTTGACAAAAGAGTATGAATATGGAGTTAAATAGTTCATAAAGATTGTAATAGATTATAAATACGACCCTTCTCAAATACTATGTCCTTATTTACATTGTTTTTATTCAAAAAAAATTTATTTTAGAATATTTGGAATAAAATTTGACTTTTCATGGAATAGATCAGATATATAAATTTTTGACAAAACATAATGAAAAACTGAATGTCGATACTGATTAGAATGAAATTATAGTTAATGGATCATTTGATAATAATTCTAGTATAGATGATAATGGAGATCTCATGGAATAAATGAAAACGGAAACTAAAGATGGCCTTCATGATTGTCCAATGTTTTTTATGTTGTTAAATAGTTGTTCCAAGAGACCATTGTCTACCGGTTATAATAAATACAAAAAATTACCATCTATATTCGAGTAATATAATTTGACTACTGGTAGTTGATAGAGTGATACCATCTTTACTGAACTACTTGGTTTCCTGAATGATATGCTACCAGAAGAAAGTTAAATACTATGTTGAACCTATGATGCTAAATTAATTTAAAGTTACAAGGTAATTGTCTCTAAAAAATACATGCTTGTCCAATATATTTCGTATTGTTTTAGAAGGACCGTGAATCACTTATAAAATACACAAAGAGTGGTGAAGATGAATACAAGAAAAATGAATCAATTCCATAGAAATATGTATGGTTCTTTCCTATCATTCCACTGTTTACAAGACTATATGATTGTTATTAAATTGTGAGACTCTTGTCATGGAATGTAGATACAGGAATTGAAAATGCGGGTCTTCATCATCTAGAATATCTATGGAGAAACATTTATTGTGAGTATCTAGAATTTAGGAAATGATCCAAGGAACATTCTTCTTGTGTTATCTAGAGATGGAATAAATATTTTTGGACTAATGAATAATGCTCACTGTACTAGTCCCATCATGTTGGTAAATTATTATTTTTCCCATCGTTATTCATGAGTTCCAAATAATTTATGTTGTCTCTTTTTATATATAGACCAATACAACCCAGTGATGATATTGTTGTAAATTATGCTCAATTGATTGATGATCTGATATTGATGTGGGGTACATGGGTTATAATGTATCATACTCATATAAGTGATGAAATAACCTTGAGGGACATGTGGTATGAGTGAATAAATGACTTCCCCACTTATAGAAATTTATCAGGATATATCATTAAATGATTATAGAGGTTTCCCATTAGTGAAAAATGAATATACTCAGTATGTATGAATCATTACTTGATGATTTTAATTTTAGGATATCCAAAATTATTACCTTGATGAAGTAAATACAAATTCAAGATGTCAACATTCAATGGGAATATTAAATAAGGTACAACACTATCTCCATTGACATGTGATAAACTGGTCAATAAAGTAAAAGAAATTGACATTATTTTTGGTAATATATTTTTTAAAAACCTCACAAAATTAGGTTTGAAGAATAAATCTTATTTATTTAAATTTCTATATTGATATTTGTGTATGTCAGACATTTTTTTGATGTCATGAATGTATAGAATGATGTTTTGGATAGTGTTACAGGAACGTTACTAAATGTTAATTGTTAAATGAATGACGAAATCAAATCTTGGTTTGACTTGATTGAAATATGGATAAGGGAATAGTTTTCACTGGTGAAGGGTAAAAGACATATTTTTCTTCCTCCAGTACCATACACTCAATATAGTTAGTAGAAATTGTAATTTTTTCGTTAGTAGTGTAAATGATACACATGGGCATTCATTAAATATCAAGAATCTCATCTCAAAGACTAATTTGAAGTTATAATGACTAAAATATCCTAACTTTCATGTTTTGATGAATTATTGTATGTTTGTTGATTTAATTTTCATTCTACCACAAAATTTAATACAAACATTAACTATAATCTAGTTATTTCCCAAACCTATATGCAATCATGTTATAGAACCAGTGATGTTTCCCATAATCAATAAATATTATGTTGTCATATTATTTAAATTTTATATTTTCTTCATACCATCATTATTTGATATAATGGTACAGCAGATGGTTCACTTGGATAGAGAGTTTTAAATATTTAATCTTTTCCATTATAGATTGATGTACCCCATTCAACTGTATATGATGATTTTGGAATGGTGAATTGAGAATTGAATTTTTCCAGAAGGATTTATTGCAGAATGATATATCACTAAAGAAGATATTGAATTATAAACTAATTACGTATCATATGTTGATAGAATCAGCCTCATAATGACAATTCATAGTGAACACCATATTGGTGAAGGAATTTTCATAAGATATGTTATTCCAATTACCATAACAGAATGGGATAAAAAACACATTTACATTTTACATCATATGAAAAATGATGATCTATATTTTGTATCCCAAAAAAATCATGCAGATTAAAATCCACCATGGGATAAAATATGGATATCAAATACACATTATTAATAATTTGTTGAATGGTTCGATGATCAAATTTGGGAGGAGTTATCTAAAATCCAAATTCAATTATTGTGCAATATCCATGGATTGACATAGGACCAAATGAAAATTTTATAACTTATATTGGTTTTGTAATCAATTGTTATATGTTCTATACCAAATAACATGATAACTATAGTATGATGAAAACAATTGGTTTTATGCTTGTGGATTAAGAGAAGCACATATCTAGCACCCAGGATAGAATTCTAGTTTATGAAAATATGTCAAATTTTGGAATTATTGTACAGATATATTAGTTGGATTATATAACATTTCATGTGATGATGAACTGGTGCAACTAGGTTGAAAAAATAAATATAGTGAATATTGTTTAAATGAGCATCATAAAGGTGAATTTTAGTGTGCAAGGGGAAAACGATCCATTCATAACTGAATCATATACAGTGAAAGTTTTTTTTTTGACTCAGATCCCTCAAAAAAAATTGGTCGATTTTCTGGATGGAGATTAAAAATATGATTGGTTAGATGATAATTAAATTGGGGGTTAAACTTTAATTATGAGATCACAATTATTTCATACTAGTCACAATGTGTTCAATGTTATAAACATTATAAGGGACCATGAAGAGGGGATTTGGATACTTGTTAGTGTAACTAAATACCTAAAACATTTAAATGAAATAAAGTTTATCCATTGAGAAGGTAAAAGGGTTTTTAAATATCATATTTTTTCGTCATAATATTATATGTTATCAACTTCATTAACTCAATCTAAATTAAATGTTTGACTACTCATATAGACAATGTATTCTATACATCAGGGTGTTACTAATCCATCTTAAGAACAAACTATGCATAAAGAAACCCTTTGGTAAGATGTAAAGTTAATGTTAAGATATATATTCTCTATTTTATCACAAAATATATATAATTTAGATTTTATTTAATTTTCATTGATCTTATGAGAGTTAATTTATTTTACGTGATTTTATCCATTTACTGGGCCTTTTCATAAAGATAAATTATGTTGTATCTACTAAATCACATAGTTAATTATGATATTTTCACAGAAAAATCATTTTCCATAGAATTATTGTATTTTTTAATATTTAATTTTAATATAATTTATTTATTATTACAAACATAATAATTGTTTTATTATAAAAGTTGATTCTTTTGTTCAAGTTGTGGTGGTCGTTTTATCTATCATGACTTTCTTCACCAAATCATCCGAAAAATAAATCTCCCTAAAAAAATTCACCACTACAGTGTTGTATTTATCACTTCCCTTCACATTCTGTCAATTACATTTCCTATAAGCGAAACAATGTTTCGGCTCAATCTGAGAGGTAATATTGAACATTATTTTACATAATCATTGTCTATAGTATTAATTTCTTATTTAATATGCATATTTAATTTATTTATTTTTACTATTAGAAAAATAATTTTTTTATATGTTGATTTTTTTTGAGTTTGGGTGGTCTGTCAATTTTCCATGCCTTTGTAAACAAAAATATCCTAAAACTTCTTACCCCTCAAAACATTTTCAGTCATCTAGTGTTGAAATTTATTAATTTCCTTAATGGTCCCTCTACTACTCTATCAGAGAGTTAATATTCAGGTTTTTATAGTAAAATCATTGCCTATATAATTAATGTATTGTTTATAATTTATGTTTTATTTATTTATTTTTAGTATTAATATAGTAATAATTGTTTTCTTATAATAGAGAATTATTTTTTTGACGTGGGTTATTTTGTTTGAATTTCTATTTCCCATGAGATATTGGACACCGAGCTTTTATATTACATAATGACAACAAGGAAATGCATCATGAAATCATACAACCATCACAAAAATGTTAATCCATACTACTTATTTAAATAATTTTTCATCATTTTATGTACTATTTTTATATTAATTTCATAATATGGTGTTGTATGTTAGATAATTAAAGGAAATTATAATCATTTTAACAATGGATGTTAGGATATTTTTGAGTCTTTGGTACATGTACAAAAATGTTTCACCTCATTCTGAATCATGATATGTTTGGTATTACTCAAGTGTTTCTTTTTATTTAAAATTGGATTACTTTTATTATAAAAAATAACTGACACACATAAAAAAGTGAAAGAATATTAATATTGTTTTGGAAATTTAGTAAAATGATCCATAAGTAATTTTGGATATGTAGGAAAAAACTAGACCTCAGTCTGATACACGATGTGCCCAATGTCACTCAAAGTGACCATTATCAATTTCAAATCGACATTTTAGATCAAAAATTGTAACTCCATGAAAACTGATCAAACATTATAGGATTTTAAATATAATTTTGGGAAATGATTCATAATTATTTTGTGACTAGTATGAATCTATCTCAATTTAAACCAATAAATTATGTGATTGATATGAGTCAAAGTGCATGTTTGTAGTTTAAAATGACATTTTCAGTAAAACAGAAAAGTGACATACTAAAAACAAATAAAATTCATTGATATTGTTTTAATACATTATAAAAAAATTAACATTTAATTTAAAATATTTAGGAATTTCCCACACCTCAATCCGACGCATGGTGTGACCGATACAACTCTAGGTGTATCAATTTACATAAAAATGAAATCAATTTTATTAAAATGGACAACTGATCAAATAAAAATTGAGAAAAAATATTCTGATTATTTTATTACTTTACTAAAACGACCCATACATTATTCTAGGCGTGTATTAATCATCTGTACCTCAATATGACACATGATGTTCCTAATATGACTCTAAATATTCGTTACTAGTTTAAAAATGACATTTTTCTTGAAAAATTGTCACACAGTAGAAACCAATAAAACACACCAATATTTTCATGATAATTTTGAAAAAAAAAATTCATACTTCATATGTGACATATATGAGTCATCCTTATATTAAACCAATACATGAATTGGTTGGTTTGAGTCAAATTTTGTGTTTCGTTTTTAAAATGACATTTATAAAAAAAGAGACGTGACAAACTCAAAACTATGAAAAAAAATTAGATTATTTTTATACTTTAGGAAAATGATAAATAAGTCATTTTATATAAATAGGGATCAACCTCACCTCAATACGATAGACGGTGTCACTGGTTGAACTTATGTGTGTATTATTATATAAAAATGACAATAATTTTTGTTAAAGGGACATCTGACCTAATAAAAACTGAGAGAATGCATGCATATTGTTTTGATAGATTAATTCAATGATACATAATTTATATTTGATTCATAGGAATCATACTCATCTCAATTCTATACATTATGTGCTCGATATGACTTAAAGTATTCAGTATCAGGTTAAAATGTCCATTTTAGTTGAAAAAATGCCACTCATTAAAAATCAATCCAAAGTGAATAGATTTTATTGATAATTTATGAAAAAAATTCACAAGTCATTTTTGATGTATTGGATTTTTTCTCACATCACCATGATACATGCTGTGATTTTTATGAGACAGAGTTTGTGTTTTTGGATTAAAATGACATTTTAGTAAGAATGACATGTGACGTACTCAAAACTAATAAAAACATTTGTATTTTATTAATACAGTTGAAAAAATATTCATATATCATTTTAGATATGTATAAATAAATATCATCTAAATATGATGAATGGTGTGACTGATATGACTCCAAGAATGTATTTTTATTTAATTTGACCTATGTTTTAGTAATATGGAAAACTGACCTACTCAAAAGTATGGAAATGGGTTCATATTATTTTAATAGGTTAATAAAACAATAGAGTAGTCGTTTTTGATGTGTGAGATTTAGATGCACATCAATCTGACTCACAGTGTTCCCTTTTTGACTCAAAGATTCCGTTTTCAGTTTAAAATGGACATTTTAGTTAAAAAAATGTCACTCACTAAAAGTAGATCAAATCCATTCATATTTTATTGATAATTTAGGAAAATGATTCCTAAGTAATTTTTGTTTTTTAAGAATCAATCTCATTATATCTGGTACATGGTGTGACCAGTATGAGCCAATGTGTGTGTTTCCAGGTTAAAATGACATTTTAGTAAGAAAGGAATTTGGTGTACTCAAAACTGATTAAATGAATTCAGATTGTTTTGATACATTGGGTAAACAGTACATTTTTATTTTGAGATGTGTATGAATTTTCATCACCTGAAACTGACACATGGTGTGATTAGTATGAATCTAAGTGCATCTCTTTAATTAAAAATTACATCAATTTTATTATTACGGGAAACTGACCTACTCAAAACTGATCAAAATCATTCGGCTAGTTTTTATACTTTAAAAAAACAATCCACAAGTATTATGATACATTTAATAATTTTCTAATGCCTAATATGATAAATTTTGTGTTTGGTATGACTACATGTGAATCTTTTTATTTGTAATTGACATCAATTTTAATAAAATGGATAAATTTACATCTCAAAAATTTGAAAAAAACATTACAAATATTTTAATACTTTATAAAAATGAAACATAATAAATTTTTGATATGTAGGAATCAGAAACACCACAATC
The DNA here is from genome assembly GCA_963277665.1 of Viscum album. NCBI lineage: Eukaryota > Viridiplantae > Streptophyta > Magnoliopsida > Santalales > Viscaceae > Viscum > Viscum album. The sequence continues at coordinate 1,461,304,959 of OY728135.1, read as the reverse complement.
TTATACATTATGTTCCTGGTAGGACTCAATGTGTCCGTAATCATTTTGAAATCAACATTTCAGTTAAAAAAGAGTCACTCATGAAACCACTAGGTTATGTCCATGGGGAATTTCTTTTTAATTATTTAATTATTTTTCAAATATATAATTCTTTAATATGAATAAGAAATAATGTCATGTGTAATAATAAACCAAATCTAAATATGATACACAATGTTCCGGGTATGACTGAATGTTTACATGAAAATTAACACTTTTTGTTAATTTATTTATTCACATTTTTACTAATATAAGAATTTTATTATTATATAGTTCTGTTCATTTTCTCGAGCAAGGGTTATTCATTCAATAATATCATGAGTCAGGGTCAGGATAAAAATAAAAATGAGCATTGTTGTTTTTTGATGTATGTAATATTTTTTTGTTATGAAATTGTATAAATGAATGTTTGATATGTATATAAAATAAATTTTTTCCTTTTATTTGTGTTATAAATTTCATTTCATTTTAAAAGAATTTGGTACATGATTTTTTTGATATTTGGTGGTGTTTTTTTTGATTCGATGTGCTATGACTTCACACTACACTAGTGTTTTATTGTGCAGTTACTTCAAACTCTAGTATAACCTTTTTTCTATTCTTTCTAAATCCTTTAAAAATGTGTACACTAATGAAAATTTACCATTTACACATGTTTTGGAACTGTTGGTAGATCCCATAAAGAGTGGTTATAGGTTATACACACAATTTAATGGAATTGTGGGAAACCCAGGCTTCCGTATAACCATGAGATATACCCATTATTTAAATACTTATACCCATAGTTTCCAAAATGTGGTTATATGTATAATCCACCGTGCCCTTAACCGTATACCCATGGTTTTAAAACTGTGGGTATAACTTTAAAAAAATATACGGCAACATGTTTCGAACCATGGATCACCAATTTAAAATTTCTGTGCCTAACCACTACCCCATATTCACTTATTGGTGTATAAATATATTTTTACTCATATAAATTTATATAAATCATGGATATAGGTGGAGAAATGGTGGTAATAGATGTTCCCCTGAATTATTCTTGTCATGTGGAATTTTGTTTCCCACAATAAAGAGGGAAATCTATAAACACAGTTTTTAAAACCATGGGTATAGGTATTCAAAAAAAATCTAAAAGCCATTGTTTTTTAAAAACATGTGTATAGGGCCATTTTCTAGTAGCGGTACATTAATTGTGATTTTAAAAGCACTAATAAAAGACTAATTTATCATTTCTTTTGGGATCACTAATAAATGTGACCTATATTTGTTCTTAAAAAAGGATGATAAATGTACTATTTACTGGAGCTAAATAATCGGGCTTACAAATTGGTCCTTTATCATCACTAAACAACCCTGATAATGGCCCCCTTTATAAGTTTTTTTTAGGGATGATAAAAGGATTATTTATCAGTACTATTTAGGAATGATAAAATACAAGGTATTTTAGTATCACTAGGATAGTTAGCCTCTCTCTTACCCTAATAAATTCCTTATTTAAAACTGATAAAGGCATATTTTGTAGTAGTGTATGTTGATGGGGAAGATGAAGACGGGTAATCAAATATCTTTCCAAATATTTATGAGTTTGTTAAGCCATCTCGTAGCTTCTCCCAACAAGATTCTGTTACATAGGAATGTAGTAATATAGCAGATCAACTTTAATTGGAGGAAGTTAAGGATGATTCACCATCTATTGGGGACAAATCCCTTGGATATTCTATGATATGTTTAACATATTATGACTATGATAAAATTGATAATGATGTTGATATGGGTATTATACTGGAGTATGGTGGACCAACAATGTCATTTTTTAATAAGATCATAATGGATACTTGGTTTTTATATTTTATGAAGAAGAAAATTTAAAGCCATTTCCTTTTGAAATTATTATTATTAAAACAGGTCCAATGGGATGCTACAATGAAAATTTAGTAGAGTTTTTCACCTCCTCCATATTCTCCACTTCACTCCATTATCTGGGGTTGTGTATCATCATCAACCAAGGTTGTTAATTAAAATTGGAAATAATGAAATTGAAAATAAGTTGTTAGTGGATATTATGAATTCTCTTTAGTAATCTTTGGATTAAATGAGAAATAGTTCTCAATAGATAGATTCATCTCTTATTAAAATTTCAAAATCCTTATCTACTACTATTCATTTTTTTTCCATAGCTCCATATCCTTATAGCACTTTCTCATAGATGTTTAATTGATAAAATCCACAATGAGAGAGGTTATACATGTCTTTTGAGGTATTTATCTACATATCATCTGTATGAGATTGAGAAATTAAAATCCTTTGGTTAGACAATTTAAAACTATTTATGGAATGATTGAATGACTCTAAAAGTGATAGACCAACCATTAATATGGCCATTATGTACTACATATATATGATTTTTACCAAGCATGAACATAATTCTCATTTTAGGTTATTGTTTGAGAATATAAGGATACCTTCTATGACTAGGGACTTCAAAGATCAAGTGTATTAGTTGAAGACTTTTTAACCCATTTATCAAGATATTATTGGAATACAACATGCACTTTTTTAGATATGAAGAAATGAGGAAGTGTTGTTACTCATTTGGTTGAGTTGAAGGGGTAATTTATCTATAAGACAAGTTTTATTGTTATTTAATCTCTAATTATTCCTATGTCTGCTTCCATCTCTACAACATTATCATCACCCTTTTAAAAAACATCCATTTTCATTAGTCTTTATGGGAATACACCTGTAGAAGTATTGAGGAATGTCTGACCGATTTCATTTTTAATAGTTTTCATGAATCCAACAACTCCTTCACCTTCAAACCCTCCTATTAATGTCAAGGAGAGAGAACATCTGGATAATACTAGACTTACACTAAGTTTAATTATTTAGCATCAAATTAGGATCTGATAGGGATTGTAATTTTTCATTCATTTTCTGATGAATTGTATACACATTGATGTTCAATGACCATAAACTCTATCTATTTTTCATAATTATTTTATTGTTTTACATTCATATTTTATTTATCTTTTTTATAATAAAAAAAGGATACTAATTACTATATACAATGAGTGAAGGAATTCCATGAATTTGGAATATTTATTTCATGTAGAATTTGATTGTTAAACAAAATGTATTATTTTATTTTATTAAACTATTAATTTTGTTTATGATAATGAATAAAATGATTTATCAGCATAAAAAAGTAGGTGATTATTAGCTTAGTCCAAGAAACCCATTATATTAATGATCTAAAAATAATATTTATTATGTTTCTAATATGTAAAATGTTTTATTATTGTCACTTATTTTTTATGGAAAAAATAATCTAAATTAGTTATGTCCTTGGACTACCTTGAATATATAATGCCAAATCATCTACCATCATTTGAATATGATACTACATGTTCAACATCTACATCCAATAAAAGATAAATTCAAATTATTGGCTCCCAGAGCCTCAATGACTAGATTGCGCTACCCTCAATTTGGGCTTCTGCCACCATCAAGTAAATCTACTTTCAGATTAATATACTTCTACTAGTTCTACTTCTATGAACTATAAAAGATACCAACAAAAGATCAAATACAAGATCATTAACATCTAACATTTTATACAATTTATGAGACCTACTAAAACCATCATGTCCATATACCATCAAGTGTCTCTACTAATACCAATACAATCATATATTGTTTCCTCCATATTATAATACTACCAAGAACAACCACCACTAGAGCTAATATTTCAATGGGATACTACCACTATAAAATATACCACTAGAATAACTACCACATGTTTATTTTCTATAGAATATATTAAGAATTATGTTCAAACACAATTATTCTAATGGCTAGATTAAGAATAAAAAAATTCATAGGCACGTGTATTTAAGAATGAATATTCTTAATGAAATCCATATAATTTTTAAATATATTTCATAATTTTTTATCTATTTCTCCATATGAGGATTTTTCGTATTATTTATTATCTTATATTGAACAATTATACCAGTTTAAATACTACAAATTAAGAAAAAAGCCTTATAGATGTGATGTGGTGGAAGTTGATACAGAAATACAGACACACATATATAGATACACATGTCTGTAAGAAAATACCAATCAACTAAATGAGAGTAATAGAGTTTTAATGGAATCATATGAAATTATGATTTCATGCACTTCAGAGAAATCATGTTTTAAGATTTTAAAGTTGAAATTCAAGGTAAAATGAATAGCTGAAATGATAAGATTGAGTTTACCAAATTTTCACATATATTATTTCTTGATCATTATTTTTTATCATACATATTGAGTTGGGTTTTGCATTTCTCAGTTTATTATTAAACACAATATCTTGAGCTAAAATGTAGATTTCTAGGCACTCTATTTTCAATATTTTAATTTTTGACTTCCATTTATAATGATGGAAGAGGTTATCATTGACATTTAACTCCTTTATCCCATAAAAAATATGGTATAGTATTTTTTATGTACTAGTAATTTCTATGTAATGTTTTTTATAAAAACTAATTCAATGTCTAAAATAGTTTATTATACAAGAAATTTCTCGGGGGAAGGTTATTTCCTTGTAGAGGCAATTAGGATTCATGCAAACACTGAACTCCATGTTAAAATTGTGCTTTTTTATTTATTGTTATTTTTTCACAATTTCAAATAAAATACTTGTTTGTGTCTTATAAAAAAATATAAAAAACATTACATAGATATTTTTCTTTATCTAATTTTTATGTAATGTTATTATTCCAATTATATAATTTTAAAAAGTTAATGTGTTTTAAAAAATAATTTAATTTTTTTTAGTCAAACGATTGGGAAAATTTTTGTAAAAACTAATTCTATAATTCAAAAGTTTTATTTAACAAATTTTTGAAAAAAAAATTATATTATTATAGAGTTTTAGTTAACTAGGTGTTTTTGATAATGTTTGTGATTTATTTGTAAAATCTTTTAAATCGAAATTTTTATTGGAAACAAAAATAAACCCTTATTTAGAGTTTTACTCTGAGAAAAAGAGTTCAATACCCGTTATATCTTAGCCCTAGTAAATGTTAACTCCCTAGAATATCATAGTTGAAAATTTCCCGACTAAATTGGGTTCACTCCCCATTCCATTCCTTTTTATGTCATTAGTTATCTATCTTTACCCAATGCATTTGAGAGAAATATAATTTTGGACCCACAAGTCAAATAATCATAATCCTTTAATATGGATGCAATAATATGATAAATTATTCATTCTAACAACATATCATAACACATATAATTTAAATAATATTGATACATATTTAAACCTTTCATCGTAGCATAATCCATGGATGAGAAATGTGTTTCATTAATGTTTTATAAAAAATTAATGAACCCATGTAAACGAAATTTGTTTCATAGAATCATTCATAAGTCACCATATTCATAATACATCCAAAAATAAAATTTAATGGAATCATTAGACCATAACCCCAATAATTCATTACTAACATCAAATTATGTTATTATATATGAAAAGTCAATTAAAATATCACCCGATGATTTTTTCAGAAAATACCCCCATTCATTTTGATACATTTATTTAATATAAAAAATTTACAAAATATTAAAGAAAAAAATTTATTTGAAAACAAATCTAGATAGTTGTAATAGATTAGTCAACCCATTCACCAGTCATAATGTTGTAAATTTATATTTATGTCATATGTGGTAAAACAAAGATTCCTATCATATTTTCAGTAAATATTCAGACGTACCTCATTCAGAAAATGACCAGAAAGTTCATTTTTTTGTAAAAATTCAATAACGGGTGTAAAAATTAATTTACTTAGTCATATAATATTATTAAAAATAGTTATGAAAACATTTTTAGAAAATATGTACATGGATGAAAAATTACTTCTGGCTAAAGGGAGAAAGAATATCGGCTTTGTTTAAAAATATTCATTTAGTTTCATAAGTTATTAATGAAATGAAATATAATGGAAACCAATTAATCTATATAAATAACCTTAGAATAATACATGTCATGAGTTTCTTGAGAGGTATATCATAAAATTTCATCATTTGAAATTTAATATTCCTAAACAATAATGATAAATAATGAGATTGTATCATAAAGCAATTACAACATTGGTAACTTTCAAATCAAAACCTCATGAAAGAGAAATATTTAAATGGATATGTACATTCCAATTATTTTAAAAATAAGAATTATAATATACATTAATGGGAAGAATATACACCGCATAAAAGAATAAATTTGTGAATATTGATAGTGTTTCATAAAACCAAAAGTGTCGAAAAACCCATTACCTCAAGTTTGACTCGCTTCGAAAGTCATATAACCTCTTGTATAATTAATTAATTTTTTGATAATTCTATATTGAAAACATGTAATTTATTATAATAACATATATTATACACATTAACATTAGATCATATATTTATTAATAGTTTTATTATTAAAATCATGACATATGGGTGTTAATAATTTTGTTTTTTATGAGAGTTTTGGTTTGTTAGTTCTGGTACTTACATAAAAAATTTTGTTCTATAATCACAAAAACATTAACCATTATATAAATATAATATATATATTAATTATAAGTATATTTATATTCACCCATATATTAGATGTATATAAAAATTAATTAAATCATTCAGCGAGATGGTTGGACATACACATGCATGGACATTGTTTTGAAATTTCAATGTATAGAAAGAAAGAAATGTAAAAAAATACGATTTACATGTTTGTTTTTATATCATATAAATATTATATATTAATTAAATATATCTTCATTATTATCCTTGAAAAAAATAACAACAAAATTTATCACATTACTTCATGGATGTTTTAGTCCACACACACACACTTGCGTTATTATCATTTTCTAAAGGATATGATAAGGTGGATTATAGTTAATCCATAATGATAATAAATTTTAATATTGATGATACTGAATTAATTATTTTCAAATAGATACCACAGAAATTTAGGGTGTATAATAAGATATAAATTGAAAGTGTTTGGGTAAAACACTTCCCTTTTCTTTAGATGGAAACCTTTAGATTCTTTCTCATGGACCCTTGAGATGGCATTTTATGTAGAACAATACTTATAATTTATTAATATAAATGTTTGAAAGAGAAATTTTGAGGTTTTTGTTGAGATATATTTTGTAAATTTATTTAGTTAGGGAGGATAACATGTTCCGTTTTATAAATGTAGAGATGGGAAATATTATAATTACCACAATTATTAAATTAATATAAATTAATTATCAAATTAAAGTGACTCAAAATTGAAAAAATTTCAAATATATGGTAAGGATGAGTCTAAATCATATCATAAAATATCATTTTACAAGTTTAGGTTATATTTTTACTCTTATCTCTTTACCTAATCCCCATATTAATTGTTTTTACTGTTACCACCATATCTATGATTTTTATTCGTCGAGGGTCAATAATGTAACAATAAAATGAAAAGAGACCAATAAATGGACCATGATTGATATTATCAACTATATCCCATTAAACTAGCAGAAGATATGTTTTCTATGAATTTTATATCATTTAATAAAATATTGTTTGTAGAAAAATATCATTAATGTCACTTTTGGAACTATTCATTTACTTTGACTCTAATGTCATCCAGATAGTTGTGTAATTAAAATATAAACCTTTTAAATATTCCTAATATTTACTATATTTTTGATGAAATTAATGGAACATAATAATTAATAAACAGTATATTAATTTTATTATTTTTTATACTAGTTGTTTTATTTTTTTCATAATTTTATATTTATTATGTTGATATTGAGTAAGCATTTAAGGTAATTATTAAATCAATAATATTTAAATATACATTACTATAAAAAATATTAATCCATATATTTAATAACCGTTTATAATGAATAAATTTTTTTTATCCTAGTCTCAAAATGTTGTACATATTAAACGCATGAAAGTTGAAATTTTGATGTTGTCATTTTCTTTATTTTTATAAAGTTAATAATAAAAAAATGTAATAATGGTCATATTTATGAATATTGGATTACTATAGATTACATAAACCCTTCCAATAAAATGAAAGTATGTTTTTGAATGCTATTAATTAGATTACTAATAATATATGAAAAATAAGGTTAATTTGAACCTATTTTTTTAAAAGATATTATCTTACTAAATTATTGATTAAAAAATACATTATATGTAATGAAAATTAATAATTCTAACCATTTACTGAAAATCAATCTCTTCAGAAAAATAAGAAAAATATACTATATGATAATTCAAAAGAACTTAATTTGAAAATGTTATCCTTTTAATGAACAAAATATCTAAAATATCAGGAAAATAATTATTATATAATTTTAAAAAATTATATAAAATCCATTTTTGAAGAATGTTTATTATTAAAGTATAATGGAATTTTCTAAAACATAGAGTGCTTATTTTCAAAGAATTAGTCTATGAGTTTTTCAGTAGATCCTTTATATATATTTTGTAATTCAATTAATATTATTCATACCTATGAATTTAATGGAAAGGTTTGACTATAATATTTCTGATATTAACATTTATTTATTCATTTATGTTTTCTGTCGTGTGTTGTACATGGTATCAAACATGATATTATTTTAAAAAATATCAGTGATTTATGATGATGTAAATATTGATTAAGAAACATCATGAAACAAAATGGAATTATTGATATAATTTTGACTACTAATTTAGATGAATAATTGGATATAAATCAAATAGTTATGTGAAATCATACATGTTATTAAGATTTATAGCATAATATAATCGATAAAGAAGCTGTATAAAAGTTTTAATATGTGACTCTATATATATGAAATTGAATAGATGTCAATGAATCAAATATCATCAGTGATAAAACTATATATAAAACAATATGAGTGTAATTATTATATGTCACAATTCTCTTTGTCTCATGTGGATCTAATCTAATTTTTGGAAGCAATAAATGATGAGACATGGAATAATTCCATAGAAGAAAAGATTGATTAAATTCAGAGAAATAATACTTGGAAACTTGAGGATATGATAAAAGTATAATATACCATTGGAAAAAATAATAATTTAGAAATAAACATGATGATAATGTATTGGCAATAGTAAAAAGGAAATATTTTTTTGAAATGGGTATTATAAGTGGATTGAGTTGATTTATAAAAAGCATTTCCGCTCATAGAAAGCATATAGTCAATTGGAGTGTTCTTTTTCTTGTAGTTTTCTATGGGCTATAAAAAATCTACCTAATAGATGTGAATAAAAAATTCTCAATTTTAATTCTCAGAGAATAATTTTTTCTTGAAAACTATTTTTTTCTCAAATTGAGAATGATGCTTCAACGGTATAAATAATAAATAATGTGATATATCTACTGAAACAAGTTCCCTACTTGAGATATACTCATCTGTATATATTATTTATGAAAATATAATTTAAAAGAGTAGGGTTAAATTAAAATATTAATGTGAATCTAAATATTTTAGGGTAATTTATGGTGCTCATATATGTGTATGAAATCATATTCAGTGGATGAAAGTATAATTTTCTAACAGATTTTTTATGTTTTGTAACCATGATGTTTGAAATATCTCTAATCCAAGAACTCGCATTCATCATCAGGATAAAGGTTAACTAAAAAGAGGTTTATAATTATTTTCATTGACAATATATTCAAGGGAATTGTGGAATAAATTTTATATTCAAGAAAACAACCAATATTTAATACCAATAATGGTCAAAATCGAGCATGGAAATCATGAGGAATGGAAATTTTTTGATCAGACACTATTATAGAGAGTGGTTGGAATCCCACTTTATACATTCAAAGTGAGACTAGATATATTCTTTAAAACATATTTGGGTACATTTTATTAATTTTTAATCAAGTAGGGGAATTTGGTGTTTAACTGATTCTGGATGTATATTTAGGAAAACATTGATTATAGTCTAATGTATGATGAAAGAAATTAAAAATAACTATTTGTGTACTCAGATCTATATTGTTTAAAATTTATCATGGAATTAAATTCCACAAGTGGTTGAGTATTTTTTATAAAAAGAATTTTTATTCGGTGGAATAGGAATAGTAAAATAGAACATATTTTAATAAAATTGAATTATAGTATATTTTATCTTTAATGGATTGTACCCAACTAATATGGATAAACAAAAAAATTGATAAACAAAAAGTGAAATCTAAAATACAAATATTATAATATTGGGAAAAATAAAGTTAAATATATATATAATGAATAATATAAGGTAACATTCATGAAAAAATCACATTGATTTCCTTTTCCCTCTTTCTAATGAAAATTCAAAGTGAGGAATGATAAAGTTGGAGTATGTGAGTAAAATATATAAGCTGTGGAAATCTTTATAAAACTATTAGCCACATTGAAATTTGAGAATAGTAAATCAAAGAATGAAATTTAGAAAACTCCATCTTTCTATGTAGGTTCAAAAGGTCCCCTCATCCCATTATATCACAAATTACATATAGAAATGATATATTCATATAAGATTCAATCTTGTATTCAATGAAATGTCGATAAAATATATATTTGTAGTAGTGGATGTTAGACACGCATAAAAAATTAATTATAGACAACATATTAATAATTTATACATTAATATTTTCATAAGACCAATCCTTGACTCGCACAGGCTATTTTAAATTATTAAGCGAACATTACTAATGTTTTATAATAATGTATGTTTGAATGAAACATTTCAATTTCTTTCTGAAAGGGGAGAGAAGAAATTGAAGGGGATATTGGAATTTAAGAAACATAAAAAAATAGTAAAAATAGATGTGTGGATTCAATTATAAATTAGGGAGTGTTGTTCTAGAGAATGGATAACGGAAAACTCAAGAGGGGGTGTATTGAGTTCTAATAATCTTATTTATATTAAACCACCCTCTTTGAGGTATGTGAGGCCCAATATTTCCCTTAATAAAAATAATAAATGGAAATATAAAAACATATAAAAAATATATTTAACACAATATATTTATAGTGGTTGATGAATAGAAATAACCTAGTCCAATCCATCAACACCCTACTCCATGGGATTGGTGATTTTCACTATGATGAACCTTCTTCTATGGACTCTATGATTACCACAAGAAGCTATTACTTATTACAATGGTACTTGTGATTTCAACCAGGCTCTACCTTTACAAGGATTATCAATGTCCTTAACACACTCACTTAAAATGAGTGTAAGAAAATAGATATGAATTAAAATAAATTTTTTCTTGTGGAATACTGTTCCAAGTAGAATATAATAGTTGTTAAAGATACATCCTACGAGGATGATGATATTCAAAGCACTGATTTAGATTATATTCCATTACAATTTATAAAATTGTAATTATATAATGTTAGAGTTTACATGAGATACTATATATATACATGAATTATTTATTATAAACATCCAAGTATTTATATGTATGTTTCTTCTTCTTCTACAGTATACGTACCTGTTCATATATATATTTCTATTTTTTATGCAGTAGATAACACTTTCTATTATTTATTCTCTTTTATTTTTAATTTAATAACAAGAGATAGTCATAATGTTCAAGTTGATAATATATTGAAAATTTTGTAGTAAGGTATTATAATGGCATGTTTCCATCCCTTCCAAATATGGAATATACTTCTACAACGGTGATTTAAGAGCTATTTTGCTTCTTCTATTCAACCTATTCATGAAAGAATGACACATTATACAAACCAATTATTCCTTATGTATAAAATATATTTTATAATATGCTCAAAGGAATTATGAAAAATTTCAAGATATTATCATCTTAATCACGATATTATTCATAAGAACCAGATATTCATAAGATATCCAACCGATTGTACTATTAATCATAAAATAAATTACTTAATGCCTTCAAATTATAATACAAATCATTATCTTAAATCGTTTTTAAGATAAACTAAATTAATATTCCATAGAATAATTTTTTCATTACATAAATATGTTACTAATGTGTGATACTTTACTTTTAGAAATTCTTCTGGAACTGACAATAAATTATTATGTTAATAACCATTTCATAAGAAAACCACAATTTATAATAAAGATCTAGCAAAAATATCTTCCATAGAACCAATAGTAGAAAGTATGTTATCTTCATAAGATGTTATCTAAAATAGTAGAATGAAATTTTAACATAGTGTATTCTAATTATGAGTTCATAAAAGATAATCTTTATAAACTTTGATTTACATTAAAGAAAAAAAATACTTTTATATATATTGAAATTTTACTCAGCGTAAAATAATTATTTTTAGTAAGAAAAAATATATTTCTTTTATAAAATATAATCTAAAATAGTAAATATAAACTCATTAGAATAAAAATGTGTATTTTTGAATAATAAAAACTATGATGTGTTGAAAAAACTTAATTTTTTCCAACAACCAACCCTTTTAATGAAAATAAAACCCATTGAGTAGAAAAAAATTTAGATGTGTACATTAAATATCATTTTAAATTTTTTATATTCCACCTTTTATTCTAACTTATTAATTTTATAATCTAACTTTTATTCTCCACCTTATTATGATATCAAAAACAAGTAAAACTAGGAGAAAATACAATAAATATAACCCACGAGTATATGTAAATTTTTAATACTAATAAATGTGAATAGAAGTTGGCATGAAGTTATATTAAAAATATTGACTAGAAAAAATCATTAAAAAAATAAAATTAATAAAGTGTAATTGGAAATATAAATAGTGAATACATTATATGAATATGGTAGAAACATATTGAAAATATAGATAATCACATTCACAAAATACTATAATTTTAATGAATGAAATAACTAAAGTAAAAAATATATGAAATATAAGAATGAAATCATTATAATGTTATCTTGAAACACCATTCAAATATTTGGGAAAATCCCATTGAACCAAAAATTCGAACTATGATAGTATTTCTGTCTGTGGTGTTAAAAAAATTTCTATCTGTTTTTTTGGATGGATTGTGGATGGAAAGAGGTTAAAGAAGATGTTGGATAATGAGAAACATTATTTTTTCCAAAAACATCACCCAATGTGTGTAAATATTTTCTATGTATAGCTCTATCACTTCAATAGATCCTTATAGGTATAGACAAAATATTGAGAGAATCATGTTGTTCCCTTTAAATATAAAAATTATTTATTGGGATAAAGGATATAATAGTAGATGGTTAAGGTAAAGGAAATGGGACATCTTCTATAAACCTAATATATTCCCTTAGGTAGAGACCATCAAGGTAAAAAAATATACTTGAATATTTGAGACATAGAGGCTTGATGATCAAAATAGGAAATCTTGATATACGTCATCCTTATAAGTGAAATAGAGCCTATGAAGATGGGTCAACTATCTTCAAATATCATGCTTGTAATAATCCAGGAGTGTTTTGATATTGTTCCATCCATTTTTTGAGATATTTCCAAAGATATTTTTCAACTCTCCTTTCATGGAACTACCAATAAATAACTACTTTAATGTATGAAAATAATTTTCCAAAAATACTAATTTAACGATCCACAATAATTATTTCATTTCCTTATAATGATACCTGATTTTTGGATTCAACAAATGAATATTTCTATTCCTCTTCTTCTTAATCTTATTCTTTAATGGATTTCGGCTTAAGATTTCTTACCACCTCATGATGAAAATTTTCTATATTTTTCTCTAAAACATCAAAATTGTTTCTAAGGATCCATACCTTATATGATTTTGAGTAATAATAAAACTATTTTACTATTTCACTTAACTAAAATATTATTAATTAAAAGTAAGTTTTCCTTTAGAAAGGATATTATTTCTATTTGTGATTGATCAATAAATTGGATATAGATTTTTAGAAAATAATAAAACCTTCCAACTTCGGTAATACAATTTCATTAAAGATTATTAATCATTTTCCTAGAAATAATCTTACATAACAATTATTTAAAGGTGTAATTAATTATTTATATATCCAAAGTCACCCCTTAAAATTATTATTTCGTATTCACCTAATTTTAGTCTTCTCCAGTCAGTTTAGTTGATATATTTTCCAATAATTATTAATCAAATAACATCACTTTATATACATAATCTTCGGAAATTATCTCCTCATGGAGAGTCATAATCTCTCTTATGAACTAAATTAGTGTGTTTTTATTATTCCCTCTTATTAGTGGTATCAAATTCTATTGTGTGAATTGATGAACTTGTATGTTGTGGATGAATAGTAGAAACCTATAATTATTTACTTCTGTAAATTAAGTGTAATCAACCTATTGATTTCCAATTTCATTAGGAATATTCCTCATATGGGATGGTTTTATAGATTCTGATGTAGCTCTTATGTTTTTAACATGTTGAGTTATATCTTCTCATTCTTATTGATCTTGTGTTGTAGTAACACATTAACTTAAAAAATATATATTATGTTACAACTCATCAAATAATTTTCCTTGATATATATACATAAAAAATTTGTATCTCAACTCACCCTATTGATATGATCCTTATTTTTTCAAAATTAATCAATCGGGTAATGGTCTAGGTCAAATATTCTCCTCAAAGAGATGTTGGTATAACATTAGGATGAACTATTACAGAATCGGGAGGGGAATGAAAATGAATAGAAATTTTGTATTTGGATTGAAAAATAAACCTTACTCTTATTATACTTTGTTATAGTGTTTTATTTTTCAAGAATATCTGTTACATCAATAATTTGTAGTGGTCTTTCTACAAAATATATATAATTGAAATAGTTTGAGAAATAACATTACTGGATATTTTTATTTTTTATGACACCCCCTAATTTGAAGTGGGATCTATTACAATTTATTCTTTATAAATTGTAGGAAACAACTTATTTGATGTCAAACTACAAAAAAACAACTTCATGTTAATATTCTTTCAGTCAAAATTATTAGTCCATAATAACATTTGTTTTTATTTTCATCCAGAAAGACCACAATGTTTTAAAAAAACATGGGTTATAATTATTCCTAATATATAAAAATGGACTATTTTTTAAAAACCTAACACACATATATAAATATATTATATTCTAGATACATTGGATCCTCAATAATAAAAAGGAATAAGAATGTAAAACCTTGAAAAGGAACTTTTCCAAACTAACAATTTCTTTATAGAATGACAGACTGAATGAACATTACAAGAACCATTATATCGAGGTATAAATCTTTCAATGTAATTTTTTCAATATCAATTATTACAAATAGAGACTTCATCTTTTCCAGCAGACTGACTTCATCTATAGTAACTGAAGAAGTAGTAAATCATGTAAATCCTTCGTGAACACATCTAAAAGAATTATCTATTACTACAGAAGTTATTGAATATCATTTATTTTTTATAGTCAGAACATCCATATAATAATTTTCTAAAAGCAATCCAGGATATCATAAATTTTTGGAACTTATTTCCCCAAAATAAACTTATTTTATTTTGGAAAAAAAAATTCCCAACAATGATTATTTATGACCTTTTTCAGTAGCATATCTATTTATTCTAGCCAACATAAATCTATTTATATTCAACAAAAAACACTCCTTGTCATCCATGGATGTTTTATCCAACAAGAGGTATCACCATCAGATCATTTGGTATTTTCCATTTTGAACGAGGATTAAAATACTGATGGTTTAAGGAAGAGAGGATTGGATAGAAAAGGTTAGAAGGTTCACTTGGATTCATAGGTTATGCACATTAAACTAACATACCTTCTTCTTTCTTATATGAATTGAAGGGGCATGCACTTTTGTGTGTAGTGTAATCATAAAAAGCTAGGTAAAATGTCATATTATGATGTGATTAATACGTAAAATATAGAAAAAAATTCTCTAATAAAATTTAATATTTATTTAATTAAAAAGTTGTTATTGTAACACCCCGAGCTTCCACGATACGCTTCTCATTGAATAATGCAATAGCCTTCATTGTACGAAACTTCGAGTTCTAAAACACCGCGACTAATCAAAGTAGTCGTTATGAATAGTAATAACCACTTTTTAAAATTATAGAAATTTTATATTTCAAATGGACTTCATTTTTGTATTTGTAATATCGAAATTATCCTAAGTTGAATTTTTTGTAACTTTCTGAGAACATCCAATTTTTTATGAATAGTGAAAAATACTTAAAACAAATTTTTTAATCAAAATAATTAATTGTGATAAATTATACTATTTAGTGGTTTTAAAGTATAATTAGAACATATTTTTACCATTTTATCCAATGGTGGTCATTAGAATTAATTTAACATTGAAAATGGACATAAACAATTGCCAATCTTTTGATATAAATTGTTTCTTAAAAACACGCTATTTGTTCTGACAGCGGGAATTAATTATAAAATTAATTAATGCAACTTATATGTTTGGAATTTTTTAAAATAGACATCATTTTTGAATTCGGAATATCAATTATAGCTTAGGGTGAAATTTTGGTACTTTTCGGATAACTTTTGTATTTTGATGAATAGTGAAAATTACTAAATTTTAATTAAAAACAACTTTTTTAATCAAAATAATTAATATTGATAAATTATGAATTTGAGTGGTTTTAAAGTATATTTAGAATATATTTTTACCATTCAATTTAATGTTTGTCATTGGACATAATTTTACAATTAAACCGAACATAAACAAGTGTCAATCTTTTGATAGTTATTATCTCTTAAAAACACGCTTTTTGTTTTGACAGCGGGAATTAATTTTAAATTAATTTCTGCCACTTCTGTGTTTTGAATTTAGAAAAATGGATTCCATATTTGGAATCAGGATGTTCAAATTGTGTAAATAGGTAACTTTTATTTTTAGACATTTTGAATAATTACTGCGGTAAATATTTTATTTACCATGGTTAAGGGTAAATCCGGTAAATAAGGGTTAAAAAAATAATATTATAATAATACTAAATTACCCTAAAACGTGTCTTAACCATATTGGTTGATACATGGTCGACCATGGGCATCTTTGGGTCTATTTTGGGACCCCATGGATCCACTTGTAAGTGATAATGACACATTATATTAATAAAGTTAAAATAAAAATAAAAATGGCATAAGCTTACATCTTTTAGAAGAACAATTTTTACATAGGGTTATACATGTTGGATTTTCGATTGTAAATATTCATTATAAAGCTAAAAATATTTCCTACATAATGATATTTTATTTATAATTTTTAGACATTAAATAATTTATTTTATTTATGACACAACGATGATGCAGTAATTACTATAATAGTGAAAAAATAAAATAATTGATATTATAAATACCCAAATAAATATAATATGAAACTTTTAATGAATTAAACTAATTTTCTAGGATACTATGATATATTAGGATTGATTTAATTTACTTTGTTAGAAGTAATCAATCTGTTATGAGTTTCACAAAAATCAACTATTGAATAGTGTCAAAATTGACATAAAAGAGTTCTTAAAACAAATATTATATTATTAATTGATATTAAATTCCTAAAAATCTACGGTTCGGCCAAGAGACTTATATTATGATAGGTTAATCATTAATGGACCACTTGGGGGTCGCTTGGATGTATATAGTAAGTTTATTAACCATATTATATAAAAATACAAAGAGACATTGTAAAAGTGAAACTAATTAACTTAGAGTCAATACTTAAAGATAAGGTTAATATAAGTACCCAAACCTGTCTAAATTCTATTGGATGAGTTGTTTTCGACCTATCCCCACCTCATCCTTTGAATAGTCAACTTTGGAGCCTTTGGAAACCGAATATGAATTTATTATAAATTAATATTTTTAGCTTTTCCAAAGGTGCCCCTCACCCCTCTTATAAAAGGGCACTCCTCCTTCTCTTTTCCTCACACCTCTCAAGCCACTTGGCTCGTCCAAACTCTGCCCAAATAAACTCCCCACATCCCTCTCCTCCTCCTTGAAGCTTCCCCTTAGGCAGAAATCATTTCAAGAAGTCCTTTGGTTCCAACCAAAGTGAGTTACCTAAATTAAAGGAGGTTAACCTACCCCAACCAAGGAAAAGTACAAGATGAATGTGCTAAACAAGTATGTTCCGGGTTGGGGACCGGTAAAAGTAAGCCCTCCAGGTTGGGGACTGGTTAAAGTAAGCCCTCCAGGTTAGGGACTGGTAAAAATATGCCCTCCGGGTTGGTGTCCGGTTATTAGAGGCACTCCGGGTTGGTGTCCGGTTATTAGAGGCACTCCGGGTTGGTGTCCGGTTATTAGAGGCACTCCGGGTTGGGTTCCGGTTAGAAGTAACCCCTAGGTCTTGGGATGAGGCCTAGACAAAGAAATTAACGTTTAGCATTATGCATTCCAACATTATGAAAGTGGTTATTGATATTGCATGTGATTATTCGATTAGTAGAATATCCATGTGAACAAGTAAATGGCATTATTTCATTTTACTTTTTCCATACTATGTTGAAGTTCAATTTTAAAAGGCTTTTGTTTTAGTAATGCATTGCCTTAAATGTTTATGCTTATTTTGAATATTCCGCTATATTGTTATCCTTACTGGGCATTTGAGCTCACCCCTTTTCTATGTTTTATTTTTCCCAGGTAGTGAAGAGGTAAATTATGAATGACTTGCAGGGATATTATGAGGGGTTAATAGTGTGGATATGAAGACTTTGTTGTTGTAGTAGTTTTTCACTTTGGAATGTAATGTAAAACTTTATGATTATATCTAGTGTTTCCAAGACTACTAAACCAATCGGTCTTTCGAGATTTGATCTTTCTTGTGATCATGCCAATGTTACGAAGTAATGCACCGACTCTGGGTAGCTGGGGTCGGGGCGTTACAGTTGGTATCAGAGGAAGTTTAGTACAAACCTTGGAAGCTAGATTTTGATAAACTCTGATTAGAGCACATAGACCTAAGATGAACTTTGAGGATTATTTTAGAAGAACTTCCTAGAATTTTGGTATTGTAGAGACTTTGTGAGTTTTCCGAGCAATACATCCCTGTCTGGATACGAGCAGGTAGAGGCGGCTCTGGCACAGATGTACCTAGGGGTAAAACACGAAAACACCGCTTTGAGCTAGACTCGAACGGGAACTGGTGCACGACAACGGGCCTTGCTGCACTCTTGGTTACGACACTCCCGGGGGATATGCTTAGGATAACTCTCATTTTCTTTACAAATCATTATGAAGGGTTTATGAGTATATACTTCCTCAAAGAAAACATTTTTATGATTATGGATTATATCCATAAATAGTTCAATTTATGTTAAGTGTTTTATAAGTATGGGATTATGTATTTTGATTCATAAACTGATCTAGTTTATGCCATTGTTTAGAAATGGCGCCTAGTGGAAGAAATGGAAACTGTATCAATGCACGCACTCCATGTAGAGATTTCCCTCCTGCTAAAGATAATTATAGTGGGGCTGGTGATGCAACTAGTGCCGATCAGCTAATCACCATACTAGGACAACTTACTCAGGTTATGAATAATAACCTTACCCGTATGGAGCACCCTGATCCGCAGCATGGAGGATCAATGTTAGACCGATTCATGAGGCAACAACCACCAACGTTCAATGGGAGTACAAATCCCTTAGTAGCTGAGCAATGGATAAATTCCCTAGAGAAAATATTTCAGGCTTTGGGGAGCAGTGAAAGGGAGAAAGTTATCATGGCAGTTTACCGCCTCACTGGAGATGCTGATCAATGGTGGTCATTGATTCAAAACATGAAGGAAGATGATGAAGTATCAAATATGGAATGGAGGGAGTTCAAAGATCTGTTTTTAGAAAAATACTTCCCTCGCGACCATCGAGCAGATATGGAAAGGAAATTTCTAAGTCTGAGACAGAAGGAGGATGAGAATGTCGCAAAGTATGAGGCTAACTTTACAAGGTTAGCAAGGTATGCCGGAGATTATATTCACAACCCAGGAAGTAAGATTGATCGTTTCTTTGATGGGTTAAAACCATTTCTCCGTCGAGCTTTGATATCACAATCCTTCTCATCATACGAAGATATTGTCTCGTGTGCTATCAAGACAGAAAAGGAATTATCTAAGTCTTATGACAACAAAGTAAAGCAAGAGAAGAAGGGAACGGTGGAACAAGGGACAGATAAAGAGAAAAAGGTAAAGAAGGATTTTCCATTATGTGATAATTGTGGGAAGAATCACCCTGGTACTTGCCTAAAAGGAATGGGAGTTTGTTATAAATGTGGAGAAAAGGGTCACTAGGCTCGTTATTGCAAGGGAAAGAAAGAGGCTATCAAAGTGGAATGCTACAATTGTAGAGAAATGGGTCATTATGCAAATGAATGTCCTAAGCGTCAGGGAAACATACCTCAGAAAAGTCCAAGGGATCAAGGCCAATCTTATGCTGTGACTACAGTTGAAGCGGAATAATTAATGTATTGGTTCTTTTGGACTCAAGAATTATATTCTGGTTATAAGAATAATGTGATATATATATGGATTGTACTGCAGTACTTGTTGATTTCAGTAAGGTTTTAATATGATGAAGGTAATTATATTTTTAGTATGTGACAATAAGAGAAACTTTACTTCGTTTGGGGAATCTGATAAATTGATTTTGGAATTAAGAAACCTTTTAGAGAAAGTCTGGACAGAGGTATTTTGGATAACTAGAAAGGTTGGAGTGGATTAAGTTGATCTTTGGATAGTATTGTTTAAGGTTAAAAAATTTATGAAGATTATTTTTGGAATATTATAATACTATAGTTTTAGGAAAAGGACAACCTGTAGGGTGGGGCATAACCCGTCGCGTCAGAAAAAGTTGCAGGAATCGAACCCACAACCATAGTGTGCCAGGCCTTTATTTCCTACCACTAGCCTACAGGGAGTCCCTGGTTATTACAAAATAGTAGTCCTATTCTAAATGGTTTTTGGTAAAAATTTATTAATGAA
This sequence comes from Viscum album, assembly GCA_963277665.1. Lineage (NCBI taxonomy): Eukaryota > Viridiplantae > Streptophyta > Magnoliopsida > Santalales > Viscaceae > Viscum > Viscum album. The sequence continues at coordinate 1,461,283,900 of OY728135.1, read as the reverse complement.
AGTCTACATGATAAGTAAGTATATTTCCTCACATTCTTAGTAAATCTCTTAAATAATTTCCTCACCTCTATGAAAGGTTACTTAAAACAAAAACTATGTCGATTAACTTTTCCAACTGGGGATTCAATGAATGTTTAACCAATCACAAGTTTGTGATTTTCTTATTGTTAACTTTCTCCTAATCCTGTTTTCTAGAACTCTTCATCAGACCATGCTAGTTTGTTTTTCCTCCATATCCATATTTTCATAGAACCCTAGTATGGGCTATCTCGGATGACCTTTGTACTTCTCTTTCTTTCTTTTAATGTTATATTTTTATTAATCTTATTTCCGATGTGGGTTTTCCACAAAGGTATTTTCTATTTACAACCTTTTATTTTCAAAGAAAAATTTCAAATTGCGAGGACGCAATTTATTGAAGGAGGGGAGAATGTAACACCCCGAGCTTCCACGATATGCTTCTCATTGAATAATGCAATAGCCTGCATTGTACGAAACTTCGAGTTCTAAAACACCGCGACTAATCAAAGTAGTCGTTATGAATAGTAATAACCACTTTTTAAAATTATAGAAATTTTATATTTCAAATGGACTTCATTTTTGTATTTGTAATATCGAAATTATCCTAAGTTGAATTTTTTGTAACTTTCTGAGAACTTCCAATTTTTTATGAATAGTGAAAAATACTTAAAACAACTTTTTTAATCAAAATAATTAATTGTGATAAATTATACTATTTAGTGGTTTTAAAGTATAATTAGAACATATTTTTACCATTTTATCCAATGGTGGTCATTAGAATTAATTTAACATTGAAAATGGACATAAACAATTGCCAATCTTTTGATATAAATTGTTTCTTAAAAACACGCTATTTGTTCTGACAGCGGGAATTAATTATAAAATTAATTAATGCAACTTATATGTTTGGAATTTTGTAAAATAGACATCATTTTTGAATTCGGAATATCAATTATAGCTTAGGGTGAAATTTTGGTACTTTTCGGATAACTTTTGTATTTTGATGAATAGTGAAAATTACTAAATTTTAATTAAAAACAACTTTTTTAATCAAAATAATTAATATTGATAAATTATGAATTTGAGTGGTTTTAAAGTATATTTAGAATATATTTTTACCATTCAATTTAATGTTTGTCATTGGACATAATTTTACAATTAAACCGAACATAAACAAGTGTCAATCTTTTGATAGTTATTATCTCTTAAAAACACGCTTTTTGTTTTGACAGCGGGAATTAATTTTAAATTAATTTCTGCCACTTCTGTGTTTTGAATTTAGAAAAATGGATTCCATATTTGGAATCAGGATGTTCAAATTGTGTAAATAGGTAACTTTTATTTTTAGACATTTTGAATAATTACTGCGGTAAATATTTTATTTACCATGGTTAAGGGTAAATCCGGTAAATAAGGGTTAAAAAAATAATATTATAATAATACTAAATTACCCTAAAACGTGTCTTAACCATATTGGTTGATACATGGTCGACCATGGGCATCTTTGGGTCTATTTTGGGACCCCATGGATCCACTTGTAAGTGATAATGACACATTATATTAATAAAGTTAAAATAAAAATAAAAATGGCATAAGCTTACATCTTTTAGAAGAACAATTTTTACATAGGGTTATACATGTTGGATTTTCGATTGTAAATATTCATTAGAAAGCTAAAAATATTTCCTACATAATGATATTTTATTTATAATTTTTAGACATTAAATAATTTATTTTATTTATGACACAACGATGATGCAGTAATTACTATAATAGTGAAAAAATAAAATAATTGATATTATAAATACCCAAATAAATATAATATGAAACTTTTAATGAATTAAACTAATTTTCTAGGATACTATGATATATTTGGATTGATTTAATTGACTTTGTTAGAAGTAATCAATCTGTTATGAGTTTCACAAAAATCAACTATTGAATAGTGTCAAAATTGACATAAAAGAGTTCTTAAAACAAATATTATATTATTAATTGATATTAAATTCCTAAAAATCTACGGTTCGGCCAAGAGACTTATATTATGATAGGTTAATCATTAATGGACCACTTGGGGGTCGCTTGGATGTATATAGTAAGTTTATTAACCATATTATATAAAAATACAAAGAGACATTGTAAAAGTGAAACTAATTAACTTAGAGTCAATACTTAAAGATAAGGTTAATATAAGTATCCAAACCTGTCTAAATTCTATTGGATGAGTTGTTTTCGACCTATCCCCACCTCATCCTTTGAATAGTCAACTTTGGAGCCTTTGGAAACCGAATATGAATTTATTATAAATTAATATTTCTAGCTTTTCCAAAGGTGCCCCTCACCCCTCTTATAAAAGGGCACTCCTCCTTCTCTTTTCCTCACACCTCTCAAGCCACTTGGATCGTCCAAACTCTGCCCAAATAAACTCCCCACATCCCTCTCCTCCTCCTTGAAGCTTCCCCTTAGGCAGAAATCATTTCAAGAAGTCCTTTGGTTCCAACCAAAGTGAGTTACCTAAATTAAAGGAGGTTAACCTACCCCAACCAAGGAAAAGTACAAGATGAATGTGCTAAACAAGTATGTTCCGGGTTGGGGACCGGTAAAAGTAAGCCCTCCAGGTTGGGGACTGGTTAATGTAAGCCCTCCAGGTTAGGGACTGGTAAAATTATGCCCTCCGGGTTGGTGTCTGGTTATTAGAGGCACTCCGGGTTGGTGTCCGGTTATTAGAGGCACTCCGGGTTGGTGTCCGGTTATTAGAGGCACTCCGGGTTGGGTTCCGGTTAGAAGTAACCCCTAGGTCTTGGGATGAGGACTAGACAAAGAAATTAACGTTTAGCATTATGCATTCCAACATTATGAAAGTGGTTATTGATATTGCATGTGATTATTCGATTAGTAGAATATCCATGTGAACAAGTAAATGGCATTATTTCATTTTACTTTTGCCATACTATGTTGAAGTTCAATTTTAAAAGGCTTTTGTTTTAGTAATGAATTGCCTTAAATGTTTATGCTTATTTTGAATATTCCGCTATATTGTTATCCTTACTGGGCATTTGAGCTCACCCCTTTTCTATGTTTTATTTTTCCCAGGTAGTGAAGAGGTAAATTATGAATGACTTGCAGGGATATTATGAGGGGTTAATAGTGTGGATATGAAGACTTTGTTGTTGTAGTAGTTTTTCACTTTGGAATGTAATGTAAAACTTTATGATTATATCTAGTGTTTCCAAGACTACTAAACCAATCGGTCTTTCGAGATTTGATCTTTCTTGTGATCATGCCAATGTTACGAAGTAATGCACCGACTCTGGGTAGCTGGGGTCGGGGCGTTACAGTTATACTATGTGAAATTAAAATTAAATAAAGGAAAATTAGAATAAACTAATTTTATTTTGAAAAAATCAAATATGTAGGAAGAATAAATTTAGTAAATATTTCAAATAAATTTTTTTATTTGAAACAAATTATAAAAAGATACCAACTTTTTGTGCATGATATCTTTATAAATGATGTCTCAAATCAAGGTTATTTTTTCCTATAATGGTTGATTGTATTATTTAAAATCTTAATAGAACTCATGTTATTGTTTTTTATTGGAAAAAAACTAAATTAAAATACAAAATACATTATATTGTGTTCCATCTAAATAACTTCTGTATAGTAATATCCTTTTGCAATATATTACCCAACAATAGCTGATGACGTTAAATTGTGTTGTTTCTTAATTAACCATGATATTAAAGATTTAATAAAACAATTACAATCTCATGAGGCTATTTTATTATATATTATTTATAAAAAAAATCATTATCTGAATATGAAGTTTAATTAAAATTAATGGTTTTTGGAAAATATAGGGAAATAGACATAGCTTGTTTTAGATATATTAAAACTCATTTTATAGAATTTAAATGAGATTATTTTGTATTATATTGAAATGATTTAATGAAATAATGTCAATGTAATATATGATCAACTTCTAGTAAGTTAAATTATACTTCTAATGGTTCCTTTATGAAACTTGTTTTCAAATTTTTTTCTCACCTAATGCATTTAATGAATAATATTGGAGCTCATTGGATTTGAATAAGTCTTATTGTTTACATACCCAAAAATTTTTAATTAAATTTTGAATTTTATTTAATTTAATACATTTAATTTTTTTTTTATAAATTTGGTATGCTAGAAAATTGTTCATCTCACCCATCATATTCATTTCAAATACCTTTTTCATATTTCTTGAAAAATAAGTACATAATTTTTTATTTGTTGATCCAAAAATAACATGATCAATATATATATATATATATATATATATATATTTTGTAGAAGATAAAGATTTATTAAATAATATAGGATATTCCTTTCCAATTGAAAATCCATTTGATAAAATAAAAGTTGTTAATCACTTATATCATGATCTAGGTTTTTGTTCATGTCCATAAAAAGCATTGCTACTTTTGGAAATATAATATATGAAAGTGAGGGTCATAAATACCAAGAGGTTCATCAATATAAACCTTCTTCCATTAAAAATCCATTTATAAAATCAGATTTAATATCCATATAATATAATTTTAAATCTCTATAATATGCATATTCTTAAATTATTATGATTTACACTAATTATGCTTTTATAGAAAAGGTCTCCTCATATAGTAGTCCTTATTCAGGATTATAAAAATTATCACATAATGAAGATTTATTATTTGTGATTTAAGAATAATCAGCTTTATTATTTCTCAATTTCCATGTTCTCTAGAAATAGTATATTCAGTTGGGTTATGAACTGATTCCCATATATTTTTCCTCTTAAACTGGTATAACTTATCTTACATAGCTGAAAACCAACTATCATTAGCAGATGGTTCATCTATATTTATTTATAATTGAGAAAGAAATAAAATAATAAAACTGGGGTTTCTATATTTATTATAGTTCAAAATACTTCATTGAAAAATCATATAATTGTTTCTATAGGATTATATGTTAGGATTCACTGTATTCTAGGTAACACCCATTATAGTTCACTATTATCAACCATTACTGGTTTTGGTTCAAATTAATCATGTTCCAAATCATCATCTTTGTTGTTTTTAAAGATAGGTTTATGTCTCGTGACCTCATGAGAATCACTAAGCAATTTAGTGTGAGTCTATGTTTATCAAAATAATTACCTTTATCAAACTTTACATAAGTTGATTCTACAAAAATTCGTACCCTTTTTTTGGAAAACACTATAAGATTTTTAAGTGGTAGAATAACATAAGAAGATACATTCAATATATTTTGGCTCAAATATAATATGAAATTTTTTGTGTTTAATATGTAAACCTTTCAACCAAATACATTATACCTTTAATTTTCTATTATTTCATAAATCATATGGTGTTTTATTTAGGATTTTAATTATTAGAACTCTGTTAATGACATTACTGACTGAGTTAACAACCTTCACCCAATAATGATTGGCCATGTTAAACTCCATTTTTTTAAATTTGTTCTAATGTATTATTATTAATTTCAACAAAAACATTCAGTTGAGTTGACTTGAGGAAAGAAAAAGTATGTTTACTACTTTTCATTAAAAAATATTAATTAAATTCCTAACTACAAATTTATCATATATGATTAATTCTCAAAATAATAATTTTGGAATCATTTTAATTTTAAAAAAGTCTAGTGAAATTAATTAAAATAGAAAAATCTACACTTTCTAGTTATAAAAAGTAAACCCATATAAATCATTAAAAATCATCAACTACACATAATGAAATGACTTTCCAATAAGGTTTAAAATCTGTGTACATTCAAACACAAACATATAGATAAGATGTAGAGGCCTAGATATAAAAACCTCTTTAACTCATTTGAAAGATTACATTTGTTGGTTTCCCATTTGAAATACATCACATTTATTTTTATCCAATTTATGGTTATGAAAATAAAAAATTAAATGTATTTTTAATGACTTCCTCAATGAGTGAAAAACAAAATGCCTGAGATTCAATGAAAAATTCAGGATTCCTCAATTTTAGTATTCAAATAATTTTCATATTTTCTATAAAAAATTACAATCTAACTTATAAACATATCTTTTATTGATGCTTTGAACATGATAGATTTATCTTTGAAAACATGACATTGATTTTTAGTAAAATCACATGAATAACCATCATGAAAATGATAATAAGTAATTATCAGGTTTTACATTAAGCCTTCATTATAATGAAAACTAATGATGAGAATAGATTTTGTATTTCCAACTAATCTAATGCCCATATTGTTTCCATTTGAATTGATCCCATATGTGACATTTCCTCTAATATCCATATATAATGAGGGGATGTTTGATAAATATAAACACATTTTTCTAGAATATCTATTTTACATAATCCATTTTTATTTATTATTCATGTGGATTGTTCTCTACAATGAAAAATCAAACCAAAAAATGTTTTGTTACCCAAATTATCTTTGGTCTAGAAATGTTAGCTATAGAAGAATTTAGGATCCGAATCTGTTTGGGTTTTCCAGAAAAATTACTAACAATCATAAAAAAAATTATGAAAGAATTTTTAATTCAACAGAATTATTAAATTTTTATATTTAATATATTTGAGAAAATTACTGTTTCTATACAATGAAACAATTAATATTATAGAGGTTTTGGTTTTTATAACTGTAACAAATATTTTTAGTATAATTTGAACCTCATTCTATAAGAACTAATTTCTGTTAGACTGTTCATCACCTAATACAATAGGCATTTCAAACTAATCATTAAAATATAATTTTTTTAGGTTATGATATTCAATGAAGTATTTTATATCAATTTATTATAACTTTTTTTTTATTGTTAAAAAATTAATATTTCATTTGTAACATTTTATATTATATATTTAATTCATCATATATGAAATGTTATTTTTCTCATTCATGCGCATGATAATAAGAATAATAAAAGTGCACCTTATATAAATATTCCATTAGAATCTTGTTGGACATTTAATTTAGATATCCATATTATGATTATAAAGTTATACATTTCATATAGTCATTATAATTGCCTCATGTGGCCTTTATATCCCCGAATTTCATATTAGATATGATCTTATTGAAGTGATTTCTATCAGATTTTTTATTTTCATGAAATTGTGGATAGTCTTGATTAATAAGTCCTCACTTATTACACTCATAGAATCCCACTTTTTTATAGTTGTCACCTTTCTTCACATACTAGTTTAATGGCCATATGAAACCTATTATCATGTTATATAACTTTCTCACTATTCATGAAAACTATTCATTTTCATCATTGGATCCAAAATTTTCTTGATAAATTTTCTTATACTACAAAATTTTCTTAGATATGTATATCCTTGTTCTTATATTTATCTTTATATGTTTAAGCCATCAAATAAAAAAATTATTTATGAACCATGTTATATTATCAATATTTATCTTACATTTAAACTTTATACATCATAATAATTGCAAAGAGATATTTTATTTTCAAATTATTAAGCTTCATAAATTGTATAATGTCAGCTATAATTCCACTCCGCATTAGTGGTAAATCTCTTATAACATTCCATTCTATATTATGATTAGTTATTGGTGTTAGAATAGTATAAATATTATTAACTATCTAAGTGATTTTTCATCCAAATGAATAAGTATTTTTTCTTCATCCATTTCTTGAGTCAAACTTAGATCTGGCAGTATCATATCTAACATAATTCCCATGGTTGGTACCTTTATACACAATGTCTATTGTATTCAACATATCATGAGCTATTTTATACTTGGAAGCTCAATAAAACTCATTTACACTTAGTCTGTAAATTATAACATTCATATATTTTGAATTTAGATTATAGATTTCTTCAGTATCAGCATCCCACATTTCTATTTCATTCTTTGGAATTTCATAAGTCATTAATAATTGAATATAAACTTTTAAGCTAGGATTCTTCAAATATATGGTCATACGAGTCGTCCAACATCCATAATTTTCATCATTAATATATAGATCTCTAGCTATTATAATAACTTATATGTTATCATCCATATAATCCATATGAAAAAAATATATAGAATTAAACCCATAATATCTATGAAATTAAGAGTCAAGATCTATGATACCATATTTTTTTTGGAGAACAGATAACTGAAAAATCATGAGGTGTTTGAATTAGTCTCCATAAAATTTCATTACTTTAAACATCCCTCTTTAAAGTATGAGTGATAAAATCCATCCCTCAATAAAAATAAGTAGTGAAAATATAAAAACCTAGATAAAATACATTGAAAACAACATATATATATATAGTGGTTTGTGGATTATAAATCCTGTAGTCCACTCTTCAAACACTCCACTCCATTAGTTTTGTGATTTTTTCTATGAGAGAAAATTTTTTAGGGGCCCCCATCTTTGTACAAGTAATTTTTACTTATTACAAATGTGAAAGATATTTTAAATAGGATATAAATTTAATGTACCTGTCTAATTCCATTACACAATCATTTACAAAATTTTCAAACAAAATAGAGATGAATTAGCAATAATGTATTAGTATGGAAAATTTTTGAAACCATAAACTGTAAGTAGAAAATGGTACATCACAAGAAGATTATGATATTTAATGCATAACACCGAATAATATTTTATTTTATATGATTGAGTTTTAAGAATAACATGCAAGAATTTGTTTGTGATATTTTATATGTACATGAATTCTTCATTAGTGTTATCAATGTATTCGTATATACATTTATTCTTCTTATGATGTATATATATCTTTGAATATATATATATATATATATATATATCTCCCTATTAATTATGATGTTGCTAAATCATTCTTTTATATCACCTTTTTTATTTTCATCTTAAGTGTGATAGATAATATCAATGACCAAGTTGACAATCCATTGAAAATCTGATATGATATGCTCTAAATAGAATGAGTCCATCCCTTCCAAATATGGAATTTACTTATACAATGATGATATACAAGAACATATTATTCATTATATCATTCCATTCATTACAAAGGGAAACATTAAAAATATCAATATTCCCTTAAATATACAATCCATTTTTTACGTATAATCAAAATCATGAAGTGATTTAGAAAGCTATTACAAAACTAATCCCGTCATTCTACATAACACCTAGTTCTTCATAATATATCCAACTGACTGTATTGTTCCTCATAAAATTAAACCATAAAAGTGTACATAAAATAAATTAGATATATTTCTTATTAATAGTGTACGATATATAAGATTTAACATGAGTTAAATTATTTTCTTTATAAGATATAAATGTTATGAAATTGTGATATTAAACATTCATAACATATTCTGGTGGTTGCAAGATAATATTTTTTTGAATAAAAATTTTATAAGATAAATACTTCTCTTTGCTAAAGTATGAATAAAATATCTGACATTGAACATATGGTTGCTATTCTATTCTCTTCATATGATATTATCATATGTTGTAAGATAATGTTATAACATTGAGTTTTTTGACTCTGAGAAGATAAAGGATACTTTGGATTCACTATAATTCTCAAAAGATAAAAACTAATTTTCCATAGAATGGAATCATACTCGAAATAATACAATCACATATAGTTATAGAAAAACAAATTCCTCTGATAAAATACAATCTGAGTCACCTAAACGAAACTCATAAAATTAAAATTAGGTTCTTTTGGAATCATTTAAAAAAACAATTTGCATATGATAGAACAACATATATCATCCCAATAGCGATGATATTTGAAAAGATTACTATAATATTAAAGGGAGGATAATTGAAACCATTACCCAATACACTTGTATTTATTTTAAATTATGTGTTTATGGATTCTAGGTGATGAATCTAGAGGCATGTAGAACATTATCCAACTAAAGGAGTTCATAAAGAATCAAGATCTTAATCTTGACCTAAGAGAGAACACCACACTATGATTGATGATTTCATAAGGATATTTTTTCACGTTAATATGTTTATTCACTCATTCAAATTTATAATTTCAACCATACACACCATTGGAAAAAGGAAACACATCAAAGAGGTGATCCAATGGATTTCTCTCATTTTGGATAATTTTAGGTACCCATGTTGTGGAATGGTAACAACACTGCAGTGGGTTTATTCATCAAATTTTCTAAGGAAGACCACATAAAAAGAAGGATGTTAATCATTAATAAATAATGGGTTATTATCAAAGGGTTTGTAATTTTGAGTGTATCACACCAATATTATATATGTACTTCCATTGAAATAAACATGATGTATTTGATATCTATTTTACACACTACTACTAGTCTAAATGAATAGTGATATAGTGTGCCTTTATATCTGAGCTATTAGATTAGTGGGTATGAATAAGATTAAAAAAATACGACATTTATGTTTGATGGTTTCGGGATAATAATTTATTATTTATAAGAAACAATTTTTAAAAAATCATTTAAGGATTGTAAACCTATTTTCTTCAATGAAATGTTTTTTCCAAACATAATTTATTTTTTTAAAAAAATATATTGATCAATAATAAAAAATAAATTCAATAAATATGTTGATAACATTTTAAAAAACAATAATAATAATCGTTAAATAATTTATCTAATTATTTTGAATAAAGATATAATAATTTAACGGAAAAAGTGTGTTTTTAATTAAACAATTTTTATGCGCATAATGAGTATTTATCATAATTAATTAAATTAATGAAATTTGATTAAAAAATTTAATGAAATATGTAGATTATATATTATATAAATTTTTATTATAATAAAATAAAAAACATGTTTAAGAGTGCTTTTAAACTTAATTTTATACATCAAAAATCATTTTTTAGAAACAAGATTTTATTATGTTCCTCGTTCTTATTTTTGAATTAATATTTCAAATTTTTATAAATTTAATTTTATAAAATGGTTTAAATATTTGAAATTAAAATTTTTCAAATATTTTAATGACATCACATTAATTTGTTTGCCACAATTAATAGTGATATGTGATATAATTTCATACCATTGTTAAGGTTAAAACAGTTTTACCGGGGGTTAAATAAAGAGATAAGGGTATCGTTGACAAATAAACATGTCTAATTAATTTTGGAAAAATAAATTTAGACATTATATTATCAATCCTTTTAATATTTTTCCATTTGGTACTAATTTCATAAGAGAATGGATTGATATATATATTTTAAATCTTTTATGTAATTCTATCTATGTCCACTACCTCGCTTACTAAAGGGAATGAACTATACTCACTTATTAATGAATGTTGTTACTTGAATAATATCAAATAAATTACATAAAAATTATTATATTCCCTTTATTCATATGATATTACTTGTTTTCCTCCTATGAATAATATTTTAAGGCTTTAGGTGTAAGCCAAATGAGGTCTCACAAAGAAGAGGTATAAACCTTAGCGAAGATCATTCAAATTTAATTATTCTTCAACCTCCTATTAACATATTATATCCATAATAAAATGATGAATATAGTATCATAAATTTAATAAGATATTATTATAATGATTTCACAACCACTTTCCTCCTCTATTACATCAAATGGGAAAGGAATGTATCACTAGTGTGAATGTCTGGACTACAACCTCAACAAAGCGATGCGATTAATTTTCCATCAGCACTTTTCTTGGATGTCAATTATGATTTATTAAATTAATATATTTGATATTTGATAATGAATTATGATTCAAAAATTATAATATATTATTTATTTTTCATTACTTTTTTTTAATAGAAAATGATAATAGTATTCGTGTGTATGTGTTGACTAGCATATCCAAGAATAGTGTAATTCATTTTTCTAAATATTAAATTTAGGAAAACTTTAATATTTTTATATAATGAATATAAATTATACTAATCACATGAATATTATTATATAAATGTTATAATATGATTATAAAAGGTCGTGTTCTTACCCATTCTATGTTTATAACAAACTCTTTTTTAGGCGGATTTTACAACCTACCCAGGAAAGTCTGAACCAGGCGTAAGCCTGGTCCCGCAAATTTATTAAAGGAAAAGTGCAAGTAAAGTCATTAGAAAATAAAAACGCTACATTACATCAAAACCATATGCATCCTTCTCCCCATCATCAGATAACTCATCACCAGGATCAGCTGACTCCCATTCAGAAGATTCGTATTTGCGCATCATCTCAAGGTATATATTTTTCATCCGAAGCATTTCCTCAGACAACTCCTCTTTTACCGGCTGTTTCCCACTGAAGCCTTTGTCCCTCTTCGGGGACCCTCCTCTTCGTTTTCCACTGTACCCATTTGCAATGACATTTTCTTGTGACCCTACAATCTTGTGTGCAGACCTTGTTGCCATTGGTTTGGGTAGATCCGTATAGTCTCTCCTTGGATTCCTCCTGCTTTGAGTTTTTTCTTCCACTTCCTTGCTTAGGGTCTCATGAATTCCATTCTTAACAGCATCACTATAAGATATTTAGTGACTGTGGAGCTCTTCTTCACAATCAGATCTATCCCCCCACTACTTTTTATAGGCCAAAGGAGGGTTGACATTTCCATCCTTCCCATCTTCCAGTTGAGATATCTTGATTGTGTCATCAGTGCTGGGACTTTTACCTTTACCACTCAATCTTTCCAGGCCAGCATTTCCTTCCTTCTCTACAATTTCCTCTACCACTTCCATCACTTTTGCCTCATTTGATCTAACATCAGCCAGCACTGCAAATTTATTTGTAGAACAATTAAACAGTTCATGAGAATTTACCTGCACCAGGACATCAGTTGTGTTCTTCTATTCAGACACCAAATCCACTAGCATAGAGCTATCCATCATCACAGAGCATCCCCTGCCAATGTACTGAAAGACATCATTTGATCTCTCCACTTCATGCTGAATCTTGGATCCAGATTTTACAGATCCTGCCATAATTTGTAAATTTATACCTTCTGTCACATTCACAAGTGTATTAGAGTCATTCGGAGTTGAGTCTCCAGGCCGAGACACAACCATTCTAGTGTTGTCCAGTTGGGTTTCCCTAGTAACATCCACTAGAGCCTGAACGGATCCAGAATTCAGGGAGTTTCCATTCATCAACCCCTCTGATGACACTCCCTGCTCCATGATGGCAGTGACTTCCACATGATATTCATCTGCCTGATGAGCACCTGGAGCAGGATCATTCTTCATTGTGCAGGAATCCACTTTTTTCAATGCTATGCCACTCCTACGACAATCATTTATCTCGTGCCCCTTCTTATGGAAAAAGGAGAAAAAAGACATCCAAGATTCATAAAAAATCTTTTGAGAAAACATGTACTCACCCTCCACCACGATCTAGACAGTTCCAAGTAGATTATTTGAAATATCCATCTCCACACAGATTCGTGTGGATACAGGATTTCCCATGGAGGTCGTCCTCCAATCAGAGCAAATGAAATGCCCGATGGAGTTACCTATCGACTTCAGAAGCCCAGGGTTCTGAAACGGGAGGGGAATTCCCGGGAGCTGCAACCATATGGCGAGATTTGGAGAATCCCGGTTCATATGATGGTCAACAGACCATCGTAGAAGATGGAATGGGGAGGCTTTCCTTGGTCTAGACCAAGCTCTACCCAAGTCATCCTCATCAGAGAAAATGAAGAGGATCTGTCGTGGCCCTAAAATCCCAACCGATGCAAGATTCTTCAAGCCCCAATCTTCATTCACCATCTTCCCAAAATCCTCAATCAAAGGATGTCGCCGCACAAGTCTTACGATTAAGGTTGTGGAAAGCAATGAAGTGGCTTCAGAAAACTCTCGAACTGAGACTGGAACGACGGGCTGACCAGACACGCATCCCGGAACCCTCGGTGATACCTATATCTCAGGTATGAAGAAACCGTACTCAAACATACCTCTATTTTCGAAACTAGAAGACGAAGAAGCCCCTCCCCCCACTACGGGAGGAGGGGACACAGAAATTTCCATCGGAGATCATGGTCTTTACCTCGGACCACCATCGGTGGAACCCTCGGGAGAATCAGAAGCGGAGGCCATCCTCATCCCTGAAGGGTCAAAATTTAGATTTTACAACCTATATAAGTAATATTTTAATGTTTATGACCTTAATAATTAGAGAATGTTAAATAAAATTGATATTATGTAATAATATTATATAAATGACATGATTTACAGTATTTATATGATGTAACCATGATCAATGTAAGAGGACTCGAACTGTCAAACATAAAATTTCCTGAAAAATGAAATAATTAACACCTAAAAAGAATGATTTTAATTTATAATTATTAATAAATATATATCAATATATTACAAGTACATAAAATATGATTCTATAAATATGTATATCATTTTATTATTCAATTATAAGAAATTTAAATTTATTATATAGGATTACATAGAGCATAGATATCAAGTCAGACTTGAGGAAACAACTTTATGTTACAATCTATTTTTACCGGTATTGTTATGATTAAATTAAATGATATATCTCAAACATATATCATGAATATTTTTATAATATAGTAATTTTTTTGATTCAATGTTTTCCTTTCAATTTACCCTCTTAAAATTCTTAAAATCCCAAAAAACCAATTTTATGGAAAGATGACTCTATTTTTCAATCCTGTGGATAATATTTTGTTCCAGGTCAGTATTTTTTTTTAAAATTTTACCTAGAACATATTTAATATCCCCCAAGTAATTTTAATTTCATTTTTACCTATATTTGACTTTCAATGAAATGTTGAATGGGAATATTCTAGTTGTTTTCTGGATGAGGTAATTTTTTCCCACTCTTTTAACAAAATATTAGTTTAAAAAAACAAATTAAAAACATTTACATACATCATTAACACTTAATAATTTTAATATCTCCTAACATGTTAATGTTTTCATTTTCAATTAATTTTTTTTCTAATATATTATTGATATTTTTGGATATTATTGACTTCAAAATAAAAATTATACCATTCTTATGATATTTTAAAATGATATTTTAATTGAATGTTTTCACTTATGGTAGGTTCATTTTATGTTACTTAAGATTAAATAGGGATATAATTATATTATACCATCATTAATCTTTGAATCAATGGCATATAATTATAAAGACTAAATGTTGTTGAAACCCATTTTCTTTTTTTGCGTGTTATTTCTTGATTAAATGATAAATATTTTCATGATATTGTGTCATAAATATGAATAAATTATGATTATGTGATGGGAGGGTATATTATATAACTGTAATTAACTAGGAAAATATTATTATTTTATGAGCTCAAAGAGTACACTGGATTTTATCCCAATCAAATAAATGGTACAATATTGAATATCCCAAACCAAAAGATGGTAAAAAGGTGGTTATCCCTAACCATATATTTTATGAATCTTTTGGTGGGTATCCTTTAAAATTTATTTATGTGATTATTATTATAAAACACTCTACACATCTATTTTATGACAAGAATTTTTTCAAATTTTATACCCTAATATCCCAGGTACTTTGACTTATTTTTGATTCATGCATTATGAAATTCCAATCAATGTACCATGACTTATGATTGTGGTCTATAAATTATTCGGTATGTCGTACATATATTATGCTCATTTTATCATACTCTTATAATCATTTTATGATAAAAAATGATTATCGACAGATATATCCCTTATTTAAACTTATTGATCACCTGATGTCACCCTTTATTATGTTACCACTTCTAGAGGTTATGAGGAAAATTTTAATTATTATATGTCAAAAAAATATTTATATTTGTAATCAACTTAGTAAAAGATGATATAGATATTTTATATACCAGTTTTTTATGTATCTAACCTTACAAAAATTGTACAACTATATTGTTTTGGAATGGTTAATAATAATATTTATTTAATATTCCAATAAAAGGATTTAATATTTATGTATTTAATGTTTAGGCCACTATTGTTTATATCAAAGCATGGTTGAGTTATTTTTAGACACTAGGAAGAGAAAAAATTAGTGATAATCTTTATGATAAGCCTAAATATAATAGAACAAATTGAGCTATGATAATGAATTCATTTTTTCCTATAAAATACATCCATGTTTGTATACTAGAAAGTTGATATGGATTTATAATATATTCACGTATTGAGGGTAAATATTCAAAAGGATTGGATTTGGTATTAACTCAATCATTATCGATTCCTGATGAGTGTAACTAAGACTTTACATCAAGTGAGACAATCCCATGGGATATTCTTGGGATAATTTAAATTTTCTTTATTATCCCATTTGAATAATTTTAATATAAATTAACCATATATTACTTAGGAAAACCTATGTTATTATAGATTGAAAATAAGGAGTCATTATTTAGACATCTAAGTTAATATTTTATTGATTATATAGTATCTAACTATGATTTTTATTTCATAAACATTGAATTTTCTATATACTTAATCGAAGTAACTAGAAGATGTTAGGTTAATGATAAATATTATGGATAATGAAATGACTATCATTATGAGAAAAATAATGTTACGGGAGTTAGAATTCAAGAACTCATTTCCATGCTGAAAAAAATTATTTATCCATGAATAATTATTGTCTGCCAATTTTGAAAAGGAGGGAATACCATTCCATTGAGTCCTTCATGTGCTATAATAATCCTTATTTTAATGATTCTAATCTTCCACTAATTACTATTAAATAGATCATTATAGCAGAATAGTTATTTACTTTTCTCAATTGGCTGGAACATGAAAATGATAGTTGGGGCACTTAACATTTGGATAGTGTATTATATTAATAGTGTGATCATATAAAATAATAAGGCAATAGGAAGAAATCAAATCTATGGTGTATGATGAGATTAAATGGTTTATTTTCAATAATTAATTTCTTTTTGTTCCAGATTGAATAATTGAGATGTAATTAATTAATCTAAATCAAAATGTTGATAAATCCATCCACACATATGAGATAAATTTTAAAATTCTCATGGGTAAACTATTATAATTATCTTCTAAAATGAAATAAAAATTGATTTATTTTTTAATGGATTAAAACCAATTCTCCAAAGGGAATTATCTATAAGAAAATTCTATTACAAAGAATAAATTGTTCAATGTTATCTCAAGGTATAAATAGAGAATAAATTCACCTATCAGTCCCAATGTTTTTTATAATAAAATAAAAAAGTTGTTAAATTTAATTTATAATATTTAAAATAATTTAGGGAAGAAGAAAAATATTAATTTATGCCAAAAATGTGGAAAAAAACATAGAGGATATTGAATTATGGGGAATAGTAAATTACTTATGTTTGGAATGGAATGTACTCAAGAAATTGAAAGTCAATGGGATGGGAAAAAATTAGATAACGATTTGAATGTAGAGAATGATCTGCAGAATGCCACACCCATACTCCAGTGATTCAAATGCAAGGAGTATGATCATTATGTTTAATAGGGATTGAAATCATGGGTTACTAATGATGATCGATGTGAGAAACCTATTATACCAAGAGATTAATGAATGTAAAAAAATATATTTATTACTAATGTGGGGTATAATAAAAATGTAGTGAATGGTATACATACCATTCAAAGGCAAGGAGTATGATAATTATGTCACGGGTCAAGTAATTATTATCATGACCATTTTGATATCGTGGATAAGGCTTTGTGATTTATAATTATTCCTCAAGGATTGTATTGGTATGCTTTCTTATGAAAAATTTCATGGTAATAGATTATGACTATTTTAATTTTAATTTTCATGAGAATAATTACTAGACCTGTGAAATTAAGTTAAAATTAGTAATATTTTCTATTAAAGATATCGACATATTATAATATTGGATAAATGGGTTCCACATAGAAATATCATAAAAAAATTAAGTATATATTCAACCGAAAAGAGTTTAAAATGTCCTATAAAAGACTAATATTATTGATCGAAAACTATAGATTCCTAATAGATTAAAAACCAGGTAAATAAAAATAAGAGGTTGATTCTTTGATTCAAAATGATCATGCATGTTTATCAATAATGAGGATCACAAAAGACCAAAAGTTTACGAATCTTTAAAGTATGGACCAAGATAATTTTAATGAATTGGTGAAATAATATCTTTTTTTAGTGATTGTTCTACCATAAATCCATGTCAATATTTAAGAGGTGTAATTGGAATATGTAGTACTACAAAAGAAGGTGATAAATTATCATATGTTAAATATCCCTTATGAGGGAATAATAAGGTTGAGGAGCTAACTATAGTTCCTATCAATAGTATACTTAAACAAGGATCTATTAGGATAATATAAAATATCATTATTCACTATTCATCTAGGTAGTATGAAGATATATAGAGTTTTAAAATATACATAGGATGGGAAAACATCAATAAACATATAAAAAAATATTTATCATATTCTTTTTATGAAAAATAGTAATGGTTTGATAATTTAATTTTAATGGGATACTACAACAAATACCCAAACATGTATTGAAATAGGAAACATCGCCATTGATTTCATCATATGACTCTCTAAGACATCTAAAGTGAATAATTCTATTTGGGTTATATCCAATCACATTATGAGTTCTACACATTTCATTTCTACTATATAATATTATTCTCTTGATCAAATTTACTGAAAAAATAAGTATGTGGTAAGGTTCAGTCAAGAACCATATTTGTTTATATCTGATTGAGATATGAGGTTTACAAACTAGTTTTAGAAAATTCTACATAAAGACCTAGATTCATAGCTATGATTTAATACATTATATCATCCCAAGATTAATGTTCGGTTTAGGATACTCATTTAGAAACTGAATGATATGCTAAGTACATGTACCTCAGCCCAGTTGGTGAGGACTCTCTAGGTGCATCCAAGATACCCGAGATCAAATCTAGGTGGAGGCATATTTCTGGGTTACTATAGTAATATTGTAGAAGTATTGTAGCAGGAACTGTTCGGTACTGTAGCATTCAAAACTATTCATCCATCTGGGCCTTTGGGCCACTGGTTTGGTCCTCGGGTCCTAAAAGGCTTTTAGGCCACCCAAAGCCTTTAGGCCAGTTTATTCTCAATGACTTAGTGCCACCTTGAGGCCTTAGGGCCACCCCAAGGCCTTCGGCCCACATGAATGAAGGACCCAAACACACTACAAAAAAAGAGCAGCCCCAGAAGAGGATTCAGAGCAGGTGCAATCACCAGAGCAGAGCCAAATGGATTGTCCGAATGAGAGGGTATGGTTATGCCATAGGTACCAGCCTGTGCTTGCATGGGAAACCTATCCAGATGGTCATGCAAAGGTGGAGAGCTACTATTAAGGATGTAGATTCTGGGGAGGGGCTGTTCCTTGTAGATAGTCTGGTGTAATTCCCTAAGACCTTCGGGTTATGTAATCTCCTAAGCCTACGGACCATGTAATCTCTGAGCCTAGAGGTCTTGTAAGGGTTCCCCCACATCCCTTGAAAGGGGGGTTATCAAAAATCAATAAAAATGAAGGCCTTCGGGCCATTTAGGCAAAGATATGTTAAGATCCTAATATCTATATTTTAATGGGGCGTGGGATCAACAACACCCACTTATTAAATTATATGATAATAATAGGCAAAACTAAATAATTTTAACATAATATTATAAATATTTTTATAGAATAAAATTTATAAATACAAAATTCTAATATAATGTTAGATAAATAAACCTATTGGGATCTAATCTAGTGGATTAAATGATAAATAATGTTATATATATTCGGTAGCACATCATTCAAATTTGGATAAAAAAATGGTAATGTTGAAAATCGTAAATGAGATATGGAATGTGAGGTTGGTGATATGTATTCCAATGAATTTACAACTATAATATGTTAAAATATTTATAAATAAGTTAAATTTTAGCCCTAGATATATTATCCCTTTCAATATTCTTGATTAGATCGGTATGGTTACTTATCACTTGACACTACAATCGAACATCTCTCAAGATCTCGTTGGATTCCATGTATCACATTTTATGAAGTATATACCAAAATATATCACATTTAATAAACATATAGGTTATACCATTGGGGAATGATATTTCTTATGAAGAATTAAAGAATAAATCATTGACCATAGAGATAATGTTATATGGAATAAGACTACTCACCAGTAGAAGTTCATTGAAGGAATCAAAAATTCGTGGAAGAAATATAAGATCATATGGATATGATGAATAAGTGATATCCCAACTTTTTGCAATATAGTGAAAATTTTTTTATAAAAAAATCACTTTTTGGCCATTATAACTCAACACCCTAAGATCCATTATGTGTTTTCACTGAAACAAACATGAAGAATTCCATATCATTCTTTATACTCAAATTCGGGTTTAAATAAACCATTATATAACATAGGGTTATAAACCAGTAATTGGATTGTAAACCATAAATTAAATTAAACACATTATAAAATATATTAACAGTGTTTTAGGTTGAGAAAAATTTATTGATAATTAGTAAATTTTTATAAAATTCATTAATGATCAAAATATATATTTTGTTGATAAAATGTATTCTTATTTAGGATATGAATTTTTTGCGAAGACAGTATATATTTATCACTATTATAAATTATTTAAATGGAATATATTAATACATTATTTTAATAGGTTAATAATTCTCAATATATTACTTATATAGATGTTAAGAATGAATAAAAAATCATTTAAATGTAAACATTATTATTTTTTGTAAAACTGTTTTTATTTAAAAAAATGAAATTTTATATTAGTAAAACTAAATAATTAAAAATTAATAATAATTTTAATAAAATATTTATCATATATATTAATTCAGAAAAATTTACATTAATTTAATAGTAATTTCCAAGAAATCAATAAGAGTAAACTGGGTTTTATGTCTAACAATACATTTTTTTTAAAAATGATTTTGTTTGTATTTTGTGCACATATTTTAAAATTAAAATTGTATAATGATAGATATATAATTCTATAGAAATTATTATATATTAATAAAAATTATTTATAAATTTTTCAACGAGGTTACATTATTTATGTTTCAAAATGAAAAGTAAAAACAATGAAAAAATGTTACCATAGTTAAGTTTATAATGGGTTTTTAAGGGTTAAAGTTAGATAAGATAGAAATATTTACACATAAACATGATTAATTATTATTTATTAAAGATATTTATGCCCTATATTATTTTATATTCAAATAAATTTTCATTTGGGTCCACTTACAGTTGATAGTGGTTTAATATTACAGAAATATTTTATTTAATTCCATGTATGTCATCTCCCTTACTTATAAAAGTGAAACTCCTATACTCATTTATTATTAAATTATGAGCCCTCTAAAATGAATATTACGTTATCCAAAACTATAATATATTCCTTCCATTTATCCTAGATCCCTTGGTATTCTCTTAATACCAATATCTCATGTCTAATGGTGCAATCAAAAGGTAGTCTCTGAAAGAAGATGTAAAAATCATAACCATGAACATTCAATATTATTTATTTATTCACATCCTATAATCCTATTTTATCCTTCATAACATGATTAATAAACTATCATAAATATTAAAAAATTTATTATGATTATTTCACAACCATAGTTTATATATATTCCCTCAAATGTGAAATGAATGAATCACTCGTGCATTGGTGTTCACCACCACCTCTACGAAGTAATGTGATTCATTATAATTCACTACATGGAATGTATTTTTATAATAATTTATATAATGAATAAATATAAATATATTTAATATATGATATTATTATTATTATAAAATTATAAAATATTTTTTATATATCATTCATTCTTTTCAAATGAAAATAACGCTTCTGTATATTTAAGAACCATCGTCTCAATGAACAATGTAGTTTATTATTATTCCTTTTTTCCTTTATAAATATTTATATAAATTTATGAAATTAATATATATATTATTCATGATATTAATATTATTCACTAAATTTTTTACAAATATTATACTATTGCATGTTCTTACACATTCGTTCTTTATAACACACACTTGTTTTTTAATGTTTTACAACCTATATGAGAAATATTATGAATTTTACAACCTGATTGATTAGTTAATTATAAAAGGTATTTATATTTTTTAATAATATGATATTAATAAAAATTTTAACATTTATATATGGTGTAACTATGATCAATGTACACACACCGAAACTATTGAACCAAAACATATAGGAAAAATGACATTCTTAACACCCATAAGTGACGAGTTTAAGAAATATTAATTTATAAATGTATATTTAAATATTATAATTTGATCTTATATGATTTTATAATTAATAATATCATAATATTATATTATTATAATAATTTTAATTTTTTATAAAAGTGGTTACACTACTTATAAAGCCTGTCAGACTAAGGGTATGAGTTTTACATTACAATATCTATATTACTTTGATTGTATATGCTAAAATTTAAAATGACGAAATTATGACATATTTCCATAAAAAATCTCCTAAATTTTATTTATCAATAGTTATTTATTGAATTATTTTTTTTAATTTCCCTCTCTCTATGTACTCAGAATCCGAAATAAATAAAAAGGAAAATCATTGATTTTCTTTTCAATCAAAATAATTTTCATCCATGTATATATTTTATTTAAAATTATTTTAGGAATTAATTTTATATTCTTCAATGATATTTTAACATAAATCTTAATAATTTTTTACATTCTAAAAATTAGAAAAAATAAATCTTCTAATCATTTACTGAATGATTTGATTTTTACAAATGGTGAAAAATGAATTTTGGTTTTAACATATACCACACAAAATAATTTTAATTACTTCATTACCAATTAATTATATGAATAATACCATCAATTTTTCCATGTTTATTTTAAAATAAAACCTTATCGTTTGTTTTTTGGATATTTTTAAATCCAAAATAACTTATTTAAACATGAAATTTATATTTTCATTTAACCGTATTCTAGTGATATATTAACAAAAAAATTCAACAATGATAACATCCTTTTATTTTAATTTTGATTCAATATGTATAATTTTCGATGATACCATACGTACTCTTTCTCTATATGTGTTATGATTATGATGATAAAATATTGGCGAAACCCTTTTTTATTTCTTCATGTTATGTTATGTTGAAATGCTACATTTTTTCATGATGTTGGAGAATGCATATGTATGGATTATGATTTGGTGACATGTGGTTTCATTATATAATTATAATTATTTGGGTAAATATAAATCTTTTAAGAGATAAAATGGTATGTTGGTGGTTATCACAATCCAAACAATGGTATAAAAGAGGTTATCCCAATCCCAAAGGAGGTACATGGGTGGGAATCGCAAGCCTAACATTTAATGAACATCTTAGTGGGTGTACATGACATAATATTTCTATGATTATTATTATTCCACAATATATTACACTCTTTTATGACATGATATTATGCCAATGTTATGCTCTTATATCACATGTTCATTTATTCTATTATGATTTGTGCCTTCTTAATTTTCAAAATTTATGCGTTGACCCCTGACTATAATAATTTAATGGATGGGGATGATTTAAATGTTTTTAATACCTGTTATCTTACCCTTATACGTATTTTATAATTCTAAATTATTATTGATCGATACATACCTTTTATACCTTTAATAATATTCAAAGACCACCATATATTATGTTTCCATTTTCCCTTGATATGAATAATGGTTTTAAATATGATATGTCTAATAGGGGTGATGGTTGTAGATAATATATCAAGAGATGATGTAGATGTTTTCTGTACCATTTTTTATGCATCCATGTTCATCAGAAGTTTAAAACATTATGGTTATTGCATGGATCATAATGATGAGTAATAAATTTTAATCTAAAATGATAAAATATATTTGAATTTGATGTTTTGGTCACCTCATTGAGGACACTATGTTATGTTGGGGAGTGTACACAAAAATTGAATTATTTTTTTCATGATGTTTTAAGGAACTCACCTCAACACAATAATATTTCCATATATGTTAATGTTTTATTAAATAAGAATAAGTGATTTATCTAGAGTCTATAAGGCTCCATAATATAGAAAAACACTCTACATCAAAGTTGGTGAAATAGTGATGGATGAATATTGTTGATGTAACTGAATATAGGGGGCTATGTGAAGAAGAAAACATCATAATATTCATGTTTTTAGGGTTTCCTCAATATTATGAGGATAATATATCATGAAGAAGTTTTACCAAACATATACACTTATTATAATTTTTTTTCAAAAATTATGTGATTCCAATTCATTATTTTGTTATAGAAGGATTTTTAATAGAAATTTTTGATGGAACATTAAGGTGGTTTTAAGTTGATATTAATGGAAAGTGTTTTGGAGAAGTGATTTCCTTATTTGAAAAGGAACTAAATCAAACAAAATAGTGAGAAAAAAATATGATTTTGTGAATATATGGAATAACAATGAAAATAATTCATTTATGATCGGAATTTTTTAAGAGAATATCTTCCTTAAAGATGAAAATGTTAATGATAACCTTAAATACGTTGACTAAACCCTCTATGATACATTGATTTATTTTAATTAAATTTGTCTTATGTTGATTTTTATTTATCAAATTTTTATTCCTTATCTCAAAAAGTGAAAAGAATATAATAATAGGCAGCACCCTTGGATCAATAGTACACCCTTCTTAAATAATTTTAATATATAATATATATTTATTAACCACTAGTATGTTGACACATCAATGGTGCATTCTCCTTGTCTGATAATTTTCTGGAGAACCAAGTAAAGTCAATGACATCATGATTTAATTTTCATATAATTTTATTACTTGTGTGTATGATGAATGAGTGGTTCATGTTGAACTTATTTACATTAAAATAAGATATGTTTAGAAATAAGTGGAAATTTTAACCCTAAATCACCCATCTAATGGATTATTTTTTATAAGAGTATAAAATAATAGATACCCAGTGAATATCTTCATACACCCCCTCTTTTGAGTAACTCACTATATAACGATCCAAGACTTTTAAACTTGTTATTACATGATTTTTATAGTACTAATATAATAATTATAACTTAAAGATCAGGTGTCCTAGAGATGTTGGATTACAAGGTTCGTAATATCTGAAGGTGAGAATAAATTAAAATATATTTATTTTAAACACTATAATGAACTCCAAAGTCATTAATGGTCCTAAAACATCATTCGATAACATGGGAAATACATAGAAAAATGGTGAAGTTAATGTCCTATTAATGAAATAAAAATGACTAGGAAACATAGTATGTGATTTAATGGAATAGAGTGATATCATAAAAGACAAGGATCATAAGTAATAACACGTGATAATAATAGAAAAAACATGGTATCATGAGATCATTAAATCATAGGAAATGTGTGAGAAATATATTCCATGACATAAAGTTGAGTCAAAGACAACATCTTAAATAGAAACATATGTTGAGAAATGTCCTATAATGGATTCAGATTACTCACTAATCCCATATATTACACCCCTTGAGACTAAAGCTTTACCAAATGAATTGGAGCTCTATATGTGTGAACCAATATTAACATGTTCATGATTTTTTATGAAAAAATGGAAATCAATCATAGGGTATAAAAATTATTATTACTGATGGAAAGAATATGAGTTTTACAGTCTTGTATCATATCATAAGGAAAAGAATGTTCATAATGATAACTTTTGAGAGATGAACATAAGACATGTATTACCCAATAAAAGTAATGTAGAATACCCAAGGTATATATTTGAGACACACATAGACAAACACACATATATATGTTACAATAAATAAATAACATTAGAGTTTGTCATTATTTATGAAAATGAAGTTAAATATTCAAATTGAACATTTCTTCCGAAAATACCCTTTTAACATTGAAATAACTTCTTCTAAAATATAAATTTTCCAAAATATTATATAAAAATTTATATTTATAAATAAAAATGGAAAATTATAATTAAAGCAACAAAAAAATAAGTTTTCAAGATGCTGGTTAATTTTTGAATTTCTATATAATTTTAAAAACATTCCATTCTGATATTGAAAAAATACTAAAATGTACTTCCCTCAAAAAATGAATATAATATTTCTTAAAAAACTCTTTTAAAAAATTAAACCACTTAAAATGAATTAATAAATAAATAATTTGGATAATGTTAAAAACAATATATAGTTCTTTTATAAAATATGTATTTAGATTAAATTGATTTTTTATTTAAAAGAGAACTAAAGTCATCTTTATTTTAAACACTTTATCAATAGTTTTATAGAGAAAAGTAAGTAAAATGGTATTATTATATAAAAATAACATTAATAACCATTTTATTTGTAAATATATTGGTTTTAATATATAAATATCAAATGATTCATCTATGAAAATATTAAACACAAATAATCTTGAATAATGATGGAATTGTAAACTAAACTATTACTACATCGTTATCTTTTAAATCACAACAACCATGAAATAAGTAACTTAAATTGAAATTTTAAATATAATTACGATAAATTTATTCATGATATAGCATTCAAAGGGGAATCATAGACACAAAAAAAAAGTTGTGAATATAGCATATGTATCACCTGAATAAAAGTGATATGAGAAATCCCTTACCATGAGTACGAAATTTTCAAGTATGTCCTTTATCCCATGTATAATAAACATATATAAATTATTTATTTTAATATGAAAAAATTAATACTGAAATTAATTTTATTAAACTATTTAATTAATTTATTTGAATGTCATATTTAATTACTTATTCAATTATTTCCACATAAATATTTTTGAGGATGCTCATTTCATAATTTCAAAGTCACATTGGTGTGTTGATTGTGAAAAATGTTTCTTCATTAAATAAAATATAAATATATAAGAATTATATAATTAAAATTTATATATATGAAATATAATTTTAAAACGATCAATGAAATATTATTATGTAAAATGAAAAATAATGCAATCATAGATACGATAGGTCATACAAACATATGATTAAGATTTCCAGTTTTTCTAAGATCTTGATGGGAGGAAAGTAATTATTATTTTATTTTTAAATATTTTTAATTATATCATATATATAATATTAATACATTAAATACACTTATATATACCATCCATGTGATGGTGTAAAGAAAATTAAATCACCTCTCTTCATGATGTAGTAGTTCTCCATACAGAGGAATGATGTTATCAATTTTCAATTGATTGTAACGTAAGAATTCATTTCATATGTTAATATTAAATAATTATTAATATTTCATGAATATAATATATAAACATTAAATAAATCATCATAAACAATCATGAGTGGAAATAATGGAAAATAAATTGCATTGGTTCACAAGATGGTAGACTACCATACACATAGATGATGGTTTTGTTTCCAATTTGATGGAAGAAGAGATGGATTATTGTCATTAAATAAACATAATACCATAAAATTATATAGTGGATAAATTTTGATATATTATAAATTCCAATACATAATATTAGGTGGATAAATAAGAATTAAATAAATAGAGGTTAGTGAAGAGGATTACATTCGCTTAGAAGAACCTTCTTATGAACTCGTACTAAGATCCATAAGAAAGGTATTTATGGAAGAAGATAAGTATTATAATTTGGATAATGAATTTGGTGAAAAATATTTTCTATGTTTAGTCAAGAAAAATGGGCTTTATGATTGGATAGGAGAGGAGAGGGGCGCCCCGTTTATAAGGGAGGAGGGGAATTCTTGTAAATACGCAAAACCATTCAATAATGGGATGTTACCCACATGAAAAGTTTTTAAAATGATAAATAATGGATTATCCATGTGATATATAAAATAACGACCTACAACATTTAAAAAATCATTTTCGAATACATCATTCCATTTACGTCTTTAGTTTACCCCTGATAAATCAGTTTTAGCAGTAACCGTGATGACATAATTTTTACACATTTTACTAATAAATATGATCGAAAATAAATTTTAAATTATTATATAATATTAATTATGATTATTAGAAAAATTTTATCCATTTTATCACATTAAATTAAATGAATTAAATAATATAATCTAATATTATACTCACCAAATGTGTCGAAACAATTGTGTTTAAAAAGTGGAATTTTAAGACCAAATTTGTCTTTTATTAACTCAAGAATTAATTTAAATTAATATTTATTAATAAATAATAAATAATTTTAATTTTAAAAATTATTAATTCAGATATTATTTAATTAATTAATATGGAAAAAAAATTTCAATTTAAAATATTTTTAAAAAAATGTGTTTTTAAACCTGAATAAAAACTTATACTGAAATCCATTACAAAGTTGATTTAAATTTAATTAATTAATATAAAATAAACTAAATAATAATTATATTACATTTAAATAATATTGAAATAATTATTCTACTTTTATAAAATCAAATTTATTGAAATAAATTACAATTTTATAAAAAACACTATTTTTCATTAACAAATGAAAAATGGATCATTTTTTAAAATACCAATATTTTCGCCAATTTTTATATTAATATTTGTATTTAAAAAATGTTGTTTATTTTAAAGAATTATAATTTTAGAAGTCCCAAAAAATAATTATAATTTTCTCTCATAGAAAACAATTAAAATCATTTATTAAGAGAACATATTTTTGAATCTTAAAATGAATTTAGTGAAAGCTGAGTACATATAAATTTTAAATTAATAACTACATATATATTATATTAAAATTTATAGGTAATCTTCATAATATGGTTGTTTTTATTCATTCAAAATTTTTTAATGATGTGGCCATAATAGTCATTTTTACATAAAAATATTTTAAGAATATTTTATAGTATGTTAAATCTCAACGTAGGACGTTGTATATTCCATCAGACATATTATTTAAATAATATATAAGAGTGTTACAAATTAGGTACCTGGTAAATTCCTATAGAGTAGTCATTGTATAATTCTGTTTTTAGTAGATACCACATCCTCTATCCATTTCATACACTAATGGAATTTTAGCAGAACATATAATTTATATATAATTATTTTAAATCCATCCCAATCATCAATACAATATTCAGAATAAAAATGTCAAAATTATCCCTACTCCTTTTCCCTTTAATTTCATTTACATTTAAATCCATCACTGTGTAGCAACATGGTTGTTAAAATACTAACCATTATATAGATTCTCACCCATGATAATCACATGCAATAATATATTTTTTCCATTGTTCCCATTAGAGTCTTTTAATCCTTATTTATCCCTACTACACACATGTTATGGTCATGGAGTAAATAAAATAAAATCTATAAAATTGTATATTCTCTATAAATCCTATAATCCTAATGCACAAAATTAATTATTGTCTATGAAATAATCTATATGATGTTAATTATAACATACTATACATGATCACAAGTGAAAAACATATGTCACTGTTATACAATATCAAATTTCCAAATATATAATCCCATTCCATATATTATGGTACTATGCTCACATACTAATAGCGATAAATAATACTTTAAAATATTTTGAGTTTATTCCTCAATTGAATCCAACATTACTAACTACTGATGATATTATTTGGTAAAATATAGTTATATTAGAATATAATATGATTAAAAGACATCATCTTGCATCAGAAATGAAAACAATTCTTAAACCTAAATCACTATGAAATCATAAAAAGAAATGTTTTCAGAAAAAAATCATTTTCCAAAATGACTGAATAGTTGTAGTATGTGCACATATTCTGTAATTAGATTTTATAACATTTAGAAAATTTATATGAAAAATGAAACTATATTTTAGAAACTGGAATATTTAAATCACATAACGGTTAAATTTTGAGATTTTTCTGAAAAGTTTTATATTTTCGATGAATCGTAAAAAATACGTAATTTAAATTGAAAACTACATTTCTATACAAATATTTTTTTAACATAAAGTTTATATTGAATTTTTTAAAGTAGTAAAATTTTAATTATTCATAATTTATATAATTTAAATCATTAGAATCATTTTTATATTTAATTTAGATATCAAAACTTAGTAAACATTTTAACATTTTGTCTTTAAAAACCATGATTGGACATTACATCCGTGGGATTAATTTAAAAATAAAAAATTACACATATATGAATTTAAAATGTAAAAATGGATTCCATATTATTATTAATAATAATTTCTAATTTTTAATAATTTGAACATAATTATATACCAAATATATTAGTGAGATCTGTTAAAATTACTCACAACAATTATGGTAAAACATGCTTGGAGAGGGATTAAATTCTCAAATTAAGGGGCCAAATGTCCTAGAAACTTGTAAAAAACAATTTTCCGGAAATATTTTGTCCTTCTATATTAAATTATTGATAATTTAACATTATTGGTTCATGGTTACATGAAAATAACATGGGTATAATTCACTCTATAAAAAAATTACAAATGTGGCACTTACCCCACTTATAAAAGGCCACCCCTCTCTTCCTCTCTTCACACCTTCAAACCATTTTTATTTGAAAAATATCTTCCATAATCACATATCAAATTTCCTCTCCTAATACTAGATTTCTTTTTTGGGAACAAATCTAATCATTAACGAATTTAGTGGAAACCTAAGCAGAGTCCCCTATGGAGAGGAAATGCTCTTCAACATGTATCATCATTTTATTTCCTTCTCCCCCACTATATATTACTTTGAAAAAAAATCTCATATAATAAACAAAAAAATATTATAAATACTTAAATGTTTTTATTAAATTGTTATGACCTATAACTACACACAATTCCATTAAATGGGTTTCAAAATTATCATTTGTGTGTACCATGGACTTCCTCCTCACACACCAATTTCATTTGTTTTCCCATTTAGAACATTGATTTTTGCATATGATGTTCGATAATATAAATATATATATGCTATTTATTCACTTATATATCAGTTGGGTTTTTATGAGAGGTATGGGGATTGGTGTCTTGTCACAGGGTCTAGTCCTTGAGCCAATAAATTTACCGCAATTTCATAAAAGCATGTGTGAGCTGTCATTGGTAGTGATACCTAAATATAATATATATACGATATTGATAAAATATTTATAAAAATGTAGTAACTATAGAACATATAGATTTTTTATCTTCTATTCATTACTAGACACAATAACATCACTCTTTTGTATGGAAGAGACCACCTCGCAAAATGTTGTGATTCATCTTTCCCTAATGCATGCCATGGAAGGTGATAATGAAAATGATAATAATTATATGTTATATAAATGAAATAATTGTGGTTATCGTTAAATATTTATCTTTTTTTAAGATAATATTCATCATTTTATTTCTTTCTCTTTCCCTCATGAAAATATGATAACATTATTTCTGTGTGTGTGGTCTACCACCTTCAAGATGCGATTCAGATCTATTCTTATCACCCCAAAAAATTGATGAAATATATAAGTATATAATATGATATTTATGATATTTTTATATTTATATAAAGATAATATATTCCTTACCTCTTTTAAATAATTATCGATGAAAAAAGGAAATGTTACTCATGCATAGTGCAACCGACCGTCTCCATGATAGTAACATAATTCATTTTTCATAACAGAAATTCATGATTGGTTTTAAAAATACATTTGATATTAAAATAAGATAATTATGTCATAATTATTATTCTATAAATGATATTACTATTTAATATAGTAAATAATAATAAGTTCCATAACAAAAAATGAATGATAAAACAAGGAAATTAACGTCTGAAAAATGAAAAAATGAAATATTATTAATGAATGAGTAATAAAATGTTATATAATTACTTTATATAATTTAAAAAATATTAATGTTGTCATATAATAATTTAATAACATATTTAAAACCATTATAAAGGATGTATGGCACTATAAGGTGGGAAGTTATAGGTTGTCAGTGCTACTCACCTACCCACGGGTTCTACTATTGTTCTCCTTGACCGTGGATATCCTCTAGATGTGGATTGTCATGAAGTAGTAAGATGTCAAAGAATGTTAGTGGCCAATAGACCAGTAACATCCAATTATGGACTCCCATGTGTGGCAATCACAGTTTCTATGAATCTATCAAATGTTTCATAGTATAACCCATAGTATCTAAAAATTTTAATTGGTCAAAATGTTATTTGGGGTTTGCCTACTCTTCAGAAGATTTTCCTACAAAGCCTCTATGTGATTGTTTAGTATCTCATTTAAATATTACCTTTACAATCATTAATGATTAATATTGGAGGTTTGGGTTCATTAAGAATATTGGACGGGTTTAGGAAAAATATTTTGTGCTAGAAGAGAGAGAGGTCCACTTGGATAAAGATATGGTGATGTAGCTGGATTCATTAAATAAAATCAATGAAGCTATGTTGAATGATTTAGTTCATGAGGATCAATACACTGGTGAGTATCCCTAATTTTTTCTCTTGGAGGACACCTCAATGTAATTCCAATTTAGGGTAAATGGATTTTTAGGGTGTAGAGGTTCAGATGTTCCAATACAGTTATCACAAACATGACTTACTTATAATGAGAATGATAAATTTAAAGGAATTAATAATCACTCTCAAAACTAGTTTTTAGTGCTGGGAGAAGATGAGTGTAATTCTAGTGAGGATGGAAATTTGGTGGAGGTTTCCCATACAGAGGACCCCTATATGGGATTGGAGGATTCTCAAGAGGACATTGAATCTACTTCAGACTCCCCTGCTAAGTCTAAGGAAGTGGTCATTACGGAGGAATATCTTATATCCTCTTCAAGTAAGGGAAATAAAACCATTATGGATTCTGATTGTTTTATTAAAAACACTAATAGGACACCATGTGGAAAAGACTACTCTAAGTTACCTATTACTCCTATTATTATATCCTCAATCAATGGTAAGATACCTCATAAGGATTCTTTTATTGTAGGAATACCTTCTAATTGAATGTGAAAAAGATCTGACAAAAATTTGGAGGCAGAAAACACTAAGGAGTTTGAATCTCAAGATGTGGAATTACATTCCCATGATTTGGTGTCAATAGAAAATGAGGATGTTGATCCTACCATCCCCCAATTGGTATGGAAATAATGAAGTGTGATGAATGGGAAACCCCCATTAGTTGCAATGATTAATTGGTAGAGAAGGAGCTAGAGGAAAATGTTATGCAAGGTTGTTTTCAGAAACTTGTTGGGAGGCGTATCTTGGTATACTTTAATATGATGCAGGGAGCAGATATCCAAAAAAACATGGCTTATTGGAAGAAAGATTCAACAGAAAGAACATTAATGTGGTAGAACTCATCCAAACATGGGACAAGATGACACTAAATATTTAATACATCATCAATGATAATATATATGTAAAGTTAATCTCCCTCTAATAGAGTCTTCTCAGAGGTAAGGTTTCTAATATGGTTAAACTGCAATTCAAGGATTTGAATACTACCTATGATTCTAGTTTATTGTTTGATTATGTTTTTATCTAGTTAAAAACTTTTTCTTTAAAAGTTCCCTTTCATATTAAATATATTTATTTTGGTATGATCAATCAAAAATAAGTATTATGTTATTATTTTCATCTAAATTTTATTTTGTTGAGACATATTGAATTATTATGAACCTTATTTATTTTATATAGTGTTAATACATCCCATTTGACATGTATTATCATGAATATTTCATTATTAATGATATTTTAAGTTTCAATTTAAATTATTTATTATAATGGTATTTTACCTAAAATCTACCAAGTGGTAAAAAATTTATAACTCAATTTTTTTTATTTGGTTATATCTTAATTTATATACTATGATTTTGTATGTAATGTCTTTTGAAAATATATTATTTTATTTAA
The DNA here is from genome assembly GCA_963277665.1 of Viscum album. Lineage (NCBI taxonomy): Eukaryota > Viridiplantae > Streptophyta > Magnoliopsida > Santalales > Viscaceae > Viscum > Viscum album. The sequence continues at coordinate 1,461,249,895 of OY728135.1, read as the reverse complement.
TTTTATTTTCATAGCATTATTCTGTATATTTTTCATGTGATATTAACATTTTCCCCCACTCTGTTAACTAACAATTTTAATAAAATGTTTTCATAAAAGCCAACATAATTTATCTATTTAGATGGAAATATGTTTTCATACAAAACCATGGTTTTTAAAAATAATTTTGTAACAATTTTAAATTGATTTATTAAGATTAATTATTACCCATATTTTCTTTTTACAAATATTTTTCAAAGAGATATTCGTTTTTCCTTTCCAAACTAGGTCCTTTTCTAACTACTTTTCAATGCATAATGAATGATCTTACAGGATGGAAACATTTACTCACAAACATGACCGTCATTACTCTAAAAACTCCATTGAAAATTTATAAGGATATTTTTAAAGAAAATTTTTTCAAAAGTGACTTTTGCAGAAAAAAAATTCCAAACTAATTTTCAAAATGCGATATATTTTTTCCTCAAGAATGTTTTTAATGATATTTTTATGGTATTTCTACTCATCAACGATAAAAAACACATAATTATTCACTTCCCTATGATCATTAGACCTTAAATATACCTTAATATATCTATGATACATATAATTTAAATGTTTATTACTTAATCGTATATAATATCAACCTATAGTCTAATTTGATATCTGAGGAAATATTGATAAATATGTATTCTTTACTCAATAAGGATATTTTATAAGAAACAATGTTTATGAATTAATTTTATTATTCAATATATGAGGAATGATTTGGACAAGTATGAAATAGGTGGGGCCTAGTAATAGATAGCCACTCGATGCATTGGTACATTCTTGGGATGAATCAGTTGGCTATCCTTGGTTATGTGGGGATTTACCCAGTATTTCATAAACCATATTTTGACTGGTCTTCAAATTAAAGGCACCATGTACAAGAGAAATATGACATCCAATAATTAATAATTTCTTTCATTTAGTATTCTGTTATTTATATCCAATAGATTTTCACATTGACATTATCTCTATATGTATTACATTCTTTGTTTTTTAAATGGAATGTGTTTCAATTATTCACCTTTTCATATCAATTATTTTGTTATCCAGTAATGCTTGTAATTTTATTATTTAATAATATGTATTTTTAGTTATATACATTGGTATATTTTTACACACTTCCTTCTTAGATTATAGATTATAAGGAATTCGTGTTCATTTATTTAACTATCCATATTGATTATTCTCATTGATTCAATATTAATTCCACTATACGTAACCCTTACTGATAATTTTACTTTAGCATAATTTTATTCATTTTCAGTAGGTTTTGATGATGTTTATTATGAATGATATCTTGTGGGACACTAGATTTAATAATTTTATTCTCAAAATAATAATATCTTAATATCTGAGTTCTAGTATTATGTGAGACCCATGTATATATCTAGATCATTAATATTAATAAACTATTTGGTCTTTTGGGATGTGATACCTCATATCTTATTCCAATGTAATGATGTATGAAACTAGCTTCAGTCTTCTGGGGCCAGGGTCACTAAAAACCCAAAAATGTATCATAGACCATCTTCATTTCATACCCCAACTCAAGTACCACCTCCATTGATACCTTTCAAACGACTTCTTAAAACTACATCATTGATTTTGAATCATTTATTTTTCTTTACAACACATCTATCACATTAAATAATAGCAATATTTTTAACCCTAGAGTTTTTGTACAATCCTAATCTATCAAAACCGTGTATATAAAACCCTGATATTTCCGTATGTATTTTTATATAAATAAATATTTTATATTTGATAACGATTATTAAATGGAAAAAACCTAAATTACTAATGAAATATTTTATAAAGATAAAATATTAAAATAAAAGATAAAAATTAATACCTCATTATAATAAAATAAGAAAAATCATAAATAAAAATTTCATAGGAATAAAATTAGAAATAAATAAAATTACCACAAACATTAAATCATGATCATTGTAGTTTTCATTAAAGATTACACCTCCAATTATTACTATGTAGAAAAGAAAAAAATCCGAAATACAATATAAAATTATAAGATAAGGTTAATTAATAGGACAAATAATTCCAGTGATGTTTGTAAGAATCTATATAGGAATATATTATGGCTATTGGAAATATGGCTATTAAATATATGACTATTAGTTATATGGTTGTGAAAAATACGGGTTTTCAATATATGGTTTTTGGATATATGGTCATTGGACATATGGATTTTGGACTAAGGGTCATTGAACAAATGAGAATTGGATATTTGGTTATAGGGTATATGGTCATTGGAAATATTATGGCCATACATATAACCACCAAACATATGGTCATTGGATATATATCAATGGTGACATAATACTTTTGGAGATATGTTTATTAGGGAAATAGCTATTATATATATCGACATTGCATATCCTATTATCAAATAGGTATATTTATGTTACATAATTATTATTAACAAATAAAAAATATTTTAGTTCAGAAATAATAAATAATTATTGAATGAAATTAAAAAAAATTGTTTATTAAAATATTTTACTATTTTTTCATTAAATTATTTATTTAATATTATTATTTTAATAGATTTATTTTATGTATTAAAAAAATTAAAATAAACTATATATTTATAATTGATTAATAAAAGTTAATGGTTAGAAGATAATCAATTAATTTTAAGGGGGCATGATTATAATCATTTAATGATAAAAGGGTGGATTTATTTTGAATAATTATTCTTAAGTGGGCATTTTTTCATATAAAAATTAATTTTATCACTTTTAAACACTTAATTTATAAAATATTTTATTATACTATCAGATATATTAAAACTCAATTAAAAATTAATTGATATGGAGTAAAATTTAGAACAATAGATGTTTAAAAATTCCTTTTTATATAAACAGATTTCTCTATATATTTTATATTCACATGAAAAAGATAAATTTAAAATATTTAAGGAATTTATTATATTAACAGGATTTTAAAATTTTAATTATAATTTTGAGATTTAACAAGATTGAAAATGAAAATTTTAGATATAAAAATAGATGTCAAAGCTAAAAATTGATTAATGTGGTAATGGAAAAATGATGTTGAAAAGGGTAAAACAATGTGACAAAGACATAAAATATCAAGAAACATTATCTCTAAATATTGTGGATGAGGGGGCGCATGACCCATTTCCTTAATTTTTCCACTACTAAATCATTTTCTATTTATCAATTAGTGCATGGTTGTTTTCTCCCAATAGAGAACTTATTTAATAAATTGTTAAAATAATTTCTTTTTTAAAATTTCGTGCAATATTTATTTCTGCCTTTATCTTCTTGTGTTTTATTTTAAAAAAACCACTTTAAAATTTTTTATTTTTCACAATTAATTTCTAAACCCCGTTTTTTATAAGTAATATTCTTCTAAAAAAATAAAAAAATGCAAGTGGTATTTCTTCTTGTTTCTCGGTATAATTTTATTATAATATTTTAATGTTTTTCATCTATTATAATATTATTTTAGGTTTCATACATTTGATGAGGGATATTATCTAATTATACAATCAACTTTATTTCTCTAGATGACTTACGATTATGCCTTATGATAATCCTTATGAAACACATTTTATATGAGTTAATCAATCTTTGATGGAAATAATAATGTTTTATGTTTATATGGAACACATATACATTGGTTTCTATTATTTGATGAGTGGTATTGGAGTTATATATCCCTCTAATGCATTGGAAAAAGCTTTTTTTTATTTGACATGTTACAGACCAGAGAATAAACATATTCAACTATTGGAATCTTTCTAGTATGTTTATTACAATGCGATGTGAACCCAATCCACAATGGGAATATATTAATTATGTGGTGATGGTATTATAATAGGCCCTCAACATAAGAAATGATTTTCTTTTTCTATGAATGTGTTAAACTATTATTCCTATGTTATATTTTAAAGATTCTTGATTATTAACTCATGTTTCCACATCCCAATTTATTATGCCTTGTATTATAACATAATATTTATTCAATTACTCACTGTTTATGATACATGTTGTTTTGTGAATGATAATTGTATTTTATATCTATACACATTCATTATGTTCTCATACACACATGATCTTCTTATGATCACTTATTTTATTTAATTTATTTATCCTTTGTTTACAATTATTGAGAATCTAACCTCACCATTTCTCTTGTTTCTATTCCTTCAGTTATGAAGAAGAATAATAAGTATGATATGTTCAGAAGGGTATCATATGAGAAGTCAATTACTATAATACAGTGATGAAGTTATAAAATAAGTCTTTCTTGTATTTTATATATAGATACACTAAGCTTATAGGTTATATGGTTTGATTTGTTGTGAGATTTATACAATAATAATGTAAAATTATGTATTATATATATGATGTGATGGGTTCATGTAATTTTTTATAAAAATAGGTTTTACTTATTTTTAGTGATTAGGAAATAAATAATAAGAGTTTATAACTTATAAACCTATTATAAAATAAAATTAATGGAGTATGAAACATAAATTTCATAAGATTAAATGATGGTGTTAAAAATTAAGACATATGAGGCTTCATTTTCCTTATCATGTGATTTTTACTCTGATAATTATTACTATATACATATACTAATCATTTTTTATTTAGGGAATAATAATAGAATTATGATATAGGGGTGGTGAAAGGCTTGATAAGTATTTTAACCATTTTATATAAGCACATATATGAATTAATTCCAATATTAAAAATTAAATATTAATATTATTTCATATCCTTAGTAGATAGATATTTTATTATTTTCATCCACTCCCAATGGAATGATGATTTCATCCAATGAATATATCTTCTCTATGATAATACATTGTGGGAATTCACTTCTTATAAATCTGATTATTTTCTATTTAGTGTAATTAATTTTCATTTTGAGAATGGAATCAATATCATTATCTATTTTAATATATATATTAATTTATAGAACAGGGAATTGACATTACATATCATTAATCAATATATGATCACCTATCTATAAGTGGTTGACCATGAGATCCTTATAAAAATTTCTTTGGTAATATGGGTAATAATAAACAATAATTAAGGGTATGTAACTTAAATATATTTTGAGAAAATCAATATTTATGATATTCTATTTTTGAGTAAATTGATATATGTTTATCTCAAAGTGTTATTGGTCTTCCTCTAAATCATGAGGTATAGTTTTTTATAGAAATCATACCTATTGAAATACCGATACCAAAAATCCTTATCAAATATCCCTAGTTGAATAAGTGGTATTTATGAAAAGAATATTTTAAGACCTAAATAATGGGTTTATATTCCCATGATTTTTCCCATGGGTGCATCCGTTTATTTGGTTTAGAAGAACGATAGATTTATTCATCTCTGCATTGATTATTTTGAAGTTATGAAAATATTGATTTAGAACATGTATCCACTAATCCATATTCATGAAATTTAAGTGGCTCAATATTAACCAAAGAATAACCTTTGATATGGATATAAACAATTAAGGGTATAAAGAAATAATGTACCAAAGGAAAACTTTTTTATATTTTTTGCACTATGAATTCATATTTATTCCATTCGTACAAAGATATTCTTTCATTATCTTCTTATATTATATGAAATAGTATTTATAGATTTAAAAAGTTAAATTTTTTTCATCATTATATATAATAATATTATTTATTTGTAGATCATGGATGATCATGGAGATTATTTATGATGATTATATAAATCTTTATAAAGAGTTAATCTATTTACCATATTTAACATTTGTGAATTTTGAATTTATAAAATAAAATTCTTGGGTATTATTTTCATAAGATAGGGTATATTTATTGATCCATCAAAAATAAAAATGATTTGAAAATTGAAGAAAAAAAATAAATAAAATAGAGATCCAAAATTTTATTGGATTGACTCTATATCATCTACCCTTTGTTAAAATTTCTCATGACATAAAATAGACTAACATTGTCATCAATTAAGGGAGTAAATATCTATTTGATAGAATAATATGATAGAAATTTCAAGGATCTTAATAGAATGATGATCACTACACTAGTACTCATAGTAAATTTTTGTGGATAAGGGTTTGGGACTAGTAGTTATGTATTAATTAAAGGGATTAGTATGTATCCTCATAAAAAATAAAACTATGTAAGTTTATTACAAACATTAATTACCTAACCATGATAAAAATTTATTCTAGAATAAAGTTGAATATAATATATAATTTCAAAAAATATTATTTTTATAAGTTACCAATTATTATTGTCCTTATTATAACTTAAAATTAATTATTCTTTGTGTTTGTAATTTTATTAAAAATATTATAACACTAATGTATTGATAAAAATGAATGGTTAGAAGATAAATAATTAAATTTATGGGGAAGTTCTTAAAATATATAAATGTTAAAAATGAGATATTTTATCAAAGAATTATTTTTATTCGTTACATATTATTTTCATTGGATTATTTTTAAAATAATTTATTATTTTTGTTAGTCATATATTCTTATTATTTAGAAATACATTTATACTGAATTTATAATATTATAATAAAATTTATAATACTAATGATCTGATAAGATTTAATTGTTTAAAAGAAAATAATTAATTTTAAGAAGAATTGATTAAAATATCTAATGTTAAAAAATTGTATATCTTCCAAAGAATTATTTTTTAGATGTTTGGTTACCTTTTGATGTAATAAGGGGTCATTAATCCTTCATTTTGAAGGAATCCATGTCGAGGAGAGAATTCATTAAAGAAAGTATCAATGATCCTCCCAGACTTCTTAAATTATCTTCTCATATCTTCTATTTATATATATCATTATCCCATATAATGATGTTCTATAAATATAATTATAAATTGGTTATTATTATACTACTATTATATAACTATAAAATCCCACTCACTCAAAAGTATGAGGTCACCTTGGGGGGTCTTCGGGACGCTTGGACGTCACCTGACCATGGGCTAGGTAGTGATGGATTTCACACCGAACCCTCCCCAATTGGTTGGGTAGGGTCCCCCACTACATCTTGCTAAAGCACGATAGGCTCTTATCATCCCATTCTCTATCTTTGAATTCTTACCTCCCTTCCCTTCAATTTACCTTTTCTATATGGTTCTTGAATGTTTTTAAGGAAGCCTAAAAGATTCGATTTCAACATCGGAATTCAAAAATCCAACCTCACTGCTGAATCTAACCTTAATTGTGTGCTTCAAAAACCGTCATCTAGTGGTGGATTCCTTTGATCTGTGGATCCTCGAAGCATGGGGTCTACACAAGTGGGCGATAGTTGGGATTCTTGATTCCAGGAACATCATGGTCTGATTTACATTTGAGGAGGATCTGATTCTTACTTGGTCGAGTGTGCTTTGAATCTGTGGAAGAGATCATTTTCATCTATTCAAGTGGTCCTATGATTTCCATATAAAGAGGGATTCGTCAAAAATGGTCATTTGGGTAAGATTTCATGAGCTCCCTCTACCTTTTCAAATCCTGTTGATTCTTTGAATTCTTGGCAATTTAGTGGGATGATACCTATGTTAAGACATTAGGATGAATGCAGTATGTTATCAAATTTCCCCACATATTTGTGTTGAATTTCATGTCACTAAATTGCATGTTTAGTTGTTTTGGATCACCGTGGGTGAGGAGTTCTAGTATAGGAATTTTTTTTGTGTTTTGTTCTGGGTTTTAGTTCTTCCCATCCTATATAAGAATGGGTCATAGTGCGAAGGATTGCAGGCGCATGGTGTCGAAGTTTTCAAGTCTGGGTGAGTGGGTGTCTTGACCCTAGTATATATCACATGTTGTTAAGACTATGGATCAATATGGTAGTATTTCTAGGGAGACTGGAAGACGTTCAATCCACAAGGAAGGTGGGAATGTTAGTATGAGTAGCTAAAATGCAATAATGGAGAAGATATAGGTGGGGTTTCCACTCTTAATGCAAAGGTATCTGATGTTTTTAATAGATAAACTCAACACCTGACTAGTTTTTATGAGGGTAATACACTATTCAGGGATTATATTGGTCACGTTTCAAACAATGCAGTTGTGAGAGAGGTTCGGTTGGATGATAGTAACACTACTGCCACTAGAGTGAAAGGTAGTGATAAGAATGCTACTAGAGAGCTGTTAAACGAAATGTTTTGTTACACTTTCCCAACCAATGCAACATCGTTTGCTGAGGTTTTAAAGGTGGGTAGTGTTGTTGTGTCCAAGGATGGTTCGCAATGGTTTGTTCAGGACACAATACACCAATCCAAAACTAGAAATGCATGGTCTGCTATTCTAGTGACCCGGAATCCGATTTCCCTATGAAACAGTTTTGAAGTGCATGATGTGAATGGATGTAATATAGGTCATCCATATTTGGCCTAGGAAAGTGATGAGTTTTTCCAAAAAAGAGTTAAATGAAGAAGGGAACAATTTTTCAGCAGGTGAGCATCTGAGTCTGAGGGGTAACAAGAGGAAGACATGAAAAGGAAAGGATTACTCCTCTTTTCCACCCCCAATAGAGATATGATCATACTATAAGTTAAATTCCAGGAATGTAGACATCAGGAACATTGGCCAATGGAAGTTTGGTGGTGTGGGTGAACAAGAATTGGACTTTTTCTTGAGTTTAGATGAAGTGGTAGTTGAAGGGGTTCTTTTTCTCAATGCCTTTGAGGATAAGGCAACCAAAATGATTGGCTAGTCACTATTGGTCACTCTCAGTGATGATAAATACACCTAGATAGATAATAATGATATGATTCTCATAAGGGGCTTCAATAGTGAGAAGATCATCCTTGAAGAGTACATCCACTCATAGGATAGGTTGGCCTATGAGTTTGAAGATTTGAAAATGGATGAACCTAATACTCATGTAACCTCTTTATACTAAAAATTGTTTAGGGAGATTATCACTGGTAGACATAAATTTTCATTTAACGGGCCTGTCATCTTCTTTTTTGGATGAACGTTTGGTTTCTCACATTCCCATTAAAAGTGATTAAAATAATAATAATTTAATTTTCAGTTACTCAAAAGTATGAAATATTCTTGTTTTGGTCTATCAAACCACCTAGATGAAAGATGTTATACCCACATCATCATTTTAATCATGAATTAGTATCATTACAATAATTATTACATGATATTGAATTGTAATTTATTTGAAGATATTGGGTATGTAACTACTACACAAAGTCTAATGGTAAGTATAAAGAAACATGTTTTTATTGATAAATTACCCAAGGCATTTTTTTCAGGGATTAAATTATCATTAAACATAACCACACACTCATAAATTGAACATGAGACTAATTAATTCATTGTAAAATTATGATTCCACTACCATTTACAATATTATAAATATGAAATTTTTATCAATTTAAATCTCCATTGTGAAATTTTAATGAAATAATCAATATTAGTAACATCCAATGATAACAATAAACTATAAATAACTAAAAAATATATTGTAAATAATTATGATTAATGAGTATAAAATGTAAAAGATAGGAATATTATTATAAAATAATAGGTTAATATGGTTATGTTTATTGTAACATAGGTTAAATCACCTTATTTAAAATATTTAGTAATGACAAGCATTACTTTTCCAATCACAATTTGATACCAATATTGACAAAGTTTAAATTTAATTTTTTTGATATTTTATGTTATTTCACTCCAAAATCCCATGAATTTTATTTCACTATAGAAATTTTGGGGTTTGAATTTCTTCTTTCTATTTCACATTCATTTTATACATAATTCAACTAAAAGGATTTCTATATGTGTAACAAACTTTATATCCTCTTTTGATCAATAATTATATTCATAAATATCCACATTAATTTTAATATTTTATGGATGTCTTTATCTATGATTTTATGATAACATAATTTATTTTTTCCATTAACATGATTTTATTTATAAAATAATATTTTTTATGTTTTATGCTTGATCATTCACTCCCAAAATTGAACTTCCTTTCAAATATGTGAAATAGATATCAATTTTTTTACATTTACCACATAATCAAATTTTATTTATTCCTTATTTAGTTTTCTATACAAATATTACTCTCTAATATCCCATGGCTTCCCGAGGTAATTTCCTACCCATTTCTTTATAAATAAATTTACTTAAAAATAAATCATTTCAAATATGTATAGTGTATTTATTCTTATTTCTGAAAGTAATATTTTAAAATATTATAATGTGTATATTACTTATTTCTTCATATTCTAATATTTATTATGCTTCTAAAGATATATTATATAATGATACAATTCTTAGGTTGTCTTTGGTTGATTTATTGTTATGGATTGTGGAAATCCTCATGAAAATTATTTCTTTTATATGGTTTTTTTAGTATTTGTTGGAATTATGCATTTTTTCATGTTTATATGGAAAACTATATAATGATATTCATTATATAACGAATGGGATTAAAATAATATAGTTCTCAAATGAACTGGGTAAATATTTATATGTCATGAAATGACATGTATGGGACTTAACAGTTAACATTATCCACTATGGGACTACATGCACTAGATTTATGGGAATTTGGAGTGAACCATATCCAATATGTGAAGTTCTTGGTTTAGATCATTGATTTATGAAATAATTTTATATGGTTATGAATGTGGAATTATAGTCCTTATGTTATGTTTTCATACATGATATTCACTAACTCATTTTATATACTCCTATTATAGATTATTTATGATTTCAAAAAATATTTATTCTATTAATCATAATTTATGATATATGTTTTATTGGTTATGATTATCTTATGTCATATTCAGGAACCTTGATTATGTTTTGATGCCCACAATCTCATATTATGATCACGAATGACCTTTAATTGTTTTCACTTATTTATATCCTTACTAAGATTCTAAGATCACCCATTATTATACTTCATTTAACTAGGTTTTGAACAATAATATCATGTATGATATGTCTAAAGGGTATCATGTGTGAAGAATAATTTCGAGAGATATTGAAGATATAGTAAAATAAGTTGGTCATGTTTCTAGTCAACAAAGACACCAAAAATATAGGTTATATGGTATGATTTATTATTATATATAATGAAGAATATTGTAAAATGTTGTTTCATATTTGTATCATGATCACGGGTCTTCTTAGTTTCCCTCTGGAGATATTTCCACCTTCATACCTTATTTCTCATCGTAATAGTTCCCCAATGTTTCCATATTATATTCCCTACTCTTTTCTCACCTCAAAAACCAATCCCATATTTTCATACAGATATTGTTTATAAGAACAACCTTTAATACATAACATGATATAACATACTATCCCTTACATATCACATGAATTCATGAGAACAATCCATGATCCTCATATCCACAAGTGATTCCAAAACTAAGTCAATTTTTAATCCATAGTCCCATGTATACCAAGTTATATCTAATGGAATTACTAACCTACCTAAACATGGGCATGCTAACATCATACTCTATGAAATATATCACCTAAAACCTAAACAAACTCCCTCTTTTCATAAAATAAATAAATATGGGATACAATCCACTCCACCAATGTGATACCACAAAAGATTCCCTCTTACTTCTTAGGGAGAGGGAGTCCATTATATTACAACATACCACTAATATTTATCCCATAACAAAACTAAATAAGAGCTGGGAATACCCAATGTCATGCATCTATAGAAAAAGAGAACACAATAACCTCGCCTTTCAAATGTCCCTCACTGTTAATTTTTCCTCACATTAGATATAGGAAAACAATCCCTTTTATCATGAAAATTAGGTAAATCTAACATATATAGACATCATGTCATAAATTATATAAGAAATATGGACCAAAACATCTTTCAATACCCTATTAACATTCACAAAATATTCTCTTATGAGTCATATCTAAACAAAAACATAGCATATAGAGTTCAAATAGAGCTATGTATCATTCTCATCACACCCTCTAACTAAAACCATAATTTACATAAAGCCCCACCTATTTACTTAATTCTCACACACCCAATGAAATCCATGAGTCTTCCCCTAATGCTTTGAGGCTTTCCAACTATCAATGGATCCCACACCTACATCCAACTATAATGAAGGAATATTACCACAATACAAATCCTTAATATATGCCTCAAATTCTCATTCTTACACATACCAATAAATCATCACACACATAAATATAAATCATACAATTTTGTCAATAGAATATATATGAAATGAATATTTCCTCCCTGTGTTTGGTAAATTTAAATTACCTAAATTTGTTATTTTAGAAGTCCTCAAATAACATAATTTTTACTAGTAATTAACCACACCGAAATTTTCAAAATCATTGTCTGAACACTGATTAACAAAACATTTTTTTTCAAAACCTTTCTTTTTAGAATATTTTTTTAACTTTTTTCCAATACTATTTTACAATTAGAGACACATATTCAAATGTTTGTTATTATTATTCTAATAGTATTATTATTTTAAACACACGTCGTTCCCCACTAGACAATGTTTAAAACAATAAATAAAAACACAAGAAAAATAAACTATTATAATAGGTCCATGGTAACCAAACAAAATAACAACAATCCCACCATCTTCGATATCATGGATTTCCAACACACATATGTTAACAAAGAATATATATAAATTTTATACCATGATAGAAATATTCCTACCATATTCTACTAATCATAAATAATAAGACAACTATATAATTTTGTGATTCAATTTATAACACCCTAGTCTAGACCACTTGAATGGTGATTGAGATAGATGCATCATAAGACAACAAGTGTGTCTCTAGTTATTCTAGAGGATTCCTATGTGTGATGATTGTCTATGAGTGTAATATCCCAATTCTGGAATCCACCCAGAGGCACCCCGTACCCGGTTGGTCACATGGCCTCAAGAGCATTTCCCAAACACCAGAGGCTACCGACTAATAGCAAGGGCCTTGGGTGTGATAGTGGGGAAACTATGCCCTCATTGGAAGAGTACACTGTAGAAGTAAAAAAACATGCAATATCCGAATAAGTAAATATCCAAAAACAAGGCACAAGTAAAATGAGGAAGACTAAATCAATAAACCACTAGAGAACATATGTATATATGAAATGATGAATGATACATATCTAGGAAAATAGCCAAATAGTTCACATTGCTGGAAATACAAACAGTACCAAAACAAGTACAAAATAAAAGATAAACAGCTCCTCATCATCGTAGGCCTAAGCTTGGTCCAATGCTCTCCTAGTCCAAATAAATCATGTACCAAAATTCGAAGGGTGATTTCCCTTGTCTATACCTGCAACAACATAGCCTGGTTGGGCCCAAGAGCATGACCCACACAGGGTGTGAGAATAAATCACAGTAGGAAACCACCTGAAGATCTCCGCCCAACAGTAATTGAGAATATGGTAGGTAAAGTATAGTAGATAGTAAGAAATAATAGTAAGTAGCAGGCAGTAATCAGCAAGAAGTAACAAGATTCTATACAACATTAATCAATCCCCAAAATAACAAGCATCAGGGAAGGAAACATCTAACCAAAACAGGAAACCCTCTGGGAAGTACTCACAGCCATCCCCTCTGGTCTTATCCCAGAAGTACCAACAACCATCTGGGTAGTGCACTTAGCCTAACCCCTCGGGTTTGGTCATATGAAATTTTAAGACTCTCTGAGGAAGCACACATAGTCAATTCCCCTTATAGTCTAAGGTAGTCAGGGACTCTCTGAGGAAGATTATGGGTTCTAACCCTCTTATAGCCCCAATGTTTAGAAACTCTCTAAGGAAACTCACTCGGTCAATTCCTTCTATAGTCTCAGGTCTATCACAGACTCTCTGAGGAAGCTCTCTCAGACAATTCCTCCTATAGCCTAGAATGGTTTAAGGAAATTCAAACAAGTAAAGACTCTCGGAGAAACCTCAATCGGTCTACACTCAATTAGTCTATAATATCCAAGACTCTCAGGGAAGCTCACTCAGTCTATCCCCTATAATCTATAATAACCAATAATCTCTGAGGAATCTCACTTGGTCTACCCTCCTTTAGTCTATAATATCAATAATATCCCAGACTCTCTGGGAAGCTAACTCGGTCTATCCCATAGAGTCTATAGCATTAGGTTCTCACTGTCCCATGCCAGTTAGTGCATAATAATTCTATAAGGACAAAGTACACCTATAGAGCTACTTGGCTAACCATTCTACAGAACAAAAAGCATGTCAAGAACATCATTCCATCCTATGGTCACAAGTCATGGAAAACAGGCATAACGACTAAAAGATAACAAAACCCAAAGGTGATAACGAGAAGAAGGCATGTGAAAAACATAAAAGCATAGAAATTATCCTAAAACATGATCAAATTACCTCTACAGAAGAATACAAGCAAGTCAGGAAAACAACACGGGAAAAATTGTAAACATGCAATACCTCGTTCACGGGTATTGGTGGAAATTTGCACATAAAACATAAAGATATCGAAAGGTTAGGCAGAAACCACCTACCACGGTGCTAGGAGATCAATATACTTGAAATATGTGGGTTTATTCTCCTTAGGATGGAATAGATATATGAAAATGCACAAAATGTTCAACCCACGATATGTTAAGAAAGAGGGAAAATCATAGAATGAAACTCATAAAGAAGGAAGAGCTCACCGTTGCGGTTCCAACGTAATCGATGGCGGTCGATTTGGAAAACAGACGGAGGCTCGTGGGCTCTGAGGTTGTTCGCGGCCATACGGGCGCTCCCGGTTGAAGAACCTTGAGAATAAGATGATTATGTTGATTAGGCATGACCCTGGTATGTTTAATGAAAAAAAGAAAGTACATGTCGTGTACTTATGGAGTACACATTGTGTACTTGGATTTTACGTACTCTGCTTTAAGAAACCTCCACATCACCCCCACACACTGTGTGTGTTGCCCGGACATGGCCATCAAACGGCCTCATGCGACATCAAACTACACGGCGTGTACTTATAAAGTACATGGCGTGTACTTTAAAAATTTCCATATTTTTCTGTTTTTCTCAAAAACGACCAGAAAAGGAAAGACATACCTGAAACTAAGATCCGGGTTCTTAAAAACATCCACCCTTAAAGTAATTTGTCCTCAAATTTTCCTAGTGTGGCGCAGAAGAAGATACCCTGAATAGCTCCAGCCAATGCGATAGTACATCAGTCTCCCTCTCCCAGGTCTTGTCTTATACTCGCCCATGATGCCATAGCACCTGTACTAGAGGAACATACCGCCCATGGAGAACCTTCATAATGCGATCGACAATCCAGACAGGATTCTCCTCGAACGATGCATCTGCTTCGATCTCAACCTCCTCGAGTTGAGAAACATGAGACAGGTCTAAAAAGTAATTTCATAGTTGAGAGACATGGAAGACGTCGTGCATAGCCCGGTACCTCTGAGATAACTGCAACTGATAGGCAACTGGTCCAACTCTCTCCAACACCTCAAACGTCTCGACATAACGCGGTGAAATCATACCCTGTCTCTGAATCCTCTTTTGTCCCAACCTCAATGCAACACGAAGGAGAACCTGATCCCCAACCTCGAACTCCAGAGGTCATCTCCGCTGATCAGCATAAGATTTCTTTTGAGACTCTTCTATAGCCATCCTCTTCTGAATCAACTCTATATGAACTAAGGTATCCTGAACAAGACGAGGTCCCAACAAGGCTTCCTCTCATGCCTCCATCCAGCACAAAGGTGATCAGCATGTCCTACCGTACAAAGCCTCGTAAGGTGCCATCTGAATAGTCACCTGAAAACTGTTGTTATAGGAAAACTACAGAAGAGGAACATGCTTCTCCCAAGAAATGACAAAGTCAATAATGAAAGATTAGAGCATATCCTCAAGAACCTAGATCATACACTTGGACTGGCCATCTGTCTAGGGATGGTATGTTGTACTCAAAAGTACATGTGTACACAAGGCCTTCTGAAGCCCCTGCCAGAACCGAGAAGTAAAATGTGCATCCCTGTCTAAAACAATGGAGTGTAGAACTCCATGCAGACGTACAATCTCTTGGATGTAAAACCATCACATCTCATCAACACTGATGGTCTCCTTGATCAACAAGAAATGAGAATCCTTCGTACGTATTTCGATGACTACCCAAATAGAATCATTTCGTCAAGGAAACCATGGTAACCCATTCATGAATTCCATCACGACATCGTTCCACATCCACTTGGGAATGGGTAACTGCTATAAAAGACCTTTCAGTCACTGATACTCTTCTTTCACCTGTTGACAAGTAGAACATATCCTCACGAAACTAGCAACATCTCTCTTCATACCTAGCCACCAATACTGGTGATGAAGATCTATATACACCTTGGTGACACCAGGATGAACTCCCCAAACAGAGGAATGAAAATCCTGCACCAGCTCCTCGTGTATGTTTTCTGGCACCCGTACACATCCCTGGAAACACAAGATCTCATCCTCATCCACTTTCCATCTAGGAGGAGGGTCCTCTCCTAACACACTCTCCCGTAGTACTAGGCCATCTGAGACTGATAGTTTCCTCATCTGTACCTGATCAAGAAGTGTAGAGGTAACAACTACAGAAGATAGGAAAGTCTGACCCTATCTATCATGCACTTCTAAATGCATATCAAGGAATAGGGCTATATGATGCAACTCACTACTGGCCGCCTGAACTACCTGTATCTGAGTTCTCTTACTTAGTGCATCAGTAACTGCATTTACCTTCCCAGTCATACAAGCAAGCTCAACGTTGAAGGACTGAAGATACTCCACCCACCTAGGCTATCTCAGATTCATGTCCCGCTGAGTGAAGATATATTTGAGGCTCTTGTTGTCGATGAAAACTAGAAAGTTCTCTCCCTTAAGATATTATCTCCAACATCATAAGGCATGAACAACAGCTGCTAACTCTAGATCATGCGTTGGGTTGTTCCTCTCATGTGGCCTCAACTGCTAAGACCCGTACGCAAAAACTCAGTCTCCCTGCATAAGGACTGCACCCATCCCGATACCCAAAGCATCACAGTAAATGGTATAGCTCTTTCACGTATCTGTAGAAACTAGTATTGGTGCCGAATTCAACCTTCTTTTTAGTTATTGAAAGGATAGATCACAAGAATCTGATTATAATAAATTTGCACCCTTCTTGGTCAGACATTTTAGTGGCGCTGCTAAGTGTGAAAAGTCCTGGATAAAGCATTTGTAGTATCTAGCCAGCCTTGGAAAACTCCACACCTCAAAGGCGTTCTTCGGCTGGTCCTAGTAAAATACATCTCTCATCTTCTGTGGGTCCACTGATACTCATGTCTCTGAGATGACATGACCTAAGAAGTGAATTTGATCCATCCAAAAATCACATTTCGAGAGTTTATCATAAAGCCAATGCTCTCTTAGTGTATTCAGAACAATCTCAAGATGTGTGGAATGGTCGTGTCGAGGGTGAGAGTACACCAACATATCATCCACAAATACCACGACGAAGGAATCCATGTATGGATGGAACACTCGGTTCATCAGTGCCATGAAAACTGCTTGCTCATTCTGAATATTGAACGGCATAACCATATACTCATATAGACCATACCTACTCTTGAAACCTGTAAGAGGTATATCTGATGGTCTAACACGCAACTGATGATAGCCGGATCTCAAGTCAATCTTCAAGAATACCCAGGCTCCTCGAAGCTGATCAAATAGGTCATCGATCCTGAGCAAGGGATATCAGTTCTTGACCGTCAACTGGTTCAGTTTCTAATAATCCATGAAAATCTTAAGGGTGTCGTCTACCTTATTTGCAAACATGATAGTCGAACCCCAAGGAGAAGTAATATGTCAGATGAAACCCTTTTCCTGTAACTCTTTTAACTGCTTCTTGAGCTCCTGCTACTCAGGTGTAGCCATCCTATAAGGAGGAATGGACACCGGTGTTGGTCCTGGCATAAGCTCAATAGAAAAGTCTACCTCACGCTCCGGAGGAAAACCTAAAAAGTCTTCTATAAATAAATCCTTGAAATGATCCACCACTATAGGAAAGTCTAACTTTGAATTCCCCTGGTCTTCCAGATAAATACTGGGAATCTTGGCTATAAATCCTCCTAGCCCATGATGCTCTGGTCCAGCTCTACCCACTTGGACATCCCGCTCGCCTCTATGGAGAAAAGATCTGCCCTCTGGTGATATGAAACTCACCCTACAATGATAGAAATCGAAAAATACATGGAAGGGAACTAACAGGTCCATACAAAGAATGACATCATAGCCTGTCATCTCTAGGACATAGAGGATGCATAATAAGTAACAACATGCAACCTCAAGAGGGAACTCTCTCCACTTATGTAAGCTAGACTTCCTCGCTACCAATGGTGTATCAAGATTCCACATGTCGGCCGATGGAAAGATATAGAGCCCAAGGCTCTCCACAACAGTAATAGAGATAAACCTAAGCGAAACACCTATATCGAAATGAGTTGAAAAAAACAGAGGCTACTAAGATCGTACCTTGAACTGTAGAATTGTTGAGATCCTGCTCTTGATGGGTCTGCTCCATAGAGAAAGTATGGCTTGTACCACAGCCCTGTGCCCCTGGCTGACCATTCTATGCTGATCCACTCTTCTATCACTGGTAACCTCATGACTGACCACCACGGTCACGACCTCCACCTCGGCCCGAACAGCCGGAAGAACTATAGTTCATAGACTGGTGATAAACTGGCAATACATCTCATGTACATGGGGTAATTGAGGAGCCCCTACCACCAGCTGTAGGTGAGAAGATCTGACAAAAATGCTGAAGATGACCCATCATGCCGCAAGATCAGGACTCCATCGGGTCTCTCTGACATTGAGGCCTAGTATGCCCGCTCCTACCACACTGGTAGCATAAAACCTGGCTGCCCGAAGATACACTCTGATGACTCTAATCTCCTCGAGACAACTCCCTGCAATTCTTCCTACTATCAGAAGGAGGAACACTAGCTCTGGTGGTTGAACCGCCATGGCACACTACCCCAGAATCCCTTAGAGTGTGCTCTGTGATCAGCTCCTAGTTGACGATCAAGGATATCGAAGTCAACCTGAAGATATTCACCTGGGAATGGATCTCTTTCCTGAGACCGTCCCCCAAAAATCCTAGCAAGGAACAACTCATCACTTACTGGAATTGGCGTGAAGCGCTGCAGCTTGGTAAAATGAGATGAGTAATCTATAAAAGAAGGAGTACCCTGCTCGAGACTCATAAAATCCCGGGCTTGGTCAGCCGTCAAGGTCTCTAGATAGATGTAATTGTAGAAGACGATCTGAAACTCATCCCAAGTCATACCCTGCTGGCGTACTAACTGCGAGATCACCTCCCACCACCTCTTGGTAGTGTCTCGGAGTATATAAGTAGCCAGATTTACCCATTTCACTATAGTTATCTCTAGATGCTCGAAGATTGTCAGTGTGGCCTCTAGCCACGACTCTATATCCAAGGGTCCTCCATACCTTGAGAAAGTTGGGGGATTATACTGCTGTAAAACCAACGTCAACTCAGCCATCAACGGGGCTGGAGGAGGTGTTCCCTGAAATGTATGCATCATCCACCTGAATTCCTCCCTAAACTACGCATCGGTGCCTGCAACGGTTATAACTGCTGGTGCCAAGGTCGACATTGCAGGTGGATCTGCAGGAGGTCCCTGATCGGCCATATCCTGTGTCTGGCCTCCATCTGGAAGCTGACGTACAAATAGAGGGAATCTTGGAGTCATAGCTCTGAAAGATCAAAAGAAAAACATAGATCAGGATTATCAAAAAAAGAGAACACAAGAGTACAAAATGGGAATAGGAGGAGGAAACACTTAAGTTTCACTAAAAATGACAACAAGGAGTGTATAAAACTACATGATGTTCTCTTTAAGTCCATTCACATGGGCATGTACTCTTACCACCTCTGGTCGTGTAACACCCCAGACTACATAGCGTCTTTCCCCCACACACGGTGTGTACTACATCTCCATCCCCTTGTCTGAGTCTCTTTACACGTCTAACCCACAAGGTACTCTTAACTGTAGACTATAAGACATGTTCACTAAGGACATGGCATGTACCAGAAAATGTTTCAGCGACCCATGTTTTTAGTTACACGGCCGGCTACACGGCTGACCCTTACACGGCGTGTTCTGAACAAACACAGTGTGTATAGGAGAGATAACATCGTCCTGTGTCGTTCGTGACACGACTGGGTACCTAGAACAAGACTACATGGTGTGTTCGTACCCAACACGGCATGTAATACATGAGGTTCCCCAACCCATGTTGTTAGGGACACAACTGGGTACATAGCTCACTACTACACAGCGTGTAACACCTGTGCACCACGTGTTTCTGAAAAATTTTCACCACCCCGTCTTTCTGCTCACACATTCAATGACACGGTTTAAAACTACATGGCGTGTAGTCAAGTACACATCGTGTATTATGGGTTTTTCCAGCCAGTAGCTCAGAAATTGCACTGAAGCCCAGAAAACACTGAAAAAAACACATGAAGTTTCCAAATTCCGATCTGTGAGGGCCCATACACCCTGCGAATCAAAGTTTGGGATCTCCAATATATCATATAAAAGGGAAAAAAGTCAATGATCCACCATCTTCTGATTCATGAGGTCCCATAACACCACAAGAACTAAAATTTGGTGTTCATTTAAGCAGGGAAAAATATAAACAATTCCTCTGTAAAACTGTAGGGATTATATCAAATCATCTATCAAAACAGCATGCATAATCTACAAAATGTCTTTTACAACAACATGAAATCGCTAATGCACCATAGATGGCATGGAAAGAATGCATGACATGTGATTTTGAAGAAGTTTTTATATAATGAATGAGATGGAATACCCTCATCTCATCGGGTTGTGACAGAAATAGAACCACACTAGCACAATAATAACAACACAAGGAATGTGAATCACTCTAGGTGAAATCATATCAACCATAAAATCTTAAACCAGAAAAATAAAATAACGAGGAAGATTGGGTTTTCCCTATACACGGGTTAGCTACTCCCGGGATCAGCTTATTACCAAGTATCGAATCCATCTTATCCCTAGCTAGAGGATCCATATAGTAAATCAAGGGAAAATAATACTTCTGATACCGCTTTGTAATGTCCTGATTCTGGAAGCCACCTAGAGGATCCCCGTACCTGATTGGTCACATGGATTCAAGCACATTTCCCAAACGCCATAGGCTTCTGACTAGCAGTGAGGGCCTTGGTTGTGATAGTGGGGAAACTATTCCCTCATTGGCAGAGTACATAGCAGAAGTCAATAAAACATGAAATAGAAAAAGCAGTAAATATCCAACAACAATGCACAAGTAAATAGGGGAAGACTAAAAAAATAAACAACTGAAGCACATATGTATATATGAAATGATGCATGATACATATCCAAGAAAACATCTAAACAGGTCACAATGCTAGAAATAAAAACAGTACCAAATCAAGTATAAAAGAAAAGATAAACAGCTTTTAAACATCGCATGCCTATTCCTGGTCCATGCACTCATGCTCCAAAGCAATCAAGTACCAGAAGACGAAGGGGACATGCCCTTGTCTATACCAACATAGTCGGTTTGGGCCCAAAAGCATGACCCAAACATGGTGTGAGACTAAATCTCAGTAGGAAACCACCCGAAGATCTGTGCCCAATAGTAATTGATCATATGGCAGGTAAAGTACAGTAGACAGTAAACAGTAATAGTAAACAACAAGCAGTAAACATAAAGAAGTAAATGGATGATATACAACAGTAATAAATCCCCATAACAACAAGTAGCAGTGAAATAAACAAATAAACATAATAAAAAAACCCTCTGGGAAGTACTCGCAGACATCCCCTCTGGTCTTATCCAAGAAGTACCAACAAACCTTTGGGTAGTGCACTTAGCCTAACTCTCTGGTTTAGTCATATCAAATTATAAGACTCTTTGAGGAAGCATGCATAGTCAATTCGCCATATAGCCTAAGGTAGTCAGGGACTCTCTAAGGAAGATCACGTGATCTAACCCTCTTATAGACCTGAGGCCTAAAAACTCTCTGAGGAAGCTCAGTCGGTCAATTCCTCCTATAGTCTCAGGTATATCACAGACTCTTTGAAGAAGTTCGCTCGGTCAATTCCTCCTCTAGCCTGGAATGGTTTAAGGAAATTCTAAAAGTAAAGACTCTCTAAGGAAGCTCACCCAGTCTACCCTCTTGTAGTCTATAATATCCAAGACTCTCTGGGAATCTCACTCGGTATATCCCTTGTAGTCTATAATAACCAAGACTCTCTGAGGAAGCTCACTCAATCTCCCCTCATGTAGTCTATAATATCAATAATATCCAAGAATCTATGGGAAGCTCACTCAGTCTATCCCTTATCGTCTATAGCACTAGGTTCTCATAGTCTCATGCTAGTCAGTGCATAATAATTCTATAAGGCCAATGTACACCTATAGAGCTACTTGGCTAGCCATTCTACAGAAAAAAATCATGTCAAGAATATCATTCCATCAAAAGTTCACAAGGCATGGAAAACAAGCACAACGACCAAAAGCTAACAAAAAAAAAGGTGATAACAAGAAAAATGCATGGGAAAAACATCCAAGCATAGAAATTATCCTAAAAAATGATCAAATTACATCTATAAAAGCATACAAGCAAGGTAGTAAAATAATAGGGGCAAAACGATAAACACGCAATACCCCGTTCACAGGTATTGGTGTAAATTTTCACATAAAACTCAAAGACATCGAAAGGTAAGGCACAAACCACCTACCATGGTGCTAGGGGATCAATATAACTAAACCATGAGGCTTGATTCTCCTTAGAACGACGTAGATCTATGAAAACGCACAAAACGTTCAACCCACGATATCTCGAGAAAGAGGAAAAATAAAGGAATGAAACTCAATAAGAAGGAATGGCTCACCGCCGAGGTTCTAACGCAATTGACGACAGTCGATTCGGAAAACAGACAGAGGCTCGGGGCTCTGTAGATGCTGGCAGCTATATAGATGCTCCCGGTCGAAGAACCTGGAGAACAAGACAATTCTATCAATTAGGCACGACCCCGGTCCGTTTAATGAAAAAAAGTACATGGTGTGTACTTATAGAGTACACGATGTGTAATTAGATTTTCCATACTCTTCTTTAAGAGGCCTCCACATCGCCCCCACACACTGTGTGTGTAGCCCGGACACGGCCATCACATGGCCTTGCGTGGCATCAAATTACATGGGGTGTACTTATAAATTACACGGCGTACACTTTGGAAATTTCCAGATTTTCCACTTTTTCTCAAAAATGAACTGAAAAGGTAAAACATACCAGAAACGAAGATCCAGGTTCATACAATTAGGAACTTAGGGGAGACTATAATCGTATGTACAAGAATGAAATTTCACATATATCAATCATTAAATGATATAAAAAATGTAGAATTAAATATCTGAGCATGCATAATGAATCACAACTACGATCTAAAAGTATAAATAAATTACCAAATATATAATAAATGTTCCCACGTTATACAGTTGGTCATAAATAAAGAAGAAACATCCATTTGAGTGATCATATACAATAATGATGAATATATATATATATATATGGACATCCTTATTGATAAATCTGAACCTCCCCTCAGACACCTCTCTTGATCTTTTTTAAACTAATCCTGTTTGATCACCAGTAAAAAGTCGTGGTCAAACTTTTATAATCGAGAAAAGGTTTTCTCATCCAAAATCGTATGTGTAGATGGTGTGATAAATAACAAAATATAGTGGACCACCAATTTTGATCCTAATATACTCATAATATGTTAATTATATGAAAACAAATAAAATATATCAGTAATACAATGTATGCTTGAAATCTAGTTTAGTCATTATGTTCATAAAAGGCCTCCATGACACCTGGACATAATTGTTTTTCCAAATATTGGGGATTATATAAATCACAACAAACATATATCAGAGTAAATGAAATATTAGTTCCGTATTCTCAAATAGGAACCAAAATATTGAATGGAATATCATATATTAACTCAATGAGAGAAGAATATGGGTGGTAGATCCCAATAAATCAATTCCTAATATTCTTTGAATATCGTGGTGGTAAATCATAACATAATGATTACTTATATTCTGTGAAAATTGGCATTTGAGTGATGGATCCAGATATAATTATCCCATTGAGTCTTTGTAAATATAGAAATTATATTACAATATAATTATCCATTAAAATCAATGAGCATATCCATCATAGAAGTAACATCACACCACAATTCAAATTGCATCTAAATTGTCAAGATATGAAAAAAAACATTAAGGGCCAACAAAATCCATCTCCTATAATGAAAATAGTACTCATCAATCCCCTAAATCATAGTTGTTAATAAGATCATCACGGGTCACTGAAATCATGACTCTATCTTCTTTAGGACTAGTAAACCAAAGCTATGTTTTTTACACTATCTATTTCCTCGTACCCATATCTATGCCTAAGGGATAAAACTCAGAAATTAAATTCATAATTCTATGTTATTATGAACTAATAAAATAATAAATTTGTCCTTGTATATAAAATAATAACCTAGTAATATTATTATAATGCTTTGTTGTTCTTTGATACAAATAAAAATCCAAAACAATCACAACTTTAGTCATTTATAATATTGATATTTATACCTAAAATCCATGTATTCACTATTAATGGATGTGAACATATAATCAATCTGTTTCATCCCCATTACTCTATAAAGAACTCCCACAAATATAAGTAATACATTTAATGTATCCTCTTAAAATTATATTCTTTAGTTACCATTATTCCACACTCTAATATGAATTATGTTCCAGATAACTCATATAGTTTCTGATCAATAGTTCCTCTATGGCCACCCCTATTGAACACAACTTTTTATACTGACCTACCAAGGATTTTTTCCTTTAGGAAAAAAATATGCCAACAATTATACAATAAAATCCAAATATGAATCTTTATTATATTAAACAAGAAAACTCTAAAACTGATTTTATATACAACGTGAATACTGATGCATTCCAAAAAACCATGATATTAACCAATGAATTAGAAATATCGCATGTATCATTCATTTATTTCCATAATCCAAAATAATTGTTTAATAAATTTATATTCAATCACACACCTAACCAATAACCAAACCAAGAACTTCTAGGGAAACCCATACAATACCACTTTACTAAACCCCAAAAGATTCCAACCCAAACCACTCAAGATTTATAATATTGTTAGAGAATTTTTTATGGTATTTTATACGAAAATATCCGACATTACCCTTGGTGATGGGGTTAGTGAGAGATCCTACATTCACTCAATAAACATCAGAACTTATTTTCCATTACTAAAGGGATTTATCTATCTCACCATGACCTTCACCCTCTTAATCCTCATTTCAGTATATATGACTTAAACACCCCAATACAAATGAACACAACATGAAAATTTCTGAAGCATACCAGATTATATGTTATGAACTACATTCTTTGTATTTATAGGATTT
Source organism: Viscum album (assembly GCA_963277665.1). Taxonomy (NCBI): domain Eukaryota; kingdom Viridiplantae; phylum Streptophyta; class Magnoliopsida; order Santalales; family Viscaceae; genus Viscum; species Viscum album. The sequence continues at coordinate 1,461,224,231 of OY728135.1, read as the reverse complement.
ATCCCATCCATATTCATCATTTAAATTATATTAATTTTCAAGAAAAAAAATGTTACAAAACCCTCAGAAAGGGAAAATCATGGAATTAAGATGATATATACATGAATGGAAGGAGAAAATATAAATAATTAGGTGTGTGATGTAGGAGTAATTTATAAGATACAAGAATATTAGGTCACTCATGGATCACAAGAAAAATAGATTCTCAATAGATGGAAAAGGTAAATGGATTTGATAGACTTAGGGCCATTACTGTTTAGTTGGAGATTCAGACGATAGCACATATTGTTTTTCTCCAAAAATTATAGAATTATAGCAATACCTCCAAATTATATAAATAATATTATATTTATCCCTCGTTGTTTAAACCGGACTTTAAATATTAGAAATTATTTATTTATACCTACATCAGTTCCACTGATGTTTGTTTTTGTAATATGATGAAATTTAAAAGATAAGAAAAACCACCTTCATTATTAAGTTATCAGTATTTTTATGGTAAATTTAATTATTATATAATAATAAATTATTAGATTTTACTAAATATTTTTGTAAATGTAAAATACCATTTAATACCATGAAATATTCTATAGAATATTTTCAGAGTCAGGCGTTGAGTTAGTACGAGATTTCAGGCCTATAGTGCCTCATCAAAGATGTAATAAAGTTACTAAATATATTATATTATGTGTTACTGATTTTTAAAAAATAAGAGAATATCTCCAAAATGGTACATCATATGTGAAATCTAAGACAACTATTAGGTTCAGTACATCATGTTTACCCTAAGTCGAGTTTAACATAAATGTGATTGAGATGTTTGGCCAGGTCACCTGTGGAGATAATTTATTTAATATTATTATTATTATATTTTCTTAAAAATTATTTAATATCTCTCCAATAGTGTGTCGTATGAGAAATATAATACCACTATTAGGTCCAGGATGTAGTGATTACCCCATATGTAGTATAAAAAATATGCCCATGAGATATATGGTTAGATCCCATTTAAGGGTAATAATGATTATTTTACTATTATTATTTGTGTCAAAGAATTAAAATAGAAAAATACATGAGTAATTAAATTAGAATATTTTGACCTAATTGATTATCAAAATCTTTCCATGGGTGTATATTAATCTTTAGTCAAAGTAATATTGGTGAAATTTTTAATGTTGGTAAATAAATGATATCATATGGTTAAAAAATCATTATTAACAATTTGGTTTTCAAAAAAAGTCTCATTCAAATTGATAATGGTGTAAATATTGTGAGATACTTAATAATAATAAAAATAATTGTTGTTGTTAATAATATTATAATTAAATTTAGAAAAAAAATATTTTTTCATGTGGAAAATTAAAATGTGAATATATACATGGGATAAATATATATTTATATAAATATACAAGTGCAGGTGTATATATGTATATGTGGGTTACATATATACGAGTGTATATGCATGTTCTATTGAAATTATATAAACGTGGGTGCATATATATGTGTTATATATGTATATAATTTAAAATATATTTAATTAGTGTTTAAATATTTAAATTCAATATTTATTTTATGTTTTGAAGAAAACCCAATGATGTTAATAGGTTTAAAAATAGAAGGGATTGGGTGGGTTTTTAGAATGACATTCGAGATTTAACTTGACAATTAATGAAAAAAATATCATAACAAAATAGTTAATAATTAATTAATGGAATCATGAAGAAAATATAAAAAGGGAAGGATGTGTTGGCTGTGATTTGGGGTACCTAACGTTATTCTATCCATCCACTTATCTTTTATCTCCCTCTAACATAAATTGTTCTTTTTATTATATTTTTCATTGTTCTCCAAACATAAATCTTTGATAATATATTGAATATTATTTATATTAACACATCAAAAGGTCCCAGATCCACATGGATCAACCCATATGAATTTTAGAAGACAGTGGTTCTCAGAGGAGGCTCGGAGGAAGTCTGGAGGAGTTCAAATTATATAAGAAGGATGTAGGGGAGGATTTCACGTCAGGAAAGGTTGAACAACCTGAAAGAGTGTTTCACAACATGTAATATGTCAAGGTTTAAAAATAAAAAAAATAATGAGGTGGCTTTTTTTCAGTGTAAATTGATCCCTAAGGATCACATGATGTGAAAGGGGATTACAAATCATGTAATTCCCCATTGTAATGATCTATTAAGAATTTTTAGAATTATTTTTTATTCATAAATGTACAAATTTACTGGATTTCTATATCATTCTAGATATATGGAAAACCAGTCTTTGACGTTTTTGAGATTCCTTTAGCCGGGATCAATTCCTAGATTCCCTCCCTCGATCCTTAGGAATCCATCTTCGATCCATGGTATGTTCTACCTCTGTTATTGTGTTTTACTCGATCTTTTTCATTTTTTAAATATCTTATATCTGATGGTTCATCATATCCATGTTTATGAGTAATTTATATTGGTCCTGGATTGGTTCGGTTATACCGTGACATCCTGGGGTGGATGTTGTTCTTGAAAGTGAGGTGATTGGGATCTGTAATGTTTTGGCTCTCTCATGAAAAGACCATTAATGCACATTTGAGGTAGGGGATTTATTCCTCCTCTTCAATTATGAAAAATAATAGATCTTTAATGATCTATCCTCTTAGATTGTAATGAAATTAACATAATAATTATTTTAATGATATTAAAAAGATGATATTGATCACATTACGATGTTATTGTTTGTTCAATGATAATAGTGTTCCTCTTGATTTTATATATATTTTTATATTTATTCCTATCTTAGTTTATAATATTGTTCTTGATGGATAATTTTAAAGAACATAAACCCATAATACATTGATAATTAATTGGATAAAATATTAATAAGGCATGTTTAATGAATCTAGTTTGGTTTTTGTTTCAGTAATGAACGTAAATCAAGATGATGATTATTAATAAATGAATTAAAATAATGCTAAACTAATTTTTTAATTAATTTTTGACAGTTCTTGATAGATTTATTATTAGGTTTTCCATATTTGTAACATGTGATAATGATTCGGTTAATCAAGATGGAATAAGAAATGGATGTGTGATAAAATATAATTCATCTTTAAGGCCTGAGTTGAAAACCTTCTTATGAAGGCTGTGTACCTTGGTCATTGAAGCCATGAGATATCATTGTGTGTGAAAGAATAATTTCATAATTTTGGGTTAAGATTTAGGTTTCTAGGTTTGTTTCATGCTTCCAGTGATGTGAATTGTGATTGGGAAGGATGATACATGAGGGTTGTTGTGGTATGTTGGGTGGGGAGGCCCGGATGTGATGTGATCCTGGGATGGTTGATCCTAGAGGCATGTTTTGGTATGTGATATAGGGACACCCATTAGTTGAGGTAGAATTTTACGCATGTGATGGCAGGATACACAATGATATAAATGTGGGTGTTATAGAGAACACCATAGATGATAGAATTGGTTGAATATGGTCTTATATATTGATATGAAATCCAGATTCTTGTTTGAATATGTTGTTCGTATGATGGATAGGTTTCTTGTTTATCTAATTTCCTTTCCCCACTCTATGAGGTAGATAGATGTATTTGTTTTCTTGCCATTTTTTATCTTAGGATGCTTCTCGAGAGTATCTTTTAATATGGAATGTAATGTAGTTAATAAATGAATAAATTCTTAACCCATGGGGTTCGTGCTTACTCAGATGAAATTTGGAGGTTATAATTTTAGGTAGTCGTTGACTCAGTATTCTTATGCCTGGAGGGAATAGAAGATTGGTTGTCATCCTAATTAATTGAAATGTGGAATATTATTAAGGTTAATTAACGGTAATGATCTAATTAATGTAAAGTGAAACTGATGAAAAAAAAACTAGATAATTTAATGTATATCATTAAATGGTAGTGTGATTTTAGGATATTTATTCATAGAATAATAATTCAAAAGTTAGAGAGACATTATGTATTGTGGAGTCTAATACTAGGTTATTATAGTGACCCTAACCATTTACACATATAAATTCATAATTAACCAACAATTACAATCCAAGGATCACAAATTATAGTGTATTTAGCAGATTAGGAACACAATTAAAAATCATAAAACCAAATATAACTTATTTTATTTAAACTCAATAATGAGATCCTAATAAACATTGAGCTCATAAACATGTATAGGATAATCTGTTGAATACATGAACAAAAGGGACGAGCTAAAAAATCCCAGTAAGGAAACAAACATATGAATTAAATATAACACCTAGTTTAAAAGTCATAACATGATGACATACTGACATGGAACAATAATAAATAAAACAAATTAGAACTGTTATGTCGTGGTAACATATATTCATGGAATTATAGAAATATGGAAACAACATATATCATCACCTAAACATATTCCAAAGCTAACTTCCTAGACTGTATAACATGGTGGTAAAAGTCCCATAAATGAATTTGGTTCGCTGCCTATCCCAACATGACATCTCATGAGACTAAAAATTACCCAATACATTGTATGAATACTTGGGTGTAAAAATTATAATATTTTCATTAATAATTTTTTTTCAAGAATATTAATCATACTGTTTTCCCAAAGAATGAAATTGGTATCATAATCATATCTATAGGAATAACAAATGAGAATATAATAAAGGTGTCCATGAGTGAATTAATATAAAATTTATATGGACATTCATAAGAGAAAATAGGCATAGAACATGATAATTCATGTAAAAATTATATGTAAACATAAAGAAAGGGTGTTTATGAAACTTCAGAAATGAGACACCTAAGTGCGATTTAATGAAAAATCATAATGATTTTCCAAAACAAAAAAGGAATAGCTTTTTGTATAAAACAAAAAATGGACTAAGATTATATTCATGGAATTTATAGTGATTTTATAAAAATATTCTTGTATTGAAATATGTTTTGTTGTGCACTTTAAAATGGGTAAGAAATCTGGAATTTCCCTTGATTTAGGCTTTCTAAACGGGACGAATTGAAAAGGGATCCTTTATAAAACACACATTACCACATATAAGAGGGATCATATGATATGGATAAATTATTTTGGAATATATACATATAATTTATAAGAATTATATACCAATAAAGAAGCATTAAATTTGGGTAATGAGAGGTAAAGTGTAACCCCAAGGAAACAAATTGTTGTTCGGTTAGAATCCCTTACATTATGTATGAAATGATTCAGCACTAGATATTAATGTAAGTAAAAATAAAATTATATCGATTAATTAATTAATTAATAACCCTTTATAAAACTATTTTATTTATTACAATTTTATAAGTTATCTTATGTCCCTTTTTATTGGTTATAATATTCAATTTCATCATTTGGGAGTGTTATTTTCCTTGGTTTTTATGATGATTTTACTGGTATATGTGTATGGAAAATAATGTAGAAAGATGATTGTTTCCCAAAACAGAAAATATATTTTATTAATTATATTTTAGAATATTCAAATATTTTCTTTTTCACAAGTGAGGAACATTAATTAGATAAACCTTTAATGATAACCGTTAAGAATAATTTAGTATTTTTTATCATCAAAAAATAGCTTTGTTATACTATTATATATCATGTAAATCAACACAATACATAACATTAAATAGATTTTAATATATTTAATATATTATAGATCATCCATAAAAATGGTTTCATGAACTTTTTTCAAGGATTAATTGAAATATGAAAGATTGTCATTTATAAAGGTGGTAAATCGGCACCTCACAAACAATGTTTTAATTCTTAAAATACAATAGAGAAGAGAAGAGATTTTATGAATGATTTATCCATAATCATTATAAAATTATTTTATATATATGATACTGTAGTTTTTAGGCCACTTGGACAAGGGTAATTTAGGAAAAGATAACAAAATAAACGAACTTGAAAAGAAATTGAAGGAAAAATGAAGTGGGGTTTACTTCTTAATAACTTCTCTTTGAGGACCTACTTAAGGTTATTGAATTTATTATATTGTTAATAAAAAAGATCCTATACATGGAAGAGGTTATTGGGGATATATGTGAGTACAATTTTAAAATGTTTCATGGCTTGAGATGTGTGAGGTGAAGAGCTGGTGAGGGGTGATATTTATAGTGGAGGAGATGTGTGTTTTCTCATTATTTTATTCATAAGTTTACTATTTTTATCAAGATATATTATTGTTTTGATTCATTAGATATATTAATTACTTCATTTGAGTTCTAATCAATCATCTTTACATAATCCATGACTCGTGTAATAGTGTATTTAACTTATAATCTATATATACTGCAAATTACAGTATTTTACTATTCACCAAAAATAAAATATTTCATAAAAATCCAAAAAATTCACCATAACTAATATCTGAAGCATAAAATTCAAATAATGGACTCCATTTTATGAAATTAACATTCTAAATATGGAAAAATTAATTTTTAATTAAAACCATCATTTACATAGAAAATAAATATTTTGATATTTAAACTACTTTTCTAACACATAAAAATTTTAATTAAGGTCTAATTAAATTATATTATAATCATAAGAAAAAAATATATTAATTAAAAAATATATATTACGAAAATATTTTTTTTATTTTAGTAATTTAATCATAACATTGTAATTAAAAAATTATGACATACAAAAATACCAATAGTTAATTTTAAATATTTAGAATATTTAATTAAAAATACTATGATATAATTATATAATATTATTGTTTATGAGATGGATAAATACTATCTATACTTTTATGGGAGACTTTACTAATCTATTTACTTGTTTACCGTTCATATGGGTCACAATACTATTCCAATTGTTAAGTTACTATTTCATTGGTTTAGGTTCCTAAACATATAGAAACACTTCTTATTTCCTTCATTATTTATTTATTAGTTTTCTAATGTGTGATCAAAGTTATTTTATATGGTAGATAATATGTGACATATATTTAGGAAGGTAATTTTCAATTGAGAAATGTAGGGGTCATTACATTCATCCCCCTTATAAAAATTGTTTCTCAAAATTTCATTGTACATTCTATGTTGAAAAAAGGTGTGGGTAACTATCCTTCATTTCTTCCTTAGGTTCTCATGTTTTCTCTTTATACATATGGTTCTTCCATAATACATTGACTAGGTGAGTGGTATTTTTTCATGGAAATTTTTCTCTATTATATAAGATCCTCATTGGACTCTCCTCATAGGGGAGATCATTCTCAAACAATACCACATATAAATTCAGTACATGTGAAGGATCTAGTATGTTCTTCCTCAAGAGGGATACGTGGAATACATTAAGTACTTGAGAAATGTTTTGTGAATATTCAAGTTGATAGGCTACAGATCCCACACGGTCAAGTATATCATAGGGGCCAATGTACATGGGACTTGTCATTACTTTATGCCCAAATATCATGATCCTTTTCAATATAGATAGGAGGAGAAATACCATGTCTCCAACCATAAAGTCAAGGTCATGTAGAAATTTTTTTAAACAAATATTTTGTAGAAATTTTGCTTCCTTGATGTGCTGCTAAATGGTTTTCACCTTCTCCACCTTTTATTCAACAATTTTAGTACCTAGATAAATATTTTCTATAAAATCATCCAAAAATGAAGGTGTTCTACATCCCTTACCAAAACGAGTTTCATATGTATCAATTTGTATGCCCGGGTGGAAACCATTGTTTTAGGAGAATTAGACCAGCGGTAGATGTTGGTCTCATCCTCCCTTGAAGTCCATCAAACACTATCTCAATATATCTTCCATTGTATGAATAGTTCTATCAGATTGGACATTATTTTTTGAATGATATACCTTACATAAGTTCAACTTTTTGTCCATAGTTTCTTGGAAACTTTTCTAGAACATGGATGTGAATTTCAGATCTCAATTAGATACAATCAATAATGGTACTCCATTCAACCTTACCACTTATATGATATATATCTGTGAAATTTGATCCATTGAAAAGTCTCATCGAATTTTTATAAAAAAACTATATCTGTATGATGATCCAAAAAGACCCATATAACATTATTCCATTTGGATTTGCTTATAAATTCAGTGAAACTTTCCATGTTAATTTTCTACCACATCGATTTTGGATGGGTAGTAGTTGAATCATCCCCTCATAAATATGTATTCTAGAATTCTCTTGTGAACCTGCATGTCTCTTTGATGTACATTGTGTGATATAAACTTCCATATTCTCTGACAAAGAGTTCTCTTAGAGATCTATAGACATATTTTGGACTCTCGGTGAATAGAGAATATTTATCTATGTGTGTTGTTTAGAAGCTCCTTATTTTTCTCTAGACTGGATTTCGCACATTTTCCTGAACCAAATATAATTATGCCTTCATCGTCTATTATGATCAAGGAGGATTTTCCTTTTCTCATCGCTTCCACGTCCTTATAAATTTCCAAATCATTTCATTGAGCATTCTGTATTTTTTCCATGAGGGATAGTTGAGAAATAATATGATAAATGATTGATGATGTTCCTCCCATAGTGATTTCCATGCCCATCCTTTTCAAGTCAAAGAATATTATATCATTATTGGTTCTCATTTTTGATAAAGATGTATAGTCATTTATTATTAGAGCATCGACTAACTAGTTTTCTTTACAATGATGGTAGTGGATTGAGTAGTAGTAATCCTTAATGAGCTCTAACCTTCTATTTTGGTTCATATTAAGATCATTATATGTTAATATATATTTGAGGCAACTTTTATCATTATATATCTCACACTTCTCGCCATAGATATATTACCGTGTTATTATCAACAAAAAGATCATAGCTTCCACCTCCAGGTGATGCATGTATGAGTTTTTATCTTATATTCTCAACTTCCTTGAGGTATAAGATTTTAATTAATCATTTTTCATCAATATATATCCCAACCCCTTCATTGAATCATGTTTTTACACCACAATGATTTTTCCACTTGTTGGTAGTGTTAGAACTGGTGGAGTGATAAGGCTCTTCTTCATCTTCGTAAAGTAGTTTTCACATTTACTGGTCCAGAGAAACCCTTATCCCATCCATGTAAGGTTTTTTAGAGGGTTTATAATCATTAAAATTCCTTCACAAATTTCCAATAATACCCAGATAGACTATGAAAATGATAAATAGCCTTTACATATGTTGTTATCATCAACTCTTCAATTTTCTTTTGTCTTGGGAGGGTCTATAAATATCCCATTGTTGGTAAAACATGTCCCAAGAATGAAACATACTTCATAAAAAATTCAAATATACAGTACGTTGAATAATGATTCCTTAGAAAAGTCTTCAAAATAGTTCTGAAATTATCTTCAAGTTCCCCCTTTTCATGGAGTATATTAGAACATCATTAATAAAGACTACCAAAAATTGGTCAAGATAATCTCAATAGAAATTATTCATTATTTCCATGAAAACTAATGAAGAACTAGTGAGTCCTAATGGAATCACTATGAACTCATTGTTTCTAATCCTCCTTTGATGGGAAGTATTAGGAATATATTCCTTCCTCACCTTTAATTGGTTGTATCTTGACCAAAGGTCCACCATAGAGAAATAACTAGACCCACATAGCAGACCGAAATATTTATCTATCCATGGTAAGAGATACTTGTTATTTATATGATTTTATTGATCTAACAATAATAAATGCATAGTCAGGTTGATCCATACTTATTCTTGATGAAGAAGAATTGTTCACCCCATTGTGATGAAATCAGGCTTATAAAACCCTTATTGAATTTATCCAATAACTTCTTCTTCAGTTCATACAGCTCAATATTGACCACTCTATAAGGTTCCTCTAATATAAAAAGATATCCTAGAATAAGTTCCATGCACAAATAGACCCATAGATCATAAAGAACACCTTGAAACACTTCAGGGAATACATAACTATAATCCCTCATGATGGGCACGTTTTTGGGCATGATTTTCTTTTTTCTCTCAATCATTTGTGATATATATTCATTCTCATAATGTAACAATATCCAAAATTTAGATAATGATTTGGAAGGATATTCATATTATTCTATACACTAGTGAAGAATTGGTGGATTATTTAGGATGTGAAGAGTGATATCCCTTTCATGATAGTTGATGTTGTCTTTGTATAAGTATAGAAAATCCATGAGAAATATTACATCAAACGCTACCAAAGGGAGTATAAAAAGTTATTTCAGGAGTATTCGACTATAAAAATTAACTAGGGAAGAGTTATAAAATTTGGATTTTGTAATTTCCCCATTATCTATTCTCACAATGGTCTCAACCTCCATATTTCGATGTGGTGTGTGAATAGTTATACCATGGGTGTGAGATATGAAAGAATGCGTAGAACCAAAATAAAATAGTATGTTATTAATTATTGAATGAATGAATAAAGTACATGTCAACACATCATTATAATGATCCACCTCAACAGTAGTGATAAAATATTCCTTTCATTGTTACCTTGGATGTTATTGTTGATTTACTCCAAAAAACCCTAGGCATAGGGCATTAGTTTGCAAAATTCCCATGTTCCTTGATATTGAAACACTATATTATTTCTTGATAATTTATGTCAAACATCCATTATTCTTGCACATTAGTGGTATAATTCATTTCCTTTGGTAGATATTACCTCCTCTTCCACATTTTAATAATCTCTTATTTCCCTTTAATAAGTTTCCATGATTCTTCTTCCCACACATTTGTCACATGGGATATTGGGACTTATTTCCATTGTGGGATTTATCACCCATATTAAACTCCATTTCCCCCATTCATAACTGAGCCCATGGGACCGATGAGAGTCTGTAATATACATTTTAACCTTAAGGGCACAACATACAATCTCCAAAAAGTTATGAATGTCTTGAATCACCAATTTATTCCACTGACTCGACTTTGGTCCACTAAACAAGAAATCCACATTTCTTTAGGTGTTCATGAAAATTCCAGATGCATATATTTCAAGTCTTTTAATGTTTACTTCATGTTCGCTGATAGATTTATCATTTTTTACTGTCAATCTGAAGAACTCCCTTTAAATATTTTGATAGAGGGATTGTGGAAAATAATTATTAAAAACTATTTTCTTGAAATCTTATGATTACATGGAAGTAATTTCCTTCATGGACTTTGAGTTCTTTATCAGTGTCCACTACTGATCATATTCCCCAAAAAAAGGATAAATTTCCAGCACAAACTTATCTTCTACTGAGCACTGGATGAAAAAGAATGTATTCTAAATTCAGTTAATACATATTTCTATGACGAGGAGATCAAAATACCAACTAAACATGATATTCCTTTTACAGAAGAAGGATTTTATGACAACATTATATTTATTAAGATAATGTTGGTGTTCCACAAGATTCATGTTATTATTTATAACATGAGCTAGTTGAGAATGTACTTCTATGATGTTTTTATTTCCCATTACCCTCGTATTTGGCATTTAATTTTTGTAATAGTTACATTTCACATCAGATTGATTATAATCACATGTTCATATATTTCCCACCATTAACTAAGAAAGATAAAGAATAATTAGGGGTCTTGAATACTTAACTAATAAAAATAAAAAAGAAACATTATACATAAAAATATAAAATTTTAAATGAAAAGTTTATCATAACATTTGACTCCCTGTGTTTCAATATTTTAAATCCATTATCTATTTCAAAACATATATTCTTATAGGAAATGTTTTATTCTATTAATAATGGCCCGTAATGATAATATGAATTACCAATAACTATCCATGAATTTCATACTAGGTGTATAGTGAAGCCCATTATCAATTACCAGGTTACCCTGAGTTAGGCCTGGAACATCATGTCAGAGTTGTTACTCCTAGGTAAATCTGTGTCGGCACCACATCCACTTGTAGTACCCATACAAGGATTTATTTCCCTTGATAAACCACATAATCTATACTAATAAAAAAATTGGTTTTTTTCTAAAACTTAATCTTATCCCCAAGTCTTTCATTAGAGTTTTTTATCCATATCTCAAAAAATAACTAGACTATCCTCTGATACTAACTATAGTACGACTTTTACACATATTAATTCATAATTAAACAAAATTTACAAGATAAGAATTGTAAAATATAGTGTCTTTGGAATAGTAGCATCATAATTTGACATCATGAAACCCCAAAAATTCATGTTTTATTTAATCTCCATAATGAGATCATAACTTACATTAACTTCATACAACTATATAAGATAACCTATAGAGTAGATGAACAAAATGAATGAGCTAATAAATTTAAGGAAATAAACATAGGAATAAATCACAATACGTCGATCAAAAGTGTTAACATAATGAAATAATTTCATGGAACCTGAATAAGTTTTATTAAATATAACCTATAAAACAAGGGAAAATCTAATAGTGGAATCATAGGATTTTGTAAGAAATATTTAACATAACATAAACATGATTCAAGGATAATAGCCATGACTATATAACATGGTGGAAAAAGTCCCAAAATAGAATCAAGTTCACTCCCTGTACCAACATGACATCTCATGAGGCTAAAAAATACCCAACTCATTATAGAATTATCTAAGTACACCCATCATAACTTGTTAATGAATACACATTCATAATGTATAATAAACATAAAGGTTACCTATGAAATGAAACGAGTATCATAATCATATCATACGACATAAACAATGACCATACCATACTGGTGTTCATGAAAAAATGGATTTAAAACAGATATATACATTTATTAATGGAAATAGAAAAATAAAATGATAAGTCATTTTAAAATGAATTTTAAATATGAAAAAATTTTGTTTACGGAACTTTAGAAATGAGCCACATAAGTGTGGAATACAAAAATATTAATTATTATTTAAAACCAAAAACACATAGTTATTTTTATAATACTAAAAATGAGCTAATATGATTTTAATGATAAAGTGAGAAATTTTATAAAAATAATTGGTCATTAAATAATATTATGGAGTTCACTTAAAAATGGTTAAGAAATTGGTAAGTTCTATTGAATCGGTCTGGCATAACGAGATGAATTGAAAAGGGAACATTTCAAAAACACATATTACCCCATAAAAGAAATATGATATAATCAAGATAAATTATTTTGGAACACATAAATTTAATTTAGAATAATTATGTAAAAATAAAGAATAATTACTTAGGTGAAAAGGGAGATAAATTGTGTCCTAAAAGAAAAAATATAGGTTTGGGTAGAATCCCATACCATATGCATGAAAATATTCAAAACATGACATTAATGACCTAAAAACATATTAAATACATTAATTATGTAATAACAACTTATAAATTTAATTTATTTATTATAGTTTAATTATGTTCATTTATATCCATCTTGATTGGTTCTAATATTCAATATCATCATTTTGGAGTGTTAGTTTCCTTGTTTTTCATGATCAGTTTACTTTTATATGTGTATGGAAAATAATGTAGAATGAGGATATTTTTCTAGAATTGAACTTATATGTTATTAAATAACATATATAATATTAAAATACTATTTTTTGAACAATTATTTTATTATTAATTATATTAATCATTAATGACATTTTTTTAGATTAATTTAGATTTTTTATCATCACAAAATGGTTTTTTATATTATTAAATTTCATGTTTATATACTTGTTATATAAAATTAAAAAGGTTTTACTAAATATAATACTATTTGTTTAGACCACAAAAAATTATTTCTTTACCATCCTTGAATGTGTAACTGAAATATGAAAGAACGTAGGGCACAAAGGTGGTAAATTTCCACCTCACAGACAATGATTTAATTATTAAAATAAAATATTGAGGTTAAAATATTTGAAAAAAATTTATTTAAAAAAAATTATAGTATATATAAGGTGTTTGGGGTTTCATGAAATTAGGAGAATGGGATATGAGGAGATGAAAATAAAATAAAATAATATGAAAATAAATTCAAGGAAAAGAGAAGAGGGTTTTACCTCTTTATTCTTTCTTTTTGAGAACCCCATTAGGGGGGGTAGTTTAGGATTTTGGTAAAAAATCACTCTCTTGGAAATTTGGGGTGGTATAAAAAGGATTTTTTAGAAAAATTTGAACAAGGTTCAATGCTTGAGAGGTGTGAGTATAAAAGGTGTTGAGGGGTGGTATTTATAGTGGAGGAGTGTGGTGTTTTCACATTACTTAATTCATTAGTTTATTATTTTTCTGAATACACGAAATAGTTTTGATTCTTAAGACTTAATATAGTAAGTAGATCAACTGAGTTATAACTAATGGATCATAGATCATCCATGACTCATGAAACAATGTATTTAAATTATAATTTATATACACTGTAAATTACTGTATTTTAATATTCTCCAAAACATTCAAGTAGTTCAGACAAATCCCAAAAATTCACCCTAACCATTTTTAAATGAATAAATTAAAAAATAAACTATTTTTTATTAATATAATTTTCTAAATATGATAAATTAAAATTTAAATTAAAATTATCATTACTTGGATAATACAAAATATAAAATTAAAATTATTTTTCTAACAGTTTTGAAAACATAATTAAGGTATAATAAAATTATTTAATAATCCTAAAAAAATGTTAATTTATGAATAAATTTTATGATAATAAATTTTCATATAATTTAATAAATTAATCCTAAAATTGTAATTATATATTTATGAATTAAAAAATTGAAACTCTTAATTAATAATTGATAAAATATTTATTTTATTATAATTTAATATAAATATTTCATATTTTCCCTTTTAAGATTGCTAACTTTTTTTATTTCATTGGGAAGGTTACTATTCTATTTTACTATTTATTAATAATAAGGGCCAGACAATTATTCCAAATATCAAGTTAATATTTCAATGGTATCTGTTTTTTAACTTCTAAAAATACATCCCATTTCATTGATTATTTATTTATAATGTTTTTATTATATTCTTATAGTGATTATATGTCATTTATAGTATGTGAAATATATAAAAGATTTTATTTTTTAATTAATAAATGTTATGTTCATTACATTTATTCACATTGTGTGGATTTGACCTATATTATATCATGCACACTTTTTTTATACACTGATCCACCATGTCAGTTAGCAAAATTAACACCCTGAGGATTCTGATCCCAAGGGGATGTTTCCCCCAACATCCTAGAGGTAGTATGGATGGTTGACTACCCCCTTCGTACCACTCTCTGCTCTTGGTAGGTACATGTGTTGGTTTGTATGATTTTTTGTTTTCCCAATAAATGTTTTTAGAGGGTTGTAACATTTTGTTGTTATTTTAATCACATTTATTTTGGTTATAGTTTCCTAGTGAAAACTATAGGTATAATGAGTGTAGGTTGTGATGGATTGAGGCTCATTACTCAGTTTATGAGTTGTGATTGCTTGAGGTATAATACTCAATGTATGATACATGTTATGTGGGTTGTGGTGGATCCCAAAAACTACCTTGTTACATTTTTTATGTGGAAGAGGTGGTGTGCTTCATGAGGTGCTAGTTATGGATCTTCTCTAAGGTGTGTGTGGGATATCCCTTTATGGATAGATATGCTCAAGACATGTGATGTTGGGGCCGAGTGACAAACTAGTGGGGAAGAGGTAGGATAGTAACCTTGATATTCATTATTATATTATATGATCTTAATTGTGACACTTGGAAAAAGTATCCATGGTGAGGTTTTGAACATAGTATACCAATTTAGGGGATGTGTTAGTTCTATTTTCTCTCCCATTTATTTAGAATTCTCTCTTTACATTTGAACAAGAGGCTCGAGGGAAGATACTACTATGTATAGTATTATACACACCTTACATATATATAAACTATTTTTCATGTCAGTTGTAGCATGTTGAATATCAAGATGGTTACTAGTATCTTGCTGGTTTTGGAGAGTTATTTATGCATCATGGTCTTAGTCATCTTTACTTTTCTTTTAGTACATGTAGTTTTCCTTTCATTTTTAGTAGTTCTTGGATGACATTACATTTCTGTACTTGAGTTTTCATTTATATTAAATTATGATCTAGGGTTCATGGGTATAGTTTGAATCTATCTGTTCTAAATGAATTATATTAGAGGGTAATTCCCCCCTTATGTGTGGTTACTATACCCTCTATGGTAGCTACTAACATAGGGGAAACTAGAGGCGGGACGAGGGTGTTACTATCTCTATAATCTCTTATTCAGAGTAATATGGGTACACTTTGCGAGGAGGGGTCATAATAGAGTGGAATCATAGCTCTCAATGAGGGGCAAGTTGGATTTTGGAGTTAGGACGAGGTGAGGTTACATAGTATGGTAGGGAAACATTGTAATGTAAATTTAAAAGAGATATAAACATGTGGGACTATCTGAGACATGTGAATTTAGGGAACCCTGTGATCTGATGAATATACCATAATTCTAACAGAAACTAATAAACTAGGTGATACTGGTTGAAGTGGAGAGACCTAGGAAAATATCATGCATCAATCATATGTGCACCAGTGTTTTAATTGGCAGACCATGAGATAAGATAACCTAAGATGAATAAAATGAAAAAATTAATCATTGATAAATTCTTCTGTATTCAAGGTTTCAGATCTCTAACTATTGTGTTATTTTTTAAGCATGGCTACAGTTCTAAGTCATAGTTAGAATTTCAAAGAAGGTTCTTAGATGGTTGTTCCCAACGATCTCAATAGAGTAAAATTCAATGAAAACGACAGATGGAAGAATAAAATCTGAGAGTTTATGTGACCAAGTTTGAAGAGGTATGGGGTCTCCATTTTTGAGTACTAATGGAAGATTGATTGGATGAGGTTGAGATATCATTCTGTCTGAATTGTGCTCTGATGGAGAACTGGGTATCATTTGTTGAAATGATACTACATTGGGTTGCAAGTTAATGGTGGTTCTTGTTCTTTAGAGATATCAAGGATTTGATAGTCTCATAGGAGGATTTCCCAGACCAGTTAAAGGATGAGTTTATTTCTTTGACAATGAAGGAGACCAGTCTCTAGGAGCTTTTTACCCCTCAACAGAGGAGCTATATTGTGTGAGGGATTGGTATTTTTTTCAAGAAACTTTTCTCATGGGATTCAAGAAAATTTTCAGAAGAGGAGGCCAGGGTGAGTCATGTTTTGATGGAATTGAATCTGTAGATCCCATTTCACGTCACCAAATTTATGTTGAATATGTATGTTGAGTTGTTAATGAAGGGATATTTCTTGTGGAGGACATTAACATGAACAATATCATCATGGTAGGGGATATTTTTGGATTTCTTAGGAAGTAGAGTTATGGTTCAATGTTCTCGGTTGATTGGACAGAAGTAATTTTGATCTCTCATGGGTAGGTCTCACCCCTCAATGTATCCTTTCTCTTGGGTTGGTGGCTCTCATACCCAAGATAAATTACATGGGTGTGTTTTTCCTGAGGATATTGAGGTTAATAGTGATGAGTGTTTCCAACCCTCATGGTAAATCAGTGTGTTCCATTAGTTCTACTTGAGGATCCTCTATTGAGGTAGTTTTAGCTGAAGAAAAAATATTAGGCTCAAAAAAATTGGGATTAGTAGAGTGAAAATGAAGCAGTAAGAGTAAATCCATAGGATGCTCCCCATCCTTAGATAGTAGAGTGCAACCTTAGAGGTGGTCATCAGTAGGGTTAGAGAGGACATGGAAGTGTTGGTTATTCAGTGTTGCTAATTCCAAGAGATCTTGACATCATTACAGGTAACATTTGATTGTACTCTACTTATGTTCATGCCTTTTTTTCCTAGGAGGCACACACTCCTTTATATAAACTGCCCTTTTCCATGATTTGGGACTCGAGTTATAGATATGTTGAGTTCCCTTAAAATTTACTATGATATTTGGAGGTCAACCTAACATGATTGATGTATGTAGAGATGGTGACCTAGTGATAGGGTAGTACTACTCTTGGGGAGATTTTTAATGTTTACGAATACAACCATATGACATCTTTCTCAGTTTGGATTGGTTGTATTTTGTGAAAGATCTTATGGAATATTTCGAGAATCATGATTTGTTCTTCGTTGCTGATGGGGATCTAATAGTGTTTTTTAGTGATAGAGACCCTCATATGGTTCAATGGAATGTTCCATTGTTTTTATCGTTGATGGCTTATCTAATTTTCAGTTCATTAGAGTTGCGAGATCTACCTATAGAGCTCGATAGTCTGTTGAAGTATGTTTTTTTGGCCGAGTGATTCACCATGGGGTGAATTAGTTTTGTTTGTGAAGAATACAAAAGTTATTTTTTTATTTTGTATCAATTATCAACACTTAATCCATGTGTTACTGAAGAACCACTATCCTATTACAAGAAATGATTATTTATTTGATCAACTGAAGGGTGAATGTTGGCTCTCAATGATATATTCATGGTCCGGATATCATCGAATTCATGTAAAAAATAAGGATATCTCAAACAGTCCTTTCCTTTTTTGTCATGGGAATTAAGAGTTTGTTGTAATGTCATTTGGTGTGATGAATGCTCCAGCTTTTTTCATAGGGTTAATGAACATTGTGTTATCTGAGTTCCTAGATAAGTTCTTAGTGGTTATAATCAATGACATCTTTCTGTTCTCCGCCTATATGGAGGAGCATGAAGATTATATGTGTGTCATTTTGGGAGATCTTCATTTTCAATAATTGTTTGGGTTGTTTTAAAAGTGTGAGTTTTGGGATCGAAAAGTCCGTTTAATGGGGCATGATGTGTCCTATAAGGGAGTAGTTGTGGATCCTTTGAAGGAATAAGTAGTTGGTTATTGGTCATCCCTTAGAGAGAGGTATAGGTTTAAAATTTCCTTGGTCTTTCATGCTATTAGTTGAGGTTCATAGCTTTTTTATCTAGGACTGGGACTCCTCTAACAATGTTGACGAGAAATGATCAATAATTATTGGACACTGATTAGTGTCTAGAATACTTTGAGTATTTAATGGAGAAGTTTTTCACTTCTCCAGTTATTTTCCTTACAATAGAAGGAGTTTAGTTTGAGGTTTTTATGTGATGCTTCACATCTTTGTTTGGGATGTTTCTGGATGTAGCATATATCAGTTGTTTCTTATGGGTCTCTATAGTTATGTACCCATGAACATAAGTATTCCACCCAAAATATAGAGTTGGTTATGGTAGTATCCCCCTGAATTTTTGGATACATTACAACATCGGTGAGCGTTTTGTGGTCTTTAACAATCGTAATAGGCCGGGGTATGTTTTTCACAATGTGACAAAAACTTGTGCCTACATCGGTGGATGGATTTGTTACCAAATTAAGAAATCATGATTTCCTATAATCATGGGAAAGGGAACGTTGTGTCCAAATCATTGATTAGGAAGTCACGTAGTGATGCGTTGTGTGAATCTAGGGATTCTTGGAAAGTGATAGATGAACAATTTTCATTGTATCTAGATATGAGAGAATTTGAGGGGAGAGTTTATCTTTTTTAGATGACGGTACAGTCATATCTGGTAGAGATGTTGGAGGAATCCCATTTGGTGGATCTTTTGGAGGTGGTCTGGAGGGACCAAATTGATTTTGTTGAGGCCCAAGATGGTTGGTATGAGGATTAAAAACACCAAATATAGTTTTTGGAAAGGATTTCCATTCCATTGACGATGTTTGAGATGATTATTTGAGAATTCCATAGTACAACTTTTTTAGTACATCGTGGTGTGAAATAATGTACCAATATTTATGATGTTATTTTTTGAGGCCTATATTGAAGCATGCAGTTGCAATGTTTGTGTCTTGATTTTTAGTATTCCATAATGGGAAGGATGAGCACCATGTTCATGGTGTTTGGAATTGGCTATTAGATGTTCCTAAGTGGAAGTGGGAGGAAATATCAATGTACTGTTTTAATGGTTTATCTCAAGATTAGGGAGTCTATGACTCTATATGAATGGTAGTGGATTATTTGATGAAATCAACCCATTTTGTGGGGATTAATGTGTCGAGACAAGTCAATTTTTTATGAAGGTGGTATCTAGACGAGATAGTGAGACTCCATGAGGCCATTAGGATGATTATTTCAGATCAAGAACCACATTTTACCACCATGATTTTGATATGTACCCAACATGATTACTATTCTCAGTTTTTCCTTAGCTCATATTTGCATTTTCATAGGGACGGTCAGATAGAGAAAACCATTAAAACACTTTAACACATGTTTTTCTCTTATGTATTAGAATATAAAGGTTTTTGGATGAGGCAACTACACTTGTTAGAGTTTTCATATAACAATATTTCCCACTCCACCATCAGTATAGTGCATTTTGAAGGCTTTTATATTTGACCTCTCTATTCTCCATTATGCTGGTCTAGGGTCAATGATTCCACAAAACTCAGGGTGGAACTGGTGTAGAAAACAATAGAGATTGTTCTTGTGGTTCACAAGAGAATGAATGTAGTGAAGGATCATTATAAATCCTATATTGATCATAGTAGGGGACCTCTAGAGTTAAAATATGGGGAAAATGAGTTTCTTAAGGTAAATTACTAATGTGGGATGTGAATATTTGGTCATGGGAGTATGATTTATCCTCGGGTTATTGGGACATATAAGGTGAGGACCCATATTGGAGTTGGGTAATATTAGATAGAATTTCCCCCATTGATTATCTAGATACATGATGTTTTTTACACGTCACATCACCATCATTATGTGCATGATGACTCTAACATCATGGATTGGATCAATATTGATGTTGAGGATGATGTATCCCTCTAGGGGTAGCATGTAGAGATCTAGGACCACTGGTAAAAGGTTCTCCATGGGTAAGTTGTCGTCTTGTATCATGTATTGTGGCATCACGATGGCATGGAGGTGAGTACATAATAATTTGAGTCGTAGATACATTCTAAATAGCCCAAGATATTTTATGTTTATATCTTCTCTTGTTATTCTATGAATATTATTTTTGTTGAAATTTTTATACATAATTAGATATCTGTTTCTCATGTTTATTATTGTATCTTACTCTCCTTTCATGGTAGTTTAATACATGTGGGTTATGACACATGCTTTCCACATTTATATTCTTGTGGTTAGATGGGTATAATCTTTTTCTATAGGTGTTTAATACATGAATATTTGTTCATCTACTCACCATACCAGACCCATTGTGCTTATATGGAGGTGGTTGATCCCTTGTGGTGGTGAGAGATTTGAGAGTTATCTCACATGGTGGTTGTTCAGATAACCCCTTTTATGTTTCCACTCTAGTTTTTGTTTTAATTATCATGGATGAAAATGTTTTGAGAGGTATCTATTGTGATGGTCAAGATCTGCATGTGTCGACCCTTGGCACATTTCCAAAGACCGAGGTTCTTAGAGGAGGCTTGGTGGAATACTAGAAGAGTTCGGAAGCTATGATTGGAAAGAAGGAGAGTATTTCACATAAGGAAATGATAGACGATGGGAAATAATATTTCACGATGCTTAATATATAAGGATTTGAAAATAATAAAATGAAAAGACCAATCTTTTTAGTGGAAAGTGAACCGTTGGGATTAAATGACATGATAGGATATTACAAATCGTGTAACTCCCCACTAAAATGTTTTATTAAGTGTTTTCATCCACTAATGTTATTAATAACCATATATATGAAACGGGTCACCATCTTATTCTAGGGGACTCAGAAATATAATCTTTGATGTTTTGTGGATTCCTTCATTATGGAACAATTCGTATCTTCTATCCTTCGATCTATAGTGATATTTCTTCAATCCAAGGTATGTTCTTCCTCTATTCCTGTTATTTCATTGATCCAATTTCCATAATTTCCCAATTCAATGAGATGTCACTTGATCTAATTGTTTCTAATGGAGTTTTATTTTTTTTTGGTTGGTGTGTTTTTTCTATGGAATCCTCGAGTGGATGTTGTTCTTGTGGGAGAGGTGATCTGGATCCGTATTGTTGGTCTGTTATCATGAGATGAAAGTTCAAACCCAATTGAGGTAGGGGTTTGTTTTCTTCTCATTATTTATGTGAAATCGTATAGATATCATGACTTATTCCCTTGGATCACAATTAAATTAACATAAAAAATATTTGAACCGGATTAAATTATTGATATCAATCTCATGGTGATGTTGTGATTTATTATATATTAATGGTTTGCCTCTTGATTTTTTAGATAGTGTGATATATTTGCCTTTTTTTCATTATTATGTTGTTTGTATGTAAATTAATAATGAATTTTAATTGTGAATTAATTGATATCTAATTAGATAAAAGATTAAAGAAGCATTTGTAATGAATCTAGTTATTGTTGTTGGTTATGTAATGATCCTAAAACACAATGATTCTTGTTGATAATGGGATGAAAGGAATTTTAAATTAATTTTTTAATAAATTAATGATTGTTTTGGATAGATTTATTCTTAGGTTCGTCATAGTTGGAAAACATGAAATTGAATAAGTTAATTCAAAATGGAATAATAAAGGGTTTTGTGATAAAAGATATTTCCTTTGCAATGAATAAGCTTCTAACATGATTGTGATGTCCAAGTACCTTGTGATTTGGAACCAATGTCTCATTGTGACTCAAGGGTGAATTACTTGATTTAGTACCAAGAGACCTGCTTCTATATTTGTTTTTGGTTTCTTGTGATGAGATGTGATCCTTATATGGATGAGACTGGATGAATGTTTAGAAATATAGGGTCGGGAGGACCAGATGTAATGTGAGCCTGGGATGGTTGGGCATGGAGGGATGTTGTGGTTTTTTGGGTAGGGAGTCCTGAATGTTTGGGTAGCAGTTGATACCTTTTACAGTGAGATGCATTGGGATATTCATGTGGTTGTTGTGGGGGGCACCGAATATGATGGAATAAGTTGAAGATGAGTTTACATGTTAATATGAAAGGTGGATTCTTCTTTGAATGTATTATTTGGTTTATAGGAACGTTTCTTATTTATTATATTTTCTTTCCCCACTATATAAGGAAGATGGATTTTCATAGTTTCATGAATTGTTTGGTAGCTTAGGATGATTTTCTATAGAACATACTAATATTGAATGTAATGTTATTATCAAATTAATAAATGTTTTACCAATGGGCTTGCAGCTTATTGCGATGCAATACTGAGTTTATAATTCTGAGAAATCATAGAATTAGTTTTTACTTTTCCAAGAGGGTATAGAACTTAGGTTATGATGATAATTTAATTAAATGTGTAAAATGATAATAGTTAATTAATCTTAGTGAATTAATTAACATAAACTGAAACTGATGGAAAGTAAAGAAGTTATTTTTATTTATTTCATTAAATGGTTATGCACTTTTAGGATATCTAGTCATTTCCGTAGTATCTAGGAGTATAAGATCCATTAACATTATTGGATTATGAGACTAGGTTAGTACTATATTAAGGTTGGTAGATATATTAAATCATGTATGTTTTTTTATATTCTACTCCACCCTGTAAGTAAGAGAAACCGAAAACTAATGGATTCTGAACCATGGGGGTGGTCTTTTCCCTTAAATCATAGTGGCAAGATGGATGGATGACTAGCCTCTTTGTCCCTACTCTCTTATCATGGTATATACATATCATGGTATACACCTCACTTATTTCGGCCCAAATATGTTTATATATGACTTCAATGGATAGTAGTTATTTTAATAAACATGTATTCTAGATATAGTTTCTTAAGGACTACTGTATGTATAATTTGTGTTGGATGTTATGGAATGAGATTCCTTACTTGGTGTATGGGATATAATGGCTTGAGGTATAAGACCTGATGTCTGATACACATTATGTGGGTTGTGATGGCTCCTAGAAATTACTTGGTTACTTTTTATTATGTGGACATGGGGGTGTGATTCATGAGGTGTATGTTGGGTAGTTATTCCTAGGTGTTGAGAGGAAATCCCAATTTAAATTGAGATTCTTAGGAAATGAGACTTTGGGGAAGAGTGGAAAAAAATTGGGAAGTGGTAGTGGGTTACAATTGATATTCTCTTTTATATTATATTCTCTTGTATGCAATACTTGGTGACAGAATCTAGGGTGAGATTGGGAATATAGTATACTTGTTTACGTGTCGAGTCTGTTCCACTTTTTGTTTACTATTCTTTTGTAATATTTCTATACTTTTATATGAGATAATCTGGGGTGGATCTTATTGTGTATAATTTTAAACTTACCCAACATATATATTAACTATTTTTTAGTATAGTTGGATTCGATTGGATATAATGCTGGTTACTACCAGCTTTGGGTTTTTCAGGAGCTGTTTGATCTTCGTGGTCGTTGTCATGTTTACTTTTCTTTTGGTAATTATAGTTTACCTTTTAGTTTTAGTAGATAATGTACGAAATTAAATATTTTTACTTATGTATTATTATTTTTTTAAATTATGACAATGGGTTGATTGGGGTCTGTCGTATCTCTCTCATTCACATGTGTTCTCTTAAAGGGAAATGCCTCCCATATGTGTGTTTATTATACCCTCAGTTCTAGTCACCTACCTATGACCTAATGGAGTTGTGACTCAACTGTTAGTATGTTTCTTATCTTATTGTTGGACTTGAAAGGGTACAAATTATAGGGAGGGGTTTATGACACATGTTTTTGGTTCCATTTGGTTTGTGTCGATGAGGAGAAGCTAAATACTATTTTTGGTTATAATGGAACCAAGGTATTATCAATAAGGTTTTTTTTCATTTTAAATATATAATTTAAAATTAATTATAATAATATAATTGTAAAATATAATTTATATGAAATTATAATAATATAATTATCAAATAATAATTTATAAGAGATTATATAAAGATAATTATTCTCAACATGAAATTTTATAACACATTTTTAGCTGAAAATGATGATATGGAAATTATCTAGGAGAGAGAAAATGTTATCACTTTTAATATTTTATTTTTTGAGAATAAAATAACTGATTATAATTTTAGGAGCCCCGGTGTGTGGTTTTATTCTTTGGTTAGTGTAAAAACATGGTTCGGGTGATGATACCATTGGAAGACATTGATATTGTTGTTGATGAAAACTGATGTTGGAAGTTACTTACCTCTTGGGATATTGTTTACGTATATTTCCATATTTGATTTATTTGTTTTCTTACTTGATAATCTTATTGATAACACCACGTGTGGGTTTGAGTGCATCCCTTGAGACATGTTGTGATTTCACAAATGATATATGTGAAGCATTTTCCATTTTTGATTGTTATTTCATGTTGTTATTTTTTGATTATTTATTTCTTATTATGATATTATTTAGGTTATTCTATCCATTTTATGCTATACATTATTTGTATATTTCCTGTATTTGTATGTATAATTCATGGTGCTCTGAAAAGGTGTAACATGATGTCATTTTTATCCCATATATGTGGTTTATTCTTGACTTGTCGTGATTTCCATATATGGACCCAAGCATATGGTGGAGATATGATGGAATGTTATATTGAGGCTATTCTAACCACCAATGTGTTATGAATCTTGATACATAGTTGATTGGTGGGTGATGTGTTTGATGTCAGGTTGATCTTCAAGTAGAACTCCATACATGAAGTTGGGAATATGGTGATACCATAGAGCTGTGTTGAGGATGCACTAGTGGAACTAGAATCCAAGTATCATGTTTCTAAATGTCTATTTTATTTGCAAGTAGTGAACTCGATTCCTATTTGTTATGTGAGTAGCGTGGCCAATGCCTAGTTGATTTTTTATTGACATCCTTTATTCCTATATTTTGAACAACATGTCTAATATGAGGCCCATATTGAACCAAGTTTTATGTACACATGATTCCATGATATTTTCAAGAAATAGATATACTATTGTACTATCTTGATTGGTTACTATTGACTTTTCTAATAGATGTATTATGAGAACAAAGATTTTCCATTCAGAGATGGTTTTTGATTTCCATTCATGGGTGTATTTTTTCTGATACATTGTATGATTATCATTCACATATGAAACCAAAAAGTTATGATTGGGGATTTGGTGGAAGATTTCTTAATGCACCACCGGTTAGTTTTGATTTTTATGTTTATAAGATTTTCACACATTGGTTATTATAATGGAATAAAAAATTTATACCATAGAACATATGGTAATGATATATTGGTGGTTTCTAACTAAGTCTTTTACTGACACCCTACCCATGAATTTTTTATGTTCTTTAAAATTTCATGAGATACCTGGAAAAGGGAATGTTCCCAATAGTGGATGGATGTTTAGATGGATTAATCATAGGACTAAGAAAGACACTAGAGGATGTTTTGGTTTGTTAATTTATTATCTATATTCATAAATCAATATATATTTCCACTTTGGGAGTTCTTATTTATATACCATATTTTCCATCTTTAATTACTGCATTTACTAGGGTTATATATTATTTTTCCTATTATTATTATTTATGGTGTGAATCATTGACATGATACAAAAGGTAAAATACCCCAAAAACCATATTTAAACCCTAACATCTAGTTGGTAACCTTTTTCATTTGGAGATGTGGGAATAAGGTCATGTGGCCATCCGTCTAGGGCACAGTGGTTCAGTTCGCGATGTTAAAAAATGTAATCATAGGAACATAATTCATGAACGTGTTTTTCTCTTTGCCTTTAGATAGGACATGGTAGCCAATATATTGGAAATTGTCTCTCAGTCATGGGAACTATGATAGTTCAAATCTAGAACTATATAGTGGGCCTAAATTTTTTCCATAAAATGGGGAAATTATGATTTTCTATTACTATTTATTAAATAAACCTCGACTGATATACATGATGTTTATATGTGATTTATGAGATTTTGGGTGCGTTCATGATCATAGTTAAACATTACATGTATATAATTTATGTAGTTATGAATTTTAGTTCTCAATTAAATTTCTTCATTTGTGATATCTGTTTGAGATGGCTTATCCTTGTGAGATATATATTTGTTGCATGTTGTTCTAATATATAAATATTGGAATTAATTTGGTGAACTATTTATGTTATAGTGTTATATATGTATAATGATTGTGACTACTGTGAAGGTATGAAAACCATGGTTAGTGATTTTAGGGTTATACCTTGGATTGAGGGTGGAGGCTAAGGAGAACCTTTTCTGATCCATTACAATAATTATGATCTATTTAGGTACATAAAATTCTCCATGTTTGAGATATTACACCCCAAATATGTTTGAAAAGGTTACCAGTTGTGGAAGCTTAGGTCGCTCTTATTCCACTACCCATTGTGTAGGGGTATGCACCCACACATGATCCTACACCAGCACAAAATATCCATGCTATATATCTCATTCAGTAGGGAATCTTTCTTATAGTACCCATACAAGGAGGAACTATTTAGAGAATTATGGATGATAATTCTCATGACTTTTAACTCTAGCATCTTACCAAGTTTTAGTGTACTAGAGGGTATATGATGGAGATGACTAGATGAATAATATTTTTAGAGAACTTTTGAGTTGGTTCAGATTCTTGAGAAGGCGTGAGTGGTTCTATCAACCTTAATGTTACAAAGACCCTCTAGTAGATGGTGTAATTCCATGAGTTAGACTATGAGATAAGAGGGTCTTTCTTGGGATACATTCAAAAACATTCTCTCTTATATTACTTTCTCTACATAATGAATATAGATGATTCCCATGAGTTTATAGGACTAAATATGGTTTTATAACTATCTCATCATATTCTACTCAGTTTATAGTGTTACTTCACATTTATTCTTTGTTAGAAGTGAATAAGTCATTGAAGGCTCGGATGTTCGAGACATGTCTATGATTGGAGCTTATAAATCTGGTTAGGGGCTTTGACCTAACATTGTATACACAAGTGATTTGTAAGGGTTAATAATTTAGAAGGTTTGAGAGGAGGACAGGGAAATAGGCCTACTCTTGACCCACTATAAACTAATGAATATGATTACCTTCACAAAATAATTTTTTTCCTAATATCATATAGATGAGTAAGAATATAGATGAGGAGAAGATTTTTGGAACAATTTTACAGAAGAATCTGTTTTCTTCAGTCCCTTATATAGGTGGTCCATGGGGCTTCAACTATGGAATTTTCTGACACTATAACAGGATCTACATAGAACCCAAAAAATAGTTCCCATAATGCGGAAGGACATGACATCTCTAGTTGTTATATGTTGTAGTGTTAAGTAGGTGGTTCCACAGGGGTGCAAGACAATCTCATACCTCAAACTAGGGATCTGGTCTGGGTACTTAGTAGAAAAACCTGATGATGAATCAGAGTGGCAAGGTGTACCGAGACAATGTTGTAGTGTCGTGGTAGGTCATGTGTACACATTGTAAAAGACACTGTAAAACATATGTGAGAGACAATAAATTGTTTTACCTTAGTGTTTTTTGTTTTTCTAGAAAGACCAGTAGAGATATTTTTTAGGGATTAAAATTCGATACATGAGGAGAATTTTAATGTATTTATTGGTTAATGATAATTAAAAACCACTTTTTAAATAATTTATAGGTATTTCTATGTGACAATTTAAACTTTTTAATAAAAATCACATAATAAATGTTAATATGTCTTTATATAATGATAACATTCTTATTAATACATTGGAATAATCTATAAAATATTTCTGGAGTCAAGAACTGAGTATGTGTGAGATTCTGAGGCTATAGAGCCTCAATGTAGAGAGAATACAAATATTAAATATAATAAATTATGCATTCAATTTTTTTCAAAAATGATTTAATATATTTAAAATGGTGAGTAATATGAGAATTTTATGACCACCATTTGGTTTGATGCATAGGTTTTACCGTAGGTGGGTTATAATATTTATATGTTTTGGATGTTTGGTCAGGTTGCTCAAGAGGATTATTGATTTAATATTTTTATTATATTTTTTTTGAACATAATTTAATATCTCTCTAATGTTGTTTCATATATGAAATCAAAGACAACTTTCATGTTCGATATGTAGTGTTTACCATAGTCGGGGTATAACATTTGTGATCGTCTGATATTGGTAATATCACACATCATAGTACCCAATTTATATATAATTATATTATCATTCCATGTTTGAAACAATAAATAATTTATATCTCTAAATATTTGTGTCGTATGAGAAATTCAAGATCTCAATTTGGTTTGGGATGAAAGGTTTATCCTAATTAGGGTATAACTATTATGTGAATCATGTGATTGGTCATATAGAATTAAAAGCTAGTAATAGTTTTTTTATTACTATTTTTTTGAAAGAGAAAAAATGAAAAAAATACATTAATAATTTAATATTATTCACTTAATTTATGAGAAACTTTTCACTATGGGAGTATATTTGATGGCGATGAACATAATAATAATTAAATTATTACATCTAATAAATAAATGAAATTGTGTGGTAAATAAAAAACATTATTAACTATTCAAGTTTTAACAAAAGTTTTATTATAATTGAAAATGGGAGGAATATTGGGAGATATTTAATAATATTAATAATATCTAGTTTTGTTAATATTATTATTATAAAATAAGGATAAATAACAATTGTGTTTTTCGAAAATTAAAATGGGAATATACATATATGTAAATATATATATATATATATAAATGTGTGTGTGCATGTGTACATATATATATAGGTTATATATATATATCTGTGTGTGTGTGTATTCATGTGCTAGTGAAAATATATATATATTTGTGTGTGTGTGTGGGGGTGTGTATATATATATATAGGTTATTTATATATATGAATTAATTTAAAAATATTTTTTTGTGCATTTAAATGTTTAAATTAAATATATTTTTAGTGTTTTGAATAAAATAAGATAATGGGGTAAAAAATGAATACTCATGGTGTTTTTTTATGATTATGTTTGGGATTTAATTAGAGAATGAAGAAAAAATTATTTTTCTAAAAAAGTTAATAATTAATGGATAGAATGAAGAGGAAATTATAAAAAGGGAAGGATGAGTGGGAAATGTTTTTGGGTACCTCACGTTATTCTATACATCTCCCTCTCTTTTTCCCTCCCATCTCATCGTTAAATATTTGTATTTTGTTTTTCTTTATTCTCTAAAATTCTATCTTAGATAAATTCTCTATTAATTATCATAAAGGAATGCTATCAATTCTGTTTAGTTTGTGGCAATGAGAAGAATCTAAATCTTATTTTTAAGAAGGTGAGGTATTATAAATTTGATTTTTCACCTTTTAAATGGTTAATTTAAAATAAATTATCATTATATAGTTTGAAAATTATAATTTAAAATACATTATCATAAAATAATTTTAAAAGTGAAATTTAAAAGAAATTGTAATAATATAATTATTCCTGAGGGTAAAATTTAAATTTCATGTATGGAAAAAAATGTTGATTTGGAAATTATAATGGAGAGAGAAATAGTTATCTCATGTAATATATTATCTCTTTTTAGAATAAAATAGAATGTTTTCATTTAGGAGTCCTTGGAGTAGGTTCTTATGTTTTGGTTAGTCTGAAAATGTGGTTTGGTTGAAAACACCTTTGATTGAAATTCCTATAGACATCGATGTCTTCTTAGGTAGGATGTTCCTTACCTCTTTTCCTCTCATTTACACATGTCTTAATATTTGATAAATGTGTTGCATTATTTGATAATATTCATGATTGTTATCACATTGGTTTGTGAGTAGACCATGATACCAATTTTTATTCCATGAGTTCTATTAGTATAGATTTTTCCATGTTTTTTTTATTATTGTATCATGTTACATTTGCTACTATAATTATCAAGGAGATATATATAATGACATGATTTCCATTACATGTTATACCATATATGTATTTTAACTTAAATTGAAGATACCATTCTTGATGCAATGAACAGGAGGACGGTCGTAACATATTTACCCCTTAGAGGGTGAGTATGCTTGATTTATGTTGTTTTTTCACTCTGGACTCTATAATAGAGTGAAGATATTATGTAATGTTGTGATTAAGATGTTATAAACAACTTTGTTTCAGGATTCTTGATTCTTAGTTGATTTTATAGTGACGTACTCGCGGCTTATTTCTTTTCATGAAGCATTACTTACATGTGGTTCAAAATATGATGCTACCACAGAGCCTTGCTGAGGATGAACTCAGGGAACTAGAAACCATGAATCGTGTTTCTCGATGTCTAGTTGATTTCATATTAGTTCACTCGATGCTCGGTTGATAAATGATCTTTATTATTGATGGATAGTTAATTTGTGAGTATAACCCTCAATTCCTAGATGACATACAATATGTCATTCATTAGGCCCAGGGTGAACTGAGTTTCAGGTACCCACTATGCCATGAGGTTTTCAAGAAACTGATATACTACCTGAGTGGTTATTTTTGTTACTAATGACTTATCAGATATATGTATTTCAATTATTATGCGTCAGTCCAATCATAGATGGATTATGAGATCCATGAACTAGTCCATGTTCTTTGAGACATTATATGATTACATATCAGACATGGTGATGATGCATGTATGGTCAGGGGTTTAGTGGTGGATTCATTATCTCCCCAGAACTATGTTTAGATTTTTATGTTTATATTCTTTTTTTACTTATGGTTTATTATTATCACACATAGTTATATTCTTGAGTACATAAGGTATGGTCCCATCAGTGATGTTCTACTAAGTCTTGCACTCACACCCTACATAGGAATTTCGATTTGTTTGTAGATTCCACAAGAATCTATAAGAAAGGAAAGAGCCATTTTCTTGATGGGAAAAAAGGTGAAGCACAGAGATGTAGTAGACTGGTATAGGCACTGATGTACCCTGCACTTATTTTATTTTTTATACTCCTTCATGACTATGGACAAATATTCACTATATGAGCTCTTATTTATATACCATGTATGCCATCTATAGTTCCCTGTTTTACACTAATTATTTATTCATTATACTATTTTTATTAGTTATTGTACATTACGACGAAATGAAAAAGAGGGTATAGTCTCAACAATATTATATTTAGACCCTCACTACTAGCCGACAACATCTTATTTATGTAGAGGCACATATGAGGTCACATTGTCTTCCATCTCTGACCCAGTTATTCAGTTCAAGATGTATTAGTTTTCTCTTGGATCTTTCAAAAAAAGAACTCATGACTTTAATGTTCTCCCTTACATGTTTTCTATGAACCACCCCCAAATACCCTTCATTTTTTATTTTTATAACCATGTACTACACCTATCTACTTACCACACTCAAACACCACACACATAATCCAATTATCATGACCTAACACTCTCTCACAAACTTCATCATACATTTTTTATTATTTATTTCTTAATATGTCTTGAAACACACAGAAAACTATCATAAGAACCAATTTACCCACCCTCTCACCCACAACATAGACACTACTATTTTTTACAAATTTAATATTTTATTACTTTATTTTTCAAAAAAGTTATTATTATTATTATTTTAAAATATCTTTTCACACAACACACACTCCCCACACATCACTTGACTTCACAAATCTCACTCTATCACACAAATTTCTACCTTTTAATACATAAAATAATAATAACAAAAAAAAAAAGAATAATAGTTTATTTTTTATTATCATTAAAATCACCAATTAATCAAAAAAATAAAAATTTACTGACACATGCATACATGAATATTTATTTAAATAAATCATAATTAATAATAATTACTAAAAAATAGTTGGGTTATAACAAAAAATCACACACACACATACCCACTGAGATAGCATTGATCAAACCTCATCCCTCCTCAAGAATAGTCCAATAACCATGCTATCGAATTACAATTTGATAGCCTATGTTCTGGTGGCCCGAAAGTCTACTTTTTTCCTATGAATGATTTTCTAGTAGTATTTGATGACTTTAATAAGTCTTCCACACTTTTTTGTGTAATAAATCATTGAATTATACCATACTAGTTGTATTTTGTGACATTATTGAGTCATTTTTTCTTCCCATTCCTTCATACCATCCATCCACATTCAATATATTCATGTTTTGTTTTCAACCCCTACTTCCATGATATCAAAATAAATTCCACTCTTATAAATCATAAAATTGGATCCAAATAGATATAGACACTTCCCCAATATACGCAGTAAGAGAAAAACCCCTTAAAAATAAAATCCCATAACTAGTTGAATAATCCCCAAGGAATTCACGATACATCAAAAATTTTATCCCCGCCAATACCTCCACAAATGTTATAATCATTTTAACTAATTAAAAGTAAAATCAAAAAAACCATCATAGATTCACACATGGAATATTTACATTTTCACACATAGACCCACAAATATATATATATATATATATATAATCTAATTTCATATTCCTCAAACATATTACTAATACCTTTTTTTATACTCATATACCAATATTAAAATTCATAATAATTATTGAAAATATATTTGGTTAAAAATAAATAAAAAAATGTTTAAATTTTGACAAAAACAGAAACACACACATTTACATTTTCAAATACACACACACACACATATATATATATATATATATATATTCTAATTAAATATTTTTAATCATATAATTACTAATATTATTATAATCAAATGCTATTATTAAAATATATATTCATTCCACTATTACATTCAGAAATTCCCTCAAAATTCAAAAAATAAATAAATAATAAATTAAAACATCACAAATAAAAACTTGTGTAGTTATAAACATTATTTTAATCGAAATATTTCATACTAATCCAAGGATAGTGGATTGGTTTTTATGACTTCATAGAAATTTTAAAATACATTTTTTAATAAAAATATACTTAGAATCACTATAAAAATACATCACAAAGGATTAACATGCCGTTCATTCCCACATGTGATAAATTAATTAAGTATCATTGTCTTAGGGTTTCAAAATGATCTTAGCATATTTGATTAAAATTCACTATTCGAATCAGGTTTTTAAACACTACGTACTTTCAATCATTTTTTAACGACCAAAAAATTTCATAAATTGATATTATATCTTAATAGATGAATATTAATTGTATAACATAATGATCATTGTAAGAAATAATTTAGGACTTGTGCCTTTGTAAACATGGAAATATTAAAAACTATTTTATTGGTGAACTACATCATCTCCTATAATTTTCATTATAACTAGTACCCTTATTGGACATATCATACATAATACCATTCATCATAAACTGATGGAAAATATAAGAAAGGGTGAGATCGTATATTCAATGTTGATAAACAAGGTATATTTATACATAACATGACAATAAGGGTATAAGAACATGATAATAAACTTTGAAAACTATATGATTCATATAATTGAATATAAACTTGATTCTGGGCATAAATCACTGTAGTTCATAATATTTGAATAATAATGAAATCAAAGAACATGATCCATGAGAGCGTAAAATATTCATAATACTGCTATTTATTTCACACACATAATAATAGAAAATAATTTCTTTATTAGTCATGTATCAATTCCAAAAACTATCATAGTAGAATGGGTTCACTCCCCAACCCATCATAGTAATGAATTTTCACTCCCAAGACTATCCTAGTGAAAACATTACCTTACTAAACTGGGTTCAATCCCTTTTCTTGTCCAATTTATCTAAAGATATAGAAATATTTACATGGTTATTGAGGGAGGGATATATTTCTCGCCCATCCTCTGTTATAACATTACCACTGTAGTTGGTTATTATGTAACCACCATCCTTGGTTATAATCTTCCCACATTCCATTATTATACCATACCCATTGACCTTTGTTATAGCATAACCACCATCCTTGGTAACAATGTAATAACTAATAAATAATAAAAAATTATATAGGTATTCATAAGTGGGGGATATGACATAGTTGGAATGTTTATAAAGAAAAATGTGTACCCAAATTTTAATTATAGAAAAAGAATTTAAA
This sequence comes from Viscum album, assembly GCA_963277665.1. Classification (NCBI taxonomy): domain Eukaryota; kingdom Viridiplantae; phylum Streptophyta; class Magnoliopsida; order Santalales; family Viscaceae; genus Viscum; species Viscum album. Next base: position 1,461,189,245 of record OY728135.1, on the reverse strand, counting down.
TCAATAATTATCAATCCATAAATGATATATGATAAAAATATATCCATAAAACATAATTTATAAAAGTTTTTAGGTAATTTAATACCTTTTTTTAGATTAACCCTTGTTAAACATGTTTTAACTATAACTGCAATAATTGTTTTTTAAATTTTTTACATTTTATTAGCCCAAAAATTAATTTTACTTGTATTATATATTTTTAATTATTATAATTCTAATTAAGTAATCCATTTATAATAATTCTATTCATATAAGTGGATAAGGATATTTAAAAATTAAACACAATGGCACGATGAAAAAATATTTTTCCAATGTGAAATATTTCAATAAATATAGAATGTTTTAAAATCAAAAGTAAACATGAAATTGATTAAAATGATCTAAATTGGTTTGATAATAATATAATTAAAATAATTTTAATATTAAAAAAATAACAATGTTTAACTTCATAAATGATTTAAATGAAAATAAAAAATTTAAATAAAAATTTGTATATTTCATCATTCACAGGAAAATTAACATTTTCAGAAAATTTTAAATTATTTACCCAAAGGTCATTTCAAAATGCTGATTATAAAAATGATGTTAATTTTTAGAAATAAATTTTCAAAATTATTTAAAAATTAATTTTAATATTTTTCATAAGAAGTAATTAAAATCATTTTTTGAGAAAAAATTATTTACAAATCATATAAATACTTTACTACAAATGAATTATTATTTATATGTATATTTTATTAAATAAAAATGATAGAATTAATTTTAAAAGTATTATTATTACTAATCCAACCACAAAATTTAATGGCAACGTTAAAATTTTCATTTTAAAATAATAATATTAATAGTATAACTCAGTTTGTTAAAGCTCGGTGTTGCCTGTAATATAAGCTATCAAAAAAATAAATTTATTTGAAAAAATTAATTTAAAAAACATAGAGTGTTACACATTTCGATGGGACTATATGTTATATTAACGTTAAATTTTTACAACATGTCCAAAATTATTCAAGAACCTTTTTCCATTTATTTTCAGTTAATATAAGATCATTTTTTACTTTAAATATATCTATTATTTTTTAATCATTTTTAATAAAAATATAATTTAATAAAAGACCATATTTATAGTATTCAATAACAATATATTGCCATTATTTTCTTTAGAGTATCTAAATTTTTTTCTAAAATTTTAAAAATCTATAAATATTTTCCTTCAATAATTACATACTTACAAAAAATTATATTTTTTCATATTTTTTAATAAATTTCACAAAAAAACTGAAGATCATTTTTCTAGGATTTCAAATTGACCCAAGGTTATTTGATCTATTTTTATAGTTTTATATACACTTTTAATCACATTTAAATCTATAAAAATAATCAAATGATCAATCTAACCACACAGAAAATTATATTTAAATGGTTTATATTAATTAATGTCATAAATTATTATATGGGAATTTTTATATGAATTAATAAAAATCCAATTGTTTTCCCTAGATTTTAGTGCCACAGTTTTTAATCACATTTTTCAAATTTATTATTCATTTCAACTACAACACATATTATATTTATATAGTTTTCTTTTAATTATGCCAGAAAATATTTCATTTCCATTTTTCTTGGGTTTCATTATGAATCAATATTGATTGATTTGTTTTGATATTTTAATACCTTTTTTAAACATGTGTAAATATATAGAAATTCTATTTTGGTCACTTCAACCACATGACACCTGATATTCACATTAAAAACATTCATATGTCTAAAAAGTTTATCAAATATCATTTTTAAGTATTTAATGATATTCTAAGGTAATTTGATCAGTTATTACTATTTTGCAATTTTTTAAAAAAAATTATCAATAAAAAACATACTTGGGGTCATTCCAATCACACTAAATTTTAAATTGATAATCCACTTATTCTTAATTTTGAGAAATAATAATCAATTATATATGATTGAATATTTCAGGATAAATTGACATCATTTTCTCAATTTTTAATAAATAACATGTTTTTACGCAATTTTAATTTAAAATAACATTTTCAATAATTCTAAACACACCACCTATCCATTTGATGTTCTATTCATTACAATTTATAAATAATTAATCAATGATAATTGTACTAGTATTTCATAGTGGTACCATATTTTTATACCCATTTTAATTTTTTAACCAATGATTCTATATGCATTTAAAAATATACAACATCACTGTAGAGACCCAAATATTGACATACATGGACATTACATTACATTAGTGGAATACTTAATACATTACAAAAACATACACACAAGGACCGTAATAGTTTAGTGTCTTTGGAAACATGGAACGTAATCTTCTAATCGTGGTGAAAGATCTTCAACATCTCCCATAAAGATCGTTCCCTTTTTTTCATACCTAAAATCTTTCTTTATATCCTGGGGAAAAGAAAACATAAAAAGGGTGATCTCAAATGCTCAGTAAGGGTAATCATGGATAAAATAAAACATACCATATACATTTGAACTTAAAAACATGAACATAATGTTTAAACATCAAAAGCTTGAGAAATGACATAAAACATGGAAGTACATAAGGCATATATCATAAAGAAACATTAAGAATAACAAAATAGCATGGGAATAAAACATGTAATTTTGGCATCCATTAAGCACATGTAATGATTTTCATAGTAGCCAAGGCATTGCTGCCAAGACCATCTTAGTGGACAAAGTCCCTTTCTGAATTGATTTCACTCCTCGTTTCAGTCCTATTTTACTGAACCGGTTTAACCTACCATTCCAGCCATGTCTATCTCATGAGATATAAATCTTTACCCAATGCATTGGAGGGAGATATAGGTCTCACCCATCTCATAGTGAAATCATTCTTACTTGTTCCACAAAATAATCATAAAACATTCATCATAACCCAAAGAATAAAATGGGTTTCATAAACATCATCCCATCATCACATAATCCATATAAAACAAATAGATATTTCATCATAAGAAAATTGAAACCATGTAAATCATAGAGACATTATAATTGAAACATACACATATAAAATAATTTCATCTTAGATGGAAAATGGTTTTGATAAAACACTTGAAATGAATTGTTGAGGAAAATATCCTTTCTTCTTCAAAATCAATTTCTTTTCACCAAACGTCATGCAATTTTAAAAGAAATAGATTTTTTTGAAAATAGTCATGAAATATTTTGTAGGAATATTCATGAAAATAAGGCTTTATAAAACTGTAAAAATCTGTTCGTGCCGTATAAGTTAGAAAAACATTCTTTTCGTACTTTTGCCGGATAAGTCAAAAAGTACCTCGTAACGTAAAAAAAAAAGAAAGATTCCTTACATACCATGCAGTAACAGTCAAAAATGGGTAAAAAGGACTTTAAACATACATGAGAACACTTTTATAAAACATGGACATGGATGATAGAAATAACCCCAGTAAATACTTACAAATATGCAATCTCGGATAAAAATGAGATTTGCAAAATTATCCGTTACCTTAGGTCTGATATGCTTCGTACATATCCGAAACTCCTGTATAATGAATAAAATAATGTTATTGACTTATTACAGAATCATATTAATTGTTATGATATCATATATGGTTCACTTATGACTTTATATTACCCGTTCTTTTGTAAATTCCATGTTAAAGAGCGTTTTGGGTAAAATCGTTTCATTTGTCGTCTGTGTTTTGACTTGTAATTATTCATATGATTACATAGATCATGATTACTTACATCCAAAATTTAAAACATGATTTATATATAATATATATTCAGAATATACATATATGTAATAGATCGATAAATGGAAATAAATACACCGTTCATGGAGACGGTAGGTCGTACGTACGCATGAATGTTGTTTTCGTTTCCTCATTGAATTGAATGGAATTAATTGGATGACATACATATATATATATATATACATAAATCTAGTATCATTATTATTTCATATATTTCATGATTACTTATTATATATACTTTGTAATCATTTATGAATGGTTAATCATTGAGAATGAATCTCATCGCGTCGTGGAGATAGTATTCCGTACGTACGCACGAGCGATGATATCATTCCCATGATCGTGCAATTTTATTGGAGTGCATGTATACTATTACAGAATTATTATCACTTTACAATAATAATATATAGTAATTATTTACACCATTATACCCATCCATGTAAGGTGGTGGTGGAAAATAGATTACACCACGACATAGAGACGGTTTTCTGTACGTATGCACGCGCGGTGATTTCATTTTCCGTAGGATGGATAGATGGTGAAATAGGGTTGTTTCATACTTATAATAACATATCAGTATATGATTGATACTGATGTTATTACTTAATAATGAAACAACTAAGAAGAATAAGTGGAAGAAGAAATAAAGGTGAAATAATCGGTAATGGAAATTACCTCTTCTTTGAAGCGCCTCTTTGAGACCTACACTTAGGGAACTAAAATTGGTCTTTTAAAAGTACCAGGACCTCTAGGATGTTTCTAGGTAAGTGGAGAAGATAATTGGGCAGGGGTTGGCCGAGCTTGAAGGCTCAAAGTGGTGTGCGGAAGAGAGGGAGGAGGTGCCCTTTTATAAGGGAGGAGAGGGGCACCTTTGGAATTCTTAAAAATATTAATTTATAATAAATCTAACCCCACTTCAGAACCTCCAAAAATTACACATATTAAAATATTAGATGATATAGGGTTGTAATATCATCAACCAATCAAATTTAGACATTTTTGGATCTTATTTTATACCTTATCATTTTGATTTATCCTTATTTAATCTATTTAGGTTTATTTGTGGTAATAAAATTCTAAATTTTAAATTATAACAAATAATTACTTATTTGTTGTGAATTTTCCATAATTGTTTACTTTATAACCGTATAGACCATATAAAATTAAATTTCTAATTTTTAAATATTTTTTTGATTTTTAAACAATTTTATAATATGTTATTTTTATAAAATAACAACAGTGTCAATTTTGACACTATTCATTTATTTGAATCTAAATAAAATATATACAGAATATATGTTCGAACTAAAAGAATTAATAGATTCATAAAAGGTCATATGTATCTAGAAAATTAGTTGAGAACATTAAATAGTTCATATAATATTTATTTATTATTTTTAAAACTATTTATTTGGTTTATATCTTAATAAAATAATTATTACAACATTTTTGTATAATTATTTAATATACTTATATGTTGCATAAAAATTAAAAATAAAATCCTATGATGAATATAAATCTATTAAATTTCACAATAATACTTGTACTCGAATTTATCATCTGAAAATAACAATAGTTAAATTGTTATATTTATTAAATTATGAAGGTGACAACTTTGGCATCATTTAAAATAAAATAATATAAGCTTCATAATTACTTGTATAAGACTCAAAATGGTCAAATATTAGACCATTGGATGATTATAGTTTATATTTACATGAACAATAAGTTTTGGTCAGGGTTTTATGCCTTTTATGGTCACTATTAGTTTAATAAAAACTATATTCTTGATTTTTCAATAGATAAATAATTTCTGCATCACTATTGTGTCACAATTAATGATAATTATTTAATCCCCAAAAATTCTAAATAAATTCTCATGATGTAGATAATTTTGTTGGATTTCCGTAGAATATTAATGTTTGAAGTTTCATGAAGTTTATCACTAACTCAAAATTATTATACTTATAGTATTTAAGAGAGTGACATGTTGTCACTTTCTTTGGTTTTAATAATAATTAAATTATTTTCAGGGAACAAAGTCCATTAAATGAATTTAATCCGACCCTTAGGTGATATGGGTCTACTTTTATTCATCCAATAGGATTTTTAAAAGTGTTAGGGTAATTTTATAATCTTATATTTACCCTTAATTACCCGATTTACCTTTAACTATAGTAAATAAAATTTATCATAGTTACTATTCACAATGCCCAAAAATAAAAAAGTAGCTTATTAACATAATTTGGACCCACTGATTCAAAATATGGAATCAATTTTTCCAAATTCAATACACAAAAGTTGCAGAAATTAAATTAAAATTAATCCTGTTGTCCAAAGAAAACGGGATTTTCTTTAAAACATTGCAAAAGATTGAATTGATTTAACCTACAAATTCAATGTAAAATCAATGATAATGACATATATTATATTAAATGGTAAAAATATATTCTATTTATACTTTAAAACCATTCAATATTATAATTTAACCACATAAGATATTACGATGAAAAAAGTTGTTTTTAATTAAAATATAGCTTGTTTTTACTATTCATTAAAATATGAAAGTCATCGGAATAAAATGAAAATTTTATCCAAAGTAAATTTTTATTTCTTGATTCCAAAGAATAATTTTATTTTGTCAAATGGAACTTATAAACATTTTAGAAACTAGATTTAATGTGGGTGTGCCATCAAAAGGCGGCAAAACTGTAGTTTTTGAAAAATACTTATTTTACACGAAAAATTTATTTTGTTCTTATAACATATTCTAGAAAATGTGTAAGATGAATAATAATGTTATAAAATTAAAAATTTAGTTAATACTATTCATAACGGCTAGTTCATAATAATATTATAATAATATATAGTCGTTTAGTAACACCTGGTATTGCGTACAACACACGCTATCGAGGAAGGTCGTGATTGCGTGTAATGCAAGCCAAGTCAGGGTTGCGTGTTGTGCAAGAATCTTTCATTGTTTCGTATAATAGAATCCAACCATATTTCATTTATACATTGAATATATATATATATACTCAATGTTGCATAGAATAACTATTATCAAAATTATTTGTAACACGATCCAAGAATAGTGTTGTGTATACTGCAAGCTAATACGATGTTGCATATAGCACAAGGTAATCTTGGTGTGGCATACAACACAAGACATTAATGAAATTAAAAGAATATTTTTCATAAAATCACAGGGTGTTACATTCTACCCCCCTTAAAATGAATTTCACCCTCGAAATTCATCGGGGTTATAAATGGTTTACTACTCGAAAGTTTTTTTAATAGAAACCCACATCGTAAAAAGGAATACCAAAACATGGATTTTAAAAACTAAAGTATGAAATGTAACGGTTACCCAAATTAACTCATGACGGGGTTTCCACGTAGGAGAACATAGGTGAAAATATAGATATGGGAGAAAAATCTAACCATCAAGTTCTGATGGAGAGTGGTAGAGAACATGGCTAGGAAAAAGCCAACAATCACAATGCTATTGATTTGTGATGATCTAAGGTACCATCTGATTAATCAGATATAAGGGAACTAGGACAACATTTTTGGTTTTCAAGATCATTTCCCTAAAGTTGATGAATTAAAAGAAATACTTGCATGATTTTGGTACAATCTCACTATTGTTCGTGAATTGAACAATTTCCACTTCATCCCCTAAAGAAATGAAGTTGAATTTGTTATTTGTGATGTGTTAGCAGATCATGTGATAGAATGATGGGTCATTCCATATCTTTCAAACAAAAGTTTAGAAAAAGTTATAAGTCCATCTTATGGTTAGATTAATCGTATATGGTTCCAAAAATGAACTTATACTTCATATATAATACCGCTTAATAAAATAAAACTAGTTTCTACTAACTATGGACTTCCTGTAGGCCAGTGGTAGGCGATAAAGGCCAGTCGCACTTCGGTTATGGGTTCGATTCCCACAGCCTTGTCCGATGCGATGGGCTGTCGCCCGTCCTGCTGGTTGTCCTTTTTCTAAAACTATATTACTATAACATCCCATCAATAATATCAAAAAAACATCTATCCTTAAACAATACTAACTTATGTCCAACATAATCCATTCCAATATTTAGGCTTATCCATAATACTGCAGTCCACTCTCATAATATTGTGAAAATGATTACCAGAGATTTAATACCATCGTTGATCCCCATATATCATAAGACATGTCTTGTTGGTCACATTCCAAACATTCGAAGGCCTTAACCATATATTCTCTTGAAAAATGAATACCCATTGAACCATAGTGAAAATGTGAATGCAGTTAAAAGTTAACACTTTCCACATACCAAAATCCTCAAAATTTTATATACTCAAACCATGATATCACTTAGTCCTTATATCAATCATGAGCTCATGAGTACTGTCAAACATTTAATTTTCTCGTTTTCTCTTCATTATGCGCATATCATCTTTTTCTTCCAAAAATATCTCAATCCCTTTCCATGGTTACCATTACCATAAAATTATTGAAAACCACAATAGACAAATACATAAATATTCCAATATTCCACGATACTATATACAACATTATTTTGGAATCCCATTACATAAACACTTAATCATTCCACCACATCATTTTCACATTCTACATCGCCAATAGTGATCGCATGTGACTTCCCTTTGTCCTTTGCCTTAAGTGGTTTCTCATGTCAATCATCACTAATCCTTGGATTAGGGCATTTATTAGCATAATTCCCCATTTCCTTTCACTTGAAGCATTTAAGTGTTGGTGGTGTGTTCTCTGCAGTCCTTTCATTATTCACATCATTAGAAACCCTTTTTCCATTACTTCGACACTCAGCTGCTCGATGAACTTCTTTTCCACAATTAAAACATTTTCTAGTCCCTTTAAGATAATATCCACCATGCTTCTTTCCACACTTTGAGCACAAGGAAACATTCATCTTATTTTCACCATTATTCTGAGATTTCTCCTTGAACTCCATCTTTCGTTTCTTGTCAAAACTATGAGATGGATAAATAACACCAACTTCCATTTATACCTTGATAGCACAACGCACAATTTCTTCATAGCTACTGAAGTCTCTTACAGCTAATACCCTTCGAAGATTTGGTTTTAAGCAACTGAAGAATCGATCAACTTTACTTTCAGGTTGGATGATAAATCTAGATGCATACCTTGCAAGCCTTGTAAAATTCACTTCGTATATACCAATGGATTCATCATCCTTTTGATTTAGTTCGAGAAACTCCTTCTCTATCTTTGTTCGAAGAATAAGAGGGAATTACTTATTAAAAAATAAGATCATGAACTCGTCCCACTCCATGGACTCAATTTCATCTCTTGGCCTCGTATTCTTGGTATGATTCCACCATTGATCAGCTTCACCTTCCAAACGATATACTGCTATGATGACTTTATCATGTTCAGAACATTGAATAATTGAAAATATCTTTTCAATTGTAATGATCCATTGTTCACCAACAAGTGGATCAGAAGACCCACTGAAAGAAGGTGGATGTTTCCTCATGAAGGACTCAATAGTATATTGTTCCCTTCTCTGCTCATTTGGAAGTCCAGAATGATTCATAGATTGTGTAAGTGTAGCAATAATATTTTTCACTCCATCTCCCATAACATTTGTTTGTTCAGGAGGACAATCATTGCATTTTCCATTACATTGATCAACACGGTTCCTTCGGGTTCCAGCCATCGTCTAAAACCCAAAAATAGTAGTGTGAGAGTAAAAAATCACGCTAGGGAAAACAATATAATAAAGGGGGAGTACATTCAATATCTAACATATTGGGTTACCGTAATTCTAGTACTATAACCTATGCTTATACTTAACCTTAGGGACATCCCTAGACATACTTTAGAAATATCTCTAGGGATCTCACTAAAGTTCTCGCATCATAGTTTCCAAAGGTTGACTAAACCTTTCCTCTGATACCAACTATAGAGACCCGAAGCTTGACGTACATGGACATTACATTACTTTAGAGGAATACTTAATACATAACAAAAATAGACACACAAGGACCGTAATATTTTAGTGTCTTTGGAAACTTGGAACGTAATCTTCTAATCGTGGTGAAAGATCTTCAACATCTCCCATAAAGATCTTTCCATTTTTTTTCTTACTTAAATGCTTTCTTTATATCCTGGGGAAAGAAATAAAAAGGGTGATCTCAAATGCTCAGTAAGGGTAAGCATGGATAAAATAAAACATACCATATACATTTGAACTTAAAAACATGAACATAATGTTTAAACATCAAAATCTTGAGAAATGACATAAAACATGGAAGTACGTAAGGCATAGATCATAAAGAAACATTAAGAATGAAAAAATAGCATGGGAATAAAACATGTAATTGTGGCATCCATTAAGAACATGTAATGATTTCCATAGTAGCCAAGGAATTGCTGCCAAGACCATCTTATTGGACAAAGTCCCTTTCTGAATCGAGTTCACTCCTCATTTCAGTCCTGGTTTATTGAACCGGTTTAACCTGCCGTTCCAGCGAAGTCTATCTCATGAGATATACATCTTTAACCAATGCATTGGAGGGAGATATAGGTCCCACCCATCTCATAATGATATCATTTTTAATTGTGCCACAAAATAAACATAAAACATTCATCATAACCCAAAGAATAAAATGGGTTTCATAAACATCATCCCATCATCACATAATGCATATAAAACAAATGGATATTTCATCATTAGAAAATTGATACCATGTAAATCATAGAGACATTATACTTGAAACATACACATATGAAATAATTTCATCAGACATTACATTACTTTAGCGGAATACTTAATACATTACAAAAACAGACACACAAGGACCGTAATAGTTTAGTGTCTTTGGAAACTTGGAACGTAATCTTCTAATCGTGGTGAATTATTTTCAACATCTCCCATAAAGATCTTTCCCTTTTTTTATTACCTAAAACCATTATTTATATCCTGGGGAAAAGAAAACATAAAAAGGGTGAGCTCAAATTCTCAGTAAGGGTAAGCATGGATAAAATAAAACATACCATATACATTTGAACTTAAAAACATGAACATAATGTTTAAACATCAAAATCTTGAGAAATGACATAAAACATGGAAGTACGTAAGGCATAGATCATAAAGAAACATTAAGAATGAAAACATAGCATGGGAATAAAACATGTAATTGTGGAATCCATTAATCACATGTAATGATTTCCATATTATCCAAGGCATTGCTGCCAAGACCATCTTAGTGGACAAAGTCCCTTTCTGAATTGAGTTCACTCCTCGTTTTAGTCCTGTTTTACTGAACTGGTTTAACCTGCCGTTCCAGCCATGTCTATCTCATGAGATATAAATCTTTACCCAATGAATTGGAGGGAGATATAGGTCCCACCCATTTTATTGTGAAATCATTCTTACTTGTTCGACAAAATAAACTTAAAACATTCATCATAAACCAAAGAAAAAAATGGGTTTCATAAACATCATCCCATCATCACATAATCCATATAAAACAAATGGTTATTTCATCATGAGAAAATTGAAACCATGTAAATCATAGAGAAATTATACTTGAAATATACACATATGAAATAATTTCATCTTAGATGGAAAATGGTTTTGATAAAAAACTTGAAATGAATTCTTGAGGAAAATATCCTTTCTTCTTCAAAATCAATTTCTTTTCACAAAACGTCATGAAATTTTAAAAGAAAGAGATTTTGTTGAAAATATTCATGAAATATTTTGGAGGAAGCTTCATGAAAATAAGGCTTTATAAAAATGTAAAAATTCGTTTGTGCCGTATAAGTTAAAAAAAACCATTCTTTTCGTACTTTTGCTAGAAAAGTCAAAAATTACCTCGTAACGTAAACAAAAGAATGATTCCTTACATACCATGTAGTAAAAGTAAAAAATGGGTAAAAATGACTTTAAAAATACATGAAAATACTTTTATAAGACATGGACATGGATGATAGAAATAACCCCAGTAAATACCTACAAATATGCAATCTCGGATAAAAATGAGATTTGCAAAATCATCCCTTACCTTAGGTCCGATATGCTTCGTACGTATCCGAACCTCCTGTATAATGATTTAAATAATGTTATTGACTTATTAAAGAATCATATTAATTGTTATGATATCATATATGGTTCACTTATGACTTTATATTACCCGTTCTTTTGTAAATTCCATGTTAAAGAGCGTTTTGGGTAAAATCGTTTCATTTGTCGTCCGTGTTTTGACTTGTAATTATTCATATGATTACTTAGATCATGATTACTTACATCCAGAATGTAAAACATGATTTATATATAATATATATTCAGAATATACATATATGTAATAGATCGATAAATGGAAATAAATACACCGTTCATGGAGACGGTAGGTCGTATGTACGCATGAACGTTGTTTTCGTTTCCTCATTGAATTGAATGGAATTAATTGGATGACATACATATATATATATACATAAATCTAGTATCATTATTATGTCATATATTTCATGATTACTTATTATATATACTTTATAATCATTTGTTAATGGTTAATCATTGAGAATGAATCTCATCGCGTTATGGAGACGGTATTCCGTACGTACGCACGAGCGATGATATCGTTCCCATGATCATGGAATTTTATGGGAGTGTATGTATACTATTACAGAATCATTATCAATTTACAATAATCATATATAGTTATTATTTACACCATTATACCCATCCAAGAAATGTGGTGGTGGAAAATAGATTACACCACGCCGTGGAGACGGTATTCCGTACGTACGCACGCACGGTGATTTCATTTTCCGTAGGATAGATAGATGGTGAAATAGGATTTTTTTTCATACTTATAATAAAATATCAGTATATTAGTGATACAGATGTTATTTCTTCATAATGAAACAACCTAATAAGAAGAAGTGTAAGAAGAAATAAAGGTGAAAGAATCGGTAACGGAAATTACCTCTTCTTTGAAGTGCCTCTTTGAGACCTCCTCTTAGGGCACTAAAATTGGTCTTTGAAAAAGACCAGGACCTCTAAGATGTTTCTAGGGAAGTGGAGATGATAATTGGGCAGGGTTTTGACGAGCTTGAAGGCTCAAACTGGTGTGTGGAAGAGAGGGAGGTGGTTCCCTTTTATAAGTGAGGAGAGGGGCACCTTTGGAATTCATAAAAATATTAATTTATAATAAATCTAACCCCACTTAAAAACCTCCAAAAATGACTCATATTTTAATATTAGATGATATAGGGTTTTAATCCCATCAACCAATCAAATTTATACATGTTTGAATCTTATTTTAAACCTTATAATTTTGATTTATCCTTATTTAATCTATTTAGGTTTATTTGTGGTAATAAAATTCTAAATTTTAAATTATAACAAATAATTACTTATTTGTTGTGAATTTCCCATAATGGTTTACTTTATAACATTATAGACCATATAAATTTAAATTTATAATTTTTAAATATTTTTGGGATTTTTAAACAATTTTATAATATGTTATTTTTATAAAATAACAATAGTGTCAATTTTGACAATATTCATTTATTTGAATTTAAATAAAATATATACAGAATATATGTTCAAACTAAAAGCTTTAATAGATTCATAAAAGGTCATATGTATCTATAAAATTAGTGGAGAACATTAAATAGTTCATATAATATATATTTTATTATTTTTAAAACCATTTATTTGGTTTATCTCTTAATAAAATAATTACTACAACATTCTTGTATAATTATTTAATATACTTATATATTGCTTAAAAATTAAAAATAAAATACTAGGATTAAGATAAATCTATTAAAATTCACAATAATACTTTTACTGGAATTTATCATCTTAAAATCACAAAATTTAAATTGTTATATTTATTAACTTATGAAGGTGACAAATTTGGTATCATTTAAAATAAAATAATATAAGTGTCATAATTGCTTGTATAAGACTCCAAATGGTCAAATATTCGACCATTGGATGATTATAGTTTCAATTTACATGACCAATAAGTTTTGGTCAGGGTTTTGTGCCTTTTAGGGTCACTATTAGTTTAATAAAAACTATATTCTTGATTTTTTACAAGATAAATAATTTCTGCATTACTATTGTGTCACAATTAATGATAATTATTTAATCCCAAAAAATTCTAAATAAATTATCATGATGTAGATAATTTTGTTATATTTCTGTAGACTATTAATTTTCAAAGTTTCATGAAGTTTATCACTAACTTAAAGTTATTATACTTATAGTATTTAAGAGAGTGACATGTTGTCACTTTCTTTGGTTTTAATAATAATTAAATTATTTTCATGGAAAAAAGTCCATTAAATGAATCTAATACGACCCTTAGGTGATATGGGTCGACTTTTAGTCATCCAATAGGATTTTTACAAGTGTTAGGGTAATTTTATAATCTTGTATTTACCCTTAATTACCCGATTTACCTTTAACTATAGTAAATAAAATTTACCGTAGTTACTATTCACAATGCCCAAAAATAAAAAGTAGCTTTTTAACATAATTTGGACCCACTTATTCCAAATATGGAATCCATTTTTTCAAATTCAATACACAAAAGTTGCAGAAATTAAATTAAAATTAATCCCATTGTCGAAAGAAAACGGCTTTTACTTTAAAACATTGCAAAAGATTGAATTGATTTAACCTACGAATTCAAGGTAAAATCAATGCTAATGACATAAATTATATTAAATGGTAAAAATATATTCTATATATACTTTAAAACCGTTCAATATTATAATTTGACCACATAATATATTATGATGAAAAAAGATGTTTTTAATTAAAATATAGCGTGTTTTTACTATTCATTAAAATATGAAAGTCATCCGAATAAAATGAAAAATTTATCCAAAGTAAATTTTTATTTCTTGATTACAAAGAATAATTTTATTTTCTCAAATGGAACTTATAAACATTTCAGAAACTAGATTTAAAGTGGGTGCGCCATCAAAAGGCGGCAAAACTGTATTTTTTTAAAAATACTTATTTTACCCGAAAATTTTATTTTGTTTTTATAACATGTTCTAGAAAATGTGTAAGATGAATAATAATGTTATAAAATTCAAAATTTAGTTAATAATATTCATAAGGGCTAGTTCATAATAATATTATAATAATATATCATTGTTTAGTAACACCCGGTATTGCGTACAACACACGCTATTGAGGAAGGTCGTGATTGCGTGTAATGCAAGCCAAGTCAGGGTTGCGTGTTGTGCAAGAATCCTTCGTTGTTTCGTATAACAGAATCCAACCATATTTCATTTATACAATGAATATATATATATATATATACTCAATGTTGCGTAGAATAACTATTATCAAAATTGTGTGTAACACGATCCAAGAATAGTGTTGTGTATACTGCAAGCTAATACAGTGTTGCTTATAGCGCAAGGTATTCTTGGTGTGGCATACAACACAAGACATTAATGAAATTAAAAGAATATTTTTCATAAAATCTTGGGGTGTTACAATCACTTCCTATCAATCTTAACCAAAACACATGGTAGATTCATGTGCAGTCTGTTCGTAGAAGTCAAAAAATATTTAATGATTTTTTCTAATAGCTTCATGAAATTTAATGTCTGATGTAGTGATTTTGATCATGTTAAATATATTTTTATGTTAAATGGAATTATAAAAAAATAAAACTTTTAATTATTCTGACCAAATCACCAATCAATTTCTCTTGTAGTTCATTCATGCATGTCATAGTTAATCATTTTCATCAATTTCTAATATATTATGTGAATTATGAATGTAATAAAAATACTTATCTTAAATAATTATTCTTTTTCATTATTTTTAAACAAAACACTATAATCATTTAAACTTGGATTATTCATTTAAGAAAAATGTTCAAAATTGAAAAAGTACTTAATTTATAGTTTTATAACAAAATATTTAATAAGAATATTATAATCGGAAATACCATACACATCTTTTCAATCATGGGCCAACTCACAAATAGGTTTAAGGTGATGTCCACTTAATACATCAAGGGGTAAAAAAATATGATAAATTATTATAATATAAAAAAATTACACTAAATACAAAATATTTTGTATTTTACCAATAATGTGAAAACTATACATCGTTATTAGATGAATTCCCTTGTATAGAATATTTCATTACTTCTTCCTCTCGAATTGGAACCAGATATATATATATATCCTCATAATTTGAAAATAACAATATTAACTGAGCTTTTTTCACATGGCATACAGATTACATCCTGGAATTTACAATATAGAATGTGGGAATCTTTGAATATTTTCCTGAAATCATCATATCCAATATTAAATACACATATTGTGAGAAACCTTAGTTATAAATCAATTAGTATCCATGTCAACCATGGCCTTTAATGTACACAAATATCTCATCTATATACACTGTAATATATTTTGACTCCTTTAGTAGTTTTTTCAAATTAGTGTTTAATTAAAATAATCAAATAAAATAAGTATATTAATGAATAATAAAAATATATTAACTATAATAGAAAAATATATTTTTTAGATAAATAATTTACAAACTATAACACCAACATCGAAATTTGTGTCATGGGGAGTCCTCTTAGACCCTGGTATTTGATTAGTGGTATAAACTCTCATGAATAACTACATATAAAAACCCAAAATTATTCTTTTATATGCTTGTTAACTAGAATAAATTAAATATTTAAATAATAAATTTACATAAATAATACATTACATTAAGTATAAGAATCTTTTTGATTTCTAATATTTTATGATATCCCCTATAAATACCAATTACTTGAGTGATTAATTGAATTATTTTAAATTTAACATATTCAATAATTATAAATGTCTTACATTAATCTATTTCCAGTATTCAATTTAGTCAATAACACTTTTTGTACCTCACTCAAAAATTATTCAAACAAATCATGCCATATATTGGGAAGAATGCCTATAATAACTCACTATATAATGTGTGTAACATTAACATGGGGTTAAAATTAATATAACAACAACCATCCCTTGTGAAATTTAAATCTATTTTGGAATCTTGTGACACACATTGGCCAATGATCATTAATACTTGGTATAAATAATTATTTTAATAAAATTTTATGGCCTATGAAAATTGTATATAATATTATTAAAATTTTAATTTTCATCTTTTTTGAATACACCACCATATTTTGTTAATCATATGTGGTTAGAATTGTCCACTTGATTGTTTTGGGGTGGATTCTGTGGTGGTATCATATGATAGGACACATATGATTAATAAAATAAACATTCCCCTATCCAAATGGATTAAATATGTCAATAAATAATTCCCCTATATGGTTAGAAATGTTGAAAATAGTTGTACCTATCCAAGGGCCCCTATGTCTACTAAAATACCAACATTATTCTTTTAAAAAATAATTTATTACATTGTAAATAATAACTACTTTTTCTTTATTTACATTATTGGTATTGATAATTGAACACATGTCAGTAAAAAATAAAAGTAGTAATTTTTTAGTTTTAGTTTTTCCAAAAGGAAAAAATGAATTCCAAAAAAATTATATTTTAATAGTGAATCAATCATAAAATATTTTGAGTAGTTTAAAGTAAATTTAAATAATTTTTTCTGAAGAACCAAAAATCATTCCATGGTGAATGATTCCATTTTATGGTTTCCACCCAATGAATTGGAAAAATTGTTATGGTTCTTGCGGATGATTTTAAAGAAGTTTTTTTAATCTTATTTTGAAAAATATTTTCAAACCACATGATAGTATATCTCATGAATCTTACATGAGATTAAAAATTACATATTCAGTGTTATGCATGTACAATAAGTGTCCATGGTTTAATTTACGACTTATTATGTTATTTGATATAATGGTATAAAAAATAGTCATGGGATAAAAATATTTATCTAGAAAATGGGGAAATTAGTAGTGATTTTAAATGTTATTATGACCTTGTTTCTAATTAATGATATGTGAAATCACATTTCATTATTTGGTGATAACGATACATCATTGTTTGTACCATCATTCATAAAAAATAATGAGATTATGATTTAATATATAGTGTTTGGATTTTCCACAAAATTTGTAACCTCTTCATGGATATAAAGAAAACATTTCAAGGTAGATATATTATATTTGGGGATATGAAGGTTAGATAATCGTGTATTTTAGCCAAATATCAATCAAAAAACCTAAACTATGGTTTATATTTCTATGTTTTAGTTTATTGGAATTTTCTTTTGTTTTAAAAATTCCGTTATCCATTCAAGATTAATAAGGTATAATTTGAGAGAGATTCTTTTATTTTTATCAAAGGATTATTTATTGGTTTTGACCAACACATGTCACTGATAAAATGATTTGAATTTTTTGGAATATTCGATATATCTATTTAATTAGAGAAATCCAAATAATGATAAATAAAGTATGGAGAAGAGTTTGTGGATGTTATTAATGAAATTCAATTTCATAAAGATAAATGAGTATTGAATTTCATTAACATACATAACAAATGAATAAAAAAAATAAAGAAGGAAATTATCAATATAATGATTATAAAACGTATAACCACACCAAAAACTTTGTAGTTCTTATTGTTTATATTTGAGAGGATGAAATTACTTTAATTAATATTGATTTATTCTTGTAATAGAGAGAACCAGGATTTCAAAATTTATTGTTTTTGTGAACTATGAGGGTTAATGATCCTATTATGAACAATTAAAAGCAGTTTAATTTGTGATTTTAGTACACAATCACATCAAAGTGTGTACTCTCGATAAACATATACCAATGAAGGTAAATCAAGTAAAAATTTGTTCCATCATGTGAGTTTCCCTCTTTATTGATAGATAGGTAAGAGGGATTTAAAAATACTAATCATGGAATAATATCCTTGGTGGGTTGTGTTTTAATTGGACATACCCTCATATACCCCCTCCAAGGGTATACTTCTTATGTGGGACTAATAAGAGGTACTAGCATAGTGGTTATTATTCCAATGGATTTACTCACTTTAATTATCATAGAAATATTTGTAAATTACATATGAATTATAAAATTTCATGGATATATCTTTCAACTATAGAATAATTTTAGGAATCAATGTTTCAATCCCTCAACATGGATATAAAAATGACTACCATACATGGGATTATAATAATTTTAGGAAGTATGTAATTTCAAAAAAAATTGTAAAAAATTAGAAATTGAATTTAAAAACCTCAATACACTAGAGGGGTTATTAAAATATAATTCACCAAAATATTATATCATGTAACTCCCCAAATTACATATGATTAATTTTATTGAACATATATGAAGAAGATTAAATCATGATATAATCCAAACAACAATTTTTTTCGAATAAATATGATGATTTTTAGATACACCCAATTAAATAAACTAATACATTCATTAATAATGTTAATGTGCATATGGAGGATATTCATGGACATGGTAACATACTTTAGGATTTCAATATTGTGATGTTTATTTTACTATGGTTTTAGTCAACATTCATATTTTATGAATATTATTATTATAATTTGTTATTTAAACACCATTTCAATTAGTTTATATGTGGGAATAAATAACTTTTATAAACATTAAATAAATAATTTGAATTAAATTACTTGTGGATTAATTTTTTATATTTAATGGTTTAATTAATTTTGATGTTATTTCAAAATGATAATATTTATATTTTTAATCCATTTGTTTATGATAGGTTGATTGATGAAATTGAGAGTAGATGTCACCCTTGTATTCAGGTATTGAAAACCATATGGACTCTGGTGAAATATTGTAGGGAAAATAATAATGTATGCTTTCATTTTTTAAAAATATAGATGATTTGAATATACTCTAAAATATATTAGTTATATGCCCATACCATCAAGAATAACATTATCGACCATGAGCCATCACCTCCAATAATCGATGTCCTCAGTTATGATCCACCATTATTATCCCTGATTTTCTAATACCATTGATTGTGATTCAAGATTATATTTATAATATATTGATATCATGGGGCCCTATGTTTCTCTATTTTCATTAAAAAACAATAATACATCCCTTTTATATTGAAAACATTCATATTCCCAATTTCTAACTATGATATAATAATTTATTTTCATGTGAATGTATCTGGATAGTGATACCTACTTATCAAAGTTCAATCTATCACACCACATTCCTTATCAATTGAAAATAATCTAACATCACATATAATGAATTATAATCATAAAATAATTCTTTAAAATCATCATAATGATTAATGCATTATATGTTACCAGTTCATGTTGTATACTGATTCTGTGCATTCACCCTTAGATATAAAAGAAATATTATTTTCTTTTATTATTAAAAACTGTGTAATTGTTGAGATACTTTTGTAAATTACCCTTATCTACACAAAAGTAATATAAATAGCTTAAAATATTATTGATAGGAATAAATATCTAATATTAATACCTATAAGGATACCCTTTTGTGGAAATCCTAGATTGTTGAGGCTAATACACTAAGATCTTATATTTTTCAGGAATCATTAACAAATTGTTCAAAAGGGTAACATAGTATCGGTCGAGAAGATTACCGACTTGAGGTTTGTATAAAATAATTAATCTTGTATTTAAATAATTTTATTTGTAAATAAAATATCATTGTTCCATTTTCCATTATATTCATCATTCACAATGGAGTTTCTTACTATGTGTTCATTTTACCATGGGGGTATTGATGTTAGTGGGAGTTTGTATCTCAATAGCGGGAAGAATTGATTGCCTTGTAAATATTTCTATTAAAATGAATTTAAATAAAATCCATAAATTTAAATAAAAAACCTATTAGTTAAAATAATAGTTTGATATAAATTTTTAGATTTTAAAAGACTTATTAAGGACTGATTACATCACAATTAAAATAATATATAATATTACATTAACATTTTAATCCAATATTTTAAATAAATAGATTAAATAAAGGCTAAATAATAATAAAAATAAAAGTAGTGGATTTTAATAATTTAAAAAACACATTTTAAAGAAAATATAAATATAGAAAACTAAACTAACAAAACACAAATTCTAATTTCAATATAAGAGGTTAAATATTAATATGAAACGTAGTCCTCTCAACTAATAAATCACTTACTTACAAGTATTTTATATAAAAATAAATTTTTGATAAAAAATTTGTATTGCGTATTACAGTAGTATAACAACTTTCAAGGCCACATAGTGTTTTCTTACATGGTTTTTATGGGAGTAAAAAAGTTTTCCAAAACTAGAACTCAACTACAACAGATGGTAGAGAAATAGTAAGTGTATCATTTAGATGTTATGTTAGTGTCTTCCAATTTTAATTAGGAGACATTGTGTGTGTTTATACAAATAGTGTAACACACACTTCTCGTAGTGTATATGAACATAATCACACTTATAAAATAAAATATGTAAAGGGAGAGTGTTGCTTGGTCTTTTCTGTTATACAGCTTATGACCCCATAAAGTTGGTTTGAAATAACGATGCATCCATTTTTATAAAAAACCTTGTAGAATAAAGTGTTGAAACTTATTCTGTACTGATTATAGGAATTAATACAAATGTGCAATGTGATTCATAACATCTATAGGTGATCATTGGTATAGATGCATCCTGTAAGTCACCCTTCACAACAACATAGATCTTTTCACATTTAGGAGTATATTTTTCTTTTTAGAGAGTTCTAGTAATGAGGGTTTATACTTCCATATTTATTAGTAGTTTCATGAGTATCCAAATGAGCATCCAGATATTCTGCTTCCTGATACTCAAGATTGATATATTCTTTATTGTATCTTTATTGATAAATTAATCAACAATCATTAAAAATAATATTGATAATAGAAATTGATAAACTTTCCAATAGATAAATTTAATTCAAAATAAACGTAAACACTAGTGGTGTGTCTTTTAAGATATGAAACATCTAGGGGTTTATTGATAGTTCATCGACTATTTGGAATGGTTATACATTTTAGTGGTGTCTATGTCTAACAATGTGTCAGAATTAAAATATGTCAAGCTTGCAGGGACTCGATACTTTTCCAAATTGCTGTTGTGGAAAAAGCTTTATTTAACGGTGACTCTTCTCTGTATGTGAGTCTTTCTAACAATTAGTCAATTATTCATTTTTCCAGTGAGACATAGTTGGTGGTGAATCTTTTCCCTATTTAATTAAATTTTAATCTCACTGGTGACTCATTAATTATAGTGATCCAATATTGTACTTTACCAATTTTAGATTGTAGGAGTGTGTTTTCCGTTATGGTGAATCATCCTTAGTGGTGAGTGTTTCCCATACATAACCAAATTTTTTCTAATCTGTCTGATAAGGTAAAAATATAACATAAATCATAAGTCTCATTATGATCATAATAAACATGATTATGTTATCATTGAATCATGGAGATCAAAAAATATCCTCCTATTTATGATAAAAAATCATCGAATTTTATATACATGATATCAAAGGTAAATAAAGATAGTTTAGACATATGATATCAATAATAAAGAAAGGAATAATGAATGAAATTAAAATACATAGTATCAAACATAAATGTTTACACAATTAAGTAATGTATCAAGGGAAAAGAAATATATCTCAAATATTAAAAGAAGTTATAGGAATATATAGATGCTGAAAAATATTTTTCCAAAAAATTCCATAAAATGGATATACCCTTTTAAGTCACCATAATAGAATAGTAAAATCGGAAGAAAAAATAAATGAATATAAATAAAATAGGAACTATAAGAGAAATATAATAGATATCTACAAAATAAGAGTAATCAAGAAATTCCATTAAAAAAATCCATTGAGGGTACAACCAAAAAGTTTCAAAAAAATATATGAAAAAATAGACCCACAAAAAAACCTAAATTCCAATGATCATTGCTTCTCAGGTTGGGCTTAAGGTATCAAATG
The DNA here is from genome assembly GCA_963277665.1 of Viscum album. Classification (NCBI taxonomy): domain Eukaryota; kingdom Viridiplantae; phylum Streptophyta; class Magnoliopsida; order Santalales; family Viscaceae; genus Viscum; species Viscum album. The sequence goes on along the minus strand of OY728135.1, from coordinate 1,461,166,449 downwards.
AGATTTTCCTTTTTCCTTGTTTGTGACAGATGCTCAAGTAACAGAGGTTCAAGATTTAGTATAAAAAGCTACAAGAACATCTATTATAGCTGAAGGAGGTCAAGGATCTCAAATGAGGAAAGGTATTTGGGGTTGAACTAATTCATACGGAGAAATAGAAAATGGTTTGAATCGTTCTAGTAGAGGTGCATGAGGGTTTATTGATGCTTCTTGTAAAAAAACTACATTATCATCTAGAGGAGTCAAATTGGCGGTCAATGGTATGTCCTCATGAACCAAAATAGAAGTCCCATGAACCTATAGAAATTACTTCTACAGATTGATAAAATAAATTATTATACTATCACTATATTCCATTTCACAAGAAAAAGTATATCTTTTTTTATCAAAAAGTGGTGTAATAAATTTTTACCACTTCACTTATGCCTTAAAGGCCTGAATGACTGGGGAAATTCTCATATTTTCTTTCAGTAGTGTGAAATGGGTATTCAGTTCATTCATAGTTTTAATCCTTTCTAGATTAAGCATCATTGAATTTTTAACAGTCTCTCAATCAGTAATCGCATATTTTTTTACACTCTTATCATCATATGAGAATGACAATTGTTGTGCTCAAAATTTATCAATGATTCGAAAGGTAAGGAATAAACATAACTTGATGAAAAACTTGAAGTAGCACTAATCTCTTCCCTAATAACAGATCTGGTCATATCAACATGAAAAACAGGTGGATGAGGAGTTATAGAACTAGACGATATAGAATATCATATTTTAACACTCTTAATTAATGACTCCTTAAAAGATGCAAAGACATACTACATCCCATCCACAAAAGATTTTAGAGGCTCGATATCACTAGTAATCTGCTTATTCTAAATATCATCATCTTTAATAATGTGTATCATATTATAACTTATATGGTGAATTAGAAATTCATACAATAACCTCTCATAATATAAACTTAACTCAATTTGGCTAAGTACTTGACTGTTCAAAATCATAAAAAAAATATAAAACCAGCTTTTCTCTAAAATCATTTAAGTCACAATTTGTGACCATATCAACTAGAATAGGTTGTACGACATGAGTTGATAAGGTTACAACAGGCAATGTATCAAAATATTATAAGTCAACGTATGCATCAATCAAGTCAATACAGGATCCCTTAGGATCACTTTATTTTTTAATGGAAGGTCCACCATTCTTTTGTGGAATGACAAGAATAAACCAACATTCCTCATACATCATATCTGTCATACTATCATAATTCTTACCAAAGAAACTCAACAATAAAAGGCATTGTATCAATAGACACCATTATAGTAGGAAAAAGAAAAATAGGAGTATCAATAGTAGTATACACATATATCAACTATACATCAATAGTTTTTCCAAAAAAATAACTCATCATCCAACTATTAATCAACTCTATGGTCAACCATCGATTGGTCAATAAAAATAATGACATTAATTTTCTAAAAAAACTTAATCCATAACAATATGATAATTAGTAACATATAAATTATGAACTCCATCAATATGATCAACCACTTGATGAATTTCATGACTTGGGGATTGCTCCCCCCCAATAGATACATCACCCTTTTCCCTAGTAGGTAGATCCTCTTCACCAAATATTTTGTGCCTCTCCTCTAATCTCGAATCAGAACCACCATGAGAAGTAAGAAGATTCTAAGTAATCTCAACATCCACTCTTTTGATTCACCAGTTGGAATCACTAGGTTTCGACCATGTATCATCATTATCATCTTTATTTCCAACCACATTTTTTTCTCCACATAATTTTCAATTCTTATCATTATCTTATTTGTCTTTTTCATCATCACCATCTCTATTTTGATAAAAATATTTTTAATTTCTCTAGAATTTTTCATCATCAGATATATTTGTCACTTCATCATCCCTTCCTTCCTTTGAAATCTTCTCTCTTTTAGAGAGAGACATATGTAGGCTATGAGATCCATATGTGATATTTGGAAGTCTATGAGGAAGGTCAAGTGCACGTCCTTCATTAAAGGAAAATTACTTCGCAACTTATTCTCTTGAGAATGAAGAATCTTCTTTCTCATCACTATCCGAGTACTCAAGAATTTATTCAGGATCCAGACTAGGGTCCACAAGGTATCTTGGTCAATATGGATGGTCTATAGGGTTAAACTCTTCATACTACCTTTCACTATCATCATCCTATTGTTTCTTCTATGGGTTCCATCCAATTTTATCCATCTAAATAATATTCTAGTGATATATAATCTACCAAAATTCATAATATAGGATGCATCATCAGTAACTATCCCTTTTACATTTAACAATGTACAAATAAACTTTTGATAGATTAATTTTCAAGACCTTGATTTTTTCTTGAACGAATCTAACATGTGGAGCATAAGGTATCTAAAAATATTGATCTTACATATTCTTTTCATAAGTCAAAACATGTAGAAATCCTGATAACTTAAATTAGTAAAATTACCATTTTTTGGATGTAGAATATTCTATATGAATTTGAACACTAATCTACATTCACTATTTAAAAAAGATCCAATCAAAATTTTTAAAATTCCATCTGGAATTAATTCATCAGGGGAATCTTCACAAATTAAGTCATCATTAGTTTTTGTAATAGTCTATTGATAATATTTAGACACACCCTCATATGTAACTTTCAAACTGTTAGCATAATGTCTTTAATGAAAATAAATTATCTGACCATTAATATAGCTTCTTACCCTGTATTATTCTTCTTCTTCAATGCCCAATTCCACATATAGATAAAACTAGTAATCAAACCTTAGATAATAATATCTCTCGTTTTAATAGAACCATTTAGTCCATCCTTGGTTCTATATAACATTGATTAATAAAATCTTACATAAATGCATCTATTCATTGTGAAATTCTTTTTTTTAGATCCACTCTCTTTCAAAGAAAATGATTCTTTTGTTCAAATACAACTGGACGACTTGGCTACACATTTTTTTTATTTTAAGGACGCGACTCTTACAAAAAATATACTAATGGATTCTTCACTTTTTCCATGTATATCATCTTAGTATTCTCAGTTGAAGGCCATGTTGATGGAAGGAAGCAAGTCTACATGTTAATGGCTGTAATAGGTTTGATGTGAGAGAGAGTTTGCATTGAATTTATAAAACATGCTAAATTACTATCATTTGGGCTTTAGGGATTCATAAACTCGATACTGAAATAATAAAGTAAAATGAACAATAAAAGAAAAATTAAAATCAAAACATGAATTAAATAAATAGTAAAAAAAATAAAAATGAAAACTCTAAAAACAAGAAGTTTACAATTGTAAGAGGCATGGAAAACTAACAGTGATAAAAACTATCGATGAAAAGTTCAATGATGAGACATTTCACAATGGTGAGAAGTGTTCAATTGTGTAAAATCACAATAGGGAAAAGAATAAATGGTGAAAAATTAAAATAGTGAGAAGCCACAATGGCGAGAGTTTACAACAATGAGAAGTCACAATGGTGAGATAATCAAAATAGAAAGAAGTCACAATGATGACACATTCACAATGTGGGAATTCAAAATGTTGGGAAGAATCAATAGTGGGAAATTGAAAATGTTGAGTCCCATAAAGATAAATATATCCAAAAGTGATCATACATAATTCATATTTAATGCAATTAATTCACTCAGAATTCATATTCGTGGTGAATATATCAATAAACAAGTGTTCAGTGCCTATGCATTCAAGTGTGATATCACCCATTTAGAAATGATATTTCAAAAACTGATTTGATACAGTGATATGTTTTGTTCTAAAATGTGATACAATAGTTTTAGTAATATTTATTACTATTTTCTTGTCAAAATTTGTAGGAACTATTCAAAATTGGTATTCATAGTCTAGGAATGTGTGTTTCATGAAAAAAAAATTTCACAACAGCTGCATATAGCTATGTACCAAACCTTAGTAGTAGAAACTGAAACATAATTTTTTTCATATTACACCAATAAACTAGATACTCTTTTAAAAGGTGGAATGTTCTAGTTTTGTTTTTTATATCTAACATAAATCCAAAAAAATCAATATTTGAATAGATAACTAGATCAAATTTTTGTCATATTGGGTAAAATAATCCTAAATGTTTTGAACATTTGAGGTATTGGAAAACTATTTTTTCAGAAACTAAGGGTTAATTTTATGGATTTTCTTAAATGAGAGAACACATACACACACTGAACATAATATCAAGTCATCTAGAAATAAGGTAGAGAATAATTCCAATCATTCCAGTGTAACATGTTTGATCCACTATATTTTTAGGTTTATCAAGATCCAAATTACATGTATTACTCAAAAGAGTATCCCTAATCTTAATTATATTCAAATTAATTTTTTTAAATGATACGTGGTATATTTATATTAATTTAAAATAATTCTTTATTTAGTTTAAACAATATGAATACCTAGAATGAATTTGAGTTCACCCATTAATGTCATTTCAAATTTATTTTTCATTATTTATGAAAAATTTTGTACATAAATAATTTCCTGAAGAACCAGGAAAATATAATCTTCATATATATGTATAACTAAATCATCTTTTGAAATTATTAATCTAATATTATTATCATCATCTATACCTTATGAAAAACCTTTTGAAATAATAAAGGAGACGATCATATCATACTATGCTCTAGGAGCTTATTTCAAATGATATCATGATTTTGTTAATTTGGAAACATTAATTTCAAAACAGAGAATATGAAAACCACTAGTTATTAAACAAAAACATACTAAATAGTATATTCATTTAAGAAATATATGTTGAAATCTATTTGATATAATTATAAATCTATATGAGAAACATAACATATTATTTTTCTACTGGATTCACGTCGGGATAATGGTGAAAATGTATACTCATAGTATATTAAATATTCTTGACTATAACATTGTGCAATAATTTGATCCTTTTTTATTAATATTATTATCAATTCAACTAAATTGTCTCTAAATACCCCTTTAGTGCCTATAATTAAGTTTTCCTTGGTTCTATCAATATGTTCTTATACTCTATTTCTTTCATAATTGATTTAATTCCTCTTAAATTTAAATTACCCAAAATTTATTTTTGAAGACATCATTTATGTTATTTGGTTCACGGTGTGAAAAAATGGTTTTATGTTCAACCTAATTTCTAAGATAATTTGTAGTTTTTGTAACACTATGTGGGCCTCCAGCTATATTATCTATTATATGGTGCATAAGGGTTATTAGAACTCCTAAAAAGGAAGGGTTGGTCACTTCATTATCTTCAATAGGTTCGTGTTCTAGATGTTATTGAAATTATTTAGAATTGGATGAAGTTTTAGACTATTTCATTGAAGCATCCATAGGATTGGAATTTATGTTCAATGTTTATAAATCATCCTCAATATTTTTTAAACAGTTCATATGATCTTATTGATCATTTACCTAAAATTTTATGTGAACATATAATTCCAAAATCATGTTAATTGTTAATAAATATCTATAACATTTACTAGAAATTTAATAACATATGAAAATTCATTCATCTCTTTTGGAGGGATATTTTTCATTATTATCCTTAGTAGTAAAAATAAAAACATTGAAAACAAAAACTCTAAAGTAATTAACCTTTGTTATCATATTGTTCGAAATATCCTAAAATGTATTTTTATAAATAATTAAAATTATAAATCTATTGACTATATAGTAAGTGGTATTCATAACCTCTACCCAAAAGTACACATCCAAGGATTTTTCATTTAGTATAGTCTTGGATATCCATTGAAGTGTTCTATTTCTTATTTCTATTACTCCATTTTGATAGGTGGTCTTAGTAGTAGATAATTAATCACTATAACCATTTTGAAAGTAAAAATATATAAACTATTTATTCATAAACTCATGTCCACAATCACTTCAAATGGCCTTATTTATAAGTCCACATAATTTTTTTTAATGATTTATCATACTTGGTATTGTAAGAACATGCTTCACTTTTGTCAGATAAATATAACACCAATGTTTACCTAGAAAATTAATATACGATTAAATAAACATATTGATTCTAATTTATACTAGAAACTCTAGATGATCCAAATAAAAATATATAGACCAAATCAAGAGGTTTAGAAGTTGAAAAAACATTCATTTATTTAAAATAAATCTTTTGTTGTATCCATTTTTGACATGGGTTACATAATTTTTCATTTGGGATATCTAGTTTTGGTAGATCATTGACTAAACCATTCCTATTCATCTTCTTATATGAGTTAATATTATAGTTTCCTAGTTTCTTATCCCAAATCCAAGATTCTTTATGAATGAAACTCAAGAATAAAAGTTTTTTAGAAATTAAATAATTAATATCAACAAGAAAAACATTTTCATTCCTTAAAAAAGTATAAATTAAAGAATATTTGGAATAAAAAATATTACATTCATTATTTTCAAATTTAACATGAATACCATCATTAAATAATTGTGAGATTCTAAGAAATATATACTTCAAACCATCAAAAAATAGTAAATTGAAAATTAAAATAGAGTTGATGTTACAAATTTGGATAAAGCTAATGCATTTCCCATTAGAAATATCACTAAAGGTTACATGACCACTACAAACCTTTACTAGGATATTGAAACTTGAGTAGTCTCATTTAATATACATTTGACAACTACTATACAAGTACTATAAGATTTTTTGGAGGTTTTTTAGATGTTTTCCAACAAAAAAATTTATACATGAAATGATTTTGGTAACCATATTTTATTGGGTCCATATTTGTTAGTAATAATATATTTAGAAACACGTATTTTTTTGATATGTCTCTTATAAATATATTGTAAAATTTTTTAATCTTTTTTGGTCCTTTAGAATAATAACTGGTCAAAGAGATATCAGATTTTGATTTTGGTATAAAATTCTTCATAACTATTCTTCTCTATCTAAGTTGATATGTTATACCTCTAACATATTTTTAAGAACCGTTCTTTCCTTGAATCTGACAAGTGTTTCTATACCATTAGTAAAATTTGCTAAATCATTCTCCAATTTTCATTAGACATTTTATGTTTAGTGTTCACTTTAACTAATTGAGTATTTCAATCTTTCTTAATAGATAAATAATATTTTGTTTTGGAAGTTAAAGGATTCTATCTTTTAAGAAATTTATATTTATCACTTACTTCATTAAAAGTGTCATCCAAGATTCTATAATATTAAAACATATCTTATTTGAGACATGTCATCATATTAATGTTCACTCTCAGAATTATCACCATTAAGAACATGTAATAAATTAAATAAAACATGTAACTTATAGACACTAGTAATGAAGCATATGATGGATCTGTAAGACTTCCCTTCATGAGAATAGGTAGAATCATTATATCTGTCCCAAGAGGTACTCCATATATAATTTATATATTTCATGTACCTTCATTCCTTATCATCATATTTCTTTTTTTTATTTTGGAAAATCTGATTTTACTTATCCTTTTATTTTCTATTCATAATATTCAATTTCATTATCATCCTTCTGCCAATATTTTTTCTAGTTTCCTTTCCTTTCATACTTTCCTTTATAGTAAGGATTTCTAAAAAAATAATATTTCTATAAAACGTATAAATCCTATGGGTAATATGGGTCATTTCATAACCATATTTTGGAGATGATTGAATTTCACTAGAAAATTAATTTTTAATATTTTCTTTTTTCATTTTTTTGATGTAGTAGAAGTGAAATCTATTAAATTAAATTTTGGATAATAATATTTTTCTTTATTGACTTTTAATTCTTCTTCTATATCATCGGTTTCCCAACTAGATCATTGACTGATAGTTTATTTGTGTGACATGATTCTTTTATTGAATTATAGGTTCCTCTACATCTTTATAGAATTAATCATAGCAATCTCATAATACAGTCTTTGACAGAAACCGGATGTCTCAGTGAGCTCATGGATTTCACAATTTTATTAATCCTGAGATAAATATCAAAGAATAATTTTTTCAAGATTCATCATAAAAATATCACACTTAATAGTATATGTATTTACTCTCATCTCATTATCATTGGTTGTTCTTTCATGTGAAATAGGTATTTTATCCTAGATTTCAAAGGAAGATTTATTAGAATAAATTATATTAAATTACCCATCTCCAAAAGAACAATAAAGGAATTCACTAATTTTAAAGAATTATTATAAGCATGTTTGGTACCTCAATCCCATGTAACTCAAAATGTTGTACGAAATTAATACGTGTATTTTAAAGATGTAAAAATAATGAAATCCAATCTCACAATATGAATTTTCATTTTAAACATTCACAAAGAATTATTATTTCTATTTAATAAAGAAGGTCAATTAGTTGCATAACCTTATTGCCTATTATCAATTTTAAAGAATTTAATTTTTAACTGATATAATGTTATTAACATTAAAGCAAAACTAAAAGAACAGTTAAAATGTGTTTAATACTTTGATAAAAATCCTAAAACCATTGATAACAAATGTTTGTCAAAGTGATTACTCCAAGTGTGGGCAAAATTATCTACCAAATAAAATCTATTATTAACAAGGATTTATATAAAATCACCTAATTTTAATTAAAATATAGATAGATATAATATAATGAAAGGGATCTTGGCTTCAGCCGAGAGCTCTCGGTTAGGGTTTCATCCCTTCTTCCCTGGCTTCCTTGGCTTCCTCGGCTTCCTTGGTAGTGAATCCCCATGGAACGATAGCTTCCTCCCGATGGTGCGGCGGCTTCGGCTCTCACCGGTGGCTCTCGATGGCTCGGTGACGAATTTTGATGGCATGAAGGCTTCAGTGGTGTGTTGCCTTCGTCGGTTCCTTCAGGATTGTTGGTGGCTCAAGCGGTGGCGAATCCTTTGGATCTGGCATCATGCTTCCAGATCTGTTCTGGATCTGATGACGGCTTCTCTGGTAGTGCGGTGGTGGTCTTGGCGGGCGTTGGTCCACATATTCTATGGGAACAGATGCTCCTTGGGGGCTTCAGCCGGTGATGGGGTTCTATGGTGAGCTCCCGGTGGAGGTCATGGTGGTGCGGGTGTGTTTAGGCAGCGACATAGTCGCGAATGAGGCGCATGCCTTGGGCTTCGGTGGCCCTCGGTGGGGCAGGTGACGGTGGTCCGCGCAACACTGCAGCAGTGGATGATGGCTCAGGGGTGTGTCAATCTTCAGTTGTCAGGGCCAGATCTTGCAGATCTAGTTGCATTTAACTCAGATTTTTCTCCCACCAGTGCGTCTCGTGGGCTTGGCGGCATTGCAGTGTGTCGACAGGAGCTGATCCGATTCAGGGGGACAGACCTCTTATGGCGGTGGGTTTTCAGGTATGAGTGCTTCGGTTGAAGATAGAGGTCGACTTTGGGCAGCGACTGCATCAGCGCTTCCTCCGGCCTCCCGGCTGTGGCGTGTGCCAATGTGTCGGACAATGGTGTCGGTGGGCTTCTTGGCGGTCACGGTAGCAACATTGATCGATGTAATAGTGGAAGATGGAGTTAATTGGGTCGACTTCTCACTTTTTTATGGGATTTTTCCCTCTTTTGGGACACTCTAATGGGTTTGTACCTATTTGTAATGGGTTTGATACCTCTGAGCCTAGAACCTTGTAATATGGTTTCCCTTACTCGGTTTTGTAGACTTTTTTCTCTTGAACCTATGGCTGGTTAACTTTGGCCTTCGGGCAAGTAATGGGTTACCCTCTCCCACTTAAAGAGGGCTTTTTTTCTTTTCGTTTAATAAATAGTTTTATGCCCTTATCTTTCCGCGTATTAAAATATAGATAGATAAAACAAATATATGATATAAATATTGAACATTTAAAAATCATATTTAATCATCCTAATATACAATAAAAAAACACACATAGTAGAATTTGAGTACGATAGGTTGAGTCTCAAGATGAGATTTAGTCCACTCCACATGGAAATCACTTATTTTCCACTACATTATATAAAAGTAAAAAAACTTCTTGGGTCAATTATTCAAATATTATAATAACAATATATTCCCATCATTGGCCTCTCCCATTGTTTTCATGGGATTGTAATGAAACATTCCACAACCAGACCTTTTCCATAACACTTGGGAAAGAAAGATAAAATATGTTGTTGAGAAGATTTTTGAGTATCCTCCAGTTAAAACATGATACATTATGTGTGTTTATAAACATATAGTAACACAAAATGCTCTTAATGTAAATGAAATTAAGAATAATGAGAAAATAAAATATGTAAAGGTAAGGGATTTCTATGACTTTTATGTTATATAGACTTATACTCCTAGAAAGTGGTTTGTAATAAGGCTCAAGTCATTTTCATAAAAACTGATTTAGAAAAGAGAATCCAAATCATCTTTTATTCTGACTGTATGAAATATTCAATATGGTTGAAGTTCTTACCAATGTCTATAAATGGATACTTAAAATGATTCATCATGTAAGGAACACTTCGTACCAAATCAACCCTTTTACCTGAATGCCTATATTTTCTCCTTAAGAGAATTCCATAAAAAATGAGTATGGTTCTTATTGTATCAGTACATACATGTGTATCCATGTGAACATAACAATATTCTACTTCCTCATACATTGTAATGAAATATTATTCGAAAAATATATCTCGATAAATTAATGAAAAATCATTTAAAAATGATATTGTATTGAATTCCATAAACTAGTCATTATAGAAATTTAATTAAAAATAAACATAAACACTAGTGGTGTGTGTTTTGGGATGTGAAAAATATATAGATTTTTAGATTTGCCAGTGACTCTATAGAATGGTGAAAAATTTTAGGATGTTTATATCTAATGGTGATTGAGTCCAGTGGTTTGTTTTATGCTGGTAGGTCAGACTGGCACTGGATTAACACTTTATCCAAAATTTTCATTCTATCGGTAGCTTCATTCAATGTTGACTCCACTCTAGTAGTTATTCATTCGTAGAAATATCCTATTATTCGTAGTGGTGGTGAAAAAAATTATCGGTTAAAATTTTCCAAACAATGTCAAATTCTCTCCTTAAAGGTTACTCATTTCTAATTATGATTCATTCCAGTACATAGCTGATTTTAGATCCTAGTAGTGAGTCTTTCCTTATGGCGACTCATACATGGTGGTGATACTTTTTGGTGGTGAGTCTTTCCCATATGTTAAAATATTTTTCCAATATACCTTATCTGTTAAAAGGTTTACCAAAAACACAAATCTCATTAAGTTCATAACATGCAGGATTTGGTGTTCATTAAAAAATAAGCTCAACAATAAGATTATTGAACCCTATACTCATTTTTAGTGTTTTTATTCCATTTTAAGATATGTAATTAACATTGAGATTATATTATTAGGAATTTTTCAGTCATTATTTCATATTCTTAGCTAAATTTTATACCTAAGTAAATAAATTTTATTTCTCTTTTCTAAACTCATCCAATATATTGTGGCATTGGGTTAGTAGGTTGATGAATTCCATATTATGGAGTTGGATTCTTGGAAGTTGAATGACCTAGGTTATGGTGTGTTCTTTTCCCCTTAACTATAGAGGAGGCAAGAATTGGTGTAACAATGTGTTCCCTAAGTTTCATTAAAATTATACAGTATAAATATAGGTTGGGGAAAAATTGTATTAAGTGGAATGATGATTGGATTTAACAAAAATATGTTTTGAATAAATAAGGAATAAACATAAACATAATTAGGGTCGATCCTTTCTTTGTAACACTATAATTCATTCGGATTAATTTTATTTTCTAATATAAACCATGATTTCTATGTTTGTTTTCTTTTTTATATTAAAAGCATAAAAATTCCAATAAAAGATATAAATAGCAGTGAGTGTTTAGTGAAGGCTTATTTAGAGGAATCCTTAGGGTCAGCTAAATATCTTTATTACTTGGGGATTTTTATTATTATTTTTTAGGACCACTGTAATTTTCCTATAAAAAATATTTCATAATCTCTAGGGACTTCTTATTAAACATTAATTTTAATTTTAATAATTTTAAATTATTTTAATTTGATTTATTTTCTGGTTTCATCACTTCTATCTTACCATGAATAATATGAAATATTCCATGATTAATTATGATATTATCACTCAAAATTTCCACGATTCATGGGGTGAAATAAAATGGGTAGTTAATCAATATATAAAAAAATTACACTACCACAACTCATGCCTAATGATTCAATAAATTTGGATCATAAATAGATGATATCATTGGGAGTTGTGTCAAACACAAATGTATTATTATTTATAGGAAATATTAAATAAAATAATCAATTAATAACATGAACAAAAATAAATTACCAAAAAAATCTCAATATCCCTATGCCAATATATAGAAATTGAGATAGACACTCATGGTATGTCGGAGGAGTTGTAACAATTTGAAAATATATAGAGAATAAATGAGCTCTTAGCATAAATAAACTTTTCCCACCAAAAAAAGAAAATAAAAATGGAAATGGAAAAATAAATATAATTACCTATAGAAGGTAAATATGACATCATTTATATTGAATAGAGAATAGTAAACCCATTATTTATATTATATGTAATCCAATATAAAAGATACAAGTACATAATCTTTCAAAAAGTGTGCAATTTGAGGGAGGAAAATCAAATTTATATGAATATTGGGGAGATCATGTAAAATAAGTGTTTAAAAAATCAAATAAATTATTTAATGAAGGCATTTCTCATATCATTGATTCCTTATTTGATTAAAACATATCACACCAATAGTGGTTATTTTTTAAGAGAAAGTGTAATTCTGTTACCTATTCCCCCAAGGGGTTTTTTTCAGAGATATTCACTAGAGAATACTAACTTATTTTTTATACCATTTATTGAGAGGATCACACATTAAATTCATTTTTAAATATTAAAAAATATGAATTAAACTTTGACTTCCTTTTTTTCAACTACAAATCAAGTTCCATATATGTTAAACTAGAAGCATGATAATGAGGATGCAACAAGATATGTTTTTAAAATCATAAATAGGATGTAAGATCCTAATTTCGAAGATATTGAGTTTTTAATTAAGGCTTTAAAAGTTAAATTATTATAAATAATTATTTTCTTGAGATAAAATATATTATATAGTTCCTAGTTTTGATAAGAAAAAACTAGTTAACATTATAGATTCTAAATTTGTTAAAAAATAAGTCCAATATTTAATCAATCCATCATCGCTATATTATTAAAATTAAACTTACTAGGGGTTGGTGTATAATTAATTATCCATGGAGGACATAAAAAAGTATATGGGGGTATTTTTAACTAATTAAATGGGTGTTTCCTTCTAATGAATCTCAATCAATGTTTATATTTTTGATGAAAATGGAAAATTTTGGATATAAAAAAATAGAACACCACTTTGATAAGGGAGGGGTAACCAAATAATATCCTACCATTTCATAATTTTATTCCATTTGATTTTTTTTATTATTTAGTAATAATTACATAGGATTTAAAATAATATAATAACCACTATATTATATTAAGTATTATATTGAATACTTTAAATTATTTTCATCCAAAATAAATAGGTTTTACCACTATATTCCTTCCCCTATGAGTTTTTTATAATCTTTTCGGAATATTCAAAATTCTACTTCAGTTTTTATATAAAAATTCCATGAGACCTGTGTGTGTTTGGTAGGGGAGGGACGATGTGGCATATTTATTATATTATGACCCTTTTTTCTTTGTATTTCATTTTTTTATAATTGAGATTCATTTAATACTTCATCCAATTTTTATTATTTCATAATTTATATAAATTCATTAATTATCATTATCACATTGATTTGTTTCTAACCAAGAGGATTATAATCCCTTTTTTTGTTATCTTATAATTCCATTTTACTTGATGGAACTTGACACAGATGTTACAATCTAGAACATGATAAAATTTCTCTCTAATATTCAAGAATATGAGAAGGAATTTAAAGTTAAAATTATTTTTCTTATTGAATCACATTTTTATATCATACATGGACCTCCTTGAAGTTTAATCCATTTATAGCCTTAGAGACCATGACTGGACTTCTTATTAGCTAAATTACAACCCATGTTATTGTCCAATGTAATCTTTCAAAAGATACATATTAATAATAAAGGATAAGGGTGTGGGGAATATAATTTATCATGTATATTTAGATGTGGTATATTATTTGAAAAAATATTATTGTGATTCTAATTAATAATGGGGAGTATGTTATACAATTTTTTGAAATACTTTTATACTAAAAGTCTCTAAAAATTTATTTGTTAATAAAATGATAAGAACAATGAGAAGATATTCATGGAATAAATATATTTTTTATATAAATTATAATATGTTAACTACCAAAAAACCCTGAATGTGCTATGTTATAGATATATAAATGAATTTAGAGGATAATATTTAGTGTTCGTTAATATTTAAACCTGTATTTTCTAAATTTTATTAGATTCACTTCCCCAAAAATTGATTCTTAAATTCAATGTACCAAACTTAATCTTTAATATAACCCATGTAAATTTATATTGATTAACATTATTCTATTCTCATGTAAGTTTAGGAATGAGAAATTCAAAAATATTAATTAAATTATACATGTTTTTAGGAATGATAAAAATTTAGTAAAAAAATTACTTTGATTGTATGAAAAATATATTGTGATAAATTGGATTTTTTACTTAAAATCCTATTTTATTTTTTTTAGTTATCTAGACTCCTGTTTTTTTTTTCTATTTTCATTTTTTTGTTAAATTTAATCTATTTTAATTGGTATTTTGTAATTATGGTTTGTTTATTTTCTATATAAATGTTATATAAGATGTTATAAATGTAAGAAACCATTGATTGTTTCTTATACCTGGTGTATTGCATTATGATAGTCAAATTTTTATATATCCTTTATCTAAAAATGATGAATCTTTTGTTAATCATATGAAAGAGTTATTGTTCTGGGATGAATTTCATTTCACCACAATATTGGTTGAGTTTTGAATATTTAAAATAGTTGACTATGTTTTATGGTGACTTATAATTGGTTATTATCACTCCATGGATTTCAGATATTGTATTGTCTTAGGAAAATTTTTCGATGATGGATATTTTTTCAACATGGTTTTAGTTAATTTTCTAATAGGTTTACCATGTCTATTAAGATTACATTGATATTGGGTTGACAAAGGTCTTTATTATAAATAGTGGTTGGACCCTCTCTCCCTTATATTTTATTTAACTCTACTAACCCCTCAGCCTCTAGTAGTCAATTTTTTTTAGGATTATTCATCTAGGGTTATCCTTTAATAGAATATGGTCTTATTGATATATTTTGGATCTCTTAGAGTTTATATTTGTTCAATATAGATGAAATATTTTTGAGCTAGGACTCTTTTCAAATTTCATGGACCCTGATCACATGATTTTATTTTGAATCTATCTAAAACTATTCAAAATTTCATTATAATATTATTGAAATGAATACCCTTTTTATTCTATTGATAATTAACCTTTCATGAAACCAACCTTGTTGATTAGTTCCTGTATTTGATGTCATGTGATATAATATTTCCTTTGAATCCTATACAGTTTATTCTGATTCAAAGATGTATAATTCCATTTGGATGATGGAATTCAACATTGGTGTATCGATAGTGAATGAAATACAAGGATGCAATAGTAATATATAGAAATTATTATTGTTTTAATATTTCTTTATTTAGGGATATATTATGATATTACAGGGAATATCACACCATGATGTATGGTCTCCTATACATTACCCAAACCATTATGATATGCCCACTCCTAAAAACTACATATTACAATGTTACCACCTCTTTTCTAGTTATATGTTTTGGTATATGGGTGTTAATATTTAATAGAGGTCTCTTGTTTTGAATTAGTCATACATTGGGTGTAAAATGAAAATGAGGATATAGGTGTAAGATGAATATAAAGTATGTTCCCTTTCCATGTGAATTACAACATATTGGGGATGATAGTAACCACAAATAACATTGTGAGAATTTTCATTATAGAGTGAAACTAAAATTATTAGAATTTCATTAGGGTACTATTGATCAAATCACAACACATACATAGTTCCATTCAATATTGGGTTATGCATCGGGATTTGATGATATAGTTTTGTATTCACCCACACAATGATTTATAGGATCACCCCTTCACGAATAGAGTCTAGGTACAAAGTATCTGAAAAGAATAGGTTTATTAGTTGAATATCACTACAAATATTAGGTCCTTTGGTCACATAATATTTCAATGTTTATATGGTGAGACAAAAAAATAATGTATTGGGTGCACTCAAGTAATATAATTTGTTAAACATTTCTGGACTATTTTGGAAAGTCTCAACAACTCCGGGAACATAGGCTCCTGATCTAATTCCCAAAACCAAAAGATCAATCAGTCTTTGATATTTGTAACATGCATAATATTTTCAAGGGTGAAGTGACTTCTCCATATTCTATACCCAACTATTAAATTATCATAGGATTATTTCATAATGGGATGTATGGTCCACAAGCACTAGGTCTAGTGACATTCTCTGTATTTTATGCACAAGATTAATGTGGATGGCTCCTTATGAAGTGCATGAAATCGGGAATGATAATTATTAATGGTTATAGCGAGGTTATAATCACATTTATCACATACTATAGATAGGGATGACTACTCAAGGAGGTGATGATGGTGTTGTAGATTGGTTAGAATATTTTCTAAAGTATAGGTATTCCCTTAACTCTAGCTAAATCTTATTCAGAACTTGTTACTAAGTTTTTATATAGTATCTCTTTACTACACTAGGCTATCATTTACATGACCCGAGCATGAAAGGAATGAAAAACTAGGAGACATTGATCCAATATACTTGGCATGAGGGGTACAAGGAGGATAATTTAATGTTGGGTAAAAGAGATGAATTTTTTCTTATTAATGGTTTATCTACTCAAAATTCCCTTCCACTAGATTGTTAGTCAACTGCTGTTGAGTATGCAATAGGTTTTAAATAATTTAAAAAACTAGAAAATTTGTTTCTAATTTTATAGTTATCCCTAAAAAGAAATTAAATTTTCAATTCAAGGATATTATTATTATTGTGTTCATCCCTATAGTGAAATAACAAAACATGATCCCCTTATAGGTGTTTACATTTCATTTATCCATGTTTTAGATTATTTAAGGGAGATTTTATATCCAATTTTTTATTGAGAATGATGGTGTGATCCTTTATAAAACATGAGTTCTTTTATATTATTTTTTGTGTTGGTGTTTTATTTATTTATTTTGGGTTGATGACTGGGGTCAGTACTAATAAGAAAATAATTCTTCAAAAATCTATCGATCCTCTAGTTTTATGATGATGTCTATGTGTATGTCCCACATAATGTCCTAGACTTTAGTAATTCCCAACATTCATGGTGTTTGGGTCCTATATTGATCAAGAATGGTTTCAGAAGGTCCATTCAACTAACAAAGTAGGAGTCCGCCAAAGGGTTAATAGCATCTTGTATTCTCCTAATTAGTGTTTTAGGCATTATCATGTCACAATTCCTTTATATATTGTGTTTGGTGCTCTCTCATTCAACATATGTATTCATTGGGGATGTATTCTTCCAAAATGAATTTGATACAGCCTAGGATGAATCTTATCTTGGAAAGGAATGGTTCCTTAATCATAATTAGTGGCTTGATATGGGTTTGGATTTATTGGTATGATTATATTCTTATGATTCTATAGTGAATTTTGTTTATTGGATGAGCTATGAAGAAATGACATAGTGACCCATGTTCTCTATCTTTAAGAATAAAATTGTTTTATTTATTAAGTTATCTCCATTCTTCTTAATTGGATATATTATCTTATATAATGTTGGTTCTGAGATGAATCTACCTTTTCTTACTACTTCATGGTTTTGAAGATCCCTATTAGGTATTTATATTCTCATCCCTATACAGGAACTTCACCAACTCATGTCATGTATTATGAAAATGATTGACTGTTTGAGGGGGAATTTGATGGACATGCTAGTAGTTGTGTGGTACCTTGGGTTCTTATATGAGATATAATGATATGACATTCATGTATAGTGCTTGTTAATTATATAGATATATTCTACTTAGATACATTATGTTTGTTTTCCTTTGGGTTGTTAGGTGTGAATTTTTTTCCTTTTTCACCTTTTATATTATACACTTGTTCTCTTATTTAGACCATAGTGTTTTTTTCATGCATTATATATGTCAGTTTATTTCATTATCTAGCCTAAATAATTATTTTCTAAATATATTATGTGCATTTGTGTAAAGGGGTATTAGTCTAAGGCCTCCCATCATGAGTGATATACCTATTCATCTATAGTAACAAGATCTTATCATATCATGTTTGGGCTTGGGGTGGAATATACAACTTACTCCCATCCCATTTGGTGTCCCAGTGGGCTGGTCCATAATAGAGTTGTAAAATAGTAGGTCTATCTTATGTATAGAGTTTGGTTTTATATTTCTAGGAAGGGTTAGAATGAGAGCCTAGGTATATTTTTTCAATGGGTTTTCAGTTTATCTTTCTAACCAAGAAACCATTTTTTTGTGGATGATGTTTTCATTCATTGGGAATTTTATTTCTTATTTGATGACCTATATTTCTAAAATATTACTTATAGGGAATTAGTTAATAGTATAAGCATTATACAAGGAGAAATTATTGTTTTACATGTTGTTATTTCAACTCCCCATATTTCATTTAGTTATAGTGATTAAAGCTTTTCATGTGTCAAATTCCTCCATGTAGTAGTCATGTTAGATTCTAATGTAGATTTTTAGCATGAATATGATAATTATCAAAAATCCTATTGGTGATTTGTAGAGAACTAATGATTTTATATAGGGACCAGGATATAATATTTCATCAATGGGTAAGGGTGGGTAATTCCTCTTCCCATAGTGTAGCAAGTATACCCACCACATCCAGACTAAGTGAATAATCCTCTACATGTTGTGAAATATATTATTCTATTTGGAATGAATTAGGGTTCACTTAAGTTAACTATAATACATGAGTTTTGATGGTGGTGACCAACCATGTTATATGGTTATCATGAACCTTATACATCAGATGAATGGACTGATGTTGTTATTAAAGTGTTTCATCTTATCTCTAAACCATATGGTTCCATGGTGGGTTTATCATCCAAAATAATAATTTTATTAAATATTTAAAAGTTTAAATTTATCATATATAACTACAACAAGGTTACTCATCCATAGATAGAGATTAGGAACCTATTTTGTGATTATTATTCCCCAGATATGATGAGGTTGACAATTATCTACATGTTATAATAGATAAAGAATGGTAACATGTCTATTTTGGATAATATGTCATGATTAAATGAAAAATGAATTATTACATCTAAATTATTTAAGAATTAATCCTTTGATCATTGATAATTTAGCATGAACATTATAGGAAGATTTAATCCAACATTGTTCCCCTTTAAATCCCCACCATTCCAGTGATTCAGAGAGGTATTGGTGATTGATATATTTTTATAAGATTAGTTTTAGGTAGTCGGGGATGGTAAATGCTTCATGGGGGTAGATTAATCAACTACAATCGACCATAGTTTGAAATCAAGGTTGCGAAATTGGAGTCATATTCATGTATAGTCTCATTTAATAAGATCAATAGTTCTGGAGTTAGATAATGGATCTAGATAGATATGATATAATATTTTTTAACTCTTATGTAGGATGGGAACACACGAATCATGACTAAATGACTCGATGTAAAACATAGAGTTGTAGAGAAGTAAGAAAACAATGTGTTAATGAGATAGATGTGATCTGGTGCCTCAATGAGGGAGACATGATGGTCCTCTTAGAGACAATTATAAGAGAGAAACCAATGGTTCTTGTGAAGGAGGAATTATTGGTGGATGTTGTTATAATTCACTATATCACCACCACCCACAAGTAGTCCATGATAGACATAGGGTGTTTGCAGCTACAGATGTGTCCAATTATATGCAATGATGCGTTATAATAAGTTCCTGAGAAGATTCAAATTATGACATGTGTATACTCTACACTAGAACACATACTCGTTGAAATAATAATGATACATTCCATTGTTTTTTCATTCATATTTTCCATTTTATATTTCTTTGTAGAGCCATTATCATGACTTATGTAGCTAGAGACTTCTACATTAGTTGATTGTATGCACACCCACATCTACCAATGATGTGAGATAGCACATAGTAGAGAGATATTTTCATGGGACTATATTATTACTGATATTAATCCCAAAGATGTAATGATAGGATTATAATGACTATACATAGTCTTATACCAATAGAGTGTGGTGTTCTTTCAAGAATATATATTGGGGTTTTCCCGCATGGGTGACTGGTTCTTTTAGTTAAGATGATTGGGGAATGTGCATGAAAATTTAAAGTCGATCACCCATATATTAGAGTGTTTAGTTCGATGAGTAAAACATGATTCAAATGATCATATTCCAATAACTATGAAGATGTATAAATACATATTCCTAGATGATATATGAGGATTTCACCAAACCATGTTATTTTATTCTATATTGATCTACAACATTAGATTTTTATTATAAAATATTAAACAAATTAGATGTCTCTCAATGAGTATAGGTAGCTCAATGTGTAGCTAGAGGTCTTTTTAGTTAATGGTTTCATTAGACCCAGTGTGTCCCCATATGCTGATTTGGTGTTGATGTCCAATAACGTATAATATTTTTTATGGTTTTATATTAAGTATCACACCAAGAGTAAGATAACAGTTGAGAAAATTCCATTTTTCATTGGTAAATTTCATCTGAAAAAAATTAAAACAATATAATTTTTTATGACGATTTATCATAGGACCAACTATCTCCATCATTATGTTATAATGGAGGATTTGAAGAATATGTAATTCTGGTCCATCTCATTCCATTATGTGATTTTTGTGACACAGTTTAGTATGATGAATTCCCATAACATTTTCATGGAACTCATGGACCCCATTATTCATCATTTCATTTAATGGTTCATGTATTTATTTATTTAATACTTCCTAATCTATTTTATTTCATAGGATGGGCATGTTGAGCATCAAAATATTTTTATGTACCTTCTTTGAGAGAAATACTTCTATAGTAATCTTTTTAAGTGTTAGTTTTGTATTTGGGAGGTGAATTTTTTTGGGAATTTCATATAAAAGGGTAAAATGTTAATGGATCCAATAAAGATAAATGTAGTTCTTTCCTGAGAGCTAGGAAGTTTTTTTTGAGGTCAAGAACTACTTTGGGTAGGCAGTACTCCTCCATTGGATTAGGAAAAACTAATCGGGAATTGTTACTCAAATGACAATCTATACCCAAAATATGCCTCCCTTTATTTAGTTGGAATAATGATAAATTGCCTTCATATAGTTAAATAGGTTGTTCCATTATGCTCATATACATAGGTTTCTAAAGGAAAGAGTCATGTATGTAGTGATATATGATGCCTCTAGAGTTGGACATCGCTTGGAGATGATATAGAGGTATGAGATGAATTATTATGGTTCTAAATAGTTGATAACTCATGAGAATAACCACCTGAACATAATTTTATACATTTTAATATAAATTTACTAAGACTTATAGACATTAACTTCTCAATAAGCTATTTTTTTTCTATAAAAACTATAAGAGACTCAGATACATCATCACCCAAATAGATATTAATATAAGGTAGAGGAATTGGTTGAAGTTATTATTAGACTATTAATTTAAAATTATGAATACTATTGGGACGATTAGTATAGTAGTTGATTCCCTTAGTAGGAAATATGGATTTTGGATTATGGAGGAGGAAATAGTGAAACTAGATGTCATACAGTTCTACTAGGTGGAAAAATAAAAATTTTCCATTATTTGATCAATGGTGGCCCTCCCCTACACTTCTATAATGTGTGATGGATTCCTAGTTGGAAGAAAATGATTTTCAGGTCCTTGTTATCTTTATATCTATAAGAGATGCAATATATGGGGTTTTTAATGGTGGATATAATTTCATTATATTTTGAGGATATATATTGGTACCAATGTGTCGTGTTTAGAGGTGTTGTTAGAGTTTTATAATCCCCATATAGCTATACATTCAAGTGTGATGGATATTTCCTAATAAATCAAAAATTTGTTTTTGGGACGTAGTTTCGGTAGGTATAGATCAGCTTCACGAGGATATAGAATGGGTGTGTGATGATATATAGATGGAATTGATAACTTGATATCAATGTTCAATAAAGGGGATTAATAAACTTTATGTGATCACAAACCAAATAACAATGTTAGCCCACTTTAATCTAATTAAGGGGTATATTTATTTGAAAATTATGGGACACTTTTTCTAGGATGGAATTATACATTATCTTGGAATACTGTAAATGATTATATAAGACTATGATTATAATTTTAAATATCTACTATTATGGAGCTTGTTAGATGCTATCAAGATATAGTCTTGTTTGATTAATATAATCCACCGTTAAATATATATAAATAATGAGAGTAATTTTTAGGTTCTCAAGGATATGTTGAGTGCTTATGTGTTATTTTTTTCAAAGCACCTAGGATCATTTACACACAGTGCAGTTCACATACAAAAAAAAATTATCAGTCCAATTTTGGAATGATATCCTTTAAGGACCTATATGGAAGAAGTTTTAGGCCATATTAATGCAAGGTAAATATTGGAGAATTTTAATTTATTAGGATAGAGTTTGTACACATAATGATTGTGATTTTTTGGTGATTCAAATGTGGATACAGATATCATAGATCCATTATATGTTATAAATGGCTAGATTATAGAGGTATTTAGAGATTATTG
The DNA here is from genome assembly GCA_963277665.1 of Viscum album. Classification (NCBI taxonomy): domain Eukaryota; kingdom Viridiplantae; phylum Streptophyta; class Magnoliopsida; order Santalales; family Viscaceae; genus Viscum; species Viscum album. The sequence continues at coordinate 1,461,143,466 of OY728135.1, read as the reverse complement.
AGGGTGACCATGTTTTGTTGAAGGTCTCATAATGATTTATCTTATGGTAATTTGGATGGGGATGAGAGTTATACCCTATATTTCTCAGTCTATTGAATATTATACATAGGGTGGATGAGTTTAATTGATACTTTATGTTTTCTCCATAGTTATTATTGGCAAAAAACATATACAATGTGTTTCATTGAGGTAGGAATGTGTATGATTTATTAAAATTCATATATAATAGAGATATAAATGTTGTGGATGATATTATCTTCTCTGAGTACTCAGTGGAAATTAAGTATTGGTAAGATAGGGACTTAAGAAGTCAGTGATACTATTGGTTATAGTAATGTGTTATCATTGTATCCTTTAGAAGAGATCTTAGTAATGTGAGGGTCAGACACATGTTTAGTTTCATCACCATTTAATGTAGGTTAATATTTTCAAGATGTAAGTCCATGATGGCTTGTATAATGAAATTAAATTTAATTTTTCTTTGAAGTAAATAACAATTTTCTATGTTGAATATTCCTTTTGGGAATTGTTTGACATTTTCCTCCATGATAATTAACTTTATTTTATAGTTATAGGTATTATTGTGTATAATGTTATATAATATTTTGATTAATACCATTAATGAAAAATGATATGTTTGGTTCCCTTGGTTTTTTCTTACAAAGGTTGTGTTGTCATATGATTGTGGGATTATGTTGTGATCTTCATTTGGCATTGAAAACATTTTGGTTGATCATACATGAAAGAAATTATAACATTATTACTTTAGATACACCACAATATCATTCATGCCATTTGAGGTTATTCAAGTTCACGAAGCATCCCATTTAGTTATAAAGGGTTTTTATCATCCCATTGTTTTTTGATATTTATTTTATTAGGGATCAATATAGAAAGATTAATCTTATTGTACCACAATTTTGGATATACCATAAAGAATTTCATGGCAACTATTAACTTTGTTAAATTATTTTTCTCATTTATTTATTATTATAAATAGCTGTTTAACTCTATTTCATTTGGATTTTATTATCCTCCAACAATATCTTATCCCTTTTTGGTGTATTTTTTGATCCATAGTTATCTTTCTAATACATTTAGAGAAGACAAAAATGTGGTGATCCCATGGTTCTCTTAGAGAATGAATTCATGTAGCATCATTGAACGTGATATAAGGTTGTATTCTTTTCTATTATCTTACTCAATTAACAAATAATATTTTTAATTATCTATTTTACTATTTCCTATAATTTCATTATGATATTATTACTATGAATCATTTTAATTCCTTTGATAATTTCTCATTTTTTGAAGTAAAACCCTTTCAGTTATTTTATGTATTTATTATTGTATTTTTAAATATTTCAATAAAAACCCACACTCATTTTCATGTTTTGATAAAAAAAAATCCATTATTTATTATCGATTTTGGAAATGGTTTATATATAGTATAGGTTATACCTATAAGTGATGGTCTAGGATGGAAGAGAAGATAGATGAATGTATATACTATTGAGGTTCCCATTTCCCCATAACAAGGAATATCATTCCATAATGGGGTGTATCATTAAGTTTTTCATTAACTTCATGGATGTATCATAACACAATACTACAAATTTCACAATGATTGATCCCTACATAGTGGTATGTAAGAGTATAAGAGTGTTAATCCTACCTGCATGCCATGTGTTTTAAATTAATATTATGTATCATGTACCCCAACATAATGGTTCTTCCTATGACATGAACATGAATAATTGTTCTGAATTTGTGGATTATTTCACAATGAGGATGAAATTATACATATATTACAACACGAGAAGGTTCATTATAGCAACAAACTAGTAGGTTATTAAATGAAAATATGGATCACCAAAAAGTTGTTTGGATCCATAGAGAGAAATGACCCAACATCACCACCTCATGGGAGTTTTATATGTTTCATTGAAGTGTAAAATTTGGGAATGTAAGTCATACATATAGATATTGTGTTTTATTTATATAATGAATGTGAAATCATTTATACCACACTAGGTCATGTATATTTTGTTTTCAGTTACTGTATATTTTATCTCTATTTGACCAATGACTCATATCATGCATGAATAATAGAGTGTATACCTAGGATTGAAACTCCATTAAACATGTTTTGATGAAATTTTATAGGTAACCCATATGGTATTAGAGTTTATTAATCTTAAAAAATCATAGGTTTCATGCTCCATAATTTTTTTTCAAGGATCAGGTACCCCCTTGCACTCGATGAGGCATGAGACATCCTCATGGTCAATAAAGTTTGGTACTCCCCAGATTGATGTTATTGGGTTAACTAGGGTGTGGGTCACATGTATATTGATTTAATCAATCATATAATGAACATGAAAAATCAACAGTGGGTCCTTCATTATAGGTTATGTATTCAATCCACTCATAATTCTCTTTTAAAGGTGTAGGGCCCCTAAACACAATTGCTGAAATGATATAGCGTTGGATTTTCTATGTAGCATGAATTATTGGGTTTCATAGGGTGATGGATTTCATTGATTGGTTTTTATATGAATATTCAGACTCAATGTACCATGTTCTCTATATTTAAGCATACTAGTCTTTATTTTGAGTATTTATATTCTTCTTCCACGAGTGTGTTATCTTATACTATTATAGATCTAAGAAGAACAATTTTTTTATATAATTATTTATTGTGTTTTGGGTATCCTATTATTTATATATATATACAGAACACCAACATGGAATTTATTCCATAAAGTTTATGTTTTTTACATATAGAATACAGTTCAATGGGGATACAAGTAAATATTTTAAAGGTGAAGTATGAGTTTATAGAATCCCAATGGTGATAATTGAAGGTGAATCTTATGTCTATTGGTAGTTATTTTTAAAGATCTCATCACCTCAGTTTTTAGGTTATTTTTCCATAGGTCTGTTAACTATGTACTTTTACATTTTTATAGTTAATAGATTATGATATTTTTCTTATATAGAGATCTTCGTATTTGTTTCATGCATTATTAATTGGATTTTGTTTTTTGTCTAGCATGTATTATTATGTCCATTATGGAGACATGTGTTTTTATACATTTGAATTAGGGAGAGGCCACCCATAATATTTGATATGTTTATATGGTTCATGTCACATTCACTTTAACAAACATAGGGGATTTTGGTGGCACACTTAGAAAACTACTACTCATAGTGGTGTCCCAGTGGGCTGGGTCATGTCATGTATTTGTGAAGGTAAGAGTGAAATATACTTTAGTGAGATATTAGATTAAAATAAACATGTATGGATAAAAAACGAAAAATTAATGAGTTTTATATATGGTATAAAGACTTAATTGATGAGTTGAACGATTCATTGTAACTATTTTATTTGAAAATTTTGAATTTCTCTTTATTATATGTTTTTATAAGTAGTAAAACAAATAAGTGTGTTGGATTGATAAATTTCATATTTTCATTTAATTTTGAAATTTTGAAATTTTGAAATTTTTATTATCATTCCTTATTTAAATACCCTAAAATTTAGTTAATTTATTAGAATATATAAAAAATTAGAGATATTTATAAATAATTATAATTAAATTGTAAATGTGTTTTTTTGTAATTTAATGGTTTCATTTTTAGAATATTTTTATATAATACTTCATTTATTTTATTAGTCATTAGATGATGTAGGGACAGAATTAAATGAATAAAGGATTCCACCAATATTTCCAGCCATGAAATTATATATAGTGACATGTGATAGTTTACATAACATATAATAAAAGTATTTATCATCTAAGAATTGATAATGTATGTGATTTATGTAACTATTAGAAAAATATCATTTCATTTGGTGTGTTGTGAGGTATACTAAGAGGGTATGTCTGATTACCAATGTTTCTTATTTTGATATACTAGAGCTATCTATGATAGACTGATATCTCCTGCTGAAACTCTAGTCATTTCTTATGACATACTGAAATCATTGATAAATTTTTAGGATATATTTAGATGTGAATGGAGTTGTACACCTAATGGAAATAATGTCCTATGATATTGAAAATGACTACCTATGACAAAATTGTATTCATATATAATATTCTATTATAGGTTGTTATACCCACATATTGTTTCTTGAGAAGCCACAACATTAATGGTCAATCATATGAATATGTTACAACACATTAAACAAATAATGGGGATCAATGTATTTATCTTAAGAATAATCCATAATATCAAAAACTTGATTGATATTGATCCATTAAATAAATTAATTCCATGTATTCACCATCATACATAAAAGTTACATGAATTATTATTTTTATTCCAATTCATGTAATGATTATGTATCTTTTCTAGGAACCTCCCATCTACAAAAAGGTATGGGTAATTTATTAATGGATGATTGGGGGAATAAAAATTTGAGAGAATTATCTACAAGGAAGTCCTAATCTAATAATAATAGGAATATGATGAAAATACATATAGATAATTTGTTGATTAAGACCCTTCAACAAATAATTTAAAAATAATAGATTATCATTGATTGATAGGACTCTAAACTTTTGGGATTGATTATAAATTTTTTTGTGTATTTCTATAGATTAATTTAATTATAATATTGATTTCTTATTTTTTCTATTATTTTATACCCTATACATATCCTCTCTTACTCATTATTCATGGATTATCCAATAAAATGTAAATAATGGGGGGTGGGGATTTTCAAGGTTTTATCAAGAACCATACTATTTTCTGCATGATTCTGCCCATTACATGATTTGGTTATGAGGGTGTGATTGGAGAATTATGCCATTATAAACCTCCCTTCCACAATTTTGTCTATATTTTCCCCTCTATATATCCTTCTCACCTTCATTAAATAAAATCATCCAATATATGGTGTAATTTGGTGATTATGAGGATTAATTACATATGGTGGAGCTAGGAGATGGGAAGGTGAATTCTAATGATCAAGGCGTGTTCACTAAAATTATCCATTTTGAAGGAAATATATTATGTGGTAAGGAGTACTAAAAGTGTAATTAAAGATACATAGCCTAAATAGAGGGTGGAAATATATGAATGTAATGATTTTTATATTGATTGGATTTAGAAAAATTAAAATTTGAACAATAAATGTTTTATCATAGACACCCCATGGATCAATCCTTTCATTTTGACACTTCAATTATTTGGATTATTTTCATTATCATCTAAAATAACCTTTATTAATGGTTATTTTATTTTTATATTAATGAAACAAAAATATCAAAAGAATAAATGAAGGACTTTCAGTGTTTAACTATTCTTCCTTGTGAGAAAACTCCATAGACAACTTCCTAGATAAATATGATTTTGATAACCCCACTATAATAATTCTATTGGTTGCCTCTACGTTTTAATTCAAATGTAGCATTTATTGAGGAAACTTATCCCATAATGGTTACATATAAAATCATTAAATTATTACTAGATATATTTTATATTATGATATATGAGGATTATATTATAAGAAATGAAATTTCAAGGGAAGTAACATTTAATGTGATGAAGAAAATCACCATCGACTGTGATCCAAAAGAGAATAAATAGATTATGTAATTTCATTACATTCATAAAACCTAGAAAAAGAAGTCAAATTTTAAATAAAATATTATACTCACATTATTTTGATTTATAATGGAATGGAAGCTTTATTTCATGTTTTCGAAGATGTTCCAAGATAATGAATACAATAATAAACAATTAAATTATAACAACCATGCTCTTTATTTCACACATAAACATAATTTATTACATAAAATAGTCACTTCATAGAACAAAGAATATTGAGAGGTCTAGTGTATTTGGGGCTTAAGAACATTACATAACAACAAAAAACAAAGAACAAACTTTATTGAATACTTCTTTTATATGACCACACACATTCCTTCATACTTAGCATTTAATTGATAACCTGAGGATATACATGTGAAAAGGGTGAGCTATAAATCCCAATAAAGGTGTAAACAAGGAATAACATGAAGAATAAAATAAATTTTAGGAAATAGTAATATCAATGGATCGTAAGAGAAAAATTAATATAAATGAATGATATAAGAAGAATATCCTAACATGGAAATGTAGCCACAACACTTAACTTGATATTTACATGATAAAAGGATCATTTCACATGGATTATGAGTAAAACCTCATCCCGAATGAATTATCCAGAGTAAACCCTCATTAAGAATTAATTATAAGGAGTCCAAAATCATTTCAAATGATGTATCATGATACTGTTCTATACCCAATTCATTGGAGAACTATAAAGTCACACCTTTTATAATCATTTTATTTCATGCATAAGTGTTCCACATGGATCATAAAACATAGATTCATTAAAAATAATAATTTATTCCATGAAAATGTGATGTGGAATAGATAGATTTATGTCATTAATAAATAGGTACATTTTTATAATGGTGAACACCCTACACATGGAAATAAGAAAGTTACTCAATTACATGATGATTTGGGAATGAGAAATTTGGGTTTATCTTCAACAGCATAACGACATATAATAGAAATAATAAAATCGGTTGATGAGATAGAAAGGCGTATCTAATAATTTATAAATTAAAAGGATAGTAAGGGGGTTAAAGAAGATAATATTTCAAAATATGTAATTTAATTTATTTTTATAATATAAATAAATTTCTTTAATGTAAATGAGAAGAGAGAAATTCCATACGAAATTTCAGCATGGAAACATGTATATGTGGGAGGAATTAATGAAATAGATAGAGGTATATCATTATTAAATCATATGTATTGATGTATGGGGGTGGTTTGAAATCATACCTCTATATTTATAATTGAAAATAAAAGTGTACAACAACATAATGTAATTTGGAAAAAAATAAGAAAGGAAGATATCCCTTAAGTGGAAGTGTGATCTAAAAGGATTTGGAGAGTCTTGGGAGAGGCATCATGGGTGTTTGGGATGCCTAGTGTGGATATTAGAGATATGAGAGAATAGTATTGATGTTTTAAAATGGTTTTTATTGATGAAAAGTTGGAGTTTGGGGGGTTTGTATTGGAAAAGAATGTGAATTATTTATTATTTATGTTATGGACACCACAAATTGAATTAATCAAAACCACAAACCAAACCATGGTATTTTCCCACGGTTTATTACAAAGGGGAGTGTAAAATATTATTTTATAAGGATAGTTTCAAATCATATTAAAATATTTGGCTTTATTATGTGGAGGTGAGTCACACTCTCAAGAAAATCTATTCAAAATGTTAAAGTGTTTTATAAATCGTGGAGGTCTCACTAAGGCTCTGTTAAATAATTAAAACAAACATAAAATCAGATTATTTTAAATTTAAAACATATATTGTCCAAAAAACCCATTTATAGTATTTTATTACATCACTATTTTGACATTATGATTTAATAAAAGTCATTGTTTATTTAAATTCAATTTAGTTTTTATCAAAAACAATCGGCTGCATCATAAAATTATATAAAATTCACTATTGGAAAATTTCATAATCCAAATTCAAAAAATAATAGTCATTTTATCTACACAATTTTCTAAACATTTTAATATATCTTTTAAAATAAATACCTGCATTTATTGAAGATTCATAGGTTTTGACAAAAACAACATTCAAATAATAGTAATAATTAAAATTATATTCATAAAAATAATTATATAAATTATATTTAATAAAACATAATTTATTAATAATATTTTATTAAAAAATTATTTAACACAATAATCCATTAATTCACCAAAATATATTTCTTAATTTAATATTAAATAAAAATACTATTTGTACTTTAAAAACTATTTACAATGTAATAATAATAAAATGAATGAATATTCATTATTTAATACAAAAATAATTAACATAATCATAGTGTTATGGTCTTGTTATATATACCCTTATAACACCATCATAATACTAAAGGTTAAGGTGTTCAATGGTGATAGACTCTTGGGGAGGCATAGATAATATCTCTTTGGTGGTAATATTTGTTAACTTCCACTTATCCCATAGGTGGTTCCATTAAAGATTAAGGTTTTGATGTTTGGCATTGGGTTTGTTAAGAAGGAATCCAAGTGATTCTAACTCCTTTCCGATCTCTGACAAATGGGCTTTGTATGGATCCATTATATTAGATGAGTCCATCACTTCTTTTATCTAAGTAAATTGGATTTGTTGAAGACCTATATTTATAATAATCATGTGGTCATTTTTCGATAACTATATTTGAAGTGGTAAAAATACATAACAATATTTTAAATTAAAAAATCCTAAAACCCAAGAAGTGCATAAGTTAAAAAACCATTATTCATAATAATAAATTTAATTAGATCAAATGTAATTTTCATTAATAATAGTTTGGGTAGTTACAATCTTTACCCCTTAATAATTTTCACCCTCTAAATTCCCTTTTCCTATACACAAAACAGATGAGTGTAACATTGCTTCATCACTTCCATTGACTCCCACATTGATTTTTCAATCTTGTGGTTTTGCTACAACACCATGATGATGGGAATTGTCTTATTTCATAGAACATCTTCTCTATGAAATAAGATCTTCACTGGCTTATCTTTATAGGAGAAGCCATTATCCAATTTCACATCCTCTGGATTGAGTATATGGGATGGGTGAGGTATGTACTTCCTCAAGAGTGATAGATGGAATACATTACATACTTTAGATAGGTTTGCTGGGAGTGTTAGTCGATAGGGCACTGCTCCAAAGTGATCAAGGATTTTAAAACGGCCGATGTAACTTGGACTAAGCATTCCATTCATCCCAAATCTCATAACTCTCTTACACTGTGATATGCAATGGAATACCATGTCTCTACCATCAAACTCTGGGTCTAGTCAATGCTTATCATCATAGCTCTTTTGTTGACTCTGAACAGCTTTAATGTGATGTTTAATGGTCTTAACCTTCACCACCATTTCATCAACCATTTCTAGACCTAGGAGTTTTCAATCCCAAATTTCATCCTTACATGTCAGTTTTCTACACCTATACTCATAGATGGATTCATAAGGAGCCATTTGTATGATTTATTGGAAAATATTTTTTGTAAAAGAACTCAACCTAAGGAAGATGTTAATCCCATCCCCATTTGTAGTTCATTGATCACACTCTCAACATATCCTAAAGTGTTTGGATTTTCCTCCCATATTAGCCATCAATTTGAGAATAACAAGTTGTGCTAAAGTTCAGCTATGTATTCAAGGCTTGTGGAAGACTCTTCCAGATCATAGATGTGAATCATGGACTCACTCACATACAATTTATAGTAGTACTCCTTGCAGCCTTACCAATTCTATGATATATATCTTATCCAGTTGATCCAATGATAAATACTCTCTAATTACAATGATGTATGTAGTCTTTGTTAGACGATCCACAACAACCCAGATAGCATTGTTTCTTTTGGATGTCTTTGTAAGTCTAGTGAAAAAGTTCAATATGATGTTCTCCCATTTCTATGGTGGTATGGGTAATGGTTTCATAATCCCCTTTGAATTCTGCCTCCCATCCATCACTTTCTGACATACTAAGGACATTGAGGTATACTCAGTGATCTAATTCATGATTTTATCCCACAAATAATGATCTCATATATCTCAAGACATCTTTTTGTTTCCTAGGAGAATAGAGAAATTTGAACTATGTAAATCATCCAAAAGGTATTTCTTCAACTCCAGACTTGATGGAACACATATCCTTTTCCCAATTCTCACAAATCCTTTTCATTATCATTGATCACGAAGGATTTACCTTATCTAATAGCTTCCACTTTATTCAAAATTATCACACCATCCTTTTCATCATTCTTTTACCTTTCCAAAGATAAAGTTGAGTAATTATTTATGAAAGGATTTATGATAATCCATTCTTTATGATTCTTCTGTCAATATTCAACAATCCTAAGAAGAATGGATCCTTTTAAATTCTCACCGATGAGTGAATTTTTGGGACCATTCTACTTAGATTATCTTCCACCTTGTTCACTTTTCCAATTTGGTAATGGATTGAGCAGTTATTGTCTTTTATCAGTACTAACCATCTTTATTGTCATATATTCATCTTTTTCTGTGTGAATATATAATGGAGGAATTTTTGATCCGTATATATCTCAAACGTCTCCCCAAAAAGCCTTAATTTTGCCAAAATTTTTAAGAAAATATTACTGTAGAAAACTCTAGATCTTCCATTGGATAGTTTTTCTGATAAGCATTCAATTATTTTAAATCATATGTAATGAATTTTTTCATATTTCATCAACAAAAAACTGATCCCCTTCATTGAAGCATCTATGAATACCCCAAAAAGTTCTCCACATGTGGGTAATTGGGGCACAGATGTAGTGATAAGACTTAGTTTTAACTCCTTGAATCTCTCTTCACATCCATCACTCCATGGAAATATGACTCTCTTCTGAGTTATCTTAGTAAGTAGTTTTGACCATCATGAGAAATTTCTTAGAAATCAGCGATAATATTTAGGTACCCCAAGGATTCTACAGATATCTGTCATAGATGGTGGACTAAGAAACCCCTAAATTACATTTGTATTGGATGTATCCATAGATATCTCATTACTTGTGATTATATGACCCAATAATTATTCATCTTTCAATTGGAAATCACACTTTCTGTACTTGTCATAGAACTTCCCCTTTCGCAAGGTCTCTAGTACAGTGCCTAGATACTCCTCATGCTACTGATTAGTTTTGGAGTATATCAGAATATATTCTGTATATAATAACACAAATTTTTTTGAGGTAATCAGTAAAGGCTGTATTCATCAATTCCATGAATATTACTAGAGAATTGGTGAGTCTTAAAATAATTTATGTGAATTTATAGAGTTCGTATCTTGTACAAAAATCAGTCTTGAGGATATCCTCTTTCTTCACCCTCACTGAATAACAACCCAACCCCAAATCGATATTAGAAAAGTATAATTCTCCACTTATCTTATCATATAAGTCACCAATACGAGACATAGGATACTTTTTCATAATCTTGATTTTTATGAGCTCATGATAAACAATTCAAACGTGCATTGATGCATTCTTCATGATGAAGAGGACTGGTGAACCCCATGGTGAAGCACTTGGGCTTATAACCCTTTATCCATATTCTCCTATAGTTGTTTCTTTTTCTTCTCAACTTCCAAAACAACCATTTTATACAGATTCTTGGATATTAGGAAATTCCTAGGTATATAATCAATCTATAATTCACCATCTCTTCAAGGAGTAAGACCATGAAATTCCCAGGGTATCACATCAGTGAATTCCTTCACAGTAGGCATGTCTTCAAAGATGGTTTCTTCCTTAGACTCAATAATCTGAGAAAGATAATCATGCTTATGGGGAAGTAATGTTCATGATTGAGATGATGGTTCTAATGAAGATTCGTCATCCTCCTTTCATTCGTACATAATCGTTGGTCAATTTTCTAAATTGAGAGTGATTTACATGTTATGGAAATTTATGTTGGATCTTTATAGGGAATGTAATTGCATGCCAAGAATTGCATAAAATTACACTAGAGGGAGTATTACAAGGTTCTTTAGAACATTCAATCCACAAATTATTTTGAGGTAGGAGTTATATTCATAGGATGTAATAATTTCCCCATTTGTTGTTTTCATCGACAACTTTACATCAATGATTTGTGGGTGTGTAGGGATTTTTCAACTAAACATTCAGTATATAAAATAATGTGTAGAAATATAATCAAAAAGTACGTTTAGTAATCTTGATAAATAACTAGTGAACATGTCGCCACATTGTTTTAGTGATTTTCATCTATGGTAGTGATGGAAAAATCTTTCCATTACTACCTTGGAAGTTGTTGGTTGCCTCCGAAAACCCTTGGCATAGAGTAATAGTATTCAAATTTCCCTAGTTAATTGCAGTTTTTGAAATTAATAACACATTGAGGGTCAAATTGAGCATTCATCTCCTCTGTCACAACAATGGGGTTTTCTTGTCGACAGTTAATGGTCGGGTACCCTCCTCTTACTCACCTAAAAAATTTCATCATCCATATAAGGTAATTTTTTGGGTTCTTTTTTCCACACCTTTGGCAAGGGGGGTACTAGAATTTCATAGCACCATTGTATTTATCGATCAGACCACAAAAATTAAAGTAAAACTTTTCATTATGTAGTATAGGTTTTATCCTACAAAATAAGTGTTCATCCTTGAATTTGGGGTTAACGACAACGTAAGAGGCATATTGTGCTGGCCTTGTAATGTTTGCCTCATACGCTTTGATGGATTCAATGTCTTTTTTCATGATGGAAATCAATTCTTTTTCCCATCTTAAGTCAGATGGCGTGAGAAAAATATTTAAAGAAAAACATTTTCTAGAAATGAATTCATTCCAATGCCTCGATCTCCTACTCATGATTCATATTTTTGAACAATGTCCAATATGTATTAGATTCTCCCTCTATACGATAATCTGCTAGAAGAACCTTCAGTAATTTAGAACATTCATGTATGGAGAAGATCATCCCGATGTAGTTGATCCATTGTTCGGTGATTGAGGGATCTGATGATCTATTAAAAGTATGTGGTCTTTGTCTCATTAATCTCTCAATTGAGGCTTGTACATTCTTCTGGGGGAGGGGTTAACCGTTCCTCTTGTCCAATGTTTCTATTCAAAACATGAGTTTACTGAGAGAGTATATTGACAAATTTTGTGATTTCCACTCCCATAAGATGGGTCATCTCATTAGAATAGTCATCACATTGATCTTCACATCCATTTTTAGCCTGATTCCTCTAATTACTGGCCATTTACATCAATAAAATGAAATTTAGGGGTGACACATAAAGGGGAATCCAATGAAAAAATGTTATAACTTGTAAATTACATTTATTTACTTAACAAATCTATGTTATCCATGATCAACTTCCCAACATGTATTCTTAGGGGAATCTTTTTAATTCCCATAATAAAGGTTCATGCTAAGATTATGGAATTACCGAATCATAACCACTGGGAGTGTCGCAAACAACAGTATAGCAATGCCCAATGTCGTGCACCAGTTCTCATTCGAATCAAGCTCAACGTAGTGTTTTCAGGTATTACCCCTAGAAACATTTGATCCAGAGCCACCTCTACTTGTTCATATCCATAAAGGGATGTATTTTCTTTATAAACCACTTATTTTATACTACACATAAATTCAGTATGTTTTTTATTTTACATAGTCTTATCCCTAAGGCATTCACTAGTTTTTTTAATCATAATACCAAAAATAACTAAACCTATCCTTTGATACCAACTATAACTACCCTGTACTTTATTTCACACATAACCATAATTTATAAAATAAATATTCATTTCATACCACATAGAAGTATGATAGTTACAATGTCCTTGGGGCTTAGGAACATGAAATAAAAACATAAAACATGAAATACCCATCTTTATTGATAACTTATTTTACATGACCACACACATTCATTCGTACTTAGCATTGCATGGGATAAACTGAGGACATACATGTGAAATTGGTGAGCTATAAATCCATGTAAGGGAGTAAAAAAGGAATTACATAAAAAATAAAATACTTGGTAGGAAATAGGAATATCAATAGAGCATAAGAGAAACATGAACATAAAGTAATGATATAGCATGTCTATCATAATAAGGAAATTAGGAAATAATATTTAACTTGATATTAGCATGAGCCAGGGATCATTTCACATTGAGCATGAGTAAACACTCATTGAACATGAATTAGAATGAGTAATCTCTCATTTCACATGAATTATCAGGATTCAACTATCATTTCACATGATGTATCATGATGATATTCTTTACCTATTTCATTGGAGAGTTATCAGGGCACACCCTTAATAAATATTTCATTTCAAGCATAAGTGTGTCACATGGATCATACATCATGGATTCATTAAACATCATATTTTATTAAATGAATAAGAGATTTTAAATACATAAATTCATGTAATCATTAAAAAGGTACTTATTAAAAAGTTGAATACTCTTGATGGAGAAATGTGTATGGTATTCACTTAAATAAGGTTTTTGCTATGGGAAATTTTGGTGTAAATTTGTCAGTATAAAGACGTCAAATAGAAATTGTAAAATGGGATGATGAGAGAGAAACGGGTATATAGTAATTTTTACATTAAATGGAATTTAATGGGGTCATGGAACATAATATTTAAAAAAAAATAATGGAATTTATATGTATAATATAAACAAATTTCTTGAATATAAATGAGAAGAGGGAAATTTATTACAAAATTTCAGCTTGGAACTGGAGTACGTGGGTGGAATTGATGTGAAATAAATAGGTATCTCATAATTAAAAAAAATATAGGAAAATATATGTGAGGCTTTAAATTTTACCAAAACATTTTTAATTGAAAATACAATTGTATAATAACATAATGAAATTTGGACAAAAATGTGAAAGCATGAAATCCCATAATTGGAAGTGTGATCCCAAAGGCTTGGGAGAGGCTTCAGAGGGACTTCATGGGAGATTGGAGAGCCTTGAGAGTATTATAGAGAGATGAGGTAAGATTAGGGACGTTATAAAAGGTTTTTTAGTGATGACATGTGGGATGTTGGCTGGGATTATATATGAAGAGATAGAGAATTCATTATTATTTAGTATTTAGACACCGCACATTAGACTAATAAAAACCAATCTATGGTTTTTGAAAACAGTTTTTACCAAAGGGAAATATAAAAAAATATTTTATAATTCCATTGTCCAAAATTATTAAAATAGTAGGCTTTCTTATGTGTAGGGGAGTCATAATCTCTAGGAAATCATTTTAAAATGTTAAAATATTTTATAAGTCTTGGAGGGTCCACTAAGAATTTGTAAAATAAATAAAACGAAACTAAAATGAAATTATTTTAAAGTTAAAACATATTTTGGCCGAATATCCCATTTATGGTGTCTTATTAAATCACTATTGTGTCATTATGATGTCCTAAAACACATTATATATTTAAACGTTATTTAATTTTTACCAAAAAAAATCAATTTTCTCAGAAAATTATGAAAACTCCACCATTGGATAATTTATACATCTTGATTCCAAAAATAATATTAATTTTATCTATATAATTTTCTATATGTTTGAATTTTTACTTTTAAGATAAAAAATGACATTTATCAAAAAATTACGGGTTTTGGAAAAACAGCTTTCGAAGCATAATAAAAATTATAATTGTATTCATAAAAATTAGTCGATAAATTATATTTAGTAACAATTAAATTATTAATAATTATTATTAAAATAATATTTAACTCAAAAATATATTAATTCACCAAAAAAGATTTCTTAATAGAATATGAAAAAAATAATTTTTTTGCTTTAAAAACTATTTACAATGTAATAATAATAAAATCAATGTATATTTTATATTATATACAAAACTAATTCCCATAATCATCATGATAGGGTCTTGTTACATAACCCAATATAACACTTGAATAATACCTAAGGGTATGATGCACGATGGCGAAAAACTCTTGGGGAGGATCAAATAACATCCCTCGGTTGGTCATCTCTATTAACTTATACTTCTCCTCTAGGTGGTTCTCTTCAATCTTAAAATTATGAAGCATAGCTTGGGAATGGTCAAGAGTGAAGACCAATGATTCTACCTCCTTTATATGCTCTTAAAATTTTCACTCATATGGATAAGTTCTACTAGATGAGTTCATCAATTCCTTTTTCTTAGTAAATTGGGTTTTTTTAAGCCTTGAATTTATACTAATCATGTGGTCATTGTTCAATGAATAAATTATCAATGGTGACAATTTATAACAGTATTTTAAATTCCAAAAACATAAAACCAATTAATTTAACAAGTTATATAAACATTTTATATAATAAGACATTTAATTATATCATGTGAAATTTTTATTGATAAATATTTGGGTCGTTACATAAATAATTCTCACCCAAAAAAATATATTCCAAAAGAAAAAATTATCCCACATGATGGTAATAACTCAAGGGAATTAGGTGTAGAAGAAATTAATAGTGATGAATAACCAAAAATGAAATTGTTTTGGCTATCAATGAAAAACAAAAATTAAATGAATAATGTTAATGTGAGAAATTAAATTTTGGGAATTTTTATCCTAATATTGAACCTATTGTAGAGCTTAAATAGATATATGTTGGAGTGAAATATAACAGAATGGTATCATAGTGTTATGTGGATATATACTCTATATATAGTTTCAACATGGTTCAAAATATTTGATGATGTTAGAGATTGAAAATAATATTGATAAAAATGTAGGGGGAT
Organism: Viscum album; assembly: GCA_963277665.1. Taxonomy (NCBI): domain Eukaryota; kingdom Viridiplantae; phylum Streptophyta; class Magnoliopsida; order Santalales; family Viscaceae; genus Viscum; species Viscum album. The sequence continues at coordinate 1,461,127,089 of OY728135.1, read as the reverse complement.
TATAGAAAGTATTTTTTCTAGGTAAGAAGTGGAATAAAAGTAATGAATCAATTATTACATGAAAGATACAATGAAAAAATGGTGAAATGAATTTACGATCCATAAGTATTAATTTTTGACATGATTTATATTCTTTGGGATCTTGAAATGGATGTGACTAGTAGGACGACTTTAGAAAGTTCGATCATTTGAGCTATGTACAAAATTAAGGATAAATATGAATATACCTCAAAAGATATTCAAAAAATTTCTTCTATAAAAACATTATGAGAATATATATAATTTATGATTATGGATTTTCACAAAATAAAACGATTTAATAATTTAATTTAGAATACATGTTACTCATACTACAATGAAGTTTGATTCATAATAGTATCAAAATTATAATATAAAACCAATTAAACCATACAATAATACACCAAAAATTAGTTTTTATTATTTTTGGAAATATATGGTGTAACAAAAATGAGTCTTGTGACCAATATCTATTGGTTATTTTGTTTTATTTTCAATAGAATAAAAATACCATAATACAAAGTGTCGAAGATGATCATAGTAACAGGTGAATAGATACATACTTGATCATTACCATAAAATTGAAACTCATATTGAATTATTAATATCAATAAAAAAATAATATTCCACCAATTATCCTTCTTAGTTTATAAATATAATTACTCATGGTTACTTTGATAAATGGGGAAACAGTAAAGGTTAGGGTTATATACTTAGTAACAGTTCATGAATAGTAAAATAGAATCCAGGTGTAAGCTTGAAATATATAATATAGAAGTAATATATATAATACAACTTCCATAAAAATGGATACATAAGCATTAAATAACCAAAAAAATATAAATAGATAACCAAGTACATAAAATTGATAGATCTCAAAATTTTGGAATAAATGATACTAAATATAATAACCATAAATTTAGGGACTTGTGCCAATAATATACCCAATTATGAGTATATTTTTATGGGTGTGGGAGTGAATTAGTTGTTAATAAAACACTTACTGAAAAAATAATTTTACCACCACTAATTAGTGTAAAGTATCCAAATGAAATTATTCTATAATGTGTGATAGATTGAGAAATAACACACATAAATGATGAGTTTTTATATTGTTCAATCAATAATGTTATTGATTGTATAATAATTTTTTATGAATGGTTTTGATCCCACTAAACACCTTATTATATTATTATTAATGAGAATAAGTGATTAAATATGAATATGGGTTTTCACTATACATTTTGGAATGAAATATAGGAAAAATTGGATAATTAATTGTCGCATATTGACCACATCTTCCTATAGAATTTTGATAACCTATGAACCACTATTGTCCTCCTCAATGCCAATAGAAATATACAAGTAATTTACTCTCTAATAGTTGAACAGTTATCTAAAAGTTAAATTTCATGTTTTTCTGAGAAAGAATAATTAAATTTTATGATCCTGGAAGCATTGATATACTGAAATGTATATTTTTACATAATGATTCGATGTAAAATATATGTATTGAAGATGCACAAAAATAACTAATCGATTAATGGAAAGAATAATTTTGATTTATTATTTCATTAATCTCTTACATTTTGAAATAATCTTATGGTGTGACTTATGTCATTTCTGTGTTATATGTTCAGAAATAATGGATGTTTTAGATAATATTTTCATGGGTATATACTTTTTTGGTGTGAAATAATATATTACAAAATGTTTCCAAAATTATGGTGATATTTCAATTCACTCCCATAGATTTCCCCAAAAATACATCTCATACATTTTTCTAACAACTTAGTTAAACCCCATTGAATACTAAGGAATAATCATCACAACTCAACACCATTTGTTATGGTGTAGATTCATATATAAGAGTAACAAAAATTATTTAATAAAACTCCATTATAATGTTACAAGCACTAATTATGTCATTCTTTTGTACAATATAACAATTCATCAATAATATTATTTATAAATTACTCAATTTTTACTTCAAATCATCAATGAGTAGGTTGTTAAAAAATTAGATAATAAATTACCCGAAAAATATATTGAAATTTCTCATCAAACAAGTCATAATTGGATTCTGACGAGGTTGTTATCTAAACACCACATAATAATATAGAATGATATTTTTTATAATTATCCAAATATCAGGGAATAGATGAATACTATAATTTCCATGTCTTTTTTAATTAATACTCATAACTCTTCATTTTCAAAATTTAACTCATGAGGGATATTATATTTTTATGACATGTAAAATTACACAGTCATCAAGGGGTATTAATCCATGACATCATAAATAAATCATAATAACACTACCATTACACTACACAAGTTTTCTTCAAGATACCAACAGATGTATTAATACGATATAAAATTATGGGCCCCACCTGATTCTTAATTAGTCTAATACATTTATTATATAAAAATAATTGAAAAAAATTAACTAAATAATATTACCCCAGTAAATTAATACCCCAACAAGGATAAATTGTAAAAAATTACCATAATTAATAGAATGAGTATATGTATTGTCAATATTACTAATATAAAATGAATTTCTTGGAAAAACCCTAGAAATTCAATAATATAAGATTGAAAATACATGGTACTTGAATAATAAGATGTAAATTTCAATATGATAAAATTGAAATTATAAAAAAAGTATTTAACAAATTATAATATATTAATACTTGTATGAGGTATAAAATATCTAAATAGAAGAAGAAAAATCCAATGAGATTGAATGATAAGTAATATTTTTACTATTATGTGTCGTAATGGGTAATATATGAATCACATGCCATTAATATAGAAAAAAGGGTTCTTATTGTACTTCTTGTATATTAAAATTAAATTTTGATAAAAATATGTCAATGGTTCAACATATGCACAATTTAAATTAATATAAGAGGAGAATAAGTAGCATGTCTTTGTGAATGGAAATTAATACAAAAAATCCATTACATATATGGTTAGGTATGAATTATAAGTATATAAGAGAGGAAAAGAGTCAAGTATTAACTCAAAAATAAATGAAAAATGGCTTGTTATAATTTTAACACATTAGATATAATATATAAATGATTAAATAAGTAATGGAAAGACAATACATGGAAATAAATAGATTTAGGAAGAAATCCCATCAGATTATGTTTTGTTTAACTTTGTATATCCCCAAACATTGTGAATAAAAAATTATATTTTTTAGTTACATTATGAATAAATTTTATTATTTGTATATCATTATTATTAACCCTTTTTATTGATTTATATCAAACATATTATTTCATTTTTTTATATTGATCTTTCATAGATATTCTATACATTATTTAAAAACTATTTCAATATAATGATAATGGTCATAGGTCATTTTCTAATGACTGTATAAGCACTATAATTTTTAAGTTATTGGTTTTCATTAAATTAAGTTTTTATAAAATTTTAATGTTCAAATTATAGAGAAAAATATTTTCAAATTAAGAAATATGTATTGGTATATTTTTTAAAGTGATAAAAATTAATATTATGGTTTACATTATAGCAATAATATCTTACTAATTTTATAATTATAGAATTTTCATAATGATTTTTTTTAATTATAGATGTTCTATTTATATTATTTTTTTTATTAATTTATGCCATAAAAAATAAAAATGAATCATCATCACTCAATTAAGTACTTTAAACCTTATCTGGGTGAGTGATGTTTTTAAGAGAGATTTAAAAAAGGGAAAAAATAAATATTTTATTTTGACAAAAAATTAGAGTATAATTATACTCATTCATTAAATATAATTTAATGGTAACTTAATTGATTTAAGTGGTTATAACATAATTAAAATAAAATGGGCTGGAATTTGAAACACTTGCATTTTACTTTTAGAGGACTCATTTTGTGTGGGTTTTAATTTTAGAGGTGGATTTTTGTTTAAAAAATGCCTAAAGAACATGTATTAAAGTGTTTAGATAGTTATTTTTGTTGTGAATTATAAAATTAATAACCTTGGGAGTGAAGATGAATGGGTGGAGAAAGGCTATTTATATAAGAAATTGGGAAGTGTGTATTTGATTAAGATTATTGATTTATTATCTTTCCTATAGACTATGACTTGTATTTATTATTATGAATATTAATATTTTTTACTACAAATATTTATTTTATTTATAATGAATAAAAATTAAAAAATGGAATATTGGAAATATTTTATTCATTGTAATGAATAAAATATAAAATAGGCTTTGAAAATTGATTTATGGTGTGTGAAATTAATTTAATTATTTAAAAATAAATCATTATAATAATTAAACTCATTTTAAATCATTAAATAAGTATTATAAAAAATTGATTCATATTATATAATAAATATGCCTTAAAAAATATTGTATACACAATACTATATTTTTTCTTTTTACCGAAATTTCAAATTTTCCCAAGAAATACCAAAAATAAAAACGGATGTGTGGATTCCTAAAATGAGATTCATTTTATGAAAATATTTTTCTATCCTTGAAAATTTTAATCATTAAATAATAATTCATAATCTATTTTTAAATCCTTTAGTTATCACCCAAACATGGGATAGCTCTATTTTAAAAAATATTTATTATTTAATGGAATAAAATATAAATTCTAATTCATTAATATATTTTCATGTTTACATTTATTAATAATTCTATTACCATATAATATTTTTTATCTTACTTGATACTATTATATTACACATAATAATTATGTTTGTATTAAAATAGAAATGATACTATTTGAACAATCATATTACATATTATAAATATACCTAATTATATCGTTTACATTTTCTATATCATTATCATTAATATTAGCTAATTTTTTAATTTTCTTACAGTTTTTTCTTATAACCATGTATCTTTTATTTTTTTTATTCTTTTATGATATAGTTCTCCTAGTTTTCTTGATTATTGTTTATTGTATATTTTTATGTCTTTTATATCCATATTTATAGCTACTGTATTGAATATATTATTCTTGTATTTCTATTCCAATATGATGAAATAAAAGATGATACATTTTAATGAAAATATAATTTGTTATCATATAATATAGGGTCTTGCATTCCTCACCTATAAATAATTTTATCATTGAAATTTGTGGTATACATAACTCCTTGATCAATTATGGATAATATTTCTTTAATTCTTCCCTGGATCACAAATCTCATCCTACAACTTCTGATTCATCCAAAGTACCTCTGCCAACAGAGTTGTCCGAATTCACAACACACTAACTTTAATATCACGAATCCAGAAAATTAGTTCCAAATAAGAGAAACTATTGTCTACAATCTATTTATTAAGTATTGATTACATGAATTGGGTTTATAATGTACATCCACAACAATTTATAATTGAAGACATAATTTAATTTGTTTATTTTTCATTCCATATCCAAATTAGAAACCCAAACACCATTTTTTCCAAAAATATCATAGGCTCTTATATAACACGGACAAACTATCCTCTTCTAATCAATCCATATGTCTTTCTTATATAGTGATTTCCTTAATATGACATGGTCCTCTTCTTGAGGCTATAATTTCTTCCCCTAGTTATAATAAAAAAATTCTATCTAATTTTGATCTCCCAATGATGGGTGTGGTCTAGATTATGGATTGATGGTGGTTACCATGTGCACCACAACCAAAGAGCCTCACCATGAGAATGGAAGAAGGCTATGGCTAGGAAAAAACAACTACCTTTTGGGGCTATGAAATGTCAGGTTTCTTAGAGAGGTGACATCGAGGCCCCCATGGGCATGGTGAACTCCAATTTTATTATGGTGTTACCTCATTTGGAAAATTGAAACAACTAATTTAGAAGACTTTATTTTAATAATATGTTACACATGTTGAGGGAAACTCATGGAATCATTATGAAGCAGTTTTTAATAACTTTTTAACCTTGTTATTTCATCTATTTTGCCTATGATTTTCCTTCTATATCATGAATTTTTGAATCATATGCATTTGGGAAGATCTTTTTACTGGATTATTCCTTGTTTGATTTCAGTCCATTGACCCATTCAGATTGTTTATGTTTTTTATTTGCTTCATTGTGGAAAAGTCTAGTTTGGTTGTATACAAATATCACATTATAAATGGTATGTGATATATTATGTTCTATTAAAACTAGGTGATAATGGAAACTCATTTTTAGATATGGTAATCAATTTTTTATGGCCTCTTCTTTATACAATTGGATGCCTTATCCTTGTTGGTTTTGAATCTAGTTGTTTTTTTCTGAGAAACCAATTGTGAGGTTGGGGGTTTCATATCTATTCAATGTTTTCTAAACATAATATGTTATTGATTTTCTAACTCATTTTATAAAATATTATTTGTATGATCCTTATTGTTTTGAAATGTGTGAAAAATTACTTTTGATTAAATATGGGTTCCCCTTGTTTTTTTATAGGTTACATACAACTACAATAAACTATTAAATGGGCTATGAAATTGGTTATCAAAGAATATTTTTTATGAAAAGGGTTTTTGGAACATTGTTTATGAAATATTATTATACATTTTGAAATGTTTTACTTAAAAATACAATGGGAGGATTGGTTACTTATGAGTGGGTTTTAGTATTAGGTCATGTCTTTTTTTATATAGGGGGTTGATTGATGGGGTGTTCCTCTATTACCTAGGTTGTGTTATTTTGGGGAAATGATTAAAAGAAACAATATGGTGTTAACGCTTTGGGAGTTCTTCTATTCCATGGAACACATTGTTTTAGGGAATTTATTTTCTAACACCATATTAAGTTCACTCATGGAATATTCTCTATTCCCCAAGCAGTATTGTTCTTGGGACAAGCTCAGGTCACTAAAACATTACTATGTTATTTTTCTATACGATTCCATGCTAGCCCTTACCTATATTATACTAGTAGTGATTCCATTATGCTTTTATATTTATATATTTTGTTTTTATATGAATAAATTATGCATGTTTTTGGTAAATGTTATATTTGAAAATTTTAATTCGCTCATGTTATAATAATTTTTTTTTTGACATTTTTAAATGGGTAATTTTTTTACTATAATTTTTATTGAACTCTGAAAATCATTTTACTATGAACTATTTTTCATATATGGAGAATATTAGGACTATTTTATAGATACATTCTATGTAACACATGGATGGGATCCCACTAGGATTTCTTTTCTGACACCTTCTACACTCCCTTACGGGTTTTTAGAACTAGTTTTTTATGATCAATGAAAGTTAAGTGATATAAAGTGAGGTGGTGAGATTTTATGTCTGTTGGGAATGGGTAAATATTGTTCATATGGCATTAAATTACAAATGTATCATCAAAAGTTTCTCTCAGTTGTCTAAGTTTCATTCAGTTTTTTTGGGCCATATACCTTGATTTTCTCAATTTTTCCATAGTTGTATCTCTATCAATATTAATTGTTGGTTATGGAGTATTTAATTTCTTTCAATTATCTCTGTTATCATTTTCCATGTGGATCTTGTTTTAGTAAGGAAAACAATAAAAACAGATAGCATAATAAAATAGATAATAAATGCAAAGACGTGTATTTAAAAAATACCAGAACTTCCCACCATAGTCATTCCTAGTACCACCTCTGAAGACCATACTCTATCAATTGATCCCATTCAATGGGGAATTTCTTTCTCCTCTATCTTGTATCTTAAAGGTTATACACACATCAATATTCCGATTTATGGTCTCAACATATAGCTAGTAGGGTACCAATAATGGTTCCTTAACATGAGTGTACAACCATAATATTTTTTTTGATAATAATAAATAAACACACCAGTGAAAACATTAAATTATATAATTAGAAATAATGAATTATACCATCGACAAAAAACCATCAACCATACCTTCTATATATTGATGAAGGAATTTTATTCATAATATAAGTCACAGTTTATATAAAAACACAAGTTCATTACATGTATTCCTCAACCAAAAAATATATAATGAGTCTCGGGATATGAAAAAAGGCCGTTAATCCTCATCTATATCATGACTTGTGAAAAATTCCATAAAAATTTTACACTACCTAAAGGTTAGACACAAGTACATATTATCTCATCACTACCTAATGTTTATCCCTGATATTATCATATACCAGAACAATGTCTCGAGTCAAACCTCATGGTTGTCATTTGACTAACTATGTCTCAGTCCACCATTGTCATCAATTCAAATCAACACACTCTCCCTCTAAGGGTTAACAATCCAAGATGTTCCACATAGAATTTACTTCAATAATTGAAACATCCATTGTACATGAATAATATAAAATATTTATAACAATCATAGGCACCCAAACCATATCATTAATGAGTTTTAGTATCCAGACACACACATATGTTATCATACTCATCCATGGGTCCTTTGGGTTATGTATACACACACAAGGGGTCAAACATCGAACTTGGTCTCATAGAGCATGTGAACACACCAACTTGGGATCAATCACAAGTATGGTCTCATGGTATGCACACTCACAGATATATGTGCCATAAAACCCAATCACGGACACTTGGGATATATATACAATCACACATGATCAAAATCATGCATAATATAAATAATATAATTAGAAAACATCATTTAATTTAAACAATCGTATAACTAGCCTCTATATGGGTATGGAGATACAACCTCAAACATGTTGACAACAATGTCAGGATTTGTCAACAGTTTGGTCAGCTGATACACATTCACACTCCAAAAAAATCAAATGCCATTCCATTAACTATTAGAATTAATTACAATAGTGCATCATAATTATTCTAGATGGAGATTCCAGAAGGAGTCAGTGAAAGGGAAAGATATAAAACATACCCTACATCACACACCAACAATGGTAGATTCTGAGTCTATTTGAGGGGGGGTGATATTTTGTAAAGGTAATGAAAAAAAGGAGAAGAGGAGAGGTTTCTATGATTATAATTCAGTAAGATGAGGCTTTAAACTTTGTAGTTTTATTATTCCAAAAATGTCAAGAAATGAGGGATGGAAGGATCTTGGAACATTATTGAAACAACATCAACCAAATAAAGGTTAACCAAACCTCATGAATGGTTTATCCAATGTATTTGGAAGTCATCCACATCCACAATATATACTCGTAGAATGTACAAATATATTTAAAGGGAATATAAATTTATTGAAAATGCATTAAATTCCCCTCATACATATCTCACATGTTTCCACTTGTAAACATTCGATATTAAAGTATGAAGATAAATATATAATCAATTTTAATGTCCACATAACATGTATTCTTACCTCCACCACAATCTACATAATGGTCATGGTGTTCTTGATCACACAAAAATGACATCCCCAATGGCATATCCTACAACCGAATTCTATTTTCCCTCACTATTCCGTTCTCCATGGGCATGGTGAGGTCACCCAAGACATCACCCATAGACTCATTGTAACATCCCAGGTAAATAATGAAATAATGAATTTTCATAATTATTAATATTTGTGAATTAAATATTAATTTTACTATAAAGGGGTTTATATGCTCGATGACGTACACGATATGCAACAACGGGTTTCTTTTAAATCTTACATTACACAATTATAAGATAATAATTTTATTTTAAAAGTAGTTAACGGCTAGACATTGTATTGGCAGGAATGAACAAAACTATTTAGAATACGATTATACATGTTTGTTAAATGTTTTTATATTTATTTAATAAACTTTAGATACTTAAAATGTGAATGAATCTAATTGTAAGCATAATTTACCTTAAAGGTTGATTTACCATCTTTTTATGGAGAACCCTCATTAAATCTAGTTTTGGTCACTTTTAAATGTTATATTTGGAAAAATAAAATTATTATTTAGAATAGGGATATCAAAATTTACTTTGGATGAAAATTTGGTATTTTTCTAATAAAGTACATTTTCTAATGAATAATGAATAAATACTGAATTTTAATTGAAAACAGAATTTTAATCTAATTTATTTACATGGTTGGATTATGATTTTAATTAGTTTTAAAGTGTAATTAGAATATATTTTTACCATTTAATCCAATTTTTGTAAATTTAGTTAATTTAACATTCCAATAGGACCAAAACTAGTGTCAATCTTTTGATAGTTAATATTTTTAAAAACACGCTTTTTGTTTTGACATCGAGAATTAATTTTAAATTATTTTCTTTTACTTTCGTGTTTTGAATTTTGGAAAATGGATTTTATATTTTGAATAAGGAGGTAAAAATTGTGTAAATTGGTGTCTTCTATTTTTATACATTATGAATATTTATTTTAGTAAAAATTTTATTTACCATGGTTAAAGGGTAAATCTGATAAATATGGGTAAAAAAATATTTTTATACTAATATATAATTACCATAATACTGTCCAAATCCTATTTCTTGATACAAAAAAAAATAGGAATCTTTGGGTCAATTGTAGGACCACATGGAGCCACTTAAGAGTGATAATGACACTTTATTCTAATTAATATAATTTAAAGGAAAAAATTACCTTAACAAATATCTTTTAGTAAATTAATTTTTCCATGGGGTTATATAAGTCATATTTTATATAATAAATATTATTTCGAAAGGAAAATATATTTACTACATCCTGGTATTTTTTTTAATTTTTATACATTATATAAATGAATTTATTTATGACACGATAATGATAAAGTGTTTACCTCATTAATAAATGATTTAAAAAATAAGATTATAAAGATTAAAATAATTTTCGAAACATGTACAATTATTATTGGATGAATTTATTTCTACCATGATTCATCTTATCATTGACATTAATTATTTTTGGATCTTTTGAAACCAAATATATTTTTATAATAAAATAATTGATTCAAACTTTTCTAAAGGCCCCCCCTCCCCCTTATAAAAGAACACCACTTCTAACCCATTCCTCAGACCTCTAAATCCCCTTTTCTATACCAAAAATTACCCAAATAATCTCTCAAGATCCCACTAATACTCTTAGAAGACTTTCCTTAGGCAGAAAGCACTTAAAAATTCCATTTTGTTCAAAACAAAGGAAGTTACCCAAATTAAAGGTAACAATATCTCTTAACTTATTTTGTTTTATTTTACTTCTTCAACCCCCTAAACCCTTTTTATTTCATTATTTTATAACAAAACCAGTATCTGAAATATATTATGATGTTTTTATGAAAATTATTTGAACTACACATTCACACACCTCAATCTAATGTGTCAAGAACATACTATTTCTGGGGATGGTATAGTAATGCCTCACGAAACGATGATTGTTCAATTTTCTTCTACTGCCTCTCATGATAACCATTAAAATGAAACTATACTTATATATGAAATATATTATGTTTATTTTTTCATTGTGATTCTGTATTTATAATTTTTATCACATCTTTATGGTTTTCATTATGGGTAAATGTGATAATTTCATTTGAGGAAGTGCGGACTACTGCCCCCTCAAAGTGAAATGACTCATTCATGCCTTATGATGAACATATAAAGGTTAGAGTTAATGATATTATATAACATATTATAATTTAATTATAATATACCTATGTATCATTATGTTTTAATTCCATTAAAGTATGAAATAGAGAAGAAAGTTACATTCGTATGTAAGTACGGCTTACCATCTCAATGAACGGTGTATTTCTATTCTTACCTCCGAATGTTATATACTATTATAAATATATATATATACTAGATATATATGATATATATGAAATCTAAATCATGAATATTATTATGTTGATAATGGACTATTGACCACATGGACAACTTGTAATTATATGGTGTTCATTTTTTTACTCAAGTACCAAATATCGACAAAGTAACCGTAATTATCTTAAATGATTACATAATGTTTAAAACAGGGTAATATGTGATATTAGAGGACTAAAAAACATGAAAAAGGGCACTTAAAAAAATATAAATTAACTTTAGTGTATTATTTAGGAGACTAATGAACGATCGAGTCATGTCGTACACGAGGTAAGATGCTTTGTCTCAATATCCTTTCATTGAGGAATATTTTTTTTAATACACGACATTCATTTCTATGCTGTATAAACTCCTTTTACATTTCATTTCATTCAATGGGAATCTATTTCTAGGAATCATTTTACTAAATGAAAAAAAAGGAATGTTTCTTTTAACGTAAGCGGTGACAACAACCTTTCAGGCACTGTGAGTATTATTTGATATTTGGGTTCCTTGACAAGTCATAATGTTTTTTAAATTGAAAATAAATACCATATACTCTTTTACCTATTTTGGTATTGAAAATGGTTTTGATAATGGATTTGTTTTTTCATCATATTTATGTGATATATTGTGAGCGAAATGTGGAAATTTTTTATTTCATTTATATTTTTTTATGTGTTATGATTTTATAATGGTACTTGGTCATTTGACAGGTGGTTACGTGATAAACCAAATGATGGGTGGTGGTGTGACAAATTGGGATGGGTGGTTATCTTATAACTTCCAATGAATTGGGTATGGATGTCAGACTTATGGATATTCCATTTAGTAATATGTATAGAAGTCATCAGTTTGGCTATTCCATTTAGTGAAATATGTGGAAGTCAGTCATATGGCTATTCCATTTAGTGATATGTGACTAAGTTGACAATATTTTTATTTTATTTAAGTATGTTTATGTCCCATGTTATATATATATATTTAATGTATCCTTTATATGGTTTTTATGGTAATATTTTTGTTATAAAAGAGTAAAAAATTATATATTGTTTTTTGAAGAGTATTTACTACTTCATAAAGGCAAAAAGTAATACTTATGATAAATTATTCATAGTTTAATTGTTGTTTTAAAAAAACTAATAGTTTTCCTTCTGTTTGTTTCCCTTATAGAGATTTTTATGCTCATACCATGTTTTGGAAATTTCTTTCACAAGACATAAAGTGGAATAGGTTCAAGGATGGGATCAAGGAAAATACATGTTGTCTAAAACATGAGACTAGACTTGACTATTTTTTTCAAGAGTTTTTATTTTTTGAAAAAAACGGAAACTTAGTAGAAGTTTATACCTTGTAATTTTTGAGATGCAATGTAATAGTTATGGCCTAATTCTCTAAATATCTAAACCTGAAAAGATCCACAATGTGAATTATACATTTAATTAATGATTATATAATGTTTAAGTCTGGGTGATTATATCCATCCTCATCCCATTATGCCCATATCAATGTCCATACTCATCCATGTCTCCTTTCCTTCTTTATAGTAGGAACCACCATAGCTTGTATAATAACCATGATGTTTTCTATTTTAGGTTAATTATCTATAAAACCAATTTATAAATTCATTACAACCTCCAACACATTTTGATCTTATGTTTCTTCCATCAAAAGGTAAAAACACCAATTAAGGCATAATAGAAATTATATTAACATATCCTATAAAAATATTGGTGAGAAAAATATCTATATATAATGATTTTCATCCCCAAGAATAATCTCATGTTGTCCAATAGGAAAAATTCAGGATACTATACTTTAACATCAAACTCCGACTCCCATTTCCTTCTCGATCTGTCCATACCACCATAATACTAGAATAAGTGGAACTATATTCCATGTAATACATTGTATCCCTAATATATAATCAATAAAATATTTTCCAAAAAACATGTTATTTGTTCCAACATAACATCTTCATAGTTTATCACATGAATGAGATGATGCATGTACCTACAATGTTTTGAAATGTGGAAAACATCATTAATGCCTTGTTAATTGGTAACACACTTATATGCATTCAATTATCTAAAATAGTCAAAATAAATCATTAAACTAGATTCTCCTTATTCTAAAAAATTATTATTCCCTAACTGAGGTGACACTTATAAGAAAATGTGATCACTAATAGATAACTCCAATGTTCATATCCTCTATTCAACATACAATTATTTTCCACTTTTTTTATTAACCAACAGCTTCCTGGTAATCAACACTCTCTCTGAGGTCTCCTAAAACATAATCATTTAAACAAATGCAACCTCATATTCCTTATTCAATGATAATTCTTCATGAAATTCCCTGAAGAGAACAAAAAATATCCATCTAAATAGAATCCAAGAATCTATTATTGTATGTGAACTCAACCAAGAACAAAATCTCATCTCATTATGTACTAAAGTCCATGACGCATGAGAAAAGTTATACTCAAGGATATGAATTGTCCTCACTAAATTTCTATCATTATATGGATGATATTTATTCCCCTAATACATTTTAATTCCAAATTATTTCTACAATACTTTCCAAAACTATGATGTTAAATTAATATAAATATCCAATATGATAATGGATGACACTCCATGATGATATATAATATTTTTGATATAACGATTCCAAAAATCATCTACAAGGTGTGTTTATATAGTCAGTAAAAACTATGTTATGTTCATAAAATAATCTATTATCATACATTTGACATCATGAATCCCTGGGGGATTGTTTAATATCAAAATTAAGTCCATTTTCATGTCATCCCACTTCCATAATGGAAAATAATGTGGATAAATAATAATAATAAATAGTTGATACAGGAAGTTTATCCTCTTTCATGTAAGGAATCACAAAAAACTATTGATTCACATCTTCATGTGAGGTCACTAAATATAAAGTAATATGTCATAGTATATCTTTATAGACTCTAGATAATCTATCAATTTAAAATCATTAGAATCTCTCAATATCTACACCATCTACGAAACTGGAAAAACTACCATCCCATTGATGTAGATCATGTCATCTTTATTTAAGGAAAATTTAGGAACATAATGATCCCTTATTAATCATTAAGAAATCACCATAGATGTCTAGTCTAAATCTTTACTATTTAAATAGAGTATAAGTGCTTCTGATAAATTTTAAATTAGAGGGATGTAAAATTGAAGAAAAATAATTGGGTGGAGAGTATGCAAACAAGTTGATCATAATCATATAAATTGAAGATGAGTGTTAAAACGTTTACCATAGATTAATGGTTGTTACCCCATATATTCATTAGTACATCAAAAAATCATGACTTGGATTTTTTTATTGTGAGTTTATTTATGACCTTTTATTAAAATGAAATCATCCCGATGAATATCATGAAGGTTGAGAGAAAATCATTAGTTTATGTAGATAAAATATGATACTATTAATGTTATGGGTGGATGTGCTAATATAGTTTAATACATCCTCCTTAGTGGTACATCCATGTGTTGAAAAGTTTTATTTGGAAATTTGAATTTAGTTTTAGTGTACATGAATGAATATGGGTGTTGTCAAGTTTTTATCCCATTACATTGAAAAATTTTAGGAGAAGACTGAGAATGAGGTACAAATTGTTTTAAACCAACCACTTATGGTTTCATAGTAGAAGTGTAAAAATATCTCCACATATCTTATGATGAGAAATTTTTTATCAAATTGAGTTCATGATGTTATATATGTGATTATAGATCAACAAAGTTAGTTAGTCCACTTCGTAGACATCTGAGAGTAGAGTTCAGTAGAGTTTCTAGTATGAATTTCTGTTCTTCAGCTACTATTTCTTAAGAGAGACCCCAATATAATTGTATCAATACCTGATTCTCATTTTATATCACATTTTGAGAGTGGGATACATGATAATTTCAAGACTCGAATTTGGTTTAAAAATTAGTTCAACCCCTATATAAATGAACAAATTTAGAGGGCCATTTAGGTCCCATAGAACATGATTTGGGAATTAATTTTGAATTATGTTCGCTTCTTAGAGGACCTCCTTCCCTTAGTGGAATGTTTAGGTAACAAAAAATATCATTTCAGTATTTGTATGGGAACATTTGAGATATTTCACAGTAAACCCTATATGTCACTATTTTGATTAATGTTTCAAGGAGAGATAGTGATTATAGGAAAATGGTTGGTGTAATTATCAAAAAAAGGTGTAGATCATCAAATCAAGTATAATGATTATCTAAATAAGTCAAATATCATATGCAGACCAATGATAGTGGAATTTGGATTGATACTAAGGAGACCATGTATTCTTAAAAGTCTCACATTCGATAGAACTATAGAGGTTTTGACAAGGTGGAATGATATATCTGAGGTTATTTGTCCATTTCTAGATAATACATCGAGTACTTGATTTGGGGTTCTACATGGGTTTACCACTATAATAAAATAATGTTCATGAAATTTTAAACATATCATTGCTATAAAGAAAGATGCATGACCTTTCATAATTTTTATACTGGAGATATCTATACATTTTAAGTACATATAACATCTTATAGTACATGGTGGTGATTGAGGAAAAAAAGTGGAAAATATTTCATTGGTGAGAGATTCCATTTTTAGACATTCAATGGTGGCATGGGAACCTCCAGGAGAGATTTTGTGGGAGGGAGAACATGATGGAAAGTCAGTAGCCTCCCCATCATGAGTTGGTATTCTTTTTAGGATGGAAATCACTAAGATCAAGAGAATATAAAAAATCCATTTTAGTGGTATGATACTTTGTAATATTTTAAATGATATATTCAATGAAATGTTCTGGTTTAACACAAGTTTAATTACATTTTAATTATTTTTTACATGTTATACTTTTTGTTTTTGGTTTAACAAATGTTTGGGTAAATCCCTATGATATTTTAATATTTTTGTTCTTTTGGATACCAATCTCTCAAAAATGGGTTGCAAAACATCCATGGTGCACCCCCTCTGGGTCCCTGGTGTCTCAGATATAGAATTTTTAAGAAAAGATAAGAATCATGAGACATGGATATAGGAGTGGAAAACTGGGGTCACACTTATGTTACATCACTATATCCAACTCAAAGGCCAATTTTAGAGGTTATACTAATAAAATAATACAAAATTTTATGCAACACATCATATAGATAGCATGCTTTGAAGCCACCATCGTTTCAGTGGTAATCGTGGTAGTGGGAATGGAGATGATAACATTATTTTATGAATGGAAAAATGGTCTCCATTTGTTTTGGATCGTGAAAAGTATATAGTCGATACCACATGTTATCTTTATATAGGGTTATGAATACAATTTTATTTTGTTTCATCAATTGTTAATCCATTTGACACTTCTCTCCTTAGTGATTCCTTTAACATGATGATTTAAAATCTCTTATTTTGAAAACCTATGGTAACCATTTTTACAATGAGGTTTATTCCATAATTAAAAATTATTTTTCTCACCCTCTATGATCATCCTTCCTAGATGAATTGAAGTGTGGAAGAAGTTGGTTGTTATTATGGAATCAGAACAATGGGATCTTGGATATTTTTTTCATTATTTTCTATTACTTTAGAAATAAATTTCTACATCCTCAATGAGACAAAACTTCCACCATTAGTGGTTTTGAATGTTGGGTATGTGATTTTTATACCCCTTGTATTGTTGATTCTTAAGTATCATTCTAATACCCTATCTTGTTTGGATAGAATCATTACTAAGAACTCGTTGCAATAAATTTTTTTGGTTAATGATTTTTGTTATGGTGATGATGCTCTTGAAAAAACATAATATTGATGATAACAAGCATGATGATGGCCTTCGTGTGATTGTATTATTCCATATTCATCATTTCTACGGTGAACATGAATTTATTTAATTAGACATTAATTTTGGGATTATTATTTAACATTACAATTAATATATATTTCTTTTCCTAGAATTAGGGATTTTCCTTTTATTTTGGATAATTTTTTTTACTCTTTCAAATTTTTTGGACCCTATCAGTGAAGACCATAAAATAAAAAAATTCATTTGATGTTCAAAATTATTTATTTATAGTCATTTATCTTTTCTTCATTCATTATTGATGTTTGATTGGTCGATGATTTGATTATATATTGGTACCCGGTCCATAATGTTCTTAACGATAAATTTATATGGATGTTTTTTTATTAGATTGGTGATATGTTTGATATATTTTTGGTGGACTTAAAATTGAAAAAAACATATCCCATGCTAGTGTGGGTGATGGAATTTTTTCAACCTAGTTCTTATGGGTGTTTCCATCTGTAGGTGTGATGATGATGAAACTAATATGGTCAAGATAATCCATTGTAACATTAGTATAGAAAAACATTTGAAGAATAGGAGACAAAATGTGGGTGGTGAAACATGTAATAAGGGTCAAACAACTATTCTATTTTAATATTTATTAATAATAAGGGTCAAACAACTATTCTAAATATCAAGTTAATATTTAATTGGTATGGGTTCCTTAACTTCTAAAAATACATACCATTTCATTAATTATTTATTTTTAATGTTTTGATTATATTATTACAGTGATTATATGTAGTTTATAGTATGTGAAATATATAAAAGATGTTATTTGTTAATTAATAAATGTTTGGGTCATTACATTTATTCCCATTGTGTGGTTTTAACCTATATTATATCACATACACATTATTTTTTTATACACTGATCCACCATGTCAGTTAGCGAAATTGACACCCCGAGGATTCTGATCCCCAGGGGATGTTTCCCCCAACATCCTAGAGGTAGTATGGATGGTTGACTAGCACCTTCGCACCACTCTCTTCTCTTGGTAGGTACATGTGTTGGTTTGTAATATTTTTTGTTTTCCCAATATATTTTTGTAGTGGGATGTATCATTTTGGGGTTATTTAATCACATTTATTTTGGATATAGTTTCTTAAGGAAAACTATAGGTATAATGAGTGTAGGTTGTGATGGATTGAGGCCCATTACTCAGTTTATGAGTTCTGATTGCTTGAGGTATAATACTCAATGTATGATACATGTTATGTGGGTTGTGGTGGATCCCAGAAACTACCTCATTACATTTTGTTACATGGATGAGGTGGTGTGTTTCATGAGGTGCTAGTTATGGAGGTTCTCTAAGGTGTGTATGGGTTATCCCTTCATGGATAGAGATGATCATGACATGCGATATTGGGGCTGAGTGACAAACTAGTGGGGAAGAGGTAGGATAGTAACCTTGATAATCATTATTATATTATATGATCATATTTGTGACACTTGGAAAGAGTATCCATGGTGAGGTTTTGAACAAAGTATACCAATTTAAGGGATGTGTTAGTTCCATTTTATCTCACATTTAATTAGAATTCTCTACTTACATTTTCACAAGAGGCTCTGGGGAGAATACTAATAAGTATAGTATTATACACACCTTACATATATATAAACTATTTTTCAGGTTAGTTGGAGAATGTTCAATATCAATATGGTTACTAATATATTTCTGGTTTTGAAGAGTTATTTGTGCATCATGGTTTTGGTCATATTTACTTTTCTCTGAGTACATGTAGTTTTCCTTTCATTTTTAGTCGTTCTTGGATGACATTACATTTTTGTACTTGAGTTATCACTTATATTAAATTATGATCTAGGGTTCATTGGTGTATTTTTTATCTTTATCTTCCAAATGACTTATCTTAGTGGGTAATTCCTTCCTTATGTGTGATTACTATACCCTCTATCGTAGCTGCTAACCTAGGTCCAACTAGAGGCATGACTATGGTGTTACTATCTCTATAATCTCATTTTCATACTAATATTGGTACACTTTGTGGGGAGGGGGTCATAATATGGTGGTATCATAGCTCTCAATGATGGATAAGTTGGATTTTGGAGTTTGGATGAGGTGAGGTTACATAGTATGGTAGGGATACATTGTAATGTAAATTTAAAAGATATATAAACATGGGAGACCGTCTGAGACATGTGCATTTAGGGAACCCTGTGATCTTATGCATAGACCATAATTCTAATAGAAACTAATAAACTAGGTGATACTAGTTGAAGAGTAAAGACCTAAGAGAAGATCATGCATCAATCATATGTGCACCAGTGTTTTAATTGGTATACCTTGAGATAAGTTAACATAAAATGAATAAAAGGAAAAAATTAATCAATGAAAAAATCTTCGGTATTAAAGGTTTAAGTTCTCTAAATATTATGCTATTTTTAAGCATGTCTACAGATCGAATTCATCGTTAGGTTTTTGTAGAAGGTTCTCAGACAGTTGTTCCCAACAATCTCAAAAGAGTAAAATTCATTAAAAACGACAAATAGAGGAAAAAAGTCAGATAGTTTCAGTGACCAGGTTTGAAGAGGTACGAGTTATCCATTTTAGATTACTAATAGAAGATTGCTTGGTCGAGGTTGAGATATCATTCAGTCTGAACTGTGCTCTGACAGAGAACTGGGTATCATTGGTTGTGACGATACTACATGGGGTTTCAAGGAAATGGTGGTTCTTGTTCTTTAGAGATATCAAGGATTTGATAGTCTTATAGTAGGATTTCTCAGACCAGCTAAAGGATGAGTTTATTTCTTTAACCATGAAGGTGGATAGTCTATCGGAGCTTATTACCCCTCAACAGAGGTTCTATATCGTGTGAGTGTTTGGGATTTGTTTTAGGAAACTTTTCTCATATGATTCAGATAAATTTCCAGAAGAGGAGGCCATGGTGAGTCATATTAAGATGGAATTGAATCTAGAGATCCCATGTCAGGTCAACCAATTTATTATGAAGATTTATGTTGAGTTGTTAACGAAGGGATATTTCTTCTGGAGAAAATTAACCAGAACAAGATCATCAGGAGAAAAGAGATTTTAGGATTTCTCAAGAAGTAGAGTTGTGGTCCAATGTTATCAGTTGATTGGACAGAAGTGATTTCGATCATTCAGGGTTAGGTCCCATCCCTCAATGTATCATTTCACTTAGGGTGGTGGCTCTCATACCCATGATAATATTACATAGGTGTGTTTTTCCTGAGTATTTTGAGGTTATTAGTGATGAGTGTTTCCGACCCACATGATCAATTAGTGTGTGCCATTAGTTCTACTTGAGGATCCTCTATTGAGGTAGTTTTAGATGAAGCAACAATATTAGGCTAAAAAAAATTGGGATTAGTAGAGTGAATATGAGTTAGTAATAGTAAATCCATAGGATTCTCCCCATCATTTGATAGTAGAGTGCAACCTTAGAGGTGGTCATCATTAGGGTCGGTGAGGACATGGAAGGGTTTGTTATTCAGTGTTGTTAATTCCAAGATATGTTGACATCATTATAGGTAACATTTGATTGTTATTTACATAATATCATGCCTTGTTTCCTAGGATGCACACAATCCTTTATATAACCTACCCTTTTCCATTATCTGGGACTCGAGGTATAGAGATTTTGAGTTCCCTTCCCATTTACTATGCTATTTGGAGGTCAACCTAACATGTTTGATATATGGAGAGACTGTGACCTAGTGATAGGGTAGCACTACTCTTGGGGAGATTTTTAATGTTTACAAATACCACCATATGGAATCTTTCTCACTTTGTATTGGTCGTATTTTTTGAAAGATATTATAGACTATTTCATGAAGCATTCTCTGTTCTCGGTTGCTGATGGGGATCTAATAGTGTTTTTAGTGATAGAGACCCTCATATGGTTCAATGGCATATTCCGTTGTTTTTATCGTTGATGGCTTAGCTAATGTTCAGTCCATTAGAGTTTCCAGATCTTCCTATAGAGCTCGATAGTATATTGAAGTAAGTTTTTTTGGCTGAGTGTGTCCCCATGGGGTACATTAGTTTAGTTTGTAAAGAATACAAATGGTATTTTTTGATTTTGTGTCAATTATCAACACATAATTCAGGTGATACTGAAGATCCATTATCCTATTCTAGGAAATGATTATTTATTTGATCAATTGAATGGTGAATGTTGGGTCTCAATGATCTATTCATGGTCCTGATATCATCAAATGCATGTAAAAAATGAGGATATCTCAAATAATCCTTTCCTTTTTTGTCATAGGAATTAAGAGTTTGTTGTAATGTCATTTGGTGTGATGAATGCTCCAGCTTTTGTTCATAGGGTTAATGAACATTGTTTTATCTATGTTCCTATATAAGTTCATAGTGGTTTTAATCAATGAAATCTTTGTGTTCTCCGCCTATATGGAGGAGCATGAAGATCATATGTGTGCCATTTTGGGATATCTTCATTTTCAACAGTATTTTGGGTTATTTTCAAAGTGTGAGTTTTGAGATCGATAAGTCTATTTCATGGGGCATGATGTATCCTAGTAGGGAGTAGTTGTGGATCCTTTTAAGGGAGAAGAAGTTGGGTATTGGTCATCTCCAAGAGAGTGGTAGAGGTTTAAAATTTCCTTGGACTTTCATGCTATTATTTGAGGTTCATTTATTTTTTATCTAGGTCTGGGACTCCTCTAAAAATGTTAACTAGAAACGATAAATATTTATTGGGAACTGATTAGTGTCTACAATACATTGAGTATTTAATGAATAATTTTTTCATTTCTCCAGTTATTTTCCTTACAATAGAAGGAGTTTAGTTTGAAGTTTTTTGTGATGCTTCACATCTTAGTTTGGGATGTGTCTGGATGTAGCATAGATCCGTTTTTTCTTATGGGTCTTTGTAGTTATGTCCCCATGAGTATAAGTATGCCACCCAAAATATCGAGTTGGTTGTGGTAGTTTCTCGCTGAAGTTGTGGATACATTACAACATCGGTGAGCCTTTTTTGGTCTTCATAAATCGTAAGAGGTTGGGTATGTTTTCTCACAACGTGAAAAGAACGTGTGCCCACATCGGTGGATGGTTTTGTTAGAAGATTAAGAAATCATGATTTCTTATACTCATTGTAAGGGGAACGTTGTGGCCAAATCATTGATTAGGAAGTCACATAGTGATGCGTTGTGTGAATTTGGTGATTTTTGGAAAGTGACGGATGAAACTTTTTCATTGTATCTAAATATGAGAGAAGTTGAGGGGATAGTTTATCTTTTTTAGATGATGGTGTACTCATGTCTGGTGGAGATTTTGGAGGAATCCCATTTGGTGGATCCTTTGGTGGTGTTCTGGAGGGACAGAGTTGACTATGGTGAGGCCCCAGATGGTTGGTATGAGGATTAAGAACACCCAATATAGTTTTTGGTAAGGATTTATATTCCATTGATGATGTCTGAGATGATTATTTTATAATTCCATAGTACGAATTTGGTAGTACAACCTGGTGTGCAATAATATACCAATATTTATGATGTTATTTTTGGTGGCCTATATTGAAGCATGCATTTGAAATGTTTCTGTCTTGTTTTTTAGTTTTCTATATTGGAAAGGATGCGCACCATGTTCATGGTGTTTGGCATTGGCCATTAGATGTTCCTCAGTGGAAGTGAGAGGAAATATCAATGTACTGTGTTAATGGTTTATATCAAGATCAGGGAGCCTATGACTCTATAAGAATGGTAGTGGATTATTTGATGAAATCATCCCATTTTTTAGTGATTAAAGTGTCGATACATGTGGATTTTTTTATAAAGGTGGTATCTAGATGAGATATTGAGACTCCATGAGGCCCTCAGGATGATTATTTCATATCAAGAACCACATTTTAGCTCCATTATTTTTAAATGTATCCAACGTGCTTACTGTTCTCAATTTTTCTTTAGCTCATATTTTCATTTTCGTAGGGACGATCAGATAGAGAAAACCTTTAAAAAACTTTAACACCTATTTTTCTCTTATGTCCTAGAATATGGAGGTTTTTGGATGATGAAACTACGCTTGTTAGAGTTTTTATATAACAATATTTTACACTCCACCATCAGTATGGTTCATTTTAAAAGCTTTTATATTTGACTTCTCTATTTTCCATTATGCTGGCCAAGGGTCAATGATTCAACAAAACTCAGGCTGGAACTGGTTTAGAACACAATAGAGATGGTTCATGTGGTTCATGAGAGAATGAATGTAGTAAAGGGTCATCATAAATCCTATTACGATCATAGTAGGGGACCTCTAGAGTTAAAATATTGGAAAAATAGTTTCTTAAGGTAAATTCCTGATGTGGGATGTGAAGTTTTGGTCATGGGAGTATGATTTATCATTGGGTTATTGGGACATATGAAGTGAGGCCCCATGTTCGAGTTGGGGAATATTAGATAGAATTTCACACATAGATTTTCTAGATACATGATGTTTTTTCGCATCACCATCATTATGTGCATGATGACTCTAACATCATGGATTGGGTAAATAGTGATGTTCACGATGATGTATCCCTCTAGGGGTAGCATGTAGAGATCTAGGACCACCTGGATAAGGTTCACCATGGGTAAGTTATCATCTAGTATCAAGTATTGTGGCATCACAGTGGCATGGAGGTGAGTACATAAAAATTTGAGTTGTAGATACATGCTCAATTGCCCAAGATATTTGATTTTTATATCTTGTCTTGTTATTCTGTGAATATTATTGTTGTAGAAATTTTTATACATTATGATATAGTCATTTCTCTTGTTTATTATTGTATCTTACTCTCCATTCATGGTAGTTGAAGACATGTGGGGTATGACACATTCTTTTCATTTTTATATTCTTGTGGTTAGATGGGTATTCTCTCTTTCTATCAGTGGTTAATACTCAAATATTTGTTCATCTACTCACCGTACCAAGCCCATTGTGCTTTTATGGTGGTGGTTGAGCCCTTGGGGTGGTTGATCCCTTGTGGTGGTGAGAGATTTGAGAGTTATCTCACAGGGGGTTGTTCAAATAACCCCTTTTATGTTTCCACTCTACTTTATGTTTTAATTATCATGGATGAAAATGTTTTGAGAGGTATATATTTTTATGGTCAAGATCTGCATGTATCGACCCTTGGCACATTTCCAAAGACCGAGGTTCTTAGAGGAGGCTTGGTGGAAGCCTAGAGGAGTTCAAAAGATATGATCAGAAAGCAGGAGAGGATTTTACATCACGAAATGATAGACGATGTGAAAGAATATTTCACGATGTTTAATATATAAGGATTTAAAAATAATAAAATGAAAATACCACTCTTTTTTAGTGGAAAGTGAACCCTAAGGATTAAACGACAAGATAAGATATTACAATTCTTGTAACTCCCCACTAAAATGTTTTATTAAGTGTTTTCATCCACTAATGTTATTAATAATCAAATAGATGAAATGGGTCCCCATCTTATTCCTGGGGACTCATAAATACAATCTTTGATTTTTTATGGATTCCTTCATCAAGGAAAAATTATTATCTTCTTTCCTTCGATCTGTAGTGATATTTCTTCAATCCAAGGTATTTTATTCCTCTATTCTTTTTATTTATTTGATCCATTTTCCATCATTTCCCTATTCAATTATATGTCACTTGATCTCCATGTTTCTAATGAAGATTTTTTTTGGTGTGGTTTTTCCAAGCAATCCTCGAGTGGATACTATTCTTGTGGGAGAGGTGATATGAATTTGTATTGTTGTTCTGTTATCATGAGATGAATGTTGAAACCCAATTGAGGTAGGGGATTGTTTTCTCCTCTTTATTTATGTGAAATCGTATAGATATCATGATTTATTCCATTTTTTTTGTATAGGGAATGCTCCTAAAACACAATGATTCATGTTGATAATGGGATGAAAAAAATATTAAATTAATTTTTTAATCAATTAATGATTTTTTTGGTTAGATTTATTCTTAGGCTCATCATATTTGGAAAATGTGAAATTGAATAATTTAATTTGAAAATGGAATAATAAATGGTTGTGTTATAAAAGATATTTCTTTTTCAATGAATAAGATTCTAACATGATTGTGAAGTCCAAGTGCCTTGTGATTTGGAACCAATGTCTCGTTACAACTCAAGGGTGAATTACATTATTTTGTACCAAGAGACATGTTTTAATATTTGTTTAAGGTTCCTTGTGATGTGATGTGATCCATAGATGGATGAGCCTGGAGTAATGTTTAGAAATGTAGGGTAGGGAGGACTAGATGTAATGTGATCTTGAGATGGTTGGACATTGAGGGATGTTGTGGTTTTTAGGGTAGGGAGTCGTAGATGTTTTGGTAGTAGTTGATACCTTTGACATTGGGATGCATTGGGATATTCATGTGGGTGTTTTGGGGGGCACCGAATATGAGGGAATAAGTTGAAGATGAGTTTACATGTTAATATGAAAGGTGGATTCTTCTTTGAATGTATTATTTGGTTTATAGGAAGGTTTCTTATTTATCTTGTTTCCTTTCCCCAATATATAAGGCAGATAGATTTTCTTAGTTTCATGAATTGTTTGGTAGCTTAGGATGATTTTATATAGAACATAGTAATATGGAATGTAATGTTGTTATCAAATTAATAAATGTTTTACCAATGGGCTTTGAGCTTATTGTGATGCAATACTGAGTTTATAATTTCGAGAAATCATAGAGTTAGTTTTTAATTTTCATAGAGGGTATACAACTCAGGTTATGATGATAATTTAATTTAATGTGTAAAATGATAATATCTAATTAATATTAATTAATTAATTAACATAAAATGAAACTGATGGAT
This sequence comes from Viscum album, assembly GCA_963277665.1. Taxonomy (NCBI): domain Eukaryota; kingdom Viridiplantae; phylum Streptophyta; class Magnoliopsida; order Santalales; family Viscaceae; genus Viscum; species Viscum album. Next base: position 1,461,100,634 of record OY728135.1, on the reverse strand, counting down.
TGTAACAATATAATTTAATGTATTTCTATAAATGGTTATGCACTTTTAGGATATCTAGTCATTGTAGTAGTATCTTGGAGTATAAGAGCCATTAACATTAGTGGATTATGAGACTAGGTTAGGACTATAGTGTGGTCGGTAGATATATTAAATCATGCATGTTTTTTATATGCCACTCCACTCTGTATGTAAGAGAAAATGAAAACCCATGGATTCTAAACCATGGGGGTGGTCTTTTCCCCCACATCATAGTGGGTGGATGGATGGATGACTAACCACTTTGCCCCTACTCTCTTATCATGGTAGTTACTTATCATGGTACACACATCACTTATTTTGGTCCAAATATGTATATATATGACTTCAATGGATTGTAGTTATTTTCAATAACATATATTCTAGATATAGTTTCTTAATGACTACTGTATGTATAATTTGTGTCGGATGTGATGGAATGAGATTTCTAACTTGGTGTATGGGATATAATGGATTGAGGTATATGAACTGATGTATGATACTCATTATGAGGGTTGTGATGTCTCCTAGAAATTACTTGTTTACTTTTCATTATGTGGACGTGGGGGTGTGATTCATGAGGTGTATGTTGGTTAGCTTTTCCTAGGTGTTTGGAGGAAATCCCAATTTAAATTGAGTTTCTTAGGACATGGGACCTTGGGGAATAGTTGAAAAAAATTGGGAAGTAGTAGTGGGTTACCATTGATATTCTTTATTATATTATATTCTCTTGTATGCGATACTTGGCGACGGTATCCATGGTGAGGTTGGGAACATAGTATACTTGTTTAGGTTTCGATTCTGTTCCACTTTTTGTTTACTATTCTTTAGCAAGATTTCCATACTTTTACATGAGAGGCTCTGGGGTGGATATTACTATTTATAATGTTATACATACCCTACATATATATTAACTATTTTTTAGTATAGTTGGATGTGATTGGATATAATGCTGGTTACTACCAGCTTTGGGTATTTCAAGAGCTATTTGATCTTCGTGGTCACTGTCATGTTTACTTTTCTTTTGGTAATTATAGTTTACCTTTTAGTTTCAGTAGATCATGCATGATATTAAATATTTTTACATAGGTATTATTTTATATTAAATTATGACAGTGGGTTGATTGGGGTCTGTCATATCTCTCGCATTCACATGTTTTCTCTTGAAGGGAAATGCCTCCCGTATGTGTGTTTATTATACCCTCAGTTCTAGTTGCCTACCAATGACCTAATAGAGTTGGGAATCAATTGTTAGTATATCTCTTATCATATTGTTGGCCTAGAAAGGGTACACATTATAGGGAGGGGTTTATGACACATGTTTTTGGTTCCATTTGGTTTGTGTCGATGAGAATAAGCTAAATACTATTTTAGGTTTTAAAGGAACCAAGGTATTATAAATATGGTTTTTTTATTTTTTAATAGATAATTTAAAATTAATTATAAAATTTTAATTATAAAATATAATTTATATGAAATTATAATAATATAATTATAAAATAACAATTTATAAGAGATTATATAAAGATAATTATTCTCAACGTGAAATTTTATAATGCATTTTTAGCTGAAAATGATGATATGGAAATTATCTCGGAGAGGGAAAATGTTATCTCTTTTAATATTTTATTTTTTTAGAATAAAATAACTGATTATCATTTTATGAGTCCCGGTTTGTGGTTTCATTCTTTGGTTGGTGTAAAAATATGGTTCGGGTGATGATACCATCAGCAGACATTGATATTGGTGTTGATGAAAACTAAGGTTGGAAGTTACTTACCTCTTGGGATATTGTTTACATATATTCCCATATTTGATTTATGTGTTTTCTTATTTGATACTCTTTTTTATATCACCACATGTGGGTTTGACTATATCCCCTGATACATGTTGTAATTTCACAAATGATATATGTGAAGTATTTTCCATTTTTTATTGTTATTTGATGATGTTATTTTTTGATTAATTATTTCTTATTATGATATTTTTTAGGTTATTCTATCCATTTTATGCTATACATTATTTGTATGTTTCCTGTATTTGTAGGTACAATTCAGGGTGCTCCGAAAAGGTGGACCATGATGACATTTTTATCCCTTATAGGTGGCGTATTCTTGACTTGTTGTGCTTTCCAAAGATGGACCCAAGCTTATGGTGGAGATATGATAGAATTCTATATTGAGGCTATGCTCAATTCCAATGTGTTAGGAATCATGATGCATAGTTGATTTGTGAGTGATGTGCTTGATGCTTGGTTGATCTTCAAGTAGAACTCCATACTTGAGGTTGGAAATATAGTGATACCATAGAGACATGTTGAGGATGCACTAATGGAACTAGAATCCAATTATCCAGTTTCTCAATGTCTATTATATTTTAAAGTAGTTAACTCAATTCCTCTTTGTTATGTGAGTAGCGTGCTCAATGCCTAGTTGATTTTTTATTGAAATCCTTGATTCCTAGATTTTGAAAAACATGTCTAATTTGAGTCCCAAATTGAAACGAGTATTATGTACACAAGATTCCATGAGGTTTTCATGAAATATATATATTATTATACTGTATAGATTGGTTAATATTGACTTTTCTAAGAGATGGATTATGAGAACAAGGATGTTTTCCATTCAGATATGGTTTTTGATTTCCATTAATGTGTATATTTTTCTTTATACATTACATGATTATCATTCAAATATGAAACCAAAAATTTATGTTTGGGGATATTGTGGAATATTGGTTAATGCACTGCCACTCAGTTTTGATTTTTATGTTTATAAGCTTTTTACACATTGGTTATTATAATGGAATAAAAAATGTATACCTTAGAACATCTGGTAAGGATGTATTGGTGGTTTCTAACTAAGTCTTTTACTCACACCCTACTCATGAATTTTTATGTTCTTGAAAATTTCATGAGAAACATGGAAAATGGAATGTGCCCAATGGTGGATGGATGTTTAGGTGGAGTAAGTACATGACTAAAGAATACACCAGATGATGTTGTGGTTTGTTAATTTATTATCTATATTTATAACTCTAGATATATTTCCACTTTGGGAATTCTTATTTATATACCATATTTTCCATCTTTAATTACTGCATTTTCTATGGTTATATATTGTTTTTCCTATTGTTATAATTTACAGTGTTAATCATTGACATGATACAGAAGGTAAAATACCCCAAAAATCATTTTTAAACCCTCACATCTAGTTGGTAACCTTTTTCATATGGGGATGTGGGAATAAGGTCATGTGGTCGTATGGCTTGGACCTGGTGGTTTAGGTTGCGATGTTACAAAATGTTATCATAGGAACATAATTAATTAACATGTTTTTCTATTTTTATTTAGATAGGACATGATTGGAAATATATAGGGCATTATGGCTTAGTCATGGGAACTCTAATAGTTCAAGGCCAGAACTATATGGTGGACCTAAATTTTTTCCATAAATTGGGGAAATTATGTTTTTCTATTACTGTTTATTAAATAAAACATGGGTGATATACATGATGTTTATATGTGATTTATGATATTTTGGGTGCATTCATGTTTATAGTTAATCATTACATATATATAATTTATGTAGTGATGAATTTTAGTTCTCAATTTAATGACTTCATTTTTGATATCTGTTTGAGATTGCTTATCATTGTGAGATATATATGTGTTGCATGTTGTTCTAATATATAATTATTGGAATTAATTTGGTGAACTATTTATGTTGTGGTGTTATATATGAATAATGATTGTGACTACTGTGAATATATGAAAACCATGGTTAGTGCTTTTAGGGTTATACCTTGGATTGAGGATGGAGACTAAATAGAACCTTTTGTGATCTATTACAATAATTATGATCTATTTAAGTACATAATATTCTCCAGGTTGGAGAGACTACACCCCAATGATATTTGACAAGGTTACTAGCTGTGGAAGATTAGATCGCTCTTTTTCCACTACCCATAGTGTAGAGGGATGCACCCACACATGATCCTACACCAGCACAAAATATCCATGCTATAGATCTCATTTAGTAGGTAATATTTCATATAGTACCCATACAAGGAGTATCTATTTAGAGAATTATGGCTGATAATTCTCATGATGTTTAACTCTAGCATCTTACAAAGTTTTAGTGTACTAAAGGGTATATGATGGAGAGGACTAGATGACCAATATTTTTGTAGAATTTTTTAATTAGTTCAGATTCTTGAGAAGGAATGAGTGGTTCAATCAACCTTAATGTTACAAATACCCTCTAGTAGATGGTGGAATTCCATTAGTTAGACTATGAGATAAGAGGGTATTTTTTTGGATACATTCAAAAAAATTCTCTCTTATATTACTTTCTCTACATAATTAATTTAGATGATTCCCATGAGTTCGTGGGACTAAATATGGTTTTATAACTATCTCATCATATTCCACTTAGTTTATAGTGTTACTTCACATTTATTATTTGTTAGATGAGAATAATTCATTGAAGTCTTGGATGTTCGAGATAGGTCTGTAATTGGAGCTCAGACATCTGGTTTGGGTCTTTGACCTGAGAGTGTATACACAAGTGATTTGTAAGGGTTAATAATTTAGAAGGTTCAAGAGGAGGACTGGGAAATATTCCTAATCCTAACCCACTATAATATAATGAATAAGATTACCTTCACAAAATAATTTTTTTCTAATATCATATAGATGAGTATGAATGGAGATGAGGAGGAGAGTGGTGGAACAATTTTAGAGAAGTATATGGTTTCTTCATCCCCTTATATAGGTGGTCCATGGTTCTTCAACTATGGAATTTTCTAACACTATAATAGGATCTACACAGAACCCAAAAAATAGTTCCCATAATGCAGCAAGACATGACATCTCCAACTGTTATATGATGTAGTCTTAAGGTGGTGGTTCCACAAGGGAGCAAGACAATCTCATAACTCAAACTAGGGATCTGGTCTGGGTACTTAGTAGAAAAACTAGATGATGAATCAGAGTGGACAGGTGTACCAGGACAATGTTGTAGTGCCATGGTATGTCATTCCCACACTTTGGAATAGACACTGTAAAATAGATGTGAGAGATAATACATTGTTTTACCTCAGTGTTTTTTGTTTTTCTAGAAAGACCACTAGAGACACTTTTTAGGGATAAGAAGTCGATACATGAGGAGAATTTTAATATCCTAATTTTTAATGATAATTAAACACCACTTTTTAAATAATTTATAGTTATTTCTATGTGACAATTTAAACATTCAATAAAAATCACTTAATAAATATTTATATGTCTTTAAATAATGATAACATCCTTATTAATACCTTGGAATAATCTATAAAATATTTCTGGAGTCATAAACTGAGTAAGTGTGAGATTTTGAGGCCCATAGAGCCTCAACGTAGATAGAACAACAATATTAAATATAATAAATTATGAATTCAAGGGTTTTAAAAAATGATTTAATATACTTAAAATGGTGAGTAATATGAGACTTTTATGACAACCATTTGGTTTGAGGTAGAGGTTTTACCGTAGGTGGGGTTTAATATTTATATGTTTTGGTTGTTTGGTCAGGTCGCTCAAGTGGATAATTTATTTAATATTTTTATTATATTATTTTTTTGAACATAATTTAATATCTCTTTAATGTTGTGTCATATACGAAATCAAAGAGAAATTTCAGGTACGATATGTATTATTTACTATTGTCGGGGTATAACATTTGTGATCTTTAAATATTGATAATATCACACATCATAGTACCCAGTTTATATTTAATTATATTATCGTTCCATTTTTGAAATAATAAATAATTTATATCTCTAAAAATGTGTGTTGTATGAGAAATTCACGATCTCAATTTGGTTTGGGATGTAAGGTTTATCCTAATTGGGGAATAACTATTATGTGAATCGTGTGATTGGTTATATTTCATTTAAGTTTAATAATAGTTTTATTATTATTATTATTATTTATTTATTTTTGAAAGAGATAAATTGAAAAAGATACATGAATAATTTAATATTTTTCACTTAATTTATAAGAAACTTTTCACTATCGGAGTATATTTGTTGTCAATCAACATAATAATAATTAAATTATTACTTCTGATAAAAAAATTAAATTGTGTGGTAAATAAAAAACATTATTAACTATTCGGGTTTTAAAAATAGTTTTCTTTTAATTGATAATGGGATGAATATTGGGAGATATTTAATAATATTAATAATATCTGTTTTTGGTAATATTATTATTATTATTAAATTAGAAAAAATTACATTTGTGTTTGTGGAAAATTAAAATGGGAATATATATATATATATGTAAATATATATATATACATGTGCATGTGTACATATGTATATATAGGTTTTATATATATCTCTATGTGTGTGTATTCATGTGCTAGTGTAAATATATATATATATTTGTGTGTGGGTGTATGGGTGTATATATATATATGTTATATATATATATATGAATGAATTTGAAAATATTTTTTGAGTGTTTAAATGTTTCAATAAAATATATTTTTAGTGTTTTTAAAAAAATAATATAATGGGGACACAAATGAAAACACATAGTGTTTTTTATTGTTATGTTTGTGATACAATTGGAGAATGAGGGAAAAATTTTTTTTCTAAAAAAGATAACAATTAATGGATAGAATGGAGAGGAAATTATAAAAAGGGAAGGATGAGTGGGCAATGTTTTTGGGTACCTCACATTATTTTATACATCTCCCTCTCTTTTTCCCTCCAATCTAATTGTTAAATATTTATATTTTATTTTATTTTATTCTCCAAAATTCTATCTTTGATAAATTCTCCAATAATTATCGTAAAGGCATGCTGTCAATTCTGTTTGGTTTATGGCAATGAGCATAATCTAAATCCTATTTTTAAGAAAGTGAGGTATTATAAATTTGATTTTTCACGTTTTTAATGGTTAATTTAAAATAAATTATCAAAATATAGTTTGAAAAATATAATTTACAAGACATTATCATAAAATAATTTTAAAAGTAAAATTTATAATAAATTTTAATAATATAATTATTCCAGAGGGTAAAATTTAAATTTCATGTATGGCCAAAAATATTGATTTGGAAATTATCAAGGAGAGATAAATTGTTATCACTTGTAATATATTATCTATTTTTATAATAAAATAGCATTATTTCATTCTAGGAGTCCTTGGAGAAGGATCTTATTTTTTGGTTAGTCTGAAAATATGGTTTGGTTGAAAATACATTTGATTGACTTTCCTGTAGACATCAATGACTTTTTAGGTAGGATGTTCCTTACCTCTTCACATCTCATTTACACAAGTCTTAATATATGATAAATGTGTTTGATTATTTGATAATATTATTGATTTTGATCACATGTGGGTTTGTGAGTAAACTATAATACATATTTTTATTCCATGAATGCTATTAGTATAGATTTTTCCATGTTTTTTTGTTGTTGTATCATGTTACATTTTCTTCTATAATTATCAGGGAGATATATATAATGATATGATTTCCATTATATGTTATACCATGTATGTATGTTAACTTACTTTGATGATACCATTATTGATGCAACGAACTAGAGGACCATCGTTACATATTTACCCCATAGAGGGTGAGTATGCTTGATTTATGGTGTTTTTCAACTATGGACTCTATAATAGTGTGATGATATTATGTAATGTTGTGATTAGGATGTTATAAACAACTTTTTTTCAGGATTCTTGATTCGTAGTTGATTTTATAGTGACGTACTCACTACTTATTTCTTTTCATGAAGCATTACATACTTGTGGTTCAAAATATGAAGAAACCACAGAGCCTTACTAAGGATGAACTCAGGGAACTAGAAGCCATGAATTGTGTTTCTCGATGTCTAGTTGATTTTTTATTAGTTAACTCAATGGTCGGTTGATATATGATCTTTATTATTGATGGCTAGTTAATTTGTGTGTATAACCCTCAAATCCTAAATGACATAAAATATGTCATTCATTAGGCCTAGGGTGAACCGGTTTTCAGGTACACACGATGCCATGAGGTTTTCAAGAAACCAATATAATACCTTAGTGGTTATTTTTGTTATTAATGACTTCTTAGAGAGATGTATTTCAATCATTATGTTTCATTACAATCATAGATGGATTATGAGATCTAGGACCTAGTCCATGTTCTTTGAGACATTACATGATTATATATCAGACATGGTGCTCATGTATGTATGGTCAGGGGTTTAGTGGTGGATTCATTATCACCCCACAAATATGTTTATATTTTTATGTTTATATTTTTTTTATTATTGATTATTATTATCGTACAGAGTTATATACTTGAGTACATAAGGTATGGTCCCATAAGCAATGTTCTACTCAGTCTTGCACTCACACCCTACACAAGAATTTTGATTTGTTTGTAGATTCACCAAGAATATCTGGGAAGGGAAAGGGCCCTTTTATTGATGGCTAAATAGGTGAAGCACAAAGATGTAGTAGACTTGTATAGGCACTGAAAGACCCTGCACTTATTTTATTTTTTATACTCCTTCATGACTATGGACAAATATAAACTTTAGGAGCCCTTATTTATATACCATGTATACCATCTTTAGTTCCCTATGTTACTCTAATTGTTTATTCATTATACTATTTTCATTATTTATTGTCCATTACGATAACATGAAAAAGAGGGTATAGTATCAACAATATTAGATTTAGGCCATCACTACAAACTGACTACCTCTTATTTATGCAGAGGCACATATCAGGTCACGTTGTCTTCTACCACTGACCCAATTATTCAGGTCAAGATGTTTTAGTTTTCTCTTGGATCTGTAAAAAAAAGAACTCATGACTTTAATGTTCACCCTCACATGTTTTCTAAAAACCACCCCAAATACCCTTCACTTTTTATTTTTATCACCCTCTACTACACCTATCTACTAACAACACTCACACACCACACACATAATCCACTTCTCATGACCTAACACTCTTTGAAAAACTTCATCATAAATATTTTATTATTTATTTCTTAATAAGTCTTGAAACACACAAAAAAATACCATAAGACCGAATTTACCCACCCTCCCACCCACAACATAGACACTAATATTTTTTACATAGTTAATATTTTATAACTTTGTTTTTCAAAATAGTTATTATTATTATTATTTCAACATATATTTTCACACAACACACCCTCCGCACACATCACTTGACTTAACAAATCTCACGCTGTCACAAAAATTTCGCCCTTTTAATAAATAAAATAATAACAACAAAAAAACCAGAATAATTGTTTATTTTTTATTAGCATTAACATCACCAATTAATCAAACAAATAAAATATTACTGACACATGCATATATGAATATTTATTTAAATAAATGATAATTAATAATAATTACAACAAAATAGTTGGGTTATAAAGAAAAATTCACACACACACATACCCATTGAGATAGAATTGATCATACCTCATACCTCCTCAAGGATAGTCTAATAAAGAAGCTATCCCATTACAATTTTACAATCTATGGTCTGGTGGCCTGAAATACGCCATTTTTCCTATTAATTCTTTTCCAGTTGTATTTGATGACTTTAATAAGTCTTTCACACTTTTTTGTGCAATCAAACATTGAATTATACCATACTTGTTGTATTTTGTGACATTATTGAGTCATTTTGTCTTCCCATTACTTCATCCCATCCAACCACATTACATATATTCATGTTATCTTTTCTACGCATACTTCCATGGTATTGAAATAAATTCTACTATTATAAATCAAAAAATTGAATCCAAATATATATAGACCCTTCCCCAAGATATGAAGTAAGAGAACTACCCCTTAAAAATAAAATCTCATAACTAGTTGAATAATACCAATGGAATTCATGATACATAAAAAATTATATCCTCGCAAATACCTCCACAAATGTTATAATCATTTTAACTAATTAATAGTAAAATCAAAAAAACCATCATAGATTCACACATGTGAATATTTAAATTTTCAAACATAGACCCACAGATATATATATATATATATATATAATCTAATTACATATTCCTCCAACATAATACTACCACCTTTTTTATACTCATGTACCTGTATTAAAATTCATAACAATTGTTAAAAAACTATTAGGTTAAAAATAATCACAAAAAATGTTTAAATATTGAAAAAAACAGAAACACACACATTTACATTTTCAAATACACACACACACACAAACACATATATATATATATTATAATTAGATATTTTTAAGCATATAATTACTTATATTATTATAATAAAATAATATTATTAAAATATATATACATTCCACTATCACATTCAGAAATACCCTCAAAAATCAAAAAAATTAACAAATAATAAATTAAAACATCACACTTAAAAACTCGAGTAGTTATAAAGATGATTTTAATAAAAATATTTCATACTAATTCAAGGACAATGGATTGGTTTTGATGACTTCATTGAAATTTTAAAATAGTTTTTTTTAATAAAAATATACTTAGAATCAATATAATAATACATCACAAAGGATTAACATACCATTAATTCCCACATGTGATAAAATAATTATCATTGTATTAAGGATTCAAAATGATCTTAGCATATTTGACTAAAATTCACTATTCAAATCAGGTTTTTAAACACTGCATACTTTCATTCATTTTTTAACGACCCCAAATTTCCATAAATTGATATTATATATTAATAGATGAATATTAATTGTATAACATAATGATCATTGTCAAAAATTATTTAGGACTTGTTCCTTTGGAAACATGGAAATATCAAAAACTAGTGTACAGGTGATCTACATCATCTCATATAATATTCTTTATAACTAGTACCCTTATTGGTTATATCATACATAATACCATTCATCATAAATTGAGGGAAAATGTAAGAAACGGTGAGATCGTATATTCAATCTTGATTAACAAGTTATATTTATACATAACATGACAATAAGGGTATAAGAACATGATAATAAAATTCGAAAACTATATGATTCATATCATTGAACATAAACTTGATTCTGGGCATAAATCAATATAGTTCATAATATGTGAATAATAATGAAATCAAATAATATGATCCATGAGAGCATAAAATTTTCATAATACTGATATTTATTTCACACACATAAAAATACAAATGATTTCTTAATTAGTCATGTATCAATTCCAAAACTATCATAGTAGAATGGGTTCACTCCTCAAACCATCATAGTAATGAATTTTCACTCCCAAGACTATCCTAGTGGAAACATTCCCTTACTAAACTGGGTTCAATGCCTTTTCTGGTTCAATTAATCTAAATATATAGAAATATTTACATGGTTATTGAGGGAGGGATATATGTCTCGCCCATCCTCTGTTATAACATCACCACTGTAGTTGGTTATTATCTCACCGCTGACCTTGGTTATAATCTTCCCACCTTCCATTTGTATACCATACCCATTGACCTTTGTTATAGCATAACCACCATCCTTGGTAATAAAGTAAGAACTAAGAAATAATAAAATTTATATATAGGTATTCAAACAATTCCGAAAAAAATTATCATTTCATTATCCATGAAACTAAACCGATTCCATAAATATTTCTCCATAACATAACCCATTGAAGAGAAATGTGTCTCATAAACAGATTTTAATCATAAAAATAAAACAGAATGTGAAATAATATTAACAGAATCATTAGATCATATCTATAGTAAATCTTATATAATATCATAGTATATCAAGTTATATGAAAAATGATTTTTAAAGATAACTTACAAAATTTCTTGAATAAAAAAACATCTAACTTCGAAAAAATAATTTTTAAAACTAATAATTGACATTATATTGTGAAAATACTTCCATAATATAATAAACAATGAAACTTATAATGGATTTTTTAAAAAAAATTATTGATCTTGATGGATGGAAAAACTTTTCATGGTATACATGTTAATACAATGATTCCTTTCACATTTTCATTAAAAAGTAAAAAAAAAACTTTTTTTTTAAAATGATAAGATTGTTATTTTTAAAAAAAAATAAGAAATTAAAGAATGAGTAAAAATTAGATTAAACAAACATATAACTTTTTTAAAAACATTATTTAATTCATTTTTTTAAAAAATGGATATGGAAGGAAAATTTTTTTTGGCCCATGAAAGAAATAAAATCAGTTTTCCTTAATGACATTTCTTTAGAGTATTGAGAAAATAAAATAGAGATATTAGAGTAAAACATGTAATTTATATAATTAAAGTGATTATAAAAAAATCATGAGTTTATTTAGATATATATAATAATTTTTCACCAACCAAAACATAATCATTAACAATCATGATAAACAATGAGATTGTAAAATAAAACTCATTACCACTTTGGTATAATTTTAATAGTAAGTCCCATAAAATAATTAAAATTAGATTGATATTTATATTCAATTATTTCAATATAAAAATCTCAAATTATATCCATAGTATCTATATAAACCATATAAAAGAATCAAGTGGTGAATATGGGATGTTTCCAACATAAATAAATGTGATAAAAAATCCCTTACCTTAATTCTAAAATTTCGTTTTACATAAAAAACCTACTGAATATTAAATATGTGTTTGTTTTATATATTGTTTGGAAAAAACTTATATTTATCATTACATGTATGATTTACATGTGACCATGTATTAAACTTTGATAATAAATTCCATGTTAAAATAATGTTTCAGGTAAAAATTGCTTCATTTTTCATGTAATTTTTGGTATAGTATTTTCAGTACTTTTACATTAAACAAGGTTCCATAATATATAAATTTTTAAAAATGATATAACTATCATATATATTCGTTATGTATTTATTACAATTCATTTATAAAATTTAGAGAGAAAAATGAAATACTATGTTTATGGAGACAGTATGTCTTACTTATGTATGAACATTGTTCCCATTTCCTGAACTAAACAAAAAAACAAAGGAATATGTAAATTCACTAACCTAGAAACCTTTTTATATAATATATATCATCAATTTTAATCTAATGTTTCTTTATTACCATTCAGGACAAAAAACGTTTCTCTTAGCACTGTAGAGGTGGTAGTCCACACATACGAATCCGTGACATGATCATTTTCCAATGGATTTGATGTTTAAAGGTATATGTGATATTATAATTAATTAATTATAATAATCTGATAAATATTATATAATAATAGAAAATACATCATTATCTCAATCATTGATAAGTGACGAAAGAAAATGAATTACTTTATTTTGCGAGGAGGTAGTTCATTATACACACAACCGATGTTTTTTCATCTCATTTAATAAAAAAATATAGATATAAGATATATAATTAATATTATAACATCTAATTATATTGGAAATTTTTTTGTTACTAAATCATCATATTTTTAGAATGTTTTAAATATTTTGAAAAAAATATAAAATAAAAACAGAAGAATAAGAATTTTACCTCTTTCTCGGAGAGCCACCTTAGGATTAAAAGTAAAGCCCTATTGGAAGTGATTACTTATAAAAATATGTCATGTAGGATGTGGGTATGGAATTATTTAATACATACTGGTAGTTATTGTTTAAAACAGTGGTTTACGATGTGTAAAGTATAGAAGATATGGAATACCCAATTATAAGTTGGATAGAGGACACAATTATAATTTTTTAAAAGAATAAGAGTATCCATGTTTTAAACATTCCACAATGCTCATAAATGGATCATTGAAGATAACTAAATGATATACGGTAGAAATATCTCTTTAAAATTATAGTTAGAAAATTTTTAGTTTCAGTTTACCCATTATGTTTTTATATTTACCCCTGGTAAGCCTATTTTAAAATCAACCATGGTAATTAATTTTTCCTATATTAACTATTTATTTTCCCCAAAAATTAATGTGAACATATTATATAATACCAACTATGATGAAGAAAAATATGGAATCCATTTTTAGAAATTAAATCCAAGAAAGATGAAAAAGTTAATTTAATATTAAAATTGATGATGCATGGGAAAAAATACTTTTCCAAAGGAAAATTGTCATAAGTTTAAAATTTTTTAATTTCAAAAATAAAAATTAATCTTTAAAAAAAATTAGTAATAAAATAATTAAAACATGTTATATTTTAAAAACATCACTATGAAATACAGTACATTTAAATTTTTCAAATGAAAAAGAACTTTTTAATACAATTCAACATTTTCATTATAAAATAGAAAAATAATACTTTCATAAAATTGTCAAAATTTTAATTTATATTAATATAAAAATGTTAATTAAAAAAATAAAATTTGATTTTATAAATTAATTTTTATCAGTGTTTTAAATTGTTTTATTATTTGTTCACAAAAATCAATAAAAATAATTTGTTAAAAAAATTATTTTCAATTAATATAAAGAGTAAATTAAAAATTAAGTATTTATTTATAAATAAATTTCCATTGCCTAATTTTTTTAATTAATGTTAAAAATGAGTTTATTTATATTCATATATCCAAATTTAAGGACTAGGTTATAACGATAATATTTAAATAATAATTTTAATAGTACATTGTGGTTTGTTAAAACTCGGTGATTCTTGGTAGACAATATATCACAAAAAATAAAATTATTTTTTAAATATATATAAATATATAATAAAAGTGTTACATTATAACCTTATTAAATATAATCGCACCATAAAAATTAATCACATGGTTATAAATAAATGATTATATTTATACCTCATAATATTCTTAGGATCCAATTTTGTCTCTACAAATAGGTGGATTTACAACAAGACATTAACTAGACGAGTGGTATTGTTTTCTATAACATTCTATTTATAATCTATAATCGAAACCATTTTTTCTTCTAATTAATGATCTTTCTCCAGTGGTATGACCGCCAAGTTTCGTATATTTCAAGGATCACATATGTATTTTATTATAAAAGATACATGGAACACATCATGGACTTGAGGGAGGTTCACTAGAAGTTCTAGGAGATAAGAAACCATCCTTATGTGATTGAGAATCTCAATAGGGAAATTATTTGAAAGGACCATCATTCATTTAATTCTAAATATCATAACTATCTTCCAAGTTAAAATTTAGAGGAAAATATTCCCACCAAAAAAAGATGTTGATCACAACCACCTTTTAAATTGGTATAAATATATCTCGTCATATCCTCTAGGGTTATAATTTTTCTATAAGAATTTCCATCAATGGGGGTATGGTTTATAGTACTGATAATTAGCTTTGAATCAAGGGCCTTCTAAAGAAACCATGTATACATTGTGGAAAACATATAATGGTGATCTAACAAAATAAAATGTGTTACTCTGTGAAACCACACCACTTCCTTAATGTATATCCTAAAAAGATGATATAGAGAAAAACATTCCCTAATGATAATGATGTGTGCTAAATTTTTATGGTGATTTACTATATCCCATATATCATTATGCCCATAGATGTTTTGTGGAGTCTTAAAAAATCCATGATGATGTTTTCCTATTTCTATTTCAATATGTGTAATTTTTGTAACATCCCCTTAAATATTTTTTCTCATCCTTAAATTAATGAAATTCCATGAATTGGGATACAAACTCAATGACATATCTCTTGATGAAATCCAAAAAAATATACTCATTTCAATCTCTATATATCTTCGTACTTGTTGGTTGATTATATAATAATGAAATATCATCCACCACTAAAATATCCATCAAAAAAAATTTTATGTTGATGGAGACATGGTTCTTCAACCATGTTACTTCATAAAAATCAATATTAAACTAAGGTAAATTTATCACCTTAATTTTTTGGATCCACATTATTTTTCATTGCCTCTTTAATAATCAATTATATAGATGGTTGAACACACATTTGAGAATGATAAAATATTTCCCCTTCGTTTATGATTCATTATCTAAACTTTTAAAATCCATAAATATTGGATATTTTTTATCCCCATCAAGGATTATCTAGAATGACCCCTTATAATCAAAGAATCTACCACATTTTTCGCTTTCTGGGGATAATGTATTGATCAATAATTATTTTTATTAGCGCCAAATATCTTATCTGGATCAAGTTCAACTACTTTTGTGTGAATATATATAGTAAAATTTTGTGATATATATATATATATATATCACTTTTCTATATGATGACTATACCATTATATCCTTAATGAAAAAAAACACAAAAACCAAATCAAAATCATGAGTTACATAATATTTCTCATTAATATTCATTTTTTATGAATCATAAGCTATAAAAATGTTATTATGCATGAGAATTAATAATAATACCTTCTTGAATGCATCACTATATGTTAAAAACCCTTCTCTAAAGAACAATAATATATTAATAGGTGAAATGAAAAAATATCTCTTCATCTCCTTCATGTTTTCCTCACATTCATCCATCCTGATGAACTTGTATCTTTTATAAGTTCACATGGTCAATGGATTATATAGACATGAAACATTCTCCAAAAACATTATATAATATCCAAAAAACAAATAAAATTTCAGATCTAAGATTTTATTATTGGTCAAGGCCAATGTTATGTAGCCTCCATCATTAATTGACTGACCAATATACCATCGATTGAGATTATATAACCCAATAAATAATCCTTTTTTAAACCAAAATTTTCAATTTTTTAAATTTTCTTAATTTTTTCCCATATTTTTGTTATTCAGATAAATTTTCAAGTGAAATTAATGTAGATAAAATCCCATTAATTATATGAGAATATCTATTATAAAAAATACCAAAAACTGGTCAAGTTAATCTATAAAACTTTTATTCATTATATCCATTAAGATAGTCAGGAGATTAAGATGACCCAGTGGAGTAATAATACACTCTTGTTGTCCATACATTTTCTGGAATTTTTTTTAGGTATAACCTCATTCTTGACCCTCAATTAATCATATCTAAAATTAAGTTCAATCATGAAAATGTATCTATCTCCACATAGTTGATCAGAAAAGCAATAAATATGGGGTATCAGATAATTTTTTTTATTGTAATATTGTGAAAGTCGCAATAACAATTAAAGATTTACATCAGTCCATATTTCTTCATAACTAATAGAATAGGTTCAAACCATGGTGATACACTTTTATGAATGAATCTCTTACAATGATCTCCTAGAGATTCTTATTCAAGTAATACAACTCAATTAAGGACATTCTATAGTATATATTTGAAATAATTGTGGTACGAGGATTGATATACATTAGAAAATCAACATCATGATTTAATGGGATTCTTGGAAATTATTCCTAAAAGACAACAACACACTACCATTAAATAATAATATAATCGATGTTTAGTTTCTCCCAAACCACATGAAATAATAAACCCTTTTGATTTGGAATAAATATCAATATAATAGATATGACCTCCATCTAAAGTACATATTTGTCATCATACTGATATAAGGTCATATATTAGTTTGGAAAATCAAATAAAAATACCCTTCTTTAGAAATTGATGTGGTATTTATCTATAAAAACCCAATATATTTTTAAGATAGCCGAAAATTCAACCATATAGAGAATAATAAGGTATACATGATGAAAATTATCATAAAATTAAATTCAGGAATAATCACAGACATGAGAAGATACCATCATACCATTAGGGTTTTCAGATCTAATTAAACATATCATAATTGGGATATAGTTTTGATACAATTAGAAAATAATTTAGATATAAAAGTATGAATTAATACATATTTAAATAAGACAGTTGTAGTTTAAAATTGGATAGTAAGTGAACATTTCACTATGTTTTTTTCATAATTCACATAAAAATAGTTAATATAGTATATTTTCATTTGTCTCTTTGAATAATAGGTTGCTAATGTCGATCATCTTAACAAAACTTTATGTTCATGGACTTCTTATCCTAATTCACATACTCCATAACTTTGAAATACTAGAGTTTTGGGTGGTGTATTCTATGGATATTTCTCTTTATTTGTTTCATTATCTGTCTTCTTCCCATTACAATGAGATTTAACTACATTAGGATCTTAAATTACACATTTAAAACATTTACTAGTCCCATTAAGATATTTTCTACCATGTTTAATACCATACATTGAGTATAAATGAAGGACCATCTTTATCATTTATTGGTATTTAGAATTTTCTTTGAATTGCACTTTTTTTTACCAAAACCATGAGATTGATGAGTAAAAGTATTCTCCATTTACACCATGACAAAAAATCTAATTATTTATTCAATGAAACTACATTCCCTTAGAGACAATTCCATTTAGAAAATTGGTATCAAGGGAATAAATATTTGATTGTCCATAATTTTGGGTTTGATCATAATACTAGAGTTGTACCTTATAAGTAATTTAAAATTTGACTCATAGTCACCAATAGATTTATATCCTTCTACTTTAACTCATAAAATTTATGCTCCATTTTTTTTGAATAATATGAAGAATTTAATTATAGAAAAATAAGATCTTAAATTCATCCCAATCAATGTAGTCAATTTCAACTCGTTGAATATCATTCTGGATAAGATTCCACCATTAATCTACATCTCCTTCCAAAAGATAGTTATAAAATATGATTTTTTTCACGCTGCAATGACTTGAGAATTAAAGTATACTTTTCATGATATTTATTCATTGCTCAGAAACTAGAAGATAAGTATAAATACAAAAATAAGGTTAAGTCTTACTTATGAAGGACCCCAAAAAACATTGTTACCTCAATTAAACCTTTGGAAGCTCAAATTTTTTCATATCAGGTGAAATTTGAGTAAGCATAGAGATGAAAGTTTGCGTTCCAACACCTATAACGTTTTGTTTCTTATAGAAAAATCATTACATTTTCTATCACATTCAACATTAACATTATTACATTAGGCTTCGACTAATCATTAAAAAAAATAGTTTAAGAAACGCTAATCATAGTGGAAAGAAAATAATCTAAAAAAATTATTTATTGGATATCAACATCATTATGACTTAAATATTATCTACAAGACCTTAGGTTTAACCTAGTTTATTCATTGTCATAATTTCTTCAAACCATTTACTATGGTTACTAAAGAGTTTTTGAATTTAGAAATAATATCATCTTGGAGTATTAAACAACTGTGTAGGAGGGCCCATTGTCATATACTTAGTGAAGACCACATCCAACCCAATATTTACATTTTAGAGTTATTACCACTATATAAAACTATACTAGATCTATATCCACTTATTGTATCCAGACATGGATTTTTTATTGCAAAAAATACACTCCCTTCATTACCCGAAATCCAAACATTCACCTATACTTATGGTTATTCAATGGGTTATCACAAAATTATTCTCATTCAAGTTTCCAATGGTTATAAAAATATAGTTATAATACCTACTATAGAGACCCAAAATTCTATACATTGATATCACATCTATGTAGATGAATATTCATTAAATATCACATCTATCCATGGTAAAATTATCTAGGTCTAGTTCCATTAAAAACTTTTGTACATAAATAACTAGTTCATAGTTGAACAACATCATCTCCCACTAATTAATTCATAACTATATTTCTTCTTAGACATATTATACATAATAACTAGCTTTATAAACTGGGGAAAAGATACATAATAATGGATGACCACAGATGATCATTATGGTTAAAAAATGGGAGATATCAATATAATATATGTCTGAATGTATCAGAATAAGATAAAGCAATTTAAAAGCATACACTAAATATCATAGATCATAAACAAGAGTCGTGAAATAAATCATAATATTAATAAGGAATCAATAATAATGGAATCAAATAATATGATACATGAGAGTATAACAAGGTAATAATCCATAGATACATTTTATACAAATAAAAATAAAAATTAATTTTCATAATTGTTAGGACTATTTTCCAAAACTATTATGGTTGAATGGTTCTCCCCCCCGAACCATCGTAGTGTTCATGTTTCACCCCCCAAGTACCTTACTGAACTTGTTTCACTCCCTATTATAGACATATTTATATCACGGGATATCAATATTTACCCAATGAATTGGAGGGAGATATAGGTCCAACCTACATTCAATTATAACCAAACCATGACCCTCATTTATAACATAACCACCATCCGTGGTTATTTTTTAACCTCTATACTTAGTTATAACATAACAATATTCCTTGCTTATAAAATAACCACTATCCTTTTTTATAACATAACCATAATTACATTATTAAAAAAATTAATCAGTGTGTAACAAGATCAAAAAACATTCATTATACCAAAACCAATTAAAATAAATTACTTTCATATACAATTAACAATAGAATAACCCTTGGAAAAGGAATGGGTTTTATAAAAATCATTTCATCATAAACATAAAACACCCTAAGAAATAATAATAATTTTATCATCAGATGATATCCCATGTAAATCTTAAGTAAAAATAGATTATGTCATCTTAAATTTAAAAATATTTTCAAAGATCTCTTTGAAAATTTCTTGGAGAAAATATTGTTTCCACTATGAAAATAAAAATTTTAAAACTAGAATTAAAAAAAATTGTTAAAATTGTATTGATTTAAAATAAAATTTTAATCTTATAAAGGGATCTTAATAGATATAATGATCATGTTCGATGGAAATTGTATGCATTTTTACATGTTGAAAAAAATATTCATTTAACATTTTTTTTCAAAAATCCAAAAGTTCAAAATCTAGAAAATTATAACAATATTAAATTTAAACCATTTATTTCGAAAATAAATAATGGGTAAGCATGAATTAAGAAACCTATACA
This sequence comes from Viscum album, assembly GCA_963277665.1. Classification (NCBI taxonomy): domain Eukaryota; kingdom Viridiplantae; phylum Streptophyta; class Magnoliopsida; order Santalales; family Viscaceae; genus Viscum; species Viscum album. Next base: position 1,461,079,768 of record OY728135.1, on the reverse strand, counting down.
ATAATATTAAAATCATTGATGAAAAAATTTAGAAAAGACTAATATTGAAGAAAGGGACTTTTAGTCTGAAGGGATAAATAATGCCAACCTTCCCTAAAACCAACCTTCGGGATTATTAAGTACATTATAAGAGGAAAATTAGATGAAAACAAGTAACTTTTAGAGATAACTAAAATAAATGTAAATAAATGAGTTTGTTAATATATTTGTCATAAAATATCATCCTCTTAATCATAATCATGAATAATCTCAATAAACATTGAGATTTACAAAAAAACATTTTATGACTTTGGTATATTTTGAATAATGGGACCTATGAAATAAATATTTTTATTAGATATCTATATACAATAATTTAAATATAATAATTATTAATACAATAATGGGAAGTATATACACAACACAAAATAAACATTTGGTGAATATGGAAAGTATCCCATAGAAATAAAAGTGAAAAAATCACTTACAATAAGTATCGAATTTCCTTGAAAGCATTTCACTATAAAGTATAATAAATATATAATTATTGAAAATAAATTCCAGAATCATTTTAATATTTATCATAACATATATTATTTACAAATTCCCTTTTATTACACATTTATTAATGAATCTATAATAAAATCTCATTTTTGGTTAAAAAACCCCTTCATTTTTTCTTGTATGTTTTGGTTTTTTATTTTAGGTCGTTTATCCTCGATCATGGTTCCATAATTTTATAAAGATAAAAATTATATAATTATAGTATATATTAATTATATATTTATTTATATAAATCCATAAAATGTTGAGGATGAAAATGAATTACACCACTCATGGTGATAGTTGCCTTTATGTATGCATGAAATATGTTTCTATTTCCTGGGTGGATGAAAAAAACAATGTTAAATATTAATTCAAATATCAAAGAATGATTTTAATATCATATATATCATATATATTCACTTAAAATATTCTTATTACTATCAAAGTCACAATATAATTATAAATAGATCTCATTATTTTGTGGAGGTGGTAATCCACCCGTACGCACAAGTAACATTATCATTTTCCAACGAATTGTAAGGAAATGAGTTATATGTGATATTATATTTAAATAGGTATAAAAATTTCATATATATAATATATAAACATTAAATTCATCATAATATATAATAGTGAGAGGTGGTCACGGAAAATAAATATTTCAGTTTGTGAGGTAGATGTTTTCCATACACATGATCAACCATATTGCTTCCCATTAGATGGTAAATAAGATGGATACAAATCCTTAAAATAACATAATAAAATATAAGTATATTTAAATTAGTTTTTAATTTATAATCATACTTTGAGAATATTTTTAGGTGGTGGAAGTTGAAAAAAACAAAAACAGTTATTTAGTAATTTTAGCACTTCTTTGGATAACCTCTTTATATTTATACCTAAAACCTTATTAGGATGGTTTCATAATAAAAATAATTTTGATAAATTTTTTGGATAGATTTATGTAATATATTTTTGTAAAAATGGAATGAACCAAATGGGTTTTTTAGTATTAAGAGGTAAGGAGAATGACTTTTCTTTCATAAGTGGGGGATATGCCACAGTGGGAATGTTTGTAAAGAGAAATGTGTACCCACATTTTAATTATAGAAAAATAATTCAAATCGATAATTATCAATCCATAAATGATATATGATAAAAATATGGTCATAAAAAAGAATTTATAAAAGTTTTTAGGTCATTTAATACCTTTTATTTTTAGATTAACACTTGGTAAACATGTTTTAACTATAAATCCAATAATTGATATTTAAAATGTTTTCATTTTATTTGGCCAAAAATTAATTTTACCTGTATTATATATTTTTAATTATTATAATTCGAAATAAGTAATGCATTTTTAATAATTATATACATATAAGTGGATATGGATATTTAAAAATTACACACAATGGCATGTTGAAAAAATAGTTTTCCAAAGAGAAATATTTCATTAAATATAGAATGATTTAAATTCAAAAGTATTCATGAAATTGATTCCAATGATCTAAATTGGTTTAAAAATAATATAATATAAATAATTTTAATTTTAAAACAATTTTTAAAAAATATTTACCTTATTAAATGATTTAAATGAAAATAAATATTTAAATAAAAATCTGTATATTTCATCATTCATAGAAAAATAACATTTTTAGAAAATTTTAAATTATTTACCCTAAGTGAATTTAAAAATTCTGATTCTAAAAATGATGTCAATTTTTAGAAATAAATTTTCAAAATTTTTAAAAAATTTATTTTTTTTATTTTTTCATAAGAATTAATTAAAATGATTTGTTGAGAAAAAATTGTTCACAAACCATATAAATACTGTACTACTAATGAATTATTAATTATATGTATATTTTATTAAATAAAAATGATTAAATTAATTTTAAAAGTCTCATTATTACTAATCATACAACAAAATTTAATGGCTAATTTAAAATTTTCATTTTAAAATAATAATATAAATGTTATAACTCTGTTAGTTAATGCTCGGTGTTGCGTTTAATATAGGCTATCAAAAAATTAAATTTATTTGAAAAAATTATTTTATAAAACATAGAGTGTTACACATTTCGATCAGACAATATGTTATATTGACGTTAAATTTATACAACATGTCCAAAATTATTCAAGAACCGTTTTCCATTTATTTTCTGTTAATATAAGATCATTTTTTACTTTAAATATATCTACTATTTTTTAATAATTTTTAATAAAAATATAATTTAATAAAAGACCATATTTATAGTATTCAATAAAAAACTATTACCATTATTTTCCTTTAACTATCTAAAAATGTTTTTAAAAATTTTTAAATCTATAAATATTTACCTTCAATAATTCTATTCTTACAAAAAATTATATTTTTTCATATTTTTTAATAAATATCATAAAAAAACTGAAGATCATTTTTCTAGGATTTCACATTGACCCAAGGTTATTTGGTCTTTTTTTATAGTTTTATATACACTTTTAATCACATTTAAATCTATAAAAATAAAAAAATGATCAATATAACCACACCCACATTTATATTTAAATGGTTTATATTAATTCATGTCATAAATTATTATATGGGAATTTTTATATAAATTAATGAAAATCCAATTATTTTTCCTAGCTTTTAGTGCCACAATTTTTAATCACATTTTTTCTAATTTTTTATTCATTTCAACTACAACACATATTGTATTTATATTGTTTTCTTTTATTTATTCCAAAAAATAATTAATTTCCATTTTTCTTAGGTTTCATGATGATTCAATATTGTTTGATTGGTTTTATTATTTTAATACCTTTTTTAAACATGTGTAAATATATAAAAATTAGACTTTGGTCACTTCAACCACATGACTCCGGATATTCACATTGAATCCATTCATATGTCTAAAAAGTTTATCAAATATCATTTTAAGGATTTTATGATATTATAAGGTAATTTGATCAGTTATTACTATTTTACAATTCTTTTTTTAAAATCTATCTATAAAAAACATACCTGGTGTCATTCCAATCACAATAAATGTTAAATTGATATTCCATTTATTCTCAATTTTGAGAAATAATAATCAATTATATATGATTGAATATTTCAGGATAAATTGACATCATTTTCTAAATTTTTTATAAATAACATTTTTCTACACACTTTTAAATTAAAATAACATTTTCAATCATTCTAAACACACCACCCATCAATTAGACGTTCTATTCATTAGAATTTATAAATAATTAATCAAAGATAATTGTAATAGTATTTCTCAGTGGTACCATATTTTTAGACCCATTTTAATTATACAACCAATGATTCTATATGCATTTAAATATATAAAACATCACTTCCTATCATTCTTAACCACAACACATGGTAGATTCATGTGCAGTCTATTTGTAGAAGTCAAAAAATATTTAATGAATTTTTTCCAATAGCTTCATGACATTTAATGTCTGATATAGTAATTTTCATCATGTTAAATATATTTTTATGTCAAATATAATTATAAAAAAATAACACTTATAATTATTTTGACCAAATAGCCAATCAATGTGTCTTGTTGTTCATTCCTACATGTCATAGTTAATCATTTTCATCAATTTTGAATATACTATGTGAATTATGAATGTAATAAAAATACTTATCTTAAATAATTAATTTTTTCATTATTTTTAAACAAACCACTATATTTATTTAAACATGGATTATTCATTTTAAAAAATGTGCATAATTTAAAAAGTACATAATTTATAGTTTTATAACAAAATATTTAATAAGAATATTATAATCGGAAATATGAAACACATCTTTTCAATCATGGGTAAACTCACCAATAGGTTGAAGGTGATGTCCACTTAATACATCATGGTGTAAACAAATATGATAAATTATTATAATATTAAAAAAATTACACTAAATACAAATTATTTTGTTTTTTACCTATAATGTGAAAACTATACATCGTTATTGGATGAATTCCCATGTATAGAATATTTCATTATGTTTTCCTCTCGAATTGGAACCAGATATACATATATATCCTCATAATTTTAAAATGACTATATCAACTGAGCTTTTTTTCACATGGCATATAGATTACATCATGGAATTTTCAATATACAATGTGGGCATCTTTGAATATTTTTCTGAAATCATCATATCCAATATTAAAAACTAATATTGTGAGACACCTAAGTTATAAATCAATGAGTATCCATGTGAATCATGGCATTCAATGTAGACAAATATCTCTTCTCTATACACTGTAATATATTTTGACTCCTTTAGTAGTATTTTCAAGTTAGTGTTTAATTACAATGATCAAATAAAATAAGTATACTAAGGAATAATAAAAATATATTCACTATAATCAAAAAATATATTATTTAGATAAATAATTTAAAAACTATAACACCAACATCGAAATTTGTGTCATGGGGAATCCTCCTAGACACTGGTATTTGATTAGTGGGATAAACTCTCATGAATAACTACATATGAAAACGAAAAATTATACTCTTATATGCTTGTTAACTAGAATAAATTAAATATATAAATAATAAATTTACATAAATCATATATTACATTAAGTATAAGACACTTTTTGATTTCCAATATTTTATGATATCCCATATAAATACCAATTACTTCAATGATTAATTGAATTGATTGAAATTTAACATATTTAATAATTATAAATGCCATACATTAATATATTTCTAGTATTCAATTTAGCCAATAACACTTGTTTTACCTCACTCAAAAATTATTCAAAAAAATCATGCCATATATTGGTAAGAATGCCTATAATAACTCACTATATGATGTGTGGAACATTATCGTGGGGTTAAAATTAATCTATCAATAACCATCCCTTGTGAAATTTAAATCCATCTTGGAATCTAGTGATACACATTGGCCAATGATCATTAATACTTGGTACAAAATAATTATATTAATAAAATTGTATTAGCTATAAAAATTGTATATAATATTATAAAAATTTAAATTATCTTCTTTTTTGAATCCACCACCATGTTTTGTTAATCATATATGGTTAGAATTGTCTACTTGAATGTTTTTAGGAAGATTTTGTAGGTGTATCATATGATAGGACACATATGATTAATAGAATCAACATTCCCCTATACAAATTGATTAAATATGTCAATAAATAATTCCCCTATATGGTTAGAAATGTTGAAAATAGTTTTACCTATCTGGAGGGCCTCTATGTCTACTAGAATACCAACATGATCCTTTTAAAAAAAATTATTACATTGTTAAAAATAACTATTTTTCTTTATTTTTATTATATTTATTGTTAAGTGAACACATGTTATTAAAAAATCAATATAGTAATTTTTTAGTTTTAATTTTTCAAAAAGGAAAAAAAAATTCCTATAAAAAATATTTTAATAGTGAATCAATCATAAATTTTTTTGAGTAGTTTAATGTAAATTTAAATAATTTTTTCTGAAGAACCAAAAATCATTCCATGGTGAATGATTTATTTTTTATGGTTTCCACCCAATGAATTGGAAAAATTGTTATGGTTCTTGTGGATGAATTTAGAGAAGTTTTTTATCATATTTTTCAAAAATATTTTCAAACCACATGATAGTATATCTCATGAATCGTACATGAGATAAAAAATTAAAAATTCAGAGTTATGCCTGCACAATATGTTTCCATGGTTTAATTTGATTCTTATTATGTTATTTGATATAATGGTATAAAAAATAGGCATGGGATAAGAATATCTTTCTAGAAAATGGGAAAATTAGTAGTGATTTTAGAGGTTATTATGACTGTATTTCTAACTAATGATATGTGAAATCACATTTCATTATTTAGTGAAAAAGATACATCATTTTCTGTACCATCATTCATAAAAAATAATGAGATTACTATTTTATATATAGTGTTTGGATTTTACCCAAAATTTGTAACCTCTTCATGGTTATAAATAAATAATTTCAAGGTAGAGATATGATATTTGGGGATATGAAGGTCAGTTAATCATGTATTTTAGTCAAATATAATCAAAAAACATAAACTATGGTTTATATTTCTATTTTTTGGTTTAGTGGAATTTTCTTTTGTTTTAAATATTTAATGATTCGTTCAAGATTAATAAGGTATATATTCAATTGGGAGAGATTCAATTATTATTATCAAAGGATTATTTATTGGTTTTGACCAACACATGTCACTGATAAGATGATTTGAATTTTTTGGAATATTTGATATATCTATTGAAATATAAAAATAAAAATAATGATAAATAATGTATGGAGAATAGTATAGGGATGTGATTAAAGAAATTAAATTTCATAAATATAAATGAGTATTGAATTTAATTAACATACATAACAAATGAATAATAAAAAAAGAAGGAAATTATCAATATAATGATTATGAATCATAGAACCTCACCAAAGACTGTGTAATTCTTATTGTTTATATTTGAGAGGTTGAAATTACATTAATTAATATTTATTTATTCTTGTAATAGAGAGAACCAAGATTTCAAAATTTATTGTTTTTGTAAACTATGAGGGTTAATGAGCCTTTTATGAACAATTAAAAGCAGTTTAATTTGTGATTTTAGTACACAATCACATGAAAGTGTGTACTCTCCTTAAACATATACCAATGATGGTAAACCGTGTAAAAATTTGTTCAATCATGTGAGTTTCCCTCTTTATTGATAGGTAGGTAAGAGAGATGTAACCATACTAATCCTGAAATAAGATCATTGGTGGGTTGTGTTTTAATTGGACATACCCTGATATACCCCCTCTAAGGGTATACTTCTTATGTGGTACTAATAAGAGGCACTAGCATAGTGGTTATTATTCCAATGGATATACTCACTTTAATTGACATAGAAATATTTTTGAATCACATATAAATTATAAAATTTCATAGATATAGCTTTCAACTATAGAATAATTTTAGGAATCAATGTTTCAATCCCTCAACATGGATATAAAAATAACTACCATACATGGGATTATAATAATTTTAGAAAGTACGTAATAGAAAAAAATTGTAATTAATTAGAAATTGAATTTAAAAACCTCAATACACTAGCGGGGTTATTAAAATATATTTCACCAAAATATTATATCATGTAACTCCTCAAATTACAAATGATTAATTTTTTTGAACATCTATGACAGAGATTAAATCGTTATAGAATCCAAACAACCAGTGTTTTAGAATAAATATAAGGATTTTTTAATACACCCAATTAAATCAACTAATATATTCTTTAATAATGTTACTGTGCATATGGAGGATATTCATGGACATGGTTACATACCTAAGGAGTTCAATATTGAAATGTTTATTTTACTATGGTTTTAGTCAACATTCATATTTTATGAATATTCTTATTTTAATTTTTTATTTAAAAACCATGTAAATTAGTTTATATGTGGGAATAAATCACTTTTATTAACTGTAAATAAATAATTTCAAATAAATTACTTGTGGATTAATTTTAGATATTTAATGGTTTAATTAATTTTGATGTTATTTCAAAATGATAATATTTTTATTCTTGATTCATTTTTTTATGTTAGGTTGATTGATGAAATTGAGAGTGGATGTCACCATTATATTCAGATATTGAAAACCATATAGACACCAGTGAAATATTTTAGGGAAAATAGTAATGTATGCTTTCGGTTTTTAAAAATATAGATTATGTGAATACACTCTAAAATCAATTAGTTAGATGCCCATATCATCAAGAATAAAATTATCGACCACAAGCTATCACCTCCAATAATCTATGTCCTTAGATATGATCCACCATTATTATCCATTATTTTACAATATCACTGATTGTGATTCAAGATTATCTCTATAATATGTTAATATCATGGGTCACTATGTTTCTCCATTTTCATTCAAAAACTATACTACATCCCTTTTATATTTAAAACATTAATATTTCCAATTTCTAACTATGATATAATAATTTCATTTCTTTTGATTCTATCTGGATAGTGATACCTACTTTTTGAAGCTCAATGCATCACACCATATTCCTTATCAGTTGAAAATAATCTAACATCACATATAATTAATTATAATCATAAAATATTACTTCAAAATAATCATAATGATTAACGCATTAAATGTTATCAGTTCATGTTGTATATGGATTCCATGCGTTTTCCCTTAGATATAAAAGAAATATTCATTTCTTTTATTATTATAAATTGTGAAATTGTTGAGATACTTTTCTATATTACCCTTATCTACACAAAAGTAATGGAAATAGCTTAAAATATTATTGACAAGAATAAATAGCTAATATTAAAACCTATAAGGATCCCCTTTTGTGGAAATCTTGGATTGTTGAGGCTAATACACTAAGATCTTATATTTTTCAAGAATCATTAACGAATTGTTCAAAAGGGTAACATAGTATCGGTCGAGAATATTACTAACTTGGGGTTATATAAAATAATTCTTTTTGTATCTAGATAATTTTATTTGGAAATAAAAGATCATTGTTCCTTTTTCCAATATATTCATCCTTCACAATGGAGTTTCTAACTATGTGTTTATTTTACCATGGGGGTATTGATGTCAGTGGGAGTCTGTATCTCAAGAGGGGGAATAATTGATTACCTTGTAAAAATTTCTATTAGAATGAATTTAAATAAAATACACAAATTTAAATAAAACAAACCTATTAGTTAAAACAGTAGTTTGATATAATTTTTTAGATTTTAAAATAATTTTTAAGGATTGATTACATCAAAATTAAAATAATATATAATATTACATTAACATTTTAATCCAATATATTAAATAAATAGATTAAATAAAGGCTAAATAAACTAACAATAAAAGTAGTGGATTTTAATAATTTAAAAAAAAAGAGTTTAAAGAAAATATAAATATAAAAAACTAAACTAACAAAACACAAAATCTAATTTCAATATAAGAGGTTAAATATCAGTATGAAACATAGTCCTCTCAACTGAGAAATCACTTACATACAATTATTTTATATAAAAATAAATTTTTGATCCAAAATTTGTATTGTGTATTACAGTAGTATAACAACATTCAAGGCCACATAGTGTCATCTTCCATGGTTTTTATGGGAGTATAAAAGTTATCCAAAACTAGACCTCTACCAAAACACATAGTAAAGAAGTAGTAAATGTAGTATTTAGATGTTATGTGAGTGTCTTCAATTTTAAATCAAGAGATATTGCATGTGTTTATACAAATAGAGTAACACACACTTCTCATAGTGTATATGAACATAAGCACACTTGGAAAATAAAATATGTAAAGGGAGGGTGTTGCTTGGCCTTTTATGTTCTACAACTTATGACCCCATAAATGTGGTTGGAAATAATGATGCATCCATTTTTAAAAAATACCTTTTAGAATAAAGTGTTGAAATCTTCTTATGTACTGATTGTAGGAAATAGTACAAATGTGCAATGTGATTCATAACATATACAAGTGATCATTGGTATAGAGGCATCGTGTAAGTCAAATTTCACAACAACATATATCCCTTCACATTTAGGATTATATTTTTTTCTTTAGAGAGTTCTAGTAATGATGGTTTATGCTTCCACATTTATTAGTAGTTTCATGAGTATCCAAATGAGCATCTAGATATTTTTCTTCCTGATACTCAAGACAGATATATTCTTTATTTAATCTTTATCGATAAATTAATCAACAATTATTAAAAATAAGATTGATAATAGAAATCTATAAACTATCCAATAGATAAAATTAATTCAAAATAAACGTAAACACTAGTGGTGTGTCTTTTGGGATATGAAACTTATAGGGGTTTATTGATAGTTCTTTGACTATTTGGAATGGTTATACATTCTAGAGGTTTCTAAGTCTGACAGTGTGCCAGAATTAAAGTATGTCAGACTTGAAGTGACTCAATAATTTACCAAATTGGTGTTTTGGAAGTAGCTTTATTTAACGGTGACTCTTCTTTGTAGGTGAGTCTTTCGAACAATTAGTCAATTATTCATTTTTCAAGTGAGACATAGTTGGTGGTGAATCATTTCCACACTTTTTTGAATTTTAATCTCACCGGTGACTCATTAATGATAGTGATACAATCTAGTACTTTACCGATTTTAGATTGTAGCTGTGTGTTGTCCTTGATGGTTAATCATGCTTAGGGTTATTGTCTCCCATACATAACCATATTTTTTCTAATCTGTCTGATAAGGTAAAAATATAACATAAAACATAAGTCTCATTATGATCATAATAAACATGATATGGTTATCATTGAAACATGGAGCTCAAAAATATCCTTCTTTTTATGATAAAAATCATCAAATTTTATATACATGATATCGTAGGTAAATCAGGACAGTTTAGACATATGATATCAATGATAAAGAAAGGAATTATGAATGAAAGTAAAACACATAGTATCAAACGAAAATGTTTACACAATGAAGTAATGTATCAAGGGAAAACAAATATATCTCAAATATTAAAAGAAGTAATAGGCATATATAGAAGCAGGAAAAATATTATTCTAAAAAAATTCCATTAAAGAGATATACCCTTTTATGTCACGAAAAAGAGAATAGTAAAATTGGAAGAAAAGATAAATGAATATAAATAAAATAGGAACTGTAAGAGAAATAGAATATAAATCTACAAAATAAGAGTATTCAAGAAATTCCATTGAAAAAAATCTATTCAGGGTACAACCAAAAAGTTTAAAAAATATATGAAAAAATAGACCCACAAAAAACCTATATTCCATTGATCAATGCTTTTCAGGTTGGGTTGAAGGTATCAAAAGATATTTTCCTTTTTTCTTTTTCAAAATAGATGTTAATGTAACAGAGGCTCAAGATTTAGTATGAAAATCTACAAGAACATCTATTATAGCTGAAGGAGTTTGATGATCTCATATGAGGAAGGGTATTTGGGGTTGAACTAATTCTTGCAGAGAAAGAGAAAATGGTTTGAATCTTGCTAGTAGAGGTGTATGAGGGTTTCTTGAAACATATTGTAAAAAAACTACATTATTATCTAGAGGAGTCAAATTGGGAGTCAATGTTATGTCCTCATGAACCACAATATAGGTCTCGTTAACCTATAGTAATTAATTCTATAGATTGGTAAAATAAATTATTATACTATACTTATATTCCATTGCACAAAAAAAGTATTTATTTTTTATCAATAAATCTATTAAGAAATGGTGTAATAAATTTCTACCAGTTCACTTGTGCCTTAAAGACTTGAGTGACTGTCGTAATTCTCATATTTTCTTTCAGAAATGTGAAATGGGTATTCAGTTCATTTGTAGTTTAAATCCTTTTTAGATTAAACATCATTAAATTTTTAATAGTCTCTCAATAAGCAATCACATGTTTTTTTAACTCTCTTATCATCATATGAGAATGATAATTGTTGTGCTAAAAATTTCTCAATGTTTCGAAAGGTAAGGAATCGACATCACTTGATGAAAAACTTGAAGTAGCACTAATCTCTTCCCTCATAACAGATCTGGTCATCTCAACATGAAAAAAATGTGGATGAGGAGTTGTAGAACTAGATGCAATAGAAGATCATATTTTAATACTCTTAATTAACGACTCCTTAAAAGATTCAAAGACATACTATATCCCATCCACAAAAGATATTAGAGGCTCTACATTACCAGTAATCTAGTTATTCTCAATATCAACATCTTCAATAATGTGTATCATCAATAGGTTTATATGGTGAATTAGAAATTCATACAAGAACCTCTCATAATATTTACTTAACTTAATTTTAATAAGTCCTTGACTATTCAAAAGCATAAAAAATATAAAACCATCTTTTCTCTAAAATCATTCGAGTCACAATTTGTGACCATATCAACTAGAACAGGCTGTATGAAATGAGTAGATAATGGTACAATAGGAAATGTATCAAAATATTATAAGTCAATATATGCATCAATCAAGTCAATACAGGATCCCTTAGGATCACATTATTTTTTAATGGAAGGGCCACCATTCTTTGGGGGATTGACAAGAATAAAACCCCATTCCTCATACATTATACTTGTCATACTATCATATGTCTTACCAAGATACTCATCAATAAAAGGCATTGTAGCATTAGAGACCACTGTAGTAGGAAAAAGAAGAAGAAGAGTATCAATAGTAGTATACACATATCTCAACTATACATAAATATTTTTTCCAAAAAATAACTCATCATCCATCTATTCATCAACTCTATGGTCAACCATCGATTGGTCAATAAAAATAACGACATTAATTTTCTAGAAAAACTGAATCCATAACCATATGATAATTAGTAACATATAAATTATCAACTCCATCAATAGGATCAACCACTTGATAACTTTCATGACTTGGGGATTGCTCCCCCTAATAGATACATCTTCCTTTCCCATATTAGGTAGATCCTCTTCACCAAAAATGTTGTGCCTCTCCTCTAATGTCGAATCAGAAACACCATGAGAAGTAAGAATATTCTGAGGAATCTTAGAATTCACTCTTCTAATTCACCAATTGGAATCACTAGGTTCCAAACATCTATTATCACTATCATCTTAATTTCCATTCACATTTTTTTCTCCACAAAATTTTCAATTTTTATCTTTATCTTATTCGTCTTTTTCATCATCACCACATCTATTTTGATAAAGATATTTTTAATTTCTCTAGAATTGAGATTCATAAGATATATTTCTCACTTCATCATCACTTGCTTATTTTGAAATCTTCTCTCTTTTAGAGAGAAACATAGGTAGGATATGATATCCATATGTGATATCACGAAGTCTAGAAGGAAGGTCAGGTGCACGTCCTTCATTGAGGGAAAATTACTTCACCACATATTCTATATAGGATGAAGAATCTTCTTTATCATCACTATCCGAGTACTCAACAATTTATTCAAGATCTAGACTAGGTTCCACAAGGTATCTTGGTCAATATGGATGGTTTATAGGGTTAAAATCTTCATAATAACATTCACTATCATCATCCCATTGTTTCTTCTATGGGTTCCTACCAATTTTTTCATTCTAAATAATATTCTACTAATATAGAATCCACTGAAATTCATAATATAAGATGCATCATTAGTAACTATCCCTATTACCATTTCTTGGATATATAATATGCTATATGAATTTGAACACTAATCTACATTCACCATTTAACAATGATCCAATAAGACTTCTTAAAATTCCATCTGGAATTAATTTATCATGGGAATCTTCACAAATTAAGTCATCATTATTTTTTGTTATAGTATCTTGATAATATTTAGACACACCCTCATATGTAACATTCAAACTTTTAGTACAATTTCTTAAGTAAAAAAGAAATTATATGACCATTAATATAGCTTCTTACCATGAATTATTCTTCTTATTCAATGCCCAATTCCACATATTGATAAAACTAGTAATCCAACCTAAGATAATAATGTCTCTCATTTTAATAGAACAATTTAGTCCATCCTTGTTCTATATAACATTGATTAATAATATCATACATAAATGAATCTATTCAGCATGAACTTCTTCCTTTTTCAGATCCACTCTCTTTCGAAGAAAATGATTCTTGGGTTCAAATACAACTGGATGACTTGGCTCCCTTTTTTTAAGGACGCGACTCTTCCAACAATGATACTAAAAGATTATTCACTTTTCCATGTATATCATCTTAGTATTCTCATTTGATGGAAATGTTGATGGAAGGAAATATGTCTAGATGTAAAAGGTTGTAATAGGTTTGATGTGAGAGAGATTTTTCATTGAATTTATGAAACATGCCACATTTCTATAATTTGGGTTTTAGGGATTCATAAACACAATAATGAAATAATAAAGTAAAATGAACAATAAGAGTAAAATTATAATAAAAACATGAATTAAATAAAATGTACTCAAAATTTAAAATAACAACTTCAAAACCAATAATTTTTCAATTGTAAGAGGCATGTAAAACTAACAATGATAAAAAATAGTGATGAAATATTCAATGATGAGACATTTCAGAATGGTGAGAAGTGTTCAACTGTGTGAAATCACAATAGGGATAAGTATCAATGATAAGAAATTAAAATAGTTAGAAGTCACAATGGTGAGAGTTTACAATAATGAGAAGTTACAATGGTGAGATAATAAAAATAGAAAAAGTCACAATGATGATACATTCACAATGTGGGAATTCAAAATGGTGGGAAGAATCAACAGTGGGAAATTTACAATGTTGAGTCCCATAAAGTAAAATATAACCAAAATTGATCATACATAATTCATATTTAATGTAATTCATTCACTCAGAATTCATATTCCTAGTGAATATATCAATTAACTTGTGTTCAGTACCTATGTATTCAAGTGTGATATCACCCATTTATAAATGATATTTCAAAAACAGATTTCATACATTGATATGTTTTGTTCTCAAATGTGATACAATTGTTTTAGTAATATTTATTACTCTTTTCTTGTCAAAATTTGTAGGAACAGTTCCGAATTGGTATTCATAGTCTAAGAATGTGTGTTTCATCCAATTTTGTTTTCACATCAGCTACCTACAGCTATGTACCCAACCTTAGTAGTAGAAATTGAAACATTATTTTTTTCATACTACACCAATAAACTAGATATTCTCTTAAAAGATGGAATGTTCCTGTGGTGTTTTTTATTTCTAACATACATCCAAAAAATTAGTATTAGAATAGATAACTAGATCAAATTCTTGTCATATTGGGTAAAACAATCCTAAATGTTTTGTACATTTAAGGTATTTGAAACCTATTTTTTCAGCATCCAAGTGTGACTCTTATGTATTTTCTTGAATGAGAGAACACATACAAACACTGAACATAATATCAAGTCATCTAGAAATAAGGTAGAGAATAATACCAATCATTCCAATGTAACAGGTTTGATCCACTATATGTTTAGGTTTATCAAGATCCAAATTACATGTATTATTCAAAAGAGTATTCCTAAGCTTATTTCTATTCAAATTAATTTTTTTAAATAATCCATACTATATTTATATTAATTTAAAATAATTCCTTATTTAATTTATAAAATATGAATACCTAGAATGAATTTGAGTATACCCATTATAGTCATTTCAAATTATTTTTTCATTATTTATGAAACATTTAGTAAATATATAATTTATTGAAGAACCAAAAAAATATAATATACATATATATGTATAACTAAACATATTTTCAAATTATTTATCTAAAATTATTATCATCATCTATACCTTATGAAAAAACTTCTAAAATAATAAAAGAGATGATCATATCATACTATGCTCTAAGAGCTTATTCCAAATGATATCATGCTTTTGTTAATTTGAAAAAATTAATTTCAAAATAGAGAATTTGAAAAACATGGGGTGTTCAACATAAACATCCTCAATAGTATATTTATTTAAGAAATATATATTGACATATATTTGATATATTTCTAAATCTATATGAGCGGCATAACATATTATTTTTCTACTGGATTCAAGTCGGGATAATGGTGAAAATATATCCTCATAATCTATTCGATCTTCTTGACTATAACATTGTGCAACAATTTGATTCTTTTTTATTACTATTATTACCTATTTAGCTACATTGTCTCTAAATACCCATTTAGTTCCTATAATTAAGGTTTCCCTGGTTCCATCAAGATGTTATTATACTCTATTTCATTATAATTGATTTAATTACTCTTAAATTTAAATTACCCAAGATTCATTATTGAAGACATCATTTATGTTATTTGGTTCAAGGTGTGACAAAATGGTTTGACGTTCAACCTAATTTCTATGAGAATCTCTAGTTTGTGTAACACTATTTGGGTCTCCAACTATATTATCTAACAGATGGTGCATAAGGGTCATAAAAACTCATAAAAAAAGAAGGGTTGGTCATTTCATGATCTTCAATAGGTTCGGGTTCTGGATGTTCATGAAATTATTTAGAATTGGATGAAGTTTTAGACTATTTCATAGAAGAATCCATAGGATTGGAATTTATGTTCAATGTTGATAAATCATCCTCAAGATTTTCCAAATAGTTCATAGGATATTATTGATCGTTTACAAAAAATTTTATGTGAATATATAATTCCAAAATCATTTTAATTGTAAATAAATATCTATAATATTTACTAGAAATTTAATAACATATGAAAATTCATTCATCACTTTTGGAGGGACATTTTTCATGATTATCCTTAGTTGTAAAAATAAAAACATTGAAAACCAAAACTCTAAAGTAATTAACCTTTGTTATCCTATTGTTCCAAATATCATAAAATTTATTTTTTAAAATAGTTATAATTAAAACTCTATTGATTATATAGTAAGTGGTATTCATAACCTCTACCAAAAAGTACACAGGCAAGGATTATTCATTTAGCATAGTCTTGGATATCCATTGAAGTGTTCTATTTCTTATTTCTATTGCTCTATTTTGATAGGTGGTCCTAGAAGTAGATAATTTATCACTATATCCATTTTGAAAGTAAAGATATATAAAGTATTTATTCTTAAACTTATGTCCATGATCACTTCCAATGGCCTTATTTCTAAGTCCGCATATGTTTTTTATAGATTTATCATACTTGGTAAAGTATGAACATGCTTCACTTTTGTGAGATAAATATAACACCAATGTTTAACTAGAAAAGTTATATACGATTAAATAAACATATTGATTCTCATTTATACTAGAAACTCTACATCTTCCAAATAAAAATATATAGACCAACTCAAGAGGATTAGAAGTTGAAACCTCATTAATTTATTTAAAATAAATCTTGTATTGTTTCCATTTTTGACATGGGTTACATAATTTTTCATTTGGGATATCTAGTTTTGGTATATCATTGACTAAAACATTCCTATTAAGCTTCTTATATGAGTGAATATTATAGTTTCCTAGTCTCCTATCAAAAATCCAAGATTCTTTATGAATGAAACTCAAGAATAAATATTTTTTAGAAATTAAATAATTAATATCAACAAGAAAAAAAATTCATTCTTTAAAGAAGTATAAACAAAAGAATTTTTGGAATAAAAAAATTTAGATTCATTATTTTCAAATTTAACATGGAAACCATCATTAAATAATTATGAGATTCTAAGAAATATATACTAAAAAACATCAACAAATAGTAAATTGAAAATTAAAATAGAGTTGATGTTACCAATCTGGATAAAGATAATGCTTTTCCCATTAGAAATATCACCAAAGGTGACATGACCACTAAAAACCATTATTATGATATTAAAACTTGAGTAGTCTCATTTAATATATATTTAACAATCACTATACAAGTACTATAGGATTTTATATGAGGTTTTAAGGATGTTTTCCATCAAACCTAAATTTATACATGAAATGATTTTGGTAACCATATTTTATTGGGTCCATATTTGTTAGTAATCATAGAATTAGAAACCCATATTTGTTTGATATGTCTCTTATAAATATATTGTACATTTTTTAATATTTTTTGGTACTTTAGAAAAATAACTGGTCCAAGGGCTATTAGATTTATATTTTGGTATAACATTATTTATAAATATTCTCCTCTATCTATGATTATATGTTATACCTATAATATATTTTTAAGAATCATTATTTCATTTAATCTGAGAAAGTGTTTCTATACCATTGGTAAAATTTTCTAAATCGTTCTTCAATTTTCATTAGACATTTGATGTTTAGTTTTGGCTTTAACTAATTGAGTATTTCAATATTTCATAATAGATAAATCATATTTGGTTTTGGATGTTAAAGGATTCTATCTTTTAAGAAATTGATATTGATCACATACTTCATTAAAAGTGTCTTCCAAGATTTTACAATATTGAAACATATCTTCTTGAGACATTTCATCATATTTATGTTGACTCTCAGAATAATCATCATTAAGAAAATTTAAGAAAGTAAATAAAACATGTAACTTATAGACACTAGTAATGAAGCATATGTTGGCTCGGTCAGACTTCTCTTCATGAGTATAGTTAAAATCATTAGATCTATCCCCGGAGGTACTCCATATATCATTTTTTATATTTCATGTACCTTTAGTCCTTATCATCATATTTTCCTTTTTTTATTTTGGAAAATCTGATTTTAATCATCCTTTTATTTTCCATTCACAATAGTCAATTTCATTATCATCCTTCTTCCAATTTTTTTCTAGTTTCATTTCCTCTCATACTTTCTTTTATAGTTAGGATTTATAAAAAAATCATATTTTTATAAAACTTATAAATCCTATAGGGAATATCGGTCATTTCATAACCATATTTTGGAGGTTATTCACATTCATTAGAACATTCATTTGTAATATTTTTTTTTGGATGTACTATAAGTGAAATTTATTAAATTAAATTTTGGATAATAATATTTTTCTTGATTGAATTTTAATTCTTATTATATATCATCGGTTTCCCAACCAGATCATTGACTGATAGTTTATTTATGGGGCATGAATATTTTAAGGAATTAGAGTTTCCACTAAATAATTATAGAATTAGTCATAGAAATCTCATAATATAGTCTTTGATAGAAACTGGATGTCTCAGTGAGCTCATGGTTTTCAAAATTTTATTAAACCTGAGATTAAAATCAGAGAATAATTTTTCAAGATTCATCATAAAAATATCACACTTAATAGTATATGTATTTAATCTCATCTCATTAACATTGGTTGTTCTTTCATGTGAAATAGGTAGTTTATCCTAGATTTCAAAGGCATGTTTATTAGAATAAATTCTATTAAATTAGACATCTCAAAAAGAACAATAATGGAATTCACAATTTTTAAAGAATTATTATAAGCATGTTTGGTACCTCAATCTCATGTAACAAAAAATGTTATAGGAAATTAATAAATATATTTTAGAGATGTAAAAATAATGATTCCAAACTCACAATATGAATTTTTATTTTAAACATTCACAAAGAATTATTATTTCCATTGAATAAAGGAGGTCAGTTAGTTGCATAACCTTATTGCCTATTATCAATTTTAAAGAAATAAATTTTTAACTCGTATAATTTTATTATCTTTAAAGAAAAACTAAAATAATAGTTAGAAATGTGTTTAAAACATTGATAAAAAATTCTAAAACCTTTGATACCAAATGTCTGTCAAAGTGATTACCTCAAGTGTAGTTTGAATTAACAACCTAATAAAATTTATTATTAACATGGATTTATATAAAATCACATAATTATAATTAAAATATAGATAGATAAAACAAATATATGATATAAATATTTAACATTTAAGACTTATAAAATATTTATTAGGACTTAAAGATTATAATATATAATATTACTTCATCCTTTGAAATTAATTTATAAAATGAATAAATTATTTAAACACTAAGTGAAACTAAATATCAAAGTAGTGGTTTTGTTTTTTGTTTAAAAAAAACTCATATTTAATGAACCCGATATACAATAATAAAATTCAATCAGTAGAAGTTGAGTACAATAGGTTGAGTCTCAATATGAGATTTAGTCCACTCTACATGGAAATCACTTATTGTCCACTAAATTATATAAAAGTAAAAAAAACAACTTCCTGGATAAATTATTTAAATAATATAACCACAATATATACCCAATATGAACCTCTCCCATTGTATTCATGGGAGTATAATGAAACATGTCACATACAGACCTTTACCATAACTGTAGCGCCCCGACCCCAGCTACCCAGAGTCGGTGCATTACTTCATAACATTGGCATGATCACAAAAGATCAAGTCTCAAAAGACCGATTAGTGTAGTAGCCTTGGAAACACTAGATACATTCATAAACATTACATTACATCCTAAAAATGAAAACTACAATAACATGGTCTTCCTAGTCCACACTCATATCCTCACTGACTATTCTTGCAAGTCAGTCATAATACACTTCTTCACATCCCGGGAAAAATAAAACATTGAAAGGGGTGAGCTCAAATGCTCAGTAAGGATAACAATATAGCGGAAACTTTCATAAGAAAACATAAGCATTTAAGTCAATGTATAACTAAAACAAAAGCCTTATTGAACTTGAACTTCAGCATAATATGGAAAAAGTAAAATAAAATAATGCCATTACTTACTCACATGGATATTCTACTAGACGAATAATCATGTGAAATATCAATAACCACTTTCATAATGAGGGAATGTATAATGCCAGACATTTTGAAACACTTTGTCAAGGCCTCGGCCAAGACGTCTAAAATGATTAAGGCCTCGGCCAAAACCATAAATCAAATTGGGAAAGTTCCTCATCCAATTCCACGTCTAGCTGTCTCATGAGACCTACCGATGCATCGAGGAGCTATAGCGGGCTCCACCCATCACATATTAAGTCCAATACATTCCTCATATGAATAGTTTTAAACATAACATAAATATTCGTATTAAAACTAGCATACGAAATTTCAATAATTTCTCCATAAACTATGGATGGTATAAAAATAACACATCCACAGTCAAATATTTCACAAAATGTTCAATGGAAGATTTGTATCATAAATCAATTTGAATTAAACTTAAAACCCATCAAAGGATGTTGACATGGATGAAATCAAAGCTATTTGAGAGTAATATCTCTCCTTTTTGAAATCATTTGAAAGACCCATAATTATAAAATAATACATTTACTTTGAAGATATTCTTATAAGCTTGTTAGGGAAGCTTCGACGAAGTTATAATGGCGGAAAATAGCCGCACCCGCCGTATAAGTTAAAAAAACATTCTTACCTTAAATTTGTCAAAGAGGTCAAAAAGTACATTGTTTGGAAAACGACGGTAAGATTCATTTCAAAAATGTATAAGGGTATAAATTACTTTAACACATTTTCCATTTAATAGTAAAAATGTTTTGAAAGACATTTTTAAGAAACATGGATGTGGATGATAACGAGGTCCCAGTAGATAATTATGTATAAACAACCTTGGATAATGAAGAGGTTGTGAAGTAAACCCTTACCTTGTACTTTTCCTTGGTTGGGGTAGGTTAACCTTATCTATAATGGTGAAGTAATTGTTATTAAATTATACAAGAATCATATACATTCATATGATATCATATATGATCTTTTAACATTTCTTTGTTAACAATATCTTAGATTTATCATTGTTTCGGGTGTTAACTTACTCGTTTTCTGTTATATGTTTTGTTACGTAAGTCGTGTTTTTCATGGATAGGTTGTATATTATTCATATCCAAAATGATATCATGTCCTTATAAATTATTTTTAAATCATCAAATGATAATTATACTTGAATGGATACGACGGAGAATGAATCTCATCGCGTTCGTGGAGACGGTAGTCCGTACGTACGCACGAGCGGCAATATCACAATTTTGATATTAAAATAATAAATAATTGGATAGTATATCATATATACAGAATTATTATCATGTTATATTTATTATTTACATGAATCACATATCATTATTATACCCATCTAAATAATAATATATTGAATAACAATTACACCACAACGTGGAGACGGTAAGCCGTACGTACGCACGTATGGTGACATGTCATTAAAATGATGGGTAGAATACTGAATATGGTTGTTACATATTTATAATAACATCACAGTATATAGAAGATAGTGGAGTTATAATTTTAGAATTGAAATAATAAACAAAGAGGGAGTGGAAGAAGAAAGAAACTTGAAAGAGGGTGATGAAAATGTTACCTCTTCTTCGGGTTCTTCCTTTTCATTTGATCAAAAGGACTCATTAGGATGGCTTTCTGACTAAATTAAAGCTTCTAGGATGAAGGGAGAGAAGTTGGGAGAGTATTTGGGCAGAGTTTGGCCGAACCAAAAGGCTTGAAAGTGTGAATAAGGTGGTAGAGGTGGGGGCCTTTTATAAGAGGAGAGGAGGGGCTCTTTTGGAAAGATTGAAATGTTACATTATTATACAATGGTTTTCGGATTATAAAGGTCCCAAACTTATAAAGTTCGTGGCTAAGGTTATAAGGGTTCGAAATCTCCTCATCCAATAGGCTTTGGACAAGTGTACGCCTTGGATTTTTCATTATCATCTCATTTTATTTAAATCGTTAAATAATGAGGTCATCGCTGCATCATCATGATGTCATAAATAATTTAATTCATTAAATGTCTAAAAATTCTAAAAAAACACTATGATGTAGGAAATCTTTTTATCTTTCCAATTAATATTTATAGTCAAAAATATGACTTGTATAACCCCATATAAAAATTGTTTTAGTAAAACATTTCATGTTTGTGTCATTTTTTACTTTAACATTAAATAAAAGGTATTTATGTCATTTTCCAACTAAAGTGGCTCCATGGGGTCCCCAAGTTGAACCATGGATTTTCTTGGTCGGCCATGGCACATCCAATGAGGGTAGGACATGTTTCAAGCTCATCTCATATTATTAAAACATTATTTTTTACCTTAAACTACACTAATTACCTCTAATCGCGATTAAGAACTTAAGAGTTACTATTCACCAAAAATTATTTTAATCTCATTAAACCACATTTTACTTCTTAATGACAACCATGTATGTCGGATTTTTGAAAATAAAATCACAGATGTGGTAATATATCATTTAAATGAAAAATCAGATATTTAACTACCACTTAGTGGTTTCACTATTCATCAAAAATTGAAGTTTTTCAGAACAATGCCAAAATTTCACCCTAAGCTATAATTGATATTCCGAATTCAAAAGTGATGTCTATTTTACAAAATTCCAAACATATAAGTTTCATTAATTAATTTTATAATTAATTCCCACTGTCGCAACAAATAGCGTGTTTTTAAGAAATAATTTATATCAAAAGATTGGCAATTTGTTAATATCCATTTTCAATGTTAAATTAATTCTAATGACCACCATTGGATAAAATGGTAAAAATATATTCTAATTATACTTTAAAACCAGTAAATAGTATAATTTATCACTATAAATTATTTTGATTAAAAAAGTTGTTTTTAAGTATTTTTCACTATTCATAAAAAATTAGAAGTTCTCAGAAAAATACCAAAAATTCAACATAGGCTAATTTCGATATTCCGAATCCAAAAATGAAGTCCGGTTTGATAAATAAAATTTATAAAATTTCAAAAAGTAGGTATTACTATTCACAACGGCTAGTTTAATTAGTTGTGGTGTGTGTTAGAGCTCGAGGTTGCGTACAACACACGCTATTGCATTATTCGAAGGGAAATGTACCGTGGAAACTTGGGGTGTTACATTCTCCCCTCCTTCAAATAATTGTGTCCTCGCAATTTCTAGGGTATTACTGCATAAAAATAATCGGGTGGTTCTTCATCATAAGTTCCTCAGGTTCCCATGTTGCCTCTTCCATTTTATGATTTCTCCACAAAACCTTTACCAGACGAGTCGTCCGGTTTCTCAGGACCTGCTCCCTCACATCAAGAATTCTGATGGGCTCTTCGCAATAAGATAGATCGGGTTCCAGTTCTAATTCCTCATAGGTAAGTAAATGTTTTGGGTCAGGCATGTATTTTCTCAATAGAGATATGTGGAAAACATCGTGAACTTTAGAGAGATTTGGCGGCATCGCCAAACGATAAGCTACAGCCCCAATACGATCTAGAATTTCGAAAGGTCCGATGTACCTGGGACTCAACATACCCTTCTTACCAAAACGTATAACTCCCTTCCATGGAGATACCTTTAGGAAAACATGATCTCCCACCTAAAATTCCAAAACCTTTCTTCTGTTATCGGCATAGCTCTTCTGCCTACTTTGAGCTGATTTGATGTGGTTTTGGATTACCTTCACCTTTTCCATTGTTTCTTCCACCAGTTCTGGTCCCACAAGTTTTCTTTCACCAACGTCATCCCAACAGGTTGGTGTACGACATCTCCTTCCGTATAACGCTTCATAATGTGCCATCTGAATGCTTGAATGGAAGCTATTGTTATAGGAAAATTCTACCAGTGGTAAGTATTGATCCCACATACCCTGAAAGTCAAGAGAGCATGATCTCAACATGTCTTATAAGGTTTGAATAGTCTATTCTGATTGTCCATCTATTTGAGTGTGATAGGCAGTGCTCAAACAAAGTTTATTATCCAAGGCCTTTTGAAGACTTTTCCAGAATCTTGAAGTAAAACGAGGATCACGATCAGAAACAATCGATAGGGGTACTCCATGAAGTCTTACAACTTCATTAATATATAATCTTGCTAGACTTTCAAGTGGTAGATCCTCCCGTATAGCCAGAAAATGTGCTGACTTTGTAAGACGATCAACAATGACCCATATTGCATCATTCCTTCTAGGAGTCTTTGGTAGTCCCATGACAAAGTCCATCGTAATATTATCCCATTTCCACTCAGGTATGGGAAGAGGTTGCAATACTCCACCAGGATGTCGCCTTCCAGCTTTCACTTGTTGACAAACCATACACCTTGACACAAAATCAGCAATCTCCCTCTTCATATTGTCCCACCAAAAATTTTCCTTCAAATCTCTATACATTTTGGCGCTCCCAGGGTGTATAGAGAAATTGGAACTATGAGCATCAACCAGCAATTCCCTTTTTAGATTAGGTATATCGGGAAGACAAAGTCTCTTCCTGAATTTCAAAATTCCATCATTATACACAAAGTCCCTCAATCTTCCATTATTCACATCTTTAATCTTCTTCTGAAATTCTTCATCATTGGTCTGAGAACTCTTAATCCTTTCTAGTAATGATGGTTTGGCAACCATTTGAAAAAGCATTTATGTTTCACCTTCCCTAGTTATTCCCATGTCCATCTTCACTAGATCCAAGAAAATTGGATCCCTTTCAATTCTCATCACATTCAAAACTCCATGGTCCTTTCTACTCAAAGCATCTGCCTCCTTGTTTGCCTTCCCCGGGTGGTAATGTATCGTGCAATCATAATCCTTGAGTAGTTAAATCCATCGCCTTTGCCTCATGTTGAGTTCTTTTTGTGTGAAAATATACTTAAAACTCTTGTGATCAGTATAAATCTCACAGTTTTCACCATAGAGGTAATGTCTCCATATCTTTAAAGCAAAGATCACAGCTGCTAACTCAAGATCATGAGTAGGATAGTTTTTCTCATTAATTTTTAGCTGTCGTGATGCATAGGCAATGACCTTATCATTCTGCATAAGGACACAACCAAGTCCTTTCTTCGATGAATCACTATAAATAACAAACCCATCATTCCCCGATAGAGTCAATAAAGGGGCATTGACTAATCTTCTCTTTAGTTCTTCAAAACATTATTCACACTCTTTTGTCCAGACAAATTTAATCCCTTTACGTGTGAGCTTTGTCAATGGGTTAGCCAATCTGGAAAAATTCTGGACGAAACGTCGATAATAACCTGCTAAACCAATAAAACTGCATACCTCAGTTATACTTGTCGGTGCTGGCCATTCTTGGATTGCCTTGGTTTTAGAAGGATCAACGGAAATTCCATCCTTAGAGACAATATGGACAAGAAAAGAAATATCATGAAGACAAAATTCACACTTGCTAAATTTCCCATATAATTCATGTCTTCTAAGAGTCTTCAGGATAATGCGTAAGTGATTTTCATGATCTTCGTGGCTTTTGGAGTATACCAAGATATCATCAATAAATACCACTACAAAGTCATCAAGATATTCCTTGAAAACTCTATTCATTAGATCCATGAAAACAGAGGGTGAATTAGTCAATCCAAAAGGCATTACTGTAAACTCGTAATGCCCGTACCTTGTTCGAAATGCTATCTTTGGAACGTCTTCCTTCTTCACACACAACTGATGGTATCCAGACCGAAGGTCAATCTTTGAAAAGTATTGAGCTCGATGCAGTTGTTCAAACAAATCATCAATGCGAGGTAGGGGATACTTTTTCTTTATTGTTATAGCATTGATCTCCCCTATAGTCAATGCACAACCTCATAGATCCATATTTTCTTCTTAACAAAAAGAACAGGGGCTCCCCAAGGAGAAACACTAGGGCGAATAAATCCCTTATTACTCAATTCCCCTAGTTGTTTCTTTAGTTCAACTAATTCCACAGTGGCCATTCTATAAGGGGTCTTCGATATGGGACTTGATCCAGGAATTAAATCAATGGAAAACTCAACTTCTCGTTCTGGAGGATGTCCAGGTAAATCTTCCGGAAACACATCAACATATTCTCTCACAATAGGTACATCATCTATTTGAATATTCCTTTCCTCACCCTCAGTAATTTCCTTCTCTTCCTCCCCAATAATTGAATTTAGTTGAGCTACTGGGGGTGGATCTAGATAAGAATTATGTGGCGACGATTCGGCTCTAAAGATAAGGTGTTCCTTATCATCATCATCAAGAATCGTAACCTCTTTCCGCTTATAATAAATTTTTGCATCATGGTCCGAAATCCAATCCATACCGAGGATTATATCAAATTCAATCATGGGTATGACGATGAGATCAGCAGGTAAAGAACATTTAGGTGCTCTAATGGGAACTAATCGACAAAACTTTGTTGCAACAATACTTCCCTTAGGGGTTTTGACCGACAACTCCCTTGTTAAATCAAATTGGAAATATCTAATTTTCTTAGCAAACTGGGAAGATATTAAACAATGCGATGATCCAGAATCAAATAATGCATTTGCTAAACTTGAGGAAACCATTAAATTACCTGCCACCACGTCTTTCGGAGCTTCCACCTCAGCAGTAGTGATAGCATAAACCTAGCCCTGATCCCTTGGCCTCTTCTAAGGTAAGTTCCCCTAACGCTTAGGACATTCATTTGCATAATGTCCCTTCTCTCTACAATTATAGCATTCCACGTTGACAGCCTCTTTCTTTCCCTTGCATTCATGAGCTTGGTGGCCTTTTTCACCACACTTGTAACATACTCCTTTTCCTTTTAGACAGGCACCAGGGTGCTTCCTACCGCAATTATCACAGGGTGGAAATTCATTTCTACCCTTCTTCCCTGTTTCCTTATTTCCTTTCCCAGAGTTTTCAGCGGATCTCTTCTTATCTTGCTTTGATTTAAAGTCATAAGATTTAGAGAATTCCTTTTCCGTCTTGATAGCGCACGAGACAATACCTTCGTATGAAGAGAAGGTTTGTGATACTAAAGCTCGACGGAGAAATGGTTTCAACCCATCAAAGAAACGACCAGTCTTACTTCTTGGGTTACGTATGTAATCTGCAGCATACCTTGCTAACCTTGTAAAGTTAGCCTCATACTTTGAGACATTCTCATCTTCCTTCTGCCTCAGACTCAGAAATTGCCTTTCCATATCCGCTCGATGGTCTCGAGGAAAGTATTTTTCTAAGAACAGCTCTTTGAACTCCTGCCATTCCATGTTTATTAATTCATCATCTTCCTTTGTGTTTTGAATTAGTGACCACCATTGATCGGCATCTCCAGTGAGGCGGTAAACTGCCATGACAACATTCTCCCTTTCACTACTCCCCAAGGCATGGAATATTTTCTCTATGGAATTTATCCATTGATCAGCTACTATAGGATTTGTACTCCCATTGAAGGTTGGTGGTTGTTGCCTCATGAAACGGTCTAGAATTGATCCTCCACATTGCGGATCAGGGTGCTCCATACGAGTAAGGTTGTTATTCATAACCTGCGTGAGTTGTCCCAGTACGGTAAGAAGCTGATCAGCACCAGTTGTATCACTAGCTCCACCATAATTATCTTGAGCAGGAGGGAAATCCCTACACTGAGTGCGTGTATTGATACGGTTTCCATTCCTTCCACTAGGCGCCATTTCTAAATAATGGCATAAACTAGATTAGTTCATGAATCAAAATACATAATTCCATACTTGTAAAACACTTAACATAAATTGAACTAATTATGGATATAATCCATAATTATAAAAATGTTTTCTTTGAGGAAGTATATACTCGTAACCCTTCATAGTGGTTTGTAAAGAAAATGGGAATTATCCAAAGCATATCTCTCGGGAGTGTCGTAACCAAGAGTGCAGCAAGGCCCGTTTTCGTGCACCAGTTCCTGTTCGAGTCTAGCTCAAAGCGGTGTTTTCGGGTTTTACCCCTAGGTACATCTGTGCCAGAGCCGCCTCTACCTGCTCGTATCCAGACAGGGATTTATTGCTCGGAAAACTCACAACATCTCTACAATACCAAAATTCTAGGAAGTTCTTCTATACTAATCCTCAAAGTCTATCTTCGGGATATGTTCTCTAATCAGAGTTTATCTAAATCTAGATTCCAAGGTTAGTACTAAACTTCCTCTGATGCCAACTGTAGCACCCCGTCCCCAGCTACCCAGAGTCGGTGCATTACTTCATAACATTGGCATGATCACAAAAGATCAAGTCTCGAAAGACCGATTAGTTTAGTAGCCTTGGAAACACTAGATACATTCATAAACATTACATTACATCATAAAAATTAAAACTACAATAACATGGTCTCCCTAGTCCACACTCATATCCTTACTGACTATTCTTGCAAGTCAGTCATAATACACTTCTTCACATCCTGGGAAAAATAAAACATTGAAAGGGGTGAGCTCAAATGCTCAGTAAGGATAACAATATAGCGGAAACTTTCATAAGAAAACATAGGCATTTAACGCAATGTATAACTAAAACAAAAGCCTTATTGAACTTGAAATTCAGCATAATATGGCAAAAGTAAAATAAAATAATGCCATTAATTACTCACATGGATATTCTACTAGATGAATAATCACGTGAAATATCAATAACCACTTTCATAATAAGGGAATGTATAATGCCAGACATTCTGAAACACTTTGTCAAGGCCTCGGCCAAGATGTCTAAAATGATTAAGGCCTTAGCCAAAACCATAAATCAAATTGGGAAAGGGCCTCGGCCAATTCCACGTCTAGTTGTCTCATGAGACCTACCGATGCATCGAGGAGCTATAGCGGGCTCCACCCGTCACATATTAAGTCCAATACATTCCTCATATGAATAGGTTTAAACATAACATAAATATTCGTATTAAAACTAGCATACGAAATGTCAACAATTTCTCCATAAACTATGGATGGTATAAAAATAACACATCCACAGTCAAATATTTCACAAAATGTTCAATGGAAGTTTTGTATCATAAATCAATTTCAATTAAACTTAAAACCCATCAAAGGATGTTGACATGGATGAAATCAAAGCTATTTGAGAGTAATATATCTCCTTTTTGAAATCATTTAAAAGACCCATAATTATAAAATAATACATTTACTTTGAATATATTCTTATAAGCTTGTTAGGGAAGCTTCGACGAAGTTATAATGGCGAAAAATAGCCACACCCGCCGTATAAGTTAAAAAAACATTCTTACCTTAAATTTGTCAAAGAGGTCAAAAAGTACATTGTTTGGAAAACGACGATAAGATTCCTTTCAAAAATGTATAAGGGTATAAATGACTTTAACAAATTTTCCATTTAATATTAAAAAAAATTTGAAAGACATTTTTAAGAAACATGGATGTGGATGATAACAAGGTCCCAGTAGATAATTATGTATAAACAACCTTGGATAATGAAGAGGTTGTGAAGTAAACCCTTACCTTGTACTTTTCCTTGGTTGGGGTAGGTTAACCTCCTATATAATGGTGAAATAATTGTTATTAAATTATACAAGAATCATATACATTCATATGATATCATATATAATCTTTTAACATTTCTTTGTTAACAATATATTAGATTTATCGTTGTTTCGGGTGTTAACTTACTCGTTTTCTTTTATATGTTTTGTTACGTAAGTCGTGTTTTTCATGGATAGGTTTTATATTATTCATATCCAGAATGATATAATGTCCTTATACATTATTTTTAAATCATCAAATGATAATTATACTTGAATGGATACGACGGAGAATGAATCTCATCGCGTTCGTGGAGACGGTAGTCCGTACGTACGCACGAGCGACAATATCATTATTTTGATATTAAAATAATATATAATTGGATAGTATATCATATATAAAGAATTATTATCATGTTATATTTATTATTTACATGAATCACATATCATTATTATACCCATCTAAATAATAATATATTGAATAACAATTACACCACGACGTGGAGACGGTAAGCCGTACGTACGCACGTATGGTGACATGTCATTCAAATGATGGGTAGAATACTGAATATGGTTGTTCCATATTTATAATAACATCACAGTATATAGAAGATACTGGAGTTATAATTTTATAATTGAAATAATAAACAAAGAGGGAGTGGACGAAGAAAGAAACTTGAAAGAGGGTGATGAAAATGTTACCTCTTCTTCGGGTTCTTCCTTTTGATTTGATCAAAAGGACTCCTTAGGATGGCTTTCTGACTAAAGTAAAGCTTCTAGGATTAAGTGAGAGAAGTTGGGAGAGTATTTGGGCAGAGTTTTTCTGATCCAAAAGGCTTGAAAGTGTGAATAAGGTGGTAGAGGTGGGGGCCTTCTATAAGAGGAGAGGAGGGGCTCTTTTGGAAAGATTGAAATGTTACATTATTATACAATGATTTTCGGATTCTAAAGGTCCCACACTTATACAATTCGTGGATAAGGTGATAAGGGTTCTAAATCTCCTCATAAAATAGGCTTTGGACAAGTGTAAGCCTTGTATTTTGCATTATCTTCTCATTTTATTTAAATCGTTAAATAATGAGGTCATCGCTGCATCATCATGATGTCATAAATAATTTAATTTATTTAATGTCTAAAAATTATAAAAAAAATACTATGATGTAGGAAATCTTTTTAGATTTCCAATTACTATTTATAGTCAAAAATATGACTTGTATAACCCCATATAAAAATTGTTTTAGTAAAACATTTCATGTTTGAGTCATTTTTTACTTTAACATTAAATAAAAGGTATTTATGTCATCTTCCAACTAATGTGGCTCCATGGGGTCCCCAAGTTGACCCATGGACTGTCTTGGTCGGCCATGGCACATCCAATGAGGGTAGGACATGTGTCAAGCTCATCTCATATTATTAAAACATTATTTTTTACCTTAAACTACACTAATTACCTCGAATCGCGATTAAGAACTTAAGAGTTACTATTCACCAAAAATTATTTTAATCTCATTCAACCACATTTTACTTCTTAATGACAACCATGTATGTCGGATTTTTGAAAATCAAATCACAGATGTGGTAATATTTCATTTAAATGAAAGATTAGTTATTTAACTACCACTTAGTGGTTTCACTATTCATCAAAAATTGAAGTTTTTCAGAACAATGCCAAAATTTCACCCTAAGCTATAATTGATATTCCGAATTCAATAATGATGTCTATTTTACAAAATTCCAAACATATAAGTTGCATTAATTAATTTTATAATTAATTCCCACTGTCACAACAAATAGCGTGTTTTTAAGAAATAATTTATATCAAAAGATTGGCAATTTGTTTATGTCCATTTTCAATGTTAAATTAATTCTAATGACCACCATTGGATAAAATGGTAAAAATATATTCTAATTATACTTTAAAACCACTAAATAGTATAATTTATCACTATAAATTATTTTGATTAAAAAAGTTGTTTTTAAGTATTTTTCACTATTCATAAAAAATTAGAAGTTCTCAGAAAAATACCAAAAATTCAACATAGGCTAATTTTGATATTCCGAATCCAAAAATGAAGACCATTTTGATAAATAAAATTTATAAAATTTCAAAAAGTAGGTATTACTATTCACAACGGCTAGTTTAATTAGTTGTGGTGTGTGTTAGAGCTCGAGGTTGCGTACAACACACGCTATTGCATTATTCGAAGGGAAACGTACCGTGGAAACTTGGGGTGTTACAATACCACTCAGGAAAGAAAGATAAAATATGGTGTTTAGAAGATATCTGAGTATCCTCTATTTAAAACATGATACATTATGTGTGTTTAAAAACATAGAGTAACTCACAATGCTTTTAATGTAAATAAAAATAAGAATAATGAGAAAATAAAATATGTAAAGGTATGGGGTTTCTCGGTCTTTTATGCTATATAGATTTCTACTCCTAGAAAGTGGTTTGTAATGAGGCTCAAGTCATTTTCATAAAAACTTATTTAGAAAAGAGAATCCTAATCATATTTTATTCTGACTGTAGGAAATATTCCATATGGTTGAAGTTCTTCCCAATGTCTATAAATAGTTAATTATAATGTTTCATCATGTAAGGAACACTTCGTAGAAAATCAAACTTTTTACATGAATGCCTAAATTTTCTCCTTCAGAGAGTTCTTTACACGAATGAGTATGGTTCTTATTGTATCAGTACATACATGTGTATCCATGTGACCATACCATCATTCTACTTCCTCATACATAGTAAGGACAAATTATTCAAAAAATATATATCGATAAATTAAGGAACAATCATTAAAAAAATGATATTGTATTGAATTCCATAAACTAGTCATTAGAGAAATTTAATTAAAAATTAACATAAATACAAGTGGTAGACTTTTGGGATGTGAAAAAGATATAGTTTTTTAGATATACCAGTGACTCTGTGGAATGGTGAAAATTTTTAGGATGTCTATATCTGATGGTGATTGAGTCCAGTGGTTTGTTTTGCTGGTGGTAGGTCAGACTGGAACTGGATTAACACATCAACCAAAATTTTCATTCTATTGGTAGCTTAATTCCATGGTGACTCCACTCTAGTAGTTATTATTTTGTAAACATAGCCCATTATTCATAGTGGTCATGAAAAACATTTGGCGGTTAGAATTTTCCAATAATTGTCAAATTTTCTCCTTAAAGGTTACTCATTTCTAATTATGATTCATTCCAGTACATATCCGATTTTAGATCGTAGCAGTGATTCTTTCCTTATTGTGACTCAGACATGGTGGTGAGACTTATTGGTGGTGAGTCTTTCACATATGTTAAAATATTTTTCCAATATACCTTATAAGTTAAAAGGTTTACCAAAAACACAAATATCATTATGTTCATAATAGGAAGGATTTGGTGTTCATTAAAAAATAAGCTCAACAATAAGTTTATTGAGCCCTATACTCATTTTAAGTGTTTTTATTCCATTTAATGATATGTAATAAATGATGAGATTAGTTTGTTAGGAATTTTTCATTCATCATTTTATATTCTTAGCTAAATTTTATACCTGAGTAAAAAAATTTATTTCTCTTTTCTGAACTCATCTAATATATTCTGGAATTGGGTTAGTAGGTTGATGAATTCCATATAATGGAGTTAGATTCTTGTAAGGTGAATGACCTAGGTTATGGTGTGTTCCATTTCCCTTAACTATAGAGGAGGCAAGCATTGGTGTAACAATGTGTTCCCTAAGTTTCATTAAAATTATACAGTATAAATATAGGTTGTAA
This sequence comes from Viscum album, assembly GCA_963277665.1. NCBI lineage: Eukaryota > Viridiplantae > Streptophyta > Magnoliopsida > Santalales > Viscaceae > Viscum > Viscum album. The sequence goes on along the minus strand of OY728135.1, from coordinate 1,461,045,808 downwards.
AAACATAAACGATATTAAGTGGAATGATGATTGGATTTAACAAAAATATGTTTTGAATAAATAAGGAATAAACATAAACATAATTAGGGTCGATCTTTTCTTTGAACACTATAATTCATTCGGATTATTTTTATTTTCTAATATAAACCCTTATTTATATGTTTGTTTTCTTTTTTATATTAAAAGCATAAAAATTCCAATAAAATATATAAAGAGCAGTGAGTGTTTAGTGAAGTCTCATTTAAAGGAATCCTTGGGGTCAGCTAAATATCTTTACTACTTGGAGATTTTATTAATATTTTTTAAGACCACTCTAATTGGCCTATAAAAAATATTTCACAATCTATAGGGATTTATTATTAAACATTAATTTTAATTTTAACAATTATAAATTATTTTAATTTGATTTATTTTTTAGTTTCATCACTTGTATCTTACCATGAATAATATGAAATATTCCACGGTTGATTATGATATTATCACTCAAAATTTTCAAGATTCATGGGGTTAAATAAAATTGTTAGTTAATCAACATATAACAAAATTACACAACTACAACTCATGCCTAATGATTCAATAAAATGGGATCTTAAATATAAGATATCATTGAGAGTTGTGTCAAACACCAATCTATTATTATTTAAAGGAAATATTGTATAAAATAAAAAATTAATAACATGAATAAAAATAAATTACCCAAAAAATATCAATATCCCTATACCAATATATAGAAATTGATATAGATACTCATGGGTTGTTGGAGGAGTTGCATCAATTTGAAAATATATAGAGAATAAATGAGCTGTTAGCATAAATCAACTTTTCCCGCCAAAAAAAGAACATAAAAATGGAAATGGATAAATAAATATAACTACCTATAAGAAGGTAAATATGACATCATTTATATTGAATAAAAAATATTGAATCCAATATTTATATTATATGTAATCCAATATAAAAGATACAAGTACATAATCTTTCAATAACTGTGCAATTTGAGGGAGGAAAATCAAATTTATATGAATATTGGGGAGATGATGTAAAATAAGAGTTTAAAAAATACAATAAATTTTATAATGAAGGCATTTATCATATCATTGATTCCTTATTTGATTAAAACATATCACACCAATGGTGGTTATTATTTAAGAGAACGTGTAATTCTATTACCTATTCCACCAAGGGGTTTTTTCAGAGATATTCACTATAGAATACTAATTTTTGGTTATACCATTTATGGAGAGGATCTCACATTAAATTGATTTTTTAATATTAAAAAATATGAATTATACTTTGACTTCCTTTTTTTCAACTATAAATCAAGTTCCATATATGTTAAACTTGATGTATGATATAGAGGATTCAACAAGATATGTTTTTAAAATAATAAATAGGATGTGAGATCCTAATTTTGATGATATTGAGTCTATAATTAAGGCTTTAAAAATTAAATAATTATAAATAATTATTTTATTGAGATAAAATATATCATACAATTCCTATTTTTTATAAGAAAAAACCAGTATACATTATAGATTCTAATTTTGTTTAAAAATAAGTCCAAAATTTAATCAATCCATCAACAATATATTATTAAAATTAAACTTATTAGTGGTTGGTGTATAATTAATTATCCATGGGGTCCATAAAAAATTAGATGGGGGTATTTTTAACTAACTAAATGGGTGGTTCCTTATAATTAATCTCAATAAAGGTTTATATTTTTGATGAAATGGATCATTTTTGATATATAGAAAAATTGAACACCACTTAGACGAGGGAGGGGTAACCAAATAATATCATACCATTTCATAATTTTTTTACATTGTAATTTTTTCTTATTTAGTTATCATTCCATAGGATTTAAAATAATATACTAACCACTATATTACATTAAATATTATATTGAAAACTTTAAATTATTTTCATCCAAAATAAATAGGTTTTATCACTCTATTCCTTCCCCAGTGAGTTTTTTTATAAACTTTTCAGAATATTCAAAATCCTACTTCAATTATTGTATAAAAAATCCATGATACCTATGTGTGTTTTGTGGGGGGGATGATACGTCCTATTTATTACATTATGACCCTTTTTTCTTTATATTTCCTTTTATATAATTGAGTATCATTTAATACTTCAACCAATTTTTATTATTTCATAATTTATATAAATTCCTTAATTCTCATTATCACATTGATTTGTTTCTACCCAAGAGGATTCTAATCCCTTTTTTCATTATCTTATAATTCCATTTTACTTGATGGAACTTGACATAGGTGTTACACTATAGAACATGATAATATTTATTTTCTAATATTCAAGAATATGAGTAGGAATTTAAAGTTAAAATTTATTTTCTTATAGAATCACATTTCTATATCATACAAGGACCACCTTGATGTTTAATCCATTTATAGCCTTAGAGACAATGAATATACTTTTTATTAGCTAAATTAAAAACCAAGTTATTATCCAACTTAATCTCTCAAAAGATACATATTAATAATAAAGGATAAGGGTGTGGGGAATATCATTTATCATGGATATTTAGATGTGGTATATTTTTTGATCAAATATTATTGTGATTCTAATTAATAATGTGGAGTAAGTTATAAGATTTATTGAAATCATTTGTATCCTCAAAGTCACTAAAAATTGATTTTAAATAAAATGATAAGAACAATGAGAATATATTCAAGTAATAAATAAATTTTATATATAAAGTATAATATGTAAACTACCAAAAAACTATGAATGTGCTATGTTAGAGATATGTAAATGAATTTAGAGGATAATATTTAGTGTTCCTTAACATTTAAACCTGTATTTTGTAATGTGTATTATATTAACTTCACCAAAATTGATTTTTAAATTCAATGTACCAAACTTAATCTTTAGGATAACCCATGTAAATTTATATTGATTAACATTATTCTATTCTCATGTAAGTGTAGGAATGATAAACTCAAAAATATTAATTAAATTATAAATGTTTTTAAGAATATGTAAAATTCAGTAAAAAATTACTTTGATTGTATGAAAAATATATTCTGATGAAGTGGATTTTTTACCTAAAATCCTATTTGATTTTTTTGAGTTATATAGACTCTTTCTGTTTTTTTAGTTTTCATTTTCTTTTTAATTTAATCTATTTTTATTGGTATTTAGTAATTATGGTTTGTTTATTTTCTGTATAAGTCTTATATAGGATGAAATAGATGTGAGAAACCATTGATTGTTTCTTATACCTGGTGTATTTCACTATGATAGTTGGAATTTTATATATCCATTGTCTAGAAATGATGAGTTTTTTGTTAATCATATGAAAGAGACATTGTTCTAGGATGAATTTCATTTCACCACAATATTTTTTGAGTTTCTTATATTTATAAGAGTTGACTATGTTTTATAGTGACATATAATTGGTTATTATCACTCCATGGGTTTCAGATCTTGTACTGTCCTAGGAAATTTTTTCTATGATGGAAATTTTTTCACCATGGATTTAGTTCATATTCTAATAGTTGTACCATGGATATTTAGATTACATTGATATTGGGTTGACAAAGGTCTTTATTATAAATAGTGGTTGGACCCTCTCTCCCTCATATTTTATTTAACTCCACCAACCCCTCAGCCACTAGTAGTGAATGTTTTTATGATTATTCACTTGGGGTTATACTTTAACAGAAGATGATCTTATTGATATATTTTGGATCTCTTAGAGTATATATTTTTTTCAACATAGATGAATGATTTATGAGCTAGGACTCTTTTATATTTTATGGACCATGATCACATGAAGTTATTTTGAATCTGTCAAAAACTATTTAAAACTTCATTATAATATTATTGATATGAATACCCATTTTATTCCATTGATAATTTATCATTCATGAAACCAACCTTGTTGATTAGTTCCTATATTTGATATCATGTGATATAATATTTCTATTGAATACTATACACTTTATACTGATTCAACGATGTAGAATTCCTTTTGGATGACGAAATTCAACATTAGTGTATCGATAGTGAATGAAATACAAGGATGCGATAGCAATATATAGAAATTATTATTGTTTTAATATTTTTTTTATTTAGGGATATATTGTGATATTACAAGGAATATCACACCATGATGTAAGGTCTCATATACTTTACCCAAACCATTATGAGAGGACCACTCCAAAAAACTACATATTACAATGTTACCACCTCCTTTATAGTCATATATTTGAGTATATGGGTATTAATCTTGAATAGAGGTCTATTTTTTTGAATTAATCATACATTGGGTGTACAATGCAAATGAGGATTTGGGTGTAAGATGAATATAAAGGATGTTCCCTAACCATGTGAATTACAAAATATTGGGGATGATAGTAACAAAAAAGTACATTGTGAGGATTTTTATTATAGAGTGAAACTAAAATGATTGGGAATTCATTAGGGTACTATTTATCAAGTCACAACTCATAGATAGTTCCATTAAGTATTGGGTTGTTCATTTGGATTTGATGATATAGTTTTGTATACACCCATACAATGAGTTATAGGGTCACCCCTTCATGGATGGAGTTTAGGTACAAAGTATCTGAAAATAATAGGTTGATTAGTTGAATATAACTACAAATTTTAGATCCTTTGATCACATAATATATCAATATTTATATAGTGAGACAAAAAAATCATGTTTTGGGTGCATTCAAGTAATGTAAATTGTTGAACGTTTCTAGACTATTTTGGAAAGTCTCACCAACTCCTGGAAGATAGTCTCCTGATCTAATTCCAAAAACCTAAAGATCAATCAGTCTTTGATATTTTTAACATGCATAATATTTTCAAGGGTGAAGTGACTTCTCCTTATTCTATACCCTACTAGTAAATTCTCGTAGGATCATTTCATAATTGGATGTATGGTCCACTATCACTAGGTCTAGTGACATTATCTTGATTTTATGCACAATATTAATTTGGATGGCTCCTTATGTAGTGTATGAAATTTGGAATGATAATTATTAATGGTTATAGAGAGGTTATAATCACATTTATCACATACTATAGAGAGGGATGACTAATCAAGGAGGTGATGATGGTGTTGCAGATTGGTTAGAATATTTTTTAAAGTAGATGTATCCCCTTGACTCTAACTAAATATTTTTCAGACATTGTTACTAAGTTTTTATATAGTATCTCAACACCACACTAGGCTATCATTTAAATGACCTGAGAATGAAAGGAATGAATAACTAGGATACATTTATCAAATATACTTGGCATGAGGGGTACAAGGAGGATAATTTAATGTTGGGTAAAAGACATTAATTTTTTATTCTTAATGGTTTATATACTCAAAAATTCCTTCCACAAGATTATTCTTCCACTGATCTTGAGTATGATATAGGATGTTAATAATTTAGAGGACTAGAAAATTTTCTTATAATTTCATAGTTACCCCTAAAAAAGAATTAAATTTTCAATTTAATGATATTAATGTGATTGTGTTCATCCCTATAGTGAAATAACACAACATGATACCTTTATAGGTGTTTACATTTCATTTATCCAAGATTAAGATTATTTAAGGGAGATTTTATATCCAATTTTTTATTGAAAATGATGGCGTGATCATTTATACAACCTGAGTTCATTTATATTATTTTTTATGTTGGTGTGTTATTTATTTATTTTGGGGTGATGACTGGGGTCAGTACTAATGAGAAAATAATTCCTCAAAGTCCATCAATCCTCTAGTTTTATTTCAATGTCTATGTGTATGTCCCCAATAATGTCTTAATGTTTAGTAATTCCCAACTTTCAAGGATTTTGGGTCCTATATTGATCAAGAATGGTTTCATAAGCTCCTTTCAACTAATAAAGAAAGAGTCCTCTAGAGGGTTAATAGCATCTTGTATTCTCCTAATTAGTGTTTTAGGGATTATCATGTCATCATTACTCTATATATTGTGTTTGATTCTCTCTCATTCAACATATGTATTCATTGGGGAGATATTCCTCCAAAATGAATTTGATACTGCCTAGGATGAATCTTATCTAGGAAAGGAATGGTTCCATAATCATAATAGTGGCTTGATATGGTTTTGGATTTGTTGGGATTCTTAGATTCTTGGGATTCTATAGTGAATTTTGTTTATTGTATGAGCTATGAAGAATGGACGTAGTGACCCATCTTCTCTATCTTTAAGAATAAAATTGTTTTTATTAAGTTTCTCCATTCTTCTTAATTGGAGAGATTATATTATATAATGTTGGTTCTGAGATGACTCTACCGTTTCTTACTTCTTCTTGGTTTTGAGGATCCTTATTAGGTATTTATGTTCTCAAGCCTATATGGGAGCTTCACCCACTGATGTCAAGTATTGTGAAAATGATAGACTATTTGAGGGGGAATTTGATGGACATGCTTACAGTTGTGTGGTACCTTGGGTTCTTATATGTGATGTAAAGATATGACGTTTATGTATAGTTCTTGTTAATTATATAGATATATTCTACTTTGATATTTTATGTTTGTTTTCCTTTGGGTTGTTAGGTGTGTATGTTTACCTTTTTTTTACCTTTTGTATTATACACTTGTTCTCTTATTTAGACCATAGTGTTTTTTTCATGCATTATATATGTCAGTTTGTTTCATTATCTAGCCTAAATTGTTATATGGTAAATAGATTATGTGAATTTGTGTAAAGTTGTATTAGTCTAAGGCCTCCCATCATGAGTGATATACCTACTCATCTATAGTAACAGGCTCTTATCATATCATATTTGGACTTGGGGTGGCAAATACAACTTACTCCCAGCCCATTTGGTGTCCTAGTGGGTTGGTCCATAATAGAATTGTAAAATAGTAGGTCTATATTATGTATAGAGCTTGGTTGTATATTTCTAGTAAGGATTCTATTGAGAGCCTAGGTCTATTTCTTCAATGTGTTTTCATTTTATCTTTCTAACCAAGAAACCAAATTATTTTATTATGGATGATGTTTACATTCATTGGGAATTTTATTTCTTATTTGATGACCTATATTTCTGAAATATTACTTATAGGGAATTAGTTAATAGTATAAGCATTATACATGGAACAATTATTGTTTTACATATTGTTATCTCAACTCCACAGATTTCATTAAGTTGTAGTAGTTAATGTTTTTCATGTGTAGAATTCCACCATGTAGTAGTCAGCTTAGATGGTAATGTAGGTTTGTAGAATGAATATGATAATTATCAAAAATCTTATTGGTGGATGGACAATAATCAAACCCCATTCCTCATACATCATATTTGTCATACTATCATATGTCTTACCAAGAAACTCATCAATAAAAGGCATTGTAGCATTAGACAACACTGTTGTAGGAAAAATAAAACGAGGAGTATCAATAGTAGTATACACATATCTCAAATATACATCAATACTTATTCCAAAAAATAACTCATCATCCATCTATTCATCAACTCTATAGTCATCCACCGATTGGTGAATAAAAATAACGACATTAATTTTCTAAAAAAACGGAATCCATAACCATATGATAATTAGTAACATATAAATTATCAACTCCATAAATATGATCATCCACTTGATGAATTTCATGACTTGGATATTGCTCCCCCCAATAGATACATCTTCCTTTTCCCTAGTAGGTATATACTCTTCACCAAATATGTTGTGCCTCTCCTATAATCTAGAATCAGAACCACCATGAGATGTAAGAAGATTCTGAGTAATCTCAACATCCACTCTTCTGATTCACCAATTGGAATAACTAGGTTCCGAACACCTATCATCATTATCATCTTAATTTCCATCCACATTTTTTTCTCCACATAATTTTCAATTTTTATCTTCATCTTATTCGTCTTTTTCATCATCACCATCTCTATTTTGATAAAAATATTTTTAATTTTTCTTGAATTGGGCTTCATCAGATATATTTGTCACTTCATCATCATTTCCTTCTTATGAAATCTTCTCTATTTTAGAGAGAGTCATAGGTAGGCTCTGAGATCCATATGTGATATCACGAAGTCTAGGAGGAATGTTAGGTTCACGTCCTTCCTTGATGGAAAATTACTTCACCACATATTCTATATATGATGAAGACTCTTCTTTCTCATCACTATACGAGTACTCAACAATTTATTCAGGATCTAGACTAGGGTCCACAAGGTTTCTTGGTCAATATGGATGGCTTATAGGGTTAAAATATTCATACAAACTTTCACTATCATCATCCCATTGTTTCTTCAATGGGTTCCTACCAATTTTATCCATCTAAATAATATTCTAGTGATATAAAATCCACCGAAATTCATAATATAGGATGCATCATCTATAACTATCCCTATTACAATTTATTGGATGTAGAATATGCTATATTAATTTGAACACTAATCTACATTCACCATTTAACAAAGATCCAATTAGAATTCTTAAAATTCTATATGGAATTAATTCATCAGGGGAATCTTCACAAATTAAGTCATAATTAGTTTTTTTAATAGAATCTTGATAATATTTAGACACAAAATCATATATAACTTTCAAACTATTAGAACAATGTCTTCAATAAAAAGAAATTATATGATCATTAATATAGCTTCTTACCCTATATTATTCTTCTTCTTCAATGCCCAATTCCACATATTGATAAAACTAGTAATCCAACCTAAGATAATACTGTCTCTAATTTTAATAGAACCATTTAGTCCATCCTTGGTTCTATATAATATTGATTAATAACATCTTACCTAAATGCATCTATTCATCGTGGATTTTTTTTTCAGATCCACCCTCTTTCAATGAAAATGATTCTTGGGTTCAAATACAGCTGGACGACTTGGCTCCCCATTTTTTTATTTTAAGGACGCGACTCTTCCAACAATGATACTAAAGGATGCCTCACATTGTCCATGAATATCATCGTAGTATTCTTGGTTGAAGGTAATATTGATGGAAGGAAATATGTCTAGATGTAAAAGGTTGTAATAGGTTTGGTGTGAGAAAGAGTTTGCATTGAATTTATTAAGCTTTCCATATTTCTATAATATGGGTTTTAGTGATTAATAAACAAAATAATCAAATAATAAATTAAAATGAACAATAAGAGTAAAATTAGAATCAAAACATGAATTAAATAAAATGTACTAAAAAATGAAAATGACAACTTCAAAACCAAGAACTTTACAATTGTAAGAGGCATGGAAAACTAACAATGATAAAAACATGCGATAAAAAGTTTAATGATGAGACATTTCACAATGGTGATAAGTGTTCAACTATGTGAAATCACAATAGGGAAAAGTATCAATGATGAGAATTTAAAATAGTGAGAAGTCACAATGTCGAAAGTTTACAATAAGGAGAAGTCACAAGGGTGAGATAATCAAAATAGAAAGAAGTCACAATAATGATACATTCACAATGTGGGAATTCAAAATTGTGGGACGAATCAACAATGGGAAATTTACAATGTTGAATCCCATAAAGTTAAATATATCCCAAATTTATAATACATAATTAATATTTGATGTAATTTATTCACTCAGAATTCAGATTCCTTTTGAATATATCAATAATCTAGTGGTCCGTACCTATGTATTAAAGTGTGATATCACCCTTTTAAAAATGATATTTCAAAAACTGATTTCATACATTGATATGTTTTGTTCTAAAATGTGATATAATTTTTTTCATAATATTTATTACTCTTTTCTTGTCAAAATTTGTAGGAACAGTTCAGAATTGGTATTCATAGTCTAGGAATGTGTGTTTCATCCACAAAATATTTTCACAGCAGTTGCCTACAGCTATGTACCCAACCTTAGTAGTAGAAATTGAAACATTATTTTTTTCATACTATAAGAAAAAACAAGATACTCTCTTAAAAGGTGGAATGTTACAGTGGTTTTTTTTATATTTAACATACATCCACAAAAAAATTAGTATTAGAATAGATAAATAGATCAAATTCTTATCATATTGGGTAAAACAATCCTAACTATTTTGTACATTTGAGGTATTTGAAAACTATTTTTTCAGCATCCAAGTGTGACTCTTATGGATTTTCATGAATGAGAGAACACATACACACACTGAACATAATATCAAGTCATCTAGCAATAAGGTAGAGAATAATTCCAATAATTCCAGTGTAACAGGTTTGATCCACTATATTTTTAGGTTTATCAAGATCCAAGTTACATGTATTACTCAAAAGAGTATCCCTAATCTTAGTTCTATTCAAATTAATTTTTTTAAATGATCCTTAGTATATTTATATTAATTTAAAATAATTCCATATTTAGTTTAAACAATATGAATAGCTATAATGAATTGGAGTTCACCCATTAAAGTCAGTTCAAATTAATTTTTCATTATTTATGAAAAATTTAGTACATAAATAATTTATTGAAGAACCAAAAAAAATATAATCTACATATATATGTATAACTAAAATATATTTTCAAATTATTTATCTAAAATTATTATCATCATCTATACCTTATGAAAAACCTTTTGAAATAAGAAAAGAGCTGAGCATATCATATTGTGCTCTAGGAGCTTATTTCAAACGATATCATGCTTTTGTTAATTTGAAAACATTAATTTCAAAACAGAGAATTTGAAAACCATGGGTTGGTCAACAGAAACATCCTCAATAGTATATTAATTAAAGAAATATTTTTTGACATCTATTTGATATATTTCTAAATCTATATGAGTGGAATAACATAGTATTTTTCTACTGTATTCAAGTCGGGATAATGGAGAAAACGTATCCTCATTGTCTATTCGATCTTCATGACTATAACGTTGTGAAATAATTTGATCCTTGTTTATTACTATTATTATTGATTCAACTACATTTTCTCTAAATACCCAATTAGTTCCTATAATTGAGGTTTCATTGGTTACATCAAGATGTTCTTATACTGCATTTCTTTATAATTGATTTAATTAGTCTTAAATTTAAATTACCGAAAATTCATTATTGAAGACATCATTTATGTTATTTGGTTCAAGGTGTGACAAAATGGTTTTACGTTCAACCTAATTTCTAAGAGAATCTCTAGTCTGTGTAACACTATGTGGGTCTCCAACTATATTATCTAACAGATGGTGCATAAGGGTCATAAAAACTCTTAAAAAAGAAGGGTTGGTCATTTCATGATCTTCAATAGGTTCAGGTTCTGGATGTTCTTGAAATTATTTATAATTGGATAAAGATTTAGAATATTTCATAGAAGAATACATAGGATTGGAATTTATCTTCAAAGATGATAAATCATACTCAAGATTTTCTAAATAGTTCATAGGATCTTGTTGATCATTTACATAAAATTTTCTGTCAATATATAATTCCCAAAACATGTTAATTGTAAATAAATATCTGTAATATTTACTAGAAATTTAATAAAATATAAAAATTCATTCATCCCTTTTGGAGGGACATTTTTCAGGATTATCCTTAGTTGTAAAAATAAAAACATTGAAAACCAAAACTCTGAAGTAATTATCCTTTGTTATCTTATTGTTCCAAATATCATAAAATATATATCTAAAATAATTATAAATAAAACTCTATTAATTATATAGTAAGTGGTATTCATAACCTCTACCAAAAACTACACAGGAAAGGCTTATTCATTTAGCATAGTCTCGGATATCCATTGGTGTATTCTATTTCTTATTTCTATTGCTCCATTTTGATAGGTGCTCCTAGCAGTAGATAATTTATAACTATATCCATCTTGAATGTAAAAATATAGAAAGTATTTATTCTTAAAATTATGTCCATGATCACTTCCAATGGCCTTATTTCTAACTCCGCATGTGTTTTTTTACAGATTTATCATACTTGGAAAAGTAAGAACATGCTTTACTTTTGTGAGATAAATATAACACCAATGTTTACCTGGAAGATTAATATATGATTAAATAAACATATTTATTCTCATTTAAACTAGAAACTTTAGATCATCCAAATAAAAATATATAGACCAACTCAAGAGGATTAGAAGTTGAAACCTCATTAATTTATTTAAAATAAATCTTGTATTGTTTCCATTTTTGACATGGGTTACATAAATTTTTATTTGGGATATCTAGTTTTGGTAGATATTTGACTAAACCATTCCCATTAAGATTCTTATATGAGTGAATATTATAGTTTCCTAGTCTCCTATCCCAAATCCAAGATTCTTTATGAATTAAACTCAAGAATAAATATTTTTTAGAAATTAAATAATTAAGATCAACAAGAAAAACATTTTCTTTCCTTAAATAAGTATAAACCAAAAAATCATTGGAATAAAAAAAATTAGATTCATTATTTTCAAATTTAACATGAAAATCATCATTAAATAATTGTGAGATTCTAAGAAATATATACTAAAAACCATAAACAAATAGTAAATTGAAAATTAAAATAGAGTTTATATTACCAATTTGGATAAGGCTAATGCTTTTCAAATTAGAAATATCACCAAAGGTTACATGACCACTAAAAACCTTTATTAGGATATTGAAACATGAGTAGTCTCATTTAATATACATTTAACAACCATTATACAAGTACTATAGGATTTTATAGGAGGTTTTTAAGATGTTTTCCATCAAACCAAAATTTATACATGAAATGATTTTGGTAACCATATTTTATTGGGTCCATGTATGTTAGTAATCATAGAATTAGAAACCCATATTTGTTTGATATGTCTCTTATAAATATATTGTAAATTTTTTTAATATTTTTTGGTCCTTTAGAAAAATAACTGGTCTTAGAGATATCAGATTTATATTTTGGTATAAAAGTATTCATAACTATTCTTCTTCATATAAGTTTATATTTTATACCTGTAACATATTTTTAAGAATTGTTCTTTCATTGAATTTAAGAAAGTGTTTCTATAACATTGGTAAAATTTGCTAAATCGTTCTTCAATTTTTATTAGACATTTTATGTTTAGAGTTCACTTTAACTAATTGAGTATTTAAATCTTTCATAATAGATAAATCATATTTGGTTTTGGAAGTTAAAGGATTATATCTTTTAAGAAATTTATTTTAATCACTTACTTCATTAAAAGTGTCTTCCAAGATTTTACAATAATCAAACATATCTTCTTGAGACATGTATTCATATTTATGTTCACTCTCATAATTATCATCATTAAGAACATTTAAGAATGTAAATACAACATGTAACTTATAGACACTAGTAATAAAGCATATATTGGCTCTATCAGTCTTCTCTTCATGAGTATAGTTAGAATCTTTAGATCTATCCCCAGAGGTACTCCATATATCATTTTTATATTTCATGTACCTTTAGTACTTATCATCATATTTCTTTTTTTATTTTGGAAAATATGGTTTTTCTTATACTTTTATTTTCCATTCATAATAGTTAATTTCATTATCATCCTTCTTCAAATATTTTTTCTAGTTTCATTTCCTTTCATACTTTCCTTTATAGTTAGGATTTATAAAAAAAATCATATTTCTATAAAACATATAAATCCTAAATGGAATATCGGTCATTTCATAACCATATTTTGGAGGTGATTCTCTTTAATTAGAACATTCATTTTTAATATTTTCTTTTTTCATTTTTTTGGATTTAGAATAAGTGAAATCTATTAAATTAAATTTTGGATAATAATATTTTTCTTGATTGAATTTTAATTATTCTTCTATATCATCAGTTTCCCAACCCGATCATTGACTGATATTTTATTTATGGGACATGAATATTTTATGGAATTAGAGGTTCCTCTACATCTTTATAGAATTAATCATAGCAATCTCATAATATAGTCTTTAATAGAAACTGGATTTCTCAGTGAGCTCATGGTTTTCACAATTTTATTAAACCTGAGATTAATATCAGAGAATAATTTTTCAATATTCATCATAAAAATATCAAAAAAATAGTATATGTATTTCATCTCATTTCATTAACATTGGTTGTTCTTCCATGTGAAATAGGTAGTTTATCCTAAGATTTCAATGGAAGATTTATTAGAATAAATTATATTAAATTACACATCTCCAAAAGAAATATAAATGAATTCAAAAAATTTAAAGAATAATTATAAGCATTTTTGGTACCTCAATCCCATGTAACTAAAAATTTTATATTAAATTAATAACTATATTTGAGAGATGATAAAAAATGATTTCAAACTCACAATATGAATTTTCATTTTAAATATTCATAAATAATTATTACTTCTATTGAATAAAGGAGGTCAGTTAGTTGCATAACCTTATTTCCTATTATCAATTTTAAAGAATTAAATTTTTAACTGATATAATTTATTATCTTTAAGGAAAAACTAAATGAACAGTTAAAAATGTGTTTAAAGCTTTGATACAAAATCCTAAAACCTTTGATACCAAATGTTGGTCAAAGTGATTACCTCAAGTGTGGTTTGAATTAACTCCATAATAAAAATTATTATTATCATGGATTTATATAAAATCACATAATTTTAATTAAAACATAGATAGATAAAACAAATATATGATATAAATATTGAACATTTAAGACTTATAAAATATTTATTAGGTCTTAAAGATTACAATATATAACATTACTTCATCCTTTGAAATCAATTTAAAAAATGACTAAATTATTTAAACACTAAGTGAAACTAAATATCAAAGTAGTGGTTTTGTTTTTTGTTTAAAACAAACTCATATTTAATCAACCCGATATACAATAATAAAATAAACATAGTAAAAATTGAGTAAATTAGGTTGAGTCTCAATATGATATTTACTCCACTCTACATAGAAATCAATTATTGTCCACTACATTATATAAAAGTAAAAAACAACTTCCTTGATAAATTATTTAAATATTATAACCACAATATATACCCAACATGGACCTCTCCCATTGTTTTCATGGGAGTATAATGAAACATACCACATCCAGACCTTTACCATAACACTCGGGAAAAAAGATAAAATATGGTGCATATAAGATATCTGAGTATCCTCCAGTTAAAACATGATACATTATGTGTGTAGAGACCCTAAGCTTGACGTACATGGAAATTACATTACTTTTGTGGAATACTTAATACATAAAAAAAATAGACACACAAGGACCGTAATAGTTTAGTGTCTTTGGAAACTCAGAATAAATTCTTCTAATCATGGTGAAAGATCTTCAACATCTCCCATAAAGATCTTCCCCTTTTTTCTTACCTAAAACCTTTCTTTATATCCTGGGGAAAAGAAAACATAAAAAGGTTGAGCTCAAATGCTCAGTAAGGGTAAGAATGGAAAAAATAAAACATACTATATACATTTGAACTTAAAAACATGAACATAATGTTTAAACATCAAAATCTTGAGCAATGACATAAAACATGGAAGTACGTAAGGCATAGATCATAAAGAAACATTAAGAATGATAAAATAGCATGGGAATAAAACATGTAATTGTGGAAACCATTAATCACATGATATTATTTCCATATTAGCCAAGGCATTGCATCCAAGTCCATCTTAGTGGACAAAGTCCATTTCTGGATCGAGTTCACTCCTCGTTCCAGTCTTGTATTACTAAACCAGTTTAACTTTCCGTTCCAGCCATGTCTATCTCATGAGATATAAATCTTTACCCAATGCATTGGAGGGAGATATAGGTCCCACCCATCTCATAGTAAAATCATTATTTCTTGTTCCACAAAATAATCTTAAAACATTCATTATAACCCAAAGAATAAAATGGGTTTCATAAACACCATCCCATCATCACATAATCCATATAAAACAAATGGATATTTCATCATAAGAAAATTGAAACCATGTAAATCATAGAGACATTATACTTGAAACATACACATATGAAATAATGTAATCTTAGATAGAAAATTGTTTTCATAAAACACTTGAAAAGAATTCTTGAGGAAAATTACCTTTCTTCTTCAAAATCAATTTCTTTTCACAAAACATCATGCAATTTTAAAAGAAAAGGAATTTGTTAAAAATAGTCATGAAATCTTTTAAAGGAAGCTTCATGTAAATAAGGATTTATAAAACCGTAAAAATCTGTTCATGCCGTATAAGTTAAAAAAATATTCTTCTCATACTTTTTCCGGAAATGTCAAAAAGTACCTCGTATGGTAATCAAAAGAAAGATTCCTTCCATACGATGTGGTAAAAGTAAGAAAAGGGTAAAAATGTATTAAACATACATGGAAGGAAAGTAAACATTTTATGAAAACATTTTGAGAGCATATGCACATGGATAATAAACATAACCCCACGTAGATACTTACAAGTAAACAATCTCAGATAAGAATGAGATAGGAATAATTATCCCTTACCTTATGTCTGATATGCTTCGTATGTATCAGAAACTATTGTATAATGATTTAAATAATGTCATTGACTTATTACAGAATCATATTCATTGTTATGATATCATATATGGGTCACTTATGACTTTATATTACCCGTTATTTTGTAAATTCCATGTCAAAGAGCGTTTTGGGTAAAATCGTTTCATTTGTCGTTCGCATTTTGACTTTTAATTATTCATATGATTAATTAGATCATGATTACTTAATTACAGAATATAAAAATTAATTTATATATAATATATATTTAGAATATACATATATATAATATATCGATAAATGGAAAGAAATACATCGTTCATGGAGACTGTAGGTTGTACGTATGCATGAACGCTATTTTCGTTTCCTTATTGAGTTGAATGGAATTAAGTAGATGAAATACACACACACACACACATATATATATATACATAAATACAGTAGCTTTATAATGTCATATATTTCATTATTATTTATTATATATACTTTATAATCATTCATAAATGGTTAACATGGAGAATGAATCTCATCGCGTCGTGGAGACGGTAGTCCATACGTACGCATGAGCGATGATATCATTCCCATAATTATTGAATTGAATTGGATAGGATGATAAAATATATCATAATCAGTATGATGTTATAATAACTATGTATAGTCATTCTTTACACCATTATACCAATCCAAGTAAGGTGGTGTTGGAAAAACAGATTACACCATGTCGTGGAGACAGTATTCCGTACGTACGCACGCGCGGTGATTTCGTTTTCCGTAGGATGGATAGATGGTGAAAGAGGGTTGTTTCATACTTATAATAACATATCAGTATATGAGTGATACTGATGTTATTACTTCATAATGAAACAACTAAAGAAGAAGAAGTAGAAGAAGAAATAAAGTTGAAAGAATCGGTAACGGACATTACCTCTTCTTTGAAACGCCTCATTGAGACCTCCACTTACGGCACTAAAATTGGTCTTTAAAGAAGAACAGGACCTCTAGAATGTTTCTAGGGAAGTGTAGAAGAGAATTTGGTAGGGTTTGTCCGAGATTTAAGGCTCAAATTGGTGTGAGGAAGGGAGGGAGGAGGTGCCCTTTTATAAGGGAGGAGAGGGCCACCTTTAAAAATCATAAAAATTTTAATTTATAATAAATCTAACCCCACTTAAAACCCACAAAAAATGACTCATATTAGAATATTAGATGAGATAAGGTTGTAATCTCATCATCCAATCAAATTTAGACATGTTTGGATTTTATTTTAAACCTTGTCATTTTGATTTATCCTTATTTAATCTATTTAATTTTATTTGTGGTAATAAAATTCTAAATTTTAAATTATAACAAATAATTACTTATTTGTTGTTAATTTTCCATAATTGGATACTTTATAACATTTTTGACCATATAAATTTAAATTTATAATTTTTAAATATTTTTGTGATTTTTAAACAATTTTATAATATGTTATTTTTATAACATAACAATAGTGTCAATTTTGACACTATTTATTTATTTGAATTTAAATAAAATATATACATAAGATATTTTAAAAATAAAAGCTTAAATAGATTAATAAAAGGTCATATGTATCTAGAAAATTATTTTAGCACATTAAATAGTTCATATAAAATTTATTTTATTATTTGTAAAACTATTTATTTGGTTTATCTCTTAATAAAATAATTACTACAATATTGTTTATAATTATTTAATATACTTATTTTTTTCATAAAAATTAATAATAAAATCCTCTGATGAATATAAATATATTACCTTTTAAAATAATACTTTTAATCGAATTTACCATCTTAAAATAAAAATATTTAAATTGTTATATTTATTAAATTATGAAGGTGACAACTTTGGAATAATTTAAAATAATATAATATAAGTGTCATAATCGCTTTTATAAGGCTCAAAATGGTCAAATATTCGACCATTGGATGATTATGTTTTACATTTACATGACCAATAAGTTTTTGTCAGGTTTTTGTTACTTTAATGGTCACTATTAGTTTAATAAAAACTATATTCTTGATTTTTCACTAGATAAACAATTTTCTGCATCGCTATTGTGTCACAATTAATGATAATTATTTAATCCCTAAAAATTATAAATAAATTTATATGATGTAGATAATTTTATTATCTTTCTGGATACTATTCATGTTCTAAGTTTCATGAAGATTATCACTAAATTAAAATTAATATACTTATAAGATTTAAGAGAGTGACATGTTGTCACTTTCTTTGGTTTTAATAATAATTAAGTTATTGTCGTGGAAAAAAGTCCATTAAATGATTCTAATCCGACCGTTAGGTGATATGGGTCGACTTTCAGTAATCCAATATCATTTTGATAGGTGTTAGGGTAATTTTATAATCTTATATTAACCCTTAATTACCCAATTTACCTTTAACTATGGTAAATAAAATTTACCGTAATTACTATTCATAATGCCAAAAAAATTACAAGTAGCTTATTAACATAATTTGGACCCACTGATTCCAAAATATGGAATCCATTTTTCAAAATTCAAAACACATAAGTTGCAGTAATTAATTTAAAATTAATCCCATTGTCGAAAGAGAACGGGTTTTTGTTTAAAACATTGCGAAAGATTGAATTGATTTAACCTAAAAATTCAAGGTAAAATAAATTCTAATGAAATACATTGTATTAAATGGTAATAATGTATTCTATTTATACTTTAAAACCATTCAATATTATAATTTAACCACATAAATTATTATGATGAAAAAAGTTGTTTTTAATTAAAATATAGCGTGCTTTTACTATTCATTAAAATATGAAAGTTATCAGAAAAATATTAAAACCTTATCCAATGTAAGGTTTTATATCCTGATTCAAAAGAAGAAGTTTATTTTGTAAAATTGAACTTATAAACATGTCAAAAACTAGATTTAACGTGGGTGCGCCATCAAAAGGTGGCAAAACTGCATTTTTTGAAAAATACTTATTTTACCTGAAAAATTTATTTTGTTCTTATACCATGTTCTAGAAAATGTGTAAGATGAATAATAATGTTATAAAATTAAAAATTTAGTTAATACTATTAATGACAGCTAGTTCATAATAATATTATAATAATATATCGTTGTTTAGTAAAACCCGGTATTGCGTACAACACACGCTGTCGAGGAAGGTCACGATTGCATGTAATGCAAGACAAGTTAGGGTTGCGTGTAGTGCAAGACTCTATTTTTATTGTGTATAAAAAAATATATTTAATATATATATATATACTCAATGATTCGTAGAATAACTACTATCAAACAAACATGAAATTGTGTGTAACACGATCCAAGAATAGTGTTGCGTATACTACAAGCTAATACGGTGTTGCGTATAGCACAAGGTAATATTGGTGTAGTGTACAACAGATGATATAAAAGAAATTAAAATGAATATATCTTATAAAATCTCAGGTTGTTACATTCTACCCCCCTTAAAATGAATTTCTCCCTTGAAATTCGTCGGGGTTATAAATCGTTTACTATTCATAGAAACCGACATTGAAAAAAGGAATACTAAAACATAACCTTAAAAAAGAATGTTAGAAACATAATGGTCACCCAAGGTAACTCAGCATTGGGTTTCCACATAGAAGAGTATAACTGAAAATATGGATATGGAGGAAAAATCTAACCATCATGTTCTGATAGAGAGTGTTAGAGAACATGGCTATGAAAAAGCCAACAATCACAAAGCCATAGATTTGTGATGATCTAAGGTATATTATGATTCATCAGATATAAGGGTCACTAGGACAATCTTTTTGGTTTTCAAGATCATTTCCCTAAAGTTGCTGAATTAAAAAAAATACTTACATGATTTTGGTACAATCTCACTGTTGTTCGTTCTTTGGACAAATTCCACTTCCTCTCTTAAAGAAATGAAGTTGAATTTGTCATTTGTGAAGTGTTAGCAGCTCATGTGATAGAATGATGGGTCATTCCATCTGTCTCAAACAAAAGGTTATAAAAGTTATCAAAAATACATAAGTCCATATATAGTGATATTAATCATATATGGTTCCTAAAATGGACTTATACTTCATATATCATACTGCTTAATATAATAAAACTAGTTTCTACTAAACAGGGACTTCCTGTAGGCCAGTGGTAGGCGATAAAGGCCAGTCGCACTTCGGTTGTGGGTTTGATTCTGACAGCCTTGTCTGACGCGATGGGTCGTCGCCCGTCCTGCAGGTTGTCCATTTTCTAAAACTACACTACTATAACATCCCATCAATAATATCAAAAAAAGTTCTATTCTTAAACAATACTAACTTATGTCCAACATAATCCATTCCAATCCTTTGGCTTATCTAAAATACTTTGGTCTAAACTCCTAGTATAAAGAAAATGATTACTTGAAATGTCATCAACCAAGCAAGTGAATACCATCATTTATCCCCCATATATATTGTCGGTCACATTCCAATCATTTGAATACCTTAATCATGTATTCTCTTGAAAAATGAATACCCATTAAACCTTAGTGAAAACATGAATGCTGTCAAAAGTTAACCCTTTCCTCATACCAAAATCAAAAAATTCTATATACTCAAACCATGATATAACCTTCTCCTTAAATCAGTCATGAGTTCATGAATACTATCAAACATTTAATTTTCTCCTTATCCCTTCATTATGCACATATCATCTACATTCCAAAAATATATGAATAACCATTCATGGATACTGGTACCATTAATCATACACTTTCAAAACTCAAGGAAAGACAACAGTGTAACAATCCTTAGATGTCTCTTTATTCTATAGTACCATGAGATTACTTATACAACATTACACTTGATAAACATGTTAACATTCCACTACCTTCTTAAACCATTGACCGAGATTCAACAATTCTTTCATCTCACATATCATTTATAGTCTCTTCATCATCATCAACATAAATACTACCCATATGACCATACTGATTCTCTTCACGAGACATTCCCTTAGGGCATTGGTTTGCATAATGCCTGTACATTCCAAATTTAAAACATTTAACCATTGTTGATGTCGTAGCAATACCATTATCCTCATCCATGGTGTTAACTGAACCTTTTCCTTTGCACTTACTGTCTTTGTGTCCTTCTTTTCCACACCCAAAGAATCTTCCAGTTCCCTTGAAATAATCTCTGTGATGCCTCTTCCCACATGATTTACATGAGAGAAATTGAACTTTCTTTCCTCTATGATCATAATGAAACTCCATCTTTCTCTTATTACTGGAGTCGGGAAACTTACCAAAGTTGAGATTATTGATCATATTATGAGATTACTGATTAGGCATAAGAACGATGTTTGGACTTCCAAATCCCGTTTCATTTGGTTTCTCATGAATAATATCATTCCATTGTCTGTCATATCCTTATTTATCATGAATCTTCATGTTTCCAGCCATTTTCTAAAACCCAAAAAGAATAGTGTGAGAGGTAAAAATCATGTTAGGGAAAACAACATAGTAAAGGGGGATCACCCTCAATATTTAACATCTTAGGTTAAATTCTAAGATCGTTACCCTAGTTCTAGGACTATATCCTATACGTATACGTATCCTTAGGGACATCCCAAGACATACCTTAGAAATATCTCTAGGGATCTCACTAACATTTTCGCATCCTAGTTTCCAAAGGTTGACTAAACATTTCCTCTGATACCAACTGTAGATACCCTAAGCTTGACGTACATGGAAATTACATTAGTTTTGCGGAATACTTAATACATAACATTAATAAACACACAAGGACCGTAATAGTTTAGTGTCTTTGGAAACTCGGAATAAAATCTTCTAATCGTGGTGAAAGATCTTCAACATCTCCCACAAAGATCATCCCCTTTTTTTCTTACCTAAAAACTTTATTTATATCCTAGGAAAAATAAAACAAAAAAAGGGTGATCTCAAATTCTCATTAAGGGTAAGCATGGATAAAATAAAACATACTATATACATTTGAACTTAAAAACATGAACATAATGTTTAAACATCAAAAGCTTGAGCAATGACATAAAACATGGAAGTACGTAAGGCATAGATCATAAAGAAACATTAATAATGATAAAATAGCATGGGAATAAAACATGTAATTGTTGAAACCATTAATCAAATGATAGGATTTTCATATTAGCCAAAGCATTGCTTCCAAGACCATTTAGTGGACAATGTCCCTTTCTGAATCAAGTTCACTCCTCGTTCCAGTCCTGTATTACTGAACCGGTTTAACTTGTCATTCCAGCCATGTCTACCTCATGAGATATAAATCTTTACCCAATGCATTGGAGGGAGATATAGGTCCCACCAATCTCATAGTGAAATCATTCTTACTTGTTCCACAAAATAATCTTAAAACATTCATCATAACCCAAAGAATAAAATGGGTTTCATAAACATCATCCCATCATCACATAATCCATATAAAACAAATGGATATTTCATTATAAGAAAATTTAAAACATGTAAATCATAGAGACATTATACTTGAAACATACACATATGAAATAATGTCATCTTATATAGAAAATGGTTTTGATAAAACACTTGAAATGAATTCTTGAGGAAAAAATCATTTATTCTTCAAAATCAATTTCTTTTCACAAAACATCATGCAATTTTAAAAGAAAAGGATTTTGTTAAAAAATAGTCATGAATTGTTTTAGGAAGATTCATGAAAATAAGGCTTTATAAAACCGTAAAAATCTGTTCGTGCCGTATAAGTTAAAAAAACATTCTTCTCGTACTTTTGCCGGAAAAGTCAAAAATTACCTCATATGGTAAACAAAAGAAATATTCCTTCCATACGATGTGGTAAAAGTAAGAAAAGGGTAAAAATGTCATAAACATACATGTAAGTAAAGTAAACATTTAATGAAAACATTTTGAGAGCATATGCACATGGATAATAAACATAACCCTCAGTAAATAATTACGAATAACAATCTCGGATAAGAATGAGATTGGAATAATTATCCCTTACCTTATGTCTGATATGCTTCGTATGTATCTAAACCTCCTGTATAATGATTTAAATATTGTAATTGACTTATTACAGAATCATATTCAGTGTTATGATATCATTTATGGTTCACTTATGACTTTATATTACCCGTTCTTTTGTAAATTCCATGTTAAAGAGCGTTTTGGGTAAAATCGTTTCATTTGTCTTTCATGTTTTGACTTTTAATTATTCATATGATTAATTAGATCATGATTACTTAATTCCAGAATATAAAAAATTATTTATATATAATATATATTCAGAATATACATATATATAATATATCGATAAATGGAAAGAAATACACCGTTCATGGAGACGGTAGGCCGTACGTACGCATGAATGCTGTTTTCGTTTCCTTATTGAGTTGAATGGAATTAAGTAGATGACATACATATATATATATATACATAAATCCAGTAGCTTTATAATGTCATATATTTCATTATTATTACTTATATATACTTTATAATCATTCATATATTGTTAACATGGAGAATGAATCTCATCGCGTCATGGAGACGGTAGTCCGTACGTACGCACGAGCGATGATATCGTTACCATAATTATTGAATTGAATTGGATAGGATGATACAATGTATCATAATTAGTATGATTTTATAATAACTATTTATAGTTTTTCTTTACACCATTATACCCATCCAAGTAAGGTGGTGTTGGAAAAACATATTACACCACGTCGTGGAGACGGTATTCTGTACAAACGCATGCGTGGTGATTTCATTTTCCGTAAGATGGATAGATGGTGAAATAGGTTTGTTTCATACTTATAATAACATATCAGTATATGATTGATACTGATGTTATTACTTCATAATGAAACAACTAAAGAAGAAGAAGTATAATAAGAAATAAAGTTGAAAGAATCGGTAATGGATATTACCTCTTCTTTGAAGCGCCTCTTTGAGACCTCCTCTTAGGGCACTAAAATTGGTATTTAAAGAATACCAAGACCTCTAGTATGTTTCTAGGGAATTTTATAAGAGAATTAGGCAGGGTTTGGCAGATATTGAAGGCTCAAATTGGTGTGAGGAAGGGAGGGAGGAGGTTCTCTTTTATAAGGGAGGAGAGGGGCACCTTTGGAAATCCTAAAAATATTAATTTATAATAAATATAATCCCACTTAAAAACCTCTAAAAATGACTCATATTCGAATATTATATGGGATAGGGTTGTAATCCCATCAACCAATCAAATTTAGACATGTTTTTATTTTATTTTAAACCTTATCATTTTGATTTATACTTATTTAATCAATTTAATTTTATTTGTGGTAATAAAATTCTAAATTTTAAATTATAACAAATAATTACTTATTTTTTGTGAATTGTCCATAATTGGATACTTTATAACATTTTTGACCATATAAATTTAAATTTATAATTTTTAAATATTTTTGTGATTTTTAAACAATTTTATAATATGTTATTTTTCTAACATAACAATAGTGTTAATTTTGACACTATTCATTTATTTGAATTTAAATAAAATATATACAGAAGATATGTTCAAAATTAAAGCTTTAATAGATTAATAATAGTTCATATGTATCTATAAAATTATTTGAGAACATTAAATAGTTTATATAATATTTATTTTATTATTTTTAAAACCATTTTTTTGGTTTATCTCTTAATAAAATAATTACTACAATATTTTGAATAATTATTTAATATACTTATTTGTTGCATAAAAATTACAAATAAAATCCTATGATGAAGATAAATCTATTAAATTTCACAATAATACTTTTTATCGAATTTACCATCTTAAAATCACTATATTTAAATTGTTATATTTATTAAATTATAAAGGTGACAACTTTGGCATCATTTAAAATAATATAATATAAGTTTCATAATCGCTTTTATAAGGATCCAAATGGTCAAATATTCTACCATTGTTTGATTATGCTTCACATTTACATGACCAATAAGTTTTGGTAAGGGTTTTGTGCATTTAAGGGTCACTATTAGTTTAATAAAAACTATATTCTTGATTTTTCACTAGATAAACAATTTTCTGCATCACTATTGTGTCATAATTAATGATACTTATTTAATCCATAAAAATTATAAATAAATTAATATGATGTATATACTTTAATTATATTTCTGTAGACTATTCATGTTCGCAGTTTCATTAAGTTTATCTCTAAATTAAAATTAATATACTTATAAGATTTAAGAGAGTGACATGTTGTCACTTTCTTTGGTTTTAATAATAGTTAAGTTATTTTCATGGAACAAAGTCCATTAAATGATTCTAATAAAACCCTTAGGTGATATGGGTCAACTTGTAGTAATCCAATAGGATTTTTACAGCTGTTATGGTAATTTTATAATCTTATATTTACCCTTAATTACACGATTTACCTTTAACTATGGTAAATAAAATTTACCGTAGTTACTATTCATAATGCCCAAAAATAAAAAGTAGCTTATTAACATAATTTGGACCCAATTATTCCAAATATGGAACCCATTTTTCAAAATTCAAAACACATAAGTTTCATTAATTAATTTAAAATTAATCTCGTTGTCGAAAGAGAATGGGTTTTTTTAAAAAAATTGCAAAAGTTTGAATTGATTTAACCTATGAATTCAAGGTAAAATCAATGATAATGACATACATTGTATTAAATGGTAAAAATGTATTCAATTTATACTTTAAAACCATTAAATATTATAATTTAACCACATAAATTATTATGATGAAAAAATTTATTTTTAATTAAAATATAGCGTGTTTTTACTATTCATTAAAATATGAAAGTTATCAGAAAAATATCAAAACATTATCCAATGTAAAGTTTTATATCCTGATTCAAAATAAGAAGTTTATTTTGTAAAATTCAACTTATAAACATGTCAAAAACTAGATTTAATGTGGGTTTTCCATCAAAAGGCGGCAAAACTGCATTTTTTTAAAAATACTTATTTTACCCGAAAAATTTATTTTGTTCTTATACTATGTTCTAGAAAATGTGTAAGATGAATAATAATGTTATAAAATTAAAAATTTATTTAATACTATTCATGATGGCTAGTTCATAATAATATTATAATAATATATCATTGTTTAGTAAAACCCGATACTGCGTACAACACACGCTATCGAGGAAGGTCACCATTGCGTGTAATGCAAGCCAAGTTAGGGTTGAGTGTAGTGCATGACTCTTTTGTTGTTTCTTATAAAAAAATACCTTGAATATATATATATATACTCAATGTTTCGTAGAATAACTACTATCAAACAAACATGAAATTGTGTGTAACACGATCCAAGAATAGTGTTGCGTATACTGCAAGCTAATATGGTGTTGCGTATAGCGCAAGATAATCATGGTGTAGCGTACAACATATGATATGAAAGAAATTAAAACGAATATATCTTATAAAATCTTGGGTTGTTACAATGTGTTTTTAAAAACATAGAGTAACACACAATGCTATTAATTTAAATGAAAATAATAATAATGAGAAAATAAAATATGTAAAGGTATGGGGTTTCTCGGTCTATTATGTTATATAGATTTCTACTCCTAGAAAGTGGTTTGTAACGAGGCTCAAGTCATTTTCATAAAAACATATTTAGAAAAGAGAATCCTAATCATATTTTATTCTGACTGTATGAAATATTCAATATGGTTGAAGTTCTTCCCATTATCTATAAATGGATTCTTATAACGATTCATCATGTAAGGAACACTTTGTAGCATATCAACCTTTTTACATGAATGCCTATATTTTCTCCCTCAGAGTGTTCTATACACAAATGAGTATGGTTCTTATTGTATCAGTAAATACATGTATATCCATGTGACCATACCAACATTCTACTTCCTCATACATAGTAATGACATATTATTCGAAAAATATATATCGATAAATTAAGGAACAATCATTAAAATGATATTTGATTGAATTATATAAAATAGTCATTAAAGAAATTTAATTAAAAAAAATCATAAACAGTAGTGGTAGTCTTTTGGGATATGAAAAATCTATAGGTTTTTATATCTACCAGCGACTCTGTGGAATGGTGAAAGTTTTTATGATGTCTATATCTACTGGTGATTGAGTCCAGTGGTTTGTTTTGCTGGTGGCAGGTCAGACTGGCACTGGATTAACATATTAACCAAAATTTTCATTCTATCGGTATCTTAATTCAATGGTGACTCCACTCTAGTAGTTATTCTTTCGTAAACATAGCCCATTATTCGTAGTGGTCGTGAAAACAAATTTTTGGTCAGAATTTTACAAACATTGTCAAATTTTCTATTTAATGGTTACTCATTTGTAATTATGATTCATTCCAGTACATAGCTGATTTTAGATCCTAGCGGCGAGTATTTCCTTAAGGTGACTCATACTTGGTGGTGAGACTTGTTGGTGGTGATTCTTTCCCATATGTTAAAGTATTTTTCCAATATACCTTATAAGTTAAAAGGTTTACCAAAAACACAAATATCATTATGTTCATAATAGGCAGGATTTGGTGTTCATTAAAAATTAAGCTCAACAATAAGTTTATTGATCCCTATTCTCATTTTAAGTGTTTTATTCCATTTAATGATATGTAATAAACGTTGAGATTAGTTTGTTAGGAATTTTTCAGTCATCATTTCATATTCTTAGCTAAATTTTATACCTGAGTAAAAAAAATTATTTCTCTTTTATGAAATCATCTAATATAGTGTGGCATTGGGTTAGTATATTGATGAATTCCATATTATAGAGTTGGATGCTTGGAAGGTGAATGACCTAGGTTATGGTGTGTTCCATTTCCCTTAACTATAGAGGAGGCAATAATTGGTGCAACAATGTGTTCCCTAAGTTTCATTAAAATTATAAAGTATAAATATAGGTTGGAAAAAAATAAATGGTATTAAGTGGAATGATTATTGGATTTAACAAAAATATGTTTTGAATAAATAATGAATAAACATAAACATAATTAGTGTCGATCCTTTCTTTGTAACACTATAATTCATTCGTCTTATTTTTATTTTAAAATATAAAACCTGATTTATATGTTTGTTTTCTTTTTATATTAAAAGCATAAAAATTATAATAAAATATATAAAGAGCAGTGAGTATTTAGTGAAGTCTCATTTAGAGGAAACCTTGGAGTCAGCTAAATATCTTTATTACTTGGGGATTTTATTAATATTTTTTAAGACCATTGTAATTTGCCTATAAAAAGTATTTCACAATCTCTAGGGATTTCTTATTAAATATTAATTTCAATTTTAACAATTATAAATTATTTTAATTTGATTTATTTTTTGGTTTCGTCACTTGTGGCTTACCATGAATAATATTAAATATTCCATGGTTGATTATGATATTATCACTCAAAATTTTCAAGATTCATGGGGTGAAATAAAATGGGTTGTTAATCAACATATAAAAAAATTACACGACCACAACTCATGCCTAATGATTAAATAAAATGGGATCGTAAATAGAAGATATCATTGGGAGTTGTGTCAAACACGAATCTATTATTATTTAAAGGAATTATTGTATAAAATAATAAATTAATAACATGAACAAAAATAAATTACCCAAAAAATATCTATATCCCAATGCCAATATATAGAAATTGAGATAGACACTCATGGGTTGTTGGAGGAGTTTCAAAAATTGGAAAATATATAGAGAATAAATGAGCCGTTAGTATAAATCAACATTTCCCACCCAAAAAAAGAACATAAAAATGGAAATGGAAAAATAAATATAATTACCTATTAAAGGTAAATATGACATCATTTATATTGAATAAAAAATAGTGAATCCAATATTTATATTATATGTAATCCAATATAAATGATACAAGTACATAATCTTTCAATAACTGTGCAATTTGAGGGAGGAAAATCGAATTTATATGAATATTGGGGAGATCATGTAAAATAAGAGTTTAAAAAATACAATAAATTTTATAATTAATGCATTTCTCATATCATTTATTCCTTATTTGATTAAAAGATATCACACTAATGGTTGTTATTTTTTAATATAATGTGTAATTCTTTTACCTTTTCCACCAAGGGGATTTTTCAGAGATATTCACTATAGAATACTAAATTTTTTTATACCATTTATGGAAAGGATCACACATTAAATTGATTTTTATTTATTAACAAAATATGAATTATAATTTTACTTCCTTTTTATCAACTATAAATCATGTTCCATATATGTTAAACTTGAAGCATGATAAAGAGTATGCAACAAGATATGTTTTTAAAATCATAAATAGGATGTAAGATCTTAATTTTGAAGATATTGAGTTTATAAATAAGGTTTTAAAAATTAAATAATTGTAAAGAATTATTTTCCTGAGATAAAATATATCATACAATTCCTAGTTTTGATAAGAGAAAACCAGTAGACATTATAGATTCTAAATTTGTTAAAAAATAAGTCCAATATTTAATCAATCCATCACCACTATATTATTAAAATTAAACTTATTAGGGGTTGGTGTACAATTAATTATCCATGGGGGACATAAAAAAATAGATGGGGGTATTTTTAACTAACTAAATGGGTGGTTCCTTCTAATGAATCTCAATCAACATTTTTATTTCCGATGAAAATGGATCATTTTGGATATATAAAAAATAGAACACCACTTAGAAGAGGGAGGGGTAACCAAATAATATCCTACCATTTCATAATTTTTTTACAATGGATATTTTTTTTATTTAGTTATCAATACATAGGATTTAAAAAAATATAATAACCACTAGATTACATTAAATATTATATTGAACACTTTAAATTATTTTCATCCAAAATAAATAGGTTATGTCACTCTATTCCTTCCCCTATGAGTTTTTTTATAATATCTTCGGAATATTCAAAATACTACTTCAATTATTATATAAAAAGTCCACGAGACATGTGTGTGTTTTGTGGGTGAGGGATGATATGGCCTATTTATTATATTATGACCCTTTTTTCTCTGTATTCCCTTTTTTTATAATTAGGTTTCATTTAATACTTCAACAAATTTTTATTATTTCATAATTTATATAAATTCCTTAATTCTCATTATCACATTGATTTATTTCTACCCAAGAGGATTCTAATCCCTTTTTTCATTATCTTATAAATCCATTTTACTTAATGGAACTTGACACAGGTGTTACACTCTAGAACATGATAAAATTTACTTTCTAATATTCAAGAATATGAGTAGGAATTTAATGTTAAAATTAATTTTCTTTTTGAATCACATTTTTATATCATACATGGACCACCTTGATGTTTAATCCATTTATAGCCTTAGAGACAATGAATAGACTTTTTATTAGCTAAATTAAAAACCAAGTTATTATTAAAATTAATCTCTCAAAAGATACATATTGATAATAAAGGATAAGGGTGTGGGGAATATCATTTATCATGGATATTTAGATGTGGTATATTATTTGAAAAAATATTATTGTGATTCTAATTAATAATGGGGATAAAGTTATACAATTTATCGAAATCATTTGTATCCTCAAAGTCACTAAAAATTGATTTTTTAATAAAAAGATAAGAACAATGAGAAGATATTCATGGAATAAATATATTTTATATATAAAGTATAATATGTGAACTACTAAAAAACCATGAATGTGCTATGTTAGAGATAGGTAAATTAATTTATAGGATAATATTTTGTGTTTGTTAACATTTAAACCTGTATTTTATAAAGTGTATTATATTCGCTTCCCCAAAATTGATTCTTAAATTCAATGTACAAAAGGTAATATTTAGGATAACCCATGTAAATTTATGTTGATTAAAATTATTCTCTTCTCATGGATGAGTAGGAATGATAAATTCAAAAATATTAATTAAATTATACATGTTTTTAAGAATGAGAAAAATTTAGTAAAAAAATTACTTTGATTGTATGAAAAATCTATTTTTATGAAGTGGATTTTTTACCTAAAGTCCTATTTTATTTATTTTTGAGTTATATAGACTCTTTTAGTTTTTTTTTAATTTCCATTTTTTTGTTTAATTTAATCAATTTTAATTGGTATTTCGTAATTATGGTTTGTTTATTTTCTGTATAAATCCTATATAGGATGAAATATATGTGAGAAACCATTGATTGTTTCTTATACCTGGTGTATTGCACTATGATAGTTGGTTTTTTAAATATCCATTTTCTAGAAATGATGAATTTTTGGTTAATCATATGCAAGAGACATTATTCTATGATGAATTTCATTTCACCACAATATTGGTTGAGTTTCGTATTTTTATAAGAGTTGAATATGTTTTATGGTGACTTATAATTGGTTATTATCACTCCATGGTTTTCATATCTTGTACTATCCTGTGAAATTTTTTATATGATGGATATTTTTTCATCATGGTTTTAGTTCAATTTCTAATATTTGTACCATGTCTATTTCAATTACATTGATATTGGGTTGACAAAGGTCTTTATTATAAATAGTGGTTGGACCCTCTCTCCCACATATTTTATTTAACTCCGCTATCCCCTCAGCCTCTAGTAGTGAATGTTTTTAGGATTATTCATCTGGGGTTATACTTTAATAGAAGATGATCTTATTGATATATTTTGGATCACTTAGAGTATATATTTGTTCAACATAGATGAATGATTTATGAGCTAGGACTCTTTTCAAATGTTATGGGCCATGATCACATGAATTTATTTTTAATTTGTTGAAAACTATTCAAAATTTCATTATAATATTATTGATATGAATACCCTTTTTATTCTGTTGATAATTTACCTTTCATGAATCCAAACTTGTTGATTAGTTCCTGTATTTGATATCATGTGATATAATATTTCTGTTGAATCCTATACACTTTATACTAACTCAAAGATTTAGACTTCCTTTTGGATGACAGAATTCAACATTGGTGTATCGATAGTGAATGAAATACAAGGATGCGATAGCAATATATAGAAAATATTATTGTTTTAATATATTTTTTTATTTAGCGATATATTGTGATATTACAAGGAATATCACACCATGATGTAAGGTCACTTATACCATACCCAAACTATTATGAGAGGACCACTCCAAAAAAACTACATATTACAATGTTACCACCTTTTTCTAGTCATATATTTGAGTATATGGGTATTAATATTGAATAGAGGTCTCTTGTTTAGAATTAATCATACATTGGGTGTACAATGCAAATGAGGAATTGGGTGTAAGATGAATATAAAGGATGTTCCCTGACCATGTGAATTACAAAATATTGGGGATGATAGTATCCACAAATTACATTTTGAGAATTTTCATTATAGAGTGAAACTAAAATGATTGGAATTTCATTAGGGTACTATTGATCAAGTCACAACACATAGATAGTTCCATTCAATATTGGGTTGTGCATTTGGATTTGATGATATAGTTTTTTATACACCCATACAATGAGTTATAGAATCACCCCTTCATGGATGGAGTTTAGGTACAAAGTATCTGAAAATACTAGGTTGATTAGTTGAATATAACTACAAATTTTAGATCCTTTGATCACATAATATTTCAATATTTATATGGTGAGACAAAAAATTCATGTTTTGTGTTCCCTCATGTAATGTAATTTGTTGAACGTTTCTGGACTATTTTGGAAAGTCTCAATAACTCCTGGAAGACAGGCTCATGATCTAATTCCCAAAACCTAAAGATCAATCAGTCTTTGATATTTTTAACATGCATAATATTTTCAATGGTGAAGTGACTTCTCCTAATTCTATACCCAACTATAAAAATCTCATATGATCATTTCATAATGGGATGTATGTTCCACTATCACTAGGTCTAGTGACATTCTCTTTATTTGATGCACAATATTAATGTGGATGGATCCTTATGATGTGGATGAAATTGGGAATGATAATTATTAATGGTTATAGAGAGGTTATAATCACATTTATCGCATTCTATAGAGAGGGATGACTACAAAAGGAGGTGATGACGGTGTTGCATATTGGTTAGAATATTTTTTAAAGTATAGGTATCCCCTTAACTCTAATTAAATCATATTCAGACCTTTTTACTATGTTTTTATATAGTATCTCTTCACCACACTAGGCTATAATTTACATGACCTGAGAATGAAAGGAATGAAAAACTGTGAGACATTGATCCAATATACTTGGCATGAGGGGTATAAGGAGGATAATTTAATGTTGGGTAAAAGAGATAATTTTTTTATTCTTAATGGTTTATCTACTCAAAATTTCCTTCCACA
This sequence comes from Viscum album, assembly GCA_963277665.1. NCBI lineage: Eukaryota > Viridiplantae > Streptophyta > Magnoliopsida > Santalales > Viscaceae > Viscum > Viscum album. The sequence goes on along the minus strand of OY728135.1, from coordinate 1,461,012,105 downwards.
AGATTATTAGTCCACTTCTCTTGAGTATGCTATAGGTTGTTAATAATTTAGACCACTAGATAATTTGTTTCTAATTTCATAGTTACCTTAAAAAGAATTAAATTTTCAAATCAAGGATATTATTATGATTGTGTTCATACCTATAGTGAAATAACTCAAAATGATCCCTTTATAGGTGTTTACATTTTATTTATCCAAGTTTAAGATTATTTAATGGAGATTTTATACCTAGTTTTTTATTGAGAATGATGGTGTGATCCTTTATATAATATGAGTTCATTTATATTATTTTTTGTGTTGGTGTGTAATTTATTTATTTTGGGGTGATGACTGGGGTCAGTACTAATGAGAAAATAATTCCTCAAATTCCATCAATCCTCTAGTTTTATGTTTATTTCCATGTTTATGTCCCTCATAATGTCCTAACGATTAGTAATTCCCAACTTTCAAGGATTTTGGGTCCTATATTGATCAAGAATGGTTTCAGAAGGTCATTTTAACTAACAAAGCTAGAGTCCTCCAAAGGGTTGATAGCATCTTTTATACTCCTAATTAGATTTTTAGGGATTATCATGTCACAATTCCTCTATATATTGTGTTCGATGCTCTCTCAATCAACATATGTATTCATTGGGGAGATATTCCTCCAAAATGAATTTGATACTGCCTTGGATAAATCTTATCTTGGAAAGGAATGGTTCCATAATCATAATTAGTGACTTGATATGGGTTTTTATTTGTTGGGATTCTTAGATTCTTTGGTTTCTATAGTGAATTTTGTTTATTGGATGAGCTATGAAGAAGGGACGTAGTGACCCGTGTTCTCTATCTTTAAGAATAATTTTTTTTTATTTATTAAGTTTCTCCATTATTCTTAATTGGAGAGATTATCTTATATAATTTTTGTTCTGAGATGACTATACCTTTTATTACTCCTTCATGGTTTCAAAGATCCCTATTAGGTATTTATATTCTCAGCCCTATACGGGAGCTTCACCCACTCATGTCAAGTATTATGAAAATGATAGACTGTTTGAGGGGGAATTTGATGGACATGCTTATAGTTGTGTGGTACCTCGGGTTTTTCTATGTGATGTAAAGATATGATGGTCATGTATAGTGCTTGTTAATTATATAGATATATTATACTTAGATACTTTATGTTTTTTTCCTTTGGGTTGTTAGGTGTGTATTTTTTCCTTCTTTTACCTTTTTTATTATACACTTTTTCTCTTATTTAGACCATAGTGTATTTTTCATGCATTAAATATGTTAGTTTGTTTCATTATCTAGCCTAAATTATTATATGGTAAATAGATTATGTGCATTTGTGTAAAGGTGCATTACTCTAAGGCATACAATCATGAGTGATATACCTACTCATCTATAGTAACAAGCTCTTATCATATCATGTTTGGGCTTGGGGTGGAAAATACAACTTACTCCCATCCCATTTGGTGTCCTAGTGGGTTGGTCCATAATAGAGTTGTAAAATAGTAGGTCTATATTATATATAGAGTTTGGTTGTATATTTCTAGTAAGGATTAGATTGAGAGCCTAGGTCTATTTCTTCAATGGGTTTGCAGTTTAACTTTCTAACCAAGAAACCAATTTTTTTGTTATTATGGATGATGTTTACATTCATTGGGAATTTTATTTCTTATTTGATGACCTATATTTCTGAAATATTACTTATAGGTAATTAGTTAATAGTATAAGAATTATACATGGAACAATTATTGTTTTACATGTTGTTATCTCAACTCCCCAGATTTCATTTAGTTATAGTGGTTAATATTTTTCATGTGTAGAATTCCTCCATGTAGTAGTCAGCTTAGATGCTAATGTAGGTTTGTAGCATGAATATGATAATTATCAAAAATACTATTTGTGATTAGTTGAGCACTAATGATTTTAAATAGGGACCATGATATAATATTTCCTCAATGGGTAAGGGTGGGTAATTCCTCTTCATATAGTGTAGCAAGTATACCCACCACATCCAGACTAAGTGAATAAACCTCTACATGTTGTGAAATATATTATTTAATTTGGAATTAATGAGGGTTCACTTAATTTAACTTTAATACATGATTTTTTATGGTGGGGACCAACCATGTTATATGATGATCATGACCCTTATACATCAGATTAATGGATTGATGTTGTTATTAAAGTGTTTTAGCTTATCTCTTAATAATATGGTTCCATGGTGGATTATCATCCAAAATAATAATTTGATGAAACATTTATAAGGGTAAATTTATCATATATAACTACAACAAGTTTACTCTTCGATAGATAGATCTTGGGAACATCTTTTCTTAGGATTATTCCCCATATATGATGAGGATGACACTTATCTACATGTTATTACAGATAAAAAATGGTAACATGTCTATTTTGGATAATATGTCATGATTAAATGAAATGATGAATTATTACATCTAAATTATTTAAGAATTAATCATTGATCATTGATAATTTACCATGAAAATCATAGGAGGATTTAATCCAACATTGTTCCCCTTCAAATCCCCAACCATTCCAGTGATTTAGAGAGGTCATGGTGATTGAGATATTTTTATAAGATTAGTTTTAGGTATTTGGGGGTGGTAAATGATTCTTGGGGGTAGATTAATCAACTACAATCGACCATAGTTTGGAATAAAGGTCTCGAAATTGGAGTTATATTCATGTATAGTCTCATTTTATAAGATCAATAGTTCTGGAGTTAGATAATGGATCTAGATAGATATGATATAATATTTGTTAACTATTATGTAGGATGGGGACACACAAATCATGACTAAATGACTCGATGGGAAACATAGAGTAGTAAAGAAGTAAGAAAACAATGTGTTAAAGGGATAGATGTGATCTATTGCCTCAATGAGAGAGACATGATGGTCCTCTTAGAGACAGTTATAAGGGAAAAATCAATGGTTCTCATGAAGGAGGAATTATAGATGGATGTTGTAATAATTCACTCTATCACCACCACTCTCAAGTATTCCATGATAGACATAGGGTGTTGGTAGCTAGGGATGTGTCCAATTATATGCAATGAAGCTTTATGATAAGTTCTCTAGAAGATTCAAAGTATGACATGTGTCTACTCTACACTAGAACCCATACTCATTGATATAATAATGATACATTCCATTGTTTTTTCATTCATATTTTGTGATTTATATTTGATATTAGAGATTTTATCTTGACTTATGTTGCAAGATACTTCTATATGAATTGATTGTAAGCTCACCCACATCTACCAACGATGTGAGATATCACGTAGTTGAGAGATGTTTTCATGGGACTATATTATTGATGATATTAATCATAAAGTTTTAATGATAGGATTATAATGACTATACTTAGTCTTATACCAATAGAGTGTGGTGTTCTTTCAAGAATATATATTGGGTTTTTCCCACAAGGGTGACTGGTTCTTTTAGTTAAGATGATTGGGGAATGTTCATGAAACGTTAAAGTCGATCACCCATATATTAGAGTGTTTTGTTCTATGAGTAAATCATGATTCAAATTATCATATTCCAATAACTATAGAAAAGTATAAATCCATATTCCTAGATGATATATGATAATTTCACCAAAACATGTTATTTTATTCTATATTGATCAACAACATTTGATTTTTATTATAATATATAAAACAAATTAGATGACCCTCAATGAGTATAGGTAGCTCAATGTATAACTGGAGGTCCTTTTAGATAATGGTTTCATTAGTCCTAGTGTGACCCTATGTGATGATTTGGTTTTGATGTCAAATAAGGTATAATATTTTTTATGGTTTTATATGAAGTATAACAACATGAGTAAGATGACAGGTGAGAAAATTCCATTTTCCATTCGTAAATGTCAACTGAAAACAACTAAATGAATGGAATTTTTTTATGATGATTGATCATAGATCCAACTATCTACATCATTATGTTTTAATGGAGTATTTCCAGAATATTTAATTATGGTATAGATCTTTCCATTATGGGATTTTGGTCACTCAGTTTAGTATGATGAATTCCCAAAACATATTCATGCGACTTGTGGACCCTATTATTCATCCTTTCATTTAATGGTTCATGGATTTATTTATTTATTACTTCTTAATCTATTCTATTTCATAAGATGAGCATTTGAGCATCAAAATATTTTTATGTACCTTCTTTGAGAGAAATACTTCTATAGTAATCTTTTTAAGTGTTAGTTTTTTATTTGGGAGGAGAAATTATTTGGAAATTTCATATAAAAGGGTACAATGTGAATGGACCCTATAAAGAGAAATGTAGTTCTTTCTTAAGATCTACCAAGAGTGTTTTTGAGGTCAAGAACATCTTTGGGTAGGTAGTATTATGCAATTGGATTTGGAAAAAAATCTGGAATTGTTACTCAAATGACTATCTATACCCAAAATAGCCCTCCCTTTATTTAGTTAGAATAGTGATAAATTACCTTCATATAGTTAAATAGGATGTTCCATTATGCTCATATACATAAGTTTCTAAAGGAAGGAGACATGTAAGTAGTGATATATGATTCCTCTAGAGTTGAACATTGCTTTGTGATGATATATAGGTATGAGATGAATTATTATTAGTCCAAATAGTTTATAATACATGAGAATAACCAACTAAACAAAATTTTATACATTTTAATAGTAATTTACTAAGACCTATAGACATTACTTTATCAATGAGCTGTTTTTTTCTATAAAAACCATAATAGATTCAGATACATCATCACCCAAATAGATCTTAAGATAAGGGAGAGGCACTGGTTTAAGTTATTATTGGACTATTAATTTGAAATGAGGAATTCTCTTGGCAACATTAATGTAGTGGTTTATTCCCTTGGTAGGAAATATAGAGTTTGGATGATGGAGGAGGATATTATGAAACTGGATGTCATACAGTTCTACTAGGTGGGCGAATAAAAAGTTTCTATTATTTGATCAATGGTGGCCCTCCCATACACTTCTATAATGTGTGATGGATTCCTAGTTCGAATAAAATGATTTTTAGGTCCTTGTTAACTTTATATCTATAAGAGATGCAATAGATGGGTTTTTTAAAGTTGGATAGAATTTAATTATATTTTGAGGATATATATCGGTACCAATGTGTTGTGTTTGGAGGTGTTGTTAGAGTTATATAATCCCCATATAGTTATACATTAAAGTGTGATGGATATTTTCTAATAAATCAAAAATTTGTTTTCTGACCTAGTTTTGGTAGGTCTGGATAATCTCCATGAGGGCATATGATGGATTTGTCATGATATATATATGGAATTGATAACATGACTTCAATTTTCAATAAATGAGATTGATAAGCTTTAGGTGATCATAAACCAAATAACCATGTTAACCCACTTTAATCTAATTAAGGGGTATATTTATGTGAAAATTATGGTACACTTTTTCGTAGAGGGAATTATACATTATCTTGGAATACTGTAAATGATTATATAGGACTACGATTACCATTTTAAATATCTACTATTCTAGAGCTTGTTAGAGGCTTTCAGGATATAGTCTCATTTGATTAATATAATCCCCTCTTAGATATATATAAATAATGAGAGAGTTTTTTTGGTTCTCAAGGATATGTTGAGTTCTTATGTGTTATTTTTTTTCAGAGCACCTAGGATCACATACACTCAGTTGAGTTCACATCCAACAATTATTATCACTCCAATTTTGGAATGGTATCCTTTAAGGACCTACATGGAAGAAGTTTTAGGCCATATATATGCAGGGTAAATATTGGATAATTATCATTTATTAGGATAGAGTTAGTACACGTGATGATTGTGAATTTTTTGGTGATTCAAATGTGGATATAGATATCTTAGATCCATTATATGTTATAAATGGATAGATTATATAGGTATTTAGAGAATATTGAGGGTGGAAATGTTTTATTTAAGGTCTCATAATGATTTAGCTTATGGTAATTTGGATGGGGATGAGAGTTATAGCCTAGATTTCTTAGTCTATTGAAGATTATATATAGGGTGGATGAGTTTTTTTGATACCTTATGTTTTCTCTATAGTTATTCTTGGTGAAAAACATATACAATGTGTTTCATCGAGGAAGTTATGTGTATGATTTATTAAAATTTATATATAAGGGAGATATAGATGTTGTTGATGACATTATCTTCTCTGAGTACTCAGTGGAAATTAAGTAATGGTAAGAGAGGGACATATGAAGTCAGTGATACTATTAGTTATTGTAATGTGTTATCATTGTATCCTTTAGAAGATATCATAGTAATGTGAAGGTTAGACACATGTTTAGATTCATCACTATTTCATATAGGTTTATATTTTCAATATGTAAGTCCATGATGGTTGGTATAATGAAATTAAATTTATATTTTCTTTGACGTAAATAACATTTTTCTATGCTAAAGATTCCTTTTGAGAATTGTTTTACATTTTCCTCCATGAAAATTAACTTTATTTTGTAGTTATAGGTATTATTGTGTATAATGTTATATAATTTTTTGATTAATACCATAAATGAAAAATGATATGTTGGTTCCCTTGGTTTTTTCTTACAAAGGGTGTGTTGTCATATGATTGTGGGATTGTGGTGTGGCCTTCATTTGGCATTGAAAACATTTTGGTTGATCATACATGAAAGAAATTACAACCTGATTACTTTAGATACACCACAATATCATTCATTCCATTTGAGGTTATTCATGTTCACTTAGCATCCCATTTAGTTATAAATGGTTTTTATCATCCCATTGTTTTTTATATTTGTTTGGTCAGGGATCAATATAGAATGATTAATCTTGTTGTACCACAATTTTGGATATACCTTAAAGAATTTCTTGGAAACTATTAACTTTGTTAAATTATTTTTCTCATTTATTTTATTTATAAATATCTTTTTAACTCTATTTCATTTGGATTTTATTATCCTCCAACAATCTCTTAGCCCTTTATGATTCCCATGTCAATCTTCAACAAACCTAAGAAGAATGGATCCTTTTCAATTCTCATCGATGAGTGAATTTCTTGGACAATTCCACTTAGATAATCTTCCACATTTTTCTATTTTCCAAGTAGGTAATAGATTGAGCAGTTATTGACTTTGATCATTACTAACCATCGTTATTGGAAGATATTCATCTCTTTCTATGTGAATATATACTGGAGGATTTTGTGATCTGTATATATTTCTCACTTCTCCACAAAAATCCATAATTTTGACAAAATTTTTATTCAAATATTACTATATCAAACTCCAGATCATGCATTGGATAGTTTTTCTAATAAGCATTCAATTGTCTTGAAGCATAGGTAATGACTTTTTCATTTTGCATCAACACACAATCGATCCCCTTCATTGAAGCATCTATGAATACCACAATATGTTCTCCACTTGTGGGTAATGTGGGCATAGATTCAGTGATAAGAATTAGTTATAACTCCTTGAATCTCTCTTCACATTCACCACTCCATGAAATCATGACTCCCTTCCATGTTATCTTGGTAAATAGTTTTGACAATCATGAGAAATTTCTCAGAAATTGGTGATAATATTTATCAAAACCAAGGATGTTATGGATATATATCATAGATTTTGGCCTAGGAAACCCTTAAATTATATTTATATTAGAGGGTTCCATAGATATCTCATTGCTTCTGATGATATGATCCAAGAATTACTCATCTGTCAACTGGAACTCACCCTTTATGTTCTTGTCATAGAGCTTCTCCTTTCTCAAGGTCGCTAGTACAGTGCCTAGATACTCCTCATTCTACTCATTGGTTTTGGTGTATACCATAATATCTTCTGTACAGACTAACAATTTTTTTTGAAGTAATCAATAAAGACTGTATTCATTAATTCCATGAATATTACTAGAGAATTAGGGAGTCATAAAGGCATTACTATGAATTCATAGTGCTCGTATCTTGTAATAAAAGCAGTCTTGGGGATATCCTCTTTCTTCACTCTCACTGGATAATATCCCAACCAAAAATCAACATTGGAGAAGTATTATTCTCTACATATCCGATCATATAAGTCATCAATTCGATACATAGGATACTTTTTCATTATCATGATTTTGTTGATCTCGTGATAAACAATTCAAACGTGCATTTACGCATCCTTCTTCATGATGAAGAGGGCTAGTGCACCCCATGGTGAAGCACTTGGGCATATAAACCCTTTATCCATATTCTTCTATAGTTGTTTCTTTTTCTTCTCAAGCTCCAAAACAACAATTTTATACAGATTCTTGGATATTATGAAAGCCCCAGGTATATAATCAATCTAGAATTAAACATCACTTCAAGGAGGAAGACCAAAAAATTCTCAGGGTATCATTTCAGTGAATTCCTTCACAGTAGGCATGTCTTCAAAGATGGTTTCTTCCTTAGACTCAATCATCTGAGAAAGATACTCATGCTTATGGGGTAGTAATATTCATTCTTGAGATGATGGTGAAAAGGTTTATTTGTCCTCCTCCTTTCACTTGTCCAAAATCGTTGGTCAATTTTCTAAATTGAGAGTGATTTCCCTCTCATGGAAATTTATGTCGGCTCTACATAGTTAATGTAATTCCATGCCAAGAATTGCATCAAATTACACCAGAGGGAGTATTACAAGGTTCTCTATTGCATTAAATCCACAAATTATTATGGGGTAGGAGTTATATTCATGGGATGTAATAATTTCCCCATTTGTTGTTCTCATAGACATCTTTACATCAATGATTTGTGGTTGGGTAGGGATTTTTCAACTAAACATATGGGATATAAAATAATGTGTAGAACTATAATCAAAAATTACTTTTAGTAATCTTGATAAATAACTAGTGTACATGTCACCACATTGTTTTTGAGATTTTCATCGATGTTAGTGATGGAAAAAGCATTCCATTACTACCTTAGATGTTGTTGGTTGCCTCCGAAAACCCTTGGCATTGGGTACTAGTTTTCAATGTGCCCTAGTTCATTGTAGTTGTTGAAATGAACAACACATTGAGGGTCAAATTGAGCATTCATCTCCTCTATCACAAAAATGGGGTTTTCTTGTCAACAGTTAATGGCCAGGTGCCCTTCTCTTCCACACCATAAAATTTTCCTCATCTCCATAAGGTAATTTTTTGGGTTCTTCTTTCCACTTCATTGGCAAGGGGGGTACTATAATTTTATAGCACCATTGTATTTATCCATCAGACCGCCCAAAATAAAGTCAACCTTATGATTATTGACCCCATGGTACCCCTGTGATTCATATATATCTCTTTTAGCTTTGATGTCACATTGGTCAATTTCCTCATAGCTCTCGAAGTCACAGATTTATAGGGTATTATGTATTATGGGTTTTATCCAACAAAAGAAGTGTTCATCCTTGCATTTGGGGTTAACGAAAAATTTAGAGGCATATTGTGCAAGCCATGTAACGTTTTCCTCATATTCTCTGGTGGATTAAATGTCTTTTTTCATGAGGTAAATCAATTATTTTTTTCATATTAAGCCAATGGGTGTGAGAAAAATATTTAAAGAAAAACATTTTCTAGAAATCTATTAATTCCAATGCCTTGATCTCCTACCCATGGTTCATATTTTTGAATAATTTCCATTATTTATTAGTTGCAACCTCTATACGATAATATACTAGAAGAACCTTCACTCATTTAGAACATTGATGGATAGATAATATCTTCTCGATGTATTTGATCTATTTTTCGGTGATTGAGGGGTCTGATGATCCATTTAAAGTATGTGGTCTTTGTCTCATTAAGCTCTCAATTGAGGCTTGTTCTTGGGGGGGGTGAAATTTTCCCTTATCCAATGTTTCTATTCAAAACTTGAGTTTATTGAGAGATTTTACTGACAAAGTTTTTGAATTATGCTCCCATCAGATGGGGCATCTCATTAGGATAGTCATCACATTGATCTTCACTTACATTTTCAGCCTTAGTCCTCCAATTATCGGCCATTGACTTGAATAAAATGAAAGTTAGGGGTGACACATAAAGGGTAATCCAATGAAAAAAAGTTATAAATTGTAAATTACATTTATTTTCTTAACATATCTATGTGATCCATGATCAAATTCCAAAAATGTTTTCTTAGGGGAATTTTTTAATTCCAATAATATTTTTTTATGCTAAGATTATGGAATTACCAAATCATATCCCCTGGGAGTGTCGCAACCAAGAGTGTAGCAAGGCCCATTTTCGTGCACCAGTTCTCGTTCGAATCAATCTCAACATAGTGTTTTCAGTTTTTAACCCTAGAAACATTTGTGTGAGATCCACCTCTACCTGTTTATATCCATACATGGAAATATTTGCTTTAAAAACCACTTAATTTATACTCAACATAAATTCAGTATGTTTTTATTATACTTAGTCTTATCCCTAAGGCTTTCACTAGTTTTTTAATCTTAATACCAAAAATAACTAAACCTATCATCTAATGCCAACTATAACTACCCTGCACATTATTTCACACATAAACATAAATTATAACTTAAATATTCAGTTGATATTACATAGAAGTATGATAGGTATAGTGTCCTTGGGGCTTAGGAACAGGACATAACAACTTAAAACATGAAATACCCATCTTTGTTTAATACTTATTTTACATGACCACACACATTCATTCGTACTTAGCATTACATGGGATAAAATGAGGACATACATGTGAAATTTTTGAGATATAAATATCAGTAAGGGAGTAAAAAATGAATAACATAAAAAATAAAATACTTGGTAGGAAATAGGAATATCAATGTAGCATAAGATAAACATGAACATAAAGGAATGATATAGCATTTCTATCAGAACAAGGAAATGAGGAAATAAAATTTAACTTGATATTAGCATGATCCAGGGCTCATTTCACATAGAGCATGAGTAAACCATCATTGAACATGAATTAGAATGAGTAATCCCTCATTTCACATGAATTATCATGAGTCAACTATCATTTCACAAGATTTATCATGATGCTATTCTTTACCTATTTCGTTGAAGCATTATCGGGGCTCACACTTAACAAATATTTCATTTCATGCATAAGTGTGTCACATGGATCATAATTCATGGGTTCATTGAATATCATATTTTATTAAATGAACAAGATATTTTAAATACATAAATTCATGTACTCATTAAAAAACTACTTGTTCAAAAAGTTGAATACTCTTGATAATGAAATGGGTATGTTGTTCCCTTACACAATGATTTTGGTATGGGAAATTTTGGTGTAAATTTGGCAGTATAAAGACATCAAATAGAAATCATAAAATGGGATGTTGAGAGAGAAAGGGGTATATAGTAATATTAACATTAAATGGAATGTAATTAGGTCATGGAACATAATATTTCAACAATTTTAATGGAATTTATATGTATAATATAAAAAAATTTCTCGAATATAAATGAGAATAGAGAAATTCATTACGGAATTTCAGCTTGGAAACTGGACTATGTGGGTGGAATTGATGGGAAATAAAGATGTATCTCATTATAAAAACATATAAATGAAAATACATGTGAGGTTTTAAATTTTACCAAAAAAAATTTAATTGAAAATACTATTGTATAATAACATAATGAAATTTGGACAAAAATGAGAAAGCATCAAATCCCTTACTTGGAAGTGTGATCCCAAAGGCTTGGGAGAGGCTTGAGAGGGACTTCTTGGGAGATTGGAGAGCCATGTGAGTATTATAGAGATATAAGGTAATATTAGGGACATTATACAAGGTTTTTTAGTGATGGAAAGTGGGATGTTTCGTGGGTGTATATATGAAAAGATAGGGAATTCATTATTATTTAGGTTTTGGACACCACACATTAGACTAATAACAACAAAAAACCAAGATATGGTTTTTGAAAATGGGTTTTCCCCAAGATGAATAGAAAACAATATTTTATTATTCCATTGTCCAAAACTATTAAAATAGTAGGCTTGCTTATGTGGAGGGGAGTCACGCTCTCTAGGAAATCATTTTAAGATGATAAAATGTTTTATAAGTCTTGGAGGGTCCATTAAGAATTTTTACATTAAATAAAACAAATCTAAAATGAAATTATATTAAATTATAGACATATTTTGGCCGAATATCCCATTTATGGTATTTTATTAAATCACTATTGGGTCATTATGATGTCAAAAAACACGTTATATATTTAAACGTTATTCAATTTTCACCAAAAAAATAAATATTCTTAGAAAATTATGAAAACACCACCATTGAATAATTTATACATCTTGGTTCAAAAAATAATATTAATTTTATCTATATAATTTTCTAGATATTTGAATTTTAACTTTTAAGAAAAAAAATTATATTTATCAAATCTTCATGGGTTTTGACAAAACAGCTTTCGAAGCATAATAAAAATTGCAATTGTATTCATAAAAATTATACGATCAATTATATTTAGTAAAAATGAAATTATTAATGATTATTATTAAAATAATATTTAATTCAAAAATACATTAATTCACCAAAATATATTTCTAATAGAATATGAAAAAATATAATTTTTTTGACTTAAAAACTATTTACAATATAATAATAATAAAATCAATTTATATTTTATATTATATAAAAAAATAATGCACATAATCATCCTAATAGGGTCTTGTTACATAACCCCATATAACACCTCCATAATACATAAGGGTAAGGTTCACGATGGGTAAGAACTCTTGGGAAGGATCATATAATATCCCCCAGTTGGTCATCTCTATTAACTTCTACTTATCCTCTAGGTGGTCCTCTTCAGTCTTAACATGATGAATCTTAGCTTGGGAATGGTCAAGAGTGAAGAAAAATGATGCTACCTCCTTTCCAAGATCTTAAAATTTTAATTCATATGGATAATTTCTACTAGATGAGTTCATCACTTCCTTTTTCTGAGTAAATTGGTTCTTTTAAAAGCCTTGAATTTATACTAATCATGCGGTAATTTTTTAATGAATATATTAGCAATAGTAACAATTAGTAATAGTATTATAATGTCCAAAAACATAAAACTAAGTAATTTCACAAGTTATATAAACATTTTATATAATAAGACATTTAATTATAACAAGAGGAATTTTCATTGATAAATGTTTTGGTCGTTACATAAATAAATCCAATTAATATGTTAAAGGAAAGATTATCACCCAGAAAAATATATTCAAAAAAAATTATCCCACATGAAGGTAATAACTCAAGGGAATCAAGTGTAGAAAAAATTAAGAGTGATGAATAACCTAAAAAGATATTTTTTTTGGCTATCACTTAAAAACAACAATGAAATAAATAATGTTAATGTGAGAAATTAAATATTGGGAATTTTTGTCCTAATATTGAACCTATTGTAGGGCTTAAATAGATATATGTTGGAGTGGAATATAATATAATGGTATCATAATGGTAAGTGGATATATACTCTATATATACTTTCAACATGGGTCAAAATATTTGATGAAGATAGAGATTGAAAATAACAATGATAAAAATGTAGGGGGATTATAGAGAGTATTTTTTATTAGGTAAGAAGTGGAATACAAGTAATGAATAAATTATTACATTAAAGATACAATGAAAAAATGGTTAAATGAATTTATGATCCATAAGTATTAATTTTTGACCTGATTTATATGCTTGGGGATCTTGAAATGGATGTGACTAGTAGGACAACTTTAAGAAGTTGGATCATTTGAGCTATGTAAAAAATTAAGGATAAATATGAATATACCTAAAAATATATTCAAATTGTTTCTTCAATAATAACATTATGGGCATAAATATAATGTATGATTATGGATTTTCACAATATAAAACGATTTCATAATTTAATTTAGAATACAAGTTACTCATACTACAATAAAGATTGATTCAAGAGATTATCAAAATTATAATATAAAACCAATTAAACCATACAATATTACACCACAAATTAGGTTTCATTATTTTTGGAAATATTTTTTGTAACAAAAATGAGTCTTGTGACCAATATCTATTGGTTATTTTGATTTATTTTCAGTAGAATACATAGAACAGAATACAAAGCATCGAATATGATCATAGTAATAAGTGAGTAGAAACATACTTCATCATTACCATAAAATTGAAACTCATATTGAATTATAAATATCAATAAAAAATAATATTCCACCAGTTATCATTCTTAGTTTATAAATATAATTACTCATGGTTACTTGGATAAATGAGGAAACAGTAAAGGTTAGGCTTATATACTCAGTAACGGTTCATGAATATAAAAATATAATCATGGTGTAAGCTTGAAATATATAATATAGAAGTGATAAATTTAAAATAACTTCCATAAAAATGGATACATAATCATTAAATAACCAAAAAAATATAAATAGATAATAACTTACATAAAACTGATAGATCTCAAAATTTGGAAATAAATGACACTAAATTTAATAACCATAAATTTAGGAGTTTGTGCCAATGATATACCCAATTAAGAGTATATTTTTATGGGTGTGGGAGTGAATAAGTTGTTAATAAAACACTTACGGAAAAAATAATTTTACCACCAATAATTAGTGTAAAGTATCCAAATGAAATTATTCTATAATGTGTGATAGATTGAGAAATGACACACATGAATGATGAGTTTGTATATGGTTAAATAAATAATGTTATTGATTGTATAATAATTTTTTAAGAATTATTTTGATCCCACTAAACGCATTATTATATTATAATTAATGAGAATAACTGATTAAAGATAAATATCAATTTTCACTATACATTTTGGATTGAAATATATGAATAAATTGGTTAATTAATTATCGCATATTGACCACATGTTCCTATAGAATTTTGATAACCTATGAACCACTATTCTCTTCCTCAATTCCAATATAAATATACAATTAATTCACACTATAATGGGTGACAAATTATCTAAAAGATTCTTTTCATGTTTTTCTAAGCAAGAATACTTATAATTTATGATCCTGGAAGCATTGATATATTGAAATGTATATTTTTACATAATTATTCGATGTAAAATATATTTATTGAAGATACACAAAAATAACTAATTGATTATTGGAATGAATAATTTTTATGTGATATTTCATTAATATTTTACTTTTTGAAATAATCTTATGGTGTGACTTTTGTCATTAGTGTGTTATATGTTCAGAAATAATGGAAGTTTTACATAAGATTTTCTGGGGTATATACTCTTTTGGTGTGAAATAATATATTACAAAATGTTTCCTAGATTATGGTGAGATGTCAATTCACACCCATAGATTTCCCCATAAATAATTCTCATACATTTTTCTAACAACTTGGTCAAACCCCATTGAATACTAAGGAATAATCATCACAACTCAACAATATTTGTTATGGTGTAAATTCATATATAAGAGTAAAAAAATTATTTAATTCAACTCCATTATAATGTTAAAAGCACTAATTATGTCATAATTTTATCCAACATAACAATTAATTAATAATTTTATTTATAAATTTCTCAAATTTTACTTCAAATCATCAATTAGTAGGTTGTGAAAAAATTAGATATTAAATTGTCCTAAAAAAATATTGAAATTTCTCATCAAAAAAGACATAACAGGATTCTAAAGAGGATGTTATCTAAACACCACATAATAATATAGAATGATATTTTTTATAATTATCCAAATATCAGTGTATAGATGAATATTATAATGTCTATGTCTTTTTTAATTAAAACTCATAACTCCTCATTTTTTAAAATTAAATTCGTGAGGGATATTATATTTTTATGGCATGTAAAATTACATAGTCATCAAGGGGAATTCATCCAAGACATCATAAATAAATCATAAGAACAATCCCATTACATTACACAAGTTTTCTTCAAGATACCAACTGATGTATTAATATGATATATAATTGTGGGCCCCACCTGATTCTTAATTAGTCTAATACATTTATTATAAGATAATAACTGAAAAACATAAAGTAAATAATATTCCCCAAGTAAAATCATACCGAACATGGATAAATTATAGAAAATTACCACCATTAATAGAATGAGTATATGTATTCTCAATATTACTAATATAAAATGAATTTTTTAAATTTCTAGGAAAAACCCTAGAAATTCAATAATATAAGATTGAAAATACATGGTACTTGAATAATATGATTTAAATTTCAATATGATAAAATTTAAATTATAAAAATAGTTTTTAACAATGTATAATATATATAATACTTGTATAAGGAATAAAACATCTAAATAGAAGATGAAAAATCCAATGAGATTGAATGATAAATAATATTTTTACTGTTATGTGTCATAAAGGGTAATATATGAGTCATTTAAACTTAGTTCAGTTCACATTCAACAATAATTATCACTCTAATTTTGGAATAGTATCCTTTAAGGACCTATATGGAAAAGGTTTTAGGCCATATATATACAGGGTAAATATTGGAGAATTATCATTTATTAGAATAGAGTTAGTACACGTGATGATTGTGAATTTTTTTCTTGATTCAAATGTCGATATAGATATATTAAATCCATTATATGTTATAAATGGATAGATTATAGAGGTATTTAGAGATTATTGAGGGTGACCATGTTTTATTGAAGGTCTCATAATGATTTAGCTTATGGTAATTTGTATGGGGATGAGAGTTGTACCCTAGATTTCTTAGTCTATTGAAGATTATACATAGGGTGGATGAGTTTTATTGATACCTTAGGTTTTCTCTATAGTTATTCTTGGTGAAAAACATATAAAATTTGTTTCGTCTAGGTAGGTATGTGTATGATTTATTAAAATTCATATATAAGGGAGATATAGATGTTATGGATGATATTATCTTCTCTAAGTACTTCGTGGAAATTATGTATGGGTAAGAGACGCACATATGAAGTCAGTGATACTATTAGTTATTTTAATGTGTTATCATTGTATCCATTAGAAGATATCTTATTAATGTGAGGGTTAGACACATGTTTAGTTTCATCACCATTTCATATAGGTTTATATTTTCAAGATGCAAGTCCATTATGGTTGGAATAATTTAATTAAATTTTTTTTCTTTGAAGTAAATAACATTTTTCTATGTTGAAGATTCCTTTTGATAAGTGTTTTTCATTTTCCTCCATGATAGATAACATTATTTTGTAGTTATAAGTATTATTGTGTATAATGTTATATTATTTTTTGATTAACACCATTAATGAAAAATTATATGTTGGTTCCCTTGGTTTTTACTTACAAAGGGTGTGTTGTCATATGATTGTGGGATTGTGTTGTGGCCTTCATTTGCCATTGAAACGATTTTGGTTGATCATACATGAAAGAAATTACAAAATTATTACATTAGATACACCAGAATATCATTCATTCCATTTGAGGTTATTCAAGTTCACTTAGCTTCCCATTTAGTTGTAAAGGGTTTTTATCATCCCATTGTTTTTTGATATTTGTTTGGTGAGGGATCAATATAGAAATATTAATCTTGTTGTACCACAATTTTGGATATAACTTAAAGAATTTCTTAGAAACTATTAAATTTGTTAAATTATGTTTCTCATTTATTTTTTATTATAAATAGCTGTTTAACTATATTTAATTTGGATTTTATTATACTCCAATAATCTCTTAGCCCTTTAAGATTCCCATGTCAGTCTTCAACAAACCTAAGAAGAATGGATCCTTTTCAATTCTCATCGATGAGTGAATTTCTGGGACCATTCCACTTAGATAATCTTCCACCTTGTTCACTTTTCCAATTAGGTAATGGATTGAGAAGTTATTGTCTTTGATCATTACTAACCATTGTTATTGGCAGATATTCATCTATTTCTGTGTGAATATATGAAGGAGGATTTTGTGATCCGTATATATTTCACACTTCTCCACAAAAAGCCACAATTTTACAAAAAATTTTAAGCAAATATTTATGTATCAAACTCCAGATATTGCATTGGATAGTTTTTCTGATGAGAATTCAATTGTCTAGAAGCATAGGTAATGACTTTTTTATTTATCATCAACACACAGTCGATCCCTTTCATTGAAGCATCTATGAATACCACAAAATGTTATCCACATGTTGGTAATGTGGGCACAGATGTAGTGATAAGACTTAGTTTTAACTCCTTGAATCTCTCTTCATATTCATCACTCCATGAAAACATGACTCCCTTCTATGTTATCTTGGTAAGTAGTTTTGACAATCATGAGAAATTTCTCAGAAATCAGCGATAATATTTATCTAAACCAAGGATGCTAGGGATATCTGTCATAGATGTTGGCCTAGGAAACCACTAAATTACATTTTTATTGGAGGGGTCCGTAGAAATCTCATTTCTTCTGATGATATGATCCAAGAATTACTCATCTTTCAACTGGAACTCACCCTTTATGTTCTTGTCATAGAGCTTCTCCTTTCTCAAGGTCTCTAGTACAGTGCTTAGATACTCCTCATGCTACTCATTGGTTTTGGAGTATACCATAATATCTTCTGTATAGACTAATTCTTTTTGAAGTAATCAATAAAGACTATATTCATCAATTCCATGAATATTAATAGAGAATTAGGGAGTCTTAAAGGCATTACTATGAATTCATAGTGCTCGTATCTTGTACGAAAAGCAGTCTTGGGGATATCATCTTTCTTCACTCTAACTGGATAATAACCCAACTAAGAATCGTCATTGTAGAAGTATTATTCTCCACTTAGCTAATAATATAAGTCATCAATTCGAGAAAGAGGATACTTTTTAATTATCATGATTTTGTTGAGCTCGTGATAAATAATTCAAATGTGCATTGATGAGTCCTTCTTCATGATGAAGAGGACTGGTGCACCCCATGGTGAAGCACTTGGGATTATAAACCCTTTATCCATATTCTCTTATAGTTTTTTCTTTTTCTTATCAAGCTCCAAAATAACCATTTTATATAGATTCTTGGATATTATGAAATCCCCAGGTATATAATCAATGTAGAATTCAACATCTCTTCAAGGAGGAAGACCAAGAAATTCCCAGGGTATCACGACATGTCTTCAAAGATGGTATCTTCTTTAGAATCAGTCATCTGAGAAAGATACTCATGCTTATGGGGCAATAATATTCATGCTTGAGATGATGGTGCTAAAGATGATTTGTCCTCCTTCTTTCACTTTTCTAGAATAGTTGGTCAATTTTCTAAATTGAGAGTGATTTCCCTCTCATGGAAATTTATGTTGGCTCTATATAGGTAATGTAATTCCATGCCAAGAATTGCAACAAATTACACAAGAGGGAGTATTATAAGGTTATCTAGGACATTCAATCCAAAAATTATTTTGGGGTAGGAGTTATATTCATGGGATATAATAATTTCCTCATTTGTTGTTCTCATCGACATCTTTACATCAATGATTTGTAGTTGTTTAGGGATTTATCAACTAAACATTTGGGATATAAAATAATGTGTAGAACAATAATCAAAAATTACTTTTAGTAATCTTGATAAATAACTAGTGTACATTTCATCACATTGTTTTGGAGATTTTCATTGATGGTAGTGATGGAAAAAATCATTCCATTACTACCTTGGATATTGTTGGTTGCCTCCTAAAACCCTTAGAATAGGGTACTAGTTTTCAATGTGCCCTTATTCATTGCAGTTGTTGAAATGAACAAGACATTGAGGGTTAAATTGATCATTCATCTCCTCTGTCACAACAATTAGGTTTTCTTGTCGACAGTTAATGGCCAGGTGCCCCTCTCTTCCACACCTAAAAAATTTCTTCATCTCCATAAGGTAATTTTTTGGGTTCTTCTTTCCACACCTTTGGAAAGGGGGGTACTAGAATTTCTTATCACCATTGTATTTATCCATCAGACCGCCCAAAATAATGTCAACCTTATGATTATTATCCCTATGGTACCCCTGTGATTCATAGATATCTATTCTGGCTTTGATGGCACATTGGTCAATTTCCTCCTAGCTCTCAAAGTCACAAATTACTAGGGTATTATATAGTATAGGTTTTATCCTACCAAAGAAGTATCCATCCTTGCATTTGGGGTTAACGACAATGTCAGAGGCATATTGTGAAAGCCATGTAATGTTTTCCTCATACGCTCTGATGGATTCAATGTCTTCTTTCATGAGGGAAATCAATTATTTTTTTCATCTTAAGTCAATGGGTGTGAGAAAAATATTTAAAGAAAAATATTTTCTAGAAATCCATTAATTCTAATGCCTTGATCTCCTAGTCAGGCTTCATAGTTTTGAACAATGTCCACTGTTTATTAGATTCAACCTCTATACGATAATCTTCTAGAAGTACCTTTACTCATTTAGAACATTGATGGATAGATAAGATCATCTCGATGTATTTGATCAATTGTTCAGTGATTGAGGGATTTGATTATCCATTAAAAGTATGTGGTATTTGTCTCATTAAGCTCTAAATTGAGGCTTGTTCTTTTTTCAGGGGGGGGAGGAAATGATCGTTCCTCTTGTCTAATGTTTCTATTCAAAACATGAGTTTACTAAGAGTGTTTGTTTACAAAGTTTGTGATTTCCGCTCCCATCAGATGAGGCATCTCATTAGAATAGTCATCACATTGATCTTCACGTCCATTTTTAGCTTGTCTTCTCCAATTACCAGCCATTGACTTGAATAAAATGAATTTTAGGGGTGACACATAAAGGGGGATCCAATGAAAATAATGTATAACTTGTAAATTACATTTATTTACTTAACATATCTATGTTATCTATGATCAAATTCCCAAAATGTATTCGTAGGGGTATTTTTAATTCCCATAATAATGGTTCATGATAAGATTATGGAATTACCAAATCATATCCCCTGGGAGTGTCGTAACCAAGATTGTAGCAAGGCCCATTTTCGTTCACTTGTTCTCATTCGAATCAAGCTTAACGTTGTGTTTTCAGGTTTTAACCCTAGAAACATTTGTCCGAGACCCACCTCTACTTGTTCATATCCATACATGGATGTATTTGCTTTATAAACCACTTTCTTTATACTCAACATAAATTCGGTATGTTTTTATTATACATAGTCTTATCTCTAAGGCTTTCACTAGTTTTTAAATCATAATATGAAAAATAACTAAACCTGTCCTCTGATACTAACTATAACTACCATGCACTTTATTTCACACATAACCATAATTTATAACTTAAATATTTTGTTGATACCACATAGAAGTATGATAGTTATAGTTTCTGTGGGGCTTAGGAACATAACATTACAACATAAAACATGAAATACACATCTTTTTTTAATACTTATTTTACATGACCACACACATTCATTCGTACTTAGCATTTCATGGGATAAAATGAGGACATACATGTGAAATTGGTGAGCTATAAATATTAGTGAGGGATTAAAAATGGAATAACATGAAGAATAAAATACTTGGTAGGAAATAGGAATATCAATGGAGAATAAGAGAAACATGAACATAAAATAATGATATAGCATGTATATCATAATAGGGAAATGAGGAAATAACATTTAACTTGATATTAGCATGATCCAGGGCTTATTTCACATAGAGCATGAGTAAACCCTCATTGAAAATTAATTAGAATGAGTAATCCCTAATTTCACAAGAATTATCATGAGTCAACTATCATTTCACATGATGTATCATGATGCTATTCTTTACCTATTTCGTTGGAGCATTATCTGGGCTCACCCTTAATAAATATTTCATTTCATTCATAAGTGTGTCACATGGATCATACGTCATGGGTTCATTAAACATCATATTTTATTATATGAACAAGAGATTTTAAATACATAAATTCATGTACTGATTAAAAAATTACTTGTTCAAAAAAGGTGAATACTCTTGATAGAGAAATGGGTATGTTTTTCACTTATACAATGATTTTGGTATGGGAAGTTTTAGTCTAAATTTGGCAGTATAAAGACTTCAAATAGAAATTTTAAAATGGGATGATGAGAGAGAAAGGGGTATATATAAATTTTTATATTAAATGGAATGTAATTGGATTGTGGAACATAATATTTCAACATCTTTATTGGAATTTATATGTATAATATAAACAAATTTCTTGAATATAAATGAGAAGAGAGAAATTCATTATGGAATTTCGGCTTGGAAACTTGAGAACGTGGGTGGCATTGATGAGAAATAAATATATATCATCATTAAAACATAAATATAAAAATATATGTGAGTTTTTAAATTTTACCAAAACATTTTTAATTGAAAATACAGTTGTATAATAACATAATAAAATTTGGAAAAAAATGAGAAAGCATGAAATCCCTAACTTGGAAGTGTGATCCCAAAGGCTTGGAAGAGGGTTGAGAAGGAATTCATGGGAGATTTGAGAGTTGTGAGAGTATTATAGAGATATTAGGTAAGATTAGGGAAATTATACAAGGTATTTTAGTTATGAAAAGTGGGATGTTGGGTGGGTTTATATATGAAAATATAGAGAATTCATTTTTATTTAGGTTTTGGACACCACACATTAGACTAATAAAAAAATCCAAGATATGGTTTTTGAAAATGGGTTTTCCCAAAGGGGAATAGAAAACAATATTTTATCTTTCCATTGTCCAAAATTATTAAATTAGTAGGATTTCTTATGTGGAGGGGAGTCACACTCTCTACGAAATCATTTTAAAATGATAAAATTTTTTATAAGTCTTGGAGGGTCCACAAAGAATTTGAAAACTAAATAAAACAAATCTAAAATGAAATTATTTTAAATTTGAAACATATTTGGGCTTAAAATCCCATTTATGGTATTTTATTACATCACTATTGGGTCATTATGATCTCATAAAACACATTATATATTTAAACATTATTAAATTTTTACCAAAAAATTCAATTTTCTCAAAAAATTATAAAAAATTCACCATTGGATAATTTATACATCCTGATTCCAAAAATAATATTATTTTTTATCTATATAATTTTCTAGATTTTTGAATTTTTACTTTTAAGAAAAAAAATGACATTTATCAAAAAGTCATGGGTTTTGGAAAAATAGTTTTCAAAGCATAATAAAAATTACAATTGTATTCATAAAATTTATATGATCAATTATATTTAATAAAAATTAAATTATTATTCATTATTATTAAAATAATATTTAACTCAAAAATACATTAATTCACCAAAATATATTTCTTAATAGAATATGAAAAAAATACATTTTTTATCTAAAATCTATTTACAATGTAATAATAATAAAATCAATTTATACTTTATATTATATACAAAAATAATGCACATAATCATCCTGATAGGGTCTTGTTACATCACCCCATATAACACCTGCATAATACCTAATGGTAAGGTTCATGATGGGGAAAAACTCTTGGGTAGTTTCAGATAATATCCCTCAGTTGATCATATCTATTAACTTCTACTTCTCCTCTAGGTGGTTCTCTTCAGTCATAACATGATGAAACTTAGCTTGGTAATGGTCATGAGTGAAGACAAATTATGCTACCTCCTTTCCAAGCTCATAAAAATTTAATTCATATGAATAAGTTCTACTGTATAAGTTCATCACTTCCTTTTTCTGGTTAAATTGGTTTTTTTAAAAGCCTTGTATTTATACTAATCATGTGGTAAGTTTTAATGAATATATTAGCAATGGTAACAATTCGTAACAGTATTTTAATGTCCAAAAACATAAAGGAAAGATTATCACCCAGAAAAATATATTCAAAAAGAAAATTTTATCCCACAAGAAGGTAATAACTCAAGTGAATCAAGTGTAGAAGAAATCAATAGTGGTGAATAACCTAAAAAGAAGTTTTTTGGTCTATCACTGAAAAACAACAATGAAATAAATAATGTTAATATGATAAATTAAATATTGGGAATTTTTATCCTAATATTGTACCTGTTGTAGAGCTTAAATAGATATATGTTGGAGTGAAATATAATATAATGGTATCATACTGGTATGTGGATTTATACTCTATATATAGTTTCAACATGGCTCAAAATCTTTTATGAAGATAGTGATTGAAAATAACAATGATAAAAATGTAGGGGGATTATAGAAAGTATTTTTTCTTATGTAAGAAGTGGAATACAAGTAATGAATCAATTATTACAAGAAAGATACAATGAAAAAATGGTGAAATTAATTTATGATCCATAAGTATTAATTTTTGACATGATTTATATTCTTGGGGATCTTGAAATGGATGTGACTAGTAGGACGACATTATGAAGTTGGATCATTTGAGATATGTAAAAAATTAAGGATAAATATGAATATACCACAAAAGATATTCAAAATTTTTCATCAATAATAACATTAGGAGCATAAATATAATGTAGGATTATGGATTTTCACAAAATAAAATGATTTCATAATTTAATTTAGAATACAAGTTACTCATACTACAATGAAGATTGTTTCAGAAGAGTATCAAAATTATAATATAAAACCAATTAAACCATACAATAATACACCAAAAATTATGTTTTATTATATTTGGAAATATTTGGTGTAACAAAAACGAGTCTTGTGACCAATATATATTGGTTATGTTGATTTATTTTCAATAGAATACATAGACCAGAATACAACGTTTCGAAGATAATCATAGTAACAAGTGAGTAGAAGCATACATGATCATTACCATAAAATTTAAACTCATATTGAATTATAAATATCTATAAAAAATAATATTGCACCAGTTATCATTCTTAGTTTATAAATATAATTACTCATGGTTACTTGGATAAATGAGGAAACATCAAAGGTTAGGCTTATATTCTTAGTAATGGTTCATTGAATTGTAAAATATAATCATTGTGTAAGCATGAAATATACAATATAGAAGTGCTAAATTTAAAATAACTTCCATAAAAATGGATACATAAGGATTAAATAACCCAAAAAATATAAATAGATAATAACATACATAAAACTGATAGATCTCAAAATTTGGAAATAAATGACACTAAATATTATAACCACAACTTTAGGGACTTGTGCCAATGATATACCCAATTAAGAGTATATTGTTTTGGGTGTGGGAGTGAAAAAAGTTTTTAATAAAACACTTACTGAAAAAATAATTTTACCACCACTAATTAGTGTAAAGTATCCAAATGAAATTATTCTATAATGTGTGCTAGATTGAGAAATAACACACATGAATGATGAGTTTTTATATGGTTAAATAAATAATGTTATTGATTCTATAATAATTTTTTAAGAATGGTTTTGATCCCACTAAACACCTTATTATATTATAATTAATGAGAATAACTGATTAATGTTGAATATGGGTTTTCACTGTACATTTTGGAATGAAATGTATGCATAAATTGGTAAATTAATTGCCGCATATTGACCACATGTTCCTATAAAATTTTGATAACCTATGAACCCCTATTATCCTCCTCAACGCCAATATAAATATACAAGTAATTCACTGTATAATGGGTGAACAGTTATCTAAAAGCTTTATTTCATCTATTTCTGAGCAAGAATACTTAAAATTTATGATCCTGCAAGCATTGATATATTGAAATGTATATTTTTACATCATGATTCGATGTAAAATATATGTATTTAATATACAAAAAAATAACTAATTGATTAATGGAAAGAATAATTTTGATGTGATATTTCATTAATATATTACTTTTTGGAATAATCTTATTGTGTGACTTGTGTCATTACTGTGTTATAAGTTCAGAAATAATTGAAGTTTTACATAAGATTGTCTGGGGTATATACTTTTTTGGTGTG
Source organism: Viscum album (assembly GCA_963277665.1). Lineage (NCBI taxonomy): Eukaryota > Viridiplantae > Streptophyta > Magnoliopsida > Santalales > Viscaceae > Viscum > Viscum album. The sequence goes on along the minus strand of OY728135.1, from coordinate 1,460,986,289 downwards.
AAATAAAATATTACAAAATGTTTTCAATATTATGGTGAGATGTCAATTCACTCCCATATATTTCCCCACAAATAATTCTCATAAATTTTTCTAACAACTTAGTCAAACACCATTGAATACTAAGGAATAATCATCACAACTCAACACCATTTTCTATGGTGTATATTCATATATACGAGTAAAAAATTAATTAATGATACTCTATTATAATGTTACAAGTACTGATTATGTCATAATTTTATCCAACATAACAATTCATCAATAATTTTATTTATAAATTTCTCAAATTTTACCTCAAATCATCAATTAGTAGGTTGTGAAAAAATAAGATGTTAAATTACCCTAAAAAAGATATTGAAATTTCTCATCAAAAAAGCCATAACGGGATTCTAAAGAGGATGTTATCTAAACACCACATAATAATATAGAATGATATTTTATATAATTATCCAAATATCAGTGTATAGATTAATACTATAATTTCCATGTCTTTTTTAATTAAAACTCATAACTCCTTATTTTTTAAAATTAAATTCATGAGGGATATTATATTTTTATGACATGTAAAATTACACAGTCATCAAGGGGTATTCATCCAAGACATCATAAATAAATCATAAGAACACTCCCATAACACTACACAACTTTTCTTCAAGATACCAACTAATGTATTAATATGATATATAATTGTGGGCCCCACCTGATTCTTAATTAGCCTAATACATTTATTATATAAAAATAACTGAAAAAATAAAGTAAATAATATCCCCCAAGTAAATTCATACCAAACATGGATAAATTGTAAAAAATTACCACCATTAATAAAATGTGTATATGTATTTTCTATACTACTATAATAAAATGAATTTTTTTAATTCCGTGGAAAAACCCTAGAAATACAATAATATAAGATTGAAAATACATGGTACTTGAATAATAAGGTATAAATTTCAATATGATAAAATTGAAATTCTAAAAAAAGTTTTCAATAACTTATAATATATTGAATACTTGTATAAGGTATAACACATCTAAATAGAAGAAGAAAAATCCAATGAGATTGAAGGATAAATAATATTTTTACTGTTATGTGTCGTAATGGGTAATATATGAATCACTTACACTCAGTTCAGTTCACATACAACAATAATTGTCACTCTAATTTTGGAATGGTATCTTTTAAGGACCTATATGGAAGAAGTTTTAGGCCATATATATGCAGGGTAAATATTGGAGAATTATCATTTATTAAGATATAGTTAGTACACGTGATGATTGTGAATTTTTTGGTGATTCAAATGTGGATACAGATATCATAGATCCATTATATATTATAAATGGATAAATTATAGAGTTATTTAGATATTATTGAGGGTGACCATGTTTTATTGAAGGACTCATAAAGATTTAGCTTATGGTAATTTGGATGGGGATTAGAGTTATACCCTAGATTTCATAGTCTATTTAAGATTATACAAAGGGTGGATGAGTTTTATTGATACCTTATGTTTTCACTATAGTTATTCATGTTGAAAAACATATACAATGTGTTTCATCAAGGTAGGTATGTGTATGATTTATTAAAATTCATATATAAGGGAGATCTAGATGTTGTGGATGATATTATCTTCTCTGAGTACTCAGTGGAAATTATGTATTGGTAAGAGAGGGACATATGAGGTCAGTGATACTATTAGTTATTGTAATGTCTTATCGTTGTATCCTTTAGAATATATCTTAGTAACATGAGGGTTAGACACATGTCTAGTTTCATCACCATTTCATATAGGTTTATATTTTCAAGATGTAAGTCCATGATGGTTGGTATAATTCAATTAAATTTATTTCTTCTTTGAAGTAAATAACATTTTTCTATGTTGAATATTCCTTTTGAAATTTTTTTTACATTTTCCTCTATGATAAATAACATTATTTTGTAGTTATAGGTATTATTGTGTATAATGTTATATATTTCTTGATTAATACCATTAATGAAAAATGATATGTTGGTTCACTTGGTTTTTTCTTACAAAGTGTGTGTTGTCATATGATTGTGGGATTGTGTTGTGGCCTTCATTTGGCATAGAAAACATTTTGGTTGATCATGCATGAAATAAATTACAACATGATTAATTTAGATACACCACAATATCATTCATGTCATTTGAGGTTATTCAAGTTCACTTTGCTTCCCATTTAGTTATAAAGGGTTTTTATCATCCCATTGTTTTTTTATATTTTTTTGGTCAGGGATCAATATAGAAAGATTAATCTTTTTGTAACACAAATTTGGATATACCTTAAATAATTTCATAGAAACTATTAACATAGTTAAATTATTTTTCTCATTTATTTATTATTATAAATAGTTGTTTAACTCTTTTTCATTTGGATTTTATTATCCTCCAACAATCTCTTAGCCCTTTATGATTCCAATGTCAATATTCAACAAACCTAATAAGAATGGATCCTTTTCAATTCTAATAAAAGAGTAAATTTCTAGGACCATTCCACGTAGATAATATTCCACCTTGTTCAATTTTACAATTAGGTAATGGATTGAGCAGTTATTGTCTTTGATCATTACTCACCATCGTTGTTGGCAGATATTCATCTCTTTCTATGTGAATATATATACTAGAGGATTTTTTGATCTGTATATATTTCACACTTCTCCACAAAAAGCCATAATTTTGCCAAAATTGTTAAGAAAATATTACTGTATCAAACTCCAGATCTTGTATTGGATAGTTTTTCTAATAAGAATTCAATTTTCTTGAAGCATAGGTAATGAATTTTTCATTTTTCATCACGACACAACCGATCCCCTTCATTGAAGCATCTATGAATACCACAAAATGTTTTCCACCTGTGGGTAATGTGGGCACAGATGCAGAGATAAGACATAGTTTTAACTCCTTGAATCTCTATTCACATTAATCACTCCATGAAAACATGACTCCCTTCCGAGTTATCTTGGTAAGTAGTTTTGATAATCATAATAAATTTCTCAGAAATCAGCGATAATATTTACCTAAACCAAGGATTCTACGGATACCTATCATTTATTTTGGCCTAGGAAACCCCTAAATTACATATGTGTTGGAGGGGTCCATAGATATCTCATTTCTTGTGATGATATGATCCATGAATTATTCATCTTTCAACTGGAACTCACACTTTATGTTCTTGTCATTGAGCTTCTCCTTTCGCAAGGTCTCTAGTACAGTGCCCAGATACTCCTCATGCTACTCATTAGTTTTGGAGTATATCATAATATCATCTGTATAGACCAAAATTTTTTTGTTGAGGTAATCAATAAAGTCTATATTCATCAATTCCACGAATATTAGTAGATAATTAGGGTGTCTTAAAGGAATTATTATGACTTCATAGAGCTCGTATATTGTATGAAAAGCAGTCTTGGGGATATCCTCTTTCTTCACTCTCACTGGATAATAGCCCAACCAAAAATCGACATTGGAGAGGTATTATTCACCACGTAGCTGATCATATAAGTCATCAATTCGATACAGAGGATACTTTTTCATTATCATGATTTTTTTGAGCTCATGATAAACAATTCAAATGTGCATTGATGTGTCCATCTTCATGATAAAGAGGACTGGTGCACCCCATAGTGAAACACTTGGGCTTATAAACCCTTTATCCATATTCTCCTATAGTTATTTATTTTTCTTTTCAAGCTCCAAAACAACCATTTTATACAGATTATTGGATATTAGAAAAGCCCCGGGTATATAATCAATCTAGAATTCAACATCTCTTCAAGGGGGAAGACCATGAAATTCCCAGGGTATCACTTCAGTGAATTCCTTCACAGTAGGCATGTCTTCAAAGATGGTTTCTTCCTTAGAATCAATCATCTGAGAGAGATACACATGCTTATGGGTCAATAATATTCATTCTTGAGATGATGGTGCTAAAGATGATTTGTCCTACTCCTTTCACTTGTCCAGAATTGTTGGTCAGTTTTATAAATTGAGAGTGATTTCCCTCTCATGGAAATTTATGTTGGCTCTATATAGGTAATGTAATTACATGCCAAGAATTGCATCAAATTACGCCAGAGGGAGTATTATAAGGTTCACTAGGACATTCAATCCACAAATTATTTTGGGGTAGGAGTTATATTCATGGGATGTAATAATTTCCCCATTTGTTGTTCTCATCAACATCATTACATTAATGATTTGTGGTTGTGTAGGAATTTTCAACTAAACATTTGGGATATAAAATAATGTTTAGAACTATAATCAAAAAGTACTTTTAGTAATCTTGATAAATAACTACTGTACATCTCACCACATTGGTTTCGATATTTCCATCGATTGTAGTGATGGAAAAATCATTCCATTACTACCTTGGATGTTGTTGGTTGCCTCCAAAAACCCTTGGAATAGGGTACCAGTTCTCAATGTGCCGAAGTTTATTGCAGTTGTTGAAATGAACAACACATTGAGGGTCAAATTGAGAATTCATATCCTCTGTCAAAACAATGGGGTTTTCTTGTTGACAGTTAATGTCCAGGTGCCCTTCTCTTCCACTCATAAAAAATTTCCTCATCCTCATAAGGTAATTTTTCGGGTTCTTCTTTCCACACCTTTGGTAAAGGGGGGTACTAGAATTTCTTAGCACCAATGTATTTATCCATCAGACCGCCCAAAATAAAGTCAACCTTATGATTATTATCCCCATAGTACCCATGTGATTCATAGATCTCTATTTTTTCATTGATGACACATCAGTCAATTTCCTCATATCTCTCGAAGTCACATATTTATAGGGTATTATGTAGTATAGGTTTTATCCTAAAAAATAAGTGTTCATCTGTGAATTTAGGGTTAACGACAAAGTCAGAGGCATATTGTGCAAGCCATGTAAAGTTTTCCTCATATGATTTGATGGATTCAATGTCTTTTTTCATGAGGGGAATCAATTCTTTTTTTCATCATAAGTCCATGGGTTTGAGAAAAATATTTAAAGAAAAACATTTTCTAGAAATCCATTAATTCCAATGCATTGATCTCTTACTCAGTATTCATATTTTTTAACAATGTCCACTATTTATTTGATTCAACCTCTATACGATAATTTTGAGGAAGAAGCTTCACTCATTTAGAACATTGATGGATAGATAACATCTTCTCGATGTATTTGATCCATTGTTCGGTGATTGAGGGATCTGATGATCCTTTAAAATTAAGTGGTCTTTGTCTCATTAATCTCTCTATTGAGGCTTGTTTTTTTAGGGGGGAGGGGTTGAACATTCCTCTTGTCCAATATTTTTATTCAAAACATGAGTTTACTGAGAGAGTATATTGACAAAGTTTGTGATTTCCGCTCCCTTAAGATGGGGCATCTCATTAGAATAGTCATCACATTGATCTTCACTTCCATTTTCAGCCTGAGTCCTCAAATTACCGGCCATTGATTTGAATAAAATGAAAGTTAGGGGTGACACATAAAGGGGAATCCAATGACAAAAAGATATAACTTGTAAATTACATTTATTTACTTAACATATCTATGTGATCCATGATCAACTTCCCAAAATGTATTCTTAGGGGAATTTTTTAATTCCCATAATAATGGTTCATGCTATGATTATGGAATTACCAAATCATATCCCCTGGGATTGTCACAATCAAGAGTGTAGCAAGGCCCATTTTCGTGCACCAGATATCATTCGAATCATGCTCAACGTAGTGTTTTTAGTTTTTAACCCTAGAAAAATTTGTGCCAGATCCACATCTACTTGTTCATATCCATACATAGATGTATTTTCTTTATAAACCACTTACTTTATACTATACATAAATTATGTATTTTTTTATTTTACTTAGTCTTATCCCTAAGGCTTTCACTAGTTTTTTAACCATAATACCAAAAATAACTAAACATATCCTCTAATACCAACTATAACTACCCTGCACTTTATTTCAGACATAACCATAATTTATAACTTAAATATTCAGTTGATACAACATAGAAGTATGATAGGAATTGTATCCTTGGGGCTTAGGAACATGACATAACAACTTAAAACATGAAATACCCATATTTGTTTAATACTTATTTTACATGACTACACACATTAATTCGTACTTAGCATTGCATGGGATAAAATGAGGACATACATGTGAAATTGGGGAGATATAAATTTCAATAAGGGAGTAAAAAAGGAATAACATGAAGAATAAAATACTTGGTAGGAAATAGGAATATCAATGGAGAATAATAGAAACCTGAACATAAAGGAATGATATAGCATTTCTATCATAACAAGGAAATGAGGAAATAACATTTAACTTGATATTAGCATGAGCTTGGGCTCATTTCACATAAAGCATGTGTAAACCATCATTGAACATGAATTAGAATGATTAATCCCTCATTTAACATGAATTATAATGAGTCAACTATCATTTCACATGATATATCATGATTCTATTCTTTACCTATTTCGTTGGAGTATTATCAGGGCTCACCCTTAATAAATATTTCATTTCATGCATAAGTGTGTCAAATGGATCATACGTCATGGGTTCATTAAATATCATATTTTATTAAATGAAAAAGATATTTTAAATACATAAATTCATGTACTCATTAAAAAAGTACTTGCTCAAAAAGCTTAATACTCTTGATAGAGAAATGGGTATGTTATTCACTTACACAATGATTTTGGTATGGGAAATTTTGGTGTAAATTTGGCAGTATAAAGACGTCAAATAGAAATCGTAAAATGGGATGATGAGAGAGAAAGGGGTATATAGTAATTTTTACATCAAATGGAATGTAATTGGGTCATGGAACGTAATATTTTAACAATTTAAATGGAAAGTATTTGTATAATATAAAAAAATTCTTGAACATAAATGAGAAGAGAGAAATTCATTACGGAATTTTGGCTTGGAAACTGGAGTACGTGGGTGGCATGGATGTGAAATAAAGATGGATATCATCATTAAAACATATATATTAAAATATATGTGAGGTATTAAATTTTACCAAAATAATTTTAATTGAAAATACAATTTTATATTAACATAATGAAATTTAGACAAAAATGAGAAATCATGAAATACATTACTTGGAAGTGTGATCCCATAGACTTGGGAGAGGCTTGGAGGGGCTTAATGGGAGATTGGAGAGCCTTGAGAGTATTATAGATATATAATTTAAGAGTAGGGACGTTATAAAAGGATTTTTAGTGATGAGAAGTGGGATGTTGGGAGGGTTTATAAATGAAAAGATATAGAAATCATTATTATTTAGGTTTTGGACACCACACATTAGACTAATAAAAAAACCATGCTATGGTTTTTGAAAATGGGTTTTTCCAAATGGGAATAGAAAACAATATTTTATCATTACATTATCCAAAATTATTAAAATAGTAGGCTTGCTTATGTGGAGGGGAGTCACACTCTCTAGGAAATAATTTTAAAATGTTAAAATGTTTTCTAAGTCTTGGAGGGTCCACTAAAAATGTGTAAAATAAATAAAACAAGTCTAAAATGAAATTATTTTAAATTTAAAACATATTTTGGATGAAAATTCCATTTATGGTATTTTATTACATCACTATTGGGTCATTATGATGTCAAAAAACACATTATATATTTAAACGTTATTTAATTTTTACAAAAAAATCAATTTTCTCAGAAAACTATGAAAACTTCACCAATGGATAATTTATACATCCTGATTCCAAATATAATATTAATTTTATCTATATAATTTTCTAGATGTTTGAATTTTTTTAAAGAAAAAAAATGACATTTATAAAAAATTCATGGGTTTTGGAAAAACAGCTTTCGAAGCATAATAAAAATTACAATTGTATTCATAAAAATTATACGATCAATTATATTTAGTAAAAATTAAATTATTAATGATTATTGTTAAAATAATATTTAACTCAAAAATACATTAATTCACCAAAATAGATTTCTTAATAGAATATGAAAAAAAAATACTTTTTTGAATTAAAAACTATTTACAATGTAATAACAATAAAATCAGTTTATATTTTATATTATATACAAAAATAATGCACATAATCATCCTAATAGGGTCTTGTTATATAACCCCATATAAAACTTGTATAACAACTAAGGTTAAGGTTCATGATGGGGAAAAACTCTTGGGAAAGCTCAGATAATATCCCTCCGTTGGTCATCTCTATTAACTTCTACTTCTCCTCTAGGTGGTTATCTTCAGTATTAACATGATTAAGCTTAGCTTGTGAATGGTCAAGAGTGAAGACAAATGATGCTACCTCTTTTCCTAGCTCTTAAAAATTTAATTCGTAAGGATAATTTGTATTGGATGAGTTCATCACTTCCTTTTTCTGAGTAAATTGGTTTTTTTAAAAGCCTTGTATTTATACAAATGATGTGGTAATTTTTTAATGAATATATTAGTAATGGTAACAATTCGTAACCGTATTTTAATGTCCAAAAACATAAAACCAAGTAATTTCACAAGTTATATAAACATTTTATACAATAAGACATTTAATTATATCAAGAGGAATTTTCATTGATTAATTATTGGGTCGTTACATAAATAAATACAATAAATATGTTAAAGGATAGATTCTCGCCCAGAAAAATCTATATCGAAAGAAAACATTATCCCACATGAAGGTAATAACTCAAATTAATCAGGTGTAGAAGAAATTAAGAGTGATGAATAACCTAAAAAGAAATTTTTTTGGCTATCACTGAAAAACAACAATGAAATAAATAATGTTAGTGTGAGAAATTAAATATTGGGAATTATTATACTAATATTGAATCTATTATAGAGCTTAAATAGATATATGTCAAAGAGAAATATAATATAATGGTATCATAGTGGTATGTGGATATATACTCTATATATAGTTTCTATATGGGTCAAAATATTTGATGAAGATAGAGATTGAAAATAATAATGATAAAAATGTAGGGGGATTATAGAAAGTATTTTTGATTAGTTAAGAAGTGGAATACAAGTAATGAATAAATTATTACATGAAAGATAAAATGAAAAAAATGGTTAAATGAATTTATGATCCATAAGTAATAATTTTTGATAGGATTTATATGCATGGGGATATTGAAATGGATGTGACTAGTAGAACGACTTTAGGAAGTTAGATCATTTTAGCTATGTAAAAAATTAAGGATAAATATGAATATACCTCAAAATATATTCAAAAAATTTCTTCCATAATAACATTATGAGCATAAATATAATGTAGGATTATGGAATTTCACAAAATAAAAAAATTTCATTATTTAATTTAGAATACAAGTTACTCATACTACAATGAAGATTGATTCAGAAGAGTATCAAAATTATAATATAAAACCTATTAAACCATACAATAATACACTAAAAATTAGGTTTTATTATTTTTGGAAATATTTGCTGTAACAATAATGAGTATTGTGCCCAATATCTATTGGTTATTTTGATTTATTTTCAATAGAATACATAGACCAGAATACAATGTGTCGAAGATGATCATAGTAACAAGTGAGTAGAAACATACTTGATCATTACCATAAAATTTAAACTCATATTGAATTATAAATATCAATAAAAAATAATATTCCACCAATTATCATTCATAGTTTATAAATATAATTACTCATGGTTACTTGGATAAATGAGGAAACAGTACAGGTTAGGCTTATATACTCAGTAACAGTTCATGAATAGTAAAATATAATCGTGGTGCAAGATTGAAATATATAATATAGAAGTAGTAAATTTAAAATATCTTCCATAAAAATGGATACATAAGCATTAAATAACCAAAAAATATAAATAGATAATAACGTACATAAAACTAATAGATCTCAAAAATTGGGAATAAATGACACTAAATACAATATCTATAACTTTAGCGACTTGTGCCAATGATATAACCAATTAAGATTATATTGTTATGGTTGTGGGAGTGAATAAGTTGTTAATAAAACACTTACTGAAAAAATAATTTTACCACCACTAATTAGTGTAAATTATCCAAAGGAAATTATTTTATAATGTGTGATAGATTGAGAAATAACACACATGAATGATGAGTTTTTATATGGTTCAATAAATAATGTTATTGATTTTATAATAATTTTTTAACAATGGTTTTGATCCCAATAAACACCTTATTATATTATAATTACTCAGAATAAGTGATTAAAGATGAATATGGGTTTTCACTATACATTTTGGAATGAAATATATGCATAAACTGGTTAATTAATTGTCACATATTGACCATATGTTCTTATAAAATTTTGATAACCTATGAACCACTATTCTCCTCCTTAATTCCAATACAAATATACAAGTAACTCACTCTATAATGGGTGAATAGTTATCTAAAAGTTTCATTTCATGTTTTTATGTGCAAGAATACTTAAAATTTATGATCTTGAAAGCATTGATATATTGAAATGTATATTTTTACATAATGATTCGATTTAAAATATATGTATTGAAGATACACAAAAATAACTAATTGATTAATGGAAAGAATAATTTTGATGTAATATTTCATAAATCTCTTACTATTTGAAATAATCTTATGGTGTGACTTGTCTCATTATTGTGTTATAGGTTTAGAAATAATGGAAGTTTTACATAAGATTTTCTAGGGTATATAATTTTTTTGTGTGAAATAGTATATTAAAAAATGTTTCCTAGATTATGGTGAGATTTAAATTCACTCCCATATATTTCCCCAAAAATAATTCTCATAAATTTTTCTAACAACATAGTCAAACCCCATTAAATACTAAGGAATAATCATCATAACTCAACACTATTTTTTATGGTGTAGATTCATATATAAGAGTAAAAAAAAATTAATGCCAATCATAATGTTACAAGTACTAATTATATCATAATTTTATCCAACATAACAATTCATCAATAATTTTATTTATAAATTTCTCAAATTTTACTTCAAATCATCAATGAGTAGGTTGTGAAAAAATTAGATATTAAATTACCATAAAAAAGATATTGAAATTTCTCATCAAACAAGTCATAACAGGATTCTAAAGATGATGTTATCTAAACACCACATAATAATATAGAATGACATTTTTTATAATTACCCAAATATCAGTGTATTGATGAATACTATAATGTCCATGACTTTTTTAATTAAAACTCATAACTCCTCATTTTTTAATATTAAATTCATGAGGGATATTATATTTTTATAGCATGTAAAATTACACAGACATCTAGGGGTATTCATCCAAGACATCATAAATAAATCATAAGAACACTCTCATTACACTACACAAGTTTTCATAAAGATACCAACTGATGTATCAATATGATATATAATTGTGGGCCCCACCTGATTCTTAATTAGTCTAATACATTTATTATATAAAAATAACTGAAAAAAATAAAGTAAATAATCTTCCCCAAGTAAAATAATACACAACCTGGATAAATTGTAAAAAATTACCACCATTAAAATAATTATTATATGTATTGTAAATATTACTAATATAAAATTAATTTTTTTGAATTTCATGGAAAAACCCTAGAAATTCAATAAAATAAGATTGAAAATACATGGAATTTGAATAATATGATGTAAATTTCAATATGATAAAATTTAAATTATAAAAAATGTTTTTAACAATGTATAATATATTGAATACATGTATAAGGTAAAAAAAATCTAAATAGAAGAAGAAAAATCCATTGAGATTAAATGATAAATAATATTTTTACTATTATGTGTCGTAATGGGTAATATTTGAATAACGATCCATTAATATAGGAAAAAGGGTTCTTATTGTACTTCTTGTGAATTAAAATAAAATTTTGATAAAAATATGTCTATGGTACAACATATGAATAATTTAAAGGAATATAAAGAGAATAAGTAGCATGTCTTAGTGAATTGAAATTAATACAAAAAATCAGTTACATATATGGTTAGGTATGAATTATAAGTATATAAGAGAGGAAAAGAGACCAGTATTAATTCAACAATAAATTGAAAATCTTATGTTATAATTCTAACACATTAGATATAATATATAAATGATAAAATAGATAATAGAAAAACAATACATGGGAATAAATAGCTTTATGAAGAAAACCCATCAGATTTTGTTTTGTTTAACTTTGTATATCCCCAAACATTGTGAATAAAAAATTATATTTTTTAGTTACATTATGAATAAATTTTATTATTTGTATATCATTATTATTAAACCATTTTATTAATTTATATCTAACATAATATTTCATTTTTTTATATTGATCCTTCATAGATATTCTATCCATTATTTAAAAACTGTTTCGATATAATGATAATGGTCAAAGGTCATTTTCGAATGACTATATAAGCACTATAATTTTCATGTTATTGGTTTTCATTCTTTTAAGTTGGTATGAAATTTTAATGTTCCAATTATAGACAAAAAAAATTTCAAATTAAGAAATATGTATTGGTATATTTTTTATAGTGATAAAAATAAATATTATGGTTTACATTATAGAAATAATATCATACTAGTTTTTTAATTATAGAATTTTAATAATGATTTTATTTAACTATAGATGTTTTATTTATATTTTTATTTGTTTAGGAATTTATGACATAAAAAATGAAAATTAATCATCATCATTCCTTTAGGTACTTTAAACCATCTCTGGGTGAGTGATGTTTTTAAGAGAGATTAAAAGAAGGGAAAAAATAATAAATATTTTATTTAGAAAAAAAATTAGAGTATAATTATACTCATTCATTAAATTTAATTTAATGGTAACTAAATTTATTTAAGGGGTTATAAGATAATTAAAATAAAATGGGTTGGTATTTCAAACACTTATATTCCACTTTTAGAGGACTCATTTCATGTGGGTTTTAATTTTAGAGGTGGATTTTTGATTAAAAAATGCCTAAAGTACATGTATTAGAGTGTTTAGATAGTTTTCTTGGTAGTGAATTATAAAATTAATAACTTTGGGAGTGAAGATGAATGGGTGGATAAAGGCTATTTATATAAGAAATGGGGATGTGTGTATTTGAATAATATTTTAATTGAATTATTATCTTTCTTATAGACTATGAATTGTATTTATTATTATCAATTTTAATATTTTTTAACAACAAATATCTATTTTATTTTTAATTAATAAAACATAAAAAAATATAATATTTGAAATATTTTATTCATTGTAATGAATAAAATATAAAATAGGCTTTGACAATGGACTTATGGTTTTTGAAATTAATTTTCTTATTTAAAAATACATCATTATAATAATTAAACTCATTTTAAATCATTAAATAAGTCTTATAAAAAATTGATTCATATTATATAATAATTATGTCAAAAAAATATTGTATACACAATACTATGTTTTTTCTATTTACCGAAAAATAAAATTTTCTCAAAAAATACGAAAAATAAAAAAAGGTTGTGTTGATTCCTAAAATGAGATTAATCTTATGAAAATAATTTTCTATCCTTGTAAATTATAATCATTGAATAATAATTCATAATGTATTTTTAAATCCTTCATTTATCACCCAAACATGGCAAATCTCTATTTTAAAAAATATTTATTATTTAATGGAATAAAATATAAATTCTAATTAATTAATATTTTTTTATGTTAATATTTAATAATTATTTTATTACCATATAATATTTTTTATCTTACGCAACACTAGTATATATATTGTTGAAATTTTCTATATCATTATCATTATTATTAGAAAAAAAATTTCTGTTCTTATAGTTTTTTCTTATAACCATATTTCATTTATTTTTTTATTCTTTTATGATATAGCTCCCCAAGTGTTCTTGATTATTATGTATTGTATATTTTTTTGTGTTTTATATCCAAATTTATGGCTATTGTAGTGGATATATTATTCTTGTTTTTCTATTCCAATATGATGAAATAAAAAGAGATAAATTCTAATAAAATTTTTTTTTGTTATCATAGAATATAGGGTCTTACATTACTCTCCTATAAATAATTTTATCATTGAAATTTGTGGTATACATAACTCCTTGAACAATTGTGGATAATATTTCTTAAATTCTTCCCTGGATCCCACATCTCATCCTACAACTTCTGATTCATCCAAAGTACCTCCACCAACAGAGTTGTCTAAATTTACAACACACTCACTTTAGTATGAGGAATCTAGACAAGTAGTTCCAAATAAGAGAAACTATTGTCTAAAATATATTTATTTAGTATTGATTATATTAATTGGGTCAAGAATATACTTCCACAACAATTTATAATTGAAGACATAATTTAATTCATTGATTTTTCATTCCATATAAAAATTAAAAACCCAAACACCATTTTCTCCAAAATATCATAGGCTCTTATATAACATGGAAAACCCATTCTCTTCCAATCAATACATGTGTCTTTCTTATATAGTGATTTCTTTAATATAACATGGTCCTCTTCTTGAGGCTCTAATTTCTTCCTCTAGTTATAATCAAAAAAAATCTATCTAATTTGGATTTCCCAATGTTGGGTGTGGTCTAGATCATGGATTGATGGTGGTTACCATGTGTACCACATCCAAAGAGCCTCAACATGAGAATGGAGGAGAATATGGCTAGGAAAAAACAACTACCTTTTAGGGCTAGGTAATGTCAGGTTTCTTAGAGAGGTGACATCGAGGCCCCCATGGGAATGGTGAACCCCAATTTTATTGTGGTGTCACCTCATTTAGAAAATTGAAACAACTAATTTGGAAGACTGTATTTTAAGAATATGTTACACATGTTTAGGGAAACTCATGGAATCATTATGAAGTGGTTTTTAATACCTTGTTATCCTTGTTATATCATGTATTTTTCCTATAATTTTCCTTCTAGGTTGTGAATTTTTGAGTCATATGAGTTTGGGAGGATCTTTTTACTGGATTATTCCTTGTTTGATCTCGATCTATTATTCCATTCAGATAGTTTATGTTTTTCATTTAGTTCATTGGGGAAAAGTCTAGTTCGGTTGTATACAAATTTCACATGATAAATGGAATGTTAAATATTATTTTCTATTACAATATAGTGATAATGGAAACTCATTTTTAGATATAGAATTATATTTTCTATGGCCTCTTATTTATACAATTGGATGCCTTATCCTTGTTGGTTTTGAATCTAGTTGTTTTTTTATGAGATACCAATTGTGAGGTTGGAGGCTCCGTATATATTCTATGTTTTCTAATATTAACATGGTATTGATTTTATAACTCATTTTCTAAAAGATTATTTGTATGATATTTATTGTTTTTATATGTGTGAAAAATTACTTTTGATAAAATATGGGTTCCCCTTGTTTTTTTGTAGAAAAAATAAAACTACAATGAAATATTAAATGGGCTATGAAATTGGTTATAAATGAACTGTTTTTATGAAATGGGTTGTTTGGAACATTTTTTATGAAATATTATTATACATTTTGAAATGTTTTTACATAAAAAACAATGGGTGGTCTTGGTTACTTATGAGTGGGTTTTAGTGTTAGGTCATGTCTTTTTTATATAGGGGGTTTATTGATGGGGTGTTCAACTATTACCAAGGTTGTGTTATCTTAGGGACATGATTAAAATAAAAAATACGGGTTTAACGCTTCGGGAGTTCATCTATTCCCTAGGGCACATTGTTTTAGGGAATTTATTATCTAATACCATTTTGGGTTCACTCATGCAATATTCTCTATTCCCCAAGCAGTATTGTTCTAGGTACAAGCTCATGTCACTAAAACATGACTATGTTATTGATCTATATGATTCCATGCTATCCCATACCTATATTATCCTAGTATTGATTCTATTGTGCCTTTATATTTATATATTTGGTTTCTATATGGATAAATTATGAATGTTTTTGGTAAATGTTATATTGGAAAATTTTAATTCACTCATGTTATATTAATTTCTTTAGAACATTTTAAATGGGTAATTTTTTTACTATAATTTTTATGAAACTATGAAAATCATTTTACTATGCCCTGTTTTTCATATATGGAGAATATTAGGACTATTTTACAGATACATTCTATGGAACACATGGATGGTATCCCACTAGGATTTCTTTTATAACACCCTTTATACTTCATTAGGGGTTTTTAGAACTAGTTTTTTATGATGGAAAAAAGTGAAGGGATATAAATTGAGGTGGTGAGATTTTATGTTTTTTGGGAATGGGTAAATATTGTTAATATGGGGTGACATTACCAATGTATCACGAAAAGTTTCTCTCTGTTGTCTAAGTTGCATTCAGTTTCTTTTTTGGGCCTTATACCTTGATTTTCTCAATTTTTCCATAGTTGTATATCTACCAATATTAATTGTTGGTTATGGATTATTTAATTTCTTTCAATTATATCTATTATCATTTTCCATGCGGATCTTGTTTTAGTTAAGAAAAAAACAAGATAGCATAATATAATAGATAATAAATGAAAAGACGAGTATTTAAAAAATACCACAACATCCCTCCATAGTCTTTCCCAGTACCACCTCTGAAGACCATGCTCTATCACTTGAACCCATTCAATGTGTAATTTATTTCTCCTCTATCTCATATGTTAAAGGTTATACACACATAAATATTCCCATTTATGGTCTCAAAATATAGCTAGTAGGGTACCAAAAATGGTTCCTTAACATGAGTGCACAACCATAATATTTTTTGTGATAATAATAAATAAACACACCAGTGACAACATTAAATCATATAATAAAAAATAATGCACTATACCATCTACAAAAAACCATCAAACATACCTTCTATGGATTGATGAATGAAATTTTTTAATAATATAAGTCATAATTTTTATAATAACACAATTTCATTACATATATTCCTCAACCAAAAAATGTAAAATTAGTCTCGATATAGGACACAAGGTCGTTAATCCTCATCTATATCATGACTTGTGAAAAATTCCATAAAATTTTTACACTACCTCAAGGTTAGACACAAGTATATATTATCTCATCACTACCTAATGTTTTTCCTTGATATTATCATATACCAAAAAATGCCTTGAGTCAAACCTCAAGGTTGTCATTTTCCTAACTGTGTCGAAGTCCACCATTGTCATCAATTCAAATGAACACACTCCACTTCTAATGGTTAACAATCTAAGATGTTCCACCGATTTTTTACTTCAATAATTGAAAAATCCATTGTACATTAATCATATAAAATATGTATAACAATCATAGGCACCCCAACCATATCATTAATGAGTTTTAGTATCCAGACATAGACATATGTTATCATACACAGACATGGGTCCTTTGGGTTATGTATACACACACATGGGGTCAAACATCGAACCTGGTATCATAGAGCATGTGAGCACACCAACATGGGATCAATCTCAAGTATGGTCTCATGGTATGCACACTCACAGATAAATGTGCCATCAAACCAAATCATGGACACTTGGTATATATATACACACACACATGATCAAAATCATTCATAATATAAAAAATATAAGTAGAAAACATCATATCATTTAAAAAATCATATAACAAGACTCTATATGGGTATGAACATACAACCTCAAACATATTGACAACAATGTCATGATTTGTCAATACTTTCGTCACCTATACACATTAACACTCAAAAAAATCTTATTCCATGCCATTAACTATTAGAACTAATTAAAACAGTGCATCACATTTTTTCTAGAAGGAGATTCCAGAAGGAGTCAGTGAAGGGGAAGGATATAAAACATACCCTACATCACACACCAACAATGGTAGATTATGATCCTTTTTGTGGGGGGTGATATTTTGTAAATGTAATGAAAAAAGGGGAAGAGGAGAGGTTTTTATGATTAGAATTCAATAAGATGAGACCTTAAATTTTGTACTTTTATTATTCTAACAATATCCAGATATGAGGGATGAAATGATCTTGGTACATTATTGAAACAACATCAACCAAATAAGGGTTAACCAACCCTCCCAAATGGTTCATCCAATATATTTGGAAGTCATCCAAATCCAAAAAATATACTAGGAGAAGGTCCAAATATATTTAAAGGGAATATAAATTTATTTAAAATGAAATAAATTACCCTCATACATATCTCACATGTTTCCACTTATAAAAATTTGATATTCAAGTATGAAGATAAATAGTTAATCAATTTCAATGTCCATAGGACAAGTATTCTTACCTCCACCATAGTCTACATAATGGTCATGTTGTTCTTTATCACACAAAAATGACTTCCCCAATGGAATATCCCACAACCAATTTCTATTTTCCCTCACTATTCCATTCTCTAAGGGTATGGTGAGGTCACCAAAGACATCACCCATAGATTCATTGTAAAATCCCAGGTAAATAAAGAAATAATACATTTTCATAATTATTAATATTTTTGAATTAAATATTAATTTAACTATAAAGGGGTTTATATTCTTGATGGCGTACCTGATACGCAACAATGGGTTTATTTGAAATCATACATTTCACACTTATAATATAATAATTCTATTTTAAAATTAGTTAACGCCTAGCCATTGTATTGGCTGGAATGAACAGAACAAACTAGAATATGATTATAAATGTTTGTTAAATGTTTTCACATTTATTCAATAAAATTTAGTGGCTTAAAATGTTAATGAATCTAATTGTAAGCATAATTTAACTTAAAGGTTGATTTTCCACCTTTAAATAGAGAACCCTCATTAAATATACTTTTGGTCACCTTTCTAAGTTCTTTTTGACAAAATAAAATCATTCATTAGAATAGGGATATAAAAATTTATATTGGATGAAAATTTGGTACTTTTCTAATAAAGTACATTTTCTAATGAATAGTTAATAAATACTGCATTTCAATTGAAACGACATTTTAGTCTAATTTATTTATATGGTTGGATTATGATTTTAATTGGTTTTAAAGCGTAATTAGAATATTTTTTTACCATTTAATCCAATTTTTGTAAATTTAATTAGTTTAACTTTCAAATAGGACAAAAACTAGTGTCAATCTTTTGATAGTTAATATTTCTAAAAACACATTTTTTGTTTTGACATCGAAAATTAATTTTAAATTATTTTCTTCCACTTATGTGTTTTAAATTTTGAAAAATGGATTTCATATTTTTAATAAGGAGGTCAATATTGTGTAAATTTTTATCTTTTATTTTTAGACATTATGAATATCTATTTCAGTAAAAAATTTATTTTCCATGTTTAAAGGGTAAATATGATAAATAAGGGTAAACAAATATTTTTATAAAAATTTAAAATTTCTCTAATATTTTACAAATTCTATTTTATGATAAAAATAGACCATAGGAATCTTTGGGTCAATTGTGGGACCCCATGGAGCCACATAAGAGTTATAATGACACTATATTTTAATTAATATAAAGTAAAGGAAAAAAAACCTTAACAAATATCTTTTAGTAAATTAATTTTTACCTAGGGTTATATAAGTTATATTTTAGTCAATAAATATTATTTCTAAAGGTAAATATATTTACTAAATCATGGTATTTTTTTGTAATTTTATACATCATATAAATTAATTTATTTATGAAACAATAATGATGCAGTGTTTGCCTCATTAGTAAATGATTTAAATAAATAAGATTATAAAGATTAAAATAATTTGAAAAACATGTACAATTATTATTGGATGAATTTATTTCTACCATGAGTCATCTTATCATTGACATTAATTATTTTTTGATCTTTTGAAACCAAATATATGTTTGTAATAAAATAATTGATTCAAACTTTTCTAAATAGTCCCCCTCCCCCTTATAAAAGGACACCACTTCTAACCCATCCACATGCCTCTAAAGCCCCTTGTCTCAACCGAAAATTACCCAAATAATTTCTCAGGATCCCTATACTCCTTCTTAAAGCCTTACCTTAGGAACATAGCACATCAAGAAGTCATTTTTGTTCAAAACAAAGGGAGTTACCCAAATTAAAGGTAACAATGCCTCTTAACTTATTTTGTTTTATTTTAAATCATAAACCCATTAAACTCTTTTTATTATTTATTTTATAAAAAAACCAGCATCTAAAATATACTATGATGTTTTATGAGAAGTATTTGAACTACAAATTCACACACCTTCATCTAATGTGTAAAGAACATATTATTTCTGTGGATGGCAAAGTAATGCCTCATGAGACTACGATTGTTCAATTATCATCTAATGCCTCTCATGGTAACCATTAAGATGAAACTATATTTATATACGGTATATATTATGTTAATTTTTCTTTGTGATTTTTTATTTTCCATTTATATCATATCTTTATGGTTTTCATTGTGGGTAAAGGTGGTAATTTCATTTGAGGAAGTGCGGACTACTTCCCCCTAAAAGTTAAATTACTCGTTCATGCCTTATGATGAACAAATAAAAGTTAGATTTAATGATATTATATAACCTATTATACTGGAATTATATTATACCTAAGTATCATTATTTTTTAATTCCATTAATGTTTTAAATAGAGATGAAAGTTTCATTCATTTGTACGTACGGTTTACCGTCTCAATGAATAGTGTATTTCAGTTCTTATCTCCAAATGTAATGTACTGTTATAAATACATATATATACTGGATATATATGATATATATGAAATATAAATCATGAATATTGTTATGTAGATAATGGACTATTGACCACATGGACAACTTGTAATTATATGGTGTTCATTTTTTTACTCAAGTACCAAATATCGACAAAGGAATCGTTATTATATAAAATTATTACATAATGTTTACAACAGGGTAATAAGTGATATAAAAGGACTAAAAAACATGATAAGGGCACTTAAGAAAATATAAATTAACTTTAGTGTATTTTTCAGGAGACTAAAGAACGATCGATTCATGTCGTACATGAGGTAAGAGGCTTTATCTCAATCTCCTTTCATTGAGTCATATTTTTTTTAATACATGACATTCATTTCTATGTTGTATAAACTCCTATATCTTTTCATTTCATTCAATGGAAATCTATTTCTAGGAATAATTTTACTAAATGAAAAAATGGAATTTTTCTTTTAACAAAAGCGGTGAAAACAACCTTTCAGCCACCGTGAGTATTATTTGATATTTGGGTTCCTTAACAAGTCGTAAAGTTTTTTAAATGGAAAATAAATACCATATACACTTTAACCTATTTTGGTATTGAAAATGATTTTGAAAATGGATTTTTTATGTCAACATTTTTAAGTGATATATTGTGATTGAAATGTGGAAATGTTTTATTTCATTTATATTTTTTTATGTGTTATAATTTTATAATGGTACTTGGTCATTTGTTATGTGGTTAAGTGATAAACCAAATGATGGGTGGTGGCGTGATAAATTAGGATGGGTGGTTATGTTATAACCTCCAATGAATTGGGTATGGATGTTAGACATATGGATATTCCATTTAGTGATATGTATGGAAGTCATCCGTATGGCTATTTTATTTAGTGTAATGCATGGAAGTCAGCAGTATGGCTATTCCATTTAGTGATATATGACTAAGTTGACCGTATGGTTATTTCATTTAAGTATGTTTATGTCCCATGTTATCTATATATGCTATGTGTCCTTTATATGGGTTTTATGGAAATCTTTTGGTTACAAAAGAGTAAGAAATGATATTTTGTTTAGTGAAGAGTATTTATCACTTCATAAAGGTGAAAAGTATTACATATGATAAAGTATTCATAGTTTACTTGTTTTTTTAAAAAAAATAGTTTTCCTTCTTTGTGTTTCCCTTACAGATCTTTTTATGCTCATCCTATGTTTTGGAAATGTTATTCACATGACATAAAGTGGAATAGGTTCAAGGATGGGATCAAACAAAAGTCTTGATGTCTAAAACATGAGACTAGACTTGACTATTTTTTTAAGAGTTTTTATTTTATGAAAAAAAAATGGAAACTGAGTAGAAGTTTATACCTTGTAATTTTTGAGATGTAATGTAATAGTTATGGCCTAATTCTCTAAATCTCTAAACCTGAAAAGATCCACAATGTGAATTATACATTTAATTAAAGATTATGTACTGTTGAAGTCTGGGTCCTTATATCCATCCTCATCCCACTATGCCCATATCCATGTCCATACTCATCCATGTCTTCTTTCCTTCTTTATAGTAGGAACCACCATAGCTTTTATAATAACCATGATGTTTTCTATTTTAGGTGCAGTATCTATAAAACAAATTTATAAATTTATTACAACCTACAACACATTTTGATCTTATTTTTCTTCCATCAAAAGGTAAAAAACACCACATAAGGCATAATAGAAATTATATTAACATATCCTATAAAAATAAGGGTGTTAAAAATATCTATATATAATGAATTTCATCCTAAAGAAGAATATCATGATGTCTAATAGTATAAATTCAGGATACTATGCTTTAACATCAAACTCTCACACCCATTTTCCTTCTCGATCTATCCATAACCCCATAATACTTGAATTAGTTGAACTATATTCCATGTAATACATTGTATCCCTAATATATAATCCATATAAGATTTTTTGGAAAACATGTGATTGGTTCCAACATAACATCTTCATAGATTATCACATGTATGAGATGATGCATGTACCTACAATGTTGTGAAATGTGGAAGACATCATGAATGCCTTTTTAATTGGTAAGGCACTTATATGCATTAAATTATCTAAAATATTCCATCATATCATGAAACTAGATTCCCTTTATTCTAAAAAATTTTTATTCCCTAATTGAGGTGACACTTATAAGAAAATGTGATCACTAACAGAGAACACCAATGTTCATATCCATTATTCAGAATACAATTCTTTTCGACTCTTTTTAGTAACCAAAAGCTTCCTGGTCATCAACACTCTCTTTGAGGTCTCCAAAAACATAATCATCCATACAAATGCAACCTCATCTTTCTTATTCAATTATAATGGTTCATGAAATTCCATGAAGAGAATAAAAAATTTCCATCTAAATAGAATCCAAGAAACTGTTATTGTATGTGAACTCAACCAGGACCAAAATCTCATCCTATTATATACTAAAGTCCATGACGCATGAAAAAATATACTAAAGGATATGAATTGTCCTCACTAAATTTCTACCATTCTATAGATGATATTTATTTCCCTAATTCATTTTAATTCCAAATTATTTCTAAAATACATTCCGAAATTTATTATTTTAAATGAATATACCTATCTAATATGATACCGGATGGCACTCCATGATGATATGTAATATTTTTGATATAATGATTCCAAAAATCATCTACATGGTCTGTTTAAATAATCAATAAAAACTATGTTATGTTCATAAACTAATCTACTATCATACATTCAACAAAATGAATCCCTGGGGGATTGTGTAATATCAAAATTAATTCAATTTTCATGTTATCCCACTTCCATAATGGAAAATAATGTGGATAAATAATACTAATAAATAGTTGATACTAGAACTTTAGCCTCTTTCATGTAAGGACTCACGAAACAAAACTATTGATTCACTTCATTCATGTGAGATCACTAAAAATAAGGTAATATGTCCTAGTATATCTTTATAGACTCTAGATAATCTATCAATTTAAAATCATTAGAGTCTCTCAATATCTCCACTATCTAGGAAACTGGAAAAATTAAAATCCCATTGATGTAGATCATGTCATCATCATTTAAGGAAAATTAATGAACAAAATGATCCCTTATTAATCATTAACATATCACCATAGAGGTGTAGTCTAACACTTTACTATTTAAATAATGTATAAGTTCTTATGATAAATTTTATATTAGGGGGATGTAAAATTGATGAAAAATAATTGGTGGATTGTCTGCAAATATGTTGATCATATTCATATAAATTTAGTATGACTGGTGAAATGGTTACCATAGAGTAATGGTTGTTACCCCATATATTCAATAGTACATCAAAAAATCATGACTCAGATTTTTTATAATGAGTTTATTTATGACCTTATATTAAAATGAAATGATCCCGATGAATTTCATGAAGGTTGAGATAAAATCATTAGTTTATGCAGATAACATATGATAATATTAATGTTATGGGTGGATGTGCTAATATAGTTTCATAAATCATCCTTAATGGTACATCCATGTTTAGAAGATATGTATTTGGAAGTTTCAATTTAGTTTTAGTGTACATGAATGAATTTGGGTGTTGTCGAATTTTTATCCCATTACCTCAAAAAAATTTAGTTGAAGACTGGGAATGAGGTATAAATTGTTTTAAACCAACCACTTATGGTTTCATAGTGGAAGTGTAAAAGTATCTCCATATATATTATGATGAGAAATTTGTTATCAAATTGAGTTCATGATATTATTTATGTGCTTATAGATCAACAAAGTTAGTTAGTCCACTTCGTAGACATCTGAGAGTAGAGTTCAGTAGAGTTTCTAGTATTAATTTCTGTTCTTGAGATACTATTTCTTAATAAAGACCCCAATATAATTGTATCAATACCTAATTCTCATTTTACATTACATTTTTAGAGTGGGATACAATAGAATTTCAAGAATCGAATTTGGTTTAAAATATTGTTCAACCTCTATATAAATCAACAAATTTAAAGGGCCATTTAGGTCCCATAGAACATGATTTTGGAATTAATATTGAATTTTTTTCGCTTCTTGGTGGACCGATTACCCATAGTGGAGTGTTTAGGTAACAACAAGTACCATTTTAGCATTTGTATGGGAACATTTGAGATATTTCATAGAAAACCCTATATGTCATTATTTTGATTAATGTTTCAAGGGGAGATAGTGATTATGGGAACATGGTTGGTGTAATTATCAAAAAAGGTGTAGATCATATAATAATGTATAATAATTATCTAAAGAAGTCATAACTCACATGCAGACCAATGATAGTGGAATTTTGAGTGAAACTAAGGAGACCATGTATTCTTAAAAGTCTCACATTGGATAGAACTATAGAGGTTTCGACAAGGTGGAACGATATATCTGAGGTTATTTTTCCGTTTCTAGATAAGATATCGAGTACTTGATTTGGGGTTCTATATGGTATTACAACTATAATAAATCAATGTTCATGAAATTTTAAACATATCATTGCTAAGAAGAAACATGCAAGACCTTTCACAATTTTTATACTGGAGATATCAATACATTGTGGATACATATAACATCTTATAGTACGTGGTGGTGATTGAGGAAAAAAGGTGTAAAATATTTCATTGGTGAGAGATTCCCTTTGTAGACATTCAATGGTGGCATGGGAACCCCTAGGAGAGATTGTGTGGGAGGGAGAACATGATGGAATGTCAGTATCCTCCCCTTCATGAGTTGGTATTCTTTTTAGGATGTAAATCACTAAGTTCAAGAGAATATAAAAAATCCATTTTATCATTATTATACTTTGTAATATTTTAAATGATATATTCAAATAAATGTTTGGGTTTAACACAAGTTTAATTACATTTTAATTATTTTTTACATATTATACTTTATGTTTTTGGTTTAACAAATGTTTGGGTAAATGCCTTTGATATTTTAAGATTTTTGTTCTTTTGGATACCATTCTATCAAAAATGGGTTGCAAAACATCCATGGTGCAAGCTCGATGTGTCCCTAGTGATTCAGATATAGAATTGGTAGGCAAACCTAGGAATCACGAGACATGGCTATAGGAGTGGTGAACTGGGGACACACCTATGTTACATCACAATATCCAACTCACCACACCAATTTTAGAGGTTATACTAATTAAATAATACAAAATTTTATGCAACACATTATAGAGATAACTTTCATTGAATCCACTATAGTTTTAGTGGTAGTCGTGGTAGTGGGAATGGGGATGATAACATTATTTTATAAATGGAAAAAATATTATGAATTTGTTTTGGATCTTGAATAGTATATAGTCGATACCACATGTTTTTTTTATATCTGGTTATGAATACAATTTTATTTTGATTCATCCATTGTTAATCAAGTTGACACTTCTCTCCTTACTGATTCCTTTAACACGATGATTTAAAATCTCTTATTTTGAAAACCTATGGTAACCATTCTTGCAATGAGGTTTATACCTTAATTAAACATTATTTTTTCTCATTCTCCATGATCATCCTTCCAAGAAGAATTAAAGTGTGGAAGAAGGTGGTTGTTATTGTGGATCAGAACAATGGGATCTTGGCTATTTTTTTCATTATTCTCTATTACTTTAGAAATAAATTTATACATCATCAATGAGACAAAAATTCCAAAATTAGTGGTTTTTAATGTTGGGTATGTGATTTTTATACCACATGTATTGTTGATTCTTAAGTATCTTTATTGTACCCAATCATGTTTTGTTAGAATCATTACTAATAACTCGTGGTAATAAATTTTTTTGGTTAATGAATTTTTTTATGGTGATAATGCCCTTGAAAAAACATAATATTGATGCTAACAAGCATGATGATGACCTTTGTGTGATTGTATTATTCCACATTCATCATTTCTACGGTAAACATGAATTTATTTAAGTAGACATTAATTTTGAGATTATTATTTAACATTACAATTAGTCTATATTTTATTTCTTAAAATTAGGAATTTTCCATTTATTTTGGATAAGTTTTTACTCTTTCAAATTTTTGGACTCCATCGGTGAAGACCAAACAATCCAAAAATTCACATTATGTTCACATTTTTTTTATTGTTATTTATCTTTTATTCATTCATTATTGATGTTTTATTGGTCAATGATTCGATTATATATTGTTACCTAGTCCATAATGTTCTTAATGATAAATTTATATGGATGTTTTTTCTGAGATTGGTGATATGTTTGCTACATTTTTTGAGGACTTAAAATTGAAAAAAAATCACAAGCTAGTGTGGGTGATGGAATTTATTTAAGCTAGTTCCTATGGGTGTTTCCATATAAAGGTGTGATGATTATGACACTAATAGGGTCAAGGTAATACATTCGAATATTTGGATAGAAAAAAATTTGAAAAATAGGAGACAAAATGTGGGTGGTGAAACATGTAATATATAGTATTTTTGAGGAATTATGATCTATACAGTGAGAAATTTTTAATAATTCATATCATGTGGACCCTTCCTTTTGATGGTGATCATTTTTTGATATTCATGACTGTTTTCCCAAAATTCATTTTATTATATGTTTATTCTTTTAATTCGGTTCTCGTGAGGGTATAATGAAGTAGCCCATCCCATGTAGTGGATGTGAAATCTCATCTAGTGGTTCATTTGGGATAGATCCAAGGATCACTCTGAGTGGAATGTGGTGTGATCCCCAATATCATTCTTTTCTAGTTTGGGTTCGGTATCCCCTGAATGACATTCATGGCATGTGATCCCCTTTAGAGTGGGTTATTCTAGATAGGTTCAAGTATCCCTCATAGGCCCTAGGTTTATTCCTTTACCTATGTGTATTTCTCACTTTAGTTTCATTAGTCATAGAAATACCCATGCCGTTTTTTCCCATGGATTGTAATTTCATTGGTTCTTTAAGAAGAATCCCTAACAAATAGGTGAATACATACCTCACCCTAAGGGTTTGATTCTTCTGTTGAATATATTTGGGTTTTTTCATTTCATGGAGATGTAGTAGTGATATATAAATATAAATCTATTTGATTCATTATGTATGGAGTTTTCGAGTTTCCTATTAGATATATTTATTCTAACCCTATTAGGGGCTCTGCTCGCATGTGTCATGTATTATGAAGAAGAAAATATTTTTAACAGAGTCTTAGGTGGACTCGGAGTTGGTGGAGCATAATTAGTAGAGACAGACCATGTATGGATTCTAGTGTCACGAATTGGTTATGGTTTCCTTCTTTATTATCAGGATTCACCCCATTATTGTTTTTTGGGTATTTAATCATATTTACCTTTTTGTACACTTGTTTCATACAATGATGTGGGAATAGAGGTTAGGAATGCACCTATAGTATAATTTTTGACCCTTATACATTTTACTATTTATTGTAGATGTTTGTTTGTGCACATATAAATTATTCTAATGCATCCCATGTGTGTGACATGCCTAATAGGAACGATTCGCTATCCCCTAGGTGAGTGGTTGTGGTCTTGGATTTTTCTCTCTCTTTTTTCTATGGTAGTATTATTTTTTTCTCCAATGTTACACTTATGAACCATAGGCAGTGATACCACACTCAGTGAATGTAGTGGTATTGGGAATGGTCACTTTTTTGTCCCTTATAAAATCTATTGAACGAGGCCTCACCACAATCATATTAGAGTCTATAGAGGGATAAACAAATTAATGTATTGGGAAAAGGGTGTGTTGGATTGGCATTTCAGGATCTAAGGCGAGGTGTGATCAAGTACACTATGAGTGTGGTGAACCTCCACCACCCCATGGTGTTATATATTTTAGTTTTTAAAATGGTAAATTCTTTATTTAATCATTAAGTTCGATTTATACCTATTGAATGATTTGCAATATATCTTTATAAATTATTTTTATTTAAACTGTTTCCTATTAATACTTTTATAGATCCCCATTAAATACTCTTTTGAAAGATGTTTTAGATCTACTTAGTTCGATAATGAGTTCCATTAATCCTCTTCATTGTTTTAACAATGAACATGGGAACTCCATTATTTTCTATGTTTCTCCTAGTTGGAGTTAGTATTACATTTAGGCGAGAGTTATGTATCTTACATTAATCTATTTCCCAACTAAGTCATGTTTATTTCACCCTGATATCAATCACAGGGTAGGTTTCATTCGATCTAAATATCTTGATGTGAATTATATGGTTTAAAGATATTTTTTACTTTGTTAGATAATTATCTTCCTATTCATCTAGTTCATTTTCATTCAATTATTGAAATTTTTTCCTAGTTGTTTTTGTAGGTGTCCCAACCATCTCCCAATAAAATTGAATCGATTATCGATTATGCTTTAATTATGGGTTCCAATTTCCTCTACTTATTTCTTATTATATTTAGTAGCTATATTAATGAATTATGTATTCATTATATTTTCTAAAATGTAAAAATAGAGGGTTTATGATAATATTTTATATTTAAAAATTTTTAATAAATATTCCCTTGTATTATAAATTGAAATCTTTATTTGGGTCTTGATAAATGTTATTAATGATTTTTTGATGTTGACCTCTAAAATTATGGGGAATATTTTTTTTTATAATCTCATAAATGATTGATACATTTTGAGATAATTATTTAAAAAATGGTATTTGATTATGTGAAATGAAATTAAAATGGTTTCAAAAATAGATTTGAATGTTTTTGAAATACTAAGTATTCCAAGTGGTGTGTGGAGAGTCCCCATTGAAACTTTATATGATCAAATAGAAAATGAAAACCCATAGGACACCCCCAATTTTGTGTAATAGAAGTAATTTATTTTTAATTTCATGCAAAGAGAAATATCACATTGAAGGAGGTTTAATTGAAATGAATTGATATGATGGTTAATAGTGATGTTCCAATATGTGTGTTTATATGTTTGAATGATACTTATGGTTCTTTGAAAATACTATTATATTTCTTGATTTAATACATCAGACTATGGTGATACTCACACCTCTATTTGACTTCCATGAGATTATCAATATGGATAGGTGGAATGCTTAGGTATAAATGTGTGTTGTTTTACAATTATTCTATGGATAGAGGCCTTAGGTGAGACATTGGTCAACCTATGATGTTTCTCCTCGATTAGGATGGGAGGGGTAAGACTAGGTGTTTATTCTAGGGTTGATTGATGCGTGGATTGATTTCTATATTGTGGACTTTCCTTCATTCATGACTGTGTTATATATATATATTCTAGACTATTTACTTTAACCAACATTCGATTTAAAGACATTGAATATTTC
This sequence comes from Viscum album, assembly GCA_963277665.1. NCBI lineage: Eukaryota > Viridiplantae > Streptophyta > Magnoliopsida > Santalales > Viscaceae > Viscum > Viscum album. The sequence continues at coordinate 1,460,956,331 of OY728135.1, read as the reverse complement.
TATTTTCTATGGTTTGGTTATTTAGTTAATTTCTAAAATCATATTCGAGTTTCCTTTATTTTGTGCCTTTGAAAAAATTAACTGTAATTTATGAATATTTTATTATGATATTATAAATTATGTATTTATTTGGAAAAGGCTTTGATTTCGGAATATGGTCGTTTTCATGGAAACCCATTTGATACCTTTTTAAATGAAGGAACTCATAAAAAACAAATTTTAATATCCTTGTTTCTAAACTAGCATGAAATGGATTCAACTATAGTGTGTTATGAATTGGATTGACAGGTGGTGACCTAATGAGTTTTTATATCATGTGTAAACATTTTCCATGTTCAGTAGGTTCTTATCATAATAGATCTTCCTATGTCATTGGGTTATGTTTTTTTTTGTGTGTATAGTGTTGCATCATTTTAACATGGTGTAGTTTTTTTATATTTTCTTGTCATCAATTGTATCATCTATGGAAATTATTTTCCTCTATATTATATATATTTATATATATATTATTATTTTGTTATTAGATATTCATGTTTATTCATTTTTGGATTTTATTTATTCATTTTATATTTTTATGATTATTTTTTATTTAAAAATTCATCCCGACTTTATTCTTACTAATGCCAGACCATTCCATAGTTAACTATGAAAACAGTATTTCATTTCATAAATGAGGGGAAGAACCATATTTTATAAAAAAAAACATTTATGCATACATGTCAACAAATAACAGATCACACTAATCATATTTAAAATTTTATATATAGATACTAGATCATTTATGGTTCCAAAAAGATAGACTAGGGATAGAACCATCTACCTCACACTAGGGTTTTCACAAAATCAACAATAGGATCCTCAACCAACAAGATAGAGAGATCTAATAACAGTAATAGGAGTCCCTAGTCATTTATTCCTATTTCATTGAATATGGTTTCCATAATCCCAAAAATGGAAGTGAAGATAATAGATCACATACCTTGTAACACATGAAATTTACACACTAATAATGAAAATGGGTCCTTTAGGATCCAAAATATCATAATGAGTAACCACAATAGAAGAAGGTTTCTAAGTCACCCAAAGTAAAATAGATATAGAATCTATTCGAAAACTCATCCAACTCATAACCCTAGATCTGTAAAAATAAAGGGGGATTAAAGTAGTATAAATATGAGTCTTAACCCATTTTGAATATAATTTATAATGTTCCTCTATGTTTCACTCAACATGATTATTCCCTTACAAAAAAATGGTCTACCTAATCAGCCATCCATGTTTTCCAAACCACGAGACACCACAGTGTGGAAGGGGATCACCAAAACCATGATAGACTAACCGAAACCTCACCAATTTTCCTACACTCTCAACTCAACATACCATATCCAAATACCATGGGTATTTTGGTCGGTCCGCAACTTCCATCATTCCTATCTTGTTTCTTATTTTTTATGCCACACACAGATGTCACAAGTAATACAAACTAATATCTGGTCATTGTTTCTCTTCCGATGATATAAAAGAAGCACATAGGTACACCATGACCTCCATCATGGTTTTGATGCTATATGTTTCCCACCTGAGAATTGTGTGTCCCACTGAAATATCCACTAGTTGGAAGGGGAAAACAATAAAAAAATCAAGATTTTCTACAAAATCAATATCCAACATCATTTCATTATTGACCATATATATATATATATATCATAAATAAACACAAATGTGACAAGAGATCAACTTTCAGGCCTTGTAGTTTTTTATGTGCCTCCATCTTATCATTTATCACCACCTATGGTTAAAATATACCAACTCATCAAAATATTTGGCTTACATCAACAGGTACAAATACATGATATTCATGGAAACAATGACGTCATATTTAGAGATTCTATGATGATCTATTTATTTTGTGATGTCATGATACCTCATTTTCTCCAAAGGTTACTCAAGTATAGTCCTAAGCATCAAAATCAATAGATATCTAGGAATATTTTCAAGAGTAATGAAATTTCACATAGAAAAGGTGATTCGAGAGGATGTTTAGGTGGGTTGGGATATAATGATATGAAACATTTTTATTTTATTTTATATAATGACTTCAGTTTCTGATATTGTCCCCATATATTTTTTTACATTTTTTTTTGTTCTGAAACTTTTTGTGGATTTAATATCCTAGGTTATAGAACTGGTGATGCCTATTAGAAAGAGAAACCAGTTGGGTTTTCATTTTCCTTCATGTTCTATTTAAAAATCCAATATTGAGAAGGACTAGTACATTATGGAATTTGAGATAAATATTTTAATTGTTTTCATTAGGATGGAGTTGATAGTTTCTCATTGAGATTAGATTGATTGTTATCATCAGTGTGTTTCATTATTTCTAGTTGATGGGATCTCACCCGGTGTTTTGGAAGAGTAGTATCCAAGGTCTATTAATGTAAGACATTCTCTCCAAGAGATTAGGAATTAGTTGTTTGTTGTTACGGTTTATCTCAATGGTGTATCTTACCTTATTGATCATCCCTTATATGTTTGGGATTTTCATATGGATTCATCTATTACATATTAAGTTCTCCTATAAAAGGGAGGTAGCATTATCTATTTTCATATGGATTCATCTATAACCTTTTAATATTAGCCTATTACTTATAATAGAATATTTTTAAATAAATAATACAATTAAATCATTCCATTACATTATTTATTTTTATATCACCATTTTTATTAATTTTTTGAATTAATGGCCCCAGTTGATAACATATCCTTATCAATGATATCTATGTATGATAACCTTCTCCATTTTACTACATACTAATATGATGAATATATTCCATATATATTTATTCCATTACTCTATAAAAATGGAAAATGATTATAAGGAAATATGGAGTCTTCTTCCACATTAAATGATCCAATGTTGTTACACCTTCATGCGTGAATGTGGGTTTATGCATATAAGAAAACTTAATTTTCATAGCTAAATTTATCTTCCCAGATATAGTAAATATTATTTTTCAATCCAACACTTTAATCATTGGTTTAATCAATAGGGAGATTCCTACACTTATCTTGGGTGATGAAACTATTTGTGTACCTTGCATTATGCACTATTTTTAAGAAATAACATATATAAACTACTTTATGAATGACACTATGTATTATGAATAATAGTATATAACTCCTAAAAATTTATTACAAATGAATTACAAATATTTAATCTATTTTAATATATATATATATATATAATTTACTATGGGTTTATAATAAAATTTTGTTCTCTAGAAATGATCTTCTAAATATGGTTCCTATGACTTATACTAAAATTTCTCTTATAGAGACTATAAAAACTCTATCTCCAGTGACCCAAATTAAGTGGGGATTTATGAAGTGGTGATAGAATATACAGATCACAATGATGAATACCCCAAAGTTAAAAAATGGATATATATTTGACCTTTACATTACATTAATAACGTACAGTACATTATAAATATGCATAAAATGTTTATTTTCATTCGTTTCATATCCTTACATCATACATAGTATTCTTCATGGTTTCATAGTATAATAGAAAAAATATAAAGCGATCTAAAAAATGTAATAATGGTTAGAGTACAATTGAATCATATCATGTAATAAAAATTACATATATAATACGGAGGGAATAAATGTAAAAAATACATACCATATAATTGAATACATAAGCATTACATATGAAAAAAATTCAAATAGATAATCACACTGATAAAAATAATAGATCATATAATAGTGGGATACATAATCCATGTCCTCATTACCATATCATCAAATCCTTAATCTATGAAATCATAACTAAACCGTAATGATGACCCTGTTACCAAATTTTAGTATATCTCGTGAAGCCTAATTATCCATTATGGGGTTATATAATTGTGGGCCCACCTAAATCATAATATGTCTAATGTATTCATTATATCAAAATAATTAATAAGAAATAAGAAACATAATATTCTGAAAATAAAATCTTACCAAAACATGTTACATAGTAAATAGGCATTCAATTTAAAATAATGGGTATATGGACTGTCATAACATCTTTATTCAAATTAATTGTAAAACATTATTTGAAAACAGCCTTCAATAGAAATTCTCAATTATATGGTATTTAAACCCTAAATAGTAAATGATATATATTAAATTAAATAATATAGATACCAAATAATTATAACAAATGATATATAATACATCCATGTAATATATAACATGATCATAGAAAGAAAACATATAATAAAAAAGGAACATAGTGAAAATTTATTCCACAATATTTATAATGGGTAATGTAAAAATTAAAAGTAAATAAAAAAATATTATGTGAATTTTAAATCATATTAATAAAATTTAAAACATGATAAAATATTTAAATGGGGTAATATATAACCCCTATAAATGAGTATATGTTGTAAAATTGGAAATTTTATAAAAGAATGAAAATTATTATGAGAATCCATTACTTATAATGTAGGGTGTGAAGTATGAATACATAAGTTAGTAAAATAGATTAGTAATACCTAAAAATAAATGGAAAATAGTAAGGTATATTTTTAATACATTAAAGATAATATATATAATAGATTATGAAAAATATTGAAATAATACATGAAAATAATTAGTTTATTGGAAGATGAAATCATTCCTTAAGTCCTGGTTTACTTCATATATTGTCAATCCTTAAAATTATTATAATTATTATAATTTATTAAGTTATAAATTTGTATTTACTTTATTTTTTTAATTTCTTATTCAATATTACATCAATTTTTTCTTTCTTGTTGATTATGTCGATGGTTTAAAGATGATTGGTCCATAGTTTCAAAAAAACACTCATATAGTGGTAATGATCATAGACCATTTCATAAGGATCCATTTGATCATGACATTTCAAGGTATTGTTTTTAAATAATTTAATGTTTTATATATTTCCTCATTCAATAGATATTATAAAATTGTTAATGAATAGGAATAATATATCAATAAGCTTTTTGTGGGATTAAATTAGAAAATTTTGTATTATTATTAATGGCATTAACATCACCCCAAATTTATCTTTCCAAAATAATAAACCTTAAATTAATTGATAAAGAATATCATATTTAAATGTTAAATTTTTGGAAATAATCACTAAATGAATAAAGTAAAATTAAAACATAGTCATTCCATTATGTAGTATAATCATATTTCTGGAAAATAATGTTTCTACAAGAATTTTAAAGAAGGAAAAAACTAATAAATATTTTATTTTAATGAATAAAATAAAATATAATCATTTTATTTTATTAGATTTGTTTTAATGAAAATTTAATTAATTAAGTGTTAAGTTTTTAATATCAATATAATGATATGGTATTTGTAACTCATACCATTATATTTGAGACCCCTCCTCTTGAGTGGGTCCAAATCCTTTGGAGTATGGTCTTTAGATGAGACCATGACCTAAATAATATGTATTAGTGGTAGTATAAGGAAATATTTGTATATAATTGGTCAAATAATATGTTTTTTTGAGTTATTTGGAATGTGTTGAGAATGAGTGTTTACATTGGTGTGTATGAGGACTATCTTTAAAATAAATACTATTTAACTTATTATTTATGCTTGAAACTATTATTGTGTTGATTATTATGAATTTTAATATATTTTGATTAGAAAATATAAATTATTATTATAAATAAACAAATATAATTATGAATTATATCACATAAATAATTTATTCAATTTAAATAATAAAATATTTATTTAGAAGAAAATGTAAATTATGCTTTGAAAATTCATTTAAAGGTAGGAAAATTAATTTTATTTCCTATAATAAATTATATTCCTATAAAAGTATATATATAAATTAAGGAATTTTATTTATAAATTATTGACTTATTTTGACATCATAATTATTTCATAAAACATACCATTTATATAAATAATGATTTCTTACTATAAACCCAAAATTCAAAATTTTTAGGAAAGTATAAAAACTTCATCCATTTATAATTTTGATATGGCCATTAAAAATATTATATATTTTATTATAATTATTTTATAATAATGATAAATCTTATTATAAAATAAAAATTCATATTATGTTTTTAAATCCAATATTTAGTGTCAAAACGAGAAAAAGTCACCATATTAATATATATTTGTTATTCAATGAAATCGAATTTATTTTTGAATTTCATTGAGTAATAAAAATTATTTATATTTATTATTTATTCAATATAAATATGATGTTATTTAGTTTCCATGAAACTTATATATTACACATAATAATAAAATTTCATTTACAAAGCTCATGATAACATTCTAATGGTCAAAGTGCCCATTATAAATACACTTTATTTGGTCTTAACATCATCTATATCATTCTCATAACCCCTATATAATTTATTTTACATTTTTATAGTACATTTCATGAAATAGTTTTTATATTTTATCCATTTTATTTTTAATAGATTATGATCTCCTATATTTCAAGATTATGTTGCAACTATATATTTTCATGGGTTTTACTACACTAGTTATTATTGTTTTAATGAATATAATTTTTAATTTTTCAAATTATTAAGATGAAATAAATGGAATTATAGTATAATGAATTTATTTTTATTATTATATAATCTAATTTCTGATATGAGGCACTCACAAAATGCATGTTTCATAGAAAAAATCTCTTTAAGGCATATAAGAAAAGAATATAGGTTAGTAGAAATGATTTTTTTGTATATATCTCATTTATATTACTTTTAGAGTGAATGTGATGGAAATAAATCAAAGTAAAACATATAAGTAAGATTATGTAATATGCTGAGTGATTTGAAAAATAGTGTAAATTAGTATTTTAAAGATTAATTGAAAAAAATAGATGTTCTGAATTGTTTTACAATGTTGATATATAAGGATGATTCAATAAATACAAAGGAAACCAATGTATATAATCTACTAAAAATTACAAATAAACACATTTAGATCCATAAGAATAGATTTAAAAAAATTTATGGATATTTCATAGAAATCACTAGTTTCACATCACAAATTATTGATAATGAGGGTACCTCCCATACGATTTGAAAAAATAATCCCATAATAAACATCACATATGACATGCATGGAGTTATAAAATTATGAAACAATAAGTTGTTGCAGATAGTTGACTTTGAAAAATAAAAAACTGGGGAAATATACCTGATTAAGAATGATTTCTATCTCATATATGTTCTTGGTAATAATAAAAAAGTTTAAGTCAATTATATGAATCAGGCATTGCTGTATATTGTTCCAAGTAATAATTTACTATGAAAAAATACGTTACAATAATAATAAAATGAATAAAGCTAAAATGGAATATATATATATATATATATTTATATATTTATATTTATTTAGTGGAAATGTATTGGGTTTTCATACCATTGAGAGTAAAAATATTATTTTTTAGAAACAAAATGGATTCATAAGATGTAAAACCATAGAATAATCTATAAAAAAGAATTTAAATCGGATATTACAATTCATACCTAATATAAAACTCATAAATGTAATGTTCCTAAAAAGTGAAATGTATTTTGGAATTTATACTATAAAATATATAAGTATAATCTAAGGTTTTTGGAATTGGTTCATGTGGATGTTTTTGAGTCAATCAGACCATGAGACACTTACAAGAAAAGGTGTTATGTTATTTTAAATTATGATTACAACATGATATATTATATTATAGTTATTCCCCATAAATAATAAGTTTTTCTTCATTAGACAGCACTAGAGAATGGGTGAGAGGATTTATGGAAATAAAATTCCAAAATTATAAATAAATAATGGAATGGAGTTTACCAATTATGTAGTAGAAAAATATGGTAAATATTATGGAAGAACACATCAAGTGGAATGAAAAAAAACTAATTAATGTAACAAATTCATCGATAGGAGAAAAATCAGTAACTATATATTTTAGATTGTAACACTGATATATTTTATTATATTTTTCCCATTAAATATATTTTATGTGTTTTATATCATTACATACATGAAACAATGAGCTTATGAAAATTAATATAAACTATTGAAATATTATTATTAAATGTCATTATTATCCCTTATACATAGTATTGATGTAAATGGATTGGAATAAAAAATTATGAAAATTATATATAAGAGATTTTATTAATCAATTATTTATTTATTAGGTCTTAAGAAATAATTACTTACTTTTAAATGTCAAAATAATATTATTTTAAATTAAAAAATCATTATTTTGAACTATTGTATTTTTATATATAATACGTTTATTAATCACTAATGAAGTAGTATTTTGAATAATTATTTTATTATTAAATTTTTGAAAAATAATAATCATTCATATAATGAATATCAATTCATTATAAATGAATAATATGTACCTTGATGGTAAATATGAAAAAAAAACACCAAGAAACTATTTTTGTTGTGTATAATGTATTTTATCTTAATAAACTAATTTAATAAGTATTGATTAATTATATTAATTAAATATGAAGATAATATATTCAATAAAATATATTAACATTTATCTAATGGAGTTTACTATAAGAATTATAATAATTCTAATTTTATAATTAAAAAATAATTTATCTAAAAACGGTGTTTATTTCATTTTGTGCACTTATTTTAAAAATAATTTATATCAGTTGTAAAAATTAATTCTTATAAAACAATTTCTATATTCTTTTTATCATTTACAACTTGGGTAATTATTTCATTTTCATTTTCCTTTTTCATCATAATGAATAGTTTTTGAGGTAAAACAATCATTATTATGATAAAGGTTAAAATACCAATCAAGGTTTATACATTGTTGGTTTGTTTAAAATGACCAAATAACATGAAAAATAATAATTCATCAATTGATATTAATTTTATCACATCACATATTTGATCTTGTCCAATCATGGAGAAACATTCCAATGAGAGTAACAATGTAATATACAAATATTGTAAATAATTACAAGTGAGCCACTATCCTCACTAATAAAAGTGCAGCTCATATACTCTCTTATAAACACCCATATATCCATTCATATCAACAAATATGTTCTCTAATAATCACAAAAAATTATTATACTTGACCTTGAGTTTCTCTAATACCAAAAAACTCATCTAATAATCCCCAAGGTTCTTTGTAAAGGAGGATACCTGAAAAAGAGGTATATATTTTTACTGATATGTTTCATGTTTCATTCTTCTTAAATGTTATAAAAATATTTTTCAACCATATAAAAAGTTTTTAATAATTATATTTATTATAAATAGATGTCATATTGTATATTTTAAATCTATTTTCTATCTATCTATCATATATTAGAAAATTATAAAGTCACTCTTGCATATATGTGAATTACCACCTCCATGATGTGATGTGATTCATTTTTAATTTTTTATTTACATTTTTAGTTATAAGGAATTAATTTATGATTATTTATATGTTATTTATTATTCTTTTTAGTGAATTAATTTATATGTTTTCTTCCATTCATCAAAAAGATAAAACATCTATGGTGCATATGCACATAATACTATCTTCATAAAGTGATGTAATACATTTTTAATCAACACTTTACATAATTGGTTATAAAATAATAAATAATGAATAAATATGATAATTATTTCATGATTAATATTCTGGATATGATGAAACTGTGATCAAGGTATAAGGAATGAATCATTCAAACTGAATGATTTTTGAAATTTACACTTGTTTTTAACAAAATGTTTCTTTTAAGGAAGACATTTATATTGAAGGATAATTGTAAATTATAAAGAAAAAATATACAGTAATATTTATATAAATATATTTAATTAATATATTTAGTGTAAATTAATATTTATTATATAAATGGTTTTAATGCGCATGAATCAAGACAAGACCTAATGTAATAGTTTATATTCTACTCACATTTTTTCGGATTATCTTGGGGATTTATTCATTAAGGGAAAATATATTAATAATATCCCTTATTAGCAACATATTTTATAATAATATATTTTTTTTATAATTTTAATGTTTTTACCATTTTTCTATATTTTTTATTTATTTTTATTTAAATAATATGTTTAATAAAGTCTGACGTTGTTGTTTCTTTTACAGTTGTGAATATTAACCTTCCATATCCATGTTATTCAAAAATATTTATGTATGTTTCATCTGTATTTAAATTTATATGAATTATTTATTTTAATATCTTTTAATTTATTTAATGTTGATTAAAAGGTGTATTTTAAAAAGAAATTAAGACTCACTCTCTTCCTTTTACAAAAGTGTGAAAAGAATGTTTTTTAAAAAAGATATGCCATGAATGGATATTCCAAACTTCAAGAGTATTATTTAATTTAAATATTACTTCACATATTTCCATGGTTATTTTAATAGAAAATAACTTTATTAACAAAGTATGGTTTTTACTAAAAAATATGGAAAAATAAAAATGTAATTTCTTAGGTTTTCAATGAAAGGTCCAACCATTCCTTTAAAGGTATGTTGCATCTAAGTCAATATCAATTGATGTTTTCATCTGATTAATTGAGTATATGATATTATAATACCATCCAAATTTCTAAATGACGTATGATGATTATTTTCTTATAAAAATTTCTTGAAATCTATTTCTTTCACATATGTTAATGAAGGTAGGATGATAAATTGAATGGTTTTGTGATATTATCCACTTCATTTATCTAGATGTATTATGAGTATGAAATGTTAAGATAATTACAAAACCAATTTATTTTATATATGTTATTCTATGATTATATGATGAATACTATTTTTTTTAATGTGGAAAACATACATATGGTTTTAATTATTTGATTGGTGGGTATCACATTATATATCTTTCCATGGAATTTGTAAAAGATAAATATCTCATGAGAAAATATAGACTGTAAGAGGGAGTGATTATTGTTCCATAAGGAAATTGTTCCACTTTATTAGTCATGGAATTGAACCTTCACTAAGGAAATGATGGAACGAGGAGTCAAATAAATCCACTATGGGATTTTTTTACTATGATAATCATGGAAGTGAAAATTGACAAATGAAATGGGTTTTTAGGATTATGTGTTTTCTCTAAACCTATTTATTATAATTATTATACTTCTTTAGGGATCATGTTTGATTATTGATTATTTCACAATCATTTTAATTATGTATTTTGTTATGATAAATCTAAATTACATGAATCCTGATTAAGGATCTTCAACTAATTATTTATTAGTTTCAGAAGTTATGATCATGTTATCATACCATATACTTATCTTATGCCCACTTATGAATAATTATTTCCCTACCCTATTTTTACCCATACTAGGCATCAGATATCACCATTTCTTATATTTTATTTTCACTAGGTTGTGAAGAATGTTTTTAAATATGGTTTATATATAAAGGGTACTTTATGAGAATAAATGTTTTGAAGATTTTGAATATATTCCATAAAAAATTTGATTATAATATTTTTTGTTTCAAATACACTTATTTTTCATTAGTAATAGAGAATGAATTATTATAATATGTGTTGAATATTAATCAAATTTTACATAATATTTATGTATATAATACTTAGGTTTCAAACTTTGTTATTAGCATGGGGATTATATATTTCTACAAACTAGGATTAGAAAACAATAGTGTAAACCATTTGGGATAAGTTTCTCAATCAAAAAAATATAAATTTTTTTTAAAAGGAGATATTGTGTGGTTTCCTAGAAATTAAATACTATCTAGATACAAAAAAATTGATTTAGTTTCTATTCTATATATACTAAAGAGAAAATACATTGAATGAAATTGTTAGGCATTAGCTCAATCATCACCTGTTGAAAATAATGTGGCCTTACTATACCCAAATTTAGACACACCCATGTGATGTGATTTAGTTAATTAACATTCCCTTTATAAACTATTATGTTGAATGAGAGGATATAATATATAAAAACCTATAATAGGAATAGTAATATAACATAAACATAAAGTGTCAGAGGTTTATATTATGTTTCATAATTGACGACATCATAATAATGATTTCCATAATCATATGATTTCTTACTTTTATTATTGATGCTTTATAATGAAACTATGATTTTTGGTTTTAATCATATCTAGATTTCTAAGGAATCATGTGAACAATGAATACGAAAGACTATTAAATGATAATATTATTGAGAAACCAAATTAAATGTGATTTTGAATGTGGAATATTGTAGAAATTCTCACCCTACACTCTTGATATATAAATGGTAACATGAGTCATGTTGAATATCAAAAATATCAATGGAAGGAAAACTCACCATGGTGTCTTTTATGAGAAAATATCAAACATAATCTAATGGTTTCTATGATATAATAATTAATAGGAAATGGATCATTTACATAGAAATAATATTCTTCATTATCTAATAATGAGACTATGAGAATGTAATTTTCTGTTTGAAACATTTGAATGTTGAAGTTGATCAATAGTGCACTCTTATCAAGAATACAAGGAAAGAGGTGGAAGTTTAGTCCATTACATATTAAGAGTTTATAAGGTTATTTTTCATTTAAGTACATTCCCTTAAATACTTACAAGAAATTGGGATTTGAATTATTTAATAATAAGAAAAATGATGATGAATTTATTAGTTCATATGAGGAAAACATTACAAGACTCAAGGGTTATGCTTTAGGTTTTTTCCTCGATCTTGAAAGTAATTTTGGCCAATTATTTAGTGTCCTAGACAATGTATCAAAAATGAATTGGATATAAGGTAATCTAATAGCTTTGAATAAATTGTTCAATGTTTCCTCAAGATAGATAAAGAGACTGAATGCACTCATTGATCTCATTATTTTATTAAATATGTAAAAGATGTAATTTCAAGGATATTATAAGAATAAGAGTCTGGGTGGGTAGAAAATTAGACATCCTTTATGCCAAATGTGTAGAAGAAAGCATGGGGAAGTGTGGAAGGAAGCACTTGGGAAATTTATTAATGTGTTCTGAAAAAAAATCAAGTTTAGAAAATAATTTCATCAAGAAAATAATGTAGAAGTAATGCCAAAATGTAATCAATGATATTGAAGAGGGATAGTCTCAACATAATATGCTAACCACACACTAACAGTATAATTATAAGAAGTGTGGTTGGAATTCTAATAAATTCATTAATAATTGGGTTAATGATGAAAATCTATGTTAGAAGCCTATGAATCCTAGTGACATATATATAAATATATATAAATAAACAAAAACAACTCAAGTGGGTAATTAGAATAATGTGGTGAAATGTAGGATTATGAAACACTATAAAATTGAACTCATCTTATTTGATTCTGGATCTACAAACTATTTTATATATAAAAAATTTTCTAAGGGGAACACATCACACCATCAATGATTAGATAATGAATTATAATTGAAAATCATGAATTGTATAATGGTCCCATATCATGTCTATAACTACCATATGAAATAATAATGTTGGGATATTTTTTCATAAAAATATTATGACTCTTTGTCTATTTAAATTTGATATTGATTTTTTAATGTGTAAGATCTCATTATATTGAGACTATATCTACTATTGAGAAGGGGAACCCACATTTGATATTTAGAATTATCATATGATCGTATTTTGTTTAAAGGATGAATATGAAATTCCAATAGAAACTAATTTGACTATATGTGTATTACTAACTATTCAGGAGGGATATTTATATCAAATGGTCAGGGAGAACTCAATATTAATGAGATAGATATAGTTTAAAAATATTTAGATTTATTATTTAAGGACATTTGTATTCTTCACTGGAATCATGAAGTTGTGTTTTCAATATAACTCATCCATTATGGTACACCCATTTCAATGATTTTATATTTATATCAATTGAAGATTAAACTCTAGGAGCATATATTTAATTGATTCATATTACCTATTAAATCGCCATGGGGTTCACCAAGTATTATTTTAAAAAATAATGATTGTAAAATGGGGTTTTCATGGATTATTTTGAATTTTAAAACACCACTATTAAGAAGAAGTATCATTTACCTGTTATCAATGATTTTTTGATTAATTATGTAGAGCTAAATATTTCTCCAATATTAATATGTGATCTAGATATCCATATATTAGGGTCAAACAAGTTGATATACCCAAGACATCCTTCTGTACATGGTATGGACATTATTAATTTATTGTAATGAAATGTTTCAGACATGTTCGCTTTATATCTTCATATATTTAGTGAATTGATTCTTTTGATATAATCATGATGAATTTTTTATAGTCTTTATACATGATTTTATTTTATATTTCATGAGTGACTAAGAGTAAGAACATAATTTTAGAATTATGTTAAAGGTCGAGAGGCATGAGTAATTTTTTTAAAATGTTTTATAAATATTGATTTATCACTATAAAATTTTTAATTACGTCATTATTTAATCTTAAGATAGGGTATATTTATGGATATTTATAAAAACAAATTTTTTGAGAAATAGACCAGAAGAACAATAATGACCGGGATTCATACTTTAATTAGGTTGGTTGGATACTATCAATTAGTTTTTTAAAAATTTCTCATACCTATAAATCCAATAACCAAATTAACTTGGAATCCATCCATGTTCAATTGGAATAATTACTATGGGGAAAATATCATAGAATAAAAGGGAAGGGTAATTAGTGAACATGTGATTATATAACCATATAATGGAGAAGTATTTGTGCCCTATAATGATTCATTAATGAATGTAATGGGTTTAGTTCCCCTGAAAAATATATATTAGTAGATTATGACTCATGGTAATTATGTTTTCATGAGAAAAATAACTAAATCAAGATTTGGAATATGAAACATTAATTTTTCTTTGGTGATATAGAGGAATTATCTTTATAGTTATTGAAGTGATACACATAATTATCATTATATATTTATTTTTAAATTCACATAAAAAGAGTTGAATATATTATAAATATTATATTTTTTGTTTATTATAAATATTTACTACTCAATACATTACCACCATGGGAATGTGAACAAGAAGGATAATGGTGTAAGTTTTGAGGTTCATTCTAGTTTTTCAATTATAAGGATGGAATAAGATATAATTCTCATGTATATACATAGAATGAACCTTGAAATAAAAAATGAAGGATAAATTTTCTATTTATTTATATCAATGTCCGACATTAAATTTATATAAATATTAAATATGCACAAAAAAGGATCGAGAGTTGAAAATTAACGTAAGGATTTTCTAAAGTTCAACATTGATTGTAAATAAATGATCAGATTCATGAACAACAAATTATTCCTATAAAAACGTGGATAAATATGTTTCATTTTGATGAATCACTTAATTCATTTTTCTCTATTAACTTTATATATACAAATATATATAGAGATATTAAAGATAATTTCTAGAGGGAAAAAATAAATAGAAGAATTAAGATGTAATCATCCCATTTCTTGATATGATGGAAATTCAATACTACAAGAAATTAGTATAAGTATATGTTACAACAATTTTCTGCAATATAATTTAAATGTGAAAGTATCACCATAGATATCAGTTTCAAACTCCCCAAAATTTTAAAAGTACATGATGTTATTTAAGCTATTTTTGATCACCATATGATGTATGAACATTTTATTTCTATCATATAAGATTTATATCATGATTATATTTCTAGAATATACATAACGGAAGTGGTAAGGATTCATGGGGTAATAAATTCTATGTTATATGACAAAGATCCAAGGTTTACATCAATGATATGAAGAAATCTTCAGTGAATTTTGAATAAAGTTTTAAAAATTAGTGTTTTATGTCATTATTAGATAGATTGTTAGACTAAAAGGACCATAAAATCTATAGAATATATTTTGAGATCTTATTATAAGGTTTTTAATGTTTTTTTGTGGTCAAAACCATCATTTAGTATAATATTATTACAATAAAACCTTTCAATCATAATATAATATAAATCTTTATGAAGCCATCCTTGAAAAGAAGTTATGAAATTAAATTTTCTTGGATGAATTTATAGGATGAATCTAAAATAACTTGAGGTTGATGAGTAAATTAAAGAGAAGGTGATAGTCATTTATCAGTACAGTAGAGAATCATATAGTCAACATGATATTTATATTTATAATCATTGTTAAGAAATAGATTTCAAATTTGGTGGTAAGTTATTCTTATGAATATATTCTTGAAATAAGTTTAATAGATTTATAACGAAGGGAAATATAAGACCCGGATATACTAGTATATTTTAGACTAGTTTTTATTAAGATTGTGGCTTATCACTTGGTGCTTCCACAGAACCTCTCTCTATTTTATGACATTTTCAATTTATTTCAACTGAGGAAGTGAATACCTAATCTTTCATATACACTTAACTATGTAGGTTTTTTAATTGATCATGGTATCTGTTATGAGAAAATACTAGTAGAAATCATAGATCATATAGATAAGTTTATATAGAAAACAATTATTCAAATGATTAATATTCATTTAATGAATTATAAATTTAGTGAAGATATGTGGGAACTTGAGGATGTGACATTTTTGAGTTATCCTCAATTGTTTAAATCAGAGTGAATGAATTTGGGGGAAGAAAGTTTAATAAGTGTGGTGGAATTTAAAACCCTGATATTTTTTGATATATTTATCTTTAAATAACTTAAAATTGTTGATATCTCATTTTATATGAAACATTGATCTTAAAAAATGAATATATATTATTCCAGTATTATTATTTACTGTGATTTTTATCTCTTAGACATTAAATTAGTTTGTATGAAAAGAAAAAAAATGTATGAAAAGAATGTATAATATTTATTTATTGAAAACATATTGATTAATGACTTTTAAATATATAAATTATATTAATGTCAAAAAAATATTGTTTAATGTTAATAAGTAAATTTTCTGTAGTACTATATTTTTCTATATCTTATCTATCATTATCCCTAAAAACTAGGGTTCTAATGAAATATATGGATATTTAATGTTATAAAATATATATTCATTCATATATTGATTATAAATTAATAATAAATAGAGAGAAAAGAAATTTAATGTAAAAAAGATATATTTTTTCTTCTTTTGAAATTTTTTCTTATTTTGTGAAATATATTTCATCTTAATATTTTTAATTAGAAACAATATTTTAATGATTTTAATAATATATATATATATATATACACAATATTAATTAAAATTTATTAACATCTATATTATGGTTTTTATTAGGTAAGTAATATTTATAACTTCAGTTTTCGTCTTAAAATGTGTTTTTTTAAGATAGTATTCATCATACTTTTAAAAGTAATTTTAAAATGATTTTTTAAATTATTGAAATTAAATATGATAAAATGGTTACCCAATTTGTAATTATAATTTCATAATTTATTATTTATGACATTTTCATTTTTGTTCATTCAGAATAATAATCAAGGTGAAAAATTGTAACCATAGTAAAGGTTAAAATGTTTAACGAGTGGTTAGTATAAATAGATATGGATTAAAATGACATAAAAACATTTATATATCTAATTTTATGAATTTATTTAGACCCTATATAATTCTATATTCAATCGTGATCAAATTTATAGCCACATTCATAATTTGACATTATTATATTTCAATATTATTAATAATTTCATGTCTTCTACTCCCCTAACTTATAAAATTATACATCCTCTCATCACATCACCACAACACATTATTCCATTAGAACAAAAATAATTGAACAAATAGACTGGCAATGACTTTATCTATGACCATGAGAAATTTTTCATTCCAAAATACATATCAATGAATCCTTAAGGATCTTTTCAAATAAGTGTATCATAAGAACATTTATTTTTCCATTCTAATATTTTTCTTGTTTATTTCATAATAGACGAGCTATAAATATTATATAACCATATTAATATGATGGGATAAATATTTTTAATATAGTTATATTTTTTTATTTTATTTTTATTTTTATTTTGACTTATGATTACATTCATTGGAAAAGGATAAAGTCGCTCGTTCATATGTGTAGACTACCTCCATGAAGAGAAATGATTTATTTTTCATTTACTCTTTGAATGCATTTCATAAGGACATATTTATTGAATATATGGTATATTAATGTTATATTTATGTTTCAATAAAGGTAAATTATTTTCCAACATGTTTTTTAAATCCTTTGAGAAGTGAAAACATCACCCATGTGTATGTATGGACTAATGTCTCTATAAAGCGATGTAATTAATTTTTCATATCTACTTTATAGGATTTTTTATAAATTTGTTTGTTATAAATAAATAATATAATTATTTAATGATTATGATTCTATATTTGATAAATCCTTTTATAATATAAAATTATTAGAATAGTCAAACAAAAATATGCATGGAAAACTGACTAGTTATCGCCTGAATATTCATTTAATTTTAGTGATGTTAATAAAAGGACAATTAGAAATATAATGGAATGAAATATTGTGTGATTTATATTAATATTGTCTTAAAATAGATTTATAAAATATCTATATTTATGATATATATTTTTTGAATGTGTATTGATCATAACATGACATTAGTTCAGGGTTTATGTTATAATTTTATTCCTTTTCTCGATTTGTTATGTTAAATTTTCATTGAGATAAATTATATGATACTTATCCTTTAAAAACAATATATTTTATAGTTATTTTGTAATTTATTTAATTTTCATGTATTTGTCTAATTTTATTCTATTTGGTGCTTAAAATAATTTAGAAAATATTTTTATGAAAAACCAAATATATTTCTTTTTTCTTGGTCGGGAACCTTTCTCATCCATTTCCATGTTATTAAATATATTTATGGATGTTTTTATCTATAATTAAAATTTGGAATATTATTATATCTAATATCAACATATTCCTTTTAAAAAATTTAAAATTAATATTTCTTAACTTTTTATGTATTACTCACTTTTGACATTATTCAAAATTTTGAAAAGAATGTTTTCCTTTAACTTATATGACAAAAAATGGTTTGCCTACATGAAAATAATTTTATTTTATTAATAAATTTAAATGTATTCTTTTTTATTTTTAGTGAATGTAAATTTTTTAATATTATAAATTTTTATTTATAAATTTATCAAATTAAAATGATATTTTAATCTTTTTTCAATGAAAGGTTCAAATTTTCTTTCAATGTTAGTTTTCATATATGTTAAGATACATTAATATTTTATTATGATTTAATGAGGTCTACTCTTCTGATACCATCAAATTATGTGGATGAATTATTATGATGTGTTTTTAAGATGATTACATAAAATTATTTCATTTTCATGGGTCAATTAATCTATGAAGAGATAAACAACACTATTATAATATCATCCACTTCATTTATTTGGATGGTAAATGATTTTGTGTTGAGTATATTTCTATAAAACCAATTTATTTTCCCTGATTTTTTCTATGATGATATGATTAATGTTATTATATCTTATGGAACTCATGTATATGATTTACATTATGTTATTGGTGGGTTTTGAATTACACATACCTTTAATGGATTTGGTAAGTATAAATATATCATGAGGTAATATATAATGGAATAATGGAGTAATCCTAGATTATTATGTGGATTTGTACACAATAATAGTTTTAGAAGTGAAACTTGACTAATAATTTTATGAAATGGGGAGTAAATCCAATCAAATTTTAGAATTTGTAAACTATGACAGTCTTGGATGTAATCCTTGACTAAGGATGCTTTTGTGTATGATGCAAAATTATTTCTTATTATTATTATATGTTCTCCTTGTTTAGGATTTATTACTAACGATTCAATACAATTTTGATTTTATGTATTTATTTATGATAGAACCTTGTACCCTGAACAATGATTAATGATATTTGATTTATTGGGAATGACTTTTATAAGTCATGATCATGTTATCATACCCTTAGTTATATATTATATTCACTTATGATCATCAATTAATATCGTATATTTTTACCCATACTAAGAATTTAATATAACCCTTTCTTAAGTTTATATTTCCCTAATTTATGAAAAACAATTTTAAATATTGTAGGTCTAAAAAGGGAACAACGTGAGTAAAAATGATTTTGGTGATGTTAATTATTTTTCATGAAATAAGTTTATTATGTAAATAGTATCAAAAAATCATTATAGTTATATATAGTGTATTATTAAGAGACATATTTAACATTCATATAAAATTATATAATATATTTGTATGTAATTATTTAATTTCAATGTAAATTATTATCATTAAAATGGATATTTAAATGATCTTTTGTTGATAACTGACACTGATATTTTTATACATCAAAAACATACTCATGTTATATCTAGGATAACAGAATAACTCTTAGGAAATGTGGCATGGGAGGAAACCATCAGTAAAATATTTTTTAATCATAAAAAGTAAACTATCTTTTCTCAACATGGGGAAGATAACCAAGAATATTAAATCTATAGGAGATAAATAATATTTTCTTACCAATTATTCCAGAATAAAAGCTCATATTTTTTTTAAAAAAATAGATTTTTTAAAGTCATGGTGTTATTATAGTGAAAAGTACAAAAAAAATTCAGATATTTAAATATTAAATAATTTAAGAAAAACATTTTTTTGTGATAATATTAGTGGTTAACATAATCTTAGTGGTTATGTATATTAAAGAATAGATATCGAAAATATCTGATAATTTTTTCTTAAAAATAACATAATTAATTAGTATAGTTGATATTAATGAAAAATACATTGTTGTTATATAAAAACTATAATATAAATTAAATTAATTGAAGGAAACAATTTTTTCTTAATGAATACCTGTTTATATTTTTGTATACCCTTCCTAATAAGTTTTGTTCTTGTTAAGATGATCTATGGTTTCTCTAGGAGATAGAAATAGGGGAGTTGTGGGGAACTTCATAGATGTTAAGGATTCACCACTGTGAGGTTTATGGAAACACGCTAAGGCTAGTTTATATGATATAGAGCTCCACATTATGTTGTAAGTAACTTTGAGGATAAAGATCTGAGCTAATACTAATTTTATCATAGATGCGGCATAGAGGTAGGTTGTGGTGCAACTCCTACCTTTGAAAGGGGATGGTTGCGACATTGTTTCCTCAACGATGGAATTTTCAAACCATAAGTTAAAAATGTTATACATCATGAACCTTATCTTATTTTTTAGACACAATCTTATAGGGTAGGTTGTGACATGGTTTCTTGGGTTTCACCATAACATACCATGTTTCAAGTGGGTTTTTAGTATGGTATATGGGGTTGTGCCATGGTTATCTTTTTAGCAACTTGTCTATAAATAAACACAAGACCCACTGAACTAATTTTGGTCCAATATATTCCTCTTGAACCCTAGGCAACCCAAAGAGGTTTTTTATGGTTATTGGAAATTCCTTTTATGGTATTCAACATAAAACATCCATCTTATGTGTCTCCATTCTATGTTTTCAATGTAATCCTACTAGTTTCTCTCCTTCTTCTAATTCATTTATATTACTCTTGGATAAGCCTTGTTGATAGTTTGTATTATCATCAATTAAAGGATATGAGAGAAACTAGATACCCTCTTGGATATCTAGTGTTTTTCTGTGCCATCATCATTTTACGATGGGTTGTCTCTATCTTATGGTTATTATTCTATTTCATTTATCCTAGTATGTGAAATTTATGTTATCATTTTTGAATGTTGTTAGAATGACTAAAACAATTGTTTTATCCTCTGGTCAATGAGTTACAAATTTATAGACATTCTATAAGATCTATTCAGGTCATTTATTATTAAGACCATGATATTTCAACAATCGATAGGTCTTCCATAATTTTACCATGCATTATAACTTAGATTATTGATGTGTAGATTTTATGATTTGTAATTACTTAGGAAATTAGTGTGATATCGCATAATAGAATCACATGGACTAAAACTGGTTAATTGGAATACTAATGGACATGGGATTTTAAATTAAAATGGAAGGGGAATTGAGGTAATTATGAGAATAGTTGGGATTTTCACCTTATGGGATATAAATGGTTAGATAAGAGATATTTTGATTATTTGAACATAATTTATTGTGATGAAATGTGTTATTCTTTATACTTGGTTATAATGTATAGCTTACAGGGATTATCCTGGTTATATTGTATAGATTATAGGTATTGTTCTAGTTATGAAATAATGCTAATAATTATATACCCTGATAGGTTTTAATGATTATAGTGAATCACCTGGTAATTTTTTAATTATCATAGAGTAATTTTTGGCTCTCCTATGATTATTTATTATTATACTGTGGGATGGTTATTATTATATGTGGCATGGTTTTAGTCCACGCTCATATAAATATGGTATTTCAATTATGTATATTTTTGTTACACCTAGTGTCAAATCAGAACTCAAGGGTCACTAGATTAACATAATGTGAAAAATTAATTATTTTAATTAATATCAGATAAATTAATTTATTACATGAACTATATATCTAAGGGTAGATTTTATTATACACTGAGGTTTCGACTTTCTGTATAACATCCTTTCATTTTATTACATACATAAACATGAATTATTACATAAATTCGTCACATGATAAAACAAAGAATATTTATTGGCCTAGTGCATTTGTGGATTGGGAACATTACATTCCAAATTAAAACATAAAACACAACATATTTATTGAAAACTTCTTTTACATGAGCACTACATTCTGTCATACTTATCATTGCATGGGATAACATTAGGACATTGATAAGAAAAAAAGTGAGCTATATAGCACAGTAACGGAGTAACCAAGGCATAACAAGAATAATAATATACATGTTAGACAATAGTCATATAAATGGAGCATAAAAAACTTTAACATAAAGGCTTGGTATAGAATGATTATCATAACATGGAAATGTGGTAACAACACTTAACATGGTATTAGTGTGATCAAAGTATCATTGCATATGGAACCTTAATAAAAACTCAGTGACCTTGAATTATCATGAGTAAAAACTCATTTATATTGATTTATAATGATACTAATCATTACCGAATGTGTTGGAGCGCTTTCAAGTCACACCCTTTTTAGTCATTTCATTTCCTAAATAAGTCTGCCACATGAATCTATAACATAGATTCATTAAAGATCATAATTTATTCCATGATAAATGAATGTGGAAATCATACATGAAACTCTATAATAATTAATTAAATGTGCATAAATGGGAATATCCTTGATAGAGAAATTGGATTGGTATTCACTACACATTGAATTTGGAATGGAAACTCATGGTGCAATTTCTGCAGCATAACTGTGTGACATACGAATTTATAAAAATGGTTATCGAGTAAGAAAGGGGGTTTTCATTGTAAGTACCTGAAATTTATAGTACGGGGGTCATTTATATATATGTACTAATATATTTAATGCAATTTATATTCATAATACAAAATAGTTTCTTGAATGTTAATGTGACGAGAGAAATTCTTTATAGTATTTCGGCAAGGTAGTCGGTATAATTGGGAGACATTAATGAGGGAGAAAAGTGTAAATCATCATTAAAAAATAAACAGGGAAGTGTTGGGGTGGTGAGAAACCATACCCCCAAATTTTCAATTGAAAATAATATGGCATAACAATATTAAGAAACATGGATAAAAAGAGAAATGAAGGAATCCCTTACTAGGAAGTGTGATCGCAAAGGATTGGGAGGGTAATGAGAGAGGACTCCTGGAATCTTGGGGTGCCTTGGTAGGATTATAGAGAGAGGATTTCAGAGTTTGGTCAGGATCCAATGGATTTTAGAGAAAATAGTTTGGGAACTTGGGTGGGATTATATAGTAAAAGGTAGGGAATTATTTATTAGTTAGGTTTTGGACACTACACATTAAAGTAATCAAACCCACAAACCAACCAACAGTTTTTTCCCGTATTATTTTCCAAAGAGGAGTTAAGACATTATTTTATAATGAAAATGGACTAACATCTTAAAATATTAGGCTTCATTATGTGGATGTGAGTCACATTCTCAAAGAAAACATTTTAAAAGGATAAAGTATTTTATTAGCCTTGTAGCATCCACTAAAGCTTTGTAAAATAAATAAATCCAAGATAAAATAACATTATTATACTTTTAAATCATATATTGGAATAAATTACCATTTATATTATTTTATTACATCACTATTAGGTTCTAATAATGTCATAGAACACATTATTTAATTAAACGGTATTTAATTTTTATCCAAAAATTCAACTATCTCAAAAAATTATAAAAAATTCCCCATTGGATAATTTCGACCTCCTTATTCCATAAATAATACTAATTTTATCTAAATAAATTTCTAAATATGTGGATTTTTACTTTTAATATGAAAAGTGACATTTAACGAAAATTTATTGGTTTTAACAAAAATGGATTTCAATCCATAATAAAAATCACAATTGTATTAATAAAAATAATATGATCATTTATATATAATAAAAATTTATTTAGAAATAAGATTTTATTAAAATATTATTTAATTAAAAAAACCATTCATTCAACAAAATTGATTTCTTAATTGAATATTAACTAAAAATACTATGTGCACATGAAAAACCATTTACAAAGTAATAATAATAAAATGAATATATATTATTTATTATATAGAAAAATAATTCACATAATCATAGTGATAAGGTTTTCTTACATAACCCTTTATAACAACATCATAAGACCTAAGGGTAAGGTGTGGGATGGTTATAGACACTTGGGGTGGCTTAGATAACATTGTTGGGGTGGAAATCTCTATCAACATCCACTTCTCCCATAATTTTTCCAGCTCTACTTAATGTGTTGAATCTCAACTTGATCTTGGTAAAGAGTGAAGCCCATTGATGCTACCTCCTTTCTGAGCTCTGACAAATGGGCTTCTTATAGAGAAATTCTACTAGATCAGGCCATCACTTCTTCTGTATGAGTAAATCAAATTTGTTAAATATCTATATTTATATTAATAATGTGATCAATGTTTAATAGCTATATTACAATGGTCACAATTATTAATGGTATTCTAAAATACAAAAACATTAAACCAAATAAGTTCATATATTATATAACTGTTATCTGTAATAAGTCATTTATTTAGATTAAGAGTAATTTTCATTAATAAAAGTATGGGTTGTTACAATCTTCCCCATTAAGAAATTTATCCCTTCAAACTTCCTTTTCCCACACTAAAAAGTTATGGGCATCTTTGCTTCATCACTTCCTCTCATTCCCACATTTGTTCTTCAGTCTTGTGGTTTCTCTACAACACCTTGATGAGGTGTGTTTTCATATTTCATAGAACATTTTCACTATGATCTATGATCTTCCCTGGATTCTCTTCATTGTAGAGGTAATTATCTAGTGGTACCACCTATGGATTGAGTACATGATATGGGTCAGGTACATACTTCCACAAGAGTGATACAGGGAATAAATCAGGTACCTAAGATAGGTTTGGTGGGAGTTCTAGTCGATAGGCTACTAATACAAAGCGATCGAGGATCTCAAATGTGCCAATGTACCTTGGAATAAGATTTCCCTTCATCCCAAATCCCATAACTCTCTTCTATGGTGATATACAGAGGAATACCATATCTCCCACATCAAACTCTAGGCCTCGTCGACGATTATTAGCATAGCTATTTTGTCTGCTCGAAGCAAATTTAATGTGCTATTTGATGGTCTTAACCTCCTCCACCATTTCTTCATCCGTTTCTAGACGTAAGAGTTTTTATCTGCAAATTTATCCCATCATGTAGTTGTTCTGAACCTCTTCCCATAGTGGGATTTATAAGGATCTATTTAGATTCTTGAATGGAAATTGTTATTATAAGATAACTCAACTAGAGTAAGATGCTGATCCAATCCTCCTTTAAAGTCCATTGAGATGGCAATCAATATGTCCTGAAGTGTTTGGATTGTCCGATAAGATTGGACATCATTTTTAGGATGATAATCCATACTAAAGTTCACCTCAGTATCCAGGGCATGTTGAAAAATCTTCTAAAACATAGAGGTGAATGTTGGATCTCGATCATATACAATCTGTTGTGGTACACCATGTAGATTTACCACATCTCTGATGTATATCCATTCATGTTGATCCAGTGAGAAATCCTCTCAAATTGAAATGAATTGTGCAGTCTTCTAAGACAATCCACAACAACCCAAATAGCATTGATTCCTTTGGATGTCTTTGGAAGTTTGGGGAAAAAGACTATAGTGATGTTCTCCCATTTCCATGCTGGTATGGGCAATGGTTGCATCATCCCCTCATACTTCTGACTCTCAAGATTCACTTGCTAACATACCAGGAACTTTAATGTATACTTTTTGATCTCCTTCATCATGTTATTCCACCAATAATTCTCTTAGATATCTCAATACATCTTTTTGTTTCTGGGTGAGTGGATAAATTTGAACAATGTTCATCATCCAAAAGATCCTTCTCTAACTCCAGATTTGATGGAACACATAGTCTTGACCCAAATATCCCAATTACATCTTTATTGACATTGAACTCTAAGGATTTCCCTTATCTAACAGTTTCCACCATCATCTGAATTCTCATATCATTCTTTTGGGAATCCTTTAACCTTAACAAAAGATATGGTTGGGAAATCATTTATGAAAGGATTGATGATGTTCCATTATTTATGATTCCCATGTCCATCATGATAAAATATATGAAGATTGGATCCTTTTAAATTCTCATCAATGATAGAATTGTTGGGTTCTTTATAGTTAGAGAATCTGCCACCTTGTTTGTTTTCCCTTTGTGGAAATGCATTGATCAGTCATAGTCTTTGACCAGCTCTAACTAACTTTCTTGGAGCATGTTCAACTCTTTCTGTGTGAATATATACAAGAAGATTTTTTTTTCATATATATTTTACAATTCTACCCAAAGAGTTAATGCTGGAAAATTTTTAATGTGAGGATCACTGCAGTCAACTCTAGATTATGTGTTCGATTTTTTTCTCATGATCTTTCAATTTCCTTGAATCATATGAAATGAATTTTTCATTTTGAATAAACACGCAACCTATAACCTTCTTCTAAGCATCTCTAAATACTAAAAAAAATGTATTCACTTGTGGGTAGTGTGAGAACAAGAGTAGTGATAAGCCTCCATTTCAACTCCTTGATGCTCTCTTCGCATTCATCAGTCCATGAAAACTTTACTCCTTTTCGAGTTAGCTTTGTAAGAGGGTTGGACAATTGTGATAAATTTCTCAGAAATCGGCGATAATAACCATCTAACCCCTGGAAGTTACAAGTATCCATTTATGATGTGGGCATCATGCATCCCTAAATTGTAGCTATCTTTGGAGGGATCCATCGATATCACATTGGTTGTGATGATATGGCCCAAAAATTAGACATCCTTTAACCAGAACTAACAATTTCTATACTTTTCATAAATATTATCCATTCGCAAGGTCTCTAGTACAATTCATGGATGCTTCTCATGCTTCTCCTTGGTTTTGGAGTATATTATAATATTGTCTATAAATACTAACACAAATATTTTTTGGTAATCTCTAAAGACTATATTCATCAAATATATGAATATTTTTGGAGAATTAGTGATTCCGAAAGGCATTACTATAAATTCATAGTGCTCGTAACTTTTACGAAAACTAGTCTTGGGGATATTATCTTGCTTCACCCTTACTTGGTTAGATCCCGATTGAAAATTTACATTGGATAAGTATTGTGTTCCATGAATCCGATCAAACATGTCATCAATTCAAGGAAGAGGATACTTGTTCTTTATCATGATTTTATTTAGCTCAAAATATTAAATGAAACGGTGCATTGACCCATCCTTCTTCTTGAAAAATAGGACAGAATCACCCCATGGTGATGAAAATGGGCATATAAACCGTTTATCCATATTCTCATGTAGTTGTTTCTTCAGGTCCTCAATCACCAGAACAACCAGTATATACAGATTCTTGGATATTGGGTATGCCTTGGGTATAAGATCAATTGATAATTTGAAATCTCTTCATTGAGGAAGATCATTGAATTCCTCAGGAAACAATTCAATTAATTCCCTCACAATAAGAATGTCTTCAAGGATGGTTGTATCATTAGACTCAATCATTTTAGCTAGATACACAATCTCATAGGGAAATAATATCCACGGTTGAGATGATGGTGCGAAAGAAGATTTATCATCCCCCTTGCACTTGTATAGAATCGAGGGTTGATTATCCATATGAATATTGATTTGCCTCTCTCAGAAAGTTTTTTTTCACTATATAAAGAAATCCAATACATTCCTATAATTGTATCAAATTCCACCATAGAATATATGATGAGGTTCGTCAGAAAGTTCATTCCACATATTGTGACCAGGGATGAGTTATATTCATGGGATGTAATGATTTCCCAATTTTCTATTCTCACTGAAATGTTTACATACATTATTTGTGGTGGTGTAGGGTTTTCTCTACTAAACATTTATATACAAAATAATGCATTAAAATAGAATAAAAATTGTGTATGGTATAATTGAATGATCAACTAGCGGACCTATCACAGCTTCGTTGCAGGGGTTGACTTTGGCCATACTGATGGCAGAAGCTCACCCTTGCTGCCTTGGCAGTTGTTGGTTGGCTCTGAAAGACCATGGATTAGGGAATTGATTTACAAGGTGCCTTGGTTTGTTGTAGTAGAAGTAATGAACACAGATTTTATTGAGAAATGAATAATTCCTATCCTCTGTTGCAGTAGTAGATTTTTCTTGTCAGCAGCTAAATGCTAGGTGTCCTTCTCTTCCACCCACAAATAATTTCATCACCCCCTTTAAGTAATTTATGTGTTGCTTCATTGAGCTCCTTTGGAATGTGCGGTGATGTATTTTTATAGAACCATAGGATTTATCCATCAGAACACCTGATTTTAATCCCACCTTACACTTGTTATCCCTATGATACCCATGGGATTCGCCGATCTCCATTTCAACATTGAGGGAACATCAGAAAATTTCCTCATAGCTATTGAAGTCATGGATCTCCAGGGCTTTCTTTAGGCTTTGTTTCAGCACACCAGAGAAGTGGTGAACATTATATTCAGGGATAACAACAAAGATGAAGGCGTATCGTGCATGCCTTGTGAATCTTTCCTCGTACACTCTGATGGATTCGTTGTCTTTTTCTCTTGAGGTCAAATAAGTCCATTTTTATCTTAAGATAGAGGGTCTGAGGAAAATAATTGTCAAAAAACATTTTCCTGAAATCCTTCCATTCCAACACCTTGATCTCTTATTTAGTCTTCTTATTTTTTGATCAATGTCTTCCATTTATTGGCTTCACCCTCCATACGATAAGTAGAAACAATAGCATTCTATTTTTTGGAACATTGAAGGATGGATAATATCTTTTTAATGGAGTTGATCCATTGTTTGAAAATTGAGGGATCAGATGATCCGTTAAATTTAAGAGGCCTTTTTCTAATGAAGAACTCAATTGCGATTTGTTTTTTATTAGGGGGTGTTGAATGTTCTTTTTGACCCATGATTCTATTAAATTAATGATTTTATAGAGAGTGTATAATGAAATATTTTATGATTCCCTATCCCATTGGATTGGGAATCTCATTAGAATAGTCACCACATTGATCTGTTCATTGGTAGTTATCCTGAGTCATACTATTACCAGCCATTGTCTAGAATAAAAGGAAAGTAAGGGGTAACACAAAAAAGGATATCCAGGGACAAAAAATTGATGACTTATAAATAAATTTTATTTCCTTATCTTATGAATCTATAGGCTTCAGTCTATGTTATCCATAATGTACTTCCCAACATTTATTTTTAAGGTATTTTTTCCTATAACAATGATTCACACTAAGCTTATGAATTAACCAAAGAATATCCCTGATGAGTGTCATAACCAAGAGTGCATAAAGGCTCGTTGTCGTGTACCATGATACCCCAGGACAAGCCCAAAACTCCTTGTCAGAGTTTTTACACCAAGTAATATTTGTGCTAGAGCTGCCTCTACCTTCTTATATCCAGACATCGATGTATTTTATTGAGAAAACATTTACTCAATATTCACCAAATATAGGGATTATTTTATTATACTTATTTTAACTCTATGTATTCATTAGGGTTTTCAAATCCTAATCCCCAAAATAACTCAATCAGTCATCTGATACCAACTATAAAAACCTTTCTTTTTATTACACACATAAACATGACTTATTATATAAAATATTCACTTGATATAACATATAATATCTAGAGGTATAGTGTATTTGTGGCTTCTAAAAATTACATAGTGACCTAAATCATGAAACACAACCTCTTTATAGAATAATTCCTTTACATGACCACTACCTTCACTCGTATATAGAATTGCATGGGATAACCTGAGGACATGCACAAGAAAATGGTGAGCTATGTAAGAACCTGGATCTTTGTTTCAGGTAAGTCTTTTTTTGGAGTTTTTTAGAATTTTTGAAGTTTCTAGAAATGTTTTGATGTACACGCTGTGTACTCTTTTCCCGGTCGAAACCGTGTG
This sequence comes from Viscum album, assembly GCA_963277665.1. Classification (NCBI taxonomy): domain Eukaryota; kingdom Viridiplantae; phylum Streptophyta; class Magnoliopsida; order Santalales; family Viscaceae; genus Viscum; species Viscum album. The sequence goes on along the minus strand of OY728135.1, from coordinate 1,460,925,670 downwards.
TTGTCCATGTCCGGACCACACACACGTTGTGTAGGGGTGATGTGGAGGCCGATTTTGGCAGAGTACGAAAAAACCCACTACACGTCGTGTACTTTTTTCCACTAAACGAACCGGGGTCGCGCCTCATCGTCATAATCGTCTTCATTTAGGTCTGGTTCAACCAAGAGATGTCGTACGACCAAGAAACTTCTCCAGATTCCCAAGACTCCATCTGTACTCCAATTCAAGCTCTTTTGATTGCGTTGGAAGTGAAGTGGTGAGTTCTTCCATCTGTTATAGCCTTGTTTTTCAATTCTTCATCCTTCTCAAGTTATCTAAGGTTGAACATTTTGTGCATTTTCTCAGATCTACGACATTACAGGGAGAATCAGCTGTCGTGGTTCAATTATATCTATCTCCTGGGATCAAGGTAGGTGGTTTTTTCCTTACTGTTCAATGTCATTGAGTTTATGTGTGAATTTCTACCAATACCCATGAACGGGGTATTGCGTGTTACCCCTTTTTGCCTTCGTTGTTTTCCTGCCATGCATGTATGCTCGTGTAAAGGTAATTTGACCATGTTAGAGGATAATTTGTTGTGCTTGGATGTTTTTTCCCTTTCTTTGTACTGTTTACGACCTTTGGGTCTCGTTTTCCTTTGGCTGCTACACCTGTTTTCAACCGGGTCATAATAGGTTGAAGTGACACTCATGACATGCTTGTTGCCTTGTAGACTTTTTAGCTAAGTAGCTATATAGGTGTACTTTTTTAGCCAAGTATCTCTATAGGTGTACTTTGGCCTTATAGAATTATTATGAAATGACTGGAACGAGGCTGAGAGAATATGGTGTTATAGACTATGAGGGATAGACCGAGTGAGCTTCCTAGAGAGTCTTAGATATTACAGACTACAGAGGGGATGGACCGAGTGAGCACCCAACGAGTCATTGATTTTATAGACTATAGGAGGTTAGACCAAGTGAGCTTCCTTAGAGAGTCTTACCTTGTTTGAATCTCTTTAAGAAACATTCCAGGCTAGAGGAGGAATTTACCAAGTGAGCTTCCTCAGAGAGACTGTTTTATACCTGAGACTGTAGTAGGAATTAACCGAGATAGCTTCCTCAGAGAGTCTCCAGACCTTGGGGATAAGAGGGTTAGACCACATGATCTTCCTCAATATAGTCCCTGACTACCCTAGAATATAAGGGGAATTGACCGAGTGAGCTTCCCCAGAGAGTATCATAAATTCGTATGACCAAGCTAGAGGGGTTAGACTGAGTTCACTTCCAAGAGGGTTGTGGTACTTCTTGGATAGGACCAGAGAGGGTTGGCTGTGAGTACTTCCCAAAGGGTTTCTGGCTTATTAGTTGTTGTTTCACTACTGTTGATTTGTTGTGGATTGATTGGTGCTATGTATCATCTTTTTTTACTACTTACTATTTACTGCCTACTACTTGTTGTTGTTGTTTACTGCTTATTGTACTTTTACCTGCCATATACTCACTGACTATTAGGCATAGATCATCGGGTAAATGCCTACTAGGATTTTATCTCACACCCGATTTGGCCATGATTTTGGGCCCAAGAATACTATGTTGTTTTAGTTATAGACAAGGGCAAGCGCCCTTCGACTTCTGGAACATGATTGTTTGGAGCAGGAGAGCATGGGACCAAGCTTTGGCTTGCGATGCTGAGGAGCTGTTTACTTTTCTTTTGTACTTGTTTTAGTACTGTAGTGTTTTCCAGCATTGTGACTTGTTTGGATTCCTTCCTAATTATGTATCATGAATCATTTCATACATTCTTATGTGCTCCAGTTGTTGATTTTGTCTTCCTATGTTATATTATTGATTATTACTGCTTCTGTAATTGCATGTTTATTTTTCTTCCGCTATGTATTCTGCCAATGAGGGCATAGTTTTCCCATTATCACACCCAAGACCCTCGCTGCTACTCAGCAGCCTCTGGCGTTTGGGGAAATGCGCTTGATTCCATGTTCCCAACCAGGTATGGGGTGCCTATGGGTGGTTTCCAGAACCGAGACGATACAAAGTGGTATCAGAGGAATTTATTTTCTCTTGCATTACTATTTGGATACATAGCGACGAATAGGACGGATTCGGTACTTGGTAATAATATTTTCTCAGGAGTAGCTATCCCATGTATAGGGAAAATCCATACTACTTTGTTTATTGCAGTTTTCTGGTCTTGAGATGTTATGGTCGATATGATTTCACCTAGAGCGATTCACATGCTTTGTACTATTATTGTATTGATATTATGGTTCTATTTCTGTTGCAACCCAATGAGATGAGGGTATGTCATCTCATTCATCATATAAGAACTTGTAGAAATCACATTCCATGCATTCTTTCCATGCCATTTAGGGTGAATTAGCGATTTCATGTTGTTGTGATAGATTTGTGTGGATTATGAATGCTGTTGTGATGTATTCTTGATAGAATCTATGCTACCTTGTTAGAGGATTATTGTATTTTACATTGTTTAAATGAAATCCATGTTTTGATTCTTGAGGTGTTATGGACCCTCTTGAATCGGAAATTGGTGGATCATGATCATGTTTTCTCTTGTGCATGACTGTAGGGGATGCCAATCTTTTATTCGCGGGGAGTATGGGCCCAAAAAAGATCAGAATTCGGCACATCTTTGCTTTGTTTTCCATGTTTCTGAGCTTCTGTGGAGTTTCTGAGCTACTGCCCATAAAATCCCAGAATACACGGTGTGTACTTTTTGGTTACACGCCATGTAGTTTTTAGGCCATGTTACTGACTGTGTGTGAAGGAACACGGTGTTGGGAAAATAACTTCAGGAACATGTCGTGTACGGTATGTACACGCCATGTAGTGTACAGCCTTGTACCCGGCCGTGTCAGAAACAACATGGGTCAGGAAAGCTCGAGTAGAACACGCTGTGTTGTAAGGGAACACGCCTTGTATTTCTGTCTAGGTATCCGGCCATGTCACGAACAACACGGGTCAGTGTGACCTTATCTAAGACACGCCATGTTGCTTTCGAAACACGCCTTGTAGTCATTTTTATGAATAACACAAGACGGTATCACCTTCTCCTATACATGTCGTATTTGTTCGAAACACACTGTGTAAGGTCCAGATGTGTAGACAGTCGTGTAACTAACAAAACCGGCTGCCCAAACAGTTTCTAGTACACGCCATGTCCCTAGGGAACATGCTGTGTAGTCTGGGGTTAGATTGATCCGTGTGGGTTACCCGTGTAAGGAGACCCGGGTAGGGGTTTAGAGTTCAAGTACATGCTGTGTGTGGGAACAACATGCCGTGTAGCTTGGGGTGTTACACGACATGTCGGGTAGGGGTACACGCCCATGTTAATGGATTATGTAGACACACTGTGTAGTTTTATACACGCCGTGTAGTCGTGTTTTGTAAAACATGATAGGTTCTTCCCCTTGTTTTCATTTGTACTCCTGTGTTTTCAATCTTTGTTAATCCTGATATAAGGTGTGCTTTTTATCTTTCAGAGCTATGCCTCCGAGACGTCCTCCGGTCATTCGTCAGTTTCCAGATGGTGACCAGACACCAGATATGGCCGACCAGGGACCTCCTGCAGATCCTCCTGCTATGCCAGCCTTGGCACTAGTAGTTATGCCCATTGCAGGTGCCGAGGCGCAGTTCAGGGAGGACTTCTTGATGATGATTCAGACCTTCTAGGGAGCTCAGCCTCCTGCCCCGTCGATGGCTGAGTTGACACGAGTTTTCCAGTAGTAGAATACTCTTAATTTTTCAAGGGATTGAGGACCCCAGGATGTAGAGTCATGGATAGAGGTCATACAGACCATCTTTGAGAAGCTAGAGATCCTTCCGGAGAAAAGGGTAAAGGTGGTTACTTATATGCTCAGGGAAACTTCCAAGAGGTGGTGGTATGTGATATCATGGTCATGGTGTCAGCAGGATATGTCTTGGGACGAGTTTCGACACACCTTCTATGACTACATATATCTGGAGACCCTGAGTGCCGATCGAGCCCAGGAGGTTATGAGTCTACAGCTGGGTACTCTTTCTGTTATGGAGTACTCATCTCGTTTCACTGATCTGCAGCATTTCACACCGATCCTAACAGGTGATGAGTTATTCTTTGCTGGGAAGTTTGAGGACGGTATCAGGCAGGAGATCTGTTCCCAGGTGAATATCTTCTAGTTGACTTCTATATCCTCCATCGTCAACTAGGCGCTGATCACTGAGCGCAATCTTAGAGATTCTGGAGCAGTGAACCAGGGAGGTTCATCATCCAGAGATAGTGTTCCTCCTACGGATAGTATGAAGCATCACAGAGAGTCTTCTCAAGGAGATCGAGGTTCACAGGATGCGTCTTATGGCATCCAGGTTGTGTGCTACCAGTGCGGTAGGAGTCGGCATATTAGGCCTCAGTGCCATAGAGATCCGATGGAGTGCCGATCTTGCGACAAGATGGGACATCATCAGCATTTCTATGACATCTTCCCACCTTCAGTTGGTGGTAGGGGTACCTCTATGACCCCAGGTTCTGGAGATGCTTCACCAGTTCCCCACCAGCCAGGGAACTGGAGTTCTTTTGGCCGTTCAAGCCGAGGTGGAGGTCGCGGCCATGGTGGTCAGTCACTAGGTCATCTGTGACAGCAGAGTGGATCAGCTCAGAGCAGTCAGCCAGGGGCGTAGGGTCGTGGTGCAGGCCAGTCTTTCTCCATGGAGTAGACCCATCAGGAGGAGGATCCTAGCCCTTCTACAGTTTGAGGTATGGTCTTAGTATCCTCAGTTTTATCTTCAGTCGTTTTCAATACTGGTTCTTCCCATATATTTATCTCTGTTGCTGTCGTGGAGAGCCTTGGGCTCTGTATCTTTTCGTCTACTGACTTTTTGACTCTTAACACACCTTTGGGAATGAGGACATCTAGCATACATTAGTGTAGATAGTTCCCTCCTGTGTTTGTGGGGTGTCATTTCTTATGGGACCACTATGTCCTAGAGATGGCGGGTTATGATGTCATTCTCATGATGTACTGGTTACTTTATTTCCTGTCAATCATCGATTGTTATCGCCACAGGTTGAGTTTCATATCACCAGAGGGAGGATATTTCCTTTATATAGGCGAGTGGGATGTCCAGACGGGTAGAGCTGGACCAGAGCATCATGGGCTAGGAGAAGTTACAGAACAGATTGCTAGTCTTTATCTGGATTACCAGGGGACATCACAGTTACACATTCCTCTAGTGGTGGATCGTTTCAGGGATGTCTTTCCAGAAGACTTTTTAGGTTTACCTTTGCAGAGTGAGGTAGACTTCTCGATTGAGCTTGTGCCAGGAGTGGCACCAGTGTCCATTCCTCCTTATAGGATGGCTACACCTACATTGCAGGAGCTCAAGAAGCAGTTGGAGGAGTTGTAGGAAAAGGGTTTCATCCGACCCAGTACCTCTCCTTGGGGTTAGCCTGTCCTATTTGCGAAGAAGGCAGACAGTACCCTTCAGCTTTGTGTGGATTATCGGAAGCTGAACCAGTTGATGGTCGAGAACTGATATCCCTTTCCGAGGATCGATGACCTCTTTGATCAGTTTCGAGGAGCTCGGGTGTTCTCGAAGATCGACTTGAGGTACAGTTATTGTCAATTACACTTTATACCATTAGATATACATCTGACAGCTTTCAGGAGCAGGTATGGTCTTTTCGAGTATACAGTCATGTCGTTCGGTCTAACGAACGCGCCTGCAGTTTTCATGGAACTGATGAACTGAGTGATCCGTCCATACTTGGACTCTTTTTTCATGGTCTTCGTGGATGATATCTTGGTGTACTCTCACACTCGACATGACCATGACACAAAACATGAGATCATTATTAATACACTAAGAGAGCATCGGATTTATGCTAAACTCTCGAAGTGCCACTTTTGGATGGATCAGATTCACTTCTTAGGTCACATCATCTCTGAGGCTGGAGTATCCGTGGACCCAGAGAAAGTGAGAGCTGTAGTTTCTTGGGAGTAGCCAAAAAACGTTTTTGAGGTGCTGTGTTTTCTAGGGATGGATGGGTACTACAGTCGCTTCATTTCGGACTTCTCGCGCCTAGAAGCACCGTTGACAGGTCTGACTAAGAAGGGGCAAAGTTTTATGGTCAGATTCTTTTGAGTCAGCCTTTCAGGAGTTGAAAGGGAGGTTGACGTCAGCACCGAAACTACTCTGGCTGAAGCCTGTCAAGGACTATACTATTTACAATGATGCTTCGAGTATTGATCTAGGAGATGTGCTTATGTATGGAAATGGGGTCGTTGCTTACGAGTCTAGGCAGTTGAGGCCCCATGAGAGAAACTACCTGACACACGATCTAGAGTTGGCAGCAGTTGTTTAGGCCTTACGCTGTTGAAGACACTATCTTCTAGGAGAGAACCTTGTGTTTTTTACCGACCACAAGAGTCTCATTTATATCTTTGCTCAGTGCGATCTGAATCTAAGACAGCGTAGGTGGGTCGAGTATCTTCAGTCCTTTGACATCGAGCTTACCTATATGCCGGGAAAGGGCAACGTAGTGGCTGATGCTTTGAGCAGGAGAACTCAGATTCAGGCAGTTCAGGAGGCCAGTAGTGAGTGGCAGCTTATGGCTCTATTCTCTGAGATTCATCTAGAGGTGTACGACAAGAAGGGACAGACCTTTCCTTCATCTGTGGCTATTACCTCTACACTTCTTGATCAGGTATGAAAGAGGTAGCTATCATATTCAGAGGCCTCAGTCCTACGAGAGAGTGTGTCAGGAGGTTACCTCTTCCTGGATGGACAGTGGGAGAGGATGAGATCTTGCGTTTCCAGGGACGCTTATGGGTGTCAGCAGACATACACGAGAAGATGTTGCGGGATTTTCATTCCTCAATTTGGGAAGTTAATCCTAGCGTCACCAAGATGTATCAGGATCTTCATTGCCTGTACTAGTGGCCAGGTATGAAGAGGGATGTTACTGGTTTTGTTATGAAATGTTCTACTTGTTATTAGGTGAAAGCCTAGCATCAGCGACCAGCAGGGCTTTTACAGCAGTTACCCATTCTAGAGTGGAAGTGGAATGATTTCGTGATGGACTTCGTGACTGGGTTAATGAGGTCACCTCAGGGAAGTGATGCTATTTGGGTCATTTTAGACAGGCTTACGAAGGTAGCACACTTCATGCCAAACAAGGAAACCTTGGATTTTGATGATCTGGGATGACTGTACGTCCGAGAGATTGTACATCTGCATGGAGTTCCACACTCCATTTTTTCAGACAGGGATGCGCGCTTTACCTCTCGGTTCTGGCAGGGACTTCAAAATGCCTTGGATACACATGTACATTTGAGTATAGCATACCATCCCCAGACTGATGGAAAGTCCAAGTGCATGATCCAGGTGCTGGAGGATATACTTCGAGCTTGCATTCTATACTTCAGCGGTTCTTGGGAGAAGCCTATAACTCTTGTGGAATTCGCCTACAACAACAGTTTTAAGGTGACCATTCATATGGCACCATACGAGGCTCTGTACGGTAGGCCATGCCGATCACCCTTATGCTAGTTGGAGGCAGGAGAGGCATCTTTCCTAGGACCTCATCTTGTTCAGGAGACCTCAGAGTAGATAGAGTTGATTTGGAAGACTATGGCTACAACACAGTCTTGACAGAAGTCTTATACTGATCAGCAGAGACAACCTCTGGAGTTCGAGGTCGGATATCAGGTTTTCCTGTGTGTCACAATGAGGTTAGGACATAAGAGGATTCGAATCTAGCGTATGCTTTCACTAGGGTACGTCGGGCCATTTGAGTTATTGGAAAGAGTTGGACCGGTTGCCTATCGGTTGCAACTACCTCAGAGGTATCGGGCTATGCACGAAGTCTTCCACGTCTCTCATCTCTGACATTACTTTTCAGACCCGTCTCATATCTTTCAGCCTGAGGAAGTTGAGCTTGAAGCAGATGCGTCATTTGAAGAGCATCCTATCCGGATTTTCGATCACAGTTCAAAGGTTCTTTGAGGTTGTTATGTTCCTCTGGTACGAGTGCTATGGTACCATGGGAAAGTACAGGACGAGACTAGGGAGAGGGAGGCCGAGATTCGATCGTAGTGGCCAGAGCTATTCAATTTTTCTTCTTCTACGCCCATCTAGGGAAATTCGTGGAAAAATTTATTTAAGGGGGGATGTTTGTAAGAACCCAGATCTTCATTTCAGGTATGTCTTTCATTTTTTTAGAGTTTTTGAGAATTTTTGGAGTTTCTGGAAATTTTTTGAAGTACACGTCGTGTACTTTCTGAGTACACGCCGTGTACTCTTTTCCCAATCTTAACCGTGTGTTGGCTGTGTCCGGACCACACACACGGTGTGTAGGGGTGATGTGGAGGCCGATTTTGGTAGAGTACGAAAAAACCCACTACATGTCGTGTACTTTAAAAATACATGTCGTGTACTTTATTTCACTAAACTGAACAGGGTCGTGCCTCATCGTCATAATCGTCTTCTTCTAGGTCTGGTTTGACTGAGAGATGTCGTACAACCGCAAAACATTTCCGGATTCCCGAGCCTCCATCGGTTCTCCAATTCAAGCTCTGTCGATTGCGTTGGAAGCATAGAGGTGAGTTCTTCCTTCTTCTTGAACATTGTTTTTCAATTATTTCTCCTTCCCAAGTTATCGACGTAGGTGGTTTGTTCCTTACCATTCAAAGTCTCTAAGTTTATGTGCGAATTTCCACCGATACCTATGAACGGGGTATTGTGTGTTAGCCCTTATTGCCTTTGTTGTTTTCCTTCCTTTCTTGTATGCTCGTGTAGAGGTAATTTGACCATGTTAGAGGATAATTTTTTGTGCTTGGAATTTTATTCCCTTGCTTTGTTCTATTTATGACATTTGGGTCTCGTTTGCCTTTGGCTGCTACACTAGTTTTCAACCGGGTTGTTATAGGTTGAAGTGAAACTCATGACATTCTTGTTTCCTTGTAGACTGTTTAACTAAGTAGATCTATAGGTGTACTTTGGCCTTATAGAATTATTATGCACTGATCGACACGGGGCTGAGAGAACCTGGTGCTATAGACTATAAGGGATAGACTCAGTGACCTTCCCAGAGAGTCTTAGATATTACATACTATAGAGGGGATGGACCGAGTGATATCCTAGAGAGTCTTGGATTTTATAGACTACAGGAGGGTAGACCGAGTGAGATTCCTCAGAGATTCTTACCTTGTTTGAATCTCTTTACGAACCTTTCCAGACTAGAGGAGGAATTGACCGAGTGAGCTTCCTCAGAGAGTATGTGGTATACCTGAGGCTGTAGGAGGAATTAACAGAGATAGATTCCTCAGAGAGTCTCGATACCTTAGGGCTAAGAGGGTTAAACCACGTGATCTTCCTTAATAGAGTCCCTTACTTCCCTAGACTATAAGGGGAATTGGCCGAGTGAGATTCCCCAGAGAGTCTCATAAATTCGTATGACCAAGCCAGAGGGGTTAGGCTGAGTGCACTGCCTAGAAGGTTGTGGGACTTCTTGGATAGGACCAGAGGGGGTTGGCTACGAGTACTTATCATAGGGTTTCCGGCTTATTAGATGTTGTTTCACTGCTTTTTATTTGTTCTGGATCGATTGTTGTTATGTATCATCCTGTTTTACTGCTTACTATTTACTGCCTACTTCTTGCTGTTGATGTTTACTGCTTATTTTACTTTTACCTACCATATACACACTGACTTTTAGGCACAGATCTTCGGGTGAATGCCTACTGATATTTTATCTCACACCATCTTTGGGCCATGCTTTTGGGCCCAAGCAGACTACGTTATTGTAGGTATAGACAAGGGAAAGCACCCTTCGACTTCTGAAACTTTATTGCTTGGAGCAGGAGAGCGTGGGACCAGGATTTGGCTTGCGATGATGAGGAGTTGTTTACTTTTCTTTTGTACTTGTTTTGGTACTTTAGTGTTTTCCATCATTGTGACTTGTTTATATGCTTTCTTAGTTATGTATCATGCATCATTTCATACATACATATGTGCTCCAGTTGTTAATTTAGTCTTCCGCTGTTATATTGTTGGTTATTACTGCTTCCGCTATTGTATGTTTATTTTTCTTCCACTGTGTACTCTACCAATGAGGGCATAGTTTTCCCCACTATCACACCCAAGACCCTCGCTTCTAGTCAGCAGCCTCTGTCATTTGGGGAAATGCGCTTGAGGCCATGTGACCAACCGGGTATGGGGCGCCTCTGGGTGGCTTGCAGAACTGGGACGTTACAAGCTATATAGCCTACTAAGGGTGTAAAAAAGTCCTAACATGAATAATACAATTCATGATAAGAAATATGAATATCAATGGAGCATAAAAGAAATATGAACATAAACGCATGATATAGCCTGATTATCATAACATGGAAATATGGAAACAACACTTAACATTGTATTTTCATGAGCCAAGGATCATTGCACTTGGAGCATGAGTTATCCCTAATTTACCTTTATTTTCCATTATTAAACCCACATTGAACTTGACATTTAATTATACTATTCTTTTCCCAATGCATTGGAGCACTATCGAGGAGCACCCTTCTGAATCATTTAATTTCATGCATAAGTGTGCCACATGGATCATTTAACATGGATTCATTAAACATAATCATTTAATACATTAAAAAGTAATGTGGAATTAATAAATTAAACTCTATACTCAATAAGTAAATGTGAAAAAAATTTAATACCCTTGATAGAGAAATTAGAATGGTATTCACTGCACAATGACTATGGCATGGAAAATCATGGTTCAATTTCAGCAGCTTGATGACACCACTTAAGAATTCATAAAAGATGTTGATGAGCTTGAAAAGAGTGTCTCATCATATTTATATGACATTAAAAGTATTGGGGTCATGTACATATATATTACAACATATTTAATGTAATTTGGATTCCCAATACAAAAGTGTTTCTCGAATGTAAATGTGAAGAGAGAAATTCCTTACGTAATTTCAGTATGGTAAAGAGTGTACATGGGAGGAATTAATTAAAGAGAAAGGGGTCTATCATCATTCAAACATAAATTGAGATGTATGGGGATGGTTTTAAACCATACCCCCAACATTTACAATTAAAAATAATAGGGCATAACAATATTAACAAACATGGATAAAATGAGAATGGAAGGAATCCATTACTTAGAAGTGTGATTCCAAAGGCTTGGAAGGGGCCTGAGAGAGGATTCTTGGGGGATTGGGGTGACTTGGGAGGATTCTAGAGAGATTAGGGCAGAGGTTGGTCGATCTACAAAGTATTTTAGTGAAGTGGAAGTGGGTGATTGGGTAGGATTAAATTGGAAAAGGAGGGAATTCATTATTATTTAGGTTTTGGACAGTACACATTAAACTAATCAAAACCACAAACCAAACCACAGTTTTTGCCCATGTTTTTTTCCAAAGGGGATTGGAAAAAATTATTTTATAAGGAAAATCACAGAACATCATAATGTATTACTTTTGAATATTTGGAGGTGAGTTATTCTCTCAAGGAAAACATTTTAAAAGGGTGAATTATTTTTTAATCCTCGGACTGTCCACTAATGCTTGGTAAAACAAATATAACAAACATAAAATAAGATTAATTTAATGGTAAAACATTTATTTACTAAACATACCATTTATAGTATTTTATTACTTCACTATTAGATCATTATGATGTCATAAAACACATTATATTATTAAATGGTATTAATATTTTACCAAAAAAATTGATTGACTAAAAAAAATATGAAAAATTAACCATTGGGTATTTTTGACATCCTGATTCCACAAAAAAAATATTCATTTAAGGCTATACAGAGAAGTTTTGAGATTCCTTGGGAATTGATTTATCTTATTCAAAGGTGAAAGGCGGAAACAAATCATGGAAGTTTAATTCCCCATAGCTGGAGAGAATCTAACTTTTCCATTGATTCCCTTGCTCGTCTGGGTAGGTAGGAGGAGACTCTTTTAGTTTATGATAGTCTTCATTCTCTTCCCCTTGAGTGTCTTTGTGTGGTGCAAGGGGATTCCCTTGCCATGAATCTCTTTTGTACCCCATGAAGGACTACTCCTGGTTGTATTTATTCTCCTTTGAAATAATATATAAATAACTTTCAGGCTCAGGATATAGGTTTGGACAGGGTAAAGGGTCCCTAATTTTGATTATTTATTTCTGGATGGGTTAGAACATGGTGATGAGACCAAAATGGGTATCGTTAATGGGGACATGGAGTATTTATTTTATTATTCATAGTCTTTTATTTATTTGTACATTCAGAATATTTTTAGTAACATGTCATCCTATATTTATATTATTATTTTATTCTAGATATTATATAGTTTTTCAATATTCTTGAAAGGATGCATGTCATAGATAATTCATTTTATGTTATTTATTTTACCATATTATTAATTTCCTCTATTTTTTTACTCTATTATCGAATATATTGCCTCCCCATTATATCCATTAAATCCTTGATCCTAATTGGAGGCCTCTATAATAAAGGTATGAATGTCTAAGATTACATAGGTAAGACAACTCGATCACTAGAAGAATTATCAAGAAATGAAAATTTCAATGTGGTACAAGAGCCTTAAGATTCTTTTATATTGATCAACTATTTAGAAAAGTATTAAAGGATTTATATATGTATAATAAAATTATAATTAGTTTCTACATAAGAATAGATAAACCATTTATAGTGGAAAACCCATGTTCCAATGGGGGAGATTATTTTTCATGTTAGTAGCTTGTTATAGTTCTAATATTATTTCACCTTCGGTGATTCAATTATTATGTGATGATATATTTTTATAGTGGTTTTTATTTGTATCCCAATGTAGAATAAGATTATTATGAATTCATTATTATAAGGGAATCGAAATATATGATGATATACATTTTTTTGAGAGGGTTATATTTACCATAGGTGATGTTTTTTCCCATATTAACAATGAAATGAAATTCCCTATTATATCTCATAAATTAATAGAAATAAAATAGTCATATGTGAAAAATAACTTATTAAGTCATGTATAGAGGAACTTTGAGTATTTTTTATATATTATCAACACAATCTATGGTTGATCTTATTGAGTTCTTCTTTTCTAAGTAAATCCATGATCATTGTAGAGAAAATGTCTTTGTGTCATCTTTGAGTTGTGCATTATGATACTGGAAATCAAAAAAACCATAACAAAATTGAGATGGATCATCCCATGATTGTAGAGAAAATAATGAAGGATAATATTCATGATATAATATATAGAGTCATTTTATCCCTGGATAGGGAGACATTTTTCAATACACCTATAATGTCTGAGCTGAAGAGATATTTCTAGAAAAAAAATAGGAATATATTCATTGGGGACAGATTCCACTGAGATACTGATTTCTAGATTGATTTAGTCTATAATATTTTCATGAATCTCAGGAAACCTGTAAATAATAGGGTAAATATTGATGATTATATTTTTTGAATATTATAAATGTGTTGGTGGGATATCCTACAAAAACAAGGGTACCATGAAGAGTTTATTAAAAAGGATTCCAAGTATAAGTATCTAATCCACTTCTATTTTGAGAACATGAGGGATGAGAAGGCTCACAAAATTATGCACTAGCTGTTGATGTGTATATCTATGATATAATTTGTTTGATAACTCACATAGCTAATACACTTTTCTTTATTATTAGAAACTGATAACATCATTAGGGTGGGATTTTTTAGAATGGGATTCACTATGAGATATGTAACATCTTGAACCAAGATTCCACTAAATGTTTCATCAAGCCCGGTGGGTCACATTTCCTCATGCATATTTCTTTAAATTATAGAGAATTAAAACTAGTAGCGAGGACCAAATTTAGTATGTGGGTGACTATTCATTCATTAGATGTGTTTATCACAACAAAATATCAATAACACAGAGAAATGCTATAAGTAATAAACCATACAATAAAATTAAATAATAGAAGACATTTAGTATAATCATTCCAGAAATCATATCCTATATACTATGATTATATATATCTCATTTTTCTAATAAAACAACTAAAATATGAATACAATTCTAGAGGGTTCTGAAAATATCACACTTTAGATGAAAATAATTCTATCACACTTGAAAAGGGAAATAAATAAAATCATCAAAAAGATTGATGAAATGTATAAAAAGAAAGAAGAAGTACCATGATGAGCATGTTTCTTGGTGGATCATTGCTCTACATAGATGTATACTACATCGTGATGCATCCAAAAAATAATAGTTCAGGGTAGGATTATGGAAGAACCAAATCGTTGAATGTTATCCTTCATGGTATTGAGGTGGATAAATTTTCATCATTTACTGCATTTTTCACTGACTCAAGTGAACATCGGGAAAGGTGAAGAATATAGTGACCAACAAATGAATGAGAGTCATTCGTGGGGATGAGGGAGTGATTCATGCTCCCACAATCAAATATACCACACAAACTAACTAGTTTTTGGGATGAGGTGTCATTTTTATCCCCCAAAAAATGAACCCTCCAATGATTAAGACCACCGTGAGCTTCTACAAAAGATGCTACATGGACTGATCATCTCCTATATAAGTAAAACCTATGGGGGATCAAAAAATATCATTCTAGAGAAAATGAAAATTGGATGAAGTAGGGGGAAAATTATAGAGGGTGTGTGAAAAATCAATCCCACGCCCAAAGAAGATTGTGGGACACCATGCCATTAACCATATTAAAATGGTAGTTCACAGACTCCATCCCATGAACCGTATACAGAAGATCCCCCGAAGGAGGAAGTGTCATTTTCAGAATTTAGAAGTCATTTTATGACCCCATGAATGAATAATGATTTTTGCAGAGGACCAACTATGCATACTACAATTCTAATATAACCCTTTGGGGGGAATGGTTCATGGAAGCTCATATATAGACACTCTTACATGGACTCTCCTGAATAGAAACTCCACTGCAGACTACAGATTACAGATGACCCTTTGTAGGAAATAGTTCACAGAAGATCCTATGAAAATGAATACATGTGGCCACTCTTACATAGACACTCCTACACATTCACTCATATGTGACTAATCAAACATGTAATTCCATATAAGGCCACTTCTATAAGGCCAACCTTATACACAAAACCGTTCATGCTCGTTGGTCCATACCGCGTGGGTTGTACCCCTACACCCCCACTCTGGATGAGTGTTAGGATGGGTTATCTACATTTTCTCTTGCACCCTTATTCTTATCAAACATTCGTCCCTCCAATACCATGAGTCAGAAAACAACTCATGAGACTCCTACAACCCAATCACCAGCCTCCTATACAAGGTTGATCATGACCTCCATGGTTAATCTCGGTAATAATGTTTTATTTACATGCTAAGACATATCATTTACATTTATAAAACTCTATGTCACATGTGATTCCGAATATATAGAAATCTTCCCATACATTAGAAATTGATGTTTAGTGTCCCATGGACATCATTGATCGACTATAAACTAAATGGACAAATGGATTTTATATGTTTCTCACACAAATGGAATGTCAACTAACAAAAAATGCATCCTTAAGAGTGGTTTTTGTTATATATGTATGCCCTCATGGATCCCATTCATTATATCATTTCTCTTAATCTGACATTCATTCCCTCTGATGTTCAAGGCATGTTAAAACATATCCAGACAATTTTCTTACAACTAATCATGGAATCAAAAACTAGGGGTCCTCATTGTGTGTCCTTAAACTAAAAGACTTCAATTCATCATTACCACATAACCTTAAACTATATGGTGTTAGTCCAAAAAACATGACATTTAATTGTGCTGCCATCATCTAAGCTATATGACATTTAAATATATTATAGCCTATATGACATTCAACAGGAAACTCCAATTAAGGTACGCCCCTAGAATTTCTTACAAGAGGTTGCATCAGTTATCCTCTCTGCCTCTTCCAAGGGTGTACCCGGATATGTTGTGCTGACTATCTAGGGTATGAGTAGAAAAGAGTTCTCATGAACTATCAATTCCCTTTATTTTTAATTTTGGGCTAATGTACCACCAATCAATAGATGAAGTGGAACAAGTTATCTTTAGATCCACTGCCTCCTCTTGTTTCTCAGACTAAGAAAAAATCACATGGGATTGGTAGTGGGAAATGATCATGACAACTACATGACTCCAAATAATGGGCCTTATAGAAGGTGTAAGACCCAATCAAATCAATGCCCCATAATGGGCCTCCTCCTAGGTGTGATCCCCATATGAAATGTACTACGAGAATAAGGATTCTGGCCCCAAATAAAATTTGTAGGATACATATCTAAGGATTGATCTCAAAGGGAATCCTTATCAAGTGTTAACCCCAATCATGACCCTAAATTCATCAAGGCATCCATTATGATATAATTCACAACTCCAACTCAAAAGGGGATTCTCCACTGATGTTATCCCCACATCATGACACTTTTATGGGAAAATTATATGTGTATGCCCCATCTTATCAAACTGTGAGGTCTTTGATTCCTCTCATAAGGGTATGTGTGATTTCTGTCTTAAGGGTTCAACCTTGATATAGACACTCACCCTAATGTTTCCTAGGACAAATCCCCCATAGGGTCACCTTCACCAAGAGTACTACATTTCTTTTGGTTACCATGGGTCTCCTAATCATAAATCCCACATAAAATATTGACAAGGAAGCTTCCTCCTAGACATCATTATCGAATTACATTAAACTGCATGCATAGATCCTCATCACACAACCTTAATAGGGGTTGTTTCTAGTTAATTGTCACCGAACTACATGGGATCTAATTATTTTTAGAAGGATATGTGGGAAGCCCAAATTCGGGGTTTGACCCCAACATTGGAACAATTACCATCCCCATGGATGATTATAAAATCCAGAGTGCCTCTTCACATGGATTAAACCCACATTGTCATTGTAAATTATGAAGGAATTACTGATATAATAATAAAAGAGTAACATTGATGTGGAAACTCTAATACCAAAAAATATCTTCATTAACAAATAACCTCAGTTATATACAGATGATTCCTGACACACATGTATTTATGGTGGATCTAGTGACCCAGCAGTAATCCACAGACACATTCTTGGGAATGAACCAAGGATTTATGAACATATTGATATTGCTAAAATCTATAAGTGAGTCATGTAATAAAGAATAATTCCACCCTAAAAGGGTTGATTAGCATGAGTTCCCATATTCTCGATTGATGTTAGTCTTAAGTTTCATTGGACAAATCATAATGCAACAAGCACCTGCCTCTGGAAAGCAGGTCCATAAATCATGTATTACATGGTCGTTGAATGTTTCAGGCTCTGCGAAAAAAAATGTTGGAGACCATCTAAGGAAGTTATAACCAACATGGGTTGATTCCATAAACACTCATCACCCCTGCAATCCCCCATTGGGATAACTCAACTATGGAACTTCCTTTGTAATAAAAATAAAAATGATAAATTTCCCAATCTCGGTGGAACCATCTCATCCGTCTAAAAAAGACCACGATAAAAATCATGTCGAAACAAACGCAGAGGTACAATACATATAATAAAATTTAAAAAGTCCAAAATACTCCAAGTAGAATTGCAAGCATCAACATAATCTCATTTTATCCTGCTCTAAGGAAATATATTATGTACTTATGTTAGGGATCTTTCCCTTATCGATTCCTACAATCAAACGATCTTTTGTGTCAAAAAACATGACCCAAATAAGGTATGAGACTAAATCTTAGTACCCAACCACCCACATTCTATGAAAATAAGTCATTAAACATATATATTAGGAAATATGAAATTATAATAACTTCCAGAATGGAAGTACTCAAAATTAAACAACCTACATGCACTGATTTTCATGCATATTCATTTAATTCAACAATTCTATTACATTGAATTTATATGTATCCAGATCTGTCCTAAAACACAATATCACCCATATAAATAGTATCACAATAGATTCCACATAATTCCATCTGAATGATATAGGTCAAGACTGAATCCATTCTTATTCTATGGTTTAGAAGACACATCATATGTCACCTTATTTACAATTTAGTTCAAAACATGAACCCATTGATAACATTACTAATTTGGAATTAATGTATCACACAAGGTTCAATATTAATCAATACTCTACATGCCCATCCCTAGAAAAGCACTTTAGAACCAGATATCGATCTCGGTGAGGTATAACATCTTATCCAATCAAGCCTATCCTTATAACTCTTCAACTTATTCCCAATTATCACATTTATAATTATAGTTAAATGAACATTGATTATATCCACAACATTATTGTTAGAATATATGTATCACTCAGAATATAGGTCAATTCACAATATTTTTATCCATGGAACCCCTCATGTGGATCCATGTATCACTCAATACAATGTTATATTAACCATTTAGTATGTGTATGGAATTCTAGGGTGAATCCATGCATCACTATAGGTATATAGTTCGATAATCACGTGCTTTTCCATGAAAATCTAATTTGAATCTATGTATCACCAAAGGATTTTTATCATTTAACTAATTCAATTCCATTAAATGTTTCATTTAACATGCCAAGTTCAAATCCAAGAGAGTCTAACAATATCACCTCAAGGGGGGCATGAAGACTTGGATAACCTCAATGGTCATGGACATCCAATTAATCATATGGGAATATCATGATAATGAGTTTACCTTGCCTTATTAATTAATTATATAGAATGATCTCAACATAACTCCTAGGGTATAGTAGTTTGAGGGCCAATCAAATACCCAGATGGCCATTTTCAATATATCCAGACTAACTGGACTATCTATCAATCACATGGATTAATTATAATATAACTCAATTGTAAAAAACACAATTAGATTAATTCAATCCAATTACCTTGATTCAATTCATATCCTTTTCATTACTCACATGGGAAAAACATTACATACTTTGAAAACAAAGGCATACATGGATCAAGGGAAAATATTTCATCCCAACCCCTTTAACCAATTTTATTATGACCTATAATTATTGAAATCCCAATAATAAGTAATCCAATTATTTACATCCCATGAATTTGTTAAAAGGAATGCCTCAAGGAGTGTCCAAATTGTAATGCCGAAAAGGGCTATTCAAGGAAACCCCCCCTATGGTGTGGTCCTTATTCTTGTTACTCAACCTATAGAATATATAAAAATGACTATTCAATTATGTAAATCATGATTGGAAATAAAAAGTTTCTATTTAAATTTTAGATGATACCACAAAAATGGGGTCATGCAACCCCAACATATATAAAAAACTTGACATTTAGCCAAAGGCATGAGACCACCTACCTTATGTCGGTTGTAGGTAGATCATCCAGTATCAGGATCTGATTCATCCAAATTTTGATGAAATATGGAGAAGAAATGAATAATGGGAAATTATGGCATATGACCCCAAATTCATATAGAACAATTTATATCCAAAATAATCGATAATGGATAAAAACTAATCAAGGAACTATCGTTACATATCAGAGGAGATAAAAAACGTTTTAATTAGAGTCTGGATAGACAGTTGATCTGAAATACATGGATAATCATAGTAGGACTCAATAGGGAGAGGTGAGACTCATCTATGAGTTTAATAAAAAAAATTAGGGTTATAAAATAATTTCAATTAAGTTAAAATTTATAAAATTCGTACAAATATATAGTTTCACGGTTTACCGGCATAATTATTCAAATCAATCTAAAATTGTGCATGGTTTAATCTAGGCCAAGGGGAACCCAAACAGTTACCCCACATGTTTTACTTATAGTGTGGTAGCTGTACAAATAACTTGTATCAAATTCTGCTAAAAATGAAGATTTTGAAGCATGAACATGTGGCTAAACCGGTATGGTTTATCAAACCATTCGACCTCCCATATTAATCCTAAACTAGGTTATTGGGGTATAGAATAACCCTAGACACCCCTTAGACATTCACGATTCCAATGTGAAATAATTATAGTCTATATTTACTAAAATAAACTGAGAATTCATGAAAAAAACATTTCTACAACTCAAAGAAGAATCGGGTTCTTACAAACATTTCCCCTTTAACGATGTTCATCCCTGAATTTCCCTTCTAGGGGTGGTGAATCAATATCTGAGAACAAATATAGACATTGATCTCATACATCGTCCTCCATCTCATAGGTCTCATCCTATACCCATCCATTCAACCATAGAACACGTACTAAAGAAAAAGACTGGAATTATCGAACCTTCATGCTACAATCCACAATTCGTATAGGATTGTCCTCAAAGGACACCTCTACATGTAACTCATCCTTCTAGAGCTGAGAAGCATGAGATATTTCTAAATAGTATAACTAAAATTGATAAAAATGGAAAAATTAATGCATAGCCTGATACATTTAACAAAACTACTATTGACACACTACTTTCCTGAATTTCTTCAGTGTCCCAAACAGCTCGATGTATCTTAGTTAAATATTACATTGTATTATGATCCTCACTTGTCACAACATCATTGAAACATGTTGTAAAACCAAATCCCCAAACCTAAACTATAAAAGTGATATATGGTGTTCAAAATAAGATTTATAATAAGATTTTGTAGTATACATCCTATCCTGAATCAACTACACATGTTCTGTGGTCTCCTAGACAAGACGAGGTCCCAACATACCTCCTCTCTTGCCTCTATCCCACACAGACGTGATTGTCATGGTGTAACCTAAAAACCCTCATTTAGTGCCATCTGTATAATATTATTGCAGTAAAACTCAAATATGGGTATATTCCTCTCCAAAGATCCCCAAAAATTCAAGACACATGCATGCAACATGTTCTGAAGCACCTGAATCGCGCGCTCTGACTAGCCTTCTGTCTGGGGGTGGAATGTCATGATCATAATCGCCTATGTACCCAAATCCCTCCATATCCCTATTTATTATTGGGAAGTAAACATGGAGTAACTATATGAAATGATAGAATGTGGGAACCCATGTAGTTATACAAACTCATGGATATACAACCTCCCAATTTCATCAAAACTGAATGCATCATTGATCCGTAGGAAATGTGAAACAATTATGAGCCATTAAATAACAACCCATTAAATCTAATTAAATATAGGTGACCTTAGTGAACCTGTCAGGAAATCCATAAAAATTTCATTACATTTCCACTCGAAAATGGGTAGCTTCTGTAAGAGTTTGACTAGTCATTATTGTTCTGCATTCACTTGCTGATAGGTAGAACACCTCATAAAAAACTAGCCGCATATCTTTTCATAGAAAGCCACCAATAATAATTATGTAAATCCTGATAAATCATTGTGAAACCAAGAAGTACTACCCATTTAGAGGCATGGAAGTCTTTCTTGATCTCCACACACATGTCTGTTGAAACCCATACACGTCCATGTGAACAAAAAACTTCATCCTCACCTACAATCCAACAGGAGGAGAGTCCTCACATTTCATAATATCCTATTGAACTAGGCCTTCAGAGTTTGATATCAACTTAATTAACACTCTATCCAGAAGAGTGGAGGTAACAACATGATATTAAAGGTACAAATTCTCCAGACTATCATGCACCTCAATGTGAATCTCATAGAACAACACCATAAGGATTCACTCAATACTGGCATGCTACACTGCCTGTATATGAGTAATCCTGCTCAATTCATCAGCCAATGCATTATCATTACCAGGAATATAATCCAGATCTTTGTCAAAATATTTAAGGTATTAAACCAACCTTCACTAATTTATATTCAATTCACATTTGGTAAATATGTTCTTGAAGTTCTATGGTCCATGATCACCAAAAAAATTCTCTCATAGTAAGTAATGTCTCCAAAAAACACAACACATGAACAACCACATCATGATCATGAATTAGGTAATTCCTAAAATATGGCCTCAATTTTCAATGCTCATACGGAATGACTTAATCCCCATATATAAGAACGTCTCCCAACATGATACCTGATGTGTCTCAGTACATAGTGTAACTCCTGCCTGGATCTGAAAAATTTATTATCAATAATGAAGTCAATATACCATTTGTTAATTGAAATGTCATATTATATAAATCCATCCAAACATAATTCACTCACTTCTTAGTCAATCCAATCAATGGAATTATTGAGGGTCACAAGTCCTGTAAGAAAGGCTAGTAGTATCTAGCCCATAACATCTTAGTTATTTATAGAATTATAAATTTTCATATCTATTTATATTTTTTAATTTAATATTAATTTTTATTTAAAATTTATGATATGTATGATAGACTACCCAACACGCCACAAGGGGTTTCCCTGAAATCTAACGTTTCACACAACACTGAGTCATATCGAAAAAAGTTATTATTATTACTATTTTAAATAGTAGTAAACAACTAGCAGTTGTATTTGCGGGATTGAACTGAAATAACTATATTACGATTAAAAATGGTTGTTAAATGTTTTTACATTCA
Organism: Viscum album; assembly: GCA_963277665.1. Lineage (NCBI taxonomy): Eukaryota > Viridiplantae > Streptophyta > Magnoliopsida > Santalales > Viscaceae > Viscum > Viscum album. The sequence goes on along the minus strand of OY728135.1, from coordinate 1,460,903,155 downwards.
TCCAATAAATTTTATTGTCTTAAATTGAGAGTGAATCCTATTTTAAGCATAAAATACTCTCATATATTTAAAAGTTCATTTTAACGTTATTTATTAGATAACTTTTTTAAAAAAAATAGTTTTTGTATCTTTTATATGTTCTATTTGATAAAATAATCTTCTTATTTATAATATGTACATAAAAATTTACTTCAAATAATTTTTTTTGTATTTATCTAATAAAATCGAAATTTTTATGAATAGTTAAAAAATACTACATTTTTAATTCAAAACATCTATATCATAAAATTTATTTATATAGTAATATTTTCCCATTAATTAATTTTAAAGTGTAATTGGATTATATTTTTATAATTAAATACAATTTTTTCATTGAAAGTAATTTCACATTTAAATTGGACACAAACACATGTCAATCTTTTGATTGTTTTATATTTCATAAAAACATTATTTTTGGTTTTCAAAACAGAAATTAATTATAAATTAATTAATGGAAATTATGTGTTTTAAATTTGTAAAAATGTATTGAGTATTTGGAATCATAGTTTCCAAATTATTTAAATATGAAACTTTTCTGTTTGGATATTATGAATATAAACTTTAGTATTTTTTTATTTTCCACAATTAAAGGGTAAATTAGGTAAATAAGGGTAAAAATAATATTATAACAGTATAAATCTACCCTAACACATGTTATAATCTTATTTTATGAGTCATGGGAGACCAAAAAATCATAAGTTCTAACTTATTGCATTTGGGAGGTACATGGGTGTGGAAATGACATGTTATAATAATTAATTTAACATAATGGGAAATATTACATAAACATGTATCTTTTTAGAAAAACAATTATAAGCTAGGGTTATACAAAAGATATCATCCACTATGAATATTAATTAGAAGTATAAAATGATTTAATACATCATTTAATTTTATCTATAAATTTTAAAGATTAAATATATAAATTTCATAATGACATAATGATGATGTAGTGATGTCATCATTAATAAAGGATACCAAAAATGATTTTATAAGTAATAAAATAAATAATATTTGACATAATTTATGTCATAAAAGAATTTTTTAGACTAATATGATATGTTATTCGACTATCCAATGGTTTTTATTGAATTTATATCTCTATTTGGATTTTATTTAAATTCAGTAATGTAAATAGTCTAAAAATTGATATAATTGATGTTTTGGAACAATAATAAATTATTAAATTATTTAAAAATCATAAAAATATTTTAAAATTGAATTTTGATTATTATATGGAAAATGGTTCATTATGTGTCAAATTATTGATAATTTACCCAATAATTAAATTTAATAGATTCTTTTCAATTAAAATGTTGTTACCACTATTAAAATTCAAAGTGGATAATTAATTGTAAACTGAAAGAATATGATTTAAAATAAACACAATACATGTATTCAAATCATTGTATGTGATGATATTGACCTATCATCATATTATCTTCTCTATATCCCAAATCAGAGAGATTTTCTTTAAAAATAATTTATATTAATTTAATATTTTAATACATACCAAGCATGGCCCTCCTTACTTCAAAAAAGGTATTCATCCATCTCTATTACTAATACTTAAAAATACTTTTAGTTCATAAAATATCTATTCAAGAATCTTCATAGAATCCCTCCACACAATCTTGATGCCTTATTCTATGCATAACACACTTCTTATAGGTGTTTTGGTGTTCTGTAAAGTTGATCTACCTAATAAGAGGTATCATTTTCTTTATGTGTTTCTATTTTGTTTATTCTTCCACATATTCAAATATTATCAGACCAAGATGCGATAATAATCCTAGTATCCTAAATATCCTAATAATTTATTATTTTAATAACATCTCCAAAATCCATCTCTAATTCCATCAAAATGGAAATTAATTAATCGTTTGTGCATAAGTATGAATTATCACCTCCACAAACAGATTTAGTTAATTTTCCATTAACGTCTATTACAACTTGTTATAATGACATAATTAATAATAATATGTGATATAAAATACATATTAATTATTATATGTTAATAATATATCAATTAAATTCTTACTTCCATGTGAAAAAAATGATGATGTTGTTCGTGTGTATGTGTGATGTTTCACCTCCACAAAGCGGTGTGACTATGTTTTATTCATTATATCACTTGTATGATATATAAAAGTATATATAAATTATTATTATTATATTAATAATATCATGATAATTATGAAATGATAAAATGATAATAGCCTTATTTCCATAATGATCAATGAAAAATGGGAATGTTACTCATGCGTACGTACGACCTACCATCTCCAGGATTATCTCATTGTTCATTTTTCATAACCACATTAAATGGGTTAAATTAAAAAAATTACTAATGTGTAAAGGTGATGATTATGTCATGACTACTATTCTAGAGATGACGGACTGATGGCCACAAGGACTAGTGAAAACATACCATGTTCATTTTCGACACAAGAACCGATTATCGACTACACATCCTACATAGACACAAATAATATAATAATTATTATAACATGGCCATAACAGATGTAATAAGAATAATAATTATGTAAAAAGTTCTGATTCGACTATAAATTAACCTATTTTTATTATTCATTAAGATAAAGAAGAAAAAATACATGTCAGACTCAATGTAAGCGAACTTCTGAACCCAATTTTCATTCATTGGATTAATATTCTACTTATTGATTATGGTGTGCTATGATTATGTGAGATTTTACATTTGATATGCTATCATGTACCTATAATTTCATTATGTGTATTTTTAGTTAATACACATAATTGACCTATTTTATTATCAAAATGATATTTTTAAGGGACATCATAACACAATATTCATTCATTGAGTAAAATATCCAGGTCATTGGTTTTGGTTTTTCAAGAATATATGTGAATGACTATTCATATTTTTACAATTAACATATACTTATATTAATTGTAAATAAATTCTTCACACATATTTATGTCATTTATTTATCCTTAATATAGTGACATGATATTTGTAAGGGACTTTGTCTCAATATCCTTTCATTGAGGCATATTTTGATTTATATAAAACCATAATTTATAAGGTCTATAATCAAACCATTTAAAAATTAAATTCATTCAATGGTTTTTAAAAGGAAATTTTTTATGAAGCCTTTTACTAAAAAAAAGGAGTGTTTCTTTTTAACGTATGCGTCGACAATGACCTTTTGGCCACAGCGAGCATTATTTGATTTTTAAATTCATGTACAAGATGTAATGTTTTTTAAAAAAAATGTAAATACCATGTTACATTTCTATTTTGGTATTGAAAATGGATTGGATAGTGGACTGATTATATCAATATCTTGAAATTATGTCTTATGATTTAAAGGTGAAAATTTAATTTTTCTTTTATGCTTGATTTATGTGTTATGATTTTTTTCTGGTTCTAGTGAAATGTTTATGTATATGGGTGGTTTTGTGATGAACTGAGGGCAGGTGAGCCCATTATAGATGTATAATGAATTGGGAAACCGGTCAGAGGTAAGCATTATAGAATCTATTAAGATTTTTATTGAATATACTATGAAGGGTATTCCAAACTCAACCACGAAGGTTACTCCCTCTATACCTTTAAAAGATACAATGTAAGTATATTCTAAATTCCACAAGTTACCTATATGATTTAAGATTTCTTGGAGTTATTCATAAACCTTATGATTTTTTGGGTTAGGTTTAAGAGATTATGTTTTATCAGTGAAACGTATGATTTCATTGATTTGTATGTATTCATGGACTAATGTTATATTTCCTTATTTTTCATCACATGTTGAACTTTTTATGCTTAAACCATCTTTTTGAAATGTTTTTCACATGGTATAGGGAACCATAATAGAAGGAAAGAATTCAAGAATATTTTTATCCTGAAAATAATTCTTGTGTTTTTTAGAAGTTTTATTATTATGGAAAAATGGATAGAGTATAAGTGTCTACATTGCAATATTTGAGATTTAATATATTAATAATGGCCTAATTATTTAAAAATATAAACCTGAAATGTTACATGATGTAAAATAAAGTAAAACTATTAACTTATCTCATGATTATGTAATGTTTTAAGGTTGGGGCCTTATAGTTGGTATCAAATGACAGTTTAGTTAAAATTAGAGCTTAGGGTGTTATTTAAGCATAAGTGTTATGTTATATATTAGAACAATGGTTAGAATATTATAAAGAGTCATAGTTATTTTAGATAAATTTAATGATTTAAAGGTAACCTTAATAAATATATATTAGTGTTTATCCCACAAATAAGATAGTATATGATGATTTTACTGATATACTCGATGACATTTTTGGTTTTAGAAAATGGTTGGATCTAGCAGGAACCAAAGTAACAATGGGTGTGAAGAAGACAATGGTGCCTCTCTGAATAAGAAACAAATTGAAATGGTATCTTCAATAATAACTCCTATGGTTATTCTTATCCAACAATAATTAGTCATGATTGACCACTTGAACCATGATTATTTTTCTTAGGCATCATATACGTAAGAAATGAATCCTTATAGAAGTTTAGGTAAAAATCATAATGGTAAGTATGTTCAATAACCTATGTTTCAAGTATGTTGAAAGAAACACCTAAGAAGAGGTTTTAATGAGATTGGAATATGTTATAGATGTGGTAATTAAGGTCATAAAGCTATAACCTACCATGGAAAAAGGAAACATTCAATTGATTCATGGAAAGGTAAATATGTTCTTTCCGAATGATGATTTGAATGTTTTAAATATGCTGTGCATAGTCATTGTCCAAATATATTTCTTATGAAGAAGGTTCGGGAATGGGATTAGCAAGACCGCAAAAATATATTTTTACCAATACCAAATTCCAATACAATTGTGGATGAGGAAAATGAAAATGACCTTTGAAAGTTATGGATTATTTCGTATTTCATTTTTTGACATTATTTATTTATAGGACATGATTAATGATTTTCTTTATAGGATTTAAGTATTACCGAATGAGTTGGGAATCATTCTTAAAAGATCATAAAGAATTATGGATGAATAAGAAGTCAAGATTTTAGAAATTTGAGAGTTTTATTTGATCTATGTGTGATGAAATGCATAAAAGTGTTAATTCTCTTTTGTATATGAGATTACTTTTGAAGATATCTCTCTAGTATGCATAATCTTGAAGCTTTTTATGTGAAAATTTTATTTGAGGAAGAATTACATTTTATTTTGTAGATATAATTATAAATAAACATTAGGGTTTATATGATCCTTGATTTCGAGGTAATTATGGTTTATTTCAATTTGAGATTAAAAATTAAAGGCATGAGATAAACTTGAGGTTAAATTTTGATATGGTTATTTAAGAAGATTTTATCTCAATTTGGTACTGTTTTAAGAATTATATATTTTTAGAAAAAGTACAACCCACATGAAGGTTTTCATCCCATCGCATTGGAATAGGCTATGGGAATCGATCCCATAACCAAAGTGCAACAAGGCTTTATCATATACCAATAGACAACATGATGTACCTAGTAAGTATGAATTTTTCATTTTAGTTTAATGAGTTTATGGTATAATAATATATTGATTTTGCGAACATATATTCTATCAAATGGATATAATTGTTATTGGAAAAATGATTTCGGGATTATGTGATAAATTTTATTTTGGATGATGTTCTCTATTTTGGGATCTTTATATGATTAAGGTAAATAAAATTCCGTGGGATTTAATTGAGGAATAATGGTTGAATTATATTTTTGTAATAATCTATTATTTTAATTTGTGTATTTATGTGTAATTTTAGTATATAATGAGTTGATTAACTAATATTTTATAATATGTTATTAGGTTAATAACTTTTTAGTATGAGAAATTAAGTTTGATTTTTGTTATTCGGAGATAACTTTTAAAATTTATCTTCGAATATTATGTGATTAAATCATTTTGTTTTTTTGATTTAAATCATTATTTAGATAATTTTTTTTGAATTTTATGGACAATTACTTGTTTATTATTCTATGTTTGACTTTGGGTATTATATTTGAATTTTATAGAATAAAATTCGATTTTTTTTATAAATGATTATTATTTTCAGGGAATTATCTTATCTTGTCCTTTCCATTTTGGTTTTAGTTAATGTTTAGGGACATGATGACTATATAGTTAATATTTTGTGGTTTGATGGATTCTCTAGATGTTTATTATAGTGCTTCATATGTGGCAAAGTCATCTTGAATAATCTCTGTTTAGAGAAAAGATAAGTTTTTGGTCTAATTTATTAAATAATGAAATTATACTTGATAAGTATGCATGTTTCTTTATGTTCTCAATCAATCTCATAAATAAATTAATCAAATAAATGAAAATTCCCTTAATACAAAAACCTTTTCCACATAGTTTTCTTAATTTGAAATAAAGGACCATTTAAGCCATCTTATGTTTATGGTTTTCTCGATGTTAACTTTCTTTTAATCATGTTTTCTATCACTCTATATCAGAACAAAACGGTTAGTTTCTCTTCTATATCCATGTTTTCCTTCTTGTAATCCAAGTATGTGTTATCTTGGGTGACTTTTTTACTTCTATTTCATTCTTTTAATGTGATAGTTTGATTGACTCTTTCTTCACTGTTAGATTTTCAATGAATTTTTTGAGGCCATTTAATAAATTGCAAGGACACAATTTACAAAATAGTGAATGATATAACATACTAGGTATTTATAGAATAATAAATTTTCATATATATTTAAAAAAATTAATTTTATAATAATTTAATTTTAAAAGGGATGTTATGTACAATTGTGTACCTGACACACCACAATGGGTTTCTCTGAAATCGTATGTTGCACACAACACTGAGTCATATAAATAATAATAATAATAATATTTTAAATGGTGGTAAAATATTTCCATTTTATTGGTGAAAATCAATATTACAAAATATATTATTATTAAAAATGTTTCTTAAATGTGTTTACATTTTTCAAATAAATTTTATATGCTTAAACAAAAAATTAATCCTATATTAATCATGAAATACTCTAATATTTTTTAAAGGTTTTTTTACATCCTATTTGTGGAGACCCATTTTTAAAAATAGTTTTTTCACTTTTATATGTTTTATTTTAAAAAATAATCATCTTATTGAGAAGTGTGTCATAAAAATTTAATTTGGTTGAAATTTTGGTACTTTGTTTGCTAAAATCCATATTTTTATGAATAATGAAAAAATATTTTGTTTTAATTAAAAATTGCATTTTCATCTAATTTACGTATATAGTTAGATGGTCCATTTATTAAGTTTTAACGTGTAATTGGATTACATTTTTATCATTTAATCCAATTTTGTTCCATTATGGTAATTTCACATGTAAAACGACATAAACACATGATAATATTTTTATAGTTTTTATTTCTTAAAAACTTGATTTTTTATTTTGAAAACAGGAATTAATTTTAAATTAATTAATAAATCTTCAATGTTTCAAATTTTGAAAAATGGATTACGTTTTTCTAATTAAAATTTTCAAAATATTTAAAAAGGTAACTTTTATTTTTGGATATTATGAATAGTAACTATAATACTTATTTATATTTTCCATGACTAAAGGGTAAATTATGAAAATAAGTATTAAAATAAAACTATAATAATATAAAAATACCCTAACACATGTCCTAATATTACTGGATGAGTCATGGGAGACTAAAAAAATTCTTAGGATGAAATATTGGCATTTTGGAGCCTCTTTAGTGTGAAAATGACATGTAATAACAATTAATTTAAATTAAAGGGAAATATAACATAAACATGTATTTTTTTACTAAAACAATTTTAATATGGGGTTATATAAGTTATATCTTCGACTATAAATATTCGTTAGAAATTTAAAAATATTTTTTACATCATTGTATTTTATTTTTAATTTTTAGTGATTATAAAAATAAATTTAATAATGACATAATGATGATGAAGTGACTTATTCATTAATAATGGATTCAAATAAATGATATTATAAATATTAAAATAAATATTATATAATATAATTTGTGTTATAAATGAATTCCATAGATACATATGACATGTTAGTAGACTATTTTAGAGTTTTTTTCAAATTTATCTCTCTTTTTGGATTTTATTTAAATTCTATAAATTTAATATTTTTGTCATTGGTATAATTGATGTTTCATTAAAATAATATAAAAATTATAAAAATATTTTAAATTAAAAAAGAGACTAATATATTCTCTACTGATTCATTAAGTTCCCAATTATGTAAAATTGACCTAATATAAGTTAAAGTAATAGCTTTATAACAGTTAAAATGTCATTACAACTATTAATATTAAAAGAGAATAACAAAGGGTAAAATGAAATGCAATGGTTTTAAATAAACTCAATATGTTTCTAAAAATTATTTGATGAGATTATTTAGATCTATCTTTATTGTACCTTCTCCATATCTAATATTTAAAAGACCTATATTAAAAATTAATTTATATTAAATTAGTATTTAAATACCTTCCACGGGTGCCCCTCTCCTATCCTATAAAAAGGAACACATCCCACTCTATTAATCACACTTCCAAAGCCTATTAGTTTCACTATACTCTGTTAAAGAATCATTCTATATTCCCTCCTCAAATTCTTATATCTATTTTTAGGTAGAACTCCTTTCTTAGAGGTGTTTTTGTGTCCTTCGAAAGAAATCAATCGTAGAAGAGGTATCATTTTCATTAAGTGTTTCTATTTTGTTTCCTCTTATTATTATAAAATATAAAATATATAGTATGAGAAAAAAAATATAGTACCCTTAATGTAATTAGACTTTATAATTTTAATATCATCCTTTAAATCCATCTCTACATCCATCTAATTGAAATTGAATTAATCGTTTGTGCATACGTGTGAATTATTACCTCAACGAACAAATTTAGTTCATTTTCCATTACTGTCTATTAATATTTTTTATAATTATGGATTTAATATTCATATTTTAGATTCATTACATATTAATCATTAAAATATAATAATATATCAATTAAATTATTACTTCCAGGGGCATAAAAATGATAATGTCGTTCTGGTGTATGTGTCAACTATCACCTCTATGAAGTGATGTGGCTCATTGTTATTCATTATATCACATGTATGATATATATAAGTATACATAAATTATTTTTATCATTTTAATAATATCATTATCATTATTTAATGATAAAATAATAATTACCTTATTTCCATAATTATCAATGAAAAATGGAAACGTTACTCTTTCATTTGTATAGCCTACCGTCTCCATGATTATAACTCTGTTCATTTTTCTTAACCAAATTTAATGGGTTAAATTAGAAAATATGAGTTACGTGTAACAGTGATGAATATTTAATGAATAGTATTCTAGGGATGATGTTTTTATGAATACATGGACTAGTGACATCATACCATGTTCATTTTCGACTCAAGAATCGATTATTGACAAAACGTCCAACATGAACTCAAATAATTAACTAATTATTATAACGTTTTCATAAGTGATATAATGGGAATAATAAACATGAAAAATTTTATGAAGAAAGTATAAATTAACCTAACTTTATTATTTAGGATGATAAAGAATTAATAAGACCATTTAGACTCAAGGTAAGGAAACTTCTTAACCCATTATCCATTCATTTAGTTAATCTTATAATTCTCAATTATGATTTTCTAGGATTATGTGAGAAATAGATTTTGATATCCTATCTTGTATTTATAGTTAAATTATGTTTATTTATAAAGAATATACCTAATAGAACTATTTTATTAACAAAATGATCTTTGTAATGGAAATCGTAATTTAATCTTTATTCCCTTATTTTAATATCCATGACATTGCTTTTGTTTTTCCATGAATATGTGTGAATGAACAATTATTTTTTTGCACTGAATATCTACTTATATTGGGTGTATTTATATTTTTCACACATATTTATGTCATTTACTTATCTTTAATCTAATGTAATGATCTTTTTATGGGACTTAATCTAAATATCCTTTCACTAAGGAATATTTTGATTCATATTTGACCTAATTTGATACGGTGTATAATGAACCCCTTTGAAGAGTAATATAGTTCAACTACTTTTAAATGAGATATTTGTTATGATGCATTTTACTAAATGATAAATGGAATTCCTCTTTTTAACAAAAGTTTTGACAACGACCTCCTTATTGCCATGAGCATTATTTAATATTTTGATTCCTCTACAATCAGTAATGTTTTTAAAAAGAATATTAAATACCATATTCTATTTTTACATATTTTTTTATTGAAAATGGTTTTGAGAATTTTATAATTATATAAATATATTTAAATGGAGTCTTATGATTACAACATTGAAATGTAATTTTTTTCATTTATTCAAGTATTATGTTATGTGATTATGTTATGGTTTTTGGAAAATATTTATATATATGTGTGGTTTCATGAAAACCGAGGGTGGTTGATCACCCGATATCTCTCCAATGCAATGGGAAACATGACAGTGGTAAATGTTAAGTTTTATCCTAAGAGATATGGGGAATATACTGTGATTGTTATTCCAAATTTAACCATTAAGGTTAATCCCCATGCACCTTTGAAAGAAAAAATGTAAGTATTTTATGGATTTCACTTGTTACATTTATGATTTATGATTTCAATGAGTTATTCATAAATTTTATGGTTTCATGAATTATGTTAATGAGATTATGTTTTATGAGTGAAAAGTATGATTTCATTGATTTGTATTAATTCATTGACTATAGTTTTCCTTATTTATTTTATATCCATTACTGATTCTTTATGCCCAGTCCTTGTTATTGAATATTTTTTCACAGGGTAAAATGAAGGGTAAGTGAAATTTTGAATTCAATAAAATTTTGAACAAGAAAATTATTCTTGTTTTATTTAAGGTTTTTATTATTGTGGAAGAATATTTATAGTGTATAAGGGTCAACATTGTAATATTTTAGATGTAATGTATTAATAATTGCCTAATTCATTAAAACTATAAACCTGAAAAGATACTTTATGTGTATTAACATAAAATTATTGACTTATATAAAGATTATGTAATGTTTTGAGGCTCTGTCCTTTCACAACCATCCCTAAGATTCTCTAAACCACAAAGATATTATTGGGATTCTTCTACAAAACTACTTATCTCACATTATCTAGCTCTAATGATACTCTTATCAGTAAGATGATGTGACCCAAAAAGTTAATATAATCCATCCAAAAGTGGAACTTTGTGAGAATAACATATAAATGATGATCTCTCAATGAATTCCAAATGATCTCAAGTTGTTTGGCATGGTCGTGTCGATTGTGAGAATACACAATGAAATCATCAAGGAAAACCACCACGAACAAGTCAAGATAAGGATGGAACACACAATTCATCAGATCCATAACAACCACTGTCACATTCATGAGACTAAATAGAATAACTAAAAACTCATAGAGACCATGCCATCATTGAATTCATGTTCATAGTATGTCTGATGTTCTAACATGCACCAGATGGTAAAAAAATCTGAAATCCACATTTGAGAAGACTTGAGATCTTCATATCTAGTCCAATATATCATTTATATGTGACAGATGATACCGGTTCTAAACTGTGAATTGGTTCAATTTCTGGTAATCCACACATAGCCTGAGGGTATCAACATCTTTTTTCACAAAAAGAACCAGTGAACCCCATGGAGAAATACTAGGTCAGAAGAAACCCTTTTCCTATAAATCATATAGATGTCTCTTGATATCTTGACACTAAGTTGTAGAAATACTATAAGGAGTAATGGATACTGGTGAAGCTCATGGAACTAGATTGAGAGATAAATTTACCTCTCTCAATAGAGGTAATCATGAGAACTCATATTGGATGATGTCCCTAAAACAATTAACCAATATAGGAAAATCAACATTAAATGTCCATAGATAATACATATATAACTTTGAAATATGTTATTTTATCTCACTATGAAGATGATTCCCAAGTATAGCTCAATCACATGGACATCCCATTCACCTTTTTGAATGAACTACATTCCCTATGGTGATGTAAAACACACCTTGTGGCAATTGAAATAAAAAAAGTCTTCAAAGGGGACAAACCAATCCATCTCAAGAATTATATTAAAGACTTTAATCTTGAGGATATAGAGTTCCCTTACAATGTTACAGATACCAACATCAAGGGGGAACTCTCTACATTTACACACACCATAGTTATTGATCCAGAATGGTGCATCTATCATTATCATTCCATTATAAGTATAAATGAAGAGCCTATGTCTCTCCATAATCAGAAACAGATATAAATCTATGTGAATACACTAAATAAAAAAGGTAATAAGATAAAACAAAGGCTACTATAATATAACATATGACAATAGAAGGTGAGGGATCAAAATCAAACTATGTCTGTTCTATTTCATATACATGGCCTATGCTGCGGCCCTATGACACTACATGGATACCCTAAGCTAATCCACTATATTGTCACTATGAACATGGAGTATAGATACCATGTCCATGACCACCCCTTAGGCCTGATCATCATAACATACTCCAACTCTCTAGTAGGTGAGAAGATGATGAACCTAATTTTAAATGTGGAGTTAGTACATACCCTCTCTCACTTGGTTGTGGAGGAAACGTTCAACATAACCATTGTATATGGACCATCTTGAGGAAATATTAACACTTTACTAGATCGTTTGTACACTAAAACATCATATGTCCTGGCCTTCTTCACTTTTAGAACATAACCTATCTAGCCTAAGAGATATTTTGACTTCTAGTATCCACGCGTGGATGCTCCAAATGATGCTTCCTACCACAGACTGTTGTAATTCCCGTCAAAGGTGTCGAATCACCCTACCTTGGACCTCAATATACCCTTAGGTTTCACTATGTGAGAAGCTCCTAATTCACATTCCTAGATACAGTATTTAACGGAATGACACTTACCTATGATTAGATGTCATATTTGAGACTATCCTTGAATATCATTGATTTCAGTTACTTCTCACCCATTAAAATAGGGGTGAAATGCATGAGATTAGTAAAATGGGTGGATTACTCCATTAATTATAGTGGACCCCGCTCTTGATGTAAAAACACTCATGATCTATCATCCCTCAAGATCTCGGGAAAGAAGTAATTGTAGAATTTCTTAGGAAACTTCATCCAGTCCATCTCTCGATGACAATCGGTCTCAGTGTTAACATTTCTCCATATCAAGTAGGAATCACACAACATGTACATAATGATCATGACCCTCCTATTAGGAGGCATCTATAATTTATTTACGATAGACAAGATGGATTCAAGACATGACTGCATGTCCTTTGGTCAGCTATCCCTTGAAAACATTGGTGGACTCTATTACAGAAACCCATGTGTAAAATCTACCGTAGTCGGGGCAGGTCACGGTGTTCCCTAAATAGTCTCCATGAACAACATAAAGCCTTTATGTAATAATTCCTTAGCACATGCATTTAGTAGAATAACTATTTCTTTAGTTGAGATTACCAGAGGATCAATTAGTAGCCTACTTACTACCACCTCTGGGGTATGATTGTCTCCACCCTCATAGATTATATCAATATGTTATCATGGTTTCATGTCTCTACAATGTGAAACACATACCTCAATGTAATATCATTATAGTGGTCATATATCAAAAGTGAAAATATCAAAATAGGATGGTTAAAAACCTTCCTCCATAAGAAATCACCGCTCATATTACTCCATGTGATAGGATAGGGCATCAAAATAGCAAGAGATAGTTCCAAAAGAACACAAATAATGTAAGGTCTGATTAAGTTCTTTATTATTATGAATTCCAGTTCCACCCACTTTTATATTAATTTAATTTAAATTCACATACCGAATTTATACTCACCTCAGGTTCATCGCATATATTTTAAAAGGGTAAACCATTGGTACACTGAATTCTGATATGTGGGGGCCCATACTATCCAAGAATCAAAGCATGGAATCCACCTATGGAACATCATAACTCATTTTATGTTAAGTTTGAACCTTGATCCATAAATTTCCGATCTAAGAGGGACTATCAGACATAGGGATCAAATTGGAATCCATCCAATCCATACCATAACATATTCACAATATGTCTATCTTAATAGTTGGCATATATATCACGACACCTATCTAAATAGCATAAAATGTAATACACCATAAATGGAATGAAAAATTCATGGCACGTGATTTTTAACTGCTTTATATATGGTTCATGGGAATTCATATCCTTATATAATTTGGTTTGAAATACAATAGAATCCAAAATCATAACAACAATAACTATATAGATTAAGTGTGTCACCAAACAGTGTAATAAAAACAACAATAAATCACAAAATCTTGAACATAATAATTTCCATTCAAGGAAATTTTTATTTTCCCTATATGAGAGGTATATACTCGTAGGTACATATCATTAAAAAATCTTATTACTTCATATCTCTTTCTATTTTAATAAATTAGTAATGAAAAATAGAAAATACCATTCATCTGAGACCACATTTTAACATCACTAAACAGGATGCCACTGAAAGGTGCTATGATCCTAGTGGGTCCCATATAATCAGGCACATATCCCCAAACAATCTAGGCTTCCAACTACCATCCATGGAATGTGTGAGTCCATGGGGAAAATACTCCCCCATTATGATAGTGTAGAACATCATAATATCAATAATAGGTAAAAATAGTCATAATTTTAAACCATACAAATGAAGTAAACATTGGAAGAAAGATAGTATAATCAAGAATGAAATCAAATCATATACAGGATGATGAAATATGACACTTGTTTCTTCTAAGAAATCAAAAACAGGAATACATGGAATATTTACAATCCAAATATTAAAATTAAAAGAAATCCAAATGGCTCAAATTAGCATCACAAGTCTTAGATTAGTCCCATTATCTCCTAATGAAAATCTGAATATCAAGTACATGTGCTAGAGTGCTTTCTCTTCTCAACTCCTACAATTTTATAATCTGTTTGGGTCTAAAAACATGATCCAAATTGATATTTAGAATAAATCACATTATGAAACCACCCATGGTCTATATCAATTAGTTAGTTAATATATATTATAGAAACTGTGCAATAAGAAAAGCTACAAGAAATTAACTACTAAAAGGTAAACAAACTACATGAACTGGTTATCATTCTCATTCATTTCATTAAACAATTAAATTACATTGTATATATATGTCTTGATATCTGGCTCAAACCTGACATCCCCTGTGAAACTGGTAGCATAACAAATTCCTCATAAATCTATATAAACGATACAAGTCATAACCAAATTCAAGATCATTATTTGGCATGGTAGATGATCCAAAAGTAACATTATTTACAATTTATTTTAGAACCTAAGACCATCCTTGAAATTCATAATTGGGAATTCAATTGTTGCATAAGGTGAATTATAAATCAACACTTTAAAAGACCATGCCTAGAAAACCACTCATGAACCCAATATCGGTCTAGGTGATGTATAATGTCCTAGCCAATCATGTCAGTAATGGGAGCTTCTCAGCCTAAGCCTGAGTATCACCCTGGGAATTATTGTGAAATCATCTTTGAATTTTTCCACATAATTTTCATAAGAATCCTTTTATCACTTGACATATAGGTAAAGTATCAATGAGTTTTTTCATGGGACACCTCATTTGGATCCTTGTATTTCCCATGAAAATTTTATGTTAACAATTTTTTATATCCATGGGAATCTAAGAAGAATCCAAGTATCACTTAATGGATAGGGCTCAATAGTCACAAGAGTCAGTCAATGAAATTTTAATTTGAATCCATGAATCACGTAAGGTTCTTGATCATGTAAACAATTCCTTTAAATTTAATATTTCATTTAACATGATGTGTTTGTAATTAAGAGCATCCAACGAGATCACCTCAAGGTGTGCATCAATACATGGCCAACCTCAAAGGTCTTTACCTTCAAATAGTCATGTGGGCATATCATGATAATGATCATTCCATTCCTAATAAATTCATTACATTGAATGTTCACAACATAACACACATGCCCTTGTAGTTCAAGGGCCAATCAAATATTCCTATGGTTATTTTCAATATATCAAGCCTAACAAGCCACAATACAATCACATGGATTAATAAAAATATAACTCACGTGGGAAAATCCATAATAGATAAAATCAATCAAATTTTCTCAATTCAAGTCATATACCATACTTTAATCACATGGGTAAGGCATTACATGATTTAACAACAAAGGAATACATAGTTCAAGGGATAATATTCAATCCCATAACCTTACCAATTTTATTATAATCTATTATTATTGAAATTACAATAAAATGAAATCCAGTTTTTAACATACCATGAATGGGTTAAAAGGCATGCCTGAAGGGGTGTACAAGGCATAAGACAGAAATGTGAAATTCAAGGAAACTCACCCATGGGGTAGTCCTTATTCAAGGTATTCAACTTGTCACATTCAAAAACATGACTATTCAATTACCTAAATCACAATAGGTAATAAAAGAGCTGAATTTCAATTTATAAAGATTCCCTAAAATAGGTGTGCATCAGCCTAACATATATTAATAGCTCTCCATTCAATGAATGTCATGAGAAAATCTACCTTAGGTTAGTTCTAGATAGTTCATCTTTTATTAAGCATTGATTTGTCTCGTTTTTTGAATAAATATAATGATATAGAGAAGAATGGGAAATTATGTAATATGAGGCTAAATCAAAATAGTTAAATTATTATCTAGAATAATTAATAATGGTGAAAATTTAGTTGAGAAAATACCATTATGGATCCAAGGATATGAACATTTTTCAAATCGGAGTCCAAATATAGAGTTGATCTGAAATCAAAGTATATCCAAAGGTGGATCCCAAATGGGGGAGGTGAGATCCCAATTTGCATTTGAGAAAAAACCAAAATTTGGGTTAAAAAGTAATTTTAATTAAAATGAAAATTATAAAATTCATAAAAAATATATTGTCGCACAGTTTACCAACAAGTTTTGAAATTGGCAAAAGGCCATCTATACAGTTACCCCACAAGGTTTACTAACGATGTGGTAACTGTTTGAAAGGCCTCTATCAAAGTCTGCAAAAAATTTAGGCCTGGTTGAGTGGATATGTGGCTTAACTTTCATCATTTATCAATCCATGTAGACTTCTTTTCACCCAAAACTATGTTTCATGGCTCCAAAACTACCCCATACACCCCAAGACCTTCATGGACCCAATTGGAATTCATATTAAGAAATATTTAATCCAATAAACTCGGAATTGATTGAAAACAAAATATATTTACATCAATGAAGAATTACGTTCTTACAAATTATATTCACATGTGAGATTATTTTTGTTTGAGCATATTTTAGGATGTGATGAATCAGGCTCTCACCATTAAAGGAACATTGAGAGTGTACCTAAGTGGTGGCTAGACAAGCTTAGTTGGGAGATCTGTGAGCACTTTTTCTAGTAGTAGAAGGTGCCTCTATAAATTTTAAAATCATAATAGTAGTGGGAAGATAATTTAGGGTAGTAGGAGTTCATCTCAGAACTATGTCCCTTTGTAGTGATTTTAGTGTGGAAAGGATTTCCAAAACGCCCTCAATTTCCTTACCCCCAATATGGAATGTTGTTCTTATTGAGATATCGTCCATATTTAATGTCTCTAAAGAACCCCACATTAGAAGAATTGTAATAGAGTTCAAGGATTGGCACCTAAGACAATGAGGGACTAAAACACTCCTGAACAAACTTGTCTCTGGAGTTCCTCTAGATGTTCAGGCTGAGGTAGGGGACATGGTACCCTGGTGAAAGAGTGAAACTATTATTTATAGGAAATAACATAAGAGATCCATACTAGATCCCAAGGTAGAGGGGTAAGTTAGTAACATGCAATAATTTTTACACCGGGTAGTTTGGATGCAAGACCTTATACTGTTATAGGTATGATTCTTGCATTATCAGCACTTTAAAACTAATTATCTTGAAAATGATTTTGGACTTGGATTTTGAGATCCTGGATGGAATAATGACCATCCACACACCATTGGGAGTTTATTAAATAGTTATCAATCTCTATAAGGCATGTTCTCTATAAATTAGTGGTTTCCATTTTATATGAGATTTGTTTTGTGTTGTAAGTGATATGACTTGATTTCATTCTAGGTATGTACATTCTAGTTTTATAGAATGATCATATGAACTGTTATCATAGTAGAGTTACCATTATATCTCTCAAAGGTAGAAGCTATATCCACCAAGGATAGTAAGATATTCATACTAGATGTGGAAGAAAAATTCAGTACAAATTGGATTGTCTTAGAAATCAGATGTAAATTATTATTCTGGATGATGGTGAAATGAAATAGGATACCTTTTCTCCAGTGGTAAAATATTTTCATGATGAAAATCATGAAGAGTTATGTAGATTAAAACCCATGACGGTTATCAATTTCATGATCTAGTTACTCCCTAGAGCAGAAACAATTTCGATTCAACCTTACCGAATGTCACAATCAAAGAATCAACTTTTGAAATTTCATTTGGAATACATAAAATCCAATAGAATCACAATACTGAGTACCACACCATGGGATTCTCCCATGCGTTCACTAATATAGTTTATAGGAATCTTCACATGTGGTTGGATCATTATAGATTTACCTAGATGATGGTCATGAACTTGAATCCCCTTCCATGAATTGAACATATATTCAATCAGCTATGAGGTTCCTGTATCATCTCTATGATCAACTTGAGTTCTAGGTAACATCAGTACAAAGTGAGACCATAAAAAATACATTGGAATTATTTTAGGAGTACGTATGTCTTCTTAGAGTTCATGGTTATGTTAATCGATTTGAAAAATTCACGAAAGTTATTCATAGACTTGATTCATGTAATCTTCCATCTATTTTAGCCTTGTTTTTTTTAAAAACATTAACGTGTACTTCCAATTTCATGATGATCTTGTCCAACATCTTAATATCAACTTGAGTACACTAAGCGGACATCTTTTATATGAAAATATATCAAAATTAAACTTCAAGATAAATATATGGAACTTCTTGTCCCATATTATCTCAAATTTTGGAGAACTTGTGGACCCAGAGAATGTTGCAGCCACAATATATATATATAAGGAAAAAAATTTTGTTTGAAATTTTGAGTTTTATTGGTTTTATAGGATATTATCAATGTCTTATACATAAATTCTCCCATTTTGTAGCACTGGTGTATGGGATGACCAAGAAAGGGGTGATATTTTTTTGTCAAATTATTCTAAGAGATAATTTCAGGAGATGAGGAGTTGGATGAATTCAACACTAACCCTTAATTTTTGAATGTTAGGAAAATATTATACCATGTACTATTACTCTATCAGAATTAGGCTCAGATTTTTTCTAAGGAATGAATACTAAATGGTTTCTTATGGCTCTAGACATCTAAGACTGCATGAGATGAATTACCGTACTATTAATCTTTAGTTATAAAAGGTGTTATATTCCCTAAGGGTTTTGAGACAATATCTATTACATGAATGGTTTTTAGTATATATCAACCACAGGATCCTCAAGTAAATATTTTCTCGGTGAGACTTGAACCGTCGAAAGAGAAGTTTGTTACATTATCTTCAGTATTTCAACTTTTATTTGGATTATTGACTATGAAATGGAAATTTAGTTACTAATTATTAAATATGGAATATATATATAGACGTGATTAGGGATTTTTGTGATGAGAATTTTATAATGGTAAACTTTTCAGACATGCATAATAATGTTCATGAGTCCTAGGGATTGGTATATATTACATTTTAAATTTCTTATTACCATGATTCCTGATCAAATCAAGATAGTGGAGATATCTGATCTATAGGGATTAAATTTTAGGGACAACATTTATGGTGGGTATCAACCATTAGGATTATATCTCTGTAGGGATGATGTTCTTATTTTCCTAGGACGATTATGGGTTTGGTGGGAATGTGAATGGAGCTAATGTTGGAGTTTCATGCCTCTAAATAGGTGGTATAACATGTCTTGACAAAGATTTATTTAGATATCCTTAGGAAATACTTGTTTATATGTATCAAGAAAGATATAATTGTATTTATAGAAATATATTCAACCTATAAATGGTTGAAGGATGAGAATTAGAGGGATGGTGGTTATTTCAACCTCTACCCTCTTTAGAATAGATGTATAATGGTGTCAATATGGATGTTGAGATATGATTACCTAAGAAAACCTATATTAATGATGAATAATGAGTGATAATGGATTGACTAATGAAGGTACACATTTCTTTTCTATCAATGAGACCATCACCTATGATGATCTCGGTTGTTTCTAAGTGTTGGAGATAGTTGGACTTTATGGTTCATAGAGGAGTATCATATTTGATTGATACCCCTCATTCATATGTTGGTTTGGTAAGGGTATCTTGAAGGCTCTTAGATCATAGGTTATTATGAGTAAATACTATTATACTCATACTAATAGCCAATCTGAGCATAAATTTTAGATTCTAAATGATATGTTGTGAGCTAGTTTCTTGAATATTGGAGGCTATTTAGAGAAACATTATGCACCTATAAATTTTTCATATAATAATTGGATCCATTAATATATCCAAATGGATCCCTTCAATTATTTTTATGAAATATATTTTTTTCTCCTATTATATAGTTTGAGATCAGCAAGGAAAAAATTATTAGACCAATTCTTGTACAAGTGTTTTTTGGGTATTTATTTTTGATTAGAATGTGCTTGGTGACAATATAGATTGAAAAAACCTACACTAAGCATAAAATTTAACCTCTATAGTTTGTGGTAATTCATTGTGTCTTCCCTAATATTTTTTCCTAGATTCGGTCAATTCCTTATCAAGACTCATAGAAAACTAGTGGACATGTTTTTAAATATGTTTTAGATAGTGTAAAAGGTTGGTCTAGTAGCATACCATTTATCTCTTCCACATATATATATCACCCTACATGATGTGTTTTACATGTCAAAACTATTGATATATCATCCTAAACCTTCTCAAATGGTATACATTGATCACATTGAGGTAGATGTTGATGAATACTTCAGGGATAATTTGATTTGTAGTATGTTAAAAAGTTTGAATAATCATTAGGGCAAGTATTTAGCTCTAGTGTTAGTGTAGTAGTAATACGGATGAAGATTTTCAAAAAAAATAGGTTAGTCAATAAATCATTTTATATTGTCTTTTAACAAATAATCTCATCATTTTTAATGTATTAATTGATTTATGGGTATTTTTTAATGAGGAATTGAAATGTAATAATACTAAAAAATTGTTATGAAGTTGAAATTTGGAATTAATTCTATATTATTTATTTTTAAATTCTATAAAAAAATTATTAAATGTTTTTATTTTTTACAGACAAACATAATTGTGTCCATTCAAGTTATCCCTCAACCTCAAGACCACAAGCCTCTTCGCCAGAAACATGGGGCATGGTCGGCCAAGCATCTTTCTAGGGAAGGCCATCTTGAATGTTGGGATCCTGCACTAAGTGGTTTGAGATATGAAAGTCCCAATGTATTGGAATTCATTCTTGATCATAGCTCGTCTGCAAACCTGGAGAACCGGCTCATGGTGGTGAAACTCATTATGTGATTGGAGGAGAGTGTCACTGGCATGAGGTGGTTCACAATTACGGGATATGGTCCTTTGAATTCCATGTGATTTCATTGTGGTGGGATTCCCATGGCTTTCATTATTAATTCTCTCCATTCTTTTTCCAATTTCTATGTGGGATGCATTCTCTAACATATTATTCATTCTTTTAGAAAAAATATTTCATTCCCCACTCAAAATTTTCCAATATTTAAGACATCCCAAACTACCATGATCCTACACCACTACCACATTCTTCCTCACTCTTCTTCCACTAATATCATCGTGAACTCCCATTGTTAACACCCCAAAGTTCTAGTTAATGCCTTACACCACTTCCAAAGAACCAGAACACCATGAATCATCTCCAACACCACTCTACAACCTTGATGATAAATTTCAACACTTATTTGACCACTGTTAATGTTGGATGAGAAAGAGGAATCTTTGATTCCCTACTTTTAAACATCAACCACCACACTATAAAGTTTCATGCTACCACACGATTCCACATATCCAAAATATCCATTGTTGTATACTTTTCATAGTGGTGTCTTGTGAGCCACCGATGAAGACACCAGTGGAACATTAGATACCATTGGTGAATTTTTATATTCGTTACTCATGATCCACCATTGAGATGATGGAGAATCATGAGCCCCTGTTGAAGCCAAATAGTGCCTTTGGATCCATCATTTGAGATTTATTCCAATAGTAAATCATTAATCGCCATTGTAGATTTTTCTGAAATGTGAATTATGCACCACCATTGATTGGTCACCATAGTGGGTCTCTCCATCTGTCTCCACCACATAGAAAACCAAAAAAAATGACCTCAGAAGCCACTAGAGGAGCTCAGTTCGAGATCACCTTCTAGCATTGGAGTTCCGTCTAACATAACTTCTTCTTGAGAAAGGGATCATCTTATCTGATGCCCTACAACATTGTTTGAACGGCTCCACACATCCGGTCATTGTGATGGTTAGATGAGGTTAGGCAAAAGATGTGGCTGATCACTATTTCCACACCAACATTATGCCTCTGTCGACCACCATTATGAATAAGTTGTCTATCATTCCTCTATTATGAAGTTATGATGAGTTCTGATGGCTAATGACATGTCTTCCATGCACCTATTTTACTTTATGAAGCCATACCATCATATAGTTCATGCTACCCCCTAGATATGTTTTCATACACTTGTTCCATGCATGATCTATGCTCATAAAAAGGATCACCAATTCCATATATTCAAACCAATGAAGGAAATGCCTGATATGTATGGTCATATCTATGAAGATACACCAATCATATCTCAGGTATCTTTAAAAAAATATTGGAGTAGATTCTAATTGGAGGATCCTGAAGGAAAACATATTCTAAAAATAGAGGGTCCTTATATCGAGAGAAGGGAGTCCATAACTAAAGGAAGAAATACATGTTGCTACTAAGAGACTATGTTATTTCAGGTTTATTTTCTTTCTACTTCAATTATTCCTTCTGCTTCCTAGGCCTCCATTATTTCCGTGTTAATATGAGGGTATACCATTTTTGTGATTGGTTTAAGTTGATCTGGCCCATTTTAATAATGGATTCAAAGTTTTAATAACATAATTTTATCTATTTATAATTATTAAATGGTTTTAAATTTATGAATTCTCTATTTTAATGGGATGAGATTGTGTTTTTTTAAACACAATATTCATAAAATCTCATTATTAAATAATTTTATACTATTTCTTCATGGTATTGGATCACACCAATTTGGTGATCCAATATCAGATATAGAAGTGATTAATTGTTTTTTAATGATTCGGGAAGACATAGTGGGTTAATATGATACTTAGGGTTCTCAGTTATTAATTTGGAATTACGTAAT
Organism: Viscum album; assembly: GCA_963277665.1. Taxonomy (NCBI): domain Eukaryota; kingdom Viridiplantae; phylum Streptophyta; class Magnoliopsida; order Santalales; family Viscaceae; genus Viscum; species Viscum album. The sequence goes on along the minus strand of OY728135.1, from coordinate 1,460,879,511 downwards.
TGATTCATGAGAAATCAGTATGCCTTTCAAAATTTGAAGGAGAATTCTCCGACTAAGGAAATTGTGATGATTATTATCAATATCAATCAATCATAGTCAATGTTGGAAAAGAAGAAGTGATTATTATTATATTAGTTAAAAAAATTCCTAAAAACTAATGAATCAATTTCAAAAGGACCAGAAAGTACTACAAGCGGAGAGTCGTACTTAAAACACATTCACATTTCCTTACACTGAACATCACAGACGAACTCTTTTAATTCCCAATAATTCAGTTTCTTTTTCTATAATTTTCTTTTTTATGTCAATTTATGTTGACTCAAAACAACAATATTTCTAGAAAACATAGTTTTACCTACTACTACAACCTTAGGGGATATCAGTGGGCTTTTTCCACACCCCAAGATGGGGTGGTGTCAAAACATAAAACTGTTGATATGGATTAAGTGTTTAATCTAACACAAAGAATGAATGATTAGGATCTCCAAGGATGAAATCTTAGATCATGACCCCAAGATATAGTGGAATTATTTGGTATGGCTTAGGTATATTAACCTAGAGAAACATTTTGATGTATGATGTGGCTTTATTTTTACATAGTTTTGACACAAATTTTTACTTAATATTTAATGGTTTAATTAATTAGTTAAGCACTTTATACTAAATATTTGTACTTTTGAAGTTCTATAATTAATTTTTTTAATTAATAAATATATATAATTAATTATGTATTTTTAATCTTTAAATTAATAATTTTAATCTTACATTACTTTTCTTATTTAATTATGCCTTATTTAGTTTGGTTAATTTAAGTCTGCCTAACTTTTTAATAAATTGACATTTTTATAAAACAATTATTTATTTGCTATAATTTTATATAAATAACATAGTCTTTATTATAATATTGTATCTTTTAATTTAGTTACATTACAAAAGGTTAACTATGTTAATTAATATGTTTAGTCATCCTGCTAATCATTTAAGTAAATAATTTCTGTTTTAAATTAACAAAAATAGTTCGCTTTTAATTATATGTGTTCAAATAGTTGTTTAATTAATTAATTAAGAGTTTTTAAACATTAATTATATTATTTTATGTATGCAGTTTTATTATTAATTCATATTTTATTGGTTTTAGTCAACCGGTGTGGTAGACTATAACTATCGGTAACCTAATGGGTCACCATTACTATTCATTTTCACTTGATGCTTCCTTGTAAATTAATTCTTTAGTAATTATAATTTATGTATTCCATTATCCTAGTTTATTAATTATCAAGTTTTTAATTATGTATTATTTAATTAATAATCTTAGTTGTGGTTTTATAATTATAAAGTTTAATAAAAATCCAGTTTTAATTAATGATAAATATCATTTGAGACAAGGCCAATATAGCACTTTCTGCTGAAGGGTCTGTCGTTGTAGTCGCCAGCCGTCACCAATACTGATGGAGGCTGTCGTGCCGTGTCTGAAGAGAGGAGCAGGAAGCCGCACTAGACGGCCTTTGCTGAAGGAGTCGAACCTGATATCTGCCGGTAATGAGGAGCTAAAGCCACCGCACCCCATGCCGATGTTGCTGGATGGAGAAGGAGCCGAGCCACTAGCTGTCGTCGGACCAACTTCCAACACTGAAACTAAAACCCCTCTCTTGACCATTTGCTGTGCGCCGCACGGTTTTGGGAAGAAGACCAAAGAAAAATAATAATACAAACTTAATAAAAGTAAACACATAAAAATAAAAGTTAAATTTAAAGTTACATTAATAAATTGAATTAATATAATCCAATTTATAAAAGTTATTAATTGAAATAATAATAATATTAATAAATAAATATATTATAAATTAAAATACAAAACTAAAATAATAATAAGAGTTAAGAATAAATTAATATACTGATTATAGTATAAATATATAATTAATAATAATTTTAAACAAACTATAAAATATACATATTAATTTAAAAATATTTAAAACTAAAGTTTTAATTATAATTTTTAAATTAAATTAAACTAATAAATAAATATTTATATACGTAAATTAAGCTAACAAATTAATTTCTTAAATAGTAATTACAACAATAATAAATAATTTATTAAATAAAAATAATTAATACAATGTAAATTATAAAATTTAGTATTTATATTTATTAAATTAATAAATTTTTGAAAAATTATGTTTTACCTTAGTAATATTAATTGAGTCATTTTAAAAATAATATAAAATTCAATAACAATTATAAGTTAAAATAATTATTAAATCACTTTAATAACATTTTAATAAGTATTATAACAGCAAACTAAAATAACAACTTTAAAATTTAATTAACATTCGTTGAGTTTTAATTATTTCATTTTGTTTATAACATGTGCAGGTTCATTGAATAGTCGAGCATACATTCATATTCACTTAACTAACTCACATGAAGTTAGTTATGTGAGAAAAGTTAGTGTGACATGCCACTTGCGAAAGAACGCACGTTGTGCAGTGCGTGGGTGAAGGACACTTGAAGTCAGTGGTAAACAAGTGGTGAAAAGCAGCAGAAGACAGTAGCTACTTAAAGCAGAGCAAGAAGCAGAAGAGAAAGGGGTGATAGAGAGATACACACATCAAGAGAACCATTGGATACTCAAGAGCTTCTCTCTCATCAGGAACCAGTTCTGAGGAGAGGAAACTGGAGGGCGACCCTGGAGCCACCTCTTGGAGGGAAGAAGAAGCAACAGTTCATGCTATTAAAAGGAGTTCTCTTTCCCTATTATCTTTCAATTATTCTTCTTTGAAATTGTATGATTTTGATATAAATATTAAAGATGATGTCTAGCTAAGTCTCTAGATCAGGGATAAATTGAAGTTTCACTGGTTATTTTTTTATGTTTTTTTCACTTCAACTTAAAATGTATTCAGTATTGATTGGCGAGATTGATACTGAGTTCAACCAATTACTTGTACCACTAGAGTATAATCACAAAATTTCACTTTCAGTTGGCGAGATTGATTTTGGAACACATTTCAAATGACAATAGATTCAAAATACTCCAAGACTTACAGTGAGTTTTTCATGCTGTTAATTTTTCAAACTATTCTCAGGTGATTTGTTCTAGATTGGAAAACTCTAGAATAGATTGACTAGTGTGACTTAACTCCTAGCAAGGGAGGTAAGTCATACACTTTTATGTTCCACTCTACAATAACTTTTAAGTGAATCTAAATACCTTTAAAACCAATATAATGGAGATAACCCCCCAAGAGTTTAAATAGATTGTTCATTTTATCAGTGTTCTAAACTTATGTTATTATTGTTTTACAACAGTCTCTCAATTAAATATAGTTTTTAAACATGTTTTCAATATTATGTCACTTCATTGCTTATATAAATATATTAATAGAAAAAACATAGAAAAAAACATTCCACTGCTGACAACAGTGGAGTTTATCAAGTTGTTAGAAGATTAGTGGCCAGATTTACCATCTCTATGGGTTCGACCCTGCTTGCCACATATACAATAGTTAGTAGGAATATAAATATTAAACTTTGACACACATCAATGATAGTACATGTCATGTTTTTGTGGTCATTTCCAGGGAAGGCACCATCCATTATGCTAAAAAACATAAAAAAACACATATAAAAATTTATTTTTTTTAAAAAATTACATATTTAAAAATTAAAAAAAAATCTGTGCAATTTCTTAATGAATTGTTAATATTAAGTACTATCTACTGTTGTTTTCATGAGCATAGGACAATCTGGTATTAGATTAGATACACTGAACCTTGAAATAGACAAACATCTCACTGCTCTTTGAAATAAGAACAAAATTGAAATGGAAAAATTAGATAATAGAGTTCCTAAGAATAATAACTTTCAAAATAACCATCCATAACTCATAGATGAACATGAAAGGACTAGGATAAAGGAATTCAAACTCCATCAAGTTTCAACCAATCCATCATCAATCAGACTTAGTCCTAGGGCCAGAAATTATGAATTGAAACAATCACACATTTCACTACTGCCTGCTTTTAATGGGCTCACTAACGAGTACTCTCAATCCTTTATTAGAGACTTCTATAACACTGTGCAGAAATTAACTCTTATATGAATCATAAAAAATGATCTTTTAATGAGAGTTTTTTCCTTTTTCCTAAAGGGGAATGCTAGGAATCGGTTTCTTGAGTGAAGATGAGAACATTTTCGAAAATTAGGATCAAGTTTATAAATACTTTATTATGAAATTTTATCCTCAAAGACATAAATGTGATATAAGAACTAAAACCACTAGTTTTTATCAAGAGTATGGAGAATACTTTCATGAAACTTGGGATAGATTTAGGGATCTGCTTAGGCAGTGTCCCCATCATCAACTCCAATCACACCTTCTAATGGACACTTTCTATGAAAGGTTGTCCTCCTCTGGACAGAACCTAGTCGACCAAGCTTCTGATGATAATTACAAAGATAAAACTGATGAATAAATTGGACATATCATTAATAATATTACCCTTAATTCACAAAATAATAATTCAAGAAGAAACATATTCAATAGAAATGTTAATCCAAACACTAGTTCAATGAATGAAACTCCAGCTCAACTTGCTGAAATCACCAACCAACATCAATATTTAATGAACCAAAATTCAAAACAAACTACTAGCCAACTAGGATGTCAAAATACCAATCAATATTTAAGGGAACAGTGTGTCTAGTGTAGTATGTTTGGGCGTACTGAGATTTTTTGTCCTAAATTTGATATGCCAGCCCAACAACAAGAAAATTCAATCATTGTTAACTATGGTCCTAGGATGCCTTCTAAAGAATATCCATTTACAAATAATTACAATCAACGATAGAGGAACCATCCAAATTTTCCCTGGAAAGATCAAGGTTTAATTAAACAATCCACTTCCCCTAATTACACAAATCAACCAAGATCAAACTTTCAAAATAAAAAGTGGGTGAGTCTTCAAATGTACAAGGAACCAATGAAAATCACATGTCTTCTAAGAATGATCTAATCTTGAAAAAAATCAACTCTTAAGAAGAAATATACATGAATGAACTTTCCAAACATCAAAATAAAAATGGGTTTGATAAAATGAAAACTGATGTTAGAATAAAAAACATGGAAACACAACTTGGCCAACTTGCTATAGATTTTTCATCTAAGAAAAAAGGTAGACTTCCATGTACCAATGAACTCAATCCTAGAGATAATTCCCTGGTTATTGTAACTATAAGTGGGCTTAATACTCAGACTGTTATAGGAAAATACCATCAAAATACACAAAATGAAATTTTTCTTCAATCTAGAAATAAAAATCTGCTCTGCACACATGCTGGTAATTCACAGAAAAGTCTTCAAAATTTTCTAAATCTGAATTTTTCACCTGAGACTGAAGCTGAAAATTCATCTAAAAATCATGGGAATAAAGGAAAAGAAAAAGTTGAGGAAGAGGTGATGGATATTCCAACTATCCTGAGATTTTTCCCCACCCATCCCTTTCCCCGAGAAGCTGTAACCTCAAAGTAACACCAAGACCAAACTTCTTCAGTTCCTTGGTCTCATTTCTATGTTTCTGGTAAACATTCCTTTCATTCAAGCTTTAATTTGAATTCCATATTATCTTAAATATCTGTAGAAAATTGTTTCAAAAAAAACTCTTGAAGAACTTTCTATTTATAGCCTCACTAAAGAGTGTAGTGATGTACTTCAAAAGAAAATCCCACCTAAACCGAAATACCCAGGTAGATTATTCATACCTTGCACACTAGGAAACTATGATAAACTGAACTATTTATGTTATTGAGGTGATAGTTTTAATCTGATCCCATACTAACTATTTCAACAGTTGAGGTCGGGTGAACTTCAACCCACCACAGTCGTATTGTAGTTAGTTGATAGATCTTTCACTCGTCCTGTGTGTAGTGTAGATGACTTGCTCATTGGGTTTGGGAAACTGTTTTTTCCTACTGAATTTCTAGTTCTAGATATGGAATGTGATCAAGAGGTTACCATCATCTTGGGTAGGACATTTTTGGACATAGGTGGTGCTATTATTGATGTCTCTAAGAGTCGATTACTCTTTAAAATTGGAGAACAATAAGAAGACTACAATGTGTTTAAAAATGTTAAAGGAACAATGTTTTTTGAAAACTGTTCTATGCTAGAGTCCTTAGAAGGAGAGAACACAACTGGAAATATTGAAAAATCTGAAAATCAATCCTCTATTGAAGGAAACATTTATGAAGTTGAAAATCATTTTGAATCTATTTTAGAAGTTGAAAATTAAGCTCAACCTCCAAATCTGTAAAGTTTTCCAGAACTGTACAATTGTCCAGTTTCTGCTGTAGAAGGGTCCTCTGTTTCAGAACATAGGAGATTTTTTAGTGAATTTGGTGATGTTTCTTTTAACACCAACATTGATTAGCACGTTTATGATACCGAGGGAGAACATATAAGATAATTAGATGATTTTTCTTTGATTATCTTGATGAAATCTGATCCGGAAAATCTGGACAGCATGCTACCCACACTGGACAGTGACACTCTTACTTCTAATTATAAGCATAAAATTGAAAATATTTTATCATTTAATACTCATTTAAATAAATATGTTTAAGATCTACGACCTCATATACCAAAGATTCTTCCTTCGAGTGTAGAACCACCCACTCTTGAACTGAATCAAATCCCTGTCCATATTGAATATTCATATCTAGGTGAGAACTCCACTTTGCATGTAATAATATCTACTGAACTTAATGAAAATGAAGAATAAAGACTGTTGAATGATTATAAAATGTATACATCTTTCATAGGCTAGACAATAGCTGATATTAAGGGTATTAGTCCCTCATTCTATATGAATAAAATTCTTTATGGAACGTGATCAAAAGCCTAGGGTAGAATGTCAAAGAAGATTAAATCCAAATATGAAAGAAGTTGTGAGAGATGAACTAATAAAACTGATGGACACTAGAATGATTTATCCCATTTTTGATAGTTCTTGGGTTAGCCCTTTCCAGGTTTTCCCCTAGAAGGGATGTTTTACTGTTGTGAAAAATGTAAAAAATGAAGATGTCCAAGTTACAAAATCCATAAAATGGAGAGTTTGTATAGATTATAGGAAACTTAATGCATCCAATAAGAAAAACATTTTCCAATGAACTTTTTGGACCAAATTCTTGATAGACTTGCTGGAAATGAATTCTTCTGTTTTCTGGATGGGTATTCTAGTTACAACCAGATACCCGTTGCTCCAGAGGATAAGGAAAAGAACACTTTAACATACCCCTTTGTAACATTTTCTTACAGTTAGATGCCCTTTCGTTTATGTGGAGCTCTAGCCTCCTTTTAAAGGTGTTTGATAGATATCTTTTAAGACATGATTGGCAGAATCATTGAGGTTTTCATGGATTTCGTTTCCATTGTGGATAGTACTTTTGATACTTGTCTTGGAAATATTGAGTTAGTCCTAGAGAGATGCATTGAAACCAAACTTGTTCTTAATTGGGAGAAATGTCAATTCATTGTTACAGAAGGTATTGTACAAGGTCATAAAGTGTCTCATAGGGGTCTAGAAGTTGATACTGCTATGATTGATGTTATTCAAAAACTGCCACCTCCTATTAATGTCAAAGGTGTTAGATGTTTTCTAGGGCATGCCGGTTTCTACCAGAGATTCATAAAAGATTTTTCTAAAATTACTAAGCCTTGGTGTTCTTTTCTGGTCAAAGATGTACCTTTCAATATTGATGAAAGTTGTTTGAGATCATTTAATCATCTTAAAGAGAAACTCACTACATCACCCATCATTACTGCACCTGATTAGAAACTACCTTTTGAGATTATGTGTGATGATAGTGACATGGATGTAGGTGTGGTCCTTGGAAAAATAAAATATAGGAAGTTACATGTTGTGTATTATGCTAGTAGACTACTAGATGATGGCCAAAAGAATTATACCACCACTGAAAAAGAATTGATAACTATTTTTTTAGAGAAGTTTAGACACTATCTCTTAGGTTCTATTGTCATCATTTTCACTAATCATTCTGCTTTAAAGTATTTACTGTCTAAAAGGGAGAGTAAACCCAATCTAATTATATGGATTCTATTGTTATAAGAATTTGATTTAAAAATTAGGGATAATCAGGGAGCTGAAAATTTATTTGCTGACCACCATTCTAGGATTCCTCTTACTCAATCTGAATATGAAAATCCTAGGGAGATTTTCTATTCCTTTCCTGATGAAAAGATGCTTACTATGTCAATTAATCAATATGCTTGGTTTGAATATTTTTCCTACTTCCTAGCAGCAGGGGTTGTTCCAAAAAATATGTCCAATAACCAAAGAATGAAATTCATTTCTGAACATAAATATTATCTTTGGGATGATCCCTTGCTGTTTAAGAGGTGTGCTGATGGTATTCTTTAGAGATGCATACCAGAGGAAGAGATGCTACCTGCCATTGAAAGTTCTCATTCTTCACCTTGGGGAGGTCACAATGGTGGTGAAATAACCACTCAAAATGTCCTACAATCTAGTTTCTATTGGCCTACACTATTTAAGGATGCTAGAATTTTTTTTGTTGGTAATGATAGGTTTCAGAGGCAAGGTAATGTTGGTAGAAAAAAAGTGTTACCCCAAAAAAGGAATTCTAGCAGTTGAAAATTTTGATATCTGGGGTTTAGATTTCATGGGTCCATTTACATCATCTCATGGGAATGAGTATATACTTGTTGTTGTTGACTATGTTTCGAAATGGGTTGAGGTAGTGACACTTCCCAACAATCAAGACAATTTTGTAATTAAATTTGTCAACAAGAATAATTTTACCATATTTGGAGTCTCAAGAGATTTTATCACTCATAATGGAAAAGAATTTAAAAACTATAAATTTAAATCTTTGATGGAGAAATATGGATGTGTTTAAAAAACTGGTACTCCTTATCATCCACAGTCTAGTGGATAGGTTGAAATTTCTAATAGGGAACTAAAATAAATTCTTGAGAAAATTGTGTCAAACTATAGAAAGAATGGTCTCTTAAACTGGATGAAGCTTTATGGGCTTATAGAACTTCTTTCAAAACCCCAATAGGTATGTCTCCTAATAGGCTACTGTTTGGGAAATACTGTCATTTACCTGTGGAGATGCAACATAAGTCATATTGGGTAGTTAAGGATCTAAACATTGATTTTAAGAGTGCTGGTGAGAGGAGATTAAATGTGATAAGTGTACTTTATGAGATTAGGAGACAGAGTTATGATAATTCAAGAATTTAGAAAGAGTGGACTAAAATCATTCATGATTCAATCAATCAAAAAAAAATTTCAAACCTGGGGAAAAGGTCATTCTTTTTAATTCTAGACATAATCACTTTCTTGGAAAACATAAGCCCATGTGGTCTAGACCATTTACAATTGTGATAATTTTAAAAAATGGAGCTTTAGAAATTGTAGGTGAAGTGAATAAACCCATGTTGGTTAATGAGATGATAGTGAAACTTTATTTTGAGGGACAACCGAAGGGATTGGCTGCCTTCACTGTGCTAGAAAACTGTTCTTGAATAAAGTCTGGCTGGAGACATTAAATCTAGAGCTACATGGGAAGAAACCCATGGTTTTTTTGTCTTTATGATGTTTAATTTTAGCCTTGAATAAAGTGCTACTTTTGTGCTCTGTTTTGTTAAAAACTTGTTACTTCTTGTTCTTTGTTCCTTGGTTCTGTGTTTTTAGGTTGCTGCTATTGTGTAAATAAAGGAGTGGAATTCCCATGATCATTTTGTTAATAGAGCTTAGTCGGGGAAATATTTGAACTTTCTTAATTTATTATTGATTCTGTTTTTTCTAATAAAATTTTGCTACTTGTGTCACTACTGAACTAAAAGTTCTTCTTGATTAAGAAATTTTTTTATATTTTTGTTGAAAATATGCTGCTTATTTTGTATATAAAAGACTTTTTCTTCATGTCACTAAGTTGAATTGAATAATTCTTCATGTGCCTATGGTTTAAATTTGAATTAATTGATAAATTTTGAAATAATATTTCACTTTTTGAAAAAAAATAATGGGTCACTGTTCGCTTAAGATCAAAAGGTAGTGACAGTGAGGTGTGGGGGAAAAGGTCCCCAGTAAGTTGCAAGGGTAATGGTCACCGTTGAAAAAAAATAAAAGATCATTGTTAGAAAAAAAATAGAAGGTCACCGTCAGCACTAAAAATGGCGCAATCGTTAGGTGCAAGGAGAGTAGTCTAACAGTGAGGTGAAAAAACTAAGTGTGGGGGGTATATGAATTTTGATAGTTGTGTTTTTCATTAGAATCGATTAGTTTATAGGGTGTTTAGCATACATTTTTTTTGTTATTTTGAACATTCTTTTGAACCAAAAATTTCAGTTTTCTACACCCTATCCACTCTGCTCCAATAAGTTACATGCCTTGTTTGAACATTAATGGAAAATCATTGTCACTAGACAAAAATGTTAATTCACATACTTGTATATTAACCTGATGATTATTTTTTAATTATGGAAAACTAAATTTTTGAACCTCATTGAGAAACTTTATACATTTTATAAATCTTTTATAATGAAAATCTATTTTGAAACTTAATTGATTAATTGTTCTTCTCCACTTTAGAAGTCATATTTGGGGACAATGATGGGTTTTAAGTGTTGGGGAGGGGGTCAATTCTTAACTGTGATAAATTGTGCTTTATTTAAAGCCCATCAATTCCCATGGAATGTCATTTTTTTGTAAAAAATAGTTAAAAATTTTCAAAATTCTGGCATAATTTTAGGCTTTACACTATATTCAATTGGGACTTGCCTTAGGACATGTTCCTTGCTGGTAGTTAAGAACTACTTTGAACCTGAAATTGATGATAATGGATGATTGTTGAGTGATATTATTTAGTGATTTGAAGAAAATTTAGTTCAGGAACTACATCTGAAAGTGATATGGGTTACATGTATTTGGAGCTATGGTCATAACATTTGGAAGTGGAAGTTTGATTCTGATTCTAGGGTCCTCTTTCATCTTTTAATTTTTAAAAGTATTTTCTTTAATGAGACAATGTAAATGGTTTTTGATATAAATATTTTAAAATTGAAGTAATTTGGGCATCTACAATCCCATGGTGAGTCTCTAAGACCCTAGATGTTGGGTGCGTTTCTGTTTACTATAATCCCTCTATACACCTTGAATAACTACATTGCATAGTGCATAGCATAATGAAACATATCTTGAGAAAAATAAAAAACGTGTCTAGGGTCAAAAATAAGATCATTAGGGTGAGGGGAATGATGAATGTTAGATGAAGAAAGAATCAATTGGTTTATATGGGAGTCATTTAGGTTGTATCATTAAGGTGATTCCAAAAAAAATTAATTATTTTTTGAACATCAGAGAAAAAGTCAATGTACAAGGTCCATTGTTTAAGATCTTAATTCCATTGATATTTTATCACCTGTCATTCTTGGACTTAGAACCTGAGATTGGATTGAAGCGAGACATTATGTTGTATGACATACGAGGCATGACATCTTCTTTGATGGATGGTCTTTGTGTTCTTAATTACCCTTGAGGATTTGTTATAGGCAAGATTCAAATGAGTAATTCATTTTCTTAAAGCTTGATGTTATGTTTTTCCACTTTTTTGAGTGCTTGACATGTTACAATTTTATCTTAATCATTAATACATTTTACTGTTTTTCACAGATAATACAACATGATATTGTTTTAGGACAAACAATTCTTATGTGTTGGGGAATTTGACATGGCTTTATTTTTACATAGTTTTGCCACATCTTTTTACTTAATTTTTAATGATTTAATTAATTATTTAAGCATTTATAATAAATATTTGTACTTTTGTATTTTTATAATTAATTTTGTTACTTAATAAATTTTTATAATTAATTATGTATTTTTAGTCATTTAATTAATATTTTTAATCTTACATTACTTTTCTAATTTAATTATGCCTTATTTAGTTTGGATAATTTAATTCTGCCTGAATTTTTATTAAACCGACATTTTTATAAAATTATTTAATCACTATAATTTTATATAAATAACTTAATCTTTATTTTAACAATTTATCTTTTAATTTAGTTATATTATAATAGGTTAAAAATGTTAATTAATATGGTTTTTCATCCAGCTAATCATTTAAGTAAATAAATTATGTTTTAAATTAAATAAAATTTTTCAATTTTGATTTCATGTGTTCAAATTGTTGTTTAATTAAATAATTAATACTTTTTAAACATTAATTATATTATTTTATGTATACAGTTTGATTATTAATTCATTTTTATTGGTTTTAGTCTACCGGTGAGGTAGACTATAACTATCGGTAACCTAATGGGTCATCGTTTCTATTCATTTTCAATTGCCGCTTCCTTGTAAATTAATTATATAGTAATTCTAATTTAAGTCATTCATAATCTTAGTTTATTAATTATTCAGTTTTTAATTTAAGTGTCATTTAATTAATAATCTTAGTTGTGGTTTTATAATTCGTTAGTTTAATAAAAATCTTGTTTTAATTAATGATGTTTATCTATTTTGTAATTAATTACTTTCAATCCTTGTTTTTAAATAACTTATATTTAAATTTTATGTTTAATTTTTGTGTTTATAATTTTTGAAGGTTACTGTTATTTATTTATTTTAGTGTTAAAGGTGACTCTTTTCATTTTTAGTAATAGTGAGTTTTCTTTTTGTGCACCGGTTGCATTAATTTATATTCATAACGATGACCCCCACACCTCTCTATTACTACTATGTACCGGTGAAACTCTCATCGGTTCTTTCCTTTAATTATTTTATACTAACAGTGAGCGTTTAATTTTATTTTTATCGGTGCCCCCGCAGAAGTTATCCCATTTTATTTTAAACTAATAGTGACCCCTTATTTTTATTTCTATGGGTACTTTTTTGACTAACAGTGACCCTTTCTTTTATTTGTACTGGTAACCTCCGCACCCTTGCATCCCTCTCCTCACTGATAGCCCTTTTTCCCTTCCAGCCACATTGTGATCTGTACTCGCTGTTACTTAATTTTAACCACCTCACCATTAGAAAACATCCCTTTCTCCTCATCGTTGCATCACTCCATCCTCTGCTCTCACAGTTCTACACGGATGCACACCTCCCCCCCTTATTTCATGTTACAAATTATCGATGACACCCCTGCTCCTCTTTAGCATAGCTCCACCCGCATGGCTGCAACCCTGAGGAAGACAACCACAACTAGATCTGAAGCCATGTTCCCATCATCAGCACAAAGGGCAAAGCCTCTCTGATCCATCCGCTGAGGTCCAAACCTTCAAATCTTGAGGTGCCTCCTTTCTTTCCGCCAGATTCAACTGCCACCATAGAGCCACATCCATGCCAGCCGATTCGATCTTCATCACATCCCGGAACCCCGCTGCAACAGTTCTGTTCATTTTAGCCAAGGCCAATGTCATGCTATCCACTGAAGGGTATGTCGTTGTAGCCGCTAGCCGTCACTGGTGCTGATGGAGGCTGTCGCGCCGCGTTTGAAGAGAGGAGAAGGATGCCACACTAGATGACCTCTACTGAAGGAGTCGAACCTTATATCCACCTGTACTGAGGAGCTGAAGCCACCGCACGCCATGTCGACATTACTGGAAGGAGAAGGACTCGAACCGCTAGCCGTTGCCAGAGCAGCTTCCATTGCTGAATTAAAAACCCCTCTATTTCCCTTTTGTTGTGTGCCGCACGGTTTGGGGAAGAAGACCAAAGAAAAATAATAATATAATCTTAATAAAAGTAAAAAAATAAATAGAAAAGTTAAAGTTAATGTTACATTAATAAATTGAATTAATATAATAGAATTAGTAATAGTTATAAATTGAAATAATTATAATATTAATAAATAGATAAATTATAAATTAAAATACAAATCAAAATTAATAATCAGTGTTAAAAAAAATTAATATACTGATTATAGTATAAATATATAATCAATAATAATTATAAATAAACAATAAAATATACTTATTAATATAAAAATATTTAAAACTAATGTTTTAATTATAATTATTAAATTTAATTAAACTAATAATTAAATTATTATATACATAAATTAAGCTAACAATTTAATTCCTTAAATAGTAATTACAATATTAATAATTAACTTATTAAATAAAAATAACTAATACAATCTAAATTATAAAATTTAGTATTTATATTTACTAAATTAATAAAATTATGATAAACTTATGTTTTACCATAGTAATATTAAATGAAAATTTTTATAAATAATATAAAAGTATATAATAATTATCAGTTAAGATAATTATAAATTAACTTTAATTACTTTTTAGTAATTATTATAACAGTAAACGAAAGTAATAACTTTAAAATTTTAAATAACTTTAATTGAGTTTTTATTATTTCATTTGGTTTATAACATGTGTAGGTTCATTCAAGAGTTGAGCATACGTCTAGATTAACTTAACTAACTCACTGGTAGTTAGTTATGTTATAAAAGTTAGTGTGATGTTCCAGTCACGAAAAAATGCTTGTTGTGTAGTGCATGGGTGAAGGATATTTGATGTCGGTGGTAAACAAGCGGTGACAAGAAGCAGAAGACAATAGCTACATAAAGAAGAGAAAGCATCAGAAGAGGAAGGGGTGGGAGAGAGATTCACACATCAAGTGAACCATTGGAATCTCTAGAGCTTCTCTCTCATTAGGAACTAGTGCGGAGGAGAGGAGACCGGAGGACGACTCTGGAGACACTTCTTGGAGGGTAGAAGCATCAACAGTTCATGATAGAAGAGGGAGTTCTCTTTCTCTATTATCTTAGAATTCTTCTCCATTAAAATTGTATGATCTTAATATACATATTAATTATGATGTCTAGCTTAGTCTCTAGTTCAGGTTTAAATTGATGTTTCATTGGTTTCTTTTTTATGTTCTTTTTTCACTTCAACTTAAGATGTATTCAGTATTTATTGGCGAGATTGATACGAAGTTCATCCAATTACTTGTACAAATAGAGAATAATCACAAAATTTCACTCTCATTTGGAGAGATTGATTGTGGAACACTTATCAAAAGATAATAGATTCAAAATACTCCAAGACTTACGGTGAGTTTGTCATACTGTTAATTTTTCAAATCGTTCGTAGTTGATTTGTTCTTGAGTGGTGAACAATAGAATAGATTGACTAGTGTGACATAACTCCTGGAGAGGGAGGTAAGTCATACACTTTTAAGTAGTACTATATGATAAATTATAACTGAATCTAAATACCTTTAAAACCAGTAGAATATAGAAAACTCCCTGAGCATTTAAATAGATTGTTCATTTTATCATTGTTCTAAACCTCTTTTATTCTTTTTTTACAATAGTCTCTAGATTAAATATAATTTTTAAACATGTTTTCAATATTATTTCACTTTATTTCTTATAGAAATATATAAAAATTAAAAAAACAAAAAAAAAACACTCCACTGCTGATAACAGTGGCGTTTATCAAGTTTTCATAAGATTAGTGGCCAGATTTACCTTCCATGTGGGTTCGACCCTTCTTGCCACATATAAAGTGGTTAGTAGGAATATAAATTTTAAACTTTGACCAAATTCAACAACAGTAAATGTCAATATAATAAAATTATAATACTTAAGAGACATGTCAAGAGCTCACTCTAATGCATCATCCATGGAACTTAACCCACAATACACCCAAAGGGACCTTTGTCCCCCAAAATTTCCCAATCAAAATTATCAATTGACCATGACTATAAAAAAATGAATTTTAATTATGAGTCCATATGATTCCTTTGTTATTGATGATTCATGTCCTTACAAAAGAAGCCCTGAACCAAAACATCAGTGAGTTTTTCTATGTATGTTCATGAATCAAGCCAAGAGATGTTGAAGAGGAATAATTAATGTGGGGCGAATTCCCCTTTTATCTAAAGGGAGATTCTAAAAATTCTTGTACAACCTAAAAACATTATAGATTTATTTTTGGGATTATATCTAATGTAGTTTCATATAGATATTGTTCCCAACCTCTATAGTAATTTCAATAATAAATTACAACTATTCCATTAGACAAGTTACTGTAGAGACCCTTTATGAATATTGGGAATGAATCAAAATGTTTAATGAAATATGTCAACACCATTAATTTGTAGTTTATAAATTTGTAATATTATTCTCCAATGGGTTGTTAGACAATGAGATTTTCTTCTTAGATGAATCATTAATATGGTCCTTGAATGATAAATTAACCATGGATACTAGGATCTCAATTGAGAAAATTCCTTAAAATTCCCAGCAATATAGAACAAATGTATATACACTAGAAGATTCTATGAGGTTAAATCTTATGAATCATCACTATTTCTTGAATTTTAAAAAAATAATTAATAATCCTTGTATGGTTAATGGGAAAAAACATTTGAATTAACAACCTTCCCCACCTCAGGTATGTGGTTTATGTTCATCACCTCATTACATCAATGTTCAATATATAGAGGTATAATGTATATATAGACATGAAGCTACATTCCTACCAAGATAGTTTTAAAATAACCAAACATGGAGGGGAGGTAAATCCCATATGGGATATGAGGGTCAACAATTTTATAATAAACCCCATTTAAAAAAGCATTTTCTAAATCCACCCCTTTCCAACAACCATGAAAGTAGCAGTTCCCACAACAATCTATCGAACAACATCATTTTCACATAAAATACTATTGGAATACCTCATCTAGTGAACCAACACTAAAATAATGTAAACGAATATACATGGAGGATATGAAGAATACAGTAAATCATTTTTCAAATAAATTTTAGATTATAATGGATTTTCTATCTAAAAACCTATGAGAAATATCATCTTACAAAATCCTGAACCAAAAAATATTGTAAAAAATATCATCATAAGGAATGATAAGATGTTTTATCCACCATAATTTCTAGTATTTGAAGCTATCCAAAAATATGGTGAATATAGAAATTATAAAAATTATGGATAAATTATATTAGAGTAATCCACTCTTCCTGCACAAGAGTACAAGAAGGAAGAAGACGAACACAAGAAAATATTTAAGACAGAAATACCATAAAATAATTTCCATGGAATTAAAAAATAGAATAAAAACATCCTAATTCAATTCCCTTCCATATTTATAGAATCGATGAAGATTTATGATGGAAAACATTAAAACTAAATCCATGATACATTTCAAAATTTTGAAATTAATATACCCCTTTTGGATGTAATAAGAGAAATTAATAAATACAAACAATTACTAAAAGATATTATAAAAAGTAGTAATAGGTTTAATGGGAATGAAACAATCATCCTCAGGGGATGTTTTTCATCCTTGATCACTCCACTATTACCAAAAAATGTCAATACCCATGGAAATTCTATATTCCATGTACCATTGTTTCATTAAGAAAATTTATTCCTTGTGTGATATTAGTGATTACATTAATTTCATATTTAACTCTATATTTTCATCAATGAAAATATTTAAACTCAATCTCACCAATGGTTTATTCTAACTAAGAAATAGATCAACTATATTTACTATTAGAGATTTAGAGGATGGGTCAGTGGGAGTGGAAGGACAATTTTTCCAGTAGATATCTATGTGATGACAATGGAGGAATGTAAATAAATGGGTGGGAATTCACCAATAATTTTTGGAACTAAATTATTAATTATGTATAATTAAATCATTAATTTAAAATAAAGTTCCCTCATAATGGATCTATGATAGAGAAAGGTGTACCTGAATGTTCTAGAATCCAAGAGGAACCCTTAAAATAATCAGTCACTCTATACAATAATCCATAAAAAAGGAATTGAGACCTTAAAAGAATCAAGTATTATTACAAAATTTCTACTCTTGGGGGATAACGTTTCTTTTAAAAAACAAAGGAATAAGCGAATACTCAAAAATAGAGAAATTATGTTTAGGAAGAAATAACATCTGAATTCCTTGATAACATTTTAGAGGAATATTCTATGATACACTTTTCTAAGGAAACTAAATATTTTGATGTTGGAAATTTAAATTAAATATATTCTCTAGAATAAATTTTATTACTCAAACTGAAACCTCTCTCTTTTGGATTAAAATATGTCTATATTCAGGAATATGAAAATTTTCCAATAATCCCATCAAACAACCATTCCCAATACCAAGAGAAAATTATGATTGACCTTTTGAATTGAATAATTTGTGAAATAGAGTGGATACATGGAGATATCAATATAATTAACCCCATGGTATGTTCACCTAGAATTTTTCTAGATGAAAAATCAATACTTGTTAGGAAACACTAGAGGAGACTAAATCCCACCCTTATATAAGTTGTTAATAAAATTGAAAAACATTTGGAATATGACATAATATACCCAATTTCTTGCTAACAATGGGTCATACCAATTCGTTTGGATCCCAAGAAACCTTTATTTATAATTGTGACGAATGAGAGAAATGAATTTTCCTTATTAGAGACTAAAATAGTTGGAGGTTATGAATTGACTACAGAAAAATGAATCATGTCACCCAAAAAGATCACTCTAATTTCTCATTAATATATCAAATTATATAATGCTTAGAATACATGGAACATTACTATTTCATGTATGGATTTTATTGGTTATTTTTAGCTACCAGTTTCCATCGAAGACAAACAGAAAAAAATTCACCTTCCCTTATGTGATATTTTTGTATAGGAGGATTCCTTTTGGATTATGGAATGATCCATGTACATTCTAGTAGAGTATGATAAGTATTTTAGAAGATCAAATTGGGGAATGTTTGGAGGTATTATTGTTTTATATTATTATTATTGGAAAATATTTTGATCACTTCTTGGTGAACCAGGAAATATTTTTGAAAAAATGTATTGAGAAAAATCATTTTTGAACATTAAGAAGTGTCACATTTTTGTTGAAAAATTCATGGTGTTGTGTAACATAATTAAAAAAAAGGAATTTTGGAGGATAATTATAATGTGGATGTAATTAATTATTTTTAATATCCCACCTAAGAAAAAAATATTATAAAATATTCGGGACATGTGTGGGATTACTGAAGATTCATCTTGAAAAATATTTAGATTTCTCTACCTAGTTCAAGGTTACTTTTAAAATATGTTCACATCGTTTTTAATAATGATGGTAGAAATTAATTTTATGAGATAATGGAAATGTTTTTCACCCCACCAATTATGAAACCCCCAGATTAGGATCACCTGTTTGAGTTGTCTTTTGATGCCTCAAACCAAGATATAGAAGCATTACTCTACTAAATAAATGAAGTAAGACAAAATTTAATAACATATTCCTCATGAACATTATTTGTAACTGAAATAAATTAAAATCCATTGGAAAGGAATACCATGTTACTGTATTTCCAATGGAAAAATTTAGATCTTATTTACTTTGAAATAATTTTATTGTATTTTCTGATAATAAAACACTTAGGTAATTGATGAATAATTTTAATGGAAAATAAAGGCTGGAGATATGGATACTAATCTTGCAAGAATTCAAACTAGAGATCAAGGATAATAAGGGAGATGAATACAATGTTGTAGATCACCTCATTAGACTCTAAAACACTGCTAAAATATACTTTATAGAACCAGTCTCGCTCGTTGATCACATACCTGGAGAGAAACTTTAAACAGTGGAATGTGAAATACCATGGTATACAGATTTAAGGAATTATTTTTCCACCTATCATATACCTTTTCACCTAAACTATAATCAAATTAACAGACTCAATTTTCAATAAAATTCCTTATTTTGGAATATTATTTCCTATGGAAAATATGTAATTATATTATTATATGGAGGGGATTAACAAAAATAGAAATTGAATTTCTGTTCCAATTTTGTCATAAATTTTCTTATGGATGCCACTTTGGACCTCATACAAGGGTCAAAATATTGTTGAAATCTAGAATTTAATGGAAAATATATTTAAATATAATCAGGAATTTTTTAAAAGATCTTAGTAGTGTCAATATTATGAAAATATTCCAAAAATAAAAGATATTCCTCAAAATACCATAATATTTTGGGAAATATTCGAAGTATTTGGAATTTATTTTATGAAACCATTTACAATGTATTTTTTGAATTATTACATTTTTGTAACTATGGATTATGTATCAAAATGAGTGTAAGATAAGGCCACCAAAATCGATGGTTCCAAGGTTGTTAATGAATTTTTTAGGGCGGTCATATTTTTTAGGTTTGGAGATCCAAGGGCCATCATTTGTGACAAATGGACTCAATTTTTTAAAATAGGAAGTTGGAGTATATGATTAAAATTTTAGGGGATCAAAATAAAACCTATACACAACATCATCATTCAAATATATACTAGATGAAATTTCTAATTGGGAGATCAAATGTTTTTTGGAGAAAATTGTAAAAACTGACAAGAATAATTAAAGATAGATACTTGAAGACACCTTATGGGAATACCATAAAGGTTAAAAGACACCCAAAAGTATGACCCTTTATACGATTTTTTAGGGGTGATTTTTTTTCTTTTAGTGGAGATAGAGATCCAAGCCTATTGGGCTGTAAAATAGATGAATTTGGGTTTGGTGAGTTTTTTGAAAGAAAGAAATCTCTAGCTATAAGAACTGAAGAAATTAGAAGAGTATATTTTGAAAACTCAAGAATTTTCAAGGAGAGAACCAATGTGGAAAATGAAAAACTAATCGAAAAAAATACCTTCCATCCTAGAGACTAATTCATACTCAATAATTCCAAAAAAGTTATTTCTAGTTGAGATTCATTCTATGTGGGAATTAAAATCAATATTTTTTAATATTTTTCCCATTATTTTGATTTATATTAATATAAAAGAGGATGGAAAATCATTCAATGTTAATTGGATGATGTGGAAAAAGTTCAATGGGAATACACTAGAAGAACCAGTGGAAGATCTTTGACTTATCCAAACCATCTACTAATTTTCTACCAATGTAAGACCAATCCAATGATATAAACTATTGGAGATTTGGGATAAAACCATAGTTTTACTATTTTCATTGGATATATTATTTGGTCACTTCTTCCCTCTTTTACCTTGGTATGAGTTGTTTTATTAGGATAAAAGGATGGATGTCTACATAAAACCCCATTATGTAAAAATGAACTGTGAATGAATTTTATGAAAAGATGCATGAGAAAATGAATTTTATTATATAATTATTTATGTTCATAAATTAAAGGATATTTTTTAAAATTTGTTCTAAATTGGAAATTACAACAACAATGTTAAATTGTAAATTACATTAACACACTTGAATTTATGATTTTATTGAATTAAATAAGATACAAGAGTTTTATATGAAACTTATGATGCAAACATTTATATTCCAATATAAATGATTATTAATGAGAAAAATGGAGATTTAGATAATTAAAGTGAATCATTAATAATAGAATGGTGACTCATAATTACAGGGAGTTAATAAATTCTTGTAAATGAAATTTCCCAATCACTTGTCATTCTCTGAATTTATTAAATTAATTTTAATAGATTTTTTATCCATGACTTGAGTGATGTTACATAATAATATTCCCCATTATTGAGAGTATTTATTGAAAATGTTCATCCTATTATATCATGAGTGTATTTCTTGAGTGATATTTCAACCAATCATCTTCTAAAACTTGAATTTGAACTTGTCAGATGTATTACTATGTAAAATTAATTTAAAATGATTAAGGCCTATTTTGAAAATAAATTACCCTTAAAATACCACCTTTAAATTAGTCATGTATTATAACATATAGATAATGAATGGCCTTTTTGGGAATCAGTTATGTTTCATTCCATTTTTTTTATTATTAAAATCCTCTTATGAATTTCCATTATATTTTAAAATTAAAGTGTGTGGCTGAAGGATTTAATTTTTAATGGGATAAAATAAATTGGAAATGAAAAAACCTGGGAGTTCTATTTGTTGGTGATGAGAAAGATTATTGATTTATTCATTTTACAATTCATAGTTTTTACCCGCATTATAAAAAAATAAAATGGAAAAAAAGAACAAAAAAATATAAATATAATCTATTGGTTTTTTTGGAGAAACAAAAATCACCATTACTAGACCAATGATTTTTATCATATATAGTTATATAGTGTATGTGAGTTCTATTCTAAGAATATCATTCTGAAAAAATGATATGGTTTTTAAAAAAAAGGAAAAATAGTATAAAATTAGAAAAAATATGTGGGTGAAAAAATTATTAATTATAATATAAATTGATCAAAACCTTTACTCTATGTTTTTGGAAAAGTAGGAGTTGTTAAAAATTTAGGAGGCAAATTTCTTGACACTTTTACTTTTAATATCATAATTTTTTCTTTAAGATACACACCTCCTTGTTGAGAATTAATTTTTAAACATCAATTTTTACCTACCATAAGCCTCCAGGTCCTTAGGAAATTAATTTAAATCCTTTATGATTTTATATGTATTTGGTGTTTTTAAAGTAGAGAAATTAGTTTCTTTACAAGTCCATGGATAAGGAGCATGTTATAATTATATGATAATAAATCCAATTGAATTGAATCATGAAACATGAGTGAAAATATTCTTAAGTGAGGTAAATGTGATATTGAGTGTTTAATAAAAATGAATTAAGGATCTTGAATAGATAATAGGAAATTTAAAATAAATATTAAATAGGAAAAGTAATATAATGGATTTGGTTGTTTCATTGAAAATTGAGAAAATGATTTTATATTTTTTGTGGAATTTGAGTTTTCAATTTTACATTTATTTTTTAACTTATTTCTTTTAAATTTTAATTTTGATAAAATTGGTACACTATTAATTCCATGTCAATATTTAATGCTTCAGTATCATAATACATTAAGTATAGGGTATTTGAAACACTAGTATTCTCATGAATATTTTTTTTAGGAATATATGTTTTTTTGGATGTTTTTAGTAAATAAACTCATGTTTTTAATCTATTAATTAATTGATGTGTATTTTGAACTATGGAATTGAAATGGTCAAAAAATAAGAAATAGGAAAGATGTTGAAAATGGAAATTAATTCCAACATTCTATATTTCTCCATTATGTTAAAAATTTACAAACTGCTTACATATTTCATTGATTAAAAATGTGGGGCCATTCATGATATCCCTCAACCACTAGACCACATGCATCTTACCCACACACACGGGGGCCAACCAACCATGTAACCACAAGAGAAGGCCAATTTGAAGAAAGGTAGCCTCTACCGGGGGGTTCAAGCCTTTTCAATGCCCATAGTGTTGAGATCTGTAGGATGTCATAGGTCTTCTAGATCCTGGGATCATTTTCCCATGGTGATGAAACCCACATAGTGATATGAGGAGACTGTCTCTAGCATGGGGTGGTTCATGGTGGTGGGAGGGAGTTAACTAGCTCTAATGTGACATTATTATGGTATGATTCCCACATCATTTTTTTTATAAAGGATCTCCCTCAACTTTTCTATTTTCACATATGACAATAAATTTCCAAATATTATTCAAGGTTTTAAAAAAGAATACATGAACCCCACTCAAATTTTATTTGGATCTCATACATCTCACACTCCCCCAAATTTCAACATTCTTCCTCACTCTGTGACTACATTCATCATCAAGAACTACCATTTCCAACACCACAAATATTGGTGTTAAGATATCATCCACTTCCAATGCACCTGGACGATAGGGATCCTATCCAACACCACTCGACCACCTCTATGAGCCATATCGTGACTAATCTTGCCATTGTTTATGCTATACGAGGAGGAAACTCTAATTTCCAGCTTCCACACATCAACCACCACATCATATTGTTGAACCCCACCTATTTACTCCAATAATTCACAAGATTCACCAATGTATTTTTTTCCCAATAGTTACTCATGATCTACCATTGATGCCAATGGTGCCTCATGATCCACCATTGATGCCAATACTACCTCATGGGCCACCGTCGGAAATTATTCCCATTGGTGACTCATGATCCACCATTGAGGTGATAGTGACTCCTCATCCAACATTGGAGATTTTTTTTATTGGTGAATCATGATAAAATGTTGAGTTGACAAAGAATCATGAGCCACCATTTAGGGGATGCCATTAGTGGGCAAATCATCTACCTCATTAATGTGAATACCATTGGAAAACAACCATGGAAGCCACTGGAGGAGAAAATTTTGATCTCACCATCCACTGATAGAGTACTATCATTAATCAATAGTTTAGAGCAATGGATTATCTTATTTGATTCCCTTAATACCTATTTGAACTTCTTGAATCAACCATCCACTCTGAAGGCCATATGAAGTTTTATGAAAGTCGTGGCTACCCTCCCTTTTTGATACACCATGATCCCACTACTGATCATCACTATAAATAGTATTCATGATTTCTACAACTAAAAATGTTAGATGTGGTTTGATAGTCACTGACACATCCCCCATGCACCAAATTCACTCCAAAATTCTATACTATCATACTAACTATTTTCACCACCTGATTTCCCATATCCCCTTATGATCTTAACATGTTGTGTGCACAAAAAGGGTCATTGATTCCATCTATCCTCACTAATGAATGAAACACTAGATACACTTGATTTTATCAATGAAGATACACCTATAATATATCATGTATATTTAAAAAAATGTTGGAATAGATTATCACTGGAGGAAACTAAAGCAATTACTCCATTATAAATAGAGGCTCCTTTCATTGAGAATAGGGATTCGAGACCCAATGTAAGAATCAACTGCAATTGCTAAGAGAAAATGTTTTTTCATCATATTATTTATTTTTCAATTATTCCATCTTCCTGGTCCAGCTCCATTTTTTCTTTTTTAGTGGAGGGGTAGAACCTTTATTTGATTAGGTGAATTGGAGGTGATCCATAAAAATGATGGTGTCATTTTTTTGTTATGACTATTCTGAATTTTTTGATATATTAAATGTTATTAATTTTATAATTTTAGAGTTTTAATTGGATATGTTTGTGGTATTATTCAAAACATAATATTCATAAATTTCTTTGATTAAATAATTTTAATCCCCGTATATTTAGTATTAGACTACACAGATTGGGTGATCCATTACATGGGATATAAAGACTTATTGATTACTGAAAACATGGGGAAGATAGAGAGTGATAATATGAGAACAGAGTGTTCTCTATTATTAATTTCTAATTTTTTATGTGAGTTAGGGAAAATCACATTAGGTTTCCCAATTTGATTGACAATAAGAAAAAAATGAAATTATGAGGATTATTCTAACTATACACAAATATAAATCAATGGTCGAATGGATATGTGATTATTAATAATTTTATTAAACAAAATTATCAATACAAAAAATCAATTTTAAAAGGAATTAAATAGTATTACATGTGGGGAGTCAAACCTAGAACCTAATCACTTTTCCCTAAACTGATCCTCACAAACCATGTACCTTTATTCATAGTCAATAATTTTTTGGTTATGTAATTTACATTTTAATTCATGATATCATTATTCAAAACAATACTATTGGGAGACGAATTAGGTAATGCCTACTACTACACCCTTAGGGGGAATCGTATAGATGTTTCCAATCCCAATGACTGGGTGGTGTCATTACACATGGGAATATATAAGAGGATAACTAGGATATGGAGTGATATATAAACGTAGTATCCATATTTATTCATAGATACCCTATGGTGAAACATAGAAAAGCTGGAGGAAGAGTGGTTATATACTAGGGAGATTGTGAGATTTAATATTTTCCAGGTTTATACCTCATTTGTGTTTTCTAAATCCTTTTTAATTGGTTATTTTTTTATCTGCTTGAACATTGGTTTCTTTTGGTGGATAAAAGACTAGATTTGTACTAAATTTCTTAATTGTTATGGATTATATGTTTTGGAGATCAAGTCTATGATGTATGGATTGTGGATTTAGTGTGGAGATCCAAGCTTAATTGTAGGGTCCTAGGTAGATAACAATTCGTGCTATTATCAATTTTTTCATATATTTGACATTGGAGGTATGTTGTGGGAAACTTATACGTTGGAAATGGAGCGGTTTGAGCATGGTACCATTTACTACAGAATGTTCTACACCCGAGGTAAATATGATCTTTGTTCTATACCTAGGAATGTTTTTTGATGTTATTTAATAAGGGAGGTTGTGGTGTCAGTTCATTGGATTCTCTATATCATACACTATGTGAGGCTGTTTTGCAGCGTGGTATATGGGGTTGCGTCATGGTGCCACATTTAACCACCTACACATAAGTACACATAATCTCCTTAAAATATTTTTGAAACAATAATATCTTCTTGACCCCTTGGTATCCCAAAGATCTTTTCAAAGGCTTTTGGAAATTATCTTTATTGGATTGAACCCTATCCTTCCATCCTTATTGTCCAAATACTAGAATTTGTATTTAACCCAACCAGTTTCTCTCATTATTCTCATTCATTAATTACACTTTTTGGGTAAACCTTTTTGACAGTTTATATTGTCATCAATGAAAGAAATAGGGCGTAATGAAACTTTATCTTTTATGTCAGTAGTTTTTCCATGTTTTATTCATTTTGACGTGGTGGTATAGAATATAAAATTATTTTTATGATTCTTTTATTTAAGTATGTGAAATATATTTGATATTTATATCACTCTATGAAAATTAAATAAATTTTTTTTATAAAATGGTCATTGATTTACACATGAATATACCTAAAAATAGATCTTGTTTGGTACTTTAGTGTTGATATAGATTTTTTGACCACCTGATAGATGTACTGGACTTTGATATGTCATGAGAAACTGGATTGTTGATGGATTAATTTTATGATTTGTTATAACACATGAAATTGGTTTTATTACATGATATGGAGTAAGAGGGACTAGAATTGGTTAATTGGAATACTAACAACCATGGTATTTTAAATGATAAATGGAGTGAGAATTGATAAAATTTTGATGATAATTGGGATTTAGAACATATAGTATGTAAACAAATAGATAAAAGACTGTTTTAGGATTTCAAAATAATGGATTGTGATGACATGTGTCATGATTTTTCTTGGTTATGATTTAATTATTATTGGGAATATATAAATTATGTTGTAATTCTTATAGGGGTTTTTTGGTTGTGCTATATTCTTTATAGGTCTTGGAAAAATTATGTTGTAATAATTATAGGTTATGGCTCAATTATACTTAATATTTATATGTCTCTTCTCAGATCTCTTGTATTGAATTATTGTTATACCCATGGAGGGTTATGGAAATGTGCGTATTGGTTCTGAGACATACTTAGATATATCTGATGTTGTTCCAAAATATGTTTGGATGACCCAAGATGTCAATCCAAAACATGAGGGTTAATGGATTTAGTTAATGCACATATTAATTGATTTATTTAATTCTTGTTTTTTACATTATTTCCTAAACTATATATATCAAATTGGATTTTTCTTTATATGGTGGTGTTACCCAATTGAGTTTTACTCAAACCCTAAATGGGACACCATTTTCTACCAATAATAATTTTATTGAAATAGGTTTAGACAATGTTAAGGGACCATATTATTTTTTTCTTTCATTATGGGTAAGAGCATGGTGAAGGGGTAGATATCGGGATAGGTATGAGAAACATGGAGTCCTTATTTGAGTCTACATAGTCATTTCTTTGTTTTAATTTTATCAAGTCATTTTTTTCATTTATTCCTGCCATTAAACTTTTTTTTATTTTTTATTTTTTTAAAGTTTTTCTTTATTATTCCATGTATACATGTTAATGAAAAATATTTTTAGGTCATTTTTTTAATCTGTTATTTGTTTCAATTATTTCTATTCTCTATTCCATATGGTATTATCTCCACACTATATCCCTTATACCCTCACTACTAATAAACAACCTTCGGTTCATAGGTAGGCTTTCTTGATGTCACATTTACAAATCATATTAGTTATGTGAGGGATTATCGGGTCAAGTATGCTACAAATATTTTGTTTACATAGAAAATTAATCGTATATATCAAGTAGACCATAAATATTTTTATGAGTATACTCAAGATGATAATTAAATATAGTATATTAATGAGGTGAAAGATAATATTGTGAATAATCAAATGTGGGATATTATTTTTTGGAAAAAATATAGAAATAAAATCAAAACCAATGGGATTTATAAAAAAAATTGAATGAAATAGGTGTGTTCATTTAAAACAAATCATGAGTTGTTTTCATATTTTACTCCCATATTACAATAATAGATTACTATGAAAAGTTTTCTCCTGTGGATGTATTGTAATATATTTTATTATTAATGTCAATAAAAGTAAAAAATAATTTTCATGACATCCAAATAAATTTAATATAATTGTTTCATAATGTAGTTTTTGGAAAAGAGTCAATATTAAATAACATGGTGTTTTTTTTCATACATGAAGATGATAGTAGAGCATTTCATTTGAATAATAATCTTTATAGGGTAATTTAATCCCTAATAGAATGGTATTATTTTAAAAAATATTTAAAAATAGTTTGGATTCCAATGTGGTGGAGTGGTTTATAATATCATTCAGAATGAGTGTGATTAAAGAATGATAGTTATCAATTATGGTGATAATATAAAATTTAGAGTTTGAAATTAAAATACATTATTTGAATTCACAAAATTCATTAATTGAAAATGTAATATTTCCATTATTATCGAATCAAAAAAAATTCCATGGTATTTATATTGATCATTGAAAACATGGGTTGTTAATTTCTTAATCAATATCTGTAAAGGTGTTGTCGAAAGAATTATTTATGTATGTGATTAAATTTATAAAAAAACCAATTTCATCATATATGATATTAATAAAGGATGATGACTAAAATAGGTTCAATATTATATAGTATTGGAAAATAATTGGATGATTATTGTTCAAAAAAACATCATAACCCACAATTTGTTTTGCAAAATGTTAATGAATATATTATAAATGTGATTTAAAAATTATTTACATGATTATGGTGAAAAGAATATTTTGTTACAATAAAGTAATGCCATATTTTTAATTATTTTATAATGTAATATTGTATCAAGATTTATTAAAATATAATTAAACTCTATTTTGAGGTTTAGTTTATGATATAAAGTCAACATTAAGTGAAAACTTCTATCATTGTGTTTATATATATATTTTTTGAGTAAGAAATAATATCGAATATCACGGAGCACTAAAAAAGTTGTAAATATTTTTGATATCTATAATTTAAACAACTTTTATCATAGAGACCTAAGATAAAAACACATAAAAGTTATATTGATACAATTTTTTAATAGATACATTCAAAAATAGTCACAGAACCCATGGATATAAAGGTTTAGTATCTTGAAGACAAGCTACATTAAAATATTTTTCTAATAAATTTTTGAAATGTTTACATACATTTTCTCTAATATACCCTCCCATAGATACCTCATATTATATAATCATTTTAATAATGTGGGGAGTGAAAAAATAAGAAAAGGGTGATCTCGAATTCCCAGTTAGGGAAACCTATAAATTGATAATTACAGTTAAATCAAATACATGAGGTAAAATATGGGGAACTGTGTAATATAAAATAAAAATTTCATGTTATATTAAGTTAATATCATAAAACCTTTTTCAGAATTAATGTTCATCAAATAAATTCATACGAGTGAAGAATGTTCATTAAAACATACATCAGAGGTGAAAATAGAAATTATTTGAAATGTGAACTCATAGTATAAGAAAGTGAACCATCTTTAGAACATGG
Source organism: Viscum album (assembly GCA_963277665.1). Classification (NCBI taxonomy): domain Eukaryota; kingdom Viridiplantae; phylum Streptophyta; class Magnoliopsida; order Santalales; family Viscaceae; genus Viscum; species Viscum album. The sequence goes on along the minus strand of OY728135.1, from coordinate 1,460,849,648 downwards.
AATATCAAAAACACTTTTAATTTCTTATAAATAAGGCAAATATTTTAGATGTTTTACAAACATAATAATATGAAAACATTATAAATGAATCCATCTTTTCCCGTCATTTAGTTTTTAAAATAAATCAAATCATGTCTTCCCTTTTAATGTGTGAAAAAACACAATTATTCATAGCATTTAGATTTACAAAAAATGGAATTATTCCAACAAATTATTATATCATGTTATATAAAACCATAAAACATTCATTAGAGGGGGATACATGAAACCTCTAATCATCATAAATAAATATGAATGACTCTTAAAAATAACATTATTCATCTTATCATAAATAAATCCTTTGTAGAAACATAGATTCACAACCCATAAAAATGGTTTCAAATACATTAAACATGATCATCTTATTCCAAAATAAAAATATAAAAAAAATGATTATTTATTAATATAAAATAATGGGTGATTATTGAACCACTACTACATTAAATTATAGTGCTTTGATAATGAAATAGAAATCATAAAAATTATTTGTCATAAAATTCATTTCTTTATATAAACTTAATGATCATTATTTTCAAGTGGATTCCAAAAAAACATTTTTTTAAGATGAAGAATAATAATATTAAATAACTAAATAAAAATAAATTATAATTAATATACCTCAATGAGAAATAAAATATATTTACAAATTTTAAGTAGCTAACAAGAATTTAATGTTATGGTAAGGAAAATATTTTCAATTACTTCTAAACTATTTTACTAAAAACACACATCATTAAAAGGATAAAGAAATCTTTTAGAAATTATTAAAGGGGAATAAAATTATAATTATAGAAAAATAATTTATTTTTTCACTAGGTATTGGATAAGAATTTTTTGGAACTAATAAACTTTCTATAAAGGGAAAACAATTTAAAAGAAAGAAGAATTATTTTTGAAAATATATAATTTTCAAAAAAAAATATTATATAAGAAGACATTGTTGTTGTAACACCCCAGGTAAATAAAGAATAGAAATTTTCATATTTATCCATATTTGTGAATAAAGTATTAATAATACTTTAAAGGGTTGTTATGTTCGATAGCATACCTGATACACAACAAAGAGTTTCATTGAAATCTTACGTTGCACTCTAATAATAAAATAATATTATTTTAAATGGTAGTTAACATGTATCCGTTGTAATGGCGGGAATGGATAGAAATAACTAAAATATGATTAGATATGTTTTTAAATGTTTATACATTTACCCAATAAAAGATAAAAGCTTAAAATACGGAAAGAGTTCAATTTGACGGGTATATATACTCTAATTTTCACTAAAGGGTCACTTATCACCTTTTAATGGTGAACCATCATTAAATATAGTTTTGATCACTCTTAAACTTTATTTTGGACCAAATATAACTCTTCTTTAGAATCGGGACATCAAAATTTACTTTGTGTAAATTTTTGGTACCTTTCTGATAAAGTTCATTTTTTTTATGAATAGTGTAAAATGTTGTATTTTAATTCAAAACCTCTTTTTAATCTAATTTATTTATATGATTAGATTATTATTTTAATTGGTTTTAAAGTGAAATTAGAAAATATTTTTACCAGTTAATCCAATGGTGGTCATTGGAATCAATTTCACTTTGAAATTGGACTTAAACTGGTGTCAATCTTTTGATACTTATTGTTTCGCAAAAACACGCTATTTGTCCTGACAACGGTAATTAATTATTAAATTAATTAATTTGACTTATATGTTTTGAATTTTGTAAAATAGACTTCATTTTTGAATTCGGAATATCAAATATAGCTTAGGGTGAATTTTTGGAAATTTTCTGAAAAACTTCAATTTTTGATGAATAGTGAAACCACTAAGTGGTAATCAAGCAAACTGATTTTTCAGTTAAATGAAAGTTTACCACTAATGTGTATTGAATTTTGAAAATCCGACATACATGGTTGTCATTAAGAAGTAAAATGTGGTTCAATGATATTATAATAATTTTTGGTGAATAGTAACTTATTAAGTTCTTAATCGCGATTAGAGGTAATTAGTGTAGTTTAAGGTAAAAATGGTATTATAAGAATGTGAAAACACCATAAAACTTGTCCTACACCTATTGGGTGAGTCATGGCCGACCAAGAAAAGCCATGGGCCAACTTGGGGACCCCATGGAGCCACTTTAGTTGGAAAATGACATTAATATATTTTTATTTAATGTTAAAGTGAAAATGACACTAACATAACTTTCTTTACTAAAATAATTTTTGAGTGGGGTTATACAAGTCCAAATTTTGATTATAAATAGTCATTGGAAATATAAAAAGATTTCCTACATCATAGTAGTTTTTTTATAATTTTTAGACATTAAATAAATTAAATTATATATGACATAATAATGATGCAGTGATGACATCATTATTTGACGATTTAAATAAAATGGAAAGATAATGTAAAATCTATGAACTAAACATGTCCAAAACCAATTGGACGAGTGGATTTCGAACCCTTATCACCTTATCCACTAATTATATCAATGTGGGACCTTTTAAAATCGAAACACATTTTCAAATAAAGTAATATTTCTTTACTTTCCAAAAGTGCCCCTCCTCTCCTCTTATAAAAGGCCCCCACCTCTAACTCATTTCACACACTTATCAAGCCTTTGGCTCAGCCAAACCCTTCCCAATTACTCTCTCCAAATCCCTCTCCTCATCCCAGAGATTCCATTTGGGAATATTCCTTTCAAAGGAATCCTTTAGGCTCAAATCAAAAGGGAGTTACACTTTTAAAGGTAATTCATTCTCTCTTGTTCATTTATTTTATTTTGCTTCTCCAACCCTCTAAACTCTTTTTATTTACTTCTTTTGTAACAAAACCAGTTTCTTAAATATACTAGGATGTTTTTATAATATTTATTTGAGCTACACTCTCACACAACTACATCAAATGGTTAAAGAACATACGGTTTCCGTGGATGGAGAAATTCTGCCTCCTGAAACGATGATTGTTCAATACTCATTTAACACCTTCAAGGGTGGCCATTATGATGTCACTATTTTTATATATGATATATAATATGTTTATGTTTTCTTTATGCTTCTGTATTTTTCATTTTTGGCATACCTTTATGGTTTCCATTATTGGTAAACACGATATCTTCATTTAAGGAAGTGCGGACTACCGCCCCCTAAAAGTGATGTGATCCGTTAATGCCATATGTGGGACGTGTAAAGGATGGATTTAAAGTTATTATATATGATGTTATACTGGAATTATAATATACCTCTATATAATTATTATTTCTTTCCATTAAAGTATGAGATAGAAATGAAAGTAGCGTTCATGCGTACGTACGGCTTACCGTCTCCATGAACGGTGCATTTCATTTCTTATCCCCAAATGTAATGTACTATTAAAATTACATGTATATAATGTATATATATAATTAATGTTATATATAAATGATGAATATAATTCTGGAATTAAAATATACATACCTCTCATTTAGTTTTAATTCCACTAATATGACAAAGAAATGAAAGTAGCATTCATGCGTACGTACGGCTTACCGTCTCCATGAATGGTGCATTTCATTTCTTACCTCTAAATGATTATGTAATATTATAAATACATGTATATTCTGTATATATATGATATATATGATATCCAAATCAGGAATTTCATTCTGGATATAAAGAACTTTTGACCACACGAACAACATGTAATTGTAAGAAGTCAACTTTCGACTTAAGAACCAAATATTGACAAAACAAACATTATTAACTTAAATGGTTACATAATGTTTATAACATGGCAATAAGTGATATAAAAAGAATAATGAACTTTAAAAAGTTTCTTAATCAAGTATAAATTAACTCAAGTTTATTATTCAGGACGTTAAAGAACGATCGAGTCAAGTCGGACCCAAGGTAAGGGACTTCGTCTCAATCTCATTTCATGGAGGCATATTTCGTTTTATACACAACTTTCTTTTATACGGTGTATAAACTCCTTTGACTTTTACTTTTATACAAAAGGAATCTTTTTCTATGAAGCGTTTTACTAAACGACAAAAAGGAATGTTTTTTTAACGTACGCGGTGACAACGACCTTTTTCCGCTGCCGTGAGTATTATTTGATCTTTGGATTTCTTAACAAGCTGTAATGTTTTTAGAATAAAATAAATACCATATACTCTTTTACGTATTTTGGTATTGAAAATGGTTTTGAAAAAGGATTCTATTATGTCAATATAATTATGATATATTTTGATTGAAATGTGGAAATGTTATCATTCCTTTATATTGGTTTTATGTTTTATGATTTTATATTGGTACTTGGACATTTTAACGGGTGGTTACGTTTTAAACCATATGACGGGTGGTGCCGTGAATACCAGGACGGGTGGTTACGTTATAACCTCCAATTCATTGGGTATGGAAGTCGGCCGTATGGATATTCCATTAAGTATGTATGGAAATTGGCCGTATGGCTATTCCATTAAGTGATATGTGTGGAAGTCAACCGTATGGTTATTCCACTTAAGTATGTTTATGTCCCAAGTTACCTTTATATATTTTATGTGTTCTTTATATGGGTTTTATGGTAATCCTTTGGTTACAAAAAGGTAAGTAATGATACTTTATTCGGTGAAGATTTTTTTAACTACTTCATGAAGGTGAAGGTATTACTTTGATATAGTATACATGGTTTACTTGATGTTTGAAAAAACTAACAGTTTTCATTCTTTTTGTATCCCTTACTGAGCTTTTTATGCTCACCCCAAGTTTTTCGAAATGTTTTTCACAGGACTTAAAGTGGAATAAGGTCAAGGATGGGATCAAGGGAATTTCATGCTATCTAAAACATGGAATCTAGACATATTTCTTTTTAAGAGTTTTTATTTTATGGAGACTTAGTAGAAGTGTCTACTTTGTAATCTTTTAAGATGTAATAGTTAGGTTCTAATTCTCTAAAACTCTAAACCTGAAAAGATCCTCAATGTGAATTATTCATTTAATTCAATATTAAGTAAGGTTTAAGGCTCGGGCCTTATAGTTGTGAAAACTATTTCCCCATAAAAGAAGTTTTAAATATATCATAAAATCACCATATCTTAAAATATATCAACATATAAGGATAATTTTCAAATATGTGTTATTATGACACAATGAAAATAATTGTGTGTTGAAAACCCATTACAATTGGAGAGAATTGAAATAAAGTCCACATTAAATTTAGATATTTAAATCTAACGTAAACTAAAATGAATTAAATTTCATTAATGATATAATATTTCAGTTGGTTAGTTTATAAACCACATAAATGGATGTTGGTTCACAAATAAAAATCATGCCTCAAAGGGAGAAATTCATAATGAAAAACCATACCTCGTATTCACTATTACTCAGATGTTCTCTAACATATTGTTCGATTAAAATAACTGTATTAATTACTTATCTCATAACATTAAAATAAACCCAATCTCATTTTCGTAATTGTAATATATTAAAAATATAGAAACCGATTGTTTTTTTGTTTTTATTATCGAGTGTTTCTACTTTCAGTTGTTTTGTTTTTTAAAACTTCACAAAGATAGGATTGATTATCAATAATTTTGTTCAATTTCACTATTTCCAAATAATTATAGATAAAATATTCCTTTTTTTCAGTGTCTAATTAATCTCCATTTTTATTAGTTATAATTCATGAAGACAACTTATGATAATGGAATTCATGATGAACTAGTTTTTGACATGTTTAACAAATGAAATTTTTATATAAATAAATATTTTAAATATTAACAATAAAATTCTAGAATCATTAAAATAAATTAAAATATGTAATTATTACATGATGTTACCATTATATTACATCTCAAATTTATTTCTAAAATAATCATTATAACATCATTTACAATGGTGGTTAAATCAACAATAAATGGTAATGTGTTATAATGATTTAATGAGTTTGGGTATATATTTACATTGTGACAATTTGACATATAAAGCTACTTAAATATGTCTTAAAAATCACATGTCCTTATAAAATCCATTATTAAAACTATTAGTTATGGGTTTTAATGAAAAATATAAATTCATTGCTTATGGAGGTGGTAGTTTGCAAGTATAGATGATTAACAATCCTATTTCTCAATAAATGAATAAAATTTTTGTATGTGATAAATTAGTATTCCATAATTTTATTCTTTATATAAAAAAATATTTATTCTAATAATAAATAATTTAAACCTTAAAATAGGGGTTGTGATGAAAAATTATCCACATCTCTTTATTGAGGTGGTAGTGTTCACATACACACGATTAACGATTTTGTCTCTCTATGTGGTTGAAAATTAATGTCTAATTAAGGTTAAATTAATAAAATGTAATTTATTTATACTAATGATACAAATTTAATTATATTAATAATGTTAGGGAAGATTAGGAATATTATTATTAATTAATGACTATGTGGACAATAAAACTCATGTTGGATAATTATGTTTTATTTTTAAAAATTCCTTGGGAAGGACGAAATTAAGAAAACTAAAGGTAACCAAAAGCCTATTTACAATGTATAGGGTTTTATTTGGAGAAAATTTTCTAACATGAAACAAGAAATTCTATGGATCAGAGAGTCTTGATGAGGTGGAATTGTTACACTTTTATAAGTTGATATTAAAGTTGTTTTGGAAGCACACATTACATTTTGAATAATATGGAGTCACTATTCAATTAAAAATGGATCAAAAAAGAAAAAAAGATGGGTAAATGTTTCTGGGGAATATTTTCCTCATAGCCTTATTTTTGTGTTATTGATGAGTGCTTTAGCACATTTTCATTTAACTTTTTTAATTTTACAATAATTTTATTTTACCAAGATAACTAATTTTGAACCTTATAAATTAAAATTAATGAGAATATTTATGATTTGAAATTTTATCTAATTCGAATCTTTTGATTACAAATTATGAAAGAATATTAAAAGATGATTTTTTTTGGGTTTGAAATGTTAATTTTAATATTAACTAAGATAATTTTTCAAAATTTATTATAGAAATATTATTTGATTACTTTTAAAAATGTATAAATAAGATATAATTATAATATATATTGATTTTTTAAATTATTTGGTTTATAAAATAAAAATAAAAGGTATGTGGATTTTATACAAATAAAAAACCAAATTTCCCTATCAAAACTCTTAATTATAAGAAAGTTTTAAAGATAATTTTTATTAAAGGATGTATTAATTTAGTTCTAAAAATGTTGAACATTAGAATAAAATGTTGAATGAATATTCTAAAATTCATAATTTTATTTTTGAAGTAAATAATTTTTTACATAAATTTTTTTAATCCTCTCGAATAGTCATACAAACTAATAAAAACATAAAAATTAAAATTTTCACAAAAGCCATATTTTGGAAAAAAAAAATAATCCATTTAAAAATATAAAAAAATTAATACTATCTAAATTTTTATATGAACAATTCAAAAATGAAATTTATTTTATCGAATTTAAATTATTTAATTAATTATGTGTATATTTCAAGTGGAAATATATGATATAATGAAAACATATTTTAATGATTTTTTTTCTATACTAACTCAGAATAATTATTTATCATTAAAAGTGTAAAATTTTAATGGTTTAAATCTTTGTATTTATATTTGGTTTATTAATAATTTTATTCTTAAATTTTTTTGTTTGTTTAAATTGATGAAACACAACTTATCTACCATTTATCTCATTTAAGGATGTTATATATCAAAATATAATGTTATAATAAATATGGATGAGAAAGTATTTTTTAAAAACAAGTATTTATATAGTTACTCCATTGGAAATTATTTATATTACCATAGTTATACTGATGTTATGAAAAACCATGTACATCATCCCAAAATAAAGAACATTTAGATAATACTTCTCTTTTTTGTTGAGAAAGTTGAGAAAAAAGTGATGAAACAAGATTATGATTCAGATAAAGATAATGTTATGAATATCTTGTAAAATTAATTATCCAATTATTTTTAAGAGAATTTATTTTATATTGGAGTTTAACAATATCTTACACCTGATGGATTGGATAAGAACCCCTACAATATAAAATTACATTATTTATTCCATGATTCTTCTTAACAAGTGTTTTGAAAAGAAATAAAATCTTTAAGGAAATTTTTATTTATATTAATAAATATTAATTTTAGTTATTTATTTTTTATAAAAAATGAAGATGCGATCTTTGGATTTTTTGTCTAATGTGGTGACTTAATAATATCTAAATTTTGAGAAATTTCATGTTTATTTTTTTTCATGGGGAGAAGCGATTCATGTGTTTAAGTGGATGAAATATCTTTGTGAGATTGAAAATTCAATAGAAGACAATGTTTTGTAGAGTATAAATAAAATTATGAGTGTGGGGGATCTTAATGTTTGAGGGAATGTATTATGAATAAAATTATTCTTAAGGTTCATGAGGTTAGTGATGAATTTTATTCATAAATATTTATTTAAATCTTGTTTTTCAAAATGATTATAAATCACATGGGATTAGATTCAATGATTTTTTAATTTTTGAATGCCCTACTAATAATATTAAATTAATTTTTATTAAATAAACCTAAGATATTTGTGATGGTAGAATTTTTTTTGCAAAACTGTTTTTCAACAAATCTAAAGGGGGATATTTTTCATTAAAATCAAAGAACATATTCATTGGATTGTGTATGTTAAGAAATATATATACGGAAATCTTATAAAATATATTTATTTTTATAAATAATTAAACATATTATGTGATGTGGTGTTAGTATAATATTGAGATATTTGTTTCAACAACTAAAAACTACATTGTGGTGAATCATTTTACCTCATGGTTTCAACCCTATGATTTAGAATACTTATTAGAGAAAATATGGTTGTTACATTAAAATATTATGATTAAAAAACCATCCTAGAGGACATTAAGAAATGTTATAGGGCTACCATAGTTCTTATATAATATTAAAAAATAAAAATTATAAATTAAACAGATAATAATCCATAGTTATGGTGTAATTATTTTTCTATGATTTTTTGGATGAATTAATTTATAATTTTTTTCATCAATTTGATAATATTTTTTTGGAAAACGCAGAAAGTGTAAATTATTTATGTTTTTTATTATCATAGTTATTGGTAAATAATTATTTGATCAATATTTACTATGATTAATAAAACCACATCATGATTTGTATCATGTTTTATTCAAAAAAACAAGAATGGGATTTTATTTTTAGATATTTCATTTATTTTCTCGATGAAAAAACCAAGTCGTGGTATTGGAGACTACAAATCCTATTGAAAGGAAGATATGAAATTCAATAGATATAAAAAAACCATATTCGAGGGGATTTAATGTTATATTAACCATTGAATATGATGAAAATGCATTGAAGGAAAGGTAAATGCATGGTTTGGATGTCACATTACTTGGATGAATTCAACACATTTTGTATATTTAATGATCCATTTAAAAGTGAAAAAATATGAATTTTTTTAAATAGGTACACTCAATTTTATCGATAATAATATGATTTTTTTATCATGATTAATTTAATAATTGAATATTTATAATTTTTGGAAGACCTAATATATATCTTTAATTTGAAAAGAATTAAATTGTTAAGAAGGATTGTGGTTGATTTAAGGGAATAGTTTCTTAAAAAATAATTCTATTAGAATAGAAATAGTATTAAATATCACTTATAATATTATCAAATAAATAAGAAAGATATCATCTATATGATTATGTTATCTCTTATGACTACATTAAAAATATCTTTAATTCTCCTTTTTTCATTTTTTATTTTTAAAGTGTTCACATGATTTGATAGTAAATAATTATTGTTAAATTGAGTGGTGAACTTTTATAACTATGTATATTTGTAAACTAGGAGTGATAGAGAGTATGAATTAAACGTGATAACAGTAATGTTTATAGTTTTTTTGAAACAAAAAAATCACCATATTTTCATCCTTATATGTACCTAAATGTGGGTAAAGTAGATAAAAATATCTTATGTTGTGTGATTTTAATGCATTCATGCTTAATGAGAAAGAGATGTATGCTCCAACTAAATAGAGTACAATACCATTGGATAGTGTCATATTAATTTTAAATACCATTCTCCAACCAGTCTCTAGGTTGGAATACTAAATGAAACTAATGAAAATATACAGAGAAATATATTAAATTAATATAAAATTGAATTCATACTTACTAGAAATGATGGATGTGACTCCCTATGCCATATAAATGTGTTTGAAAATAAAATAATGCTAATTCCAAGAATTATTTTTCAAATAGTTTATAAAAATTTAAGCAATTTTTAAAAAATTATATATATAAATGAATGTGTATACCCTAAAACTTTCAATGATCATGAAAATCTACCATATACCTTTAAATGGCCTCCCAAAACCATCAATTATTTTTCTATATTTATAAAGGGTTTTGGATAGTGGGTTTTTAGAAAATAAAAAAATATTCATCTCTTTTCATTAAATATAAAAACAATATCCTACTATATACTTTTATACATGTTATGATGGGATTGATACCACAGGGTTTGTAGGAAATCCCACATATATGTTTCATTGTAGGTTTAATTATTTGCGGTGATTTTGAAAATAGGCTCAAATTGTTAAATATTATAGAACTATAATTTATATAGGTTATCCCATTAAATCACTTTATTTACTAAAGATCCATAGTGGATATAACCACCTATATGGTGATTTCATTTTATAGGGGGAAAATTTGATCTAATATGTATTGATGATGTAGAGGATTATAAATAATCTTCTTTCCATATTTATTAATGGTTTAAGATGGAAAACTACTATAATGTTCTTTGTTTGGGCTGAAAATAAAATCCCATATACTATGTTTTGATCATCTAATAAAATAAGTGTAGATTATTTATATTTAGACCCATGAACACATAACTTATACATCCATTCATTTTGATATAGATTTAAAAGTGTTTGATTATATTTCATAACATTATATATATATATAATACTAGGATGACACCCCACGATTTTTTGAATTATTATTTTCCAATATATTTAATATTTTATTTACTTTTCATTACACACAAAACCATGTTGATATTCTCTTACACACAACACTGAGTTTTCCTTGTGTTACGAACAACCGTGAGTTTGAATTAAATGTTACTTTCAATTAATAAATTTCATATTTAAAATGATATTTATTGACTCAAAATTAGAATAGTGTGTATGAATATAATTAAATAAATTATGAATATATATTGTATAAATATATATATTTATATTTATTTTATCACCAATTATAGAAAATTAAAATAAAAACTATTTTAAAATATTGGAAATATTTTTATTGAAAAGACTATTTATGAATGCAAACATGTTTTATAACAATTAATTAAACTATCCACTTTTAGTGAATGATTTAAATTAAATTTATATTTCACATATTCAATGAATTATTAAAAATTATTCATATTCTATTTCTATACAAGAGATAACTGTAATTCAAATTTTATACTTAAACACTTTATTTTTCTAAAAAACAGGTTTTTCCGCCTTTTTTGTGAACATATTATATATATATATTTAAATATTTTAGAAGCATTATTTGAAAAAATAAAATTAATTTTTGAAATCATCATATCATAGTTATCTTTGGGGGATTATTTTTTATTTTCTAAAACAATTAAATTTTTTAATGAATAGTAATAATGATGAAATTAAATTGAAAACTATATTTTAATTGAAATAAAATTTAAAATAAAATTTTATTATGTATTCTCTTTAAAGTTAAATTAGTTAAGTAATATATATATATATATATATATATTTGTGTGTATTTATATATTACGTCATTATGATTAAATTTATATTGAATTCTCATATAAAAACAATTCAAACCATTGAACTGTTTGATCTTAAATACTCGCTTTTACATCGTACCTATAAGATTAATTTTTAATTTAAATTTTACACATATGAAAATTGAATTTAGAAAAATAGATTCAATATTTTTAATAATAATAATTTATATTATAAAATAAGGTCAACATAATTTTTTTCCATAATGATTAGTTAAAATAGTTAAATTAATTATTGTGATTAAGGATAAAATAGAGTTGTGCACGTTACATGAACTTCTCTTAAAATTTATTTTCCACCAACCTATGGTTTTTCATTCATAAATTTTATTTCATGTTTCAAATAATTATTTCGAAATTATCTAATAAGGATCATTTTATTTTATCCTTAAAAGAAAAATCACCTTAGTAAAAAATTCAATTTAAGATACTGGAAATTAAAATGGTAAAAGTGATTAAAATTTAATGGATAAGGAATGAATCATTAAAAAAAAGGTTTTTTGTGGGTTTTGGGGGTTTATTGAAAATTTATAACATCCTCTAAATTATTTATCAATTTTATATCCACATGAAGTGTCAGTGACCACCCATTATTGTGGACTTTTGGGTATTTATAAAAATGGTGCTCTACCTAAATTATAAAAGGGTACTAACTCCAATCACTTGTTCACACCTCAAAATACATTTTAATAGACCAAAACCAAAAAAATTAACTTACCATATTCTCAAATATATTCTGAAAAGCATCATTTTGGTCATAAATCCAATCTTGTAAGGATTTTGTTTCATTCTTAAGGAGGTCACCTAAGGAAGAGGTAATGTTATTCATCAAGAGTTTTTATTTTATTTATTCCCCTATATCAATAAAATATTATTAAAACATTAAAATTTAATAGAATTTTTATCTTCAATATACTAAGGTCCTTGTATTTTGTGTTCATTTCCTAAAACTATCTACAATTCCAGAAAATGGGTTATAAAATCATCATCCGTGTGTGTGGTGGACTACCACCTCATGAAGAGATGTCATTAATTTTTCCATTAATACATATAATTGTTGGTAATGATGATTTATATAATTTGTATATATATATATTATTTATAACATAATAATACATTTACATTAATCTGATCATATTAACCATTTTTTTATTCTATTTAATAGGGAATATGATAACGTCTCTCATGTTCTCGGTCGACTACCACCTTGTGAAGCGATGTGTTTTTTTTCAATATTTCTTTCCATGAAAGATAATAAGGACAAATATATGTGATATCCATAAAATAATTATGGTATTAATTAAAAATGTATCATTCTCTAAAGTAAAAAACTAATTTCATTATTATCATTTAACTCACTGAAAGATGGTAGTGTTATTCATGTACCTGTGGAATACCGCCTTCACAAAGAGATTGACCTATATTTTAATCACCACACCACCTGGATGATATTTATAAGTATATTTAGTGAATTAATATTTTATTAATGATATTATTATCATTTTTAATGATAATATTTTACATACATTCTTTCTATAAAAATCCTTGTAAAATGGAAACTTTTCTCATGCGTAGGCAGGACATACCATCACCATGATCATAATATAAATAATTTATCAGAACCATGTATCATTATTGGTAGTAAAATCATATTTGATATATAAATACAATAGTTATGTATTGATTGTTATTATGATTTTGATTTAAAAATGACCAAATTCATAGTAACCAAAATATAAAATCAAAATATATACAAAATATATAGAAGTCATTACCATAAACATGACATTAACATGGATTAGTTAATAAAATAGTAATAAGTGAAAATAAATAAATAATAAATTGTATGATATATTAATTCATTATTATTTAATATATTTATAATAAACTCATATTTACTATACAATAGGATTCAACGAGTTTGATGGAAGACGATACTTATGGTACGACATTTCAGTCTTAGTTTTTTATTTTATGATATAAATTCCATATTCACGACATGTTTCTCTTATGTGGTGTATATAATTACCCTAAATTTATTTTATTATTGTACTAATCAAAATTTTTTCCAACTAAACATCCAATTTATAATCTATCTTTCTTTGGGATTACGATTCATATTTTACCATCTTGGTAAGGGAGTTCTGTCTGAATCATCCTTATTCAAGACATATAATTATGTTATACACCTATCCTATTGTTAAATGTGTATATAGATCCCCATTGACATGTAATACTATTAATTTAATTATCTTTATGATATTTTTTGTTTTATTTATTGATATCCCTTCACGGGTCATAAATTTCAAAGTCACCAATGTGGTAAATATCTTATGTTACAATTTTATTATTTATCAAGATTATTTACGATATTATTTCAAATGATAAAATACTAAGATAAAACATTGAAGAAAATAATGAATTTTATTTTCCTCTAGTTATGTCAGGAAAAAACAAATTTTCCCTCCATTTTATTTTCTTTATGTATTTAGGAGTTCTAAAATAACATTTTAATGAAAAATAATCTATTTGGTCAAACAAAAATTTTATTCCAAACACATTTAAAAAATAAATTATAATCAATTTTATGATTTAATTATTCAAATAAATTTATAGTGGAATTTTTCCCATGTTTGAATTTAGAAAAAAGGAATATTCAAGTTATTTAAACAAACTGTTTGGATTTTACTAAAAATTTGAAAGGAATATTTGTTTTAGTATGTACAACCTGAATATAATTTCCCATAGTCATGACCATTATTTTCATTGAAGATTAATTTATAGTTTATTAATGGATATTTTAAAAGAAAATTATTTTTATGATGTTTTTTTTAAGATGGTTTTCTAAAAGTGGAAGGTATATTTTCCCATTTAAATGTTTTAAATGATTTTTAAAATCATCATTTGTAAGTATTAATGTTTATTTTCAATAAAAAGGATTTCAAATTTCTTTATAATGTTTAGTTTAAAAAATATTTCCACATAATGGTTGGTATAATCAATAACCATTCCATGTGATTTATCTTTTAAAACTATTTTCCATATAAGATGCTATATTTGGATTTTACATATGATTTACATGGGATATAAACCAATGATACAATTCCTATTATTTCTCTGAAATATTTATGTTTCTGAGGAAAAGATTTTTATGAATCCTATTTGTCTACCATCAGTTATACCATGATGAAAATATTATTAATATTGTTTATTTTTCATGGGTTATTATTCAATGAAATGATGAAATTATTATGAAACCTGTTTATTTTTCATAGGTTATGTTATAATGAAGTGTTTATCAAACACATTTCATTTATTGGGTATTGATATGATTAATATTATGTGATCTTATGATAGACAAATTTATGAATTTTCATTACGTTATGGTTGTTTCATTATAACCTAGGATGGTGGTTACTTTATAACCCTGGATTGTGGTTACATTATAACCAATGAAGGGTGGGACCTGTATCAACCTACAATGCATTAGGTAATGATTTATATCTCAATAGATATATTCGGCTAGTATGATTATTTTACCCAGCTATGTATGGGTCTTTGTCCTATATGATGGTCATGATATAGAACCTTGTATACTATAATGGTTTTTGGAGTGAAACCATTATACTATGGGGAAAGTGAAGCTATTTGGGATGATGGTGTGTCTTGCCTATGAGGTTTAATGTTTCATAGACTTCCTTTACATTTTTTTCAAACGAGGCTCTATTAATAAGGTAATTATTTTCAATGTTTATGTATATGAAACAATATAATATCTTATTCTAATATTATTCTCTTATGACTCATGTTCTTTTATTTCCTTACGATTCATGTATTATTAACTACAATTCTCTATTCCATGACTCATTATTATGATCATTAATATACATGGTATGATTTTCAAATTCTATTATCATTTTCACATACCATTATTCTCATGGTATCCTTATTTATCCTTTTTTATTACCCTTATTAAGCATATATGCTCACCATTTCATATATTTACTTTCAACAAGTTATGAATAAATGATTAATAAGTAGGATTACTAATTCTATAAGATATTTATAGGATAAATTTGAGATATTACATGAATAATGAATATTATGTTCCAGGATTCCGAAGGCACTAATCTATTATGGTCCTCAGGCATGTGATTTTGTAATAGAATGAGTATTCATCTAAAAAGAAATAATATCCATTTACATAAATCCTAGGTAACTATACTTAGTATCATAGTAAATATTTAGTTATGCATTAGAAACTAGGATGCTAAAAAACTATTGATATTATTAAATATGTTTTTAAAGATATGTTCAAGGATGAGTCAAAGTACATTAAACTGTATTGGAATTTTTTATAATGGATATATCATGTGGTTTGAAAAAAATTACTTCCATATATGAATAATAAAAGTGGATTCGGATCTAGAATAGTGTTAACAAGGGGTAATTACTCCCAAAAGGGGGAATTAAGTTGGACTAAATCATCACATAGTGCACAACAATGGGCATTTTTGCGCACTAGGCTTAACACTCATAAGGTATTTTCATTGGAAATTCATAAACTCTTCATGAACCATCATGAATGATTTAAATATATTATGACTATGCATGACCTACATTAATCCTATTGATTTATAGATTGAAAATAATGTTTCATTAATTAGACATCCAATAATTTATTTTCAATATTATTTTTTTAGTGTTTTGACAAACTCTGTTTTTTGGTTATAATTAATGGTGGGAACCAGATGGAATTTTGTAAACATTAAATTTGATAGACGATTTTCTAATGAGAATATAAATTGGATGATTAATGGTTTAATTAAGGTTGTTATTATACCTTATCATTTATCAAAGAACATTTGTTACAACATTCAATATGAGCAACTCATAGACTCCCCAAAAAATATAAGGTTATGGTTTTCTTAGAGTTTGGGTAATGGAAACAATGGTGAAGAAGAGATTAAATTTCCAATATGTCTAGAATATGGGAAGAATATCTCAATTTAATGTCTCAAAGGGATATGATGATGTTTTTATTATTGAATAAAAGGACACAAAGCAAGTAATTTCAAATGTAAAATCAACTTTTTTCCCTTGCAATGGATGATAATAAATTTATCTCTATAGTGTCATTAATTTTTGAATGTTTCAAATTTGATATGTATGGGAATTAATAAAATAATTATCATAGTGGGAAAATCAAGAATAGAATCATCATGGTTTAATGAATAATAGTATTGTTTCTAATAATGAAGAGAATATGAATGAAATATAAAAGGAAAGACATATTAATAATTATGTTGATGAAAACAAACTAATGATTTGATAAGGGAGTGGGATTATTGAAGTACTTATTTATTGTAATTCAAGAATTATACTCTATGAATTATGAAATAAATAAGGTGTTAGATCCAAAAAAATTACAGGGTATTAAATTTTTATAATTTTTGTTTAAATCCCAAAAAGCTGGTTAACATAATGTATATTGGGTATATAAGGAGGTTTGGGGGTGGATTGGGGGTTAGGTTAATGATTGAGAAGGAAATGTTGGACAATATGTGATAGGTTCATGGTTGTTGGATAGTTAGAGATAACTGTGTGCCCAAATAGTGACAACTAGGATGAGTGGTTAATTTTTTAGTAAAATGTGCAAGGCAGTGTGGAAAAATATGCGACTATGGAAGAGGAATTTCATACGGATGGAAATGGTTTAGAAAACCATGGGTAATAACCAAGTAACCACATGACATGGTCCCCCATTGGACAGAGGTTGCTATATGTTTGTCACATAGTTTGGAAAACCATGCGGCCAAACCGTGAGACCCATTAAAAAGTTGAAATTTAAGAAACTAACCCTCATGATTTTATGCTTCCAAACCAATTTATTAACTATTTCTTCTCCTCTAAACTGTATTGATGAATTATTTTGATTCAAGATAACAAGGGAAGACTCTACTTTGATCATAATCCATTTACAACACCGTTAGTTGTGAATCAAAGATTCATGTGAGTTTAATCCTTCCCATCCATCTCTTTGAATGAATAAAGATTGTGGTTTAATTATCCTTCTTCTATATCTCTAAAAACCACTTTTTATGAAGGATATTTTTATATGGATTAAATGGTTTATTGAATTCAGATCTAAGGAGAATTTTAAGGGTTCTTTTCTTCTTTAGATTCGAGGTAGGTAGTGTGACTATGTTATTTGTCTTAATATTGATGTTGATTTTCAATTTCATGGTTGTGTGTTTTATTTAATCTTATTGTGTATTTAATTTCATATGTGATATTTGGTAAAATGGATTTTTCGTTGTTGAATTTAACTCCCCATGATTTTTGTGGGATTTTTTGAGGTTAAAATGACTAGATTAGTCCTACCCATGAGGTGTTCCCAGATTATTGAACATGAAATATCATAGAGTAAAGAATGAATTTTACCTGTTAATATGTAGATCTAATAATAAATGGGATGACGTGATAGTTTGGATTAAAAAGGGGAGTTCATATTAGATGATTATCTTTATTATATATTTTATAATGTACTTTTTGGAATGATGTAAAAAAGGGATAAATGAATTATTGTACATGTGTCAAAAGGGTTTTGGATTTTTAATTGAAATGAGAAAACATAATTATGAAATATAAATCATTAAAAATGTTAAATTAGATAATTTTTATAAATTTTTTAATATATATATTAATACATGGATTTGGAAATGAAAATTTGTTTATATAGAATATGTTTAGTAAAAAAGGAAATTGTGTTAATGGTTTCTGGAATAAAGATAATCCATGTTTTAAATGAAATTTGAAGTGTGAATTTTTATGTTTATTGATTATTCATGGTTTGTGATATGGTATATTTGTTAAATGGATAAATAATAATGAACAAATGGATTGATTTTGGTGGGGTATTGGACATCAGGATCTACGACCATGGGTTAGTTTAACACTTAGGATCTAAATCCCTACCCACAATGAATGGGTTAGGGAAGGGGATTGAATTTATATTCCCCTAACAGATTCATTTTATGAGACTACATAGACAAAGGCTTCTTGGTACATGTGCTATTTTTATTGTAAAATTCTTATCACTAGCGAGATAGAGAAATTGAATTATAACATTACTTTTAAAAATTAAATGACTTAGGAAATAGTGTAAATGACGTAATTTCTAACCCATATAACGTGGGATGAAAATGAATTTATTAGTAAAGATAGTGTATGTGATGGAATGAAAATAATTTCAAAAAATGTTTAAATTTATCTTACTTGATAATGTCACCTAAATTGTGTCTTTTTTATCTAGTGATTCATTTATTTATTTCATTTACTATCTGTTTAGACAATATATTTTTTATAAACCATTAGTGGCGGCCTAATAATTGGTACTACCAACTTAACTTTTGAAATATAAAATGTCTAAGATACAATAATTTTTATCGGTATGTAATTGATTATATTTTGGTTTTAATCACATAATGTAAATCAATAAAATGTTTACTGGAATTATGAGGAGTTTTGGGGGTGCCTAGTTGGTTTGAGAAATGAAGGAAAATGAATTTTTTTCTATTCTATTCAGGGTGCACTGTTGGTGCATAGTTATAGATAACAGTGCACCCAAGCAATGCTAGCTTAGAGGAGGGGTTCACAGTTTAGTAATATTTGAATGGGGGATTTCAAAACCATTGAACATTGGACAGTGGAATTTTACATAGATACTTCATGGTTTATAAAACTATGTAAAATACCTAGATAACTATCTAAAATTAACCCATATTAGAATGAGACTGGAACACGGTTGTCACATTGTTCGGAAAACTGTATGACCAAACCATGAAACCCATTAAAAAGTTGGAATTTATGAAAATTCACCTTAGGATTTTGTGTTTCATTCCTGATTTTTCTCATTTAATCACCTCTAAAACTTAGTGAAAACCCATTTCTACTAGAGATTTGAAGGGACCATTATCTTTTAATCCTATGTAATTTGGAGTGTTGTTTCTAGTGAATTGGAGAATATGGTGTTTTTAATCCATTATTTTCTTATATTTTCTAACTTTGGGCTTTTGAATATGTTTTTCTTATTTTGAATGCCTAAAAACCTCTTTTTCTAGTGGATGTTGTGTTGAGGATTTAATGGGTGCCTGAATCCAAATCGAAATATATGTTTAAGGGTTTATTCAACTTTGGAATCGAGTTAGGTTGTCTATAAGTATATCTCAAATTTTTTATGTTGATATGTGCTAGCATGGTTGTGTGTTTTATTCCCTCTTATTGTGTATATTATGTTGTTATTGATATTTCTTAAAATTGATAGTTAGTTGAAGTGTTGACCTTTTATAATCACCATAGGATGAATTGAGTTTGACGTGAGTATTTTAGGGCCACGCATTGGATGTTCCATGATTAGAAAACATTAAAAATCATTTGGTTAAAAATGAAATTTACTTGTAAATAATTATATCCCATGATAAATTTGTTGGAATGGTATTTTGGATTAAAAGGGGGAGTAAATATTATTTGTGTCTAGTTTTTGTAAATGTCCTAAGGTTTTGTTTGTAATTGTGTGAAAGAAGGTTAAATTAATAAATATAAAATATTCAAATGGATTATGGAATTATAAAAAAAAATCCAAAAATGGAATGATGGAATATGAGTCATTGAATATGTAAAATAGGTAATGTTCGGAAATTTTTGAATATTCTTAATAAGTCATGTACTGGGAAAGAGAAATGGTTTGTGTGAACAATATTTGTAAAAAGATTCATTGTGTTTTTGAGTTATGAAATAAAAACGATTCTGGTGTTAAATGAAATATGGAGTGTGAATTGTTATATATATTTCGTATTCATTGTTTTTAATTTGGTATATGTTATAAAAAGATAAATAACTATATGAAAATGGATTTGTTTTTATGGGGTATTAGATTTGAGGATCTATTCCTACAATTTGTGTTTAGAATTAGGGTGTAAACCACACCCCATGATTCATTGGTTAGGGAAGGCTAATGAGTCTCTATTCCCCAAACAGATGAATTTTTTGAGATTACTTAAAGTGAATATTATATGTATGTGTGTTTTATTTATTGTGATATGTTTATCCCTAGTGAGATATGAAACATGAATTATTCCATTCTTCATAGAAATTGACTGACTTAGGATGTAGTGTAAATTATTCAATGTTTAACCCATGAAAATGTGATGAAAATGTGATGAAAATGAATTTATTAATGAATATTTTGTAAGTTATGGAAGGAAAATAATGATGAAAATAGTTTAAGTGAATATTGTTTGATAATAGAACCTGAGTTGTCTCTTTTTTACTTTTTCATACATTTCTTTCATGCCTGTTTTATTTGTTTAGACTTGATATTTTTTTGACACCATTAGCAGTGGATTACTGAGTTGTACTCACATTCTTCTTGATCCGCCTTTGGATAGCTGAGTAGACTTCATGGTTACAGGTTAAGGAAAGGGAAAAGGCTATATTCTAGGGG
Source organism: Viscum album (assembly GCA_963277665.1). Classification (NCBI taxonomy): domain Eukaryota; kingdom Viridiplantae; phylum Streptophyta; class Magnoliopsida; order Santalales; family Viscaceae; genus Viscum; species Viscum album. The sequence goes on along the minus strand of OY728135.1, from coordinate 1,460,828,221 downwards.
GTTGAGTTGGGAATGGGGTGTGCATGGATAAGGATCTAGATGAAGACTTATTAAAAATTTTGGAGTTTAGATGGTGGTATTTATTTTGGTGTTTGTTAGTTTTGGAATAGTTAACATGAAATGTCATATTTACAGGTTTCATTGTAGCTTGTTCCCTATTTTGAAAATGAATGGTTTTTAAATGAACTAGGTTATTGATAATTTATACCATTATTTCATTTATTATGTCATGATGTTTAATTTGTTAATGAGGTTATACTCTCCCCACATGATCTATTAGACCATCACTTCTAGATAGAAACCTATGGCATAAAGGGAGGCATCCTTGGGGTCATGCGGTGATCGAACTCAGGGCACCGTTTAATGGATCCCAAGTTGAGGACATTACAAAATGGTATTAGAGTGTTTATTTTCAGTGTTATTATTATTTGGGATGGAATATTGGGTATTAGGTTGTCTCAAACATTTTCAATGAGCTCGTTCTTGGGAGTAACTAACCCATGAATGGGGGAAAACACAAGTTACTTAGGAAGGTATTGTTGTTATTGATGCATTTTTTTAATGATTTAATGACACTTTCACCATAGGGTGGTGCACTTTTTGCATGATTTCACTATTTTATGATATGTTTCTCTTGAATATAATTTCATTGGGTTATACATTAATGCATAATTTTATGATCCCATTGATACAAGTGACATGCATCTTGATTGGCACACATGGGGTGTGTCTGTGTGTGAAATAAAGGGTAAAATTCATATCTATTTCTTGATAAAATGAAGAAAAAAGTTATTATTGATGATGATTATAATAGAAAAATAAAAAACAATGAAAATTATTTTTAATGAATAGTCATTAATGAAAGGGTTTAAATAAGTTAAAATTATGATGGAAATAGGTCTTAGAAAATAAAATGTTCATAAGAAGAAAAAGGTTTGTGTTTTAAAAGTGAAATTTGTTTTAATAATTAATTTAAAGAAAGTATTGTGACCATGTATATTATTTTACACCACAATTATGATTAACAATGGTAGGTAAGGCTGAGGGTGGTTTTCTAAGTGTAATAATATCTTTTTGGATAGTGTGTGTGAGATTTTTGGTTTATGGCTGGTGGATATCCCAATTTTCTAAAAATTTCAAAAGTTCTCTATTATGCATTATATGAATAATGTTTGGAATTATGGAAAAATTACACCATGATTCCAGGTGATGGTTGGGTTATAAGTGTATATCCTTGAGAATCCTCTACCATTTCAGGAGATTGGAATCCCCTTAGTCCAAGATAATCGATAAGAGGTGTAGTTTCATGAGAACATTGTTCTTTTATTCAGATGTTGGAAAGGGACATGGGGTGGGTGGGAACCAAGTATGTTTGATCTAACCAAAGTGTTTCAGTTTCAACACCATCCAATATTTTTTGGAGAGGGTGGACCTGAAGCTGCTGAGATTTTCATAGAGTCTATCGAGGAAATTTTGGATCACTTTGGGACTCTAGTAGAGAAAAGAGTCACATTGGATGCTTATATGTGGTGGGGACTTGAAAAACACTTGTGGGATAATCTCTCTTAGACTCTGAATGCTGAAGAAATTTTGTGAAATGATATACAAGAGAATTTTCTAGTGAATTTCATTCTAGAGACCTTAATCTAGAAGTGGTCTAAAGAGTTTATGTTGTTTTCAAAGGTAATGATGTCAGTTATGAATTATGTGGGATTTTTAAAATACATACAATAATTTGTTCCATTCCTGGAAGAGGATGATAATTATACAGATAGGATCATTCATGATAGACATAATAATGAGATTAAGTCCCAAGTAAATATATTTCATCCTAAGTGGTTTTTGGATGTCATGTATTTGGATTTTATCTCCCAAGGGAATTTGAAGGAGGCTTGAGGCAGTTGGATTTCTGTTCTAGTTAGATGGGCTTGTGTTGTGACATAAGAGGGTAGGAAGCATCATTTTTTGAGTCTTAACTAGAGTGGAAGTGTGCATAATAGACATAAGAGAGGATCATCTTCTCAAGGCGGTGATCAGGAGTTTTCCTATCAGTGTTATGTGATGAGACACATGATTGTTCAGTGCCCCCATCGATCGGTTGAGTGACATGTGTGTAGTAGAATGGAGAATATGAAAAGGTTATTTAAAAACCTCGATATCTGGGTAGGGATATGGTAAATATACATATGTCGAGTGTTAGAATGGGGTTAGTTATCCCAGATCCAAATGGCAGTCGGATCTCAACTGGACCTTCTAGTATAAATGGTGGATGTGGTACTCTAGGGTGAGAGAATCATCACTAGTAGAGTAGCACAGTTCCAGGATCTTAGGCTAGGGTCCAGGGAAAAGTATAATGTCTTCTTCATGTCGTTCGGCCAATACCAGAAGGTGGGGATGCCAGACCATTATCTGTTCAAGGTATAATCCTAATTACTTTCACACTTAATAGTGATTTATTCAAAATAGAAACATTTTATTGTATTATTTCATCACAGTTTTTGGTTGTGTTGGGTATAACAGTGGATCATTTTTCTGGGTTGATATCAATTGATACATGGTTGGGGTACAAGTGGTAAATATTATGTTTTGTAAGGGTTGTGCTCTATAGGATGGAAGATATCATTTCTTATTGGATAATTTCATTATTTAATTGTCATGTTTTGATTTGATTTTTGGAATGTATTGGTTAGTGTTGTACCAAAACCAAATTAACAATAACCACACTATTGTAACATTAATGTATCATGAGTGAGATACTTATGTCCATCATGGTGAATGAGATGTTTGGGAAAACTGTGGTGGGTTAGATTTTCATTATTTCGGTGAACTCAAAGCCGAAGTGGTATGTCTAATTATTTGTGATGGGGGAGTAGAGAGGAATATATTTTATCTTATATTGTATCATATTTAGAATGTGTTTTCTGAGAACTTCAAAGAGATGCCACCTGAGATAGATATTGAGTTCACAATAGAGTTTTTGGTTGGAGCATAAAAAGTATCTAGTCTGTTGTATATAATGAGGCTAGAAAAACACAATTATCATAAAACATAGTTAGAGGAGTAGGATAATAATGGTTTTATTCATACTAACACATAACCTAGTGGATCACTGGTGTTTCTTCCATGAAGTATGATGCATAATTATGATTATGTGTTATTTATAGGCAGTTAAATTCGATGATAGTCAAGAATAGATAATATATACCTCAAAATGATTATGTTTTTGACCATCTAATAAGTGAATTTGTGTTCTCTAAGATTGATTTTAGGCTGGGATATCATCATCTTAGAGTGTGGTTTTCCAATATTCCATAAATATCATTCATGAGTAGTTATGATTTGTTTGAGTTTTTGGTTATTTCATTCATGTAAACCGATGTAGAAAGACTGTTCATGGGTTTAATGAATCAAATATTCCTCCCATATCTAGACCAATTTATAGTTTTCTATGTTTATGACATATTGGTGTACTATAAAAACGATGAGGATCATGCCAATCAGATTGAAATCATCTTGATTTAACTAATAGAGAATATAGTATACACTAATAAATCCAAAAATAATTTACAGATTAATAGGATACTTTTCATTAGTCAAATTATCTCATAAGAAATCAAGTCAATGCAACTGGAGAAAGTTATGAAAGTTATATCTTGGAAGAGGCCCAAGAATGTCTCTAATGTATGATGTTTTTTTGGTTTCGGTCAGCTATTACCAAAGGCTTATTAAATACTTTTCCCATTTAAATCACAACATTCAAGTTTAAATTTAAAGGGATTTAGGATTTAATATTATAGGTAATGTGAAGAATCCTTACAAGAATAGAATAAGTGGTTGATGTCCACAAAAATTCAAATCTTACATGAGATATAAAAAGAGTATATTATGTTTTGGGATGTGTATGGAATTAGTTCGGGAGAATCATTGATACTAGATGAGTGGATTAGTGCATACAAGTCATGACAGTTGAGACCTAATGAATGAAATTACCTTGATCATGATATTGAGTAAGCCATAATTGTATATGCCTTGAAATTTTAGGGGAACTACTTGTTTTGAGGGAGGTTTACCATGTATATAAAACATTAAATCCTTAATTTTGTATTTTTTTTGTGGATGTTGAAATATTAAGTAGTGAATATGGGTTGATTACATGAAATATTTTTACATTGAGCTAGTTTACACACTAGGAATGGGAAATAGTGTTGTAGATGCACTGAGTTTGAAGAATAAAAAACAATGAATTTGTGGAATCTTGTTCTAAGTGGATTATGATGATGTTTTTAACTTAGATGCATCTAGAAGTCTATAATTTCCTTTGGAATATAAACCTTTTTTCCATTGAAGGTGATTTCATTCTTTTGAGTTGTGTTAAGGAGAAACAATTTGAGGATTTAGAATGTTTTTATTTAAGGGATAACCATTATGGTGGGGAGTCACATTCTAATAGAATCATTGATGATGATGGGATCATGTATGTTTGTGGCCATGTAGATGTGATAACATATTTTTTTGAAAATATAATTCATGTGTTTCATGAATCATGTTTTTCAGTGCGTCATAGTTTAACTAAAATGTATTCTAGTATTCGTAGGAATTAATGGTTGCCTAGGATGAGGAAAGAGGTTGTGAGATTCATGATGTGATGGCTTCCCTCTCAGTAGGATAAGGCTTAGCATAAATGACCATGTGTTTTATTGAAACTATTACCCATTCACAGGTGGAAATGGGATGATGATATGATAGATTTCATAGAAAGTCTTCCTTGGATGACTCAGGAGAATGCGGTGATTTGGGTAGTTTTTGACTGGTTGACTAAGGTGGCTCATTTCAAATTGATTCGAGAGACTTACACTTTGGATCAGTTTTGTAAATTGTATATTTTTTATATTGTATCATTTCATAGGGTGACATGAACCACAGTTTTTGGTAATTATATACATTTTTCATCACTATTCTAGTAATTATTAAATAAAAACCATGGTGAACAAGTGTTTTTTAGTATGTAATTCCTCATACAGACAGGACTATAGTCAGAGAATACCATTCAAATTATAGAGGACATGTTGAGGGGTTGTTTCCTAGACATTGGTGGATCATGGTAAATGAATTTTCCTCTTGTTAATTTTTCCTACAACAATTGTTTCCTTTATATAATTCAAATAGAGCCATAAAAGGTTCTCTATGGTAGACTATGTCGGTCTTTGTTGTGTTGTATGGAATCAGGGGAATCAAAGTAATTGGGATCGAGTCTTATGAAAGAGATGTAAAAATAGTTTTTTTTAATTTGAAAACATATTGAAATAGATTAGATAAGGAATAATGTGTATTCTAATTGGCATCACAGACCTCTTGAATTTGGATTGGGTGATCATGTATTTCATTTGGTATCCCCATGGTTGAATCACCATAAGATTCATAAAAATGGTATTCCAGTGCCAATATATGTGGCGAAATTTGAGATTGTGGAAAGGATCGGGCTGGTGGTGTACTGAATTGATCTTCCATCACAATATAGGGGTATGGTTAATTTCTTTCTTATTTCACATATTCAGAAAATCCACCCTAACCCATCTCCAATGATAGTTGTTTAGGATGTTAAATTGAAGGATGATGCATCCTTTGATAACCATCCAAAACATATTGTTGATCATAGTGATAAAATATCATGAGGCAAGAACATTCCATTGGGTTGAGTTTTATGGTAGTGTTGGTAAAGTTCATGATGAGATTTGGGAATGTAAGTCTGATTTCTGGGCTCAGTGGCCCAATCAATTTTCATAGAGAGATAACTAATGCTTGAGAGTGTGGCTCATGGATGATCTATTACATGATTTGGATGTTGTCAGGTCCATGACTTTATTAAAGGGTTTTATTGTTTAAAGTTTTGTTGGAATCCAATAAATATGGTTAATAAAATTTTTATTAGGTGTATGAGGAATTTTGGGGTGCCTTAAGGGTTGGTGAAATGAAGGAAAATTAAATTCTAGACATTCTATGAAGGGTTCATGGTTGGCGCCCTATTAATGATAATTAGTTTCCAAAAAAACAATATCTAGGAGGAGGGGTGTATGGTTTAGTAAATCATGAATTGTGGTGATCCAACCTTTGTGACATTGGACAAAGGCATTTCACAATGTTGGCACATGGTTTGGAAAATAGTCAAAAATCCTTATGCAACTATGCTACTTGGAATCCTCTTGGACTGATTCTTGCACTTGGTTGGAACGCAGTTTAGAAAAACCTATAGAAAAACCATTTGACCCCTTAAATTTTTTAAATTTACTAAACTTAACCTTGGGGTTTTTATGTTTTTTACCAAATTTCTACCCAAATTTCTTCTCCTATCAACACTAGTAATGAAAAAAATTTATCCCAATATTTTAAGGGACCAATCGACATTAATCCAAATTCTTTTAAAGTTCCTTTAGTTGTGAATAAAAGCTTCAGGTGAGTTTAATCCATCCCTTACTTCTCTTTTCTAGATTATGGATTGCGGTATTGTTGTTTTTATTCTAAAGCCCTAAAACCCTCTATCTCTGATGGATTTGAGGATGGGGATTCAAATTGTGCTTGAATAGGGATCAAAGACAAAGGTTAAGGGTGAATTCATCTTTATATTCTAGGTAGCAGGTCAAAAATTCATATACCATATTCTTTATGTTTATTTTCACTTGAATGGTTGTGTTTTTTCTTAACCCCTCATTATCCCATAGTCTTTATGTTGATTTTCACTCGCATGGTGGTCTAAAAGCTATATCCCATAGACTTATTGTTGATTTGAACATGAATAGTTTTCAATTTCTTGGTTGTGTATTTAATTTTATTATTTATATTTGGAAAAATGGTTGGGTAATTGATGAAGTTAACCCCTCGTGATCCTTATGGAAGGTTTTGAGGTCTACTTGACTAGTTTAGGTTACCCCATGGGGTTTTCCAAGATTCCAGAACATGGAAACTCAAAGGGTTAAGAATGATATTTACAGGTAAATATGTAAATCCCATGATAATGATGTTAACATTTTTGATTGTGTTAAAATGGAGGAGTTAATAATAGTTGTATCTAGTTGTTGTAAATGGCATAAGGGATCATTTGTCATGATAAAAAAAATGGTATAATGTGTTATTTTAAAATTTTCAAATGGATTATGTACTTGTAATCGAAATATTAAAATATAATAAGGGAATATTAATTATTTAATATATTAAATGGACCAACAATAGGAAATTGTTAAATATTCTTAATAGTTTAAGGCATTGGAAAGTTAAATGGGTTCAATGGAATATGCTATCTAAAAAAAGGTAATTTTTTATGGATTATGTTATAAATGTGATTCATGTGTTAAATGAAATTAGAATTGTGAATATTTATATGTATTCATTATACATGGATTGTGACATGGTATATGTGGTAAATGGATAAATAAGTATGTGAAAATGTCTTGGTAGTTATGGGGTATTGGGCATGCGGATCTATGCCTTCAGGTCAGGTTAGGACTGAGGCTATAAACCCCACCAAAAGAAACATGGGTTAGGGAAGGGGACCGAGGTTCGATTCCCCTATGTATGGATTGTATGGTTCTAAATGGAAAATTATTCTAGTTACGTGTGTTATATTTATTGTAATACATTTATCCCTATTGAGATAAGGAACTTGAATTAATCCCTTATGCATAAAAATTGATAGGCTTATGACATATTTTAAATAATGTAATTCTTATCCCATAGAACATGTGATGAAAATACATTTAGTATTGATGATACTATATGTTATGGAATGAGAATAATGATAAATATTATTTAAGTGTATATTGTTTTCTATTGGAACACAATTTGTCTCTCGTTTACAATTTCATTCATTTAATTCATGAATGAACTATCTTTTTGGACTGCATATTTTGTACACAAAAGTTTTGGTGGCCCACTATGTTGTACTCACACTCTCCTTGGGTTGTAGTTCAGTACTCAAGACCACTTTAATATTACAGGTAAGGGCAAGGGGAAATTCTCTATTCTAGGGAGCGGAAATGGGTATGGGGTGTTCACGGATGAGGATTTAGACCTATAGTGAGGACCCATTTGGGGGTTAAGTTAGTTGCCTTTATTTTGCAATTCATTAACATTGGCATTTTAAGAATGACATGTAATTTTTTTTCTTATATCTTGTTAGGGAAATGGTTGGGAATACATTATTTTTATTATTTCTCATTGTTTCTGTTCATTCATTTATTTACTTTTTTTTCTTATTCTAATAATGAGGGTATTATCTCCCCACGGGATGTCCTATAACCTTGCACCTAGGTGGTAACTTGTAGTGTACGGGGAAGAACCATTGAAATCATGTGACGACCAATCTAGGGGAACATTATAGTGACTCTAGGTATGGGAACATAACATAAGGATTTTAGTTTATATTTTTTTCAATAATTATTTGAAATAATATGTTAATATATGATGATAACCTAGAGAAATGATTTATTTTAAAGTTGATATTCTTAGAAAACACATGAATAATTATAATATAACCCTTAATATGTTCATAATATTAAGATAATGGTGTTGAGAGATATATAAGATGAATATGTATAATGTAAATCAGATATTACTAATTAACATGAAACTAATCAATTATTTGGTGACAAATTGGTTTATGATATAATTGATGGAGACTAAAAAAATTATAAGGAATATATCCAAAAATCTATTTTTTATTAAAGGAATTAGGAAAAATATATATTTTAAATAAGTTTTATGGTAATTTAATTTATTACCATATTTCAAGAGAATATAAGATTAATGTATTCATCTGTTTGGTATGTCACAATCTTGATACATTTTATGATATATCACAAATGACTATTTGGTTTATTATAAGTACTTTGATACCCATATTATAAAGTTTAATTTTTTGGAAGGGCTATATGGTTAATAATTTATGGAATGGTTTATGTAGAACTTTGGATGAGGATTTTCTAATTAATATATTACTCCACCAAATGAAGATTCTATTTATTGGATATCTAATTTTGACCATTTTTATGAGAGATAGAAGGAGTGAATAATAATTCTATTATGGATCGTATTTAGTACTAAAACAAAAATAATCCTAAGAAATTAAGTGTAAATTGATAATGGCACAACCAAAGGATGAATTTGTGTCAATGAAATAAAAATATATCATAAAAGTTCATTTTCATTTGTTCTCAATCAATATGTGAAAGGAATTCCCCATAAATAGAAAAAGAATATTGAAATAATTTTTTTCTCTGTTATTCTAATTTTGATAATATAAATAACCTATTTTACACTTCTTTTTCTGTCTTCGTGTTCATTAATTGAATTCTCACCATGTTCCCTATCATTCAATATCGGTATTTGGTATTTAGTTTTCTCTTTTATATAAATGTTTCCACTTACCACAATGTTCTAAAATTTAAAATCCTATCATGTGTTATTATGAATAACATTATCACGTCCATTTCTATTTTTAAATTGTAATTTTTATTAATCTTTTTTACAATGTTTGTTTCTATGGATGAATTTACAAATATAAAACCTTTTATGTACGAAATGAATTTCAAGGGGAAATTCATTTTAAGGGTGGTAAATTTTAACACCCATAGATTTTGTGAAATTGATTTTAAAAAAATTAATTTTTAGATATTTTTCATTTCACACATCACCCAGTTTAGTATCTTTAAACACAACACTAAGTGTATCTTGTATTACTTGAAACACAGAATGTAAATGAAACATGACTTACTATTAAGAAAATATTATTTAAAATGATTGTTATCATTAAGCCACTGTAATGGAGGGTATGAATAGTATTAAATAAAATATAAAAATATATGTTCTGCACATGTATGTAAAAATAAATCTTTATTCACCAATTAATTAAACACTAAAATATGAAATATATCAAAACAAAAGAAATCTTTTTAGGAAAATTTTTGTTTTATGAAAACAATTTTTTACCTAAAGAAATTAAACAAACTAATTGTGGTGAATTATTTTAATGAAATGTATAGAGTATATATTCATTCGACATATTCACATTTATTTATGTGTTTTCTTGATACAAAATAATAATAAATTTATTTTTCTAACAAAAACCAATATTTTTCTAAAAACAGCTCTTTAACCTTAATAAGAACATTTATTTTAAAATAAAATGTTTAAAATATATGAAAAATTTATTGAAAAAATAAAATTCCTTTTTCAATACATAATATCATAATTATATTTCGTTTTTTTAAATGTCTAAAATGATTATTTTGTTGAGAAATATTGAAAAATACTAAATTTTAATTGAAAACTTCCTTTTTGTTAAAATTATTTATAAAGATAAATTATCATTTATATTAGTTATAATGTAAAATTAGTTAAACTATATATATATTTATCTAATTTAGTTCATTATAATCAATATTATATTGAATTTTGATGAAAATTATTTTCTAACTTTCGATCTTTTTTCGTATGAAAAACAATATTTCTCATCCCGCATGCTGGATTAATTTTAAATTAAAATTTTCCACTTATGTTAATGTATTTTTTTTAAAAATTTAATATATATTTTGAATAATAATAATTTTTATTATATAAAAATATCAATAATATTTTTATCAATAATGATGAGTGAAAATAGTTAAAAGTTAATTAAGTTGATTAAGGTTAAAACGGAGTTTTGTGTGTTATATGAAATTTTGTTAAAATTTATTTCTCACACACTTAGAATATATATTTAATAATTTTTAGTTAATATATATAATAACTAAATCGAAATTATCTAATAATTATATTATTATTTAAGTATTAAAGGTCAAATTAAAATGGTTAAAAATACTATTTATCGTGATAAAAATTAAAATTGTAAAAGTGAATAAAACATAAAGGCTAAGGAATGTTAGAATTAAAACATGTGTTTTGTTGTAGGTGTGGAAAAAAAATTTATTTATCAATTTTGGAGCTTAATGAGTTTAATGTAACACCCATTATTGAGTACTTTTAGGTATTTAAAAAAATGTCACTCCTCCTAGATTATAAACGGGCACTCACTCCCCTCAATTATTCACACCTATCAAGCCTTTGGAATTTTAAAAACAGTAACCATATAACTTAAAAAATTCTCAACTATCATCCTTGATGAATTATTTTTATAATAAATCAAACCTGGTAGTGATTTCATTCCAAACCTATAGAGGTCACCTGAGGAAGTGTTAACATTATTCATCAAGCATTTTTATTTTATTTTATTCTACACTTACTTAAATTATTATTAAACCATGTTGAAATAGTAAAAATATTATATTCAACATAATATTATGTTATTATTATAATGTAATTTCTTACAACCATCTCTACTTCCACCAAATGGGATATGAAATCATCATTCGTGAGTATGGTATACAAACATATCGCGAACTAATGTCATTAATTTTTATATTTCTACCTATCATTATTGGGTATAATAATGTATATTATATATATATATGATATCTAAAACATAATTATATCTCTGTATCCTTATATAATATATAATGTTATTAATTTTTATTCCATAGGCTATTTGATAACATCAATCGTTTGTACGATAGACTACCGCATCACGGGGCGATGTAATTCATTTTTAATATACTCTTTAAAAGTAGGATAATAGGTAAATATATATTTGATATACATGGAATAATTATAACATTAAATATGCATTTAGTTTTATTTAATTTTAATATTTAATTTTGTTTATTACCTTCTCACTAATTGATAGATGATAGTGTCTTTTGTGTACGTGTGGAATAACACCTTCACGAAGTGATGTGACTCTCTTTTCATTACCAAACAACATAAATTATATGTATAAGTAAATTTAATGAAAAAATCTATTATTCATTATATTATTTATATTATTTAATGATAATATATTACTTTTTTATAATATTAATTGCAAAAATGGAAACATTACTCGTGTGTACGTATGACCTACCATCTCCATGATCGTAAAATAATTAATATCTCAAAAACATATATCATGATTATTGTTAAAATTATAATTGAAATATAGAAAGTATAATTATGAATTGATTATTATTTTTTAATTTATGTAACATGACCAAATTAATAGGGGCTAAAGTAAAAAATAGAAACATATACTCAATATAAAGTAGTTATTACCCAAAACATGACTTTAACACAGAATTGTTTACAAAAAGGGACATATGTATATAATATATGGATTTATATATGTAAAATTCGTTATTTAATGGATGTATTAAAAATTATATTTATTTTAAAGGATGTTCTAATGAGTGATAAGGATGTCGAGACATATGGTAATTTATTCCCAAAATCACTTTTATTTTCCAAGAGACAAATTCCATATTCACCACAAGTTTCTTTTATTTATTATATATACCCACAATGAATTTATTTTATGATGATTATAATAAATATTATTTTTATTTACATATCCATTTTGGGATCAATATTTCACATGGTTTACAGTACGATAGATACTATATCAGCAAGGGATTTTTGTCTTAATTTTATTTCTATAAGACATATGATTATGTTATACATCTATATTCTTTAAAGTTTCATATATAAATCCCTAGGTAATATCATGAATTTATTTATCCTGATGAAATTTTAAGGTTTTTTAATTATATTAAATCATAGGGATTACATTTCAAAAGTACTAATGTTGTAATGATTTTATGTTAAAATTCAATCATTTATTAAAATAGTTTATGATCATGTTTCCGATGATAGAATATTGTGATCCATCGCATATGAAACTCATGTATTTTATTATTTCATCCTTATGACATTATAATACATTTCTTCTCTTCATTATCATCTCCTTATGAACAAATGAGTTCAAAAATAATGTTTTTGTGTAAAGTTTTTTTTCGGTTGAAAACACTTTTTCTTATAGATCCATGATTTTAAAAAAATATTTTAAAAAATATTTGAACATTTCCAAAAATAATTTATTAGTGAAATTTTTACACATTATTTTCTTTTTAAATTTTTTTAAAATAAATATTCAATTCATTTAAAAAACAATGATTATTTCACTTTTACCGAAAATGTGAAAAGAATCATTGTTATAAAGTGCAAAAAATATTGTAATTTTCTAATATATTGAAAATTAATTTAATTTGAGCATACATTATATGTTTTAAATGGTTTTTTCAATGAAAAGTATATTCCAAATTCTTTTTTTTTAATTTTTTTTTCAAAAGTGAGACTGATATTTTACTAATGAAATGGTTTAAATTATTTTTAATGACTCTTTTATAAATTTTCATGTTTATTTTCAATGCTATTGATATACAGAATATTTTACAATGATTATTTTTAACAAATTTATTTTCATAGAATGGATATTTTTCTCAATAACTATTCATGGTGACGTTTCTTTCAAAATCAGTATTTATCTATGTTGATATCATTTTATGTTACATTAGATTCACTGGGGATATGATCAGGAGACATAATTATTATTATTTCTCTAAATTGTTTATATTTATGATAAAAATATGTTTATGAAACTAGTTTCCATTACAAGGGTTATGTTATGATAAAATGCTAATGAAATTCATTTCTTTATCTATGGGTAATTCCTTGATTTAATGATTATGGAATGTGATTATTTTCAAATAATTTTCTTATAATTAAATGTTTATGAAATAAATTTTATATATTGTGTTATAATATGATGAATTATTTTTTATTTTGTGGCACACGTATGTATGATTTTCATTAAGTGACGGTCATTATATTATTACCAAATATAGTGGTTATATAATAACCATGGACATCGATTGAATTATACCCAATGTTGTGTGAGACCAATATATCCCTCTAATGCTTTGTGTAAATATTTATATATCATGAGATAGACCGAAATAAAATAAAGATTGAACACAGTTCAGTAAGGGAATTTACCCACAATGATGGTACTCGGAGTTAACATTGACTACTCTAATGGTTTAGGCTGTGAATTCATTCCAAAATAATGAAAGGGATACCATTTGGGATAGTGGTGTGTCCCACTAAGGAAGTGTATCAACACATGGAGTTACGGAATAATTCTGTAGAAAATACTTTAATACTTAGGAAATGATTTTATATGATTTTTTGTATTCCAAATTCCCTTTCTTGTGCCAAGTTTATTTTGTCGTGACTCATGTTCTTTGATTTCCTATTGATTAGTACCTTATGAACTATCAATATTTATGACATGACTTATGATTATAACCATTTCTAGGTATTCTATGATTTGAAAATGATATATTAATATTCTAAAACCCTTATTATTAGGTTATGATTATATATTTCCATTGTTTACAATTACAGAACATCTGAGCTCACACTTTTTAATGTTTTCTTCCCACAGGATATGATGATTTGTTTATTATTTACTAGTGATTGTGGGGTGTATATTTTATGGAGACATTGAAGATATTTCAAGAATTTAGAATATTGCCTCACATGTTTCTAAAGGCACTAAACTATTATAGTCCTCAGACATGTGATTGTGTAATGAAATTAATATTCATCTAACAAAATGTAATATCCATGTATGAGAAGAATGGGTCATTATAACCAGTGGGATTTACCATATTATTATAATATTATTACTAGCATACAAATATTTTTCCAAATTCAAATTAGGAATAACAGGCTTAGACCCTTTTAGTAATTCCCCATTTTGGCCTGACCCCCCATTTTATATTCCAAGATATTTTGATGAAAACATCCAAATTGGAATTATTTCTAAATTTAAACATGTTTAGCTTAAAATAATAATATAAAGAGCACGATTATAACTCATTTATCTTTATGTAGATTAATATTAAAACATAAAAATAAAAATTATATATTTTAAAATTTAATTCCATGAACGTGATCAAACAAGTGTAATTTAAAAGAAAAAAATGTTAGTACAATATTTAAAATAACATTTTTATGTCATTAAACAACCCATAGTAATAACTTCCATAGATGTATGGATAACTGATACCACTATTTTCCATTAATTGTTCCACATCACCATCTTTTATGTAAACACCAAATTACTTGGAGAATAATGAGTAGTAATATTGAAATATAATTAATGGATCATTATCTAGTTGTTTATGTTTTTAGTCACTATTTGAGTACCTGATTCTCACATATGATCGAGATGTAAATTTTATTCAATTCATTATGATTAAGTGGTATAAAAGTGAACATATATTATTTTTTAATAAAGAATTAAAAAATTATCTTTTTATCAATACTTCTTCCACCACTCATAGAATCAGATGAAATCAACACATTTGATCAAAAAATCCTTGTTATGAAGCATTTATCATATCATTTATAATTATATACATGTTGGAATGCCAAAAAATATATGGAAAAAAATTAAATATGAACAAAATGTATATTATTTTAAGTATATAATTTTATTTATTGATTTCATGAATTATATAGTGTTGAAAAATATGTATTGATGATATTTAACCCACTTGGATTTGTTGATATCAACTATTTTCATTCTATAATTGAGCCGCCATTAATTATATAAGGTTTAATTAATTTGTTTTTAACTTTTTTATGATACACACCACATAAATTATTACATAATAAAAAAAATTAACCATATATATTGACACTTAAAGATTAGATTTTTTACACACATTCCATTTAAATTTATTTAGGTAATACTCAGTTGGATCCATCCAGCTGAATTATTTGAGAGCACCTGTAATAACTACACTAGTTCAATATACAGTCAAGTTGACCTTTCAATCAAAAAATGATGGATAAAATGGTTTCAATGAATGGAATACAATAAACACAATCTTTTATATCCTAATTTTTAAATGACCCATATATTGATTTTTTTCATAGTGATATCTGAGAAAATAAGAAACATCAATTAATGTTTCAACCCCATGGGTCTATAAAAATCAAAATTTAGAAATAAAATTAACTATTGATGTTTAATTTGATTTATATGACTTTTGAACCCGTATAATATCCTACTCATCACATTTAGAAACTTTGAAATGTTATAAAAATACCCATCAGGCACCTTGGTCACCTCAAAAAATTGAAATATATAACTATTTCTAATTTTTATTCAATATAAACTATAAAGTAGAAATGTATTCACAATTGAAATCACAAAAATTTAAATACCATAGTTTATAAATCACATTTACTTATGTCACATATCATATTGAAACTAAATTTTGATTCCCGATGAAACCCAAAATGTTCCATAATAAATTATTGTACTTTCTGTTCTCAATGTACATTACATCAAAATCATGTTTAATTTTTAATTCCTATAATTAAATTTGAGGAAAATACTTCCTTTATTAAAATTATAATAATATTTTCCATCTGATGATAGAATATAATGGAATATATGATCCAAATGATCATGAAATTCATACCAGATATGATTTTCACATTGGCCAAGTTGTTTGGTAATTTAAACATCAATCCTGATCATTGGTGATGGATCATATTTCCTCCCACATCAAATGATAAGGTTCCATTTATTAAAATTGTGTAGTAAATGAATTAAATGTCGATGACTATGGTTTTATCACTTTTTGTAATGTATATTTTAAAATTGTTTATCTATTCCAAATAATGGAATGAAAATTTACCTTTATACTCATAATTGATAATGATTCATAAATATATAAGTCCTTTATATCCATAAAAAATATTATTATTTTAAAAAAATCATTTCATACTATGAATGAAGTTATTAAAAATGCCACCAAATTTTCATGTATCTTATTAATTGAATAATATAAGTAAACATCAAATCCCATTCATCGTCATCATGGTCTATCTATAATAATTGAATGTAAAAAACAGATTTTTAAATATAAAAAATAGGGAAGGTTTTATGAAACTAACACCATTGGCCTTGTAATATAGTTTTCACTAATTGTATACCTAAATTTTCTATAACTATATTCGTAAAACCCAGCTGATACATTATGACTGTCCTAGAAATACTTTTAGTTTCATTGATCAAACTCTTTATATGATACTAAATCTATAAGGTGAGATAACTTATCTATTTCCTTTTTTCAATCTACATGTTATGTCACTAATTTATGGATTTTATTTATCATAATGATTCTATTCTTACATGGTTTTAGTTGAAAGTAACTCATCTATTTAATGATGATATATTGTTCATGGGATAAAATTCATCCAAAATTATTCTAATTATAATGATTTAACTCATTATACTTCTTCCAAGATAGGTTATAGATATATTACAACTAGAGAGTTTATAATTCGATTATCTAAATAGTTTATTATTATTGGGACACAAATCATTGGTCTAATATGTGTAACCAACAATCTTTGTCAACCTTTTGGTATGGTGTTAATACCAATGAATGTTTAATTAAATTGGATATAAATTGGGAAACAACAAAAGTAACATATTATATTAGGTTTCGTACATTGATTTAATGTTTTCAAGTTTAACATGTAAATGAGAAAAGATAATTTACTATATCTTATTTAACCAGAATATAATTTAGTACACACATCATCATGAACATCAATAAACATATAAGCTTCTCTATCTAAAATAGAATAAGGATAAACCCCCTTAATATCATCATTCTCGATGTTACACTCAATAATTGGAAAATAATATTTAATTTTATTGAGAAGTACATTTATCAACCCAACTATTAATGGATAAATGCTCATCTAAACACATTATGATTGGTGATAGTTGATATACTCTTCTCTATGACATATGTAATTGAAATAATTTTTCAAATACCAATTTATAAATAATTATTCCCCCTCAACATATCATTTAGAAATATATATTTTCACATATTTTATAAAAATGAAATTGATAAAATCACTTTTGAAATCCAATGGTAATATCAATAAAAAAGATAATCCACAAAAAATATTCTATATAATATCTATTAAGCTTATCAACCCAACTCTTATTCATAATTATATATATAGAATAATAATAAAATGATATATGTTGATAATAATTTTTAATAATGAATATAGTAAAATTAACCAACCAAATACCAAAATAGATGATAATATTTTTAAAATGTTAACCATATTTATGAAACAAATTACTAAAAAAATAATAATAATAACATACATAAAGTTATTTCATTACTTCTAAATATTAACCACTTCTTATTATCATCAAATAAATTATATTATATTAATTTTTTTTATTTTAATAGAAAATAATATAACATTAATCTCATTCTAAAATAATCCAAATATAAAACCATTTAGGTCCTATACAAAATATTCTTATTTAAAAATAAATTTAATCAAAAAATACACTGTATGATGTAATAATTAAATAAATATATAATATAAATGTGATATTTAATTAATAAATTAAAAAATTTATTGATATAAATTAAAATTAGTCATCTAAAATTTAAAAGTATAAGTATAAAATAAGTACTATGTATTGAAACATAAAAGATGAAAAAATATAAATATAGTTGAAAATTAAAATATGCTTTTATGTTACTTAATTTTTTATATTTTTTAATCTATTTTTGTTTTACACTAAATTAGTTGGAAATATATCACCATTAAAAGTATTACAAAATAAAATACAGAATGATAGAAAATATAACATCCCATTTTTATTTTGGTACTACTTAACTTATAAACACCTCAAATATATTTAATATTAATATAGTAAATGCTATGAAAAATTTTATGTGTATTTATTCATTAGTTTTTTACTATTTCCACTATCAAAAGAAAAACTATATATAGTGAAATTATATTCAATAAAATGTATTCATGTAAACAAAAAAAAGTATTAAAATACATATTTATTCAATAGAACCTTATATATTATCGCCATGATTGAGTAGAATTTACACTTACCATTGTTTATTATATCTCATTTTTATATATATGAACTGAGAATCATTTGTTATTTCTATTGTTACAACAAATAAAAATTAATAGAACCATATTTATTATATCAGTGTGCATCTCTATAATAAATTTATGATCACTATCTAGGTAGTAAAAATACAGTTTACATTTTTATTGTTCAATGAAAATCTTGGTTATCATTATCTTATCTTCCCATTTTCAGGTTTTAGGAGATGAGTTATCGTGGTATTTTATTAAATGTATATGTATTTCAATATCAAATATGAATGTGTATTTGTTATAATAACTAAATGGTAATTTTAATCCTATTTTATATATCTTTTGCAGGAATCCTATACACACTCACTCACTCACCGAGGTGGCTGATCCAGAATAGTGGATTCCAGCACATAATAAATTTTTTCATTCACTACAATAGTGTATATATTTCTAAACACTCATAAATTTTTTTAATGGTGATGACATGGTCTCTATATATGAATTATATATGTGTTCCTATAGTATTTATCACCATTTAATTCAATTGAAGTATATTTTAGAACTTTATATTAATTATTGGGTTTGATAGAATAAATTAATATTATTATACTTCAATTATTTTATCAAAACATATATCTCTCACTACCAGATTCGGAATATCCAATTACTTGGTAATTATAGTGTATAATATCTATATACACCTTAAAATAATCTATACATATGCCTGAGAAAATAATTAATGGTATTTAGGTTGGTGGTATTGACAACTACATTAACTCGTAGTTCAATGAATTGATGAGTGGATTCCATAAACCTAAAATCCAAACATAAGTTTCCTAAACAAATTTAACCAAATTATTCTAATATTTTATATAGGTATAAACCCATAATGCTAACTATATTAATTTTACCCCATATTTTTGTTATAACTCCTTGATAGTAGAAACCACCCTTAGATTTTCCAAACAAGTACATTGAACTATGACTACATTATATATTAAGAGATAAATGTTAATATTAGACATTATATTATCATTGATGGATGTTTTATATGATGTGTAAATATTATTCATTTTATTTTTTCACTCCTAATTGTATTATGCAAATTTTATAAACAAATAATAAATGTTGTTTGAAAAAACAATTGAAAATTAAAAATAATATTCTATTTCCTATTGCATGGTTTTAATTTATTTACTATATGAAATCATTTTTATTCATTAAATAAATATAAACCACATAAATAAATTACTAAATATTTAAAAATACAATAAATAAGTTATATGAGCATGAAATTTCAACTAATAGTTGTCCTATCAAGACTATGATATAATGACCTTGACTATAGGGAAAACACTTTGAGTTGATACATGGAATGAGTTTAATAGAAATCAAAAAAATATTCAAGTTGGTCAAGATCACAATCCTTAAAAAAAATGCATCTATTAATTTTTAGAATTTATTTCAATTTATTATTTATTATGATTAATTTTTCAAATTCAAAAATTAATCATCTAGTTAATTAATTAATTTATTATATTAATTTTTTCTAAAAGAAAATTCTTGACATTCCCATTCTCTATAATTTAAAATAAATCAACTTATGAATTTTATTTTAGAGTTGATTAAAAAATATATATTTACAACCTAGTTACATGGTGTGTATGATTTTTGTTTGATTAAATTCAATCAACAATTTAATATATACATGACTTGTACGTGAGGTGACATGACATATACCCTTCTACCTTTAATTAAACCTGTTTATGGACTTTATCAATTCCATGTTGTGCAATATCAAATGATATCACATGTGACTTATTTTTTGTATGGTCCTTATCATGATATTAGTTGGTGTAATGTTTCATAGATCATTAAGAACAGTCTATATAGTGCGTATGAACAAGAAACATTCCATTAATATACATAAAATATTCCACTAGAAATGCCCATGAAGTACATGTTATTTATAAAGAAAATAAAATACATGTATCTACATAATAATATTGAATGTAATTAAAAAGTCATTTAATTATACCCATATTATTGAAAATCACTAGAAATGTACCTTGAATATAAATATATTATCACATGATTTTTTTTCCAGCTACACACCATTTAGTTTGAATTTGATTTAATTAATTCATTATTCCTTATTGTTTGAATCAAAATAAATTCCATTATTGGTGGCTTCCTTGTATGATTTGGATTGAGTTACATGGAATATATATCAGACTACACATCATATAATTCATTACTAGACACATGCACCACATTCCTTGGGACTCATTGTGAATATCACATTACTATTAATGTGATATATTGTGTGTACATCAAATGACTAATTTTTTCTTAGTTTCAAGTAACATAAAATTTCAGAAACCTATATTTTTAATTAATTTTTTGTACTCCATAAAATAAATGCTTAGTTGAACTATTATTCCCATGGATTTAATATGATAGTTCTATTTCAATAAAATGGATAGAGATATCATCATTTAGAAACATAAAAGATACAAATCCTTTCATAACGTAATCAATTAATGGTATTTCACTTATGACACACCCAACGTATCTTACCTCACGGTGAGCATACACAACCACAGTTTTCATCAATACATCAATGTGCATGATTCAAGATATATATTAATAATTATATCAATTTTATGATCCAATACAAACATCCACAAATAAGAATGTATAATGACACATATAAGATACTGAATTTTTTTTTGTTTCCTTTCCATCCTAGCCTCTAATACTAGAGGATTGAAAGTGAAAAAATCATGAGAATAATGTTCTATGTTTTATAAGGCCGCCAAATAACATAGTCAAAACAAAATATCTATTTTATAAACTAGATATCATCTGGACCACATAACACATACTTGCGAATATTATCTAAACACCTCACGATTATCATTATAGTGGGGAAATTACCATATTTTTTGTGGAACATATAATTTAAGAACATTAAACCATTAATTTTAATTCAAATTAAAATCATAATATTAAAAGATATTAATAAATATCCATATTATTGTAATTTAATGTATATAGATGGTACTAGGGAACTAACCCCAATAACCATGACCCAGAAACCCTTGATTTTAGTTAGGTCAACACCAATGATTACAATAATATACCCCACATTATTGATGGAACAATGATTCATGAGGGATCTATATTGGATACATGCAAATTACATGTTGTGTTATTAGGATACACGACACGTATCAATTAGTTGATGTGTAATGGTGTATCTAGGATCATTCATATCATGTTAAGGCGTTTCCAAGGAGAGAGACCCTGAAATTTACATGTGTATGGTATTTACACTTAATGTAAATAAATGAACAGTTAAAAAATAAGAGACAGGGGACTCTATTTCAGATATAATCCTTTTCCCTCATCACTTTTATGGATAAGAATTTGTAAAAAAATCCTCAAGCTAGTTTTTGGGACTGTTTTATCACTCAAAAATCTTATCCGAACACCATCAATCTCATTGGATCCATTCTGGTAAGATCTCCATTTGATTTGTTTCATTAATTGTTTAATTGTATATCATATTTTCTATTTAGATGCAAGATTATATGCTCCATTATTATTTTTTTGTCTATTCATCATTTTTTACATGATTTGAGTTTAATAAAAATACGATACTATATGAACACTCTACTATGGACCTATAGTATTTTCTCTGTACTTTTCTGGAGTATTTTAGTGCTTAATATAGGTTGTTTACATTTTTCTACCAACTGAAATCCAAGAAAAGAACCATTATTGAATTAGATACTAATATTTAATATAATAAAACATGTTAGGGATTACCTTTTATTCTTTTTAGATGTGTTGGTGGTAGATTTTTAAACAAAGGCCACCCATGGGGAATGTCGTGTGAGTTTCATTTTCCAAATACTTTTTTGAACCACTCATGATTTTAGTTAGTGTTTTCTAGTTATAGGTGGAATGATAATAAATAAATTAAATATAATTTGACTAATAGGATATGGTTTACCTCTATTTCATGTTTATTCGTAAATTACATAGTTTATATGGAATATTAATTTGAGTTGGTGAAATCAAGGAATGAAATTGAATATGAATAATGATATGAGTAGTTATATTCAATGAATTTTGTTGTTATGAAATGGTAATTTAATTTAATATTGAATGATTTCAAAGGATGGATCTTTATAGGACCCTGATTCGTTTTTTGATTGGATCCCTTTACAGATATACATTATCACTTTTTTTAGTAAACATGTTGTAAGAACTTTAATTTTTATTTACTACTCACATGTGATATATATATCACTATAATTAGTTTATATTGCATAGATAGTATTTTTTATACACATATGGGTGATTATCTAATGAGAATGTATCTCAAACCATGTTTAAGCTACTATTCGGTACCTGGAAAGACTATATTGATACTGGTAATGACTAGGGAAAGATCCCATTATTTGATGTTTGACTTTATTTCATTCTTAAGATTATATGAGAAAAAGATGGAGATCAAGCTTATGATAATATTTAGAGATAACTATATTCTTAATTTGGTTTTTTTATAAGTATTGTATTGATTCAATATACAACTACATTTTATTCTATGTAGAAACATGACATGATGATCATTGTAAATGAGATTACTTTTGTAAATTGATTGTCTATACCAATAATCTAGATGGAAATCAATTATATGACTATTATAATTATTTCTAAATATTATATTTTTGATTCCTAATACTGTATTATATTTTGGTAAGAGGTAATATTTTTCCCATAGACACACCATAGTCTCTTGCTAACAGTCAAAAGCCTCAAGAATTTTGGGAGATTCTCTTGAAGCCACGAGGCCAACCAAGACCAGGGAATCATTCAGTGCCATCCGAATCTAAGGTGATATAATGTTATAACCAGTGGATACCACTAAAAATCCTTAATGATGAATATATACCCCATCATTATTAAAATTAATGATATAAATTCCTTCACATTATATATTCCCAAAGGAAATAATTAATTTTTATGAGTAAATAAATTTATAAATATACAAAAACTTAATCTAGTCACATCCTAAACAAGTGTAACAAGTGGTAAGTTTGTTTCCAACCCATTTATATGATATTGAAAGACATTTATATAATTAGGTTAATGAATGAGAATGAAGAGAAATAGAGTTGATATGAAAAATAGTTTTTAGAAGAAATCACATGTTCTTCAATTATAGGTTTTTGTAATAGTGAAGTAGAATGTTAAATTTTTATTTCATGTTTGTTGTAGGATTTGATTCTATGGTATTCCTTGTAAGTAGGATCCTATTTCTAAAAAAATAATTTCCCTTTTAATATGATTAATTATATTGGTCCCTTAAAGGGTTACGAGACCCAATACCGTGTTTAAACATAATCATCACAGATCATGAAATTTTCATATAAATATTTTAAGATGATTAGTTGAAACATTACATTAAAAATCATAACTCATGTAAAAAATTGTTATTAAATAGTAATGATAAAGGTAATAAACTGAAATTTATAAATACTCCAACACAAGCATGAATTATATATTGAAATTAACTTCAATAACACACTCCCCTATTTTACATTATATGGCATAAAGAAAACAAATACCCTCATACTATTCTTGAGGGAGTGTAAAAATAATATGAAACAGGAAATTAATATCCAAAAAATATATGTAATAGAATACCTATAGTAGGAATCCTTATCCATCTTTATATCTCCCTAGGAAAATCTAGTCCATTATATTTATTGTATTGGAATCCCCCAAGGTTCAATCTTTAACCAATGATAATATCTCATTGTTTTATTCTTAATTACCATGATCAAAGATCCACCATTATCCCTAAATATCATTCACAAGATTAAGAATTTAAAATTCCATTTAATTAGGTATTTTTAGTATGATTTTAGAACATGTACCAAACTAAATGTCATCTTCATTGTTTTCTATTGGCATAGACGGACCATAATGTAAAGGCTCCATCTCACAGCATGAGTACCACGATGTATATTTGAAATTTTCTAATATAAATTCATACAATATTCCCTATATTTTTATGGTATTAACAATTATTCATGTAAATGAATATTTTCCTTTTCTAAGTACATGACACTAAAGGATCACTTCTTTCTGGAAACAAAATATTTTATGTTCATCAAAATCTTAATAATGATGAACCCTAACAACATAAATAGATATTTGTATTACTTGTACCTATTTTTATGACTTGAATGAAGTATCCAAATGGTGAAAACATATCATTTCATCATGAAGAATATCTTTATGCATGCTTGGATCTGAGATTTATCACTAAATCCACTAAGATTCCTTTCTGTAAACAAGGAATCCATCCCACTTTGAATTAACTCAAAAAAGTGTATCCATTATCTAGTGATGTTATTATGGTGGTTTTATCCATTGTAGGGTTCTTTTATCTCCTTATGTAATGAAATTGGATGTTGTATGATGATATAGTGATGTGTTCTGGGGTTTGGTTTGCGGTAGAAGTGGAACATGTGTCTTTATGATGATGGTAATGTTTGAGTGGAAAAAATCTAGGTTGTATTTATATGATTAATTATACACACACTGTGGATATCCCACATATATTTCTAAATCATTCAAGATCACTTTATATATCAGGATATGAAGATGGTAAATCAAATTAGAATCCCTGGTCTACCCCCTATAGACCGACCATCACTACACCAACAAATGTTGGGATTTCCCTTAAACACAGAAGAATTGCCAAGCAGTGACCTAGTTTGGACATAGAATACTCTATTTTCCCTAATCCTAGCCATCCAAAATTTATTATTGGATACTTTTATTGATATTATTTGATGTTATTTATAATTCCACTAAATTTATTAATCACCAATGTTTAATATAAATTTGTACAATTCTTTAAAAAAGATAAATATAATTTTTTTCTTTTCATATAAATAAATTTTAAATTATTATTCAAATAATTCCGATAAAATAATGAAATATTGGGTATTTTTAGTTAATTAAACATTTAAATTAATTATATTAATTATGATAAAAAATTAATGAATATTGAAAATAAATCCATCGATACATAGAACCCATCATGTCTTTAAGAATGTAATCTATACATGTTTACAATGAAAATCAATTTATGAATTATTAAAATACCAATGACAATAATATTAAATAACTATTGATTGGAAATAAATTTTCAAGAATTATGTCAAAAAATTATTCAATTACACATTTTTTATCGAAAAAAATAAACTATGTATTTTAATTTTTCTTATTTGAAATTTGAGTCCTCATTTTCAATTCAATTAATATATCTCAACTTATCATCACATTGAATACCATTTAAAATTTAATTCACGTTGAAATTCTTCTCACTCATCACTCTAGGTATAAATAAAAATGTTGTTATGATCATACTTAAAGTACATGATCATGATCATAATCTTTTAATACAACTCCAATATCCACTCTGTAAAGATAAAATTCACATTCAATCTATTGGGGCATTACAATTTTGTTCAAATGACTCCAAGGATCATAGTTGGTAGGTATTGATATGAAAAAAATTTACATCACAATTGGAAGATAAAGTATAATGTGAGATTCATTATATTAAAAAATAAATCCCAATTAAATACTCATAAAAGTATAATATTATCAACATAATCCTTCCAAACTCAATGTAAGGATCACGAAATAATGACTACAATAAATGATTCACAATTTTCTTTTTTGTTTTTTTAGAAGATATACTTGGGGAAATTATCACAGTCAAAACAAACCCAATTTGAACTCATTATGAATATATTATTAATATTGTTAACCATATTTTATATTGAGTAAAAGTATTTTTTTTCATACCCAAGACACAATCCAATATTCCATTTTCCCAATTTTCTATTTTTTTATTAATTTTTTGTTTTTTAATTGCGTGAATATTAAAATATAATGATTAATCTTTAACATTTATTTATTCCATGAAAAACAACACCTAACTTATTCTATTTAATAGAGATTATCCCTTTTCACCATATAAAACCTTTCCCATATAGTTAAGCTATTAAATATAAGTAAAAACACTAAGAGTAGGTGTGTGAATGGAAAAACTGGACATTTATGTGCCTCTTTACAAAAACTAATATTCATGAATTCTATGTTATTAAAAGAAATATATAATGTAAAAGAGAGCCTTAATGATTATAGGTATTAATAATAAAAATTATTTAATCACTTTAAAAATGATTTCTAACTATCATAGATTTAATAAAATGCTATTAATGTTCTTTAGGGAAAGATTGCAATAGTTTATCTCAAGAACAATTTAAGAAATAATGGGGAAAATTCGTCAAGAAACCTCTCTAAATGTGGAACATATTATGTGTCAAATAACTCACATAAACGCACATTAACAAAAACATTATAAACCCCAATGTCATATTTTGAAAACATATCAAGACAAAAAGAAATTAAATATACACAAACCCACCATTACCCTAAAATCATGATTCATTAAATACACTTACCTGTTATTATATATAAATATAATTACCCATTTTTAGTCATTAAATAATATTTTAAAAAGCATATAAGCAATGTAATTATAGGTATCATATGTTTTTTATCATAGTGTAAAAAATAATTCAAAAAACTAAAGTAGGGAATCCATTGTTTTTCATTAGATAATAAAACATTATGTAAAAATAATAACGATTTATAAAAGTGAAATCAAAATCTTACTACCCTTTAAAAATGACACCTTTATTTTCCCTACATTTAGATTTATCCTCATCATGGACGTAATCATTAAAAAATGTGAAAGAACAAGGTGTATACATTATAGATCAAAAACAAATATGTGAAGTGATATTATATAATATAATAGAAAACTAAAATTATATGTGAAAAAAATAAACAAAATTATTATTTTACCTCATGTTAAAACTATTTTATGTGTTTTTAGATCATCCTTACATCTCCTTAAATATGGTGAAAATGGTATGAACACATTTATCTAGTCTAGATCCACAAATTAACAAAAATAACACTACTATATATAGATTATTAGTCTATTATTTTTTAATATCAACTTCACAATCCCATAATAAAATCATTTTCCCCCACAATTGTTCCAATCTAATTGTTCCACTATTGTCTTGAAAAATAAAAAATTAGATCACGATACATATATACCTACCAACCCTATTCAATGTTTTTTATTACATTAATTCTTTAATATTTTATAATCATATCCAGTAACCAATTCTTATTATTATTAATTTTTTACTCTTTTTCTTAGTTCTAGAAAATTACTATATCTATACTTTCTTCAAGTATAAAAAACCTTTTAGGGGCTAAAATGTTATCTTATTGTAGTTCCTCCTCTTGATCATCCTAATTCCCTATGGAATGATAAAAATTTAATATAACCATCTCACGAACTACTATTAGGAATAAATCCCCTATTTTTATATCAATTATATCCCTATACTTGTTCATAAATGGTCTCCCTTATATGATTAAGGTCCCTTATTCATCCATTTATATCACTAGGGAATCAATTAAAATAATGAAATTGACCCATTTCACCATTATATCTTCAATTAGTCCCCATAGGTATATCATTATTGAATCTACAGAATGAGTATAAACTCTCATGTACTTCTTATATTCTAGTGAAAGAATTTTGAAAGTAATGTAGGAAAATATGCATACACTCATGATTAAATCATACATGGGTATTCTAAACTCATTATAACCACTATTGATTTGTATTGAAAAACTATCTATGTCCTACTAATTTTTCCCTTATACAAATAATGGTGTGTTCCTCCTCAATCTTTCTATAATATGACACCATCTCATTCATAAATAGTTTTCTTGAAATGTTTTCTAGAGCTTCATGAAAAGGGATATTAATATGTATTATTATTAAAAAATTCCTTATTTTTCTTCCAATATCCCTTTATGATGTCATTTCAAAAATGGTAGGGATTATTTTTAAGGTGGTGGAGCCTCTTCTATAACTTATTTATCACCAAAATCCTCATTTTATTTCATATTTTATTTATTTCAATTCTATTTTTCCCCACTATCTATGTGATTTTATATTTAGGGTTTTCCATCACTATTTTTTCCACTTCTCATGGTTATGTACATAAATTAACCTTATTAGTAAACCTTCATATAGCCAAAAACACCCACTATACCTCTCCTAGAGTCAGTCAAAATTATTTCCAACCGAATATTTTATATTTCATGGTCAAAAATTTAGATATTTGGATTTATTTTTCATGTATTTGATTGAAATCCTATATTTTTTCATTACATAAACCAAAGTTTCATCTAATGAATTGATTTTTTATCATGTATATGGTACTTGAGGTTCTTTTCATCTAGGTCCATTATTTTGATACATTTTAATTTGCTTTTGTTGTTGCTGAAATAATGAAATTTTGTTTTATTAATTAAAATCATCATAATTGTGTTCTTCGGTGCACATATCATGTGGTTGGTGTATTATAATCATGGAATACATATTCTTCATGAATTTATATATTTGGGAAGCCATCTAAATATTATTTTCAGAAATTTTCATAATTCCTATTTATGATCCTTCCAATTAAAATTCAAATATATTACATTATATCCCTCATAAAATCGCATAACTCTCCCCAAGTGACTTTTTAATGAGTTATTATTAACCTCAATATAAAATGTTCTAATGGAATGAGGCATCAAACTATAAATCCACTTTATTTTTTTGGTTTTGATAGTGACTCCATCAAGATTTTTTCTTTTAAACAGTATGATATAAATATATATATAAATTCACAATTACATGGGGGGTGAATTATTAGTTTAACAACATTAATTTTTTTACATATGAAAATTTATGTTTAACATTGTTAAAAAATGTGAATTCAGAATACCTTTTTATTCTTAAACAATGAGATAATTAGAAGGGCCTAAGTATAATTATAATAGACCAAAACATAAACTAGTTTATCATAGGGAAACATAATCAATTTTATCTTAGGGATAGATTATACTTTAAAGTGTATAGAATCATTTTCATCAGAGTATAAAAGTATAAGATAGTATAAGAGGGTTATACATTATTTCTTTAAAAAAAATTATAGCAGAATTAAAACATGTAATAATAAAAAGTAAACAAGTATGAAATATTTTATCCCAAATAAAAGGGAAACCTCAGAAAAACATACCTTGTTTATACTTTCAAGGAATCTTATCTTACCCACACCAGTGTATTCCCTCAATAAGAATATCTGAGTCTTTCTTGTTATTCCCTCAAGTCCTCAAACATATAGGTAGTCGGCACCTCGGTCTTCCTATAACTGGAAAACCATGATTGATCAACCAATTAGAGTAGAACTACACGGGCCGAAAAAGTTGTTCACATATTGAAAATTTTATTCACAACATCATCACAAAGCATGGGGGTATCTATATCTAGAAATGACATCACAAATATACATAATGTAATATTTATATGTGTGTCAACATGTTTTTTATTATTCAAATGGATGGGGTATTTATAAGTGAAAATACCAACAGTTATCTCCTCCTCCAATAGTCATATTTTTTGACAAATTTTTGAGGGACATGTACATGTCTCAGCCAACCAATAGTGAGATAATAATAGATTGTACTACAATGTTTCATGTAATAAAACTTTATAAATATTAGCATGTGTAAACAAAATTAAATGTAATGAAAACAATATCATTTTTAAGAAATTTAAGTATAATAGGATCTAATAAACTGAATTCTTACTTTAAGGAAATGAGGTAAATATAAAAAATATATTTTATTGGAAACAAAAGGAATTGATAATCATAGTCTAAAAATATGATTAATTAGATTCTGGAATAATGTATATTCGAAATCACAATTTTTATGAATTTAGAATTGGAATTCTAATGAATTCGAAGTCTAATTTATAGAGAATTTGAAGTCTGAATTTCAGAGAATTATGAATCTGAATTTCATATAAATTGGATTATGAATTTCAATGAATTTGAAGTATTAATTTTAGATAATTGGGGTTTGAATTTTAGAGAATTCAGAGTCTATATTTCAGTGAATTTGGAGTCTGAATTTCATATAATTCAGAGTGTAAATTTAAGATAATTTAAGGTGTTAATTTTAAAGAATTCATAGTCGAAATTTCATAGAATTCATAGTGTGAATTTCAAAGAATTCAGATTCTAAATTTTAGAGAACTTATAGTCTGAATTTTTAATGAATTCGGAATCTGAAAATAGTAGGACTCAGAATCTAAGGAATTGTGAGATTCTGAGGTTTTAGGTAAGGATTCGATTTTTCTAATGGAAATTAAGTCTTAATAAAATATGGCTAAACATGTATAAGGATCAGTAATAATAACATATAAATTCATATTTACAGATTATTCAAATATATTTCCTTATAGAAAAAACAATTTCATTAAGAAAATTGTTCTTAGAGAAATATAATTTTCCATAAGAATATGTGTTTTTGATTTTTAAAACATAAATGAATGGAATAGTCACAAGTGATAATATTGACATAACATAAACATGGAATATCCTTCTATTATAATTACCTCAAAATTTTCTCCCTATATTCTGCTGGTGTAACCACTGTGGTTTCTACCTTTTCAAGGTTGGTTTCTTTACCATCGGGTGGAAGAATTAGTGGTTTTATAGTTACTTGGTACGGTGTGTACACATCAACCATTTGATAAAGGTCAAAGTTGTTAAATCCAAAGGGGTTGGTATGGGTGATACATAAAACAATGACACATTTTTAAATATTCATAATACATACATTCAACCAACACATAATGAACATTCATTAATATATCAGGATGTAGTGAATATGACATAAATGAGTAGTCTTCGATTGACCCATCTAAACTCACTTACCTAGCACTGACCCACACATAACTTTTCACTATTCACACATGAACTATATAGAATTAACTCACACTAGGCTCACTCACACTATTTGAACACTCAATATAGTGCATTGTAGTTGATTATTGACCACATAGTTTGATCAATTGTGGTGTCATATGAACATTTATCAAATTATTTTACACTAACAAAAGAAATACACTTTTAGAATTATTTATTATATATATATATATATATATATATATATATATATATATTAGCACCTTGACACCTCTAAACCATAGCCATTGCGTTACTAATTAAATTTCCATATTTAGAAGGAATGAAATCCCGAAGGATCGATCAGATTAGTAGTCTTGAAGAAACTAGATGCATAGATGTAAGTCAAATTATATTGGGAAAGGTAACTAAGTACAATACATAACAAAAACTAAAAAAACTGAATCCACAGAAACTCAATAAGTGATCTCCACTTCATAACCTAATAATATTAAAAAAATGAAAGGTGTGAGATGAAATTCATATAAAGGGATACAAATAGTGGAATCATGAATCAATAATAACTGAATCATAAAAAACATGATATAGTCAATATGGAATGGTGAATAAATGATACACTCACTCCATTAAAATAAATAGAATGAAAATGAATCAATTGGGTTTTTTCATAGTAAAAACATAATGGTTAGTAATAAAAAATATTGAATAAAGAGAATTATTATTGATTGGAATTCATTTATCTAGAATATGATTCCATAAAAACATTAAAACAGTTTAGATCTATGCGTAGAAACCTGTCAAATGTTTTGACACAAACATGAAGGGTTTGTCACCAACTGATCGTCTCATGAGACATGTCGATGCATCGAGGGGATATAGTGGGCCCAACCAGTCCCTTTTTATTAAATAATTCTTTATACATAGATTCAATACAATTTAAATATTACTTTACATTATCTATATATAATATAGGATATAGATTCATCAACATGTCCGTAGTTAAAACAATATTCAAAATAAACACCATAGTTAAAATGGTATATCAGTTATACAATAATTATATCCATGAAATAAGAATATGGATATTTAATAAAAATATAATTTCAAATGAAAAGTGATCTATATTGGTAAATATTGACACCACATAATAATTATTAATTATACAATACAATGTAAGTCACAACGATGTAGAAAATTGAGACAATGCCAGTTACCACGTTTTAATCAATCATTTCATGTGACCGAGAATTAATAATCATCAAATGAATCATTGAATTCGATGAACATAAATAGAATCATGATATTATATATTGAATGAAAGTACAAATATAACACATATAATAAATAATAGGTGAACAATGAAAATCCCACCAAAATGATTATGAGATGAGAAACCCCTTATAAACACGAAGGCATGGAAATATGTGTTCTTGTGGGGGATTAATGAGAGGTATAGGTGTATACCATCATTTATATATCATAAGGGATGTATTGAGGATGTTTAATAACATACAAAATTATTATGAATAAAAAATAAAAGGACCCAATATATGGGGAATTCATGAATAAAAGTGAGTGAGAGGATCCCATACCTTATACTCGAAGGTGATCGAGATTGTTATTAAGGATCTGAATAATCAAATTTATATTCATTAATTAATAAGTACATAACCTCATAAACATGTTATTGATATCGAATAACCTTATTAAATTCATTAATGTCCTTTTTCGATGGGATTAAGAGGTTCACTGTTTTTGTTTTGGAAGCATTTTCTTCCATGGTTTTCAAGATTCGTTTTCTTGTATTCATGAATGGAAGTTCATTTGAAATTTGGTTAAATATCCAGAATTATTAATATATACTATTTCTGACATTAAATAGATATAAATGATCTTATAATGATTTTGGTTATACAACATGAGTATGAATCATTCGACAAGTTGATGACAAACGCTTTGATTTAGCTTGTCAATTTTGTGCACAATGAACTTGTTTTGTATTATTATTCCATTTTATTAGTGTGTAAGGATTTAAAAACTTTAAATAAGATAAAATAAAATTAAAATTATCTGGTTAATTCATTATATAGGATTTATGACCAGTCATGATTATAGTAATGAAAATTTAAAACACTTCTTCCTTAATTCTGGTAAATTTACACATCTCAGATGGTGTTTGTATTTACAATATAAAAGTATCGAAAAAGAGAGATTAAGATAAAATATTCAATTATAATAATAAAAATATAGTATATGTAATTTAATTTAATTACCATGTTATTTGGATTATGTTATGTGAAAATAGAGAATAAAAGTATGGAACATTGTAAAAGAAAATGAAAGAAAAAGGAAGAGAGGTTCACCTCTTGAGTACTCCTCCATGAGAAACTCATTAAGACCGTTGTAGATGGACTATTGGTGGGAGCATCAGATATTGTACATGGTTATAGGGATTGGGGAGAGTATTAGGCCCAATTTAGGCAAGGATTGAGGCTTGAGTGGTTTGGGAGGAACAAGGGGTGAGGGGTGGTTTATATAGTGGAGGGGAGGAATGATTTTACATTATTTTAAATAATATTTTAGTATTTTATTTCAAGGCTATGGATATTCTCGATTCATGTGATCAAAGATAATAATAATGGCATGTTATTTAGAATCAAGGGGGCCTAAATTAACCTTGAATCATTTATGATGCAGTAAATCAAGTATTTATCATTTTTTGTAATTTATTTTATTTTACTATTCATAAAAACTCAAGTATTTTAGAAAAATCTCAAAAAATCACCCATACCATTTTTTGATTTTTTGAATCCAAAACTTAATTCCATTTTTTATAATTAATTTTCTAAATATGATAAATTTAATTTTTAATTAAAATCATAATTTAATCGAAAAATATAAACCCCAAAAATATTCATCTTTATTTTAAAGGTGCATAAATTTATTTATACATTCATGGGTATGGATACCATTCATATTATTCGTTTTACTATTCATAAGGTATGTTAATAATCATAAGGGTTTTTTATTATTAAAATGGAGAGGTTACTATTCCCCAAAAATTATGTTAATTTTATCAGACACTAAATATCATCATGATCGCATCTGTTCATGTCCATTTTTTTGAAATTCAAAACATAGAAGTGGAAAATTTAAGATGAATGACTAGGTTATGACTATATATTTAAAATAACAAATTGTGGATTCACATATAATCTTTTCGTCATGAAATATAGTCTATGAATTACAATTATTTAAATGAAACATAGGATAAAATTTTGGAGGTGTTATATTATTCCCTCCTTCGAAAAAATTCATCCTTGAAATTTTTAATTTATAAAGCCCTTAAAAAAAATTTGGGTGGTTATTCTTCATAACATTCTCATATTCCCACATTTATTCCTCTATATTATTGTTTCTCTAAAGAACCTTTACTAGATGAGTTGACTGATTTCTCAATAACTGCTCCCTTGTGTATAGAATTCAGAAAATCTCTTCGCAGTATGTCAAATCTGGTTCCAGTTCAATTTTATAATAAGTGAGTACATGAATTTTTTATATCATGTATTTTATTAAAAATGACCCAGGGAACACATCATGATATTTGGAGAGACTTGGCTTCATTGCTAAATGTTAAGCTAGAGCTCTGATTCTTTCTATAAATTCAAATATTTTGATATACCTGGGGATCAGTTTCCCTTTCTTACTGAACCTTGAGGCACATTTATATAAAGATAATTTTATAATGACACGATCTCCCACTTACAATTTTAAATCCTTTCTTTGGTTGTGATCATAAATCTTCTAACATCATTCAGCTGCTTTAATATGGGCTAGAATTATCTTTACATTTGTCGTGGTCTCTTAAATAAGTTCTAGATTTATATGTTTCCTCTCACCTACATCATCCCAACATGTTGGAGTTGAAATATCTTTCTATATAATTCTTTATATGGAGCCATTTGAATTATGGCATCCTGCCTTTTTATAACATAAACTTTCATTACATTACACAAAACTGAGGATCATTATGGTTTAGTGTCTTTGAGACCAGGAACATAATACATGAAAACAACATAAAAAATTATTCTTAAACACTTGAAAGGCTTCTCCTTAAGTTCATACTAGGTTCATTACTTCATCTCATAACCTGGGGACATACATCAAAAGAAAGGGTGAGCAGAAGGCCCAGTAAGGGAAACAATAGAAACATTTTACATGTGAACATTAGATACTTCAATAAGGTCATGAAAAGAACTTTAATACATGAGAAAGAATCATGAGGCATATCATAATAAAAATAACTTTTTTCATAACATGAATATGTGGCAACAACATTTAATATTGACAATCATTTCGTTTCACCAAGGTCCATCCCCAAGGTGTCGGTAAAACTTACCAAGGTTATTCGCTAAGGCGTCGTCAAAAATAGTCATCTCTAGAGATTAAGTCTTTACACAATGCATTGGAGTACTATCAAGTAGCACCCTTGTCATGTCTTTATTATAATGTGAGGCACATATATCTTCATCAATAATTTCATAAACAACCCATATATCATAAAAGAAATTGGTTTCATTTCATAATCATAACTTTTAAAAACTGCTTTAAAGTCATGATATTTACGTCACTTTAAACCCACAGAAAGGCGGAGCGGGTCTCATGTATGTATATACCAGAATTTAAAATAGAAAAAAATTTATATATGTGAATACCCCTATAGAAGAGAGATATTTGAGTATTCACTTAATAAAATAACAGAAAATTAGAAAAAGAGAGAGACATTTTGATACGGAAATTCGGCAGCATAACGGCTAAGTCTCGGGGTTTTAGAAAACATTGAAAAGAGAGGGGACATGGGTCAAACAATAAAAAATGACCCATAAAATAGTATAGGGACCAAATATAAAGAATACATGAACATGGTAATGAAATTTTAAGGACATTTCATTTGAAATTAAAAACATGGAGGGAAGACAAAAATTATATTTCTCTTATGAAAATTCGACAGCCTAACAACGTCACTTAAACTTCAAAAAATATGAATTTACAAGATCTAATATTGTCTCTAATCGTATGAAAATAATATTTCAGTATGATAGATATAGATATAATACCCCAAAATAATAAAAATGAACTTTACATACTTGACATGAAAGTAGAACTTTGAAAAAGAGAAGGGTGAAAGAATCCCTTAAAAATTCAGCATCCTAACGGTGTCACTTAAACTTCAATAAAAATGAATTAACAAGATCAAATAGGGTCTCACATAATATAAACATAAGAGTTAATTATGATAGATATAGAGATCATACTCCAACATAATAAAAACGAATTTGAAAGACTTTCCATGAAAGTAGAACTTTGAAAAAGAGAAGGGTGAAAGAATCCCTTAAAAATTCAGCAGCCTAACGGCGTCACTTAAACATTCTTAAAAAGGATTGATGAGATCAAGAGGGGGTATCTCTTCATATGAACATGAAAAGGGAATTAAGAGGAATTTAAAATAACATCCTCCAAAATAAGAACATGGAGCATAAAAGAAATGACATAAAAGAGATTACTTGAAAGGAAAGAGAGAGGTCAGATCCCTTACCTTAAACGTAACTCTTAAAACTCAAAGGTTGGGACCTTGAGGGCTTGGGGGAACCTTGGGAGGACTCCTTGGGAGGTAAGGATACCGGAAATTTGTTGAGGATGATTTTGGAGTCGAAATTATGAGAGGATGGCATGGTATATAGGGAAAGTGAGGGGACAAGGCATTAATGGCCAAGGGACACCTCATTGGTGGTATTGGAAATACCATGGGCTTGACCATGGTATTTGCCCATGGTATTGGCCAATTGGGACACCTCGTACAACAATTCATCCCCTTTAGTCTACCATCCCTTAAAATATCTCATGGCATCATCATGACACAGTTATGATGTCTTTTAACATACCAAAACCCTAAAAATGCATTTTTATTATTCACTAAAAATACATCTTTCTCAGAAAAATCCCAAAAAATTACCATAACATAATATCGATGCTCTGAGTTCAACAATAAATTCCATTTTATAAAAATAATTTTTTAAATATTTTTAATTTAATTTTTAATAAAAAACATTATTCACCCGAAAAAACTGATACTTGATTAATAATTTATGAAACCATTATTTACCCATTTTATTAAATCACATTACTTAATCAAGGGGTATAAATTATATTAAAACTTACTTTAATTGAGATTACTAATCCATTTGGTCACATTACTAATCCTAAGCATAAAATCACTATTCATAATTTACTATTCATAAAAAATTAAGTTGATCTTATTAGACTCTAAATTTCGTACTGAACATAATTGTAGAAGACAATTTTATGAAAATCATTACACATCATTAATTATTTAAGGATTACATAAATATTTGAAAATATCGTTTTTTTCAAAATTCATCAATAAAATACATCCTAAAATTATCCGAACATTTGAAATTTCCCAAACATCGCTAAAGGAGGAAATATCAATTTATTCATTCTAAAGGATTACACAAAGAAGTTAAGGTCTCGTCACATAGCCCCTTATAACACCAGCATAAGAACAAAGTTTAAGGTGTGCTATGGTGAAAGAATATGAGGGAGGCTCAGATAACATTGCCCTAGTATTAATCTCTACTAACTTGAACTTCTCCCGTAGGCGTTTCCGTTCAAGCTTGGCACGCTGGAGTTCATCTTGGGCTTGGTCCAAAGCGAAGCCTAAAGATGACACCTCCTTGCCAATCTCTAATAAGTGGGCTTCATAAGGTTCAAGTATACTAGATGAAGCCATCGACTCCTCTTTCTATATTAACCATTAACATCTCTATTAAATAATTAAAAGTAAGTTTACAAACTAATAAAAAAGTTTGGGTCGTTACATGAATACTGGAATGGAAACTATTATTTTTGTGAAATTCCAACTAAGTATTGATCCAACATACATTTAACATCATAAGAGCATGATCTCATCATGTCTTCCAGATTTTGAATAGTCCTTTCAGATTATCCAATGGTATGGGGGTGTTAAGTAGTACTCATATGAAGCTTAGAATTTAAAGACTTCTAATGACCATTCTAGAATATTGATGTAAAATAGGGATATTGGTCATACATAATCGATATAGGTGCACCCTGATTTCTTACAAATTCATTAATATAAATTATTTTCAGGAGCTCAAGTGGTAAATCCTATCTTATAGTAAGAAAATTTGCTTATTTTCAAAGATGATCAATAATTACCCATATTTTATCATTCTTTCTTGGTGTCCTCTGCAGTACATTGAATAAATCCATAATAATTTCATCTGACATGCAAATAAGAATAGGTATATGTTTAATTAACCTTCTAGGATGTTTTCTCTCTCCCTTCACTTGTTTACAAACTTGACACCTTGACACATAGTTAGAAATTTCTCGCTTCATATTATCCAACAAAAAATATTCCATCAGATGCTTATACATATTTGTGCTACCTAGGTGTATAGATAAATTTGAACTATTATAATCATTTAATAGTTCCTTTTTAACTTAGGTACTTATTGAACACATATCCTCTTCCCAAATTTTATAACTCCTTCATACACTAAGTTTTTCAATCTCCCATACTTAACAGAATTAATTTTCTTATGCATATTCTCATCACCAGATTAAGTGCTTTTTATATTATCTTGTAAATATGGTTTGGTAATCATTTGATGGAGGAAATATGTTTCCCCTTCCATAACAATTCTAAAATCCATCTTTAATAGATCCATGAATTTAAGATCACTCTCAAACCTCATTTGGGTCCGGAGTCCATGATCTTTATTTCTTAATGCATCATCCACATTATTTCCCATTCCATGGTGGTAGTGTATAAGGAAATAATAATAATTGAGTAACTCAAGCAATATTTATTGCCTCATGTTGAGTTTTTTGTGTGTAATAATGTATTTCAAAATCTCAAGATCCATGTATATCTCACATCATTCACCATAGAGATAATGTCTCTATATTTTCAAAGCAAAGATTATGATTTCTAACTCAATATCATGAGTTTTTTATTTTTTCTCACGAGTCATCTACTTCCTTTATTCATAAGTAATAAATTTGTAATTTTTGATTAGGATAAAACCTAGTCCATTCTTTGATGCATAACTGTATATCACAAATACTTCATTTTCAAATGGAAGAGTCAAAATTGGAGCTATGTCCAGTCTTATGTACAATTCATCAATGAATTATGTACATTCTTTCATCCATACAAACTTAAACCCTTTACGTGTGAGCTTGTATAGCAGGTTAGAAAGACAAGAAAAATTCTGAATGAAATGCCGAGAGTAACCTACTAAGCCTATAAAACTATGTACAATAATTATTATTTTTATTCTAGGCCATTCTTATATTTCCTTTTTCTTCGCAGGATCAACTATGATTACATCCCTAGAGAAAAAATGGTCAAGAAAAGAAATTTATTGAAGACAAAATTCACTCTTGGTATACATCCCATATAATTCATTTCTTCTAAGAGTTTTTATTATAATACGAATGTGATTACCATTATATTCATAGGTTTTAGAGAATACTAGGATATCATTGATAATTTCAAAAAAAATATTATCAAGATATTCTTGAATACTCTATTCATTAAATCCATGAAACCATAGGGTGCATTAGTTAGTCCAAAATGCATCATTTTAAACATGTAATGCCCATAACTGGTTTGAAATGTTGTCTTTGGAATATCTTATTTCCTCACACATAGCTGATGACATCAATATTGAAGGTCAATCTTCATAAAGTATTTTTCTCCGTGAAGTTGATCAAATAGATCATAAATTCATGGATGAAGATACTTATTCTTAATTTTAATATCATTTATTTCCCAGTAATAAATGTGTAGCATCATGGATCTATCGTTCTTCTTGATAAAGAGGATATGGTCTCCCAATGGAGAAACACTAGGTTGAATAAATCCTTTGTCACTAAATTCCTCTTGTTATTTCTTTAGATCCAATAATTCCACAGTGGCCATTCTATAGGTATTATTTTATATAGTTCTTACACCAAGAATTAAATCTACAGAGAACTCAACATCCCCCTATATAGGATGTATTGGTAAATACTCTATAAATACATCAATGCACTCTTTCACTATATGTACATCTTTAATTTAATGATTTATTTTCTCTCCCATAAATATTGGGTTCTTTTAGTCTCCAAAAATTGCATTCAGTGTCACGAACAGAATCTGGTCGCCGCCAAAACCGACCCCAAACCCAGACCGTGACAGGGCCCGAAGGGAATTCCTGATCCCCACAGGCTGGCACAAGTGCCCGAGTATCATATAATGATAGTTAGGAACAATTTACCTGATTTTATAAACATTAAACAACAAACAAACTCAATAAAACAAATCTGGATTTTTCAACAAAAACCATCATTTACAAAAATTGCAAAACTGAATTA
The DNA here is from genome assembly GCA_963277665.1 of Viscum album. Lineage (NCBI taxonomy): Eukaryota > Viridiplantae > Streptophyta > Magnoliopsida > Santalales > Viscaceae > Viscum > Viscum album. Next base: position 1,460,786,867 of record OY728135.1, on the reverse strand, counting down.
CATAAATTAAAAATATATTTAAAGAACATTAAAAAGGTTAAAAAACAAATCAGGATAGCCCAAGAACCCTCATTTCAAGGGGCACTACCCTTAAGCCATCTCCACAAGACTTCACCACCAAGGACCTGCTAGAAACCCGAACCACTGGAACTAAAAACTGTACCCAACCGATGACAACAAAAATAACCAAGTCTACTTACAACCAAGGGTGTAAGTAGGGTGTGAGCCAAAGCCCAATAGGATACCACCACTAATAGATTCCATGTGATAAACATTTAATGAAAAAAAGAATGCAAGTTTTCAAAAACATGAGATGCTAGTTAAAATTTCTAAAAGATGAAACATTAAATAAAAACAGTTTTCAGGTGGGATAATTTAATGAATAAAAACATTTAAAATAAATAACATAGCTACTGAAATTTCTAGCCTCTCATACCGTATTCCGATGGTAAGAACAAAATATCCAGTGAGCACAAGAAATGGGAAATAACCCCTACGCACTAGCTAGCTGTGGGTCCCAGGTACCTCATATCTCGGTGAAAGTAACCATCACAAATATCCATTCTCGTGCATGAGCCACTAGTAGGGAACATACCCATAACTTAGTGGTCCCCAATAATCATCATCATATTTTAGTTAGAGTTGTAAGAATCAATCTTGCTAAGTGAAACTGAGGCCAAACCCCACAGATTCCCTAACATACTAGTACACGTCCACCCACCTAGATACCCGGGATTTCCCTTTGTGCTCAAACAAGTTAAAAAAGTCGAGATATATACTTTTCACATGAAAATATCATTTACATATCAAAAATTCACCAAAAATCCCACATGTATACCACACAAGTCACAAAATTACACATTTCATTCAAATTGATTTTGAAATCCAACTCATACAAAAATAGCCCACAATACTCTTCACATTTCATCGACACTTCAAAAAATCCTTTAAAAAATTTTTTATAAACCATTCCAAGACATTATAACTCACATAACATCCCACTCAAATAACATATTATGCCTCTTTCATCAACAAAATTCAATTTTCACAACACACTCACACAAAACAGTCCACAACTATGTTTTGCAGCTCTCTTTCCACTTTCTAAAACATTTCATCACTTTATAAAACATTCTAAAAAAATTGAAATCTTAAATAACCACCATACCATTCAAAAACCCATATTAGATGAACACACCCCCACAAACAGTACATATACACACTTTTATCCACTTTGTTTAACCAAACAAAACATTCACAATTTGCATAAAACAACTCAAGGGGTGTAATTATGTCATGCACAAAAAACCCATTTCAAAACCCCCATTTAAGACCAAAACCATACCAATTCATATCAAAAATAGAATTGGAAGCCATAGATACATATATAAAAACACATTCAAGTGTTATAAAATAACCTTGAATAATACCACCAATGATACAAATGAAAACACACATTTTCCAAAAATGACCTCAAGAAGTATAACAATGTTTTACACATCAAACCTATTCAAAAACCTTCTTTTTAGGACCACAAGAAACTAGTATATTACCAAACCATAATTTTCAGGCCAAACAAGATTTAATAAACCAATTTCATAAGTTATAAACCACACCCAAATAGAACCCCATGAGTTACAGATGAAAACACCCAATTTCATGTTAAAAAGTGACTATAAAATTTAACACATAACCAAATCAATCATAAACATCTTTCGCACCACATCCAACATATCAGGAATATGAAAAATGGTTAAATACAGCAAGCTAACTCATCAATAATTTTTTACACATGGAACCACCGACCTTTTGAGTCAAAACCCTTGAATCTGGGTGCGAAACCTCAACCGCACCTCCGTCGCACCACAAGGATGTGAAAACAAACCCTAAACCATAATATATCACCAAAAATACCCCAAATAAAACCCTAGGTATGAACCCTAACTTTTGGAAACTCTATAAATTTATGAAAGTGGGAGGAAACCCTAAAGAGAAAGAAGGAATTGAAAAGATAAACACATACCCAAAATAATCTTGAAGAAAATGACCCAAACTCCACCAGCATATGAATTTGAAAACATCCAACCATTAATGGGAGGTTAAAACAAAGATTAGGAGATATTTTAGGAACTAGAATGGGGGGAAAAGTGTAAAAATAGAAGATGTTATTAAATGATCAATTTACCTCTCCAAATCTGGACGATTTCTGAAATTCAGAGAAGTTCGACCAGTTGCGGGATAATATCGAGCTCCAAATTGTTGGAGAAGGAAATGGGGTCACGCCTTAGATAAGTGGGGTCGGGTTAGAGTTGGGATCACCAAAAAAACTCAAATAGTGAATGAGATATTAAAGAATTAAAATTTATTTTTAATGCAAAAATGGGATTTTGGGCAGGCCCAATCCCTTATATAAAAACCCATATCCACCATGATTATGGATTTATAAATGGTCCAAATTAATATGGTGGTGTTAATAGGTCATGGGACGACAATTAGGAATTGGAATGGATGAAAAATGTTGAAAAATGAATGAGTTATAAAGGAATCAAAATTTATTTTTAAATATGGAATTGGGCTCACGGTTTGGCCCGATTCATAAAAACTCCCCCATTCCTCCATAAATGATTAGGAAACCCTCAAAAGAAATCATGAATGAAAATTAAATGGAATTTAACTTTAAAATATGTCATGTATGTGACAATTCTCCCCACCATAAAAACTTTCCACCCTGGAAAGTCACATCAATGCCAAAGCAACAACCAAACCCAACTAAGAAACCAAGAGGTACTCCTTTACCAGGTTTCACCCCCAAAGGCTAAAACACCTCCAGTGATCAATTAAGGATTACTCTAACAACCAAAACATACACCACTTTCCTGAAATTATCAATCACATTCATACTTTATCCCAAAATAAAACTTCTCAAATAGTATCCGAACAAGACTCAAGCAATTCACACAAACGAGCAACAACATCGAACAAGGTTACACATACCTTTAACTAAACCATTGGGAACCCTACAATCACAACGTTTACTCAAGGAATATGTTGGTTGCTAGATAGTTCCAAATAATAAAACCTACTAACAAGCCAAGAACATGGATAAATCTGAGTTATTGGTATGGGGTGGACACAAATAGGCTCCCTGCCAAAAGAGACAACCTATATTTTTCTGAGACAGAATCAGGACACTAACGGGGGAGGCCTGAATGACCACCTTAGTAAAAAAGGGTAGAATTCCATCCAATGTTTGTGAAGGAATGTAAATGACAATCATAGTGGGTCTCCCCACCATAATAACTAACCATCTTACCTGACCAACTTGGGCCGACATAGACAAGCCCAATTTTTTTTTAAATATTTGGGAAGGGCATAGGGTTAGTCTGCACAATTTGGGAAACCGTGCACTAGCTGTGTAGATCATTCGTTCTGTATAGATTCCTGGAACATGGTCACTACTAATCATGTACAAACTGTGACCTTAGTATTTCTATCCAAATTTCCAATAATTCTCTAATGACTCCATGGAAACCAAAGTGGGAGGGAATGGTATTACGCGAAGTCATGGGTACAAGGCCCTCCACCAATTTCCACCGAACGCGAATAAAAGAGAAAATATGATGACACCAGAGGTTTAAAATATTCCTATCTTTAATTATGAGGATATGACATTGTACAAGGGTTTAAACGACCCTTATACTTCCCTTGACTACGAGCCAGCTTCTCTCCGAGACCTATGGCTGGAGCTCAAATGATTGAAGCATCTTCGGCCTCGCAGTTGGGCTTTGGAAACCCCTTTGACGATAATTATTCTTTCGATGCAACCAAAAACTACATCGTAATCCCTGATATTTTTTCCATGATATAATACTTTCCAAACTCACATTATCCTAACCCGATGTTTCACTGAAATAAGGGCTTATAAAATGCACACACAACAATCCGTGTTTGTTTGGGTGAGAAACAATAGAAGTAAAGAACACATAAACTCACCTTCCTCTAAAATGGAATATTTTGATCTTTTTCCTAGTGATACATTCACCCAACATAACAGGGACTCTCAGAGGATTTCAGGAATTTCACCTATACAGTCAATCGAGAAAATGACATCATAAGGCATCACCGAACATGACAATTGCGGTTGATATAAACAATGCATGGAGAGGACCTTATACGATATCCCCAAACAACACACAATTCTAGAAAGTGTCTACATTATCCTAGCTTGACAATATTTCCCACACTGGTGGTTTAACATGAACTCATGCTTCAGAGAAACTTTGAAGAACCCAAAGGCCCTCTTAGACACCATCGAGACACTCATCCACACTAACAACCCTAGACCACATCCACCTTCACCGAATCAGGAAACATAAGAAACTAAGGTCTATTTCAACCTTCCACGAGCACTCTCCCATTACAAGAGGATCTAAAAATCAATGAATGGAATGGGTGTAAACTCAATATACAGATCTCGAGAAAAAAAATATTCCTTATATTGATCAACTGGAGGATTATCGAATGGAAAAACAATCTGGGTTGCACTTCAGTCATGTATTAACCCTTAATGGGGGCATACCTTATCCAATAAGAGAACCTAAAGACCCAACTAAGCTAGTACATTGGTCAAAAAGTTCCACAAACCAGATCAAAACACATGAAGGGATCCACCATAAAGGTGTCCCGAAACATATCTCAGAGGAGACTACTAACTGGTCCTTCATCCGAGTTTACCGACCCAACACAAACTCAAAACATAGTTCAAACAGGAGGGGTTTTTGGACTCAAAACATCCCACAACATAAATTATTTCCAAAAACACATAATATAAACCATCTCAAAAAATTCATCAAGACATTATGTTTATCTTTATAAACCTTTATTTGAAAAAAAATGTTTCAGTGGTTAGCGCATCCACCAATGGTACCCCATGGGCCTTACACATGCATGTTTCTGTGCCACACCGGGCACCCTCATCATATCCATCCCGATACTCATCCAGTCATGTCATCAACCATCCATCTTCCCATATAACCCCATGCATGTGGTTTCTCATAAAAATACCCAAGTTTAAAACAAAAATATATTCCACTTTTCAAAACCAAAATGGTCGACCAACACATCCTTTTTCTCAAAACTGCTAACCAGGAGATCCAAATCTCAATTCAAATATTACTAAATTTTTCATAAAGACACAACCATTTATAAAAGAACTAAATTTCATGTTATTCACATCAATTTCATAAAATCTTATCCTAACAAAACACCCTATGATAGTTTAGAAAACTCCATTGGAAACAATTTTTCAAAACCAACTTTAGAATAGTTTTTGCTTTCAAAAGAGGTGTAAGCACACCAATTTCCATTTCAAAATAATTCTGAATATTTAGTTCCACTATTTCAAAAATCAAACCATGCCATATTTATTTGAAAATAATTTCACCAAAACATTACACTTCTTAGAACCAAGTCACATTAAAACCAAAGTTCCAAGATTTCAAAACTAAAGAACACAAGACAATGCGAGAGGAAACTAGCTTCAGTGGGTGACTTGGACATATGGTTGTCGGGAATATTACAATCACTTAACTGTCACAGAGAGTGTTCTTGGTAATATCCTCAGCTCCACATGGTTTTCCAGGCCCTGCGAGCTTACTGAGACCATTAACCCAACTCTCTTTTCATTTCCCCTAATCATTGTTAAACCAAGAAAACCAAATGACTCTGAAAGGTCCCGACTTCCCCTGGAAACTTGAATCCTACCATGAGGTGTGGTGATCAGTCACACTACCCATAACTAGAATACTAAGTCCCTACAATCCGATCTCCATACTATCATGACTCTTCCCTAAATAACATGGCCAAAAGAGAGCGAACATGCTCTGATACCATTTTGTCACGAACAGAATCTAGTCGCTGCCAAAACCGACACCAAACCCAGCCCGTGATAAGGCCCGAAGGGTGTTCCCGATCCCCACGGACTGGAACAAGTGCCCGGGTATCATATAATGATAATTGGGAACGATTTACCCGATTTTATAAACATTAAACAATAAACAAACTCAATAAAACAAATCTGGATTTTTCAACTAAAACCATCTTTTAAAAAATTTCAGAACTGAATTACATAAGTTAAAACTATGTTTAAAGACCATTACAAAGGAAAAAAAACAAATCAGGACATCCCAAGAACCCTCATTTCAAGGGGCACTGCCCTTAAGACATCTTCATAAGACTTCACCACCAAGGACCTGCCAGAAACCCGAACCACTGGAACTAAAAACTGTACCCAACCTGCGACAACAAAAATAACAAAGTCTACTTATCCCAAAGGGTGTAAGTACGGTGTGATCCAAAGCCCAATATGATACCACCACTAATAGATTCCAAGTGATAAACATTTAATGATGAAAATCATGCATGTTTTCAAAAACATGATATGCTAGTTAAAATTTCTAAAAGATGCAACATTAAATAAAAACAGATTTCTGGTGGGATAATTTAAAGAATAAAAACATTTAAAATAAATACCATAGGTACTTAATTTTCCAGCCTCTCATACCGTATTCCGATGGTAAGAACAAAATATCCAGTGATCACAAGCAATGAGAAATAACCCCTAGGAACTAGCTAGTTGTGGGTCCTAGGTACCTCGTATCTCGGTGAGAGTAACCATCACAAATATCTGTTCTCCTGCACGATCCACTAGTAGGGAACATACCCATAACCCAGTGGTCCCCAATAATCATCATCATAGTTTAGTTAGAGTTGTAAGCATCAATCTTGATAAGTGAAACAGAGGCTAAACCCCACGGATTCCCTAGCATACTAGTACACGTCCACCCACCTAGATACCCGGGTTTTCCCCTTGTTCTCAAACAAGTTCAACAAGTCAAGATATATAATTTTCACATGAAAATATCATTTCCATATCAAAAATTCACCAAACATCCCACATGTATACCACGCATGTCACAAAATTACACTTTTCATTCAAATTGATTTTGAAATCCAACTCATACAAAAATAGCCCACAACACTCTTCACATTTCATCAACACTTCCACAAATCCTTTAATCAATTTTTATAAACCATTCCAAGACATTATTACTCACATAACAGCCCACTCAAATAACATATAATACCACTTTCATCAACAAAATTCAATTTTCACAACACACTCACACAAAACAGCCCACAACCATGTTTTGCTGCTCTCTTTCCACTTTCTAAAACATTTCAGAACTTTATAAAATATTCTAAAAAATTGAAATCTTAAATAACCACCATACCCTTCAAAAACCCATATTAGGTGAACACCCCCCCCCCAAACAGTACATATACACCCTTTTATCCACTTTGTTTAACCAAACAAAACATTCAAAATTTTCATAAAACAACTCAAGGGGTGTAATTATGTCTTGCACACAAAACCCATTTCAAAACCCCCATTTAAGAAAAAAACCATACCAATTCATATCAAAAATAGAACATTCAGCCCTAGATACATTTATAAAAACACATTCAAGTGTTGTAAAATAACCTTGAATAATACCACAAAAGATATAAATGAAAACACACATTTTCCAAAAATGACCTCAATAAGTATAACAAAGTTTTACACATCAATCCTATTCAAAAATCTTCTTTTTAGGATGACAAGACACTAGTAATTTACCAAACCATAATTAGCAGGCCAAAAAATATTTAGTAAAACAATTTCATAAGTTATAAACCACACCCAAATAGAACCCCATGAGTTAGACATGAAAACACCCAATTGCATGTTAACAAGCGACTATAAAATTTAACACATAACCAAATCAATAATAAACAGTTTTCACACCACACCCAACATATGAGGAATATGAAAAATGTTTAAATACAGAAAGCTAAATCATCAATAATTGTTTACACATGGAACCACCTACATTTTGAGTCAAAACCCTTGAATCATGGTGCGAAACCTCTACCGCACCTCCACTGTAGCACAAGGATATGAAAACAAACCCTAAACCATAATATTTCACCAAAAATACCCCAAATCAAACACTAGGTATGAACCCTAACTTTTGGACACTCTATAAATTTATGAAAGTGGGAGGAAACTCTAAAGAGAAGGAAGGAATTTAAAAGAGAAACACATACCCAAAATAATAATGAAGAAAAATACCAAAAATCCACCGTCATATGAATTTGAAAACATCCAAACATTCATGGGAGGTTAGAACAAAGATTAGGAGATATTTTAGGAACTAGAATGGGGGAAAAAGAGTAAAAATAGAAGATGTTATTAAAGGATCAATTTACCTCTCCAAATATGGACAATTTCTGAAATCCAGAGATGTTTCGACCAGTTTCAGGATTCTATTGAGCTTCAAATTGTAGTAGGAGGAAATGGGGTCGCGCCTTAGTTACGTGGGATCGGGTGAGAGTTGGAATCACCGACAAAATGCAAATAGTGAAGGAGTTATTAGAGAATTAACATTTATTTTTAATGCATAAAATGGGATTTTGGGCAGGCCCAATACCTTACATAAAAACCCATATCCACCATGATTACGGATTTATAAATGGTCCAAATTAATATGGTGGTGTTAATAAGTCAAGGGATGAAAATTAAGAATTAGAATGGATGAAAAATGTTGAAAAATGAAGGAGTTATAAAGGAATCAAAATTTATTTTTAAATCTGGAATTGGGCTCATGGTTTGGCCTGATTCATAAAAACTCCCCCATTCCTCCATAAATGCTTATGAAACCCTCAAAACAAAGAATGAATGGAAATTAAATGGAATTTAACTTTAAAATATGTCATGTATGTGACATTCAGTATGGCTACTGGGGGTGGGTGTAGATAAAAATCAGATGGTAGTGTTTCTCCTCTAAAGATTAAGGATTATACACCATTTTTAAAAAAATGTATATTACTTCTTATTTCAATAGATCTTCACATCATAATTTGACTTCAAATTAAAACTGATAATTATATCAAAGAATTTCATTGGTATGATGATAATGTTAGAAACTAAATAAATTTTATGTGTCATGAGGGGGACTAATCAAACATGCCTTTGTTGCAATGATACATCCCCTATGAGTTTTTACTAATAACTCAATTAGTAAATCAAATTAGACATGTCTAATTTTATAGTAAAACTAGGAAGATATAAATGATTGGGATGATTCAGAATCAAATAATGCATTTTCCATGTTTGAGGAAACAATTGAAGTCCCTACCACCACATCATTAGGTACATCAACCTCCACAATTTTATTCTCATAGATTTCCCTTTCTCTCATGGACTTTTATGAGTCATTATTATGTGGCACTTAAGACACTCACTTTTATTGTGGATCATATCTCTATAATTGTAGCATTGAACAAAATTTACTTGTTTATTCCCCTTCAAATCACTTGATTGATGACTATTTTCTCCACAATTATAGAAGACTCCTATGACTTTCAAGAATATATTGGGATGATTCTTTCCACAGTTCATGCTCAATTTTAATTGCTTTATTCCCTTATTCTACATTGGTGCTTCACCTTTTCTATGGTTACCACAGTACCTCATCTTATTTTGTTTACCATAAAAAATTTGTTCTATTAAATTTTTTCTCTATTTTGATGGCACTTGATACAATTTCTTCATATGATATAAATTATTGAGAAGCCAATTCCCTTCTAAGAAAGTGATTAATCCCATTTAATAAATGATAAATCTTGTCTTCTGAGGCACATATGTAATCTATGGAATACCTGGCTAGTCTTGGGATGATTACCTCATACTCTAAGACATTACCTTCTTCCTTATATTTAAGCCCAGAAATTTACTCTTCATTTCCGTTCATATCTCATGAGGAAAATAGTATTCAAAAAATATATTCCTAAAATTCCTCCATTTTATATCTTCTATTATTATTCCCCATGGTGTTCTAGATCAAGGACCACCATTTATCTACATCTCCCATGAGACAATTTACTTATAGCACTAAATATTCATTTTCATTACATTTTAATTCTATGAATATAATTTCAATGGACATGATCCAATACTAAGATACCAAATAATTATAAGTCCCACTGAAATATGGGGGCTTCTTCTGCATGAAATGAGCCAAAACAAGTGTGGCATGGTTTTCTTCACAACCTGAGTAAGATTCCCCAATATGGTCGTGAAATGATCTGCTCAAATAGTGATTGTGTTGAATTTCTAAGTGGAAAAATCCATAAATTTCCTAAGTGTATAGATTCCCCTACTTCCATTTGGCTCCATTTCTAAATAATGGTATACAATAGATTAGGTTTTGAATCAAAATTTATAATATGTACTAGGAAAGTACTTAGCATAAATAAAAATTCTATGCATACCTGATCTCATAAACATGGTTTCTCTAAGGAATAATTTATTTTAAAATACTTCATAATGTATTGTAAAAATGATTATTATCCCCAGAATATCCCCAATTATTCTCAATACTGAGAGTGCAGAATGACCCTTTGTAATGTACCAGGATACCCTAGGTCAATCCCTAAATTCTATGTCAGAGTTTTCACTCCAAGGTACATCTATTCAAGAGACACCTTTACATGTTTGTATCTAGACACAGTTTTATTTTCTAGAAATATCTACTTAATATATTCCATACAAAAATATTAGGACATTAATGTATGTTTTTTCCCAAATACTACATCAGGGATTTCTTCCCTAATCTATATTTTCTAATCTAGTTTCCAAGATTCCTACTAAAATTCCTCTATTCCATGTGTAACACCCCAACCCCCCTAAACCAGAGCTGGTGCATTACTAATTACATTAGCAAGGATAGAAGGAATAAAATCATGAATGAATGATTAGTTTAGTAATATTGAAGAAAATATATACATAGATGAATCTAAAAAAACATTGGGAAATGTAGCAATGTATAATACATAACCAAAACTAAAAACAAATGCATCCACATAAATTGAATGAGTGATATCCACTTCATAACCTGCTGAAGGTAAAAAAATGAAATTAGTTAGGTAAAACTCTCATTAAGGGTTTGAAATTGATGAAAAATAAATCAATTATAACTAAATCATAAAAAACATGGAATAGTCAATATTTCATTTTGAATAAATGAAAAACTCACTCCACTAATATACCGAGAATGTAACTGCATCCATAGATTTTTTCATAGTGAAAACCTCATGGATAGTAATAATTGAAAAAGAATAATGATTATGATTACTAATTGGATTTCATGTATCTAGCGCATGATACCATAACACCGTTAAAATGGTTTAATTCTTGGTTAGAAACCTGTCTAGTTGTTGGAAACAAATTCGAAGGGTTTCTTACCAACTGATTGTCCCATGAGACCTGTCGATGCATAAAGGAGCTAAAAAGGGACCGACACAACACTAAACGTCCAAATAATTCTTCTTACATAGATTCAATACAAGATAAATTTGTTTTTACATTCTCTATATAAATTAGAGGATACAGATTCATCAACACATCCACAGCTAAAACAACATTCCAAATTAACACTATATTTATAATGGTATACGACTTAGAAATAAATAATATCCATGATATGAGAGTATGGATATTTAAAAAAAATATAATTTAAAATGAAAAGTGATCTCAAATGGGCCGTAGGTACACCACATAAGATTTATTGGGTGAACAATACAATGTAAGTCACAACGAAATGGAAAATTGTGACCAAGCTCGTTAACACAATATAATCAGTCATTTCATGTGAACGTGTATTAAAAATAATAAAATTAGTTTTTAAATACCATGAATATAAATAGAATACTTAAATTATATATTTAATGAATGTAAACATTTTACGCATATAAGAAACAAGAGGAAAATAATGGAAATCCCACAGAATGAAAGTGAAATGAGAATCCCCATAGAAGCATTTCAGCATGGTAATGGGGGTTCTTATAAAGGATTAATGAGTGTTAAAGTGGTATCCCATAATTTATATATTATAATGGAATTATGGAGGATTTGAAAAAACATACCTCATTTTAATGAATAAAAAATAAAAGGACAAAATATAGGGGGAATTCATGAATAATAGTGAGAGAGAGAATCCCTTACATTATGCTCGAAGGTGTTCTTGATTCTTCTTAAAGACCGGAATAATAAATTTTCGATTCATTAATTAAAATTCCAGAACCTTATCAATAGGTAATTGATATGGTATATCCCTATGAGGTTCATTAATGACCTTTTTGATTGGTTTAAGTGGTTCAATTTTATTGTTTTGCAAGAATTTTTTCCCTTGGTATTCATGATCCATTTACTTATATTCATGAATGGAATTTTGTTAGAAATGTGGTTAAACATACAGAATTATTAATATATAATGTTTTGGCCATGAAAGATATGTAAATTTTATTATTATGATTTTTGTTATATACCATGATTATGACTTATTCGATTAGTTAATGATAAACGCTTGGATTTTGCTTAGTTGTTTTGTGCACAATGAACATGTTTTGTAATATTATTCCATACTATTAGTGTGTATGGATTAAAGAAAATTAAATAGTTAAAATACATATATAATAATCTCGTTCAATCCCTAAAATGGTTTTATGACTAGTAATGAAGAAAATAGTGAAAATTCAAATCCCGTCTTACTTGAGTGTGAAAAGTTAACACATCTCAGACAGTGGTTGCATTTATAGTATAAAAATAGCAAAAAAGAGAGATTATGATGAACTATTCCATTATCATAATTAAAATAAAGTAAATATATGGTACTGTAATTATCATGTCATTTGGATGAGGTGAGGTGAGGAGAGGGAACAAAATAATGGAACGTTGTATACGAAAAAGAAGGAAAAATGAAGAAAGGTTCACCCTTAGAATACTCCTACTTGAGGCACTCTTTAAGTCCTTTTTTGTCCTTTTGGTCAAACCAGTAAGCCTCAGACATGGGGAGACGAGTTCTGGAGAGTATTTTGTATAATTTAGGCATGGATGTGATTCTAAGTGGTGTGGGAGGAAGAGGGGTGACGAGTGGTTTATAGAGTGGGGGAGGATAGATTTTACATTATTTTAATTATTATTTTCACATTTTTTCACAATAATATGAATAGTCTTGATTCATGTGATACCAAATAGTAATAATGGAATGTGAGTTTAAATCAAGATGGCTTACTTCGGCCTTGAATCATCTATGATGCAGTAAATCAATAATTTAGTATTTTTCGTAATTTATTGTATTTTACTATTTATAAAAATTCATTTATTTCCAAAAAATAACAAAAATTAACCCGAACCATTTTTCGTAGTTTAGAATCTATAAATAAAATCCATTTTTCAAAAATAATTTTATAAATATGATAATTTTTTTTTGAAAATCATAATTTAATCGGAAAACATAAACACAAAAAAATTTCATCTTCATTTGTAAGGTGCCTAAATTTATTTATACATTCATGTGTATGAATACCATTTATAAGAGTCATATTACTATTCATAAGGGTAAGTTACAATTTAAAAGGGAAGTTTACTATTTATAAGGGTAGGTTTTTATTCACCGAAATTATGTTAATTCTATCAGACACTAAATAATATTCTAATCACAACAGTGTATGTCTATTTTTCTAAATTCGAAACACACAAGTGATAATTTTAAGTTCAATGGCTAGGTTATGACTATATCCAATAAATAACAAATTAATGCTTCACATAGACTTAGGGCTTCTTGAAATATAGGCAATTAATTGAACTTATTAAAATGAAACATACCATAAAATGTTTTGTCTGTGATATATATATATATATATATATATATATTTCATAATTTCAATTTAAAATCGTTCAACATATAATTAAAATAAATCAATGAAAATTATAGTAATATTAATCAATAAAAATATTAAATAAGGTATATAATTATCTATTAAATGTGTACATAAGTTTTGGACACCATCATTAAATCAAGGAATATACCATATGATGAATATGATGACCACATCAAGGCTACCTGCAAGTAGTATCAATGAGTTGATTTGGGTATTCATACCATATACTAAAACACTATGTCATGGAAACAACATGACCTCCACTAAAAATCTTGAATTTCAATCTTAAAAATACTCCCAAAAATTATTTATAATGTTTTCAATAGGTATTCATTAGTAATTTGGGAAAAATCATGGGATTTTTTTATACCACCTTAAAGACAACAAGGTCATCCCAACCTAGAGAAACAGAATGTCATCGCCTCTAACCATGATTCAATTCTATGAGTAGTGTAAGATATTTTGTTAATAAAATGGAACTATATAAATTTAAGGATCACTAAAAGGTATAATTAATTAGAGTGGGTGATGAATAATATTTTATATCAATCTCACATAAAGTTAAAATAAGAGAAAACATCATATGGGGAAATCAATTAAAATCAAAAACACTAAAAATGATGGATATATCTCATTAGAATTTTCAAAATAATATTTTTTTTTGAGATAATTCTTTGATATTAATATAATATGATAATATTATTTTGTTAGTAGTTGTAATAATCACATAGGGTAAATCCCACCAAAAAGGGATAACTGTATTTTTAAAACCACTGGATCCCATCGAATCTCAAAACACTAAAAGAGATAGTTCCTAAAATATTTATTGACTTTAGATATACTAATAACGCACTCTTCAAAAGGTAAAACAAATTGGATTTCTTCACACTATAGTAGTATTAGAGGATTACGGTCAAACCCTTAGGGAATAAATTGATGCAGTCGCATGTTAGTAAATTTTGGATAATTATTAAGGTGATGGAAATGATGAGGAAAATAGTATATAAACAATAAAAAGCCCAAAAACTAAAAAAAATATTGAACACTTCATAAAAATGTGATGGGGATTTATTTTTTGATTGAGGTTATTATAAAATAATTCTTTATGGATTCAATTTATTTATAAAATCATTTATCCATGGTAATTAGTTTTACTATATTTTCATGATATGATAGATAATATTATGTTTCTTGATGTTTAATTCCATTTCTTGGTAAATAGTTTCTTTAAAAACCTATTTTATCAAAACCCCAAATACAATGCAATCATAATCACGTAATTTTCATTTTTCCCTATGTAACTTTTATATTTCTCCCTAATTTTATCATTGATGGTATGATATGACACAAATTGTGAATTTATAATTAATTAATTTAAAATATTTTGAAATAATATTCACACAAAAAGAAGCAAATTATTTTATTTATTATAATACTCAAATTCCATAATTTCAACTCCAAAAAGACACCATTAGCTTCTCATGACAATAGAAGTAGTGAAATTGTGTTACAAAACCTAAAATATATGAATGGATTGAAGAGGATGTTGGGGGAGAAGAAAAATGAGAGAAATGTTGGGAAAGATAAAGGAAAATAGTTGTAAAAACACCTACTGAAAGGGAAAAATCAATTATTTATATGGTAAAAAACCCCTTGATGTTATTAACCTGAAACACAGAGTTTAGGACATAAATTTATATAAAAATTTATTATATTTTTTGTACTAATGGGGTCACCGTATATACTGGTCATCCAAATTATTGTTGGATTCATTAACAGAAGTTTATTTTTTACACTACCATATTAATTTTCCAAGAGTTCTCTTATTTCTAATTGAATGTTTATGTATTTTCCTGTCAAGATAAATTTTGGGTAAGAATAAAGATCCTAGAAACTGCATTTATAATTGGAGGAAGAAATGCCCCCGATAATTTACATGGAATGTTTTTCTTAGTCAAGAACATCTTCTTGTTATATAACCAGTCAGGTCATGCGTCATCCTTAAGTACATGATGTGTTACTATTAACTACACAACATGTAGTTTTATATTTTTTTCCAAATACATATTTAACTATAAATTTGATTATAAACACATAAATGGGATCTATATATATGAAAATAAATCATTTGATTCATATGAAAACATATATTCAGTATAAAATGAATCTTTACTCAATAAAGTACATAAAAGTAATTCTCCAAACTGTGGTGGATAAAAAGCCCATAAAAATATAATGTTAATTTCCTCATGAAAAATATAAACTAAAAATAAAAAAGAATCCATAATCTAATTATGTGTACATTCATTTATTTATATTTTTCAAAATGAGTTCATAAGTGAAAACTTCCAAATTAAAAAGTTATTCTAATAAAAATAATCATAATCACACATCACACTTAACTTTAATTAAAGAAATTTATCCAATTTTATTTTCATGATTTACCTTTATTAAATAAACAATAAATTTATTATATACATTTCCTAATTTTTAAAATCACTCCTCACACAAAATCATTTAATTAGATTTATAATATTTCTTATGTATAATAATATTATCTATAGGCTTTTAAGTAATATAAATATTCATTTTTAAATAAAACCAAAATAAATCAGTAATATTAAATATAAGATGTAATGGAATATTTATGATTCTATGAATCTTGGATGGTTATTCAAGGAATGAAAATTGTGAGAAAAAAATTGGAAAAATTGAAAATTATAAATCAAGGAAGCCTAACAATAAACAAAAAAAATGAGAATAAAGGGAAAGAAAATGTAGAGGCTAAATTTTTTATTGGGGTTATTCTAAAATCATTCACTATTACATAAAGTTAATTATGAAATCAATTCAGAATTGGGATTTATTTTTTCAATCATTTCTGTGTATGATTATAAATAATTATGTTCTTTAATATTATTTCATTGGTCTAGTAATAAAGTTCAATAAAAAACATGTTTTATCAAAATCCCAATGATAGTGGAAACATTCTCAACCATTTGTTATCATTTTACACTTATAACTTCTTTAGTTTTCCCTCATTTTATTTTTCTATTCCTGATAATACACAATTACTAAATTTTTAATTAATTGAATATAGAAGTTATAAAATAAATATCATTATAAAATTAACACACAATAATTCTAATTATAAAAAATTCAAACCCTAATTGAAACCCTATCATAATAACACTACCCCTTATTTACCACATTAATATTTTATCAATTAATATAAAACTTTCTTCTACAGAAAGATACAATATATAATTGACAAGAAAGACTATAAAGTGAAGAAAATTAATGAGAGTGGAGGAGAAACACATACTAGTGTATGAAAAATGAGTACAAAGAAGGGGATGAACCTTCCCATTTGTACATGACTCTAAATTAAATGTCTATGCCTCAATTTATTAAAAAATAAAATACATTTCATGTACCAAATTTCACACTATTTTTTAATTCAACAAATAAATCTTGTTTATCATCCAATAGGTGAGTTAGTGATCCTCCATATTGATTTTACATATGCCGGATGATGGTAACTAAATTTACAAGACATGTGGTACTAAAGAACATGGGATGTAGTATAAAAGTCTCCACTAACCACTTCTGGAATATGAATATATGGATATTTTAATACTTTTCATTGTTTTTTTGTCCAGGAGGGAAACATGGGTGTGTACTTTGGGTTGTTCAGGAATTTATCTTTCAAAATATCATAACATGAGTTTATAAATTACATATTTTATACATTTATATTTTGAACCAAAACATACAAAAGTGTTCATTTGACTATGAAAATAGATAATTAGTAAATTATGTAGAAATAATTCATTTGGATAATATAAAATCATATATTTGGTTAAAATGGACACTTTTCACAATAAAATAAACCAAAATAGAATAAACACATGGGTACACTAGCCTCCCCCACACATATTAAATTTATTTCCCCAAAGGGAAAGCCCAACAATAAATCCAAATGAGTGCATACTCTGTTATATGATGCATTGAAATAATTATTCTTAAAAATAGAAATTTGTAAGAAAAAATTATAAAATCATAGAACGTACCAAATTTAATGTGTCCTAATCATGACTCAAATATAATCATAATTCAATACATTTATCCCATTTCATTCAAATTATTTAGTATTATATAAATACATATTATATTTGTGATCTAACTTACCTGAAAATAACATCACTCATCACCCATGATTATTTAATATGAGTTATACTATATCTCATGTATTTGAACTCTATACAAATTCATGTTTGTTATCAATATATCCTCTTATAAATTAAATATAAAAAATAAAGATTACATTTAATTATGATATAATTTTGTCTATGTCTAAAGGCTGGTAGGTACAAATGTAAAGAATATAAAACAAAGTGGCCTAAATACTAGGGATGCATTATTAAAATTTATAGCATTATATTCAATATAAACATCAATACAATGACATCCCCTTTCAAGATACCTTAATATACAACATATTTTCATTATTTCTTCTTTCACATAGGTCTGTAAACCAAACCTTGTATATAATAAAATACCATTCCAATTTTTTTAATAAAATTAAGTAAGCACATTACCATAATGAGTGATGGTATTTGAATTATTCTTACCAAATGAATAAGGTATGCTCATATATACACAATTCGTTGTTTTATCTCCCGATTTTATTATAAATCGCCTAACTCCCTCCATAAAGATCAATTGAATAATAATAAAATAAAATCAAAAAATTAGTGTATGAAGGATAATTATTCTTTCTATTTGGATTTATATGATGGAAATTTAATTTTTATAATGGTATTAGAAATGATTATATATAGGTCTAGGATTAGGGTCAAATGGGAACCAAATAGATCAATCATTTTCTACAATCATTATAAAATGGTTAAAAAACAAAAACTTTTTATATGAAAAATCCACATGTTCTTGTAGATATATATTTCCAAATAAATTATTGAGAAATTTTCTAATAATTTTTATTTTCAAAATAAATCAGAATGACTCTATGGAATGAGTACAAAATTATAGTTCAACTAAATCATGGTATGAATAATGATTATCCATATATTTAATATAAGCTTCCTAGAATTAAAATTAAAAATTAATATTATACTAGTAACAATTTTAAAAATAAATTTAAAATATTAATTAGAATTCATCCCAATAATTTCCATATATAGATTAATTAATTATAATTGTGATTAATGAGAAATTTATAACATGTTAAATCATTTCTCTATATTAATGATGTCTCCAAGAATAGTTAGAGGCAAATAACTAGAATAGAATAATGATTCCATCCCCCACACATAATGTTACACATTGTCCTCTATGTGTAACATCAAGTAGTTTAAAGGAGATGTGACACTATATAACACAAAAATAAAGAAGTAATGAAATAAAAAAAATTATGAAATAAAAAAATTTACAGAAAAAAAATAATACTTCACTATGTGGTGGAGGTCTCAAAATGGGGAATAATGTGCATATAATATCCCCTTATATAGTATAAAAAAATGGGTAAATGAAATATAGAAATAAAATATCTTTTCCACATAGGGAATTAGATCTATAAATATAATATCAGTGAAACATATGGAATTAAATCCTCAATTAATTCATGCATTATATCTGAATATTAAAAAATATCAGAAATAAATTTGTGACAGAAATAGTCATTGTTGGACATTAGGAGAACCATTTTATGTAACCATTGGGTCTTTCTAGGTAGGAGAGAAATAAGTATGAACTGGATCTATAATATCATAGTGTTTCCCTGATGATGGAGATGATTGATAATTTAGTGGATCCCCTCCCTAGTCAAAAGTGAAAAAAATCCCCAATTCATTTGATTGAAGATGAATGTTTGGGTGATGTATGGTCATGGGTCATGCATATCCATGAAATAAATATGAATGAAAATTCTAAAATAGTAAAGAATATAATTAAATTATATCTTGAATTATGCATGTTTACCTACTACCTAATCAAATTTATGTCCATATTACACATCTATGATATGACTAAGGGGTTAGCCAAGGGTGGATATGTGGGTGGGGGAATGGTTTTTTCAAATTTATAAGGTTTACATTAAAATTAATATGGGGAAAAATAATGAATTGATTGAGGTAGTGTGCTATATATGGAGCTGTTAGAGGCATCTAGATTAAAAACACCCTAGGATAATCTCAGTCCATGGTCACCACAATAAATGTGGGGTGAAACTGATTAAGTATATATTTGGCCCCCACTACCGGACTATCCTCATGTGAATAAGACTTTTATGATCCATATTTTTAGGGATACCAATTTAATCATTCATATAATATGACTCAAAAACCCTTAAGTGATATAAAATCCAGATTTTGTAAAATGTTCATTTGTGGTGGGCTATGAAAATTCTGTGGAATGAGGATGAAATAAATTTGGTTAGGTTACTGTCACTACCCCAAAAATAGTTTTTCCCAGTGATAACCTTTATCAGCGCTAACGAAAAAGCACTGATAAAGGTGGGTGCCTTTATCAGCGCTAAAAAAAGCAGTAATAAAATCACCCCCTTTATCAGAGCTTTTTTAGTATCGCTGATAAAGGGGGGCCTTTATTAGCAATATTAAAAGTGCTGATAAAGGGTCGACTTCAAAAAAAATTAATTAAAAATAATATATTAATATATAAATATTTAAACATAGTTATATTGATATACATATAATATATAATTTTTAAATATATTTTAGATAAGTATAAATATACATTTACACTTAATATACTTAATGTATAAGATATTTAGTGAAAATGGCTTATATAAAAATAAAAAAAATAATTTTAATTAATATTTTTCTAATTATTATGGAGTAATAGTCATTTAATAATAATTTGAAGACAAAAAAATTTAAAAATTAAAAATCGATCCAAAATATGTTGAAAACGCAACTCGAACTTCAAACAGCCACAACTTTTGATCCGGGTGTCTGTTTGAGCTCTACCACATATCAAATCGAATCCTACGATGAGATCTACATCTTTGTGACCTATGGGGACCCCATTAAAGGTTTTTTGAGTCCAAAAGTGGCCCAAAAGGCCTCCAAAACTGAGTTTTTAGTCGGGGTACAACGTTTTTTTTTACATTTTGTGAATTTTCACCCTCGTTTAAGGGGGTATTATTGGAATTTTTTTGGGTGGGGACTGAATTTATTCAAAGGTATTACATTAATTTTGATATTATGTCTTTGAAATTTCATCACTTTTTACAATGCACTGCTATTTATAATCAAATATATAAAAATATATACATATTTTTTATATATTCACACCTAAAAATTTAATTGTAAATATAAATAATAAAATATATTTACATATAAAATATATTTGATTTATCTAAATAAAAAATAATATCCATTTTATTTAAAATACAAATATATGAATATTTATATACCTATATATTAATCTAACTACATATATATATTAATATTACTATAAATATATATATTAATATCACTATAAATATATATATTAATATCACTATAAATATAAATATAAATATAACTATATATATATATATTAATATAACAATATATATATATTACTATACGAATTAATATAACTATATATATATATTAATATAAATATATATTACTATACAAATAAATATAACTGAATATATATATATAGATAGAGATATATATTAATATAACTATATATATATTAATATAACTATATATATATATTAATATAAATATATATTACCATAAGAATAAATATAACTGAATGTATATATATATAGATATCATGAAATGGAAAACAAATCAAAACAGAGGAGTGGTAAGGGATTAGGCGCGCAAGGGGGAGGTCTCAAGTTCAAATCCTGGTGGAGGCAGGGGCGCACGCGCATGGGGGAATATGGGAGAAAGAATTGATAAAGGGTAGAGAGGGTGAATAGGGAGATGTAGGGTGGTGGAAAAGTGTTGTAAAAGGGGGGTCTCAATGCTATAAAATCTCACCTGATTGGCAGTATTTTTTTTATTTTTTTATCTTTTTATTTTTTTACCTTTTATCAGGGCTAAAACAAAAGCACTGATAAAATAAGTGCTAATAAAGGGGTCTTTTAACAGTGCTAAAACAAAGTGCTGATAAAGGACCCTTTTATCAATGCTTTGTTTTAGCACTGATAATAGACCCCTTTTATCAGCTCTTTTTTTATCACTGATAAAAGGGGTCATTATCAGTGCTTTTTGGAGAACTGATAAAGGGGGCCTTACCCCCCTTTATCTTTTCCGGCTTTAACAATGATTTTTTAGCACTGTTAAAGGCCACTTTTAGTGCTGATAAAAGGTATATTTGTAGTAGTGTGTAATCATGTCTGAATATAAATGCCAGTAGCTCTATATAAATTTAAAACAAATTATACCCTATTGATATGGGAATATAATGGAAATAAATATTTATGGATAAGTAATATTTTAGTGTAAATGATTATTATAATCTTTTATAAAGTGCAACTATTCTACATAGTAGATTAGTCAATCTACCACCACATAAAATGGAGATTCTATTAATCAAGAAGGGTAAGTGATGAAATAGGGGTTGGGTGGAGGTTTAGTGTATTGTCCACACCCACGGTTGAATTCACTAATCATGTAGTAAACGTTTATTCCTCATAAGAGTAACTATATTTGGATCAATATATCAATTAGTTTCTTCTAATACAAGGTTCCGTAAAACTTGAACACATCATCAAACTCCATAAATAGATACCTATAAGTAAGAGTGTGGAATAATAAAATATTGATAAGATATAGGTATCAGAACAGAATCCAAATCCCTCTAATATTCTAAGCATATATATTATAGTCATGTGAAAAAACCATACATATTAATTGAATATGGATTCAGGAAATGTTATAAAATTTATAAATGGTTGAAATTCAGTATTAAAAAATTTGGTATAGGTTTGTTGTGAGGTTCATAGACCATGGGTTCTAGGTGATCTCATTTGTCTGCTATTATAGAAGATGTCTTAGATTTTCTTATAGCTAGGGATGAGGTGGTGGTGATAATATAGAAATAGTTGTTTCACACATTAATGATTTGGATAGAAGATCTAATTATTCCCTCAAATGAATAATAATCGCATATTAATGTGTCTTTGTGTTTGAAATGTCTACCCCAATATCCTACAGTACTAACTCTATGTCAACTACCTATTTTTGGGCAACAACACTGTAGATGAGTTCATAGAGTTCTTACAACAATATTTAAGATGATTTATATTTTACACGGTTCTAAGGAAAAGTAAAGGAAATTTAAAAGGATTGTTTTAAAACAATGTTGAAAAAATCAGAATATGAAAATCATATGAAATGTTTTTAGAGAACATGATATATAGTACAAAGAAGGAATGATCCTATAAACTATGGATATACCCCTTATATCCTTGTATGGATGTAGTGAGAGTATAAATGATGTTTTTTTAGATGTTAAATGTCCTTTATGGGTTATAGAGTTCAAACCATGTCAAATAGTACATGGATAATGGGAGTCATAAGAAAGAACAGAATGTACAAGTCATGTCCCGAATAGATAGAACAACTATTGAATATGTTGTACTTGGTATAATAACCCTAGTCATTAACAACCATTAATACATTATTTATTAAATAAAACTACACATAATAAAACCAAAAATATTGATAAGTATAGTGTATTTGGGAATTAGGTACAAAACATAACTTGATAAAGGTAGCACTTGTTAGAAAATAGGCATATCAATGGAGAATAATAGGAATATGAATAATAAAGAAGGATATTTCATGATAATCATAACATGGGAAATGTGGAGACAACATATAACAATGAATCATAAAATTAAGTCTAGTCTAAACTTCCATGAATTTATGGTGGATATAGTTCCATAAATGAATCAGGTACACCCCTGTCCTAACATGACTTATCATGAAACAAAATAGTACCTAATACATTGGATCTCTATTTGGGTGCACCCATCAAAACCATTTCATTCTCATGCTTAAGTGGGCCTCATAGATCATACAACGTGGATTAATTCAACATTAATGATTTATTCTATGATCAAGGAATTGTATATATATACATTTATGTCACCAATATATATGTATAAGTTTAAAAAGGTGAATACCACTGATATAAAAATCGGTATGGTGTTCACAACATAATTATTCTGGCATGGAAAATCACTGTGAAATTTCAGCAGCATAAAGACGTTACATAAAAATTCATAAAAATGGTTGATGAAGGAAAAGGTGTCCCTCATTATTTTAATATCAAATGGGTAGTAATATGGACCTAAAAAATTCATATCCCAACATTTGAAATTTGGGATTATAAGGCATAAGAAAATAAAGAAACATGAATAGATTAAAGAATCTTTATGAGATTATGACATGCTAACAAATGTAGTTAAACTTTCATGGGAGGACTAATGAGAGTGAAAGAAATATCTCATTAAATTTACCTCAAATGGATAGTAATGGTAATATAGAATATCATTTCACATCATAATCAAATGTAATGTAAAAGTCATAACATAATAGGAGTGGTTTATAAAATAGAAGAGTGAAACATGAGGTTCCCTTATATGAGTGTGTGGATCCATGGGATTTGGATGGGCATCCTGAAAGCATGTGGTCACATATTTTGTACAATAGGTTAGAGAGCATAGAGTGTGGATGTTTCACCTGGATTTTGAGTGAATATATATGGGATTTAGGGTTGGTTTATATAGGAAATTAGGGTGATGTCTTTATTATTTTCATTTTGGACTCTACCAAATATAATATTCAAAACCACAAACCATCCCTTGGTTTTTGCCAATGGTTTCTTCCAAATATGATTTTGTTACATTATTTCATAAGTAAAAGGTCATAAATAATTATAATATTACCATTGGTGATGTTGATGTGAGTCACACTCTGAATTAAATTATATTAATATCCTAAAATATATTATAAGTCTTGGTGGATTCATAATAGCTTTAAAAAATAAATAAAAAACTAAAAATCAGTGTTTTATTTAGAAAACATATATTTTTTTTGAATACAATTTATTGTTATTATTACATTTCTTTTGGGTCATTATAATTTCATAATACACATATTATATTTATATTGTATTTAATTTTCACCCAAAAATTTGACTATCTGAGAAAATTTTGAAAAATTAAACCAGGATAATTTCAACGTTATTATTTAATTTTTTTTAATTTTATCTAGATTATTTTCTAAATTTATAAATTTTGTCTTTTAAAATAATTCCAACATTTATTAAAAAATAATTTGTTTTTTGAATATAACTATTTTATCCCTATAAATGTTATATTTTACTTTATAAAAATTATAATATCATTTACATATGATAAATAATATTAAATTAACATTGAAATATTATCTATATAAAAAATCAATCAATTAATTAATTAATTAATTAAATTTTAGTAGTTACTAAAAATATAATTTGGGATTTATTATATCAAAAGAAAAATAATTTACAAATAAAAAATTTAGGATGAAAAAATATTAAATATTATATAATAAAGTAAATATTAATAGTTCTAGGGTATTAATACATACCCCTTTAATACATTAAAAATTACCTAAGGGTATGGTGTGTGATGTTTGGATTTTCATGGGCTGGTTCGATGAATACGGTTTGGGCGATGATATCAATGAGCTTGAGATTGTCTCATAAAGAGTTTTTCTTATTCTTATGTTATGTGTTACTACTTAAGATTGATCAATGGAAATTCTCCAAAATTCCATCTCCCATAGGAGCTCTGATTAATGGTCTTCATAGGGAACGATCCAACTAGTTGAGGCCATTATATCCTTTTTCTTTTAAAATTGTATTTTTTATGACCATATATTAATAATAATCATATGATCGATGTTTAATGGCAATATAATAAATGGTAATAATTATTAATAGTAAATTAATTCCGATAAGATAAACCAAAAGGATTTCATGCATTTTCTATAACCATATTATATAATAAGACATTAAATTGAATTAAAAGGTGAATTTTTTTTATAATAGTTATTTCATTACAATCTTTCCCCATTTTAAAATTTCACCATCTAAATATTCATTCCCCACATTAAAATATATGAGGGTCACTCTTCTTCATCACCTCTTGTAGTTACCAAAGTTCATTTTCAAACATTTTTTTATCCACAAAACATTAATGAGGGGAATTGATTTTTTAATTGAATTTTTTCCCAATGATATAAGATCTTAAACATATACTCCTCATTGTAAAGATAATTCTTCAATAGTACCACCTATGTATTGAGTATAGGTGAGGGTTATTGTATGTAATTTCTCAAGATGCATACAAGGAATACATCATTTACTTGAGATCAGTTAAGTGAGAGTTCTATATGATTGGACACTACTATGTTGTGTTAAAGGGTCCAAAAAGTTCTACTCTACCTTGGAATAATATTTACCTTTTTTCCAAATTTCATCACCTTATTTCATAGAGATATATAGTGGAATACCATGTCTCCAACATCAAACTCTATATCATTTTTATGATTGTCATCATATCTCTTCTGTCGACTTTGAGTAGCTTTACTTTGTTTCTAAATGGTCTTAACCTTATCCAATATTTACATGACCATTTCAGTACAGAGAATTTTTCATTCCCCATATTCATCACACAATGTTTATTTTATTCACCTATTCTCATAAATAGATTCATAGGGATCTATTTGGATGCTTGATTGAAAACTATTGTTGAAAGGGAACTCAACCAAATGAAGATGTTGGTCTCCTCTTCCATTGAATTAAATTTTACAGTCTCAAAATATGTATTCCATTCTATAAATAGTCTAACTATATTTAAAATCAGTTTGAGGATGATTGGCCATAAATAAATTTAGATCATTTTTAGAGCATGCTAAATACTTTTACTGATCATAGAGTAGAATCTTGGGTCTCGATCAGATTTAATTTTTAGTGGTACTCCTTGAAAAATTTCAACTTCTCTAATGTTTATCCCTGATAGTTTATCAAATAAGAAATCATCACAAATTTTAAATGAAGTGTGAATCCATTATAATATGATCCACAATAACCCTGAATTTTTTTTCATTTAGATGTATTCAGAAGTCCAGTGAAAAAGTCATTGGTGATGTTTTCCAATTTCCATGTTGGTATAGTTAATGGTTACATCATACCTTTAGAATTATTCTATTCTTCCTTCACATGAAGACATACCATGAACTATGATGTATATTCAGTGTTATCCTTCTTCATATTGTCCCACTAATAGTGGTACCAGATATATCGATACATCATTGTGTTTTTCAGTGATTGAATAAAGTCAAACTATGTGTTTCATTCATTAGTTACTTCTTTAACTAATGAATTTATGGAACACGTATTATTTATATAAAAAATAAAAATATTTCATCATTAACTCAGGTCTCTAATTATTTCAATCTTTTTATAGTTTCCAATTTCTTATGAATTCCCACATTATATGTTTTAGCATCCTTTTATATGCTTTAACAGGGTAGTAGTGCATTGAGAAATGAAAATAATTGATGGGATCTAACAATCATCTATGGCTCATATTAATTTATTTCTCTGTGAATATATATATATATATGAGTCTCTCTTGATTTGTATATATCCCACACTTCTCTATATAAATGTAATTCCTCTATATTTTTAATGTAATTATCATAGCTTCTAAATCTATATCATGTGTGCGATAGTTTTTCTCTGGATTTTTAAACTTTATTGAAGCATAGGATATGAATTTTTCATTCTATATTAACACACACCCTAATAACTTCTTTGATGTATCATTTAATGTGATGAAAATTTCTCCACTTGTGGGTAGTGTGAGAAAAATAGTTGTGATAAGTCTCCATTTAAACTCTATGATTATTTCTTCACATTTGATATTCCAAGAAAATATGACTCCATTATGACATATCTTGGTAATATAGTTTAAAAATAATTATAAATTTATCAAAAATAAGTGATAATATCATGTTAAACTAAAGAAACTATGGAAATCTATCAAGGATGGTGTCATCGAAAATCTTTCAATTTATTTTTTCATTTATTGATCAACATATATCCCATTTCTTGTGATGATATTCCCCAATAATGAGACTTCTTTTAATCCAGAATCAAACTTGTTGTACTTTTCATAAATCTTATCCTTTTCCACTGACTTTAGCATAGTCTCAAATATTTATCATGCTCCTCCATGGTTTTGGAGTATATTGGAATATAATATATAAATACAACCAAAAATTTGTTGAGGTAGTCTATAAATATTTTATTAATCAAGTTCATGAATATATATAGCATTAGTGAGTCCAAATTTAATTACTATGAACTTATAGTTCCCGTGACTTGTATGAAAATTAGTCTTCGGTATATCATCATTTGTCACCATAACATGGTAATTTCATATCCAGAGATCCAACATAGAGAATTATTGTTCCCTATGATTCTGATAAAACAATTCATCAATCTTTGTCAAAGGATACCTTTTCTTTATCATGATTTTTTTTGAGCTCATGATAATCAATGAAAAGGTTCATTAAACCATCCTTCATCTAGTTCACGAGGACTGATGCACCCAATAATGAAGTACATAGTCATATAAACTATTTAATGAGGTTCTCATGTAGTTTCCTCTTTTCCTTCACATGTTCTAAAACAACCATACCATACATATTCCAAGATAGTTCCAACACCATATGTATAAACTTGATTGAAAATTCGAACTCTCGTCGAGGAGGAAGTATAGAGAAATCCTAAGGAAAAACATAAATGTATTCCCTCACAATAAGAATGCCTTCGAGGATGATATGTTCTAGAGACTCAATCAATTTAGCTAAATATGGTTTCTAATTGGGAAATAATATCTAATCATGAGAATATAGTGTTAAGTAAGATTCATCCTCTTACATTCAATTGATTAGAATTAAAGGAAGATTCACAATACATATAGTGATTTCCTTCTCATGAAAACTTATGTTTGCTTTATATAGGGAAATCTAATCCATGCCCATAATTTCATCAAATTCAACAAATGGGAGTATAAAAAGGTTCTCGATGAAGATTAGATAACAAACCTTGAAAATGGAAGAGTTATATACATAGGTTGAAATAATTTACCTATTGTTCATTTTTACCGACAGATTTACTTCCCTGTTTTGTTGTGGTGTTTGAATAGTTTTATGAAACATTTAGGATATAAAAGAATGTGTAGAACTATGGAAGATAACCCAACATTTCAATGTTTATTCTGTTTCTATATTATCCAATATATATTTAGAGGTTAGTAATTTTATAATATTAAACACATAAATAATAACCAATTTATAAATTATGAATTTCCAGGATTCAATATATTTTATCAATGATCTATTTTATATCATATATTATAATGGGAATTTTTTTTTTCAAATAATAATGGTTTGTAATGATATTATGAACTTACCAAAGCATATCCCCCTCGAGTGTAAAACCAGGTGTGTAGTAAGGCATGATGTCATGTATGAGGTTAGCCCGAGTTAGTCCTAGAACACCTTATTATAGTTGTTACTCCTAATTACATTATTGTGGAACCACGTCCACGAATAGTATCCAAAAAAATATATATTTTCTTGATAATCTACTTACTCTATACTAACCATAATTTAGATTTTTTTTATAATTATTTTAATACCTATTTTTTTCTCTAGAGTTTTCTAATCCTAATCCAAGAAATAAATAAACTCTTGCTGTGATAATAACTATAACAACCCTACACATCATTACACATTAATGATTGATTTATTACATAAACCTACACATAATAAAAAAAATATTGATAAGTCAAGTGTATTTTGGAATTATTTAAAAAATATAACATCTTAAACATAGGATAAAACAACATTATTAAAAAAATACCCTAATATTATTTATTGAAAACTTGTTTAAGATGCTCAAAATATTCCATCGTACATTAAAATGCATTAGATATACTGAGGAAAACATAAGTAAAGGGTGATATATAAACCATATTAAATGAATAGTAAAGGAATTACATGAATAAGATAATACATGTCAGAAAATAGGTATATCAATAGAGATTAAAAGGAACATGAATAATAAGGCATTATATAGCATGATAATCATAACATGGGAAATGTTGAAACAACATAAAACACTAAATAATAAACATGGATTGTGGGTAAACAAATAATAATTAATAGTGGAAAATTTACCATAAAGGAATCAGGTACAACCCTATCCCAACATGAATTATGATGATACTAAACATTTCCCAATATATTGGAGCACTATCAGGGTGGACCCATCATAATCATTTCATTCTTATGATTAAGTGTGCCACATAGATCATACAACCTGGATTAATTCAATATATTATGTTATTCCACAATCAATGAATGTGGAATACATAAATTTATTTCCCAAATATATATATATATATGTGTGTGTGTGTGTGTGTGTGTTTATACAGTTGAATACCCTTGATAAAAAAATGGGTTTCATATTCACTACATAATTATTTTATCATAATCAATTGTAGTGAAATTTCGACAGCATACCATTATTACATAAAAATTAATAAAAAGGTTCCAAAGAGGGTGAGGGGTATATCATTCTTTGTAAATAAACTTTTATGTAATTGGGACCTGGAAATGGATATCCCAACATATAAAATTTGGAAATATAAGGCATAAGGGAATGAAAAATCATGAATAGAGAAACGAATCCTTATGAAATTTTAACATTGTAATAGGTGCACATAATGGATCATTATATGAATTAATAAGTGTGAAACTATGATATAATAACATATTAATAAAATTTAATTTAATGGGAATATTTAATTTTATATCCCATAGTAATAAAATTAATTGTAGAAGTCCAAACAAAAAATGAGTGATTGATAAAAGAGGATAGTGGAACATGAGGTTCCCTTACTTGATTGTATGACTCCAATGGATTAGGTGGGGCTTCTTGATACCTTGGGGAAGCCTTGGGAAGACATCATAGAGTATTTGTTAAAATTTATTCATTCTCCAAGGAGATCATCTGAATATAAATGATACATTAGGTGGGTTTATATAGGAATATAGGGGGACATCTTTATTATTTTGGTTTTGCACTCTAAATAAAAAAATATCCAAAACCACAAACCATACAATTGTTTTTTATGAATATTTCTACCAAAAGGGAGTGGTTTGTATTATTTTATAATGAAAAGGACCTAACATAATAAAATATTTCCATAGGTGATGTGTATTTGAGTCACATTGTTAATGAAATTATTTTACAATCTTAAAATATATTATATGTCATGGAGGATTCATAATGGATTTAAATAATAAATAAAATACAAATAATATCATATTATATTAAAGGGGAAACATATATTTTGTCAGGAATACCATTTATAGTAATTTTATCATTACTTTTGGGTTATTATTTTGTCATAATACACAAATTATATTTAGACTGTATTTAATTTTTTCCTCATAATTCGACTATCTTGGAAAATTATAAAAAATTTATAGTTGTATAATTTCATCATCATGATTCAAAAAATAATATCAATTTAATTGGAATAATTTTCTAAATATGTGAATTTTCACAATTAAAAAATGTAATTATTATGAAATAATGGGTTTTTTAAAATAACAATTTTTGATTGGTTATAAAAATTACATTTGACTTCATAAAAATTATATGATCACTTATATATAATAAAAATAATAAAAATAATATAAAAATATTATTTATTTCAAAAATAAATTTATTCATAAATTCATTAATTGAATTTAAAAATTAACCAAAAATAAAATCTCTACTTTATTGTATGAAAATAAAAATCAAGAATAAATTAACATTAAAAAGATGAAACTATATTGGTTATTATAAAAATTAGATATTAATATTATTGGGGTCTTGATACATATTCTGTCAATAAACCATAAAATTGAATTAGTGTAAGGTATGCGATGGCGGGACGTTCATGGGGCAGTTCGGCGAACAAGGTTTGGGTTGTGATATTGACGAGCTAGAACTTCTCCAATAAACAGTTTTACTCATGATTGAGTTGTTGGATGTCAGCTTGGAATTTGTCTAGTTCAAAGTCCAGAAATTATATATCCCTTAGATGTTCTAATAAATGATCTACATAGTCAATGATCCAACTGGATGAGTCCATTACTACCTTTGACATTGACAATTGGTTTTTAGGACCCAAAATTTATACTAATTATGTCATCATTGTTCAACGTATATATTATCAATGGTAATGATTCATAATAGTAAATTAAATTTGATATGATAAATCAAATAGAGTGCATGTGTTTTATCTAAATATATTATATTATAATACATTTAATTGAATCAAAATGGGAATTTTTATTTATTTCAATTTGGGTCACTACACTAGGATAACTTATTTTTACAGATCAGTAATATGTATGGATGTCTAGACAGAGAAACTACATGGAATTCACTAAATTCACATTACATTTTTAGTTTCAAATTGAATAATAGAATCTATTATCACAGTTAAAAAATACACATCATGTGTCCTATTATTGTGCCAGTGTACTATGGTGTTATGGCCAATAATCCACAAAAGCCTAAAAACCATTAAAATAATTGGAAACTATGATAAAAGGGTTATAGAGGAACTTAATTAAATCATATAATGAAATATAAGAGATTATAATAATAAAAAATCCAATGATGTTTGAATTCAAGGTGTCTATGATGTGGCTTATGAGGGATGACATCAGAAGAATAGTAGGACATACACTATTTATGGATAAGTAGAGGGGGAAAGATCTTAAAAACATATCTAAATGTCTTGTATGGAATGTCTAAACACTGTTTATAATTTTATTTTAATTTTTTATCACTGTTATTATTATTATTTTATTATAATTTATCATAATAATATTTTTTTTATTTTATATTTATATAAATATATTAATAAATGGATTTCATACGTATATACATGATGTGAGATTTTTAAATAGATTTTATGTCGAACAAGAATCACCCTATTGCTCAGAATGTTGTTTGAACGAGCGATGCCTCGCTATAATTGGTTACTAAATCCCACAAGTTCAAATTTTATACCATTGAAAATTTTTGACTGTTTTTTATAAAAAAACGAAAAATTGGTCTAATATATTAAATATAACATGTGGATTTATTTAAATGAAATATGATATAGTTGATCCGGATTGGAGGATTCAATATTTGGAGTTTAGGACATTGGGTAGGGACCCTACTAGTCATTTCAACACCATATTTCATTTTATTCAGTTTTTATATAATTTTAATAATTATAAAAATACAACACAAATAAAAAATAAAAAACAAAAACTAATATAAACAAAATTTGGTTTTATTTTAGAGTGAAAAGATGCATCTGGGTTAGGTAGGTGGACTTAAAGAAGGCTATTTTATGAAAAATACAGAGACTCTTCCAACTGACCAATCTGCATCATGGGTTTTATTTTTGTTATTATTTTATTTTCGCAAATATTAAAACATAAAAAATCATTTAATAAATATATAGATGAAAAATATTACCCATGTATGGATGTGTGTCACTGTGGAATGTGAAAAAACAATGTTACATACACCCTATAATGATCATTCCTTCCACACACGTTTCATTCATATAAATTTACTTAACATTTTTTTACTTATATTAAATGTTTTATTAAAAAAATTAAAATTATCAATACAAAAAATAAAATATACACATGTCTTATACTCATAAAATATATACATATGTACAGTTTTCTTGTTGAAAAATGGGAAAATGTGGTACACAATGTGAATAATTAAAGCACACACCATGTAGTGGTTTAAAACAGAAATTTTATGTTTATGGAAGATATAATCAGATTCACCTCCCAGGAAGGACCATTAATTATCTTTTTTTCATAAGGATAATCAACTTACCTATGATATGTGGGAGGGTGTGGCATCCACAGAGGGAACCCTTACATATTTTTTGCCATCACTATATAATAGTGTTCTTTATTTTTTTAGGATGGCAATGAGGCATTTTTTGGTATCCTTGTTCCATGGATTCATAGTATTGGAGGTAAAATTGACTTTTCATCAATTATTTCATATCCTTGACCTTCTTATTTTCATGATCCTTGTTACTAAATACCTAAAACTAATCCCAAAATCCATCAAGAGTATGTAATATAACAATTGTGTTATCAAAATTAAATTTATATTTAATTTTATTATTATTGTGTGGTGATATTGTTCCATTTTCAATTTTAAACCTTGAAAAATAATATTTGAATGAATTTAATTCATAATATATAAGTTATACACCATTTAAATATTCATTAGTTTAATTAATAATATAATGTTCAATTTTATGTTTTCATAATTATCCTCATTAATTATCATCTTTAGGATTATTTCAACCATTGTTCCATGTTTTCAAAACATTCATACTTTTATGAATTGTTCTTGAAATTTTTTCATTAATTATAATAATTTTTCATATATATTCAAATAATGAAGGTAATCTAGATATTAATGTGGGTTATATAATTTATATGAGTATTCCTCATATTGGGACTCATTATCCACACATGGGTGGTAATAAATTTGAAAGATTATGAATTTTTGGATTATATAGATAAAAATACTCTCCAAATGAGACATTCCAACCAATGGTTTAATAAAAATCTATTTAGATGTGATCTTGAGGTACCCAAGAAAAATAAGGAACAAAAATAATGATAGAAAATAATGAATCCAAATTAATTATATTCTACTCAAATATCATCCATCTTCACTCCCCATAAATTGTTGTAGAATTTGGATTATGCCCATAAAGTGGTATGCTATATTGATTTCACTCGCTATAGAATATAATAGGAATATCATGGTCAAATGCATCAGGAATACAATGATTTCGTCAAGATTTGGTTAGTTTTGGGTTATTATTATAATGATGAAATATTGAGTGAGAATGAATGGAAACAATAAGAAAAAATAATGAAATCTTAAAAGGACACAAAACCCAAGGAAAAATAAACAATGAAAAATAATGTGTAGGGTTTCTAATTTTGGATATGTGTTATTATAAAATCATTCCCAAGAACATCAATTTTTTTATAAAATAAATTATATAAGGGGGTTTAATTTTTCTGCCATTTCTAGGTTTGATGACAAATAATAGAATTATATATGATTTAATCCTTATTTCCAATATTTTATATTATGAATTTGTTTATAAAAACCCCAATATCAATGAGAATGGGAACACACAATGGTATTGGGTTCACCAATTGAGATATTATATTTCCCAAATTATATCATTATTTTATGGTAAAAAGAATAATTAAATTATTGAATAAGTTATAATGAAGAAATAACCTCACATACGACACATTAAAATTATACTTTCAACACACCTACTCTCTAATTACAACCACAAAACAAGTCATGTACACTCTAATAACCATGGAAATAGTGGTATAATTTGAGTGAAAATTTAACTATAACTATGGATAAGAGGTTTTTTAGGAAGATAATAGTTGGGGAAATTGAGAAAACTAAATGTAAAAAGGGAAAACAATTTCTTTTATAGGGGGTAGTGTTTCAGAGGAAAAAACACCCCTTATCTCAACAATCATACACTAAAAGGTTATTCCTTGTATTTATATTGAAATATATTACAGGTAATGCGCTAAAGTACACACTATATAATTTTTTCAACCATAGTTTTCTAGGCTTCTCAACTAATGGGTTATCATTCTTGTTTTACTGATTATTGATCAAACATTGATTATAGGTTGGTGATGGTAAAAAATTAGTGTTTCTAGCATAAATTTCATATAGTAATAAACCTTAAAAAAATAACTTCTATAATAGGACTAGATGGAATGTTCAATGATTTATATGTCCTGTTCTTATAGGTCCAAAACATGGGTGATTACTTTAGAAATCTAGGTGGTGTTTATCCAAAATCATATAACCATTTTTTATTATTTACATACCATATACTTTACTATTTTTATCTATAATCATACTAATGTGTGAATTTGAAAATGGAGACCTGAAAATCAACCATAAATTAAGAAATTTAGAATTTTAATCATATAAAAACACATATCTTATATAAACTATCTATACACACAATAAAATAAACAAAAATAGTTTGAAAAAAATATCACAATATAGCTTGAATAATTTTAATAAAAGGTATGTATACACTAGGACATATAAGGAGGAAACCATAGCACATTTATTATAATCCTTCACCACCAAAAATTGGAAATTATAGCCTCTCAACAATAATTATAATTGAAGATAAATATTTGTATCTCACATAATTTTTATCTTTGTGTGGTCAAATTTTTTAACGCTTATTAAACATGAAATTTTCAAGATTAGATATTTCACAAAAATATTATAGATACCCATGTTTTTATGGTATTTTATCATAACACTCAGATCAATATCATGTTGGGAAGACCTCTAATGGTTGTTCAATAATTAATTCCACTTAGTGTAGTGAAATTTCAGTATTTATAATCTCTCAGATGATATGTACTAAGAATATAATAGGATCATAGGAATCATTTAAACTTATACATGAATAGTTTTTATGGGTATATATAGATAATATCTTAGATGTGCTACAAGAATCAGTCATTTCTATGGATTATCATTGTAGGTTTGAAGAATTAACTATAATAACACAGTGATTAGAAGAATCTCCTTGTCGTGTATAAGATAAATTTAATCCAAATTATTCTATAAAGGTGATAAAGCTTGGTATGGAATAAATCATTACCATCATCCTAAAATTATCCATATTCCTAGAGGTAGGCCCATATTATGATATGTGTAATGTGTCTCATCATCTTTGGAAACATAAATTCCAATAGTTCCCTAATGAAAATTCATAGAATGAGAAAAAATAAAATGCTATCAAAATTTCAAATGTATTTATAACATGGTTTGTTATTTCTGAAATAAATTTATACTGGGGTTTTTCATTACCACATTGGAAAATAACTAGTTCAAATTACCATATATTATGTTACCTAATGATATATAGTTGAATTATCATCCCACTTACATCCCTTGTATCTAATGATAGAGAACAATATCCAAGACTAGTTCATATTCAATAACTATCTCTAACGGATTGTGGTTGAATAGGATTAGAAGCCAGAAAGTCCCTCAACTCAAATGAATTTCTTGTCTACTAATTTATTAGATAAATAGGGTTATAGGATAAACGTCCCATATAGGAATTCTACAAAATTTGATTGATGAAGAACTCTGAAGTTTGTCAACTACCCATTTACAATAATCAATTTGTGGATAAATCAACCTATCATGACCTCAATTATGACATAACTTTTATATTATAAGCATCAAACACGTAGTCCACATAAATTCAATGAAATCAAAATGAGAAAAAAGTGAAAATTATGAGAATCCCCCATGGGTACCAAAATTGGCCCATAATGTTTTGGATTTCATTGGCCCATTGATTGGAGGTCATGAATTGACCCCCTAAAAATGTTTTCATTATAAGAAGAGTTAACATGGGATTATATCAATGTTAAACACTTTATATAACCTCTCACAAATAATAAAAAACTTTTTAAATTTAATTCCTTATAAATAGTGTGGTTGAAGGCCTTAGAGGAAGATGGAGACATGCTCAAGGAATATCTGAGACGATTAGTACCAGTCATACCAAAATTATACACTTCTCCAAAAAAAGATACATGAACTTAAAAGAACTCCAGGGAATAATTAATAAAATATAGATGTATTTTAAGAATCATTAATATATAATAATATTTGTCGATTGACTAGAAATACGGAAATCATTTGGTACAATACAAGAGGCTTCAATGATGAATGAACCTATCCAGCTGACAATAGAATCATTACAAAATCCTATCTTATGGAGGGTATTACAATCAATACCATATTTAGAAGAGTCACATGGAAGAATATGTAGACCATTGGCTCAAATTTATCATGTTTTTAATAATATCATTGTAATATTTTTAAGATTTCAATAATAGATTCTATAATCCTCTTCATGGAGCATAGAGAGGATATCATCATGGATTGTTCATATCCCAAAGTGTTCAACACTATTTGATTACATTTGAGGCATTTCATATAGAATTATTTTCACTCAATTACATATAGTCATATCCTTTATGGTTAATGTTTAATAATCTTCCATGATTGGGGTCATTAGGACATAATATACATCATGAAAACGTGATGAGGTCAATATTCATTGATCCTTATTGAAAAATCAGTCAGGAATAAACCTCATAATATTTTTGAAACATCAATACATTTGATACATAGAGGATGACCGATCCCCATACAATTTTACAATATAGGGGTATAAAATAGTTAATAGATTCATACATGGAGGATCAAAATGAATATTCAGTTCATAAACCTCATTTTTTATTATAAATCAATTCTTCTTCATCAAACTTTATCCTTTTACTCCATTTTGGGTAGATCGTGTATCCAAATGCATGAGAAAATGAACTCTTTCTATTTATAGTGTCTAAAATAGTATATAAATATGAAATGTTGTGTGAAAATTTGTGATAATTACCCATTCATATCCAATGAGACCCAAAACATCAATACAAGATACTATAAATGGGAGGGGAATAATCCATTAGTAAATGTACTACCAAAATTGCATTACAGAATGGGTTGTGAACTACTCCACTCAGTCCATAGAATGGTATGGATGAATATTTTTTAATCCCTGTTAATTTTATTGAATTGGTAATATCATATTTTCAAAGCAACTAGATCATTCCTTAAACTTTATTGGATTCAAAAATCATCATTCATTCTAATAGTGGATAAAAATATGTCGTTATTGATGCAATTCCATCAATATAAGAAAATATTCCCATAAAATCCATGCATAGTAACCTATCATATGAGCATATCAAATTTAAAGCGGGCTTGGATATAATCTAGTCAGCTCTACATAATCCTTTTTATAAGTTAGAGACATTCCACTAATTATGGAATGGTGATTAATGACCTTATCCTCTATTCAATTGGTGTCCTCTATGCCCGATTAACCCTCAGATGTGTGTGGTTTCAATAGGTTTAATCACAATCATATATAATCTCCAAAATCCCATGTAATGTGTCTATTTCCACTCTTAATGGTGTTAGGGAATAATAGATTAGAGATTTCCCACAAACTATTGAAGATTATGTTTAAACTACGTTTGATGAACCCTAATAAATGGGTCTGGAAACTAAATATCAATCATGAATGAAACTGATTAGTGATTACATGAGTTTGAAAGAGTATGGGAATATATTAATTTTATAAAACAACATTAATATAGATTCACATTGAATTATATGAAACTTTTTAGGGTTAGATCTCTATGTATGATTCATAACATTTTTTGTTGTCTAACCTTGTCGGTTAGAAACTAGTAGAGAGGGGGATTCATCCATCTCATGGATCCATCATGAATGTAAAGGATTAATATATAATGATCTAGGATGTTTTTACATGGTGGTTCAATAAAACAATTACATGACCATTATTTTCCCCATATGTGAGAAGAATGAGAAAAAAATTGTTTTACTTGGTAATAGGGAATTTAATTTCCACATCACAATGGAAAATTTATGAATCCCGATTAAGGTGTTATTAATTGATACAATAACTCATTTCCATGAAACAAATATTTATAGTTGGTTATTATAGTTATAATAAAATTTTTATGGATCTTGTATATGGATGAGACTATATATTTAGGTCACATTAAGATGTTTATACGTACTTTGTAATTCTCTTTAGATTGAAGAATATAGGGGCTACCTTCCAACATTCCATCTACCGCAACTATCCTTTTGGGGGATGATAATAGGATAATTTTTGGATGATCTAATTGTCAAATCCCTTTAATATCATGATAAATTCTTTGAGATTGAGGAATTGTAAACTAGAAGGAGATAACATAACATTATTATGAGTATACACATTCAATGTTGAACAATGATATTTCTCAATTCTATGATACACCTTCTTACTATCAAATATTATCTTGATAAAAAATGTGATACATGATATGAATCTATCGAATACCATTTTTAGTGTGTGTCACCTATATCAAGAATTTTATCCTAACCCTCACTAGAAATTTTTTTCCCTTTATGAAATTGATCAAAAGGGGAAACTTATTGGTGGGATAAAGATTATTAAAGGTATTTTGATGAACTCAGGAAATGTCTTTCTTAACCTCAATTGTTGTTTCCACACATGGAATGTAAATTCATAATACTTTATGTAGATATCATGTAATGATACCATAGTTAACTATTTTCCATTAAATGGGTTGATGGAAATGAAAATAAAAAATATTATCTTAGAAAAATAAATGTGGTGGTCTAGAATCGTTAGTATATAGAGATTTCATTTTCTTACATTATTGTTATATCATTTTAAAGATAAATTAAATAATAAAATTATATATAAAGGATAATATGTTTTAGTGTCATGGGAATATTAGGCTCAGAAATCACTCATATATAATAAATCATAAACGTTATTTAATTTCATCTCTAGCTTTTTAGTGTCCGTAGTATTCTTCCTAGTACATGTAGTCCCCAGTGGATATACATCAATTAAAGGGCTGATCTAAAAGTACAGTAATAGGATATGGGGCATGATTCAATATAACATGGTTGATTACATAATCATAAGATCATCATCATAATAATTATATAAATAACTAGACAAAGGAATGAAATTTGGCAATGCATAAAAATGAAACATGATATCTTAGTGGTCAAACCCCACAAATAGTTGTGAACAAAGCTAGAAACATGTTCACAAATAACATATGTGAATAATCATAAAATAATTATTATGAAAAATATAGCTTATATTTCACACATATAACACATTATATCATGAAATACATCACATTATTCAATTAATTGTAGTGCTATATAGCTATGGGAAAACTCATCACTTCATAAAATTTACATAACCATGCTTGCCATATAGAACATTCATCAATATTATAAATAAAATAACCCATAAAAAGTAATGGGTTAAATTTTATAAAGAATACATTAATATATAAACTTCAGGGGTTTCCAATAGAAAATTGGAATATCATACTTGGTATAAGAATCATCTATATTGAGAGAAAAAGAAATAATCTCAAGAGAAGTAAAAGATGTGTTTTTTAAGAATAATTATATTTGAAAATATTGTGTTTGCTATAAACTCAAGTAAAATTAAATTTATCCCCAAAAATAAAAGGTAAGATAAATAAAATTAAATTTATGGAACATTAAATGAATATCCATACTGATTTTGGTGTGAAGTATAAAAAACCCAATTAAATGGAGTTGGGTTTGAGAATCCCCATAACTTAATTCACAATTAATTTCGTTTCTTTTTTTTTCCTCCTAGATAAGAAAAATATGATTATTAAAATAATGAAATCAAAGTTAACTAATGTTATTTTATAAAAATATTTTTCACTTATAATAATTGGATTATAATTCATAATTTCCTATAAATCGTTTTGATATAAAATATTACTTAAAATTTTCACATCCTTTAATGATTTCTCTATTTTATTAAATTTAATTTTTACATAAGTGAGATTATTTATAAAAGAATAGAATTAATGTGATTAT
Source organism: Viscum album (assembly GCA_963277665.1). Classification (NCBI taxonomy): domain Eukaryota; kingdom Viridiplantae; phylum Streptophyta; class Magnoliopsida; order Santalales; family Viscaceae; genus Viscum; species Viscum album. Next base: position 1,460,745,248 of record OY728135.1, on the reverse strand, counting down.
ATATTAATAAACTATATATATATATTATATTTTCTATACCTGAAGATGGTTATAATTATTTCCTTGGATATGACTCTGTGGTCACTTAATAGGCCTTTAATGGGACGATGTCGAAAGAGTTGGAAAGGGATGTATAAAATTTGTATTTTTCATATATATGATAATTATGGTAGGTAAACATTATTAATATAATGTAATATTAGTATATGTTTTTGAAATATATGGTTTTAAAATTAATAGGTTGAAAACTGGAAAGTGAATAAGCAATGAGGGAAGTGTTAATAGAGACATACTTTCTCTTTAGCATAACTTCTCTTCTACAACACTATAAATCCTTGGTGATTGTAGTTTCATTTTTCCATAATGTCCCTATTGATTATAATGGGATTAATAGGGAGTATTTTTGTTAGATTATTGTATTTGGAATGGATGAGGGAGTTGTTTTCCATGGGAAGGGAGAAGAGTTATTTTTTCTTAAGGAGATGTGTATTTTTAGAATAAAATATTGAATTAAATAATATTTCAAAGGTAAAAAAAATGAAATACTGATTTTATAAAAATATAAATCGTTCAATAATATAATATAATGGGATTAAGACTTTAAAAACCCATTATAATTTGATATCAATAATTTATAAAAAATTAATGTGGAAATATAGAAAATTTTCTATTTTAAAAATTCACTTTTGACTTTTGGTTTTGGAATGTTATTTTTATATTTAGAATTTGGGATTATTGTATTTCAATAAAAAATTGAAATTAAATATACCATTTCTAAAACTAAAGTTCTAGAATGGATTACTTCACAAGTATATTGTAAATGATGTAATTTATGAAGCACAAGTTATGTGAAAATCATTATTTTTACTTTTCACCCAAAAATTGAAACCTTTTAGAAAATTAACAGAAAATCACCGATGGACAATATTTATGTGTTGATTTCAAAAATGGACTCCATTATATGAATATAATTTTCTAAATACGTTAAATCTATTTTTTTATCTAATATCATTATTTATTCAAAAAAATTAATTTTATTATTATAATAGGTTTTATGAAACTTTGAAAAAATAATTTAAGTATCATAAAATTATCCTATTATTATAAAAAAAATTATTGAATACAATTTGTTAAAATAAATTATCTTTCAAATCATATTATTTATTATAAAATTCGAAATAAAAAATGTTTTTATTGAAATACCAACAATTAATTTATTATTTTCGAAACATTTATTTACCTATAGTATGATATATTTATATGATATTCACAATTATAAGATGCATAAATTTTATTTATATTGTCATAGGTGAGTTTACTGTTCTATTGGATGGATTAATATTCCTAATGGTCGGGTTACTATTCCATGTGTGAAGTTACAATTCGATCAGTTCCTTAATTTATATAAATACATTATTTTTAATTTATCATTCATGTATAATTTTTTTATTATTTTATATATGTGATGTTACTGTGATTTATAATATATAATATAATTATAATATGTGAGTTTCGATTGATAAAATTTTGGGTCATTACATTCTTCCCCACTTATGAAATTTCTTTCCAAAACATCTTTTTAAAATCTAAGAGGAAAATTGTTGAGGGTACTTCTCCTTCATTACATCCTCCAGTTCCCATGTCTCTTATTCATACTTGTGATTCCTAAATAGTAATTTTACTACGTTAGTATTCCTATTTCATATACCTTTATCTTTGTGGCCCAAGTTCTTCGTCGGATTCTCCTCATAAGAAATATCATTTTCCAATAGTACCACCTCTGAATTTAGTACATGTGAGGGATCTGGTATGTATTTTATCAAGATGGATATGTGGATTACATCATGTACTTGATACAGGATTGGTGGATGTACTAGTTGATATGCTACAACTCTAACATGATCAATAATCTGGAAGGGTCCAATGTAACAGGGTCCTAACTTTCATTTCTTCCCAAATCTCATAATGTTCATTCATAGAGTTATGTATAAGAACACAATTTATCCAATCATAAACTCAAGGTCCCATCAATGGTTTTATGTATAGCTATTCTATCAACTTTGGAAACCTTAATGTATTGTTTAATTTATTTCTCCTTTTTTACCTTTACGTTAAAAATTTCTGGTCCAGAGAACATATGTTCACCAAATTAAACTTTACATATCTTTCTTCTACATATTTTCTTAGAACATTATCCATATGAATCCATTAAGATGATCGAGTAGAGACTATTGTTATAAGAGAACTTGAACATATGTATATTTTATTCTTCAACCATCATTTATGTCTATAGAACATTATCTCAACATGTATTACAGTGTTTGAATAGTCCTCTTATGTTAGCAATCAGTTTGAGGAAGATAAGTCATACATAAGTTTAGCTTATTGTTTAGGGATTGAGGGATACTTTTCTGAAAACCTAGAGGTATATCATGGATCATTATCAGTTAAAATAAATAGTGGTACTTAAAAAATCATCACCACATATTTGATGTTTATCTGTTGATTTTGGTCACGTTATATGTCCTATAAAATTATGATAAAGTGAGATGTCTTTGCAAGATGATCCAAAATGACCCATATAGAATTATTTTCTGTGGGTATCTTTGGAAGTCTTCTGAAAAAATCCATGGTTACATTTTCTTGTTTCCATGTTGGTATGGGTAATGGTTACAGAATCACCTTATATTTTTTCTTATCAAACTTAACTTACTAACATACCTAGAACATTGATGTATATTCAAAGACCTCCTTCTTCATATTCTCCCACCAATAATGCTCTCTGAGATCCTGATTCATCATTGTTATTTATGGGTAAATGGAGAATGAATATCTTTGTCCATCATTAAATATAACATTATTTAACTCAAAATTTGGTGGTACAAATTTTCACAACCCAATTCTTATAATGTCTTCCTCATCAATTTTGAACTCAAAGGATTTACCATTTTTAATAGCTTCCATCTTTTTCTGAATTTACTCATGACTTCTTTGAGCTTCCATTTTTTCTTTTGTAAGGTATGGTTGAGAAAATATTTTATAAATGATATATTTTTTTCATTCCTTAAATATTCATATGTTCATCCTTTAATGGTCTTAAAAGATTTAATCATTATCAATTATCTTCATTGAAAATGTTGAAGGATACTTTTTTTACTTAGAGCATTTTCCATTTTATTTTCTCTACCAAGATTGTAGTGAACTGAGTATTCATAATAATAAATGAGATCTTACCATATTATCTACTCCATATTAAGAATCATTCATGTGAATATATATTTTAGGATCTTATAATATGTATATATCTCAAACTTCTCCCTATAGAGATAATTTCGCCAGATTTTTATTTTGAAGATCATAGGTGACAACTCTATATCATGTGTGGGATAGTTTTACTCAAGAATTTTCAACATCCTTTAAATTTATGATATAAATTTATAATTTTACATAAGTAGAAATACTAATATTCTATTTGAAGAATCATTATATTCCACAAATTGTTCCCCATTTTTTAGAAGTGTGATTACCGGTGTAGTGATAATCCTTTATTTCAACTCCTTGGAGCTGTCTTCACATTCACTGGTCTATAAAATATTTACTCTCCTATAAGTAATATTGGTTAGTGGCTTTGAAAATTTTGATAAATTCATCACAAATCATCTATAATACACAAATTGAAAAAATAAACTTTATATCTCCATTACATATGTTATCCTAGGCTATTCTTCAATTTCCATTTTCTTATAAGGGTCCAGAAATAGTTTTTGTTAGTGATAACATACACCAATAATGATACTTTATCAATATATAAATCACATTTACTATAATTTTCATATAGATTCCTCCTTTAAAAGAACTTTAACATAGTATTTAAATCCTCCCCACATTCCTTCTTTCTCAAAGAGTGTATCAGAATATCATTAATAAATACTTCCAAAAATTTGTCAAAGTAGTATCCAAATACTCTATTCATTAATTTATTGAATATTATTAGAGAATTAGTGAGTCATAAAGGTTTCCCTATGAACTCATAGTGTGCATATCCCATTAAAAATTCGTTCATGGGAATATCTTCCTTCCTCACCATTAATAGGATAAATTCTAACCAACGGTCCACCTTAGATTATTTCTGAACCAGCTTAAAGTTGATTGAACAACTAATTTATCCATATAAGGGAATACATGTTCATTATCATGATTTTTTTGAGCTCACAAAAATTCACACATAGGTATATTGATCAATAATTCATCTTTGAAGAAGTGGAATGGTGAACCCCGTGGTGAAGCCATCGGGTGTATTAAACCCATTTCTAGATTCTCTTATTGTTTCACCTTCAATTCCACCAAAATAGTGGTGTTCATTCTATAAGGTTTCCTTCATATTAGCAGTCATTCAGAAAAAATTACAATTGAGAAATCATCGTCTTATAAATGAGATAGACCAGACAGTTCATTAAGGAGCACATTAGTGTATTTTCTCACAATAAGCATGTCTTTGAGAATGATTATATTTTTTGCATCAGACATTTGGTATAGATATGATAGATAATAAAGAAATGATACACATAGTTGAGATGATAAATCTATATGATATTCATCATCACCTTACGCATGTAAAAAATTGAAGGATACCTTAAGATATTAAGTGTGATCTCCCTTTCTCGATAGTTGATGTTGGATTTATATAAGGATAGAAAATCCAAGCCCAATTTAGAGACAAACCACATAAATGGAAGTTAGACAAGACAATATAGGAGTTTCATTCAATAATAATTTACTAGGAATTAATTTTATACATTTGATGAAATAATTTCCCCATTTTATGTTCTCTCATGAATCTCAACCTCCATATTATGAGTTGGAATTTGAATAGTTTCTCTAAACATGCATGATAAGAATGAATGCATAGAACCATAATCAAATATCATGTTCACTATTCTTGAATGAATAAAGATTGTACATTTCACAGTATCATTTTAGGGATCTACCTCAGTATTAGTTTTGGCATTATATTTACCTTTATAATTTTTTTGGTGGATGTTCATGCTAATTACCCTCAATGGTTCTAGGTTTACTGAACTAACTTTCATATTTCCATTGCTACCTGTAGTTAAAAGCTTTGAACTGTGGTTGGTTATCTCCTTTCGTCCATTATATAGGATAGATTATTCATGTCCCTCTGTTATTCATGGTCTTCATAGTTTTATCTCTCACACATCATGCATTTCCTCTTAACTTAGAGGTATTTACCATGATACTTTTTTCATATTTTTCACATGTGAGTGGTTGATTTTTAATTCCTCTTTTGTCATTAAAAAATCTAGTTTGAAACTTAATCTTTTTTTCTATATCTCTGTAGTAATGGGTCCAATCTGCACACTCTATATCCACATTGGGAGAACATCAAAAAATTTATTCATAACTCCCATTGTATCGAACAGCTAGAGACTTTCAAAGGTGTGGTTTTAAACCACTAAAGATTCTATAAATTTTTATAACTTTGTTGATAATAAAATACGATTTATACCTTGAAATCCTTGTGAAACTAACATCACAATCTGTGATAGATTCACGATATTTATTCTTTGGATCTATAAATTATCTTTCCATCTTCATATGATGTGTTTGAAGGAAATACTTATGAATAAATATTTTATTAAATTATTCCCACTCTATCTATTCAATTTCATCTATTGGCATAGTGTTCTATATCAACACACACAATTGATCAACCTCTCTGTATAAATGATAAATTACCAGAGTCACCTTCTCCATCTCAAAAAATTGAACTAAAACAATTATTCTCCATTTAGTTAACCCACAATTCCATAATGAGTGGATGTGAATATCAACGAAGCATTGGTGGTAATTTTTTCATAAAAGACTTGTTATAATGTTTCTATATATTAGGTAATGGTAGATGTTCCACATTATCAAGGTTAATTTTTATATCCGGTGACATATGGGTACATATTTCCATGAAATTTTGAGCTCTTCTTACCAAGGATATGAGGGGTTTATTCAATAAATTCTTGTACTATTGCTCACATGTTTTTTGTTCCTGTTTCAACTAGTTCCCATAATTTTCTAAAATAGATAATTCTTGAGCAAATAATAATTCAAAATTACATGAATAAATAATTTATTATTTTGGGAAATTAAATCTAAAGGTGTATCTTATGGGATCCCTAGGTTTGCAATTTTTATAAAACAAAAATTTTGGGGTACTTACGTATAATTAGTATAATAATAAGGGTTTTAGTTAGAGCTATATAATATTAATTCCCAAATTAACTAAACTATGATTTGATACAAACTATAGTGAACCTACTTGTTCTTACATTACTATTGCATCATTTTAATGATAAATGACATAATAGTGTTACATATACAATATTAAACTGTTTAGTTTCTATGTAAAATTATACACGTAAATCATACATTCATAATAAAACATAAAATTTATTTAATTCCTTCTTCTATAGCATAAAAGTGTACCTTGTATTCTCTATAGTCCAAGTAATCACCTAATGATATACATCAAGGAAATGGGTTAGCTAAAAGCCAACTAATAGGATAAGGAACATGAAAAAATATGACATGGGTGAGAATAATAATAATCATAATAACATAATCATAGTATCATTATAATAATAATGATATGAATAATTTAATAAAACAATGGAATATGGTAATACATAAAAATTAAACATCATGTCATAGAGGTCAAACACCACACATAATTGTTATCAAATATAACAACATGTCCATGAATAACATATTTGAATAATCATAAAATCGTCATTGTGAAAAATTATATCATCATTTTAATTCATATTTCAACATAACTAATGAAATATATCACATTATCCAATGAATTGGAGTGCTAAATAATTCCGGGCACGCCTATCACATCATAACATTTACATTACCCTGTATTCCACATAGAACATACATCAATATTAGACATAAAATAACCCATGGAAAGGAATGGGTTCATTTCATAAATCATAAATTCATGAATGTACTATTGTTAATCCCAAAAAAATTGAAAATTATACTTGTTGTTAGAATCATCAATATTGAGTAAAGAAGAAACAACCTCAATAGAATTAAAAGATGTGATTAAGAAAACATCTATTGAAAAATCATTGTATTTGTCATAAAATAATGTATAAAACATGTATATCCTTGAAAATAAAAGTTAATAATAATGAAATTACGTTATAGTATCATTAAATGAATATCCATACTTAATTTGGTGTAAAATAATGAAAAACCTATGTAAATGGATTTGGGTTTGAGAATCCCCTTACCTTAATTCTAAATTAATTGTGTTACATTTAAACATCTTAGATAATATACAAATGTTTATAATAAAATGAAAAATGTTATTTATATTAATTTTATAATACTTTTTATCAATTATAATCATTGTATTATATTTCATAATTTTCTTTGGTGAAATTGAAGTGTTTTGATATTATATTTTACTTAAAAATTCCCGATCTTGGAAAGATTTCAGTATTTTATTAAAATGTAATTTATACATTAGTGTAATTAATTAAATAATCATTGAAAACATATAATTACATATTTATTTATTATATATAATTTTAATATTACATCAATGAAGGTGGAAATAATAATTTTATTGTAAATGAATCCGTAGGCCATTAACTAACTATTAATAGAACGTTGTCGAAAGAGAGGGAAAAAGAAGTATAAAATTAATATTTTTCTTAAATATGATAATTAAAATAGGTTAAAACCATTAATATGTAGTTAAATTATTTTATAAATAATTTGAAATATATTTGGTTTGAATGGAAGAGGGTAAAAATAAAGAACTGAACAATAAAAGGGGGAATGGTTAATTAAGACTTACTCTCTCTTTGTTGTAGCTTCTCTATTATGACATTATAACTCCATGAGGATTGGAGTTGGATTTCTAAAAAACGTCCCTATGTGTCATAATAGGGTTAATAGGGTGGATTTGGTAAGATATGTTTCATTAGAATGGATACTAGGAGTGGTTTTCTAGGTGGATGGAGAGGGGTTGTTTAAACTTAGGGGGTATTATTAGAAAAAATATTGTATAAAATAATATATCAAAAGTAAATAATATAATAGTGATTTTTTACAATATAGATTAAATATTAATATAATATAATGGTTTTAGGACTTGAAAATATCTTTATAATTCAAATTCGTTAAAGTAAAAGGAATGTGGAATGTTAGAAAAATTAATATTTTAAGGAATCACTTTTGACATCAGGTTTTTGGAATGTTACTTTTAGGGTTGGAAATTGTTTTTATTTTATTTAAATTAAAAATTTATATAATAAAATAAAAAAATTTCTAACGTAATCATATATAATGGATTAGTTCACCTTTATGTCATAAATGATGTAATTTAAGATACACTGGTTAAAACTATTAATATATAGACATGTACGGTGAGCTTTGTGTAGCAGTGCCCTTCCATCGGTATCTCTTTGAACATGTATCGGTAGCTCTTTGCATCGGTAGCTCTTACTCTATGTATCGGTAGCTCTGTACATATTGGTAGCTCGGTATAATTGTTTTATCGGTACCTTTCTATTAGTGTCTCTTCTTTGTATCGGTTGCTCTTGCTTAGTCTAGTGATTATGTGTATCGGTAGACTTATGCACATCAGCAGCTCCATTCTATACTATCGGAAGACTTAAATCTATATCAGTAGCTTGTTCTATGCTTACCGGTGGACCTGTACATATCGGTAGCTCTGTGTATCATTGACTTTAGCTTATCGGTGAATCTGTCTATCGGTAGACTAAGTTTATCAGTAGACTAAGTACCAGAAGCTCTGTATTAGTAGCTATATGCAGATCAGTAACTAATACTTATTTGTTTTATGCAAAACATATCCGATTGGGTTATAATTACTTCAAAACTCATACAAATAGGGATAAAAATTGATTAACATATTTCCAGGATTATTTTAATATTATTATCATCTTGATAGAATTTCATAGATTGAGTGAATTAGAATATAGATAAACATTAATTGGGATTATCAAAGCATGTGAAATCATAGTTGGGATTATCAAAATAGGTGGGGTCAACAATCTCCCCCTTTTTGATAATCACAACTTCTAATATTATAGTTTTAAAATATTGAGTAGTTTAATCAGAGGATATATCATTAAATTCAATTATATCAGAGAAAACAGTATGTTATAGAACATAATGTATCAGAGGTAGAATTAAATGCAATAATATCAGAGGGGAAAAGCATGGTAGCTTTTACATAGATAATATTTCTCCCCCTTAATGAGAAGAAAAAGTGGGAAACAAGAAATAGAAAAAAGAACACAATGAGAAATAAATGAAATCCCATTGTATTAAAATTTGTAAAATGGTACTTAGACAGAAAACAAAACACAAGGGATTCCTATCAAACATCTTAACCACTTGTTCAATCCATGTCCTCAATGTGAGATTTTCCCTTTGGTTCAGAAGAGGATTCAGACTGTGTGGAGGCTGGTGAGGGCTTAGGAATTTCAGAAATGATCATAGGAGGCTGAGCCACTGAAACTGATCCTGGTCTGTACTGAGGAGTTCTTTGAGTAATCATAGGTGTAAGGCTTTCAATGGCTTGAGCATGAGTCATCTGAATAGGACCAGTAGAGGCAGAGGCAGGCAAAGCAAGAGGTACAATCACCGACCTAGCATCGACATGTATTAAAGGAAGCAAAAGATTTCTGAAATCCATAATCATTCCTCCTCCTCTCTCCATAGTAGATATGAAGTCATCCTTATTCTCCATGAATTTTTCCAAGGCTGGAGTAAATTACCTTAGTTTGCTGACTTGCTCTCTGAATGCTTGATTGACAGGAGGTAACTTTAGGTTTTCCAACAGAAGTTTGAAGTGATTGTTGAGTTGATTCTTGGTGTAAATATTTTAGAAATAGGAGTCCACCTTATCTTTCACTTATTTCTGAGAGGAATAATCTTCTCTCATATAGTCTTGGACTATCTTCATTATTTATCTAGCTGAATCTTTAGTAGCAAGCACAACCTTGCTCATGTCGGATGAGTCCATAGAGCCACTGGTTGAAGCTTGAACAAGCTCCTCCTTCATCATAGCTCGAATCTGATTCAAATCCACTGAGGTTTTAGAAGCAATAGAACCAACAGTGAAAGATACAGTTTCCTTGATGTTCTTGGTCAACCCACTAATAAGATTTTGGACATGGAAATCATGGGTTTTAACATGATATTTCATGGAGATCTTAAAACCTTCAAACACTGAAATCATCTGGCTTACAACACTTTTGAAATAGGTTAAGTACTTTTATGCTTGAGATTTGGAACTCATGTAAGAGTCTAAATAGATAAAAAAAATTCATTAGAGCTTCAACATCATCTTCTAGTATAGAATCATGAGTCCGGTAGTCTGTAACTTCTTCCACTATTTTTGTCCCAAAGGTTGAAAAATTACAACTGATAGAAAGTTAAAAAGATTTTTCAAAATTATTCATCTCTTCAACAAAGCATTGCTTCAACTCAGCAACAGAAACACTAAAGGACTCTTTCAGCTCATCCTTTAAGGATTCAAGATCAGCTCTGGTGATCATATCAGCAGGATCAATCATAGCTTATGCTCTTTCAAATTCTATGCTGACCACTGAGTCAGTCATAATCGATTGGATTGATGGCACAAGTGAAGATTCCCTCTTCCTTGTCTCTTCCACAAAACTATCCTTAAGATTTTTCTTCAAAAAATCCAGTTTATGCATTCTGACCACATCTTTAGGTAGCAATTTATACTCAACATCATAAATGATTTTTGGTCTATCTAGATATACCTCATTATCAGAATCAGGATATTCTAATCCATAAACAAAAAAACCTGGGTCTTCTGCCCAGTCCTCAATATCAACAACCACTGACACACTTCCAAACCTGGTTTGATTCTCCCCCTCAATGGGTGCATTTTCTTGTACAATAAGGGCATTATCAGTGGGTCTTTCTTCCTCAGAAGAATATTCTACAATCAATTCTATCTTTGAAATAAATAGAGGGTCCTTTGGATTAGGTACAACTTCTTCCATTTCTCCTACTACATCCTCAGTAGGCACAACTGAGATTCCAATCAATGGACTCAGACTTAAACAGATAGAATCAAAGGCTTTAGATTCATTTTCATTTTCTTCTTTATTCTCATGGGCAGGCTGGTCTTTCTCATCAGCATGAGACTCTCCTTCTACCAAGGCTTCCTTTCTAGAAGATAAAATTTCAACAGCTGGACTTTGAGGCAAGTCCTAATCTCTTCCATCATCCATAGAAGTTTCTTTTTCTTTGGTCTCAACACTATACTCAAGTTCTTCTTCATCAGGTCCTAGACCTGGATCCCTCACATCCTTAGGTCTTGAAGGATGATCCACAGGATTAAATTTATCATATACCTTCTGGACATTATTAACTCACTCTCCCATCTATGGGTTCCAATTAATCGTCACGTATTTGCACACTGTGCTTGTGATACAGAAGTTGTTCCTTACTACCACTGTCTCATCTTGAGACTCATCTATCCCTTTTACTTTGATCATCACAATGATCAAATTGGAAAAGAATAGGGCTTTAGTATTTGATTTTGTCCTTGTCATGTATTCCATTTGAATCATCAACAATATGCACAGATTTACTTTTACACAATGCCTCAAGAGATGTAAGAGATAGATATCCTGATATCTTAAATTAGCAAAGTCTCCTCTCCTTTATATTAAGACATGCTGAACAAATTTGAATAGCAATCTGTTCTCTCCATCCATTTTAGCATCCACTACTTTTCTTTGATTTCCATCACCGGTGAGCTCCTCCAAGGCAGTATCATAATAGAATATCTCACTTGTAGGTAGTATTACTTTCAACACATATCCAGATACACCTTCATGAGAACCTTCAAGAATTCATCCCACTCAACGGATGAAAAAGTCATCTCTTTTCCATTCACAAAAGAAGTCACACGGTTTTCATTTTTAGATTTCTCAAATCATACAAAATCATAAAATGGTTTCACTAGCTTTGGATAGTAGAGGCCATTGTTGTTCGAGAAGCAATCTACCCACTTTTGATCTTCCATCACTTTGAGTACAAATCATTCACTAGGCAGCAATCATTCCACACATATATCTTTTTCAATCACAATAACTCTATTCTATAAATGAGGATTCACTGGTCACCTACCCGACCTAGTTCTTCCAACACTACCACTTGCTTCTGGCTTGGACTTCTTCTTCGTTGCTTTCGTCTCATCAGTGTCATCTCTAATGGTAGGTAGTTTGGTTTTTTCCATTACTGGTTCTAGGGATTTAGGGTTCTCGAGAGATTCAGGAGCTAAGGTTTAAGGGTAAGGGTTTGAGGCTCGGTGGATTGAGAATTTGTTAGGTCTTTATTTTTATCATTTTGTAATCATAAAATAAATAAATAAAATGAAATAAAGTAAAAATGATTCTGATTATAGCGGCAGACAGAAGTTCAAGACAACGCACTTATCGGTAGGGTCCATCGGTGAGAATTCTTATCAGTGAGGTTACATCAGTGAGGTTACATCGGTGAGGTATCATCGGTGAGGTATCATTAGTGTGGTTACATTTTTGAGGTTACATCGTTGAGGTTACATCAGTGAGGTATGGTTACATCGGTGATGTATCATCGGTGAGGTTACATCGGTGAGGTATCAATGGTGAGGTTACATTGGTGAGGTATCAACAGTGAGGTTACTACCAATCAAGGTTAATCATTACTAACTCATGCCTAATGTAACTTAACCTATCCGAACTCAAAGTTTTGGTGAAAATGTCATCTAATTGATGTTCAGTACCTATAAATTCAAGAGTAATATCACCCTTTTGGTAATGATCTTTCAAGAAATGGTTCCTTACATCAATGTGTTTGGTCCTAGAGTGAGACACATGGTTCTTAAAAATGTATATTACACTAGGGTTGTCACAATTGATAGAAACATGCTTAAAATCATATCCATAGTCCAAAAAAGTGTGTTTCATCCACAGAATTTGTGCACAGCAACTACCAGCAGCTATATACTCTGCTTCAACAGTGGAAAAAGCTATAGAATTCTACTTTTTACTACACCAAGATACTAAGTATTTTCCCAGTAAATGACATGTTCCATATGTGCTTTTTCTATCCAACTTGCAACCAGCAAAGTAAGTATCTGAATAGATCATTAACTCAAAGGATTTTCCTTTTGTGTAAAACAAACCTATGTTTATAGTATGTTTAAGAACTTTAAAAATTCTTTTAACAATAATCAAATGACATTCTTTTGGATTAGGTTGAAATCTTGCACACATACGTACACTAAACATAATATCTAGTTGACTAGCAGTAATGTAAAGTATGCTTCTAATCATACCTCTGTAATTGGTTTGATCAACTGGTTTCCCAGCTTCATCTGCATCCAATTTATAGACTGTACTCATAGGAGTATCACTTTCCTTAATACTATCTAAACCAAAACGTTTTAAAATGTCCTTTGTATGTTTAATTTGATTCAAAATAATACCATTTTCATTTTGGAAAACATGAAATCCAAGAAAATATTTGAGTTCTCCCATTAAACTCATTTGAAATTAATTTTGCATACTCTTTGAAAAATCAGTACATAAGGAATGTTTAGAAGATCCAAAAATAATATCATCAACACAGATTTGAACTATTAAAACATCATTAGAAATTCTTTTAATAAAAACAGTTGGATCAGAAATCCCTTTAGTAAAACTTTTTGAAATAAGAAAATTACTATGCCTATCATACCAAGAACATGGAGCTTGTTCTAAACCATATAAGGCTTTAGAATGTTTAAAAACTTGATTATGAAAATTAGGATTAGTAAATCCAGGTGGTTGTTTAACAAAAACATCTTCAATTATAAAACCATTTAGAAAAACACTTTTAGCATCCATTTGATATAACTTGAAATTCAGATGAGCAGCATAGGCAAGTAGAATTCTAATAGCTTCTAATCTAGATATATGTGCAAAGGTTTCCTCATAGTCTATACCTTTCTTTTGACTATATCCTTCTGCAACTAGACTAGCTTTGTTTCTAACTATGTTTCCACACTCATCAACATTGTTTCTAAAAACCAATTTAGTGTCTATTATCAAAGTGTCCTTGGGTCTGTAAACTAATTTACAGACTTTTTTTCTTTGAAATTGATTTAACTCTTCTTGCATATCCATTTCCCAAAATTCAACATTGATAGCATCATTGACATTTTTAGGTTCTAGCTGCTAAAGAAAGGCTTGATGTTCAACCTGGTTTCATAGAAAATCTCTAGTTTTTGTCTCTCTATCAACATTACCAACAACAGCATCTAAAGGATGATTCTTTATAATCCTAGTTGATCTAGTAAAGGTAGGACTAGAAATTTCAATTTCATCTCTAAGTTTAGGTTCAACAGTGGAAAATTCCGGAATATGTCCAGAACTGGATATTTTTACAGTATGTTCTTTAGTTTTATCATTAACGTCCAAAACAGTCAAATCTTCTTCAAGATTTTCAAGATAGGTTTTAGGCTCATGTGGAGCAGTTTCCTCAAACTTGATGTGAATAGATTCATCCACACATTTTTTTGTTTTGTTAAAGACTCTATAGGCTTTTTTAGTTAAAGAATAACCAAGAAAAATTCTTTCATCACTCTTAGAAGAAAACTTCTGAAGATTATCCTTTGTATTAAGAATAAAAAATGTGCAGCCAAAGTCTCTGAAGTAACTAACTTTAGGTTTTATATTTTTCCGTAATTCATAAGGGGTCTTCTTGAGAACAGTTCTAATTAAGACTCTATTAATAATTTAACAAGCTGTATTCATAGCTTCGACCCAAAAATAAATAAGCAGGTCATACTCATTAAGCATGGTTCTTTCTATTTCTTGAAGTATTTTATTCCTTATTTCTACTACACCATTCTACTGAGGTTTCCTAGGAGCAGAAAAATTGTGACTATATCCATTGTGTGAGAAATAAGATTCAAACTCATGATTTTCAAACTCATGACCATGATCACTTCTCAGGGTTTTAGTCTTAAGTCCACTAAGGTTTTCTACATACATAGAGTATTTAATAAATTATGAACAAGCTTCACTTTTGTGAGCAAAGAAGTATACCCATGTATATCTAGAAAAGTCATCTATTAGGACATAGACATAGTGCTTACCATTTAAACTAGAAACCCTATAAGGTCCAAACAAGTCCATGTGAACCAACTCGAGAGGTTGAGAAGTTGAAACTTCATTCATTGATTTAACAGAAACATTATGTTGATTTCCCTTTTGACAGGGATTACAAAAGTTTTCATTTGGGAATTCAAGTTTAGGAAGGTCTCTAACCAAGTTCATCCTAGTCACCTTTCTAAGTGAATAGATGTTGCAGTGTCCTAATCTTCAGTGCCAAAGCCAAGAATCTTTATTAAAAGCATTTAGGAAAGTAACATTTCGTTTGGCTAAATAATTCAGATCAACAACCTAAACATTTTAAATTCTAAAGTAAAAGAACAATAAAACTTTTTTAGAGTTAAAAATATTACAAGAATAATTTTAAAATTTCACATTAAATCCATCATCACATAATTGAGAAATACATAACAGGTTATACTTAAGTCCATCAAAAAATAAAACTGTATAAATTAAAACTGAATCAGTGTTACCAATCTGGCCTAGGCTGATGATTTTTCCTTTAGAGTTATCACCAAAGGTGACATGAACTCCATCAAATTTTATTAAGCTTTTGAAGCATGAATAATCTCCATACATATGTCTTGAAAATCCACTATCCATATACCATAATTTCTTGTGAGAACTCATTAATCAGTTCTACTCAGAGTTATTGGTCATGAAGCACATATTGGCATGATTCTTTTCAGAATCAGAAACATCAGATTCACTAGTACTGTCTTCTGAAGCACTCCAAGTAGATTTCATAGATTTCTTGTACTTATTGTCCTTATAATCATGTTTCTTTTTGAATTTTAATTTTGGACAGTCAGCCTTGATGTGTCCTTTCCTTTTGCATTCATAGTAGACTATATCATCTCCCTTATCAGATTTCTTCCAATCGTTCTTCCACTTACCTCTATTGTCATACTTTCCTTTTTAATTTGATTTTATAAAGAATTTATTCTTCCTATAGAACTTCTTTAATCACCAGTCTATTTGACCCATCTCAGCATCGCTGTTAGAATCTGAATGTTTACTGGTTGAACTTTCAATAGGTACATGTATTTTTTCCTTGTCTTTGCTCTTTGAAGCAGTAGAATTGAAAGCCACAGATTTTCTCTTGGGTTCATTATCATCCTCCTTATTCTCCTTGATTTCTTCCTAATACATCATTAATTTACCAATAAGCTCTTTTACAGGCAAAGCCCTAATGTTGCATGATTCTATGATTGAAAAAGAAGTGTATCTCCATCTTTCTGGTAGACATCTTATGATTCTCATGATTTGTTCCTTTGCAAGAACAACCTTTCCAAGAGAGATCATAGTATTGAAAATCTCATTGAACCTGAGATACATGTCAAAAATAGATTAATCAGTATTCATTTTAAAATTATCATATTTAATAGTATAAGTATTCATCATCATTTCTTTAACATTGGTTGTTCCTTCATGAGAAACACCCAAAGTGTCCCAAATTTCATAAGAATTTTTGCAAGCAGATATTCTATTAAACTTTTCATCTCCTAAAGCACAATACATGGAATTCATAGCATTACAATTATTATTGTAATCAGTCTTTATAGGTTCATCCCAGGTTGTTATATCAGTTTCTGTAATTTTATATTGAGATTCTATAGCAGTTCAGATATCAAAACCCATGATTTCTAAATGAATTTTCATCTTAAGTTTACACTGGGCATAGTTGGTACCATTGAAGAAAGGTGGCATGTTAGTAGCATCACCTTCTAGTATATTATCCATAGAAAGATTTTAGAGAATATATTAAAGATATAAAATTTAGAACTAATAGAAATTTTAGATCTTTAAAGATGCAAATAAAATCACTATTGAAAAACTGAATGTTTTGAAAACTTGTATTAATAAAAACAACCTTTGAAACCAAATGTTGGTCGGAGTGGATACTCAAGAGGGGGGTTAATTGAGTTCCAATTAAAATTTCTGTTAAAAATATTTCTCTTAAAATCCCCCTATTTAAAAAAAAATTTAAACTATAGTGAATTTATAAAAAGTGTAAATGTTCAATTAGTTTCTCAAAGATTTATTAGGTCTCAGTTAATTTAATCTGAAAATTAAAATGACTTTGGAAACTAACGTACTGGTTTACAATAAGTATAAACACTTTCTAATTTAACTATCAAAGTAACATAAAAAAATTATATTTCAAAGTAGTTAGCATCAAAATATGAAATATATATATAGGATACATATGACTTAAACTAAAAAGCACAGCACATATAACCTATAGGTTAAGTCTCGAGATGAGACTTAGTCCACTCAACAATTTATATAAATTTATCCACACCCTGGATCGAGGTAAACACTAGTACAATACTGTCTAGGTCGAAAGACCTTTACCAAAGTTCTACATGGGAAAACAAACAAAAGGTCATAGATGTCCAGATCTTACTCGACCTCTACCACTAACCACAGTGGGATACAAATGAGTTATAGAGTTCGAATGAGGATTTTATAATCCTCCAAGTTAGCTCAGGAGACAGTGTGTGTTTAAAATAAACAGCATACACACACTTCTAAAAATGTAAATGAATGAATCACTAAAGTAAGTGTGAACGAGTTTATAAGAGCTTTAGTGATTGGAAATGCAGCTCTGGACTCATTTGATTGGTCAGAAAAGCTCTTGAGTCCTTCACTGGTTTTTTTTCTGAAAAAAGAGTGTCATTTTCTACCTTGATTCCAGGTTCAGCTTATCAACCCGAGTGCATGAAGTGTATGTTGTAGTTTTTCACTCAAGATGCAGCTTGGGTTCTCATTTAGAATAAGTAGCTTCGTGTATGTCTAGTTTTCTTGGAGTATGGATGTATCCTTGTGTGAATGAAAAACATTTGAATACTGTTAGAGCCTTTTTCTTCTTCACCCTTCGCGTGTCTTCTTAGTTCCTTGATTATTGATGTATGCACACCCCGTGTTCACTTCTGTGTTCCACACTCACTCTCAGCTAGGACTTTATCTTCCCTTTTATAGCTTTTAGCACTAGCAAATGGGAATGATTACCTTTTGAATGGGTACTAGGTATAGTTACCTAACATTGCAACAAAATAATTAAATAACATTAACTGCATTAAAAACATCAAATGTAACGGTTAGATTAATAAATAAATAGTATTGAGAGTATAGATATTGACTGGTTGGTTAATCATTAGTAGCATCATGTTGGTAGATTCATACGATGTGCTTTGTGTAGCAGTGCCCTTCTATCAGTAGCTCTTTGAACTTGCATCAGTAGCTCTTTACATCAGTAGCTCTTACTCTATTTATCGATAGCTCTGTATATATCGGTATCTCGGTAGACTTGTTTTATCAGTAGCTATCTATCAGTAGATTTTCTTTGTATCGGTTGCTCATTCTTAGTCCAGTGAGTATGTGTATCAGTAGACTTATGCACATTGGTAGCTCCATTCTGTACTATCAGAAAACTTAACTCTATATCGGTAGCTTGTTCTATACTTACCGGTGGACTTGTATATATCGGTAGCTCTGCGTATCGGTGACTATGTCTATCGGTAGACTATGTCTATCGGTAGACTATGTTCTGGTCGCTCTGTATCAGTAGCTAATGCAGATCAGTAACTAACACTTATATGTTATATTCAAAACATATCCGATTGGGTTAGAATTAATTCAAAAGTCATACAAATAGGGATAAACACTGACTAACTTATTTCCAAGATTATTTTAATATTATTATCATCTTGATAGTATGTCATAGATTGAGAGAATTAGAATATAGAAAAAAAATAATTGGGATTATCAAAGTATGTGAAAGCATAGTTGGGATTATAAAAACATGTGAGGTCAACAATTAGAGATTATAATATTCCTAATTAGGAAGTCACTACATTTACACATCAAGAAAAATTTAAATGTCAATGGAATTATAGAGTAAAGAACACTTTTTACATTATATGACAAGAAGTATATATAGTAAAATATAATATTTTTAAGCTTCTACTTGTATCTGGAATAAGTTATACATCACAATTTTAAAAATTTTATGTTTGTACAGACTAGGAGAACCATACTCAGAGCATATTATCAGGCTTTTAATTTCTTACTTGGGGAATATTTTGCTAAGATGCACCAGATTCTCATGATGATATAACCAAATTACAATATACTGGTGAAAAATTACTTGATGATGATATCTATGTGGAAAATATTATTGATATCTATGTAGAAAATGGTGGTGTTACTTTTCCTACAACATATACCTTAACTTCTAAAAATAAATTTATAAAAATGATGGTAAATATTCAAGAAAGATGAAAATTTTTGTTCAATGTAATTCAAGTATTTCTAGATATTTTGATAATGAGTAAGAAACATATTCAGAAGGATAAATAAGATAATTGTAATGAATGAATTCCAATAAAGATATAAAAAAGATTATGAGGATAAAAGTGATTTGAAATATGATGTCACTTGTTATGAATGTATGAAATATGTAATTATTAGACCATATTTTCCAAATACGAAGAGGAAAGATAGAAATGAAATGAATTTTGATAAGAATGAAAAAAATATTCCAAATCCATAGGTAATAATGTTCTAATTGTTTCTAACACCTACAATGTTAGTGGAGGATATTATCTTGAGAGTTAATCAGATAATGAATGTTACGGATATAGGATCTTAGTTATGTTTTCTAAATCACCACATGTAAATCATTGTTTCATGTCAAAGGTATGAATTATTGAGATCCTTACAAATTTATCTCTTTGTTTTAAAAATCCCGATGAGAAAAATTATACATCATTAGATGAAGAATGCACCTCACCAAGTAATGATAATATATTACCTTCACATGATAAAGTTTCCCTTTTTTCAAAATTCTTAGAAATAATAATTAGAAATTTGTAAAAACAACTTGATAATTGAAATGAAAAACTTACCAAGGATTATTCAGGAATATATTTTTTGAAAAATAATATATCATATAATTTTAAATAACAAGATAAAAATTATTTATAAAAATATCCTATTTCTAAAGATTAAGAAAACTTATTTTTTAAGAAATATTATTTACAAAATATTTTTGATAAACTTAATTCCAAAAATGTTACTAATGAGGATTAAAATTTAGTTAGAAAACTAAATTTTAAAATTTATTCATTGAATAAATAATTTTCAATTCACACTATTAAGATATTAAAACTTTTATAAAATGAAAAAACAATTTATTCCTCATGGTAATAGTTTCGGAATGGATTTTTCCTTTAAAAACATATTTTGGTATCAATTTATTTGTTCTTAAAATTTACCCTTTTTACCAAGTTTAAAATAAATAGGAATCGGGAAATGCATTTTCCATTAAACAAATTTTAATATCTAGGATTTCATAAATTAAAATTTTCTAAACAAATATAGATAAATTATGTTTTTTTTACATTACAAATCCCAAGAAGGTTTGGGTACTGAATACCTACTATTTTTATCATTAGGAAAACAAAGATAGTTCCAAAAAAATACATGATACATATATAGCTTATATTTCTGTAATTTGACTGGTAAAAAAACTTCTTCTAGAGGATAATCCAAAGGAAAGGTGAGAAAGTAAATTTTGTAGATATTGCTGGAGGATAGAATACAAGAATATTTAATATTGTTGTTCTTCATAAATATTTAATTTAAAATGTTTTTAATGCTCTTAAGAACATCCTTTTAATAATAAGTAAATTTTTTGATGAGGGTTACCTTGTAAAATTTAAGAATGATATGTGTTTAGTTCATATTTCCACGGATGAATTTATTCATTTTGCCTATAGACATGAGAATGCTTATAAACATAACATAGAAGACCTGAGGAGCCAGGACATACCTTTACTTAAAGAAATAGAATATCAATATTGGTTATTGTATAGAATTTTAAGATGTATAACAATAGAAACATTTCTAAATTGAATAAAAAGGACTTGTTAATGATCTACCAGAATTTTGGTTTAACACAATAAAAGTATGTGACCCATACAAATATGGTAAGAAACATAAGCCAAGCATTATTATATTAGTGAAGTCTCATCTACTGATGCTTTATAGTTAGTGCACGTGGAATGATTTAGTCTTACAAAAGCAGGAATTGTTTGTGGGAAATACTATGTATTTGTCTTATTTGATGATTAAATGAGATATACTTGGGTTTAGTTTCTCAAAAATAAGTTTAAATCATTTTTTTATTTTAAAACTTTTGTAGTTAATGTTAAAACTGAGGAAAATATTCCCTTGATAAATATTCATTGTGATAATGGGGGAGTATTTTTAAATTCTTACTTTAAAATGATTGTAGTAAGAAATTTATTTAAGATAACTTGTAATAACCTAGAACACACCCCCCAAAGAAAAATTATGTAGTTCAATGAAGAAATATAATTCTTTATGAAATAAGTACAACCATACTAAGTGAATAACCAATTTTTAAACATTTTTGGGATTATGTGGTTAGTACTACTTGCAATACTATAAATGAAGTTTTAATTATTCCTTTTCTTAATAAAACACATTATGATTTATATCAAAGATGAAAACCAAAATATTTTTACTTAATAATTTTTATTTACAAAGTATTTATCTTGATAAAAAAGATAATTTACACAAAATTTCACACAAATTGAATAGAGAAATATTTGTATGTTATTACACTACTTATAAGGCACATAGTGTTTTTAATGAAAAATTATGCACTTATAAGTAAATAGTAGATGTTATGTTTGATGAAACATATCCTTTTTTCAAACAACCTCAACCAACATCTTTAGAAGTTATTTTGAAAACTGATATTCAGTCATTGTTAGATAGTTCTTCTCATAAATAAATATCTGAAGATATAGTCTCTAAATTTATTCCTCATGAAGAAGTTATACCTATTATCGATGAAAAACCATTTAAAGACTCCATATTTTAGTTGTTTCTTAGGAATCATCTTAATGAAAGTATCATTAGTTATTTTGATCAACCAGTTTGGATAAGATGTTCCTTAAGAAACAAATTGAACATCTATCTATATTATCCCAATTAGAGCATACTAATCATAATGATGCATTAGGTGATGAGTATTTGGTTATGTTAGGGTTGAATTATCTTAATGAGTCTGATAGGATTTTATTTTTGAATTTAGATGAATGACCCAAATAAACTTCTATAATTGGAGTAATTGGGTTTTCTGGAACAAATATGACGAAATTGGAATTATTATTTAAAATAAATCTATATATGTTTCTAAGGGATATAATCAACAAGAAGGAATAGAATATCATGAAACCAATGCATTGATAGTTTGTGTTTGAGCTAATAATATACTACTAGAATTTTTAGGATTATTTAGTTTCAAGCATTTTCAAATATTTTTGAAGTGTTATTTTCTTAACATATATGTTTAATATGATGTTTATACTGAAAAACCACGATTTTGAAAAAAAATAGATTCAATACTTTTTATAACTTAGCAAAGATATATATAGACTTAAATAGCCCCCTAAGATCATTGTTCAATTGGTTAAGAAGATTTTTATTATAGAATAATTTGTTTAAGGTTCTGGCTCATCCAACCATTTTTATAAAATAAGATAAGAAATGTGTTATTATTTTATATATTTATGTTGATTACATTATATTCAGTTAAACTGAAAAATCTTTAACATATTCCATTTCAGTTCTCATAAAGTCTTAGTTTTAAATGATTATGAAGGATGAGTTATCAAATTTTATATGTTTTAAAATATATCAAAATCTATAATGGACGTTTATATATATAGATAAGAATATATAAGATATTATAAAAAATGTGGAAATGAAAATCCTAAATGTATAAGTACATGTTTTGGTACCTCCAGTACTCTTGATCTTGATGAGGCTCGACAACCAGTAGATCAAAATAACATTAGAGGTATAACAGAATGTTTACTTTACTTAATTACAAGTAATCCAGATTTAATTTTTTTAGTATACCTATGTGATAGATATCATGATTATAAAAAAATTCCATTTAAAAGTTGTAAAATGTTTTATCTAATATCTTAATGTTATTATGGATTTGGGAATTTTCTACTCTTCTATAATTTTTTTATATTAAAATGATTTCCTGATGCTGAAATTGGTGGGTGTAGAGTGGATTGAAAAATCATATATAGAAATTTTATTTTTTAGTAGACTCATTAGTATTTTTGGTCTGGTTAAAAACAACATGTTGTAGAACATTCCACTACCGCGGTTAAATATGGTGCAACAGGAAGTTGTTGTGCAGAGGTTATGTGGATAAAACACACTCTCACTAACTATAGAATGTATTTTTTTACAAAAACACAAATAATTTTTGATAATATAGGGGTAAATAAAATACGTAATAACGCAAACAATCAATAAAATTCAAATCACATAGTTATACGACACCATTTCATTAGTAATCAACAATTATTGAAGATATAATTTTAAAATTCATCAAAATAGAAGAATAATTTGATGATATTTTTACCGAACCTATTCCTTCCAATATATGTGAATACATTAAAAAGATGTTAGGAATGATCAACACAAATATATCTTTTATATCAACTTCTAGTTTACCCATCTCCTAATATTATGTTTCTCATTTTCATATGGGGAGAATATATGATTGTTGTTTTTAAAAAACAATTAATTTAATAAATTTTTATTTTTCATAAATTTTTTATTGTAATGATTATTAAATTGACAAAACAATTTATAAAAAAAATTTAGAGTGAAAATCCACAAAAGGATTTTCAGACATTAATTTATTTATAAAAATATGGGAGTCTGATTTTCATAATTTTTCTAGGTTCACAATGTTATAATGAAATTTTAGCATAATGATATTATATTTCTAAAAACTATAATATTCAAATTTATATTAAAAACATTCATAATTAGTTTTTAACTGAATGTATCATATTTAATTTTTTCAAAAACTAACATTTTTTTTAAATTGCAGAACTAAGAAGAGTTGGATAATCATAATGATGGATATTTCCACTCTTAATGGTACTCTTTTATTCTTATAATTATTTTTACTATTTCATTAAATTAGTTTATATTATTTTTATTGTTATTATAAATTTATTTATAAAAATTTTGTGTTCTTGATTGTATTTAGGACTTATCCTAATCAGATACATTCTCAATCGAACAAAATTGTTTAAAACATTGATAGTTGAATATTATTTAAAAAAATTCTTTGAAATAATTTCATCAAATTGATCAAGTAATTTTTCAATTTTAACCATGTATTTATTCAGGGAATATAAACCATCTCACTCATGCCTATATAAAGGAGGGACACCCTATGTCCCACATCATTGTTCTATTCTTTTTCACATAAGTTTTTCATGCCTTAAAATCATTACTCTGAAATGTTTCATTCCATTTGATTCACTAGTTCTAGTCATAGTTCAAAAACCGACAATAGAATACCTCAATAAGTGCTTTTTTTTAGATAAATTTTGGTTGAAAGATTTTTTAATGATAAATTAGATTTGACTCTTAACAATGTAATTTCATTTTAAGGATATTAGTTGGTTTGTGTAGAAAACCCAATAAATGATTTGATCTGTATTGTCTTGATGTCATACATGATTTTTATATATCCATTTAGTTTTTCAAGTGGGTATGGTAAAGAAAATATTTATTTCATTATGTATGGAAATAATTTATGTTTTTATAAAATAATATTTTGGAATTTGTTTGAATACCTTGTGAACGCGAAGTGTATTTCCCCTCTCACACTATTACAAATAATCTTTGTTAATTTGAAAGGAGATAAGATGAGGAATCCATATTTTATGAATATGAAAAGGTTAGGAATGTTTCCCATATCACACTAGATAACATAGTTTAATCATTATTGGTGAAATGATTCTTGGTACTGAGAAAATTATGATGAGATACGTTGAAGGTTTCTGATGTGTTTTCCAGGGTTTCATTGGTAAATTTTAGAAAGATTAGTCTTAGAAGGTTTGTTTATAATACCATATAAAATATTAAAAAAATATACAAAATTCATTATCATTATATTTCCTAATTTTATAAGAAATATGGTTAATGAATGTATGAATGTTTTCAAAGGTTCAAACAAGTAATATCTAATGAAATGGAAATTTCATTTATAAGTGATGATATGATAAATATGATGAGATTTGTTTTTTTAATTCAATTATAATATGTATTTTGAAATGAATGATGGTGGTTTTTAGAAATTACATCCATCAAGGAAGTATAAATGGATGATAATAGAAAAAATAGGAAAGTTGAAACCTTCACACTGAAGAAGTAAAAGGAGAAAACTAATGTTTTTGATGATGTTTTTTATGATTGTATAAAAAAGAAGGATGATAATAAGTCATTGGATATAGAGTTCATACTCAATCATATTGAAGCCAATGATTTTAAAATTTTTTCTACAATTAATTTTGAAGAAGAATCAATGGAAAAGAAACAAAATAAAAGATTTTGATAATTCATATTTCATGGAGATATTTTTAACGGTGTAGAAAGGGCATCCAAGAGATATGTAGTGGTAACTTCTCACACAGATCAATTGAATATGAATTTTGGATTACTATTCAAATAAATTGTTGTTCTATAATATGATGTTCTTTCAGTCACAATAAATGGAAAAAAGTATTTTGGGTATGAATAATTGATTTCAGTAGTACAATAAAATGAATTGGAACAACAACCAATTGGTAAAGAAACTCATAGAACAACAAGGAATCTCAGGGATGGAATAAATAATGAATTTGTATGTTCAAATCGAAGGTAAGGAGATAAATTAGAAGGATTTCCATATAAATAAGTTGAAATAAAAGATATAGAGTCAGTGTAATATGAAGAAGATAGTGAAGATGAAGAGGGACATGATAATGAAAAAAAATATGCTCTGAAATTATCTAAATCTTAAATATCATCATAAGTGGAATTTCCATCTAAAACAGATAAGGAATGTAATGCTGGTTGTTCAAAAAAAGAATCATTATTAGAAGAATAATTAGTCATCATCTAGGAAATATGAGGATGTTAAAAAATATAAAATCAATGTTTCTAGAAAATACAATATCGATGATTTAGAAATATTTTAATTATTTGAAGACAAGATATTTTTTAAGGATGATGATAAATAATTTTCAAGTAAATATAAAATGAAGGAAATTATCATTAATTAAAAACCAATTGAATAAAACCACCTTTGGTTTAGGAATATCATCTATTTTCAAATAGAATCATTATTCTAGAAGTAATATATTATATTGTTCATGTGCTGAGGACAATATAATTAAAAATAACTTATTTTTTAAGGCTTATAGCAGTATTAAAAAATAAATAAAGAATGCAAAGATCAGAAATTAGATTCAATACAATTTATAACAGATATGGTGTTTCAGGCTGAGTTAGATTTAAATATTTTTCAATAATATTCTCATTCTCATAAAAAAGGCATGAAATCATATATATAAATGGTCTCTAAACGTTCATATTAATTTAAAATTTCATAATTAATTATTTGATGATGGTAAAAATATTCTGAATGATTCAACTATTTTTTCAATATTTTTTCTTATCAAATGGTAGAAAGACTGTTATTTGGAAGAGATTAGAGATGACACTAATGATAATTCTGGGGAAGTTAATATTTTCATGAATAATATCTGATATATAAGGCATGAGATAACCAGACTCCGATTAGTTTAATCTGAAATTTTTTTTCACGGATGAGAATGAAACGATTTTATTGAAATTTAAGAAGATAAAAACATTGGAAGAGATAGTTGAAATGATAGAGAAAGACCCCAAAGTGTTAAAAAAATGAAATAAATTGTGATGAAATTAATGAAGAAAGATTAATTTTTTTGATCTCTCATTATACAAGATGTTTAAAACATTTTAATGTTTGTTTATAAGTCAACTACTTTCTCATCCAAATATAATTTCTTTGACTGTTTTTTAATTCTGATTTGTTAAATGTTCTCTTATAATTTTTTGGACTATTATTTGATTATTTTAATTTTTTTGTATATTTTTTCCATTCTATAACATTTATGGAATCTGTGAATATTTTCCCATTTTTTTGAAAATCATAATGGTGGAATTTTATATAAAGGGGGATAAAATATTAAATAGGGAGAAGATTTCATAAAATGTAAGTTGTTACATTTTAGGAAAGAATACAATCCTTAGGGGGAGAAGAATTTTAAAGGGGGGTAATCTTTATTAAATAATTTATTTTCTAATACTCTATTGTATTCATAATCATCTTCAACAGGGTTAAAAGATCAGGGGTAGTAGAGGTTTTTCTATGAATTTAATTTTCTTATAAGAAATGGGATATAAAATTATTCCAGTTATTTTTCATTTATATTTTGGGTATTTACATTCAAAAATGGGAGATTATAGAGTCATAAATTCTATTTCATAATTTTTATTCCATTCATTTTGGAAATCAAAAACAATTTCTTAAAACGTGTTTACTAGCTTTTTATGTCCCGAGTGTTTTATAATGATTTTTAGAAAATATATTCTTTTAATATATATAGAATAAGTTTTAAAGTATTATTACTATAACCATATATTTTTTCATTATGATAATAGTAATGAGTATGGTTTTAATACATCAAAATTAACCTCAATCAGACCCAGATATATATATTTTCTTATATATCTTATTGAAGATATTATTCACAATTGTACGAATCATAGTACAGATATAATCAGACTAAATAAAATTACAATGTTCATATTGAAAATTATAAGTAAATACATCAGATTAACTTATGTATATAATTAAAATATGGAACATTAATTTCTATTCAATGGAAAAATTTAAAAACAATAATGGAATTAAACAATACAATGTTAGAAATTATGTTATGACATATCATTATGAACTGTAAGGTTCTAGGTGTTTAATCCATTGCATCAATATCAAGAAAATATGACCATTGGGAGATCAATATGACCATCAAAAGTATGCTTCTAAATACCAGGTTATTTGAATAGTTTGGAGACAAATGATTAATTTCCCTCTCAAATTTTTATAAAAAAATTTTGTGTGAATATATTTTTCCTAATATTTGCATTTTCTTAAAAAGTTTTCATTCTTGTGGAAACCTTGTCAGGTTGTCTCATTAAGAACCATTAAAATTTTTTATACCTTTGATCATTGTTAATATTGAGGGATTATAGGGATATTAAAATGGATAGTTTTATCTTCGGATCAAGGTCTTACATGGATATTAAGATAGATAATTCAATCAGTGTGTAGAGGGATTCTGAGGACGGGAAGATAGATAAATTTAGATATTTATATCAAGGTATATCCATTGTAAATAAATATATAATTTACTAAAAGTATAAAATATGAGATATATTTAGTATTGGTTATATATTACCTTACTAGTAATGTTAAAATGTTCTCTCACATTAACATATTTTAATTCATTCTATCATTTTTGAGCTATTGGATTACTTTTTTTGAAGTTTTATATTTCAATGCACATTTATTAGAATGTGAGTCATATATTCATCTTTTTATTTTTTATGATGTTAAATATTATTATGATATATAATCTAATAAATCAACTCCATAGTGATTAATATTTTTACTCTTATATAATCTGATTGATCTAGTTTTGATTCTATGATTTTATTAACTATACTAGGGGTCAAGTCTGATAATATACTTTAAGAGGATTTTTTTATTTAATCATTTAAAAAATGTTTTTAAAACTAAAATTAACCCCCAAAAACATCTTTTAATTACCTATATCTGAGTAAATTCTTACAATAATTATCATTATTAAGGACATACTAATAGAAAAAATTGGATTTTGATGGAAATTTTTTTTATCTAAAGTGAGAAATGAAATCATATTTTGTTAAAATATATTTTTGAATCATTATAATTACTAAATAGGGGGAAAATATAAAAATAATTAAAAAAATTCATTAATAATAATAGGATCAAAAAATATATTTATTTTAATAAAAATATAGAAAATTATATCTATAAGGTAAATTTAAACAAAAAAATACTAAATAATGATAATATTTTTAAATAAACTCTTAACACTCTAGTAACATCTAAAATGTAAGCCCCATAAAAGAAATAATCCTCAAATAAAACATTAAATATACTAAATATAATTATATTCTTGATATAACATATAAAATTGTTATAATACACACAATTATATATACTATGTGGTTAATATGTTGATTGTATCACAAAAGTAAAATTGAAATGAGAAACCATTGCCTTAAGTCAGACTTCAATTGTATACATCAACACCTCCTATATAATAAATATTGGTTTATTTTAAATCTATTATATAACCATGATACTATATCTCATAACATATAAGATTAACATATTTCCATTTATCATATTTTATAAACAATCCTTTGTTAAAATCAGAATTTTGGGTGATCGTTACTTTATTTTTCATTAATGTTGTGAATCGGTTTGTTTGATAATTATAATTTTATCATTAATAAGTCATATAAATAAATTTAACCATGATATAAAAACCATATATATTCATTATATATGTATTTATAGTAATCTATTTCTGTTATATATAGAAAATGGATTACATCATTCAGGGATACGTTAGGTCGTACGTAAGCATGAATACAATTTCCCTTTTTTGTCAATGGATGGAGGGAAATGAAAATAAAATATAATTATTAATTCAATACTAATTATTAATTCATATATAAAATTTATAACTATTAAATATATCCTTATTATCATCTGTATAAAAATTAAATGAAAAACATTTAACATTGCTACTTAAATGTAGCAATCCACACGTGCACACGAGCGACATTATAGTTTTCTAAAAAATAGAATGGAAATATGCTATATGTGATATTTTATTTCTATAAGTATTTTTATATGATAAATATAAAATATATTAATTTAATGTAATCTTATTACCTTTCTTGTAAAGTGCAATCAAAAAACAAATCACATCGGTTCGTGAGGCGATAGGCTTTCACACACACAAGTGACGTTATCCAATCCCACACAAAAAATAATTTAAGAATATTTATATAAGATATAAGAATTATAGAAGTATAATGATTACATTATTATCATATAAATATGTTTAAACTTTATTATATCATTTATTAAAAGGTGGTTATGGAAAAAAATACATCGGTTTGTGAGGTGGTAGTTCGCCATACACAGAATTGACTGCTTCACATTAGATGGATATGGAGATTGATCAAGACTATTCCATTTACATAAAAAAATATATGTATTTATTAAATGTTTTTGATAATATAATTTCATTTTTAATAAGTTTTTTTGGCGTTGGAAAAATAATTGAATCAAATACGCATGTTTAATAATTTTACCTCTTCTTGAAAGAGCCTCTTTAAGAATATACCTAGAGAATTCATAGGAGGTATTCTAAAAAGAGAATGTATATTTTAGGTGTAATAGGAATTAATTAATATATTTGGGTAGTTATTAGATGATCCACAAATTTTTGGATGTGTGAATATAGTAGGTGAGTGTGTTTCCTTCTATAAGTGGAGGAGATGACATAAATAGAATTGTTAAAAAGATAAAGTGATACCAAAACATTAATCCTATCTAAATTATTTAATCATCTCATGATATATAATTATTTGTTAAAAGTGGAAAATATATCCACACAATTGGGTTTTTACGTGTTTTATTTCATTTTTATGCCTTATCATCTTATTTTAACCACTTAGCAACTCATTTACTCTTTAAATGCGATAATTAATTTTTTTCATTATTAGTCATTAATTATGGTAGAAATTATGTTGAACATAATAGATACTGTAAATTTTGTTTATTAAAAATATGGAATCCATTTTTCTAGATTCAATTCATACAAGTTACAGAAATCAAGTTAAAATTAAACTATATAGGTGAAAAAAGAGCGGGTTTTCAAAGAGAAAATTATAAAATGTATAGAATGTTTTAATATAAACATGAAATATGAAATTAAAAATAATAACATAAATTAGTAATATTTTAATATAATTCAAATATTTTTTCATAAAAAAATTAAAACATAATTTATTTGAGAATAAATTTTAAACGAAATGGCATTTTGCAATAAAAATTACTATTTTTCACTTTTAATAAAAAATATTCTCTTAAGAAGATTTTTAAAAATTAAACCAAGATAATTTTGAGGCGTATATTTATGAATTACGTACATTTTTTCAACTAATTTCTCTAGAATTGGTAAAAACTAATGTTAAAATTTTTCTTCAATGCACTACTAGTCTACCTATAAAAAATGAAGTTTTTATGAAAAAATTTCTTTCCTTTTCAATTGAATCTTATATTATTTATAATAATTAGACAAAAATTAATTTTTTTAAAAAAATTTAAACCATATAATTTTCATAATTGTTATTATTAATATTCATATTTTCCTTTTAAATGGCTTGGTTAAAATGATTTTTTTAATAAAAATATTTTAATAGAGTATCATGTTTTGTTCAAACTGAATATTCAATACATTGAACAATAACAAAGAGATTGAATTTATTTAAATAAAAATATATTTGAAAGTCTCAAGGTGTTACATTCGATTCTATTATAGGTTTTTCATGTCATATATGCAATCGAATATTATATTCCACTTAAAATATGGGGATGTTACATAGATGATGATGATGGTGAACACAAATCCAAAACTTGCCACTCTATAATCTAATTATCTCCATAAAAAGAAGTTTTTATAATATGACTTATATCCATTGAAAAAATTTGGTTTATTGAAATATTTCTGAGGAATTATTTATTCTAGATAGATTCCATTTGGGGAGGAAATTTAGTTTTATATACTAGGGTTTTATATTTTTATCACAAATAAATGAGTGTGGGATTTCCTCGAATTTTGATTGATCGATACCAAATGTCAATGATGATTGGAGTATTTTAAAACTCTAGGCCCAAAATCATACCTACTTCTCTTTGAACCTAGAATCGAAATAAGATAAATGTTTTTCTATGTCATGAATAATGGTGACCCGAGATAGAAATTGAGAATATACTGATCATTGATATCATTTTTCCAATTGCGGGTTTAGATTCGAAAGATGAGAAGGACCTAAATTTTAAAAATTTCTACATTCGAGTAGTTGGATTGGATTTCACATAATTTTTTCAGCCTTATTCTATTTGAAAATCTTTGATATATTAATTTAATTAGGAAGTAATATTATTACAAGAATGGATGAAGACGTACTTGACGACAGATTGAGGCATTTATAGGCTTCTGAAGGAATATTAAGGGGGTTTAGTCATCTAAAAGTTATCAAATAGACTATGGGATTTGATTTCATCCATTATTATAGCTACAAAAAATGGATTACATAATTGATGAATTATAAATTAGTATTTTAATTTGATAATATGTGTTAATAATTAAATAGAATGACTAAAACTAAAACGAGGACAGTTCTATTTATTGTTTTATTCTTAGATTGAATCATGTGAAGTTATAAATTAGTTACAATAGAGGAATTAATATATCATGATTGTAATACAAGAGAGAGTATAATGGTGTCTATATTTCTTCCACATATAATTTTGGGTTGTGTGAATTTTATATAAATATAAAATATAATAAAAGGAATTATCTATGACAAAATGGTGGGTTATTTCATTCCAATGAAATTTTGAGGCATAAATAATTTTTGGGTGGCTTCTAGAGTTGTTCTATAGTAGGTGTTGTAATCAGTGCATGAACTTATCAGCAGTTGAATATTGAGAGAATTATTTCTATAGTAATATTTATTCTATTATTTATATATAATTAATTTATATTAGATTTACAAATTATTATTGGATAATTTTTTTAGGGAATAAAATTATTTTGTTTGATTTTTTAATTTAAAAAATCAAAATTTAATAAGAATTTTTTATCCATTTATTAGTTAATTTCCAAAACATCTAAATCATTCAGTGACATAGACTCTCATTTCAATTTGAAAAAATAATTTGGGGTTAGATGAATATTGATGTATATATATGTGATAACCATCAATATGTAGGTTAATCACTAAGATAAATATATTACACTAATTAATTTGATAGATTTACATGTAATTGAAATTCCATTTAAGAATAAATATAATTCATGACACGTAGTTGAAATTCTCTTTGATTTCCCCACACACTAATTTTTTTTGTCAATGTTGTCTTCATTCATCTACATCACCTAATTTTTTAAAATCCTCATCAACTTTTTTATTATCATATTACATCTAAAAATATTCATTTTTGACTATCATGATTTTTTGTTGTTAG
Organism: Viscum album; assembly: GCA_963277665.1. Lineage (NCBI taxonomy): Eukaryota > Viridiplantae > Streptophyta > Magnoliopsida > Santalales > Viscaceae > Viscum > Viscum album. The sequence continues at coordinate 1,460,711,672 of OY728135.1, read as the reverse complement.
GTTTGTTTTTTTCTTTAAATACACATACTCTATCTATCCATTTGGATTCAATAGCATTACTAATTCTATATAAAAGTATTTATATTTAAAGTGTGAGATAATAAGTTAATTATCGATAAATTTTTCCACTTTTTCCATAGATTTCTTCACACTTACAAAATAAAAAATACCTTTAATTTTTTTAACAAAAACTGAATAATACTCAACAAAATAAAACATTTTTAAAAAAAAATAAACAATTTGTAGTCTAAAAGAAAATTATATTTATTTATAAATTATATGAAAAAATGATTTAATTTTAAATATCTAGATCCAGTAAATCATAAAATTAAAATGCATTTATGATCTCTAAGAAAGGAAAACAAATTTGAAATGGAAAATTAGAGAGAGAGAGAGAGATACGTAAAATAATCAAAAAAATATTTGACTATAAATAAATTTAAAATATAATAAATAGTCTAAGAAGATATATTCTCAACTTTTTATAGTGTTATGTAGTCTTTAAGCTATTATAATTACTCATATGGCCCATAAAAATGTGAAATTATAGTCACACATTTCATAATTTTCAATATTTAATGGAATACAAACTGAGTACTCCTTTGCCTTCATTTTGGGTTTTTACAACATAGTGTGATATCTTCTACTATAAGTGATGAATTATAATGAACCAAAAATGAGAGTTTTCTTTGATTTTTCAAAAAACAAATCATGAAATTGGGTTTTTACCTTGATAAAAACGTTTTTGAAACATGGTAAAAAATTTAATATTGATTCGTTATTAAATTTTACCCTATGAGGCATACATGAAAACTTCAAAATAAAATTACTAGCTTATCTCAAGAGGATGGAGAACCATTCTATGAGACATGATATATATTAAGGGACCCTCTTATGATTTTTCTTCATTACAAAATCCCTTTCCATGACCTTATGTATTCCTTATAAAAATTTCTTTCACTATTTGGGAAGACATTGGTGGATTAATCTACTTAATAGAATTACAATTACAAAAAAAAATTAGGGATTAGGAAAATTTTCAACACTTTAGATCTTAATTCACAAAATATTGACTCATTAAGAATAAAAGTAAATTTAGGATGGAGTAATAAATGTTTAGTGATATAAATGAATGCTCAATTGGTTTAAATAAAAGACCAAATCTAGTATCTAATGTATCATAATGTTAAAATAAATTTCTAATCATATTGGATGTCATTACCAGAACCAAAAAATTAGAGAGAAATGTATATACTGTGGTATGCTTGGAAACTCAAGTACATGTTTTCAAAGCATTAACAAGCAAACCCATCCACTAAAATATCCAAATAATATTGGTTATGGTCCAAGGTTTGAACTTATAGATATTCTATTATCAAAAAATTATAATCATGTTTATAGGAATAATATTAATTTATCTTGTAGGGAATGACGAATGCTTATATGGCAATATGATACCGTTGGATTTTAGAAACAATAAAGAACAAAATTGAATAAAAAAATTATATAACATTGTATAATTCCAAATATAATTCTAGAAATCATAACATATATTTTTACATAGGATAATTGGTAAAATATATTTCCTAAATATACAATAGTAAGCCTCCTAGAAAAGTAGGTAGTACAGATTAAAATCTTGTAAATATAGTTTTTCCAATAAAAAAACATGTAGAAAAAGATAGAAAATGTAAAACAATTAAGGGAAATAAAATAATGTAGAAGAAAGTGGGGAAATTTATTCTTTTCATATGATTTTTACCCATCCGTCCCTTTACCTCACTATTTGAAATCCAAAAATAAAATATAAAAACCATTCTAATTCTTTACGGTTTTTCACAAAATCTCGGTGGATATCAATTTCTTCCTTTCTTTAATTAAGATACACTAATATTATAAATATATATATAATATTGTTAAAAAATATAAAACACTAGAATAATTATCTACATATATAGTCAATTAAGAGTGATGTATTTTTATTTAAAACAATATCCAAATAAAACTCAATGATATTTGGAGTTCTGTCATTCCCTACAAATTTGTTAATATTTGTCTGTTGAACATTCTTGTAATCTTGGTGAAAACACAAATATGTTTATGTAATCACTCTTTTAATAGTTTTTATTAGGATAATTTTAACCTAAAATTTCTGTTTTATAACTGGATGACTGATATTTAACATATTCCATAAGAAGTGTTAATGGAATGATTTTTGATGTTAATAAGTTGTTATTAGCATTAAATTTTATTATAAATTATTTGGAGTTTGACCAAGAGTAACTTATCATCTGTGGTAATCAATTATTAGCCACCAGAAGAGCTATGATCAATTTGGTTATGCATAGTCTGATTTTTGTGTTTATTGAACAAGAAAAAGAGTTTAATATGTACAAGAATGTGAAATAACAATCATTTATTCACAATTTTTATAGAGTTGAAATTCTATATGTTTAGGAATAATTTAATCAAAAAGAATAATTTTCTAATCAATATTTAACTAAATAATATCATGTGGATGATGTAGAAATAGTTTCCCTATATTTTGAAGGTATTTAAATGAAAATTTCATAATATTCGAGATATAGGTAGTATCTTATTTCTAGTATTTAAGAGATATCAAGAAGATGAAATTTGTTTTCATGAGAGTAGTAAATTTCTAGGAGATATTGAGAATGATATTCCCACTTTCAGAAATAATGAGGATCATTTTAATCCATGTGATTGAGAGATTTTTTAAAACTTTGAGAAATTTTAAAAGGAAAACCTCTTAAAACCAATTTGGAACTCTGAGTGCAGTGAGTATTCCACTTTGGATCGCAGTGATAAAAATTTTGTTTTTGAACATGAAATTTATAAATTTAAAATTTCAAAGCCTAATTTATGAATCATATAGAATTATATAGACACCGTAGGATCTAGATTATGTAATCAAGTGTAGAGGCATAACAACTTGTGCTTAAAACTTTTTTCAAAACACCTTGAATATTCATTTTTTGTGCATGAATTCATCACTTGTAGTAATAATTTCTAAAAAAACTGTAAATATAAAAATAAAAATCATTTATGAGTGTTAATGAAGTAAAAAAAACCATATTCAGGTCTACTTCAGATATCAAATGGATTATTCTTTTGTTATACATACATAGTATCAAAATGGAATCAGATCATAAACGTAGAGTTGTGGTTCAATAAAGATTAAATCCAAACATTAAAGTTATTTTTAGAGAAGAGCTAATTAATATTTTTGATATAGGAATAATATAATCTATTTTATATAGTTCTTGGGTCATCCCTGGAAAAGTAGTTCCAAATAAGGGTGGTTTTATTGTTATTTCAAATGATAAAAATTAACATATTCATTATAGAAAATATACCTAATGGATAGTTTATATAGATTAAATATTGATGAATTTTTTAACTAGTAACGATCATTTTCATTGTATTTTTTGATCTAATTCTTGAGATTATTCTTGAAAATAAATTTTTCTATTATTGGATACTTAGTCTGGGTAAAACAAGATTAATAATCAATTAAAATATCTAGATAAAAAACAGTTTCATATTCTGCATTTTGAAAGTTTCATACTGGAATTTGTTTTGGGATTATGTGGATCATTGGATACCTTCAAAATATGTATGATGAAAATATTTTCAAACAGGGTGGATATAGTCATTAATGTTTTCATGGATGAAATTTCCATTGGTTTTAGAACATTATGGATCCATTTAAATAATCCATAACATTTTTTAAAGAGATTCGTAGAGACAAGTATTATTCGTAATTGCAATAAATTTCAATCAATGCTTACCAAATTCAATTTACTTGGTCATATGGTATCCAAGAGTAATGTAGAAGTAGATAATTCTAAAATGGTGTTAATTTATAAGTTTCCCCATTTTGTATGATTCAAAGGTATTGGACAATTTATAGGGAAATATATTTTTTATTGGAGATTCAAGAATGATTTTTCTAAAAGTATTAGTCATATTTAATCACAATTAGTTAAAGATAAATTCTTCTTATTTGAAACATAATTTCAAGAATCCTTTAAACTTATTAAGTATAAAATCCCATAATCAACTATAATATATCACCAAATTGGAAACTTCTATGTGAACAAATGAGAAACTATAGTGTTGTGTCCCTTATACAAGTTTTATTTTATAGGATGTTAAAGATATTTCATGAGGTTTACTATACTATGAGGTTTATAGATAATTATTAATGAAATCATAACACTACTTAAAAGGAGTGGGTGGAAACTATTTTTTATCTAGAAAAATTTAGGAAGTGCATGAGAGGATCTAAATTTATAGGTTTCATAGTCTATTCAGAATTGAAATAATTTATTTCTAAAAAATTAAAAAAGGCTAATTAGAAGCCAATAATTTTTCTAGGTTATGTACCACGTAAACTGATGATCCTCGGTAGGCAACTTGTTTTGATGTAGACCCTAGTAGCCCAAAGTTAGTTGTTGATTTATTATATTGGAATAAGATACAAGAAATCACATCTAAAAGTACGAGATAGATTTTTAGTGTGGGAAAGCTAGATACATAATTTAAATTCACATTACATTTTAAAACATAAAATAAATAAATAACTTTCATTGATAATTCCATTTATTTCCCCTAGTGTATCATTATATATCAATAAAAAAAAACGTCCTCATATCCTTGGATACTAGAAATAAGAAATGGGTGAGCAAAAATAATCAATAAGTGTATGCGTACTATAGAATCTATGAATAAATATAAAATAATAAACATAGAAATAAAAATAAATAAAAATCATGTCATTTAATTAGTAACTTGGTTATAATATGGAAGGAATAAGTTATGATAAAATAATTACATATTAATAATAATAAGAGCTTGAAAAATTAACTATAGTTACTCTAAATAATCAAATAATCACATGGCATATCTATACAAAAATTAATAATGAGGGAACTAAAAATTTTGGGCATTTAAAACATACTTTTGAGTTTTTTTCCATGACATATACTACCATCGAGTCCATTTTCGATGACATAGATATAAATTAGTACAACCATATCCTGAACCCAATTTATTATATCTCATGGGACCAATCGATGCTTTAAGGGGCTATAGCATACCCTTCCCATAAAAAAGTACAATTCATTAATAATATGAAATGTTTGAAACAAAATAAACATACATATTAATATTGAAATAATATCATAATAAATATTAATAATTTCACTGATCAATAAACACAATCATAAACCATATAGAGTAATATGTCAAATGGTATTAAAATTATACATACTTAGGGAAACTAGTCAGGAACTATAAAAATAAATATTAACTATGATATAAATAAGACATATCTCAATTGTAATATAATTTCAATAAATGTTTTATGTTGTTCATGTGTAGAAATAAAATAAATAGATCATTAAATCATTTTTGAGGAAACTATCCTTTTCACATTAAAAATAATTTTATAACTAAATGTTCAAAAAATATTTTTAAAGTCCTCTTATTTGAAAATATCCGTTTAAAACATGTAAATTATTCTCTATAACATCTATTAGTGAGGATTTTGGAATAATATATTCATTCTACACACATTTAATCAAAGATTCCTTTCATATTTTTAGTAAAAGACAAACATGAATTGTATTGAAAATGACATGAATATTCTTTTCAAAAAATGTAAAAAATAAAAAATTGGTAAATATTCTTTAATAAATAACTTTTAAAATTTTAAAACCATTAATGAGAACATTTTTAGAAAAATATAAATTAATGAAAAGGGATTTCTGACTGAAGAGAGAAATGATGTAATATTTTCTTAAAAACAGATTCTTAATAATTTTTACTTCCAAAGAGAGTAAATGGTACAATTACATGAAGAAAATTCATGAAAAACAGGGGATAAAAAATAATATTTAATTTAAGAAAAAAATATCTAATAATTCCCCTAAGGAGGAATTAAACAAAAACAATCTTTTCTAATGATGGGATGTGAAATAAACCCTTAAACCTTTGGTATCCTTTGTATCATAATCCCCATAAAATAAATAGATTTAAATAAAACATTAAATATAATTATTATATATTAATTCATTATATAACTTATAAAAATATATTTATGTAAACAACACAAGTTGAATTTGTAGTTAATAATGTGTATTCCTCACAAAAGTTAAAATGAGTTGAGAAAACCTTACCTCAGACTGATTTCTTTCGTACGTGTTCGAACCACCAAAATATTGGTTTTAATAAATTTAATAATTTACTTAACAAACATATGAAAAATTATAATATTATATATGATAATATTATATCATTTTACGACTCATTTTTAATAATATTTTATAATTCTCATTATATATTGTTTTACTGGCATTGTTTTTTCTTGAATACTTTTTCATGAAGGATATGGTTCTTATGTATAGAATATATATATATATATATTCTCAATAATTATAATTATTTTATAAATATAATATTTTCTCATTTACTTCATTTTTATAAACATTTATGAATATTGTACATGGAAAATGAATCCCATGGCTTCATGGATACGGTAGGTTCTACGTACACACAAGTGGGGATATCATTCCCTTAATGAGTGAATGGTTTAGTAAATGGGTGATATATTAATTTTCAATAATCAATATCATATGATATATATCACATATTTTAGAAACCCGGATCTTCATTTGAGGTATGTTTTTCATTTTCAGGTCATTTTTTAGAAAAGGAGGAAAACATGTAAATTTTCAAAGTACACGTCGTGTACTTTATAAGTACATGTTGTGTACCTTGTTACTACACGAGTACGTTTGTTGACCATTTCTAAGACACACACACACACGGTGTGTAGGGGAGATGTGAGGACTGCTTAAAGTGGAGTATGGAAAAGCTAAGTACACGCCGTGTACGCCATAAGTACACGTCGTGTACTTTTTTTCCATTTAATATACCGGGGTCGCACCTAATCGACTGAAACATGTTCTTCTCAGGATTCTTTGATCGGGAGCATTCGTACGGCCGCGAACAACCTTCAAGCCCCGAAGCCTCAATCAGTTTGCCGAATTGACTGCCATAGATTACGTTGGAACCGCAGCGGTGAGCTCTTCCTTCTTATTGAGTCACATTCCATGATTTTCCCTATTTCTCGAGATATCGTGGGTTGAATGTTTTGTGAATTTTCATAGATCTACGACGTTCTAAGGAGAATCAAGCTTCGTGGTCAAATTATATTGATCTCCTAGCACCAAGGTAGGTATTTTGTGCCTTATCTTTCGAAGTCTTTGAGTTTTATGTGCAAATTCCCACCAATTACCGTGAACGGGGTATTGCGTGTTTACCATTTCCCCTGTTATTTCCCTTCCTTTCTTGTATTCTTGTGTAGAGTTAATTCGATCATGTTTGAGGATAATTTCTATTCTTGGATGTTTTACCCAGGTCGTGTTCTTGTTAAGACCTTTGGGTTTTGTTAATCTTTGGTCGTTATTCCTTTTTTCCATGCCTTTTGACTGTAGGGTGGAATGACATTCTTGACATGCTGGGTGTTTTGTATAATGGTTATCCAAGTAGCTCTATAGGTGTACATTGGACTTATAGAATTATTATGCACTGACTGGCACAAGATCGTGAGAACGTGATGCTATAGATTATAAGGGATAGACTGAGTGAGCTTCCCAAAGAGTGTAGGATATTATAGACTATAAGAGGGTAGACCGAGTGAGCATCCTCAGAGAGTCTTGGTTGTTATAGACTATAGGGGGAAAACCAAGTTAGATTCCTAGAGAGTCTTGTATATTATATACTACAGGAGGGTAGACCGAGTGAGCTTCCCCAGAGAGTCTCTGCATTGTTTTAATTTCCTTAAAACCTTTCCAGGCTAGATAAGGAATTGATTGAGTGAGCTTCCTTAGAGAGTCTGTGGTAGACCTAATACTATAGGAGGAATTGACTGAGTGAGGTTCCTTAGAGAGTTTCTAGACCTTGGAGTTATAAGATTGTTAGACTGCGTGAACTTCCTCAAAGAGTCCCTGACTACCCTAGACAATAAGGGGAATTGACCGAGCGATCATCCCTAGAGAGTCTTATAATTTTGCTTGACCAAACCAGAGGGGTTAGGATGAGTGCACTGCCCAGAGGGTTGTTGGTACTTCTTGGATAGGATCAGAGGGGTTGGTTGCGAGTAATTACCAGAGGGGTTCCTATTTTGGTTAGCTATTTTCTTCACTGTTGCTTGTTGTTCTGTGGATTGATTACTATTGTATATAATCCTGTTACTTCTTGCTGATTACAACACGTTTTGTTCTGTTATTGTTTACTACATACTGTACTATAACATTATGTATATTCACTGACTGTTACGCATAGATCTTCGAGTGGTTGCCTATTGGGATTTAGTCTCACACCCTGTTTGGGTCATGCTTTTGGGCCAAAACAGACTATGTTGTTGCAGGTATGGACAAGGGAAAGCTCCCTTCGAATTCTGTTACATGATTTCTTTGGATCAGGAGAGCATGGGTCCAAGCTTAGGCTTGTGATATTATGGAGCTTTTTATCTTTCCATTTGTACTTGTTTTGGTACTATTTGTATTTCCAGCATTGTGACATATTTGGATAATTTCATAGATATGTATCATGCATCATTTCATATATACATATGTGCTCTAGTGGTTTGTTGTTTTAGTCTTCCGTTGTTTACTTGTGCATTGTTTTTGGGTATCTACTGTTTCCACTTTTGCATGTTTTGTTTACATCCACTGTGTACTCTGCCAAGGAGGGTATAGTTTCCCCACTATCACACCCAAGACCCTCACTGCTAGTCGACAGCCTCTGGAGTTTGGGGAAATGCGCTTGAGGCCATCTGACCAACCGGGTACGGGGCTCCCCTGGGTGGCTTCCGGAACTGGGACATTATAAAGTGGTACCAGAGGAATTATTTTTTTTTATTTACTATTTGGATCATTTAGCCAGGGATAGGACAGATTAGGTACTTTGTAATAAGCTGTTCCCATGAGTAGCTAACCCGTGTATAGGGAAAATCCAATCTACCTCGTTATTACAGTTTTATGGTTTTATATTTATGGTTGATATGATTTCACCTAGAGTGATCCACATTCATTGTGTTGTTATTGTTGTACTAGTGCAGTTCTATTTCATTCACAACCCGATGAGATGATGGTATGGAATCTCATGCATCATATAGGCACTTTTTAGAAATCACATGCCATGCATTTTTTCCATGCCATCTAGGGTGCATTAGCGATTGCATGTTGTTGTGATAGATGTTGTATAGATTATGCATGCTATTTTTATAGATGCTTTGATAGAATCTGTGCAGTTTGATAGAGTAATTCTTTGTATCGTGCCTTGCATAAATGAACACCAAATTCTGGTTCTTGAGGTGTTATGGGCCCTCATGAATTGGAACTTGGTGGATCATTGACTTGTTTCCCTTTTATATGATATGTATGAGATTCCATGCTTTGGTTTGTGGGGAGTATAGGCCCTCACGGATTGGAATTTGGCACCATAGTGTTTGTTTTTCAATATTTTCTAGGCTTCAGTGTAGTTTCTTAGCTATTTCCTAGAAATACCTAGAATACACTGTGTGTACTTGAAAAAACTCCATGTTGTTTTAAACTGTTTCAGTGACTGTGTGGGATGAAACACAGAGTGGTGAATAAGTTTTCAGAAACACATCGTGTACAGTAGTTACAGGCCGTATAGTAGTGATCCGTGTACCCGGTCGTGTCACTAACAACTCGGGTTTGGGAAGCTCGTGTGTTACACAACGTGCTGGGTATGAACACGTCGTGTATTCTTGTTCTAGGTACCCATCCATGTCACGAACAACACGGGATGGTGTTATCTTTCTTATACACACCGTGTTTGTTCGAAAAACACTGTTTAAGGGTTAGTCATCTAGCCATCCGTGAAACTAAGAACATGGGTTGCTGAAACCTTGTCAAGTACACGTCGTGTCCTTAGTGAACATGACATGCAGTCTAGGGTTAAAAGGACTGTGTATTTTAGCCGTGTAAGGGGACTCAGACAGGGGAATGGAGATGAAGTACACGCCGTTTGTGGGGACAACATGTCGTGTATTCTGCAGTGTCGCATGACCAAAGGTGGCAGAGTTACACGCCCATGTGAATGTCCTTAAAAAGAACATTGTGTAGTTTTATACATTCCATGTAGTCATGTTTAGTAATCTTCAGTGTGTCTTCTTCTTGTTCCTGTTTTGTGCTCTTGTTTTCTCTGTCCTTGATAATCTTGATCTAAGGTGTGATTTTGATCTTTCAGAGTTATGCCTCTGAGACATCCTCCGGTTGTACGTCAGCTGCCAGAAGGTTATCAGACAACGGATATGGCCGATCAGGGTCCTCCTACAGATCCTAATATTGTTCCAGCCTTGGAACCAGCGGTTATATCCATTGCAGGTGTCGATGTGTAGTTCGGGGAGGACTTCCAATGGATGATGCAGACCTTTCAGGGAGTGTCGCCTCCTTCCCCAACTATGGAAGAGTTGATGCGGGTTTTCCAGCAGCCGCATCCTCTTACTTTCCAATGGGATGGTGGACCCTAGGCTGTAGAGTCATGGCTAGAGGCCACGCTGACGATTTTCGAGCATCTAGAGATACCTCCAGAGAAAGGGTAAAGTTGGATACTTATATGCTACAAGACACCGCCAAGAGGTGGTGGGAGGTGATCTCACAGTCAGGGCTCCAGTAGAGTATGACTTGGGATGAGTTTCGGCGCATCTTATAAGATTACTTCTATACAGAGACCTGGAGGTATGACCGAGCCCGGGAGTTTATGAGTCTCGAGCATGGTATTCTTTCTGTTATGGAGTACTCGTCTCGTTTTACCGAGCTGCAGCAGTTCACGCTGATTCCAGCAGGTGATGATTTGTTCCTTTCCAGGATGTTTGAGGACAATATCAGGTAGGAGATCCATTCCCAGGTGAATATATTTAGGTTGACTTTGATATACTCAATCATCAACAAGGTTCTTATCACTGAGTGTAATCTAAGAGATTCTTGAGCAGTGAGACATGGCGGTTTAACCACCAGAGCTATTGTTCATCCTTCTGATAGTAGGAACCGCCGCTAGGAGCTGTCTCGAGGAGATTAGAGTCGGCGGAATGTATCTTCAGGCATCCAATTTGTGTGATACCACTATGGTAGGAGCATGCATACTTGGCCTCAGGATCAGAGAGACACTATGGAGTGTCAATATTGCTGCAAGATGGGACATCTTCAGCTTTTTTGTCAGATCATCTGACCTACAGCTGGTGGTAGGGGTTCTTCAATGACCCTACGTATAGGATATGTATCGCTAGTCTCTCACCAGTCTGGGAACTGGAGTTCTTCCAGCTATTCGGGCCGAGGTAGAGGTCGCAGTCGTGGTGGTTAGTCACTAGGTTACTAGCTACGGTAGAGTGGATCAGCTCAGAGTGGTCAGTCATGGGTGCAGGGATGCGGTACATGTTAGACTTTTGTCGTTGAGCAGACCCATCAAGACCAGGATCCCATCTCTTCTACCATTCGAGGTATGATCATAGTAGCCTCAGTTTTATCTTCTTCTCTTTTAGATACTGGTGCTTTGCATAGATTTATATCTTTTTCTATTGTGTAGAGCCTTTGGCTCTTTATCTTTTCGTCTTCTGACATGTTGACTCTTGATAAACCATTGTTTCCTTCGGAATCTGGGGATGACCACCTTTTGATAAGAGGTTCAAATGTTTTGATTGGTTTCTAATGGGTTGTTTGTAGAACTAGAAACATCCAATGATTCCACATCCATTCAGACCTACTTTCCAAATTTAGGTGCTCATAAGTTCATGGACTGATGAGGCTTAGGAATTTTCATTGGTCGAGAGGATGGGAGGTCAGACTCATCACACCTTTTTTAGGGGAATTATTGTCTACTCAGGGACTCTCTTTATAGATTTAAGTTATGTTCTTGAATCCTTAATATGTTACCAAGTATAAAATGAGCTTTCCTTCAGATCTGGAAATCAATGATAAAATATATAGGAATTTTAGAGAATCTTTTATATGTATTCGAGGTTCTTCATCGATAGAGAATCATCTGTATTTATTAGGTATTATTGGTCAATGGTACCCTTTGACACATTTATATATAAGTCTCTTGGTCATTATGATGACCATGCTGGTTTTAAAGCCACTCATTGGGGCACTGGAAGTTTATTGTTATTCAGAAGGACATGGATTACTTCAGAGTTGGGATCGAACCCACAGACGGGCTACCTACGTATCCTTTGTTTAGAAAATGAATCAGAACCCACGTAGTTCGAATAAGGGAGTATTATGTTTATGATTGATGGCTCAAAGAAGAATGTCATAGTCACTTTTACACTCTAAGCTTACATGATTCATGCTCGGTGTGAGAAGCAAGAGGTATTGGTAAAAATTAGACAATTGTTCCATAAAATATGCAATCATAAGAAATAATGTGGGTCTTATGTATGTATGACTTACCAAATAAATGAAGGTTAGGATTTAATTTAGGGAAGAAATCTAGGAATAGTGTCCATAAAGGTATATGTGCTTCATGGAGATTTTGAATACTCTAACTTGGGGCTTAATCCTGAAGAGGATTCCCAAATTAGGAGAAGACTTATGATTGGGTTTTACTCCTAAAAAAGAATCCCAGATCAAAGGTAAATTAGGACTGATTAAGAGAAATTAAGACTGGGGCTTACTCCTAAAAAGGTGGCCTAGGTCAAGGATTATGGTTTGGGGCTTACTCTTGAGAAGGATGCCCAAATTAGGGGACTGGGGCTTACTCCTAAGGAGGATGACCAGATTAAGGGACTCTAATAATTAAGGTTTACTCCTAAGGAGGATTCCCAAGTTAAGAATTATGACTGCGACTTACTCCTAAGGAGGATTCCCATATTTGAGAATGGGGATTATTCCTGGAAAGGAAACCCAGGTCAGGGGATCTGGGGCTTACTCATAAGAGGATTCCCAAATTAGAGGAATTATGACTGGGGATTATTCTTATAAAGAAGACCCAGGATAAGGATTCTCTCATCTTGAAGGATGAGGTTTAATGAATGTAATCTCAATCTTTAGTGACATAAAGACGTGAAAATCACTAGGTTTTGAGAAATATTCCACAGAATTCCTCTCAGATAAGGAAGTCAAATCATGAAATAATTACATAAATAGATTTGAAGAGTGTCTTGAAGATTGAATCATGAATAGGAATGGTGTAATGGCTTAAGAGGTGTGAAATGCGACAGAAAGGCACCCAAAAAGGCAGGGGAGCGCAAGTCCTGGCAGGCACGCAGGTACTGCGTGGGCGCGCAAGTCCTAGTCGCGCAGGTATTCCTGCGCGACACATGGGTTACTTGCACGATGGTTAACCAGCATGGTAATTCATGAGCGACTCTTGATTAAAACCTTTAGAATCCCCTTGAGGTTCTTCCAGAAGAGGGGCGTGCAAGTTATATTGAAGGAGTAAGGAGGCACGTAAGTGTGGCCTTTTCCCTTAAGGGTTGGCTACTCAGGCGTGCACATGTTGATGAGTTTCAACAGTTAGTCCTTCCTCCCCCTCTTTAGATCTTCCATTATAGGTAAGAAATTACCTTAGAAGTGTTTCAGAAGCTTTGAGAAGAGAATAGGGTGCCGGGAGCTCAAATCTGAGTTTCTGGAAAAAATTCCACCTCGAAAGGGGGGCCCACAGGGTCTATTTATAGTCATGAGAAGACCCCGGGCGGTTATCACTTAGATCATGCAAGTGACTTGCATGACCACTAGGATTCGCGCAAGTAGAATTGTGTGACAATGATAGAACTTGTGCGGCACATGTGCTTTTGATCCCTTGTTCATGCCTTTGTCGATTTTTGATATTTTCTTCAAAGGATGGATCAATTTGTGCTAAGTCATTTCCCTTTCCATTCTTCTCATTCTGTGACTAATGGAGCGTTAACAAAATTCCCCCCTCAGAGTTTGATCTGGAGATAATAGAGGATTTGACTCTGAGGAAAAGAAGACATCCAAAGGAAAGGTAGCGTGCAAGTCTTGATGGCGCAGAGGGCGGCGCGCAAGTGCGCATCACGTAGGGACTGGGCGCACTGGGTCTAGGTGCATAGGGTTCTGGCCATGTTTATAAATAAGGGTCTTCAATTCCGTACAAAGCATCTGGATTTCCGGACATGAAACCTTCGAGCTCTCGCCGCGCAGGTTTTCTTAACCGCGCAGGTTGCTCTGTTTTTCGGTGTTTCCTTGATGGCGCGCTGCTGTCAAGGTATCTTGACTTTCACAGTGATACCTGCACGTCAAATACTTACGAATCACATTCAAACTTGTGCGCCTTAATTCCTTTTCCATTTTTCTGAATTCTTTCACAAATTTTATAAAAAATAAATTCATTTAAGAGTTAGTTTATTAAACTTTTGTGCAGATTCAATTGCTCCCAAGAGAATCAGAACGGCTGATGAACTGTCTAGTAAGAGGATTGATGACATGATGAACATTGTTGGCCATGATTACTATGATATCTGCGATAGCACTTTCCTATATTTGGGTAAGTACTTGAAGAAATATCATCTTAATTTCCCACAGAGAATCTACCTGTCCCTGTATGGTCATGGTCATTTGCAAGGAGTCAATGTTCCAAATGCAAAGAACTATAGACCTGAAATGCTGCTACACATATACTCCTCTATTTCAGTTATGTTGTGCATTAATAGCAACAACAATGTTGTGAACTTTCAAATTCTCCTTCCATGCCATTTCCGTGCAGATATGAAAATGGAAAACCCATGGGCTGAAATGTTTTCTACTGTCAGTTGGTGGAGAGAAGACAAACATGGAATTAGGGCAATATTTGAAAAGAGTAATCTCTCCAAATGGATCTTTACTTCCAATGCTCCATTCTCAAATCCATGTATCCATCTTCCAAGTCTCTTGGATAGAAACAGAGTCACTGTTTGATCAGTAGAAAATTTTCCTCAAACCGCACTCAAGAACATCCTTTTACAACTATTCCAAGAAGAGCTAGTATCACTGCATCAGTTATTGTATCCAGTTGAATGAATGAATTCAAGGTGGTTGCTGATGAAGCTCGAGACACCGTAAATCAAATGAAGAGTTATGTTGAAAGCCTCTTTTAATTCTTGAAAAAGAGAAGAGACTCTAATCTTTGGATGTCCTTCTAACTCTTGTGCATCAATGAAAAATACTTTCACTTTCACTCATTTGTACATGCATTCTATTTTTCTAAATACTTTAGATTTTACCTAAGCCAATTGGCCCATTATGTAAAATTTGATATTTACTAGGATTAATGTAAATAACCCTACAAACTACAAATATTTTAATTGCTCAATGTTACCTAAATCATACAAAATGTATGTTTAGTGAGCTGGGAACATGACTTTTATTCAGAGTTCCCTTGTCTTTTGTGGGCAGTTTAAAGTCATGCACGTCGAACATAAAAAAGGCTAATGTTTAAGGTCGAAAATATATTTGACCGAATGAATTATAATTGACTCAATTCCTTGACAATTTATCTAAAAACATAGTACCATACTCAAGTTATAAGGGAAAATATGTAAACTATGACTTAAGAATATTTGAATCTGAGGATTGATATGAAAAAGAGATAAAAGTCATTAGAAGAAGTAGTTCCCAAGAATAAAGTTACCATTATTTAACAAACCCGTTAGGGGGTTGAATTATGCAGGGCCACCTAAGGGCATTGGCTGCATAGTTAAATAAAATAGTATCTTTTGGCTAAAAAGTCTATTATGTAGATTGTTTGTGCAAGGCCTCCTATGGGCACATGCTGCATAGTCAGGAAAAAGAACTCTCAGAAATTTACTTTCCTAGTGCTAAAAGCCAGTGAAAGTTGATGGAGATTCAAATCTTTCAAAGTATAGAGTTTGTTGTATGGAAAAAGGTACTTGAATATGGAAAAGATATTTCCAAATAAGATTATCGAAGAACTGGATGAATATCACTCCTACGAAGATCTGACCCAAACGTAGGTAAGGATAATATAAGCCAAAGACTTGAATACTTTCAGAGCATGAAAAAGGATATGGGACAAATATGTTAAGGATGGATATTTTTGTGGATCCCTACATACTAACATTTAAGACAAATAAGGACAAAAGAGGCATTCTTCCCAAGAATGAAGTTACCACTATCCAACAAACCCGTTAGGGGGTTGAATTATGTAGGGCAACCTATGGGCATTGGATACATAGTCAAACAATAGTATCTTTTTGCTAACAAGTCTATTATGTAGACTGTTTATGTAAGGAAGCCTATGGGCACGTGCTGTATAGTCAGGCAAAAGAACTCTCAGAAGTTTGAAATTTTTGTGACTAGAAGTCATGAAAAGGGTTATGAGGATCTGAAAATATTTAAGGTTAGGATTATGACACATAAATATGGGTATTGTTCAATGTATACAGAGATACATAGATCAATGCTAACCATAATCATGTTGTGGCCGGGTCCTGAATTGAAATGTTGGACTTCACTACGTATCCCATAAGGATGAGAATCAAGCCATACGTAGTTCTTAAAATATAGTTTAATGTCATATGGGAAAAAAGGATTAGAGATCTTAGTTTAGGGTCATAGATATTGGACCATTTTAAGAAATACACAATTTGTGTTTTCATGGGGACTTTTCAGCCAAGGGACTGAAAGTGGAATTTGGGTTTAGACCCAAAGACTTGGAGCTGGATTCAAGGGACACTCGAACGTTCCTACGTATCCCATGAGGATGGGAATGAATCCCACATAGTTCTAGAAATACCCTTTGTACAAATTTGGTTCATACATATGAAGGGTGAAAGGGGACTTTAGTACAATGATGGTTTAACCAAAGATAAAAGGTTTGGGTGTTGCCATGTATGCACGTAGTCTTTGAAATAAAACATGATTAAAAAAATCAATGTAAATAATGGTTCTCTCTCAGGTGAGGGAATCAAAGAATATTGTAGTTTATTGTCATACTGGACAAAAGTGTTGTATAGTTTAACGTCGTATAACAAGGATGAAAGTGAACCAATGTAAAGATATTGATTCTAGGGGCGGTTTCACGAATCAACATCGTATGAGATGGAGGTGAACTGATGTGAAGAGATTGATTTTGGGCTTGAACCTTTTGAGTTTTTCTACATACCCAGCCTATAAGGCAAGGATCAAAGTCCGTGTAGTTCAATTAAAGATTGAATTAATGATCAAGTTGTTCTTGGGGACAATGACCTAATAAAAAAATGTTGTTGGGACTTACACATGGATAGCGGCCCAAAGAGAGTGTTATGGTTGAGGTTTTCTATAAGCTCACGTGAGTCATGTTCGATGTGAGAAACTATAGGTAACAACAACCTTAATGATGCATAGTTTAATATCATGTAGGACATATAAAGGGACTGTGCAGTTTAGAGTCTTGTAGTTAGGACTATTGGTGTTGCACTGTTTAGTGTCATGTAGCAGGGACAAAGTACAGTTTAATTTCATGTAGGATGTATCACAAACTTTCTATACAGTTTAACGTCATGTAGTTAGGACGATGGTGACAATATAGTTTAACGTCATGTTGGACGACAGGGAGACTGTGCAGTTTAATGTCATGCAGTGAGGACAAAAGAGTACACCATTTAACATCATTATGGATGAAAGTGCGAATAGTTTAAGGTCATATGCATGGACCGTGGAAGGTGCAGTTTAATGTCATGCTGGACAAAAGTTTCGTTTAAGGTCATACAGGACCTTTGATGATTATGTAGTTTAACGTATTTTCGGACGTAAGGTACTTTTATACAGTTTAGCGTCATGTAGTTAGGACGTCACAGTTTAACGTCTTGCTAGACGTAAGAGACATTTTTTCACAGTTTAACATCATGTTGGATGAAAAAAAGGGACAATACATTTTAGCATCATGTTGGACTAAGGTGTGAATAGTTAATGGTCATATGCATGGACCGTGGATGGTGCAGTTTAATGTCATACAGGACCTAGTTGTAGTTTAAGGTCATACTAGACCATTTAGGGAACTTTTTCACAGTTTAACATCATGTGGGATGAAAGTTAAAATAGTTTAAGGTCATATGTACGGACCGTTGCTGTACAGTTTAACGTCATATAACAAGGAAGAAAGAGGGACTTTGTAGTTTAATGTCTTGCAGTGAGGACAAAAATTAATACAAATAGTTTAAGGTCATATGTATGGACCGTTGCTGTATAGTTAAACGTCATATAGAAAGGATGGAAGAGGGAATTTGCAGTTTAATGTCATGTAGTGAGGACAAAAAAATAATACAAATAGTTTAATGTCATATGTATAGACCGTTGTTGTATAGTTTAACGTCGTATAGTAAGGACGAAAGAGGGACTTTGCAGATTAATTTCATTCAATGAAGAAAAAAAATTAATACAAATTGTTTAAGTTCATATGTATGGATCGTTGCTATATAGTTTAACATCATATAGCAAGGACTAAAGAGTACTTTGCAGTTTATACAAAATACTTCTTCAAAAATTTGGCACTGGTTGGAGTAGTAATGAGTTCTCCATCCATTGAGATTAATGAATAAGCTCCATTGGAGTAGACCCTATGTATTGAATAAGGTCCTTCCCATTTTGGCTTAAGTTTGGGAGGTTTCTTTCCTGGTATTATTGGAGTTCTGATAACTAATACCAATTCTCCATGAGTGAATAAACGAAGATGAACTTTTTTGTTAAAAGCTCATGCTATTCAATTCTGATAGACTTCCATGTGGTGAAAATTGCACAATCTTTTCTCATCTAATCGTTCCAATTCATTCAATCACTATTGAGATTGTTCATCTGTAGATGATTTATCACAAATGGCAGCTCTGGGCGAGGGTAGTTGAACTTCAATGGGCAAGACGACTTCTGTTCCATATACTAATGAATATGGAGTTGACCGAGTTGCAGTGCGGGTGGTAGTCCGATAAGACCTTAAAGCATGAAAGAGTATATCAGGCCATGACTTCTTATCTTTATCGACCATATTTTGCAGTATATTTGAAAGAGTCTTGTTAAAGGCTTCTATTTGGCCGTTGGCCGCTGCATGATACCGAGATGAATGGTTGGATTTGATGTTGTATTCTTGATACAACTTCTTCACCTCCGATGAATAGAAATTGGTGCCATTATCCGTTAATATGGTATGAGGGACACCAAATCTGGTAATGATGTTAGACTTGATGAAGCTAAAAATGCATTTAGAACTAAATTCCTTGAGAGGTATTGCCTCTGCCCAATTGGAAAAGTAGTCAGTAGCAGTAAGAATGTACTTAAACTGCTTGGTCGTAGCCGAAGGGTATGGTCCAACCACATCCATTCCCCATGTGGTAGATGGCCATGAGTATTTAGCTGTATGAAGCAACTCTGGAGGTTGATGAATGAAGTTGGCATGTACTTGGCATGAATGACACTTCTTTGTGAAATCGACACAATCTCATATCATTGAAATCCAAAAGTATCCAAGCCTTAGAATCTGATCAGACAATCTATGTCCAAATTGGTGGCCACCACAGACTCCTACATGTACTTCTTTCATGACACCCATTGTCTCTTCACCATCAATGCATTTGAAGAGAACTCCATCAAAACCATGTTTGTAGAGATTTTTCTCTAGGTGATCTGGGCTATCATAAAGAGTAAAATTAACCATATGTCGCCAGATTTGTTTTTTCTCAGCTCTATCAGATGGAGGTGTTTCATTTTGAAGTTATTCCCTGATAGGTGACATCCATCCTATAGTATGACCATATGGTTTAGGAATGGGACACATTTCATTAATTTAATCTGTTCTGATCCAAACATAAGGTGAAATTGCACGACGGTGGGCAATATTGATGGCTGTCTCGTCCCGATTTGGATCTGCAAGAGCTATGGTTATATTAGCCAATGCATCAGCTTGAGCATTTTGTGATCTTGGGACATAAGAGAATGTCTGTTCCAAAGGTAATTCCACCATTAACTCTCTGATGTAATCATACAAAGGGATTAGTTCTTCTTTTCTGATAGCATAATCCCCATTGACTTGTTTGATTACTAGATCTGAATCACCTTTCACATTTCAGTGATTCACTTGTGCTTGAAGCCCTAATTCCAAGCCTACGATGAGAGCTTGGTATTCTACTTCATTATTGGTATCACCTTCCCACAATAATAAGGAATAAGGTAACACTGCCTTTTCTATATAAATGAGTACAATTCCTAAGCCAACATTGTTGAATTTAGGATTTTCTATTTTCCTCCCTGTTGGTCTTCTGGAAGCACCATCAAAATATATTTCCCATGCCTGAGGTCTTTCTTGAATAGAGAATACTTCCTCATCAGGGAGTTCAATATATGAAGATGTATCTTCCACTGAAGGGTGTTCAGCCATGAAATTAGCCAGTGCTTGGCCCTTTATCGCCTTTTGAGACACATACTGAATGTCGAATTGCTGGAAAATAACTACCCACCTTGCCAGACGTCCTATAAGCATTGGACAACTAAGGATAAATTTGAGCGGGTTATTGCGAGATACCAATTGAACCTCGTGATGTTGCAGGTAGTGTCTCAACTTCTGAACTGCAAATATTAAGGTCATGCAGCACTTCTCAATACTTGAATACCAGATTTCTGCTTCAATCATGGTTCGACTGAGATATTAGAGACTGTTTTCATTCCTAGCATCATTCTTTTGAGCAAGAAAGGCACCCAATGATCGCTCTAGAGCTGTTACGTAGAAGATAAGTGGTATTCCTTCAACAGGTGGCATAAGTGCTGGTGGACTCAAGTGGTATTTCTTGAGAATATCGATTGATTCTTGACATTCTTCATTCCACTGGTAAGTGACTCCCTTCTTCATCAATTTGGTGAAGGTAAGCTTTTTCCTGCCAAATTGGCGATGAAATGCCGAATATAGGCTAAGTTTCCTTAAAGTCCTCTTAATTATTTCAAATTTTGAGGAGGTGACATACCAAGGATTGACTTGGTCTTATCAGGATCGACTTCAATACCATGATGGCGTACAACAAAGCTGAGAAATTTTCCTAAGGTTACCCCAAAAGCCCATTTTGAGGGGTTCATCTTCAAATTATGTTGTCGAAGATTGCATAATATGAATTCGAAATCAGACAAGTGATTAGAATGTTGTTTGGATTTAACTACCAAATCATCTGCATAGCATTCAAAAAACTTCCCTAAGAAGGGTTTGAAGATACGATGCATGGCACGCTGATAAGTTGCACCTGCATTCTTTAAGCCAAAGGGCATTACCTGGTAGCAAAACACACCCTGAGGGTATCTGATGGCTATAGATTCCTCGTCTTCTATGGTCATTCAGATCTGATTATATCCGGAATATCCATCCATGAAGGAAAGTTCTTCATAGCCAGTTTTTGCATCAATTAGAAGTTCTATAATCGGAACTGAGAAATCATCCTTAGGACAATGGAAATTAAGATCTCTGAAATCGATGCAAACTCTAATTTTTCCGTTCTTTTTCTTTACAGGGACAATATTATCCAACCATTTGGGATATTGAACTTCTCTGACGAAGTTAGCTTTGATAAGCTTATCCACTTCAGCTTCAATTTTGGAATCATAGGTCGGGTGTGTTCTTCTCGCGGCTTGCTTAAATCCTCGATGTTCTTCTGGTAAATCCAAATAATGAGTAGCAATATCAGGATCAAGCCTGAGAATTTCTGAATAGTTCCAAGAAAATATTTCTGTATTTTTCTTTAGAAAAGAAATATACATCTCTTGCTCTTCAAGAGTCATGGCCACACTGATTAAAGTGGGGCGTGGATCTTCTTTTGTACCCAGATTTATTTCTCTAAGATCATCCACAGTGGCAGAGATACCCTCTTCAAATGCTGGAGGGGCATCTCTGAGATCTTCCTCTTCTTCTTCATCATGTGTTATTTCTTCCTTTTCTACTTGCATAGTAGATGATAAAGTAGAATTCTCATGATCCGAAGAGATGTCAAAATTTGAATATCTTGAATAAGAAGCTTCCATTTCTGACTCAATTGATGATGAAGGGTCTTCTTTGCGTAATAAAGAGGAGATGATGGATTGAGAATCGACATCATTGTTCACCTTCGATGTTTCTATAACTTCTTCTGGCCTAATTGGCGAAGTATAGACATGTTGGATTTCAGTATATGAAATGAAGATGTCACCATTTGTGCTTTCATCACTGCTTGGTAGATTACCAATTTCTCCCATGTTTTCTGGATCGATTTCCATAATTGACATTATGGATCTTTCCATAAGAGTATTTGGATTTGGGTCTATCTTGTCAATTTGACTAATAGGCAACACATAATCTGTACTCACATGTGTAAATGGATTTACTGGAATTTTTTCCATACCATATGGAGCATTAACTTTGGTAATCTCCTTTTTTGTGGATTTCTCCCATCCCTTCATGTGATATAATTCCGCTTCAATGTATTGACACTCACATGTCTTGAACAGGGCCTTATCACCATGCAGTGTCCCAACTTGACCATAGAAACATTATTTGATAAATTGATGGTATGATGAAGGGATAGCCGCATGTTGATGTAACCAGGGTCTTCCAAGCAAGATGTTGAAGGCTGAGTCTTGATCAAAAACCATGAAATCTGAATTGGATACAAGATCTCTAAACTGAGTTCTGAGTGTAACTTCACCCAGTGGTTCTTGTTCATTTTTATCATATCCTTGTAACATCATGGTAGAATGAGATAAATCAGATTCAGTGAGGCCCAATCTATGAAGTGTATGAATGGGCATGAGGTTGACTCCTGAACCATTGTCAATGAAAGTTCTTCGAACGTCTACGCCATTGACCCTGCCAGACAAGTACAATGGTCTAATATGTCCATGCACAACGTCTTCTTCATCTTCATAAGTAAAAGATATTATTTCATGGAATTCTGAAGGATTATTCTCTATGTGATAGACTTCAGCTACATCAATTTCAGTTTCAAACTCCTGAGGACTTGACAAAGCCTCGACGAGTGCTACCTGAAGATCTTTTGACATATTCAGAGCATCCATAATTGATAAATTGGCTGGTACATGGGACAAGTGTTTCAATATATCTTAATTTTGATCCAGAGGTCTGCATTTCCCAACAGAAATATGTGGTTTATCTGGTACCTTGGAAGCAGATGATTTGGAAGTTGATGCATCTTGTATTGGGATAGGAGTTGGCAATATTCCTGGTTTTGGAATATTAGACTGATTAGATCCATTTACTTGCTGAGAGGAAGAAGATGGAACCTTCAACCGGTCATCCAATATGACTGTGCGAGGACTGAATTTTATATTTGTAGAAGAACTTTCTTATTCTTGCTGAGCTCGCTAAAGGGCTCTACAACGATTTTCTGCTGCATACACAGTTCTAGCAAGGGTAGAATTGGAATAGTGGCTTCTGAAAGATCCATGTCTTCCCCTGTATCCTGAGCCCCTGGAACTTCTTCTGATTCCTCTATTTGATACAGGGAATTCAGGATCATTGAAATCGAAACTACGACAAGTATATGGATCTATTAATTGAATCATATTAACAGAACCAAAGATTAACTCTTCATCTGATGAAGACTCTGCCTGATTAGCCTGTTTAGGCTGTGTCATTTGGTGGGGCGGTGCCCATGGATTTGAAGTAGATGGAATGAAATCTGTCAAAGTCAAAGACAACTTAGGCTTTGACACATACTCATATTCTTCTGATTCTTTTTCTTTCTTTGAATCATGCCGTTTCTTTGAGGACTTTCCCTCTGACAAAGAGGATTTTGCCGTAACATTCATGGTAGAAGACACAATTGGTTTCTTTAATTGTGTTCGAAAAATAGCATGAGTTCGATTGATTGTATTTCTGACCATCCAATCATCATACTTCTGTGCATTTTTTCTTTTGACTTCTTTCCATTCATCTTCCTTCTCTGGAACTGTAGCAGTGACACATGCTACCTGGGCTGAGGAGCCTTTCGATGTGACCTGTCCCGAGTCGACCATCTTTTGCAGTTGGTCATTGAAGACAAAACACTCCTGGATGGGATGCCCCAACATTTTATGAAAATGGAAATAGTTGGGACGGTCTTCATCTCTTTTCTTGTTTGGCCTCATTGGCATTGGCAATTGAACCAAATTGTATTCCAGAGCCAAAATGAAATAACCAGGAACTTTTCCATTTCGGAAAGAGTATGTTTTTCTCTTCAGATTTTCAAATTTTTTTCGTCTTTGATCTCGTTGATCGTCTGGAAGAAAAGGCCTTTTTTGTTGGTGCTCAAAAGGTGGATCCCTTCGAGAAGATGAAGGTTTTGAGTTAGAAACAGGTACATATGTTTGTTTAAGCATAACTATAGCAGTTTCTGCTTCACCCATTCTCCTTCCTGGAGCTGATGGAATTACACATGATTTATCCTTAGCCTGTATAAGGGAATCTTCAATCTGCTGAGAGATCGAAGTAAGGTCTTGAAACCCTCCTGTGTATTTTACAGGGATTAACGGCGTGTGTAATTTGTCCCGTAGATTTTCCACACAGATTGGCAACAACTATTCTTGAGGGAGTGCTAAACTCATGGAATATGTTAATCCCTTCCATCGAGCAATGAAATCAGAGAACCTTTCATTCTCCCTTTGCTTATAGTTTTTAAGATCGAAAACTGTTGTCTTTGGCAAAGTTGAGTTGAACTGAAGGAGGAATTTTTTGCGAAGATCCTCCCATCCGGTAATTGACCGGGATTGCAAGCTTGTATACCAAACAAAAGCTAGTCCTTGCAAGGTTCGCACGAAGCATCTGAGTTTCACTGATTCTTGTTGCTCCGGAGTTCCCATCATGGGATCACAATAGGACACGTAATGCCTCAAATGATGTTCAGGATCACCTGATCCATTGAAAATCGGGAATACAGGATTCCCAAAATTGGATGGAGGAGAAATTGAATCTACCCATTCAGGGTAAACTTTCTTTTCTGGTTGAACTTGTGCACGTTTCCCTTCCATAGTTTCTAACTGAGCTGTTAATGACTCAATAGTAGTTATTAACGTTTGAGAAACATACGGTTGAACTTGGACTTGGGTAGGTGCAATGACTGGATCTTGGACAGATGTGGCGATTGGTGCTGCAAATGATGGTAGCACTGCCAACTGTTGTTGCACTTGACCCATAGGATTAGACCTGTGATGGTGTACTGATAGAGGAGGATATTCTGGATCCATCTCAGTAGATGCAACAAATTTCTTTGGCTGACTGACTCCAGCATGCTTAAGATGAATACTACTCTAAAGTAGTTCTGCATTCAACCTTCTTAATTCCTTCATTTCATCCTCCTGTTGTGCAAACCTCTGCTCTATTGAGAGCGATTGACCTTCTCCAGATGAAGGATATGAAACCTTCTCTTTCCCTTCCCTTTGTTGGATCGTTTTCATAGAGGGGGAAGTAGGTTACTCGAAGGATTACCTAGTTTCTGAGTAATCCTTTGACTTCGTGTATGCACACCTTCTTCATTTGTGTCGGTGCGTACATCTTCCTGAGCAGGAACCTCTTCATCTGAGTCCCCTGAGTGAGCCTCATTTGGTGGATCAGCAATAACAGCATAGATGACATTGACTGATGCATAACTAATCTCATCCCTTCTATCAGCATTTCTGTCATATTGTCTTCTTCCATGTCTTTGATAAGACATTGCCTTTTGTTGATTCGATCCTTCAAGAACTTCTTGACGAACCATAATTTGGAGGGAATCTCCTGATAATTTGGCTCTTAGTTCTACTTGAGGTTTCTTTCCCAATCGAGGAAAGACCGAATTTATCTGAGGAGGGGATTGATTATTTGAAAAAGTCCCCAGTCCAGTGGACTAGGGCTGTTCCTGCTGTTCTTGCTCAACTCCTCGAATCCTATTTGTTAATTCCGAGGGTTGGTTTAAAAGAGTCCCCAGTCTGGCGAGCTGGGGTGGTTCTTGACATGATATGTCTGAGACTTTCTTGAAATTCCTCCCAATATTGAAAACCTTAGTCCGTAAATTAGCTGGATGCATTTACTTGTATCCGCTTTTATCACCTGGTTCAAAATACCGTTTGATGATTTCTTACACTTCTGTCACTTGGTGACGTGCTTGCTCCAAACGAGAGGCCTATTTAATATTCTCATTTGCTTTATGAAATAGTAATTCAACATCTTGTGATATGTATTCTTGATTTTGAGAGGGACTAGTTGAAACATGTTCTTGGGAAATATTTTTATTACAAACAAAGCCCATTGACTGTGGCCGGTTATGGGCAATAACATTGCATGAGACCATTTTCAGCAGGATTTATTAACCGGATGACACCATGAAATGTAGTGCTCCATGAACACCCCATCCTCTAACATGAATACCAGATGGGGCATTGGCAATTAACTGACACAATCTTCTTAGTGAGCCAAGGAATGAACATTGAAGGGCTCTCTATTACTTTTCAGCCTTCAGATATTGAGAGACTGATAGAGACTCCAAATCAATCTGATGTCGTAACCCTTCAATTATCTTAAGATGATTTTCATATTCATCATAAGATAATAATTTCTTTTTTAACTGACAAAGAGTTTTCCATATGTTGAGACGAATATCATGAATTTCATCTTCCGTCAACATTTCTGGAATATAATAATGAGAGTCAGCCAAAGGCCAAAACATGACTGACACTTCACCTTTTTCCAGTTGTTTTATCATGTTCAACATTTCCTCTTTATCATTTGATGAAGATTATTCTACCTGATTTGACCAGAGTTGGTGTTTCCTTATTACATCATTAGATTCAATAGGATTGGTAGAGAAGTCATTGATCAAATTAGATGATGCATGGTTTAGGGGTGGTTCATAAATGACCTACACCCTGGGCTATCTTCTGATTGAGAAAGTATTTCACCTACTAGCGATGAAGCTTCAGACATTACTGGTTTTGCATTTTCAAGTGCCTCAAGATAAGAGGGCTTTATTGGAACTATATTGTTCACTGGAGCATTTTCTGGGCAATGTGAATCACTACTGTGGAGAGGACTTTTGCAGCGAAATTCATCATCATGGGGAGGACCACCATAATGGGTTACAGCAAAAGATGAGATCTCTTGGTTGTTGGTCTCCTGACCACACAAAGGGTTCCTGTGGCTCTCATCTGAAGATGAAACTTCGAGATCGACTGAATTGTCATGAAGCAAGCTTTCATGAGGAAGTGTATGTTGAAGACCTTCGGAATTAATATTCCTACTATTGGGAACTGAGGGAGTAGAATCTTGAATTCCAACAGATAATTGTCTGAGGGCTTCAAGAACTCATGCATCGAGTAAGGCCTTGTTACAGATTGGCACTTGATCTCCTGACTGTGTTGGGCGTGTCTTTTTCTTAGATGCCTTCCAACTTTCTTTGGAAACTACTTATGGAAGAAAGTGGCTGCTCTGACCAGGTGTATGTGCCTGATCAGGAAAGATGGCCAGGTTAGGCTGACGATCTCCTCTCAAACCAGGTGTATGTGCCTGACTTGATTGTCCGTATGATATGGGGGAGTATTCCCCACAACCCTCTTGGACTGGAACAGATGTGTGAGTCTGTTCTGGAGTGAATTGTTGATGTATCACTCCAATGGTAGGGATAGATTTATGTGTCTTTCCCTGAGATGCTGTTGAAGTTGTTATAATATCCTGGCAAGCATCCATAATATGAGTAGGGATTCGTTTCTTCTCTTTCACCATTGATAGAATATGCTTGGTGACTTCAGCTGCCAGAACGGGAATATACGTCCATTCCAGGCTTGGAGTAGGTGTATGTGCCTGCTCCTGTCCTCCTTTTCCTGTCAGTGAATCCTGACAGTACTCAAGTGTGGGGGCAGAGAATTGAGTTTGCCTCTTATTTGTTGTCGGGGCTTTCCGACTAACTTCTCTGAATGCTACCAAGTGAGACTGTTGGTAGGCTTTATTAATACTAGCAGGTGTATGTGATTGCTGATTGCACTTCGCCAAACGTGGTTGACGAGATCCATCATATGTAGTCAGACGAGCCTGCTGACTAGCTACTGATGTATAAACAGGTGTATGTTCCTGCCTATAGTACTCTGCCGTAATTTACTGGCGGGATTGGCGTGATGCTGCCAAACGAGTCTGCAGGACATCGGAATTAAAACAGGCAGGTGTATGTGCCCTCTCGTTTCTTGCCACCAAGTTAGGTTGGTGGACTTCTCTGGAGATGTCAGAGATGAGAATCTGCTCACTGTTGACCATATTACGCCTATGGTGTTTCGTCTTTCTTGCTCGGGTTTGAGGAACATTTGCCAAACTCCTGGAGTCGGTACCCTCATCATGTTGAGGGCGTACTGCCGCACGAGTCTAGTGGCGATTGTTAGTGGGAGCCCTTACGAAGGACTCCTGTCTGTTTGAATTAAGGCCCTGAGGGACCTGCCCATTCACCTCCCCAGAATAAGGGAGCGAATGGTGATTGCGTTCCGGGGATAACGACCCGAATCGGCTGGAGATGGTAGTCAGTACTGCCTGCTTCTTGATCACTGGTTGTCGTTGTTCAGACGACCGATGTGAGTTGTTTACTTGGAGGGATTGTCGGCAAGCCTCCAGAGTTGGGATTGTACCGTGTTAACAGTACCCCTTAACCAGCATGTTTGATACCCTGCGTTGAAGACGCTGAGTAGGTGATATCGTCCTTAGAACGGACGATGATCCAGCAGTAGTAGCAGCAGTATTCACAGGTGTGAACTTGAGAGCATCCATTCTAGAAATACAGAAGATCTTGGAAAAGAGTGCTTTTTTGATATAACATACGTAATCAAGATAAATTCAGCCACTACATATTTTGGATGAGGACATTTTTCAATGATTGTTTTTGTTTGCCCTCTCATTGAGTTTTAAATAGGGGCCTAACAAATGCGTAAAACATTATTTTAACTTGGTTAAGGATTCACGTCGGGTTCACCATTTTTGTTTCCCTTGGAATCTGGGGATGACCGCCTTTTGATGAGAGGTTCAAACATTCTGATCGGTTTCTAATAGGTTTGTTCATAGAACTAGAAACATCCAATGATTCCACATCCATTTGGACATACATTCCAAAGGTAGGTGCTCATTAGTTAATGGACTGATGAGGCTTAGGAATTTGCATTGGTCGAGAGGATGGGAGGTCAGACTCATCACACCCTTTTGAGGGGAATTATTGTCTACTCCAGGACTCTCTTTATAGATTTAAGTTATGTTTGTGAATCATTATTACGTTACCAAGTATAAAATGATCTTTCCTTCAGATCTGACAATCAATGATAAAATATATAAGAATTTTAGAGATTCTTTTATATGTATTCTAGGTTCTTCATCGATAGATATTCATCTGTATTTATTAGAGATTCTTGGTCAATGGTACCCTTCGACACATTTATATAGAAGTCTCTTGGTCATTATGATGACCATGCTCGTTTTAAAGCCACTCAGTGGAGAAATTGAAGTTTATTGTCATTCAGAAGGACATGGATTATTTCAGAGTTGGGATCGAACCCATAGACGGTCTACCTACGTATCCTTTGTTTAGAAAAGGAATCATAACCCACGTAGTTCGAGTAAGGGAGTATGATGTTTATGATTGATGGCTCAAAGAAAAATGTCATAGTCACTTTTACACTCTAAGCTCACGTGAGTCATGCTTGGTGTGAGAAACAAGAGGTATTAGTAAAAATTAGACAATTATTCCATGAAAGATGCAATCATAAGAAATAATGTGGGGCTTATGTATGTATGACTGCCCAGATAAATAAAGGTTAGGATTTACTTTAGGGAAAAAATCCAAGAACAGGGTCCATAAAGGTATATGTGCTTCATGGAGATTTTGAATACTCTAACTTGGGGCTTACTCTTTAGTAGGATTCCCAAATTAGGAGAAGACTTATGATTGGGTTTTACTCCTAAAAAGGAATCCCAGATCAAAGGTAAATTAGGGTTGGTTATGAGAAATTAAGACTGCGACTTACTCCTGAAAAGGAGGCCCAGGTCAAGGATTAAGGTTTGGGGCTTACTCCTGAGGAGGATGCCCAAATTAGTGGACTGGGGTTTACTACTTAGGAGGATGCCCAGATTAAGGGACTTTATGAATTGGGGTTTACTACTAAGGAGGACGCCGAAGTTAAGAATTATGACTGGGGCTTTCTCCTTAAGAGGATACCCATATTTGAGACTGGGGCTTATTCTTGGAAAGGAATCCCAGGATAGGGGATCTGGGGCTTACTCCTAATAGGATGACCAAATTAGAGGACTTATGACTGTGGATTATTCCTGAAAAGGAGACCCAGGTTAAGAATTCTCTCATCTTAAAGGATGAGGTTGAATGAATGAAATCTCAATCTTTAGTGACATAAAGATGTGTAAATCACTAGGTTTTGAGATATATTCCATAGAATTCCTTTCAGATAAGAATTCAAATCAAGAAATCATGCCATAAATTGGTTTGAAGAGTTTCTTGAAGATTGAATCTTGAATAGGAAAGGTGGAATGGATTAAGAGGGGTGAAATGGGAAAGAAAGGCACCCAAAAAGGCAGGGGCGAGCAAGTCCTAGCAGGCGCGTAGGTAATGCGTGGGCGTGCAAGTTCTGGTCGAGCAGGTATGCCTGCGCGACACATGGGATACTTGCGCGATGGTTAACCAGCTTGGTAATACTTGAGAAACTCTTGATTAAAGCCTTTATAATACCCTTGAGGTTCTTCCAGAAGAGGGGCGTGCAAGTTCTATTGAAGGAGTGAGGTGACGCGCAAGTGTGGCCTTTTCCCTTAAGGGCTGGCCACTCAGGTGCGCAAGTGTTGATGAGTTTCAACACTTAGTCCTTCCTCCCCCTCTTTAGATCATCCGTTCTCAGTAAGAAATTACCTTAGAAGTGTTTTGGAAGATTTGAGAAGAGACTAGGGTGCCGGGAGCTCAAATCTGAGTTTCTAGAAAAAATCCCCCTCGAATGGGGGGCCCACAGGGTCTATTTATAGGCAGGAGAAGACCCCGGGCGGTTATCAATTAGGTCGCACAAGTGACTTGCACGACCACTTGGAGTCGCGCAAGTGGACTTGCACGACAGTGATAGAACTTGCGTGGCACATGTGCTTTTGATCCCTTGTTCATGCCTTTGTCGATTTTTGATATTTTCTTCAAAGGATGGATCAATTCATGCTATGTCATTTCCCTTTACATTCTTTTCATTATGTAGCAAAAGGAGCATCAACAACCATTGGGAAAAAGGACTTCTAGCGTACATCATTGCAGAGAGTGCCCTCTTGAAGAGGCAGGGTGTCACTTCTTATGGGACCTCTATGTCCTAGAGATGACAGGCTATGACGTCATTCTCAGTATGGACTGGATGGTTCCCTTACAGGCAGTTGTCGATTTCTAATGCTACAACGTGTGTTTCATATCACCAGAGGGTGTATATTTTCTCCATAGAGGTGAGTGGGATGTCCAGGCGGGTAGATCTGGACCAAAGCATCATGTCCTAGGAGGAGTTATAGCCAAGACTGCTAGTCTTTATCTGGAAGACCAGGGGACTTCACATTTAGACATTCCCCTAGTGGTGGATCATTTCAGGGATGTCTTTCTAGAGTAATTTTCAGGTTTTCCTCTGGAGCATGAGGTAGAATTTTCTTTTGAACTCATTACAGGAGCGGCACCGGTGTCCATTCCTTCTAATAGTATGGCTACACCTGATTTACAGGAGCTCGAGATGATGTTGGAGGAGTTTTAGGAAAATGGTTTCGTCTAACCCAGTACATCCCCTTGGGGTTCACCTTTCGTTTTTGTGAAGAAGGCAGACGGTACCCTTCACCTGTGTGTGGATTATCATAAGCTGAACCAGTTGACGGTCATGAACCGTTATCCCTTGCTGAGGATCGATGACGTCTTTGATCAGATTCGAGGAGCCCGAGTGTTCTCAAAGATTAATTTGAGGTTCAATTATCATCAGTTGCATGTTAAACCATTAGATATACCTCATACAGCCTTTAAGAGCAGGTATGGTCTATACGATTACACGATCATGCAATTAGGTCTCACAAATGTGCCCATAACTTTTATAGAATTGATGAACCGAGTGTTCCATACATACTTGGATTCCTTCATGGTGGTTTTCGTGGAAGACATATTCGTCTACTCTCACACTCGATAAGACCATGCTACCCATCTTGAAATCATTTTGAGTACACTAAGAGGGCATCAGTTGTATGTTAAACTCTCGAAATTCCACTTTTGGATGGATCAGATTCATTTCATGGGTCACATCATCTCAGAGGCAGGAGTATTAGTGGACCTAGAGAAAGTGAGAGAGGTAGTTTCCTGGGAGCATCCGAAGAACATCTTTGAGGTGCGGTGTTTACTAGGGATGTATTGATACTATAGGTGCTTTATTCAGGACATCTCACACCTATAATCACCATTGACAGGTCTGAACAAGAAATGGGCGATGTTCTCATGGTCAGATTCTTGTGAGTCATCCTTTCAGAAGCTGAAAGGGAGGTTGATGTCAGCACCGATACTAGTCTTGCTTGAGCTGGGAAAAAGCTATACTGTTTACTATGATTCTTCAAGTATCGGGCTGGGATATGAGCTTATGCAGGGAGATGAAGTTGTTGCGTACGAGTCTCAGTGGTTGAGGCCACACGAGAGGAACTACCAGACGCACGATCTGGAGTTGGCATCTGTTGTTCATGCCTTACGCTGTGGGAGACACTATCTTTTGGGAGATCACTTTGTGGTTTTCACTGACCACAATAGTCTCAAGTACATCTTCACTCTGTATGATCTAAATCTGAGACAGTGTAGGTGGGTCATGTATCTTCAGTCCTTTGACTTTGAGCTTGCCTATACGTCGGAAAAGGGTAATGCAGTGGCTTCTGTGTTGAGTAGGAGAACTCACATTCAGGAAGTTCAGGAGGCCAGAAATGAGTGGCTGCTTATGGATCGGTTCTATGAGATACATTTGGAGCTTCATGACAGATAGAGATAGACTTACCTATCTTCTGCAGCTGTGAACTCTGCACTTCTTGATCGGGTACGTATGAGGAAGCTATCAAATTCATAAGGCCTAGTCCTACGAGAGAGTGTGTCAAGGGAGGACCCTCCTCCAGGATGGACAGTGGGCGAGGATGAGATATTGTGGTTCCAAAGATGAGTATGGGTGCCAGTAGAAATACGCGAAGAGCTGATGTGGGATTTCCATTCTTTAGTTTGGGCAGTTCATCTTGGTGTCACCATGATGTATCAGGATCTTCATCCCCAGTATTGGTGGATAGTTATTAAGAGAGATTTTTTTGGTTTCATTATGAGATGTTCTACTTCTCAGCCGGTGAATGCAAAGAATCAACAACCAATAGGGATTTTACAGAAGCTACCCATTCCAGAGTGGAAATGGAATGATGGTGCGATGGACTTCGTGACCGGTTTACCGAGGTCTCCTCGAGGGAATGATGGTATTTGGGTTATCGTCGACAGACTTACAAAGGTTTCTAACTTCTTTCCAATCAAGGATAACTTTAGTGTTGATGATCTAGGGTGGTTTTACATCCAAGAGAATGTTCTTCTGCATGGAGTTCCAAACTCTATTGTTTCAGACAGGGATGTGCGTTTTAATTCTCAGTTATAGTAGTGGCTTCAGATGGATTTGGGTACACATGGACTTTTAAGTACAAAATACTATCCCCAGATAGATTTCCATTACGATCGTACGATCCAGGTGCCTGAGGATATGCTCTGAGCTTGGAATATAAACTTTGGCAGATCATGGGAGAAGCATATTCCTCTGGTGGAGTTTTCCTATATCAATAGTTTTCCAGTGACAATTCAGATGTCACCTTAAGAGGCTTTGTACGGTAGGCCATGCCGATCACCGTTGTGCTGGACGGAGATAGGAGAGGCAACTTTGTTAGGACCTCGTCTTTCTCAGGAGACCTCAGAGAAGATAAAATTTATTCGGAAGAGGATGGATACATTATATTCTCGACAGAAGTCTTTTGCTGATCAGTGGAGATGACCTCTCGAGTTCGAGGACATGGAACAAGTTTTCCGGCGTGTCACACCGAGGATGGGAAACAAGAGGATTCAGAGAAAGGGTAAGCTTTCACCCTAGTATGTCGGGAAGTTTTAGGTGTTAGAGAGAGTTGGTATGGTTTTTTATTGGTTGCAGTTACCTCAGAGGTAACTGGCCATGCACGACGTCTTCCACATCTCTCATCTCTGACGTTACCTTTCAGAATCATCTCATGTCTTTCAACCCGAGGAGGTTGAGCTCGAAGTAGATGCATAGTTTGAGGAGCATCCTATACGGATTGTTGATCCCAGTATGAAGGTTCTTTGTGGGCGGTCTGTCCCGCTGGTAAGGGAGTAATGGCAGCACTGGCAAGTACAGGATGAGACCTGGGAGAGGGAGGTCGATGTACGATTGCAGTGGCCGGAGCTGTTCGAGGTTTCTTCTTCTACGCCTTTCTAGGGAAATTCAGGGATGAATTTCATTAAGGGGGGAAGTTTTTAAGAACTTGGATCTTCATTTTAGGTATGTTTTTCCTTTTCTGGTCATTTTTGAGAAAAAGAGGAAAATCTGGAAAATTTTCAAAGTACACGCCGTGTACTTTCTAAGTACATGTTGTGTACCTTGTTGCCACATGAGTCCATCTGTTGGCCATGTCTAGACCACACACATGGTGTATAGGGGCGATGTGAAGGCTACTTAAAGAAGAGTACGGAAAGGATAAGTTCATGCTATGTACCCCAGAAGTACACGCAGAGTACTTTATTTTTTTCATTAAATGGACCGGGGTCGTGCCTAATTGAAAGAAACATCTTCTTCTCAGGATTCTTCAACCAGGAGCATCCGTATGGATGAGAACATCCTCTGAGCCCCCAAGCCTCCGTCTGTTTTACGAGTCGACCACCGTCGATTGCGTTGGAACTGCAGCGGTGATCTCTTCCTTCTTCTTGAGTCTCATTCCATGATTTTCCCTCTTTCTCGAGATATCGTGGGTTGAATGTTTTGTGTGTTTCCGTATATCTACACTGTTCCAAGGAGAATCAAGCCTCTTGGTCAAATTATATTGATCTCCTATCACCATGGTAGGTGGTTTGTGCCTTACCATTCAATGTTTTTTAGTTTTATATGCAAATTCCCACCAATACCCGTGAACAAGGTATTGCGTGTGTACCGTTTTTCCCCTGTTATTTTCCTACCTTTCATGTATACTTATGTAGAGGTAATTTGATCATGTTTGAGGATAATTGATATTCTTGGATGTTTTTTCCATGTCGTGTTCTTGTTATGGCCTTTGGGTTTTGTTAGCCTTTGGTCGTTATACCTGTTTTCCATGCCTTGTGACCGTAGGGTGAATGATATTCTTGACATGCTGGTTGTTCTGTAGAATGGATATCCATGTAGCTCTATAGGTGTACTTTGTCCTTATAGGATTATTATGCACTGACTTCCATGAGACCATGAGAACCTATAGTTACAAACTATAAGGGATAGACCGAGTGAGCTTCCTAGAGAGTCTTGGATATTATAGACAGCAGGAGGGTAGACCGAGTGAGCTTCCTCATAGAGTCTTGGTTGTTATAGACTACAATGGATAGACTGAGTGAGATTCCCAGAGAGTTTTGGATATTATAGAATACATGAGGGTAGACTGAGTGAGCTTCCTCAGAGAGTCATTACATTGTTTTAATTTCCTTAAAACCTTTCTAGGCTAGGGAAGGAATTGACTGAGTGAGCTTCCTTAGAGTCTGTGGCAGACTTGAGACTATAGGAGGAATTGGTTGAGTGATTTTTCTCATATAGTTT
Source organism: Viscum album (assembly GCA_963277665.1). Lineage (NCBI taxonomy): Eukaryota > Viridiplantae > Streptophyta > Magnoliopsida > Santalales > Viscaceae > Viscum > Viscum album. The sequence continues at coordinate 1,460,675,829 of OY728135.1, read as the reverse complement.
CTAGACCTTGGGGATATAAGAGGGTCAGACAGCATGATATTCCTCAGAGAGTCCCTGACTACCCAAGACTATAAGGGGAATTGACCGAGCGAGCTTCCCGATAAAGTCTTATAATTTGGTATGACCAAACCAGAGGGGTTAGGCTAAGTGCACTTCCCAGAGGGTTGTTGGTACTTCTTGGATAGGACAAGAGGGGTTGGTTACGAGTACTTACCATAGGGGTTCCTATTGTGGTTAGCTTTTTGTTTCACTACTGTTTGTTGTTATATGGATTGATTACTGTTGTATATCATCATATTACTACTTGCTGATTACTGACTGCTATTTTCTATTATTGTTTACTGCTTACTGTACTATTAACTACCATATACTCACTGGCTGTTAGGGATAGCTCTTCTGGTGGTTGCCTACTGGGATTTAATCTCACACCCTGTTTGGGTCATGCTTTTGGGCCCAAACAGACTATGTTGTTGGAGGTATGGAAATGGGAAATCACCCTTCAACTCATGGTACTTGATTGCTTTGGATCATGAGAGCATGGGACAAAGATTAGGCTTGTGATTCTAAGGAGCTATATATCTTTTCTTTTGTATTTGTTATGGTATTGTTTGTATTTCCAGCATTGTGACATGTTTGGCTATTTTCCGAGATATGTATCATGCATCATTTCATATATACATATGTGCTCTAGTGGTTTGTTGTTTTAGTCTTCCACTGTTTACTTGTGCATTATTGTTGTGTATCTGCTGTTTCCACTATTACATATATTGTTTACTTTTATTGTGTACTCTGCCAATGAGGGCATAATTTCCCCACTATCACAACCAAGGCCCTCACTGCTAGTCGGCAGCCTCTGGCGTTTGGGGAAATGCGCTTGATTCCATGTGACCAACAAGGTACGGGGTGCCCCTTGGTGGCTTCTGGAACTAGTATGTCACACATATATTAAATATTTTTATTATTATTAAATTCCATTTAAAGCGTAAGTGAAAAAAATTACATCATTTTGCAAGGTGGTAGTCTGTCGTACACACGCGCAATGATGTCATATTTAAAATAGGATATAAAATAATAATTTTTATGTTATATTAAATTTAAATTAGTATAATAAAATAATAAATATAATATAAATTTTGAAAATCCATACTTATATCTATCATTAAAATACGGTGATGTAAATCGATCTGCATCGTTTCATGAGGCGATAGTACACCGTACACGTGATCGATGATTTCATTTCACATTTGAAGGAAGTGGATAGGGATAAATTTTATTGCAAAAATATAATAATATATATGTATATGGAATATATTGGGGTTATTATATTGTATGATCTAATATATTATTTATTATTAGAAAATAATAAATAAAATTAAAGATATTTATTAAGATAATTACCTTCTCTAAGAGAAAACACCTTTGGATCACCTATTAATAACCATATAGTTGGTCTTTTGATAGATCCAATAGTTCTATAATATGTATAAATATGTTGTAGGGCTAATTTATCAGGGTTTTTCGATCCAAATGTGTAATGTCCTAGTTCCGGAAGCCACCCAGAGGCGCCCCATACCCGGTTGGTCACATGGCCTCAAGCACATTTCCCTGAATCCCAAAGGCTGCTGACCAGTAGAGAGAGCCTTGGTTGTGATAGAGGGGAAACTATGACCTCATTGATAGAGTATGAATAAAAAGTAAACAAATACATACAAGAGTGGAAGAAGTAATGATATCATACAAGGATACAAAGCATAAGACTAAAATTATAAACTGGATATCATATATATAAAATGTGGCATGATACATATGGCTAGAAAAACAGCCAAAATAGTCACAATGCTGGAATACAATACTTCTAAACTAAAGTAAAAAAAGAAAATAGACAAACTCCTCAGCATCACAACCCATATTTTGGTCCCATGCTTTCCAGATCCACCTCAAATCAAGTACCTGATGTAGATGGGTGTTTTCCCTTATCTATATGTGCAACAATATAATCAGTTTGGGCCCAAAAGCATGACCCAAAAAAGGTGTGAGAATAAATCCCAGTAGGCAACCACCCGATGAATTGTGCCTAATAGTCAGTGAGTATATGGAAGGTAAAAGTACAGAAAATTGTAAACAGAAAAGCAGTAATTAGTAAACAATCCACAGCATAAAGCATTCAAAAAAACACACGGCATGAAATAGTTAAGAAAAGTAGATAACACAATCGGTAACCCTCTGGGAAGTACACACATCCAATCCCCTCTATTTCTACCTAGAAACCCAATCCAGAATCTAAACACAAGGTAAACCTCTAGGAATTACTCACAGCCTATCCCCTCTGGTCCTACCAAACAAGTAAAATCAACCCTCTAGGAAGTACACTTAGTCTAACCCCTCTGGTTCAGCTCAAGAATAGACTCTCTGAGGAAGCACTCATCGTCAATCCCCCCTATAGTCTCATAACAGTACTGATGGCACTTTGGTGAAGCACTCAACGTCACATTCCCCCTGTGGCCTGCATCGAGGAACTATAGAAACTCTAGGTAAGCACTCAACGTCAATTCCCCATGTGATCTTGCATCATAAATTATAAAGACAATATGGAGAATCCCTTATATCCATCCTCCATATGGTTTATAAACAAGGTTCTCACGGCACTGTGTAATTCAAGAAAGTGTAACAGCACGTAAAGGACAAGGTAAACCTCATGAACTACTTGGATAACATTCTACATCAGAATAGGATAACAAAACAACAGTCACACCATACTAAAATACTAGGCATGGGAACGTAAACAACATCCTAACAGGAAAACATGACCCAAAGGTCAAAACAGGCAATAAATTCATGGGAAAAACATCCAATGTATAAAAATTCACCATATTCATAACCAATAATCATCTACTCATGCATACCAGCATTGCAGAGAAACAATAGGGCTAGAACGGGAAACGCACAGTACCCCATTCATGGGTATTGGGAAATATTTTCACATAAAACTCAAATACATTCAGTAGAAGGGAAAAAACCACCTACCTCAGGGTTAGGAGATCACTGAATGTGATCCTCGAAGATTGAATCTCCTTGGAACACGGTTGATCTAAGATAACTTCTAAAACGTTCATCCCACGATAACATGGAAAAGAAGAGAAATCATGAAATGAGTTACAAGCAGAAGATAGAACTCACCGATGCGATTCCAAAGCAACTGATAGTGTTTGATTCGGATGACAAATTGAGGCTTGAGGTATTGTTTAAGATCCATGACTGCTTTGTGGTCTTGGACGAAGTAGGATGAGAAGGAGATAGTTGTGTCCTTTCAGACACGACCTCGATGCGTTTAATGAATAAAAATACACGGTGTGTTCTTTTTTTGTACATGGATTGTACTCTCCATTTCTGTACTTCACTTTCGGAAGCCTCCAGGTCATAACACATGGCCATGTGCAAGGCCGCTACACGGCCAGCACATGGCTACCCGCTATAACTGAGTACACGGTGTCTACTCATAATGTAGATGGCATGTACTTCAAAAATTTCTAGAAAGTCCTATTTTCTCAAAAACTCCAGGAAAAAGATAAACATACCTGAAAAAATGATCTGGGTTCTTACAAACTTTATCCCTTAAAGAAATTCATCCCTGAATTTCCCAAAAGTGGCGTAGAAGAAGAAACCACAAATAGTTCTGGCGACTGTGCTCGTACATCGACCACCCTCTCCCAAGTCTTATCTTGCTCCCGCCATTACTGCCATAGCACTAGTACTAGAGGAACCGACCGACCATAAAGATCCTTGGTACTACGATCCACAATCCGGATCAGATTCTCCTCAAATGATGCATCCACATCAAGCTCAACATTCTTGGTTTAAAATACATGAGACAGGTTTGAAAAGTAACATCGAAGCTGAGAAACATAGGAGTCATCATTCATAGCTCGGTACCTCTTAGGTAACTGCAACTGGTAGTCAACCGGTCCAACTCTCTCTAACATCTCAAATGGCCCAAAGTATCTCGGTGAAAGCTTAGCTGGTCTCCTAATCCTCATGTTTCACAACATTGGTGTGACATGCAGGAAAAACTAATCACCAAACTCGTACTCCAGAGGTCATCTTTGCTGATCAACATAAGACTTCTGTTGAGATTCTGCAGTAGCCATCCTCTTCTGAATCAACTTTATCTACTCTATGGTCTCCTGAACAAGATGAGGTCCCAACCAAGGTGCCTCCCATGATTCCAGTCAACATAAGGGTGATCGGGATGGCCTACCATACAACACCTCATAAGGTTCCATTAGAATTGTTTCGGGAAAACTATTTTTGTATGAAAACACCACAAGAGGTATATGCTTCTCCCAAGGACCTCCAAAATCCAAAATGCATGCTTAGAGTATGTCATCAAGAACATGAATTGTACGCTCGAAAATGACATCTGTCTGCAGGTGGTAAGTTGTACTCAAAAGTACCTGTGTACCCAAATCCTTCTGAAGCTCCTTCCAGACCCAAGAAGTCAAACATGCATCACGGTCTGAAACAATGGAGTGTGGAACTCCATGAATACGTAAAATCTATCAGATGTACAGTTGCCCCATCTCATCAAAACTGATTGTCTCCTTGATTGAAAATAAATGAGAAACCTTCGAGAGTCTGTCAATGAAACATATAAGTTGATGAAATTTATTTAAAATTAATTCTCTTTGTCAAAAACAAAAACAGTCTTTTTAAGAAATAATTACTATCAATAGATTGACACCTGTTTTTGATCAATTTCAATGTGAAATTACTTCCAATGATAAAAATTGGATTGAATGTTTAAAATATATTACTATTACAATTTTAATCCAATAAAAATAAAAATCTAATGATATTAATAAAATAGATCATAATGCAGTTTTGATTTAAAATTTAGTATTTTTCGTTGTTCATAACAAATTAACTTTATCAAAAAAATACCAAAAAAATTCCAAGGCAAATTTTAGGGTCATGATTCTAAAGAATACGTCTATTTAGTTAAATTAAACATATAAAAGTGAAAAAATTTGATTTAAAAAGGATTCACCATTAAAATGATTTAAATCTACATTTTAAAGAATTCTATAGTATTTAATTCTTAAAATTGTATTCATTCTTATTTTAATCCTCTAAAATTAACTGGATAAATGTAAAGACATTTAAAAAAATGTATAATTTTATATTAGATAGTTTTGTTCATTCCTTCCAAAACAACAACCAGGAATTAACTACCATTTAAAATAATATTATATTATTATTTTCAGTATGACTCTACCTTGCCTACAACAAGTGAGTTTGCAGAAACTCATTGTTGTGTGTCTGGTACACCATTAAACATCACATTCTGTTTAACATAAAATTAATATTTAACTCAAAAATATAAATAAATATGAAAATATCTTATTCTTTATTTACCAGGGAGAATACATTCTTTTACCCTTTTAGGAATTTCATCCTTACAATTTTTAAATTGGGATAAGAAACATCAATAAAATTCCCACAATGGAAAAATATTCAATAAAACATTCACATTAAAATAATTAAAGATAATTATAAAGGTCACTCAATATAACACATACTAGGATTCCATTTATAAAAAAAATGGATTAGAAGGATAAACTATGTGTCATGTTATGATGGAGAGTGAATGAAAACATGACTTTGAGAAAGTTAACAAAAACAAAACAACAAACTTGTGATGTGCTAAACAGTCATTGGTTTCATAGTAGGAAAATTAAATGGACATCAATTTTGTTTTATGTTCCCTTTCATAAGGTTGGATAATTATTTTATGATATTACCTATGGAAATAATGAAATAGACTTACTTTTCAACTAGAGTTTCATCCTTTAACAAAGAACTACCTAAAACTAATCTTTTCTTCAAAAGATGACTATTTAAGATGTCTTAGTCACACCTGATGTTATTGAATAAACATCTGGAGAATAACATGATCCATAAAAGATGAACCATATATTTCCCTATCTTTAGACATTAACCAAAACCAAATTTTTTTGTACGAGATCAGATAATCCCCAAAAAGGATAATACATTATAAAAATAATTACTACTCATAATCTCTTAAATTGAACAATGAAAACAAAATGTTAAAGAAAGACCATTCAATATGCAATTTTCCTTAAAATCCTTCAATATAACACAAACCAACACTAAAACCCAAAATTCAGAAGGATTTAATCACATAATCTTCCACAAAAATCTTAACATTTATCTCCAAATTACATAGAATCCTCTTAATGTCTTATACAGATGTGAAATTAACCAAATAACATATTCTCTATGATAGGTAAATCATTTCAATAAATTACCCAAATCTCCATATGTCCACAATAAAAACCTAAATTCTTCCAAAATAAAATTTCAACAATTACACCTCAAATGAAATACCATAGTATTCTATTTTACATATGAATATAGTGTTTCTTCAAAAGAGTGAACATCTTCCAAAATAAGATTTAGCACTTAATCACCAAATCAATTTCCTATAAAAAGGATATCCATTTAATAAAACATAACACCCCAAAATTAAGTCATTCATGATCCATTAAATCATTTAACAAAAAATAATAAGTCACACTAACGAGTAGATTCACATAGGATAGTGGTAGGAGATGCACCCATGTCACCTTTTGGTTTTAGGTTTGATTACTACGACCTTACCAAAAGTGACAGGTTGTCACCCATCTTGAATTTTGTCCATTTTTATAATACTCAAAAATAACCATAAAATTATTTAACCTCAATGGTTTTCGTATACCTATCATTTTCATCCTATCTCATAATGAACTAATTATATTAATTCATGAAGTCTTATTGACAATTTTTTACCTCCATAAAATAACAGTATTACCAAATAAAGAACATCATTCCTTGATGATGGTGTCCACCTGGTTTCATTGTCATCTTGTTAATGTATATAGATGTTTTATTCATTGCAACAATGATTTATAGATCCTTAAGAATCATTTCCTACTTTATCCAAATACACCTCATACAACTTGGGTCATATGGGCATTCAAAGAAAGATAGTTTCAGAAAATTTTCACGAATGGCATATAATTTCAAAACCTATGAGAAAACATGCTTTTTATAAAATATTCAGACCGAGTTTGAGTTCAAATTTTCAATTAATGATACATTTAAAATACCTTATGTACGTGCTAAAAGACAATAATTTAAAATTAAATATAAATAGGTTTTGAAAGGGTCTCCTTCTTCAACACCATTTTCAAAATAATAATATTCTTCAAAATCATGTGATAACGTAAAATATTAGAAAATACCTTGATAATATTTACCTTTACTAAAAATATAAGAATATTTAAAAAATAGGATTTGATTAAATACAAATGAAGATCGATGATGGTATCAAGGTATAGCGGAGGCATTTGATATCTCAAACAATTGCTTACATGTATGTTGTATGTTTAAAAAAAGATTCTAAATCATTTGGACATGACATTTCAATAATTATTCCAAGAAAGTCATTGGGAAGAGATATTAATGTCATTTGAGATCCTCCTCCTTCCATTTGTAACAGACTATTGTTTACTTAATGAAGATAAAAAAGGATTTAATATAATTATTAGACATAGAGACTAACCATGTCTTTAACAATAAATCTTAATCCCTAAAGATGTCCAAACAGACATTTGATACCAACTATAAGACCCCAAACCTAAACATTACATAATCTTGAATTAAGTTAATAATTCAAAATGAAGATATTTTTAGGTTAAGGGTTTTAGAGAATTAGGTCGTACCTATTAAATTACATCTCAAAAATATAAAAATAGACACTTTTACTCTTTCCACATTTTTTCAATAATATAACTTCTTAAATAAAAAAAGATTTATTTTCTTGATATTAATCTTGATGAATTCTTCCCTTTTATTACCATTCCTTATACCCTATCAAATTCATTTAAAAACTTGGGATGAGGATTAAAATATTAGTAAGGGTTAAAAATCAATGAAATAAATGATTAGTCCATCAATACATACAAATAAATTAAATCATAATTTTTAATCATTATCAAACCACAAAAAATATCATAATATTAATGAATAACACATGGAAATCATAAATTATAAAGGTAAATTATGGTATACATTACATTGTTGATTTCACAGCTATATAGGGAGTTACATTGGAATACCCATTATCGTATATTCCCTAAATATCTTAGGAGAAAAATTAATGTTTACCTCTGTCACGTTACCCAATGGATTGGAGAGCTATCTCAGGACAACTTACCCTAGGTTTATCACAGAACCACCCATATACCTAACCAATTACCAAGAACGATAACATATTAATAACACATATAACCAATATAATTTATAGATAATATTTCCACATTTCATTCACTAGATATTAGTTCAAGATATTGATATAATCAATTCATTTAAAACATTAAAAAAAGAGTTTTCAATCAATGTGTCACATAAGACTCTAAAAAATTTGAAAGGAACTTACACATTAAAACACTCCTTTCCAAATAAATAAATATTTAAATTCATTTCTTAAACACATAAATGAAAGAGACAGATTTTGAAAATTAAATATAAAAAACAAATAAAACTATGTTTTTGTTAAAGAATCAATTACCACTTGGGAAACTATTGAATAAAAATTATTAAAGAATAAAATCAATGAAAACAATAAATATCATGAGAAAATTGAAATTGTAGCGCCCCGACCCCAGCTACCCAGAGTCGGTGCATTACTTCGTAACATTGGCATGATCACAAAAGATCAAGTCTCGAAAGACCGATTAGTTTAGTAGCCTTGGAAACACTAGATACATTCATAAGTCTTTCATTACATTAAAAAGTAAACAAACGACAATAACATGGTCTTCATAGTCCACACTCATATCCCTTTCTGACTACCCCTGCAGGTCATTCATAAAATACTTCTTCACATCCTTGAAAAATATTAAAACATTGAAAGGGGTGAGCTCAGATGCTCAGTAAGGTTAACAATATAGCGGAAGCTTTCATAAATAAACATTAACATTTAAGGAAATGTATAACTAAAACAAAAGCCTTTTAAACATGAACTTCAACATAATATGGCAAAAGTAAAATGTGATAATGCCATTCACTTCTTCACATGGATATTCTACTGGTCGAATAATCAAATGCAATATCAATAACCACTTTCATAATGATGGAATTCATAATGTCAGACTATCATAACCATGTAGCCAAGGCCTCGTGCCAAGACCACAAATAAGATTTTGTCAAGGCCTCGTGCCAAGACACTAGTTTGTCTCATGAGACCTGCCGATGCATCGAGGAGCTATAGCGGGCTCCACCCGTCACTTATTAAGTCCAATGCATTACTCGTATGAATAGGTTTATGCATATCATAAACCATAACATAAATGTATCACATAAAACATGCATAAAGGAAACATAAAATTTCCACATTTCAATCACAAGATATCAATACAACACATTGATATAATAAAAATGCTTTCAAAACCATTTTCAATTCCAAAATAAAAGAATGTTAAAACTTTGTATTTATTTTTCATTAAAAAATGATGGCTTGTAGAGGAAGCCGAAACTCAAATAGTGGTCACGGCGGTGGAGAAGTTTTTGTCGCCGCATACGTACGACAAAAAAATTACCTTTTGTCGTTTAGTAAACGCTTCGTATAAAAAATATTCCTTTTGAATATACGTAAAAGTCAAAGGGGTATATACACCGAATAAAAGAAATTTGTGTATAAAACCAAATATGCCTCAATGAAAGGAGATTGAGACGAAGTCCTTAAAATGATCATTTTTAAAATAAAATAGATCTATTATGTCTATTCACTATAGGTACACATAAAGAATGTAAAAATAATAAAAAGGACATAATAATATCATGACATAATTTGAAAGTAGGAGATTAACCCAAAGAATAGAAATTGGGTTAAGAAGTTCCCTTACCTCGTGTCTGACTTGACTCAACCGTTCTTTAACCTCCTGAATAATAAACTAGAGTTAATATATACCTTATTATGAACCATTTTCAATTTCATGATCCTTTTTATATCACTTATTACAATGATATGAACATTATGTAATTATTTAAGTTAATAACGGTCGTTTTGTCGATCTTTGGTACTTGAGTCAACAATAAACTTCTTATAATTACAAGTTGTTTATGTGGTAGAATATCCATTATCTCCAAAATTATATTCATGATTTAGATGTCATATATATCATATATATCCAGTATATACATTCATTTATAATATTACGTAACATTTAGAGGTAAGAAATGAAATGCACCGTTCATGGAGACGGTAAGCCGTACGTACGCATGAACGCTACAATCATTTCTATTTCGTATTTAATGGAATGAAATCATAATGATATAAAGGTATAATATAGTTCCAGTATAATATCATCTATAATATCATTTAATCCATCCTTTATACATCCCACATATGGCATTAACGATTCACATCACTTTGAGGGGGCGGTAGTCCGCACTTCCAAAAATGAAATTATCGCGTTTACCCATAATGGAAATCATAAAGTATGCCATAAATTAGAAAAACAGAAGCATAAGGAAAACATAAACATAATATATATATCATATATGAAAATAGTGTCATAAAAATGGCCACCATTATAGGTGTTAAAAGAATTTGAACAATCATCGTTTCGTGAGGCAGTATTTCGCCACCCACAAAAACAGTATGTTCTTTAACCATTAGACGAATGTGTGTGTAAGTGTAAACAAAATACTTATCATAACAACATCCTAGTATATTTTAGATACTGGTTTTGTTACAAAATAAAGTAATTAAAAGAGTTTAAGGGGTTGGAGAAGAAAAATGAAACAAAACAACATTAGAGAAGACATTACCTTAAAAATAGGGTAGCTCTTTTTGATTTGAGCCAAAGGCTTCCTTGGGAAGAATTCTGCCCAAAGTGAGGCTTCTAGGAGTAAGGGAGGGATGTTGGGAGAGTATTTGGGCAGAGGTTGGCCGAGCCAAATGGCTTTAAGGTGTGAATAAGGTGGGAGTGGTGGGGGCCTTTTATAAGTGGAGAGGAGGGGCACTTTTGGAAAGTAATGAAATGTTATTATATTATAAATGATTTTCGGATTCAAAGGTCCCAAACTTGTATAATTCGAGGCTAAGGTGATAAGGGTTCGTAATATCCTCATCCAATAGGCTTTGGACAAGTGTAAGCCTTGGATTTTACATTATCTTCTCATTTTATTTAAATCGTTAAATAATGAGGTCACCGCTGCATCATCATGATGTCATAAATAATTTAATTTATTTATTGTCTAAAAATTATAAAAAAAAATACTATGATGTAGTAAATCTTTTTATCTTTATAATAAATATTTATAATCAAAATTTGGACTTGTGTAACCCCATTTAAAAACTGTTTTAGTAAAACAACTCATGTTTGTGTCAATTTAATTTTAACATTAAATAAATATATATTAATGTCATTTTCCAACCAAAGTGGCTCCATGGGGTCCCCAAGTTGACCCATGGGTTTTCTGGGTCGTCCATGACTCATCCAATAGGAGTAGGACAAGTGTCAAGCTCATATCAAATTATTAAAAAATTGTTTTTACCTTAAACTACACTAATTACCTCTAATCGCGATTAAGAACTTAAAAGTTACTATTCACCAAAAAATTATTTTAATCTCATTGAACCACATTTTACTTCTTAATGAAAACCATGTATGTCTTATTTTTGAAAATCAAATCACAGAAGTGGTAATATTTCATTTAAACGAAAAATCAGTTATTTAACTACCACTTAGTGGTTTCACTATTCATCAAAAATTGACGTTTTTCAGAACAATGCCAAAATTTCACCCTAAGCTATAATTGATATTCCGAGATCAAAAATGATGTCTATTTTACAAAATTACAAACATATAAGTTTCATTAATTAATTTTATAATTAATTCCCGCTGTCACAACAAATAGCGTGTTTTTAAGAAACAATTTATATCAAAAGATTGGCAATTGTTTATGTCCAATTTCAATGTTAAATTAATTATAATGACCACCATTGGATAAAATGGTAAAAATATATTCTAATTATACTTTAAAACCACTAAATTGTATAATTTATCACTATAAATTATTTTGATTAAAAAAGTTGTTTTTAAGTAATTTTCACTATTCATAAAAAATTGGAAGTTCTCAGAAAATTACAAAAAATTCAACTTTGGATAATTTCGATATTACGAATACAAAAATGAAGTCCATTTTAAAATATAAAATTTCTATAATTTTAAAAAGTGGTTATTACTATTCATAACGGCTACTTTGATTAGTCGCGGTGTTTTAGAACTCGAAGTTGCGTACAATGCAAGCAATTGCATTATTGAATGAGAAGCGTATCATGGAAGCTCGGGGTGTTACATTCTCCCCTCCTTCAATAAATTTCGTCCTCACAATTTGAAATTCTTCTTCGAAAACAAAAGGTTGAAAAGAGAAAATACCTTTGTGGAAAACCCACATCGGAAATGAGGTTAATAAATATATAACATTAAAAGAAAGCAAGATAAGTACAAAGGTCACCCGAGATAGCCCATTCTAGGATTCTACGAAAATATGGATATGGAGGAGAAACAAACCATCAAGGTCTGATGGAGAGTTATAGAAAACAGGATTAGGAGAATGTTTAACTACAATAAAATCACAAACTTGTGATTGGTTAAATGATCATTGATTCCCCAGTAGGAAAAGTTAACCGACAACATTTTTGTTTTGAGTTAACTTTTATAATGTTGAGGAATTTATTTAGGAGATTTACTAAGAATGTAAGGGAATATACATACTTTTTATGTATACTTTCATTCGTTAATAAATATTTACCACAAACCCAACTTTTACTCCAAATGGTAATAGAACTCAAAAATATTCTATTTATCCTAATTGTATAAGGTTCTAAATGTTAACACATACCATTTAGATTAGTAAAATTATTTTGTAATAACCAGGGACTTCTTGTAGGCTAGTGGTAGGAAATAAAGTCCTATCGCACTATGATTGTGGGTTCGATTCCTGCAGCTTTGTCCGACGCGACGGGTTATGCCCCACCCTGCAGGTTGTCCTTTTCCTAAAACTATAGTATCATAATATTCCAAAAATAATCTTCATAAATTTGTTAACCTTAAACAATACTATCCAAAGATCAACTTAATCCACTCCAACCTTTATAGTTATCCAAAATACCTCTATCTAGACTTTCTCTAAAAGGTCTCTTAATTCCAAAATCAATTGTAACATCAGATTCCCCAAACAAAGAAAAGTTTCTCTTATTGTCACATACTAAAAATATGATTACCTTAATCATATTAGAACCTTACTGAAATCAAAAAGTACTGCAGTACAATCCATATATATATATCACATTATTCTTATAACCAGAATATAATCCTTAAGTCCAAAAGCACCAATACATTAATTATTTTTCTTCAACTGTAGTAACAACATAAGATTGTCCTTGATCCCTTGGCCTTTTCTAAGGTAAGTTTCCCTGACGCTTAGGACATTCATTTGCATAATGTCCCATTTCCCTACAATTGTAGAATTCAACTTTGACAGCCTCTTTCTTTCCCTTGCAATCACGAGCTTGGTGACCCTTTTCGCCACATTTATAACAAACTCCCATTCCTTTTAGGCATGTACCAGGGTGATTCTTCCCACAATTATCACATAATGGAAAATCCTTCTTTCCATTTTTCCCTTTATCTGTCTCTTTTTCCACCGTTCTCTTCTTCTCTTGCTTTACTTTGTTGTCATAAGACATAGAGAATTCATTTTCTGTCTTGATAGCACATGAGACAATATCTTTGTATGTTGAGAACGATTGTGATATGAAAGCTCGACGGAGAAATGGTTTTAACCCATCAATGAAACGATCAATCTTACCTCTTGGGTTACGTATATAATCTGCAGCATGCCTCGCTAACCTTGTAAAGTTATCCTCATACTTTGCAACATTCTCATCCTCCTTCTGCCTCAGACACAGAAATTGCCTTTCCATATCTGCTCTATGGTCATGAGGAAAGTATTTTTCTAAGAAAATATCTTTGAACTCCCTCCATTCCATATTCGATATGTCATCATATTCCTTTGTGTTTTAAATCAATGACCACCATTGATCAGCATCTCCAGTGAGGCGGTAAACTGCCATGATAAACTTTTCCCTTTCACTACTCCCCAAGGCGTGGAATATTTTCTCTAAGGAGTTTATCCATTGCTCAACTACTAATGGATTTGTACCCCCATTAAATGTTGGTGGTTGTTGCCTCATGAAGCGGTCTAACATTGGTCCTCCACGTTGCGGATCAGGGTGCTCCATACGAGTAAGGTTATTATTCATAACCTGAGTGATTTGTCCTAGTATGGTAATAAGTTGATCAGCACCAGTTGTATCTCCAGATCCACAATAATTATCTTGAGCAGGAGGGCAATCCCTACACGGAGTGCGTTCATTGATACGGTTTCCATTCCTTCCACTAGGTGCCATTTCTAAAAAATGGCATAAACTATATTAGTTTATGAAATAAAATACATAATTACATATTTGTAAAATACTTTACATAAATTGAACTATTTATGGATATAATCCATAATCATAATAAGAAATGTTTCCATTGAGGAAGTATATACTCATAACCCTTCATAGTGGTTTGTAAAGAAAATGAGAATTGTCCTAAGCATATCCCCCGGGAGTGTAGTAACCAAGAGTGCAGCAATGCCCGTTGTCGTGCACCAGTTCCCGTTCGAGTCTAGCTCAAAGCGGTGTTTTCGGGTTTTACCCCAAGGTACATCTGTGCCAGAGCCGCCTCTACCTGATCATATCCAGACAGGGATTTATTGCTCGGAAAACTCATAACATCTCTATAATGCCAAAATTCTAGGAAGTTCTTCTATACTAATCCTCAAAGTCTATCTTCGGGCTATGTGCTCTAATCAGATTTTATCTAAATCTAGCTTCCAAGGTTAGTACTAAACTGCCTCTGATACCAACTGTAGCGCCCCGACCCCAGCTACCCAGAGTCGGTGCATTACTTCGTAACATTGGCATGATCACAAAAGATCAAGTCTCAAAAGACCGATTAGTTTAGTAGCCTTGGAAACACTAGATACATTCATATGTCTTTCATTACATCAAAAAGTAAACAAACTACAATAACATGATCTTCATAGTCCACACTCATATCCCTTTCTGACTACCCCTGCAGGTCATTCATAAAATAATTCTTCACATCCTGGAAAAATATTAAAACATTGAAAGGGGTGAGCTCAGATGCTCAGTAAGGTTAACAATATAGTGGAAGATTTCATAAATAAACATTAACATTTAAGACAATGTATAACTAAAACAAAATCCTTTTAAACATGAACTTCAACATAATATGGAAAAAGTAAAATGAAATAATTCCATTCACTTCTTCACATGGATATTCTACTGGTCGAATAATCACATGCAATATCAATAACCACTTTCATAATGATGGAATGCATAATGCCAGACTATCATAACCACGTAGCCAAGGCCTCGTGCCAAGACCACAAATAAGATTTTGTCAAGGCCTCGTGCCAAGACACTAGTTTGTCTCATGAGACCTGCCGATGCATCGAGGAGCTATAGCGGGCTCCACCCGTCACTTATTAAGTCCAATGCATTCCTCATATGAATAGGTTTAAGCATATCATAAACCATAACATAAATGTATCACATAAAATATGCATAAAGGAAACATAAAATTTCCACATTTCAATCACAAGATATCAATACAACACATTGATATAATAAAAATGCTTTCAAAACCATTTTCAATTCCAAAATAAAAGAAAGTTAAAACATTGTATTTATTTTTCATTAAAAAAATGATGGCTTGTAGAGGAAGCCGAAACTCAAATAGTGGTCACGGCGGTGGAGAAGTCGTTGTCACCGCATACGTACGACAAAAACATTCCCTTTTGTCGTTTAGTAAACGCTTCGTATAAAAAAGATTCCTTTTGAATATACGTAAAAGTCAAAGGGGTATATACACCGAATAAAAAAAATTTGTGTATAAAACCAAATATGCCTCAATGAAAGGAGATTGAGACGAAGTCCTTAAAAAGATCATTTTTAAAATAAAATAGATCTATTATGTGTATTCACTATAGGTAGACATAAAGAACGTAAAAATAAAAAAAAGGACATAATAATATCATTACATAATTTGAAAGTAGGAGATTAACCCAAAGAATAGAAATTGGGTTAAGAAGTTCCCTTACCTCGTTTCTGACTTGACTCAACCATTATTTTACCTCCTGAATAATAAACTAGAGTTAATATATACCTTATTGAGAACCATTTTCAATTTCATTATCCTTTTTATATCACTTATTACAATGATATGAACATTATGTAATTATTTAAGTTAATAACGGTCGTTTTGTCGATCTTTAGTACTTGAGTCAACAATAAACTTCTTATAATAACAAGTTGTTTATGTGGTAGAATATCCATTATCTCCTGAATTATATTCATGATTTAGATTTCATATATATCATATATATCCAGTATATACATTCATTTATAATATTACGTAACATTTAGAGGTAAGAAATGAAATGCACCGTTCATGGAGACGGTAATCCGTACGTACGCATGAACGCTACTTTCATTTCTATTTCATATTTAATGGAATGAAATCATAATGATATAAAGGTATAATATAGTTCCAGTATAATATCATATATAATATCATTTACTCCATCCTTTATACATCCCACATATGGCATTAATGATTCACATCACTTTGAGGGGGCGGTAGTCCGCACTTCCAAAAATGAAATTATCCCGTTTACCCATAATGGAAATCATAAAGTATGCCATAAATGAGAAATACAGAAGCATAAGGAAAACATAAACATAATATATATATCATATATGAAAATAGTGTCATCAAAATGGCCACCATTATAGGTGTTAAAAGAATTTGAACAATCATCGTTTCGTGAGGCAGTATTTCGCCACCCACAGAAACAGTATGTTCTTTAACCATTAGACGAATGTGTGTGTAAGTGTAAACCAAATCCTTATCATAACAACATACTAGTATATTTTAGATACTGGTGTTGTTACAAAATAAAGGAATGAAAAGAGTTTAAGGGGTTGGGGAAGCAAAATGAAACAAAACAACATTAGAGAAGACATTACCTAAAAAATAGGGTAGCTCTTTTTGATTTGAGCCAAAGGCTTCCTTGGGAAGAATTATTCCCAAAGTGAGGCTTCTAGGAGTAAGGGAGGGATGTTGGGAGAGTATTGTGGCAGAGTTTGGCCGAGCCAAATGGCTTGAAGGTGTGAATAAGGTGGGAGTGGTGGGGGCCTTTTATAAGTGGAGAGGAGGGGCACTTTTGGAAAGTAATGAAATGTTATTCTATTATACAATGCTTTTCGGATTCTAAAGGTCCCACAGTTGTATAATTCTAGGCTAAGGTGATAAGGGTTCTACATATCCTCATCCAATAGACTTTGGACAAGTTTATGCCTTGGATTGTACATTATCTTCTCATTTTATTTAAATCGTTAAATAATGAGGTCATCGCTGCATCATCATGATGTCATAAATAATTTAATTTATTTAATGACTAAAAATTATAAAAAAAATACTATGATGTAGGAAATCGTTTTAGCTTTCTAATTAATACTTATAATCAAAATTTGGACTTGTGTAACCCCACTTAAAAACTGTTGTAGTAAAACAACTCATGTTTGTGTCAATTTAATTTTAACATTAAATAAATATATATTAATGTCATTTTCCAACCAAAGTGGCTCCATGGGGTCCCCAAGTTGACCAATGGGTTGTCTTGGTCAGCCATGACTCATCCAATAGGAGTATGACAAGTGTCAAGCTCATATCATATTATTAAAACATTGTTTTTACCTTAAACTACACTAATTACCTCTAATCGCGATTAAGAACTTAAAAGTTACTATTCACCAAAAAATTATTTTAATCTCATTGAACCACATTTTACTTCTTAATGACAACCATTTATGTCGGATTTTTGAAAATAAAATCACAAAAGTGGTAATATTTCATTTAAACGAAAAATCAGTTATTTAACTACCACTTAGTGGTTTCACTATTCATCAAAAATTGTAGTTTTTCAGAACAATGCCAAAATTTCACCCTAATCTATAATTGATATTCCGAGTTCAAAAATGATGTCTATTTTACAAAATTCCAAACATATAAGTTTCATTAATTAATTTTATAATTAATTCCCGTTGTCACAACAAATAGCGTGTTTTTAAGAAACAATTTATATCAAAATATTGGCAATTGTTTATGTCCAATTTCATTGTTAAATTAATTCTAATGACCACCATTGGATAAAATGGTAAAAATATATTCTAATTATATTTTAAAACCACTAAATTGTATAATTTATCACTATAAATTATTTTGATTAAAAAAGTTGTTTTTAAGTAATTTTCACTATTCATAAAAAATTGGAAGTTCTCAGAAAATTACAAAAAATTCAACTTTGGATAATTTCGATATTACGAATACAAAAATGAAGTCCATTTTAAAATATAAAATTTCTATAATTTTAAAAAGTGGTTATTACTATTCATAACGGCTACTTTGATTAGTCGCGGTGTTTTAGAACTCGAAGTTGCGTACAATGCAAGCTATTGCATTATTGAATGAGAAGCGTATCATGGAAGCTCGGGGTGTTACAGAAATTCATGACATAAAATTTAAAATTGGATTTACATAAATCAAATAGGATAATAAAGGGTCAAAATATCAAGATATGCCTCAATGAAAGGATATTGAGATGATGTCCCTTATAGAAATTCGGCAGCCTAATGACTTCACTTAAAAATTCAGAAGACTATTTAATGGGAGAGAAAAGGGTATCTCATAACTTGGACCTAAATTATACAAAAATAAGGTTATATAAGAATATATACTAATACATGAAAATGGAAATTAAATGAAATAACATAAAATAATTCTTTGATTAAAAGAGTAGGGTAAAAGGTTCCCTTACAAAGATAATTTTGTAAATAAAATAGATAGATTATGTGTATTCACTATAAATAAATATAAATAAATTATAAATATAAGATAGAATATAAAAAGTTATTTCTCACATAAACATTCCATGGAATAATCAAGAAGTATATGTTTAACCCAAAGAATGGAAATTATGTTAAGAAATTCCCTTACCTCGTGTCGGACTTGACTCGTTTGTTCTTTAATTTCAGGATAATTAATATTAAGTTAATTTAAAAGAAATTAAGAACCTTTTTCAAGTTTATTATTCCTTTTATATCACTTATTACTTTGTAATAATAATTATTTAATTATTTGAGTTCATATCAGACATTTTTTTGATGTTCAGAATTTGAGTTTAAAATGAACTTGTTATAATTACAATTTGTCACTATGGTCAAAAGTCTATTATATCTAGAATGATAATCAGGATTTAAATATAATAAATATCATATATATCCAGTATATATATATATGTATTAATAATAGTACATACAATTTGGAGATAAGAAATGAAATGTGCTGTTAATGGAGACGGTAAGCCGTACGTACACGTGAACTCCACTTTCCTTTCTATTTCATATTTAATAGAATTTAAACATAATGATACATAGGTATATTATAATTCTAGTATACTATCACATGTAATTTAATTACGTCCATTATTTAAACATTTCATGTGTGGCATGAACGTGTCATATCACATTGAGGGTCGGTAGTCAGCACATCCTCAAATGGAATTATCATATTCACCCATTAAGGAAAGCATAATGGTTTGATATAAATGAAAAATAAAAAACATAGTGAAAACATAAATATAATATATATACCATATAAATATAGTTTCTTCATAATGTCCCCCATGAGAGGTAGTATGAGATAATTGAACAATCATCGTTTTGTGAGGTAATAGTTTATTGTTCACAGAAACAGTATGTTCGTATCAATTAGATAGAGGTGCATGGATTTAGAGTTTGAATAATTATAATAAAACATCCTAATATATTTTGGATAATTGTTTTGTTATAAAATATTGTAATAAAGTGTGTTTAGGGGGTCTGAGAAGGAAAATAAATAAAAACAACTTAAGAGAAGATGTTACATTTAAATTGGGTAACTCTCTTTGGAATTGAACAAAAGGATTTTTTTGATGTGTCTTATGCCTAATTTAAGGCTTATAATTAGAATATATGGATTTTCGGAGCTTATTGGAGTAGATTTTAGACAATACAAGGGGATTCAGAGGTGTGTGTAATGGGTTAGAGGTGGTGGCATTTTATAAGAGGGAGGATAGGCTCTTTAGGAAAGTTTGAATGTATTATTTAATTACTAAATGATATTCAGTTTCAAAAGACCCAAAAATAATTAAATTTGAAGATAAGATTAATATAAGTCTAAATAAAATCATCCAATAATAATTGGACAGGTTTTTGATATTTTTTAATCCTTTTTTTTATTTAACCCTATGTCAATTTATTTAACTTTTACCATGCTTTCTTGTATATTCAAACTAATGGTTAATATAGTTTCCATAACATGATAATAGAACCTAAAGTGGTTCATTAATGAATTCATAAACCTTATCTAAATTATTTGGGGGAATTTAATATATTTATGATTATTAAATAAACTGATAAAATAATATTTGTTTTAAAAGATCATTTATTTCAATTTATATACTATTCATATCATGACTTTTTTAAAATTCAAATCAACTTTTTCCTTCACAAAATTTTCATTAATTAAAAGATAACAGCACTAAAGTATCTTTAAAATTCATGGATGAAATAAATAGCATCAAAATAAATTTATTTTAATATTTATTATCTCATTTATTTAAATGATTCATTAAACGAGTAATCACTACAACATCATAGTGTTATAATTAAATTTATTTATTGGATTTTTAATAATAATAAATAAAATACAAAGATGTTAGAAATCTATATTGATTTAAAATTAATATTAATATTCAAATATTCCACTTATAAATCACCATATAATAATTTTTTTACTAAAAGATATTTGTTTTAGTTACAATTTCATTACCTTCAAATTAATTTTTAAAAGGTTCCATTTTCACATACATGTATCTCTATGGGGTCCCAAAATCGACCCAAGGATTCTCATGGTCGGACATATATCATCCAATAGGGTTATTTCATGTTTTTTTTGAAATTTAATATTATTATGCAATTATTTTTTACCATTATATACCATATTTACCATTTAACCATGGTAAATAAAATATTTACTGAATTTACTATTCATAATGTCTAAAAAAGTAATCTGTTTACACAATTTGGACCACCTAAATCCAAATTTGGGATCCATTTTTCCAAATTTAAATCATAGAAGTTGCAGAAATTAATTTAAAATTACTTCTCGTTGTCAAAACCAAAAAGGTTGTTTTAATGTAATAATAACTATCAAAATATTAAAACTTGTTTATGTTCAATTTCTAAGTAAAATTACATTCAATGAACAAAATTGGATTAAGTGGTAAAAATATAATAATTTTACACTTTAAAACTTATAAAAAACTCTCACTAAATAAAAAAATTAGATCATAAGACAGTTTTGAATTAAAATACAATATTTTTCACTATTCATAAAAATGAACTTTATTAGAAAAATACCAGAAATTTACCCAATGTAAATTTTGATGTCCTGCTTCTAAATAAGAATTTAATTTTTTTCAAATTTAATATATAAAAGTGACAAAAACT
This sequence comes from Viscum album, assembly GCA_963277665.1. Lineage (NCBI taxonomy): Eukaryota > Viridiplantae > Streptophyta > Magnoliopsida > Santalales > Viscaceae > Viscum > Viscum album. Next base: position 1,460,654,012 of record OY728135.1, on the reverse strand, counting down.
ATTTTTAAAAAGGTTTCACCTTCAAAAGCTTTTAAATCGACATTTTAACGAATATTAGAGTATTTTATTCTTAAAATTGAATATATTATTATTTTAAGCCTAAAAAATTAATTGCATAAAAGTAGAGACATTTAAAAAATATGTATAATCATATTTTATATTGTTCTTTTCATCCCCTCCAATACAACAGCTAGGATTTAACTACCATTTAAAATAATATTATATTATTATTTGTCAGTATGACTCAGCCTCGTGTGTATCAAGAGATTTCAGAGAAACCCATTATTTTGTGTTGGGTACACCATAAATCATAGCATCTCCATTAATGTAATATTAATATTTAATTAAAAAATATTAAAAAATATGAAAATATCATATTCTTTATTTACTTGAGATTTTACACATTTAATCCCATTTCTATATGAATTTTAAAATATAAATCATTATACATATATTTCTTCTCGTAGATCGACTTTATCAGATTTTGGGTGGTGGAATCATGGTTCCATTAGGAAGGGAAATTATATTTATTCTATAGTTACTATAACATGCACATTAGCTAGGATTCACCATAGGACACACTATAGATTAATCTTTATGGGATGCCATTTTCTTTCTACAATACCATGATTTTAATGTTCATTTGAAATTATTTAGGAATATTATTTTGAGTGGACGAAGGTACCTTGTAGATAGAAAAAAACATTGTTTATCTAATATGCTTATATGTGGATTTATCATCTCCTATAACAGATTATATTTTACACTATAATAATTAAATCATTTATTTCTAAAAAAATATTTTTCTCTAATATAATTAGATTTTTCTAATTTTTTCATGTTCAAGGACATTCTATCTTAGTGTTCCGAGCTAGAGTTAATTGAATAATTTCTAACATTAGAAGTATAATCCAATTTCCTAAATAACTATGGAAATAACTCATGACATAAATTATATGATATTAAGGAATTCCCTAGATGGTGGATAAAAAAATTATAGAACCAATTAGATGTCACTTATCTATTAAAACCATTATCATCATCCACAATCTCACCTGTTGCCTTGAATCCCTAAAAAATAGGACTAGTGGATTTTCTTTATAGGAGGTATCATTAAATGGTTAGACATGTATTATTTTAAAAGGGAGATCATAAAACACTTTTCCATTCCAATGATCAAAGTTCCCTTGATACTATTATTACTTTTTAAAAAAATTGAATTTATCTATTTTCTTTATTATTGTAATCGTTTCATTAAAAAAGAAAAATTATAATAGCCCTATACCTAGACTCCATGATCATGTTATAAAGACATAATAATTTAATTTACAGAATGATATATACAAACATGACCAAATATTTTTCATCTAAAATATATAACAACAAAAGGAAATATTATGTAATTTAAATACCAAAGAACCATTAATATTAGTGTTTTAGAGAATTAGGGAAAACTCTTATGTAAAAAATTTCCATGACTTTAAAAGAATGTATTTACCACTATTACTAGATATTGATATTCCATATTATATCATTATCATTATCCATCTAAATCATTTCTAGATATAAATCTTTAAACTTCTTTCATGGTAACATGGGGGAAATGAAACGTAACAATGGTAATCTCAATTGCTATGTAAAGGTAAACATAAGCATTAACAACTAAATTTCATTAGTGAGAAAAATATGAGAATAAGGGTATGATGAAATAATCAAATTGAATGAGAATAAAATAATAGAAGTCATACCCATAAATTCTAGGAATATAAATACCGAAATGTAGAATAATGATTTTACAAATGATAGAGTAATAATAATCAATGATCATTGTCCATGCGATGTTAATTTTGTCCAAATGAAACATTTTTGACATGTATAAAAATAATGAATGAATTTTGGTATCATGGAACCATATCTTCATAGATTCCTTATATGACCAATAAAAATTGTAATAACTGTATGAATATCTTCAAATATAATTCTCTATAGAACATAATCATTATCCAATACAGTGAAGAACAAAGTGGAACTCCCATCATATAATCTACATGAGGATCATCAATCGATATCTGGGAACACCAATAATATAAGTTATAATATGATCACTTATTTCTATCTTACCATACCCATTTTATAGGATATATCTGGGTCACACCAAACTATTTGGGTGCACCCATCATATAAGCTATACTAGGACCACCTATCACAATTTGGGTACAACCATAATGTAAGCTACATGGGGATCACCCAACAATATCTAAGAACACCCATAACATAAGATAGATCAGTATCACCATGAAATATTAGGGTTAACCAATCATTATCAATAATTTATAAGTGCTTTTCATGAATAAAACATTTAAAATCATTCACTTTTTATACTATAATAATCATTGTTCCCCCATATATAAATTCACCTTAGGAAAAGAAATTAGTTCCATATCAATCTCAAAACCCATCAAGAGAAATAATAAGGTTGATATCAATATCCCTAATGGACTTTATATAACATAAAGGGTTATTTATGTCAATGAATGTAATTACCCTTAAAATATCATTGAAAATATGATGGTGGAAAATAAAAATTAACCTTTAAAATCACATAGAAACTAAAATTTCTTTAAATATATAGAAAATAATTTTCATTGAAAAAGTCCTTTTACATGTATATAAGTAAAATTTATATCATTATGTAATCATTACAGGGAAAAATTATATTTTTGGGGGGTACATTAAAACAAATATTAATTTGACCTTTTATCTAAAAGGTAAAAAATACCTCATTCAAGAAAAGAAATAAAGATTCTTTTTAAAAAAAATTAATCAGTAATACATGAGGGAATTTTACTTTTAAAAATAATATGATGATATTAAAAACATATTTTTAAAACATGTCCATAGAAGTGACCGAGTAAAAAATTGATGTCAGTTTTTTAAGAACATTATTTTAGTATATTGAGTACTTAATGAGAGGAAATGGAAATTAAAACACTTATAATAAATAAATAAATATATTATAATAAAATTATTTTTTTCTTTGAAATGTAGAAAATAATATATCTATTTTAGGAATATAATGAATATAATCCCAATTATTAATGAGATCGTAACATAAACCCTTACCCCCATGGTAATTTTTGACTCATAATCCGTATAAAATAAATAACATCAACTTAAAATAAAATTTCAAGAATATAAATGAATTCTTAATATAACATAAATGGTATTTTTATACACCATATAAAATAGAAAGTGTGTTGAATGTGGAATACGTATCATGGGTGTAAATGTGAGATGAGGAACCCTTACGGCTTGTGTAATGACTAGATCAAATCCTCATGTAATAGATAAATATACATGGATTTGTAAAGAAAAATAATTTTTAAGAAAATAATCTTAAATTACATTTATTGATATTATAAATACTATATAATACATTAATGTTGTCAATATGACATATGTCTCATGAAATGAAAAGTAAGATGAGAAATCCTTACCTTAAGTCCATACTTTTCTTGTATGTCCATTAAATATTATATAATAATATTGTATAAATTATTTTATTTATTAATAACATGTTATAGTGTTAATAACTTATATTTAAATAATTTAATTTATTTATTTTAATATGATATTTAAATATTTAATTAGTTAATTCCATGGCAGACGTTTTGAGGACGTTCCGTCAAAATTTTCATAACAGTTTTAGTATGTGGACTATTGAAAGATGGATTATTTTTCCATAACATATAGAATTATAATGAAATAATTATCATTTTTATACATTATTTATCATTCTAAAATTAATAATGAATAATAGTTATGAAAAATTAACTGTGTTACAATCAGGAAGACTGTGGTTCATACGTATGCAAGAGCAACATTTCAAAATTTCAATTGTCATTGTGGATGGAAGGTAAGTATTATTTAACCATTATATAATTACAATAAAATAAAAGATATAATATTATTTATTTAACTATATTTATATTTATCATCCATGTGATTTGGTGATGATAAACACATCACATCGCTCTGGGGAGGTGATAGTCCATAGAGGCTCACGAATGACTTTATCGTCTTTTAATGAACAGATAAGTAAAAACATATATAATAGATTATAAAATAAGAATGATAAATATTACATTTATATGATATAAAAATTAAATACATCTTCATGGATATATGTGAGTGGTGATGATGAGAAAATATTTATATTGGTTTGCGAGGCGGTAGTCTGCTGTAAACAGGAATGATGGTTCCTTTTCATATATTTGGAAGAATATATGGATTTAGGTTATGAAATTAAAATTAAAATAATTATAAATATATTATATAATTACTTTGTTATATCATAACAATTGAATAATATTTGTGTTACGTGTAAGAGGAAATAAAATAGAATGATCACTTAAGAGTTATACCACTTCTTCAAATGACCTCTTTAGCCTTTATCCAAAATCCTATATGCGATGGTTTTATAATTAAAAAGGATTATATGAAATTTTAAGGAATTTTATTAATTGATTCTGTTTTGTATTGTGTAATCCAAAAGTCTTTTAAGGGGTCATGGGGACAGAATAAAGTTGTTTTTTTAATATTTGTGGGAGAGGACACACATTGAACTTTTGAGAAGAAAATGTTATACCCACGTTTTAGATATGAAAAAGGTGCCCAGAATAGACAATTCACAAGGATTAGATGAGAAAATTTTGAAATTTTGTTAATGAATAGAATTTATATATGTTTTAGGTCATTTTAATTATTATCATTTTAGTTTTCCCCCTATAATCCTATTTTGACCTTAACCACGCTAAAATATTTTTATAGATTTCACTATTCTTTATGAAAAACCATAAGTTGAAATTATTATATATTATTAATTATTCAGATTAAAAATATGGAATCCATTTATCTAATTATGTTCATATAAGTGAATTAAATTGATTTAAAATAAAACTCATATAAAGAATGACAAAATGGTTGTTCAAGAAATGTGTTTTTAACTATAAGATGATCTTATATAAAAAATATGAGTGTTAATAATCATTATATGAATTTAAATTCATATATATTGATATTAAATATCTAAATATAATTTTTTTCCTCTCTCACTTGGGATCATTTTAATTAATTAAAATGTAAAAACATTATGCACTTCAAAGAGTTATAAGAAAAAATTACTTTTTATGCCTAAATATAAATTTATACTAATATATAACATTAAGAATATTTAAATGTAAATAATATGATAAAATGAAAGTAAATTAGACTTATTTAACATTAAATAAAAAAATTATTTTAATTTTAATTCACTAAATATTATTGAAAATAATTGATAGTTTTACAAATAAAGATACTTTTCACTATTCTCTAGAAAATCAATATTCACAAAAATCCCAAAATTTCCCCATAAATTAAACTTGATATGATGATTTTATAAATTAAATTAATTTTATAATATTAATTTCTTAATTTTTTTAGAAATTACTTATAAAATTAACTCACAAAAATCATTAATAATTAATTTTGAGGAAAAGTATTTTTGATGAATAAAGTTACATTTCTAAAAACAAAGTGATTATTTAATAATAATGTATCAAAATATTTATATTATGTATGAAATACATATATATATATATATCATATGGTAGTTAATATTTTTCACACTAATCCAATTTAATGGCTATGTAAGAATGATTATATATTTCGCAAGTCATTTAGGCTTAGTTTTGCATAAAATATACACTATCAAACATAATATTCTTATTTTAAGATATGAGGGTGAAACATTCTACCTCCATTAATAAATTTTATCCACATAATTTGAAAATTAACATGGTAAAAGTGGATTTGAAATTTTAAAATACCCTTATTAAAATCCAACTTCTTAAAAATGGTTAATAAAACATCCACTTGAAAAGAGAGAGAGAAGTATTAGTGTTATTTTAATAAATATTAAATCATATTCCAACTACAAAAAAATTATTGGTATGGGATGATTATGATATGGAAGAAAATTTTAATCCATAAATGGTGATAGAGTGCGGCATAGATCCTCGATCATAAGAAATTGGATAATCAGGATAATGTCATCAAACTCATTACCATAAACCAATGTGGTGTGAAAAAGACCATCGCCTCATCCAAAATTAAGGTAATATGATAAAATATTAACTTTCAAGAAAATTTTTATAGAGATAAATAATTTATTACAATATATAACACTAACATAAATAGGATATTATTACATGAAATGTATAATTTAATCCATTAATCAATTTAATATATAATCCAATTTTCATCAAAATGATTAGTATTCACGATTATATTTTTTTCCTTGAAGAACTAAAAGTCACTTCTAACGTATCATGAAAATTAGAAAAAGTATAAAAATATATTCATAATATTTTTGAACATTTAAAAACCATATGGGTTCGCATAAGGTAAGATAATTCTAAGAACGAATAAACCCTTATCTAAGGAAATACAAAATTAATATAAAAATTCCACAGTAATACCCAATGTTAAAACTAAATCATTCTATAAATAAATATACCTATATACCGTATAACATCAAAAAACTAAGATTTAGTTTTTTTAACCTCTAATTATCTATAATACATATCATATAACATTTAATACAATATATTTATTTTCTTCTAAAATTACTTTAATTACATAGTCACCAAATAAATTTTCAATCGCATGGTTATCTATATCATAATAAAAGAGTTTTCACAATTACCTAAATACACAAAATAATATAAACCCAAATTATTATCAATAATTTAAAAATAATTTCTAAATAATTTAAATTCATAACTCACAGTAAAATAATTTTTTTTATATAATTCAACCCAATAAAAAACCTCCAAATATGTCATTAATAACTTTAAAATAACATCTCCTAAAACCTGAAAAGGGATGTTAAAGACAGTGAAATTATGACTAAACTAACTCTCATAAACCCATTATGGTTTCCATAATTCTTAATAAAACTAATCAGGAAATTATCTTAATTTCTAAATTATCTAATCCTGGCTCTAATACCAACTATATTATCCTTGGTCCAGTAATCCTTGATCTAGTGCTAAAAACATAATCAATACATTTCTACCCTACTATTAAATATGAAAATATTTTTTTATCTAAAACATATAAAAAAGAAAATATTTTATCACTTAAATACAAATGGACATTTTAGGTTTTTGATTTTGGTAATTAGGGAAAAGTGTTTAAAAAATAACACTTCTGACTTTAAGATATTTTCATTCCCACTATACCCAAATTTTTATATTACGTATTAGGTTGTCCTAATCATCCATATCAAACCATAAAAAAATTATTTAATTTAAAATCATTTTTGTTAACTAGGTATAATGGAAATATATTATTTTTGATCCCAAATGCTTAGAATGTGTAAACATAATCATTAAACACTGAATTTCATCAACGAGAAAAAGTCGAGAATATGGGTATGATGATGTAATCAAAGTGCATGAGAGTTGTATAAGAAAAATCATTCCCATTAATACCTATACCATATATCATGAGACTTTGTATAAATATTTATCAATGGAATGAGTTATAAGAAACAATAATAATGATCCATGCGATGTTAATATTTTTTAAAGAAATATTTATAACCCATTTTCAGAATAGAAAAAATGTGTTGGTATAATGGGAAAATGTATTTATAAATACTTAACAAAATCCTTAAATATTAGAATAACCATATAACCAAAATCCAATTTAATAACAAAGAAATCATAATCCTTACTTAATTTATAGAAGCATAATTTGGGCTCTCCCATCATACAAGCTATAACAGGATTACCCAATGTTATATGGGTGCCCCCATCATATGAGATATAACAGGATATCCGGGTTTTATTTGAATACACTCATAATATAAGACATATTTAGTTAACTTAATGCTATATGGGTTCACCCCACATATAAATTATATCAGGATCACCATGCGCTATCAAGGAAAACCCATTGTATAATCTATATCAGACTTACTCATTGTTATATGGGTGTACCCATCATATATGTTGTATTAGGACAAATCAATGCTACGTGAAATCACTAATCATTATCAATAATTTCCAATTACCATTCATGAATAAAACCTTCAAAATAATTTATATTTAAAAAAACAATAGTCATCATTCTTTTATTTCTTGGTTCACTCATGGAGAAGAGATGGTTTCCAAGTTAGACTCATAACTTATCAAAGGAATGGATAAGTATTATATAAATACTAAATATCTATAGCATAGTTATTTAAAAATCAATAGGTTTTTATATTTATTTATTAAATTTAAATTTAATGATTAATAAAGAAAATATGGAGAAAAATAATCTTTTCATTTTGAAAATAACAAATAATATATGAAAAATCATAATATATTATGAAAATAATTTTTAGAAAAAATAAAAATTCTAAAATAAGACTTATTCTTTTAAATATTTAGTGGCCATGTTGGTGGATAATTTCAATCAAGTTGAGTATATTAGAAAATTCTTCATTTCACATTTTCTATAAAAAGTAAAAAGCACCTCATTCAGAAAATCATAAAAAGATTCATTTTATGCCATTTTGAAAATATTCCAAAATGTTAAAAAATGAATTTTAAAATTACGATGATTACATAAAAATCATTTTTGATTGAATTTTTTGATAACATGGACATGTAATAGATTGATTCCAGACCAAGAAGAAAATCAACAATGAAATTTACAAAAAATTATTTTGGTATCTTTTGTACTTAATGATACGAGATGGAAATGAAAACATGTATTATAAATTAATAAACATAAGAGAATATAATTTATGAGTTTATTTAGTGGAATATTAATAAATTTCATTATCATAAACATACTCATAATAAATCTCTATAATTAATGATATGATAACATTAACCCTTACCACATTTGTATCTTTGGAATCAATAGACCCATGAAAAAATAAAACATAATGAAACATTATATATAATTAAAATTAATAAATTAAAGATATAAAATATCCAATGTGTAGTATATAAACCATTAAAAATAAATAAGTGTGCAATATGACTTATGTCATACATAAGTAAAAATTTGATGAGAATCTCTTACATATTTTATAATATCTTGATCAAAATATCATGATCAAGAAAACATTATATGAATTTTGAAATCCGAATTATTTTTTATGAAAATAACCATAAATGAAATTATTGCGATTTGTATACCCCACTCAATATAAATAAATGTTTAATATGGAATATAAACCATAGAAATAAAACTATGATTAGAAACCCATACCATAAGTGTATAATTTACATGAATGTCCATTAAATCTTGAATAACAAGATAATATAAATTAATTTATTTCTTAAACACCATTACCAGGTTTAATAAGTTTTATTTAATTATTAATTTAACTTTAATTACATATTTAAATATTTAATTAGTTATGTCCAAATCGGGTGTTTTGTGGATGTTTGATCTATATTTTCAAAACTATATTTGTATGTTTTACAGTGTAAAAGAGGTCATTTTTCAACAATATATAGAATAATAATCATAAAATAATAATAGATATTATATATTAATTATTATATTAAAATGAACCATGGATAATGGCTATGAAAAATGATCTATGTTACAATCATGGATAGGGTAGATTGTACATAAGAATGTGCAATGTATAAATTTTTAAAATATCAATATGAATAGAATTTAAGAATTATTTATTTTTAAATAATTTCCATTTTATTATAAATATCATATAAATTCTTTAAATAAATATATGTAAATAATATATATGTTTTTGGAATAAAAAATGAATCACATCACTTTATGGCGGTGGTAGTCCACACCTATGCAAAAAACGATGCTATCATAAATCAATGAATGAAATGTTTAGAGACTATATTATATAAAATAGTTTTATATTATGAATATTTCTTTAATTTCATATAAAAATAGTAAATTCAGCATTATTAATATCTATGGAAGGTAGTGATGGAAAATGAATCATATCGGTTCGTGGGGAGGGAGTCTATTGTACACTCAACCAATGGTTTTGTTTCCCATTTGATGGAATAGGAGAAAGATTTATGTTATCAAATTAACGTAATAACCTTTTAGTATATATAATATAATAATTTATTTAATAATGGTTGAATAATATTTTAAGGAGGTAAAAGATGAATTAAAAAAGAACAGTAGGTTAAGAACGATGCCTATTTTTCAGAAAAACTCTTTTAGTTTTCACTAAAATCATCATTATGAATTCTTTATGTTAAAAATGGATTATGTTATGTGGGGATGTAATTTGGTCAGGTATATGTGTAACAACCCGAGATTTTATAAGATACATTCTTTTTAATTTCATTTATATCTTCTATTGTATGACACACCAAGATTATCTTGCGCTATACGCTTGCAGTATACGCAACACTTTTCTTGGCTCTTGTTACACACAATTTCAAGTTCGTTTGATAGAAGTTATTCTATGCAACATTGTGTGTATATATATATATATTCAATGTATAAATAAAATAGGGTTGGATTCTATTATATTCAACAACGAAGGATTCTTTCACAACACGCAACCCTGACTTGGCTTGCATTACACGCAATCACGACCTTCCTCGATAGCGTGTGTTGTACGCAATACCGGGTATTAATAAACAATGATATATTATTATAATATTGTCATGAACTAGCCGTTATGAATAGTATTAACTAAATTTTGAATTTTATAACATTATTATTCATCTTACAAATTTTCTAGAACATGGTATAAGAACAAAATAAATTTTTCGGGTAAAATAAGTATTTTTAAAAAAATGCAGTTTTGCCGCCTTTTGATGGCGCACCCACTTTAAATATAGTTTTTGACATGTTTATATGTTCAATTTGACAAAATAAAATTCTTCTTTTGAATCAGTATGTAAAAATTTACATTAGATAAAGTTTGGATATTTTTCCGATAACTTTCATATTTTAATGAATAGTAAAAACACGCTATATTTTAATTAAAAACAACTTTTTTCATCATAATATCTTATGTGGTTAAATTATAATATTTAATGGTTTTAAAGTTTAAATATAATATATTTTTACCATTTATTATAATGTATGTCATTATCATTTATTTTACCTTGAATTCGTAGGATAAATCAATTCAATCTTTTGCAATGTTTTAAACAAAAACCCGTTTTTATTCGACAACGAGATTAATTTTAATTTAATTTCTGCAACTTCTGTGTATTGAATTTTAAAAAATGGATTCCATATTTGGAATCAGTGGGTCCAAATTATGTTAATAGGCTACTTTTTATTTTTGGGAATTATGAATAGTAACTACGGTAAATTTTATTTACCATAGTTAAAGGTAAATCGGGTAATTAAGGGTAAATATAATATTATAAAATTACCCTAACAAGTTCCAAAATTCCATTTAATGGATAAAAGTAAACCCATATCAACTAAGGGTCGTATTAGATTCGTTTTATGGACTTTTTACCATGAAAATAATATAATTATTATTAAAACCAAAGAAAGTGACAACATGTCACTTTCTTAAATCTTATAAGTATAATAATTTTAACTTAGTGATAAACATCATAAAACTTCAAACATGAATAGTATCCAGAAATCTATCAAAATTATCTACATCATGAGAATTTATTTAGAATTTTTTGGGATTAAATAATTATCATTAATTGTGACACAATAGTGATGCAGAAATTATTTATCTAGTGAAAAATCAAGAATATAGGTTTTATTAAACTAATAGTAACCATAAAAGGCACAAAACCCTGACAAAAACTTATTGGTCATGTAAAGGTAAACTATAATCATCCAATGGTCGAATATTTGACTATTTGGAGTCTTATACAAGCAATTATGACACTTATATTATTTTATTTTAAATGATGTCAAAGTTGTCACTTTCATAATTTAATAAATATAACAATTTAAATATTGTGATTTTAAGATGATAAGTTAGTGTAAAAGTATTATTCTGAAATTTAATATATTTATCTTCATCATAGGATTTTATTTTAAATTTTTATGCAACAAATAAGTATATTAAATAATTATACAAAAATGATGTAGTAATTATTTTATTAAGAGATAAACCAAATAAATGGTTTTAAAAATAATAAAATAAATATTATATGAACTATTTAATGTGATCCACTAATTTTATAGAAATATATGGACTTTTATTAATATATTAAAGCTTTTATTTTGAACATATCTTCTGTATATATTTTATTTAAATTCAAATAAATGAATAGTGTCAAAATTGACACTATTGTTATTTTATAAAAATAACATATTATAAAATTGTTTAAAAATCACAAAAATATTTAAAAATTATAAATTTAAATTTATGTGTTCTATAATGTTATAAATTAAACAAGTATGGAAAATTAACAACAAATAATTAAATATTTGTTATAATTTAAAATTTAGAATTTTATTACCACAAATAAACTTAAATAGATTATATAAGGATAAATCAAAATGATAAGGTTTAAAATAAGATCCAAACATGTCAAAATTTGATTGGTTGATAAGATTACAAACCTATCTCATCTAAGCTTCGAATATGAGTCATTTTTGGAGGTTTTTAAGTGGGGTTAGATTTATTATAAATTAATATTTTTAAGAATTCCAAAGGTGCCCCTCTCCTCCCTTATAAAAGGGCACCTCCTCCCCCTCCTCCTCACACCAATTTGAGCACTCAAGCTCGTCCAAACCCTGCAAAAATCCCTTCTCCACTTTCCTAGAATAATCCTAGAGGTTCTGGTCTTCTTCAATGACCAATCATAGTTCCCTAAGTCGAGGATTCAAAGAGGCGTTTCAAAGAAGAGGTAATATCCATTACCGATCTTTTCAATTTCGTTCTTCTTCAACTTCTTCTTATTTAGTTGTTTCATGATAAAGTAATAACATCAGTATTACTTACATACTTATATGTTATTATAAATATGAAACAACTCTAATTAACCTTCTATCCATCGTACGGAAAAAGGAAATCACCGCGCGTGCGTACGTACGGAATACCGTCTCCACGCCGTGGTGTAATCTATTTTCCGCCACCAAATTAATTGGATGGGTATAAAGGTGTAATGAGTAACTATATATGATTATTATAAAGTGATATTGATACTGAAATAGTATACATACACTTCAACACAATTCCACGACCATGGGAACGATATCATCGCTCGTGCGTACGTACAGACTACCGTCTCCACGACGCGACGAGATTCATTCTCAATGATTAACCATTCATGAATGATTATAAAGTATATATAATAATTAATAATGCAATATATGACCTAATAATGATACTGGAATTATTTATATTTATAAGTATGTCATCTACTTAATTTCATTCAATTCAATAAGGAAACGAAAACAGCGTTCATGCGTACGTACGGACTACCGTCTCCATGAACGGTGTATTTCTTTCCATTTACTGATTTATTATATATGTGTATTATGAATATATATATATAAATCATGTTTTATATTGTGTAATTAAGTAATCATGATCTATGTAATCATATAAATAATTACAAGTTAAAAACACGAACGACAAATGAGACGGTTTTACCCAAAACGCTACTTTAACATGAATTTACAAAAGAACGGGTAATATAAAGTCATAAGTGGACCATATATGATATAATAACAATGAATATGATTCTGGAAGAATTCAATAACATTATTTAAACCATTATACATGAGCTTCGGACACGTACAAAGCAAATCGGACCTAAGGTAAGGGAAAATATCACAATCTCATTTTTATCCGAGATTGTTTTGACTTTGGCATTTACTGGGGTGTATTTTATCGTACACATCGAAGTTTCCTCAATATGTAATATTGTTTCCATCCACTTACAATAGTTTAAATTCAATTTTACCCTTCGGTGAGTTTTTAGAAAATAATATGAAAGGAATCTTTTGTCGTTTTTTCGTACGAGGTACTTTTTGACTTTTCCGATAAAGGTACGAAAAATATTTTTTTTAACTTATACGGCATGAATGGATTTTTAAAACATTATTACCAAGAAGCTTCCTTTACATGTTTTCAAGTTTATTTTTAATAAACTTCTTTTATTTTAAAGTCGTATGACATGTTATGAAAGGAAAAATGTTTTTGAAGAAGAAAGGATATTTTCCTCAAGAATGGAGTTCAAGTGTTATATCAAAATTATTTTCCATCTAAGATATTAAAGGGTTCTGTTTTTATCCCTATTATTACATTGATTTGATCATGTTGGGATGGAATTATTTTTATGAATTCCTTTATCTTGTATGAATTGTTTTATGATGTCATGATGTTTAAGATTCCCATTTGTATTACATGGGTTATGCAATGATGTATGATTTATGATTTTGTGGCACACATAAGAATGGTATCATTATGAGATGGGTGGGACCTATATCTCCCTCCAATGCATTGGGTAAAGATTTTATATCTCATGAGATAGATATGGCTGGAACGGTAGGTTATACCGGTTCAGTGAAACAGGACTGAAACGAGGGTGACTCGGTTCAGAAAGGGACTTTGTCCACTAAGATAGTCTTGGTAATGAGTCTTGACTAACAAGAAATTATTCTCTATGATTATGTGTGTATGCCACAAAGTTTCATGTTTTAAGTTATGATTATTGTGATTATATTTTACTGCCATGATTTATCGCATGTTATGAAATTTGCTCTCTTTTGCAGGTTATGATTTCCAAAATGTTATGTTCTTATGAAAATGATGTGATTGATATTTCTTTTGTTTACCCTTACTGAGCATTTGAGCTCACCCTTTTATGTTTTCTTTTCCCCAGGATATAAAGAAAGGTTTTAGGTAAAAAAGGAAGATCTTTATGGGAGATGTTGAAGATCTTTCACCATGATTATGAGATTACGTTCCGAGTTTCCAAAGACTCAAAACTATTACGATCCTTATGTGTGTGTTTTTGTTATGTACTAAGTATTCCGCAAAAGTAATGTAATGTCCATGTACGTCAGGCTTCGGGTCTCTACAGTTGATATCAGAGGAATGGTTTAGTCAACCTTTGGAAACTAGGATGTGAGAACTTTAGTGAGATCCCTTGAGATATTTCTAAGGTATGTCTAGGGATGTCCCTAAGGTTAAGTATCTGTATAGGTTATAGTACTAGAATTACGCTAACGATCATAGAATTAAACCTAAGATGTTAGATATTTAAGGTACTCCCCCTTTATTATGTTGTTTTCCCGAGCATGATTTTTTCCTCTCACACTATTATTTTTGGGTTTTAGACGATGGCTGGAACCCGAAGGAACCGTGTTGATCAATGCAATGGACAATGAAATGATTGACCTCCTGAACAAACAAATGTTATGGGAGATGGAGTGCAAAATCTTATTGCTATACTTACACAAGCTATGAATCATTCTGGACTTCCAAATGAGCAGAGAAGGGAACAATATTCTATTGAGTCCTTCATGAGGAAACATCCACCTTCTTTCAGTGGGTCTTCTGACCCACTTGTTGCTGAACAATGGATCAGTACCACTGAAAAGATATTTTCAGTTCTTCAATGTTCTAAGCATGATAAAGTCATCTTAGCAGTATATCGTTTGGAAGGTGAAGCTGATCAATGGTGGAATCTTATCAAGAATACGAGGCAAAGAGATGAAATTGAGTCCATGGAATGGGACGAGTTCAAGAACTTGTTTTTCAGTACGTACTTCCCTCGTATTCTTCTAACAAAGATAGAAAAGGATTTTCTTGAGCTGAAGCAAAAGGATGATGAATCTGTTGGTATATACGAAGCAAATTTTACAAGACTTTAAAGGTATGCATCTGGAATTATCATCCAACCTGAAAGTAAAGTTGATCGATTTTTCAGTGGCTTAAAACCAAGTCTTCGAAGGGAATTAGCTATAAGAGACTTTAGTAGCTATGAAGAAATTGTGCGTTGTGAAATCAAGGTAGAAATGGAAGTTGGTGTTACATATCAATCTCATGGTTTTGACAAGAAACGAAAGATGGAGTTCAAGGAGAAATCTCAGAATAATGGTGAAAAGAAGATGGATGTTTCCTTATGCACAAAGTGTGGAAAGAAGCATGGTGGAGATTGTCTTAAAGGGACTAGAAAATGTTTTTAAGTGTGGAAAAGAAGGTCATCGAGTAGCTGAGTGTCGAAGTAATGGAAAAAGGGATTCTAATGATGTGAATAAAGCAAACACTACAGAGAACACACCACCAACACTTCAATGCATCAAGTGCAAGTAAATGGGACATTATGCCAATAAATGACCTAATCCAAGGGTTACTGATGATCAACATGAGAAACCACTTAAGGCAAAGGACAAAGGTAAGTCACATGTGATCACTATTGGCGATGTTGAATATGACAACGATGTGGTGGAATGATTAAGTGATTATGTAATGGGATTACAAAATAATATTGTATCATGGAGTATTGGAATATTTATGTACTAGTCTAATGTGGTATTCAAAGTAATTGAGATATTTTTGGAAAAAGAATGATATGCACATAATGAAGGGAAAATGAGAAAATTAAATATTTGACAGTATTCATGAGCTCATGATTGATATAAGGACTAAGTGATATCATGGTTTGAGTATATAGAATTATGAGGATTTTGGTATGTGGAAAGTGTTAAATTTTAACTGCATTCATGTTTTCACTAAGGTTCGATGGGTATTCAAGAGAATACATGATTAAGGCCTTTGAATGTTTGGAATGTGACCAACAAAACATATCTTATGATATATGGGGATCAACGATGGTATTAAATCTCTGGTAATCATTTTCACTATGTTATGAGAGTGGACTGAAGTATTATGGATAAGCCTAAAGATTGGAATGGATTATGTTGGACATAAGTTAGTATTGTTTAAGGATATAAGTTTTTTTCGATATTATTGATGTGATGTTATAGTAAAATAGTTTTAGAAAAAGGACAACCTGTAGAATGGGCGACAGCCCACCGCGTCGGACAAGGCTGTGGGAATCGAACCCACAACCGAAGTGCGACTGGCCTTTATCGCCTACCACTGGCCTACAGGAAGTCCCTGTTTAGTAGAAACTAGTTTTATTATATTAAGCAGTATGATATATGAAGTATAAGTCCATTTTAGGAACCATATATGATTAATCTCACAATAGAATGACTTATGTATATTTAATAACTTTTGCTAACCTTTTGTTTGAGACAGATGGAATGACCCGTCATTCTATCACATGATCTGCTAACACTTCACGAATAACAAATTCAACTTCATTTATTTAAGAGATGAAGTAGAAATTGTTCAAGGCACGAAAAACAGTGAGATTATACCAAAATAAAGTAATTATTTATTCTAATTCAAATTCTTCAACTTTAGGGAAACAATCTTGAAAACCAAAAATGTTGTCCTAGTGCTCTTATATCTGATTAATCTGATGGTACCTTAGATCGTCACAAATTTATGGATTTGTGATTGTTGGCTTTTCCATAGCCATGTTCTCTACCACTCTCCATCAGAACATGATGGTTAGATTTTTCTTCCATATCCATATTTTCACCTATGTGGAAACCCAGTGATTAGTTTATTTGGGTAACCGTTATGTTTCATACTTTTGTTTTTAAAGATTGGTTTTGGTATTCCTTTTTACGATGTGGGTTTCGATTAAAGAAACTTTCAAATAGTAAACCATTTATAACCCCGAAGAATTTCGAGGGCGAAATTCATTTTAAGGGGGGTAGAATGTAACAACCCGAGATTTTATAAGATACATTCTTTTTAATTTCATTTATATATTCTATTGTACGACACACCAAGATTATCTTGCGCTATACGCTTGCAGTATACGAAACACTTTTCTTGGCTCTTGTTACACACAATTTCAAGTTCGTTTGATAGAAGTTATTCTACGCAACATTGAGTGTATATATATATATATTCAATGTATAAATAAAATATGGTTGGATTCTATTATATGCAACAACGAAGGATTCTTTCACAACAAGCAACCCTGACTTGGCTTGCATTACACGCAATCACGACCTTCCTCGATAGCGTGTGTTGTACGCAATACCGGGTATTAATAAACAATGATATATTCTTATAATATTGTCATGAACTAGCCGTTATGAATAGTATTAACTAACTTTTTAATTTTATAACATTATTATTCATCTTACAAATTTTCTTGAACATGGTATAAGAACAAAATAAATTTTTCGGGTAAAATAGGTATTTTTCAAAAAATGCAGTTTTGCCGCCTTTTGATGGCGCACCCACTTTAAATATAGTTTTTGACATGTTTAAATGTTCAATTTGACAAAATAAAATTCTTCTTTTGAATCAGGATGTAAAAATTTACATTAGATAAAGTTTTGATATTTTTCTGATAACTTTCATATTTTAATGAATAGTAAAAACACGCTATATTTTAATTAAAAACAACTTTTTTCATCATAATATCTTATGTGGTTAAATTATAATATTGAATGGTTTTAAAGTATAAATATAATATATTTTTACCATTTAATATAATGTATGTCATTAGCATTGATTTTACCTTGAATTCATAGGTTAAATCAATTCAATCTTTTTTGCAATGTTTTAAACAAAAACCCGTTTTTATTCGACAACGAGATTAATTTTAATTTAATTTCTGCAACTTCTCTGTATTGAATTTTAAAAAATGGATTCCATATTTGGAATCAGTGGGTCCAAATTATGTTAATAGGATACTTTTTATTTTTGGGAATTATGAATAGTAACTACGGTAAATTTTATTTACCATAGTTAAAGGTAAATCAGGTAATTAAGGGTAAATATAATATTTTAAAATTACCCTAACACATGCCAAAATTCTATTTGATTGATAAAAGTAAACTCATATCAACTAAGGGTCGTATTAGATTCATTTTATGGACTTTTTACCATGAAAATAATTTAATTATTATTAAAACCAATGAAACTGACAACATGTCACTTTCTTAAAGCTTATAAGTATAATAATTTTAACTTAGTGATAAACATCATAAAACTTCGAACATGAATAGTATCCAGAAAGATAACAAAATTATCTACATCATGAGAATTCATTTAGAGTCATTTGGGATTAAATAATTATCATTAATTGTGACACAATAGTGATGCAGAAATTATTTATCTAGTGAAAAATCAAGAATATAGGTTTTATTAAACTAATAGTAACCATAAAAAGCACAAAACCCTGACAAAAACTTATTGGTCATGTAAATGCAAACTATAATCATCCAATGGTAGAATATTTAACTATTTGGAGTCTTATACATGCAATTATGACACTTATATTATTTTATTTTAAATGATGCCAAAGTTGTCACTTTCATAATTTAATAAATATAAAAATTTAAATATTGTGATTTTAAGATGATAAGTTCGTGTAAAAGTATTATTGTGAAATTTAATATATCTCTCTTCATCATAGGATTTTATTTTAAATTTTTATGCAACAAATAAGTATATTAAATAATTATACAAAAATGATGTAGTAATTATTTTATTAAGAGATAAACCAAATAAATGGTTTTAAAAATAATAAAATAAATATTATATGAACTATTTAATGTGATCCACTAATTTTATAGAAACATATGACCTTTTATTAATATATTAAAGATATTAGTTCAAACATATATTCTGTATATATTTTATTTAAATTCAAATAAATGAATAGTGTCAAAATTGACACTATTGTTATTTTATAAAAATAACATATTATAAAATTGTTTAAAAATCACAAAAATATTTAAAAATTATAAATTTAAATTTATATGTTCTATAATGTTATAAATTAAACATGTATGGAAAATTCACAACAAATAAGTAATTATTTGTTATAATTTAAAATTTAGAATTTTATTACCACACATAAACTTAAATAGATTATATAAGGATAAATCAAAATGATAAGGTTTAAAATAAGATCCAAACATGTATAAATTTGATTGGTTGATGAGATTACAAACCTATCTCATCTAATATTCGAATATGAGTCATTTTTGGAGGTTTTTAAGTGGGGTTCGATTTATTATAAATTAATATTTTTAAGAATTCCAAAGGTGCCCCTCTCCTCCCTTATAAAAGGGCACCTCATCCCCCTCCTCCTCACACCAATTTGAGCACTCAATCTCGGCAAAACCCTGCCAAAATCCCTTCTCCACTTTCCTAGAATAATCCTAGAGGTTCTGGTCTTCTTCAAAGACCAATCTTAGTTCCCTAAGTGGAGGATTCAAAGAGGCGTTTCAAAGAAGAGGTAATATCCATTACCGATCTTTTCAATTTCTTTCTTCTTCAACTTCTTCTTCATTAGTTGTTTCATGATAAATTAATAACATCAGTATTAATTACATACTGATATGTTATTATAAATATGAAACAACTCTAATTAACCTTCTATCCATCCTACAGAAAAAGGAAATCACCGCGCGTGCGTACGTACGGAATACCGTCTCCACGTCGTGGTGTAATCTATTTTCTGCCACCACATTAATTGGATGGGTATAAAGGTGTAATGAGTAACTATATATGATTATTATAAAGTGATATTGATACTGAAATAGTATAAATACACTTCAACACAATTCCACGACCATGGGAACGATATCATCGCTCGTGCGTACGTACAGACTACCGTCTCCACGACGCGATGAGATTCATTCTCAATGATTAACCATTCATGAATGATTATAAAGTATATATAATAAGTAATAATGCAATATATTACCTAATAATGATACTGGAATTATTTATATTTATATGTATGTCATCTACTTAATTCCATTCAATTCAATAAGGAAACGAAAACAGCGTTCATGCGTACGTACGGAATACCGTCTCCATGAACGGTGTATTTCTTTCCATTTACTGATTTATTATATATGTGTATTATGAATATATATATATATAAATCATGTATTATATTATGGAATTAAGTAATCATGATCTAAGTAATCATATGAATAATTACAGGTTAAAAACACGAACGACAAATGAGACGATTTTACCCAAAACGCTACTTTAACATGAATTTACAAAAGAACGGGTAATATAAAGTCATAAGTGGACCATATATGATATAATAACAATGAATATGATTCTGGAATAAGTCAATAACATTATTTAAACCATTATACAGGAGATTCGGACATGTACAAAGCAAATCAGACCTAAGGTAAGGGAAAATATCACAATCTCATTTTTATCCGAGATTGTTTTGACTTTGGAATTTACTGGGGTGTATTTTATCATACACATACATGTTTCCTCAATATGTAATATTGTTTCCATCCACTTACAATAGTTTAAATCCAATTTTACCCTTCGGTGAGTTTTTAGTAAAGAATATGAAAGCAATCTTTTGTCGTTTTTTCGTACGAGGTACTTTTTGACTTTTCCGACAAAGGTACGAAGAATGTTTTTTTAACTTATACGGCATGAATGGATTTTTAAAATATTATTTCCAAGAAGCTTCCTTTACAAGTTTTCATGTTTATTTTTAATCAACTTCTTTTATTTTAAAGTCGTATGACATGTTATGAAAGGAAAAATGTTTTTGAAGAAGAAAGGATATTTTCCTCAAGAATGGAGTTCAAGTGTTTTATCAAAATTATTTTCCATATAAGATATTAAAGGGTTCTGTTTTTATCCCTATTATTACATTTATTTGATCATGTTGTGATGGAATTATTTTTATTAATTCCTATATCTTGTATGAATTGTTTTATGATGTCATGATGTTTAAGATTCCCATTTGTATTACATGGGTTATGCAATGATGTATGATTTATGATTTTGTGGCACACATAAGAATGGTATCATTATGAGATGGGTGGGACCTATATCTCCCTCCAATGCATTGGGTAAAGATTTTATATCTCATGAGATAGACATGGCTGGAACGGTAGGTTATACCAGTTCAGTGAAACAGGACTGAAACGAGGGTGACTCGGTTCAGAAAGGGGCTTTGTCCACTAAGATAGTCTTGGCAACGAGTCTTGACTAACAAGAAATGATTCTCTATGATTATGTGTGTATGCCACAAAGTTTCATGTTTTATGTTATGATTATTGTGATTATATTTCACTGCCATGATTTATCCCATGTTATGAAATTTTCTCTCTTTTGCAGGTTATGATTTCCAAAATGTTATGTTCTTATGAATATGATGTGATTGATATTTCTTTTGTTTACCCTTACTGAGCATTTGAGCTCACCCTTTTATGTTTTCTTTTCCCCAGGATATAAAGAAAGGTTTTAGGTAAAAAAAAGGAAGATCTTTATGGGAGATGTTGAAGATCTTTCACCATGATTAGGAGATTACGTTCCGAGTTTCCAAAGACACTAAACTATTACAATCCTTATGTGTGTGTTTTTGTTATGTACTAAGTATTCCGCAAAAGTAATGTAATTTCCATGTACGTCAGGCTTCGGGTCTCTACAATATGTCTCGGTAATTTTAAAAAAAAATGCTTTCATGGTGTGTAGATGCGAGGAGAGGGGGTGAACATTTATAAGTGGGGCAGAGGACACAAAGAGAATATTTGAAATGAAAAGGATATACCCACATTGTTCACACAAAACTAATGAAAAATGGAACATTAATAAGAATTAGATTTTATATAGTATAAATATGTTTATTAAATTGAATATAGTCATGTTTTTGGTCAATTTCACCCTTAACTTTTTAGTTTAACCCAACAGTATACTCATTTTAACCTTTTCCACAATAAAATATTTATACAGTTTTAACAATTCATTACAAAACAAAAATAAGTTCTCATTATTATATAATATATAATATGATTAATAAAATTTTTAAAACTATTTTATTAAATCCAATTCATTAAATTATAATAATTTAATTCAAAAATAAAATATATAGACTTGTCAAAAAGGCAGTTTTGAAGAACTATATTTTTCAAGAATATGATTGTCATATATAAAAATCATGACTAGTAATCACCATTTTTTGAATCTAAATAAGTTTATATACAAAAATATAAACAATAAATACCATTTAAAGTATTCCTCTTCATGGTTGTTTTTAGTTAATTAAAATGAAGAAACATTATGAACGTTATTTTTTTTGGAAAATGTGTTTTAGGCCTAAAAAGCATATACTAAATTCTAATACAAATTTGGTCAAAAAATAAATAATTAGATTAAATATTACTAAATAATAATATAGTTACATTAAATCATAAAAAATTATAATTTTATATTTAAATGACATAATTTATTGAAAATAAATTATACTTTTACGAATTTGGATATTTTTCACAATTCCTTAAAAATAATTTTTCCCTCAAATGGAACAATTTCACTATAAATTAAATATTATTTGATGATTTAAAAAATGTTGTGAAATTTACTAAATTAATTTTATTATTTTTTATAAATTTATTTTTTAATTTTCTTAAGAAAATAAATTAAAATCATTTTTAAAGAAAAAACATTTTTGATGAATGAAAATAAATAACCACAAATTGAGTGATTATTAAATAACAATCTATAAATACATTTAAATGGGTAGGATAAATATATATATATTTCATAATTTATTTATTTCTATTCATAAGAATCGATTTAGTGACTAGGTTATAACAATAAAATATTTCACATGTCATTTTTGTTTGACGTTGCATATCATATAAGATATCAAACATGAGATTATCTTTAAAAATCATAGTGTCTCACAAAAAATATTTTTGGAAATCAAGTAGAATGATTTCAATTTTATATAATTATTTTTTAGAGGAGGAACTTCATTGGATCATTTACAATTTAATTATGAATGAGTTTTCTATGATCTAAATCACTAGTGTAATGATCGATACTCAATGCAAACCTCCATCTTATAGGTTCATTGAGAATTGATGATGATCCATTTCCCGTGAATGAATGTCCATATTCACACAATGCCTTTAAGTCTCAATCATTAGTTCATGGATCTATATAATTCTATATGATATAATGGGATAAATGAAAAAATAATAAAAATATGATTCTCTTATAGGGGAATGACCAATATTTCCAATTCCAACTCAGGTAAGGGTTATTTTTACTCCTCCAAAAAAGGTTACTTATTTTTCAAAACATTATAATATTTATCTACATAACTACAATAAAAATATAGAACTCCATGTTTATCAACCCCAAATCAAAAACATAGAGTCAGTGTCAACATTATTAAATTAGAATAAGATACAAGGGATAACATCTCAAAGAACCAATCAATTTAATACTCTTGATGAACCAGATACATACAAAATTCCCATTTTACATTGGAAAAAATATAAAAATAATGAAATAGAGTGTTCAAAATACATGAAAATAATTAAAATAAAGCATCTTCATATTATTTAGTTTGTACACATGATTAATGTAAGACAATATTCTTTGTAAGGGTTAAGTACAACAGATTCTATTTGGAGAAAATAAGGAATTATTAGTACGACATGGTAAATAATTGAAAACACATTCCATTTAATCAAAATATGAGTTAAATGAGTAACATATTAAAAGTAAACATTTTAATAACATGAATAATGAAAACTATATTTTTAAGTAAATAAATTTCAATTTCGGACATCATGATAACATTACCATTAAGAACTTTCACCTGGATAGAAAACAATATGGGTATACATATACCAAAAAACCATTTATTAAGGCTATCTAACTAGTTTTACTCAAATGACCTATCGATATATCAATGGTATATATATTTACAGGCCCCATACACCATTTCATTACATTGAATTATTCATATATTCACTGATAAATTTAATTCAGAAACAATATGAATTATAAATAAGTGTTTTTTTAAAGTTTGGGGCCGAAGCCTCATTCTTATTATTAAATCAAAGAAAAGTCCTCTTTTAACTGGGTATAGGTAAACCCATTACATAGCCCAAATGCCCAGTGGGCTTGTATCCCATTACATAGCCCATAGGCCCAAATTCGAAGGCTAATTCACATTCTCTGAATAGTAACCTGCTGCTACAGTACCGCACAGAATCGTCGCCGCTATAGTGCCCTGTCGCCGCTACAGTGCCTGCCGCCGCTACAGTACCCGCTGATGAACAGTGCCACCACTACTACAGTAGTGCTACAGTACCTGTGCCCCATGGGTTTTGAATCCCCATTTTCCATGTAGTATTACGGGGTGCTTACCACTAAGCCAAACCCCAACTACGTAAAGTACACTGGGTTTTCAGGCCCAAGGGGTTACAAGGTATAGGTGGGCTGTCACCCACCACCGAGCGCCTCTATGTACTCCCCCATCCATAGGCCCAGGTGTAATGGCACCCAGGCTTTTAGGCCAGTTCCACACGGGGTAGAGGGGCCCACGAGTAATTCGCTGGCGTATAGTGCGCGTTGCCTTTGCAAGGACTCGAGCCCGGAACCTCGACGACAGGACGCCACCTCCTTGAACCAACTCACCCATGCCCCGTGGACAAAAGTACACTGGGTTTTCAGGCCCAAGGGGTTACAAGGTATAGGTGGGCCTTCACCCACCACCGAGTGCCTCTATGTACTCCCCCAACCGCAGGCACAGGTGTAACGGCACCCAGGCTTTCAGGCCAGTTCCACACGGGGTAGAGGGGCCCATGAGTAATTCGCTGGCGTATAGTGCGCGTTTCCTTTGCGAGGACTCGAGCCCGGAACCCTGAAGACAGGACGCCACTGCCTTAAACCAACTCACCCATGCCCCGTGGGCAAAAAAAGTACACTGGGTTTTCAGGCCCAAGGGGTTACAAGGTATAGGTGGGTCGTCACCCACCACCGAGCGCCTCTATGTACTCCCCCAGCCGTAGGCCGAGGTGTAAGAATTCAATGAAAAAAAATCAAAAATAATAATTATCTTCTGGATAATAAATTATATTATTCTTATAAATGATATATTATAATAATATTTTAAATAAAATAAAGTTAATCTAAAAAATTAAATTTTAAAATTAATTCTTACATATTTGTTGACTTTTAATTATAACCCATTCAAATAGTAAAAAGGAATTAAAATATTAATAATCATGAATAAATAGATATTAATTTTAAATGCCTCATATGTGTATTATATACACCACATAAAAATAAATAGGTTTATAATACCAAATATGTCTCATATGAGTGAAAATTGAGATTAAATCCCATATAAGGGTCGTACCATTGATGTTTGATCTAATAAATTAAATTATTATTTGTAAAAAATATAAATACACATAAGTCATGAGTAAATAAAACATTAAATATTAATATATCATTATAAAACTTAATATTGGAATAACATAGACAATAAACAAATATTATAACCCAAAGAAATGAAAATTATGTTATGAAGTCCAATAAATCTATTACCTATTAGTTGATCATGATTTAAACTATTATATAATAGTTTAAAACATTTTATTAAATTATAATCCAACCATATTAATATTTATAATACCATATATAATCATATAATATCATCTTATCACTTATTTTTTAATAATCAATCATTATTATCATTTTTTGGTGGTAATTGGTTTATTTTCTCATGCATGTTTTTTCATAAGATTCATTGTACTTATAATTTTTTTACCATAAAATATATGATGTCAATTATGATATAAATATCATATATATTAATTATATCTATCCTTACTACCATATACATATATTTGAAATGGAAAATAGATCACATCACTTCGTAGAGGTGGTAGTCCACATTTATGCAAAACAAACATTAACATTTTCCAAGAGATTAAAATGTAAATATGTTGATATGATACTATAATTTTATATGTTTTATTTTTTAATAAATATAATATGTATTCATTATTTAAATATTTATAACAATATATGGAAAATGGTGATGAAAAATTAATTACACTACTAAATGGAGACGATATGTCGTATGTATTCATGAGTGAGTATATCAAATTATATAGGATTCAAATGTGGTGGAAATTGCTATTCCAATAACAATAATAAAATATAAGTAAATATATGATAAATTATGAATTATTGTATAATTAATAGAAAAAATTTAGACGATGTATAAGAAGACATAAATTTAAAAGAGTCTATAAATGCGATTACCTATTTTTCTATAGACTTCCACCAGTTCTCCATTTATGGAACATAGGGATTGGTTTTTTGAAAGTAAAAAACCTTTATAAATTGTATAAGTATGTAGATAAGATAAATTTATAGGATTTTATAAATGATTAATTATCAAATTTTTAATGAAATAAGGGAAGGGGTGTCCATTCGTATATGAGGGGAGTGACATTCTTGGAATTTCAAAAGTTTATTAAATTAATATAAATTAATTATCATGTATTAATGTGTTAAATTGATCAAATTATAATATAATATGATTATGAGTCTAAATAATATTATAAAATTGAATTGGAAATATTTTTATGTGATGTATTCACCCTTATCTCATTATTTTAACCCCAGTTAACCCTTTTGGCAATTATCACGAATTGTTTTACACTACTGTAGCAATGACAGTACCCTTAAAAGAAAAATTGGAAAATAATTGGAAATGGGATGAAATTTTAGACCATATATTACCCCTTTTTAAAATTTTATCATTTTTATTAATTTAAACTAATTTAATAATATATTATTTCATAAAATTAGATTAAAATCTTTTTTAAACTATTTATTTAATTTTACATTAAATTCTTAAATATAAAGCTGAAATTTGAATATATTTTCTTAAAAAATTAATAAAATAATATATATATATATATAGATTATTTTTGGTAAAATATAATTCAACCAAATAAAATTAATTTTAATATTTTTAAAATAATTTATTTTGTTTTTTTAGTAATTAAATAAATATTATATCGGGGTTGTGTAAACATTTAATCTATTTATTAAATAACTAGAAATTAAAAATAAATTATAAAGATATAAATAAATAAATTATGATCAAAATAAAATTCTATATTCTTTGATAACATATACTCATCCTTATGTGTACATATAAAATAAATTATAATAAATATAGGGATATTTTTGGATTATTCATCAATTCAAATATTATAAATTTCATTAGTGAGGTCAAATGTATCCAAAATTACAAATATTAAATATTCCATTTCTATGGATGAATTAATAGCATACAAGTAAATAAAATCAAGTGTTGGGTTGTTTTTTTATTTCTTATCACATTATTTTTTAACCTTAATTACTCGATTTTTACTTTACTGATGTGATAAATATTACCACATTTTTATTAATTATTCCTATAAAGGGAACTATTTAATACGTCTATAACTAATTATAAAAAATAGTATAAATTTTAAAAATTCAATTTTTATAACTATATGAAAATAACTATACTATAAATATGTAAAACTCAACGAAACACAATTTTTTAACAATTTATTTTTTAATCATAAAAATTAACATATATCAAAATCAAGAATGTTGATGATTATAATTATATTATTATAATTAAAATGTATCATATTTTACTAAAATACCAAATAAAAAATATAATGTAACTACTAATTTAATTTATTTGATGAAAATATAACAATGGTTTAAAAATTAGTATTTCCCAGTATTCACTGAAAAATCAATTATTTCAAAAAAAATTGATAAATTTAACTATAAGGTATATTTCATATGTTAACTGAAAATATTTAATAAACATAACAAAATTTTATGTCATAAAATTTAAAATTTATATTTTTATCAAATTATTGAATAAAACTATTACATTTTGATATTTTTTCTTTTAAAATGAAAATATTGATATAATTAATATTTGGGTGTTAAATTATTCCCTCTATCAAAAAATTTCCCCCTAAAAATTTCTAAAATTTTAACTCATGATGATATTTTTTAGTTCTTAATCATACTCTCTTTATGTTCTAACTTCACCACTTTTTCTTATGATTTCTACAAAGTACCATTACCATTCGAGTAATCCACTTCCTCAACACTTGTTCTATATTTTATTAAATAATTATTGTATTTTAAGATTATGATAAATGATGTTCCAATTATATTTCCTCAAAGGTGATCATGTGTTTGGGTCCATAATGTACTTCATTAGCAATTAGACATGGAACACATCCTGTAATTTAGAGTGTCTTGGAGCCACTACCAAATGGTAAGCTACAACTACAATTATTTCCCAAATTTCCAATGGTATGATGTAGCTAATGATAAGTTATACCAAACATTCGAATACACTTTCATGTTTATACTTCCTTGAAAACATGATCTCCCACTTGAAATTATAAATCCTTTATTCTGTTATCTTCATAGCCCATTTTTTTATTTAATCTTTTTGAATATGGGTTTGAATAATGTTTACCATAAAAAATTTCTCCTTAGAACGTTCTAGGAACACTAAATCCATATTAACATGTTTGAGAATGATATATCATTCCATATAATTATTTATAAATCACCATTTGAATATTTGAATGGAATGTTCTGTTATATGAGAAATACAACAGAGGTCAATACAAATCCCACATTCCTTTAACCTCAAGATAGAATACCTAAAAATGAATTCTAAAGTTTGAATAGTATTTTAGGACTACGCATTAGTTTGAGGGTGATATAGAATTCTCAAAAAAAGTTTACTATTCAGAGCCTTTTGAAGAATTATAGAATTTTAATGTAAATCGTTGTTCTCAAAAAGACACAGATAAAAGAGGATCACTATAAATTCAAAAAAAATCATTCATATAGATACTTTCAAGATGATAAATATGTAAATATTCTCTTATAATTATTAATTTATTAGATTTAGTTTGTTGGTCAATAATAACCCAAATGGTATCTTTCATTGTAGGATTCTTTGGTAATATGGTGAAAAAGAATATACTAATGTCATTAAATTTCAATATAAAAATAATTAGAGGTTGTATGATTCCTCTAGGAAGATGTATCTCAGCCTTTACTTATTAAAAAACCAAGCATCTTGGAAAATAATCAGTAATATCCTATGTTATACTATCCTACAAAAATTTTCGCAAAAAATACAAATACAACATGGTTTTGGTAGGGTGTATAGAGTAATGTGAGATATTATAATCATCTAATTATTCAATTTTCAGCATATGAGTATATAGAAATATTGGATATTTCAATAATTTAGAATTCAATCTTAATATAAAAGGTCTTCTAATATCATATCATTCCTGGATTTAAATTTTTTTTTAAAAACATTCATCCTCAAGGTGGGAACTTTTTATCTTTTATAATATAGATGGATTAAAAATCATTTTAAAAAGGGTTGACGTTTCCCCTTTGATAATAATTACTATATATTTTATTACAAAATCCCTGAACACATGACCCTTATCAATCCTTATTTTTTCCTGACTCCATGCTCATTCATGTTCAATTAAACCACTATCTTATTTTCCTCCCCTAGGTAGTTGTGTCTTAAGAAATAATAATCCTTGAGTAGATAAAGCCATATACATTCCCTCAAATATGAGATATTTATGTAAAAAGATATATTCTATTATCTAATATAATTTTTATATCCCACATATTTCACCATAGATATATTGTCACCATATCATTAATGAAAAGTTGATGGCTTCTAACTCAAGATTTGGGGATGGATAGTTTTGTATATTAGTCATTAACTACCTTGATTAATTCAAAATAACATTACTGTAGAGACCCAAGCTTGACTTAAATGGACATTACATTACTTTTGTGGAATACTTATTACATAACAATAACAAACACACAAGGATCGTAATAGTTTACTGTCTTTGGAAACTCAGAACATAATATTCTAATCCTGGTGAAAGATCTTCAACATATCCCATAAATATCTTCCCATTTTGTTTTCTTACCTAAAACCTTTATTTATATGCTGGGGAAAATAAAAAATAAAAAGGGTTAGCTCAAATGATCAGTAAAGGTAAGCATGGAGAAAATAAAACAAACCATATAATTTTGAACATCAAAACATGAATCAAAATCTTGAGCAATGACAAAAAACATAGCAGTATATAAGGAATAGATACATAAATCGTGATAAAATATCATGGGAATAAAACATGTAATTGTGTCAACCATTAAGCACATGATATGATTTTCATAGTAGCCAAGGAATTTCTGCCAAGACCATCTTAGTGGACAAAGTCTCTTTCTGAATCGAGTTCACTCCTTTTTCTAGTCCTGTAACACTGAACCGGATTAAATTACCATTCCAACATTGTCAATCTCATGAGATATAAATCTTTACCCAATGTATTGGTGGGAGATATAAGTCCCACCCAGCTCATAATGAAATCATTCTTACTTGTTCCACAACATGATCATAAATCATTCATCATTACCCAAAGTATAAAATGGGTTTGAAAAACATCATCCCATCATAACTAAATCCATTCAAAACAAAATAGATATCATTTAATCATAAGAAAAGTTAAACCATGTAAATCATAGAGAAATTATACTTGAAACATACACATATGAAATAGTTTCATCTATGATGGAAAATGGTTTTAATAAAACACTTGAAATGAATTCTTGAGGAAAATATCATTTCTTCTTTAAAATAATTATCTTTTAACAAAATGCCATGCAATTTTAAAAGAAAATTATTTTTTTGAAAATTTTCATGAAATCTTGTAGATTAATCTTCATGAAAATAAGACGTTATAAAACTGTAAAAATCCATTCATGCCGTATAAGTTAAAAAAATATCATTCTCGTACATTTACTAAAAAGGTCAAAAAGTACCTCGTATGGTAAAAAAAAGAAATATTCTTTAAATACCAAGTATTAAAAGTAAAAAATGGGTAAAAAGGCTTTAAACATACATGAAACCATTTTTATAAAATAGGGACATGGATGATAAATATAACCACAGTAAATACTTATGAATAAACAATCTCGGATAAAACGAGATTGGAAAAGGTATCCCCTACCTTAGGTCTGATATGCTTCGTACGTATCCGAACCTCCTGTATAATGATTTAAATAATATCATTTAATTATTACAGAATCATATTAATTGTTATGATATCATATATGGTTCACTTATGAGTTTATATTATCCGTTCTTTTGTAAATTCTTTGTTAAAGCAGCATTTTGGATAAAATCATTTTATTTATCGTACGTGTTTGGATATGTTTTTCATGATATCTATATCATGATATAATTATATCTATAATTTAAATCATGATTTATATATCAAATATATTCACTATATATATATAAAAGATAGATAAATGAAATGAATTACACCGTTCATGGAGACGGTAGGCTGTACGTACGCATGAACGATGTTTTCTTTTCCTTATTGACTTGAATGGAAGTATGTAGATGAAATATATATAAATATACATAAATACAATAGCTTTATCATGTCATATATTTTATTATTATTCATTATATATACTTTATAATCATTATTTAGTGGTTATCATGGAGAATGAAACTCATCACGTCGTGGAGACGGTAATCCGTAAGTACGCACGAGCGATGATATCGTTCCCATAATTATTGAATTGAATTAGAGTGGATGATATAATATCTCAGGATTAGTATGAAGTTATAATAATCATATATAGTTATAATTTAAATCATTATACCCATCCATGTAAGGTGGTGGTGGAAAAACTGATTACATCACGACCTGGAGACGGTATTCCATACGTACGCACGTGTGGTGATATCATTTTTTGTAGGATGGATAAAAGGTGAAATGGGGTTGTTTAATATTTATAATAACATATCAGTATATTAGTGATACTTATGTTATTAATTTATGATGAAACATAAAAATAAGAATATGTAGAAGAAGAAATAAATTGGAATGAACCAGTAAAGGATATTACCTCTTCTTTGACGTGCCTCTTCTTATCCTCCTATTAAGGCACTAGGGTTTGTCTTTTGAGAAGACCAGAACCACTATTATGTTTCTAGGTATGTGGAGAATATATATTGGCATGGGTTGGAAGATCTTAAAGGCTCAAAGTGGTTTGATGAGGAGAGGGAGGAGGTACCCTTTTATAAGGGAGGAGAGGGGAACCTTAGGAAAAACTTAAAATATTATTTTATTATAATGTCATATTAGGTTTTTAATAGTTCAAAATTGATTTATTTAGAATCTAAGGTTGTGATAGGTCGAAATACTCTCATCAAATAGTATTTAGATAAGTTTAGGATACTATTTTATCCTCATCATTTAGATTTAACTCTAAGTTAAATAATTTTACTTTTACCTTGTCTTCTTGTTTTCTTACACTATATGGTTAATAAACATACGATAACCTGCCAAAAGAACCTCAAGTTGTTCATTATTAACATATATAACCTTATATAACTCATTTGTCCTTACCTTAGTTTTTTGGAAATAAAATAACAATTAATAATATAATATTTATTTTCAAAACTATTTTATGTCAATTTTGGAACTATTTCGTAATAGATTTTTTTGAAAATTATAATAGCATTATTAGTTAGAAAAAAGTTAATTAAATCAATAATAACATGTAATATTAACCTATAAAATTAGTGTAATTTATAAAAAGTCTCAAATTACATTTATTTGGGTATTTATAATATAAATTATGTTAATATTTCATTAATAAGGTAATTACTGCATCATCATAGTGTCATAAATAAATTAAATTATTTAATGTCTAAAATTTATAAATAAAATACAATTATGTAATAAATAGTTTTATCTTTCAAATAAATATTTATAGTAGAATTTATCTTATGTATAACCCTATATTAAAAATGTTTTAGTTATTAAACATTTTTTTTAACACTTTTAACTCTTCTTTAAATAAAATAATAATAAGTATCCTAATCTAATCCAAGTGGAACTAAAGGGAAATATTATACTCCTACGATTGTTTTTGGTCGAATTAAACTTATCCAATATAATTAGGACATGTTTTTGGGTAATAATAATATCATTTGTACCCTTAATTACCCTATTTACTTTTAACCGCGGTAAATAAAAGTAAAAAGTTACTATTCACCAAAAATTATATTTATCTTATTGAACCACATTTCACTCCTTGATATTAACCGTGTCTCTCGGATTTTCTAAATTCCACTAACAGAAGTGGTAAAATTATGTTTTATGTAAGATTACAAAAACCACTAAAGATGTTGGTAAAACACGGTGAAATGTTCAATAAAATTTTATATATCTAAAATTATTATAAAATGACCCCAATGAATTACATGGAACTTGTATATTTATTATGTATCAATTTTTAACTATAATAACTTTAAATAAAATAGATAAAAATTTAAATAAAAATTCAGGTTTTAAATAGTAACATAGTGTTTTCAATATTCATCAAAAAGTGAAAGTTTTCAGAAAAATACCAAAAAATCACCCTAGGATAATTTCGATATTCCGAATCCAAAAATGAATTCCATTTTCAAAAATAAAATTTCAAGAAGTGGGTATTACTATTCAAATGGCTATTTTATATAATATTTTAATAACATATCGTTGTTTTGTGAAACTCGGTATTGTGTACAACACACGCTATCATGGAAGGTCGCAATTGCGTGTAAAGTAAGCCAATTTAGGGTTGCGTGTATTGCAATATTCCTTTGTTGTTTTGTATAATAGAATCCAACTGTATTTCATTTATACATTGAATATATATATATACAGTCAATGTTCCATAGAATAACTTCTATCAAACAAACTTGAAATTTTGTGTAACACGAGCCAAGAATAGTGTTGTGTATATGGTGATGCATAAAGAACAAGGTAATTTTGGTGTCGTGTACAACACAAGACATCAATTAAATTAAAAAGAATAATTCTCATAAAATCTCGGGTTGTTACATTCTACCCCCCTTAAAATGAATTTCTCCCTCAAAATTCGTCGGGGTTATAAATGGTTTACTACTTGAACATTTCTTTCATAGAAACCCACATCGTAAAAAGGAATACCAAAACATAACTTTTAAAAAATAAATTATGAAATGTAACGGTTACCCAAATTAACTCTTCACTGGGTTTCCACATAAGAGAACAAAGGTGAAAATATGGATATGGAAGAGAAATCTGACCATCAAGTTCTGATGGAGAGTGGCAGAGAACATGGCTATGAAAATGTCATCAATCACAAAGCCATAATTTTGTGATGATCTAAGGAGCCATCTGATTTATCAGTTATGAGGGTACTATGACAACATTTTTAGTTTTCAAGATCATTCCCCTAATGCTGAAGAATTTATGAATTAAAAGAAATACTTACTTGATTTTGGTAAAATCTCACCGTTGTTCATGCCTTAAAAAATTTCCACTTCATCTCTTAATGAAATGAAGTTTAATTTGTCATTCGTGAAGTGTTAGCAGATCGTGCGATAGAATGATAGGTCATTCCATTTGTTTCTATAGCAAAAAGTTTAGCACAATTTATTAAATATACATAAGTCCGTCTATATTGAGATTAATCATATATGGTTTCTAAAATGGTCTTATACTTCATCTATCATAGTGGTTAATAAAATAAAAATAGTTTCTACTAACCAGGGACTTCCTGTTGGCCGGTGGTATGCGATAAATGCCTATCGTACTTCAGTTTTGGGTTCGATTCCCACAGCCTTGTCCGACGCGACGGGTTGTCGCTCATCCTGTATGTTGCCCCTTTTTCTAAAACAACATTATAATAAAATTCCTACAAAAAAATAGAAAAAAAATTTAGCCTTAAACAATACTATCTTATGTCTAACTTAATTCATTCCAACCTTTAGGCTTATCCAAAATACTTCTGTCCAAGCTCATTGTATAAAGAAAATAATTACAAGAAATGTCATCTACCGATCATGTGAATACAATCATTTATCCCCCATATATCATAAGATATATATTGTCGGTTACATTCCAAACATGTGAATACATTAATCATGTATTTTCTTGAACCATAGTGAAAACATGAATGCTGTCACAAGTTAACTCTTTCCACATACCAAAATCCCAAAAATTCTATATACTAAAACGATGATATTACTTTTTCCTTATATTAGTCACGAGCTCATTAATACTATAAAACATTTCATTATCTTTGTATCCCTTCTTTATGAGCATATTAGGTGGTTTCAAAAAATATTTTAATAACCTTTCCTGGTTACCAGTACCATTTAACATATACTTTAAATTCTTTAAGAAAAACAATAGTGTAACAATCGTTAGATGTTTCTTTATTCCATAGTACCATTAAATTACCTATACAACATAACTCTTGATAAACATACAATCATTCCACTACCATCTTAACCCATTGAGAAATATTCAACACTTCTTTCATCTCATATATCATTTGTAGTCTCCTCATCATCATCCACATAAATACTACCCATATGACCATGCTGATTCTCTTCATGAGAATTTACCTTAGGGAATTGGTTTTCATAATGCCCATTCATTCCACATTTAAAACATCTAATCATTGTTGATGTTGTAGCAATACCATTATCCTTCTCCTTGGTGTTAACTGAACCTTTTCCTTTTCACTTTCTAGATTTGTGTCCTTATTTTCCGTATCCAAATCATCTTCAAGTTCCTTTGAAACATTCTCCCTGATTCCTCTTCCCACATGATTTACATGAGGGGAATTGAACTTTATTTCCACTATGATCATCATGACACTCATCTTTATCTTATTAGCTGAGTCATGAAACTTACCAAAGTTGAGATTATTGATCATGTTATGAGATTGTTGATTAGGCATAATAATGATTTTTGGACTTCCCAATCCTATTTCATTTGGTGT
Source organism: Viscum album (assembly GCA_963277665.1). Taxonomy (NCBI): domain Eukaryota; kingdom Viridiplantae; phylum Streptophyta; class Magnoliopsida; order Santalales; family Viscaceae; genus Viscum; species Viscum album. The sequence continues at coordinate 1,460,617,180 of OY728135.1, read as the reverse complement.
CTCATGATGAATATCATTCCATTGTCCATCATATCCTCTATTACCATGAATCTTCTAATTTCTAGCCATTTTCTAAAACCCAAAAAGAATAGTATGAGAGGAAAAAATCATACTAGGAAAACAACATATTAAAGGGGGAGTACCATCAATATCTAACATCTTATGTTAAATTCTAAGATCGTTACCGTAATTCTAGGAACATAACCTATATGTATACTTAACCTTAGAGACATCCCTAGACATACCGTAGAAATATCTCTAGGGATTTCACTAAAGTTTTCGCATCATAGTATCTAAAGGTTAACTAAACTGAACCTCTGATACCAACTGTAGTGACAAAATCTTGATGTACATGGACATTACATTACTTTTTAGAAATACTTAATACATAACAAAAAAAACACACAAGGACCATAATAGTTTAGTGTCTTTGGAAACTCATGACATAATCTTCTAATCGTGGTGAAAGATCTTCAAAATCTCCCATAAAGATATTCCACTTTTGTTTTCAAACCTAAAACCATTATTCATATCCTAGAGAAAAGAAAAAATATAAAGGGTGATCTTAAATGCTCAGTAAAGGTAATCATGGTGAAAATAAAACAGACCATATACATTTGAACTTCAAAAAATGAATCAAAATCTTGGGCAATGAGATAAAACATAGAAGTACATAAGCCATAGATACATCAGTCATGATAAAATATCATGGGATTAAAACATGTAATTTTTTCAACCATTAATCACATGATATTATTTCCAAAGTATCCAAGGAATTACTGCCAAGACCATCTTAGTGGAAAAAATCCCTTTCTGAATCGATTTCACTCCTCATTCCAGTCCTGTAACACTAAACCAGATTAAATTACTATTCCAGACATTTCTATTTCATGAGATATAAATCATTACCCAATGAATTGGGGGGATATATTTTTCCCACCCATCTCATAATGAAATCATTCTTACTTGTTCCACAACATGATCATAAATCATTCATCATTACCCAAAGTATAAAATGGGTTTCATAAACATCATCCCATCATAACATAATCCATTAAAAAGAAAATGAATATCATTTCATCATAAGAAAAGTTAAACGATGTAAATCATAGAGAAATTATACATGAAACATACACATATGATATATTTTCATCTTAGATGGAAAATGGTTTTAATAAAACACTTGAAATGAATTCTTGAGGAAAATATCCTTTCTTCTTCAAAATCATTTTCTTTTCACAAAATGCCTTGAAATTTTAAAAGAAAAGTATGTTGTTGAAAATAGTAAAGAAATATTGTATATTAATCTTCATGAAAATATGGCATTATAAAACTGTAAAAATCTGTTCATGCTGTTTAAGGAAAAAAAATATTATTCTCGTACTTTTGCCAAAAAAGTCAAAAAGTACCTCGTGTGGCAATTTAAAGAAAGATGATTTAAATACCATGTAGTAAAATTAAAAAATGCATAAAAAGTAAATTAAACATACATGAAACCAGTTTTAGAAAATAGGTACATGGATGATAAATATAACCCCAGTAAATACTTTCGAATAAACAATCTCGGATAAAAATGAGATTGGAAAAGTTATCCCTTACCTTAAGTCTGATATGCTTCATAGGTATCCAAAACTTTTTTATAATAATTTAAATAATTTAATTGACTTATTAGAGAATTATATTCATTGTTATTATATCATATATGGTTCACTTATGACTTTATATTACCCATTCTTTTGTAAATTCCATGTTAAAGCAGCATTTTGGGTAAAATCATTTTATTAATCGTACGTGTTTGGACATGTTGTTCATGATATTATTATTACTTATATCAGGATTTAATTACTTCAAGAATTTAAATAATATTTATATATCATATATATTCAGTATATATATATATAATATATAGATAAATGAAATGAAATACACCGTTCATAGAGATGGTATGCCGTACGTACGCATGAACTTTGTTTTCTTTTCCTTATTAACATGAATGGAAGTATGTAGATGACATATATATAAATATATATAAATCCAGTAGATTTATCATGTCATATATTTCATTATTATTAATTATATATACTTCATAATCATTTTTGAGTGGTTATCATTGAGAATGAATCACATAACGTCATGGAGACGGTAATCCGTACGTACGCACGAGCGATTTTATCGTTCCCATAATTATTTAATTGAATTGGAGTGGATGATATAATATCTAAGCATCAGTATAATGTTATAATAATCACATATAGTTATTATTTACACCATTATACCCATCCAAGTATGGTGGGGGTGGAAAAACTGATTACACCACGGCGTGGAGACGATATTCCGTACGTACGCACGCACGGTGATTTCATTTTCCGTAGGATGGATTGAAGGTGAAATGGGGTTGTTTAATATTTATAATAACATATCAGTATATTATTGATACTGATGTTATTAATTTATGACGAATAAAATAAATAAGAATAAGTGGAAGAATAAATAAATTGGGAAGAATCGGTAAAGGATATTACCTCTTCTTGGACGCGCCTCTTCTTATCCTCCTCTTAAGGCACTAGTGTTGGTCTTTTGAGATGACCAGAACCACTATGATGTTTCTAGGGAAGTGAAGAAGATAAATTGTCATGGTTTGGACGAGCTTTAAGCCTAAAAGTTGTGTGATGAGGAGAGGTAGGAGGTTCCCATTTATAAGGGAGGAGAGGGGCACCTTAGGAAAAACATAAAATATTATTTTATTATAAAGTCATATTCGGTTTTCAATAGCTCCAAATTGATTTATTACGAAGATAAGGTGGGTATGGGTCGAAATAATTTCAACCAATACATTTTAGATAAGACTTGGTTACTATTTTAACCTTATCAATTAGATATAACTCTATGTTAAATAATATTACTTTTACCATGTCTTCTTGTTTTCTTACACTATATTGTTAATAAACAGACTATAACATGCAAAAAGAACCCCAATTTGTTTATTATTAATATATATAACCTTATATAAGTCATTTGACCAAACCTTAGATTTTTATAAACAAAATAACAATTAATAATATAATATTTGTTTTTAAAACTATTTTATGTCAATTTTGACACTATTTGGTAATTTAATTTTGTGAAAATAATAACAACATGATTAGTTCGAAATAATTAAATTAAATCAATATTAACATGTAATATTAACATATTAAATTAGTTTAATTCATAAAAAGTTTCAAATTACATTCATTTGGGTATTTATAATATCAATTATGTGAATATTTCATTAATAAGGTAATTATTGTATCATCATTGTTTCATAAATAAATTAACTTATTTAAAATCTAAAAATTATATATAAAATACCATTATGTAGGAAATATTTATATATTTCTAATTAATATTTATAGTCGAATTTATCTTATATATAACCCTATATTAAAAATGTTGTAGTTATTAAACTTTGTTTTTAACACTTTTAACTCTTCTTTAAAAAAAATAAGTGTCCTAATCTAATACATGTGGACCTAAAGGGAAATATTTTATTCCTAAGGTTGTTTTTGGTCGAATTAAACTTATCCAATATAATTATATCATGTGTTAGGGTAATAATAATATCATTTTTACACTTAATTACCCTATTTACTTTTAACCGTGGTAAATAAAAGTAAAAAGTTACTAATCACCAAAAATTATTTTTATCTTATTGAACCACATTTTACTCCTTGTTATTAACCGTGTCTCTCGGATTTTTGAAATTCCACTCACATAAGTGGTAAAATTATGTTTTATGTAAGTTTTTAAAAAGCTCCTATGAGGTAGGTAAAAGACGGTGAAAAGTTAAATAACATTTTATATATCTAAAATTATTATAAAATGACTCGAATAAATTACATTGAACTTATATTGGTATTATGTATCAATTTTTACCTAAAAAAATTAAAATAAAATAAATAATTATTTAAATAAAAGGTCAGTTTTTAAATAGTAACCCATTGTTTTCACTATTCATCAAAAATTGAATGTTTTCAGAAAAATACCAAAAATTTTCCCTATGCTAATTTCGATATTCCGAATCCAAAAAATGTAGTCCATTTTGAAATGTAATATTTCAATAAGTGTGTATTAATATTCATAATTCATAGTTTATATAATATGTTAATAACATATCCCTGTTTAGTGAAACTCGGTATTGTGTACAACACACGCTATCGTGGAAGGTCGTGATTGAATGTAAAGAAAGCCATGTCAGGGTTGCGTGTAGTGCAAGATTCATTTGTTGTTGTGTATAAAAGAATCCAACCGTATTTCATTTATACATTGAATATATATATATGTACACTCAATGTTGGGTAGAATAACTTATATCAAACGAATTTGAAATTTTGTGTAACACGATCCAAGAATAGTGTTGTGTATATGGTGTTGCATATAGAACAAGCTAATTTTGGTGTCGTGTACAACACAAGACATCAATGAAATTAAAAATAATAATTCTTATAAAATCTCGGGTTGTTACAATTACCCATAGTATAAGGACACATCCATGTTCATTATTTTATTCATTACTATATATCACAATTCCATCACTTCTCAATCGTTGTGCTAAAATCATATCATTCACTTAGCTCATTTTATATTCATAAAGAATTTATTTAGATTTAGTTATACATTTGAAATTAACCACATTATATATAATCATGGTGAATTGGTTATCAAATTGGTACATTGATTGAACAAATTACTGATTGTAACCTAACAATCTAGTGGAACTATATAAATCAGTTTAAGTTCATTGGTGTAGGTCATTCCTTGACGATGTTTTTCCTTGGTTGGTCAATTGATATTCCATCTTTTTAGACAATATAGACTAAAATTGAAACATTATAAAGTTATAATTCACACTTTTTAATTTTTCCATATAACTACATTTCTCTAAGAGAATCATTAATGATACATATTTGATTCCAATGGTCCCCATAAAATTTTGAGTATAATAAGATATAATCAATAAATAAAATAAAAAAAAGTACCAAGATATTCCATGAATAATCAATTCAAGAGATCTGTAATAGTAGAGGGTTCATTATTAAATCCAAATGGAATTACTATAAACATATAATGTACATAACTCATATAAAATGTTGTATTTAGAATTTTTTCTTTCTTTACTAACAATTGATGATTCCCAAAACAAATTTCAATCGTTAAAACATATTTTTCTACATAAACTTGATAGGAAAATTCTTCAATTTGGGGGAGATGATTCATTTTATTTATTTTAATATCATTGATTTCCCTATAATAAATAAAAAACCTCATAGATCACTAATAATTCTAACAAAAAATGAAAAGGGGTTCCATAATGTGATGTTATAGTGAGTATAAATACCTTATCACACTAATCCCATATATTTTCTCTAACTCCACTATTTTTATTGTGTTTATTCTATTACGAGTCATCAATATAGTTCTCAAATTAGGTATTAATTCAATGTAAAATCATCTTTATGTTTTTGTGGATGTCTATGTAATTACTCTAAAAATACATCATTGTATTCAAATAAAAAAGGTATATACTCAATTTGAAGATTAATTTTTTCATCCATATATTTGTTTTCTTTACTTCCCCAAGAATATCATTTCAATTGTTACTGTAGGTTGGTCTATACATGATTCATATGATAAAAAAACCCATATAAATATAAGGTATTCTACATCCTCATCATAAATCAAAATTTTCTTATCTTTGTAATAAATTCTTGCATTATATTTTGAGATCCAATAAATTCTAAGCATTATATAAAAATAAACTATGGGTATAATAATCACATCTACAAATATGTTATTTTTATGTGTCATTATGGGAACATACCAACACATCCATATGTAGTGGTATTTTTACTTTTTGTTTTGACTAAAAACTCTCTTTTTATGGATCTAGGGGAATATATAGTTTTCATGTAAAATGTGGAAGATATAAAAGAGTGATAATATCCATTTTCCAATGATAAATTGGATAAATTTCAATATATTATTAAATTTTTATCCTCTATATCTTTATGAACTTCAACCTCAACTATTGATATCACATAAGTTTGGCCTCCTCCCACTGGCCTCTTATATAGTTGGTACCCTTAATTCATGGGATATTGGTAAAAATATTACCCTATTTTCATATATTTTAATCACTAGAAAATATTGTCTTCTTTCTTACTCTTGAATTCATTATCCATATATCCTCTATCTCATCACCTGTATCAATCTCTAGTTCACTATAATAAATTTATAGGATGTTATTTTCTAAAATATTCAGAGGATTTAAATTACTATTTTGCCAAGGTTTTCATTGAAATATTACATTTTTCATAGTGATAAGTCAACCTATTTTTCACTTTACTATCATTGAATATATAGGATGTAAAAAAATAAATACTTATTTTGATGGAACATAATAATATTTTATTATCTTATGAAATTTATTAAGAAAATACTTCCCTTTGGAGTGTTGGATAACAATATTAAAAGAAAGGGTTAATATTTTTAACTAAATTATTTATATAATCTACAACATTCATAGATATTCTTATAATGGTACAATTATATTATGATTCTCTTACTTAATCCATTTTTTTTAATATAAGGTCATTTCTCTTTATTTTAGTTTATTTAATATGATCGAAATATTTATTGAAGTATATTAATCTAATATCTATCCAGTCAAAAGGTTTTATTTCTTCCTACACCCAAATATTCTGAACCAATGACCACCATTTATATTCATCACATTAAATATAAATAATTTTCGAAATAAAAATTCTCTTTCCATTGAATCCTAAGGGTAGAAATATTTTTTAAGAAACTTAATCCAAATCCAAAATTGTCATTGGAATAGTATTTACACATAATTAAGAGGCTTTTGTTGGATAAAATGATCCAATATAGGTGTATTATCCCACATAATATAATATACCTCAAATTTTTCCATGTTTATAGACATAAATTCATCTAACTACCCTAATATGACTATAATATATTCATCTCGAACACTAGTTGGACTAGATATCATTATTGTGAAATTATTACATTGACCAAAAGTGTTGATTACCAGTCTTTATTTTTCATCCATAATTAAATAATAGAACACACTAGTTTGGTGCAATATACTTATTTTTAATGATCTATACACCAAAAATAACACTAATAGTAAATGTTTTCAAATATAATAATGGTTTATCATATTTACCAAGCCGGATAAATTACATTAAAATCACGTACTCATGGTTTATACAAATGTATTCTGATACCAACTATAAGAACCTAAAATACTATAACCTAGATCTAGTTTCTACTTTATTAAACTGTAAAAATATACAATGGATATATCCCTAATGGAATGATTATTTTTGTATTCTAAAAACTCAATGTTGATGGTTTATACTTGTCTAGATTTATGTAAGGTTGTTGGATTTCCCATGATAGTAGATCTTTAGTAATTTTTGGATTTATCATGTTATATGGACCCATAAACACAATTGTAGTAGACGATAGGGTTAAAGTGAGTGGTTTCATGATGTTTAGTCAATTAAATTTTACAATTACATAGGTGGAATTAGATTCAAAAGTGTTGGATGAGTTTATTCATGAAAATCCAATCCCTTATTGAGAGATGGATTACATAATTCTAAAGTGAATTATAATCAATGACAAGACCATCAAGGTTTTCCACACATTGAGGCATGAATAAAATGTCAAGGATTCTCTGGAAGGCAACGGATAACATCGAGAGAGCATCAACCATTATATTTCTTATTGGATCACATCCATCTTATTGTATGCTCATTGTTAGGGGAGATTCCTTAGGTCTTTATCTCTACCATCCCCTAAATTTTCATAGACTAGTAATTATTATAATGAATAAAAAGATAAATTTCATTCAACATAGAAATTTATATTAATTGAAACACACTCCATTTAATCCACACATATGTTCATTGAATATCTATGGCTAATATCAACATAGAATATAAATGTATAATAATAACTAAACTGTAAATAAAGGAAATATTTAATGTTAAACATCATGATCCTAGACATCAAGATATCATTATAACATTAATATTAATTCCTTGTATAAAGATAGTTTAAAATATGGGTAGAAATATAGTAAAAAATTACTTAATAAGGAAATATATTTGGTTTTTAAAATTAGACATATTGATACATTGAGGGGATATATAATTATAGGCCACACCATCCATTGTATTTCAAATGAATTCCTCAAATATTTAATGATCAATTTATTTCATAAAAAATATTCCTTAACAAAAAATATCAATATTATGAAAATAATACATAATATCAATATTTCCCTATTGAATAAAACAATTTTATATGTAAAATTACATATGAACACAATGTGTATATATAGGTAATAACTGTCTCTATGATACATGGAATATATATATATAAATAAGATAAATTTAACTGTCAAAATTTATAAGAATGTGATTTTAAAGATAAAGTTGAGGAAAAAAATAAATTAATAAGAGAAAAAATATATCCATCTATTCATTAGAAATAATGGGTTTTTAATAAAATCATGACATTTTTAGAAATATTGAACATTGTCATGAGTTACTAAAATAAAATTTAATTTAAAAAAAAATCAATTTAAAAAAACATAAATATTATATATGAATATAAATATATTAAAATAATTATTGAAGTAGAAAAATAATTTAACTCCATATATTTAAAGAACATTAATTTTTACATTTGGTTAAGAAAGTAAATAATAAAACCTTTTAGAAAAAAGAATAATGATTTATTTTTAAACATTAATAACATAAAGGATAACATAAAATGTTTTTTTATTAAATAAAAATGAGTTTTTTAAAATAAATTCTATATATAGACATGAAAGATAAATATACGTAATAAAAAGAGAAATATGATCAATTTTTCCAATAAGTGATTGTTTTAATGAAAATAGTTGAAATTTTGGTATAAAACATGAAAAATCCTTACATTTCTAGAGGGAAAAAGTATATTGAGTTTATAAAGGATAGAATATAATATTACTTCAATGAAAATAATGATAGTGCCAAAAAAATAGAATTTTATTTAAATTCTTCAACAAATTTTAAATACTAATAAGAGGACATTACACACATAATTTTGACATGACATAGTCAATGAAGAAGTAATATAACCTAATAAAAATAAATTATCTTATGAAAACCCTTACATCACATTTCCTATTAGATAAAAATTATTTAACATCATGTATAATAGTTTTTAAAATGATAATAATTTATATCAAACCCATATTATTGTTTTAATTATCTTATATGTCCCTCTTAAAACATATAATCACCAGTTTGTCAAAAAAAATTCAATAGTGCAATTCTTTTAGCTGTTACATTCTTTATTATCTCATTAATGTTTTTCATGGAAGTTTTATTCAATATTTTATTTTAGATTCATATTTTAAATAATTTTAATCAATATTTATATGTAATATATATTCAACAAATCTATCCTTATTATCACCCATGTAAATTTGAATTGAAAAATAGATCGCATCACTTCCTAGAGGTGGAAGTCCATAGGTACACATAGGCGATGTTATTTTTTTCAAATAGACTTGAATTTAATAAGGTATAAATGATATTATAATTATATAAGTATAATTATATCATGAATATCTTATAGATTCATTTTATACATATTTATTACCATCAAAGTAAAATTTTGATTTAAAAAAAAATCCCCAATATGTGGAGATGGTAAGTTGTATCTATGAATGAGTGATGTTTTCAATTTATATAAGATAGAAAAGTGGTAAAAAATTGTAGTACCATAATCATAATAACATCTCAGTATATTTATGAAACTAGATAAATTATTTTATAATGGTTGAATGAAATTTAGAAGAAGTATACGATGAAAAAAATTAGAATGTGTCGGTAAATATGATCACATCTTCTTCAGTATAATTCCATTAAATATCTTATTATGGGATCAAGTGTAATCAGAATACACCTAGTATCCAAGATCTGGTGGCTACATATTTATATTTTCATAAGATATAATTATTCAAAAATCAATTGACTGAATAGTTTAGTAGTTTTGGTAAACTAGATTCCTACTTGAATCACACATTACAATTGAAAAAATAAAAATAAATAATAGTGAATATAAATAATATACATCATTGAAATAATTAAAATATTTATTTTTCATATTATAGGGTAAGGGAAAAATTATTTGGTGATATCAAATTATTTGTAAAGTTTATGTACAGTGGAAGCTATCATTATTATATTACTCATAATCAATATGGCATAGTAAATAACTCAAAACATATGCCACTCAATAAATAACATGATCCCAAAATGTATGCAAGGAAAATATCTATGTAGTAATATCATGTATAATAATAAATAAATTCACCATGAAAAAAATTATAAATATTAAAGTTCATGATTTTTGAAATCATGATATATATACCATTAAAACATTATGCTAAAACAATTTAACTCATGGATAGCTATACTTAAAAAACCCATTTAATGATAGCTAACAGATTTGTCTCGTGATAAATTTTGATACATTGAAGATCTATCTATAACTTGGACACTCATATTACGACATGTTAAACACATTCCCCATATACTGAATGATTAGTTTAACTCATAAAAAATAATCCTTATTAATAAATATCTGTAGTGAGTGAACAATATAGATTTATCAATATTTTTATTTTCAATTGAATCAATGTATATAAGAATGGTATATGGTTTAAGAAATAATATTATATATGATAGAAATAATCTATATATTTAATATAAATTTAATTTATAATGATCCTAATAATTTTAATGTTTTATGATAAAGTTAATGACTATAAAATTAGTCCACAAAGTGAATTTTAATACCTACCTCGATTAAAATGATTAGAAACCATTCGAAGAATAAATATGGATGGTATCATTACAAAATATTCCTAGTGTATAATAAAAAGAGATAGTAATACCATAAAAATATTAATAAAAACATTCATGATGAAGATACCATATTAATTTTGCAATATAATTTTAAAATCAATTATTTTTAATATTGAGAAAAATATTTTATTTTAAAATAATTATTATAACTTGTAATAGAAGATCAAAAAAATTATTTTTTATTAATGTGTTAAAATTCCGTTCATACCATCTACATTAAAACAATGATTCAATTAAAATTTTCGGTAAAAAGACAAAAAAATCAATGTTTCGAAAATGACAAGATGATTACATTTTAATGATTTTTTGAATATAAAGTATAGGTAAAAATTAATTTAATAAATCTGTTTTGACATGATTTTCATTAAAATGGGGCATACAAAATGGAGCGATAGGTAACAGCTGATTTTATGATATTACAGAGTTTTAGATTAGTTTTACCATTTCATTCCATTAGAATTTTCATCACACCATATTTTGGTTGGGTGAGATGGTCCCACCGGGATTGGGAAATATATCATTTGTTATGTTATGAAGTGGTGTCACATTTTTTGATCCTAGAGGGCGATTGTAGGGGGTTATGTGTTTGTGAAATCGGCCCATGTTTGGTGTGAGGTCCTCAAATAGTCTCTAGCAAGTTTATTCATGGAGCCAGAAACACCCAATGGCCTATGAATCCATAATTCGTGGACCCAATTTCCAAAGTCATGAGCTCATTGGGTGATGATTTATCTAACAACAGTTAAAGATACAATTGGTTGAGAGGATGGGATGTCGGGATTATCACACCCTTTTTAAGAAATTATTACATACTCTAAGACTCTCTTATCGATTTATGAAATGTTCATATGTTTTTTAATCATTGATTCATTCCATATAATTATGTCCAAGGATTACCCTTGGGATGAAAGTATAACCATTTATATGCATGGGTTAGGAACTACTGAGACCATACTAGTTTAAGCCCTATGATAAGGCAATCCAGAATCTCTCAATATCCTAGGGGGTGGTATTTGTTTTGATGTCTGGGTCAAACTCATGATATGTGATTCCTACAAATCCTCGAGAGAGGAATCATTGCCCACATTGTTCAATGATGATTAATTGGACACATCACATTTTAAGATTGTATGATGAGGATTAATCCATGCAGTATAACTTCATGAAATGAGGACATTTTGGAGAAAGTTTCCTAGTCAAGTCATGGTGCGAGAATTATGCTAAGGTGTCCCAAAGGACCCACACAAGATATGATCCTCTGGGTGGATATAACCCTACCATGTATATGGCTCGAGAAACAACAAGGTTGATTTGGGGGCTGGATTTAGACCTCATGTAGACATCCTACGTACCCCGATCTATGGGGAATCAAAATTATGCGTTTTTCTATTGAACATTGTACTTATACATTTAATTTTTCCATTTGAGGAGAAATGGTTGGGGATTAACAATTGAAAAGTAACCCCCGAAGCTCAGGCCATTAGACAAGCATCCCACATATCATTTTTTCGATATAAATTTATAGTTATCATAGATCCTGACTAGGGATTACGCTTATATGATACACATTTGAAGGGTGAAGATCACTCATTTCATGGATGAGATTATATAGAGATCATGCCTAGATAAATTCTTCTTATGTATCATAGTTTATTTGGGAATCAAAGTTCTCATAGTCCATGACTGGGTTATGTGAATTTCATATCATCAAAGTCCTCTTAGCCCACGATAGTCATGCGTTGTGTGAGAAATAATAAGATGTTAAAGGTTCATCAAAGGTGACATTTCCATTCTCCATTAGGGGAGTAAGAGGAGGGAGATGGTGGATGAGGGTGCGTTTATGATTCCAAATGGATATGGAAATGGTATTTGAATGTGTCAGTCCCTCACCCATGTTAACATCTGGGATATTCAAGTCTGGTGAGCTATTTGGACACGTCCCATGTCAGGATAGAGAGGGGACACATCACCACCTCTCATAAAATGTATAGGGGCTTACCATAGGAGGAGTTCCCTAAAATGAGTTCCAGGAAAGGGGAGAAGCATCGCTCTTTCTAAAAGGTAAATCATGTATGATCCATTTGTCTTGTCATTAGCCCTAATTTAATGGAAAATCGAGTGATTACCATTGATACTTAAAAACATGGAGGTCTATACAAATGTCCCAATGTTAGAGTTTGATTTATCTAGGGAATGTTGACTTAATTTTGTCACAGGGGTATGAACCATTGTGGGAACTACTTTTTCACCTCTCATTACCCTAGATATTTAGATTCAGAAGGGTATGTTGATGTGCTCGATTGTCTGCTCATACGGGTCTGGTGTCTCTGGAAGAAGCTTTGGATGGATGATGATTTATTGGTTATTGGAGGGGGTATGGAGGGTGTGATAGGAATGGAATGAAAATATTTGAGATGGAAGGTGGAAAACATGAATAAACCACATTCTATGTATGATTTTCACATGTAGGATGGGATCTTCCTTACATATCGTACTACTATGCGGGTGAAGGGGTTATCTGTGTTCCGATGTGTACGTGAACATGGATGCAGGCCACCATGTACCATGGTGGTATGTAATATTAGGTTTCATTATCATAGAATAGTGTAATGGTGTGCACGGTCTTGTATATATAGCAATGTGCCACATAGTTCACTGGATTTATGGAGAGTGACTGTGCCTATGGTTCATGGGAAGTTCATCCGTGAAGGCACTATGGTTCAACGTTTACAAATTAGGTTTTCAACTAGTCGATTAATATTAATACTCCTTCTTTTTCTAGTTCACAAAGGTTTTATACATTCTAGAAACCATTTCTTGTTCCATACATCATTGATTGTTTTTCTTTCATATCTTTGATTTGTAAAATCCATGCTCTTTGAAAACCCTCATCTCTATATTTTTTTCATCCCCCCTTATAGTCATTTTATAGAGTGCTGAGGAAGATGTATCTACAAGAACACAACAACTATTTCATAATCCCATAGTAGGATCACCTTACTGAGAGACGACTCAGTGAACCGAGGTTTGTAGTGTTGCGGTTCGTGGCTGTTGCAATCATAGTCTCAATATCTCGAATGACATTGTTCATGGGATGAATTCATCCCCACATCATCTGTGAAATACTTAGTCCATAGTGATGGTATACGGTGGATTACTTCTCCATTGTTTTTTCTCCCCCAACATGGTCTGCAACAGCTTGGTTCACTATTTTCATCCATTAACGACTAGGTTAGCTGGACAACACTTCATGGTAAAGTTTTTTGTTGGATATCTACATACTGTATGGTTTTCATTCTACACCCTTTTTTGACCTTTCAAAGTAACCACTAAGTAGACTAGTTTGGGTCATTTTTCAAATTGTATATCTTCAATATTACCCTCAAATTTTCATCCCCACATCCATATTCTTCCTTTATCAAAGTTTCATGTATATTTTAGTTCCCTTTTCATGTTTTTTATGGACCCTACAAATTCCCCCCATCGGCATGGGGTCCAGTCAGAATGAAGAGGAGGATATTACAATGTAGAAAATGAACCTGAACTAAACTGGTTTTCAGTAGAAATGTTGACCCATTAGGGGGACCACTTCTATATATAGGGAGACCTGGTCATTTTTTGTTTACTTAGTTTCTCAAAAAATAATGATTTGTAATGAGCTATTGGATTTCCTTGATTCCACATAATAGCTCCTTTGATAAATTTTTCTTCCACAAAATGAATCTTACATTCTTTACACTATTCATTCTTCATAATCTCCTCATCCATGAAATGAACAATGAATTAGTGATCCAAACAGTAGAATTTTAAAACATATGTATGAATTTTCACATAGTAATATTCTACGTGGATTTCCTATCCCACGAACATAACATCAATTCAGTAAACGTAACATGAAATTTCTAAATCGTACATTAAATATCAGTACTATGGTCTTGGAAAATTTAAATATTTAGGCTAGGTAAGTGACTTTCTTATTTCGTGTACTATCAAATCGCTGTATAACACTTCATGGGCCAGTGTCTTGCGAGATATTTCATGTTCTATTAGTTCATAGGGAATACATTTATGGAACTGTTCTCAGGTTCAGTATGCAGAGCCTTGAGTTTGGAGTAATTCTATGGTCCTTTTCCTTTTTTGGCCATTTTCTCGATCATTTTAATTGGACTTACCCTTAATGTGGTCTTTTTATTGCAAGTCAAGATGGATTTTCCTCATATCACAATATAAGTGATCAAGAGGCTAGTTATAGTTGATAATTCTGAAGACAACCTTCATTCGTAGATCATTCCTCAAGAGGGTATTATTAGAGACATTCAATCACAAATTCTAATGGAATATTCTTTGTCTTTCTAGTTTCCACTTTAAAACTTCATCCTCCTAGATGATGTTCCCTTGACATTGGCCTATCACAGTACTCCTATTATTATCTTCGAGGAATCTCAATGGTGTGATCAGGCCAATTTTCCAAAATGGGAGAAATATTGACCACATTTAATTAAGAGAATGTGTTCACACTATAATTCTCTTAAATGACTTAGGGAAATCATTTTCATCATAACACCACTTGGATTTTAGTCATCTGAGGCTACCCAAGCATTGTCAATCTTTCTCGAGAGTATCCTAATGGTAGGTGGATCCCCAAATGGGGCTATAAATCATGAGGATTCTAATATAATGAGTGGGAACGTTTCATCTCATTGAATCAGATTTGTTTGGAGTCCCCTGTCCAGTTGGATGTAGTAAACTTGCATTGAGCAGCATGGTTTTCCCAAATTTCAATCTATTCACCCAGTAATATTTTTCCCTGACTTCATAGCCATAGGTTTTCAACAACCAATAAATTCCACCTATTGTATGGGGATATGGGGACTAGTATAAGGGAAATGCATAACCTCATAGGGATTCCCATTCTTGGAAACATGTATGATGAGTTTGTTCCAGGGGTTAATTCATTGGGGAATTTCGAACAAGTATCTCAGTTGGAAAGGAATTTATTGGTCATGATAGAATGATTACCCAATAAAATCCTCTGAGCATATTCTCTTATTTCATTTGAATATTGGATCAGGATATTCTTTTAAGAAAATGGTACAAGGACAAAGGTTCTCCACAGTTGGACTAACACCACTCAACAATCACAACAAATCATAGGTTCATACTAAGCCACTCTTAAGGAATGTCGATAAAAAACATAGGGGAACAAAATTCATTTATATGTACTTCCAATGATAATACTTTTTGGTTTTTTCCATGTATTTTAGTGGGTGGAAATTCCCCTCCCATGATGATTATACCTATGCTAGGTCCTACACTCTAATTATGGCAGCCACATTGTTAGAGGGACAACCCATTAACTTGGTAATTCCTTCTCTCGCCCGAATCTATGAACTTTTAGGGATGATACAGAAAGGGAGACTCCCAAATTATCATAGTGGTCCATTTAAATATTTATATTGCTTGGTGGAAGATATTTTCCCTTGATATGGGTATTGGCATACTTCTAGGGTTCCTTATTCTGACTCTCACACATCTCTTCTCAATATTTTCACTGTAAATCCTTAATAATTGAGTATGGAGGAAATAAAACTATTCATTGATGTTTCTTGGTTTCCATTTTTCCCTTACGTGGTTCCCTAAGGATCTATGAAGGATAATGTAAGGGGGTATATGGAAGTCTGTTCTTATATCACTATGCTCTAGGATAGTGTTTTATCTTTATGTATAGATAGGGAAACAATCAGTGAACCCTACACCCCTTATTGGGTTTCTATGCAATTTGGTTACCTTTACCATGTCTCACCGCTCCCAGGTACTCCGGTTACGAGGGAGTCTCATCCTATGATTATACACCAATTGTGGTTGAAAATGATGTTGGCGGTTTCTATAGTCGAAATCCTCATTCCTAAAATTGTATCCTCAACATAACTGTCATTATAGTACACCAAATTAGAGGTAACTTGCTATCCTGATGGGATATTTTCAAGGCTTGATCAATGGGTTTAGTGACTATTGGCTATTCTTGATCCTATCCTAACCATGTCAGCTGCACTATATGTTTCACATTATTGGGTGAGAAGGATTTATACCTACTCTTAGATGTGTTTGGATGGGGATCATCCACAAAACCCATATCAAAGAAAAGTGACTTAGAACCCACATCCTTGGCTTATTAGGTATGTGGTCCTATCGATGTTGGTCTGAGTGGGACATCACTCATTGTTACTTAAGCTACTACCATTCCCCCTCATTTAGTCCAGGAGGATTAACCATCTATTGGGAGGTAAATTCCTCCAGCATGGGTGACTCATCTAAGGGTACTTTTATCAACTACATTGATGCAACCTCATTTTATACCTATCATGGTGGAGGATGACCATGATTATAATGATGTTAGGAGGCATATTTCTATGTAACTGTGGGTATGGCATCATATCCATAATCTTGGGGTGGAAACTCATTTGGAATATTTTGTCAATGAGAAGGACAATTTTCAATGACTATTTATCTATTTGGGTTGGTGGGGCTTTAATTATTGATTCATACCTCTCCTTTTTCACCGAATTTTTATAAATCAAGAGGATATCCTTGCTTGAGGAGACAATATTTCTCATTTCCACATTTATCACCACAATGATCATAATGTTAGGAATATTACTGATAAGTTTCATCATCATGGTGTTTAGGAAGATAGTACTCATGGCCAGGTGTTTTCAATGATAGTGGAATTACACGAGTGAAAGGCTGACATTTCTAGAATACAAATGCAACTGGCATCCTCAATTTCTAATTATTAGGCCCTCAAATCGAATGGGAATGACCTAAAAACAATTATAAATTTTTTAGTCCAAATTTTTGAAGTTGAAGCTGAATAGAGGGCCTCTTTGGAACCGACCCTTGATGGATCTCGTTGGGTAGTTATCGACATGTTGGAAAGTAATAGTCGGGCATCATTATAATCATTTAGGATAACCTACACCACCTTTGTTTTTACATTGGAGAGAGAATCTAGACAGTATATTCCCCCCCCCCACTCTCACTTATTTTGATAAAATAGAAAAAAAATTATTGATAGTGTTACTCTTTTACCTTTTCCTACAATATCAATCATTTATGATTAAATGAATTTGAAACCATAATATCAATCAGATATCAATTTGAGTCATAATTTGGGATAATAAATTATAAATTTATGATCTATTTTTTCATGAACCAAGGGGCTTAAAGTGTAAAGATTCAATATTGCTGGGGTCACATGGAAAACCCTACAAGCATTGTGCCTTTTCCGTTATCACCTTAATTTTTCCTAATCATGTTACGGTGTGGTATTATCAGGTTTGAATTAAATTTTGTTTAGGAAACCTTTTTTGGGGTTTAATGATTTTACATGCCTTAGGTCTCTTGATGATTTATTTATTTCTTTAGGTTTTTCATAAACTATATGTAGCAAAGGTTTAGCGAGCTGACACTCGATTTTAATAAAATGACCCCTTTATAGGTTTTTATCGTAGAGAGTGTAGTGTCTCTTTTCCTTATGAAGTTTAAACTCATTAAAAATAAACTATCATTACTTATGTTTTAGTTCAAACAACATTGACCATAACTAGTTGGGTAGATACCATGATTTAGTACTCCTTAATTGACAATGTACCAGAAATTTCAGCCATGGATGAGGGTTTTTTACCCATAATTGTGATTTCTATATATGGGAAAAGTTATGGGGTATGAAATCCATAGGTTTTATGAATATATTAAAATCCACTCTTGTGGATGAATTTACCATTGTTTTAAAGTCCATTTTTATGGGCAACGTATACAGAATCATCCGATCATTATGTGCAAAGTCAAAAAAGGTGTCTGTGAGACCTTGGCCTTCCATTTTCAAAGGACATGATGTTTGTATATAACTATAAGTTTATTTTTTTATTGAGGACCAAAAAGGGTGGACAATTTAAGGAATGATGTATGAAACTAATAAGGGTATTTGTAACAATATTGGATGAAAAACCTGTCCCACATGAATCTGGCTTGTGTGTTGGATGGATGAAGCATGAAATAATGTAATTTAATACATATAGAAAATTTGTGACTTATTTTGAGAAATAATAATAATATGAAAAGAGGATGGTAAAAGAATCATATTTTCCTCATTAGATCGAGAAGTTACATCCTTCATCATTCTGAATTGAAAGGGAGGAATATGTAAACTATAATATGTGGGGAATCTGAATACAAGTGATGATGTTGGACATAAATGTCATAAGGGCATAAATTTTTAAGAAGATCAACTCATGATGAAACATTTTATATTGCTTTAAAAGATTTTTTTGACAACATATGTAGAGCCACCGAGGCATGATATTCATAGTCACACAATGGTGTGTGAAGAAACTTCTTATCCATATACGATATCCATGAAGGATTATGGAGATTTATACCTTTCTGAACACATATTATAGATGTGAGGATAGAGTTTGTTAATCATGGAATGGGTTAATATATGTTTAACTTTACTTGGAACATTGGGACTAATTGGAGTTATTTTTATCCTTTCCATATTAGTTGTTACCTTATGTAGATCTTAACCTTGCACAAATAGAGATGGGACACTTATTGTTTCATTGTTGGATCCAATATATGATATTAGGATGTCACTATATATCATGTGATGATAGGAATCAAGATATATATAGTTATTTTAAGGCTTATTCCTATTCAGATCTAATTATTGCAAATATATGGGGTATTTTTGTTCTGAATACAGATTCAACATCAAGGAGTGGCACATGCGGAACTTTCCTATGATGATTCAATTATTGCATAGGGTCATTAGGGGAAATAACTTTTTGACATGTCCTAACCTATGTGTAGATATCATGTATCGAGTAATGTGAAGTTTAAATGTCATGGGATTTGGATGTTGATACAGAAGCTACGAGTAACTATAGTTTTACAATGCTAGGACATTTTGACATGTCCAGAATTTCGGTATGGAGAGGAGTGTAAGCCATGTTTTTGAGGGATCTAGTGTCTGGTGAAATTTCATGGGGAATGTAATATATTATTAGCACATAAATAGAAAAACCATATCCTATAGACAAATTTTCTTTTGGTTGATTGTATATTTTTGTGGGAAAGATATCTAGAGTTGCCGTGGAATAATGTGAATAGTCATGAAAAGGTGTCTACAAGACACTAACCTTCCATTATCAGTGAACAAGAATAATTATGATGATCCAAGATCACTCATAACAGAATGTCTAATGAATTGAGAAACTTTTTTGGGACATATCAGAAAAAACCCAGAAGTGATAATTTGAAGAATTGGGAGTAACTATATACATATTTGACTTATATCTGAGGAAATTCATTTTTACTCACTCTATGGGGCTTGGACTAGGTTTGGAGATCCAATCACCAAAAGACTGGACACCCTGCCTGGGTTTAATTCCTAGAAAATGGTAGTGGCATATGTTTTATTTTTGGGGTACCCTGTAGTTTTTAATGTTATAAGGTTAGGACATTAGTTTTCCTAATATGGAGGGGAAAACACTAATACTCCCTTCAAAGTCATTACAGTAGTGTCATTCATTATATATTTATTCACCCTATCCCTGTGGGGAGTCACTGGACAGAATTCCTTAGACCAGGTGATCTAATCAAGGTGAAAGAAAAATGAGTGGAAAGGGTTTAAGTCAACTACAAAGTGATGGAAATAACAAGTAAAATCGAATTGTTGGGCCATGAATTTTAATTTCATGTGATTAGGAAGTGAATGATTTGTATTTTTAATAAGTTTAGCGTAGACGAATTCATAATATTGACTATTTTCCTGAAATCCAAACATCTTTCGTATATTTTAACATCGTTTGGAAAGGATGTTGACAAAAAAATTAAACTTCATGTTGCAGGGATAAATTATCAACAAAATTATTTTTAAATATGAGATAATAATGTTCGAATATTTTTAGTTTTCCCCCCACATAATCAGGGGAAGAAGATGGAAACCATGATTTCGAGAGCCCCTGAGTCAAGAGGGATGATGTGAGTCATATATGCCAATGGGTGTACAGAAGTAAGAGAGACCACTCCAGGGGATGGACTTTCTTATGGGTGACTGTCCATTTTGTGGGAAACGTATGTAGGGATTCCAAGGCATTTGTAGTCATAGTCCAAAAATGGTGTCTTCATGAAAGTAGACATCCATTTCTAGTAGCCAAATATGATTATGTTTACCTGATATTTTCCCACCCATAGAGTTTTATGGATGAAAAGGGGTTGAATGGGTATGTGAGAAATAACTAGACCATGATTACTTCATAGGTACATGGTATTTTACAAAGATATAATTTGTATGTAAAGATAATTATGGTCTTCTGAACCATTCTTGATGTATGATTCTCAATTTTAAATCCCATATGTCTATTTTCATTTCATATGTGGGGGATTGGGGACTCTTTTTTCTTCACAGATGGACCCAAGAAAAACCATGTGTAACTACATATCTCATCATGTAGAGAATAAATCTGTACATAGTTATTTAGCTACTCAATAATTTATATCATACGGTTAGGACTTCATTGGTTATACAATTTAATTTTTTGTGTTTATAGAGAGAATGTACCAATTTGAAAAGGATGAGGTGAGTGAAGTGTCAGTCTTGAACATCGTGGAGGTTTTCTATGTATCGTAGTCAGTTGGGATTCAATGTCCTCATTGTTATGTAAGACCTCATTTTTCAGTATGACTTGTGCATGGTGTGAGGGTGGGGTATTTTAAACAATTCTTTCAAGACGATGGTATTATTATAATACCCTATTCTTTTTTCCATGCATGGGAAGTCTTTACTATGATTCCTATGCTTGCATGAGTTATGATCTATGTGAGAAACAAGGAGTGATGATGAGTTATCATGTAGTATTTGGAAAACTGATGATATAACATAGGATTTTAATGTCATGTTATTTCAATAACAATACATTCAATAAAGGTGTGTCTATGTATCAAATTTATCGATAAAAACCAATTGTGAATAGTTATGTAAAATCCCATCAAGAATATGTTATAGCCATATGCCAGGAGTAAGTGTTCTGTTATTTGTGTCTTTGATATTGGGGGTTAGACCAGGACATAGTACCTGAGCATCATTATATATCCTCTTAGGGAAGGAATCAATCCCACATTTATTTATTTGAGGGAGATTCTCTATATATATATGATCCATATGCAGAGAAGAGGGAAATTGTTTTTTGATTTTTTAGGCGGTGGCTAGATCGGGATGAAGAATCCAAGATTCAATACATTTCTTATGAGAATAATTATCAAGCTACATATAGTTCCTGGGGTACCCTATAGTTTTATATCTTATAGTAAGGAATTTGGATAATAGAAAGTTGATATGCCTCCATTGAATTCTCTTCCAAAACTCCCAATCCAAAGTGTGTAGTACTAATAGTATGAAATAATGGATAGAAAGGGATTACTCAACCACAAATGGGGTCATATAGAAGGACGTGGTCATCTTACTTAAATAATTTGTGGCAGCCAGGTCTAACGTTGAAGAACCAGGTACCTCATTCATATCCAATAGGGGCAGGAATTAACCCATATGTCGATCTTACAAAGTAAATCCCTGCATATTTCTGATCTTGGAATAGTGAAAGGCCGAATTTTATTGGGATGTTTCTTGACCAAGATGAGGAATCTGGGTATCACTATGTATCCTAGGAGAGTACTAAGAAATCCACACATAGTTTTATAAAATCTATATGCAACTAATATCCATGCACATTTTGTGGAAATCTTACATATTTATTTTTTTATGGAATTTGGACTAGGCTGGAAGATCTGAGAACCATTACCTATCCCATAGGGGAAGGAATAAATCCACACATAGTACTATAGATTCTTACCTATATAGTGTTGGCATATTCATTGGGAGGTGGAACATTTTTTAACAATTTTTTAAAGGCCCGATAGTGTACATATATCTTATGTTCGTCTGAGGTAAAATACTTAAAAACATTCCTAACCTCATGTGATCTATACATGGTGTGTGAAACAAGGAATAGTCAGGGTTTCCCCACATGATATAAAGGCATTTGAGAGTGAAATAAAATAATTTTGTTACCATGATGTGTCTAGGATAACATCTTGTATTCAAGAATCTTTTTATATCCAATTGACATATGGGAATTATGTCATACGTAGTTCTAAGGCAACATGATCCATGTACTGGTCTGACACATGCACATGGAAGGGGATTTCTTATGATGGTATGACTAGGATGGAAAAACGTGGTGTCACTACGTATCCCTTTGGCCATTTGGAATCAATCCACATGTAGTTCTCTAGCATCACCTGGTTTGTGACTAATGTCAGATACATTTTCCCCCTGGGAGAGAACATCGTTAGGGTCATGTAGTTTAACATCAGGTCATAAGGAGTCACGAATTACCCTTCACATATATGACCT
This sequence comes from Viscum album, assembly GCA_963277665.1. Classification (NCBI taxonomy): domain Eukaryota; kingdom Viridiplantae; phylum Streptophyta; class Magnoliopsida; order Santalales; family Viscaceae; genus Viscum; species Viscum album. Next base: position 1,460,593,708 of record OY728135.1, on the reverse strand, counting down.
ATACACAAAGAGATTGGAATTTTTGGTTTTGACTTGTGGCTGGAGCATGATACAGAATCCAGTTGTCACTATGTATCATATTGGTTAATTATAATCAATCTATACGTAGTTCTATGATACATTCACTATGTGGGTCTAACCCATAAACAAAATTTAGGGGCATTATTACCTTTCCCTCATAGAGGTCTAATTTATGAGAAATAAGTCATTATACTGAAAAAAATGATCATCATGTATTTTAACATATTTCTTTAAGGGAAAAGATGCTAAGTATTTTAATGTCAAACAACATGGATGAATATGTTTCTATGCAGTTTAACATATTGTAGTTAAGATGGTGATGTTAAGACATTTGACGTCGTGCAATATGGCTGAATTCATCATGTTGTTTGTTTTCATGCGATCATGACATCTTTCAAATAGTTTATCTTTGTTTGGAAAGGGTGTATATCTATCCTTTTGGCTACATGAAATATTTCCATAGGAAAATTGCATTGGTGGGAGTTGTGGTGAGATTTACATCCTTTGAAATCAGGGAATATGCTCTATTAGAGTAATAGTTGTGTATAAAATACCATCCTTTGCATTTTGGATCCATATATGGAGGTTTCTTCCTAGGTATCATTAGGGTTCAGATGATCAACACCGTTTATCCTTTGAAGAATGATCATAGGAGAACCTGCCTATTAGAGGTTCGTGCAATATGATTTTGGTAAACTTCCAAATGGTGAAAACTATGAAACATTTTAACATCAAACTACTCTAGATCATCAAACCAAATTTAGGTTTTTTCATCTATCGATAGTTGATCACTTGCAGTGAAATGGAGACATGGATGTTGAATTGTAATGTGTAGAACTACCTCGATCCCTTATACTATTGAGTATGGGGTTTCCTTAGTTGTGGTGAGGGTTGAGGTCTATTAATCCCAAAAATAATGGAAGAGCTTGGAAGAACACAATTTATGATCACTATCTACCATCTATTGGAGTTTGTTGGATAGGGTATTATTGAAATCCCTTATCAATCCACCAATTGTTTCATGGTATTAGGATGAACAATTGGATTTGATACCAAACTCTTGGTAGAGACTTACTAGTTCAATAGAGCATAAAATGGTGATGTTGTCTATTAGTATTGTGTGAGGGACACCAAATCAGGATAAGATATTAGGTTTCATAAAGACAACAATTCATTTTCTGATAACATCTTCAAGGGGTACAATTTTTACCAATTTCAAAAAAAATCAATTAATGTGAGAATAAACATTATTTTCTAGCTGTGAGGGTGGATATAGTCCCATGAAATCCATTCCCCAAATGCCAAATGGCTAATAGTACATAGCTGTGTGAAGAAACTCTGGGAATTGATGGATAAAATTGACATGGAAATGGCAGGAATGAAACTTTTTTGGTGAAATCATCACAATCTTGCATCATGGTGGGCCAATAGTGCCCATGCCATCAAATTTTATGGGAGAATTTGGATACGAACTTGTGTTGCCCACATGTTTCGATATGCACATATTTCATGATGGTGTCGGTCTCTTCTCCATCAATTCATATAAGATGTAATTCATCATATACATTCTTATAAAAGACCTTTTATTAGTTTCTATTATCATACATCATGTAATTGACTGCTCCTCTTCAAATCTGTTCACTTCAGGACCTATCTAGATGGAGTTCTCCCTTTTTAAGATAGTCTTCAATGGGGTCCAACAAGATGGTGGTAAGACTGTACGATATAGATGTGGGACTAATTATTGGGATTTATTCTATCTTGACTTGAACATATGGTAAAACGATCCATGTGTGGGAAATATTGATGACTATTCCATTCCGATCTGAATCGCCTAGATATTTGGATTCATTTTCCAATGCATCATCTTACACTTTCTATGAATGAGGGACATAAGACAATGTTGGATCTTATAAGAATTATTCCATCAATTATCAAACATGGTTCATCAAAAGGATCAAATCCTATTTATTAATATCATAGTTACCATTTAATTTCATGATTACTATTTCTGAATCTCTTTTTTATTTTCAAGTGTTCGGCTAGAACATGGAGTGCCAACTATGGACCTGTAATGAGGGTCAGGTACTCTACTTTATTTTTTGTGCATCCTTCTATCATTAAAGAGAAATAGGCTAGAACTAATTTTTTGGGGATATGAGTAGGACTCCCAGACACACTTTTATAACTTTGGGGTCTTCCATTATTTTTCTTCTTGAGCTTCTAGATGCACCATTAAACTGAATATCCCACATTATGGAGTTCGTTTCAATAGAGAATACATCATCATTAGGTTTCTCAATATCTATTGGGTCCACCTCTATTGAGGTACTATCTTCTATAAAAAATGATCATGCCTATCCATTTATGGATTTCTACAATATGAACCATATATCAAACTGATTCAGGATGAGTGCCCACTATGACAGGTGTCCAGTCAACATTGGACATCAAAAAGCTACTTGAGTTTGATTATTCGGAGTAAAAATAGGACTTCGTGGTGTTGTAATTAATGGTTAAAATTAATATACTGCAAATATTAATGTTGGGCTGCTATCCTTGATATTTGAATATTGAGTCTCAATATCCATCATGGTTTGGCTTTGATAATAGATATTATTTTCACTGCTGGTATTATTCATTTTGTGCAAGGGAGGTTCCTAGAGATCTCTCCAAGGATTTGAAAAAAATAATGAGTGGTCTTCATCCAATTGAAGGTATTAACATCAATGGAAATAGAATATATTTCTTGATATTTTCACATGCCTCATGATAGTCTATAGTCTATTGATATTATTTCCATTTTTTCATCAACCTGGTCAAAGGGACACATTTTTCCACAAGGTTTTCTATGAAGAGACAAATGTACACTAATTGTTTTTCAAATCTTATCAACTCAGTCAGGTTGTGTGGTGGTAACATATCAAGAATGAATTTTTTTTATCAGGGTGGACTTTGATGCATCAGTGGTGCATGATAAAGCTATGTAATTTCCCTGAGGTGATAGCAAATGAACATTTAAGGAGATTCATTTTTAAGCTGTGATGGAATCATTTATTAGTGATGATTTCAAGATATTCTAGATGGTCCAATAATTTTTTGGATTTAACCACCCGATTATCAATATAGCATTCAACGAAATTTCTTAGGAAGGGTTTGAAAATGCGGTGCATGGCAGGGTGATATATGGAACCAAGATTCTTCAAATAAAATGGAATTTAGTCAAATAAGAACACCCTTTTAAATCCATGAAGGTAGTGGCCTCTTTATAATCATGGTCCATTGTGATCTGGTTATATCATGAATAGCCATCCCTGAAATAGAGAGCATCATATTCAATAGTTTCATTGATCATAAATCATGTGATCAGAATTAGGAAATCATCTTTTGGGTAGTTCCAATTGAGTTCCCTGAAATCGATGCAGACCTTGATCTTCCCATTCTTCTTCTCGATGAAGACAATGTTTGCTAGCCATATAGGGTATTAGACCTCCTGAATGTTGTTATCATTGATGATTTTGTCGAAATCAACCTCAATTTTTGCCACATGTGTTGGGTGTGTCCTTATGGATTGTTTCTTCTAGCCATGATGGTCCTCTGGAAGTCCCATGTGGAGAGTGGCCACCTCGGGATAAATAGATTGAATTTCTATACAATTCAAGGATAAAACAACCCAATTATTTTAGTACATATATGTATACATATTTCTCTTTAGATAGAACGTATGCCCTAACTAGAGCGGTTTGCGGGTCTTCCTCCATACCCAAGTTGATTTGATTGAGTCCATCAATGGTGGTAGACATTCTTTCCTCGAATAATATAGGGTTATCCATTAATTCCTTTTATTTTTCCTTCATTTCATCCTCAACATATTCCACATTATCTTATAATAGGGAAATATTTCTTGAAACATATTCTCCACAATGGATAAAAGAATTGAAATTTTGGTGTCTAGGTGGTGAAGTCACCTCATCTACCTAAACTATTGGCAGTGGCTTCTCCAGAGGAGATGATGTGAGTGGTAATAGATTTTCCTCATCATCATTGAGTGATGATACACCTCCCCCCACCATATAAGTGGGTGAGGTAGGAATTTTATAGTGATTTGATGATGGTTCAAAGGTATTTATATCTAATCCCTCCCTATTATCTTTCAGGTTAGTGAAACTATCATCAACATCTGGCTTGACGGTCAAAATTGAAATATTCATAGTACTGAATATGCATATGAATTCAGGCTTGTGGTTTCAATCTGGTTTATGGGAGGTTTGTATTCTTCATTGATCTTCTTGAGGGGATCAATGGTCAACATTACCAAACGGTTTACGTTGGTGAACTAATCAATTTCATCAACTGGGTGTTGTTTCTTCTTTGATTCCATGAACCCTGCATCAATATATCATAATTCATAGTTGAAAAATGGTTCCTTATTCTCATATAATGTCACACTATTTCCATTAATTATATATTTGATGCAATAAAGCTACAATGATGGAATTTCTATTTGTTTGTGAAGATAGGGCCTTCGTAGAAAGGCATTGAAGGCCATATTATTTTAGATAACCAGAAATTCATGGTGTGTTGTGATTTCACCATACCTAGTTTCAATCTTGATTTGACTTAATGTTTTTTTCTAACTTTTTTTATATCCCTATAGGGTTCTGGTTTTGGGTGTCATAGCATCTTTATTGCAACCCAACCGATGAAGTGTCGTCCGATGGAGGATATTAACCGTGGACCCAATTTCGATGAAGTATTTTTCTATATCAATACCACTTATTATTCCAGGCATATATAAGGGTTTTATTTTTCCCTGATTGATGGAATCATTATCTTTATCTGTGAAGTGGAAAAATGGGTTTCATTCTACAAGATTAATCAATCTCTGGTAGACTTCAGTGGAGGCTACCTCAGCTTCAATCTTACGGGGACTTGAAAAATATTCTATGATATATTCCTTGAGAGCTTATGATAGATTCATCACATCCATGTTCAAGAGAATAGCTATCACTGAAGATAAATGTTTCACAATGTCTTATTTCTGATTTAAATTTCATCACTTCAATGCATGGGGATTCTCTTTCACATACAATTTAGGTGCGGGAGTATTTGATCAAGATGGGTTGTCCCTTGGGGCTATAGATGGAGGACCATCCAACTTTTATTTATCAGTCTTCACAGATCTGCTCACAATCCATGGGAAATTAGTCATTTTTTCCTCCCATAATAGATATTTTTGATGATTTGACCAGTGTGGCATCCCAATGGGTCAAAAAAAAATTCCCAACAATCTCATATCTATTTGAGGGTCCATCCTTGCATTTCTGGAACACTAACAGTTTTATTGGGCAACACCAATAATCTTTATTTCTACAATGGTTATATATCGCTAGATATCCCTGACATCTGTTTCATATTCTACTGGCTCCCTGATTGGGTACAAGGAATTTTAGTTGATAACTTTACTCATCATCGGAGAATGGATCGTTCAAATGGGTGAAATTAGCATTCAAAAAAATTATTTCCTCTATGATTTTCACTTTTCTTCATCATCTACAACTGGTTGTACCGTTTGGCAGTGTGACCCCATATCATTATATTAGATGGCATGAAATCTGAGAGTATCAAATCCAACCTTGGGTTTAGTGAATGTTTAAGTTCCTACACATGATTTCCACCATTCTAATTGGACTTCTATTTGGGAAGTTATCCTATGGTGGATTGTGGATTCGAGGATGATTATTGTGTTTCATCAGTAGTTATTGGATGCATAGTTGTTTTCTTCAACTGTGCCTCGATTATTATATGAGATCAATTCACTATTTTATGAGAAATCCAACTATCAAAATTCTGATCCATTTTTAACAACTATAATCAAATCCCCTTCTTTATCCAGATTAGTGGTAGAAATATATTCCACTTGTACTGGCAGTGGTCCCATGTTGACCTATCCAGAATCTATTATATTTTGTAGGAGGTCATTGAAATCAAAACACTCTGGGATATTATTTCCCAAATTTTGATGGAATTTTCTATAATATGGATGGTCATCAAGACATAAATTATCATCCCTCTTTGGCTATGGTATCCGAAGAAATATTGAATCCATGGTGACTATAAAAAACTGCAAAGTTGATCATATCAAAATGAGTAAAATTTATTTTTATGTTCCTCAAATTTATTTCATTTGTCCCCATCCACTCGTCATTATAGGGGGGGTGTGGCTGTAGATGTATAAGGGGGATTTCATGGTTTTATGGGGGCCTTGGAGATGGAGCTTGGGAAGGGGGTGGCTTATGTGGTACAGAAGTCGTTTTATGTCTTCACTCTCTTTTTACGGGGGATGATGGGGCTTCTTGGGGATTGGGATTTGTCATTTATATGGGATATTTTATTCTTTTTGTGATGTAATATACGAAATGAAACTGACACACTTATTTCAACAAAATTAATGGCATTATCATCTCATCATAGACAATATCCATTTACACGGTGAGCGTCTCATCATGGATGAGTGACTGAATAAAAGAGTATGTTTGAATTTTCTATCTTGCGATGATGTATGAGACTCTTTTTTTGTATTGCTATTTATAGTTTATGTAACTCCCAGACCCCATTTACCTAGAGTCGGTGCCTTATTACATAACATTGGCATGATCACAGGAAATATCAAATCTCGAAAGGCCAATTGGTTTAGTAGCTTTGGAAACACTAGATATATTCATAAAGTTTTACATTACATTATAAAGTGAAAAAATACTACAACAATATATTGTCTCCATATTCCACACTATTATCCCCTCATAATATCTCTGCAGGTCATTCATAATTTACTTCTTCATATCCTAGGAAAAATAAAACATAGAAAAGGGGTGAGCTCAAATGCCCAGTAAGGATAACAATATATCGGAAACTTTCATAAATAAGAATAAACATTTAAGTCAATGTATAACTAAAACAAAAGACTTTTAAACCTGAACATCAACATAGTATATAAAAAATAAAATGAAATAATTCCATTTACTTATTCACATGGATATTCTACTAATCAAATAATCACAATCAATATCAATAAACAATTTCATAATGATGGAATGCATAATACAGGACTATCATAACCACATAGCCAAGGCCTCGTGCCAAGACTACAAATAATATTTTGTCAAGGCCTTGTGCCAAGACACTAGTTTTTCTCATGAGACCTACCGATGCATCGAGGCGCTATAGAGGGATCCACCCATCACATATTAAGTCCAATTCATTCCGTTATGATAAGGTTTAAACATAACATAAACATTCATATTAAAACTAGCATACGAAATGTCAATACTTTCACCATAAACTATGAATGGTATAAAAATAGCACAACCACAGTCAAACATATCACAAAACCTTCAATAAAATATAGAAGTTTTGTATCATAATAAATCAACTACAAATAAGCGTAAAATCCATCAAAGGTTGTTGACATAGATGAAATAAAAACTCTTTTTAGAGAAATATCTCTTTCTATTTTTGAAATCATTTAAGAGTCATATATTTATAAAATAAAACATTTTCTTTGAAAATATTCTTATAAGCTTGTAAGGGAAGATTCGACGATTTTATAGCGGCAGAAAATAACCGCACCCACCGTATAAGTTAAAAAAACATTCTTACCTTAATTCTGTCAAAAAGGTTAAAAGCATCTTGTTTGGAAAACGATGGAAAGATTCCTTTATAAACTTCTTATAAAAAGTCAAACAAGGCTATAAATGACTTTAACCCATATTATTTTAAATAGTAAAATCTTTTTGAAATACATTTCGAAGAAACATGGATGTGGATGATAAAGAAATCCCAGTAGATAATTACGTATAAACAACCTCGGATAATGAAGAGATTGCGAAATAACCCTTACCTTGTACTTTTCATTGGTTGGGGTAGGTTACCCTCTTGTATAATGGTGAAATAATTGTTATTATATTATACAATAATCATATACATTAATATGATATCATATATGATCTTTTATCATTGATTTGTTAATAATATCTTAGTATTATTATTGTTTCGGGTGTTAACATACTCATTTTATTTTATATGTTTTGTTACGTAAGCCATGTTTGTCATGGATATGTTGTATCTTAATCATATCCAGAATTATATAAAGTCCTTATATACTATTATTAATCATAAAATGAGAATTATACTTGAATGGATATGATGGAGAATGAATCTCATCGCGTTCGTGGAGACGGTAGTCCGTACGTACGTACGGGCGACAATATCATTCTTTTGATATTAAAATAATATATAATTGGATGGTATATCATATATACAGAATCATTATCATGTTACATTTATTATTTACATGAATTACACATCATTATTATACCCATCCAAATAATAATTTATTGAATAACAATTACACCACGACGTGGAGACGGTAAGCCGTACGTACGCACGTATGGTGACATGTTATTCAAAGGATGGATAGAATATGAAATATGGCTGTAACATTTTTATTATAACATCACAGTATATATATGATACTGGATTTATTATTTTATAATGGTAATAACAAAGGAAGAAGAAGTGGAAGAAGAAAGTAACTTGGAAAAGGGTGGTGAAATCATTACCTCTTCTTTGGGTTCTTCTTTTTGATTTGATCAAAAGGGATCATTAGGTTGGCTTTCTGATCAAACTATGGCCTCTAGGTTGTAGTTATGGAAGTTGGGAGAGTATTTGTGAAGAGTTTTGCTGATCCAAAAGGCTTTTAAGGTGTGAAAAAATGAGAAGGAGGAGTGCCCTTTTATAAGAGGGGTGAGGAGAACCTTTGGAAAAGCTAGAAATATTAAGCTATAATAAATTCATATTCGGTTTCTAATGGCTCCAAAGTGGATTATTTAAATGTTAATGTGGGTATGGGTCGAAAAACACTCAAAATATATAATTTAGACAGGTTTGGGTACTTATATTAACCTTATCATTAAGTATTAACTCTAAGATAATTAGTTTCACTTTTACAATGTCTCTTTGTATTTTTATATTATATTGTTAATAAACATACTATATACATCCAAGAGACCCCCAAGTTGTCCATTAATGATATAAATATCATGATATAAGTCTCTTGGCCGAACCTTAGATTTTTAGGAATTTAAAATCAATTAATAATATAATATTTGTTTTAAAAAACTCTTTTATGTCAATTTTGACACTATTCAATAGTTGATTTTTGTGAAACTCATAACAGAATTATTACTTCAAAAAAAGTCAATTAAATTAATCCTAATATGTCATATTATCCTATAAAATTAGTGTAATTCATTAAAAGTATCAAATTATATTTATTTGGGTATTTAAAATATCAATTATTTTAATTTGTCACTATTATGGTAATTACTGCATCATAATTGTGTCATAAATAAATTAAATTATTTAAAGTCTAAAAATTATAAATAAAATATAATTATGTAGGAAATCTTTTTATATTTCTAATGAATATTTATATTCGAAAATCCAACATATATAACCCTATGTAAAAATTTCTTTTCTAAAAGATATATGCTTATGTCATTTTTGTACTTATTTTAACTTAATTAAAATTAAGTGTCCCTATCACCTACAGGTGGCTCTATGGGGTCCCAAAATCGACCCAAAGATGCCTATGGTCGAAAATGTATCAACCAATAAGTCTAGGACAAATTTTAGGATAATTTCGTATTATTATAATATTATTTTTTAACCCTTATTTACCGGATTTAACTTTAACCATGGTAAATAAAATATTTACCGAAGTAATTATTCAAAATGTCTAAAAATAAAAGTTACATATTTACACAATTTGAACATCCAGATTACAAATATGGAATCCATTTTTCCAAATTCAAAACACATAATTGGCAGAAATTAATTTAAAATTAATTCCCTTTGTTAAAACAAAAAGCGCGTTTTTAAGAGATAATAACTATCAAAAGATTGACACTTGTTTATGTCCGGTTTAATTGTAAAATTATGTCCAATGAACAACATTGTATTAAATGGTAAAAATCTATTCTAAATATACTTTAAAACCACTCAAATTCATAATTTATCACTATTAATTATTTTGATTAAAAACGTTGTTTTTAATTAAAATTTAGTAATTTTCACTATTCATCAAAATATTAAAGTTATCCGAAAAGTACCAAAATTTCACCTTAGGCTAAATTCGATATTCCGAATCAAAAAATGAAGTCCATTTTGAAATATAAAATATATATAATTTCAAAAATTAGGTATTACTATTCATTATGGCTAGTTTGATTGGTTATGGTGTGTTAGAACTCAATGTTGCGTACAACACACGCTATCACATTATTCAAAGAGAAGCGTATCGTAGAAGCTTGGGGTATTACATTCTCCCATACTTCAAATAATTTATTCCTCGAAATTTCTAGAATAATTATCACATGAAAATACTCGGGTTGTTCTTCATCATAAGTTCCTCGGGTTCCCACATTGCCTCTTCCATCTTATGGTTTCTCCACAAAACTTTTACCAGACGCATCGTCCGGTTTCTCAGTACTTGTTTTCTCGTATCAAGAATCCTGACGAGCTCTTCACAATAAGAAATATCAGGTTCCAGTTCTAGTTATTCATAGGTGAGTACATGCGTTGGGTCAGGCATGTATTTCCTCAACAGAGATACGTGGAACACATCGTGAATTTTGGAGAGACTTGGCGGCATTGCCAATCGGTAAGATACAACCCCAATTTGTTCTTGAATTTCGAAAGGTACGATGTACATGGGACTCAATTTACCTTTCTTACCAAAACGTATGACTCCCTTCCATGGAGATACCTTCAGGAAAACATGATCACTGACTTGAAATTCCAAATCCTTCCTTCGATTATCGGCATAGCTATTCTGCCTACTTTGAGCTGATTTGATGTGATTTTGGATTACCTTCACCTTTTCCATCATTTCCTCCACCAGTTCTAGACCTATAAGTTTTATTTCACCAACGTCATCCCAAAAGGTTGGTGTGCGACATCTTTTTCCGTATAACGCTTCATATGGTTCCATCTGAATACTTGAATGGAAGATATTGTTATAGGAAACTTCTACCAGAGGTAAATACTGATCCCACATACCCTAAAAGTCAAGTGAGAAGGATCTCAATATGTCTTCTAAGGTTTGAATAGTCCGTTCTGATTGTCCTTCTGTCTGAGGGTGGTAGGCAGTGCTCAAATGAAGTTCAGTGTCCAGGGATTTCTGAAGACTCTTCAAGAATCTTGAAGTAAAACGGGGATCACGATCAGAAAAAATCGATAGGGGTACTCTATAAAGTCTCAGAACTTCTTTAATATATAGTCTTGCTAGAAGTTATAGTGGTAGATCTTCTCTTATAGAATGAAAATGTGCTGACTTGGTTAGACGATCAAAAATAACCCATATATCATCATTTCTTCTAGGATTCTTTGGTATCCCCATGACAAAGTCCATCGTAATATTGTCCCATTTCCACACCAGTATGGGAAGAGGATGTATGACTCCTCCAGGGTGTTGCCTTCCAGCTTTCACTTGTTGACAAACCATATATCTTGACACAAAATCAGCAATCTCCCTCTTCATATTGTCCCACCAAAAATGTTCCTTCAAATCTCTATACATTTTGGTGCTCCCAGGGTGTATAGAGAAATTGGAACTATGAGCATCATCAAGAAATTCCCTTTTTAGATCAGGTATATCAGGAACATAAAGTCTCTTCCCGAATTTCAAAATTCCATCTTCATACACAAAGTCTCTCAGTCTCCCATCATTCACAGCTTTAATCTTCTTTTGATATTCTTTATCATCGGTCTGAGAACTATTAATCCTTTCTAGTAAAGATGGTTTGGCAACCATTTGAAAAAGCATTGATGTTTCTCCTTCCCTGGTTATTCCCATGTCCATCTTCACTAGATCCATGAAAATTGAATCCCTTTCAATTCTCATATTGCTCAAAACTCAATGATATTTTCTGCTCAAAGCATCTTCCAACTTGTTTGCCTTCCCCGGGTGGTAGTGTATCAAGCAATCATAATCCTTTAGTAATTCAAGCCATCTCCTTTGCCTCATGTTGAGTTATTTTTGGGAGAAAATATACTTCAAACTCTTGTGATCAGTATAAATATCACATTTTTCACCATAGAGGTAGTGCCTCCATATCTTGAAAGCAAAGATCACAGCTGCTAACTTGAGATCATGAGTAGGATAGTTTTTTTCATGAATTTTCAACTATCGTGATGCGTAGGCAATAACTCTATCATTCTGCATAAGGGCACAACCAAGTCCTTTCTTCGATGCAACACTATAAATAATGAACCCATCATTCCTCGATGGTAGAGTCAATATAGGAGCATTGAATAACCTTCTCTTCAGTTCTTCGAAACATTCTTCACACTCTTTTGTCAAAACAAATTTAACCCCTTTACGTGTGAGCTTTGTTAATGGGTTAGCCAATCGAGCAAAATTCTGGACGAGACGTCGATAATAACCTGCCAAACCAATAAAACTACGTACCTCACTTATACTCATAGGTGCTGGCCATTCTTGGATTGCCTTGGTCTTAGAAGGATCAACAGAGATTACATCTTTAGAGATAATATGGCCAAGAAAAGAAATATCCTGAAGCCAGAATTAACACATGCTAAACTTCCCATATAATTTATGTCTTCTCAAAGTCTTCAAGATAATGCGCGAGTGATTTTCATGATCTTCGTAGGTTTTGGATTATACCAAGATATCATTAAATAAATACCACCACAAATTCATCGAGATACTCCTTGAAAACTCTATTCATCAGATCAATGAATATAGAGGGTGCATTAGTCAATCCAAAAGGCATTACAGTAAACTCATAATGCCCGTACCTGGTTCGAAATGCTGTCTTCGGAATGTCTTCCTTCTTCACACACAACTGATGGTATCCAGATCAAAGGTCAATCTTTGAAAAGTATTGAGCTCCATGTAGTTGGTCAAATAAATCATCAATGTGTGGTAGGGGATACTTGTTCTTTATTGTTATAACATTGATCTCCTTGTAGTCGATACATAACCTCATAGATCCATCTTTCTTTTTAACAAAAAGAACAGGGGCTCCCCATGGAGAAACACTAGGGTGAATAAATCCATTGTTACTCAATTCCTCTAGTTGTTTCTTTAGTTCAACTAATTCTATAGTGGCCATTCTATAAGGGGTCTTTGATATAGGCTTTGATCCATGAATTAAATCAATGGAAAACTCAACTTCTCATTCTGGAGGATGTCCAGGTAAATCTTCCAGAAATATATCTACAAATTCTTTCACAACAGGTACATCCTCTATTTGAACATTCATTTCCTCACCCACAGTTATTTCATTATCTTCCTCCCCAATAATTGAATTTAGTTGAGCTACTAGGGGTGGATCTAAATAAGAATTAGGTGGTGACGATTCTGCTCTAAAGATAAGGTGTTCCTTATCATTATCATCAAGAATCGTAACCTCTTTTTTCTTATAATAAATCTTCGCATCATAGTCCGAAAGCCAGTCCATACCGAGGATTATATCAAACACAATCATAGGTATGACGACGAGATTAGCAGATAATGAACATTTATGTGCTCTAATGGGGACTGATTCACAAAACTTTGTTGCAATGATACTTCCCTTAGGAGTTTTAACTGACAATTCCCTTGTTAAATCAAATTGGAAATATCTAATTTTCATAGAAAACTGGGAAGATATGAAACAATGCAATGATCCAGAATCAAATAATGAATTTTCTAAACTTGAGGAAACCATTAAATTACCTGCCACCACGTCTTTCAGAGCTTATACCTCAGCAGTAGTGATATCATCAACTTGTCCTTGATACCTTGGCCTTTTCTGAGGTAAATTTTCCTGACGCTTAGGACATTCATTTTCATAATGCCCCACCTCCCTGCAATTTTAGCATTGAACATTGGTAGCTTCCTTCTTCCCTTTGCATTCACGAGCATGGTGGCCTTTTCCACCACACGTGTAACAGACACCCATTCCCTTTAAGTAAGTACCAAGGTGTTTCTTCCCACATTTACACAGGATGGATATTAAACATTTCCCTTCATCTGCTTATTTATATTCCCATATTGGTCATCAGATCTCTTCTCCTCTTGCTTTGCTTTAAAGTCATAAGACTTAGAGAATTCCTTTTCGGTCTTGATAGCACATGAGACAATGTCTTCATACGACGAGAAGGATTGTGATACTACTGCTCGGCAGAGAAATGGTTTTAACATATCAAAGAAACGATAAATATAACTTCTTGGGTTACGTATATAATCTCCAGCATACCTTTCTATCCTTGTAATGTTAGCCTCATACTTTGTGACATTCTCATCCTCCTTTTTTCTCAGACTCAAAAACTCCCTTTCCATATCTGCTCGATGGTTGCGAGGAAAGTATTTTTTAAAAAATAGATCTTTGAACTCCCTCCATTCCATATTTGATACTTCATCATCTTCCTTTGTATTTTGAATCAATGACCACCATTGATCAGCATCTCCAGTGAGGCGGTAAACTGCCATGATAACTTTTTCCCTTTCACTACTCCCCAAACCCTGAAATATTTTATCTAGGGAAAATATCCATTGCTCAGATACTAAGGTATTTATACTCCCATTGAACGTTGGTGTTTGTTGCCTCATGAATCGATCTAACATTGATCCCCCACGCTGCGGATCAGGCTGATCCATACGTGTAAGGTTATTATTCATAACCTGAGTGAGTTGTCTCAATATGGTGATTAGTTGATCAGCACCAGTTTCATCAACAGCTCCACTATAATTATCTTGAGCAGGAGGTAAATCCCTACATGGAGTGCATGCATTGATACGGTTTCCATTTCTTCCACTAGGAACCATTTCTAAACAATGGCATAAACTAGATCAGTTTATGAATCAAAATAAATAATCTCATACTTATAAAATACTTAACATAAAGTGAACTATTTATAGATATAATCCACAATCATAAAAATGTTTTCTTTTAGGAACTATATACTCATAAACCCTTCATAATGATTTGTAAATAAAATTAGAGTTATCCTAAGCATATCCCCCAGGAGTGTCGTAACCAAGAGTGCAACAAGGCCCGTTGTCGTGCACCAGTTCCCGTTCGAGTCTAGCTCAAAGCGGTGTTTTCGGGTTTTACCCCTAGGAACATCTGTGCCACAGCCGCCTCTACCTGCTCGTATCCAGACAGGGATGTATTGTTCGGAAAACTCACAAAATCTCTACAATACCAAAATTCTAGGAAGTTATTCTATACTAATCCTCAAAGTCCATCTTAAATCTATGTGCTCTAATCAGAGTTTATCTAAATCTAGCTTCCAAGGTTTGTACTAAACTTCCACTGATACCAACTGTAACGCCCCGACCCCATTTACCTTGAGTCGTTGCATTATTACATAACATTGGCATGATCACAAGAAAGATCAAATCTCGAAAGACTGATTGGTTTAGTAGCCTTGGAGACACTAGATATATTCATAACATTTTACATTACATCATAAAGTGAAAAACTACTAAAACAACATATTGTCTCCATAGTCCACACTATTATCCCCTCATAATATCCCTGCAGGTCATTCATAATTTACTTCTTCACATCCTGGGAAAAATAAAACATAGAAGAGGGGTGAGCTCAAATGCCCAGTAAGGATAACAATATAGCGGAAACTTTCATAAATAAGAATAAACATTTAAGGCAATGTATAACTAAAACAAAAGACTTTTAAACCTAAACTTCAACATAGTATAGAAAATATAAAATGAAATAATTCCATTTACTTATTCACATGGATATTCTACTAATCAAATAATCACAATCAATATCAATAACCAATTTCATAATGATGGAATGCATAATACAGGACTATCATAACCACATAGCAAAGGCCTCGTGCCAAGACTACAAATAATATTTTGTCAAGGCCTTGTGCCAAGACACTAGTTTGTCTCATGAGACCTACCGATGCATCGAGGAGCTATAGAGGGCTCCACCCATCACATATTAAGTCCAATTCATTCCCATATGATAAGGTTTAAACATAACATAAACATTCATATTAAAACTAGCATACGAAATGTCAATACTTTCACCATAAACTATGAATGGTATAAAAATAGTACATCCATAGTCAAACATATCACAAAACCTTCAATACAATATAGAAGTTTTGTATCATAATAAATCAACTACAAATAAGCGTAAAATCAATCAATGGATGTTGACATAGATAAAATCAAAACTCTTTTTAGAGAAATATCTATTTCTATTTTTGAAATCATTTAAGTGTCATATATTTATAAAATAAAACATTTTCTTTGAAAATATTCTTATAAGCTTGTAAGGGAAGCTTCTACGATTTTATAACGGCAGAAAATAACCACACCCACCGTATAAGTTAAAAAAAACATTCTTACCTTAATTCTGTCAAAAAGGTTAAAAGCACCTTGTTTGGAAAACGATGGAAAGATTCCTTTTATAAACTTCTTATAAAAAGTCAAACAAGGGTATAAATGACTTTAACCCATATTATTTTAAATAGTAAAATCTTTTTGAAAAACATTTCGATGAAACATGGATGCAGATGATAAAGAAATCCCAGTAGATAATTACGTATAAACAACTTCGGATAATGAAGAGATTGCGAAATAACACTGACCTTGTACTTTTCATTGGTTGGGGTAGGTTAACCTCTTGTATAATGGTGAAATAATTGTTATTATATTATACAAAAATCATATACATTAATATGATATCATATATGATCTTTTAACATTGATTTGTTAATAATATCTTAGTATTATTATTGTTTCGGGTGTTAACTTACTCATTTTATTTTATATGTTTTGTTACGTAATCTTTGTTTGTCATGGATATGTTGTATCTTAATAATATCCAGAATTATATCAAGTCCTTTGATACTATTATTAATCATAAAATGAGAATTATACTTGAATGGATATGATGGAGAATGAATCTCATCACGTTCGTGGAGACGGTAGTCCGTACGTACGCACGAGCGACAATATCATTCTTTTGATATTAAAATAATATATAATTGGATGGTATATCATATATACAGAATCATTATCATGTTAGATTTATTATTTATATGAATTACACATCATTATTATACCCATCCAAATAATAATTTATTGAATAACAATTACACCACGACGTGGAGATGGTAAGCCGTACGTACGCACGTATGGTGACATGTTATTCAAAGGATGGATAGAATATGAAATATGGCTGTAACATTTATATTATAACATCACAGTATATATATGATACTGGAGTTATTATTTTAGAATGGTAATAACAAAGGAAGAAGAAGTGGAAGAAGAAAGTAACTTGGAAAAGGGTGGTGAAATCATTACCTCTTCTTTGGGTTCTTCCTTTTGATTTGATCAAAAGGGCTCATTAGGTTGGCTTTATGATCAAACTAAGGCCTCTAGGTTGTAGTGACGGAATTTGGGAGAGTATTTGGGTAGAGTTTGTCTGAACAAAAAGGCTTTTAAGGTGTGAAAAAATGAGGAGGAGTGCCCTTTTATAAGAGGGGTGAGGAGAACCTTTGGAAAAGCTAGAAATATTAAGCTATAATAAATTCATATTCGGTTTCTAATGGCTCCAAAGTGGATTATTTAAATTTTAATGTGGGGATGGGTCGAAAACCACTCAACCAATATAATTTAGACAGGTTTGGGTACTTATATTAACCTTATCATTAAGTAATAACTCTAAGTTAATTAGTTTCACTTTTACAATGTCTCTTTGTATTTTTATATTATATTGTTAATAAACATACTATATACATACAAGAGACCCCGAAGTTGTCCATTAATGATATAAATATCATGATATAAGTCTCTTGGCCGAACCTTAGATTTTTAGGAATTTAATATCAGTTAATAATATAATATTTGTTTTAAAAAACTCTTTTATGTCAATTTTGACACTATTCAATAATTGATTTTTGTGAAACTCATAACAGAATTATTACTTCAAAAAACGTCAATTAAATTAATCCTAATATGTCAGATTATCCTAGAAAATTAGTTTAATTCATTAAAAGTCTCAAATTATATTTATTTGGGTATTTAAAATATCAATTATTTTAATTTGTCACTATTATGGTAATTACTGCATCATAATTTTGTCATAAATAAATTAAATTATTTAAAGTCTAAAAATTATAAATAAAATATCATTATGTAGGAAATATTTTTATATTTCTAATGAATATTTATATTTGAAAATCCAACATATATAACCCTATGTAAAAATTATTTTTCTAAAAGATATATGCTTATGTCATTTTTGTACTTATTTTAACTTAATTAAAATTAAGTGTCCCTATCACCTACAGGTGGCTCTATGGAGTCCCAAAATAGACCCAAAGATGCCTATGGTCGAACATGTATCAATAAATAAGTCTAGGACAAATTTTAGGGTAATTTAGTATTATTATAATATTATTTTTTAACCCTTATTTACCGGATTTACCCTTAACCGTGGTAAATAAAATATTTACCGAAGTAATTATTCAAAATGTCTAAAAATAAAAGTTACCTATTTACACAATTTGAACATCCTGATTACAAATATGGAATCCATTTTTCGAAATTCAAAACACAGAATTGGAAGAAATTAATTTAAAATTAATTCCCTTTGTTAAAACAAAAAGCGTGTTTTTAAGAGATAATAACTATCAAAAGATTGACACTTGTTTATGTCCGGTTTAATTGTAAAATTATGTCCAATGAACAACACTGTATTAAATGGTAAAAATATATTATAAATATACTTTAAAACCACTCAAATTCATAATTTATCACTACTAATTATTTTGATTAAAAAAGTTGTTTTTAATTAAAATTTAGTAATTTTCACTATTCATCAAAATATTAAAGTCATCCGAAAAGTACCAAAATTTCACCTTAGGCCAAATTAGATATTCCAAATAAAAAAATGAAGTCCATTTTGAAATATAAAATATATATAATTTCATAAAGTAGGTATTACTATTCATTACGGCTAGTTTGATTGGTTATGGTGTGTTAGAACTCAGTGTTGCGTACAACACACGCTATGACATTATTCAAAGAGAAGCGTACCGTAGAAGCTTGGGGTATTACATTCTCCCATAATTCAAATAATTTCTTCCTCTAAATTTCTAGAATAATTATCACATGAAAATACTCGGGTTGTTATTCATCATAAGTTCCTCGGGTTCCCACATTGCCTCTTCCATCTTATGGTTTCTCCACAAAACTTTTACCAGACGCATCGTCCGGTTTCTCAGTACTTGTTCTCTCGTATCAAGAATCCTGACGAGCTCTTCACAATAAGACATATCAGGTTCCAGTTCTAGTTATTCATTGGTGAGTACATGTGTTGGGTTAGGCATGTATTTCTTCAACAGAGATACGTGGAACACATCGTGAATTTTGGAGAGACTTGGCTGCATTGCCAATCGGTAAGATACAACCCCAATTTGTTCTTGAATTTCAAAAGGTACTATGTACCTGGGACTCAATTTACCTTTCTTACCAAAACGTATGACTCCCTTCCATGGAGATACCTTCAGGAAAACATGATCACCGACTTGAAATTCCAAATCCTTCCTTCGATTATCGGCATAGCTATTCTGCCTACTTTGAGCTGATTTGATGTGATTTTGGATTACCTTCACCTTTTCCATCGTTTCCTCCACCAGTTCTAGACCTACAAGTTTTATTTCACCAACGTCATCCCAACAGGTTGGTGTGCGACATCTCTTTCCGTATAACGCTTCGTATGGTTCCATCTGAATACTCGAATGGAAGATATTGTTGTAGGAAAATTCTACCAGAGGTAAATACTGATCCCACATACCCTAAAAGTCAAGTGAGAAGGATCTCAATATGTATTCTAAGGTTTGAATAGTCCGTTCTGATTGTCCGTCTGTCTGAGGGTGGTAGGGAGTGCTCAAATGAAGTTCAGTATCCAGGGATTTCTGAAGACTCTTCAAGAATCTTGAAGTAAAACGGGGATCACGATCAGAAACAATCGATAGGGGTACTCTATAAAGTCTCATAACATCCTTAATATATAGTCTTGCTTGATGTTATAGTGGTATATCTTCCCTTATAGCAAGAAAATGTGCTGACTTGGTTAGACGATCAACAATAACCCATATTGCATCATTTATTCTAGGATACTTTGGTATCCCCATGACAAAGTCCATCGTAATATTGTCCCATTTCCACTCCGGTATGGGAAGAGGTTGTATGACTCCTCCAGGGTGTTGCCTTCCAGCTTTCACTTGTTGACAAACCATATATCTTGACACAAAATCAGCAATCTCCCTCTTCATATTGTCCCACCAAAAATGTTCCTTCAAATCTCTATACATTTTGGTGCTCCCAGGGTGTATAGAGAAATTGGAACTATGAGCATCATCAAGCAATTAACTTTTTAGATCAGGTATATCAGGAACATAAAGTCTCTTCCCAAATTTCAAAATTCCATCTTCATACACAAAGTCTTTCAGTCTCCCATCATTCACAGCTTTAATCTTCTTTTGAGATTCTTTATCATCGGTCTGAGAACTATTAATCCTTTCTAGTAAAGATGGTTTGGAAACCATTTGAAAAAGCATTGATGTTTCTCCTTCCCTGGTTATTCCCATGTCCATCTTCACTAGATCCATGAAAATTGAATCCCTTTCAATTCTCATATTGTTCAAAACTCAATGATATTTTCTACTCAAAGCATCTGCCACCTTGTTTGCCTTCCCCGGGTGGTAGTGTATCATGAAATCATAATCCTTGAGTAATTCAAGACATCTCCTTTGCCTCATGTTGAGTTATTTTTGGGAGAAAATATACTTCAAACTCTTGTGATCAGTATAAATCTCACATTTTTCACCATAGAGGTAGTGACTCTATATCTTCAAAGCAAAGATCACATCTGATAACTCGAGATCATGAGTAGGATAGTTTTGTTCATGAATTTTCATCTGTCGTGATGCGTAGGCAATAACTCTATCATTCTGTATAAGGGAACAACCAAGTCCTTTCTTCGATGCAACACTATAAATAACAAACCCATCATTCCCCGATGGTAGAGTCAATATAGGAGCATTGAATAATATTCTCTTTAATTCTTTGAAACATTATTCACACTCTTTTTTTAAAACAAATTTAACCCCTTTACGTGTGAGCTTCGTTAATGGGTTAGCCAATCGAGCAAAATTCTGGATGAGACGTCAATAATAACCTGCCAAACCAATAAAACTACGTACCTCAGTTATACTCATAGGTGCTGGCCATTCTTGGATTTCCTTGGTCTTAGAAGGATCAACAGAGATTCCATCGTTAGAGATAATATGGCCAAGAAAAGAAATATCCTGAAGCCAGAATTCACACTTGCTAAACTTCCCATATAATTTATGTCTTCTCAAAGTCTTCAAGATAATGAGCAAGTGATTTTCATGATCTTCGTAGGTTTTGGATTATACCAAGATATCATCAATAAATACCACCACAAATTCATCTAGATACTCCATGAAAACTCTATTCATCAGATCCATGAATAAAGAGGGTGCATTAGTCAATCCAAAAGGCATTAGAGTAAACTTGTAATGCCCGTACCTGGTTCGAAATGCTGTCTTCGGAATGTCTTCCTTCTTCACACACAACTGATGGTATCCAGATCAAAGGTCAATCTTTGAAAAGTATTGAGCTCCATGCAGTTGGTCAAATAAATCATCAATTCGTGGTAGGGGATACTTGTTCTTTATTGTTATAGCATTGATCTCCCTGTAGTCGATACATAACCTCATAGATCCATCTTTCTTTTTAACAAAAAGAACAGGGGCTACCCATGGAGAAACGCTAGGGTGAATAAATCCATTATTACTCAATTCCTCTAGTTGTTTCTTTAGTTAAACTAATTCTATAGTGGCCATTCTATAAGGGGTCTTTGATATAGGCTTTGATCCATGAATTAAATCAATGGAAAACTCAACTTCTCATTCTGGAGGATGTCCAGGTAAATCTTCCGGAAATACATCTACAAATTATTTCACAACAGGTACATCCTCTATTTGAACATTCATTTCCTCACCCACAGTTATTTCATTATCTTCCTCCCCAATAATTGAATTTAGTTGAGCTACTAGGGGGTGGATCTAAATAAGAATTAGGTGGTGACGATTCTACTCTAAAGATAAGGTGTTCCTTATCATTATCATCAAGAATCGTAACCTCTTTTTTCTTATAATAAATCTTCGTATCATAGTCCGAAAGCCAGTCCATACCGAGGATTATATCAAACACAATCATAGGTATGACGACGAGATTAGAAGATAAAGAACATTTATGTGCTCTAATGGGGACTGATTCACAAAACATTGTTGCAATGATACTTCCCTTAGAAGTTTTAACTGATAATTCCCTTGTTAAATCAAATTGGAAATATCTAATTTTCATAGAAAACTGGGAAGATATGAAACAATGTGATGATCCAGAATCAAATAATGAATTTTATAAACTTGAGGAAACCATTAAATTACCTGCCACCACGTCTTTCAGAGCTTATACCTCAGCAGTAGTGATATCATAAGCTTGGCCTTGATCCCTTGGCCTTTTCTGAGGTAAATTTTCCTGACGCTTAGGACATTCATTTGCATAATGCCCCATCTCCCTGCAATTGTAGCATTGAACATTGGTAGCTTCCTTCTTCCCATTGCATTCACGAGCATGGTGGCCTTTTTCACCACACTTGTAACAGACACCCATTCCCTTTAAGCAAATACCAAGGTGTTTCTTCCCACATTTACCACAGGATGGATATTCAACATTTCCCTTCTTCCACTTATTTATATTCCCAGATTGATCAGCAGATATCTTCTCCTCTTGCTTTTCTTTAAAGTCATAAGACTTAGAGAATTCCTTTTCGGTCTTGATAGCACATGAGACAATGTCTTCGTACGATGAGAAGGATTGTGATACTAATGCTCGGCGGAGAAATGGTTTTAACTTATCAAAGAAACGATAAATATAACTTCTTGGGTTACGTATATAATCTCCAGCATACCTTGCTATCCTTGTAATGTTAGCCTCATACTTTGTGACATTCTCATCCTCCTTTTGTCTCAGACTAAAAAACTCCCTTTCCATATCTTCTCGATGGTTGCGAGGAAAGTATTTTTTTTAATAGATCTTTGAACTCCCTCCATTCCATATTTTATACTTCATCATCTTCCTTTGTATTTTGAATCAATGAACACCATTGATCAGCATCTCCAGTGAGGCGGTAAACTGTCATGATAACTTTTTCCCTTTCACTACTCTCCAAACCCTGAAATATTTTTTCTTGGGAAAATATCCATTGCTCAGATACTAAGGTATTTATACTCCCATTGAACGTTGGTGGTTTTTGCCTCATGAATCGATATAACATTGATCCCCCACGCTGCGGATCAGGCTGATCCATACGTGTAAGGTTATTATTCATAACCTGAGTGAGTTGTCTCAGTATGGTGATTAGCTGATCAGCACCAGTTGCATCACCAGCTCCACTATAATTATCTTGAGTAGGAGGGAAATCCCTACATGGAGTGAATGCATTGATACGGTTTCCATTTCTTCCACTAGTCACCATTTCTAATCAATGGAATAAACTAGATCAGTTTATGAATCAAAATAAATAATCTCATACTTATAAAATACTTAACATAAAGTGAACTATTTATGGATATAATCCACAATCATAAAAATGTTTTCTTTTAGGAACTATATACTCATAAACCCTTCATAATGATTTATAAATAAAATTAGAGTTATCCTAAGCATATCCCCCAGGAGTGTCGTGACCAAGAGTGCAATAAGGCCCGTTGTCGTGCACCAGTTCCCATTCGAGTCTAGCTCAAAGCGGTGTTTTCGGGTTTTACCCCTAGGTACATCTATGCCAGAGCCGCCTCTACCTGATCGTATCCAAACAGGGATGTATTGTTCGGAAAACTCACAAAATCTCTACAATACCAAAATTCTAGGAAGTTCTTCTATACTAATCCTCAAAGTCCATCTTAAATCTATGTGCTCTAATCAGAGTTTATCTAAATCTAGCTTCCAAGGTTTGTACTAAACTTCCACTGATACCAATTGTAACACCCCGACCCCATTTTCCTTGAGACGTTGCATTATTACATAACATTGGCATGATCACAAGAAAGATCAAATCTCGAAAGACCGATTGTTTTAGTATCCTTGGAGACACTAGATATATTTATAACATTTTACATTACATCATAAAGTGAAAAACAACTACAACAACATATTGTCTCCAGAGTCCACACTATTATCCCCTCATAATATCCCTCCAGGTCATTCATAATTTACTTTTTCACATCCTGGGAAAAATAAAACATAGATGAGGGGTGAGCTCAAATGCCCAGTAAGGATAACAATATAGAGGAAACTTTCATAAATAAGAATAAACAATTAAGGCAATGTATAACTAAAAAAACACCTTTTAAACTTGAACTTCAACATAGTATGGAAAAAATAAAATGAAATACTTCCATTTACTTATTCACATGGATATTCTACTAATCAAATAATCACATGAAAAATCAATAACCACTTTCATAATGATAGAATGCATAATTCCATACTATCATAACCACATAGCCAAGGCCTCGTGCCAAGACTACAAATAAGATTTTGTCAAGGCCTTGTGCAAAGACACTAGTTTGTCTCATGAGACCTACCAATGCATCGAGGAGCTATAGCGGGCTCCACCTGCCACATATTTAGTCCAATGCATCCCCATATGAAAAGGTTTAAACATAACATAAACATTCGTATTAAAACTAGCATACGAAATGTCAATACTTTCACCAAAAACTATGAATGGTATAAAAATAGCACGTCCACAGTCAAACATATCACAAAACCTTCAATACAATATAAAAGTTTTGTATCATAATAAATCAACTACAAATAAGCTTAAAATCCATCAAAGGATGTTGACATAGATGAAATCAAAACTCTTTTTAGAGAAATATCTCTTTCTATTTTTGAAATCATTTAAGAGTCATATATTTATAAAATAAAACAATTTCTTTGAAAATATTCTTATAATCTTGTAAGGGAAGATTCGACAATTTTATAACAGCGGAAAATAACCGCACATGCCTTATAAGTTAAAAAAACATTCTTACCTTAATTCTGTCGAAAAGGATAAAAGCACCTTATTTGGAAAACGAAGGAAAGATTCTTTTATAAACCTCTTATAAAAATTCAAACAAGGGTATAAATGTCTTTAACACATATTATTTTAAATAGTAAAATCTTTTTGAAATACATTTCGAAGAAACATGGATGTGGATGATAAAGAAATCCCAGTAGATAATTACGTATAAACAACCTCGGATAATGAAGAGATTGCAAAATAATCCTTACCTTGTACTTTTCCTTGGTTGGGGTAGGTTAACCTCCTGTATAATGGTGAAATAATTTTTATTAGATTATTCAATAATCATATACATTAATACGATATCATATATGATCTTTTAACCTTGATTTGTTAATAATATCTTAGTATTATTATTGTTTCGGGTGTTAACTTACTCATTTTATTTTATATGTTTTGTTATGTAAGACATGTTTGTCATGGATAGGTTGTATCTTAATCATATCCAGAATGATATCAAGTCCTTAGATACTATTATTAATCATCAAATGAGAATTATACTTGAATGGATATGATGGATAATGAATCTCATCGCGTTCGTGGAGACGGTAGTCCGTACGTACGCACGAGCGACAATATCATTCTTTTGATATTAAAATAATATATAATTGGATGGTATATCCTATATACAGAATCATTATCATGTTTCATTTATTATTTAAATTAATTAAACATCATTATTATAACCATCCAAAAAATAATTTATTGAATAAAAATTACACCACGACGTGGAGATGGTAAGCCATACGTACACACGTATGGTGACATGTTATTCAAAGGATGGATAGAATACAGAATATGGTGGTAACATTTTTATAATAACATCACAGTATATATAGGATACTGGATTTATTATATTAGAATGGTAATAACAAAGGAAGAAGAAGTGGAAGAAGAAAGGAACTTGGAAAAGGGTGGTGAAATCATTACCTCTTCTTTGGGTTCTTCCTTTTGATTTGATCAAAAGGGCTCCTTAAATTGGCTTTCTGATCAAACTAAGGCCTATAGGTTGTAGTCAGGGATGGGAGAGTATTTTTTCAGGGTTGTTTCAAACCAAAAGGCTTTTAAGGTGTGAATAAATGAGAAGGAGGAGTTCCCTTTTATAAGAGGGGTGTGGGTCACCTTTGGAAAAACTAGAAATATTAATTTATAATAAATTCATATTCAGTTTATAATGGCTCCAAAGTGGATTATTTAAATGTTAAGGTGGGTATGGGTCGAAACCCACTCAACCAATATAATTTAGACAGGTTTCGGTACTTATATTAACCTTATGTTTAAGTATTAACTCTAAGTTAATTAGTTTCACTTTTACAATGTCTCTTTGTATTTTTATATTATATGGTTAATAAATGTACTATATACATCCAAGCGACCCCCCTAGTGGTCCATTAATGATATAACTATCATGATATATGTCCCTTGGATGAACCTTAGATTTTTAGGAATTTAATATCAATTAATAATATAATATTTGTTTTAAAAAACTATTTTATGTCAATTTTGACACTATTCAATAGTTGATTTTTTTGAAACTCATAACAGAATTATTACTTCAAAAAAAGTCAATTAAATCAATCCTAATATGTAATATTATCCTAAAAAATTAGTTTAATTCATTTATAGTCTCAAATTATATTTATTTGGGTATTTAAAATATCAATTATTTTAATTTGTCACTATTATGGTAATTACTGTATCAAAATTGTGTCATAAATAAATTAAATTATTTAAAGTCTAAAAATTATAAATAAAATTTAATTATGTAGAAAATATTTTTATCTTTCTAATTAATATTTATAGTCGAAAATCCAACATATATAACCCTATGTAAAAATTGTTTTTCTAAAAGATATATGCTTTTGTCATTTTTGTACTTATTTTAACTTAATTAAAATTAAGTGTCCCTATCACCTACAAGTGGCTCCATGGGGTCCCCAAATCGACCCAAAGATGAATATGGTCGAAACTGTATCAAAACATAAGTCTAGGACACGTTTTAGGGTAATTTAGTATTATTATAATATTATTTTTTAACCCTTATTTACCGGATTTACCCTTAACCATGGTAAATAAAATATTTACCGAAGTAATTATTCAAAATGTCTAAAAATAAAAGTTACCTATTTACACAATTTGAACATCATGATTCCAAATATGGAATCCATTTTTCCAAATTCAAAACAAAGAATTGGAAGAAATTAATTTAAAATTAAATCCCATTGTTAAAACAAAAAGGGTGTTTTTAAGAGATAATAACTATCAAAAGATTGACACTTATTTATGTCCGGTATAATTGTCAAATTATGTCCAATAACCAACATCATATTAAATGGTAAGAATATATTATAAATATACTTTAAAACCACTCAAATTCATAATTTCTCACTATTAATTATTTTGATTAAAAAAGTTGTTTTTAATTAAAATTTAGTAATTTTCACTATTCATCAAAATATTGAAGTTATCTGAAAAGTACCAAAATTTCACCTTAGGATAAATTCGATATTATGAATCCAAAAATGATGTCCATTTTGAAATATGAAATATATATTATTTCAAAAAGTAGGTATTGCTATTCAGAACGGCTAGTTTGATTGGTTATGGTGTGTTAGAACTCAGTGTTGCGTACACCACACGCTATCACATTATTCAAAGAGAAGCGTACCATAGAAGCTTGGGGTGTTACAGTTTATGGGATCAAATAATATTTTTTCACGAAACATCATTATGAGCTAGAATATGAACTGGCATTGGAGATCCTCCCATCCTATTGTTGATTTATTTTGTAAACTGGTGTACCACACAAAATATGAACCATGAAGATTTCAAATAATGAATATGAGATTCACAGCTTCTTTATGGTTCGGGGATCCCTTCATGGGATTATATTAAGAAGATTAATGCATTAGATGCTTCTCTAGGACCCATGAGCCATTGAACACTAGGAATATGGTGCCCCAGAAATTTGGAGGAAGAGGGGCATTTTTCACTTAATCGGGGTATGGATTATTTTTTGGTTTTATTGGAGCACAACATCATTTAATTACATCCATTCAAGTTATCAATAACTCGACCAAATTCATGGGACCATGATGTAGGTTTTGATGGACCTGAGCCTGAGCAGGTACAGCAGGGGGAGATTGGATGTTCTAGATCTACTAGAACATGTGGAAGATACCTAGTGGGGGAATCCATTGTGGATTCTCTTGAATCTATTCCAGTTGTTTAGGTAATATAGGGAACTCTTAATATCCTCCCACGATTGAATTTAGGTAGAAGGATTATCTTAGTTCTCCATTGAATTTAATTTACAACCTTGCTTTATCCATCAAGATGAGCCTGTGAGAAAGGGGTACATAAGATGTAACTGTATTTTGACATTCCACTAATGGAACATATCTATCATGATGGATTTCCCTTAGTATCTAAGAATTTAGTCTCTTAAGATATTTCATTTCATCCTCCCATCGAGCGAATCTCTCCTCAAGCATTGGGGATTCATCAACATGGGGAAAAGGAGGTGGTTCATAAACCTTTTTCTTATTCTTTTCCTTGTTGAGGATTCACTTGGGAGGTAATGTTGGATTGCCCAAGGGTAACCAAATTTATGGAATTACTTTTTTTTTGTTGGGAACTCCTCCTGACTGGGTGAGGGTCATTTTTGATAGGGAACCCTCTTTTCATATTTCCATGTTATTTGAATCATTTTCATTGAGTTTTTTGGTGATGATATCCACAACTTTCAATTATGAATTCTGAATATTGGGTGTTGTACTAGGTGATAAATTGTCGGATAGATTCTTGTGTCCTTTTTTGGATCTTCTTTGGCCATTCTATGATACTATTCTAGTCTCATAGTGAAGAGTTACTCAGAGGGAGCCCTTAAAATACTTTGTAGTGTGCCTCCATTCTATTGGATGTGAGTCACATGAGAATATTCATCAAGTGAACCCCCAATAAATTTTTCTCCCAAAATGGGAGAAGACAAATGTTCATTTGGAGGGAATTTGAGGTAAAAATGCCCCCCACCCTACAGGTCAGGGTTGCTTCTATTCATCTGTTGTCATTACTCAACCTGGACTTTATGATATTTTGAGGAAATTTTGAGGTAAAAATTTCACCCCCCCCCCCGACAATATGGGGTAGATCCTATGTTGTGGTACCTTCTGTTGGTATTTATGCCTTATAAATCAATAATGTTCCCATACTGGTGTGAGTAAGATTTTGTATCAGGTATGTGAGTGAATTTTCTTCTTCTAAGGACATTAGTAGTGCTCATAGATTGGATTTCCTTATACATGAGGCCTTATTGATGTTGATGGTGGCCTAGTTCAGGAGCTTCTCAATGGATTTCCCTCATCGTACCTTACGCTTTTGAGACTTACATAAGGCTAGTTCCGGTCAAGCATTCCACCTTTCCAGAGAAAGTAATTCATTTGGCTGCCATCTAGGGATGATTAAATTACATGATGTCAATTCTAGTGGGTTCTAATGGATTGGATGTGGTGTGAAATGAAGATGTCCATGTTCTCCCCATCCCATAATATAAACACAAGACTATGCATCACTATTAAGGCAGTGCAACTTGTCCAGGGCATGGAGGTAGGTTGGACCAAGGACTTTCTTTCACCTTTATGATTGTGGACACCATGCAGATGGACGGGAATCTAGGTTGATCTGATGGAGAAGCTCTCTAAGGAAATTAAATGTTCTACATACCCATCATTGGGTAAAAACATTTCTTTTAACTATCAAAGAGTTGTCCATATATTGAGGTAAATGATATGCATAGATTTATATGAAAATACCTTGTTATGTTTAATTGATATGTGGATATGGGCCGATAAATAAATGGTGTTTCATGGTTAGATAGATTTTATGTAACAAGAAACATATATTGATGTTGTTCTGCTATTAACTCTTCTACTTTATCATACTTGCTTGACTTCTCTTAAATGATTTCATTCCAAGTTGCAGTGATGGAAAGTGTATTTTTGACATGTGAATGGTACAAGGGGGGATCAAAAGACGAGCGTGGAATTGGGAAATCCTATATTTGATAAATGATATCACTTTTCATTGAGAGAGTGTACATTATGTCACTCACCATTTTTTATGTGCCTCAGTATATAAGGGCTTTCTCACATGAGACCCGATGAGGGAAGAACCTTCTCACCATTGTAAATTAATATTGTAGAGAGGACCATTGAAATCAGTGATGTGATGGTGAATACTAGCATAATTTCTTAGTTTCTGTCAACAAAGAGGACTTCTATGGTGTATAACCTAGGGAGGAATTTTAAGAAAGACAACCTCAACGGGGGAACATCATACTGCGTAACGTCATTGAGTGGAGGGACTTCACAATGACTATTATCATGGAGATGACTACCATAATATCTCTAGATGTAGGGAGAGAGTATGTAGTTTAAAATATGGGGAGGGACTTCAGGATGTATTGCAATTAGTGGAGGAACTTCTAATTGCTTGATGTCACTATGGGGAGGGCCATCTTTGTGACTTCCATCATAGAGTGGACTACCATGCCAGCATTACATCTAACTACTGGGGGAAAATATCTATAGTATATAATAATGGGATGACTATCATAGAATACTATATAAAGGGAATGAATTTATTTCTATTCGATCTTCTTTCCAAGGGGCAGCATACCCAAACACGCCTCTGCAGATAGGCTGTCATGATCGATCATTTTTGGCACATAGAATAATCCCCCATGGGTGCTACATGTAGGGCCTTCTGAGATGCTGGTAGCATGTTTATGGGGAGTAACGTTGCAATTTCCACTTCCAAATCCCTAATTTGTTAATGGACTAACACGATCTTGACCAATTATTGATAAATGATTAATGGTCTCAAGAACACAAGCATCATGTAGATCCAAATCATGAGTATGCTATTCATATTCTGATTCCCTTTAGTGCATTTAATTTTTTCACACTCTCTGGAAGGAAGATATAGATGCCTACTATTGGTAATTCCTTTTATGTACGAGAAACTATTTTATTGGTTATCTAGATGTTGATAGGTACACTGAAAAACATCATGAGTTCTAGTAGGGATACATTCCTACCCTAGAGAAGCCACCATGTTGGACCAGTGTCCCCCATTTGGAATGATTATCTTTTCAAAATCTAGTTGTCCTTGTATCGAGTAAAATTTTAATTGATCCTCCAGTAATTGAGTAGGGATGTGGGCCTCCTCTGGTGTGACAATCTGATATTATGGATGAATCACCCCACCCGAAGAGAGCGGGTGGTGGGCTGACCCCACTTTTTCTACCGATACAATGATGCTTGAAATGTCTACAACATATAGTCTAGGATCGATGTCAGAACCTCCATCATGGAAATTATTTTTTGAGATATGCCTTCGGATTGAATGGGTACAAAGGCTCATTCCAAAGTTAGAGAAAGAGTTTGTGCCTGCTCATGCCCTATATGGGTTTCTAGTGGGTATAAGAAGTTCACTTTTTCTAGGAAAAAGGAGTGATTATTCCACTATTAACAATATCTAGTTTCCACCATATATTTCTAGTGTGATTTATATTTTCATGTATAAATTTTCAACTTCTAATTTTATGCTCTATTATTCTAAAGGGATTGACTTTCATCGGTAAGAATTTGGCCATGCTCATACTTTCTACCTACCATAATTGACTGTGAGATTTTTCTGTGGTCGATAAGACTTTGGATCTGCCTATGGATTTCAAAAATATTTTATTGGTGGTCTTCATATGCATATGTAGTGTTGTTTTACTTCCCATTATTTTCCGCCTAATTTAGATTATGGGTTTCCTGGTCATTAGCAGAAAACTGCATCTACCAATAATTTTCTAATATATAAACATGGCAGGACCAACGAACACTGACATGAATGTAAAATTAATCATACTGTGCCCCATATTTCCTTTGAGGGGTTCATAGGAGAGAAAAGGGATATGCGTACACTAATAAATTTATGGTTTGTTTTCCTGGAAAGCTTCAATAGGAGGGAAGAAAATCATACACCTGCCCATTGTATGTCACCACAATTGTTTTGAAGACCATCTCCTAAGGGAACAGGGTGATAACCTTCTTATTATTATAAATTTTCTACCCTCAGTGGTAATCCTAGCGGGCTCATGTCCTTTAGACATTAGTAGGTCACCTCTGCATGAGATCTTCTTGAATAACGGGGATATTGAGTTCTTTTTCTCTGGTGGTGACGTCTTCCAACAGGATCCCCTGAGTGGGGTTCATGTGCTTCTAATATGAAGTCATTGGTGTCAACCAAATCTGACTCCCTAAAATAAGGGAGGTATTTTTTTCACATTCTATGGTCATTCTCATAAAACAATTTGATATGCCCAATAGATTTGTCTGGTGTAGGAATGCTAGTTGCAGATGATTTAGTGGCTCATGAGATTTCACCGAATTGAGTGTCTACCTTGAAAACTCCATTGTGTGGAGAAAACCACATTGGTGGTACTTGTTGATTAGCTAGTTTTACACCCAATATTCCAGATGTTGACTAGGATATAGAGTCTTGTCCATTGGGGATTTGGTCACTTATGTTGATGTTGAAACGTTTGTTTGAGAAATTTTTCAAGATGGCATTTGGATCGAAGAAATATCTATGAAACCAACAATACAAGTAACAAGAATAGACAATGAATCCCTATCAAGGTAGCATCTCATGATCACATGCGTGGTGGGTAATATTGGTTGACCATTTTACTTTATAATAAAAAAAGAAATTGGGGTGGGGTGACCCACAACCTTGGTTAAGGATTCAAGTTGAGTTCGCAATTTATTATTTGACCCGATCCATGTCGTATCGGCGCAGACATATTGTTCTGATCGGTAATGGATAATTGCTTTCTATAATAGATTATCATATTTTTTTCCATTTCTATCATTCCTAATTCACATTTCACCAAATTTTGGTTCGGTGAGATGCTTCCACTAGGATTAGGTATTATATATTTTTTGTGTTATTAAGGAGGTTACACATTTTCATGATCCAAGTGGGTTATTGCATGTGGTTATGTGTTTGTGTATCCAGCACATTTCGGGTACAGGGTCCCTAGATAGTCTATAATGGGTTTATTTATGGATCTAGAAACACCCAACATCCCTTTTATTAATGAATAATTCACCTGCATTCCAAATGTAGGTTCTCGTTGGAGGATGACTTGGCCAATGAAACTTATGTAATCCATTGGTCGAGAGGCTGGGAGTTTGGGATAATAAAACCCTTTTGGGGGGAATTATTACCTATGTTGGGACACTATTATAGATTTATGAAATATTCATATGTTAATAAAACCTTGGATGTTTCCATAAGAGTTTTTCTATGGATTAGCCCTAGGATTCAAGGTTCACCATTTATACGCATGGGTCGGGAACTACTGAGACGACGACAGTTTAATCCCTATGGAAAGGTACTCAAGAATCTATCATCATCAAGGATGGATAGGCATTGTATTGATGTGAAGAGTGATCCCATTAGATTGGATTTAATTATATCCATGTTAGACGAATAATAGCCCATGTTTTTGGTGCCTCTTAACTGGACTCATCACATTTTATGGTCGTGCAATGCGGACCCATCCATTTAGTTTAATGTAATGTGGTGAGGATATATAGGTAATAGATTCCTGGTCAAGACTTCATGTGGTACATACGTCAATGTGGAACAAAGGACCCAAAAAAGATGTAGTTCTCTAGTTGCCCATAACACTATCAGGAATATAGCCCGAGAAACATTATGTTTGATTTTGGGGATTGATTTGGACCACATGGATTTTTCCCACGTATCATAGTCAATGAGGAATAAAAATACTATGTAGTTATATTGATCATGAGACTTATACATTGATGCTATAAATTGTTTGAGGCATGTTTGGGGATTATACATTGAAAAGGACCCCCATGAGCTCTAGATTTTAGACATGTTTACTATGTATCATGTTTTGGAGCAAGAATCTGATATATTATAGTTCTAGATTGGGGATTACGTGTAGAATATTCCCTTTTAAATAGGACAGGAGAATATATATCAGTTCACGGATGAGATGATTCAGATATCCATCCTAAATAACATCTTTCTACATAACCCATTTGTGTTGGGAATCAAATATCTCATAGTTCATGATTGGGTTGTGAAAATGCAGTATCATCACCAACATCTAAGACAATGTGAGTTTTTCTGTATGTAAGAAAAAAAAAGATGTTAAATATTATAAAAAGGTTCACCTTTCCTTCTCTTCTAAGAGACAATAAAGAGGGAGATGTTAGATGTGGTTGTATATATTTTCCAAACAGGAGAGGGAAAAGGTTTGTTAATGTGTAAGCCCTCACCCTTGTTGATATCCAGAATATTTGTGTTCGGTGAGGTATCTGGAGACATCCCATGATAGGGAAGAGCAGAGTGATATCGACACCTCTTTTAAAAAGTAAAGAGGCTTACATTATGAGGTGTTCCCTGAAATAATTTATAGGAAAGGGGAGAATCATTGATCCTCATCAATAGGAAAGAAGGTATGATCCCTTGTCCTTGTCACTATACATCATTGAATCGAAAATCTAGTGATTACCCTTGATCCTCCAAACTGATAAGAATACATACATCCCAAGGTTGGACATCAGGCTACCTCGAGAATGCAAACATAAGGACGTCTCAAGGGGTCTCAACCATTGTGGGATGTTCATTTTCACCTTTTCAGAACTCGAGTATGTATACTTAGAAGGGAACACTTATTCACCAAAATGTTTGGTCATATGGTATTGATGGCATAGAATGATTATTTTCCTTGATTCTAGTGGACTCGTTAATTTAAAGAACATGAAGGGCATGACAGTAATGGAATACCATGATTTGATCTAGACGGATGAAAACCTGAAGACACCCCATTCAATTGTCCATTTTCTTAGGATGGATGAGGGACTCCCTGAATAGAATATTGTTATGTTGGTGAAGGGGTCACCTACATACTGATGTGGTTCACAGACATGGATGAGATCCACTATGTACCATGGTGGTACAGTTTATCAGGTTCCATCAACATAGTGATGTGGGATGTGGTTCAAGGGATTATTAGAGGGGCATTGTGCCAGTGGTTCGTAATAAGTTCATCTTCTAAGGGCCTATGGTTTGTGGTTAACCAATTAGATTCATGGCCATTTGATTATTATTAACTTTCCTTAATTGTTTGGTTCTAGGATGGTTTACTCCAGCTGGATACCATTCATGGTTTCATACCTTATTGATCATTGACCTTCAAAGTCTTCAGTTCGTAAACTCCAAGCTCTCAAAAAATCCTCCTTTATACATATTTATTAGGTTCCCTTATTTTTCTTTTATATATAGGTGGGTAAGTTTTATCTAATGGAACATGAAACCTATAACAGAAGCCTATGGAGGGATCAACCAACCCCTAGACTACTACGTCAACTGAGGTTCACGGTGTTGTGATTTGTGACGATGGAAATCACTTCCTCAATATCATGAACAACATGGTTTTCAAGACACTGTGAACCCCGCCTCGTCCATGAAATGTTCAGTCTGTGGTGATTGTTTATAGGGTCTTAATTCTCCATCGTGTTTTCACCCTAGACATGGTCTGTGGTGCCTTGTATCACTATTTTCATTCATGAATGGCTGGGTTCTCTTTCCAATGATTCATGGGCAAGAATTTTACTGGATATCCGCATACCACATGGTTTTCAGTATGCACCTTCCACAGAGCTTTCCTGATAACCATTACACAAACTAGTTTGTGTCCATTACCAAATTGTATTTATTAAATATTTTCCTAAAAGTTTCATCCCCACATGCATTTATTTCCTTTATCCGGTTTCTGGAAGTATTATTCATTCCCGTTGCCTATTTTTTGGGACCCTAAATAATCATTGATTAATAATAAAAATATTTTTAAAATTTTTTATATAAATTTTAAATGGGGAAAAATATGCTTGACTAATTAGAAAACTAGTCAGGTTTCCTTAAAAATTTAATTTTTGGTACTTTTAGTATATAAAGAGATTAAAACTAAAAGGTAAATTATTTTTTCAAAAATATACATAATAGAATAGAATTTCTTTGGTTTATAATTGAAAGTTCAAATAATTCATCCATTAGAGACTTAAATATAAATAATCCCATATAATGATGAGATTGTGAAATAAACCCTTACTACTTTGGTAAATATTAAATCATAACCACATGAAAATAAATAAAATAAAATTAAATAATAAATACCATAAATATAATGACATTAATGATAAAAATTTCAATGTTTTTGTATATATATCTCCTAAAAATAGGTGCATATTTCCAAATATGTCTCAAGGAAGAGGAAATTGAGATGAAATATCTTACAAAGATCATAACATTGAATTGAAAATTAATTAATAAGTATATTGTTAGTATCAAATATAAATAAAAACCATGAGTAAATATAACATAAAATAATTAAATTTATCCATAAACATAATCATATAATATTAAAGACAATGAATATATAGTATAAACTAATAAATATAAATTGAGTTATGAAACCCCTTACCACTTGTTAATGTTCATGTCAAATAACCTTGGATGAAATTTGTTTAATTGAAAAATAAAATATGATGAAGTATAAAGTATTCAAGATATAACATTTAACATTTTAGTATATACACAATATAAGAGAAATTTGTGCATAACATTAAAAATAGCTCAATAAAGATAAATAACGATAGAATCCCTTAGCTCAGGTCTGACTTGTCATTAATGAGATTTATCTTATTGAGTAAAATATTATTTTTAATAATTTATTTCTTAAAAACCTTGTTCATTTTTATTATTACATTTAAATTATTATTTCCATATTATATTCAATCACATAATCAATTTAGATCACGTCAGGAATTTTGATGATATTTGACACATATTTCATAAATTAATTTGGTAGTTTGAATAGTGTAAAAGAAGTCTTTGATCAATAATATTCAAATTAAGAAAAATGAAATAATTAAAAAAAATTACATAAATTATTATTTTTAAACCAACCATTAAATATGGATAAGAAAAATGAACTGTGTTATACATATGAATATGGTAGGCGGTACATATGCAAGATTAACATTTATATTATCTATAATAAATCAAATAACATCATGGTGGTGGTAATCCACACACATGAACAAATCACATTTCAACTTAAAATGAGTGGAAAGGTAATGAAATATAAGATATATTCATTTTCAATAATTATAAATATTAATGAATATATTATTTATAACTTAAATTCATCATTATAAATATGAATGACAGAATATGTTGGAAAATGAAGTAGATCGTTTCGCGAGGCAGTGGTATGTCATACACCGAAATGATGGTTTGGTTTCTCATTTGATTTAAGAAGAGATGGATTTTGGTAATTAAATTAATATAATGAAATCTCTAAGTATGGTAGATACTAATTATATTATATCATTATCATTAAATAATATTTTAATTTCGTGGAAGAAGAATTGAAAATATGCTCAGTTAACAACGATACCACTTCTTCATACAATATCTTTAGGTTTGGACACGATTAATTTGTATGAGGGATTTATAATTTGTAAAAGGGATTTTTAACATGTAAAAAAATTATAGAAGGGATTTGGGTAGGGATTTTATGATCCTAAAGTCTTTTTATATATGATGAAAAGTTGAGAGGAGGATTCATTTTATAGGTGAGGGGTGGGGAACTTTTTAAATTTTATAAAAAAATAAATTAATATAAATTAGTATTGAAGTTAAAATGGATGAAAATTTATATAATTAGAATATAGGATGTGTATAGGTATTAATAATATCATTTAATAAATTTTATTCTTGATTAGATTTTTTGTAAACTTTATATGTTTTTTAACTCATGTAAAACCTTTTTGACAATTATTGTAATAATAATTTTTTTACTCTTTAGGGGTCAATATAGTAAATATAAAAAAATTTAAGACATTAATTAAAATATTATGATATTTTTATATATATACCAATAAAAAAGAGGAATATTGAAATTTCTTAAATTTTATATCATTTAATAAAATTCTATTTATGATTAAAAAATATAATGTCAATTTTGACAATTTTCATTTGATTTCACTATAAATACATCACTACAAAATGAGAATTCAAAATTATACTATTAAAACATCACTAATATGATATAATTATCTTTAAAATCTATTATCACTATTAATAAATCATATTATATTAATTTTAATATTTTTAAATTCATTTATTTTAATTTTCAAATAAATAATTAAATACCCTCCCAGTGTTGCACAAAAATCTATGGTAATTAGATAATCAATAAATTTATTAAATAAAATAAAATCTTTAATATAATTATTCATTTAAAACTATTTTTTATATTTAAACACATAATATATATATATATATAAGTAAGAAAGTGTCATTTCTTTCTTTCCATACTAATATAGGTCACTTTATTGGAAAAATAGAAAATAAAAATTAAATACTGAGCCTATGGAAATAGGGTTTGAAATAACCACATTTAATAATAGTATAGATGAAAAATTGTGGGCTTATCACCCATGTTTAAGATAGGTTAACCCGATATACCCCTTTACCATTTTGATGAATCTTTATTGGTTTCTAATATTCTTTATGACCAAATTTTATGTTAATGTTACTAAATAATATTAATTTATCTGTTTCAAAATTTAGAATCCATTTTAAAAAACATTAATCTCTATAATTTATAGTAATTCAATTTATAATTAAATCATAATGCATGATGTGGAACTATTTTTTGAAAAAATGCATGTTTAAGTCTAAATGAATTTTTAATAATTGATCACATATAATGTCGATTCCTATAAAATTAATTAGAATTAGATTTAAATAAAGGATTAATATATAAATTTATTATCAGATTAATAATATTAAGATGATTTTTTAATGAAAATAAATTAAGGTTTTACAAAAAATATGTATTATTATAAATTCACTAAAAATAAATATTTTTCAAAAAATCCCAAAAGCTATCTATAATTTAATTTTGATATGATGATTTAGTAAATTTATTTCATCTTGTATAATTAAATTTATATAATTGGATTAAATTTTTTAAATTATTTTCTCTCGTAAATAAATAAAAACATTTTTAATGAAAAATATATTCTTGAAGAATGTAAATACTTTAGTAGAAACTTTTTTCTTATTTAATACATTTTTTTTATAAAACATTTACATAAATAATTATCAAAATTTGGTTATTTTTGTTCATAGCAAAAAATTTAATTTCTATGTTATCATGTTTATTTCAAAATATTTTAATATTTTTTCATGATTCTTTTAAACATAGTATTGAATGTCATACAATATATTAAAGAAGTAAATTTTATTTCATGAGAAATATGTACTAAAATTAAGTGCTGCTTCATTCTACCCCGAATTAAATAAATTTCATCCATGTAAATTGAACTTGATTGTGAATGTTGTTGGGTCGGAGAGTGATGGCAAGAGGGGGGGTGAATTTCCTTTTAAAAAAGTATAACAATTTAAGAAAAAGTTAAAGCGCAGCGGAAATAAAAGAGGCAAGACACAAAAATGATAACGGAGTTCGGCCTAAATCCCAAGCCTACGACACCGCTCCCAACTCAACTATTGAGAGATTTATACGACAGTTTTCTTTTTAATGGTTGTAGCAAGAAACCCACTAGACTTTAAGGCAGCCTAGAAACCTATTACAGCTTGCTTTTTATTGGTTGTAGCAAGAAACCCACTAGCCTTCTTACAGGTGAAGGCTAGCTCACCTATGACTCAAGTCTTTTACAGGGAAGGCTTGACTAACCTCTTCACATCTTGAAGGTGGTGTGAAAACCCAAACAAAGGGAGGATGAGAGAAATAAGTGTTTGTATGCACAAACTCAAAATAATGATCAAAATGATAAAACAATAAAAACCGTAAAGAGGAGAAGTCTTGGGCGCCAATGGATTGATTGGTGATGATGGAGAGTGCTCCCAAGCTTCTATGGTGGTGCTCCTTAGTTGTGGAAGTGAGTTGGAGCAGGTGGGGATCCTTGAAGGAATGCGCCGGAGGTTCGCCAAATGATCGAAAAATATTCTCGTGGGCTACTAAATTTTTCTAGGGCTTCCTAGTCCTCTATTTATAGGAGAGGAACACCCAAATGGTTGTTGGGGGTCTTCGGAGCCGTTGGAGAGGCCTTCAGAGCCGTTGGGAGTCAAAAGTACAAGTCTTGTAAAAGCCCAACGGCTAGTTTGACTGGGCACACCGGCTGGCCGGTGGTGTCTCACCAGCCGGCCGGTGGTCTACCGGCTGGCCGGTCCTGAGCCACCGGCTGGCTGGTGCTCCAGACAGAGAGCAAGCTCTCTGCCCAGGTTTTACCGGCTGGCCAGTGGTCAGCCACCGGCTGGCTGGTGACAATACCGGCTGGCCGGGGAGCTCACACCGGCTGACCGGTGTCTCTGGACAGAAACCATTGCTACTGCCAGAGACCACCGGCTGGCCGATGGGAATCCACCGGTTGGCCGGTAGACTCAGAGAGTCTACTTTCAGTCCTTCTTGGCCCAACTCCTTGGCAACCTTTTTCCAATCAACAAAAACACTTGAAAACAACTTAGAACAAAATAAGAGTGATTGTGATCATTAAAATCCAAGAGAGAGGGGTACAACAAATGTAAGTGGTTTTAAATTTGTAAATACATTTTTCAAATACCCACATCCTCAAAATGGTAAATGAATGATATACTTAAAAAATGGGAAATAGAAATATAAGGTTATCTATAATTATAGAAAATTATGTTTCCAGAGATGAGAAAACTAATAGGAAGTGTACATATGGACATGGAGGAGAAAACTGACACCCATGGTCTATAGATAGTGATATAGAATGTGTATAAGAGAATGTTAATAACCCCAAATCCCAAAATATATGATGGGTGAAATGACCAAATATTCATCATAAATGAAATAAAAAGTATAAATGTTTTATTTAAAGATACTTTTCTTTAATTAGAGGTATTATTACACTATCAATATATACAAAACTAGAAAATATATTCACATTAATTAAATTTTTTTATAATTAAAATTTTACCCAATGGTTGTGTTTCGATCAATTTCCACTTCATTTCTTATTCTAATAAATGAATAAAAAATATATATGTTTTATAAATTACTCACTAAAAATAACATCTCATATATAAAATAATAAAAAATTTAAGAAATGATATTCATACAAAAATTTACATTTAATAAAAACCAAAATAGTTACCAAATGTTTAGATAATATGAAAAAATTTAATCCACCATATGATGAATTAATACACTTCACTATAAAAATTCCCCAACTACACCAATGGTTCTCATTTGATTATTAATAAATAACCCTAAAACCCAAATAACCTCAAAACTAAAAAAGTCAACTATGTTATTGAAATATAATATTTCATGTTAAATAACACTTTAAACCTAAGGGTTTCATATATATCTATATAAAGAAACATCCGACAAAATATAATTAATCATAAAAAAACAATTTTATCCTACAATATATTTTA
Source organism: Viscum album (assembly GCA_963277665.1). Lineage (NCBI taxonomy): Eukaryota > Viridiplantae > Streptophyta > Magnoliopsida > Santalales > Viscaceae > Viscum > Viscum album. Next base: position 1,460,551,811 of record OY728135.1, on the reverse strand, counting down.
AAAAATTAAATTAATATTTATCTATAAAAACACTTTTGTAAAAAATAATACGAACTATGACATCACATATTCCATTGGTAGGTTATGAATCATTTCTAACCTTTTTTGTGGGTTCAATCCCAAAGGATTTTTTGGATGTGACATATTTTCCTCTGATAAATGAGTTGTAAATTTTAAAAACCTATATTAATATAATTCCTATCAAATTCCAAAAAAAAAATTAAAGATCATCAAATATGAAATTATTCATCAAATCCATTTTTAGTCCCATGGTTATCTATAAGTTAAGAAATATGTTCCCAAATTTTAATAACATATAATTATCTGATCATCACTGATCATACAAACCCTAAATTGTATCAATAAATTTAAACATTTTTTCATAATACAAAAATTATTATTCATCAAATAATATTTTCACTAAAAAAAATACTAAACCAAAGAGTTTTAATATAATAAATATCTTCCAAAATATCCATAATCATGTTAAATTTAAAACAAATAAAAAAATTGGTATTTATGAATTTAAATGAACAATAAGACTTATAATTTTGATCCCAAGAAAATTTATATTTATCCCACATCACAATGGAATATAATAGGTTTATATAGTTTTTATTCTCTGATTCATCATAATGGTTCATCGAGAAAATATGAATTAACCCAAGCATATCCACTGATATTTTGAAACAATATTTGTAGTAAAGTCACAATCACTATGAAGTAGAATAATGGATAAGATATACTCGACCAACAATTTTACAAGTAATTACACCAATATGAATCTATGCTAAATGCATGTCCACTTTTGGTACCCTGGAATGGATTTATTTATATAAAAACCACAATATACGATCCTTACCATAATTTAACGATGTTATCTTATAAATAAACATCTCCTCAACGTCATCAAAAGTTTTATGTTCTCTAATATATGATTTTTGAAATTGAGGATCCGTAATTTATGCTAATCCATTACTGATAAAAACATTAATATCCATAAAAATAATAGCTTAGTGTCAATACTTACATTTCTATATTGAGATATGATAAAACTGATTGTATCCCAAAGGACGGAATAATATATTATTCTTTGTAAACTAGATACATACTGGAATATCACATTACAGTTGATCACATAAGGAATGAACAAAGTGAAAATATATATTTATATTCATTAAACTCAATCAAAGATTAGTTCTTCATATCCTCAGGAAGGGAAACAAATTAAAGTTTGATAAAAAATTCTCACTAAGGGTTATGTAAAATGGAATCTATCTTATGTAAATATGGAATAATAAAAATCAAAATGTAAATAACTAAAAACACATTCTATTTAATCAATAATTTTAGAAAAAATGAATCAATGGTTAATATGAATGTAGTAATCTAATGTATTATAATATATAGATTTTCAATGATGGAAATGATTATTTTTGTGTGACATGATTTCAAACATCACGTTATCTATTCTGTCAAATCCTTCGGCCAAAAAAATTTAATAATTGGGTATGTATTCATTAGAGACACATGCAATGCTACCCTATAAACATTCCTCATGAGACCTATTGTTGCATTGATGTTATACCTATAACTTCCCCTCGTTACATCATTTATAATGAATTCCTCATATATTTAATGATCATTTAAATTCATATAAAATATTTAATATTAACAAATACCTATATTGTTTAAATATTAGGTATTAATAAGTATTTCCCCCTATCTATAAAAATACAATATTGAAAATGGTATATAGTTTTTTAAATAATTATATTCATGATGAAGAATATATGGATATTTATGAGAAGGGTTACTTCAAATGATCTCAATAAAGAAAAATTTGCAACATAAAGTTAATAAATAAAAAATTAATCATGAAACTGAATGTTGATCGATTCCCATGTCATAATGATTACAAAAAATTTGGAGAATGATTAATGATGGTATCATTACAAAATATCCATTGTATATAATAAAATAATATTTTTTTTTGATAAACTATAATACCATAAAAATATCCTATAAACATTCTTGTAGAAACATTCCATTTATTTTTACATTTACATTAAAAAAATAATAATATTAAGAAAATTTACTTCTTCTAAAAGAATCATGGAAACTTGTAAAATATGATTCAATTAAATGAGTGGTCATGATGGTGGTTAAATTATATTCACAATGAGTATGACAAAATAATTAATCCTTTCATATCTTTGGTGAAAATTAAAAATGTACCATTTTAGGAAAATGAAAAGAGGATTTATTTTAAAAGATTTTTTAAAAATTAATAATCATGAAAAATATATTTTATAAATCATTAGATAATGTTAATAATATTCTCTAAAAAAATTGATGAAAATATATGTATGGGATACAAATATTCTCAACCGATTTGAAAAATAAGTCACTTCTCTTTAGAAAATGATTTCATTATATTTATTATGAAAAGACTGGAAAACTAAATGAGAACACATAATATTATAAAATAACCATAAGAGAAGATTTTTTTTAAAAAAATTGATGGACAAAATAATTCCCCACTTAGATACTTAAACATTAATAATCTGGAATAATGATGTGATTGAGAAATAAACCCTTACAACTATAGTAACTATTGAATCATAATTCCCTTGAAATAAATAAATTCAAATAAATCATTAAATACAATGAATATAAAAATATTAAATAAATAATATATGAATGGGAAATTACATACCCCTTATAAAAATTAATATGTTCATAATACCAAATATATTTAAATGGAGTCGAAAGTTTTACAAAATCTCTTATAGAAATAATATCATTGAAGAGATAATTATTTATTGAATATATTATCTGTATAAAATTTAAATCCACAAAAAAATTGAAATTATTTTTTAAAATAATCCAAAGTAATTTAACTCAATAATTTATAATATCAATGGCAATAAAGATGTAATATATCTTATTGGAAATAAATCGAGTTATGAAACCCCATACCACTTGTTAATTTTTAAATATTGGATAAAATAATGTTATTTGAAACATAAATTTACATTAATTTATAAATATTCATGATAAAACATTTGAATGGTTAGTATATACCCCACATAAATTAAATTGATTCATAATATTAAAATATTCCTCAATTAAAGGAAACTATGATAATATCCAGCCCCCCTTAGAACTGAATCCACACCAATGATCATTATCTTTCTAAATAAAAATGTACATTGATTATTTAAATGATTAATAACAAAAAAATTATATTATTAATAATTTCAATTTATTTATTACCAGGATTTATTTGATTACCTAATTATTCAATTTCTCATCAGATGTTTTGATGATATCCGGTTCACATGTCAAAAATGACTTATGTAGTTTTACTATGGTAATAGAGGTCATTGTTACATAATATATAGAATAATAATCTTCATAGAATTAAATTTTATATACATTAATTAAAATTTTAAAACCATTAATGAAACGTGGATATTAAAAATGGATAACATAAAAATCACGGAGATAGTTAACCGTGCATATGCATGAGTAATATTTCTATTTTCGACGATTATGATGGAAATAATGTATGTTTTAATATAAATATATATAAACAAAATATTATAATAATTATAATATTATTTATTTAAAAATAATTTTATACAACTTCAATTATGTGGGTTAACAAAAAATAAAATAGATCGATTCATGGATGGGGTAATATAGACAAACACGCGTTCTACATTATCACTATACAATGAATGGATAGGTAAAAATATATTTTATATATTAAATGTTTTTAATGATAAAAAATTCATTTATATTATATATGTTCATTAAATACATCATAAAAATACTCATTAGAGGTGATGATGGTGAATGAATTTCTTTGGTTTGTGAGGCGATAATTTATGATACACATAGATGATGGTTAAATTTACTATTTTATGGATCTAGAGATATATATAGGTTATAAAATTAACATTATAAAATCTCATTATAAAAAATATAATGAAATTTTTATATCACTATGTTTCAATAATATTTTATGGAGGTATAATAAAAAATAAAAAAATGCCCACGTAAGAACGATACAACTTTTTCGGACTACCACAACAGGTTTATAAAAAAGGCCTTCCTATGAGGGTTTTATAATAAAAACTAGGAATCTAAGATATTTTAAGTGGATTAGGGACGGTATTTGGGGGAGGATTTTCTAAATAAAAATTATTTTTAATTTTGAAGAAATATAAAGAGGAGGTATAATTTTATATGTGATGTGAGAAGATATTTTTGGAAGTACATAACTATTTGTGTATTAGAAATTATTTTCTAGTTTATATAGATCCAAACTAATATAATTATAATTTAGGTTGAATATAGGTATAATTTTCATCATCCAATAAAATTTGGTACTTTTAGATTAGGTTTTTACCCTAATCACATTATTTTATCCCATGTTATCTCTTTTTTACAGTTATCATGATAACATTGTTTTTACTCATCAAAGGTCAATATAACAACTATAAAAAAGAATGTGCCATAAATGGGCCATATATGATATGTTTGTATATATAAAAATAACATTTCTAAATATAATATTTTTATGAATATCAAATCTTTTAGTAAAATATTATTTATTATTAAATAACTCTAATTTTATTTTAACAAAATTTATTAATTAGATATTAAATACATCACAGTGATGATGGAATATAAATTTAATATTTTAAAACATGAATATGATATATAAATTTATAAAAATTATGTAACACTTGGACTCACTTAAATTACATTTCTATTAATATTTTATATATAATGTATTATATTTTTTCTATTAATTTATTAAATATTACTTTATTGTTGCATAAGAATTTAAGGTAATTAATTAACCAATATAAATTAAAAATATATTAAGACTATAAATTTTTTTTTATTATTTTATAAAAAATAATTAATATTCATTATAAATTTTCATTTTCCACTATATAGATATAAATGAGATATCTAATTATAAGATTGTGACATTCTGTTTTTTTAAATTAAAATTATTATATAGGTCGCTTTTATGGAAAATTGTTTCATAAATAAATGCATATATAACGTAAGGTGATAATAAATTATATCTCTTCATAAATAAATATTTTATCGGAAAAATGGTAGCCATAATACATTGTTTTAATCTATTTTATCCTTATTTACCCTATAACCATGGTAGAGAACTATTACCATTTTAACTATTCATTATAAAAAAAATAAGTAAAAATATTATATATTATTAATTACATTGATTCCAAATATTGAATCTATTTTATAAAATTAAATGTATATAATTTTCCTAATTTCAATAGATAATTATCTAAAAAGGTGCGGGGAAAAACCATTATCCATGAAATTTTATTTTTATATCTATAATTAATTTTACAGTAAGATCACATATAATGTTGATTCATATGTAATTAGTTTTATTATTGATAAATAAAGAAGGATTATATTAATTTAATATAATGTTAATAATATTAGGGAATTTTTTCAACCAAAGAAATGATAGTTTTATAAAAAATGTTATTTTTACTCTTCATAAAAAATCAATATTTTCTGAAAGATATATTAATATCACCATACGTTAATTTTGTGATTATGATTTCAAATATGATGTTAATTTTTCAAAATAAAATATCTAAATTTTTCATAATTTTTTATTTTCTCACAAAATGAAATTATAATATTTTTCATGATAAATATATTTTTTGAGCATATAATGACTTTATGGAAAAGTGAGTACATATTTTATGATATATATGATTTATATAAACTATTTATACATAATTTTAAAAACATGGGTTTTCAATTAATATAACTCATTTTAATGGCTTGGTTATAATGTCCATTTATGGTTCAATTTTCCTTTTGTGGTAACTTTTTTTTGTTTTAAACCTCCGTAAATACTTTTGACCAATATCACACTAACATTGTTTTTTACACTATAAGATACAATAATGTGACCATAAATGTACAATTTAACCATAAATGGAAAATGAACAAAATTTGAAATGATATCTTATCCCCCTTAACCAAGTAAAATATGTACATGATTCATAAATAATTTAGAAAAATATTATTTTCATATAATATTATTAATGTTAATTTTGATTATATTCCTTTAATTTTGTATTTAAAAACCTAACACCATAGGTAGAATTAGAATATAAATCGTCAAAACATCACTAATTTGTTATATTTTTCTATAAAATTTTTATTATATAATAATTCATCCAAATTGTTTTACTTTTTATACTTTTAAAATAATTTATTTTATTTTAATATTAATTTATTAAATACTATTTCGGAGTTGCATAAAATTTTGATATAATTATTCAATTAATAAAAATAAAAAATAAATTAAAATTTAAAGAATAACTAAATTATGTTAAATTAATACTTTTAGGTTTATTATCACATAGTATTACGCATATGTGAACATATCAATGAAATTAAGATCATGCAAATGTTTTTTCAAATTTCATTAAATAAAATAATATAAATTTCATTACTAATGTCAAATGGGTCTTAATTACTCAATTTATCCTTAACCGATGTGACATTTTTTTCACTGTTACAACTCATAATTCCCAAAAATAAATTGGAAATATTTCCCAATTCTGAACCCCTTCATAAACAATATGGTACAAATATTTCAATAATATATTTCTTATAAGTGGAGGAAATTAATTTTAATTTAAATTCATAAAAAGAAAAAAATTCTAATTTTAGAAAAATTTATTTTTATGCAAAAAAATTACTTACATAAAAATCAAGAAACATATTGATAGAAATTATATTATTATTTATTATATAGATCATATATTACTCTAATACCAAATAAAAAATATAATTTGACATTTAAATTACATAATTTTATTAAAATAAATGATGATGTTTGAAAAACATTTATATTTTACTAATCAAGGAAAAATCAATCATTTATGAAAAATTCAAAAATTTCACACTAAGTTAATTTAGATATTTTGATTTCAAAAATTAAATTAATGAAATAAGTTTACGTTTATAAAATTTTATAATTTAGTTTTTAATCATATTCTGGAATGAAACTATGTGTATTATGCTATTATTTATTTTCAAAAGGAACGGCTTGTATAATTAATGCTCACGTGTTACACCATGCACATTGGTTGCCTAAAAATGTTCTTATTTTTAAAAAATGATCAAGGTAAATCACATATAGTTAAATATTATTATGGAACTAAAACATAAGGTGACATATATCTACAATTTCTCATTCAATTTTTATATGGGTAACTAGAAGCCTGGAAACTAAGATGATTCTCATATTTCAATATTATAGAATAATAAATTATTTTTTTATATAAAAATTTAATTTTACTATAAGATTACATTGATATATAGGAAATATCCATCCACTTTTTCATGTCCTTTATATATAAAAAGTTCACGGCATATGAAAGGGATGCATTAAAGTATATATTTTTATACTTAAAATCAATTTAGAATGCCTATATTTAGGAATCCATTTTAGTAAAATTGTTGAACAATATAAAAATAAATTGTTGTAGCAGTGGGGGGGGGGGGTTCTTGAGAAATTATTTAGAAGATTTACCTATCTTCTAGAATTATTTCAATATCAAAGACCTCACTGTTATTTAAACAATTTTTATGGAGGTTATAGATAATGGTTTCATCAATATTGGTGCTTGGATGATTTTCTCTCTATTAGAGACATCTAATATAGATCTATCTCTCATATTGACTTGTCCACATCCAATTATTCTACACTTCTATAGCAAATCCATTGATCATGGATTCATACAATGAGCTTATATTTCTAAGAAATATAGTTGGTGGATAATAAATTGACCTATTCTGTTTGTGACTCATTGAATTATCAAATAAAGGAATTTATGGGTCACTTCAAAGTCATACTAAAAATAATGAGGAAAAATTTTCAAAATGGATTAATAAAGAACTATCCCTTGGCCCTACTATGTATAATATGTGTTTGATGTCAACTAACATGATATAATTCTTTAGTAATGAAGGTATTATGATATTTTAACAATTGTTACCAATAAACATAGAATCTTGGAAGAAACAAAGATCAATTAGAAATAGGAACATGGTAGATCTTATAATAATTAGATAATGAGAGATATAACAACATAGAATATTTTTAGGTATGCTTAGGGTAAAATAACTTCCCAAGGAAACATAACTTTATACAATAAGATAGATGTTTTAGCAATGATGTTGGGACCATTTGACTATGTGTCGGATCCCAGATCAAGGAACTCTAAAATGGTATACTATATTGATTGAGATTGTTTCATTCATTAGAGAAAATTGAAATTCATTATTTTAATAAAATAATAATTTTAATGTAGGAATTTGGAAATTGGTTTTTAAATTTCAACTTATAGAATATTCATTTATACCATAAAATTCCTCAAGACATATAGTTCCGGAGATCTAGATGTTGTTATCATATCCTTATATATTGTGTCATCATAATGTATGAATAAATATATCTCACTGATAGATTATTATTATTTAAATGGTGTTTTATTTTCATGAGTTACCACATCAATAGTTTTGGGTATCATTCCTAAGATAAATAATCCCATAACCTATGGTCAATTTTGACCCATAATGTTGTGCAATTTATTTTTAGTGATTATTTAAATGATACTCAAGAAAATTACTTATAATATCTTATATTTAATAAAAATATATGATTAATAGAAGCTACTCAATGGGAGGATAATTAATAGATAATTTTTATTGGCATAAGAAATATTGGTAGAAATTGTCATGAAAGTGTTCAAATACTATATCATGATTATGATTGACATTGGAAAATACCATCATCCAAAATAGAATTTTATTTTCCTTATAATATTATTTATTTATTGGTAATTAATATTATTTCCAATTTTTAGTTTGAATTCTAGAATAGATATTTTTTGGAGTTTTTAGTAGTTTTTTACTCTCAGTATGGTTAGTGCCCATAGTTTGGAAGAAAAAGTTTGAACACCTAATAAAATGGGGTGTTTTTTCATATTCTTCAAATAATATTTATCCAACATGGGAATTACATGGTTGATTACCATCAATGAATCTACTAGTTGAAATCAGGTGAGAGCTTATGGGTGTCTTGGAGATGGTGCAAAACTTATGTATGATTTAAGAATGCCATGAACAAATCATGTTATAATATATAAATTTTAATATATTTTTTTCCTGGGATTGTAAAATATTTGAAACAGTGTCATCAAACCCTATGAGTGAATGTTATCTTTCAAGTAGATGGAGAAAAAATGTGTGAATGATATGAAAATCCTTGCGACTTAACATTCTATTTTCCCAGAATCCCTAAATAATTAAATTCCTAAAATAACATGTTAACAATAAAACTATACTTAGGACTCTATCTCCTCTACTATTATTTAGAACAATAATGGGTCCTCAAAACCATTTATATTTTATCCACCTCTTTATTTTGAATCCCTTTCATCATTTTTTTGTCTGTTTATCTTTGTATTGGATTCCCTTTTATTATTCCCCCCATCCACCGACTTTCCTCTTATCTATTTTTAATTGATCTTTCTTATAAAAAACCTATTGAGAATTTTGTCTCATGTTTGTATTTTATTTTGATTATTGGGTATTCAGTTGGTCTCTTATAATTTATTATCATAATTTTAGAATGTGTCAATATGTTTAGACTCCATTATAGTAGGTGTTTTCATATGTTTCCTTTCTAAAAAATTCAATTATATTGATGAGAATATATAAATAAATAAAAATTATATTCTTCATGTTAATATATTTATAATTTTAATTATTAAAATATTTCTTTTGGTGGATTGATGGTAAAATTTTGTCTCTATGGATTTTCATATTTATCATTATGTGTTCAAAATATATAAAAATACTTGTTTCCTAAAATGTCCAAGTGACTCTCTAAAATTATCTTAGAGTTTTAATATCATTAATTACCTTAATTAAAATTATTCAAGGTTAACTATGGGTTTTATGTTGGTTAGTTTGTGTACAAGCAAAATTTGAGTACATGAAAATTTAAATTTATAAACCAAATTTTTGTTAGTGAAGTTGTAAGAAAGGTATTGAACCCCATGGATGGACTGGTAGTGTGCTATTGAAAAAATATCATAAAGAAATTTAAAATAAACATAAACAAAGAATATATAGTGTATGGTGGTGATGTAGTTATAAAAATGAATATGTTTGTGCGAGTAAGGATGTGAATGAGCGTAAAGAAAGGTTGAATAGTAAAACAAGCAATACAAAAGTTAAAAAAATAAATTGATGGGGAGGGGGAAACCAGTTGGCCAATTTTTAAATTTACTTTCCCTTGTTGATGAATTTAATTAAGAAATTTGGAACTGATTCAAATAGTTCTACCATATTTTTTATAGATAAAACTATAACAAAATAAACCCTACAATTTATCAACATCATTATATATATAATCACTATGTGAGAACTATCAAAAGTCATAGAGTTCAAATTTTTTTATAGAACTATGTGAATCTCTGTATCTCTTGAGCTTGAAAAAATTTTCAATGAAATCCTTAGATTGAAAAAAAAATGATTTTTAATCCAATCAAGATTATTATTCACTGAATCTTGATGTTTTATAAAAAATTATTATACATAATGATATTGGGAAAAGAATAGAGTTGATGAAGAATGCATGAACATTGTTAAAATTATCTTACCAACCAAGCTTATTCCCCCAAAGGATATTATATGAGCATCATGATTGAAATAAGAATATTAATATAATATAAAATAGATATGCCTATGTTGAAATAAAATGATGACAAATAGGCCAATGTAGATAACATACCTATCTCCCAGATTTATCTCCAAAAACTCCAATCGTATAATCTCTAACCTTATCTCCAGCCTAAATGGTATCTCGAATGTTGTATGAAATGGTCTGTTTCCTTGTCCTGGTAATGTTTGTGTGATTGAATAGGAATTTTTTCAATGAATTTGTACTAGCTAATAGTCCCTCCAGGGTGGGGGAAGTGAATTGGGAAAATGATATGCTAATATTCATATGGTGATCTCTCATTCTTATCACTTATGTAGACTTCCAATTATTTTCATGAGCTCTTGTCACATCACATGGATGACTTCACTTTAATACCTATGTGTGTGACATTTTATTTTCTTTTCCCTCTTCAATAGACACTGATGAAGATGTTCCCCCCAATAGAATGAACGTCCACACCATGTATCACAATCTATACTATCACATAGGTAATGTTGTTTTTAATAATAACATTATTTATTTTTTTCTACTATTTATAGCTTTGGGGTACTGTGAGTTTTTTGAAAAAAATTGGATTTTTGAGGCTTGATAACAGGTGGCTTATAGATGGATCATAGTAAGAGAAACAATGTGCTAGCCTAATGGAAACCATGTGTTTGGGATAGAGGCATTATCACAGTCGCATGGGAAAGTTTAACAGTATGTGAACTTCCCTAAGAAACTATACAACTCCATTCCTCTTATATAGTGGGATATTCATGGTTTTTACAAAGTTTGGAAACTCATTTGGTCTATCTATGTGTATATTCAAGGTCATTAAAATGTTTGAATTTTCTCTTCTACCATCTTTTTATTTTACCCTAAGTTGACTCTAATACAAACCCTATATAATTTTCTACACTGGGGGCTTCCTCCCAACCTTCTTTGATCCTGTAAGCATCAATATTTAAATTTTTTATGTGTGGATTCATCAATAAATCATCATGTAAGTATCATTTCACATGGTTTCTTCCTTCTTTTAGTGTTCCTCTTCCCTATTTAATGGGATTTCCTTTTCATGAACTTTTTTTTACAAAATATTGAGTTGATCTTTTTCTTATGATGAAAATCACGATGGTTGTTGTTCATCATCCCATTATAGGGTCTTGGTAAGGTGATTTTGTGGTTTCATAGAAGATTTCACATGTGTACATGATTGAGGTAGGTGGTTATATGATGTTACATTATTATATTATTTTGGATTTATTCCTGGGTGTTATCAATGTGTTCAACAGATTGTTTTTGTTGCATAAAATAGGTTTTAAAAAATAATTGATCATCATATGTGATGAAATTATATTTTCTAAAGGAATTTGGTTTGGTTTTTTGTGTACTTCGTTGTGGTTCTTACAAAAAATGTTTGATACCTTGTGTGAAACGTGAGGGAGATTTTTTCTAATAGAACATTAGTTTAGAATATGTTGAAGGATGGTTTTCTAAAGGAAATGTATTTTTTTCATTTTTTTTGAATCATTATTGTAGATAGTAAATGTTTTCTTTGAATTTTGAAAGTGGTATGAGGCATGTAATAAAATAGATTTGGTGTGTTTGTTGATTTGAAAGGGACTTTTCCCATATAAATTGTTGAATTATTTTATGCACTTCTTATTATTCTTTCCAAATGGGTTTTATGAATTTTCAATGTGATGTGAGAAGTTTTAATAAATTATTTTAGTGTATCTGGGAAAATATAAATGGGTTTGTTTATGGAAAATTGTGGTTTCCATGTGATCTATTATCAATGGATTGTTGTGAACTATGAAAGTGGTTATTTAATTTTGTGAAGATAATTTTTGGAATGTGTGTGTGGATGTGAGGATTTATGTGATATATGAAAATGAATTTCATTATAAAGGGAAACCAGGGTACTTAAATAGGAATACTAGATCTAGTATTATATTTAATTCAGAAGAGGTTGAGTCCTAGATTCTACAAGAAAGATTAACACTAAAATAGTAGCTAAATGTGTTATATTTTTAAAGACCACAAGAACCTTGGGATGGGATCCAATCTAGTGGATCAGGCATGGGAACACTATAGATTTTGTTTTATGATTTGTAGGCCCCTAAAAATTTATATCGACTCTACTATTCTATCTTGTGCATGGGAATGGTGTTGTAATGGGTTGGAGGATTTATTATCACTTTGGTATGAGGTTCATAGGGTCTCACTTGTGCTAGATACTTATATAGATTTTATCATTGTTATCTCTTGTGATGTGATGGTTATTTTCTGGGGTGATAAGCATCAGTATATGGAAGACCTTTTTTACTATTAAAATTCCAATCATGTTTATTTTGTTCAAATGATTTTCTAAAAAGTGTTTTCTTAAGAATGGTTACCTCAATGTTTTTTCATGAAAAAAATTTAAATGTTCTTACAAAAATGTGTATTTTCATTTATCATCTCATTTTGTAGAATACAATATTTTATTTTTGGTGGAATCCTGTGTGGTTTTTGATCACATCATATATCCACCTTTGTGTGTATGTTGACCTTGTTATCCATGTCCAAGGTAAATGAATGATATTCCATGGTGCTGATGGTGGATCTGATTACTAGAGTCCCACTTCATGAAGTAGTTGTTGGTGGTGGCTTGATGGTTATGTTCCAATTTTTACATGTTTATTTTTTGAATGTTTTAGTTCTCCACTTGCTGTTGTGGTATTTTGGTATGGTTTAATGTTATAAAACATTGAATTTGAAATTGATGTATTCCATTTGGTTATGATTATCAGTTGGGGGCTGTTCTATTATCATGAGTCGTTTATTAATATAATAATGTGTAAAATCCTTCCCATAGTTAATGGTTGATTACCAGAAACTAGTTTCCTACCCATAGAGATCATGAACACCCATTGGGCCATGTTATGGGCTGGGTTGGGTTTCGGTTTAGATGGACCCTAGTTTTGTTTGTAAAAAAATGGAATCAAATGGGGTTTCACTCTTTTTAGTTCAAGTTATTTTAGAGATTATGCATAGAACAAGTCTAATATTGTTGAGTCTTGAGGTTATGAATTTGAGTGTGTTTTCTTTCAGATATACATTATGAAAGGACTCAAGTTGCTATGGGTAATTGGATATTTGGTTTGGATTTTCCTCCAGGTGATATACAGGCCACATACTGTATATGAGAACTGGGAGAGGTGGAGTGGTATATTATGTCTTGTTATTTTTTTGGATATTGTTATTTTTAGATTTATGGACGTGTTTGAGATTTTTTTCTCTCTTAAAATTTCAGAATGTTGGGTTGTCGGTCCTTTCATGTTATTTTTTCTTATTTTACTGTGATTCCTCGTCAATTAATTATTCTGTAATTACATGGGGAGGCCAGAGATTATCATCCCTCACCATTTGATCTGATACAATTGGAATATGAAATTTTGTATTTCCAATATTGGGGATAAAGAGTAGGATTTGGTCCTAATAAAGTCAGAGATTATGAGCCATTTACATTAATGGTTAAAGAATAGGATTTCTTCAAGAATAGACCTCTATATTTACATGGTATCCCGAATCCAAAAGATGTATTGGATTGGCTTGTTAATACGGAAAGGATGTTTGAGTTTCTCAACACTCAGTATGTAATTAAGGTGATGTGTTCTTTATACATGCTATAAGGTCCTAGTTAAAAGTGGAAAGACATAGTGGGGTAAGATGTTAATATTTAGTGGATTAGTTGGAAGGATTTTAATCTTGTTTTCAATGAGTAATATTGCCCTGCTATTTTGGTCATCTTCATGTCCCAAGTGTTTTTGGAGTTTCATCAGATAGATCACACTATAATGGAATTTTCCAACCAATTTATTATGTTATTTCAATAACCACACAAGGTTGTTTCAACTGATAACATGAAGACATAAATGTTTGAGATGGTTTTTTGATAGAAAATATGATATCAGTTCATATTGTTCATGTTGAAGATGTTTGGTGAGGGGGATAATCACAAAATTTTGGTGAAATATATCATTAAGTCATGTATGGTTTTATTGGAATCATTCACAAGTGGGGAGAGGAAGTTCATCTAAGAAGAAGTATAATAAGGATGAGAAATAAAATAAGGGATGAGGTAGTTATGGTCATCTTTCTTGGATATCATCATCTAGGGATTCTGGTGCCATCTCAATCATGTTCCACCAGTGTGGTAATGTAGGGAACATGAGATCAAAATTTTTATCTCCACTCTGTAGATACCCAAAGCCTGACGTACATGGACATTACATTACATTTGCGGAATACTTAGTACATAACAAAAACACACACACAAGGACCGTAATAGTTTAGTGTCTTTGGAAACTTGGAATATAATCTTCTAATCGTGGTGAAAGATCTTCAACATCTCACATAAAGATCTTCCATTTTTTTTCTTACCTAAAACCTTTCTTTATATCCTAGGGAAAAGAAAACACAAAAGGGTGAGCTCAAATGCTCAGTAAGGGTAAACAAAAGAAAAATCAATCACATCATATTCATAAGTACATAACATTTTGGAAATCATAACCTGCAAAAGAGATCATAATATCATAACATGGGATAAATCATAGTAGTGAAATGAAATCCCAATAATCATAACTTAAAACCTGAAACTTTGTGGCATACACACATAATCATAGAGAATCATTTCTTATTATTAAAGACTCATTGCCAAGACTATCTTAGTGGACAAATTCCCTTTCTGAACCGAGTTACCCTCGTTTCAATCCTGTTTCACTAAACCGGTATAACCTACCGTTCCAGCCATGTCTATCTCATGAGATATAAAATCTTTACCCAATGCATTGGAGGGTGATATAGGTCCCACCCATCTCATAACGATACCATTCTTATGTGTGCCACTAAATCATAAATCATACATCATTTCATAACCCATGTAATAAAAATGGGATTCTTAAACAACATGACATCATAAAACAATTCATATAAGATAAAGGAATTCATAAAAATACTTCCATCACAACATAATCAAATCAATGTAATAATAGGGATAAAAACAGAACCCTATATTATCTTAGATGGAAAATAATTTTGATAAAACACTTGAAATGAATTCTTGAGGAAAATATTCTTTCTTCTTCAAAAACACTTTTCCTTTCTTAACATGTCATACAATTTTAAAATAAAAGAAGTTGATTAAAAATAAACTTGAAAACTTGTCAAGTAAGCTTCTTGGAAATAATGTTTTAAAAATCCATTCATGCCGTATAAGTTAAAAAAAACATTCTTCTCGTACTTTTGTCGGAAAAGTCAAAAAGTACCTCGTATGAAAAATGACAAAAGATTCCTTTCATATCTTTTACAAAAAAACTTACCGAAGGGTAAAATTGGATATAAACTATTGTAGAATGATGGAAATAATATTACATATTGAGGGACCATGGATGTGGATGATAAAATACACCACAGTAATTACCAAAGTAAAAACAATCTCGGATAAAAATGAGATTGTGACATTTCCCTTACCTTAGGTCCGCTTTGCTCCGTAAGTGTCCGAAACTCCTGTATAATGATTTAAATAATGTCATTGACTTATTAAAGAATCTTATTCATTGTTATGTTATCATATATGGTTCACTTATGACTTTATATTACCCGTTCTTTTGTAAATTCCATGTTAAAGAGCGTTTTGGGTAAAATTGTTTCATTTGTCGTCCGTGTTTTGACTTGTAATTATTCATATGATTACTTAGATCATGATTACTTAATTACAGAATATAAAACATGATATATATATATATATATATATTCATAATATACATATATATAATAAATCAGTAAATGGAAAGAAATACACCGTTCATGGAGACGGTAGTCCGTACGTACGCATGAACGTTGTTTTCGTTTCCTTATTGAGTTGAACGGAATTAAGTAGATGACATACATATATATAAACATAAATCCAGTATCATTATTATGTCATATATTTCATGATTACTTATTATATATACTTTATAATCATTCATGAATGGTTAAAGTGGAGAATGAATCTCATCGCGTCGTGGAGACGGTAGTCCGTACGTACGCACGAGCGATGATATCGTTCTCATGATCGTGGGACTGTATTGGAGTGTATGTATACTATTTCAAAATCAATATCACTTTAATGTAATAATATATAGTTATTATTTACACAATTATACCCATCCAAGTAAGGTGGTGGTGAAAAATAGATTTCACCACGGCGTGGAGACGGTATTCCGTACGTACGCACGCGCGGTGATTTCGTTTTCCATAGGATGGATAGATGGTGAAATAGGATTGTTTAAAATCCGTATATGAGTGATACTGATGTTATTACTTCATAATGAAACAACCTATGAAGAAGAAGTGGAAGAATAAATAAAGGTGAAAGAATCGGTAACAGAAATTACCTCTTCTTTGAAGCGCCTCTTTGAGACCTCATCTTAGGGCACTAAAATTGGTCTTTGAGGAAGACCAGAACCTCTAGGATGTTTTTAAGGAATTGGATAAGAGAATTTGGCAGGTTTTGGCCGAGCTTGAAGGCTCAAAGTTTTGTGAGGAAGAGAGGGAGGAGGTGCCATTTTATAAGGGAGGAGAGGGGCACCTTTGGAATAACTAAAAATATTATTTTATTATAAAGTCAATTTCGGTTTTAAATAGCTCCAAATTGATTTATTTCGAGGCTAAGGTGGGTATGGGTCGAAATCCTCTCATCCAATAGGATTTAGACATGTTTAGGTTATTATTTTAACCTTATCAATTAGATTTAACTCTAAGTTAAATAATTTAACTTTTACCGTGTCTTTTTGTTTTCTTACACTATATGGTTAATAAACATACTATATCAAGCCAAAAGAACCCCAAGTTGTTTATTATTAATATATATATTCTTATCTAAGTCATTTGGATGAACATTAGATTTTTAGGAATAAAATAACAATTAATAATATAATATTTGTTTTAAAAACTATTTTATGTCAATTTTGACACTATTTAGTAATTGATTTTTGTGAAAATCATAACAGAATGATAAGTTCGAAAAAATTTAATTAAATCAATACTAACATGTCATATTAACCTAGAAAATTATTGTAATGCATAAAAAGTCTAAAATTGTATTTATTTGGGTATTTATAACATCAATTATGTCAATATTTCATTAATAAGATAATTACTGCATCATTGTTGTGTCATAAATAAATTAACTTATTTAATGTCTAAAAATTACAAATAAAATACTATTATGTAGGAAATCATTTATATTTCTAATGAATATTTATAGTCGAATTTATCTTATGTATAACCCCTTATTAAAAATGTTTTAGTAAATACACTTCGATTTTAACTCTTTTAACCCTTCTTTAAATAAATTAATAATAAATGTCCTAATCTAATACAAGTGGGCCTAAATGGTCATATTTTATTCCTAGTTTGTTTTTGGTCGAATTACACTTGTCCAATAGAATTAGGAAATGTGTTTGGGTAATAATAATATCATTTCTACCCTTAATTACCCTATTTACTTTTAACCGTGGTAAAAAAAGTAAAAAGTTACTATTCACCAAAAAATTATTTTCATCTCATTGAACCATATTTTACTTACTGACATCAACCGTGTCTGTCGGATTTTTGAAATTCCACTCACAGAAGCGGTAAAATTATGTTTTATGAACAATTCAGTTTTTTTAACTACCACTTAGGGATTTCACTATTCATCAAAAATTGAAAGTTTTTAGAAAAATACCAAAAATTAGGCGTAAGCTATATTTGATATTATGAACTCAAAAATGATGTCTATTTTACCAAATTAAAAACATATCAGTTGCATTAATAAATTTTAAAATTAATTCCCGTTGTCAAAACAAATAGCGTGTTCTTAAGAGATAATAACTATCAAAAGATTGACACTTGTTTATGTCTGGATTAAATGTGAAATTACATCCAATGACCAACATTGTATTAAATTGTAAAAATATATTCTAAATATACTTTAAAACCACTAAAATTTATAATTTATCACTATTAATTATTTCGATTGAAAAAGTTGTTTTTAATTAAAATTTAGTAATTTTCATTATTCATCAAAATATGAAAGTTATCCGAAAATCACGAAAATTTCACCCTAAGCTAATTTTGATATTCCGAATCCAAAAATGAAGTCCATTTTGAAAAATAAAAATTACAAAATTTCAAAAAGTGGTTATTACTATTCATAACGGCTAGTTTTAATAATATTTTAATAACATATCGTTGTTCAGTGAAACTCGGTATTGTGTACGACGCAAGCTATCGAGAAAGGTCGCGATTGCGTGTAATGTAAGGCAAGTCAAGGATGCGTGTTGTGAATGCTCCTTTTGGTGTAGCGTACAACACAAGACATTAATGAAATTAAAAGAATATTTTTCATAAAATCTAGGGGTGTTACATTCTACCCCCCTTAAAAGAATTTCGCCCTCGAAATTCGTTGGGGTTATAAATGGTTTACTATTCGAAAGTTTCTTTAATAGAAACCCACATCGTAAAAAGTCATACCAAAACCAATCTTTAAAAACAAAAGTATGAAATGTAACGGTTACCCAAATAAACTAATCACTGGGTTTCCACATAGGTTAAAATATGGATATGGAAGATAAATCTAACCATCATGTTCTGATGGAGAGTGGTAGAGAACATGGCTATGGAAAAACCAGCAATCACAAATCCATAAATTTGTGATGATCTAAGGTACCATCTGATTCATCATATATAAGAGCACTAGGACAACATTTTTGGTTTTCAAGATCATTTCCCTAAAGTTGATGAAATTGGAATTAGAAGAAATACTTTCGTGATTTTGGTATAGTCTCACCGTTTGTCGTTATTTGGACAATTTCCACTTCATCTCTTAAAGAAATGAAGTTTAATCTATCATTCGTGATGTGTTAGCAGATCATGAGATAGAATGATGGGTCATTCCATCTATCTCAAACAAAAGGTTAGAAAAGTTATCAAAAAATACATAAGTCCATCTATAGTGAGATTCATCATATAGGGTTCCTAAAATGGACTTATACTTCATATATCATACTGCGTAATATAATAAAACTAGTTTCTACTAAACAGGGACTTCCTGTAGGTCAGTGGTGGGAGATAAAGGCCAGTCGCACTTCGGTTGTGGGTTCGATTCCTACGACCTTGTCCGACGCGTTGGGCTATCGCCCGTCTTGCAGGTTGTCCTTTTTCTAAAACTATATTACTATAACATCCCATCAATAATATCAAAAAAAACTTCTATCCTCAGACAATACTAACTTATGTCCAACATAATCCATTCTAGTCTTTAGGCTTATCTATAATACTACAGTCCATTCTCATAATATAGTGAAAATGATTACCAGAGATTTAATACCATCGTTGATCCCCATATATCATAAAATATGTCTTGTTGGTCACATTCCAAACATTCAAAGGCCTTAATCATGTACTCTCTTGAATACCCATTGAACCTTAGTGAAAACATGAATGCAGTTAAAAGTTAACACTTTTCACATACCAAAATCCTCAAAACTCTATATACTCAAACCATGATATCACTTAGTCCTTATATCAATCATGAGCTCATGAATACTGTTAAACATTTCGTTTTCTCGTTTTCCCTTCATTATGCGCATATCATCTTATTTCCAAAAAATATCTCAATCAATTTGAATACCACATTAGACCAATACATAAATATTCCAATACTCCATGATACAACATTATTTTGGAATCCCATTACATAAAAACTTAATCATTCCACCACATCCTTGTCATATTCAACATCGCCAATATTGATCGCATGTGACTTCCCTTTGTCCTTTTCCTTAAGCGGTTGCTCATGTCGATCATCACTAACCCTTGGATTAGGGCATTTATTAGCATAATGCTCCATTTCCTTTCACTTGAAGCATTTAACTGTTGGTGGTGCGTTCTTTGCAGTGTTTGCTTTATTCACATCATTAGAAACCCTTTTTCCATTACTTCAACACTCGGCTGCTCGATGACCTTCTTTTCCACACTTAAAACATTTTCTAGTCCCTTTAAGACAATCTCCACCATGCTTCTTTCCACACTTTGTGCATAAGGAAACATTCATCTTCTTTACACCATTATTTTGAGATTTCTCCTTGAACTCCATCTTTCGTTTCTTTTCAAAACCATGAGATGGATATGTAACACCAACTTCCATTTCTACCTTCATAGCACAACGCACAATTTCTTCATAGCTACTGAAGTCTCTTATAGCTAATGCCCTTCGAAGACTTGGTTTTAAGCCACTGAAAAATCGATCAACATTACTTTCAGGTTGGATGATAATGCAAGAAACATACCTTGCAAGTCTTGTAAAATTCGCTTCGTATATACCAATAGATTCATCATCCTTCAGCTTCAGCTCAAGAAACTCCTTTTCCATCTTTGTTCGAAGAATACGAGGGAAGTACTAACTAAAAAACAAGTTCTTGAACTCATCCCATTCCATGGACTCAATTTCATCTCTTGTCCTCGTATTCTTGATAAGATTCCACCATTGATAAGCTTCACCTTCCAAACGATATACTGCTAAGATGACTTTATCATGTTCAGAACATTGAAGAACTGAAAATATCTTTTCAGTAGTACTGATCCATTGTTCAGCAACAAGTGGATCAGAAGACCCACTGAAAGAAGGTGGACGTTGCCTCATGAAGGATTCAATAGAATATTGTTCCCTTCTCTTCTCATTTGGAAGTCCAAAATGATTCATAGCTTGTGTAAGTATAACAATAATATTTTGCACTCCATCTCCCATAACATTTGTTTATTCAGGAGGGAAATCATTGCATTGTCCATTGCATTGATCAACACGGTTCCTTCGGGTTCCAGCCATCATCTAAAACCCAAAAAGAATAGTATGAGAGGCAAAAATCATGTTAGGGAAAATAACATAATAAAGGGGGAGTACCTTCAATATCAAATATCTTAGGATTAATTCTATGATCTTTAGCGTAATTCTAGTACTATAACCTATACGTCTACTTAACCTTAGGGACATCCCTAGACATACCTTAGAAATATCTCTAGGGATATCAATAACATTTTCGCATCCTAGTTTCCAAAGGTTGACTAAACCTTTCCTCTGATACCAACTCTAGAGACCCAAAGCCTGACATACATGGACATTACATTACATTTGCGGAATTCTTAGTACATAACAAAAACACACACACAAGGACCATAATATTTTAGTTTCTTTAGAAACTTGGAATATAATCTTCTAATCGTGGTGAAAGATCTTTAACATCTCCCATAAAGATCTTCCCTTTTTTTTCTTACCTAAAACCTTTCTTTATATCCTGGGGAAAAGAAAACATAAAAGGGTGAGCTCAAATTCTCATTAAGTGTAAACAAAAGAAAAATCAATCACATCATATTCATAAGAACATATCATTTTGGAAATCATAACCTGCAAAAGAGATCATAATATCATGACATGGGATAAATCATAGTAGTGAAATGAAATCCCAATAATCATAACATAAAACATGAAACTTTGTGTCATACACACATAATCATAGAGAATCATTTCTTATTAGTCAAGACTCATTTCCAAGACGATATTAGTGAACAAATTCCCTTTCTGAACCGAGTTACCCTCGTTTCAATCCTGTTTCACTGAACCGGTATAACCTACCGTTCCAGCCATGTCTATCTCATGAGATATAAAATCTTTACCCAATGCATTGGAGGGAGATATAAGTCCCACCTATCTCATAATTATACCATTCTTATGTGTGCCACAAAATCATAAATCATATATCATTTCATAACCCATGTAATAAAATTGGGATTCTTAAACAACATGATATCATAAAACAATTCATATAAGATAAAGGAATTCATAAACAACATAATCAAATCAATGTAATAATAGGGATAAAAACAGAACCCTATATTATCTTAGATGGAAAATAATTTTGATAAAACACTTGAAATGAATTCTTGAGGAAAATATCCTTTCTTCTTCAAAAACACTTTTCCTTTATTAACATGTCATAAAATTTTAAACTAAAAGAAGTTGATTAAAAATAAACTTGAAAACTTGTAAAGGAAGCTTCTTGTAAATAATGTTTTAAAAATCCATTCATGTCGTATAAGTTTAAAAAAATTTCTTCTCGTACTTTGGTCGGAAAAGTAAAAAAGTACCTCGTACGAAAAACGACAGAAGATTCCTTTCATATCTTTTACAAAAAAACTTACCGAAGGGTAAAATTGGATATAAAATATTTTAGAAGGATGGAAATAATATTACATATTGAGGGAACAAGGATGTGGATGATAAAATACACCCCAGTAATTACCAAAGTAAAAACAATCTCGGATAAAAATGAGATTGTGACGTTTCCCTTACCATAGGTCCGATTTGCTTCTTAAGTGTCCGAACCTCCGGTATAATGATTTAAATAATGTCATTTACTTATTACAGAATCATATTCATTGTTATGATATCATATATGGTTCACTTATGACTTTATATTACCCGTTCTTTTGTAAATTCCATGTTAAAGAGCGTTTTGGGTAAAATTGTTTCATTTGTCGTCCGTGTTTTGGCTTGTAATTATTCATATGATTACTTAGATCATGATTAATTAATTACAGAATATAAAACATGATTTATATATATATATTCAGAATATACATATATATAATAAATCAGTAAATGGAATGAAATACACCGTTCATGGAGACGGTAGTCCGTACGTACACATGAACGTTGTTTTCGTTTTTTTATTGAGTTGAACGAAATTAAGTAGATGACATACATATATATACACATAAATCCAGTATCATTATTATGTCAAATATTTCATGATTACTTATTATAAATACTTTATAATCATTCATGAATGGTTAAAGTGGATAATGAATCTCATCGCGTCGTGGAGACGGTAGTCCGTACGTACGCACGAGCGATGATATCATTCTCATGATCGTGGGACTATATTGGAGTGTATGTATACTATTTCAGAATCAATATCACTTTAAAATAATAATATATAGTTATTATTTACACCATTATACCCATCCAAGTAAGGTGGTGGTGGAAAATAAATTTCACCACGGCGTGGAGACGGTATTCCGTACGTACACACGCGCGGTGATTTTGTTTTCCATAGGATGGATAGATGGTGAAATAGGATTTTTTTCATATCAGTATATGAGTGATACTGTTTTTATTTCTTCATATTGAAACAACCTATGAAGAAGAAGTGGAAGAAGAAATAAAGGTGAAAGAATCGATAACGGAAATTACCTCTTCTTTGAAGCGCCTCTTTGAGACCTCCTCTTAGGGAACTAAAATTGGCCTTTGAGGAAGACCAGAACCTCTAGGATGTTTCTAAGGAAGTGGAGAAGAGAATTTGTCAGGGTTTGGCCGAGCTTGAAGGCTCAATGTTTTGTGAGGAAGAGAGGGAGGAGGTGCCCTTTTATAAGGGAGGAGAGGGGCACCTTTGGAATAACTAAAAATATTATTTTATTATAAAGTCATGTTCGGTTTTAAATAGCTCCAAATTGATTTATTTCGAGGCTAAGGTGGGTATGGGTCGAAATCCTCTCATCCAACAGGATTTAGAAAAGTTTAGGTTATTATTTTAACCTTATCAATTAGATTTAACTCTAAGTTAAATAATTTTACTTTTACCGTGTCTTTTTGTTTTCTTACACTATATGGTTAATAAACATACTATATCAAGCCAAAAGAACCCCAAGTAGTTTATTATTAATATATATAATCTTATCTAAGTCATTTGTCCGAACATTATATTTTTAGAAATAAAATAACAATTAATAATATAATATTTGTTTTAAAAACTATTTTATGTCAATTTTGAAACTATTTAGTAATTGATTTTTGTAAAAATCATAACAGAATGATAAGTTAGAAAAAATTTAATTAAATCAATAATAACATGTAATATTAACCTATAAAATTAGTGGAATGCATATAAAGTCTCAAATTATATTTATTTGGTTATTTATAACATCAATTATGTCAATATTTCATTAATAAGATAATTACTGCATCATCGTTGTGTCATAAATAAATTAAATTATTTAATGTATAAAAATTACAAATAAAATGCCATTATGTAGTAAATCTTTTTATCTTTCTAATGAATATTTATAGTCGAATTTATCTTATGTATAACCCCATATTAAAAATGTTTTAGTAAATACACTTCGATTTTAACTCTTATAACCCTTCTTTAAATAAATTAATAATAAATGTCCTAATCTAATCCAAGTGGGCCTAAATGGTCATATTTTATTCCTAGTTTGTTTTTGGTCGAATTACGGTTGTCCAATATAATTAGGACATGTGTTGGGGTAATAATAATATCATTTCTACCCTTAATTACCCTATTTACTTTTAACCGTGGTAAAAAAAGTAAAAAGTTACTATTCACCGAAAAATTATTTTCATCTCATTGAACCACATTTTACTTACTGACATCAACCGTGTCTCTCGGATTTTTGAAATTCCACTCACAGAAGCGGTAAAATTAAGTTTTATGAACAATTCAGTTTTTTTAACTACCACTTAGTGGTTTCACTATTCATCTAAAATTGAAAGTTTTCAGAAAAATACCAAAAATTAGGCCTAAGCTATATTTGATATTATGAACTCAAAGATTATTTCTATTTTACCAAATTCAAAACATATCAGTTTCATTAATAAATTTAAAAATTAATTCCCGTTGTCAAAACAAATAGCGTGTTCTTAAGAGATAATAACTATCAAAAGATTGACACTTGTTTATGTCTGGTTTAAATGTGAAATTACATCCAATGACCAAAATTGTATTAAATTGTAAAAATATATTCTAAATATACTTTAAAACCACTCAAATTTATAATTTATCACTATTAATTATTTCGATTGAAAAAGTTGTTTTTAATTAAAATTTAGTAATTTTCACTATTCATCAAAATATGAAAGTTATCCGAAAATCACCAAAATTTCACCCTAAGCTAATTTCGATATTCCGAATCCAAAAATGAATTCCATTTTGAAAAATAAAAATTTCAAAATTTCAAAAAGTGGTTATTACTATTCATAACGGCTAGTTTTAATAATATTTTAAAAGCATATCATTGTTTAGTGAAACTCGGTATTGCGTACGACGCAAGCTATCGAGGAAGGTCGCGATTGCGTGTAATGCAAGGCAAGTCAAGTATGTGTGTTGTGAAAGATCCTTTTGGTGTAGCGTACAACACAAGACATTAATGAAATTAAAAGAATATTTTTCATAAAATCTCGGGGTGTTACACACTCAGTCCTCATAGCCAGCGTGGCTCCATGGGGCACATTCAACAATTTTGTAGGATGTATTTCCCATTTCGGGTGTCATAGGATCTATAACTTTTAAAGGGATTTCATCCTAGTTAGAACCATCCAGGATAATGGGATTTTATTTTGGAGGTAATCAAGACAAGGGTGGATAATCTTCTAGGAAGAGTCAGTTTAGGGAAGATCCATAGGCCAGTGGTCAATCCCATGTTATGGTAGAGATGAAGAAACTTCATGGAGTGGATTGAGCACTAATGGAAGCAGATGAAGGACCAGAAACAGTTATAGGTAGAATTATTATTTCATAATATATATTTTTTGTTATATTTGATACTGGTTCCTCGATTGCATTCATTTATTCCCATTTTAGGTATGTGTTAGAGTTTTAACCAAAATTTTGATTTATGCTATAGAGTTATTGATTCCACTTGATTATAAGTGAGAGCTGGGTTATATATGTCTATCAGGGGAACTCACAGTGTAATGGGTCTAGTTGGAATACTATTTTATGGGTTTAGATATGAAAATAATTTATGTAATCCTTGATATATATTGTATGGTTCATTTTATAAATCACATGGATTTTTATAGATGGAAAGTTAGATTCATGCAACCAGATGGTATTACCCATGTTTTTCATTGTGAGTGGGTTCCTCATCCAGGATCAGATTGACCTCCACTTCTATAATTGGGAAAACATGTTTTTTAAATATCATCTCTATAGGTGGAGGATGATGAAGGTACTCATGAGAGTGGATTACCTCCTGTGGTAGATGATTTCCCAGAGATTTTTCCAAAATATATTTCAGGTTTTATAGAGTGGTATTTGAGGAATTCCATTAATATGGAATCTGGTAGACTACTGATATCTATTGTCTTGTGTTTTATGGCCCCAATGAGTTGATATAATTAAATGTGAAACGTTATATCTTGAAATCAAAATGATTCATCCACCTAGAATCTCACGTTGGAAACCCCCGATTTTTTTTTCAAAAAGGCCAATTTATCTCTCCAATTGTGTATCAATCACCGAAATATAAAAAAGGTGACGATGATGAATAAGTATCATTTTCCTTATATTAATATCATTTTCAATAAAATTTATGTATTTAAGGTGTTTCTATATGATTTATATGCATTTCTGGAATCATTATGTCCACATTAGAGAGATGATTATTCTCAAAACATCATTCTATAGAATGTACGACCATTTTGTGTTCTTAGTAATTCCTTTCTGGTTGATGAAATATAAAATGATCTTTAGGGAACTTATTAATATAGTGTATCATTAGTATCTTTACTCATTTTTTAGGGTATTGGTGGATGAAATTCTGGTCTACTCAAGGAATAAGGATGTGAATGATTGATATATGTGGATTATGGTAGGAACACATTGGGATCAACGTCTCTATGAGATGTTTTAGAAGTGCACCTAATAGATCAATGAGGTGACTTTTTTGGGTAATGTGACCCTGTAATGATGTGTTTTAGTGGAACATAAAAAAATTAATATGGTGTTTTCATGGGAATTACTGAAGACTGTTTTTGAAATCAGAATCTTTTTGGGCCTAGCAGGGTATTACATGTGTTTTTTGATATTTCTCTCAGATTGAATCATCCATGAATGTGTACACCTAGAAAGGGGTATATTTTTTCTCGATACTTGAATATTAATATTCCTTTTAAGGGATTATTAAATTCATTATGATGGCCCTTGTTTTAATATTTTTAGAATATGGAAGGGGATATATGGTTTTCTAAGATGTTTCTAACAAGGGTCTTAAGTGTTTGTTGATTCTTGATAACCACATGGTGGCATATTGTTCACGCTAACAATGAATGCATGAAAATAATTAACTAATATCTATCCTAGAGTTAACAACATCAACACATTCCTTTAAGAAATTTAAATATTGTATTTTTTGGTAGAAATTGTTGGTTTATTCATACAATATGGTATTGGAATAAATTTTCATCCTTATATATTTTAATTTGAGGCAATGTCTATTGGTGGTGTAATATAATAGGTTCTAGTTCGATATCCTCTATATCCCATGAAAGGGATATGTGGTTATAGATTTCTTGGGAAGATTGTGTTTGTACAAATGTTGAAGGAGTCCAGTGATGAGTGGACTCGAATGGGTTTTTTATCCAAAATTCATCCGAATCCCAAAGAGCACAGTGTAGGTGTTTTATTATCCACTATTAATCTAACACAATCTCTTATAGAATTGATTCGGTAAAAGAAACATGATGATGAGATATGATTACATTATATACATATCCTAAATTATTGGGAGGTTTCTTTTGAATGTTAGTTGTCTCCAGAGTGAGCTTTGTGATTTAGATTTCACTTCATGGTGATGTTTACATTGTAAAATGTGGTGATGTAGGATATCCACCAATCTGGGTGGTCCATTCAACCTATTACTACCATGATGTTTTATGATGTGTGTATGTATTTATTGTGTCTAGGTATGAGTTGGTATGTAGCTGACTTCATATCATAGTGTTATACTTGTCAGAAGGATAATGTTTGGCACCAAAGCCACTTCAGTTTTCATTAGATACTACCCATTCCTACATAGAAGTGGAATTATATCGTCATAGAATTTATTATTGTCTTAACTCATATACCTTGGGGGGGGGGATTTAAACATTGGTAATGATTGATTTATTGAAAAAATCAGCCCACTTCAATCCAATTTGGGATTCATCCAAGGTGTATGACCTAAGTTAGTTGTACATTAAATATACAACGAGGATTCATGGAGTGTCATCAATAGTTATTTAATATAGGGACCCTCATTTTAGCACATTGTTTAGGTATGTCATTTAGAATGATATTGGATCATAGGTCATGTTGTGTATGGCATACCACCTTCAAAAGAATGGTTAGACTGAGCGAAAAAATTTAATATTAGAAGACATGATCCACACATTTGTGTTTTATTTTAGTGGATCATGGAACATATATTTTTGATTTATGTATTATTTAAATAATAATAGCTAACAATCATTAATTCTAATGAATTATTTTGTGGATCTTTTTGGTCGATAATGTTTCACCCCTATGTATTGGGATGAGGTTGGTGATACCTCATTTTTTGGACCGAACGTTGGGAAAGATACTTCTGATAAAGATAAGTTGGTTAGAAAATTCTTGTTTTTGGCATAAAGTAATCACATATCTTATGACGATCAGAGGAACCATGATTTGGAGTTCTCTTTGGGTGACTGAGTGTTTTTAAATATGGCCCCTCTCTTTGGTCACTATCATTTTTGTAGGCAATCGAAGATAACAACAAGGTATGTCAAATAATTTGATATTACCAAGAAAATAGGTAATGTTCCATAAATGTTATATTTTATTTTCCAATTAATTTTAATAAATGAGGTGTTCCATGTCTCATAGATAAAAATGTACAATCCGGATCCATCACATGTACTGAATTTGGAGGATTTAGAGTTAGAGCATGTTTTGTATGTGTTCGAGCCGGCAGAGTAGATTGTGGATTATCAGGGGAATGTTCCCCATGGTATTTACATATCATTAGTATGTGATCATTGAAATATTTATAATGATGTAAATGAGTAGTGGGAGAAGATCTATTGGGATGAGGAGGAGTATTTATTTTTGTTATCGAATCTGACATTGAAATGAATTTCTAAGGACAAAATATTTTCATGCCTGGAAGAATTTTCACATCTATGATTTTGTTTCCACGTATTAATTTTTCGTTACGGTATTTTTCCCTTGGGGTTTCATGGTATTTTTTGAGAAAATGGAGTTTTCAGACCCGAAATTAGGTGGTGCACGGTTGGTGAATCATTATTAAAACCATGAAGTAAATGAAAGAAAACCATACGTCTGGGATAAAAGAACTATACAGCTCACACTGGTAGGAACACATGCTTATTCCCTTACCCATGAAATCATGTGACTTCATTCCTCATAGAAAGATATCGATGCATAAATACCACACTATTTGGAAAACCATATGGACTAACGATGCTACCTATATGGGTCATTAAAAAATTATAATTTACTCTTCTTTCATCATCCAATTTTCCTATAAATCCCCTCTAATATGAAACCTAAAATATTTTTATCCTTATGAGATTCCTCTAAAACTTCTTAGATCCATTGAGCATAATGCTTTGGTGTGTTTTTTGGTGTGGAATCATCAATTAAGTCTTATTTCTCACGGATTCCTCTTATTTTTTGGTTTTTATTCCCTCATTCTTGGGTTTTAATTTTATAGTGGGTTCTTTGACCAAATGAATGGTTGATCCTTTTTTTTGGTGGGAAATAATGATATTTTTTGTTGGATATTGTATTTAAAGGGTATTTTTGACGTGTGGTTGTGGTTTTACATTAGATTCACAATGTTTTCAATATTATGGTTGTTGTTTCAATGATTTTATATAAATAAATGATTTGGGATTGAATGATTGTTGTTATGAATGTGTTCTAGGGATTATTTTGTGGTGAAAACCATGTTTTCAAAAGTTTTTGAGATGCATATGTGATTAATGATTATTTTATAAATGAATGTGGTTATGTTTCATTTGTGACTTGTAGTAGTGCTTCATAAACATGTTTTATTCATTTTTTGAATGGTCTGAAAGTTATTTTCAAAATAAAATTGAGGTGATAATGTGTTAAAAGAAAGTTTTACAAAACAAATAGTGTTTGTAAGATGTTTTATTCTTTATTTTTAACTATAAATGTGGTTTGTGAATTGTGAAGGCAATTTGAAGTAGGACGTAAAATGTATTTAGTGTGCCTATGGATTTGAAATGGGATTTAACCATTTAAATTGTAGGATTCTTATGTATAATTATTATTATTTTTTTCCAAATGGTTTATATAAATTGAGAAAGTGATATGGAAAGTATATCCATATTATTTTAGTGTCTGTGGGAAATGGAAATGGGTTTTTATTGAACGTGGTGTCTTCCATGTGATATTTGATCACTAGGTCATTGTGGATTGTGAAAGTGGTGATTTCATTATCTGATCATGATTATTTGCATGAGTATGTGGAAGTGATGATTTATGTGATTTTTGAAATAGAGTTTTTGAAAAGAGGGACTCCTTGTATTATTGGTGGTTGGACTAGAACTATTATAGTAATTTAATCAAAAGAGGATGTGCCATAGATTCTTCTAGTAGGATTGATGCTACAATACTAACTTCACATATAACATGATCAGAGCCCACAAGAACCCAGATATGGGATCCCACAAAATGGGTCATTAATAGGATTGTTTTTGTTTTTTTCTTATTATATGGAGACCATTATAACTTCTTATTGACCCATCTATAGTGGCTCATGCATATGAATACTATTGCTATCAGTTGTAGGATTTTTGATCACTGAAGTATGAGGTTCATAGGGTCCCACTTCTGCTAGTTTCCTTTAGGTATTTTCCCTCTCTGATCTATTACGACATGATGCATATATAATTTTCTGATAATCAATGGTACAAGGTATACCATATTTTAATTTTAATATTAAAGAAACATTCTTTTCACAAAAATGTTTCCTTAAAAGTGTTTTCTTGATAATGGTTTCCACAATGTATTTTCTTGAGATGATTTAAATTGATATTATGAAAATGTTCATGTAGATTTACCATATAATGTTTTTGAATGGAATATTTCCTTTTTGGTGGAACACTACTAGGATTTGGCCAACAGCCTACACACACCCTATGGTGTATGTAGACATTGTTATATATGACATGGGTAAAGGAACCATGTTATTTGGTAAAGAAGGTGGATTTACTTCTTAGTGTCCAACTTAATGTAGGTATTGGTAGTGATGGATTGAGGGCGGTCACCATCTTTTTCATTGATATTTTTGGGATATTTTAGTTATTCCCTATCTGTTTTGGTATTTTGGTTTTAGATAATGTTGTAAAATAGTGAATCTGAAATTTTTGTATTAATTTTGGTATCAATTATCTATTATGTGATGTTTTATTATCATGAGTAGATTATTGTTATAATCATGGGTGAAATAATTCCTAAAGAGAATTTTAGATACACATACAATATTTTTTATCTAATAGGGATCATGAATGCCCTTCAGGCCATGTTATGGGCTGGGTCAAGAGTTAGTTTAAATGAAACATTAGCTTGGTTTGTGACACTCCCCTACACAATGACATGAGAAAAAAATAATTAGACAAATAAAAATATAAATAACATAATTTAATTATATTATTATTGGTATTAAATATGTAAAAAATAAATCAACAAATATTTAAATATACATTATAACAATAAAAATATTATTGTGGAAATGTTATTATTAACAAATATTTAAATTACATATATATGATTATCATTTCATTTAAAATTATTATAAATATATTATAATTATATAAAAAATTAATATAAATAATTATAGTTATTTAAATATATATAGCAATAAATTTATTTATCAATATATATACTTTAAAAATTATTCTCTTTATATGAAATTATATTTAATACATAAATTAAAACAAATTTTAATTGAAAATATAAACAATATTCCAAAAATAAATACAGAAATTATCATTTATAATTATATAAATATATAAATTAAAATCATATAAATTAAATTATGAAATATATATATATATATATATATTATGTTATAATAATATTATTATTATATATTATTATTATATTATTATATTAAATAAAAAATATATGGGAGTGGGGGGTCGACAATTAGAGGAGAAGGGGTTTGGTTTGGAGGACTGGGAAGAAGGTTGGGGCATTATGATAATGTAGAGGGGTGACTTTAGGAGGTTCACAATTACATTGGTGTGGGGAGGAGGGGATATAGATAGCGGTTCTTGATGACTCTGATAAGAAAGATTTTTTGGATGGTGTTTCGAGATCAAACATAAGAATAGTTTGCAATGGTCTTTGGTGATGCTCAGTCATAGGATGGTTTGAGGTAGGTGGTTTCAATGGTGAGGTATATTCCTCTGTTAGTGAATTGAGTGGTGAGAAGGGTCTGAAATGGGTATAAATGCGTATGGTAGAAAATATTGTGGGCATATTCGGTTTTCTTTAGCGATAGTGAGTGTACATCTAGTGGGATTGTGGATTTGGTTCATGATGTTCAGATCTTGTTTGAATATTTGTATTTGTGTTAATTTTCTTCTTCATATTCTCTCCACATGGACCTATTTTTTGCAATTTTTGAATTTTTGTGTTGTTTGTGGTTGGGTTAAAAGTGGTGGACGGCCGATGAAGGTGGATAAAGCCACCATTTCAGTGTTGATATAGTGGATTGGGGTTTGAGGGGACTCCTTGAGTCATCATCAGGTAGAATCTATAGTAAGTACTTGAGGCAAAGATGGGTACAAAAGCGAGAAGGATGGATGTGGGTTGCTCGGTGATGGTGGTTGAGAATCCACCATTGGGTGAAGGTGAAACAATGACTGAAGGAGTCGTTATTCAAGAGGAACAACGGTGGGTAAGAAAACACTATTAGATAGAAACTATCATTGGTAGTGACCAAAAATGCATAAATATAGGAATTTTCCAATTTTATTGGAGGGTAAAGGTAGTTAATATGATTCATTGTTGGTAATGTCCAACTGTGAGTGTTTTTATGTGGTTTGAAAAAAATTCTAGTGGTGTATATGGGTAGTGAAACACCTGAAACTAAAACAATAATAAGAATGTAAAAATTAGCAACCAAAATAAACTAAATATCAGGAAAAAATTACATATTAAATAAAAATAGTAAAAAAATAAAATAATTAATTAAAAATAAAAAAAATGATATCAAAAAATGATTGAAATTATTGTTTTGAAGAGAAATTGAATAAAATAAATAAAAAAACAAAAATAATGAAAATTATTTATTTTATAATTAAAATATTGAGTTATTTAGATTGATGAAATAATTAATTCAAAAATTATTTATTAAATTCAAAATTAATTACATAAATAAATAATTAAATATGTAATAAATTACTGCTTTATTTTTGTTCAACAAATAAAAAACATGAAAAAATAAATGTGTGAGAAAATTAATGTTTAAAATGATTATTTAAAAACATAATGATTAACTTAATTTGAAATACTAATTAAAAATATCCAAAAGAAGCACTAAAAATATAATAGAACCAAAAATCAATGTTTTATTAGATTTATCAAAAAAAAGAAAAAAATTTATAATTAATGGAGAATATTACTATAATGATAAGATTTCAATAAAATATAAAATAAGATGTGGTAAAGAGTGTGAAAACAAAACCACTTCAAATTACCACCCAATTAATTTTTTTCCTCAATCAAATGAATAATTTTGTCTTCATAAAATATATAGTATTACATTATAGTCAGTTGAAAAATAATTCATTTCATGAATTTAGAAAACAGAGGCATAGTACCAGCTAAGGGTTTTCAAATAATGAAAAATGGTCCTTCCTAACATGAATAACCCACCAAGAAATCAAGAGAACACTAATTCATTCACTATCAAGGATTTCATGCCTCTTATATGAAATTGCATATTATTCTACATCAATTCCATAACAAGTATTATTATAAGAGTGGTGACATGTTTGATCGAGTGGAAATAAAACCATAAAAAACACCATCATTTTTCAGTTTCTCATAGGTTCTAAAAACCATTTTATCATTTAATTAATAACATAATTTATTCAATTCAAATGATTTTCATTAATGTCAATGGACCCCTTCTTAATCGAGGTTCAAAATTCCCTTCACCTTAATGAACTCATTTTTGACTACTAAGAAAATAATTTTTTTTAATAATTACCTAGATAGGTATGAGTGTAGATAACTACATAGATACACTTATTCAATATGTACATAGGGATAACACACAGACACCCACAATGAATATAGTCGAATATGTTTACTGTGGGATCCAATATGACCATTTTACTCCAGCTTTGAATGAATTATATGACTACCATTTGAGTTGGATCCCTAAGGAGATTCTTTTTTTATTAAAATATGATTCACCTAGGTTCAATTTCAAATAAACAATTTCCAAAATTCATGATCAAAATTCTACAAAACTATCCTATTGCATTCCATTCCTTATTTCCTAAATTAAAAATCCATAAAGACAGTGTGATACTACTCTCATCAATCATACATCCTCAATAATTTCAAAACATTGTGAACCCCCCAATAATGATAAGGTTGTTATCCACTAGTAAGTTATGAATTTATGTTTTTATTTAATCCAATGTACTCTTTGGTTATGAAATAATATGAATTTTTTTAATGAAAATGAAAAAAATTAACATTTTTTTACTAAAATCCATCTATGGAAAAATTATGTGTATATATTATTTTTACAGAAAAAATACCCCTCCCCCATACATAAAACATCACAAAGTACCACATTTTGACTCTCAATGTGGGAGATAAAAAATATCAAAATTGATTTTCAATTCCATTGAAAAAATATTTTTAAGGGTTAGTAGTGATGTTCAAAAGACATTATTCCACACAAAAAGAAAATGAAAAAACCAAATTCAAAAGAAACTCAACAAGACACCATTATCGAAAAAAGTATAATTTTTGTAAATGTTTTATAAAAAATTTAATGATTTTAAAATGAATATGGAAAAATAATTTTCATGTTTGTTAAAATAGATGAATTATGACCAATATAGTTCAACAACAACTGAATGAATGTGAATGCAATGGGTGAGCCAGGTTTCACATTTCAATTAAAATAAATTTTTAAATCACGAGATTATAGTAACTGGAACCCAGGTAAGATAAATAGATTCAAAATTTGAAAATACAACAGAGGGGACTCCCCCACACATAAAAACTATAAAACATGAAACAAAATAAAGTTTAAACAATTAAAATGAATAAACAAAACAAAACATACATGAATGTGAGTGCTATGACATTATTTTTTATTCAAAATATCATCTTCTACAGCACTAAATGAAGTGAAATTTTTATTCCCCTTAATTCATGGAACATTTATAAATTAGAATAATAATCCATAATTTAACGTTCTAGAAAAATTCAACCAAAGGGTTAGTGAAAGATATGTTAACCATACGATACAGTGGGATGTTCCCTTGGGTTTACATTTTTGTGTTTTTAATAGCATCAGTTCTATAATAGTATAAGTCTATGTGACACCATCGAATAAGTTATATAGAAAATTAGGTAATCAATAAGAACCAGGAGTTATATTTTTTTAAAAAAAGGCTGATAAATATAAAACAAAGTAAAAACCATTGGTTAGTTCCCAAGAAACACCGAGTTTAATGTCCCCAATTATAATTGAGAAAATTTCATCCACCAATAATAGAAATGAATGTTAATCCCTTTGGGTTTCCATAGATGAAATATTTTATCCTTTTACAATTGAAAAATAATAGTTCATATTCCTCTCCAACAAGACCCACATATTCATTAACCATAACTATAAAAATGGTGAAGGGTCCTAACCACTTGTTCATTAACTTAATTGGAAAACATTTCGTCCTAGAATCGAATAGATGGAGCCTCTTACCAACCTTGAAATATCTATTTTTAATTATTTATTATTGAGAAGGATTTTTTGTTTATAAATTTTAATATTATCATACAATTTCTTCATAATTTCCTCCACATCACTCAACCATAACAACTTTATATCACAAGCAGACTTGATGTTAATGTTTAGGGCCTTTAGTTCCCAATAAATTTTTTATGCAATTCCATAGGAAGATAAAAAGTCTTCTGAATGTGAATCCAATATGGGGAAATCAAAATTGTATTATTCTATGTAGTTTAATGGAATAAAAAATCCTTATCCAAAATCCCTGACCAAAATTTCACTGTGGTTGAAACTGTATTCTCAAAAATCTACTTGACCTCCTTATTAGAGACTTTATCCTTCTGAAAAGACTGTGGGCAGTTAGTGGTACCTATTTTGGGAGTACATCCATACATTTCCATAATATTATTGAACTTTTATTTCATAAAGTTAGTTATATTGTCTATGTTTAATTTCATATTAAAAAAAAATCTGGAAAAAATATTTTTATTTTAAATCATCTCCATACTAGTAGAATAATTTTTGGCCAGATCCACTACACCAACCCTTATGGACACATAGTCCATAGCCACAATAATCTACTCATTCTCATAACATGATGAGAAGGGTCCCATGAAATCCAATACCCAGTAATCTAAAACTTCATCCTCCAAAATTCCTTTTTTAAAAAATCTCTCTTCTACTTACAAAATTTACAAGCAACTGAAACATATCAAAACTGATGAAAAATCACATAGCATCTTTGAAAAATATAAGAAAAAAAACCATCCTAATGAGCATTCTAATCAGTCCACTCTCCTCCATGATGGCCACTCTAAGATGATTAATAGTTTCTCTCATCTATGGGAAACATTTTTTCATCAAAAACACATATTATAAAAAAACCATTAATACATATACAAAAAATAATAGGTTCATATAAAAAATAATATTTCAACACAGATGTAAACCTACATTTTTGATTCTGCAGAATTTTATAGGGCATGAAACTAATTTCCAGAAAATTGGAATCCTCTAAAAACTTATAATAATTTCATACAGAAGAATCAACCAATGTATTATCTTGGAATAAGGAATTGATATATAGTTTCCACCTCATGGGTCCAGGTTTTGAGTACTTTTTAGCTAGTATGTACTTAATGGATTCATGGTAAAAAAATGACAACTTTTGACGATATAATGTGCTATAAAAGTGTTTCTAAAGAAAACATCACAACATCCAATTCATTTTCTATGGTGGAAGAGTTCTTATGAGTATCATCAAGTATCTTTTTAGCATATTAAATTACATGTATCTTCATATCATTAATCTTCCCCAAAGCAATACCTAATTCAATGTCACTAGTGTCATATATTAATTCAAAAAAGAGCAGCCAGTCCATGGTAGTGATCATTGGTTATGGGGTTAATTTATACTTTTGAAAATTAATGGAATCCATACATTTCCCATAAAAAACAAAGGGAGCTTCTTTTTCCTTTAGTAAAAAAATTGTCCTGGTGATATTAGAAAAATACAGAATGAAACTTTTGCAAAACCCAACTTGTCTGAATAAATATCTTATCCCCTTCACATTATTTAGTTGGGTAATAATTTGGGTAAACTCAATCATGGAATTATCAAAACATTTCCCCTTATTAAAAACTAAATGAACTAAAAAAACTCTCTTTGTAGCCATTAACTAAAACTTTTCACTGTTGGGAAGAAATATTTATCTATTAGAACCTCTCCAATATAATTTCAATATTTTAAAAATAGTGTTCAATATTTATTCCTATAATTGAAAAATCATCCATGAACACGTCAATTTTCTATTCAATAATGTCTAAAAAAATATCAATCATACATCTATGAAATGTGGCTGACACACCACCCAAGCCAAAGGTAATATTCTGGTGGGAAATTTTCCAAAAATGGAAAAGTGAAGGTGTTATTTTACTAATCCATATAAGAAATAGAAATATGGTTATATCATGAAAATCCATTTGGATGAAATAAAAACTAATTACAGTCCATATATTCTATAATTATGTAAAAACAACATAAAAATTGGGCATTCCTTATGTAGGAAATAAGTATTATATAATCAAAACAAACCCCATATTTATTAATTGCTCTTGATTTTATTTTCTCAATTTTCTTATTTGTGACCATTGTTACAACACACATTTTGGGAATAACCTATACAGGACTTACCTAGGGACTATCAAAAAATGGGAAAATAATAACAATATCATAAAATATAATCACTTTTTCTCTAACCACTTCTTTCATGTTTTTGTTGAGATGAATTTGGGATTCCATTATTTGTTTACACTATGGTTACATATGAATTTTATGAGTGAAAAATTATGAAATTATTCCCTTTATGTCAACAATTATCCATACAATGACAAACATGTACTTCTTTAATAATATCAATATGTTATTTTCTTGACTTACCACCAGATTGGATAATATGATCCAAGGTTGGGTATTGTTCACTCACAAAAAAGAATATTTTAGATGGGTTGGGTAGGTTTTTGTGTTTTTATGGGGTGATGATTGGATTAGAGGGAGATACTAGGGACTAGGGGGGACAATATCTTCATACTCCATCATAAATTAGGCTTTGTAGAAGGCTTCCTCCTTATCATTTTATTTCTAGAAAAGGTTTCCTTAATAATATACTATTCTTTTAGGGTTAGAATGTGTTCCAATGAAAACTTATCCATGTGTTCCAAAAAATCCCCCTCAAACTCATCAACAAGATACTATAACATAATATAGATGATTCCCATAAAGGATGTAGTAGGGATCATATATTATCCTTTATTCCCTTTCGATATCCTAATAGATTTCTCTTCCTCCACATCAACAGAACCATTAACTATGACCAACCCATTTCTTGGAATGATTGGGTGGGTGGGTACTTTATATTTCAGGAAAATTATGAATTCTCATTTTTCTTTACCCAAGATGAAAAATAAATTACAATTTGAGACATCAACTATAGATCCCCTTATTTCCAATAAGGGCCTACCAATGATGATTGGTATCTCCTGGCAATACTTTATATCTTGAATTATAATGTATGCAGGTAGAAGTGTCTACCAATATTCACTATAAGTCCATCTACATCACCCACTATATGAGTGATTGATCAATCAACATATTGTAACACGACAATGGTAGGCTGGGGAACTCCTAATCACAAGTGTTGAATCATTGATAGAGTAATTAAGTTGATTCTAGTTCCCAAATCACATAGAAAATTTAAATGACCACCTCTATCTCTAAATATTAAAGGCATAATAAATCTCCCAGGGTCCTATATATTAGGAGGTATCCTATTCCGTAACAAAACGATACACTTATTCAGAATATAAGTGGGAAAATGTTATAGGGAATTTTTTTAGAAATGTTTCATTATTAATTTTAGACATGATGTGATTTGAATCAATTATTTGAAGAATGATATTTCAATGAATAACTTTTTAACCATCTTATGTAATTTCAAAAACTCATAATCATGAGTTTATTTTTTTATTATTTGAGGAAAAGGGATTACCAGAGAATGTTTTATACTATTTTTAGTATATATTCAACTTAGTCTGGAATATTTTTATTGCCTTTATTTAAATTGTTTTTAGAACATTTCCATTTTTTTATTTGAACAACAAATATAGTGTGTTTCCATAATTTTTGAAAAATTATCCATTTTAACCCTTTCCATATTTGATTTTTATGATTCATCCATGTTTTCATTTCATGTCATTTGAGGAACATTATAAGGACCTTGGAGTATTGGGATAACTCTAACGGTGGTCACATCCATTTCACTTTCTCTTGGGTTAGCTTTAGTTGTACATGGGATCTTACCCTTATCTCTACTGCTAATATCCCAAGCTAACTGTCCCATATTAATTTCCATATTGATTTATTCTTGAATATATTTGATGTTTATAAAAAATATTTATAGTCTTTTTTGTACAATTCTTCCTATCAACTACTGAATTATACCCCTCACATTATCTGGTGAATTAGATTAATCATCCTGGGGATGCAGTTGAAACTAATTCCTATGTGGATGCTGAAAACTATGAGGATCAATAGGTTGAAAAACTACCTACTCCAACCGAAAGATTTATGGGTGGTTAGTATATCTCTGGTTATAGGTATTTGAAAATGGGTCATCCCTAGGATATATCCTAGGACCATATCCTATATGTTTTCATTCTAATGATATTGGGTTTGCATATCAAAATATGTATAGCATGTCTATGAGTTCTCAGACATAATATAGTGGTGTAATTTCTCTATAAGAGCATTGTGAGTGTTATCATTAAAAAAACAAATATCTTGGGATTCAGATTATTAAAGATGATTGGGTCCCATTCACACCATGGTTCATCTCCTAGAAAATTTTGGCTATGATTTTTGTACTGCTATATTAAAAATCTATTTTAGCACCTCAGCATTACAATAAATAAAATCCCCCCTATAAAATTTATCCTTCAAGGATTTAGGGTAAGGGGTTAAAATATTGTAAAATGTGTCCACGTGAAATGGGATAGTTATCTGATGGTCTGACCACTATCTAATTACACCCCAAAATCTATCCCAAGAATAAAGAAATAGTTCTCCCTCATCTTAAAAAAAACCCCATTGATTTTATTCCTAATATCAAAATTAATTATCATTGGATATAATTTCTTCCTAAATAGATTTTATATTTTTTCCAAATTACAATAAATTCCTCCTCTAAATATTGAAACCATGACCTAGAATTTCCCTTAAGGCACAAAGGGAACACTCTTCGTTTTTGTTCTTCCTCACTCAGGCCTCTCAATGGAAATATATGGACAATACAATATAAGTTCCTAATAATGTTGAGGGTGTCTTCACTAGGAATTCTATTGAAGGTTGATAGCTAAGAAAACATGGATATTTTGATTTAATCATTTTTAGACCTAGGTGAGTGCCCAATATAGTATGAGATACTAGAAATAGTTGGAAGTAAGAACTATCTCAGATTTATTCTCTCAACCATTTCATTACTATATGGTTTCACGTTTCTATAAGGTGGATTATTCAGGTTATATTTCTATGATTCACTATTGTTTTATATTTTGATTTACTTTTTGTTCCATTTCAATTTTCATAGATTTTTTATATGTCTGAAATGAAAGGTTTAAGGTATCAGATTTAGACCATGTTTTTATGAAATAACAAGTTCAACAAATTTGTTTTTTTAATTTTTTGGCAGATTGTATTTTTTCTAGTTTTTTTTAATTTTTTTGTATTTCTGATTTTTTTCGGTTTTTTTGTGTATTTATGTTTTTTCATATTATAGTTTTTTAAATATTAATTTCTGATATGTGGTTTTGTAACATGGTAACACACATCTTCGTCAAAAATGGAACCAATATTTAATAACGTAGTCATTGAGTGTGCTAAAATTTAAAATTATAAACTTAATTACTACTAGTGTAGTGATAAGAAAGGTATCAATCAACATAGAAGGCATGTTGTTGTTATAATGATTAAAAAAATCAAAACAAAAAATGTAAAAAAATAAATTGTGGATGATTTTTTAGAATTGAATAAAATGATTATTGTGTTATATTATGTCAGTTAATGTGTGTGAAAAATGTTAGGAGATAAATGGTAATGAAAATACAACATGAATAATCAATTGATGAGAATGGGTGAAATAATGTAACAATTTCTAAAA
Source organism: Viscum album (assembly GCA_963277665.1). Classification (NCBI taxonomy): domain Eukaryota; kingdom Viridiplantae; phylum Streptophyta; class Magnoliopsida; order Santalales; family Viscaceae; genus Viscum; species Viscum album. Next base: position 1,460,509,361 of record OY728135.1, on the reverse strand, counting down.
TTGATTTTCCCTTTTTTACGCATTGAATTGAGAACTATGGAAATGATTCAAAGCTGTTGACAATATATTTCATTAGATCAACATCATACTAAATAAACAAAATAGTTTATCAATTGTTGAGATCATTCAATCACTATGTGAGATCAATCCAATGTCACCATATTTAATGTGCCTGTTGAACTTGGTTCTCTTTTCTCCCCTGATGTTTATTCAATTTTAAATTAAATCGTCATTTTTTAAAAAAAAAATTATTTCAAATCTGATAAAAATCAATTTTCACTAATTCATGATGTCTTGTTAAAAAAAATTACCAAAATGATAGAGATAGAAGAATCTAATTGAAGAAGAATGCATGAAAAGAGGTCAAATAGATCAACCAGCTTAGCGTATTGCCCTAAATGAGATTAGATGACCATCCTGACCAAAATATGAGTATGAAAAGAATTTAAAATAGATATTTCCTTGTTGAAGGGAATTCCTGAAAATCATAGTAAATTAGAAAAGTGTCATCTCTCCAAGATAGATCTATAGAATCTTCAATAATTTTATCATTATCCTCTACTCCTACCTAGATGGTGTCTCCAACTGTGTGTAGAATGGCGTGTTCTCGCACCCTATTAACTTGTGAGTGGCTGAAGTTGACTTTTCAATGAGGTCATGCCAAATGTTTGAATCTCCAATGCATGGGATGTGAATGTGGAAATTGATATGAATCTTTTCCCATAGTGATCTCCCACTCCAACTCCTTCTGTAGACATCCAATGCTTATTATGAGCTCTAATCACAACTCATGGATAAATTCAATCTAACATCTACACGTGGAATGTTCACCGTGCCTCTTCATCCTCATCATTCTCCAAATCAGAAGTCCACCCGAAAAGAATGAATGTTAGTTCCATGAACTATGATTCCCCCTATAGAATGATTCATGTAAAAAATAATTATGAAAAAAATAAAAATAACTGAATTTATTTATATTAGTAGTTGTATTAAATATGGACATAATTAAATGAATAATATTTAAATATAATTTTTTATTATAAAAATATTTGTAAATAAATTTGAATATTAAAAATATATAAATTATTTATTTATACCTATTATTTCTATTAAAATTATTATAAATATATTATAATAATGTATAAAATAAATATAAATAATTATAGCTATTTAAATATATAGAAAAATAAATCTATTTATAAATGTATATAAAATTATAACTAATCTATTTGTATTCATTTATATTAGAATCAAAATTTAATACATATTTTAATTAATACTATTAAATATATTACAAAAATAAATAAATAAATAAATATTTATAATTATATAAATATTAAAAGTAAAACTGAATCAATTAAATTATTAAGCTATTTATATTTTGTTACAGTTTTAATATTAATATATATTATTGTAATATTATTATATAAAATAAAAATATCGAGGGGTTTGGTGGGGGTTGAAAATTAGAGGAGGTGGGGCGGGGAAGGAACATGGAGACATATGGATACAGGATGTTTGCAGTAATATTTGTTTGGGGAGGAGGAGCTATACACATCAGTGCATAGTGACTTGGATAAGCTAGATTCGTCCAGTGGTGGTTAAAGATATATCATAGGAAGAGTTTTCAACGATGCTTAGTGCTTCTCAGTTTTTCAATGGTTGGAGGTTGATGGATTTGATGGTGAGGGAAATTCTTCTCATTGTGAATCGAGTTTTGATTAGTGTCTTCATAGGGCATAAGTATAGATGGATGATAGTGGAAAAAAAAATTTCAATTTTCTTTAATAACATTCAGTGTTCTCTTTGTGGGATTGTGGTTTTGGTTTCTATAATTCATATATGGTTGGAATATTTGAGTTTTTATTAATACTCTTCCACATATTCTCTTGACATGGACCTAATTTTTGAGTCTATTAAATTTTTGGGCTGCCTATGGTTTTGTTGAGGGTGGTGGAGGGTTTAGGATGTTGGAGGGAGCGACCGTTGCAAGGAGTGTGACAGTTAGTATGTGTTTATAGTGGCTCCATGATTCACTATCGGGTAGTAGCTACTATGGGTACATGAGGTGACAGTAGGTGCAAGTGAAGTAAGTGTGGAAGTGGGTTGTTGGGTGACAGTGGGTGAGAACCAACTGTTGGGTGGAGGTGTAATAGTGAATGAAAGATTCAATATATCATGAGGGACAATGGTTTCGGTGAACCCACCATTGGAATATTGGAAATGGTCCATATTGGGTAAATTTAGATGTTTTAGATTTTATTAAAGCATGGTTGTAGGTACTATGAGAAACCATTGACCACTGCCTTCTATGAGTGTCTATTTATATGTTAAAAAAATTCTAGTGGTGGGTACAAGAAGCATAACACTAGAAACTAAAACAATTAAAAATTAAAAATTTCAATTAACAAATGCTACAGTTATTAAATACAATAAATATATAAAAACATTTATAAAAAATAAAAAATTAAATAAAAAAAATAAATAAAAATAACGTAAAAAATAATTTCATAAATAGATTGAAATTATTGTTTTAAATATAAATTGGTAAAATGAAAATGAGTAAAAAACTGGGTTAATGAATATTTATATTTTCTCTAATTAAAATAATAAGTTAATGAGATTAATGAATTAATTAAAAATGAAAAGAAAAAAAAAATTATTAATAAAATTAGGATTTATTAAATTGGAAATTAATTATATAAAATATAAATTTTACAAATGAATTAATTAAAAAGTTATTTTTTTAAAAAAAAAAATAAAACATGAAATAATGAAAGCATGAAAAAATTAAATTTGAAAATTATTTTTTAAAAAATAATGAATTACATAAATTTAATTTATTATTAAAATTGTGTAAAATGAACACTAAAAACTTATTGGAAAAAAATATCAATTATTATTAATTTTATAAAAAAGTAACCATTTGCTAAATATTGAAAAAATTATTCATAATATAACATGTCAATAAAATACATAAATGAATGTGGAAAATTGTTTGAAAATATAGTTACATTAGTTTGATTTTTTAAAATCTGGAAGGTCTTAGTTATTTTTCATTAAAAATATACATTATATGACATTTATTTGATTTGTTTTCATTCAAAAAAACCCCTTTCAATTACTATAGATGTTTCTATATAAAAAAGTGTGATATTTAAATTTTTATATGTTCGTGTTCATTCAAATATAAATGTATACGTGTATATGAATTGAAAATTTTAGGAAAAAATTAGTAAAATAATTTTACTTCTCAAACAGTTTCATTTCTCCTAAATGGATTCACAAATAATGTTTTGTTAATGTCTACCAAAAAGATCACATTAAGAGACTATATAGAAAATTGATAAACGGGTTGACTTCACATTTAGGTTATAAAAATGATTTGAAAATAAAATAACATTTTCCTTGAAATTTTATATTAATATGTACTATTATGGATTGATTAGTACCGTTAAATATGACTTCATTCAAATGTTCACACCTCTACGGACACTCCCCATTATATAGAGGCAAATCAAGTGGATGTTGTAAGGAGTTGGTAAAAACATGTATTTTAGATTACTTTGATTCATGATTGAGATGTTATAGATTTATTCTCTACACACCCTTCATTTACTATTGTCATGGGATCTTGGGCATCTTATTAGGAGTAAAGAGGCAAATAATATCTACTGTTGATGAGATAGACTATATCCCTTATTTTTTTATGGAGAATTGGTGGTATTGATACTAGTGAGACCCATATTATGTGATCAATTTTCATATAAACCTAGAATCATCATTGGTAGGATGACAAATGGTTTGAATATTATTATATCTAGAGTCTGTTCATTTGATGTTTTCTAATTTCCCATGATTACATACACCGTATTTTATATTCTTTCTTGAAACATCTATTTCATATTTAGATTCACTTTTATTTCAATACAAAGACATTTCAATATTAGTGTTGATTTATTTTTACATAACACAACATTTTGACTCAGTATTTCCCTCCCTTTCAAACCATTTTTCTCAATTGGGTCTTTTAGCATGGTTATGAATGACCCCCTTTGGTTTCATTTTCAAATTTGAAATATTGAACTATGACTATTTTAATAAATGATATAAAATTTTATTTAATTAACATTTTAGAAGTATTATTTTTTTAATGAAATTTTGAAATCACTCTTTCTATTTATAGATTCAAACAATATTACATGGAATATTTTGGTTATGTGATTTTATTTATTCTTTGATGATCACATACAAAGACATTATATTCCCAAACCCTAGGTTTTCTACTCAGTGTTTGTAGGCCTTAGCAATTTAGTCATTTTAGGTTATAGTTTTTGTTCATTGAAAGAGATGGTCAGTTTTATAGATATATGGTGAATTTGAGACCACACACATATTTTATTTTCTATTTTGGGTTTTCTTTGTGTAGAAGTTATATCGACCTATTCAGACTCTCAAAATTTGGATTTTTGTTATGATCATTTAATTATGATCATTTATTTATGTGTTTTTTTTCATATTTTAGAAATATTTTTCTTGTTATATTCCCTCTCATGGACTCCGATATAATGTTTAACCATGAGGGGTATATAGTGGAGTCTCATACACTTAAATAATTAACGAGGATATATGATTATCGTGATGACTTTTCACTTATCATTGGTCCATGGGGATCTTTTATGCCCCTTGGAACATCTTATGTTTTCTTGGGTTTCTGGTTTAGGGATAATCTGGGTTAGTTTACGATAAAATTTTATTAGAGTAACCTTTATTATTTGGGGTGTTTGGTAGATGGATATATTATTGTCGAGACTCGGGATGTAGGTCCTTAATGATCATCATGAACCATTACCAAACCTAATCATTGAGTCCCTATGGGATTTTGGGAATGAATGTTTTATTTATTTATGATGTAATGGTGTATGTAATATATTTCAATATTTTGGGGGATGTTAATGTAGGTGAATCAGAATCACACATTGATAATTTATGGCCCAAATAACCATGTGGTGACTTAGTACGTAGTTCAATATGATTCAAAATGGATAATGTGTTTCCTCCATAGGGTCTACCAGACCATGTGGCCATATAATGCACAACCACTACCCTTTATAAAAGTGTATTTGGTTTCATTAATGAAAATGGATTAATTTTGAATTGTGTATGATGGTAACATGAAATAATGGATATGAATTTACTTAAAATAGATAATTGGTATTTATCTTATGATGAAACATTAGTACATAATGAAAAATAGAAATTTCAGTTTTGAAATTAAAATGGGTAAATTTAAAATGATTTCTGAAATTGGAATACTCTTTGATTTGAAAATTTGGACATGAAATGGAAATGGTGTTTTTGAAAAGGAATTTTGATTATGTTTTTTATGTATTGGTATGGGTATTTTTTATTTTTATTTAATGTGTAATATTTTTTTAGTTTCTATTGAATTATTTATATTGATATCATTTTTTTATGATATTTTTATTATGCTACCTATAAAGGCTACAAAGGATTCTAAGAATTATCTTGTAGAGGATGAAAATACCCATATTCCTAATTGAGTAGAAGAGTAGGGATATTCTTTTCTATTACCTATCTTTCTTGGTTATCGGGGTCCATTAGAGGTTACGTAGTTGATAGAAGAAATTGAAAATATCATTTGGTTTATGGATACTCTTGAATCACTGAGGGTGGTTTTTACCTTATGTATTTTCAATGGATTTTTTTTGGATCAGTGGAAGTTAGTCATTCAACCATCATTACCTAGTAGGACGACATGAGTACACTTCAAGAATTCATTTATTTAGTGGTTCCTTTTTGAGGATGTGAATGTGATGAAATATGAATAGATTTTTTTATTCATGAATTTCAAAAAATGGTGAAAGGCTATGTTGACCACTTGAAGGAATTTATTATATATTCCCCCAGGATAACCTTGAAAGATTTGATAAAGAAAAATAATTTTTCAAAGGGTCTTAATGTAGAGATCAATAATCTAGTTCTTTCATTTGGGATAGTTTGATTTGAATAGTTTTATAATGTGGTGATTTTGGATTAGTTGGATTCAGGAGGGAATACCTTGATAGATGGAAGCCTGATCCCTATTAATGATAGGGATGGTTCTGCATCCGTTAAGGGGTGTAAATTCGAGTATCATATTTCATAGGATTCTAATTTATCTATCTCTAAATTTTTAAGATACATTATACTCTTATATGCTTCATTTGTTCTTAGTTTTGGAATTCTAAAAGATATTAAAATAATTACCTAATTATACCCAGTCAATGAGTTCTATTAAGAAATAATCAGAAATCCTATGAGTCAGCATCTTGACAGAAGAAAAATAGGTCCATTTCAATTACATAATTTTATTTGTTTTAACCTTTAATGTTTTGAGGTAAATTTTTTTTCCTTGCGTTTTTTAATACTTATGTTTGATGCTTGATTTTTATTTTCATGTATCTTTTGGTGGTTTTTTATTCCAAGATAATTTATAAATTAACATTTTTTTGGAAAATAGAATGTGTTTTGATCCAGTATTCTATTGGAGTTTCTTTAGTTGAAACCCTTATCTTATTAGGTGGTGGTCCAGTTGAAAGCACAAATTATATGTACTGTTATGATAGCTAGTTTCAAAGTGGCAGTGAGATCCATTATGGATCTATTTTTCATTATCTATTGGGCTAGTCATGTGTGGATTTTAAAATTTAAGGCCACTTTATAGTTTTTGGTTTCATTTTATTTTTTTATTAGTTTGTTAAATATGTTCTAGAAGTTATTTCTTTTGGTTTGAGGGTTTCAGTTTTGATTTACATCTTGGTCACTTTGAATTACTAGGGGATGAAAATTTTATGGTGGGGAGAATTTTTAAAATCATATTTTTATTTGAAATATTGTTTTATTAATTTTTTTATTGAATGATTCCATTGATTTTTATGTATAATTACTATTGAAATTTTATGTTTTGATGTTTTTGTGAACTTCTTGGCATTGTGTAAGGTTAGTGTGCATAGTTTGAGGAAACTATGTGACCATCAAATTAAATGGGATGTTTTTATTTTAATTTATTCTTGTATATATTATCATGTATAATCTGTGGAGATTTTATTTCCAACCACGTACATCTCAAGAGAGGTCTTGCATAAACCTATGGTTGATTAGGAGAACAATGAAGACTTGTGGATGTATGAAGGAAATAGTGCACCATCTATTTACAATTTTGTACAATTTTAATTATGAATTTTCTAATTGTATGTTAATATTTTCCAAAATTGTGTTTCAAAACCATGTAAATGATGTTTTTCATTATAGTATAGGGAACATTGTTTTCATATGGGTTGGTAAACAAAGAGGCTTAATCAAGAGTTTTTCCAGAATCAATAAATATATAACTGTCTAAGTTAGACACCTACAAATATAACAGCACTTGAGATACCCTCTTCCCCACTCAATATTAGATCATTAATCTATTCCAATACCCCTCTCCCCTTACCGCTCCTCCATGTTTTGAAGTGAATCTATCATGAAACAACCAACGAGGGAATGTCTGGCCATCAAATGGTCGAGCTGCTATTACCTTAATCCCACTTCTATATGTTAAGGGATGATGATAAGAAACATAAGGTATAACTAATGTGGGATGAATTTTCATAATGCACCTACAAAAAATACCCAATCACATCCCTGATATGGTAATATGAATAAAAAGATAAAATATAAATTTCTAGAGTAAGAACCACACGTGAAACAACCTATAGAGAATACATGAGTACACCATCATAATCTGAAAAGTAAAGGGATAAAATACACTCCCAATAAGAAATATTTCACAACCTAAAAATAATAATAAATGTAATTATAGGAGAGACTATATCTATATATTTAAGCCCCACCCATCGTACGTAGTCAAATGCACATGTTTTCCCCAATTATCTTCTATAATTGTTCTCGAATCTGTATAATACTAGACACGTGTGGCAAAAGATCATCCATGGATGAGTGTATACATATATAGTAGGTCGCCACAAAACGTAATGGGGGAAACAATCTTAGACCTGATAAAAGTAGACATAAAAATCCATAGAAAGAGAGAAAATAATTCTAACAATATTGGTATATATATTCTTATAAAATAACCATAGTGTAAGAGTGAAAGGGGGATCTCCATCATACATGTGATCCCAAGAAAAGAGTCTACCAAAATTACCAATGGTAAATCAATTATTTCCAACATTTCACATGTATTTCCATAAAAGTTTAAATGTGGAGGACCCTACACCTTTCCAACATGTTGTACTATCTAGGGAGAAAATCACAAAACATATAACCCACACCCTACAACATCAAGGGTTTTCCACTCAACATATATAGGATGCATGCCATAGTAAAATAGGGGGTACCACTCATGTAACATCTCAAGATTTTATAAGATGTATTATTTTTAATTTATTTAATTTATTCTACTATACAATACACCAAGATTATCTTATACTATACACAACACAATATTATCTTGCAGTATATGCAACACTTTTCTTGGCTCGTGTGACACACAATTTCAAGTTCGTTTTGTGGAAATTATTCTACGCAACATTAAGTATAGATTTTGTTTAATGTATAAATAAAATAAGTTCTGATTATGTTATATGCAACACCAAATAGAGCTTTCACTACACGCAGTCCTAACATGGCTTGCATTACACGCAATCAAAACCTTCTTCGATAATGTGTGTAGTACGCAATACCGAGTTTCACTAAACAAGATATTATTATAAAATTTTTATAAAAAAGATGTTATGAATTGTAATAACCATTTTTTGAAATTTTATAAATTTTATCTTTCAAAATGTACTTTATTTTTTGATTCAGAATATCGAATTTACCCTAGGGTGAATTTTTTGTATTTTTCTGAAAAACCATCAATTTTTTATGAATCGTGAAAACACTAGGTTGCTATTTAAAAACCAACTTTTTATTTAAATAATTATTTATTTTATTTAAATTTATTTTAGGTCAAAATTGATAAATAATACCTATATAAGTTCAATGTAATTAATTTAAGTCATTTTAAAATAATTTTAGATATATAAAAATTTTATTGAACTTTTCACCGTCTTTTACCCACCTCCTAGAAGCACTTGTAATTGTACATAAAACAAAATATTTCTGCTTCTGTAAGTTGAATTTAAAAAATCAAAGAGACACAATTAAGATCAAGGAGTAAAATTTGGTTCAATAAGATAAAAATAAATTTTGGTGAATTGAAACTTTTTACTTTTATTTACCATGGTTAAAAGTAAATAGGGTAATTTAGGGTAAAAATGATATTATTTTTACCATAAAACAAGTCCTAATTCTATTGGATAAGTGTAATTAGACCAAAAACAACATTAAGAATAAAATATGACCATTTATGTCCACCTAGAATAGATTAAAACATTTATTATTAATTTATTTAAAGAAGGGTTAAAATAGTTAAAATCAATGTTTAATAACTAATTTTTTTTAATATAGGGTTATACATAAGATAAATTCGACTATAAATATTAATTAGAAAGATAAAAATAGTTCCTATATAATGGTATTTTATTTATAATTTTTAGACATTATATATTTTAATTTATTTATGACACTATGATGATGCAGTAATTACCTTATTAATGAAATATTAAGATAATTGATGTTTTAAATACCCAAATAAATATAATTTAAGACTTTTTATAAATTAAACTATTTTTTACGTTAATATGACATGTTATTATTTATTTAATTAACTTTTTTCAAAATAATAATGCTGTTATGAGTTTCAAAAAATCGATTACCAAATATTGTCAAAATTGACATAAAATCGTTTTTTAAAGAAATATTATATTATTAATTGTTATTATATTTATAAAAATCTAAGGTTTGTCCAAATTATATATGTAATGATATATATATTAATAATTAACCACTTGTGGTTCTTTTGGATTGTTATGGTAAGTTTATTAAACATATAGTGTAAGAAAAGAAGAGGACAAGGTAAAAGTTAAATTGTTTAACTTAGAGTAAAATCTAAATGATAAGGTTAAAATAGTCACCTAAACTTATCTAAAACCTATTGGTTGAGAGGATTTCTACCCATCACCACTTTATCTTATAAATAAGTCACTTTTGTTACATTATAAACTGAATATGACTTTATGATAAAATAATATTTTATGTTTTTTCATAAAGTGCCCCTCTCCTCCATTATAAAAGGGCACATCCCCCCTCTTCTATTTACACAATTTTGATCCTTCATTCTTGTCCAACCCCTATCCACCATTTCCCTTATCAAATTCCCTAGAAATATAATATAGGTCTTGGTATTCTTCAAAGATCAATTTTAGTGCCCTAAGAGGAGGTTTCAAAGAGGAGTGTCAAAGAAGAGGTAATATCCGTTACCACTTCGTTCAAATTTATTTCTTCTTCTAAATCCTCTTATTTAGTTATTTCATTATTAAGTAATAACCTCAATAAAAATAATATACTTATATGTTATTATAAATATTAAACAACCCTATTTCACCTTCTTTCAATCATACGGAAAACAAAATCACTGCGCGTGCGTACATACGGAATACCGTCTCCATTTCGTGGTGTAATATGTTTTCCACCACCACCTTACTTAGATGGGTATAATTGTGTAAAGAATAACTATATACTGTTATTATAACATAATTCTGATTCTGAGATATTATATCATCCACTACAATTCCATTCAATAATTATGGGAACGATTTCATCGCTCGTGCGTACGTACGGATAACCGTTTCCATGACGCGATGAGATTCATTCTCCATGTTAACCATTAATGAATGATTATAAAGAATATATAATTAATAATAATGCAATATATGATCTAATTAAGCTAATTTATTTATTTATATGTATATATATACATTTCATCTACTTACTTCTATTCAAGTCAATAAGGAAAGGAAAACAACGTTCATGCGTACGTACGACCTACCGTCTCCATGAACAGTGTGTTTCATTTCATTTATCTATCTATTATATGTATATATATATACACTGAATATATATGATATATAAATCATTTTTTACATTATTTATGTAAGTAAATCATGACATAATTAATTATAATATCAAGAACAACAAGTCCAAACATGTACGATAAATGAAATGATTTTACCCAAAACGCTGCTTTAACATGATATTGACAAAAGAACAGGTAATATAAAGTCATAAGTGAATCATATATGATATCATAAATATTATTATGGTTCTAATACAAGTTAATAATATTTTTAAACCCACTATATTAGAGTTTTGGCACATACAAAAGAAATTGGACCTAAGGTAAGGGTTAACTTTTCAAATCTCGTTTTTATCTAATATTGTTTATTCGTAAGTATTTTTTGGGGTTATATTTATCATCCATGTCCCTGTTTTCTAAAAATGTTTTCATTCATGTTTAAAGTCCTTTTTAACAATTTTTGACTTTTACTACAAGGAATGTAAGGAATCTTTCTTTTGTATACTATAAGAGGTACTTTTTGACTTTTCTGGACAAAGTAAAAGAAGAATGTTTTTCTTTAACTTATACGACGTGAACTGATTTTTACAGTTTCATAACGCCTAATTTTCATAAATCATTATTTACAAGATTTCATGATTATTTTCAACAAAGTACATTTATTTTAAAATTACTTGGAATTTTGTGAAAAGAAAATGATTTAAAAAAGAAAGGATATTTTCCTCAAGAATTCATTTCAAGTGTTTTATCAAATCCATTTCCATCTAAGATAGAATTATTTCATATCTATATGTTTCAAGTATAATGAATCTATGATTTAAATGGTTACAATTATCTTATGATGAAATGATATCCATTTTTTATATGCATTATGTTAATATGGGATTAGGTTTATGAAACCCATTTTATTCTTTGGGTTATGATGAATGATTTATGTTTATGTTGTGGAACACATAAGAATGATTTCAATATGAGATGGGTGTGACCTATATCTCCCTCTAATGCATTGGGTAAAGATTTATATCTCATGAGATAGACGTGGATGGAATGGTATGTTAATTCGGTTCCGTAATACAGGACTGGAACAAGGAGTGAACTAGATTCAGAAATAGACTTTGTCTACTAAGATGGTCTTGGCAGAAATTCCTTGGCTACTATGGAAATCATATCATGTGCTTAATGGTTTCCACAATTAAATGTTTTATTCCCATGATATTTTATCATTATTTATGTTCCTTTATGATCTATTCCTTACGTACTGCCAATATTTATTTCAAAACTCAAGATTTTGATGTTTAAACATTATGTTCATGTTTTGAAGTTCAAATGTATATGGTTTTCTTTATATTCTCCATGATTACACTTACTGAGAATTTGAGCTCACCCTTTATTTTTTTTCTTTTCCCCAGGATATAAAGAAAAAATTTAGGTAAGAAAAAAAGGTAAGATATTTATGGGAGATGTTGAAGATCATTCACGAAGATTAGAATATTATGTTCCAAGTTTACAAAGACACTAAACTATTATGGTCCTTTGGTTTCTTTTTTTGTTATGTATTAAGGATTACGCAAAAGTAATGTAATGGCTATGTACATCAAGATTGGGTCTCTATAGTTGGTATCAGAGGAAAGTTTTAGTTAACCATTGGAAACTAGGATCCGAAAAACATTAGTGAGAACCCTAGAGATATTTCTAAGGTATGTCTAGGGATGTCCCTAAGGGTAAGTATAAGTATAGGTTATAGTCCTAGAATTACGGTAACGATATTAGAATTAAAACTAAGATGTTAGATATTGAATGTACTCCCCATTTATTATGTTGTTTTCCTAGAATTATTTTTCCTCTCATACTATTATTTTTGTGTTTTAGATGATGGCTAGAACCCGAAGGAACCATGTTGATCAATGTAATGGACAATGCAATGATTGTCCTCCTCAGCAACCAAATGTGATGGGAGATGGATTCAAAAATATTATTGCTATAATTATAAAAGCTATGAATCATTCTGTATGATTAGAGAAGGGAACAATAGTCTATTGAGTCCTTCATGAGGCAACGTCCACAGTATTTCCATGGGTCTTCTGATCCACTTGTTGCTGAACAATGGATCAGTACTATAGAAAAGATATTTTCCATAATTCATTGTTCCGAACATGAAAAAGTAATTTTAGATTTTTACCATTTAGAAGGTGAATTAGACCAGTGGTGGACTCTAATTAAGAATACAAGGACCCAAGATGAAATTGAATCCATGGAATGAGACGATTTCAAGAAATTGTTTTTTAGTAAGTACATCCCTTATATTCTTCGAACAAAGATGGAAAAGGAGTTCCTTGAGCTTATGTAGAATGATGATGAATCTGTTTGTATATACGAAGAGAATTTTACAAGACTTGCAAGGTATGCATATGGATTTATCATCCTACCTGAAAGTAAAGTTGATTGATTCTTCAGTGTCTTAAATCCAAGTATTAGAAGGGAATTATCTATAAGAGAATTCAGTAGCTATGAAGAAATTTTGCGTTGTGCTATCAAGGTAGAACTGGATGTTGGTGTAACATATCCATCTCAGGGTTTTGATAAGAAATGAAATATGGAGTTCAAGGAAAAACCTCAGAACAATGGTGAAAAGAAGGTGAATGTTTTTTTATGCTCAAAGTGTGGAAAGAAGCATGGAGTAGATTTTCTAAAAGGTACTAGAAAATTTTTCAAGTGTGGAAAAGAAGGTCATCAAGCAGCTGAGTGCCCAATTAATGGGAAATTTTTTTCTAATGACGTGAATAGTGAAAAGACTACAGAAAACGCTCCACCAACACTTCAATGCTTCAAGTTCAAGGAAATGGGTCATTATGAAAATCAATGCCCTAATCCAAGGGTTAATGATGATCGACGTGAGTAACCTATTAAGGAAAAGGAAAAAGGGATGTCACATGCGATCACTATTGGAGATGTTGAGTATGACAACGATGTAGTGGAATGATTATGTGTTTTTGTAAGGGGATTCCAAAATAATGTTGTGGAATCTAATTTATAGTACTGTGGAATATTGGAATATCTATGTATTGGGTTATTATGGTTTTCAATAATTATATGGTACCGGTAACCATGATAATTAATTAAAATATTTTGGAAAGCAGATGATATGCACATAATGAAGGGATAAGGAGAAAATTATATGTTTGATAGTATTAATGAGCTCATGACTGATATAAGGACAAAGTGATATCATGGTTTGAGTATATAGAAATTTTGGGAGTTTGGTATATGGAAAGAGTTACCTTTTTATATCATTCATGTTTTCACTATGGTTATATGGTAATTCATGTTTCAATAGAATACATGATTAAGGTATTCAAATGTTTAGAATGTGACCAACAAGATATATCATGATAGATGATGGTATTCACATGCTCGATAGATAAAATTTCAAGTAATTGTTTTCTTTATACTATGAGTGTGGAAAGAAGTATTTTAGATAAGCCTAAAGATTGGAATGGATTTTATTGGATGAAAGTTAGTAATGTTTAATGATAGAAACTTTTTCGATATTATTGATGGGATGTTATAATAATGCTGTGTTAGAAAAAAGGACAACCTTCTAGACGGGTGACAACCCATCACGTCGGACAAGGCTATGGGAATAGAACCCACAACCAATGTGTGACAAGCCTTTATTTCCTACCACTGGCCTACAGGAAGTTTCTGGTTACTAGAAACTAGTTTTATTTTATTAAGCGGTATGATAGATGAAGTAGAAGTCCATTGTTGGAATCATATACGAATAATCTCACCATAGATGGACTAATGTATATTTAATAACTTATACTAACCTTTTTGGGATAGAAAAAGATGGGATGACTTTTCATTTTATCGCATGATCTGCTAACACTTTATGAATGAAAAATTCAACTTCATTTCTTTATGAGATGAAGTGGAAATTTTTCAAGGCTCGAAAAAACGGTGAGATTGTACCAAAATAAAGTAAGTATTTCTTCTAATTCTAATTCTTCATCTTTAGGGAAATCATCATGAAAACCAAAAATGTTTTCCTAGTGCCCTTATATCTGATGATTCGGATGGTACCTTAGATCATCAATAATTTATATCTTTTTGATTGTTGGTTTTTTCATAGAAATTTTCTCTACCACTCTCTATAAGAACCTGATGGTTAGGTTTCTCTTCCATATCCATATTTTCACCTATGTTCTTCTATGTGGAAACCCAGTGATGAGTTAATTTGGGTAACCATTACATTTCTTACTTCAATTTTTAAAATTAAGTTTTAGTATTCCTTTTTATGATGTGGGTTTCTATGAAAGAAACTATCAAGTAGTAAACAATTTATAACCCCGACGAATTTCGAGGGAGAAATTTATTTTAAGGGGGTAGAATGTAACACCCAGATATTTTATGAGATATATTATTTTTAATTTCATTGATGTCTTCTGTTATACACTAAACCAAGATTATCTTGTACTATACGCAACACCGTATTATCTTGCAGTTTATGCAACACTATTCTTGGCTACTGTTACACACAATTTCAAGTGTGTTTTGTGGAAATTATTCTACACAACATTAAGTATAGATTTTGTTTAATGTATAAATGAAATAAGTATTGATTATGTTATACGAAACACCAAATGCAGCTTTCACTACACCCATCCCTGACTTGGCTTGCATTACACGCAATGAATACCTTCTTCGATAGTGTGTGTAGTACGCAATACCGAGTTTCACTAAACAAGATATTACTATAATATTATTATGAACAAGTTGTTATGAATAGTAATACCCACTTTTTGAAATTTTATTAATTATATCTTTCAATGTGGGATTCATTTTTGGATTCAGAATATCGAAATTATCCTAGGGTGAATTTTTGGTATTTTTCTGAAAAACATTCAATTTTTGATGAATAGTGAAAACACTGGGTTACTTTTTAAAAACCAACATTTTATTTAAATAAATATTTATTTTATTTAAATTTATTTTAGGTAAAAATTGATACATAATACCTATATAATTTCAATGTAATTCATTGGATTCATTTTAAAATAATTTGAGATATATAAAAATTTTATTGAACATTTCACCTTCTTTTACCCACATCCTAGGAGCATTTGCAATTGTACATAAAATATAATTTTATCGCTTCTGTGAGTTGAATTTATAAAATCCAAGAGACATAGTTAATATCAAGAGGTAAAATGTGGTTAAATAAGATAAAAATAATTTTTGGTGAATATTAACTTTTTACTTTTATTTACCAGGGTTAAAAGTAAATATGGTAATTAAGGGTAAAAATGGTATTATTTTTACCATAACACGTGTCCTAATTCTATTTGATAACTGTAATTCGACCAAAAACAACCTTATGAATACAATATGATCATTTATGTCTACTGGGATTAGATTAGGACATTTATTATTAATTTACTTAAAGAAGGGTTAAAATAGTTAAAATCAATGTTTAATAACTAAAACCTTTTTAATATAAGGTTATACAGAAGCTAAATTTGACTAAAAATATTAATTATAAAGCTAAAAATATTTCCTACATAATTGGATTTTATTTATAATTTTTAGACATTAAAAAATTTAATTTATGTATGACACAACGATGATGCAATAATTACCTTATTAATGGAATATTAACATAATTGATGTTATAAAGATGGAAATAATTATAATTTAAGACTTTTTATAAATTACACTAATTTTTAGGTTAATATGAAATTTTATTATTGATTTAATTAACAATTTTTGAAATAATCATGCTACTATGATTTTCAAAAAAAATCAATTACCAAATAGTGTCAAAATTGACATAAAATAGTTTTTTTTAAAAATATTATATTATTAATTGTTATTATATTCCTAAAAATTTAAGTATCGGCCAAATGACTTAGATAAATATATGTATATTAATAATGAACCACTTGGGTTTATTTTTTCTTGTTATAGAATGTTTATTAAACATATAGTGTAAGAAAAGATGAAGACACGGTAAAAGTTAATTTATATAACTTAGAGTTAAATCGAAATGATAATGTTAAAATTGTGACATAAACTTGTCTAAAACATATTGGTTGAGAGGATTTCGACCCATCCCCACTTAACTTCGAAATAATTTACATTGGAGACATTATAAACCGAATATTACTTTATTATAAAATAATATTTTAGGTTTTTTCCTAAAGTGCCCCTCTCCTCCCTTATAAAAGGGCACCTCATCCCTCTTCTCTTTACAAACTTTTGAGCCTTAAATCTCAGAAAAAACCTTCCCATTGCCATTTTAAAATTCCCTAGAAACATACTAATGGTCCTGGTATTCTTCAAAGACCAATTTTAGTGCCCTAAGAGGAGGTTTCATAGAGGTGTGTCGAATAAGAGATAATATATGTTACCACTTATTTCAAATTTATTTCTTCTTCTAATTCCTCTTCTTTAGTTGATTAATTATGAAGTAATAACATAATTATCAATATTATACTTATATTTCATTATAAATATGAAACAAACCTATTTCACCTTCTATCCATCCTATGGAAAATGAAATCATCGTGCGTGCGTACATACGAAATACCGTCTCCATGACGTGGTGTAATCTGTTTTTCCACCACCACCTTACTTGGATAGGTATAATGGTGTAACGAATAACAATATTTTGTTATTATAACATCATAATGATTCTGAGATATTATATCTTCCACTCCAATTCCATTCAATAATTATGGGAACGATATCATCACTCGTGCGTACGTACGAATTACCGTATCCACGACGTGATGAGATTCATTCTCCATGTTAACCATTCAAGAATGATTATAAAGTAAATATAATGAATAATAATGAAATATATGATATAATGAAGCTACTATATTTATGTATATATATATAAATGTCATCTACTTACTTCCAATCAAGTCAATTAGGAATTGAAAACAGCGTTCATGCATACGTACGACATACCGTCTCCATGAACGATGTGTTTCATTTATTTTATCTATCTATTATATATATACATATATACTGAATATATATGATATATAAATCATGTTTTACATTCTGGAAGTAAGTAAATCATGATATAATTAACAATAATATCAAGAACAACAAGTCCAAACACGTACGATTAATGAAACGATTTTACCCAAAATGCTGCTTTAACATGAAATTGGCAAAAGAACGGGTAATATATAGTCATAAGTGAATCATATATGATATCATAAATATTATTATGGTTCTATTACAAGTTAATAATATGTTTAAACCCACTACACTGGAGTTTTAGACACGTACGAAAGAAATTGGACCTAAGGTAAGGGATAACTTTTCTAATCTCGTTTTTATCAAAGATTGTTTATTCGTGAGTATTTTCTGTGGTTATATTTATCTTCCATGTCCCTATTTTATAAAAATGGTTTCATGCATGTTTAAATTCCTTTTTACCCATTTTGACTTTTACTACAAGGTATGTAAGGAATATTTCTTTTTTTTACCATACAAGGTACTTTTTGACTTTTTTGGAAAAAGTACGAGTAGAATGTTTTTTTAACTTATACGGCGTGAACTGATTTTTACAGTTTCATAACACCTAATTTTCATAATGTTTAATTTACAAGATTTCATGATTAATTTCAAAAAAATTCATTTCTTTTAAAATTTCATGGCATTTTTTGAAAAGAAAATGATTTTGAAAAGAAAGGATATTTTCCTCAAGAATTTATTTCAATTGTTTTATCAGAACCATTTTCCATCTAAGATGACATTATTTCATATGTGTATGTTTCAAGTATAATGTCTCTATGATTTAAATGGTTTCCCTTTTCTTATGATGAAATGATATCTATTTGTTTTATATAGATTATGTTAATATGGGATTATGTTTATGAATCCCATTTTATTCTTTGGGTTATGATGAATGATTTATTTTTATGTTGTGGAACACATAAGAATGATTTCAATATGAGATGGGTGGGACCTATATATCCCTCCAATTAATTGGGTAAATATGTATATCTCATGAGATAGACATGGCTGGAATGGTAAGTTATCCGGTTCAGTAATACATGACTGGAACGAGGAGTGAACTCGATTCAAAAAGGGACATTGTCCACTAAGATGGTCTTGGTAGCAATGAATTGGATACTATGGAAATAATATCATGTGCATAATGGTTTCCAAAATTACATGTTTTATTCGTATTCTATTTTATCATGATTGATGTTCCTTTATGATCTATTCCTTACATACAACCGAGATTTATTTCACAACTCAAGATTTTCATGTTTAAACATTATGTTCTTGTTTTGAAGTTAAATTATATATGGATTGTTGTATATTCTCCATGAATACCCTTAATGATAATTTTAGCTCACCCTTTATATGTTTTCTTTTTCCCAGGATATAATGAAAGGTTTAAGGTAAGAAAAAAAAAAGCGACGATCTTTATGAAAGATTTTGAATATCTTTCACCAAGATTAGAAGATTATGTTCCAAGATTCCAAAGTCACTAAACTATTACTGTCCTTTGGTGTCTGTTTTTTTGTTATGTATTAAGTATTCAGAAAAAGTAAAGTAATGTCTATGTACATCAATATTGGGTCTCTCTAACTCTATTGATAGAGGACCCACACCCCAGTCTAGTAGGGTGTGGTGGGTACCACTCAATAAATATAGGACCATATATTTAGTCTATTATGGGTACCACTCAGTAGATAGAGGATTTGTGCCCTTGTCCATCAGGGTTACTACTTAGTAGATCGAGTAACCAAACCCTAGAGAAATTTTGGATAACACTTATATTATAGAGGAACTAAACCCTAATTTGATAGTGGGTGCCACTCAGTAGATATATGACACTCTCCATAGTAATCTAGTGGTTACCACTTAGTTGATAGAGGACCCTCTCCCTTATGTGATAAGGTGTACCACTTAGAAGATAGAGGACATGTCGCTAGTAAAATTGGGGTTACCACTAAATATATACAACATCCACACCCAAGTGAGATATGGGGTACACCATAGTAAACAGGGATCAATACCACATTACGATAGGGTGTACCACTCAATAGATAAAGGACCCAAGCCCGAGTATGGTAGTGGTACCACTCAAATGATTTTATCTAATCACTACTTTCATCAAGAAATTATTAAATTAGATTCATCATTAGAAAATGTTTCAACACATATCAAGATACACTAAAAATTCCACCATCATGTTCAAAATGGAAAAACACTATGCTCAGAATACTCAAGGGCCAAAATATGAGTCCAAAAGAAAGAGATATTAGAGGTAAAATATTTATTAAAAGGAAGTAAACTACATGTAATAGACCCAAAAAACATGTTGGACTTCTGTTATGCCAATCTATGTCTTCAATAGAACACATATATCTGTATATGTAACCATACACAATATGTAATGGGTTTACACAACACGTCTCGGTATCCTAGGGTTGTGCTATGTTCACTTGGTCAATCCCATTTCCTCTGGGACATGTTTGTCTACACTGAAAATGTTATTAGAAATTACCATGTTTGTGTACTCCAAGAGTACAAATCGAGTCCCCGTAACAATTTCATGTAAATTGTGGGGTGCCACATTATTTGTGATATTTATCACACTTGAAAAACCATGCCGCTACAGTTGGGTCACCATGTGTCGTGTGTTCATTAGACTACACAATGTATCGTTTGATTTTTAAAATAAATTGAGATCATATACTTGGACCCCATATCTACTTCCCCAACAAGTGATTCCACCTGCTGTTTTACCTATTTTTATGGGGAAATGATGCTTTTTTCAATTTTAGTCCTTAGATGGTCAGAAATCGGTATCCATTGATCTACAGTTTTCTGTCGCATGTCCCACGATCCTCCCATCACATTTGATTGTTCTTGGATCCTAGATCCAAGATAATTGTCAACCATATCCATAAAATCATTTAGAACCATCCCCAAATCATCAATCATTTCATCACATGTGAATCTGTGGGTTTGATCCCACATGATCCAACCTAGAAATATCGAACCATGGCCCCATATTCTAACATGAAATATCATGAAGTAGGATGGGGGAAAATCACATAAAAAATTTAAACAATCATTTCACAAGTGTTCCTAGACAATGAATATAAATTAGGGATAGTCATGGTGTGAAACTAATCACATCAAGATTAATAAATTGAATATACAACTGAAATATGACACACAGAGGCATGAGAATGATCAATTTAATACATATCAAGAATGAGGTTTTGGCCATGCTTTATTTTCTTAATCATAAGGATAATAATCTATAAATGAAATTTCCAACCTCATTATTTGATCGATGATTGGTTAAGAACACACTTTATAATAATGGGAGAAGTTATATTGCATTCTTTGTGCCTTTATTCACCTTGATAAACCATATCATTGTCTTTCAATATCAATTTTCCAAAAATGGGTAGTAGATCGTCATCTCAACGATCCGAGAGCTGTGCAGCAAACCTTGTAAATTCACTATAATTGGATAAATGTTGTGAAAAATAATTTTCTATACATTAAATTAATTAGAAAAATATTTCAATTCATTAATTCACTTAATTTACCCACTAATGGTAGCTTTATCTGAGCACCCCATAGTGATTAATTTGAGATCAAACATATGTTAAACACCACTCTTGATATTTAATCGAGTCCTTATATTTTTATTAAAGATAACATTTAGATGATATATTATTATTCCTAAAAAAGTCATTAATGATATAAAATATTTTTAATATTTTTATAAAATTAAATCCAAATACACCAGGACTCTAAATTGTCTGTTGTCTCAGCGCATGACTCTAAAAATATTATGTGATATAACTTAATGGATTCTAGGGGTAAAAATGGACACTATATTATTCCATCATCTAATATTTTCATCCTAGAATAGAAAAAAACAAAATACATGGGATACTAAGACCAAATGTGGCTATCCATCTCCATGGATCTCTCCAGCCTAGTCAGATACTACCACAACACATGAACTAAGAGAATTGTCCATCCACAGAGGATCATCTCCTATCAATCAATGATTTTCCTCAGGTTATCTATGAAGGTGGATCCATTATCATTTTCCTGCTCTCTATAGTAAATAATGATCATGGGATCATGCATTTATCTACATAGTTGCAACATATAGAAGATTCCATCCAACCTCTCCAACTATGGGGGTTTGGAAATATGGTAAATAGCCTTGAAACTCCATGTACGATCATGAAAAATCCAATGATACTCAAAGATAACTTACCTACCTTTCTTAATATCCACAATTTTCTTCTAGGGGAGACTCTCAAGAAAATATTGTCTCCCTACATAAACTCCATGGTCCTGAAAAATATATCTACTTAATATTTATCCATGCTCTATGACATCCTCGTACTCTCAGGGATCACATGGACCTTCTCTATTGTCACCTAGACCATCTTAGGTCCAACAAACGATGCCTCATCGATCTCAGTCTAACATTAGGGTCACCTAAAGGTTCTCCGATTCAAATCCTAGAATTTTTTCATGTGTATAATAGTGTGATAACTATTACTATAAGAAAACCATAATAAGGGTAAATTAATCTCCCAATGTGGGCCAATGTCTAACATTAAATCTCTCCACATATCGTATAACACCTAAATTGTGTGTTCGGTCTTCCCATCCTTCTAAGGGTGGAGGGATTTACTCTTCCTTAATTAGGTTTTGAATACCTTATACAAGACTCTCCACAACCAATATGTGAACTATACACCATGGTCAGATACAATTGTTGACGAATCCCCAAGAAGGCATATAATTCACCATATATATGACCTCCCCAAACTCTTCACCGAACTCTGATCCCTAACAAAAAGAACATTCTTCAATTTCATAAGTTGGTGAACTATCCCCCAGAAGGAAACATTGGCTCTCTATACAAATTTAATCCTTGTCAAATAGTCCATGGATATACTGTCTCATTTCCACCATGAGATCTTAAGAGGATGAAAGATGACTACCAAAAACCCGTTCCTAACCATCATCTAAAGACATGTGAGGAATCAAGAGATGAACATTGCCATGATCCACCTCATGATAGCCCACTAAAACATCACCAGAATGTTTTTGTATGTATTACCCGCACCAGTGCGTAACACCATATGTTAATTGTAATACTACCACATTAATGCCTCCTACTTCATGTTTGGGACCACCATTTGTCTCTAGAATTGGCTAATGTGATTCCACCTTCATAAAATCAAATCGGGGAACCTCCTAATGATATAATATCATGTAGGACCTCACCATATATGTCTTCCAACTAATCCTCTCTCACATATTGGGGAAGTTTATGAGTCAACGCCGTCTACTAAATAAAAATTCATCATCTTCCTTAACTAGGGATTACTATAAATAAGCCAATTGCCTCAACACTTCCTTCACCATATGAACTATATACTTCTTGCTAATTTAATTTTCAACCATATATCAATTTTTTAAGTATAGACTATCTAAAAGTCAAATTATTGTAGGAAATCCATGTGGATATTATGTCACATGTTAAAGTCTCTTTATGTGATGAAATACAAGAGACTATGACTGTCTGAGTAGATAAAAATGTGATCTCACTGAAAATAGTGCATCCACATCAATAGAGTGAAGACTACCAATTCCAAATATATTTTATGTGTCATGTAGTTATTATCATGGGCTCTCAAATACCTCTACCCAAATGAGATTGCTACTAACCTATTCATTAATATATATTCCATACCTACACCAAAAAAAACTCACAATATAATACATACTCCACTCCCTTATCTAATATTCCAAAAACATGAACACCCATTATCCACATCCTCAACACCTTGAAGGCCCTCTGATAATACTTCGTCCATGTAAATAGATTCCCTTTCCTCATCACAATGATCAATGGGAATAAAATCGAAAATAATTATACTATATCCTTCTATTATTACTCTTCATCATAAACAAAAATCTTCAACTGTGAAACACTGTGGGATGACTCGTAATTAAGAACTGTGTCAAACTGGGCTTCGTCCATTGTTAACTCATTAACATAAATGACATTGCTAAAAAAGTGACACTCATGGATCCAGAAGTGGCACATATAGATTATACAATAAATAATAAACTTCCAATGAAATTTTAAGAACATATTTAAGGTATCTGTTTTCTTATCCACTAATATAGAGTATATTGGTATATCAACAATATAGATAAAAACTAATTGGGCCATGTGTGGATGGAAGACATGGTTCATTAAATCCATAAACATAATAGAGAAATTAATCACACTGAAAGTCATAACCAAGAACTCATAGTGTTTATGGTAACATTATAATTGTATTTATGTACTATTATCCATGAAAAATCTCAATTAGTTGTCTTTGGACCTATGATTGATCATTGAGAACCATATTGCACCTCAAAATTGATCAAAGAGGTATTCATTCCTCAAATGGGTATTTTGTATTTATCACGGTTTGGTTCAAGTGTTTATAATCTATAAATAGATTTATTATATTATATTCATTTTTCACGAACAATAACTAAGCTACATATGAGGACACATTAGGTAGGAAACAACCCTTCTCATTAAGGTCCTCAAACTACAAGTACAACTCCCAAATCATGGTATGGTAAATCTAATATGTGGTAGAAGATATAAGAGTATCCCTTAAGTGATAGTTAATTAAAAAACTATATATCCCGCCTTATATTTAGTCCAAGAACATCCTTGGTTAATACATCAGTATAATCCTCTATGAATGAAGGCGTATATATGCATAAGGGACCCACTACTCGAAAGGATAAACTCACCAACTTACGGGTGATGGGTTTCAGTTTTCTACTCACAAGTCCCACTCACCCCTAAATGAGTCTCTCTCTCCCACAATGGATAATCTCATCTTATCCTTATAAATGAATTTGGATTCTGTTTAGTAAAAATAAATTGGGTCTCCAATCATGGAAAACTAATCCATACCCATGATTTCTTAATAAGATCTTATCATGATTACCAAAAAGTCACATTATAAAATCTACCAACCAAGAGATATCTGGCAATGATTGTTGAAAAAGACATCTAAGAATCATTCTCTATAAAAAAACATAGAAAAGATATTAATATAGTTATGTTTGATATATAGTATATTATAACATGTTTAGGGAAAACATGGTAAATGGTAGAAGATTCCATCTCAATCACCTTTTATTCAGGCATGTTTTGAAAATAAACATGAATATTCATATTTATGGTTTAAATACAACAACCATGGCTTGAATAATCATAAATATTTGTTGAAAATAAATAATTAACTTTCAGACATTCTCTTCCTTAGTATGAGATATAATTTATATCTTCTATTAAATCTAAGGTTTTTTGTAATTCATTTAATTTTCTTCAGTTATAATGTTTCTTCATGACATTCTTATATCATTATATGTGGTACTCTCTAATTCAATCACATGAGATTAATCTTTATTTATTTATTTCTTATTTATGATTTCTCTCCCTTATTCAAAATGAAACTATGGTATGTATAATTAAAATCATTTTAAATTATGGTTTACCATTTTTTCCCATAGCATTCACTCCCACCAATTCATTCAAATTTAATTGGAAACCAAATAATGTTTTATCTCATGAGACATTAATATAATACCTCTAAAAATTTCAAAGGAATATTTTATTATCATTTTTGGGACATGAAATTTTATTTTTAAGGTATTTTAAAATATAAAATGTGATCATTTAAAACCAACCTCATTAAATTTTGGTCAAACAATCTCTTTCTTTACCCTAATTTACCTATATTATTCTCAAATATTTATTTTCTAATATATATATTTTTAATTTAAATATGATAATAGTTAAATATAAATTTAAATAGTTTTACTTATATATTTTTTCACTTTTATTTTCCCACATTTAATGAAACCCAACTTAATGTAACTTTATATTAATTTGTTTCAAGATAGGTGACACCACAATATTTTTTATCACCATGAATATATTTTCAAAATAATCATTATTTCATAGAAAACTATCTATATTTAATTTTGTTCTAAATGGATATAAACCACATATTTATCAATTAAAATGTATTATATTCATTTTTAAAAGAATCACCAATGTAATAATTTTTTTATTCTTACATAACTATAATAATTTTAATAAATTTTATAGCATTGGATCTAAATTATTATTAAATATGTTTCTATATTAAAACATATTGATGAAAATTTATTTAATTTTGTATTCTATATTAAATGCTTATGATATTTCTTTCTTTAATTTGTTGTGGAAATATTATGAAACTCACTTACTTCTCACAGGTTTTATCATGCTTATGCTTTATGAATTTTATATTTT
The DNA here is from genome assembly GCA_963277665.1 of Viscum album. NCBI lineage: Eukaryota > Viridiplantae > Streptophyta > Magnoliopsida > Santalales > Viscaceae > Viscum > Viscum album. The sequence continues at coordinate 1,460,482,932 of OY728135.1, read as the reverse complement.
ATTCAAGTGGTGAAAAATATTAATATATATATAATTATTTTTTATATGTGATGTATAGGAATAGAATTATATATCCTTACAAAGAAGTGGGTAATGTTTTCCACTCATGAAATACAACGTATGGTATACATGCAGTTCAACTAAGAACATTATATTATATAATAGATGGGATCAGAATAATATATCCCTATAATTTATTAGGTAAAAAATTACATATCATAAGAAAATATGAAATGAAATGTATATTGGAACCAATCTCTCATGGGTCTCTTTACACTATTTTATTCTTGGTAACATGGCTTGACATGTGATAATGATTTATTGTTTTATGTTGTTGTCAAATATTTATTATTTCCTCGACAAATGATATCATTTATTTATTCAACTTTTCTATTCTTATCTTACACTGTTATTTCATTGTATATGTTTTTTAGAATAAATTTCCTTGCATTATTATTCTAGGAAGACTCTAATTGTCTAATGTTTTTCAATAATAAATCTATCCATTATCATGGTTTATAATTTTGTTAAGATCCTACCCTTAATGTAATGTTGATATGTTTTTACCATAATTAGTATTTCAGGTCACCGATTTTTTATATTTTATTATAATGATATGTTTCAATTATTAGAATAACATAAGGGGCCATCAACCATTTATATTTTGGAGTAGTTTTTAGAAATATTTTTAATTTACGTTACTTATGAAACTATTCCATAAATAAAATAAAAAAATTAAACAATGTTTTGTGAGATTCTTGTAAGATGTAATGGTTATTTTTTAAAAACTACGTAAGATTTGATATATTTATCTTCCGAAATTATATAAAACAATTGGAAACCATAGTGGATTATTGAATAAAATTCCATAGACCTTCCAAAAAATAGTTATACATAAAACAACCTCAATAAGATAACTAACTATGATTAGGATATTTCATAGTCCCACAATATTATGGATGCACATTAAATTCAGTAAATACACATTATTTATTATTAAATTCACATAACATTTTCAAATGACCCTGAGTGATTATACATCAACAATATGTTCTTTTATAAATAAATTGGAAAAAGAATTCCAAATTCACCATTTCTCATATACTGATCTGAATGATTCACTAGGGTCAATAGTCCATAAATATAATGATTCAACATCACTTTAAATAAAATTTCCATGTTCCTCTAGAATGGATTTTGTGGAGGTACAAGAATGATGTTTTCTAGAATTAAATTTTAAATCCTTAAAATAATTTCATAAAAATACATTTCATTATGCAGCTCTAGAATATGAAATCAATTAGGCTACCCAACAACCCTCAAATCATTTCCCTTACTACCTTACCCTTATTCAATATTTTGGGTTTCCATAGAGTTGATTTTACAATATGTTATATACTAAACATAGTTCGGAAAGAAAATGGTACTTACATAAATTATATATTATCATTCAGAATAAGATCCTAGATATCCCAAAATACAAGTCATTATTATTTATACAGTTGATTGTCATGGTAAAAAATATATCTTATTAATCTAAAATTAACGGAATGTGAGAAAATACCCCCACTACCACCAAACCTCCGTGCCATTAACACAAATTCAAATTTAATAAAATATAAATCATTCACATAATCATTCACTTTAAATTTAATAAATATTTTCCTAAATAAGGTTTCAAAATCAAAAACACTTTGTTAATTATATAGGGATTATCATATTTGTTGGATAGTGTAGACATTATATTTACCATGGTTTTCACATCATGAATTTAAAGTAAATTTTCTATAACAAAATCATTTTATTCATATTTAAAATCATTCAATGAATTATTACCTATATTTTATTATTTTCATTTCATTGGTGTTGACCATAGTCAATAAAAGATTAGGATATCTATAGAATAGAAAATTACCGACCTATATCCTATAAAATATAAAATATAACCATACAAATTTGTCTAGTAACATATTTCACACTTTTAAAAATATATTATTGAATAATAAAACTATTGTTAAAATTAATTAATTCAAAGGATATTAAATACCAGTTTCCAGAAGTCTCTAAGATGATTTTTTAATGAAATATATGATACTAATTAATTGTCTATAATCTATGATCCAAAATTTTCTTTTGTAAATTCAATATATAAAATATGTTTTACAAAAGTTATAAACCAAGGAGATAATACTTTAATATTATTTCCAAACTAAGACATAAATTAACCCTATACAGTCCTTGCATTTTACGCTAGGTAAATAAGAATATGGAAAAAAATGAACTACTACAAAATCATTCTAACAGTTTTGACATCACAATGCTTTTATTTCCCGTGGTAGTTAAACTAACATGGAGAAATAGAAAGATAATTTAAATTATATATATCATATAAGACAACCAAATAATAAAAATAATAATATATAGTCAATAATTTTAATGTCATCCCACACATCAATTTATAGATTTTATCTATATTAGTTTGCTAATTCAATAAGATACACCACAATATGATCTTCGAATATGGACATTGCTTGATGAAGTATGCATCCATAAACACACAAAATTCACCATCATCACCTTTTTTCACGTGAATAGTTAATTAATCCATAACATATACTATTTTTACACATATAAAAATTAATACTTATAAATTTATAGAACATGGTTTCCACATGTTCACATAAGTGGTCTTGTAAAATAATTTTGAAGATGGGTTTTTATATAAATGATGAAAAATACTAAATTCATTTTTAAAAGATGCCTAAGAGATGATCCATCATGTTTGAAATAATAAAATTTTTCTAACTAAGTAATGACACTTGTATTGGAAGAAAATTGAAAATATAACATAAAATTATATCTAATTGTGGTTTAAGATAATTTTTATATGGTATACAACTCTCCAAGAAAATATTACCATAAAATAAAAAGATTTTGAAAAAAATTATTATAATCCATTAGAGTTAATAAATTTTATTTATAATATATTCCATGCTATGAACCAAGAAATTTGATTCCTACACTTATATTATTATAGAAATATTTCACTCATATCCCTTAGATATAAATTAGTTATCTATGAAGACATTCCTAATGTACCCTAAGCATTTAAAGGACATATTCTTGGTTTATGGGGGATATGATGAACTGAATTCTAGAGGGAACATAGATGTCAGTTTCAAAATAGAATTTATTTTAAAATTTTTAATATGGATAAGTGTTTTTACGCAATATTGTAGATATGATCTAGAGGAGAACTAGGAATATATGGTTAAAAGACTCTACAACAAAATCTTCTTATATTGCAGCTTCTAATGAATCTAATGAACTACTGTGGATAAAGAAAATCATTTATGATATTAGTTTTGTACATACCATTACAGATCATATTACCGTTTATTGTGATAATAATACTATGAAGGTTCTATATATGTATCCCCAGTCATAACAATAGATTATTAATATAATTTTTAATTATTTCATCTTGAGGGATTTTACACAATGTGGTGAATTCATTGTAAAAAATTGGTCACAGAGTAAAATTCAAAAAAAACCTTGAGACAATCCATCCCTCTATAATATCATTAATATATTGCACGGTTTTGTGGGTTTAGATTTATTTGTAGTGGTCTTTACTAAATATGGAATTTTTTTATAGTTGGTATCATTTAAGCAACTAAAATTTGTACATTCAATTTCTAAATCATGGATTTCATTATTTATATATTTTTTCAATGAATTATTGGATTTTATTTCTTCAAAACTCTACGTGATAAAGTATTTATAATACTCATCATAGTAATAATTAATTAACTACTTTAATTAGTAATTTTATATTCAATGACAATATTAGTGGATATATTTCTTATGGTCCAGATACAATAAATTTATTGGACCCAACTAATTTTTAGCTATTTGGTATTAGTGGATCATACTATTTAAATGTTTTCTCATGAAGTTCTAACATGGTGATCTCTAATAAGGGGTTCATGAGGATATATATGATAATTATAACACCAAAAATCATATGTTTCATTGGTTATTATAATATATGAGTGTGTTCTGGTCCATTTATTTGATATCATTATTAATTTTTTAAATTCCCTCTTATCTTGATTCATGATGAAATCCATAGTTTATTTATCCAGGAATAATTTGATTTTAATCATTAAATATTGGTTTGTATAAAAATAATGGAATATACATGACATGATTTTTCCCTTAAATTTTAATAAGAAGAGGTATCCTACCCATTTATTGAAATAGAAGTGTCCTATATAACGAATTTTTAATAGTTTTTTATAGAAGTTCATGTCAAGAATAATAAGAATGATAGATAATTAAATATATAAGATGAAACATGTATTCATATTTCCTGATAATATATCTATTAATAAATTGATTATATTATATTTGGGTTTTTCATTAAAAGGTTTTCACCGTTTTCATTTCAACATATTCTTTTCTCTATGATGGACTTTACGGGTTTGTAGATACTCTTATTAGTCTCTAGGTTGGTTTAAATTTTATTGACAAATGATCTTAGAGGGATACACAATAATTCAATATAAAATATTATAAATAAATATATAATAATTTTTAATAGCCTTTTTAGTAAATTTATATTAATAATAATTCATGAAAATTTAATATTATATTTATCAAATGAATAATTATCAATGATGGTTTATTTATACATTCATGGGAGGAAGAGAATATATTTAAATGGATCGTTTGAAAATTAATAATATCATATATGTAAATATTTATTTATTTTTAGTTATTAGTCATTACATTTATCCCATTTTAGTAATATTTATTAATATTACTTAAAATGAGTAACATGAGATGTTTGTAATAAAATAAAATAATTTATTTTATGTATATGTTATTTTATTTAGAACATTTATACTTAAAATTGTTATGTTATTTCATAAAATAAATATCATTTTAATATTTGTGTATTTCCATTTATATTATGATGTTTAATTTTCTCCTTCGTGATATCGAGTGAAAAAAATGATATATTTTCCTTCAAAATATTAGTTAGTGATTTCCTTCGTATTTTCAATGGAAAACATTAATGATATAGTTCATCATGTTAGATAATATTTGTTATAAATTGAAATTACTGGAGTCTTATGGTGCACCTGTGGATACATCTAGATGGGTTATCATTTTTTTCTTTGGTATATAAATTAACAACAAAAGTTTAAAATATATGCATCCATGATTTCTATGCATATTTATATTAGATATTCCTTTTATAAATGGATTCAATATAAAAATTTTATAATCAATGTATTCATTATTTCCAAGATCCTAAAATTTGTATCATAAACATTGTGTAATTTTTTGATAAAAAATTGAAGATTTTTTTTAAAATATGAGTAGAGTTTGATAATATGGTCTTAACTTCTCTATAAGTGAAATAATTAAAGGATAAATTGTATAGATATATTTATATAAATTTCAATATAAATTGTTTTCTGATTTCATCATTATTAAATTATTTCATAGTTACTAAAATATTTAATAATGTGTATAGGGGTGGGGGATACATCCCCCAATGCATTGGTCAGTGTTAAAATTATTCTTGAGATCATTTATTTTTTTAAAAAAGAGAATAGTAGAACCTGAGGCTCCATTTATTTACTTCATGCCTACCAAAAATGATTATGGAAGGGTCACATTGTTCCAAACATACTCAGCCCCAAACATGGTCTGAGGAGCCCAAATTAGTTATTGGGGTATTTTTATCGATTATATGATTAGAAAATATAGATTTTTTTTAAAATTTCTTAAAAAAATTTATAGACTTATGAATCTAATAAAAAAACTATTATTTTATAGTTAACATTTTTATAAGTTATAATTTTTTAATGAAATTTAAATGTCAAAAAATTTTACATGAGGCATAATTTTAACTGATTTAATTTTTATTATGCTGCACTGGGGCATGTTTCTATATCATTAGATGAGACTAAATCAGGTAGGATTGGATTATTTTTTTTAATTTTATTGTTGAGGTCATTAATTTTTTAAGAAGTAATTACTAATTGTTAAAATAATTGACATGTGAATCACTTACCTATCTTAAATTTTTCATAAAGTTTAATATTGCAAAATGAATAAATATATAAAATATATATACACTTGATGAATGTTTTAATTGTTTTTGATAGTTTTTTAAATTTATTACATAGTTAAAATTGTGATATATAGTGGAATTTAACTAAATAAATATGTTTAAATCTTAAAAAATTTCTCAGAAGATATACTATGTATTTTATTGCCTTATAATACCGGAGTAATTGACTGAACATTTAAATATCATAGAGTCTTATTATAGATAATGGGTTTTCATAAGTACATTGGTATTAGAATTAATTCTCATTGCCTTCATAATATAATTTTGAGGTACCCAATAATTAACTCGGAGTATAAGATATAAGGATTGTGGATTCCATTTAATAGATAAAACATCTGTCATGGACCGTCCTAGTGGGGCCCGTGCTGTGACTCCCCAAGCCCACCTCCAATTGGCAATGGACTGGTGACTAGCACCATGTAAGAATATCACTGACATGAGAGGCATTACCTTAGTACCTGTACACACACACACATCTCACATCCCATAAAAATGAAATGTAAAAACCACTAGGGAATAAATTGCATGCATACAACTAAACCCAACCAGTAGAGTACGACAAAAAGTAATGTACATAGATAAACTGGGCCAGAGTACAAGCCGACCAAATACAAGAGTTTTAAAACTACAAAGTACAATCTGTAAACACAAAGAGGTATTGGGAAAATAGCTCATAGTCATAGGATCGCCTCGACCCGTAGGGAAACATAGAAACCTCGGTCATGTCCTGGTCCACCATTGAATTTCTCAAAAGGCTGATCGTCTGCACATGACACGAACCGTGCGGTCAAAGCCTGTTCAGGTGTGACTATAACTATACTATATAGAGGACCCCGAAAACCCCAAATCAATACAGAAAGAAAAGGTATAGTCATCTCATACACAATATATGTGAACTGAAAATATAATAAGTGTAACAAAAATAATCCAGATATAATCCCATCCCAGACACGTGGTCTAGGGACAAGTCAAATAACCACATCCCCCTCCCCCACTAGGGATTCCCTTCTAAGATTCCACGAAGCACTCATCTAGGAGAACTCACTCCAAAATTCTGATAGCTCTGATGACATTCATCTGAGGAGTGTTCATCATGAGAATCCACGATAGGTAGAAATAGTTATTACGAGAGAACACACTCTGGATTGGGGAAATAATACACTAGATACATACACTCATTATAATAGAACACAATCCTGAGTCGGAAAAGACAATGATACATAGATGAGGATCACTTATAGGGCCATGGTGGATACCGTGACTCATTCGGATTCACCTGCTAGGTAGAGTATCGACACCCGTTGGAGTTGGTTACGTCGATGCCTGACTTTCCCTATGGTCAAGAATGGATAGGGGATCTTGCTATGTGCCTCTTAGAGGGATTCCTAACTCTATCTCAAGAAATTATTGCCAAAGGGATCATACTCCTAAGAAGGAAACTATACCTGACCTTTTGAGTAATGAGATAAAGGGTCACTCAACCAAACGAAACATATCCAAGATACCATGGAAAAGAAGATCATGTCATGTATGAATGTGTACACGACATGTATAAAGGTCACACACCATGTCCTATGACCCTGGCTACTACCTATGTTCAACGGTACGTGTCGCATGGCTTGTCGTGTAAAAAGTTAGTACACGACAAGTAGTACTGATCACACGCCTTCTATGAGTAACTGGGGTCGACTCCGTGTGCGTGGCTGTGTGGCCATACACAGCTTTATCTCATGTCCTTGTATCGCATGAGATACATTCTGTGTCCTCCTTAACTACCTCTGCCATACCGCATAGGGTCTACACGCCATGTCTTCGAAGCTGTGTAGTCCATCCTGTGTCAATGTACATTCCAAAATACATGATGAGCTTTGGGGATATCCCAACACGACATGTGACCAGGGTCACACACCGTGTTATTCATATCTGACCACTAAAACCCTAGCTGCCACTGTGGGTACTACACGACGTTTTCTTCAGAAGTACACGCCCTGTGTTCCATAATTTTCTAGAATCACAAGCCCCTACGTCATGCCTCCCATGTTTCCCGTTTGGTCTCCACGAAAATTTGTATCCAAGGTCTCCCTGACGTCACGAAGTTGTCTCCATTGTTTTCGGGCCACCGACCAGCCCTGAAAATTCTTTCTGGTCTTCCCTCATGATGAACGGTCGAAAATGATAATTCCCGAACCATGTTGATTTGTCCGTCTCCATCGTCATCTCTCCTCTGCTAGGTCGCCATGATGTCAGATCTCTAATTTGGGATCGTTGCGCCGCAAAATGGATGTGCAACGATCCATTGTTTATCGCCCCATGAAGAACGCAAGGACCATAGGACAAGACAGGGGAAAATAAATACAAAAGCACACTCGAGGAACGAACATCCATCGTTATTCATTAAGGAAATGATCTTCTCTCGTTAGTAGGATCAAACGGACCAGAATCAAAACAATAATTTGACAAGGATTAATTCCCCGAGATCAACCAAATAAAAACCCTTCGGCAAAAACATAAGAATCCATGAGTCAAACTGTTCATGGATTATTCTGTTTTTTACATTAAATCCAAGAATGAGGAAGGCGAATTGAAATAATAACCCCTACCTCGATTTAGTTTAGAATGGTTTCTATGTCGTGTTTTTTGGTGAATCTCGTCAGATCTGAGATGCTTCTTCGTTCATCGGTGAGTTCTCCTCCAGAGCTCCAAGAGGCTCCCTCTCAATTTTCAAGGTTATGAGGCTATCCCTGTGAACTAACCATACACATGTATTTAAAATAGTGGAAATTTGGTCACCGAAGAAAAAGAAAACTTTTTAAATAAAATAATTTATTATTTTATTTAATTTCCAATTGACGGCCAAAGCATAAATTTTGTGGATGACATGTGCCGATCGAAGTTAAGCCCCTTCTAAGGTAAAAACATTTCTCTGAAAGCAATGGTGCCCCACAGATTTGTGATCCAGAAAACCATTTAAAATATATTCTACTTTTTCAGGAAAACTGATCATGTGCACTGTTTAAAATTTCAATTTATTCAAATATTTATTCTGGGAACATCGGGCCGCAGAATCGCATGTCATCAAAATGTATGGTATCGAAATAATCCATATAATTTTTCAAAAAATAATACTCGGATAATCTGAGATATTACATTCTCCCCACCTCGGGGATTTTCATCCCCTAAAAGCCAAAACAATGGCTACTCAAAAATATGTGGATACTGGGAAATGGTCTATGCCTCCCGCTCACACATGATCTCATGAAGATTATCGTGCTGCCACTGAAAACACACCAAGGGAATTGATCACCCTTGACATATCCTCTCCTTCCGATCCTCTATCTCCACATGGTACTCAGCAAAGGTCACCCCATCCTCGATGTCCAGCTCGCACCAACTCTGGACACATGAGTGCTGACTCTCCGGGGTCGGTCTAGCAAAGTGGTGACTGGAAGGGTCTCCCATACAAAGATTCAAAAGGTGTCATACCAACTGTGGAGTGGTAAGTGTTGTTGTATGCAAACTATACAGTGGTTGGTGGTCTTCCTAAATGTATCCAAAGTTCAAGATACATGTCTGCAACATATACTCTATAACATGGATGGTCCTCTCCGCCCGACCATCGTTCTGGGGATGACATACTATGCTCAAGCGTAGCTGATTCCCAAAATACTCTTGCAATCCCTTCCACAACCGAGATATGAAATGGGATTCTGAATCCGAGGCTACGGTCGATGGAACACCATGAAGAAAAACTATCTCCTCCATGTAGAGGCATCCTAAGATCCCTACAGAACTCTGCTCCCTTAAAGATAGGATGTAATTTGACCTTGTGATTAGGTTAATGATCACCCAGATAAAATCAGACCCATTGGATGTCTGTGGTACACCCATCATGAAGTTCATCGATATTCCATCCCACATCCACTCTTGATCATCCAGGGGGTGAGCTAATCCCCTGGAACCTAGTGCTCAACCTTTACCTTCTGGCATGTAAGGCATCAAGAAATGTACTCTTCTACTACCTTCTTCATTCCAGACCACCAGAACTACCATAAATTATAACGCCCTAATCCCAGTTACCCAGATTTGGTGCATTATTACGTATCATTGGCATGATCAAAAAATTTCAAGTCTCAAAAGGCATATTAGTTTAGTAGCTTTGGAATCACCAGATACATTAATAAGGTTTAAATCACATCATAAAGTAAAAAACTACAACAACATCTTGTCTTCATAGACCACACTCATATCCTCAAACTATCCCTCTAGGTCATTCATAAAATACTTCTTCACATCCTGGAAAAATAAAACATAGAAAGGGGTGAGCTCAGATGCTCAGTAAGCATAACAATATAGGGGAAACGTTTATAAATAAGCATAAACATTTAAGGCAATGTATAACTAAAACAAAAGCCTTTTAAACCTGAACTTTAGTATAATATGGAAAAGATAAAATGAAATAATTCCATTCACTTATCAATGTGGATATTATACTAGTCGAATAATCACATGCAATATCAATAACCACTTTAATAATAATGGAATACATAATTCCAGACTATCATAACCACATAGTCAAGGCCTCGTGCCAAGACTACAAATAAGATTTTGTCAAGGCCTTTTGCAAAGACAGTAGTTTGTCTAATGAGACCTACCGATGAATCGAGGAGCTATATCAGGCTCCACCCGTCACTTACTAAGTCCAATGCATTCCTCGTATGAAATGTTTGAAACATAACATAAACATTGGTATTAGAACTAGCTTAAAAAATGTCAATACATTAACCACAAACCATTATTGGTATAAAAATAGCACATCCAGATTCAAACATAACTCATTCGATACAATATGGAAGATTGGATTGTATCGAATGAGTTATGTTTGATTGTGGATGTGATATTTTTATACCAATCATGGTTTGTGGTTAAGGTATTGACATTTCATATGCTAGTTTTAATACGAATGTTTATGTTATGTTTCAAACATTTCATATGAGGAATGCATTGGACTTAGTAAGTGACGGGTGGAGCCTTCTATAGCTCCTCGATACATCAGTAGGTCCCATGAGATAAACTAGTGTCTTGGTACAAGACCTTGAAAAAATCTTATTTGTAGTCTTGGCACGAGGCCTTGACTATGCAGTTATGATAGTCTGGAATTATGCATTCCATTATTATGAAAGTGGTTATAGATATTGCATGAGAGTATTCGACTAGTAGAATATCCATGTGGATAAGTAAATGGAAATATTTCATTTTATCTTTTCCATATTATAATGATTTTAATGTTTAAAAGTCTCTTGTTTTAGTTATACATTTCTTTATATGGTTATGCTTATTAATGGACATTTCTGCTATATTTTTAACATTAATGAGCATCATAGCTCACCACTTTATATGTTTTATTTTTCCAAAATGTGTATAGGTATTTTATGAATGACCTATGAGGGTAGTATGAGGATATGACTGTGGTCTGTGGTGACATGATGTTGTTTTATTTTTTCACTTTATGATGTGATGTAAACCTTTTTAATGTATCTGGTAATTGCAAGGCTACTAAACTAATCGGTCATTCAAGACTCGATCTTTGTTTATCATGCTAATGATACTTAATAATGTAAAGACTCTGTGTAACTAGGGATGGGATGTTAAAGTTTGTATTAGAGGAAGTTTATTATTAACCTTGGAAACTATATTTAGATAAACTCAGATTAGAGAACATATCCCCAAGATAGACAATGAGGATTATTATAGAAGAACTTCCTAGAATTTTGGTATTGTAGGGATTTTGTGAGTTTTATATGCAATAAATCCCTATCTGGATACGAGCAGGTAGAGGCAGCTCTGGAAGAGATATACCTAGGGGTAAAACCCGAAAACACCACTTTGAGCTAGACTCGAATGAGAACTGGTGCACGACAGTAGGCCTTTCTGCACTCTTGGTTACGAAACTCCTGGGGGATATTCCAAAAAATAATTTACATTTTCTTTATAAACGATTTGATGTATTTTAAAATAAGATGATAATAAATGACCTTGGTTAATTTTCAGGTGTTTTTTAATTGAAAATATTATGTCATGATATTCTCTAAATTATTTTATGACTACTGTTACTCGGACAATGCTTTCTAGTTTTAGTCAATGGCTGGATTATAAGGAACTCATAGTAACTTTGAAAATTATGTACAAGGTGGGAACAATGGTGGAAATAAGAAACAAAATGGAATGTGTATAGGAATAAAAGATATTGTCTTTATGCCGAATCTATTTTCCAAAAATATGATCAACAACATATATATTAATTAACTCCAGGACTCAACAAAGAAGAGAAAGGCAGTGAATGATAAGAGCATCAGCTGGGGAGACCATGTAGAGAAGAAAGATCAATTTCTATCATGGCATAAATGTGGAATGAGACACACAGGAATGTTTCTCAAAGGAACAAATAAATTCTTTATGTGTGGGAAAGAAGGGAATAATGTAAAGAATTTACGAGGAAAAATGAAGAGTACTAAAGAAGAAAATAAAAATGATCCTAAGATTCCAATTATGGTCATTTTTCGTAAATGTAAGAGACCATGGAATTACCCAAGATAAGGCCTTATTCTCTAGGATAACCTCTTGGTCAAGGAAGATCCTTTGTGGAAATAAATGCATTGAAAAATGTTAAATGGTATTAGTGATCATTGTTTTTCAGATTACATTGGGTAAATTTTCTCTTATATTTGTAACCCTGAAATTTAACATGTGAAAATGATATTTGAGGAAGAATTATCTTTTCCCTTGTGGATATAGTTATAAACAAAAATTTGGTTTTATATGATCCTTGAATTTGAGGCAATTACATGTTATTAGATTTTGGGATGAAAATGAAAGGTATGAGATAACATTTGTGGTTTAATTATGTTATGGTTATTTTGAGGAATTTGCATCATTTTGGTAATGTTATAAAATATAGTTTTTGAAAAAGGACAACACGCAGACCGTGTGACAACCCAACACGTCGGACAAAGCTGTTGGAATCGAACCCACAACCAATGTGCGATTGGGATTTATCACCTACCACTAGACTACGTGATGTCCCTGGTTAGTGTGACTAGTTATTTTTAGTTAAATGATTTTATTTATCAATAACAAGTTTATTTGGGATCTTATGTCATATCAATTGAATACCCTTAGTATAGGAAAATGATTTGGCGATTGTGTTATAAATGTTCTTTTGGAAGATGTTCGCTTTGTTGGGAACACTATATGCCCATGGAAATTAGAATACTATGGGATTTTATTTGAGAAGTAATGGTATATTTTTATCTACGTTTTGATTGTGGATTTATAGTGATTTGGGTTGTTTTTGGAAATGATTGACCTATAATAGATAATATGTGATTAGGTTAATTACTTTTAATTATGTGACATTAAGAGTAGTTGATGTCATTTGGAGATACAATTTAATGTGGAAGTCTACATAACCAAATTCTTCTATGTTTTGGGTTTAAATATTATTTTGGATTATACTGATGGATTTTAAGGACAATTGTTTATTGAATGGTATTCATTTAACTTTGGTGTATTGTTGGTTTAATTTTAGAAATTAAGATTATTTTTTCTTTCTCTAAAGGAATATCCTTTTGGGGGATCATTAGATCTTGTACTAACCATTTTGGTTTTGATTAATCTCTAAATCCAAGTTAAATATATATTTTATCCTTTGTGGATCATGTGATTCTCTAGAAGTTTATTCTAGCTCTTCCAGTATGACCATGTCTTCGGGAGTACTCATCGTTTAAAAATGAGTTAGTAGTAGAAATTTATTAAAGAATGAAACTTTACTTACAAATTAAGTATATCTCTTTATCTTTTTAGTCAATCTCAGGAATGAGTTCCTCATATTTAAGTAAGGTAACTTAAAAAAATGTTGTCTGTTTACTTTTCCTACTGGGAAACTAATGACCATTTGTCCCATCACATGTTTATGGTTTTCTTGTTGTTAACTTTCCCCTGATCATGTTTTCTATCCCTCAACATAAGAACTTGACACTTATTTTATCATCCATATCCATGTTTTTCTACATGTAATCCTACTATAGTTCATCTCAGGTGACCTTTGTACTTATCATTCGTTCTTTTAAAGTGATAGTTTTATTGAATCTTTTTTCGATGTGGGAATTTCCACTATATTCCCAAGCACAATTTTAAAAATTGAGAGGATGCAATTTATTGAAGGAGGGGAGAATGTAACACCCCAAGCTTCCACAGTATGCTGCTCTTTGAATAATACAGTAGCGTGTGTTGCACGCAACTTTGAGTTCTAACACAAACCACAACTAATCAAACTAGCTGTTATGAATGGTAATACCCAATTTTTGAAATTTTATACATTTTTTCATTCAAAATAGACTTCATTTTTGGATTTTTAATATCGAAATAATCTTAGGGTGAATTTTTGGTACTTTTCTGATAACTTTCATATTTTGATGAATAGTGAAAATTAATAAATTTTAATTAAAATGAACTTTTTTAATCGAAATAATTAATAGTGATAAATTATGAGTTTTAGTGATTTTATAGTATAATTATATTATATTTTTACCATTTAATCCAATGATGGTCATTGGATATAAATTCACATATAAATTGGACATAAGCAAGTGCCAATCTTTTAATAGTTATTATCTCTTAAAAAACGCCTTTTTTTTACAATGGGAATTAATTTTAAATTAATTACTGCCACTTCTATGTTTTTAATTATGAAAAATGGATTCTGTATTTAGAATCAGGAGGGACAAATTGTGTAAATTGGTAACTTTTATTTTTAGACATTTTGAATAATTACTTAGGTAAATATTTTATTTACAGTTGTTAAAGGGTAAATCCGGTAAATAAGGGTAAACAAATAATATAATAATAATAATAAATTACCCTAAAATGTGTTCTATCCCAATTTGTTGATACACATCCAACCATGGAAATCTTTGGGTCGATTTTGGGACCCCATGGATCTACTTGTAAGTGATAATGACACTTTATATTAATTAAGAAAATGTAAATACAAAAATGACACAAGCATATATCTTTTATTAAAACAGTTTTTACATAGGGCTATATATGTTATATTTTCGAATATAAATATTAATTAGAAATATAAAAATATTTCCTACATAATGGTATTTTATTTATAATTTTTAGACATTGAATTATTTATCTTATTTGTGACACAATAATGATGTAGTATTTTCATTATTAATGAAAGAATCAAATAATAGGTATTATAAATTTTAAATTAAATATAATTTGAAAGTTTTGATTCCATACAATAATTTTATTGATTAATATGAAATGTTAGGTTTTATTAAATGAAATTTTTATAATTAATAAATTTGTTAAGACTTTATCAAAAATCAATTATTAAATAGTCTCAAAATTTACATAAAAGAGTTATCAAAAGAAATATTATATTATTAATTAATATAATATTTCTAAAAATCTCAGGTTTAGCTAAAGGACTTATATAATGATATTTTTATCATTAATGGACCACTTGGGAGTCTCTTGGAAGTATATAGTAATTTTATTAACCATATAATATAAAAATACAAAGTGACATGGAAAATGTCAAACTACATAACTAAGAGTTATTTATAAATGATAAGGTTAATATAGTAACCCAAACCTATCTGAAATCTATTGGATGAAATTAATGCGACCCATTCCCACCATAGACTTTGAATAATCCAATTTGGAGCCATTATAAACCGAATATGAATTTATTATAAATTAATACTTTAAGTTTTTTCTAAAGAGCCCCTCCTCCCCCTTATAAAAGGACACCACTTATAACCAATTATTCATACATTAAAATCCTTTTGGTTCAGCCAAAACCTGCCCAAATATCCTCTCAAAATCCTTCACTTCATCCTAGAGGCCCTACTTTGGTCAGAAATCCAACTTAAGGATCCCTTTTGATTTTATCAAAATGAAGAATCCGAAGAAGAGGTAATGATTTCACAAACCTCTTTCATGTTACTTTCTTCTTCCACTTCTTCTTTCTTTTTTATTTCTATTATAAAATAATAATTCTAGTATCTTCTATATTCTGTGATGTTATTATAAATAGGGTGCAACCATATTCAGTATTCTATCCATCCTTTGAATGACATGTCACCATACGTGCGTACGTACGACCTACCGTCTCCACGTCGTGGTGTAATTGTTATTCAATATATTATTATTTGGATCGGTATAATAATGATGTATAATTAATTTATATAATGAATATAATATGATAATGATTCTTTATATATTATATAACATCCAATTATATATTATTGTAGTATACAGAAGAATGATATTGTTGCTCATGCGTACGTACGGATTACCGTCTCCACGAACGCGATGAGATTCATTCCGCATCATATCTATTCAAAACTAAATTTCATTTTATGATTAAAAATGATGTTTAGAGACATGATATAATTCTGTATATGAATAATATACGTCCCATCCATAGCAAACATGGCTCACATAACAAATAATATAAAGGAGTATGAATCCGTTAACACCTGAAACGACGATAGTACTAAGATGTTATCAACAAATCAATGTTAAAAGATAATATATAATTTCATATTAATGTATATGATTATTTTATAATTCAATAAAAATTATTTCACCATTATACAGGTGGTTAACCTACCCTTGACCAAGGAAAAAGTAAAAATTAAGGGGTTTTTTATCTCACTTTTAATTCTGTGAGATTTCCATTGTTCACCACTTATTTATTGCATGTGGTGTGTGTACTACCCATGATTGTATTCATTGTTTAATATACTATAATTTATGTATATTTATACCATCATTGTATGATCAACCTTTCATGGGATGTATGTTTCATAAGTTACCAAATTGGTAAGGGAATTACAAATTTCAATTTCCACTTATTCAGCTTTACGCATACTTCAATGATTATTTTACTCCAAGAATATGTGTGGAATCACTGTTCATTTTCTTATGTCATAATTTCCACTCCCTTTTATGTGGATATACTTTTGATACACATAATCACTCCATTTATAAATTCTCAAGTCATCGATATGAACTTGATAAGAGTAATTTTAATTCTATCTCCATTTATTGAGTTAAACATCTAATTAATTGGTGTTGTTTTTACAAGAATATGTGTGCATGTCCTTTGATTGATTTACACTGAATATACAATCATATTGAGTGTATTTATATTTGTCACACATAATTATGTCCTTGATTTATCCTTAACCTAAGGATACGTAATTTATAAGAGACTTCATCTCAATTTACATTCCATTGAGACTCCATTATTTTTATACACCAATACACTTTTATATGGTGTATATAATGTACTTTGAAAAAGTATATAATGAATCCTTCTATTCTCATGATATTAGAAATTATGTATTACCTCATTTATTTGTATTCAAGTGTCTCTCTTTTGGTTAGGAACTCTAACTAAAATATCATTTTAAAATGTTTTAATGATTTATTATTCTAAATATTTATCATTAATGTCCATGTTTTAAAAATGGTTTTAAGGATTTATTTATATGGAAATTAAAGTTTTCAAATAAAAAATCCTTTTAAAAGTTTCAAAGTGGTATGGGACACTTTGATTCAAAAATTTATTTAAATGGATTCTTGACAAATTGTGTGACTTTTAAATGTATTCATGAAAAATGGGGATATTTCTCTCAATAGTTTAATGATTATTTTAATCTATGTCAATACCCTTCATTATTCTCGATTGTGGTTAATATGATACAATACAATATTTCATATTGTATCGAATGAGTTATTTTTTACTGTAGATGTTCTATTTTTATACCATTCATGGTTTGTGGTTAATGTATTGACATTTCATATTCTAGTTTTAATATGAATGTTTATGTTATGTTTCAAACTTTTTATATGAGGAATGCATTTGAATTAGTAAGTGACGAGTGGATCCCGCTATAGCTCCTCGATGCATCGGTAGGTCTCATGAGACCATAGAGTGTCTTGGCGTAAGGCCTTGACAAAATCTTATTTGTAGTCATGGCACGAGGCCTTGACTATGTGGTTATGATAGTCTGGCATTATTCATTCCATTATTATGAAAGTGGTTATTGGTATTTCATGTGATTATTCGACTAGTAGAATATCCATGTGGATAAGTAAATGGAATTATTTCATTTTATCTTTTCCATATTATGCTGAAGTTCACATTTGAAAGGTAGTTTTTTTAGTTATACATTGAGTTAAATGTTTATTCTTATTTATAAATGTTTTTTCTATATTGTTATCCTTAATGACCATATGAGCTCACCCCTTTCTATGTTTTATTTTTCCAGAATGTGAAAATTATTTTATGAATAACCTGCAGGGATAATATGAGGATATGAGTGTGGTCTGTGGAGACAAGATTTTGTTCTAGTTTTTCACTTTATGATGTGACGTAAACCTTATTAATGTATCTAGTGATTCTAAAGATACTAAACTAATCAGTATTTCGAGACATGATCTTTTGCTATCATGCCAATGATACATAATAATGCACCGACTCTTGGTAACTGGGGTTAGGGCATTACATTAATGATTGTGGTACATCTTCACCACTCATAGATGTACCCCCACAGGGAACGTATGAAACTCCCTCTGGACCTCATCATGTAACCCCTCTAGTACAACAGTGCATATTTTCAAAATAATTACAAGCTCTCCGGTTTGTGAATATCCATCATGAGCATGTCCTATGTATAACTGAGCACATAAAGCCTCAAAGTCAACATCCTCATGTTGTGACCCACCAAATCACTGTAAGAGTGGAGGGGTGACAACCATGTACTATTGGTAAGTAGTATCCCCTCTATCCATGAGGGATAACTGTAATGTGTCTAACTGTTCTATTTCCTCACTCAGCAGCTGCGAGATCGACCTTCTGCTAAGATGATCTTCCACCTTGTTCCCATTCACAGAAGTAGAGTTGATCTCAAAATCATAGTCCCTATGGAACCCTATCCAACACCTCAGTCTCAGATTCAGATCCTTTTGTCAGAATATGTACTTGATTCCCTTGTGGTTAGAGTAGACGATGAACCGCCATCCCATAAGTTAGTTTCACCAGATCGTCAATGTGAAGAATACCACTACCAAATCGAGATCACGGGTCACATAGTTCTGCTCATATGGTCTATGATAGAGGAAAACCATAAGAAATACCCAACTATCTATATATTAGGACATACCCAAGTCCAGTCCCCAATGCATTGCAGAAAACTATGTACCCGACACCCTCCTTCGGTAATATCAAGATAGGGGAAGTAGTCAAACTTAGCCTCAACTGCTTGAATTCATGCATGAACTTCTCCATCCATATGAAGGGTTGTCCCTTCCTGGTCAAGGTTGTCATCGGTGCTGATATTTGGGAGAAATCAGGAATGAATCTCCAATAATATCTCGCCAACCCAAGGAAGCTTCACACCTCCTTCACTCTCTTAGGGGGGTCTCATGATAACACTGCCACCACCTTGGCTAGCTCTAGAGATACACCATCTACTGAGAGTACATGTCCCAAAAAGTGGACCTCATGAATCTAGAACTGGCACTTTGAGAGCTTCCTATAAAGCCGGTGCTCTCTGAGTACGTCTAGAACAATCCGCTGGTGTCTCACGTGCTCCTCCTCTAACACAGAGTACACAAGGATGTCACCGATGAAAACCACTATGAACTATTATAATTAAGGCTGGAAGATCTGGTTCATCAGTCCCATGAATATTGTTGGGGCATTTTTCACACCGAAAGGTAACACAAAATACTCAGAGTGACCATAGCAGCATTTGAAGGTCATCATCAGTATATCCTTGTCTCATACTCAAAACTGGTGATAACCTGATCGATGTTCAACCTTTGAGAACCATTGTTCCCCTCTAAACTGGTAGAGGAGGATGTCAATCCTTAACAGTGGATACTTTTCTTCACCATTTCCTGATTCACGTGAAGGTAATCCACGTACAAACTCAAACCCCAGTCTTCCTTTTTGGAAAACAAAACTGGGGCCGCATAGGGTGAAATGCTAGGTCTAACGAAACCCTTGCATTGTAAGTCCTCTAACTGCACCTTCAGCTCACGAAGCACTGCAGGAGCCATCTGATATGCTAATGAGGAAATCAGTGTTGTCCTGGGGTGTAAGTTGATGAAGAAATAGATTTCATGGTGGGGATGTAGTCAAGGAACAACTTTAAGAAAGAATTCCATGTACTCCACCACTACATCTGGGAACTGGGAGCTCACAACATCTACTGCACAGAGGGTAAGGCTATCCATCTCATGAGAGATTAGCTGCACCCACCTATGCATGATCCCATTATGTGCTACCTGGGTCTCCATTTCTATGACAAAGGAAAATCTCATCCCATTATTGCGGACACACCGCACTATTCACCTAAAACAGTCAATCTGTGCATGGACCAATGATTACCAATCCATACTGAGAATAATGTTATAAGGCCTCAATGCTACCAGTTAGAGGTTTTAACTGAAACACTCACCTCCAAGGGTAATATCACTCTTTCTACAAAGGTTCGGGATCATCGAGTCTCCTCTTGTAGTTGTCTTTATGAGTAAGGATCGAGTCAACGACTCTCCAGGAATCTCAAGGATTCACAAAAGACACGTGGCGATGAAGGAATGACTGGCAGTTATGTCTATAAGTATGGAATCTAAGGTAGATAAGACAAATATCATACCTTGGATCATCCCTATATTCCATGGGTTTTACGCCTCGACCGCTTCCAATTTTCCCCGCACCTATTTCATAGATCACTGATCTTGGTGTGGACCTCTTGGGGGGTGGTGGTTATAACGACCCATACTTTACATACATTGTTAATAATTCAAAATTGAAGCGTACTTATTACATCATATAACAAAACCAGGAATGGAATGTATAGGTATTGTGTCTTTAGAAACTGGGAAACATAAACAACATGTTCTTAAAGCGTCTACACTGTCTCCCATTTATTTCATCATATCTATAGTCCCTTTTGGCATATCTTACTTAATAACCTTCTTCTTGACCTGGGGAAAGAAAACATACAAAAGGGTGAGCTCAAATGCTCAGTAAGGGTAAACAAAAGAAATATCAATCACATCATATTCATAAGAACATAACTTTTGGAAATCTTAACCTGCAAAAGAGACCATAATTTCATGACATAGGATAAATCATAGTAGTGAAATGGAATCCCAATAATCATAACTTAAAACATGAAACATTGTGTCATACACACATAATCATATAGAATCATATCTTATTAGTCAAGACTCATTTCCAAGACTATCTTAGTGGACAAAGTCCATTTCTGAACCGAGTCACCCTCGTTTCAGTCCTGTTTCACTAAACCGGTATAACCTACCGTTCCAGCCATGTCTATCTCATGAGATATAAAAAATTTACCCAATGCATTGGAGGGAGATATAGGTCCCATACATCTCATAATGATACCATTCTTATGTGTGCCACAAAATCATAAATCATACATCATTACATAACCCAGGTAATAAAAATGGGAATCTTAAACATCGTGACATCATAAAAGAATTCATATAAGATAAAGGAATTCATAAAAATATTTCCATCACAACATAATCAAATCCATGTAATAATAGGGATAGAAATAGAACCCTATATTGTCATAGATGGAAAATAATTTTGAGAAAACTCTTGAACTCCATTCTTGAGGAAAATATCCTTTCTACTTCAAAAACATTTATACTTGCATAACATGTCATACAATTTTAAACTAAAAGAAGTTGATTAAAAATAAACTTGAAAACTTGTAAAGGAAGATTCTTGGAAATAATGTTTTAAAAATCCATTCATGCCGTATAAGTTAAAAAAAACATTCTTCGTACTTTTCTCAGAAAAGTCAAAAAGTACCTCGTACGAAAAACGACAAAATATTCCTTTCATATCCTTTACTAAAAACTCACCGAAGGGTAAAATTGGATTTAAACAATTGTAGGTGGATGGAAATAATATTACATATTTAGGAAACATGGATGTGGATGATAAAATACACCCCAGTAAATACTTACGAACAAGTAATATCAGATAAAAATGAGATTTTCAAAATTATCCCTTACCTTACGTCCGATTTGCTTCGTAAGTGTCAGAACCTCCTCTTCTTTGAAGCGCCTCTTTGAGATCTCTTTTTAGGGCACTAAAATTGGTCTTTGAGGGAGACCAGAACCTCTGGGATGTTTCTAGGGAAGTGTATAAGAGAATTTGGCAGGGTTTGGCCAAGATTTGAGGCTCAATGTGGTGTGAGGAGGAGAGGGAGGAGGTTCCCTTTTATAAGGGAGGAGAGGGGCACCTTTGGAATTCTTAAAAATATTAATTTATAATAAATATAACCCACCTTAAAAACCTCCAAAAATGACTCATATTTGAATATTACATGATATTAGGTTGTAATCTCATCAACCAATCAAATTTAGACATTTTTGGATCTTATTTTAAACCTTATAATTTTGATTTATCCTTATTTAATCTATTTAAGTTTATTTGTGGTAATAAAATTCTAAATTTTAAATTATAAAAAATAATTACTTATTTGTTGTGAATTTTCCATAATTGGTTAATTTATAACATTATAGACCATATAAATTTAAATTTATAATTTTTAAATATTTTTTTTATTTTTAACAAATTTTATAATTTGTTATTTTTATAAAATAACAATAGTGTAAATTTTGACACTATTCATTTATTTGAATTTAAATAAAATATATACAGAAGATATGTTCGAAATAAAATCTTTTATAGATTCATAAAAGGTCATATGTATCTATAAAATTATTGGATCACATTAAATAGTTCATATAATATTTATTTTATTATTTTTAAAACCATTTATTTGGTTTATCTCTTAATAAAATAATTACTACAACATTTTTGTATAATTATTTAATATACTGATTTTTTGAATGAAAATAAAAAATAAAATCCTATGATGAATATAAATCTATTAACTTTCCCAATAATGCTTTTACATGAATTTATCATCATAAAATCACAATATTTAAATTGTTATATTTATTAAATTATGAAGGTGACAACTTTGGCATCATTTAAAATAAAATAAAATAAGTGTCATAATTGCTTGTATAAGACTCCAAATGGTCAAATATTTGACCATTGAATGATTATAGTTTAATTTACAAGACCAATAAATTTTGGTAAATGTTTTGTGCCTTTTATGGTCACTATTAGTTTAATAAAAACTATATTCTTGATTTTTCACTAGATAAATAATTTCTGCATCACTATTGTGTCAAAATTAATGATAATTATTTAATCCCAAAAAATTCTAAATAAATTCTCATGATGTAGATAATTTTGTTAGTTTTCTGTAGAATATTAATGTTCTAAGTTTCATGAAGTTTATCACTAACTTAAAATTATTATACTTATAGTATTTAAGAGAGTGACATGTTGTCACTTTTTTGGTTTTAATAATAATTAAATTATTTTCATGGAAAAAAGTCCATTAAATGAATCTAATCCAACCCTTAGGTGATATGGGTCGACTTTTAGCCATCCAATAGGATTTTTCCAAGTGTTAGGGTAATTTTATAATCTTATATTTACCCTTAATTACCCGATTTACCTTTAACTATAGTGAATAAAATTTACCGTAGTTACTATTCACAATGCCCAAAAATAAAAAGTAGATTATTAACATAATTTTAACACACTGATTCCAAATATGGAATCCATTTTTCCAAATTCAATACACAAAAGTTTCAGAAATTAAATTAAAATTAATCCCGTTGTCGAAAGAAAACAGGGTTTTCTTTAAAACATTGCAAAAGATTGAATTGATTTAATCTACGAATTCAAGGTAAAATCAATGATAATGACATAAATTATATTAAATGGTAAAATTATATTCTATTTATAATTTAAAACCATTAAATATTATAATTTAACCATATAAATTATTACGATGAAAAAAGTTGTTTTTCATTAAAATATAGCATGTTTTTACTATTCATCAAAATATGAAAGTTACCAGAAAAATACGAAAAATTTATCCAAAGTAAATTTTTATTTCTTGATTCCAAATAAGAATTTTATTTTTTCAAAATGAACTAATAAAAATTTCAAAAACTATATTTAAAGTGGGTGCGCCATCAAAAGGCGGAAAAACTGCATTTTTTGAAAAATACTTATTTTACCCGAAAAAATTATTTTGTTCATATACCATGTTCTAGAAAATGTGTATGATGAATAATAATGTTATAAAATTCAAAATTTAGTTAATACTATTCATAACGGCTAGTTCATAATAACATTATCATAATATATCGTTGTTTAGTAAAACCCGGTATTGCGTACAACACACGATATCGAGGAAGGTCGTGATTGTGTGTAATGCATGCCAAGTCTGGGTTGCATGTTGTGAAATAATCCTTCGTTGTTTCGTATAACAGAATCCAAAAATATTTCATTTATACATTGAATATATATATATATATATACTCAATGTTGCGTAGAATAACTATTATCAAAATTGTGTGTAACACGATCCAAAAATAGTGTTGCATATACTGCAAGCTAATACGATGTTGCGTATAGCGCAAGATAATCTTGGTGTAGCATACACCCTAAGACATTAATGAAATTAAAAGAATATTTTTCATAAAATATCGGGGTGTTACATTCTACCCCCCTTAAAATGAATTTTTCCCTCGAAATTCGTCAGGGTTATAAATGGTTTACTATTCGAAAGTTTCTTCAATAGAAACCCACATCGTAAAAAGGAATACCAAAAAAATCTTTAAAAACAAAAGTATGAAACTTAATGGTTACCGAAATAAACTAATCACTGGGTTTCCACATAGGTGAAAATATGGATATGGAAGAGAAATCTAACCATCATGTTCTGATGGATAGTGGTAGAGAACATGGCTATGAAAAAGCCAAATATCACAAAGTCATGGATTTGTGATGATCTAAGGTACCATCTGATTCGTCGGATATAAGAGCACTGGGACAACATTTTTGGTTTTCAATATCATTTCCCTAAAGTTGAAAATTTTGAATTAGAATAAATACTTGCTTGATTTTGGTACTATCTCACTGTTGTTCGTTCCTTGAACAATTTCCGCTTCATCTCTTAAAGAAATGAAGGTGAATTTGTTATTTGTGAAGTTCTAACAGATCATGTGATAGAATGATGGGTCATTCCATCTGTTTCAAACAAAAGGTTAGCAAAAGTTATCAAATATACATAAGTCCATCTATGGTGAGATTAATCATATATGGTTTCTAAAATGGACTTACACTTCATATATCATACTGCTTAATAAAATAAAACTCGTTTCTACTAAATAGGTACTTCCTGTAGGCCAGTGGTAGGCGATAAAGGCCAGTCGCACTTCGGTTGTGGGTTCGATTCCCACAGCCTTGTCCAACGCGATGGGTTGTCGCCCATCCTGCAGGTTGTCCTTTTTCTAAAACAACATTACTATAACATCCCATCAATAATATCGAAAAAAGTCATATCATTAAACAATACTAACTTATGTCCAACATAATCCATTCCAATCTTTAGGCATATCTAAAATACTTCGGTCCAAGCTCATAGTATAAAGAAAACAATTACTTTAATTTCCATCAACCAAGCATGTTAATACCATCATTTATCCCTCATATATCTTGTTGGTCACATTCCAATCATGTATTCTCTTGAAAAATGAATACCCATTAAACCTTAGTGAAAACATGAATGTTGTCAAAAGTTATCTCTTTCCACATACCAAAATCCAAAAAATCTATATACTCAAACCATGATATAACCTTCTCCTTATATCATTCATGAGCTCGTGAATACTATCAAACATTTAATTTTCTCCTTATCCCTTCATTATGCACATATCATCTACTTTCCAAAAATATCTGAATAACCTTTCATGGTTAATGGTACCATTAATCATACACTTTCAAAAATAAAGGAATGACAACAGTGTAACAATCCTTAGATGTCTCTTTATTCCATAGTACCATGAGATTACTTATACAAAATTACACTTGATAAACATGTAATCATTCCACTACCTTCTTAAACCATTGACCGAGCTTCAACAATTATTTCATCTCACATATCATTTGTAGTCTCTTCATCATCATCAACATAAATACTACCCATACGACCTTACTGATTCTCTTCATGAGGCTTTCCCTTAGGGCATTGGTTTGCATAATGCCCTTACATTCCACATTTAAAACATTTAACCATTGTTGATGTCATAGAAATACCATTATCCTCATCCATGGGGTTAACTGAACCTTTTCCTTTGCACTTACTGGCTTTGTGTTCTTCTTTTCCACACCCAAAGCATCTTCCAGTTCCCTTGAAACAATCTCCCCTATTCCTCTACCCACATGATTTACATGAGGGAAATTGAACTTTCTTTCCTCTATGATCATCATGAAACTCCATCTTTCTCTTATTATCTGAGTCGGGAAACTTACCAAAGTTGAGATTATTGATCATATTATGAGATTGATGATTAGGCATAATAACGATGTTTGGACTTCCAAATCCCGTTTCATTTGGTTTTTCATGAAGAATATCATTCCATTATCCATCATATCCTCCATTATCATGAATCTTCCTGTTTCCAGCCATTTTCTAAAACCCAAAAAGAGTAGTGTGGGAGGAAAAAATCATGGTAGGGAAAACAACATAGTAAAGGGGGAGTACCCTCAATATCTAACATCTTAGGTTAAATTCTATGATCGTCACCGTAGTTCTAGGACTATATCCTATATGTATACTTATCCTTAGGGATATCCCTAGACCTACCTTAGAAATATCTCTAGGGATCTCACTAATGTTTTCACATCCTAGTTTCCAAGGGTTGACTAAACCATTCCTCTGATACCAACTGTAACGACCCATACTTTACATACATTGTTAATACTTCAAAATTGAAGCTTACTTATTACATCATATAAAAAAACCACGAAAGGACTGTATCGGTATAGTGTCTTTAGAAACTGGGAAACATAAACAACTGGTTTATAAAGAGTCTACACTGTCTCCTATTTATTTCATCATATCTATAGTCCTTTTTGGCATATCTTACTTAATAACCTTCTTCCTGACCTGGGGAAAGAAAACATACAAAAGGGTGAGCTCAAATGCTCAGTAAGGGTAAACAAAAGAAATATCAATCACATCATATTCATAAGAACATAACTTTTGGAAATCATAACCTGCAAAAGAGAGCATAATTTCATGACATGGGATAAATCATAGTAGTGAAATAGAATCCCAATAATCATAAATTAAAACATGAAACTTTGTGGAATACACACATAATCATAGAGAATCATATCTTATTAGTCAAGACTCATTGCCAAGACTATCTTAGTGGACAAAGTCCATTTCTGAAATGAGTCACCCTCGTTTCAGTCCTGTTTCACTGAATCGGTATAACCTACTGTTCCAGCCATGTCTATCTCATGAGATATAAAATTTTTACCCAATGCATTGGAGGGAGATATAGGTCCCACCCATCTCATAATGATACCATTCTTATGTGTTCCACAAAATCATAAATCTTACATCATTACATAACCCATGTAATAAATATGGGAATCTTAAACATCGTGACATCATAAAAAAATTCATATAAGATAAAGGAATTCATAAAAATATTTCCATCACAACATAATCAAATCCATGTAATAATAGGGATAGAAACAGAACCCTATATTGTCTTAGATGGAAAATAATTTTGATAAAACTCTTGAACTCCATTATTGAGGAAAATATCCTTTCTACTTCAAAAAAATTTATACTTTCATAACATGTCATACAATTTTAAACTAAAAGAAGTTGATTAAAAATAAACTTAAAAACTTGTAAAGGAAGCTTCTTGGAAATAATGTTTTAAAAATCCATTCATGCTGTATAAGTTAAAAAAACACTCTTCGTACTTTTGTCGGAAAAGTCAAAAAGTTCCTCGTACGAAAAATGACAAAAGATTCCTTTCATATCCTTTACTAAAAACTAACCGAAGGGTAAAATTGGATATAAACAATTGTAGGTGGATGAAAATAATATTACATATTTCAGAAACATGGATGTGGATGTTAAAATACACCCCAGTAAATACTTATGAATAAGTAATCTCGGATAAAAATGAGATTTTCAAAATTATCCCTTACCTTACGTCCAATTTGCTTCGTAAGTGTCAGAACCTCCTCTTCTTTGAAGCGCCTCTTTGAGATCTCCTTTTAGGGCACTAAAATTGGTCTTTGGGGAAGACCAGAACCTCTAGGATGTTTCTAGGGAAGTGGATAAGAGAATTTGGCAGGGTTTTGCCGAGATTTAAGGCTCAATGTGGTGTGAGGAGGAGAGGGAGGAGGTTCCCTTTTATAAGGGAGGAGAGGGACACCTTTGAAATTCTTAAAAATATTAATTTATAATAAATCTAACCCACCTTAAAAACCTCCAAAAATGACTCATATTCAAATATTACATGAGATAGGGTTGTAATATCATCAACCAATCAAATTGAGACATTTTTTGATCTTATTTTAAACCTTATCATTTTGATTTATCCTTATTTAATCTATTTAAGTTTATTTGTGGTAATAAAATTATAAATTTTAAATTATAACAAATAATTACTTATTTATTGTGAATTTTCCATAATTGGTTAATTTATTACATTATAGACCATATAAATTTAAATTTATAATCTTTGAATATTTTTGTGATTTTTAAAAAAAATTATAATATGTTATTTTTATAAAATAACAATAGTGTCAATTTTGACACTATTCATTTATTTGAATTTAAATAAAATATATACAGAAGATATGTTCGAAATAAAATATTTAATAGATTCATAAAATGTCATATGTATCTATAAAATTATTGGATAACATTAAATAGTTCATATAATATTTATTTTATTATTTTTAAAACCATTTATTTGGTTTATCTCTTAATAAAATAATTACTACATCATTTTTGTATAATTATTTAATATACTGATTTGTTTCATAAAAATTAAAAATAAAATCCTATGATGAATATAAATCTATTAACTTTCCCAATAATACTTTTACCTGAACTTATCATCTTAAAATCACAATATTTAAATTGTTATATTTATTAAATTATGAAGGTTACAACTTTGGCATCATTTAAAATAAAATAATATAAGTGTCATAATTGCTTGTATAAGACTCCAAATGGTTAGATATTCGACCATTGGATGATTATAGTTTAATTTACATGACCAATAAGTTTTGGTCAGGGTTTTGTGCCTTTTATGGTCACTATTAGTTTAATAAAAACTATATTCTTGATTTTTCACTAGATAAATAATTTCTGCATCACTATTGTGTCACAATTAATGATAATTATTTAATCTCAAAAAATTCTAAATAAATTCTCATGATGTAGATAATTTTGTTAGTTTTCTGTATACTATTAATGTTCTAAGTTTCATGAAGTTTATCACTAACTTAAAATTATTATACTTATAGTATTTAAGAGAGTGACATGTTGTCACTTTCTTTGGTTTTAATAATAATTAAATTATTTTCATGGAAAAAAGTCCATTAAATGAATCTAATCCGACCCTTAGGTGATATGGGTCGACTTTTAGCCATAGAATAGGATTTTTCCAAGTGTTAGGGTAATTTTATAATCTTATATTTACCCTTAATTACCCGATTTACCTTTAACTATAGTAAATAAAATTTACCGTAGTTACTATTCACAATGCCCAAAAATAAAAAGTAGCTTATTAACATAATTTGAATGCACTGATTCCAAATATAGAATCCATTTTTCCAAATTCAATACACAAAATTTTCAGAAATTAATTTAAAATTAATCCCGTTGTCGAACGAAAATGGGTTTTTCTTTAAAACATTGCAAAAGATTGAATTGATTTAACCTATGAATTCAAGGTAAAATCAATGCTAATGACATACATTATATTAAATGGTAAAAATATATTATATTTATAATTTAAAACCATTAAATATTATAATTTAACCATAAAAATTTTCATGATGAAAAAAGTTGTTTTTCATTAAAAAATACCGTGTTTTTACTATTCATCAAAATATGAAAGTTACCAGAATAATACGAAAAATTTATCCAAAGTAAATTTTTATTTCTTTATTACAAAGAAGAATTTTATCTTGTCAAATTGAACTTATAAACTTTTCAAAAACTAGATTTAAAGTGGGTGCGCCATCAAAAGGCGGCAAAACTTCATTTTTTGAAAAATACTTATTTTACCCGAAAAATTTATTTTCTTCTTATACCGTGTTCTAGAAAATGTGTAAGATGAATAATAATGTTATAAAATTCAAAATTTAGTTAATACTATTCATAACGGCTAGTTCATAATAATATTATAATAATATATCGTTGTTTAGTAAAACCCGGTATTGCGTACAACACACGATATCGAGGAAGGTCGCGATTGCGTGTAATGCAATCCATGTCAGGGTTGTGTGTTATGAAATAATCCTTCATTGTTTCGTTTAACATAATCCAATCATATTTCATTTATACATTGAATATATATATATATACTCAATGTTGCGTAGAATAACTATTATCAAAATTGTGTGTAACACGGTCCAAGAATAGTGTTGCATATACTACAAGCTAATACGGTTTTGCTTATAGCGCAAGATAATCTTGGTGTAGCATACAACCCAAGACATTAATGAAATTAAAAGAATATTTTTCAAAAATTTTTTGGGTGTTACAGTGGTGGAAGTAATTCGAAGCATCTGCCACAACATTCATCTCTCATGACTCCTCTACCATGCCCCCACCTAGCTGGTCTATCAAATCCATTCTTTTCTTCTACGTTAATGGGCCATCCACCGCTTCCCTGTCAGTAGCTTGATGGGTCGGACAATCACTAGTGAGATGTCCCCTTCTGTCACATGAGTAGCACCGCTTCTCCCTAGGATGACTGCATCCAGCATGAGAGCCCTGGATTGTCGACTCACTATAATGGGTCTTCCTCTAACGTCTCCCACGTCTTGATCCCTGTGTCCAATGTTGTCTCCCCACTACCGATGTATTCGGACCTCTCTGTCGGCTGCTGACTGTCTTCGGTAGTCATTGTTGCGCCAAGAATCTCTCGATCACCAATTCCCTCTCGGACACTACAAGATATGTCGAAATGCATAATGGCATGAAACTATTTCAGATATCTCTCCATACACATTCCTCAAATCTCTGAGCTCTAAAGTACTGATCCCAGACCATATTCATCGAGTACCTAGCGAGGTTGGTGAACATCTATGACTAGTCAACTGCCATTAAACTACCATGGTAGAGTTGAATAAGATTAAGGATGCATACTGCTTTTAGCATTACTAGAGAGAACTCATCCTTATAGAGTCACCCAAACTCCATCCATGAATGATTCTCGTCGTCGTGAGTCTATGTGGTCAGAATCAACCATATTTATGCCGAATTCTAAAGAAGGCTCACTCATAGGATCACAATCTGGTCCTATGGCGTCCTCACGAGATGGAAGACCCTGGTCACCCCCTCAAGTCAGTCCTTAGCTGCTTGAGAGTTGGACTCACCACATAACCATAGGGGTCTCTATCTCTGGAACTCATGGAGCACGGTAAACCTGTACTCCTCATCGGTTGGTATTATATTTACCACGGGCCGCTCCACTGTTGGTGGTATAGACGGTACACCACCTGGTGAAAAATCCAAGGGAACTGGTACATGTATAGAAGTCTCATCACTTAGGGTGTCATCCTCAGAATTGTGCTTTTGAATCCTAAAGGGTATGCATCCCAGAGGCATCCTATAAGGAAACAATATGTACACTGGTCAATGAGTATATCTGGATAGTTGACACAAAGGACATGGAAAACACAATCCATTCCTATATGATGAATGTTCGATTATTATTATTTCCCCACAACTAGTTTTTTCATGTACTGAGTATAAAAGAAGGTTATCAGAGTCCTGGTGTATAGATAAATTGGCCGCCTACACTAACACTAGAGTTTCATGCCTAAATACCGAGCTCCATACACCGAACACAATTTCCCCAAACCAATCTCATATACTCTTGGTCCTAAGGTAGAACTGACCACCTCTGATACCACTTTGTCATGACCCGTACTGGCGGGGCTCACGCCATGACTCCCCAAGCCCGCCTCTAATAGGCCAAGGGTTGGTGACTAGCACCGAGTAGACATATTACTAACACGAGAGAAATTGTCTAAGTACTTGTACACACGCATAGATCTCCAAACCCAAAAATGATGAAATGTAAAAACCACTAGGGAACCAAATGCATGCATAGAACAAAACCTAACCAACAGAGTATGATGGAATGTAAAGTAGTAAATGTAAACTAGGCCAGAATACATGCCAACCAAAAATATGTGACAGAAAACTATAATGTCCAACCTATAAACACAAAGAGGTACTAGGACTATTGCTCATAGATGTACGATCACCTCATCCCATAGGGAAACATAGAATGCTCGATCCTGTCCTAGTCTTCCCTAGACTCTTCCAATAGGTAGCTCGTCTGCACAAGACACGACACGTGCAGGCAAATCCAGTGCATGGGTGAGTATAAAAATACTAAGACAAGGACCCTGAAAAACCCAAATCAATAAAGAAAGAATAGGATTAGTCAGCTCGTAAAAAATATATCTCTACAGAACGTATAGCAATTATAAAAAAATAATCCAGATATACTCACAACCCAAATCCGCGGTTTAGGGACAAGTCACACAACCACAACCCCCCATCACTAGGTATTTTATTCAAAGATTCCATGAGGCACTCGTTTGGGAGAAGTCACTCCATGAGTCTAATATCTATGATGACATCTTTCTGAGAGGTACTGTTTATCAAGAAAACCGATGACAGATATATAAACTCATTACAGAAGAACACACTCCTGAGTTTGGAAATATCACAATAGATAGAAACACTCATTACTGGGGACCACACTCATGAGTGGGGACAGATCGTGATATAGAGATGAGGATCACTGCCATGGCCTTGGTAGATACCATGACTCATCCGGATTCACCTACAAGGTAAAGGATTGACGCCCAGTGGAGTTGGTCATGTCATAGACTATATCTACCTAGGGCCATGAATGGATTGAGGATCTCTCTTCGGACCTCATGGAGGGATGACTGACTCTATCTCGGAATGTCCTATTGAATGGATCATACTTCAGTAGAAGGAAATGATGCGTGACCTTACGAGGAATGAGAAAAGGAGGAACTCATGAAAATGAAACATGTTCATGATACGGTGGACAAGAAGGTCAATTTATTTATGAAAAAGTACATGGTGTGTAGAAAGGTCACACATCATGTCCTCTGACCCCGGGTACTACCTGTGAACAACAAAACTGGTCACAAGTCTCTTCATGTAAAGAGTTAGTACACGACATGTAGTACTGATAACATGTTGTGTCTATGTAACTGGGGTCGATTCCATGTATGCAGCTGTGTGCCCGTAAAAGGCTTTATCCCGTGTCTGTGTATAACTCGAGTTACACATCGTACCCCGCGTAACTGCTGATGCCACAACGTGTAGGGTCTACACGTCGTGTCTTCGAAGCTCTGTAGTCCATCCCGTGTCTGTTTAATTTCCAAAATACAGACCGAGCATTGGGGAAATCCCAACATGTCGCATGACCAGGGATACACGCCATGTGATTCCTATTTGACACCCGAAACTCTAGACACCATTGCTGTTACTACATGGCATGTTCTTCTGATGTACACATCATGTTTTACGTAATTTTCCAGAATCACGACCTGCTACTCCGTGCTTTCCATGTCATCCTTTCTTCTATACGATCGTATGATCGCCACAAATCTTTATATCTAAGGTCGCCCCGATGTCCTGAAGTCATCTCTGTTGTTTTTAGGCCTCCAATTAGCCTAAAAAATGCGTTTTGGTCCACCCGTATGAAGAACGGTCGAAGAATGATAATTCCTGAACCATGTTGATTCATCCGCCACAATTTTTGTCTCTCCCCCACTAGGTCGCAATGATATCAGATCTCTAATTTGGGATCGTTTCACCATAAAAATTATACTCAATGATCCATTGTTCATCACCCCATGATGAAATCCAGGAATTCTTGATAGGAAAGGGGGAACAAATAAAAAGAAAAATCGAGTAACAAACCATCACCATCATTCGACACAATGTTGATCTTCTACCGTAAGTTGGATCAAATGGATCAGAATCAAAATAAAATATGACATGGATTAATTCCATGAGTTCAACCTAATAAAAACCCTCCATGAAAAATGTACGAATCTGTGGATCAACCTATTCGTGGATTGGTCTAAATTCAACGTTTTATCCATGAATAGGGAAGAAGAATTGAAATAAATACCCATACATAGATATTGTTGAAGAACGATCACCAAATCACA
Organism: Viscum album; assembly: GCA_963277665.1. Classification (NCBI taxonomy): domain Eukaryota; kingdom Viridiplantae; phylum Streptophyta; class Magnoliopsida; order Santalales; family Viscaceae; genus Viscum; species Viscum album. Next base: position 1,460,448,262 of record OY728135.1, on the reverse strand, counting down.
TTCGTTGGCGAGACTCGTCAGATCCGAGATGCTTTTTCGTTCATCGACGAGTTCTCCTCAAGAGCTCTAAGAGGCTCCCATTCAATTTTTAGGGTTATGAGGCTAATCGTGTGAACTTACCATACACTGGAATTTAAAATAGGGGAAAATATTTTCCCGAAGAAAAATGAAACTTTTTAAAAAAATTAATTTATTATTTTATTTTATTTCTATTCGACATACAAATACTAACTTTTGCGGCTGACCCGTGCTAATCGAAGTTAGGCCTCGCCTATGGTAAAAATGTTGTTCTGAACAGAATGGTTCCCTTGGATTTCTGATCCTGGAACCCGTTTAAATGATATTGTACTTTTTTAGGAAAACTGCTCATGCACGATGTTTAAAATTTCAATTTGTTTCAAATATTTATTCCAGGCACTCTGGGCCTTGGAATCGCATGTCATAGAAAGGACTGGTCTCAAAATAATTCCATATAATATTTTTTTAAAAATATTACACCGACCATTAGATATATTACAACATCATTGAGTAAAAGTAGTTGGTTGTTGTAGGGCCTAAAAAATACCTTTGTGTAATGAAATGTATATATTTGGGTTGTGAGATGGAAAATATGAATACTTTCAAAAACAATATTTTAAATACGGGATATTTTAAAAAAAATAAAGAAACATTTATTGGGATTGGATAAATTTATGAGAGATATAATTATTTTAAAAATTTATATTTATCTAAGAACAAATCCATGATATGGTTATAAATATAATTTTTTATTTTTAACATGTATTATATAATGAAATAAAATAAACAAACTATTTATTATATCTATATTAGATAAAGAAAATTCATTAATTGTCCAAAACTCTCAAGAGTGGTACATGTTTATACGCATAGTGCTACAACAAGAACATATGTTCTATATCTTTTTATATTCAACACATTATTAGTTATATCTAAGAGGAAGTTAAGAAGATAATTATTTATAAGAGATTTATTGAGAGGAGGAAATATATATTCTATTCATCTAAGTATCAACATTGTGCAATGATCTAAAAATGACATAAAAAGCCATAAATAAGGGTAATGAATTATTAATAAATATGATTCAATCCCCCATACCATTTAAATTAATTAAATTTATAGAAAAATAATAAATGATGTTTATTAAAATCCATCACAGATTTTTTTACTATATTTCATCAAGCCTATATAGATATGTTGAAATTTTGGTACTAAATAATTTAGTAGAAAAATCACAATAAATGGAATAAAGTATAATAACTTGTTTGATGTCAATGATGACTATGGATCACCGATCAATGTAAAAAAAATTCATTGGGAGTGCATCTAGTAGAAAGAAGTTTATTTTTCAAATCTCAATAAAGGATAAATGAAAATGTACTATAATGAATTCAATACGAAAAAATTAAGATTCTGATATACATATCACTATAAGAAATACTATATAAATATATAAGTAGATTATTATATACAATTTCTATTTTTCATAATTCTACATATACATGAAACAAGTTGACTATTAATTATTACTTGAACTAAAATAGATATTCAATATATTTAGGTAATACGGATTTCTATATTTAATATATAAATTTATCACATTACATTAATTAGAGGAATAAATACTAATACTTATAATCTATTATCACGTGTTTCTTGTGATCATGAAATTATCATTGTGTAAATTATAGACACAAGTTTATTTATTTACAAATATAACAATAAAATTTCATCTTTTTTATGATAAAACACATTAAAATAATGGTTTTAATATATACATGAATTATTATATATTTTCTTTGGAATAATTAATTAATTAAATTCATAGGACTTGACAGAAAGGATTACATTACTTTGATACTATAACTAATTTCATTAGTAAATATAAATATATAAACATGATTAAGTATAATCAATAAAATTTTATTTTAGTGAATAAATTAAATGTGATTTTGTTAATTTTTTTGGGTTATTTATAATCTACCTTAGATCAGAATGATCTGGGGAATACAGTATCCAAGTCATGACCGATCTTTAGTCCAAAAATTCTCCCATATGACATTTATTAGCATGCATTAAAAAAATGGAAATTTTACATATTGTTCCTTCTAAAATTGTAAATGGGGTCATACATAAGTGGTTATAGAATTTATATAAAACCTATCACACACACACACATATATTTAGATTCAAAGAGTTTATTAAGGTTAATTATAACAATACAATTTTATCCTAAGGCCAAATATTCATCTTTAAATTAGCAAATAAAAATATTACTATATCTATATATAGGTCATGTATTTATAAAAATAATATTGGCGAAATATTGAATTTAATAAATTCATGTTTCAAGATTCAAAAGAGTTTGAATATGAAAACATTCAATAAGACCTTGCTGAAGTGGTTTTTTCAGGTTAAAATAAACTACATATAATTTCTTGAGATGTTCATGAAACAATGTTATATTATTATACTTTAATAAACAAAGGTGACTAAATTTTAATTGAGAATATTGATCCTTGATCCAATATTTATGTATTGAGCAGATCCGAAGTTTCTATGATGAATGAAACTATGAATTCTGAAATGATTTATATATTCTAAAATCAATTATGGAATATATTAGAAAAATGATTTATATTTAATCCCATTGTGTGTAAATTATTAATGAAGATGAAACTATACATATATGGAATATAGAGTACTTATAAGGCACGGTTTTGAGTAATAGTTTTATTATTATTATGAGATCATACTATAAAAATACCTTTAAATAACTTACTATGATAAAATCCATTAAAATTTTACATGATATAGATGATTTGAATTATTATAAGATTCTGAAAGGGATTTCAGGATATCTTTTTCCCTTATTGAAATCTTGTAGAAAATGTATATATAAAATAATAAGAAGTGTTTGTGAAAATAATGAATTCTAGTAAGCTATTAAGGATTTAGAGAATAATTTATGGGTTGAATAAAATATCCAAATCATGGAATGTTTATTTTGATAAATCCAAAATTAATTTTATTTTCATTAAGAATAGATATAAGCTATGTGATCACCATAGATTTAGTGGGTGTGTTATTGTTTTTCTACTGTTATATTTTTATTATTATCACTTCTTGAAAATGTGAAACTATTATAAATTTCAATTATGAATAGGTTGAATAAAAGATTCAAAATGAATTATATAATTTGAAGAACACTATTTTCAAATAAAATATATCATTTGAGATGGATATAAAATGATTTTGTATTAATTTAATGTTTATATATTGGAAAATTGCGGATAAAATATAGTATAGACCTATAAAGTGAATTTAATTACTTATGTCATATTTGTATACATATACATAATAACTATTCTAAGAAAACACAATAGGGGACTGAAAGACTGCATATACTCCATTTTTCTTCACTAAAAAAATGTATCATGTAAACAAGGATATGTACCGTGTTTGACATTTCATATACCTTGATCATGATTGAAATAAATAATGAAGATTTAGGTGATCCATATTAGTTTGTTGTGAAGTCAATCCCACTAGTCCTTAGGCATATAATATATATCATCTTAGTTTATGATGGAGATGGGTAATTAGTAATGGGGGGGTGGGGGTATATATATTTCAGTTTCCAAAAATATCAAAATGATTTAAAATCATAATCATGACATGTGTTTTACCTAAATGGATGTTTTCAAGGCTAGAGATATTTTTAATAGACCCTAGTCATTGATTCCATGGTAGAATCGATGTATATTTTGGTTTTTAATATAGTTATAGATGTATGGTGGATACAACACATAGAGTAAGAGGTTTTTGTAGTACATAGCAATATAGACCAAATAGTCCATTATTATGATAAGTAGGAATGTTTCATTGTATCAATGGATCCCCATTAATATTAAATGACAATGAATATAATTTGAAAGAATCACCACTTGAGTGATTTTACAGAAAGGGTTTAAGACAAAGTATATTGATAATCCTTAGTAGAAAATTTAAATATCCAATTATCTAAAGCCATACATATAATGAAACATGAAAATATAATGAGAATTAGTGGGATATGAGTTGTTAGTTGTAATATCTACTGAAATAATTGTTTATTTTAATTTGTTCCATTGAATAGACTATTTTTTTACATTAAATTATTAGATATTTTTTTATTCATGTATTATTATTATAATTAATTGTCTTTTACTTCCAAATAACATTTTTTTGATAATTTCCATATGTTAATATTTTAATTATTAGGTTATAGTAGTTCCCTACTATAATAAGATCCTTGATATTCTATGATAATGTTGTTAAATATATATCATATTGTCCATGTACAATATACTAAAGGAATATAAATATTGTTTGAATATAATAAGTTGGGGGTGATAATATTTTTAACACCTCTTCATAAATTTTATAGACGTTGGTCTATAAGATTGTATATCATAAAAATTGAACTAGTAATAAGAAAATTACATTTCCAATCATTCATTAGTTGTTATAATTTATGAGAATTAGTACTATTCAATTGAATTAAGATGATTATTATTACATTCTATAAATTTTTTCACTTCGATACTTGTCAAAAAAACAAGTAACTTCTAAATATGGTGAAGTACCTTGAATCAATTTCTTACCCATTAATATTAAATTAATATAATATCCATGATATGATTTTTACATTAGTGTTTAGAAATAATATATCTCTATACTCTTGATTGAAATTGAGGTGCTTGGTTTCAATTAACAATCATGGTAGATTAATTTAGGTAAATAAAAAATGATTGATCAAGTAATATGTATGCTTACCATTTTTTGAATATTTCTTGATGTAAAATCTATTGAAACCAATATTATATTTTTATAGTGATAATTCATTGATAGGATGTCATTGTTGAAGCATTAAATTTGATTATTCATTATATTGTCACTAATGTATATCTAATTAATAATCATGGTATTTTTGAAGGACCTAATATATATTTAAAACCAATATAATGGGGTTCAAAATTTTATTATTAATAAATAAATAAACAATTTATTTTATATTTAAAATATAATTAATTAATTTATTCTCGATGAAATTAATAAAATACGATTATTAATATGTCATGTGAATCCAAAAAAATATATTATTGAATAAATATTGATTAATAAATATTTATTTATTATTTATGGGGATAAAATTATCATTTTATATTATTAGGTTGATGAAATGATATCATTTTAGTCAGTTTTTTTTTCTTATTTATTTAGGGTTATTAAAAAAACATTTTTCATAATTAAATAATTTTTCACATTATTAATTAAAAGTTGTGATATGTGGAATTTGTTATGATTAAATTAAATCAAAGGGTCTCATGTGAAAATAAATATTATACATACTGATAAATATTTTTTTGATGTTAATTCATAAAAAAAATCACTAATTTATTTGAGATACACCCTTGAGATCCATCAAATATATTCGCCCCTCTAATGATCTTGAATTTAAATAGAAATGGTTTATTTATCATATATGTCAATAAAATAAGGATATCCTTCATGTCATAAATGTATGCCATATTTTATTAAAGTAATTATGATATAACATAGTTTTTAGTGATAAAATTTACATATTTTTCTGGTTCACATGTAGATATGTCTAGATGAGTCCTCATATGGACTCATTGATGGAGAAATTGAAACCAAAGAGTCAATATCAGATAATTAACAATGAATTTTAGTAACATATAATGGATTCATAAATCAAAGAAAGTACAAATTATATTATATTATATTATATTATAATTAAATTATTTTCTTTCAATCCTTGAACTAATATGATCATTTTGACATTAAATCAATCATTTTTTGATAAATTTTTGTATGATATTTAAAATAGACACTTTTTACATTGAACTAATCCTATATGTACATGGGTGATTATAATCAATAACATAATTTAACAATAATGATATCACAATTATAAGAACTATTTAGATATGAATAAGAATGTGTCACATTGATAATAATGAAATATTATAAGCACTTTGGGAATTACACGCATATAGAATGCTATGAAATCCAGTATTATGTTCACCAATCATATGTGTCAGAAGGAAAATGTGACATAAAAAATATATGTTTAAGAAAATGGGTAATTATCTCATTTTATATATCAATTTATATTATGAATTAGATATATATATATAATTCTAGGATCACCTATTATTTAATAATAATATTCATCCATGCCATAGAGAAAATAGTCATTTCCCAATGATAAACATGTAATGGAACCTTGATAAAGAATCATCATTCATAGTGATTTCATAAAAAACATTACAAATAATAAACATATAGTTTCCAAAAATAATAATGGAAAATATAAAATTTTCATTCAAGTTTCTTAATAAAAAATAGGGGACCATGTATCCTGAAGAAGAGAAAAATAATAAAAATATGAATGAATGAAAGGACTTAGAAAGAAATTATTTATCAATAATAACTAAATCCTTTATAATATTTCCTATTAATGAAGAAGAAACCTATATATATCCAAAAAAAGTAATTCAAAATTAAAATAAAACACATTTGAAGGATATTTTAGAAAAATGGAATGAATAAGTGGGATATAGGGAGTATAAACCCAATAAGAGAAAGGAAGATGAAAATTACCCTTACATATGATTTTTTTGGTTTCATCACTTATTCGCATATATTATAATAAATATACAATTATTAAATCATTAATAAAAATCCAAATTACATGATTTTCTTATTCTTCATCAACCATATTCAATGGAATTTATTTTTGTAAATTTTATTGAATATAAAATGTTTTAATGATATATTTGTTTGGACAATACCATTTTCAATTTTAGTTAATGTTTTTATATAATTTATATTTATCAATTAATAAATTATAAAAAATAATAATATAAAAAAATCTCATTTCATTCATTATATAAATAATTATCCATGAATGGGGTGATATATAAATATTTTATAATATACTTATATGTGGGTTAGGTGATAATAAATAGGATTTTGTATTGTATCATATTATAAAAAAATTTATATTAGATATATAATCTATAGTACCCAATTATAATTTTCGGTATAAATAAATAGTTATTAATGCCCTCATAATAGGGTAAATAAATCATTATTAGAACATTATCAAAAGTAGGATAAATATTATATATATAATAAATATATTAAAAAAATTGTACAATAGAGTAAGGAAATTTATATCATGTTAAGATACATAATAATTGATTTGAGGAAATTTTTTTAGAATGGTTAAAGACAATATAAGAACTAATGAAGAAAATTTAGCTCAAAAATAGAATAAACTCTAAGTTGTTTTTGATGTTTCTCTTTTGCTAAGAACCATAATGCCTTGAATAATTTGAGTTACGTAATATCAGAATGTATGTAAGGATCCCAGGGGGGTTGAAAGAAGATAAATTGATAGATTACGGGAAATGAGTATATTTTGTTATGTAATTTTTATGGGGTTGTATGGGGTATTTAAACATGAAGTGGAGGGGGATTTTAGGTTAAAAGTAAAAAATAAATTATTCTTTCAAGACCCAAATATGTAATAGTGTATTTATTTGAGAATATGAAAAGAGATTAATTTAATATATAAACTCTTTATGAATATATTATAATTTAAACATCAAATTTAATATTTTTTATAAAATTATGATTAAATGTTTTTTTAAATAAAATACATTTTTTATTTAGAATATGAATGAAATATTTTAGGTATTTAATTTTTTTTATAGTTTTAATTGAATAATTTTAGCTATTAAACACAGTTTAGGATGATGAATCCATTTTAGTAATAAAAACATAATTATTAAGTCATTATTATGGCATACAAAATTTTTATTTAAAGGGATCAATATAATAAAATTCCCACAACATAATTTTATTTCAGAAAATAATAAAAAAACACTCCTTAATAAATTTGACTTGCCGATTTTAAATAAATTATTTTTTCAATTTAATTTTAAATGATTAAAAATTTAATAATTTTTATTATAATTTAAATTAATTTTTTGATTAATATGTTAAAATATACATTATAAATAATAGACACTGATAATTTTCTTATATTATATAATTGGAATATTTTTCTTATAAACTTCTAATTTATATTTTCTATATAAGTTATTAATATTTAATATTATTCACACCACAATTTACTATTATAATAGTAAAACTACTATTTTAAATATCATATTACAATTCTAACATCCATTTTACTATTCCAATGGCCTTTTTTACTATTCAAATGGCATCACTTACCTTTAAAAGACAATATTAGAATAAAAAAATAATATAAATACAAATTATTTTCTTCATTAAGAAATTAAATTGGTTTCTATAAACAACATATATGTCTTTTTTAAATGCTTATCTTATTCCCCATGTTTTAGTTTATATTTATAGTGTTATTAATTGGTGTAATATTTCCATGAGACCATGACCCAAAGTATTTTTAAAACTACTTTTGTTGTTTATTTTTTTATTTTCCCATTATAATTTGATTATTTACATGTGTCTCATTTAATCTACATTTGAAAATTTCAAAATTATTTAAATAGATTATTATTGATTTTTATTACACTGAATATATATTTTATACTAAAATATATTTTAAATATGAAACACATATTCATTCAGTATTAATATTTTATATAGAATAGTTTGTGTTGTTACAATTACCTCCATTATAAATTTTATCCTCAAAATTTTAACAAGTTTCCTTTGTCATGTGTGGATACAAGTAATGTTGATTAATTTAATCCTTGGTTTACTAGGATCCATCTTCATAAATATATTTTCACCAAATTTATTGGATAAGTTTATTTTTCATATTTTTTAGAAAAATTATTATATAGTTTAAGATCACCATAGTATGATCTTAATAAGAGTGTTTTTACTCTATTTGTTCCACCTCCGGATTCAGTTTACCAAATGAATGAGGTAATTACTTATATAAAAGAGATATATGGAACACATAATGTTCATGGGAAAGGTTTTATTGATTTTCTAATAAAAAATACATAACTCATATTTGACTAATAACATTAATGAGTCCAATAAACCTAAGGATGGGTATTATATTCATTATGAACCTCATGACTCCCTTACAAAAGTGATATTTAATAGAACACATTGTGCATAACATAAAATTGTAGATATATTTTATGTATGTAATTGTATATATTGTATGAACTTCAGTTAACTTTTATGTGTTTTTAACGTATTAATCATTATCCATCATCACATGAACAATTTTATGTCAATGAAGCATTCATTCACCAAACACATCCTATTATTGTGGATTTCTATATTTATTCACATATTTAGATTCATATGGTGCCTAATGAATAATTGTGTGAAAAGAATTATACTATGTTAATTATACAAAATTTATGATGTTTATTCCAACCCCTGTAAAATTTTGTGGATAAATATAATTTCATGACTTTATGTGTTTAAAAATTCCTTTCATGTTATCGATAAGTATGAGGGAGATATGATTTTATAAAATTTAACTCAATAAAAAAGTTATCATGAATGAAACTTCATAAATTATTGGTAAAACATGGATCTTGATCATATAATATCAAGAGATTTATCCTATGAAATAACACTACATTATTAAAATATATGTCTTAATTGTGATCGAGCATGATGTATTCGTAATGTGAGATGAAGTAAGTAGTCTTGGTTAGTGGATCCCACACAAAAAATATATTTTTTTCCCTTAAATGTATTTGGAATTAACATGACAAATTTATTACTATGATCACCCATTTTCAATTTATGTATGGATAATTTTTGCACAATCTATATATAATTTGTATACACTTTATCGATTTTATAACCTATGAATAAATATGAGTTGTACTAAAAAAATATCAGTCTTCAGGTTTTTTCACCAAAAGTTCTCCCAAAGGTCTTGATGCATCTTGGATCATAAAATAAGGATCAATTAATATGGTCTATGAGAATCATCCAATATTTATTCTAATATCCTAGGTGATGATGGATTAAATAGTATTTTTCAAAGAAGAATTAAATTAGATATATTAATGTTGAATTCATGAATATTTGATTCCATTTTTTGTATCACATTATTGTGAATAAAAAAATAATACATTAACGACTCTGTGAATTTTTCATCGATAAATGGTTGATATATCATTTGGATAAGGTCATTTGTATTCCATTTGTTTATGATTTTTTTATTTATCATTTAAAATTCCAATAAGATGGGTCCTTTCTCAATCATCATCATTGAAAGAGTAATAGATTCCATTCTACTTACAGTATCAATTATCATATTATATATAACATGATGGTAGTATTATAATGTAACACCCTAATACTTAATAATATATTTCTTATTGAATACATTTAATTTCACTAATAGCTTGAGATGCATAAAACACCACATTTCATGAAAACATTGTTTACACAAACATTTTATAATTTATTTAAAATAAAATTTTAAGACTTTTTCAAAATATAATAAAAATAATAAAAATAATTTTGATATCATAATTCGAAAAAAAATATATTACCTTTAATTTTTTTATTTTATTAAATGCTTCATTTTTCAATGAATAATGAAAGTACTGAATTTTAATAGAAAAATACATTTGCATTACCATTATTTATGAATTTAAATTATGTTATGTTTTTATTTTAATATAACATATTTTCAATTTTATATCATTTAAAAAAGTTATTTCATTTTAATAATTTTAATAATTAATTTATATATAATTTCTTTAAACATGTGGACATTTCCTCTCTTAAAACACACATTATCACCACATTTGTGGGAATAAATTTGAAATAAAATTTGAAATTATTTGAAATTAATTTCGAAAAATTAATTAGTTTTTTTAATTAGAATAATTTATAACTTCTAATTGCGTCAACTTTATTTTTGGGAAAAAAGAGAAAATAGAAAAATTAATTACCATGGTTCAGTTAATATGTTATTTACTATGGGTTAAACTGAAAATATAAGGGTTAAATTGTAAGAACCCAGATCTCATTTCAGGTACGTTTTTCCTTTTTCTGTATTTTTTGAGAAAAAATGAATTTTCTGGAAATTTCAGAAGTACACACCGTGTACTTTATGAGTACACGCCGTGTGCTGGCCGTGTCCGGGCCACATACACGGTGTGTATGGCTAAGGTGGAGGCCGGTTTTTCAGAGTACGGAAAATTTGAAGTACATGCCATGTACTCCAAAAGTACACGCCGTGTACTTTCTTTTTTTCATTAAATGGAACGGGGTGGCGTCTAACCCCCATATCTGTCTTCTTCTTCAGGTTTCGACCGTCTGAGGGAGACCGTATAGCCGAATCTTCGACGGAAGACCGCCTCGCCGTCCGTTCTCCGATTCGAGCACAGTCAGTTGCATTGGAATCGCAATGGTGAGTTCTTCATTCTGCTTTAGCCTTGTTTCTTGATTCCACCTGGTTTCCAGGTTATCATGGGATGAATGTTTTGTGCGTTTTCTCAGATCTACGTTGTTCAAAGAGGAATATGTCGTCAAGGTTCACGTATAACGATCTCCTCAGATCGAGGTAGTTGGTTTGTGCCTTTCCGTAGGAAGTTGATGAATATTATGTGAAAATTCCACCAATACCCTTGAACAGGGTATTGCGTGTTTCCTGTTTTTCCCTTGCTGCTTTCCTGCTTTTCTTGATTGCTTTAGTATAGGTTATTTCTTGTGATTAGAATATATTGTTTGCGCTCAGTTTTCTTTTCCATTCCTAGTTGTAGGATTGTGGACTGTTGTTTCAGTATTGTTGTTGAGCCTTAGTTGATAGCCAAGTAGTTCTTGAGGTTTACTTGGAAAATATGCACGAACTGAGCATGTTTAGTTATACTCAGGACTGTGAGATCCAAGAGTTGTAGACCAAAGGGAGAATTGACGGAAGGGCTTATCCAGAGTGTCTTTTTAATCACGATGCCAGACCAAAGGGAGAATTTACGAAATGGCTTCTCCAGAGTTTCTTTAACTACGACGCGGCCCACAGGGGGAATTGACGTTGAGTGCTTCCCCAGAGAGCCTTTTGCACTATACGAGACTATAGGGGGAATTGACGGTGAGTGCTTCCCCAGAGAGTCTACTTAATTACGTATCGGAACCAGAGGGGTAAGACTGTGTGTGCCTCCCAAAGGGTTACTAGTACATAGAGGTTGAAAAATTGGGGTTAGACTGTGAGAGCAACCCAGAGGGTTACCTGTTTTTTCTTGTTGTTGACTGCTCACTTGTGTGCTTTACTTGTTAGAGCTGTGGATTGTAGCTGCTTGTGTTTTCGTGTTTACTGCTTCTTGTTTATTTACTGTCAGGTATTCATTGATGGTTAGGCACAAATCTTTGGGAGGTTGCCTACTGGGATTGTATATCACACCCTATTTGGGTCATGCTTTTGGGCCCAAGCAGACTATGTTGCTGCAGGTATAGATAAGGGAAAACACCCTTCTACTTCAGGATCTTGACTGCACCAGGAGCTGGGGAGCATGGGACCGAGCCATGGCTCGCGATGCTGAGGAGCTTACTTTGTTTTCTTTTTCACTTGGTTTCAGTTTCATTTCATCATGTTTTTGTGTTTTCTGTTTTCCTTAGATACTTGTACCTGCTGCATTATTGTCATCAAAGCTATATATTTACATTGCATCTGTTGTTGGTTTCTGTTGGTATGCATGTTGTTTACTGCTTCTGCTGATTATTGTTGTTTTCTTACCTTGTATACCTTACTAAATGAGGGAATAGTTTCCCCACCAACTCACCAAGGCACTCGCTGCAAGTCGGCATCCAATGGAATTCAGGGAAACGTGCTTGAGGTCTTGTGGTGAACCGGGTACGGGGCACCAGTGGAGGGGCTCCGGACTCGGGATGTTACATAAATAAACAATAATACTTTTCTAAAATATATTTTATAGACATATTTATACCTTATAACATCTATTAATAATATCCTTCCATTATTGGAGTCTTATTACATGATGAAAAACATGGGTAGAATTCATTTTTTCCTAAAATTACAAGTTTCCCACTGACCTCACTTGTAAAAGACCACCCCTCTCTAGTATTCTTCACACATTGAAAAACATTTTATATAGAGAATAAATAGTCAAAATAACATTTTTAATTCCGTACCATTATCCTCAAAGTGTTTTTTGGCATTAATCTAACCAAGGAAGGCATTAGTGAAAAACCAAAGGAAGATACATGAATAAATTATAATGTTCTTTGATGAGCATTTATATACTATTTATTCTGAAAACATATTAAATTATTTATAAAACATGATGATACAACATCCCCATTATATTCCACATAATTAGATATTTTAAGTTAATTTAATTACCTATAACTAACTACATGCCCATCAAAGGGGTTACAGAATCATCAATTATGTGTACGATAGAATACCACCTCACGAATTGATGTCGTTAATTTTCCATTTATCCCTCTCATAGTTGTCTAGGGTGACGTATAAAAAGTATATATATTTTATATTTTATAACACAATTATATCTATAGAATCATTATATCATATAATCATTTTTTTAATTTCCATTCTATATGAGATATGATAATGTCACTTGTGTGTATGGCAGAGTACCGCCTCACGAAGCGTTGTAATTTTTCATTCCCTAATGCATTACATAGATGGTTATAAAGATAAATTTAATTATTATATGTGAAAGATATGAAATATTTATCATTCTAATAAGATAATATATGTCATTTTAAATTTTATCTTTTCACTCAAACAATGTTTATAACTTCATTTGTGTATGTGTGGACTACTTCCATCACGAAATAATATGACTCTATTCTCATATCTAAACCACATGAATGATATATAAAAGAATATTTTTTCAAATAAAATGTTATATATGACATTATTATCATTACTGAAATATAATATATTTCTTGACTTTTTTTCATAATGATCATTTGAAATTAGAAATGTTCCTCATGAGAACATACATCCTAACATCTCCATGATGGTAACATAATTCATTTCTCAAAAAAATATTTTATAATTGGTATTAAATTCATAATTAATATATTAATATGATAATTATTTCTGGATTATTATGTTTTATATGATGAAAATATTTAATATATACAAGAAGTAGATCTCTAATGAAAAGACACGCATGAGAAAACAGGACAATTAACACCTGAAATAATGAAGATAATGAAATATTATTGTTGAACATGTGATAAGATGTTAAAAAAGGATAAAATTAGATATAATGAATGTTAAAATGGTTCTATATTATTTTAATAAAATTATTAAAACCAATTTATAGGATTTCATACAATGTTCAATCAAAAGGAGGCGTGAGGAAAGAGATTTTGTCTTAATTTACAATCCATTGTGATTTATGAGTTTTTATGAACTAGTTAACTATTATGTAGAGTATATAGTTCAAATTTAACATGAAATATATGGATTCATATATACTTATTTGTATCTTATGTTTCAATATGCATCATTTATCCAATGTTATTTTACATGAAAATTATGAAGGGATAATAATTTTTATACAATGCCTCTTTATTTTGTGATTGTTAAATTTCTCTGGAAAAATCATTTTATTGTAATAATTTTTTACCGGGAATTATTTTTATATTAAATATATGTAATATTTAATTATTTATATGATATATTAATTTACCATATAGAATTTTTAAATATAGCGTTTACTTTTAAAGTAATTGTATTATCTGGGGAAACATAGATAAATCTGTAACCATTACTCAATACATATATATGATTAAATATATTATATTATATATAAGGAATGTTTTAGACATGAAAAAATTATTGAGTCTGAGTTATAGTTAACCCCTTAATGCATTAATTGGTATAATGATACAAATTATTTGTACAAATCAAATTAATTTTTACCTAGTAGTTTAAAAGTGTTATGTGATAGGTCTTAAAAGTAGAAATATAGTTAGCAAAACTGGATAGAATTATACCCTGTTGGTTTTTGCCTTTTTGGAAGGTTATTAATGGTGTTGGTATCATGTTCCTGATAGATGACATATGATAATTTATATTTTCCTTCATTTATAATTCAATAATTATTATTAACCATGATATTTTTTCTATGATATTATCATTGGATGCATTTCATATTCATTTGATTTATTAAAAGGAACATTTTTTCAGTTATATACATTTTCATGATAACTAATTTATTGATTAATGATATTTTAAACTTTTTCTTTCCCATAATATGTGTTTTAGATCATCTTTAATTTTCATCATTTCAATAGGATATGTAGAAGAAATCCATGATTGTATTTTTAAGGAGTAATTAATTTTTTTTCTTATGTATTTGGTATTATTTTCTATTCGCAATGTAAAATGGGTATCATGTTTTTATATTGTTCTCCAAAAGCTTCTAAACTGGTCGGTCCATTAAGATTTTCCCTTTCTATCCATGCCAATGTAATAAAGCAGACAACAGCTCTAGAATACTAGGGTCGAGGTCATTTAAGTAGGAATGAGAGGAATTTTAGTAGAAACATTTAGAACATGATTAATGAAAAGATAGATTATAGAACAATAATCTATGATATACATTGAGGATAATTATATATGAACTTCATAATGTTTTTTAAGGTTGTGATTATAAGTAATTGTTTTTCTTGAAATACATCTATGTCTCGATACTATAGGTGGATGGGGTTCCAGAATAGAGGTACCTAGCAATAATAACTCTGAAAAGGGAACATTGGTATCGACCTAATAATATCGTAGAGCATAAATACAGTCCATTCTATTATCCTTACTTGACACTCCATGGGTATATGGATAGAATAATTATAATTTTTGTTACAAATAATTTTTGAGGATTGAAAATAAATATATCCCCAAATAAACTAGTGATTTTGGTTATGGGATAAATAATATATAAATTTTAAAATTTATGTTATGTGTTCTACCATATTTATAATTATACCATAATATTTATAATTCATAATTTTATGAGATAATCTAATATATTTAATTGTTTGGAAATGGATCCTAGAAGGATTTCGGATATAAATAATCTTGTATAATGTAGTTATTTTCCTTATATGGAAACTAATATAATTTTTTTTAGAGTAGAGAAAATTATGGCTACATTTTGGAAGTTTAATCAGGTTATGAGAAATTACGTTTCTTGGATAGAACACCCTATTCCATATTGAGATTATCATATGTTGGATATCTTTATGTGATATAATCCTCCATAATTTAGTTGGACTACAAATCCAATGGAATATAAGAAATATATTAAGTATTTGAAGATGTTATTTTTTATCCTTGTGTTGAAGTGAAGTGGAAATTTTTACAAACACACCATAGAGTGTAAGATAATCTATTTCGTTAAAGGGGTTTGAAAAATTCATTAATGGGGAAAAAACTTTCAAGATTTCTAATCATATGTTGAAATAGTATTATGTTCCATAAAAAAGTAAATTAATTCTATAGATCATACATATTCAAGGGAAATTAAGAGATTAAGAGTTCATCTGAACTCCACAAATAATTAAATGCATCAATAGAGAAGATGAAAATGAACCAATTTATAGCACATGTGAACCATGGAAAGAATAAACATTGGAAATGGTTGAAGGGATTATAATATTTTTGTATGTGTGGAGATAAGGGTCACCAATAAAAAGAATTTAACTATAAGAAACAATTCAATATCTTCTGGTGCTTTAGCTATATAGAGATGTGAAGCTATACAAATAAATGCGCCATACGTCAAATAATTCCACCATAGAAGGGGACAAGGGGGGACAACCATGATTATTTTAACACTATAAATAATTTAATATTACTCAATAATGTAAAGGAAGGTAAATTTCCCCTATATTAAAGTTTGGATAATGAGTTATTTGATTCTAGATCTTTAAACCCTTATATATCTACCATGTCTTCAATGGAAACTAAATATTTACCCTTTAATTTTACAAGGTATTTATCAGTCAAATCAGAGAGAAGAAATCATTGGACATGCTGAATTGTTTGCTGCTTGTGGTGTACGCCGCCAGACTAACATGGTGGAATCGGGTGGAGATCCTACAATTTCCACAGATCTAAAAGATTTCGAACATTTGGAGAAGTGTCTCCCCAGAGGAGATCTGAAGGCCATTCTGGCCGGTGATGGCAGATCATGGACACCGACGACGGTGAAGCGCGGGCCGGGGAAACTTCAAACTATGGGTTTCAGCGGCTTTTTCAGGGCGGTGATGGTGTTATAAGATCGACGTATCTTTGTAGTTTGTGACCTTGTGCATCACTGCAAAGGCGGTGGATGGGATCCTTTTGGCGGTGGATTTTTGCAGGATGAGGAATCTGTTGGCACGAATCGTGATCTGGATGGAGGCTTTTTTAGGAGATCTTGGGACCCCGACGGCGGATCTGTTGGCGTGGATAGAGACTATATTATCAATGATTGGGGTCGCTTCATAGCGGCGATGTAGGACTGTGATGTGGGAGGGCGGGAGCTATCAGTGACGGCGCACTGGTTTCACACCGTCGCGGATCTAGGTTTGTACACATGGTCGTTTGGGATCCTGGTAGGGCGCAGCCGTCGACTTGCGTTCCAGGTTACGGACGACGAGCCTGGAAGACAGCAGGAGGGATGACCAGTGATGACGTCGAACCGCACTACGACGGCGTTGCTGGGATGACTAACAGTGTGTTTTTTTTAGCTGATGATAGATCTTGTTCGGCGGGACGATGGCAGTCGCGCATCAGGTCTTTGCTACGGTGTCCAGATCTTCGACTCTGATGGCGTCAGTGTTGCACGTGGGTTGGGTTTCGGCTTTTGAAGATGGCGATTGTGATCGAGTTGGGATCTCTGTGGAACCGGCGGGATGCATGGTTGCAGGGAAGGTTTCATACTATAGCCGTTGTGAAGACGACATGGGGAGCGAGCTGAGGACTTCCTCGGGAGACGGAACGACCTTAGGACGTGTGGGCCAATTTTGTGCCTCGTGACGCGGCTGGACCTTGGCCATGACAGGATGACTTGGTTGTGTCAACGCGACAGGCTGGCAGCAGCCTGTTTTAATCACTTTGGGATACATTTTTCCTCATCCTCGAAATGAGGATGGATTTATGGCGTGATATGAGGAAGTCTACGGTTACCTCGGGGTGGGTGCCTATTATGGGACAACTCCACGATGGAGCGGTTGTGTGGATACAGGCTGGTTAGTGGGTTTGAGACGGTAAATGCGGGGTTTAAGTTAGCTTTTTGGGGATACTTGGGCAGGTGTTCTGGTGCAGTTGATGATGAGATGATTATTTACATGTTGTTTTTTGGATGGTATTTGTTTTTCCACTTTCTTTTTGGTGATATTTGGTGTGTCACATGGTTTGTTTGTGTGTACTTTTATTTTCATTAATAAATTTGTAGGGGTCGAGTACACTCGGCTCCTGAACATTCCTAGTATAGTTGAATTTGATACAATCCTTGATAGAAAATGTATTTAAAAATAACATGAAGAATAAATATTTCACGAAGAATGATATTACAATTTATTAGAAGATGTAGATTTTCATATCTTTAGAAAAGATACCTCTTCATATTATTAATGTATAGATCTTCCCGAAATAGCTCTACTGAATGCGATTCATGGGGTGGAAGTGAAAATAAAATATAGGGATGATGAAGGAAAACATGAATTGAGTATGTACCTATTATACATGAATATATTAATATATTTTATATGTAGTTACACAAGAATCCCCCAATACATGAATTCAAGTTTTAGATTGATTCAATCCCTGATGAAATAACAATATAAAATACTCCCAATAGAAAATATACATTGGAATTAGTGGAGTTGAAGAAAAAAGTAGATGATTTTGGTGATAAAGGATTTATTCATCTGAGGGTTTCACCATGGGGAGACACTACTTTATTTGTAAGGAATAACGATTGATCCATGAGGTTGTGAATTTATTATAGGTAAATCAAGGCTATTATGATATTAAAAAAGTACCCATTTCCTCTCATTTATTACTGATTTGGTAAACATCATAAATCCCATTGTTTTTCAAAAATTGATATTCATTCTACGTATTATAAAGTGTGATTAGATAATTAAGACATTCTAAATACATCATTCCAAATGAGTTATGGAAGTGACAAGTTTAAAGTATTTCCATTTCTATTGAATAATTAAGCCTAAATTTTTTTCGATCTAATGCGTAGATTATACAAAGAATATCAAGATTATTATTTTGGGGTATTAATTGATGATTTATCGGTGTATTCTAACATCTAGGAGGACCATGAGAATAAAATGAGAATTATTCTTAAGACTCATAGATAGAAAGAGTTATATGAAAAAAAGTATGTTTTATTTTTTGAATGAATACGTTTTTTTGGAAATATTATCTCTAGATATGGAATCTATTTTGATATTATGAAGGAAAAGGTAGTTAGATAATTCCCTACACCAATAAAAAAAATGTGGTATGTAGTTTTACTAGTATGGAAGGTGTTTATCGATGATTCATGGAAATAGTTTCCAGATTGTATAATCTGTTAACCATGATTACATGGATAGGAGCTATGTTTTCTTGGACAAAGGAATGTGAGTAATGAATTGATAAACTAAAGAAGAGATTGTTCAATTATAATATTTTGACTCTTCCATCTGAAAGTGATGGTTTTGTGATATATATTTATGCATTGAGGAAGGGACTTTTTTTCTTTTTCAAAATGATAATGTTATTAGATATGCATCAAGGAAATTGAAGGCTCACGAATAACATTATCTGACCCATGATCTTGTGTTGATAGTTATAATCATTCCTTGGATGATTTGAATTGTTATTGAAATGGTGAATGATGTGAGATATAAAATGATCATAAAATAATAAAATAATTATTTTTTATAAAATATTTCAATACGAGATGAAGGAAATGATCAATATACTCCTGGATTATGATTTATCAATACACTATAACCCATGGAAATAAAATAATGTAGAAAATTAATTGATTTTGATAGATCATAGTGTTATATCTTAAATTATTATTGAGTGAGTTTCTATATTCATGGATCTAGTAATGATTAAAATGGGAATTATTATAGATGACGAGGCATCACTCATTTTTCATATGACAGTGAAACCATATTTATTATAAAATACAAGAAATTATCAATATCATGATGATATATTTAAAAATAATATTAACAATGTGAATGATGGAAAATTAATAGAATTAAATTGTGAAGATGATATTATTAAATTTTGAAAGATTATAGGTGTTCTATATATACCACATCTAAAAATTGGATTATTAGAAAAAAATCATAAATCTAATTTATTTATACACCATGGTAACATGGAGATGTATAGGGATTGGGGTGAACATTTTTAATATGATATGATGTGTTAGAAAATAGCTAATTATGTGTCTGAATTTTTAGTTTTTCAACTTCTTAAAGTAATGAGACAACATCCAAGAGGATTAATGTGACCACATCCTATTCCTATGTTGAAATGAGATGAAATTAATATTGAAAAATTTATAAGATTACCAAAGACTCTTAAAAATAATGATGATAACAAGAAATCATTAAATGCTTAACCAAATATGTATATATCCTTATTATAAGAAAAGATTTACTTCTTCAGTTTCTTGTATGGATATATATTAACAATGTATTAAGACAACATTGTGCACCTAATTCAATTGTGTCCGATAAAATACCTATTTTTAAATATATTTTTTTGAAAGAATTTAGAAGGCTCTTGATACCGAGCTTCATTTAAGCTTTACCTACTATTCAAAATATGATTGATAGTATAAAAGGATAATTCAAATAATGGAAGACATGATGATTTGATGCTAAATTGACTTATTGGATATCTTAGATAAGTATGTATCTTTTTTAGAGATTTCCTGTAATAATAATTTCTATTAAAGTGTTAAAATTGAACTGTGTGAAGATTTATATAGAAATAGATGTTGTACTCTAACTTGTTGGGGGTGATGTTGGTGGAAGGAATTTTTTTTGGCCCAAAGCATGTTGTAGAGACAATAATAAAGGAATATAATATTCAGACTCACAATAAAGTAAACCAATGTAGTAAAATGACTTATGGTGATAATTGGAGGAAGGATTTAGAATTCCAAGGGGGAGATCGTGTTCTATTTGTCATTTCTCTAGGGAGTGGTGTTATAGGTTTTAGTGAGAAAGTAAAACTGAGCCTCGGGTACATAATTCCCTTTGAAATTATTCAATGAATTGTATTTTTTTCATAACCTTTGTAAATTAGTATAAATAATGCAAATGTAAATAATTCATTATATATATCATTCGTAAGGAATTACTTTATAGAAACAACTCATGTTATCACCTATAATGAAATTGAATTGGAACTTGATCTATATTAATGTGAAGAAGCCATCTTGTTTCTTGATACTAAAGTGAAAGTATTGTGGAATCACATGAATCAACTGATAATGGTGATCTAGAAAAATAAAAAAAGGATAATACAACATGATAACTAGATAATATTATGATGAAGAACTACCCATATCAATTTAAATTATAATATCCATTATATTTCATGGAAACTGTTTTTTTGGAGGAAAAAATGTACACCCCATGAAATAACACTATATATATTTTTGTAATAAATACCATTTCTATGATAATATTTGATTCATGAAACAATGAAGAATAATTTTTTTGTTATATAAAAACACATAAACAAATGGTTTTGGTGAATTTTAATGGTATATCTCCCGTATAGAGACCATATGAAATTGGGTTTCCAAAAACTGTTGTTATAGGTCTGTTGTAGAGACATTATACGAGAAGTTTTGGTTAAAAAATTTGGAATAGATTCTTGGGAAAGATCTCATGCCAATATTTTTCACAAAATTGTTGGTATAGGTCCCTTGTAGATATCTTATTCCGAAACAATTTGAAAAAAAATTAAGGTATATATCACTTATAGAGACCTTATATCAATGATTTTGGTGAAACACTGATGGTATAACTTCCTTGTAGACATTATATTCCAATGGTTTTGTCAAAAACAATATTATTAGTCCCAAAAATCATGGTACCTATAACAATCTTTGAAATTGACATTGGTATACATCTATACAAATAGTTTTTAGAACCCTTGGTATATGTTCATATAATATTATACAGATTATAATGTTAAATTACATTAAATACATCAAAATTTTAATTACATGTAATAATACACACACAAAAAAGTATATATATATACATATATTTATCAAATAATGTTAAAAATATAATTGTATCTTAGCAATTAGAATTAATGGGATAAACGCTAATATAGCTTTTATTTTTTACATTACCTGTACCAATAGTTTTTTCAAAACCATTTGTATAAGATTTTCTTATAGACCATACAAACAGTTTTCTCAAAACAATTGATATAGTTCTATACACATACTATAATAAACAAACCCCTCCAAAATATTGGTATATTCCAGACCAATGGTTTGGAGACCTATACCAACATTTCTAAAATATTGGTATCTTATTTTTCCAGTAGTACCAGGGTTAAAAAACAATCATTTTAGTCATTTTTTTGGAACTTAATTTAAAATTATTTTTTGAAATTTTTAGAAATCGAATTGAATAAAATTAAATTCATTTTAGAAATAATAATATTAGAATTATATTAGGAATAATTTTATCATTTTTTCTGAAAAGTTTATTTTATTGATAAATAATAAAAAATACTAAATTTTAATTGAATACCGCCTTTTTAATTAAATTACTTATAAAGTAAAATAATATTTTTAATTGGTTTTAAATTAATCATAGCTCAATCTTATATTAAATTATAAGGGTTAGGCTATTTAAAAATAATTCATATTGAATTTTTATATATAAATAATGATAACATTCAAACATTTCTTCATTAAAAACTATCTCTCTTGTCACGTCTACATGAATAATTTAAAATTAAAAATTTCCACTAATGTGTATTGAATTTGAAAATAGTGCATTCTATATTTTTATATATAATAATTTATAATTTTAATATGGAACACATCATTTTTTTACCAAGATGAATAGTAAAAATAGTAAAAATTAATTACTATAATTTTTATTACGTATGGGATATGATAACATCACTCGTGTGTATGATGAACTACAACCTCCTGAAGTGATGTGATTTTATTTCAACTAAAATTTACAATGAAATCGATAAGAGTAAAGTTAATGGTTGTATGTGTTATAAAAGAAATAATTGTTATAATAATGAAGTATTTGTCATTATAATAATATAATTTATATCATTTTATTTGATTCATTTTCACATAATGAAATATGATAATTTCATTCATGTATAGGCGGACTATCACATTCATGCAATGATAAGACTCTTTTTTCATCACCACACCATATGGATTATAAATAAAATTATAATTAATGAAATAATATAGCATATATGATATTATTATAATCCTATGAAGGAAATATAATACTAACCTTATTTTCATAATTATCATTGGAAAATGGAAACGTTACACAATAATATACGCATCCTAAAATATATAATAGCATAACATACCTAATTTCAAAAACCCATTTTAAATGAATGGTATTTATTGTATAATTTAATTATAAATATGATAATTATTTCATTATTATTATTCTAGAGATAAAGAAACCTCGAAATATTGGAAAGAACAAGATCAATAATGACACAATATTAATGAGAAAACAGGGAAATTAACAACTGAAACAACGAATATAATTAATGTTTTTAATGAAAAAGTTATTATATGATATAAAAGAATCATATTGGATATTATAAATTTTAATATAGTTTTATTTTATGTTAATAATATTATTAAATACACTACACAAGTGGTTAAATTATTTTTAATCAAGAGGAAGTGTGAGGTAAGGGATTTCATCTCAATTTACATTCCAGTGAGACTAATTTTTTTATGTACCTATTAAATTTTATGCGGTGTATATAAATATCATTTTAAATATGATTTCATGATTAATTCATAAATAATGTTATTTAAATTTTAAATTTGACTAATTTTAGCCAATTGTATTTGATTGATAATTATTAAGTGATAAAAGTTATTGTACGTTCTAACTTTTATTGTAATAAGCTTTCATTTGAAATTAAATTTAAATTAAATATCCATATTAAATCATGATGTATGTGATTATTTCCTAAAACATATTCCAATTAAACATAAAATTTTTAATTTTAACATTTTTTGATTAATTGTTAAAATACTGGTATATTCATATCCTTTACTCAATAAAAATATTTTATTTATTTGATTATTCGATATACGAGGAATGATTTGAACATGAAAACATATTTGGGTACTGGTTATAGAGGGAACCTAAATGATTTGATATTCCTCATGAGAAAAATAATTTTTCTAAACCCTCTATGTTTTTACCTAGTAGTTACGTAATATTTTCTGAATGATCTTGATAATATAAGTATATTTAGACTAACCAGATCAGTTTTTACTCATTAGTTTTAGGTTTTCTTATAAAAGGTCAAAACAATAGAGTTATCATGTTCATAATACATGATTTCCAATAATTAATAATTTCCTTCATTTATAATTTATTTATTATCATTTAATTATAGGGTCCTCCAAAAATAAAAAACAAATCATTAAATAGGGATCTGACCCTTTGTATCTATGACAATTTAATAATGCTGATATTGACTCCGGTATACTAGGGTTAGGTTATTAACATTTTAAAAATAATTTTATTTCATTAAATTATAACATCTTTATTAATGAATGTTTATCTCCATTTATAGGAATATATATTTTACACTCTTCTGTTTATTATATGTTTCACAATTTTGTCTACATAGGTAATTCCTTCAAATTATAAATACAAAGGTCTGAGTTTTAAACTCATGATCATGTTTCAATTGTTCAACTCATGGATATTGAACTAATTTTTGGGTTATAATCTATCAATTTATATTTTTTCATGTGTACACAACCTAAAATATTTCTTAATAATAGCTTTATATATTAAGTTCTTATCCCCTTTTGTGTAGTGAGTATACTTGTAAATTGAATAGAAATTTCTTTATCTTTAATATTTTTTCAACATTCATCCATCTATAAATACATTACTCTATTCTATGATAAAATTGTTAGGGTGATATAAAATTTTGAGAAGTTTCACTACTGGAAATTGAGGCTATACCAACACTTTGTTCCCAACCATTTAGAAAACCCATTGGGAAAAAGAACCTACAAAAATGGTTCTAGTAAACAATTGGCATAGGCTGTTATATGTTGGGTTTTTCCAAAAGACTAAGAAAAATGTTAGGAAAGAAAACTATTACCCACGATTCTTATTAAACATTGGGAAACAATATACACAATTTAGGGCTCCCTCATGACATTTCATTCATACGAACTCCTCCCCTTCCTGACCTTGACCTCCTCCCGGCCTCCGCCTCCACCTCCTAGCCTCCGCCTCCGCCTCCCAGCCTCTGCCTCCACCTCCTGGCCCCCCTCCCTCTCCTCCGGCGACGTTACCCTACCCCTCTCTGCACATTCTCTGACGATGATGTCCCCCTCCCCTCTCGGCTCTCAACAACGTTCCCCCCTCCCCTCTCGTCTCCCTCTCACGGTGACATCCCCCTCCACTCGTGGCTCAATATCCTCTTCCGACACCCCCCCTCGACCCCCTTTTTAGTCACGCATGAGACCCCCCATGGTGGAACACCCCACTGGACATCCCCCTCTCTCAGCTCCCTCCCCTCCCGCTAGGGTTTTTGATGTGTACTTCCAGGTAAAAATTATTCTTCTTTTTTAAAAAATGAGGCAACAAGGAATGCATTGTTAGGTTTATAGTTATGATAACCATTCATATTAATCATTCATTTTCTAGTGTTTTGGGTAGTAACCAACTCATGGTGTGGAAATTTATTGGGTAAATTGAATTTTTTTTCAAAATAGAGTCTTCAAGAAATGTAGGATTGGATTCACAGGTTGTATTCCATTCATTCGAACTGTGAATTCAATAAAAAGTTCATGACTTTTTAAAAACCTCATATTTTCAACTATAGACTCCTATTAGAACTTGTACAATGTTGGACTTTGTTTGTTAATAATGATATATATGTGATGAGGTTGTATCTTCATTATGATGTGCAATGATGTGGGTTAATTTGAGGTGAGTGATGCTATATGAGATTTTATGGGTTATTGTGAGGATTTTCATTACCTTTAATTTATTGGTTCATAAAACAGATGTTAGTTCTGCATATATTATGTAATTGGAATTGATAAAGTAAAATGTTTGTCCTGGATTTCCGGGTCAGTTATTAGGATGGAATTGCCTATCAAAACTGGGTATATCTCTATTGAATATTGGTGTATTTTCCAATTGACTAATTTATTTATTAAACTGACCATGAAATACACATTTCCCATAATACGGAAGCACCACAGAAATCATAGATAGACATTACACCCCACAAGACACCAATGAGAGACACCCCTAGAAATTTACGGATAGTTAAGGGGCCATTAACGTAGGAACTGAATCCTATTGGCACTAAAGCCTTGAGAAAATACCATTTCTGGTAGAAAAGATACCAACACCTTTATTCATTGTATAGTTTAATGAAATTTCTTACACCCTCATGACCAATTAGACCATCTGGTTCATGGACTAGTTCCCAAACAGGTTCAAGAGTAAGATCTACTACAAAACATTGATTGTGGTCCCTCTAAGGTACATTCAATAGTGAATAGTGTTATGTGCACAATATTCAAATCAACTAATGTAGCATTGGTGAATATTCAATGGCTATGTGTACTAGTATGGTGTTTCCAACAACATACTATATAAACAGCATAATGAAAAATGAAGAGATTGTTAAATGGAACCGTTTCCCCCTTGCTTGTCGGAATATAATTTGACCCATGGGGGGTGTAGTTCATATATATTGGGCGGTGAAATGTATAGTCACATGATACAAGTATTTTTTTAGTTTTTATTTTATTTTCTTTATCTCATTGGACACTTAGGTATTTTACTTCTTTCTACGAATGAAGAGTAGTGATTCTATCCTGACTAGTTGATGTAGATCACTTGTATACTGTAATACAATGAGGTGTGACTGTGAGGAAACATTGGAAGATAGAGGATCCTTGGTGTATTCCATGATATGGAATTGTTTTTCTAAAACATTGTGTGGGGTCATTTTTGGAGTATGTTGGAGTCATGAAATAACTCCAAGTGTCTCCATGAGAGAGAATAGATTACCCCAAGTGTCTCCAAGTATCTCAATACACAATGTCATCCTTGTATGGGATGACCTCTCTCCCAATCCTATATAACCTATCCTAGTCTATCCTCTCAGTCACATAGTCTATACTCATCTCTTGAGGATTATCCAATGCCTCGACGCATATCTCATCATCCAACTAGACAAAGAAGATTATTCACCTTATAATTGTCCTAGTCACAAAATCACACCATGTCAAACCCATATACATTATATTCTCAATAATCCGGTCAAAAACCTCATCAAAATCATGTATTATAACCAAGACCCACTAACCAGGTTCCATCCTAAGATAAATCACACCAAGCCACTTGGCATTATAAACCCAATTTGTCTGATAATACCCAATACCCACACTGGAATCTCATACATCATCTCATAATTTGAACTCTTGAATCATTAAATGGAGTAAAACCTGTCATAATACATTTTATATACTTAGATGGACCATCCCACTCTAAAAACCTACCAAGATTTCAATACATCCTCATAAGTATTTCCTCATCAAATGCTAGATGTACAATTTCCACACCTATCACTACAAGGCCCAATCCTCTTAGGAATATTTTACTTGATCTAAATAATCATATTTAGTGACATTAATCGCATTAACGCAGATAAATTTCAACTGAACCCTATATTCAAAGAATTATTCATGTGGAGAGGCCCCATGGAAACAAGCTAATAACTAAAACCATAAATAATAATTCCAAATACATGCATCATTTTTAAATAAATATCTTAACTGTAAACATAAAAACCAAGAATAATAAGACCTCATACCTTTTATAGAACAAAACCAAACTAAGTTGAAATTCATGCCAGATTGATTATATAACATTAATAGGTAGAGTAATTGTGAATTAATAGTAATGTACTATTTGATAGTATCATTTTGAATCATTGATATGTTTCCCCTTTGCTTGAAGGAACATGATTTGACCCATGGGGAAATGTGGTAATTATATGTTGGGCAGTGATAGGTATAGTTATAGTAGACAAGTATGTTTTATTGTAGTTTTTATTTTATTTTCTTTATCACATTGGTCACATAGATCTTTGAATTCTTTCTATGGACAGTGGGTAGTTATATTTTGTGAAGGGTATTAGAAGGAGTGCAGATTGATTCAGTCCATCGGCTTTGATCTGAGGTAATATTCTATGGTTACTACTTGTCTCGCACCTCATGTATTAGGGGATTTAGTGTTTTTTACTCCATATTATGTTTTCGGTAGGGGGTTGGATCGTTTCGTGTTGGTTCAGTTGGATTTGGTTCTCCGCTGGCCATCTAGGTAAGGCTTTAATTCCATTGGTTGGTTTAACACTGGTTATGTAGTGTCATTCATGTGTTTTAATGTTCTTAATATCGTTTTTAGTGATTTGATCCCTATTCGTTGGTTTCAAGTCGCCAAGTCAAGGATGAATCACCTGCGTGTGCATAGGTAAGTATCTTTCTGTATGTCGGTTCCCCCGTTACATGTATTGTCACCCATGGTAGTGATTATGAACGTATGAGGCTAAGTGTTCCCATGTATATATATATATATAAATGCATACACCGGTGAGTGGAGACTGATATATTCATATAAACATCTGTGCAAGGATCCCCTTTCTAATGCTCATGGCCATGCAGGTGTGTGCAGAGGGGCTAGGTGTCCATGAATGTGTTTGAAGGTGTTTATACCTAGTGGAGGAGCAACAAATTTTAGTTAGAAAGATCCAAGAGATAAAGTGGACAGCTTGGTTCCACCTTGAGGTAGAGCCCCTCTCGTAGCCTCTTTGATTTAAGAATTAATTAAATTGAAATTATATTCTTTATTAATTATTGTTAATTATATTTAATTGAATATATTTAATAAGTGATCTTTAAAATAATTGTTTCATTTGATATATAAAGTCACTTTTCTATAAAAAAACCCTCCAACAGAGGTGCACTGTCTGCGAAAACTAACAGTGATAGTTTTTGGATTTATGATTCTTTTCCATCATTTCGTTTACCTTTAGGCGTTGCTTCATGGTTCCACTCACTGAAACCTTCCGACGATCCCTTGATATAACATATTAAATAGCTGATTAGTTCTATCTTGTCTGTTGTGACCTTATTTTATGGAGAAACACATTTCAGGTGTTTTCCTATCTTCTTGGATGACCCTTACGGTGTTTACCCGAGCCTATATATCTAAGAACACTGATGGGGTCATTTTTTAACACCTCAAAGGCTTATGGTGCTCCCCACCATAAGCTTCATCTTAACACTGTTTTGGTTGTTTGCATGCCCTAGATGAGAATCTAATTTTTTTACATATATGTATTCTCTTATAAGATTTGTGTTGCATCCCGAGATCTTAAAACATACTCAAATTATATTGTTCTCAAGGTGACTGATTTTTTATTCTTAGAGTTCCAAGAAATTCATATACCAATGATAAGTAATACACCTGCATAATTTGACTCTCAATCAGTAGTTTCAACTACCAAGTACAAGTTAAAAAAACGAATACAAAATATATATCTTTATCATACCACAATCCTGAATTAGTAGTCTATTTTTTATAACATAAGATCAGTTTATATAATGTGAAGGACAAATACAAAGGATTTCTTTTGAATCGTGGATAGAAGATATTGTCCCGCGGATGTCACTGGACCGGGCCAACATGTCACAGCCACGCCATGGTCACGCCACGGTAATGCCTTGATTTGGCCCTGCTCTAGGACGACACCCCACAGCTACTCACAGTCCTATTAGAATTCGATGTCTGATACCTAGATATGGTTTTAGATATACAAACCATTCATAGTTAATATGGAGGGAGGTGATAGTAGGAATGTTTCCCCGCTTCCTCCCGCTCCCTTCACTCCTCGTCGAATGATGCTGCCCCACAGATATCGCTGGACCAGCCAAATACGCTGTGGTCACGCCCCAGTCACGATGCGGTCATGCTGTAGTCACGTCGCGCTCACAACATGGTCATGACATTATAATGCTGTGATTTGGCCCTTCATGGGGATGAGAACCCGTGACGGTTCATAGTCCTATCAGAATTCTATGTATGATACCTTGATAGAGTTTTAGATACATTACCCACCCATAGTTAATGGGGAGGCAGGAAACTATCCGAATGTTTCTACACCTACTCCCACTCCATTTGCTCCTGGCGGAAAGATGCTTCCCCACGAATGTCGTTGGACTGGTCCAACACGCCGCAATCACGCCACGGTCAACCGGCGATCACACAACGATCGTGCCATGGTCACGATGTGAAAATGCCTTGATTTGGACATGCTCCAGGATGAAACCCTGTCGCGGTTCGCAGTCTTGTCAGAATTCAATGTATGATACCTAGAGAGAGTTTTAGATACATTACCCACCAATAGTTAATGGGGAGGGAGGTGATGATATGAATGTTTCCCCGCCTCCTCCCGCTCCCTTCACTCCTCGCCGGAGGACGCTGCCCTGCGGATGTCGTTGGACCAGGAAAACATGCCGCGGTCATGCTACGGTCATGCCACAGTCACACCGCGATCATGTCGTGGTAATGTTGTGGTTTGGACCTGCTCCAGGATGACACCTCGCGACGGTTCGCAGTCCTGTCAGAATTCGATGCATGATACCAAGATAGAGTTTTAGATAACTTACCCACCCTCCTTCCTGGACCCCGGACAGCCCCCCACCCCCACCCTCCTCCCTGGACCCTGGACAGACCCCCGAACAACCCCCCAGATTGCCCCACCAAACCTCCTCCATGGACCTTAGATCCAAATATAATCTCTCTTCAAGATTCACCCTAAATTCTTATGGAAAATAGGTTTTTAGAGCTTCAGAAGAAGATGGGAGAAGAGTGCAAACCCTAATCAAAAATAGGAATAAATGAGAGGATTAGACTCACCCGAATCTTCAATCCACACTTGGAGACACTAAAAATGCCCAAGTGATGCATACGAGTCATCCCAGCCTCAAACCGATGCATGGTGTGGCCGGTACCACGCAAAGTGTCTCACATTTATTTGAAATGGACAAAATTTTAAATGATAATAACAACTGAAATACGTAAAATGGACCAAACAAATTATAATTGTGTTCCTACATTTGCATAATGATCTGTGAGTCATTTGTGACATGTACGAGTCAACCACGCCTCAATTTGAGGCACGGTGTGGCTGATACCACTCAAAGTGTTTCACTTTTATTTGAAATGGACAACATTTTTTGTGAAAACAACAACTGATATATGGAAAACTGACCAAATGGAATCGGATTCTGTTGTCACTTTAGGAAAATGATCCATGGGTCATTTGTGACGTGTACGCATCAACCTTGCCTCAATCCCAGACATGGTGTGTCTAGTATCACTTGAATGTCTCACTTTTATTTGAAATGGAAAACATTTCAAGTGAAAACAACAACTGGCATACAGAAAACTGACCAAATGCATTCGGATTGTGTTCATACATCCACACAATGATCCATGGGTCATTTGTGATGTGTACAAGTCTACCCTGCCTCAATTTGAGGCATGGTGAGGCCGGTACCACTCAAAGTGTCTCACTTTTATTTGAAATGGACAACATTTTAAGTAAAAACAACAACTCGCATATGAATTAATGAAAGAAACACATTTTTATTGTGTTGATACTTTAACACAATGATCCATGGGTCATTTTTGACATGTAAGAGTCATCCTCGCTTCAATCTGACGCGCGGTGTGGCCGACACCACTCAAAGTGTCTCACTTTTCTTTGAAATGAACTACATTTTAAGTAAAATAAAAAACTGGCATACCGAAAATGGACCCAACGCATTTGAATTCTGTTGATACATTAGGAAAAGGATCCATGGGTCCTTTGTGATTTGTAAGAGTCAACTTAGCCTCAATCTAAGGCATGGTGTGGTCGGTACAACTCAAAGTGTCTATATTTTATTTAAAATGGATACTCTTTTAAGTAATAACAACTCGCATATGGAAAACTATCCTAATGAATTCAGATTGTGTTGATACATTAGGAAAACAATAAATGGGTTATATTTGAGGTGTATGAGTCCAACCCCACCTCAATTCGAGATGTGGTGTGACCGGCAACACTCAAAGTGTCTCTCGTTTGTTTCAAAAGGACATCATTTTAAGTGAATACAACAACTGACATGTGGAAAACCGACCAAAGGCATTTGTATTCTTTTGAAACATTATGAAATGATTCATGGGTCATATGTGACATGTAAGAGTTAACCAATCCTCAATAAAAGGGCCGGTGTGGCCAGAACAACCCAAATTGTCTCTTTTTTATTTGAAATGGACATGATTTTAAGTGAAAACAACAACTGGCATAGGGAAAACTGTCCTAACACATTCTAATTGTGTTGATACTTTAGGAAAACAATACATGGGTAATTTTTAACATGTAAGAGTCAAACCTTCCTCAATCTGAGGCATGGTGTTGCCGAAACCACTCAAAATGTCTCTCTTTTGTTTAAAATGGACATCATTTTAAGTGAAAACAACAACTGACATATAGAAAACTGAAAAAATGTATTAGGATTCTATTGAAACATTAGGAAAATGATCCATGGGTCATTATTGATGAGTACGAGTCAACCCCACCTTAATCTGAGGTGCGGAGTGGCCAACACCACTCAAAGTGTCTCACTTTTCTATGAAATGGACACCATTTTAAGTAAAAACAACAACTGACATACAGAAAACCAACCAAACGCATAATTATTTTATTGATACATTAGGAAAAGGATCCATGGGTCATTTTTTTATTTATAAAAGTTAACCATGCCTTTATCTGAGGTATAGTGTAACAGGTACCACTCAAAGTGTGATTATTTTGTTGAAAATGGATATGCTTTTAAGTTAAAACAACTGGCATATGGAAAGTAAACCAAACGAATTCATATTGTGTTAATAATTTAGGAAAATGATCCATGGTTCATTTGTGAAATGTAAAAGTCAACCCTGCTTCAATCCGAGGTGCGGTGTGGCCGGAACCACTCAAAGTGTCTCTCTTCTGTTTCAAAAGGACATCATTTTAATTGAAAACAACAACTGACATACAGAAAACTAACCAAAGCCATTAATATTCTGTTGAAACATTAGGAAAAAAATCCATGGGTCATAAATATCGTGTAAGGTTCAACCTCGTCTGAATCTAAGGGTTTTTGTGGTCGGCACCACTGAAACTGTCTTAGTTTTATTTGAAATAGACAGGATTTTAAGTGTAAACAACAAATGGCATGCAGAAAACTGAACAAATGCATTCGGATTGTGTTTACACTTTAGGAAAACGATCCATTGGTCATTTATGATGTGTATGAGTCAACCCTGCCTCAATCAGAGGTGCGGTGTGGCCGAAACCATTCAAAATGTCTCTCCTTTGTTTAAAATGGATATCATTTTAAGTGAAAACAACAACTAACATACGGAAAACTGACCATAAGCAATTAGATTCTGTTAAAACATTATGAAAACGATCCATGGGTCATATGTGATGTGTATGAGTCAACCCTGCCTCAATCTGAAGTGTGGTGTGGCTGGCACTCTCAAGGTGTCTCTCATTGGTCTAAAATTAACAACATTTTAAGTGAAAAAACAATTAACATACGGAAAACTGAACAAACGTATTCAGAAACTGCTGAAAATTTAGTAAAATGGTCCATGGGTCATATTTGACGTGTAAGAGTCAACCCCACCTCAATCCGAGGCGTGGTGTGGCCGATACCACTCAAAGTGTGTTTCTTTTGTTTAAAATGGATACACTTTTAAGTAAAAAGAAACTGGCATATAGAAAATAGACCAAACACATCTTGATTGTGTTCATACATTAGAAAAATGATCCATGGGTCATTTTTGACTTGTATGAGTCAACCCCGCATCAATCTGAGGCATGGTGTGGCCAACACCACTCAAAGTGTCTATCTTTTGTGTAAAAGGACATCATTTTAAGTGAATACAATAACTGCCATACGAAAAGCCGACCAAAAAATTCAGATTCTGTTGAAACAGTTGGGAAACGATCCATTGGTCATATATGATGTGTACGAGTCAATATCGCCTCAATCTGAGGGCCGGTATGGCTGGAACCACTCAAACTATCTCACTTTTATTTAAAATGGATAGGATTTTAATTGAAAACAATAGCAGGCATGCGAAAAACTAACCAAATGCTTTCGGTATGTGTTGATCTTTAGTAAAATGATCCATGGGTCATTTTTGACTTCTATGAGTCAACTATGCCTCAATCCAAGGCGCGGTGTGGCCTACACCACTCAAAATGTCTCTCTTTTGTTTAAAATGGACATCATTTTAAGTGGAAACAACAACTGACATACGAAAACTGACCAAACACATTTGGATTTTGTTGAAACATTAGGAGAAAGATCCATGGGTCATGTCTGACATGTACGAGTCAACCCTTCCACAATCCAAAGCGTTGTGTGGATGAAACCACTCAAAGTGCCTCTCTTTTGATTAAAATGAACATCATTTTAAGTGAAAACAAAAATTGACAAACGTAAAACTGAAAAAATGCATTCAGATTCTATTTAAAATTCAGGGAAACGATCCTTGGGTCATTACTGACATGTACGAGGAAACTTGACTCAATTAAGGGCACGGTGTGGATGACACCACTCAAATTGTCTCTCTTTTGTTTAAAATGGACATCATTTTAAGTGAAAACAAAAACTGACAAATAAAAAACTGACCAAACTTATTCAAATTCAATTGAAACGTTAGGAAAACAGTCCATGGGTCATAGGTGACATGTATGAGTCAAACCTGCCTTAATCTGAGGAGCGTTGTAGCCGATATCACTTTAACTGTCTCTCTTTTGTTTAAAATGGACATAATTTTTAGTAAAAACAACTGGCATATATGAAACTGACCAAATGTATTTGGATTGTGTAAATTCTTTAGTACAATGATCCATGTGTTATTTGTGATGTGTACGAGTCAACTGCTCCTCAATTTCGAGGTGTGGTGTGGCTGACACCACTCAAAGTGTCTCACCTTTATTTAAATCGAAAACATTTTAAGTGAAAAGGATGACTGGCATATGGAAAACTGACCAAACACATTCAGATTCTATAGATAATTTATAACAATGGTTCATGAGTCATATGTGATGTGTACAAGTCAACTCTACCTCAATTCAGGGAATGGTGTGACCGGTATCACTCAATGTGTCTCTCTTTTATTTGAAATGTACAGGATTTTAAGTGCAAACAACAACTTGCATACAGAAAAATGACCAAACGCTTTCAGATTGTATTAATAATTTAGGAAAACGATACAAGTGTCATTTTTGATGTTATGAGTCAACCTCACCACCATTTAAGGCACAGTGTGGCCGGTATCACACTATGTGTCTCACATTTTTTAAAATGAACAACAATTTAAGTGAAAACAACAAATGACATACGGAAAACTTACCAAACATATTTGGATTGTGTTGATACTTTAGGACAATGATACATTGGTCATTTTTAATGTGTATGAGTCAACCCCACCTTAATCCAAGGCACAATGTGGTGAAATATGACTCTGATTAATATATCACACCATACTTGTACCATTTAGTGTTTATATCCTTAAGAACATTAATATTATTCTCACTAAGGTCAATAGAATTACAGTTAAATTCTTCTAGACCATCAAAAGTTGAACTTCTGATCATTTTAGTTCTGCCTGAATTTTAAATCAAGTAAAGAGTTACTTACTTTACTCCTTTTGTAACGACCATGGAACCATGGAACCATGGGTCAGTTTCCATTCCCCATTTTAAACTTTAGATTCATAACATGCATCATCAAACTTTCTTTTAAGATTTAGGAAGAAGAAAACCACTCCCAGGTAAAATCCATTTTCAAACATTTTTCATTTTCTATAAATGTAACTTTTTTGAGGATAGATCATATTTGGGCGTTCATTCATTGTCAAAAGATTTTATTATGATCCTTAAAATCCTAACAATTTAAAAAATTGTCGGTTTTATTTTACAACTTCAAGAATGTGTAGTGAGGGAATATGCTGCCACTTGTCAACGTCATATGGTAGGATTGTTGGGTTAAAGAGGGTATTTGGGGAATTATTTAGTCGGATTGTATTTTTTTGAGGATATTATGTGTCGTCACATTTATTGTCACTATTAAGCGTGATAGTGTCTCATCAATTATTTTTGTCATATAATAAAGAAGTGTCTCCCTTACATTAACCAGTATTACAACATGTATGACTATAACTCATCCTAGAAGGGGACTATTTTTTTGCAACCTCATATGCATCATGACACACTCTGGATCAGACACATGTTCAACATCCATTTATTCAACGAATTTGGACATGATCACTATGCGTATAAAAACCAATACCCAAGCATATTATTTTATAACCAATATAGAGTCTACCAAAAAATCCATTACCATTCACCCAATATCTGACATTAAGACCCCTACTTCCTTTATCTTCCATCTTAGTGCATTAAAACTGACATTTCCTTTATAAAGAACATATTACAATTAAAATTTGAACATCTTTATGTATTTTATTCAACACATCTGAAAACGATTTAGTTCACAGTATAATAAATTATATTACAATGACATTCAGTTTGTATATATAACACGTCTCTATTCAATGAGGTGATGTATTTGAAATTTACTCTCATCAACGATAGTAAAAGGATATTTTCCATGAGTAGGGTAGTTTCACTCATGGGGTCATAAGTGATTAGATTCCTAAGAATATACATTTTCACCATATATTATAAAAAATACAAGTCCAATGCAGAATTCCTCCCAAATCATTAAATACCCAAATCTAGGATAGGAAAAATAAATTGGGATTTGAGCCAATTTCAACCTCTTATTCAACTATAATAAATATTTCTCGGACTATTCTTCCTATAATAATTTGATGGGGAGGTGGGGGGGTGTGTTGGATAGGGGGTTGTGCAGGGGTGAGGTGAATTACTGCTAAAAGAGTGGTTGTCATATTAAGATTGAAATGGGTGTAAAATAATGTTTGAGTTATTGAAACTATTATTCAGCTCTACAGGAAGATTTTTGTCAAATGAAGATTTAAATAGAGAATTGTAGTAAAATACATGGTTGGAAGAGTTCAATGGTTTATGTGTTTTTGTTTGTGCTATTTCATGTGTTTTTATGCTGTTTTAAGTCTGTTTGTATTTGTTTTTGTGCTATTTTTTATGCAGGTGTATACTGGAGGGGCTACTGGAGGGGATGATGTTCAATATTTCTGGAAATACACAATACCAATGGTTTTAAACCATTAGTATACTTTGAGAAAAATTTACAAACTATCCCAACGGTTTTGAAACTTTTGGTATAATGTTTAGTCTTCAATATATACCTATGTTTTTAATTAAACCGTTTGTAAAAATGTTATACAAACATTTACCAACTGTTACCCTACTACCATTGGTAAATCAATACAAGCAGTTCCTTATACCAATAGTTTTGAACAAACCATTGGTATAGGGCTTTCTTCATGGCTTACTTCCCTACGGTTTGGAAAATTGTTGGTATAGGCTATACCAACGGTTTTCCAGCCTATACCAACAGTTTAGAACCGTTGGTATAACCTTCATTCCCAATAATATTTTTCGAAAACATTGGTAGTAATAAAATAATCGAAGTAAAATAAATAATATTATGAAACATATTACCCATATCCATTATTAATTTTTTATTTTCATAATAGGACCCATATAAATACATTCATGTGTGATGATATTCCCCAAGGAGGTGATTTTTTTCGACCATAGGATAAAATTTATGAACATATCATTAAACTTCTGCTAATTTAATATGTTATCATAGTTCCAATACATTCTTCTTTTCTATCCATGATCATAGAGTATATGATAATATCACTAACAAATATTAATATGAATTTATCAATGTTTTATTTAATGATTCCATTAATTGGAAACACAAAATAATTTTGGATATTTTTATATATAAATTTCATCATTATGAACTCAGAGTGTCCATATATAATATGGAAGGTTGTGTTTTTAATATATAATAACTTCACTAACTTATAATGATATCTAGAAAACATATACACTTTTAATGAATATTATACCCTCTATTCTGGTATAAAAACTCATCAATCCATGCTAAGGGATACGTGTTTTTTTAATCCTGTTGAGATCTCAATAATTGTCAGGAAACAAAATTTACCCATTTTTATTGAACCATTTCTCAGATACATCCCCATATGTTTAAATTAGACATATCCACCCTTTAAATAAATGTTTTAGTAGTTTTTTTAAATACGCTATCTTGGTGGGGAACATGAATATGAATATCATGTTGAGTATATGTTCTATTGATAAATCATAGTAAAAATTTGGAAAAAGTCTATGATAATTAATATGAAATGAATCATTATATTTCCCCATAATAGGTGAATAATAAATATAGACAAATAAAGTATCATAAAAAAATTTTTGGATAAAATAAATTTTAATTGTGTATCAACTCTCATTCCTTAGAACTATTTTATAAGTGAAATTTA
Source organism: Viscum album (assembly GCA_963277665.1). Taxonomy (NCBI): domain Eukaryota; kingdom Viridiplantae; phylum Streptophyta; class Magnoliopsida; order Santalales; family Viscaceae; genus Viscum; species Viscum album. The sequence goes on along the minus strand of OY728135.1, from coordinate 1,460,409,295 downwards.
TAATATTACCTATTTTTTTTTAGGAGTATGGGATAGTTTAGAATATGGAAATAAATGTATTTTTAAATAAATTTTATTTGATATAAATATAAAATTAGAAATTCTATGCCCATTATATCATCAAATTCCAAAAAATGAGGAATTACAATATATGTTGGAAGAATATTCCCATATACATTAACTAGGGAAGTGTCAACACTTTGATTTGAACAATTTCAACCCTTTTTTTCCATGATATGTCCACATAAAGTTATCTTGGATATTATTTAATATTTTTTGGAAACCAAATAGATATATAAAAATCCATAAAACAAAAATTATATAAATAAATCACTAATCATTTGTGAATATTACATGAAACATTCACCATTTTTTCATTGATAACGATTCCCATAATTTTATAAAGAATAAAAATTTCAAAACAAATCCTTACATAATAATGAATGAAAATATTTATTCATATAAGCAAACCAATTCTATGGTCTTAAATCAAGATATTTTTAATATCAACAGAACATTTATTTTAAATTAGTAATTTCAAAATTAATTATAATTTTCTAGGATACCAATTATAGCAACTGATATCATTCATAAAAAATTATTACATTAATTCTAAGATAATAATCCACATTAATAAAAATACTAAAATATATAATTTAATGGTCATGGTAATATTAGGTTCATAAAATATGGTTACATAAAAAAAATTAATCGTCATATATATTATTTTGGAATAGTCCTATTAGATGATTTAGTATCCACTTAATAAATGTAACAACTTGGTTATATATATTAAAGAAAAAAATGATCTAAAATTCATGTAAGTTGAGGAATAATTGAATGAAACATGAAATAATGAACCAAAGATAGTATAGTAGTGATGATAATTACCTTTATTATTATAGAAGAAAAATATAACAATTATAAAAATTTATATAGAAGGCATGGAATATGGAAAACAAAATATAATGACCCATAAAAAATATTATGGAACTTTCCAACCCATATAAGGTGAAAAATGAAAGCTTCATGTTTACACATCACGTGTTTATAAATATTGCAGAATCATGGGACAAATATTGAATCATTTTAATTAATAATAATAATATTTTAAATATCACTTCACCCAACCTATTGTATAGATATATACTTTTTGGTCCACCCATGATATTATAAGATACTAAAAATCATACATGAAACAAGGAAAAGAATTATATCGAAGTGAATAACATGGAATGAACCCATTAGAAGAAATGAATTTCAATTTGATTTTAGATATCATTCTTCAATGAATAAAATTTTAGTATTCAATAATAATTTATGGAAACATCATTTTAGATATTTAATATAGTCATTTACAAAGAGTGGATCACATTTTCTGAATAGAAGAATAGTAAATATAAAAATATTTAAGGAGATACTTAATGAATATATTACTTATCAATAATATATGAATCCTGGAATTTTTTTCTCATTTATGTAAAATAATTTATAAATCAATCAAAATATAAAATAAATAAAAATAAAATATATTTTAGCAAAATAATATGGAAAAGTAGGAGAAATGTAGGGTAAATACAAAAAGGAAGAAAATTTTGATATTCAACTTACCATGGGTTTATACTAAGTTTTTATTACATATTTAACTATTATATGAACAACTTATTGTTATTGAAACATAAATCAAAATGTTTATTACATGCACATTGACTTAATTTGGTTCAAATAAAATAGCTCAATGATATATTTATTTTGAAAAACCTATTTCATTTGATATTATGTGTTCCATTTATTTTTAATAATCTATATATAAATAACCACCATCGTAAAAAATAAAATAAAAGATTAAATTTTATACATTACATACAATTTCTACTAACAAAAGGAAAATAGAGTGATAATTATTGAATTGAAAATGTTTCTAAAGGTGGGTTAGTAAACCATTGGCAATAGTTTTTAAATATTGAGAGATAATACCTATACAATATACAATGTTTTAAATATTTAATATTATAATAAAGTTAATATATATATATATAATTTTGACAAAAGTTTCCAATGGAATTGATAAATAAGTATTTTACAAAGTCCTTAGATGCTGGTAAAAACCTTCACTACTAGAAAACTAATATATACCAATGGTTTTTGGGGACCGTTGGTATATGTAATATGAAAATATACACCAACAGTTATGGAACCGTTGGTATATGTATTTCAAAAAAAAAACATTCGCTGGGATTTGATCCCAGGACCCCTAGTTTATCATTGAACGACTTAACCACTAACCTAACATTACTTTTGTAAACATAATTACATAAATATATATGTATTCTCATAATTATTTTAAATTTTGATTTATATAATGTTCTTAGTAAGAAGAACTGATAAAATATCAAAGGATCTATACCAACGATTGTCAAAACCGTTTGTATAGACCTATACCAACGGTTTTGACAACCGTTGGTATAGATTTTGAGCCTGGATTATGTTTATGGGTGAAGGTCGATCTTTGGGGGACCTTTCCCAACGGTTTGGCCAAACCGTTGGGATAGGTATACCCTTTCCCAATGGTTTGGCCAAACTGTTGGGAAATGTGTCCACAAAGTGGACTTTTCACAATGGTTTGGCCAAACCGTTGGGAAAGGTGGCCATAAAGGGGACTTTTCCCAACAGTTTGGCCAAACCATTGGGAAAGGGTATACCTATCCCAACGGTTTGGCCAAACCATTGGGAAAAGTGGCCTCAAAGTGTGCTTTCGAAATGGTTTTGACAAACCGTTGGGAAAGGGAACCTATATCAATGGTTTTTACAAACCGTTGGTATAGAAGCGTTGGGAAAAGTCATATTTCTAGTAGTGCTTTATAACAAGGTGTTTTTAAAATAAAGAGAGAGACAATAAATAATCATTAAATTATCAATAATAATTTTAGAAATGATTCATTAAATTAATATCAAGTTAATATAGTAACTAATTAGGTTTACAGGGATTATGTAGAGAGAGAAAAATATATGAATGAAGAAAAAATTAATTGGAAAAAGGAAGAAAAGATACAATTTTTTGATATTGATCTTTTTTCATAAACCATAAGTGCTTGATGGATTTCATTTGTGTGAAAATTTAATGTCTCAAATTATAGTATGGTATTTATGATATGGTAATTATGTACAGATTGTCTATTAGAAGTCACATGGGCCATGATTTTATAATGGGGAGTGAAGTGGTATTTATATATTAAGGTGGGGGAATTTTACAAAAAAAAAATAATGAATAAAATATTATTTCATAACCATGTCTTATAACAGTTTTATAATTTATAATATTAAAACCATTTAAATTAAAATATAAACATATACTAAATTATAATCAATTTAATGCTAAATTTATTATTTTATTCAAATGGAAGGGGAAATCAAAAATTAATTTTTAATATAATACCTTATCTCTTAAGACACGGGAAACTACAATTTATGTCTTGAAGTTATTTTTATTTTTATAAAATTAATTATCTATCTTTTTAAACTAATTTTTGGTTGAATAATCCAATTTATAATTAATCATATTGTTATTATATTAAAATATATATTTATTTTAGAACTCTATTTTTAAAATTCTCCTAATTATTGAAATGTGATAAAGAAAATTACATAAAATTAAATCTTGGATAATTTCAATCTATTTATTTAAAAAAGTAAATATTTTTAATCATTTATTTTTTTAATATTAAATATTATATTATAAATATTTTAATGAAAATTAAATTTATTGTAATAAATATTGAAATAAAATTTATTAAAAATATTTATTTGTAATTTCATTAATTTTCAAAATATTTATATCTTTCTTATCTTTATATTTTTTAATATAATTTAATCTTGTTAAATATAATTTTGATCTAATTTTCTTTTTTAATAGTAATGTTATTATTCAAATTCATTGATTAATATTCCAATAGAATTTTATTCTAAACAAGATAAATATTAATATGGTTATATTTTATTTATACATCCTATAAATACCTCTCTTTTACTTTATTATTCATTTACTCATTTCTATCATAATGTTATGTATATATTTTACATAATTACAAACATATTCTGAATTTTTAATTAATTTTATAAATTTTTTTATAAGCGTGATATGACTTTGATACCATGATGTGATAGATTTTAAAATAATACATATATTTTTTATTTTTATCATCTGATAGTAATTTTTTTAATTTATGGTTGTATTTATTTTCTATACATATTTTTTCAAACTATTGAAATAATGTAGTTTTTGTTTTAATTACATGGTGCATATATTGTACCATATTATTATATATGAAATACATATATATTCAAAATTAATATTTCATATAGAAAATTGTGGATAATTATTCACAAAGTCTAATGGTTTGATAACAGATTATTAATTCCATAAGGTATCCAAAGCACCCTATTGATAGGACATTGAGAGGTAAATAAATGATTCACCCTAGGTCTCAACCAATCTAACTAAGGGTGAAAAATTATAGATGATTTATTTGGAACTTTGTCATGCTAATCGTGGTCAATAAATAACAGATTCCATATTAATATCTCAAAAGTTACATCCAAACATACTTAATGAAAAATGGAATCACATGATCTCAGGTGGTTTAACCATGGCTAAAAAATGATAGATGAAATCACGCGTACTCCACAAAAATAATAATGGGGTAGAAATTTAATATGGAGACCTATGATTTATATTGGTATATCCAAAGAAGATAAATTAAATATTTTATTTTTTTCTTTTGAAATCAAAACAAGATTTTTAAAAGAATGAATTTCTGTGAAAATGAATGTGAGGGGTTTTTTTTGTAAACCCAATTTACAATGTATTAATGTCACCATATCCTCAAAACATGTATTAATGATGTAATGGTAAAGAAAACAAAAATGGAAACATAACCCCTGTCCAATCTCTTTAAAAGAAACTCACAGGTACCACTCATACAGTATTCATGTTTTATAGCCATTAATTGTTTCTCCCTAAAATAATGGTGTTACCTATATCACATATCATAACCTACCTAGACTCACAGGGGAACCACTCTATACGAGGCCCTATCACAACATATATGTGAAGAAACCCATATTTATAGGCCCATTATACTCATTAAGGATACCACATTGTTCCATTAAACCACCATAGTCTAATACCAATAAATATTATTGTCTAAACCCCCATTGGAGAACATAGAGCACAAAGTTAAAGTGCCCAGTCAATGTAATGTATCACTAGGAGGGGGAGGGTGAATTAGTGATACTCTTTTTCTTTTAATTTTTTTTTCAATCAAAAGAACCTTACCCTCCAGTTAGATATTTCAATTCCCTGATGAAAACAAACTTAACACACATTAATAAAAACACAAATATTTACAAGGATCACTCTTTAATAAGAATATATATATAATTGGTATGGTTTGGAAATGATACAATACTTTAAAATCAACTAATAAATCAATCATTAGATTACAATGAGTAAAAAGTACCCTTACAATCGTATAGGATTATGAAACAATACAGCTAGTACATCTGCATCCAATTTGTAAAATAGGGTAATACAATTGTTTTGTAACAAATCAGGTTTCCTATGATTATTTTTAATTAAAAAAATATATTCATATTGAAATACAATATATCAATTACTTACCTAGAATAAAGGTAATAACCACTTAGACTTTATTATAGAAAACTGAGTCCGATAATTTTTTATTCCTATTCCACCTAGTCCGATTTTTACAAAACAATACTCACAGTTGAATTTTCTAGATAGAATGAAATAAAAAAGAATCATGACTACTTAAATTCATAATGAATTACATCCTCAGTCCATCTATCCCAATATGGAGATACCCTTTATGGAAATCCCGAATCCGATTAATTCACCCCAACACAAAAATCTACTGAATTAATTTGGCATGGTGAATATGATGATTCATTGAATATGATAAATCATGAATACAATGATCAATGGAATTCTATCATTGAAATAATGACTCTTCTATTTCACTTATTCCATGTCTAAGTTTCTTCAATATAAAACAATATTACACCACTTTCTCTCCCTCAAAACTAAAATCCTCCCTCTTTAAAACAATGATCAATACTTATTCGTCACTCAAGTACAGTGTACATCGCACCATTTATTAGTGGCCAAAAACATGATTAAGAGGGAATCCTGTAACACATTACTATTCACATAAATTCACCCAAATATGAATTTCTCCTAAAATCTCGTAGTAATTATCACTTATTCAATGCTTCTCGATTCATCTCAAAACTTCCATAATCTGCACCACTTCTTCTTTATATTCCCATTTCAATCATCAATATGATTATAGTTGATGATAAATACATGGGTTTGATCATCTTTTCCTGATTATCTCATATGGATTTCATTTAATCAAAGGTCTGTACCATTTCAAATAAAATTTATGGAGAAAAACTATCTTCCACAAAACCCAAATTTATATGAATGACTCCCCCTTTGACAATTAATTCATCAGTCCCCTTCTCTTTTATTTTATCTTTACTAAAATTAGAAAATAGATCATCTCTAGAAACTACCTTAATTCACCAACATTTTATTGTATCATGACTTCATTCATGATATTTAATTCATTGAGGATCATCTTTAGCATTGCCTGATTTCAATTAGAATGTATTGTAACTTTCCATTATTTCCTACTTCTTTCCTTTCATCTGGACCCAAGCATGATATTTTCTAAATAAAAATGGTATGGATATGATCATATAGAATAATATAATTCTTGATATGATAATTTTGGATACAATCATTTATAGTTAAGACCATTGGTTACAAATATTTTTGATACAATCATTCGTGATATGATTATTTCTAGTTATGATCATTCTTATTATGATTACTGGGTATGATAAAATATAGTATGAAAATAATGATCTTCCTAGATATGATACAATAAAATATGAATATGATTCATTCTAAATAAATACCATCTTTTTCTTTTTCTTCTACCCGAATATTATTTTCTAAAAAATAATCTTTACCATCTCTTTCCTTTTCATCTACATGAATATGATTGTTTTGAAAAAAAATCAGTTTCTCATCTTCCATCATCATTATGTCTTCCATCAACAACACTTTGATCGATACCACTTTCTATCAACATCACCTTTCCCCTCAGCATCACCTTTTTCCTTGAAACCTCCCTTTTCATCGGCACCACCATTTCCATCGGAAACACCTTCATTGGCACCACTTACTTTATATTCTCCTCAAACCATATTATTTTAAAATATAATCTATAAAATCTAGATACGATTGTTTTTTTATTTTTTTAAAAACCACTTATTTTTCTCACACATCAAGATACTATAAATATGAGTATGGCTCATTTCTGAATATTTTGAAAAACAATTAGTACAACTTCATTATCGCTGCCATCTGGATATGATTAATTTGAATAAAATTATTTTTCGGATTTTTTTGAAAAACAATATGAATATGATTATTTTTTTGATTTTTTTAAACTACATGAATATAATTATTTTTTGATAGGATGTATATATTTCACTTCCCTTCTCTTCTATAAATATTGTATGAAATGTTCTCAATACAACTCATGATTTATATGACATACAAATTAGCAAAGCATCATCATAATTGCAAAACATGTTTCACATCAATTCCAGTGTGAAAACAATGGAAGTATACCTTCAACATGATACATTATCTTGTGAAACTGATTCATCCTGAAACTGATCAATTCAATACAAATATGAAAACAATTCGTGCCAAAAAATGTATTGTGATTTCCTTTCTTAAAAAACAACATTGAAAACAAAATGCAACAATTGAAACCATCATCACCATAATCATCATATTGGTCCCAACAATCTCCCACTTTGGATTTTTTTCATCCATGTTTCATAAATCACTTACCATTTTAACCTGATGTAATGGATTACATATCAATAATTCTAATCCAACATTGGCTAACTCATTGTAGGAAACACTAATCATTAATAAAAAAACCATGCTATCCAAAAAAATTGATCATGAAACCCTCTTTGTTTTCTCATTATTTTCATCATTATACCTAGAAAAAAAATCAATTTCTTATCCTAAAACCACTCCAAAAAATAGTTAGACTAGCTTACACACTAAGAAATACTGAATTCATAGCTTACCCACAACTCTCTATTTTGTGATATAGATTTATGAATCCAGACAATTCTCTCCCTTGAAAAAACAATCCAAAGGTAAGATTAGGTAGTGGATAGATATATATACCACAACCTTGAAGGGAATGATGGTGTATGACCATGTTCAACCTCATTTTTTAGAATTATCCCATAGATAATGGTTTTGTGAAAATATGATCAACTTTTCCAGATGTTGAAACATATGCTGGTATCAATTAATTCTTCTATACATTCTATTGAATAAAATTTTATTTGATATCAATATGTATTGAATAAGAATATGGCTCTATATTCCTTGTGAGTTTGATTGTACTTTGATTGTCACATCCCAGGAGAAAGGGTAACTTCACTTCTATAAGTAAATATTCCAATTTCATTTTCATCCACATAAGTTGATTAACATATTGAGTAGCAGTAACATACTTAGTTTCAACCATACGGAGAGTTTCTGAGTTTTATTACTTTCAATTCCCACTAACATAATTATTTCCCCTAAATAATATACTGTCATAAGTATGTCGTCTATAATAATTATTTCGTACCTAATATGTAACATAATACCCAAATAAATCAATATTATTTAATCTATAATAACTGATTCGGATTTATATTATTCCATTTATGTATCTGAGAAATATTTTCCATCAATAAAATGTGATTCTCTTGGAGAATTCAAAAATCATAGATATATGGTAGCAGCATAATCAATGTTGGGTCTTGAGAAAGTCAAATACAATATACATCCAATCATATTTTGATACTCCTTCTGATACATTGGATTTTATTCTCCATCATTACACAAATTTGTTCCCACTGAAATGGCCCTAGAAACAGGTTTTTAATTTTCCATGCCAAACCTCTTGAAAAATTATTTTCCAAAATTTTCTTGGGAGAGGTAAATATATTCTTTATTTTTCTGGATTTGTAACCCCAGAATGTATTTTATTTCTTCTTAAATGGACATTTCAAACACATTCATAATTTCTTCAGAAAATCATTCACAATATCATTCATCACACCCATAAAATATAATATGATCAACCTAAATAATTATAATGAGGGAATAATCTTGGAATTATATGATTTAAAGATTTTTATACACTATTCCTTTGATAAAGTTCATCTTTCTTAAGCATGTATAAAATTTGGAATACCATGACCTTAGTGCTTTTTTAGCACATAAAAATCCCTTTTCAATATCCACGCATAACCATCATGTATTCTAATAAGAAAAGAACAAATTTGATCAATATAATCCTATACTTCAAGATCACCATTTAGGTATGTAGATTTAACACCCATTTGAGCGATATTATAGCCTCATTGTGCTGAAATAGATAAAAAATATTATTTTTTCAAGTCTTTCTAAAATAGAATAGCTTTCATCAAAATCTATATCTCAATCTGTGAATAGCCTTTGAAAATCAATATTTCATTGTTTCTTATAACCTCACCTTGTTCATCCATCTTGTTCTGGAAAATCCATTGTTTTCCATTGATGTATTTTTTCAGGCTTGTGTACGATTTAACATGTATTATTCTATAAAATATGATCCAATTCTTCATTCATCGAATGAACCCATTTGAGATGCTCAAAAGCATCATTCACATTATTCAGTTCGACATTTGAATACAAAAAAGTATGTGTAATTGAATTGGAAATTATTCATGTTTAAACCTTATAATATTGATCAATAATTATATTATTTTCTTCCACATGTTTCCTCATACTTGGATAATATTTTTGATTTTCTTCCCCATCACACGAAATAGATGAGTCTGATTGTTCACCATTATTAAGAATACAAACATTTATATCCTTAACAGAATTATCTTCTTCAACTACAAAACTTCATTGTCCACATGATCATGTTTTTCATTCATAGATACTATAATCAAATTCCTATCAATTTAATCAATAATTCTTTGTGATTCTTTTTTGAAGCATCTATTTCCTTTTTCTTCCCGATAGTAGCAATAAAATATTTCATCCTCTCTTTTCTGCTGAAACATAAAATAGTTTCCACCTATCTTTTCTATAATATCAGGACTTCTAAAAACAATTATGTGTTTCAATGTTTTATTATTTCCATAAAAAATTCATTGGGAGTCATACCTGATTTAGGAATTTAGAAACAAAGGTTCTAAAAGTAAATAATAGTACGCATGGATTGACTGCGAAAGTAATAAGAAAGGTCATGCTCAAGTATCATGGTTCTTCCCATTTCAACGAGGATTTTTTTATTTCTTTCAGTAACCCCATATCATTGGGGAGATTATAGAGTGATGTACTCATTCTGAATTTAATGCTTCTCAAGATAGTCTTCATACTTTTCACTTCTGTATTGAACTCCATTATCAGTTACCAAATTATTCACCGAATACTCACAAACTTTCTTAGAATTTCTAATAAAAAATTTAATCATTTTCAATGTTTCTAATCCTAGTTTCATGTATAGAACACAAGTATTGAATGTAAAATAATCAATTAATGTAATGACGTAATTATCTCCATGTGTTGATTTTTTTCTCAAGGGACCCCAAATATCAGATAGATTTGCTCCAGGTGTTGTTTTGAACAAATATTTACTTTATTATTTAAAAAATTTGTTGTATTTACTTTCAGTAAAATAGTGAAAATCCAATATATTACTCTTGAAAAAATAGGAATGGATCGACGAAAATCTATTTTAAATATATTTATTATGATTCTCTAACACATATATCCCATCATTTTATTCCATAACTGATTCTCTTCCAATATATTTTCATAGAAATAGTTTTGTGAATCACCAACAAGAAAAACATTTCCTTACATACGAAGATAAAAAGGTATCCCTTATCACAAAATTCTGAAAAACATAGGAAATTTTGTTTCAATCCATCACCATACAAGGTTTTCTTAGATTTAATCTTTTCTTTTCCAACGACGGATGACATAAAACCATTAATTTTAAATGACACATCATTTCCAAATGTCATTGTGCCTTCTTTATGACCATTCACATTATTTATAAATTCCATGTCTCTTGACATGTGAGAAGAACAGCAAGTATCAAGTATCCCTGGTCATTCTCCTTTAATGGATTTTAATGTAGTTTCAAAAACAAGTCCCTTTTCTCTATTATTTTCATTATTCAAATTAGGATTTTGAGAATTGGGAATCTTTTGATGACACGGTAACAAAAAAGACATACATTTTCAAAGTTTCTAGGTGGTTTATATCTTTCAAAAATAGTTTTCAAGGGTCTGTACCTATTTTCAATTTCAAATCAGTATTTTTATATTTCTTGTAGACAAAATTCTAATTTTTCATTGCTTTAAGTGATTAGATCCCCCTCAATATATTCCTTTCCTTACTTATGGTATAATAGAAATATTTTTTTGTTGAACCAACACATATTTCATATGATCTTGAATCCCCAACAATACTAACAATACCCATAGAAATAGTATATACCTCTAAAATCTCCACAGTAATAAGAATTGTGAAAAAAATTATCAACCATATTCTTTTCACATTAAATTAGACTCTCCTATTTTTTCAACCTTGATAAGGTTAGAAGTATTTGAAACTTTTTCATATCCAGATAAATCCTTTTTAGTATGTGGATATTTTTTATCTTCTAAATTATTCACTTTGACCACATACATAAAATTCAAAAACATTCTTATTTTTAGACATATTTTCATTCTTCTTATCACCCATTTGAAGGTATATTGTGTTTAATATTCTTTATATTATATTTACGAGAACATTCATCGACTTCTATGAAAGTGTTTTGGATGTATAGAATTTCATTTTCATCTTCAATGAGTTTTTGTTTTCCGTGTTCTAACACTACTTATTTTTTCCTTTAGATTCAATTCCAAATGAAGATTACAATTCTTTTCATCTTCAAAAGGCTTCATCAAATGATCAATATTTTTAACCAACTTTTATTTCTCCTAGGAAAACAATTCTTTGTTTCATGAACATTAATCTTAATCCTTTTGTTTTTCTTTGCATTCCTTTTGATCTTTATCTGACATTCTTTCTACTCCTCTTTTAAATTCTTTTCAGGCTATGTTTCATCTTCTTCAGAACTAATTCTTTTGAATTATTCATAATTAACTATTTTAATGAATGTATTTTTAATTCCATACTTATTTTATTTTTCGGATTTAGATTATTTTTCATCTTTTGAAGAGAATCATATTCTTTTTTATTTGATGAATATCTTTTACTTCCTTTGTCTTATTTTTTCTTCGATGATATTATTTCCTTTATTTCATCAATATCACTAACCAATTCATTCATTCCTGAAGGGAAATTAGAATAAAAATGACCAATACCTTCACCTTAAAAACATTTGAAGGGAAGTTTCCCTTTAGATTTCTAGGTACCTATATTCACAGTGTTAGAAAACAAGGATATTATTTCATTGATATTTTAACATTCCTCATTTTCAGAGTCAGAATAACTTGCTTCATCTTTAATAACAATATTCATTGACGTTTAATTCATCATTTCCTTGAAATTAATTTACCTATTAAATTTTTTTTTATCTTCATATAATTATATCTTATAATTTCATAAGTGATAATAGTGCTATGTTAATCATCAAGAGATAGTGGTTGAGTATCTCTACTTCCAAATAAATGAACTTTTGTATTGAATTTTTCTGGTAGGATTATAAACATCATTTCAATAACTTAAGAGTATTTCATACTTTCAACAAGAAATATGATAGTACAAATAGTATCAATCACCGCTGTATAGAATTCCCCAATAGATTCATTCTCACTCATCATTACATATTCATACATCAATCTCTGTATTTTTAACCTTCCTTTATTCACTTTTTTATTTCCCTCATATATTTTTTTCATCATATCCCATATAGATTTAACTATGGAAACACCTTTCACTCTCAATAATAAACATTTCTAAAGTGATTATAATATAGAATTCATGGTCATTCAATCATTCTCATGAAACATCTTGTAAACAGGTGTAAGTGGATCACTATTTTAAATGGGAGGAAACCCAATTATTCCAGCTTCAAGAAAATCATAACAGATAGAAATATGATATTTTAGCATTATATATTTCCAGATATGATAAGAATCTATATAAAATATCGGAATACCCTTATTGTTCATACAGTTCACATTTTCCATCAGTAATGAATAACGAAGGGAACTTGCCTCTGATACCACTTGAAAGTTCCCAGTCAGTTTAATGTCTTAGTAAGATGTAGTGGGAGTGAATTATTGATAAAATTTTTCATTTATGTTTGTTTTCATTTGAAACAAACTTTTCTTCATATTAGATATTTAAATTCCCTACTGAAAAAAAAACTCAAAACAGATTCACATAAACACAAAGATATAAAAGGTTACTATTCAATAAGAATAATTGTGTCCTTCTCATGGATTGGAAATTATCCAATAACCTAAAATACACTAATAAATCAATCCTTAGATTACAGCTAGTAGGAAGTACCCTTACAATTGTGTAGAACTAAGAAACAATACAACTAGTGAATGTGCATACTCTTAGCATAATAGGGTAATAAAATTGTTTTTTAAAAACTCTTGTAACTTGCACTTATTTTTAATTCAACAAATTTAATTCAAATTATAGTATAATTCATCAATTCAACCCAGATCCTCTCTCCTTATGCAGTGAATAATACTTAATCATCACTCATGTACAATGTTATTCACTACTTTTATAGGTAACCCAAAACTTGTTTATGAAGGAATCCTAATAGATTTTCCATATCACTTAAATTCACCCAAATATGAATGTCTCCTAAAATATAAAAGCAATTATGTCTTCATCAATACATCTCAATTCATCAAAAAACTTCCACAATTTTCACCTCTTATACTTCAAAATACCATTTCAATCATAAATATGATTACAATTGATGAGAAATACTTCTGACCGATAATCTGAGTCTCATTCTCTTATACTAATTTTTTCAAAACAAAGGTCTGTACCATTTGAGAACAAATGTATGAAGATATTAATTCTTCCACAAAACACTCTCTCAAATAAAATAATCCCACTTTGACAATTCATTCATCAGTCTGTTTATCTTTACATTTCTCTTTAACCACATGAGAAAAAACATCATCTCCAACAACTATATCCATTCCCAAACATGTGCTCGTATCATGAAATCATTCATGAAAATGAATTCATTGATTATCATCATTATCATCGGCTACTTTAATTTGGTATGTAATGTAACTATCCATTAATCCTTGCTTCTTTCTTTTCATCTCAACCTAAGAATGATATTTTATGAATAAAAATGGTTTGGATATGATCATCTTGAATTCGATAATTCTAGATACTATCATTCTGGATACAATTAGGGGTTACGATTATCTTGGATATGATCATTTTTTAAATGTTCATTTAGGGTTATGATCATTCTGGTTACGATTGCTGGGTTTGATCAAATACAATCTGAAAACAAATATATAGTCAGATACGATATAAAACAATTTGAATATGATTGATTCTCAATCGACACCATCTCATTAATTGTCTTATACACAATTATTATTGTTTTCATAAATAATTCGTGACATATCTCTCCTTTTCTTTTACCCGAATAAGCCTTTTTTATAAACAATATCTGTCTCATCTTCCATCGGTATTACCTCTTCCATCAGTACCACTTCGATCAGAACCAATTTCTATGTACATTACCATTCCCATCATCATGACCATATTCATTGGCACATCCCATTTCTTTAGCACCACCATTTCCACCAGTACCACCTTCATCGACACCACATATTTTGTTTCACTAAGAATATAATTGTTTGAATGAAAATCAATACAATCAGAATATTATTTTATACTAATTGGATTTAAATTTTTTTGTAAAACTAATTTCTCTTTATCATTCTAATAAGTTAAATCTAAATACGATTCATTTCTAATTGTTTTGGAAAAAAATTATCACCAATTCATTCTCTCTAACATCCAGATAAGATAAATCTGAATAGAATTCATTTTTAATTGTCTTGAAATACAATCTAAAAACGATTTTTTTCTGATTGTTTTGAAAAAAATTGAATATGAATATTTTTTGATTAACAATATCTTTTTAACTCTACAATTATTATATCATGATTGAATCACATGTTCTCAATAAATCCCAAGATTCATATGAAATAAAATAATCAATTCATAGTCATAATTGAATCAAAATATTGACATCAATTATAGTCTGAAATTTATGAAAACTCACTTCCAACATGATATATTCTCCATTGAAATTGATTCATCAAGAAACCGATCAATTCATTAAAAATATCAAAACAATTGTCACAAAAAAAGTTAACTTATTTCATTACATCAATCCGAACCTTGAAAATGAAAGACCACTCTTGAATCCTTCATCACCTAAATCATCAGCTTCATCCCAACAGAAAGGACCTATTTTATCAGAGCCTATATATTACTATATACCATTTTTATCAAAATCAAAACATCACTATCATGGTTATAATAATCTTGCACCATCTTCTGATAATAATCTCAAAAATCATTAGAAACACATTACCATATTTCATCCATAATTTATCTATAAATATATGTATAACACATAATCAACATAATATACTAATTATTTCAATTCATTAACCCATTATCTAATAAAGGATTTTATGACACATGCACATAAACAGAAAAACATTAAAAATAAAAATAAATAAAATCTTAGGAAACCTGTTCATATCAAAACAATTCAATAGACAAAACCACACACTATAAAACTATTACTATCAATAATAGGTTATTATTTAGATATAAATCACATAACTTACTTTCATAAGGCCCATTATATCAAATAGAAAATATAAAATAAATCATATAAAATATCCAAATGGAATATACATATCTAGATACTATGGAGTATAAAAATTTACTATTACACATAAATAATATAAGGTTAAGTATCATAGGAACTAACTACAAATTTAATGGTGTTTCACTCCTTAACTAATACTCGTCACTCAATTCCCCAGATGTCATAAAGATATTTCATGGTCATAAGTCCCAATAAAATTACACAAATCTCACATAATTAATTAACCACATTAGTAATTAATTTCTCATATCTATTTACTTTTGAATAAAACCTAAAATTTTACATATAAATATTTACTCATTGATATTTTTTCTTCTCAAATAGAAAAGGTTCTTGGTATACCCTCAATGTATTTTCATGAAAAATATTATTCATTCATCACATTATCGGTTTCAAATTTAACAAAATTAAAATCCTTGATTAAATATTCTAAGAGATATTCCCAAAGAGAAAAAGATCATTTATGGTGTGTTTTTAATGTTCCTCATCATCCTATTGTTTCCATACCACTAATCCCCGTCATTTTTTATGATTCCTCAATTCTTTCTTCAAATCCATATCAAATAAAAAAATCAATATTAATAAAATAATGGAACGTATGGAAATAACGAAATATGTGAATAAAATATGTGATGGAAAGTTATTTTATCACAACAAAGTCCATTGATTCATCCTAGAACAATGGTGGGATTTAATATGTTCAAGAGGGGGAAGACCATACATGAATGGAATCACCTCATTTTATGGTATGCATAAAATGAAGGGGGTGGTAAAAATTATAAAATAGAAATTAGATAGAAAATTTTAAAAATATACATATAACCTCCCATGTACATGGTTCTTTGAATAATCAAAATTTTTTGAACAAACATGAGGGAGATTCCTTGTATAGAAACTTGGTACCTAATTCATTAAATTCTACCCACCTTAAGTATTTTAGTGTTAACAATAAAAACTTACTAAAAATTAATAAAGGGTTGTTCTTTCTTCTAGGAATCCTTCTCCTTGGTAGTCTCCTGATGATTCTAGTGTATCCAATAGACACACAAAATTGGAATCTATAGGCCAAGAAGGATCCTCTCTTTCCCATCATAGATCACCACCATGTACTTTTTAATGGTATATCCATTCTTAATTTCCAAACCTCCAAGGTAGATAACATTTGATGGGAACTTTACAAACTTCCCTAGTTGTGTAATTTGGAAGATGTAGTGTACTCGGTCTAACTATGGTGGAAGAAAAACTTAGTATTCCACCTCTACAACTACACACAGTATATTGAAGGGACCAGTTAATCTCATTCATAACATGATGCCACAACAAAATATCTTCAATATGTAAGGAGGTGAGACTCCCTAGAAGAGATGGTATCCCTAATAAAGATCTAGAGGCCTCCATCAATAGCGCACACAAGACTTATGATGACTATTTGTAGTTTACATCAACTTCTGGATGATCTGCATCTTCTCTACAATATCTCACACAATCCCTATGCCCCTCAGTACTGATTCTACTGGATCAGTGAAACAATGTGTTGTTTTATAGGGAAACCCATTAAAATCCTCCAATGGTTCCATTTTGATGGTGTAATGGTTGTTTTAATTTAATGAATACTCCACCAAGGGTATTTGATCCCCCAAGTACGACCGAAGTCCAACATGAAATTTCATAGCATGTACTCCAAGATGTGGATGGTACACCCTCTCTGACAATAAATTTGAGGGTAAAACATCAGGCTTAAGAATAATGGAGATCCAACATTTTCCTATAATCTCTTTAATAACTGAGATATTAAGAGATAATCACGACCAGAGATGATCATTAAGGGAAATCCATGGAGTCCTGATATCTCATGCACATAGAGGCTCCCCTAGATATATAAAAAAAATTCTCTTGAATAGCTATGATGTGGGACGATTTGGTGTGCCAGACTACAATAAATTATATTGAATGATGTCCCATAGAAATACGTTGTAATCCTATATTGATTTCCATGGAAATTACATTCCACTTTCAATAATGATCCCAAATAGGAGGAGCTAAACCTACCATAATTTGGTGTTATTCCTTCACTAATTGACATGTGAGACATCGTGAGACAAACTCTACAAATCTATTATTCATTATTAGGCACAAAACAGAAGTTAGAGGTCTTGGTACATCTTTTTTACACCTGAATGTACCACCAAATAGGATGTATGAAACTCTCACATCACCTCCTATAACAATGTCAAAGGTATCATCATCAATCCTTTGAAATGTAAAGTGTTCTCCCCACCGTCAGAATATTCATCAAGTGAATTTCTAATGGATATCTGAGTACATATGATCATATAGTTGGTATCTCCACACTATGAATTCCTGATATTCTATAAAATAATTGGGTTAGAAACCATCAAATAAAGATATGAAGCTCCATCCTTGTACAAAGAGGAAAAATTCAATGAGTATAACTACTCTGACACCTCATCCACCAACTTAGAATAAGATCTTCGAGATCGAAAATATTCCACCACATTACCCATACTAGAAGTATAGAGAATATCAAAGTCATTGTCCCCGTGTAACTCTATCCATCACCTCTATATCTAGTAAATATATTTATGTGGGAAGATATACATATGAATTGTTTCGTTACAGTAAACGATAATCAACTATACAATTAGATTGTGTCTCCACATATTCACTGTTAATAAAACCACTACTAAATCAAGATCACGGGTCATGTAGATTTTCTTATGTGGTCTCAACTAATGTAAACCATAGGAAAAAACTTATTTCCTCTACATCAGAACACTACAATGTTTTGTTCCAGATGCATCACAGAATACTACATAATCAACACGCTCCTCTGTAAATCATGATATGTGATCACTCATCATACTCTTCATTAGATCCTAAAGTCACTACTTATATATTTTAGTCTATGTAAATGGATTCCTCTTTCGGGTTACAGGTATCAAGGGTTATTCCACATTGGAAAAATTCGGTACAAACCTCCAATAGTACCCTACAAACCCAAGGAAACTCCCCACTTCGGTAACACTTTTGGGTTGATTCCATGTAATCACAACATCAACCTTTCTAGGACCAATTATACTGATCCTTCTAAGATGATGTATCCTAGAAATTGGACCTCACACATCCATGAATAGAACTTAGACAGAATACCATAAATCTATTTCTCTCAGAGTGTGTCCAAGTCCATAATAATTTATCAATCATGGAACCCCTCTGATTCTGAATACACTACGATTTCATTGATGAAGACAAGAAAGAAGAGATCTATGGAGGGCCAAAGGATTTAGTTCCTGAATCACTTGAACATTATTGGGATGTTTTTTCATGCCAAAAAAAATCACCAAGTTCTCATAGGGACTGTAGAGACATATGAATTTTATCTACATTAAATCCTTAACCTGTACTCAAAGCTTGTGATAGTGTAATAAAATATAAATATTTCTAAACAAATATTCAGCAATCAAATGATAAAATTGGTCATCATTCCATGGAAGTGGATACTTATTCATCATGTTCACTTGATTTAGAAACCAATAATCTACACATAAACTCAAGTTCATATATAAAATCTTATTGAACAAGAATGGGGCTACCCAGGGGAAACATTGGGACATACAAAGCCCTTCTAAAACAAATATTCCAAATGAAGCCTTATCTCTATGGGACCCATCAGATATGCTTGTGAAAATATTGTTTCCATCATGGGATTAAATTATGAGTAGATTTCTAGCTCTCGAATGGGAGGTAAACCTTGTACATCCTCATAAATGTGGTCCACATACTCCACCACCACCGAATCAAATTATTATCCATAAGGATCCTCTAATAAAAAATTCATCCTATAAAAATTGTGAGTAATCTTCTACACCTTAATATGTCTGAGATCATCCCCGTATTCCATGTGTTCCTTTGCACCAACAAAAGAAAAAATTATTCTGTCATTATTGACACAACAAACCATCGACCTAAATTATTCAATCTAGTAATGAACTATGGATATTAAGTCCATAACTATGATGTTGTCATAATGACTCAATTCTTATAAAAGGAGACCCCATACAAAAATCTCACCATAACGTGTAAAATTCCATAGTTATCAAAAGTGCATAATAACTGAGTCACCACATGTTAGAGTCTCTCTCTTTAGAAACCGATCTAATGGATCAACTAGAATATATAAGCTTATAACCGTAGAATTGGGAAGAAAAAAAAAATACTCACACATATGTCTAACAATACTGAAGATAATGATGAAATGAAATATATCATACCTCATTTCAGAGATGGATCCTTGGGGTCAGGGATATCCATAGAATGTTGTTATCCTTTCCCCTATGCACTAGCTCCCTGATCCTAGCATAGACACCCATATGGTGGTGGTGGTAATAGGTCAAACCATCGACCACCTCTTTCTTCCGTACTATCACCTCTTCCACATCCTCCACCCTACGGATGACACTACTCATGACTTTGTCATTTAAATAAAAGTCCCTTGACCATATCATTTTTAGATATACGATGTTTTGGACAATCCCAATCCAAATTTACCTGAACTTCATAAGAGAAATATTGCTCTCCCTCAGGTGACTTGATACTCCCTAATAGACATGAATCACTGAACGCTTGTCCTTGTATAACATCATGATTTGTTTGAATTTCATAGATCTATTTAATTAATATAGGATACCTAATGTCATGGTCTCAACTATTGGGTTCCCACTACTAGATACAACTATCAGTGCCTACACTACCAGAAATATTTCAATTCTCTATCCTCTCTCAAGCACCCCAACATTGGTGGGATTGAAAACGGATACCACTTATGATTTTTTGTCCCGACGCAAGCCACACTCAAAGGTATGAGCTCTAAAGAACAGATCTTACTAAATATCCAAGGAGTAATGAAAGAGATCAGAAGATTTTGTATCCTCAATGATGGTCAAACAACCATTATGAAGATGTATAATCCTTTTAAGCATACTGATTGCAACATGGGTGGATAGAACTCATCCCTAAAACAATTCTTCATGCTTGACCTGGAAAGAGATTTCCCTAATTGGGGATGACTCATTAAGCTCAACCATCACCCAATAAAGACTTGAAGAAGACTCATGGTGCAGAACCCCATCTAATTTGTATGAGTCCCCACAAGGAGGAAAACAAGAGTGACTGCCTCAATCTAGTCCTTAGCCACATACAATTCATCCTCATGATCATGCAGTGGAATCCTAGATGGATATCTATATGGAAGAAAACTGAAATAATAAAATATGTACCATAGGAAAAAAGAATATATTTTGGACGTTGACAGAAGAAGGAAATGGAAAAAATAACTATTTCATTGTGATTCCTGTAACAAAATGTTTCTCTACAACCAATATTAATATGTTAAGAGTAAAAAGGTAGGTGATCAGAGTCCTGGGTCATGGATACATCAACCGGTACCCCAATACTAGAGTCTCATACATGAAATATGAGCTATAAACACTAAAATATATTTCCCCAATCTAATATCATTAAATATGATCCTAAGGTTTAAATGACCTACTCCAATACCACTCTTTCATAGCCCGACCTATCGAGGTCCAAATAACGACTACCATAAGCCTCGAACCAATAGGCCAGGGGATGTTGGACATCAATGAGGATGAATATCCCACAAATGGAAGGAATTATCCAAAAGTAACTATACACAAGCACCCAATTCTAATCCAAAACAATGTTAAAATGTAAAAAAATGGAATTCAATTTTGAATACATATAAGATCCCAGAATAGAGAATGATAATAAAGTACCGGAAGAGCAAAATAAGGCCAAATACAAGACTACCAAAAACCAAAAAAATTCCAACCTACTCAAAGGGAATTGAGTAATGTAAAATGTAATCTCTTGAAAAAAACATTAGCCAGAAAGGCTCCATCTATAGTCCACCCAATTTTTGTCCTCGTAGGACAACATCAAAAGGGTGGGCATCTTCATAAGGCATAATAAGGGTGGGAAAAATATATGTAGTGAGTAGTATAAAAATAACCAATAGTACAACCCAAAAATTCTACACACAAATAACCATGTATATTCATCTTAATAAAAGATATAAAAATCAGTATATAATAGAAACACCCAGATATACCCTAGTAAGTCACCACACCACAAAGGATTAAAAACCAACTATCATACACTAGATTATTCTCAAATAAACACTAATTTTAGTACAATTCCCTCTATGATACATTCTATAATCGGAGATAATCGATAAAGTGGTATTGATCATTGGTACACATCTAGGAAAATTACCCAGTCTATGGAAAATGTGAAACATAGATAGGCATACATGACCAAAACAACTAGGGGATAAACTGAACCGAATATGGATAAACCCAATATGTATTTGATTGTATATCAAAAATACTAAAAAACCAACCACAATGACCTACAAGATAAAGGATAATTTCATTACTTAGGGAGCTCACACTGATTTGACAATCCATATAATGGGAACAATGATGATAGAGGATCACACTCCACCCACGTGGTGGGACACAACATCTCAATCTGGGACACTGCCTCTAGAAGGTATAAAAATCCAACGATGTCGATGTTGATACCCTTCCTGTGTTACCTGGACTTGTTTTGTACTTTTCCTACCAATGTACCAACTCATGTAAAGGTGTCCATTTCCATGTCTGAGTACATGATGTGCTACAGGCCATGCACTTTTTCTCATTTCTATGTAATTTTTGGGGTATATGTAGAGCTAATTTGTATCGGGTCAAATGATATGTGACTGATTTAAAGGGTCTCTAATATTTAAATCAAGTAAAAACCCTTCCACTATATCCATGGGTCCCATATGATGTGTAACACCACATTACATGCAGTGTTGCACAAGAATTTACAGATTTGTCTGATCTTGCTCTAAAATGTCCATCAAATCACTAGATCCACCAATATTATTGAAAAATGTATATCCAAGGTCATAAAATCATTTTCATCATCAATTGCTGGGATCTGGGTCCTCGACAAGATTAGAAAAATCATCCATCGAGCTATTCATCCTCGTGTGTCAAATCATGTAATATCAAAACCTACAAATCCACTCTAATCCACCATTGATCATCCATTTCCATCATCACATGTCAATAACAGAATAAATAATGAAATTAACTTTTGGTATTGATCCATTGTGTAGAAGAACTAAAAAACAATGATCAAATATTAGTTATTTATTAAAACACCTATTAAATGAAAATGCATGAAATTAATGTGAAATGAACAAGTGAAAGAATCCAAAAACCTCAAATCATGATGTATGAAGCTCGACCATTTTTCATTTGGCCTTGATCTATTTTCATATAGGGGTATAAATGAAGAGGGTTGAATCACAATGAAAAATTAACAATTATTTAATATTAATTATACCGATGATACATGTATCAATTCTATTCAAGGAATTTAGCCATGTTCATTTGGGATTTTGAAAAATTATGGAAATAAAAAAATAATTCCTAAAATTTAGATTTATATTTTACAAAGAATTTTTTTTTCATTTTAGACAAGATCCAAAAACTATGTTGGCATAATGATCCACGATCTGATCCTTATCCATCATCCCTCACTCAGAACAGTCTACAATGGTTGACAAAATCTCTAGGGATTGAGTGGCCGAACCTAAAGAAATCATATAACTATATATTTAAAGAAGAAGCAAGTCATTTTTTCACAACAATAAAATAAATAAATAAATAAAATATTTTATTAATTTCACACATTTGACATGTTTTTCATAAATGGCCTATGAGGACAAAGATTATGTCCCAACTAGGGTAATACCCACATTCTGAACCCAATTGTACCGTTAGATTTCTAATATAAGAATCTATTTATGAGTTATTCAACTTTTTTAGGAAAACTACATGAATGTGATATTTAATATATTTAATATATTTTAAAAATTTATTTTGGGCACACCATGCCTCATAATTACTTGTTGTATCCTTTTTTTTGTAGAAAACATAATCCCTATAATATCCTAAAACTATACATGGAAAATTTGAGTCATTTTATTTTAATTTTATTTTTAGTGAGAATGTCCTCAATATATCTTCTAATGTCTCAAAAAATATTTTATACTTCCCTTACATTTGATAATTATAGGTATTTTCAAATGTATTTCAGTGCTTAAATCATTTTAAAATATCACAAAAAAATATATTTAAAAATAGTGTAATGAATAGTTAAAATTTAAAATGAAACACTAGGAATACGGAAAAAATCATGAATAGAACCATTGTCAATCACTTAATGTACATAAATTATTTATTTCTAGGAATATTTCATAATTGTCATGGATGAAATTGATAACCCTATTTTCATTAGTCATCTTGTTTGTATAAGGAATATTAATAATAAATTTTAATATGTTATTTTATTACTTATAAGTTGACATTTAGAGATGATTCAAGATATCCTTTAGAATTTTTCTCTCATAGATAACTAGTTGTAATATATATAATCTTAAAACATAATCTATTATTTTTTAAAACTATTTTCGCAAAATAATTTTTTCTTGAAAATTTTAGTGAATCTTATTGCTACTAAGGTGTATAAATAAATTTGATCTCTATACTTCATCACATAATTTACTCTTCATCGCTAATTATAATGGAAAATATATTCACTTCAAAAACCTCAACTTTCTATCTTTATTGTCTAATTCCTATAATGTCCCAAATTTTAGGTTATTAATCTTTTTTTAATACCCATGTAAAAATGATTATGATTATATTCTCTAGTTTTTATGGTTGGTAAATTAACACTAAAAGGGTTGTAATTTCCCTATTTTCTAGTTATTTTCATTTCAAAATTTATAAAATACATGAATAATTAATCCTTTTCTATCTTCATCATGATTAGTTCTTCATATTCCTTTCTACATGATGCATCTTCGTAATTTTTTTGGATTCCCATTATGGTATTATTATAAATGTTTGGTCTTTAATTAGTTCTTTCCAAATCCTTTTGTAATGTTGATATATTTTTATTTGAATATATACTTTAATATTTTACGATCTTTATATATGTCACATATTTTATTATAAATATTATGAATTCATTTCTTTAAGGAAAATATTATTCATTTAATGATTATATAATTTGTTGTATAATTTTGTTCATGGGTCCCCAATTTCCTTGATGTGAATAAATATCCCACTCATTTTCCAATAAGATGCCTAATATTTCAATATTTGATGTATTGGTATATCCAAAAAATCATATTCCACATCAATAAAATTAATATCATTTCATTGATTAATTTATTACTTAGTTCTAAAAAAAATTCTTCCCATTCCATTGACTATGTGAATGTGAATACTTTTCATGTCAACTGCTTGATGGATTTAATAATTGTGGAACATTTTCATAAAATGGATGATAATAAATACATTATCCACTGATGATATGTATATCAGTTATATTTATTGGGGTTTGGATGTTATTTTACTACCTTAGTCATTATATGGTTTACAATATCCCATATTTGATACTACAAGGCCATGAAAATAATCTTTTCTACACCAAAATCCCCACATACTCAATTTTTCATATAAATAATTTTTCCTGAGGGTATCAATAATAATCCACAATTTCATTTCATGATATTAATAGATCATATATTATGTATTGATTTCCATAACAAATTCAACAAAAACTGGTAAAGGTAATCCATGAATACTCAATTAATCTAAAACAAAAAAATGCGAAAAAATAACTTAATTAAAGAGGAATTAACATTATATTATAATTCAAACAACTTATAAGAACATTATGATTTTGTATATCATCTTAAATAATTTTTAATTTATGATAAAGATAACAACAATCAGTTTTGAAGAAGTACTGATATTATTCATATAGATTATATTGGTTATTAAAGCATGGAAAAAAGATTTGTTTTATTAATCGTATTAGATTCTATTTCCCTATAATGGATAAAGAACTGAATAAGAATAAAATTATTACTTATAAACAGGTAGTTTTTTTAAAGATGAATATCTAGGGAATGTTAATCAGATGATGTCCATGGTTTTGATAACTCCATTTTTATTCAATGAGTTATCTTGATGAAAAATTATGTTAGGTGATGATGAAGATACCAATGACAGAGATATTCATGTATTCTATGATTGATGGAATGTTTCATGAAATTTTAATATTTAATAGATCATTATGAATAAATAAAAATGATTGTTCTATTGAATTATTTTATTTGTTATCTTCCATTGTGACATAGACACTTCTATATATTGGAAATAAAGATTTATGTATAGATACTTCTCTTAATAATGTGACTTGTATTATATTTATTTTATTTTTTGGATAAATTATTTAAGGATATATATATATATAATTCATTTCTTCTATGATAATATTATATTGTAAATAATAGAAAAGTCCCATTGGATGAATAATTTTATTACTATTGTTCTTAGTGATTGATAATTTGTCTAATGTTAGAGGAGAATGAAGAGAACTAAAATATTCAGAATCCATCATTGTATTTTATATAATAAATTATACAATAATAAATGTTGAAATTATTTTGGATGACAGATAGAGAGGGTTAATTTTTAGATATAATTTCTATGGTAGTTTTTAGAACATATAAAAACTCACATGGATTATAAATATATTGTAACATGATTTGAGAATTTTTCAAAAGATATTTGAGAAATTTTGATAAATTATTAAAGTTATTTACCATGTTTTTAAATATATTGGTTTAATTAGAGATGTTCAAATTTTTTTAACAAGTTATAAATTTTTAAGAAGTTATTGAAAATCAATGTTAGGAATATAACATAATTTTTAGAATACATTATAAAAAAGGGTACACCATAATATAAATTATGTATATAATGGATCCTCTAAAACTATGAAAATGAAATTAGAGTTTATCGATTGGTATATGTGAAATAGGTAATATGTAAACATTTTCCCATAATTTTAGATTAGAAATTTAAAAAGTAATATATTACACTATGGGTTTTCAAGGTACATTTCACAATATGTAATGGTAATAAAATGTTTTAAATGGGATATATAAAGGTACTATCTAGGAAGAATTATATTTAACAATGTAACCAAGTAACAGAATTTTATCTCAAGTTAGGATTCTTGATATGTATGAGTTTTCATTGATATTAATGTGATATGTTTGGGATATGTAAGAGTGAATCCAAAATTTTCACTATATATAAGAGAGTAATTATGTCTAGAAAAAGTGTGAGAAAAATATTTTAAAGGATATTAAAAGGATTTTATGTAGATATGTAATGGTAAATATGTCTTACCATGATATAATAATGAGTAAAAAATGATATTCTATAGCTCAGAAATTAAGAAAATGTAGGATATCAAGAGATTTATATTAGATGATTATTTTAAGATATTCAATTATGAAATATCATATGTTTTTATTTAAGCCTAGATTCAAGATTATCATTAAGTATAAATGAATATGAATGATTTCGGATGATATTTTCAAAATAATACGAATAATTTTAATAGAATATTTGAAATCATCCATGATTAAATAAAAATTATTATTTATCAAGAGTTATGTTAAGTAGTTTCAAATAATAAATAGGGTGATGAATTTATAATGGGGTTTTAAAAAATCAATTTTTTCATTAAATATTCATGTTATTATTTGAAAAAACGAATAAAATAAGAAGATGATAGTTAAAAAAAGTAAATATTGTTTATAATGATAATTTATATTTACTATTGATCCAATGTATTCAAATATTTTAATTTTAGAAATTTATAATATTTTGAAATATAGATAATATGATTTGAGGAGAAAGAATAAGTATGGTTGAATTCTACTTCACAATTCCCTTAAAGTATAGAGTCCAAAAAATAAAAAACTAGAATTAAAAAAAGGATAAAATAATGAAACATAGATATAAATTCTACATGTCAGGTATGTTGACAAAGAATAAAAAGTGAGACTGATGGGAACTTACAATTATAGATTTCCATCTGTGCTGATGAAATTAAATTCCAACACTTATTAATAAAATGTTTCTTATTGATGTAGAATAGGACAATGTAATTATTCATGTTATTATTTGTATGTTGACCATTAAGAATAATTTTTTTGATGTATATCATGAATTTGATTTATCATATACATACATTGGTATTTTAATACCTACTATAGAGAATGATGTTATAATATTGTGATATTGTAAATCTCATGACCTTACATATGATCTTGTTCATAACAGTTGAATGATGAGAATTGATTATTGGAGGGGCTCATTATAATCTTATCTAGATTAGTTAGAATAATATGAATCTATAAATATATACCATCTAAAAAGAGATAACTTTTCAAGAGTCATGTATTATTCCTTTATTTGGTAATCGCTTAAATATATTTGTTAGAGTAATGGATTTTTTATTTCCTTTATCACTACTATTCTAATGATTTTCATGGATATATTGTTTCCTTTTTCTATTGAATTCATAAGACTCATGGATGAAATTCGACCTTCTCATAATTTTAATTAAGTAATATAGTAAATATTTTTGTGCCATACTATACCTAACCACAAAAAATAGATACTTAAATTAGGACCAAATAATCTAAAAATACAATGTGAAAATTTTATTGATTATATATACATTTTAGTCAATGTGGTGTATTAGAAATTACTAACCACATATACAAACCATGATATGTGAGGTGTTTTCGATATTATATGTCCAACTAAAATTGTAACATAGAATCTAATGGAATTTCATAATATGGAATCACACCCACTTTGTGTGATTTCATGATATTGTTGGGTACAAAAATTACATTAGTATTAATACACATTAACTCTAATTTGATCAATTTTAATTTATTGGTTCTTCTATCTATTATATTTTAGGACTATATTTTACGATGTTTTGAGTCTTTTCATATAGTGAAAATAGTTTACATCATTTTTGATAAAAAAATATTAGTATAATGAAAACCATGAATTATATATGAATGAAAGAGGAAAAAAATTAAAAATATATATCTAAAAATAGAATGTGTACATGCCAGTAATTTTACATAATCATAGTTGGATTTCAACTATTACATATATTAACAATGATAATATATAAGAAATATTTACTGGATATGATGATTATCAGTAAATTGAATCATTTATATACATCCATAGTTAAGTTAATGATTATTTTATGAAATTCTATAGTTGATTTTTCACTTTAATATTTGTGTTTATCAAGTAAATACATGTCAAGAAAACATATAAAAATTTAAAATTTTATGATCTATTTAAATAACTGGATATTAATATTCAAAGTGTAACACTATCATTAATATTTTTGTATATGTGAAATAATAATTATACATCAAAAGAATATTTTCAAATATAAATTGATCAAAGAGTTGAGATTAATATACTCTTTAGTGAAAGGATTGAAATATATTATGAATTCCATAGAATCAAAGAATCCTAGTTTAAAATTAAAGATAAAAGGATAAATTAGGTTGATAATTACATATAATTAAATTGTATATTTCATTAAAAATTTGTTGAGAATTTAATAATTTAATGTTAATATATAGTGAAATATCATAAACATCAAAAGAACAATCCAAATATAATGCTTTTTTGACTTGGATAAAAATTTTAGGAACATGGATGTTCCTAAAATAGAATCACAATGTGAGGATGATAGGAGTGATTAAAAAATGTAATTTCCCTAAATTAGTCTAAATTATTTAATGACCAATTCTAATGGAAAAATAGTTTCAAATAATTAATATATAAATCCACTATAATATCTCAAGAAATGGTAACCTTTTGTCTAGGAAGTCTTGCATGAACTTATAATTCATTTATGAGAAGTGAAATTGAAAACAAAAATTATGGATGCGTTTATAATAAGATAATTGTGAAAAACCCTTCAATTCATCATTGGTGGTCCTGGGAAAGATTAAATAATATTTTTCCTTAATAAAATCCCTAAAACCATTAATATATTCATGAAACAATAAGGGTATAATGTTTGAAATATTGTATCACAGTAGATGAAATCAAAATTTTTGACTAATATTGATTCCATGAATGGTTCATACACATTTAATTTTTCTATTGGTATATAAATTAAATTATAAAAAAATAATATTACATTAAGGGGGATAAGAACTAAAATCAAGATAAATACTTCCATGGTCATAAAATTTACACAGAAAAAATTTGATATATATACTTTTAAAAGTTTTGAATATCATGAGATCTTTTGTGGAAGTTGTAATAAAAGTTGTTATAGTTAAGAAGAGTGGTAAATTACACCTATCAAGAATAATTCAGTTAAACCTAAATGAATTAAGATATATAATTTAAATATAAATAAAATTAATATAGATTGCGAGCCTACGTTGAGGTTCAAAAAAAGGGTGATAGTAAATAGAAAAATACCATAGATCTAAAAATCACCTCAAATTAAAAGTGAATATGGAGAATGTTTCATGTTTCATCTTCTTAAGTGGAAACAAATGTACCCCATGATACATAGAATGACTGTCGGAATACCTTTGTGTCTTTAACATAAGAAAATATAGATCTATGATAGGAGGGACGTCAAAACTATCTTGGACCATTCTTAAAAAATGGTTATAGGGTTCTTCCCACTAAGGTATAGGAAAAAAATTTAACTATTTTTGCGTGGAACAATTTTCTGAATTTAAGTTTCATCATTGATAAGTTTACATGGTGTAAAAATCATATGGGTGATTATCATACATTGTTTAGACTATATCATTTCATTTCTAATATTCATTCTATCTTAGTTTACCCAAATACCAGTGTCACTCACATCGTTCAAGCCTTATCATACCACACTCCTCTCTTGATTTTTCTCATGCTAGGAGAAAACTCTAGTGGAAAATAAATTTTCTCAAATAGATGTCATGTGGAAACCTATGTATCACTCATTGGTTAAATCATCTTTGAGTAAGACCATGCAGGTCATATCATTGGTTGAACTATATTAAATTATCACACATATTAAATAAGATCTCTTACATGGATTAGAAACCATCATCCAAGATATCATTTTCTTGAAGAGGTGAAGTTCAAGATTGAAAAATTGGATTATGACCATGAATTATAATTTGATCCTAATTTTTTCATGGTTCTGGTTCAAAAAAAAAATCAATTAGCCAGAATGATACTGAAACATGAGCATATAACCAGAGATAATTTCAAGAAGATTCCGATGAAGGAAAGGGACATGAACATGGATTTATCTCTTTCATTACTAATATAGAAAATTCAGCTTGATGATCATATCATCATATTAGAGGATGGGTCATTTACTAATGACCTCAATGTGGTGAAATATATGATGGAAGAACATTTAAAATTATTACTATGTGGGGTTTGTAGAAATATTCAAGAGGTATGTTCTCATTGTAATTCTATATAATTTGATTCCATCCAAAATGTGGTGTTAGATGTCATTAATTTTTAGTTTCATGGAATTGTATGAGGTGGGGATCTGGGATGTGGTGATCTCTCTCAACCCAGAAGGCTCGCATAGTCTAGATAGGTTCTCTCGCTCATTAAATATGGCCTCATATATTCTTGTAACATTAGAGAAGGTGGATTCTATCCAAGATTTTTTTAAGGGGGTAATATTCCATGGGTGTTTAATGAAACTACAATTATAAATAATAAAATAGTTAGGGATTGTTAATCAATTAAACATCATAGGAATATAAGTTTTCATAATTTCTCATACATGATCTTTGATTGTGTGATCAACATGACAATATATTTTCTCTGAATAAGATTATTTTTAAAGAAAAAATGACTTTGTCAAAGAGAGATATGTCTAAGAATCTATAAAAATTTCCCAATATATTATTGGAGACATAAAAAAAAAATTGATGCCTAACATCTCTCTCACGATTAAATTGGACAACGATTCTAACATTATCGAATTGGGATTCATCATAAATTTTATTTCTTGCATGGTATTTTCTAGTTTTGTGTCTAATTAAAATTTTAGGTCCTTCTTCTCATCCTAGTTTTATATTAATTTTATACTAATGGTTTTTTAATTATTCAACGATTTTCACTGTATATAATAGGTTGATCTTATTTCTCATATTATTTTGATTTTGACGCATTCTTCTTTGAGAAATATGTTCTCCAACAACACTAATGGTCGAAGTGTGAATCTCTTTAGCTGTAGAAAACATTATTATGATATCTCCAACCTTCTTATTTGTAGATGAAATTCTACTATTTATTAATTGAAGAAAAATATTTATCCAAGGTATCGTCAAGGTCGTGAAAAAAAATTATAAATGTATTAGGAAATGAGTTAATTATTATAAGTGTATTGTCTATATTCCCAATTAATTTTTGGACAAAAATTCTAAATCAATTGAGTATTTTTTGGTGTATGAAAAGAAGGTGTTCATTTTTATTATATTAATGATCCATTTTATCCTTTAAGTATTTATTCCCCGACTTTTTTAATGTTGTCCCAAAAATCACCATTTGTTTTCTAAATTGTAATAGTCACTTATTATCTTTAGGTGGACATATAATGTATGTAAATTGTGTTTTTACCTCCATCACTATGTTTTTTATCTAATTTATAAAGGTGAAAAAATGTTGTCAAATTAAATTTATAGAATCATGATATCCTTTATTTGGAACTCCCATTGGATGGACATTTCCATTGGGATTTGTGGGATAGAATGGACAATCCCATCATGGTTGGTGGTGTCAACCTTATGAATATAAATGATATAATACACTGTATTGAAGATAAACCATCATGGGTTGTTTTAGAGAGGTGTAATATTTAGGTCCTTTTATTTTAGGGAAGTACAATTACAATATGGCCAAGATGAACTGGAATATATCTAGCTTATGAAATTTCCCTTGATCTCCAATTATGGACCGTCAATCATGATCTTAGTGGATTATGGGATGTATAGAGATTATCTACTGAAATGATAATTGGGAAGGTGTCACCCTTTAATTTCCAAGTATTCCTACACCAAATATAACAATCACTCATTCTATAATTTTTTTAACCCTAATTTAGGCCACTCTTGATTAACATCAATGTGATATCTGCAAATATTTTCATTTATATCTAGATATGGATATAGTTGTTTTCACTAGGGTGTCTTCATGGATTTTTTTTGTAAATCAATATCACAAATCTATTCAGGCATGTCTCATCGAGGGAACCTAAAATCCTCTCTAGTGTAATGATATCCCAAACATATTTAATGTTATTCTCTGGTGCATCAAGAATAACTCTATTCTAATAGATGAGGAAACCAAACATCAAGGCATTTTAGATGTGTCCTGATGTTTTCTATTTTGGCTGACTATATTATAGTATGAAAATTATTTTTTAACAATTATTATTCTAGAGTTTTTCGTAAGGCCATTGTGAGACTCATTTGATTTTATCTTTTTAATGTAAATGACAATAAATTTATTGAGTCCTGGTTCCAGGGTTTGGAGGAGAACACATTGAAATACAGTGCAATAGAGATTCTCATATCTGATAGGTGTTTGTTCATATAACCTATTAGGGAAAAATCTCAGATCGAAGAAACTATGAGTTATAATTTATCCACGAGAATCATTTCATAGTTACATACCATCAACCTGGGTTCCCTCTTGAAAAAATGGGGAAATTCTCACACCATGGAGATAAATATTATTGATAGTAATCATTTAAATTCATGACCTGAGATTACTCAAATGGGAAAATGGGTATGCTAGTGTCTTATAGAAATTAACTATAAATTAGTATTAAGGTTTCATGTAATCTCAACATCATTAGAGGGGGTGGTGGGGTTCTAGCCTTCAAAGGATCAAGTGTAATTTATTTATAAAGCTCATAGTGGTGGTGTGATTCTATTATGGATGAGGATATTGATTTTCCTAAAGGGTGGGAGATATGTATTTACTCTTATATTTTTATTGATAAAGTTTTGACTAATCACACTCAGATTTTCAACTCTCTTTAGGGTTGGTATGATCGTCCATGATTCATTATATATCTTATTCAAATATTAATGAATCTGATCAGCTAGAGAAGGCTTATTTACACCTAAAAAAAATGTATTTTCATTATGGATTACCTTTCTTCAAATGGAAATTAGAGTAACCCATGTATTTCCTATTCTACCCTAGGATCATGTCACGTTGAATGTGATAGATTTGTTTGAGAAAATTGCCTTGGAATTCATTACTTTACACCTCTTGGAATCTATTGTATCATATTCTCTTTGTCTTTTAATAAAACTACTCACATTAGTCCCATGGATAGTTCCAGATAATATATAAAATTTACTATTAAATGAAGTGTGAAGGAAAACAAAAAGATAATAAATATGATAATGAAATAATATTTGTTGGTATATTAGAATATATATTGGTAGAATAAGTTATAATTTGAGATAATTTTTCTAATGTTTTTTATTTTTGTACTCTTTAGAAACCATGTGTGGATGAAAATCATGATTGAAATATACATAAATAATAACTTATTATATCTTCACCAAAGAAGGTATATGAAAAAATGATTTATTAAAATGTTAGATTAATACATTATTCCTGGTGGAAAACTAATTTAAACATTTGATTAAAGCTAAAAATTGGATGAAATCCATGATAGAAAATGGTATTAGGTTTTATAAAATCAAGGGTAAAATCATTTCTAAATTTTGTATTAAAATGTTATGAATTTATTGTTTAAAAATGTTTATCATCATTATATGAATAATTATAGATACTTTAAAGAAATTGAAATATTTTCATATATAATTTGTTTATTTTATTGTTATAGTTAATTAACGGTAACACATTAATAATCTAGGAGACCCAATGTAATGAGGTATACAAAATACATATAGCATGTAGAGATATCTCTCTTGGAATGTTTTTATTGATATCATGATGAAATCTGAAAACATTTCAAGTTATACTTGAGTGAAATTATTGGATTTAATTTTAATTATGATAATAAAAGATTCTGATTTTTGAATTTTATGCCATTAATATTAGTGAAATCGTGATCATGATTTACAAGGAAGTTTTTTTATGTAAATTTGGTAATTTATAAAACAATAAAATTTTTACAGAAAAATGAAAATGAGGTAACATAATTAGTTTCCCCTATTAGTTTTATTTATAAAAAATGAGACTATTGAGGACAAATGTTTCTAAAAAAAAGGTAGGTTTATGTGGAAAATAATAACATAATTTTTTTGTTATAGAAATGTTTATTGAATTTATGTTATGGGTTAATTTATAGTGTTTAGGAAAACCTTAAAGATGGATATTTCTATGGTGATATGACATGTTGATCTGTTTTAGGTGATGATTTTTCTCTTTTCTAGGAACCATTATTTTCAAAATTTATCAAACTAGCATAAACATAGTATTTATCAATTTATGGATTTATTATATATCAAATATTATTTCATCATTATATTAAGTGAATTTGTTTTTACATTAAAAATGGAAGAATGTAATATTTTAAAAAAGTATGAGCTAAGTGTGCCTACCTATTAATATTGAATATTTTTTATTATAAATACGGGATATATAAATGAAATTTTTTTAGCACATATTTATGGTGATATTTATTTAATTATTTAATACTATTAAATACCGATATGAATGCAGATATTTCTCGTCCTAGTGTATTGTGATGAATGAATTTTTTTAATGTGTAATATTTTATTCATTATGTGTTAGGTGATTATAAAAATCCAAGTGAATGAATAATTTACTGTATCCCAAGAATGATGATGTTATTCTTGAATTTTGGAGATTTAAGAGTTCACTAGAATGATATAAAATATATATTTCCTATATGTTATATATATATATATCCTATGATTGTGATACAGATCTATTCATATTCTATCAGTAAAGCTGAAGAATGGGTTACCACCCTTGACAATGGGAATGTCCGACATATTTTTAGATTTATTGGATAAATATATTCAACAGGTTCTTAAAATAAATCTAATATATGATGATACTATATATTAATTCAAATCAATGCAAATTAACGTTTGATGAAGAGAGAAATGTCTACTACATATTTATGGAAAATTAGATATCCATTTTCATTGGAGAAAATCATGCCAGTAAGTAGAGTGAGAATCCATAAATAAAAAATCATTAATTATGGATATTATAATATAATTTACAATACCTATGGGATTATTATAAATGATGACTATTTTTGAAGATGAAATTGATGAGGATGTCAGAAAAAGATGGAAATATTGACATGGATTTTACAAATACATCAAGATTCTTGTGGAATTTTGAAAAAGGGGTCTGAATTTTTTTGTAAATTACTAAATTCATTTAGTTTGATTTAAATATATTTCCTTTGTTGGAGATCTTCAATGAATTTTATATTACATTTTTATATGTTTTTAATAATTTATAGAAATTTATACTTCAAAATGTTTTTAGAAATTAAAAAAGTTCTATGTATGTAAGGGTACACATGAATCAATATTATGGACATAAAGTTATTTATAAAATAATATTAATATAAAATAGTTTTAAGGGGAGGAATCTAGGATAAAATAAATACATAAAAGAATTATATAAAATTCTTAATAGAAATTGAGCATATACTGTTTCACATGATGACATAACATGGAATATTTCTTGATAGGAAAATTTTATTATTGTTTTTTAAAAGGATTTGTAAAGGGTTATTCTTGGATGAATGATATTCTAAAAAAAACATAATACAAAATGATATTTAAAATTTAGTTTCTTGATTCATGGAGTTTTTTCATATTTTCAAAGGGATATCTTAGAGTATACATTGTGTGACCGAATTTAAAAAGTTCATTGTAATTGTTTTACATTTGAATAAATCTAAATTTTTATTGTGTATGAAAGAGTTAACATAGTTATTTTTAGGGATGAACTAATATTTTTTAGGCCATTTATAGTATCTTTTCATGATAGATAAGTGTAAAACATTATTATTGGGTGATATACATGAGAAAGAATCCTTAAAAAAGTGTTATATAATAGAAATATAAAATATATCAAGTGATTCAAGTCAGAAAATGATTGTATGATCTTCATGTTCAACATATCTAATGTTGTTGATTAATTTTTGATTCATTACAATTAATTAAAATAATTTTATGACAAAAAATTTATTGTATCAATACCTGATAATATTGGGGTTCAAATAGAATATTTGAAATCAGTACTGATTATCAAAACATGAGACTTTATTAAGAGACAATTGGACGTTTTTTAATTATGAAGTACTATGGATTAAAATAATGAATGTTTTCAATATTCAAATTTTTGAAATAATTATCATGTAATTTTATGAATAAATGACCATATATGTATTGAAATAAAATAAATAACCTGAGAATAAACTAATATGGTGATTCTACTACTAGTATTTTGTATAAGAAAAAGTAAAAGTGATAATCTAATGATATTAGGAAAATAAGATTCTATGGATTGAAAAAATATAGAAATAAAAATAAAATTCATTCCATATGATACCCTGATATTATTTAATTAAAATAACATGTAAGAGATAACCAAATAATGATGAATATTTTACTTGAAAAAAATGTAGTCTTTATATCGAGGCACTTAAAAAATATGAAAAAGAGAGTCCATTGAGAACACACATTTATTAATTTCAATTTGTGTTGAGGAATGTAGATTCTAGTTATTATCAACGTATAAAATATTATTATTGGGGAATAAAATAAAATATGTATTCATATTCCCATGTATACATTTGTCATTATGAATGATTGAGAATAGGGATGACATGAACGTATTTTCTGTAATATATACATTGGAAGATAATGAACCATAATTGAATAATAATTTAATTTATTTTGGTATAAAAATACAATGGATCCTACAATATAATTTTTTCATTTTATTAGTAGGAGGGTCACTAAATACTAGTGGGTTCTTGTATTATATTATCCCTTCCTGTCAGAATATAGTTTCTATTATGATTTAACAATTAAATAGTAAGTATTATATTATTATATTATCTTATAATAAATTGAATTAATTTGAAAGCGTCAAGGGAATATTCTTCAATTTTCACTACTGATCACATGGTACTTAAGTATTTTCTCTTATGATTTCTTGTTGAGTTAAAAAATAGTTTAAAATGATATTAACCC
This sequence comes from Viscum album, assembly GCA_963277665.1. Classification (NCBI taxonomy): domain Eukaryota; kingdom Viridiplantae; phylum Streptophyta; class Magnoliopsida; order Santalales; family Viscaceae; genus Viscum; species Viscum album. The sequence goes on along the minus strand of OY728135.1, from coordinate 1,460,370,904 downwards.
TTTATATTTTATTCACATAGTGATATAGTGAATATAAATGCCCCAGACCACACCAAAACACATAAAGGAGTATATACACACATTGGATCAAATAATATAAAATAACATGTTCCAATTCTCTTGATTATTTATAAATTTTAATGTGGTGTGGTTTCATGTGAATTTTTAAGAATATCAGTGAACCATAATAGGCAATGATCTTGGAATATTAAGAGGAGTAGTTTCAACAGGGAAAAATGAATTTAATAAAATTGATCAAATATAATAGAAACCTATCCTTATATTACTGCATGATCCAATTTGTAATAATCGAATATATTATTAATAATATATTTTATTCATTTTATTAATTTCATTAATTCAAAAGGTTCCATTCTATAAAGAGTACTAGATATGGGTTTGGAATTATGGAAGAGGCTGATGTAGAATTTTATTTTCTGATCAAGTTTATTTCCAAGTAATTTATTTGGAAATACATTAAAGTCATAATAAAATAAATATATATTATGCACTTAAGATACCCATCTCATTAATAAAATACATTTGATCATATCATTCTCCAATAATTTCATTAAGATGAGCCACTAGTGGTGGGTCAAGTAATATGCTTTGGACTCATTATCTTGATCAATTAACTCTCCATACATGAATGAAGCACAAGTACTTCATCAAATTTGGTGGGTGTTTCATCTGATAATTATTAAAAATTAAAATTATACACATCCATTCATTTCAAAAAAAAATCATTCTAAATAGTGTAAAAACATCATCATCATATGTTATATATATTTTGAAATAAATACCCATATCATTGGTTTTAAGGCTTCATGGACCATTCCTCAATCTCCTTATATGATAAAAATTATTACGTGACAAATTACCTTCATAACCATAGAATCAAAAAATAAATGGAGTGATCAATAATTATTTCTATAATATGTACATAATCAAGAACATGTATCTATGAAAAAGTAAATATATAATTACAAATAGGGAAAAAATCATAAGACTTTTATCATAAGTGAAGTGATTTTATTTATATGTTTGTAGATTCATGTCAAAGGAAATATTCCCCATCGAATATATCCTTGAAAAAATTCCATTTCAATATTTTATTCCCATCACCCTTCTCAGATGTTTTCAATCAATGAGAACTAATGATCATTATCTTTTTTAGATGATATAGTACCAATAAAACCATATCATTTAACTACATCCAAAAGTAAGTAATATATCTTCAAGATAAATATATCATTCTTGTATCAATAAATTATTATTGGATCTATTTGATGTTATTGTTTTTTAATCATGAAAAATAATTTTGTTAAAACTAATTGATGGAAATGAACTTATTTAAAATCATATTTTAAAATTCATACACACATTTTAGATATTTATTTCAAATATTGTAACTATTATATAAATATTTATAGATTCCTTTAGAGTTTTATCATAATTTTTTATTATAAAAAAATATTCATTGAAATATAGTTCATAGAAGTTCTATTAAACAATTTCTCATACTCACAGAAATGACAAAACAATTATTAACTTGTACTAGATGGTCATTTATTTCAGTGGTACATAATAAATAAGATCACATTACATATTATCCTAATGTTTAATATATTTATGATATTAGATACATAAATGAAGGATAAAATTAATTTTAGAAACTAATTTTCAATTTTTAAAAACAAGAATCATTTTTATTCTTCCGTGTATATCCAAACCACATGATGTATTCAATAAGAGTTTTAGAGGAAATATAAATACTATGTAACGTGTAATCTAAGATGCATAGGAAAAAGATAAAATAATGTGGATTATATTGGATCATGAACACGAAATATATAATATGATAACTATAAATAATCAAATGATTCCTATAACTAGAAACATGGGCATAATATATCAATGGATAACAAAAAAATGAAAATAAATAATGATAAAATTTATTATAAATTATCTAACAGTTATGTAATGTATAATATTAGACATGATAACCAAATAGTCAATGAATTATTATGAAATATATTGAATATAATTGTTGAAATTAATCTTTTAAAATTATAATTTCTACTCATTAGTTATAGAAATTAATAATATTAATATATAATTTTAGGAACAACCTTTCAAATTTTTTTCCAATATATCAAGAAAAGGACTACATAAAAAACCATAATTAATCAATTATTAAAATAATGAATGATTTATATTTATAGGATGGTTATGTTGTGAGTGTAGAAAAATTGAACAAACATGATAAGTAAAAACATATTTTCTCACATATAATACTATAAAATACACTATAAAATAATTGTGTTATTAACATCTTATATGACATGAATTATATTGAAATTGTACATTTGAGGTGAATTTAAAACCTATAAAATAAATCTCTTACATGTATGGTGTTGTTATTAAAGTGGTGGTTTCACTTAACAAATGTCCAAATAAAATAATTATCCATGTATAGATTGTTTAAAGTTTAGAGTAATGCACTATGTAAATCATAGATACACACTATAGAAGATTTGAAACACCTAAATAGATCAATGATACATATGTTAATGTGTTTTGATAGAACTCTTCGATGGATAAACTATTTTTATAGTGGTTGAACAAAAATAGCTGCCTTTGGGTGGTACATGATTTGATTCATTAGAGGTAATTATTTGGAAATTTTATCCATCCACCAGATTCACTCACCTTTCTAGGTCACGTAGTCCCTAGCTGGATAGAAAAAGTGATGTACATCCCACCTATGTTGATTTATTGTTGTCCTGATCCATTGCTGATATGGAGGTCACCCCTAGGACACTCTACCATATCATCTGGAAATAGATCCTTCACATCATGTCCCCTCTCTAGAGTGTCCTCTTCATTGGTAGATGGGTTCTATTTTGTGTTTGGATTGAAAAGGATTCACATAGTTATTACCATTCAATGAAAAGTTAATGTGGTTTTCTAGAAAAATTACATCTATGAAACTATTCAATTAGTGTCATAGAAATATATTGTTCAATAAGAAAAGGATTTAGGTAATATTTCTCAATTATATTCATGATACCGAATATCCTGAAAATAGTAAATTTTTTGTACCTGGATTTGATAAAATATTGAAAGGAATTTACATGTATAAAATATTTAATGTAAAATAATTTGTAATGAAGATAAAATTATTTATCTACTCATATTTTATTTCTTTTTAAATAAAATGTCATACCACAATAATACCATGATCTATATTTTAATATTAACATATATTTTTTGCACTAATTTATAAGAGTGTTATATGAGATTGAGTATGGGGATATGATATATAATATGAAATTTGGTGTTCTAGACTGACCACTACTTGTTGTGCCACCCGATGATGCAACTGGGCATGAAAAAGATGTTTATGGGTGACATAATAATAACTCATAAAAATTTTATATAATAATTTTATAATAAATTCGTGATGAGTGGAAAAATAAACATAAGAGTGTGGATAGTTATACAATGTTTTTTCATCGCCAATAAGATTATGAGGAGAATGTGATGTGAGAGATCAATGAAATTATGATTAAAATTATAACAGGTGTATTATAATATATATTTTAGTATATTAATATTTTATCATCTGATTATGGAATTCATTTTTTAGTTTGAATAGTTTGTATTCATGAATAATCATAATGTTTTAATACATCTCATTACCACATGTTTACCACCAACTACCTCTAGTTTCATTATGATTTATAAAATGATATTTATAAAGAAAAAAACATCAATAACTTCTAGGTAAGGTTCACCAAGAAGATAAGAACCAAAAATAAGATATATATATTGTAATTATATTAAAATAATAATAATAATAAGTATTTGGTATTCTTCACAACTTCCTTATAATAATTTAAAGATAATGAGGGAGGGAAATTAACATGTGTATATTTTCATCACAAGTGTAAGGATATGTTATTAATAGAAAAATTAAAATGAATTGAAATATAAGAAAATAGAAGATTATATTTTTTTGAATTTTCTTCATTATATGTGATATTTATACTATAATAAATGGGTATTTGATAGAATGTGGGATTTCTATATTTGTATCCAAATACAATAATAATTTATGATTAAAAACAATATGAAAAGTAATGTGATTTCTCCATGCATTTGATGAAGTGTGATTCTTACATCAATGGTTAGAAGAAAATGAATTCTAATAACTAATGAGTTGGATTTAATCAACTATTATTTATTATTACCAAATAAATTATCTCTTGTATCTATTAGACATAATGAACAATTATTTCATGTTGGAAAGGTTGTTTTGTGTGTGTTAATAATCTAATAGTTCTATAAAACAAGAATCATATACATTGATTTTTTAATATAAAATTTAGTACTCAGGCATACCCAATTGTGGAAATATAATTCGTCGTCTTGTAAAACTAGAATTTATAGTCATGTATATACCTAGTATGGTGTTGAAACTCCTTAGTTATAAAAAACTTATGTATTATCGAAACACATATAATGTTTTAGGAAAAGGATTAATATTTACAAAGGTTATAAATACATGAATATTATTTAAATAGTGAAAAATTATAATGTAAACTATTTCTAGTAGAATCAAGATGTAAATTAAATTACTTAATGGGATTACATTAGTTCATAATAATGAATTAAAAATTAAAGTACGAACTATTTTGGATAAAATGATAAATCCTCATTTTCGGATTTTCAATATATATCAAAACATTTATACACAATTAATTAAAACAATAAAATTTATTTATTCATAAACTCACATAACCTTTCACACAATATACCCCTTTTTTAATAAAATGAATCTTACTATTGAAACATTAAATTTTTCAATGATCAATAAATTTTATAGATAATTAATTATAGAACTCACATTTCCTTATACACCTCCTATCCTGGTTATATTAATAAGGTGTATCAATGAAGTTTTTTATAATTCATGCAGAGTCCCCAATTATATTTTAAATTCATTCTTCACAAATAATGACATTAACCCAGTACCATATTCCAATTATAATGAAATATGGATTTCATATGATTTATGAAATTATTTAAATACATTATGCTAGAAAACATGTTTAAACATACAATGATTTTGTCATGGTTACATCAATAAGAGCACTTTTATCAAGATAAACAGAAGGAGAGCCTAAAAATTATTATAATTTTTATATAGAATGTTACATAAATTCATAATATATAAAAATTAAATTAATGTTAATGAATATAAATATATAAGATAGTGAATAACAATTTTTATGAAATTGGGTTCAATTTTCAAATGAATAAATTTGAGTATCAATATACACAAGTAGCAATCATTGTAACATGTTTCATAAGAATTTATAAAATGAATATTCCAAAGACACATACTGAATTCAATGTTAAAACAATATGTTGGGTTTATATCCACCCAAATATGTAGTATATTATTCAAAATTAAAAATTAATCCTATAAGAAAGTAAAAAACAAGTAAAAACTAAAATTAAAAGATAATATGAATTAATGAAAATTGATTCCATATCATAAATCAATAATTTTGATAGTTTACTGAATAGTTATAAAACCATTTGCAGGTATTCAACTGAAACCATGAATAAGTAGTACCAACATTGTTCTAATAAGGATTAATTGGATATAATATCCAGCATAGATACATAGATTGGAATTCAAATTTTTAAATAATCTTTTAAAAATCATAATATTAAGCATTGAATGTCAAGACCACATTTCATGGAAGGTGTTTGTATGAAACAATAATAAAGGTATGGTGAAGTAAAATAATTAAAAAAAGAATGATATTTATATAAATTTATATTTGGATTAATTCTAGAATTGTAATCATATAATTTTTTTGAATATTGATATTATATTTTCTATTAGAGATTAGTAGGTGCAATAATGTTTTCAAAGAAAAAATATATTTATAATATATAGAAAAATCTTTTTAAACCTTAATCTAGTTTAGACTAGATTGAAAATATCTATCTAATTATGTATGTAATGAAATTACACATGTTTTTGGTATTATGATTTTTTGGGTATATAATTGCGTTTTTAGAGAAATTAGAACAATATCTACTAAGAATGTATTGAAAAGAAAAGATAAAACAATTCAAAAATGATTTTTCCCAAAATTTATATATTGAAAATCTATCCAAGATTGTATGTATGACACATTGGAGGTGATGAATTATTGAGTAGAACTAAATACTCATATATAGTTGATATATCTAATATTATTTGTCATTTACTAGATATTATATTTATAATAAATAAATTATTTCAATAAAATATTAAATAAATCCCGGTTATATATATAAGTAGTATTTCGAAATATTTAATAGTAGTTGAGAATGTATAATTGATATGTTTTTGGAAAAGAGATTGTATAATAGAAATTATCATGGGGAAAATGTGTATTTTTACATTAGATAATTTTTATATAATACCACAGTAAATCTATAGAAAGATTAAAGAGAATATCATAGAATCCAATAGTATACCTATAAAAAAACCATGCATGTTTCATATTATAATACATAAAATGTGGTATTTTGAAATGTGGAGGTATTACTTTTCTTGATTTTATAATTCAACCAATTGAACTAACCATGATTTCATGATTGTTACATTGGGAAAATGGTTATACTGAAGCATACTATTATAGAAGATTATTACCCAAGGAGGTGATTTAAATAATAATATAGTGTCCATATAGGAACACATGGGAGACCCATTGACTAAATCCATTATTATATAGAATCATTATTTTACAATGTTAGAGGAAACTGATTGATGATTATTGATATGGATCATGTGGAAGTGGGAGTGAAGTGAAAGTGGGTTTCATATAACCAAAATTAATAGAAATTTATTATTAATAGAGAATTGAAAAAATGAGTTTTGAATGATGTATTATTATCCAAATAGTGTTGATACTTCTACATATGATATATACTTGGTAATGGAGAAGAGATGAGCCCGTAAGGGGCACCGCGTCCAGCTAGGGTTCACTCTCGCCGCCTCCCTCATCCCGGAGCTGCGCGTCTTCTTCCCTGGTTCAGAGATTTGAGGTGGGATTTCTTTTCAGCTCGGCCCTGCATCGACTCTTCTTGCGTGCACCGGGGTCTTCGCGACTCGGTGTTGATTCTACGCCGGAGTCCCTGGCCTGACGGTACGGAATCTTCACTTCGGCCTCTGATCTGGGTGTTTGGAGGTCGGGCGTTGCTTTCTTGGTGATCTCGGATGGCGGCATTGGGATTTTTCCTTGGTTCGTGCTGATGAAGGCGACGTCGAGAGGTGGATTTTCTGGTCATGTTCATTTCTCTTCAACGGAGTCGACGATGATGTTTCGAATTCGGTGTCTTTGCTCCGGCGTCGGTTTTGGTTGCTTCGTGAGTGGGATGAGGTGATGGATTTCGTGCTATTTTCAACTGCAATTTTGCATTGGTGTGTTTTGGATGAATCTGCTCCGGGTTCTCTTGGATTTGTGTTGCGTGATGGTGGAATTTCTCCCTCGGTGATCTGATCTCGCTGATTTTCTTGCTGAATGTTGGACCAGTATTTCGGATTTGATTCTCTTCCGTGATTTGTTTTTTCTTTTTCGGGATTTGTTTTCGGGAAGATCTCTGGAATGAAGTCGCGGTTGTAGTAATTACAGTGATGATATGCTGTTGAAAGCTGGAAGTTTTGATGTTTTTGTTTGATGAAGATGATGAACTGCTGGTTGAAGTGTTGAATCAGCAGTATGGGTCTTTGGTTTTGGGTGTAATGGTTTGGTTTGTAATTGACTATGTTTGGTGGGGACTCTTGATTGGGTTTGGGCAAGATGTTCGCCCTCATCCATCTCCTTATTTACTGCACTTTTTATTTCTTTTAATAAATGGTCAGAGGTTATTCCTCTGATTGAACTTTCCTGGTATACATGGTAATTTTCATATATTATTTATCATATCTCGAGCATATAATATTTATTAACTGTAATGAAAACATCTATATTGTATGAAATTAATCATAAAAAATTTGTTCTAAAGTGTAAATAAATCATCCCTTTGGGACATAGATGATTTATGACATTCAATTAAATAGTCATATAATCATTGAGACTTAATTTATTTAATTCAAACTTGGTGATCTCGAGTACATGGGATCTTCATGATTGACACACTATTATTAATTTATCACGATTAATATTTCATTGGATGTACATACCCATGGGAGAATGTATTATACAATTATCTTGAGATCATTGGAAATGTGTACCACTTGATCACATGCTTCATTACAAGGTTAAAACATAGTTTATTTTTTGTCTCTGTGAGGTGTCCTGAATTGGGTGCATCATCAGTTGTTTTTCATTTATTTAATGATCAATATAAGATTTTCACTTATAAAAGTAAGTGATATCTCTAGATTATTTTATCTGAATGATAGTACCTTTAATAATTACAAGGAAATGGTAGAATAACGTATGTTTATTTTGAAATGTCATCAAAAATCAAAGGATGGATGGTGAAGAAATTTTTTAATAAAACATTGAGAGATATCATGAGATGATCACAATATATACCATGATATATTTTCGTAATAGATTTTTGATTCATTTACATAACTGTATATCCATATTAGATATGGCATGTTATAATATATAACTACTGTTATTTGATTATTACTCACTACTATTGTGATATGGTTCTATAGGATCATATACAAAGCATATTCAAATGTTTAACCAATAATTATGAATTTATTTTTATAACATTGTGATACACATGGTAGTATATAGGTTATTTTCGAGATTAAAAATTTATATGAATGAAAAAAATTATATAATTTATGAGTTTAAAATAAAATATCATCAATTTATTAACTCATATATTAAAATTTTATTTAGTTAATACAAAAATTTTATTTTAATATATATATTTCATATTTTTTAATGTGATTGTTTATTCATTTTAATGATTGAAATTTATCATGTAATAGTTTTTTAATATTTCATGTATGTGAAAAAAATACTTATAATGTTTGAAACATTTTCACAAGTTCATAAATGATTAATATGGTTTAATCATATAGTCAAATTTAAGGAAACTATAAATAAACTAGAATTTTATATCCTCCCAAGATCTCACTCAAGTTATAGAGTGAGAACAGAGAATTCAGGGTACCATGATCGAATAATAATTTCTCTTATCAATGTTACGATGATCCAATGATAATGTTTATGTTAAATGACCCTTCATTATCTATCCTAGATGCAAAATTTTGAATTGTTTTATCAATCAAGACCGAATATAATATTTATATAATATTTGTGATTTCAATTTTAGTTCTTTTAAGGGATAATCCATGGCATACAATGAAACATGTTTTTGAACAGAATTAAACATTTTATTTTTTCAATTTTTATTTATATTTCAAATTTTAAATTTTCATGCATAATTAATTTACATGTGATCATAATGTTATGAAATGATTCATATGTTAATAACATGATAATTTATTTTAGATTAAAATATCATTGATATAAAGAGTTATAAATGTTTTATTCTTTCCAAAATTTTGTAATTATATTTGTGTACACTTTATGGAGGATAATTTCCATGGATTTGTTTTCTTATCAAAATGATATAATAGTTCCAAGATACAATGAGAAATTTTTTTCACTATATAAGTGATTTTAAATATATTTACTATGGTTTATAGACATCTTACTATTAAAAAAATATTATGTTAAAATATCATGTGTTAAGGACTCAAAATCATTGTGTATTACTCTTATGTAGTTCTTACCTAGTAAACTCAAGTTGTGAAAATCATGAGAGCTGACAGACCAATAAGAACACTAATTTTTTCAAGAATAAATTATTATTTCTATTTTTGAGAACATGTAATGGTATCTTTGAATGATAGAATTTTCAATTTGTTAATTTGAGGGTGTACTCGGATACATGAAAAAAATCATGAAATCCATTTTTTGTTTGAAATCTTGAATTGTGTGCATTGTTTTTGGAAGGATGTAGATTTAATGAATAAGTAAGGATTTTTAGTATCTAAAAGTAATAGATATCTTTATCTCAGTTAAATATGGTTTAATACCATTGTTTAATCAATTTCTATAGCATAAATTAGTAATTCATTTTAGTATGATCCTTAAAATTTCAAACAATTCACTTTAAGATGATGAAACAATGTGTCAATCCCATATTTTGTGATATCATGAGATAAAGATATTGTATTACATAGGTTTTTATTGTATGAGGTTTTCATTTATATAACATATACTATTCTTCTTTGGGGCCGTGATTTATTTCTATATACAACAATTTGATTGTGTGTATGACTCAATATTATAGAGATAAATTCTTAGAGGGCTAAACACAAATTATATCCCCATTTTCAACAAGTTCAAATGAATATGAGTTGAGGATGAAGTGGGACCCATGTGTGGAATCTAATAAATATCATATAATGAACTATCATGAGGGAAATTATTAAATCACATTATTTGTATTTTGAAAAAAAATCATTTTTTAGGATATTAACATGCTATTTTGTTATATACTTTTAGATGAGAATATGTTATTTTTCAATTGAATATAACACTTTAATGGTTTTTAATGTATCTATAAAATGAATGAGTAGAGATAATTTATTTTCACATGAAATTTTAAAGTGTTACATATGATTTGGTAATGTATTATAAATTTAATGATATGATTAATTAATTCCAATTTGGGAAAAAGGTATAATCAGATGGTTATAACTTTCCCAGGACTAAAGAGATATTTTGGAAAGTATATCCACTATATGTAAATAAATTTTTGACTCAGGAAAAATGAACTCATCCATTATTAAAACTTATAGATAGTTTCCCACCACTCCTCCCCTTGGTCGATCTATAAATACTGTAGATAAGAGAGTAAAATGTCTTGTTAAATCCCACTTCCTTAAATGGATTCCATGCACTTAATGTGACCAAAGTGATATTGAAACATTCTTTAATTTCCTGGCATATCACTTGATATTCTATTAATCATGATCAAGGAATTATGGGTTAGTTTGGGATGATCTATATGATTTCTAATTTATATCCTTTGAGTTATGAAATCATAATGAAGAGTAAATCATATGGGAATTGATAAATAAACATGTTATTGATTACAATTTCATTTGATTTTTCTACCTTTATGTAAATTATATTTGTACATGATTTTTCGATGAATTCGGGAGGTGGTTATATTGTTTGTAATGCTACAATGTAAATAAATATATAAAAACAATTATTATAACAATATCTCATGAATTTACATTGGTTTGGTCAGAAGAAATTACATGAAATAAGTCTTTTAGTTATTTTAGACGAATTTTCAATTAATGTGTCTAATATTTTGATAGAGAACTTCGATATAGCCCCAAAGATATTAATGAATCATCATTAAAATTGAAAATAGAAATGAAATTGTCATTAAATTATATATTTTAATTTTTCTAATATATATATATATATATATCCATCGATATTAAGATTCATGTTAGTGTTCATTATCTTGTCAGTGGCTAAAGGGATGATCAAATTGGATGTGGGGATGTGTTCGCATAAATGGTATTTTTTTTGAATATCATGGGTGGTTAAAATTATTTCCCAATTTATTTTAATTCATCTATAATGGATTGGGTGGGTGGATCTAACCTAAAAAGATATGTTCCAAGTGGTGCACGAATTATATTCAATAAATGTGTTAAATATCCTATGTTTGTGGGAAAAGACCAGCACATGTACCCCACCATGGGGTGTCATTGATGTTGTGGACTCAGGTCAGCCCAAGTCATGCTAGACCTATCCGGCCATGCCTAGAAAACTATCATTATCCCCTATTAGATATCAAGAATTTGTGGAATTATAATTAGGTGTATTGGGACATTTTAATAATTATTTAATATTATTTTAATGATAGATTAGTCGATTAATGATTCATTCATGTTGAATAATATTTAATATAATTTTAATAGTGAAATATTATATAATTTTGATTTATCATGATTTGAGAAAAAACCATGATTATTTGATATATTTATTTATTTATTCGTAACTACTGAAGTGGATTTTATTGTAATAATTAATTAAAAATATCGATTTTTAGAAGAACAAGGTATCATTCATCTTTCATGAAATGTACAAAGGTATGAATATCCATATTTTGAGTTATTAAATTTTATTCTCTAATATGGATCACCCCCTATTTTATACATGATTATACATTGAAATCTTTAGTTATTCATGATGACACGGTTTGAGGTGTGAGTTGATATAGAACCAAAAAATATTAATTCATTGGTGACTAATTATAATTGTAACTCAATATATTTAATTCTTCTAGAAGTTCCCCTAGTGTATTCAGAAATCCAAAATCAATTTAATTGATCAAATATTATAAAATACTCATAATCACATCTGTTTTTTAATTATTTTTTAATGTTTAATTCATTTTGAATGTGTGGATGATATGTTGTACTATAAAATAGTTAATGATCTTGCATAACTATAATAAATGAAAATACATGATTAGTTAAATTTATTTATTCATTTTTAAAGTTGTGAGTGCGATCACATGGTAACAAGAAAGGTAAATTGAACAAAATTATACTAATCAAAAAATTGAAACTCTTAAAGGAAAATATTATTTAATTAAATTCTATCCATTAAATTATTTTTTTAAGAAACTATACATTAATGGTTCTCAATCGTCATAGTTAAGGTTAAATAAAACTAATATGGATTTATTATTATAGTGTTGAGTAAATTTATCTGAAATTGTTATAATAATATTTATATCTAGATTGGTGTAATTTTAGAGCCAAATTATTAATTCTTTCAAGGATAAAATTTTAATGACATGTGACTACACAAAATAGATCGACATACCATATGTAAATTAGGTTGATTGAAAACATCCTATTGTGGACACTCATAGTAGTGGATATCCGATAACATGGACTACTAAGAGAGGATTAAATATTTTTTCACTACAATAGACAAGTGATTGAGTGATACAAATCATGACATTATGGTATTCTAGGATTTGATAATATAAGAGGATTTAATTATGAATAATAAATCTACAATGTCTAACAACAATTAATTGTGATAAATGTAAAAATATTTCTAGTTTATTTAAACAACAAATTGAATGTAATACAATAAAATACTATCATATATACACGAAAACAATAAAATTCTATCCTAAACTAATTTCTATGATTATTATAGAATCATGTGTATAATACTATGATGTGGAAGTAAATTATGTTTTCTAAATTCCCCAATTCCATTTGGTCTTCCTATATAAGAATGTTAGGATGAAAATGAAGAAATAAATAAATAATGTAATGATTTGAATAATAAAAGATATATTTAAAGATAGATTCATATTTAATCATAATTATTTGATAAATATTATTCAAAAATCCATGTCATATAGCTTCCCAAGTATAATTTAGGACTATAAAATAAACAACATCGAGAAACATCTTCAATATAATTTATCTATGGTTATCAATGAAGATAAGAACATAAATAATGATAAATATTATGTTCTTATGGTAAAATAGATTTAACAAAAGTTTGAATATATAAATTTTATTTATAACAAACTTTCAATAAACGACAAAAAATATGGGATAACATCGATCATAGGGATAATTTAATCTCATTTGTCTAGGTAATTCATTGGAACATAAACAACAATTAGTAAAATTAGAATATAGTAGTTTTTTCAAAATTATGAATATTAAACAATGAAATTGATTTTTCAATTTTACTTATTTTTTATTACATATTATATGTGTGTGTCAAAAATTTGTATTCAAATAATATTACCATGTATGTTCAAAAACCTTATATGAAGTAAGATGAATTGAAGAAGATGTTTAGTAAGGGTGATTTCTATATCAATAGTTAGAAGATCACAACTTCTATTTTTCCCATATTATTAATTCTAGTTGAAATATTAACTTTTATTGGGTATTACGAAATCATTTCTCCTATGGGTTTATTTGAAAAATTCGGATATAATAATCAATTGGGTAATGATTATTATTGGTCATGTAAATCTGGAATCATGTTTTAGGTTATTACAAAGTCAGTTATCTTGGTACTTCATGATCTAAAAATAAATGCAATTGAGTTGATTAAATATTAGGATAAAAATTGAAAAACAAACATTTGAAAATAAAGATAATATTACTGAAAATATTTTACAACAAGTTCAACAAGATATATGTGTACTATTTCAAGTAAATTTTAGAGGTGAAAAAAATTTCTTCATGATATTACATTATGAAATTTTAATAATGTAAATGTAATGATTAGGGTTGTATTTTAAAAATATATTAGATATTCCTGGTGGGATTTTTATTATAATGACCCATACTTTACATACATTGTTATTAGTTCAAAATTTAATCATACTTATTACAATATATAACAAAACCATGAAAGTGTCGTATAGGTATAGTGTCTTTAGAAACTGGGAAACATAAACATCTGGTTCATAAGGCATCTACATTGTATCCAATTTATTTCATAATATCTAGAGTCCCTTTTGGAATATCTTACTTAATACCCTTATTCCTGACCTTGGGAAAAGAAAACATACTAAAGGGGGAGCTCAAATGCTCAGTGAGGGTAAACAAAAGAAATATCAATCACATCATATTCATTAGAACTTAACATTTTGGAAATCCTAACCTGAAAAAGAGATCATAATTTCATAACATGGGATAAATCATAGTAGTGAAATGTAATCACAATAATCATAACATGAAACTTTTTTTTCATACATACATAATCATAGAGAATCATTTATTAGTATTCAAGACTCATTGCCAAGACTATCTTAGCGGACAAAGTCCATTTCTGAACCGAGTTCACTCCTCGTTTCAGTCCTGTATCACTGAACCAGATTAACATTCTATCCATCCATGTCTATATAATCAGATATAAATCTTTACCTAATTCATTGGAGGGAGATATAGGACCCACCCATCTCATAATGATACCATTCTTATGTGTGGCAGAATATCATAAATCATACATCATATCATAACCCATGTAATAAAAATGGGATTATTAAATGTCATGCCATCATAAAATAATCCATATAAGATAAAAGGACTTCATAAAATTAATTCGATCATCACATAATCAAATTAATGTAAAAATAGGGATAGAAACAGAACCCTATATTATCTTAGTTGGAAAATAATTTTGATAAAATGCTTGAACTCCATTCTTGAGGAAAATATCTTTTCTACTTCAAAAACATTTTTATTTTCTTAACATTCCATAAAATTTTAAACTAAAAGAAGTTGATTACAAATAAACTTGAAAAAATATAAAGGAAGCATCATGTAAATAATGTTCTATGATATCATAAAAATCCATTCATTCTGTATAAGTAAAAAAACATTCTTCTAGTACTTTGGCCGGAAAAGTCAAAAAGTACCTCGTACTAAAAACGAAGAAATATTCCTTTAATATCTTTTACTAAAAACTCACCAATGGGTAAAATTGGATTTAAAAAATTTTTAGAGGATAGAAATAATATTACATATTGGAGAAACATGGATGTGGATGATAAATATTCCCTAGTAAATCCTGAAGTATAATCAATCTCGGATAAAAATATGATTGCGAGATTCTCCCATACCATAGGTCTGATTTGCTTCGTACGTGTCCGAACCTCATGTATAATGATTTAAATAATGTCATTGAATTATTCCAGAATCATACGCATTGTTATGATATCATATATGGTCATATTCCTAGCTTCTTATTAGTAATATTTCATGGCTACTTGTTATTCGAGTGTTTATTGATTTTTGTTCTTATACGTGTTTTGTAGAATAAAATCTTATTATTATTTTTAGGTTATAGATACCTCATTTAGAGAATGGTATTAGTGTAATATATATCATATTTATTCATTCAATTCATTTATATAATAATTATGCAATGAAGATCATGTAGAACGAGTCGCATCACATCGTGGAGACGGTATTCCGTAGGTACGCACGAGCGACGATATCATTACCATGGTAGTGTAATTGTATTGGAGTGTATATATATTGTTTTAAAATCAATATCAATTTACAATAATCATATATAGTTATTATTTACACCATTATACCCATCCATGTAAGGTGGTGGTAGAAAACATATTACACCACAGCGTGGAAACGGTATTCCGTACGTACGCACACACAGTGATTTCATTTTCCGTAGGATGGATAGAAGGAAAAATAGTTTTGTATAGTATTTATAATAACATATCATTATATGAGTGATAATGATGTTATTACTTCATAATGAAACAACTAAAGAAGAATAAGTAGAAGAAGAAATAAAGTTGAAAGAATCGGTAACAGATATTACCTCTTCTTTGAAGTGCCTCTTCTTAACCTCCTCTTATGGCACTAAAGATAGTCTTTGAAGAAGACCAGAACCTCTTGGATGTTTCTATGGAATAGGAGAAGAGAATTAGTCAGGGGTTGGCCGAGATTGAAGGCTCAAAGTGGTGTGAGGAGGAGAGGGAGGAGGTACCATTTTATAAGGGAGGAGAGGGGAACTTTAGAGAAAACATAAAATTTTATTTTATTATAAAGTGATATTCGGTTTTTAATAGCACTAAATTGATTTATTTCGAATCTATGGTGGGTATCGGTCGAAATAATATTATACAATAGATTTTAGACAAGTTATGGTTCATATTTTAGCCTTATCATTTAGATTTAACTTTAAGTTAAATAATTTTATCTTTACCGTGTCTTCTTGTTTTCTTACACTATATGGTTAATAAACTTACTATAACAAGCCAAAAGAACCCCAAGTGGTTCATTATTATTATATTTAACCTTATCTAAGTCATTTGGCCGAACCTTAGATTTTTAGGAATAAAATAACAATTAATAATATAATATTTTTTTAAAAAACTATTTTATGTCAATTTTGACACTATTTGGTAATTTATTTTTGTGAAAGTAATAACAAAATTATTTTTTCGAAAAAAGTTAATTAAATCAATACTAATATGTCATATTAACCTATAAAATGATTTTAATTCATAAAAAGTCTCAAATTACATTTATTTGGGTATTAATAATATCAATTATGTTAATATTTCCTTCATAAGGTTATTACGACATCATCATTGTGTCATAAATAAATTAAATTATATAAAGTATAAAAATTATAAATAAAATACTATTATGTATTAATTATTTTCAGCTTTCTAATAAGTATTTATAGTCGAAATTATCATATGTATAACCCTATATTTAAATTTTTTTAGTTATTAAACTTTGATTTTAAATATTTTAACTATTCTTCAAAAAAATTAAATAAATGTCCTAATCTAATAAAAGTGAACCAAAATGGTCATATATTATTCCTAAGGTTGTTTTTGGTCGAATTAAACTTATCCAATATAATTATTACACGTGTTAGGGAAATAATAATACCATATTTACCCTTAATTACCCGATTTACTTTTAACCGTGGTAAATAAAAGTAAAACGTTACTATTCACCAAAAATTATTTTTATCATATTGAACCACATTTTACTCCTTGATGATAACCGTGTCTCTCGGATTTTCTAAATTCCACTCACAGAAGTAGTAAAATTAAGTTTTATATAAATTTTAAAATTCTTCATGGAGGTGGGTAAAGACGGTGAAAAGTTCAATACAATTTTTATATATCTAAAATTATTATAAAATGACTCCAGTGAATTTCATTGAAAATTATATAGGTATTATTTATCATTTTTGACCTAAAATAAATTTAAATAAAATATATAATTATTGAAATAAAAAGTCGATTTTTAAATAGCAGCCTAGTGTTTTCACTATTCATCAAAAATTGAATGTTTTTAGAAAAATACTAAAAATTCACCCTAGGCTAATTTCGATATTCTGAATCCAAAAATGAATCCCATTTTAAAAGAAAAAATTTATAAAATTTCAAAATTTGGGTATTACTATTCATAAAGGCTAGTTTTAATAATATTTTAATAGCATATCGTTGTTTAGTGAAACTCGGTATTGCGTACAATGCAATCTATCGAGGAAGGTCGTGATTACATGTAAAGAAAGCCAAAAATAGTGTTTTGTCTAGTGAAAGATTCCTTTTTTTATGTATATAATCTAAAAACAAAATATTTCTCATAAAAATCTAGGGTGTTACATTCTACCCTCCTTAAAATGAATTTCGCCCTCGAAATTCGTCACTTTGTAACAAACAGACGAGGATACCTCTCCCTCATCATACCCTCAAGCTCCCATGTAGCTTCTTCTAATTGGTGTATCATCCATAAAACTTTCACCAAGAGAGTGGTCTTGTTCTGTAGTAATTTTTCGTTACGATCCAGAATATCTATCGGCTGTTCTTCATAAGAAAGATCTTGCTCTAGTGGTACAACTTCTGAGCTGAGTACATGTGAAGGATCGGGTATATACTTTCTCATGAGAGATACATAGACCACATCGTGAACTTAAGATAGATTAGATGGAAGCGCCAATCGGTATGCTACCTTCCCAACACGATCTAGTATTTCATAAGGACCGATATACCTAGGGCTCAACTTTCCCTTATTTCAAAATCTCGTTACTCTCTTCCAAGGAGATATTCTTAAGAAAACTTTATCACCCAATTCAAACTCTAGGTATTTTCTTCAGTTATTGGAATAACTTTTTTATTGACTATAATATGGTCTAATGTGTTGTTGAATAAATCTGACCTTTTCTTCCATCTCATCAACAAGATCAGGTCCTAATAGCTTTCTTTCCCAAACTTCATCCCATCAAGTTGGAGTCCTGTATTTCATTCCATAGAGAGCTTCATATGGATCCATCTGAATACTGGATTAAAAGCTATTATTATAAGAAAATTCCACCAAAGGTATGTGTTGATCCTAACAACCTTTGAAATACATAGAGCAAACTCTTATCATATCTTCTGGAGTTTGAATTGTTCTCTCACACTGACCATCAGTCTGAGGATGATAAGCAGTGCTGAAACTCAACTCTGTATCTAGAGTATGCTGAAGACTTCTCCAAATCTTTGAGGTAATCCTCGGATCCTGATCATATATAATGGAAAGTGGTACTCCATGCAATCTTACCACTTCCTTCACATATATCCTGGCAAGCTGATCCATAGATAAATCCTCTCTAATAGGAATGAAGTGTGCTGACTTCGTAAGACGATCAACTATACCTAGATAGCATTATTCCCTTTGGATGTTTTAGAAAGTCCGGTGATATTGTCCATAGTGATGTTTTCCTATTTTCATTCAGGTATGGGTAATGTTTGTAACATCACCTTAGACTTCTGTCTCTTAGATTTAACTTGCTGAAAAACCAAGAATCAAGAGACATATTCAGAAACATCTCTTTTCATACCATCCCACCAGAAGTACTCCTTCATATCCCTATACATCTTCATGCTTTCAGGATGAATAGAGAATGAAGGACTATGAGCCTCATCCAGCAGCTCCTTCATTAATTCTAGGATGGGAGGAACACAAACCTTATTCCTGAACTTTATTATCCCATCACAATCAAGGTTGAATTCAGGAACATTTCTCACCTTCTTTTGTAACTCTACATCTTTTTTTGTGCCTCTTTAATCTTCACATGTATAGATGGTTGAATATTCATTTGAGAAAGATATGATTTCTCCCCTTCCATTATAATTCCAAGATCCATCCTTTGTAAATCCATAAATATAGGATCTTTTGTGGTCCTCATCTTAGATAAGCTAGTATGGTCTTGTCGACTTAATGCATCTGTCACCTTGTTTACTTTCCCAGGGTGATAATGAATTGAGCAGTCGTAGTCCTTAATCAACTCCAACCATCTTCTTTGGCGTATATTCATCTCCTTTTGTGTGAAAATATAATTTAAACATTATGATCAATATAAATATCACACCATTCACCATAAAGATAATGCCTCTATATTTTTAATGAAAAGATTACTGCACCTAACTCCAAATCATGAGTTGGGTAATTTTGCTCATGGATTTTCAAATGTCGTGAGGCATAAGCTATCACCATATCGTTTTACATGAGAACACACCCCAATCCCTTCTTGGATGCATCACTATAGATCACAAACCTTTCTCCACTACAAGGCAGTGTGAGCACAAGTGCACTAGATAACCATCTTTTTAACTTCATGAAATTCTCTTCACACTCCTCTGTCGACACAAACTTAACTCCTTTTCAAGTCAACCTGGTGAGGGGATTATATAATTGTGAAAAATCATTCACAAAACATCGATAATATCCATCCAATCCAAGATAAAATCACATCTTAGTTACTTTTGTTGGTCTCGACCATCTTTCGATAACCTCTGCTTTTGTTAGATCCACAGATATCCCCTATTTTGAGATTATATGACCCAAAAATGAAACTTTTTGAAGCCAAAATTGACACTCTGTATATTCGGAATAAAGATTCTCATTTCTCAGGGTCTTTAATACAATTATCAAGTGATCTTCATGTTCTTCCTTGATCTTTGAATATACAAGAATATCTTCTATAATTACTACCACAAACTGATCAAGATAGTCTCTAAAGACATTATTCATCAGATCCATGAAGATAGCATTCTCATTAGTAAGACCAAATGGAATCACTATAAATTCATAGTGTCCATACCTTGTACAGAAAGCAATCTTTGGTATATCCTCCCTTTTTACCCTTAATTGATGATACCCTGAATGAAGATCAATCTTGGAAAAGTACCGAGCTCCACATAGTTGGTCAAATAAGTAATCAATGCATGGGAGAGGATATTTGTTCTTTATAGTGATCTTGTTAAGTTCTTGATAATTAATGAAGAGTCTCATTGATCCATCTTTCTTCTTAACAAACAGAATATGTGCTCCCTAAGGTGATGCACTAGGGCGTATGAATCCCTTATCAATATTCTCTTAGATTTTCTTCTTAAATTCCTATAACTCAATTGGGGCCATTCTATACGGTGTCTTTGAAATAGGTAAAGCACCCGGTACGAGTTCTATTGAAAACTCAACTTCACGATTTAGTGGAAGACTAGGAAATTCCTCTGGAAAGACATCATCAAACTCTCGTACAATGGGAATATTATTAATCGTCAGTTTCTCTCCAAACAATTGAGATAAATAACCTTCATTTAGTGGAATCAAGACCCATAATATGGAATAAATTTCCACCAGAAGGTTATGTTTCATCCTTGCATCGATAGATGATCATAGATTGATCTGGAATATGAAATGTGACTTTCCTTCTTTGGCAATAGATATGAGATCCAAATAAATGAACCCAATCCATGCCAATAATCACATCAATTTCCTCTATAGGAAGGATCACATTATTTGCAGGAAGCACTTTCCCACAAACATTAATCATAGAATAATTATAAACTTTTGATGCGACTATTGTGCCATTAGGGGTTGTCAAAGCTAACTCAACATCTAATTGTTGATGTAATACGATGATACCCAGAGTAAATTCTTCAAAAATAAAAGAGTGGGTGGATCCAGAATCAAATTAATCATTTTCTACTTTAGAGTGGATGGTAAGCGTACCTTTCACCACATCGTTATCGTACTCCACATCGCTGATATAAATTACACGTGACATTCCTTTTTCATTGGCCTTAACAGTTTTTTGACGTCAATCATCATAAGAAACCCTTGGATTAGGGCATTGATTGGCATAATGCCCAATTTTCTTTCACTTGTAACATTGAAGTGTAGGAGGTGCACTCTGTGTAGCCTTTTCTTTGTTCGCATCACTAGACGTCTTCTTCCCATCATTGCAGCTTTCAAATGCCTGATGACCTTCTTTTCCACATTTGAAACATTTACTTGTCCCTTTAAGAAAAATCCCTCCATGTTTCTTTCCACACTTTGAGCATAAGTGGAAACTCATCTTTTTTTCAGTGTGCTCTTTATATTTACCTTTAAAGTCCATTTTCTTCTTCTTATCAAACCCATATGACTGATGGGTTACTCCAATCTACAACTCATCCTTGAGAGCACATCGAACTATTTTCTCATAGCTATTGAAGTCCCTTTTGGCTAACACCCTTCGAATACTTGGTTTTAAGACACTAAAGAATCGATTGATCTTAATCTCAGGTTTGATAATATTCCCAGAATTGTACCTTGCAAGTCTTGTAAAATCTTCTTCATAGGTACCAACAGATGCATCATCCTTTTGCTCTAGTTCAAGAAACCCATTCTCCATCTTTGTTTGATAAATACGAGGGAAGTACTTATTAAAAAATAAGTTCTTGAACTCGTCCCATTCCATGGATTCAATTTCATCAATTTGCCTCGTATTCTTGATAATATTCCACCATTGATCAGCTTCACCTTACAAACAATATTCTGCTAAGATGACTTTATCATGTTCAGAACATTGAAGAACTGAAAATATCTTTTCAGTGGTGCTGATCCACTATACAACCAATAATGGATCAGTAGACCTACTGAATGAGGGTGGCGCTACCTCATGAAGGATTCAACAGAATGTTGCTCTTTCTTTTGCTCGTTTGGATGTCCTGAATGATTCATTGCTTGAGAATGTTGTGTGAGCATGGCTACAAGATTTTTCATTCCAGCTCCCATAACATTTGGTTGCTCAGGGGGACAATCATTGCATTTCCCGTCGCATTAATCATTAACACGGTTTCTTCAGGTTCCAGGCATTGACTAAAACCAATAAGCATAGTGTGAGAAACACTAATCATAATAGGAAAACCACATAATCAAGAATAAAATTTCCCACTAAAGGTCTTATCATTGGTTATTCATGGCCATTTCTAAAACACTATGATTTTTTCATATGCTTAGACATGTCCTTAGAGTTATTACTAAGGCTTTCACATCCTAGATTCCAAAGGATGACTATACCTTTCCTCTGATACCAACTACAATGACCCATACTTTACATACATTCTTATTACTTAAGAATTGAAGCATACTTATTACAACATATAACAAAACAATGAAAGGACCATATAGGTATAGTGTCTTTAGAAATAGGGAAACATAAGAAACTGTTTCATAAGGCATCTACATTTTCTCCCATTTATTTCATCATATCTAGAGTCCCTTTTGGAATATCGTACTTAATACCCTTCTTCCTAATCTGGGGAAAAGAAAACATACAAAAGGGAGAGCTCAAATGCTCAGTAAGGGTAAACAAAAGAAATATCAATTACATCATATTCATAAGAACATAACATTTTGGAAATCCTAACCTGTATAAGAGATCATAATTTCCTAACATGGGATAAATCATAGTAGTGAAATGTAATCCTAATAATCATAACATGAAACTTTGTGTAATAAACACATAATCATAGAGAATCATTTTTTAGTAGTCAAGACTCATTTCCAAGACTATATTAGTGGACAATGTCCATTTCTGAACCGAGTTCACTCCTCGTTTCAGTCTTCTATCACAGAACCAGATTAACCTGTTGTTCCAGCCATGTCTATCTCGTGAGATATAAATGTTTACCCAATGCATTGGAGGAAAATATAGGTCCCAACCATATCATGATGATACCAATCTTATGTGTTCCACAAGATCATAAATCATACATCATAGCATAACCCATGGAATAAACTGGGACTCTTAAATGTCATGCAATAATAAAACAATCCATATAAGATAAAATGATTTCATAAAAATAATTCCATCATAAAATATTCAAATAAATTTAAAAATAGGGATAGAAACAGAAACATATATTATCATATTTGGAAACTAATTTTGATAAAATTCTTGAATTCCATTCTAGACAAAAATATCCTTTCTACTTCAAAAACATTTTTCCTTTCATAACATGTCATAAAATTTTAAACTAAAATAAGTTGATTAAAAATAAAATTGAAAACTTATAAAGGATGCTTAATGGAAATAATGTTCTATGAAATCATAAAAATCCATTCAATCTGTATAAGTAAAAAAACATTCTTCTCGGACTTTGGCCAGAAAAGTCAAAAAGTACCTTGTATTAAAAACGGCAAAAGATTCCTTTCATTTATTTTACTAAAAACTCACCAATGGGTAAAATTGGATTTAAATAATTTTAGGAGGATAGAAATAATATTAAATATTGAGGAAACATGGATGTGGATGATAAATATTCCCCATTAAATTCTGAAGTATAAACAATCTCGGATAAAAATGATATTGCGAGATTCTCCCTTACCTTAAATCCGATTTGCTTTTTACGTGTCCGAACCTCCTGTATAATGATTTAAATAATGTCATTGAATAATCCCAAAATCATACTAATTGTTATGATATCATATATGGTGATATTATTAACTTCTTATTAGTAATATTTCATTGCTACTTGTTATTCCGGTGTTTATAGCTTTTTGTTCTTATGCATGTTTTGTAGTATAAATTCTTATTATTCCTTTAAGGTTATAGATACCTCATTTATACAGTGGTATTAGTGTAATATATATCATATTTATTCATTAAATTCATTTATATAATCATTATGCAATGAAGATCATGTAGAACGAGTCGCATCACATCGTGGAGATGGTATTCCGTACATACGCACGAGCGATGATATCGTTACCATGATTGTGGAATTGTATTGTAGTGTATGTATACTATTTAAGAGTCAATATCACTTTAAAATAATCATATGTAGTTATTCTTTACACCATTATACCCATCCAAGTAAGGTGGTGGTGGAAAACAGATTACACGATGGTGAGGAGACGATATTCCGTACATATGCACGCGTGGTGATTTCATTTTCCGTAGAATGGATAGAACATGAAATAGTGTTGTTTAATATTTATAATAACATATAATTATATGAGTGATACTTATGTTATTATTTCATAATGAAACAACTAAATTTGAATAAGTATAAGAAGAAATAAAGTTGAAAGAATCGGTAACAAACATTACCTCTTCTTTGAAATGCCTCTTCTTAACCTCCTCTTAGGGCACTAAAGATGGTCTTTAAAGAAGACCAAAACCTCTAGGATGTTTATAGTGAAGTGGATAAGTGAAGTTGGGAGTATTTGGTCGAGATTTAAGGGTCAAAGTGGTGTGAGGAGGAGAGGGAGGAGGTGCCCTTTTATAAGGGAGGAGAGGGACACTTTAGGAAAAATTTAATTATTATTTTATTATAAAGTCATATTCAGTTTTTAATAGCTCCAAATTTATTTTTTTCGAAGATAAGGTGGGTATGGGTAGAAATCCACTCATCCAATAGATTTTAGACATTTTTAGGTTACTATTTTAACCTTATCATTTAGATTTAACTTTAAGTTAAATAATTTTATATTTACTGTGTCTTCTTGTTTTCTTACACTATATGGTTAATAAACTTATTATAACAAGCCAAACGAAAACCAAGAGGTTAATTACTGTTATATTTAACCTTATCTATGTCATTTAGCCTAATATTAGATTTTTATGAATAAAATAACAATTAATAATATAATATTTTTTTTAAAAACTATTTTATGTCAATTTTGACACTATTTGGTAATTTATTTTTGTGAAAATCATAATAGCATGATTGGTTTGAAAAAAATTAATTAAATCAATAAAAATATGTCATATTAACCTAGAAAATTATTTTAATTCATAAAAAGCCTCAAATTTCATTTATTTGGTTATTTATAATATCAATTATGTTAATATTTCCTTAATAAGGTAATTACTACATCATCATTGTTTCATAAATAAATTAAATATTTAAAGTCTAAAAATTATAAATAAAATACCATTATGTAATAAATATTTTTCTAAGGAATATTTATAGTCGAATTTATCTTTTTTATAACCATATATTAAAAATTATTTAGTTATTAAACATTGATTTTTACTATTTTAACAATTATTTAAATAAAATAATAATAAATGTCCTAATCTAATCCAAGTGGACATAAATGGTCATATTTTATTTCTAAGGTTGTTTTTGGTCGAATTAAACTAATTCAATAGAATTTGGACATGTGTTAGGGTAATAATAATACCATTTTTACCCTTAATTACACAATTTACTTTTAACCGTGGTAATAAATGTAAAAAGTTACTATTCACCAAAAATTATTTTTATCTTATTGAAACACATTTTACTCATTGATGTTAATCGTGCTTCTTGGATTTTCGAAATTCCACTCACAAATGCTGTAAAATTATGTTTTATGTGAATTTTTAAACTCTACTAGGAGGTTGGTAAAAGACGGTGAAAAGTTCAATAAAAT
The DNA here is from genome assembly GCA_963277665.1 of Viscum album. Lineage (NCBI taxonomy): Eukaryota > Viridiplantae > Streptophyta > Magnoliopsida > Santalales > Viscaceae > Viscum > Viscum album. The sequence goes on along the minus strand of OY728135.1, from coordinate 1,460,344,545 downwards.
TTTTATATATCTAAAATTATTATAAAATGAATCCATTGAATTAAATTGAACTTATATGGGTATTATGTATCAATTTTTACATAAAATAAATTTGAATAAGATAAATAATTATTTAAATAAAATGTTGGTTTTTAAATAGTAACCTAGTGCATTCACTATTCCTAAAAAATTGAAGGTTTTCAGAAAAATACCAAAAATTCATCGTAGGATAATTTCGATATTCCGATTCCAAAAATGAAGTCCATTTTAAAAGATAAAATTTATAAAATTTAAATAATTGGGTATTACTATTCATGACAGACAATTTTAATAATATTTTAATAGCATATCGTTGTTTAGTGAAACTCGGTATTGCGTACAACTTAAGCTATCGAGGAAGGTCGCAATTGTATGTAATTAATCCAAACTATTGTTGTGTGTAGTGAAAGATTCCTTTGATTATATATATATCATAAAAACAAAATATTTCTCATAAAAATCTCAGTTGTTACATTTAGATTATAAATTATCCAACCATTCATCAAATATGAAAAATATATAGTGTGTTTTTTCATAATCTTATATCTCCTCATGTACATTATATCTATGATGCTCGTAATTTGATGATAAAAAATTAGTATTAAATGCATTATGTTATAATTAAAAAATAGTTTTCATTTATTACAAAAGTAATATTTTCTTATACACATCATAGATATGATGTAGTATAAATAAGTTTAACGATGAATCTTACAAGACATGCTTCATTTTCTATTATATTTTTATGAAATAGTTCACAAATAGCAGTGTTACCCCATTACAATATCAAAATATAAGGATGAACTCATATCCCTAATGTTTTAATAAAAATTAAACCGACTTTTTAAAAAATATATGTATTTGGATGAAAATATATTTTTATGGATAGGAATATAAAAAAATCCATTGATAAAAAATAATAACTTTTAGTTCAGTACCCTAAAAACATTTTGGGCATAACATGAATCTGTAAGATATAAAATTTAATCACATATATATATTTTAATAGGTTGAAAATCTATATTTGAGATAGTTGCATAATGATTTACATTTATAAAATTCAAGGATCTAGATATAGAAATTGTGATTATAAGACAAAATTCCACAAGATTTCATGGAAAATGAATATTATTGAGACCCATACTGAATAAGAAAGATAAAAAAAGGTAAATTTTTTTTATGATCCCTAATTCAAGGTGATATATTATAATCATTATCATATTAAAATTAGTAAAATAAAAATAATCTAATATGAAATGTAAATATGATTTAAAATATATATTCAGTTTATAAGAATTTAGTTTTTTTAATTTCACCAAAAGATATAAATCCAATGGAAGGTATTAAAGGTAATATTTATAAGGGTGGTAAAAATGTCATAACAATATATCTCTCTTAGTTAAATCAAGTGATCATTCATAAATTAATTTAAACATTATTTTTAATAATAATTATATAGGATCATTATATTCATCATTGAATATCAGGACCTTCCCTAAATGAAAATATTCTTGATTATATTTCTATAGCATGAACAAGATGGTTTAGTACCATCAATCGCAAATAATATGAGTTAAAAGTTATAAAGATCTATTTTTGGACTAATGTAGGCATCATTTTCAAATAATACTCTTTTCAAATGAATGGTTTCTATATTTTATCAATAGGTTAATTGAAGAAATATTTTTTTCTATGGTAGACATGTTTTATATCATATGGAAAATGTTTTTATCCTTATAGTAAATTAACACTATATTGATAATAAATTACAAAATATATACATAATGCAGTAACCCAAATTTCAAGGGACAAGTTAAAATGTGGATGAACTAGTGGCTCACCTGGACTATGTCAGTGTACATATACTAATAATTTATTGGAAAATATAAGTTGAAACAATCAGAGGGAGACTTGTTTCCACTATCACATGGAATAGATCATTCCATGAAATAAATGTATATAATTTATAAAGACATTTATATTTTGATAAAAGATAAATATTATTCAAAGATAGATCTATCAAATATTCCACACTAGGTAGTGGATATGATATTTCCAATTATTGCAATGTGATTGGAAAATATTAGATAAATCCACAAGAACTATACATTAATAATTCAGAATTACACTATAGAACATGAGAAAATACTATATACATGTTCATATAATTAGGAATAGAAATAATAATTGTTATCATTTGTGTATAAAACAAGTCCTTATACGGATCTTTTGATCAAACATCACAATTGGGAAATGAAAATGAGAAAGAGTCACACATTAAATATTACGGAATAAATATTAACAAATACAAACCATCTTGCAGCTTCTAATGTAGATAATGAAGAACTACATTTACACAATAATATTTCCCAATTGTTGGAATTGAACCTAAAATGTAATATTTTATAGTAATTTAAACTATGATAATATTGTAAATTGTTACTACCCAAGATATTATGGATAAGACTAAGAGAAAAATATATATACTTAAGGTTATTATACAATAAAAGAGCATAACTCAAGGAGATTATGATATAGACATTATATTATCCATGAAAAAATCATCCATCTCTAATGAGTAAGTCCATAACTCGAAAGAATCACTATCTTATAAAGTGAGTGATAACGAGATAGTTTTTTTTCTAGATCTAGTGAAATTGGGAGTTTTTTCAATGTGGTTTTCGAAGACCCACATTGAGATGTACTTTTTATTAACCATATCATTTATTTACAGATTCATTAATGCTATATTAATACCACAATATTTTTTATTCTTATGAGTAAACTACTCACATAGTAATTTACATAGATTACTTTTCATACCAAAAGGATATATTAGTTCACATATTTAATGTGAACATTTAGATACTATGAAAATAATCTTATATATATGTCATGTGGTCGACTTAAATCATAATGAAAATACTTAGATGATGTATGGATATAAGTTATTATTGGATCATAGGCATTGGGACTTATTCTCATGATGTTCACACATGGTGATATTATGCTTAGGAGATCATGAGGCATAAATTACCAATAGGAACACCACCCTTTTTGGGTGTCATTGGTTTTTTCTATTTATGGGCATGTTTATTGGTCTCTCAACTTGAGATAATAATCAATTTGTATCATTTTATCATTAACTATTAATCAAGATGAAAACCGTGACCTTTATGTTGTGTTAAGATGGATTGTGTTTGGTTCTTGATTGGTAGTATTACATTTATTGAATGATCAAAATATTATTTATCTATTCATAAAAAAAGGGATATATAATGCATAGTTATATAGGATCGTAGTACATTTATTAAATTCCTAGTCACTATATAAGTATGAATGTATATAATGTATAGTCATTAATATATTAAATAGAGAATATAAGGATGGTGGAATAATGTTTTAATACTTATTTATGAGATTAAATGAGATAAATAGATTATATTACAAATTTTGCGCTTATAGTATGTTTCCCTAAATATAACTTACCCTTGCATCTATATGTTCCAAGATGCATTGGAAGAAATTTTTTTCTATTAGTTTAAATAACTAGAATTGATATAAGTTCTTAGTGTGGAATACCCAAAGTGTGTTAAGAAGCTCCAAATACACAAATTAATAAATGTTTATGATTATGTGTGAGGCACATGTGGGAGTTGTAAATGTTCGAGTGGGAGAGACAAAAATTAAAATAATTTTATATGATTTTATGATTTTATAAAAATAAAACTGAATTTATGTATCAAGTTATTCAGTATAAATATAACTATAAAATTGAATATGAAAAAAATATAGTTTGAATGAATTTTATGCATTCATTTGTTGATATGAAATTATTATAGGAAGATGTTGAGTTAATTTTTTTCATTTTACCACTTGACATGTTAAAGTGTTAAAAGAGAGTGATAAAATATTTATGACATTTATGAAAAAAATATTTATCTAATAAGTTTGAATAAGGTTCTAAAATAATTTTTATAACAATAAAAGGATTAGATAACAATTTTGGAAAGAAAAATATTTGCATATTAATTAATTTCAGGATCAATAATAGTGGAATAAAACATTTTAATGATGCCTCACTTGTCAACAAGTAAATGTTTTGTACTAGGTTCAAGTGGGTTTAGATCAACCCCATGTGGTACTAGAGTGTATGTTGGATAATTTAAATATTGAAATCATGATAGGATACCATTAATTTATAGAGAATAAGATTCAATCTTGGTGACCATATACCAACTCATATTATGGTTCCAAATTCATGATATCTAAGAGAATAGATCAGTATAGATATTAGGTTGATTTTATGTGAAAGAGATAATGTATATTAATATATTTTCCTTCGATGGATAGTTCATTCAATGATAAAAATATTACATCATGTTCATATAGAGTATTTCAAGAGGCCATTGATGAAAGTTTCATTTTATTTATACCTTTTACACATATACAGATGGATAGACAGAGCATTTCCTTTATGCTATGAAGGACATGTTATATGATTTCATGATAAAATTCTATAGTATTAAATAGGATAAAAAACTCTTGTGGGGGTTTTTAACAATAAGAGATATCATTACCTCATTTTCAATGAAAAATTTGTTTCCTTTTTTTGGAGGAACTATAGGTGAACACTATATTGTATTGATCAAGGTGACTTCACATTCTTTATCTTAGATCTATAGAATACAGTTATTTAAAAAGTATAGATCATTCAAGAGACGATGAAGACTGCTTAAAACCATATGAAGTATTTTTCTAATGAAATATGGAAGATTTTAGATTTTGAGGATGGACACCATGTATTCTTATAGGTTTATCGTCGATGTAGATTGTAGAGATTTGGTGGTAGAATCTATTGGTCTCCTAGTTTCATTGGACCTTTTCCGTTAATTTCTAGGGTTGATAAATTTCAATATATATTGGACCTAAGATTGTAGTTATAATTGGTACATGATGTGTTACATGAATCCTATATGTATAGGTTTATACAATACCCATCACATGTTATTGACTTGGATAATTTTGAGATTGAAGATGGAAATAAATTATAGAGTACATGATAAATATTAAGTATTGTTAGGATAAGATTATTCTTGGATAAGAAATTCCATTAGTTCATGACTAGTAGTAGAATAGTAATACTTATGAAATGAACTAGGAGTGGGAGACATAGATGTGAGCCAAATAATCTCATTAGTTTGAGTATGTTTTTTTAATTTTTAATCAAACAATTCACAGAAAGTGGATAATTTAACATCTATTTTTTCCCATGAAAAACTATAGAATATATCTAATTTTTGTAGATATATATGATGAGATGGATTTAAAATTATTAGGCGTTGAGAACCACGATGTTTATATAATAAAAATATTAAATATTTTATATCGGTTACACAATATTTTTCAATAATAATGGAATTACTCTTGAATAGTGAATCAGATGGAACATATGAGATCTATTTTTATTCTGGAAGGCATACATTTCCTTAGGAACTAGATTAAATTTTTTTAAACTGGGAGTGTGGTTAAAAAGTGTCCATGAAAAAATTATTAAAATAATTAAACTATTAATTTATTTATTTCTCGTGACCTATCTCCCTATATATAATACATTATAAATACCTATAACATGGTTTTATCCATAACCATTGAGATTGAGAGTAAAGTATGGAAGACCATTGGAGGATGTTTGGATCATGGATCCATGATCTGCTTACTACAAGGATAATCAATAATAGTGGAGTTGTGGATCTTCCAAACAAAATCGACATATTACTGAATTCTTTAGTGATTGATCCAACCAAGGTAGGGAATTTATTTTACATTGGATGATATATATGTATGATTACACCTTAAAGAATTCTCATCAGAACCACTAATATAAGGCTTCATGTGTCATCCTTTCATTCCTGTTTTAGATGTTCTTCTTAGGATTGTGTGAAATTAACACCATCTGATTATTGTTATACTTTTATCATTTTAATGGAAAATAATTGAGTCCAACCCAAAAAATTACCAATGTTATTTCTTCATGTGTGTTATAAGGATATATTCCCTATTTAATAACACATTAATTTAATATATTTTATTTGATGGTGGTTAATAATATCATATTGATGAACGTTGTATGATATTTATTTTGATGTAGAAATAATCACCAAGGGTTCAGGTTCTTGATTGACGGAATTTTCTAGTTGTGCTATAAATGGAGGATGATCATGGGTGGATCATGTATGGAATGGAGTTTTACAAATTTTTTACTTTGGTATATGCTGTAGAGGGATGAGAAGTGATTCCCAAATAGAGGAAGTCACCGTAATTTGGAAACAACTGATATAATGTTTTGTTAATTCCAAATCCATGATTATTAAATGATCTAGTGGAAAAATTAATGGCAGCAATAGATTTGGGGAGATTTTAGGTGATTATACAGTTCATTGAAATTCAAAAAAACATTGTATGTAGTCCTCTGAATACACACAGTATATTCCCCCTACTATGGTGGTTTATTTTATGTGAAGAGAAAAATATCCACATTCATGGGCCACATGACAAATGTTGTGTGACCTAGTGCTGGGAAATCTGTGTATTCCCCATGGGTAAATGGGTACTGACACATCCATGTAGAAGGAAATTACTATATTATTCAAGAATGACTTGGTACTAATATATGACCATGTTAACTAGATTAATTATAGTACATGGGCATGGATTGATGTACCTAGGCTTGTCCAGAAGTGCACAAGTATTGGATTGACACAGAACAAGTGTTAGCCTGAACTCTATTGAAAATGTATCCGAAATATAAATTCAATATATTTGGAAAAGAAAATACATTGTCATATGAAAATATTGTATTTTACCTAAGGCAATAAAGATAATTTGGTACTTCTAGTGCATTTATTGTTTTTTATCAAGGGAAAGTTGAGGTCTTCCTTAACTTCAGTTTGGACATATTTTAGTTGGGTATGATTCCATTTTCAATCCATATGAGGGTAAAGTATTGAATTACATCATCAATATAGAATTGTGATCTCATATATGATTTTATTCTTAAATTCTTTTTTAGAAATCAACTCATGTGATTGTGTTAGTAACCTTAATTATTTAATCTCCATATATTGGTGGGGGATGATGAATTTTCATTTCCATCTAACATGGTTATAAAATCCCCTACATAGTGGGTTATTAAAATTTGGATGTGTGGGGTACTCTAGTAGTCTTATTTGTTATCCCCATATCTATGAAATCAGATTACTAGGGTTCTATTTTGTACATCCATATAGAGGACCAATACAAATGACCTATTGAATAAGGTCCATCAATAATAGAATGGCTCATGGAGTATGTTCTCTTGCAAGTGAATTACCTTAATGAATCGAGAAGAATCATGAGGATAGAAGTATTGCTATAAAAAATTTGAGTCATGGTGTACATAATTAGTATATCTTGGTTATTTTCATATTATTATGTCCCACATTCGGATTGACATATCTACAAGATGATTAGCTGATAGCTCTCCTGATAATTTATGTTTATTGATTTTAGGGTGTCTTGCTTGTTGTTTTTATAATCACACCTACATAGACTCTCACCAAAAATGTTGTGTATTATTAATATTTTAGGGTAAAAGATATTTTCCTTGTATGTCATGTATTAGGATGACTATAGTTGGATTGACTGAATTATATTATGCAAGGAGTGTCATTTGTTAGTTTTCCCCTACTATTGAGAATGTTTAAGTCTTTATAGTTTCAGTGGGATTTTATATTGCACTTATACGAAAGTAATTTTTTCATATATTGACTATAAAATTTATATGTCTTCATGAATTATTGTAAAATATTTATTTTTTTATCATTCAACATTGTATGGTATTTTTGAAATGTTTGTACATTAGGATAAGGCCTCCTTTGTGTATGATATTCCTATTTAGTAGTGGATTAAATCACATATTCAATTTTAGGTGGTCTTGGGTAGTCAAAATTTGATCGTATATCACAAAGAACCCCCTATAGGGTTAGGTATTGAATTTAATTTCCAATTTAGAAAACATGAGTGATTAATCTATACATGAAGTTTATCCCTCAACATTCTTAGATGTGATTAAAACCACGTTTTCTCTTTTTAAAAACTATTAAAATATATTTCTAAATATTATTATAAAAATCAATAAATATAATAAAAACATTCATGTGAAATGATAACTTTACCATTCATTTAATCATTAAAATCTAATATAATTTTCCCTTAATATTTAGAATTGATATAATTGAAATCAAGGATAAGTATACCATGAATTTCATACAATATCATTATGTTATAAAGGTTTAATTTAATTGAAGATTTTTCATGAAATAAAAAACAATTTCGTATTCCTTTTATTATAAACTACCCACATGTGATGGATTACAATATATTCCATGTGGTTGGTTTTTATGAAACACAACTCACACTATATCCTACTATTGTATCTTAAATTATTTTAATAAATTAAAAATTGAACTCAATGATGATAACTACTTATATCTATAAATTGTTCAAATATTTAATATTGGATTCCACTATTTAAAGAATGAAAAATTAATAATTTTATACATAAAAGTAATAGAGAAGGAAATATGGTTAATCTATGTAGGCTTCTTAGTAAAGGAAACAAGGTGGAGATTTATTTCTAAAGGTATAAACCCTTTTCTTATTAGCTTAAACTTTTGATGAACACTTAATATAAGTTATTAGACCCAGCTTATAGACAATGTTAATCATAGAAACATGGAATTAATGTCACATTAACCTTTATATTAGTATTTAATTATCATTTCTTTATCTTTTATATAAAGGATTATGCACTACATTGTCATTTATAATCTTCTTATAAATTTAACAATATTCTCACCATATGTTCAATAATTCCATTAGAAAATAATAAAATTTATTCATTATTAATACCCCTTATTCATAGAAAAGTAAATAATTCTTCATAAATAATTTTTTAAAAATATATTTTATCATGGTGACCATTTATCTTAGTTTTTTGGAAGTGTAACAGTATTTTTTTACCCATCCAAATAGATTATAAAGAGATCCTAAGACATCATAACTTGATAATATCCTAGAAAATTATAATGTTTCAGGTAAAATTTAATTTTCTATTATCACATTAATTATATAATAATTTCTAAAGTATTATATATTTTTTTATGGAATACATATATTATAAACTGTATATAAAAATTTCAATCTCTTTATCATTGGTGTATTTTTCAAAAAATATATTATAATACCTTATCAGATGGATTGTATCTATAAAGCAAGATTTCATCTATTAACACTATTCTATAGGTCCCATTTATAGTGATCTTTTGTGTAATATCTTAATCACAATTATAATAATTTGGGAATATTGGTTTGAAAAAAAATTAGCTTATTTATTGGTTTAATCTTCTCACTTTTCATAATTTGTTTGAATCATAAATTAACCTTGTCTAACTATAAAATTTTTTGCTATTTTTTTCTTCCTTCATTGATTAGTTTGTTTAAATTTTACATAATCTGTAATATAATTCTATACAATGATGAAAACCTTTAATGAACATATATTATAATTTATACACGTATTAAAATATATTATGGGGTGATAGATTCACCATATTCATTGTACTGTTTTCCTATAAACCTATTTGTCTTCATATTTTTTATATTCCATATCTTAATATAAAATATATGATATTTAATTATGGTATTTTAATATGAATACAATCAATATATTTTTCCCCATAATATTCAACAATAATAATAGTGGAAAATAAATATTATTCTTTTCACTTTAGAAGAAATTTTGCTTGATTTACCAGCTTATTGTTTTTAGACAATATTATCTATTTATATGATTTTCTTGGGATTTATTACTTTAAAATTTATATAAAACCACCACTAATGTGGATGTAGAATTTTTTTCATTTTTATCCTCACATAAGTTTTTAGAATTGCATTTTGAACCTATATAATTAAATGGCGAATCATTAATACAATCAAAATTTTTCTATATCTTTGGTTTCCATTCTCAATGATCATGTACTTTATAGTTTAATTAAGGATATCAATCCCACATTTCCCCCAACTAGTTACTTTTTATAGAAAAAATTTCATTAAAACCATTTTTGGTAGAATATATTCATTAAATTGGTTGGAATGGTTCTACCTGGGTTGATTCATGATATTATAGTTTCCCTTACAATTAAAGGAACTACAAGATGAGCTTTTTTTCTCAACCATAAATAACCTCATAATATATTCCCATTATTTCATTATTATTATAAATTTATCTTAAATAATATTACTTATATCATATAATGAATAGTTAAGATATATGACAATATTAACCATTCTAGGAATTCATAGTTGCACATTGAATTTCATTCAATACATGAATCTTCCTTCCATGCAAATAATAAGCAAAATGTTCTCATAAAAACATTCTAGAAAATCCTCATAAAAAGAGTGTAAATTTTATTTAAATTTGTTTTGATAATTTTTCACTGGTTTTATAAAGATAATTAATATTATTATAATATTGTACTTTACTGAAAAAAGTTTCTTCTATTGACTAATTTGTACCCGAAGGTTTTATTTTTCACCTTCTAAAAACTATATTTTCTAATGTATATAGGTAGAAACCTCACATGGACTATTTTATGGTAATCCATAATGTATATTAATAAACTGTATGTGAATGTTAACATAATAATATTTATAATATCCGAATATATATGATTATACATAAAAATATAATTATAAAAATTTTAATATTAATAACCAATTGTATTACTATAAATAAGTGGTTAATACTTTTTCTCATTTAAATAATTGTTCATCTTCTTAGACCATTTTTTATAACAATTTCTCAAAGTTCATGACTAAAAATTTATGTTTTTTAATACTAATAGGAACTAAATTTTCTATCAATAGAACATATGAATTCTATTCAAATATTAATTACTTATATATTTTATAGAATAACAAGAAATAAAAAGAGACCTAAATGGACAAAACTTGGATTTAATTAATATAAATTTTGGTGGCCAAAAATTGTTTCATTTAAATAAGAGAAGTGAATCAACATGACCAGTTTTATGGAAATATTTTGACTTTAAATAATTACCCTTATTAAATTTTCCTTCTCAATAATTGAACCCATACATTTAGTTAGTAAATAAATGTATTTTATTATGTTTTACCCATTGTAAAAAACCACATAGAATGCCGAATGTATTATAAAAAACGAAACACAATATCTTTAAAATGATCACCCCAATTGTGGGAAACTATATCCTTTATATGTTCCGTTTGATTTTGAAATAATGAATTTACATTTATGTCAATAATAAAAACTTTTGGTTTATAGTTCTATCTGCCAAAACAAAAAGTCTACCTCATTAAAAGGATATAAAAATAGTGATCAGCCTGTGTTCACTATATTGTATCCTTCTATTTTATATTTATTATTCCACTAATAGATAATATAACAAAAAACAATCCTTGATATATCTATATCAAATGTAATAATCAATATCATCATATATAGTCCTCAAAAACCATACAATGATACATTAAACTAACTAAAAATGTGTTCCTATAATTAATTATGAAATCTGATTTTACACCTAATTTAGATCACTTGTATCTCATAAATATAGCTCCAACAACGATACTGAAAACATGGTAGGTACTGAATATGAAATTAATGGATTGAAATTTGAAAAAAATAATGAATACCAATCTATAACATAAATTGACTTCTTATTCCTTTTGAATTATATTAAATTATATAAATATCATATCATGGGTCCTAGAGCTTTTACATCATATCATAACTTCGTTTTATTTTTATGCCTCAATGAATATTATCATCCATAATATTATCACGAGGTTTACATCTTTCCCTTTATCATCATAGATTTATTACTCTATAAGCAAGTATCATATTCTCACTAGTTATCACACAAATACGTTTTCTTCTAATTATAAAATATATTCAAATGAAATAACATGTAACACAATGAGATTTTAAATGAAAAAATTCATATTTGATATCATATATACAATGATACAATAATACTATATGATAACACTAAACTCTAATAATTTAAGATATATTGAATTTAAATAACTTTAATCTCTATGATAGAACGTAATGTATGCTACACTTGGTTAAAACCAAACGTGATACAGTTATAAATTATTCTTATTTAAACATGAACATTATAAACTAGCCATTATATTAAAGGTTATGTATATGAATAAATAAAAAATTAATTTATTTAATTTACAAATGTATAAAATAAAATAAACTTTTAGCTTTTTATTAGATATAAAATAATAATCCTTTGAAGTAAAATCATATGTTTTCTAAAAAAATATCTTTTTTTTTGAAAAGGCATTTTAGTCAAACATTGCACACATAATTTCAAATATATTTTTACCAATTTAAAGAAAATTTGTTTAAAAAAAATAAATAATAAATTTTCAAATCAAAATTAAAAAATTAATATTAGGGTGATTTTTTTATTTTTTTGAAAAGATAATTTTTTTTATGAATAGTAAAAAATGATTCTTAAACTAGCTTTTCATATAAATTTTTTATATTTATAAATTATATCTTTATATTGTTTAATATAAATTTAGATAATTTATAATATATATAATTACTAATTGAGGTTTTTTAATGTATTTCATTTTTATATCTGATATAAACCTTTTTTAACTTTTGACTGTTTTTTCATTAAAAAAATTTTTGATACATTTGTGGGTTTAATTTTAAATTTAGTTTTGAATGTTATGTGAACATAATTTTTAAAAATGGAATACATATATCTATAAAGCATACTTATTATTCTATAATAATGTAAAATTATTTTTTATAATTAATTAATATTAAAGAAACTAAAAATTAAATACCATAAAAAAAAAAGGGATACCGAGGATAAAGTAAGAGGATAATAATTTAAAATGAGTTAAAACATGGAAAAATAACATAAAATATATATTTAGACCAGACCACCTATATTTCTTTATAATGACCTATATTGGAGGGTTTTTTCTTGAAGAAAATGTGGGTATCACTTTATCTTTGAAAACATTTCCCATTTTCATCTATCCCACTTGTAAAAGACCATTCACTCTCCTCCCATCAACACAGTTCAATAAATTTATATTTTTAGATAAAACTAAAAAATAATCATAGAAAATTCCATACCATCAACCTTGAAGCCATATTTTTATACTTAATCCCTCCTATTTACGATTGAGGTATAAACCTAATGAGGATCCACGTAGAAGAGTTAAAATTCATAAACATCCTTATTTATTTTTATTTTTTTTATTTTTACAACTCAATAAAATAATCATCAACTATGAGAATAGAATAAATATTTTAAACCATATATAATAATATGTTTATTTTTGAATTAGATAACACATATCTGTCTCTAGTTTGATAAAATAAGAAATGAATTTATTGAATTTGTGTATTACGGACAATAATCTCTAGAACTGATGGATTTAATTTTCTGTCCCCACAATTAGGGAAGGATATAAAAATTATTTTAACATATTAATATTTTATTAATAAAACTATTTAATTAATTTAAATATGATATCACATAAACCTTATTACATACTATTATTTAGGGGGACATGTTAATGTAACTTGTTTGTATGAAGGACTACCGCCTCATAAAATGACGTGATTCATTTTTCACTTAATACTTTTTTTGTAAGGTAGTAAGGTTAAAAGAATTAATATATGTACTATTTAGTTCCTAAATATACTTTGGTAAATATAATACCATATCCTTCAACTTTACTTTCAATCCCTTGGAAAATAATAACACCTTCTATGTATACATGTCTAATACAACCTCCACGCCGCGATACTATTTTTTCATTTTAATTTTACATGGTTGGTATTAAATATTTATTTAATTAATATAAAATAAATATATTAAATAATAATTATTATATACAATTGAATTATTATTTTTACTTTTGTTTGATCAAATTAGATAAATGGACTCGGTGTTGATGCATACGTGTTGTCTAACATCTCCATGAACGGTGTATTGAATTTTATATATATTACTTTAATATAAAATTATAAATAAATATATAACGAATATATATGATTGTTATATATGGTTTAAAATTATGGATACTATGGAGCCATGATTAATGATTAAGGAAAAAATGATTGAGCCAAAAAATACATGAAAAACGAATCAGTTATCACCTGAAACAGTCATAGTAATAAAGAATTGTTAATTAAAGGGACATAAAAGACAACGAGAAAATAATATATGGTAAGATATATAATATTATTTTTGTTTAATAGATCAATACTAAACATATATTTATTATATTTGATCTACCAAAATTTATAAGTTATATGAGACCTAAGGTAAGTGTTTCTCTTATGACATTTACTTCCATGAGACATATGATTTATTGTCTATTTATTCACTTTTTTGGTTTATATAAAAACAATTATGAGACGTTATACCATGAATATATTTAATTTAATTTAATTTAATTTTTAATTTTATGTTATTTCTTTCATTAGGATAATTATTCAAAAGTCACCAATGTGGTATGAGTTTATTTAACAATCTCCTCATTATTAAAGATTGATTTTTTAGGAATCCCTTAATGAAATATTTTTTATTTATATAATAAAAAATATATTTTATTATCCTCTTGATATTTTTGAACACTTCTAATAATATTACAATTTTCGACACATTTTTCAAGTAACAATTAGTGAGAAATGTTTTTCATGTAAAGACAACATTATTTATCTTTTCGTTCAAAAATCAATTTTCAACCCAAAAACTTGATTTCTAAAATTGTTTCAGAAATGTTTTTAACAACATAAAAATGATTTATTAAATAATGTGTTAATCACATTATAAATTTTAAATTATTTTTTGAAAGTAATCATCATTTTTATTTTCAAACAATTCCCAATTGACTTCTTCCAAAAATGTGAAAGGAATGTTTTATTTATCATGTATGACACAAATTGAATTTTATGTTGACCTGGAAATTAAATGTTTTTAGACAAATTTATATATATTTTTATGTTAATTTTAAATAAAATTATTCTTAAAATATTTTTAGAATAAATGATTTTAAAATAATTTTTAATGTTAAATTTTTATTTCCCTCAAAGTGGTTTTAATGAAATTTTTACGGTATTAATATTCGTCAACCAAACATAACTATCATTTTTCATGTTATTAAATATGTATATATTTTATTAATATCAATATAATTATTTACTTGAATGTTTTAAAACCATTTTGACTAAGGATGTAATTTTTTTTACCGTTCAAAATATTACGTGAGATGGTTTATGATTATATTTATTTGATTGGGGTAGGTATTCATATTTAAAATGTTAGATTTTAAATAAGTAATTTTTTATGTTTGACCCCATTCATATGATAAATTAACATGACTTAGTATGTGGTAGGTGGTTCTTAGTAATATATATCCCCATAAGGCATCAACGAGTCTCATAATACAAATTATTTAGAAAAATTAGATATTCTTACTTCTTAAATTAAACTGTATGGTAAAATATCCTGATAGTCTGTTTCTAATTTCTATGATTTTGAATTCACTCATTATTACATTATTTATTTACATTCCATGTTATTATTTTATTATTAATAATACTTGTGGTTCTATTTAAAGATCGTGTGTTTATTTATATGTTATTATTTGGGTCATTATTTATTCCTTCCATATTATTCTTAATTATATGATTTAATTTAATGTGTTTTTGAATTTAATATTTTCATATTTATTATACTTATTTATTCATGATTGAATCTATCTTATGTATACCCTTCCTAAGTATTTGATCTCAGCCCTTAATTGTTTTTCTCTAGATGCAAAGATGTTTATTATGATTGATATAATGGGGTTTTAAAGGAATTAATGATTCACTCAAAGAAAATATTTTTCTTTTTTTATATTTTCAATTGAAATTAGAGACTTAATTATGTATCTAGTTTTACCATACAACTAAAATTTATGATCCTTCGGGATTAAATGCATTTAATATTACTCAAATTTAATAATGAAACAACTGAATATGGGAGTCTAATGTCTAGGTAGTTACATAACAACAATATAACTACTATATGTTGAATATAAAAAAAATTCCTCAACATTATGAATACTTTATAACTGAATCATATGTTCATGCCCCCATGACCTAGAAAACCAATTTTTCTTATGTTAGCATCATACAACCACTTTTATTTTAAAAATATCCATTTTATAATTTACATTGGCGTACTAAATGATATTAATAAATATCATATCTTTATCACATTAATTAATTTAAAATAATTCTATTTGAAAAACCATATTTATAAATGAAGTGATACCATTATTATATTATCCTTTATCATTAATAAATCGATTATTAAATAGTGTATTAAAAATAAGAATTGTATTAAAAAATATTAGTCACACCTTCAATACCATATAATTTCATTTATTATTATTCTCATGAAAAATATATCTTTCAACTAACTACAATTATATTTTTATTAAAAAACATATTTATGTGTTTGTGATTAAGTAATAATTTTATTTCATAGTAATTAACAACTTTAACTTTTAAAAATCCATGAAATGACATGTGATATGTTTCTAAATTTTATCTTCACCGTTATAAATATATATAGATATAATTTTTTAACATACTCAGATTATATTAACTACTTATAAATATCTTACACACTTTTAAAAAATATTTGAAGAAAAAACATAAGGTTTTGAACTTGTAAAATATTCAATTATTTGTATCTTTAAGGACCTATATTTATGATGTTTTAAATAGAATCATTATATCCATGTCTATAATATGTGATTCAAAAAAATATTTCATATTAGAACAGAATTTATGTATCATCTTTTAAATCCTTAAATATGTAAAATGTGATACACATGTAATTATAAAAATGATTGTATTCATAATAATTTTAAAAAATATATTACATATCACTAAAATAACATACTTATAAAATGAATTTACAAATTTCAGTTTTCATGTTTGAGAAATATATATAACAAACTACTAATTGAATAATATATATATAGGGAGGCATAATTATTTTTAAAAAAATTTATTATATAAACCATATAAATATGATTCCAATTTTATAAAATCTTTTTGTTGATTCTTATATCCATTATACACAATTAATAATCACATAATGAAATATGAAATAACAATGAATGACTTCCAATATTATAATAATATTTAGAATCATTTTCAAACAATTTATAAAGAATTTGGTAATCTATTTTTACTTATTTTGAGTAATATAATAAATATTCCCTATTTCTGTAATTCCATGTTCATTTTAGACTTTTCAAATGCTAATCCTTGTGATATTATTCAATATATACAACTAATTTCATGGCTAGTATTCTTTAAAATGACCCTCATTCTTATATAATAATCATATTAATTTAAATATAGATCTCAAGATATTAATTAAATATCAAACTTCACCAACCCACTAAATACTATTTATGATATTTCATCTAAATTCAACAATAGTTTTCTATATTTATTTATAAACTGTCATGGAACTCGCCACTAGTTAATTCAACTCTATAATATATCTATCCATTTACGTAGCATTGACAATAATTTCATTTTATTACTTATTTATAAGAATAATCTCAATATTCACTCATTAATTATGCTCTTCATGCTTTACTAGTCACATATTGACATACTAATTAAAAGAATAATGTTATTATAATAATTTTGATTCTAAAATAATTAATCATGGAAAAGGTACGTGATTTGATTATTTAGTGTAAATCTTGAAAAATGAATACCTTTTAATAAATATTGAATATTTATAGTTCTTATCACCAATAAATGTATGATGTTTTTTCCATTGAACCCCACCTCATACATTTAACAGTCTTTGTACATGGGGTAAAAGAAATTATAATTAATATAGAAAAAAATCATCCTCACCTCATGAGGGAATTTAATTTTTCATCCATGATTTCACCAATTAGAGTCATGATGTGATGCCTAGAATCAATTCAGGATGGTAGTTTGGGACATTTATGAATCATATAGGACTGTTCGACAACATTGGATCCAACAATATCCCCATTATACAAAGTAGAGTGGTTAGAAAACCCCACTATAATTTAATAAACTATACAAATCTTATCATCCCTAACTTCATGAAAGTTTCCCCATTTATAACCCATGTCATGTTCTTATAAGGCCCTATAAAGAGAGAGACATACCTTATGATATATATAAAATATCATGGATCCCCCATCACCAAATATATAAAATGAGGTTTAGTACTATGACATAGACATTTAGTATCATGGTGTGATTCATGGAATTTAGAGAGAAGGGTAGTGAAGACCACGTCTCAAACCACTTAGTGCACTAGAAATCCTTACAAAAAACTGGGTCAATTATTATGGAAACAATTTAGGATATATCTTTTTATATCAATAATTACCCATGAAACTCTTCATTATATTCAATAATATGGATGTGCGTATTGGTAAATAAAAATATATTTTTCTTAAAAACATGAATTCCTTCCATTGAAATCATATGACCATGTATAATATCTTTTTATACTACAGAATTTAATTATTACTGGTTTAAGAAATAGTTTGTCTCTTGAAATATTATTAACACCATTTTAAATATTTCTAAATAATATTAATGATTATTCTAAAAATTAAAGAAAATAATTTACATCTATCTCAATAATATTATGAATAAATTAATAGAATATTTATCATATGAATCTCAAAATATAAACCGAGACTATATGTTATCCAAATGGTATAATCTGATATGTAATGAAACTATAAGTATAAGTAAATAATTTTTTTTCTTATTTATCATGATGTATAACCCCTTGGACATAACATAAGAATCCCTTGAAAAATGATTGTGGCTCATGCATTGCGGACCCCTAAAAAATTTAATCACTTAAGGGATGTGGGAAATAATCATATCTTGTTACATAATTTGTATTCATATTTTATTTATATAAAATTATGATTATCCAAATATATATAGAAATTATCACATTTATTTAATTTATTACAATGGTAATTACTCTATTCTTTAGATTCACTTGAATATTGATAACTCAAGAGCTAGCTAAAATGGGGCACCTAATTCCAAAACATGACATATTTATTATCTCATACTTCTCTGCATCTTTCATATTATGATTTAGTATCATTTGAAACTGTCCCATTTTAATATCATTAATATATATGAGTATCCTATAAAAAATAGACTAATTCATTTATTTAAATTTAATAGACCGTGAAGATGCAATATTTTGTGACCTAATTAATGAAAAAATATTCTCCTAATAGTTCTAATTAAGGCTTAAAGAGATTATCATTTTTGGTGATGTATATTTCCTCAAATTCATAGATATATATTGAATTTAGAGAATTCATATATACCTTATGTGAATCCAATTTTGTTTTTTATTAGTTTACACAAAATAACTATAAGTCTAACTTTTACCATGAATAATTCATCCTTAATAGTATTTTTAGTTTGAAATCAACCCCCTTTATAATATTTTTCCACATTTTCAATCCAAAATGTGTCACAAATATTTGAATTCCATATTTTCTAAGATAAATTTTGATCCTAATTTAAAATATGAATTTCTACTGAAATATTTTGAAAATGGAATTTTATTAATATTGACAAACACATTCACATCCTCTTTCTCTTCGCTCACTCTTAAATGAGTCATTCATGGGCAAAATAATTAAAGCTTTACATGTTAAATGAAATAATATTATCAAATTTTCTATATCTTATAATTATATCTCTATATTAGTATCTACAATGTCTGTGTGATGTATTATCTAAAGAATTATTAATAAAACTTATATAATGATTCTTTTTTTAATTCCTTGATATATTTTCCTGAAAAAATGCATCAAATTTATTTAATGAATCACTTATTCCCAATTCCAAAAAACATTATGTGAAATAAGGATTATTATTTTTCTTAAGTCACTGATTCATGTGTATAACTTCATATACTGAAAATAAAAATTTTTTATGAATCCTCCATGGTCCATTATATATTTAAGAATTAATCTTTTTATGGTAGAAAAAAATTCTACATTTAGTATAATAATGTCACTCCCTTTAATACTTTTCATATTTGATATTATATTATTCATGTATATTGAATATGGAAAACTATATACTACCTATATTAAAAATGATCTAGTAATGTAAATAATTTGGAAGATTTATATTATTTTTTTAAATTCCTGTACTCATTTTTATCTCACACTAATTAAATTAGTGTAAATGGGATATTTTTTTCCAACCATTATATGTTCAAATTATTGAGTGAAACCTTATTTTATCATATCTTTTAAATATCACTAGGTTTTGTGTCTTCATGAAATTATTGACCTTCTATTTTATTGGTCTTATATGTGAATAACATCATCCTTTTTCTATTAATGTCCATGTTTATTTGAATATTAGACACTCCCTCTAATATAATCGCACATTTAATTGTGATTTATATAATTCCTTCTCTAAGAATAATTTATCTTGTAATTGAGGGTTTCTATTTATAGAACATGGAATATTTCTTATCTATATATCCTTTTTTCATTTATAGGTTATAATTTTGAGTGTTCATACCTTAATCATTTTCATAAATAAATTTAATTATATGATCAATAATTATCATAAAAGCATTCATATGATACTGTTGACTTTTAATTTCCCTAAACTCGACAAGAGTATTTTCAATCCCCTGAAAAAATTCCTTGAGGGAAAGTATTGATTATAATATTTTTTCTATTATGTTATCCCATTAAAACCATAGTCATGAAAAAATATATTAATGACCCTAATATTTTTAGAAAATATTATGTTTGATAGCATGAACAACATGAAACACCATGAAAAAATGAACTAAAATATATTAATAAAAAATTATTATGGAAACATGAACATTATTACATTTTAGTTAAAATTAGTGGTATTAATATGATAACCCATATTATAAAAAATAACCCTAATGGTTTAATATAATATAAATATGGTGATTAATTCCAAATAAATAAGTACTCAAATTTTAGTAAATTCATATCATGTACAAAAAAATGCTTTCATAAAAAAACTATTGAAACTGGATTTTGTGAGAAAATATTTTATCTATTTTTTATTAATTAGAAATTTAATTTAGAAAATTTATTTTTAAAAATATTAAAATATCAATAATAACGTAGGGTAATATTTTATGGCTTTTTAGAAATGATTTTTTTTATTAAAAAGTGAAATATATCATTTTTATAAAACTATAATTTAGTTTAAAAAATTATTTAATTATAATATCCCATTATAATCCTAATTTCATATTAGAGTAACGTAAGTATTGTATATATATTTTTAATTAAATTTAAGTCATTACTATACATGATCTTAGTATAATTTTATATTTTTTTCTTAAAAACCCATTTATCCAAAACCCTTTAAAATAGAATAATGATTCCATATTTTAATTAAAACATTAATCCCTAATAAGTAATTATTTAAAAAAAATATATAACATATATGTGAATATTAATTAAATTTTATTTAGTTTTCATGATAGATCATGGAGTTATCAAAAGAATATATTTTGTTTGAAGAATTTATTTTCCAACATGAATATTATGTTTAATTTTAAAATAAATTCTAATGTGAATTTAAATTGATATAGTCAAATACATATATGGAATTATAATTTTTAATATTATAAAATAAATTAAAATTAATTTTTGGTCACAACTAATAGTAATGGTAGTAAAAACTCTATTACCATGGTTAATGATAATTCTTGTTTACTGGGTGTAAGATAAAGAGGTAAATAGAATAAGATGTTAAAACACGTTTCTTTTTAATTTTGGAGGTTTTGATCAGAAATATTTCACCTAAAATCCATTATTTATTACATTTTGGAGGCACTTTTTGTAACAGCCCAAGATTTTATAAAAAAAATATTCTTTTTAATTTTATTAATGTCTTGTGTTGTACGCTACACAAAAAGGAGCTTGCACAACATGCATCCTTGACTTGCCTTGCATTACACGCAATCACGACCTTCCTCGATAGCGTGTGTAATACGCAATACTGAGTTTCACTAAACAACGATATGCTATTAAAATATTATTAAAACTAGCCGTTATGAATAGTAATAACCACTTTTTAAAATTCCGTAAATCTTATTTTTCAAAATGAACTTCATTCTTGGATTCGGAGTATCGAATTTAGCCTAAGGTGAAATTTTGGTACTTTTCGGATAACTTTCATATTCTGATGAATAGTGAAAATTACTAAATTATAATTAAAAACAACTTTTTTAATCAAAATAATTAGTAGTGATAAATCATTAATTTGAGTGGTTTTAAAGTATATTTAGAATATATTTTTACAATTTAATACAATGTTGGTCATTGGATGTAATTTCACATTTAAACTAGACATAAACAAGTGTCAATCTTTTGATAGATATTGTTTCTTAAAAACACGCTATTTGTTTTAACAGCGGGATTTAATTATAAAATTAATTAATGCAACTTTTATGTTATGAATTTGGTAAAATAGACTTCATTTTTGAATTCGGAATATGAAATATAGCTTGGGATGAAATTTTGGCATTGTTCTGAAAAACATCAATTTTTGATGAATAGTGAAACTACTAAGTGGTAGTTAAAAAAACTGAATTTTACATAAAAATTAATTTTACCGCTTTTGTGAATGGAATTTCAAAAATCCGAGAGACACGGTTGATTTCAGTAAGTAAAATGTGGTTCAATGAGATGAAAATAATTTTTGGTGAATAGTAACTTTTTACTTTTTTTACCGCGGTTAATAGTAAATAGGGTAACTAAAGGTAAATATGATATTAATATTACCCTAACACATGTCCTAATTCTATTGGACAAGTGTAATTCGACCAAAAACAAACTTAGGAATAAAATATGACCATTTAGGCCCACTTGGATTAGATTAGGACATTTATTATTAATTTATTTAAAGAAGGGTTAAAATAGTTAAAATCAAAGTTTAATAAGTAAATAATTTTTAATATGGGGTTATACATAAGATAAATTCGATTGTAAATATTCATTAGAAAGCTAAAAAGATTTCCTACATGATGGTATTTTATTTATAATTTTTAGACATTAAATAAGTTAATTTATTTATGACACAATTATGATGCAGTTTTTATCTTATTTATGAAATATTGACATAATTGATGTTATAAACACCAAAATAAATGTAATTTGAGACTTTTTATGAATTCCACTAATTTTCTAGGTTACTATGATATATTATTGTTGATTTAATCAACTTGGTTCGAACATATAATTCTGTTATGACTTTCACAAAAATCATATATCAAATAGTGTCAAAATTGACAAAAAAATAGTTTTTAAATCAAATATTATATTATTAATTGTTATTTTATTCCTAAAAATCTAAGGTTCGGAAAAATGACTTATATAAGGATATATTTATTAATAATATTCAATTTTGGGTTCGTTTGGCATGTTATAGTAAGTGTATTAACCATATAGTGAAAGAAAACAAAAAGACACGGTAAAAGTTAAATTATTTAACTTAGAGTTAAATCTAATTGATAAGGTTAAACTAATACCCTAAACTTGTCTAAATCTTATTGGTTGATAGGATTTCGACCCATCCCCACTTTAGCTTCTAAATAAGACCCTTTGGAACCATTATAAACCGATTTTGACTTTAATATAAAATAATATTTTGAGATATTCCTAAGGTTCCCCTCTCCTCCCTTATAGAAGGGCACCTCCTCCCCCTCCTCCTCACACCAAATTGAGCCCTCAAGCTCGGTCAACCCCTGCCATTTCCTCCCCTCCACTTCCCTAGAATAATCCTAGAGGTCCTGGTCTTCTCCAAAGACCAATCTTAGTTCCTTAAGTGGAGGATTCAAAGAGGCGTTCCAAAGAAGAGGTAATTACTGTTACCAATTCTTTCATCTTTATTTCTTCTTCCACTTATTCTTCTTAGGTTGTTTCATTATGAAGTAATAACATCAGTATCAATAATATACTGATATGTTATTATAAGTATGAAACAACCCTATTTCACCATCTATCCATCCTACGGAAAAAGAAATCACCGCGCGTGCGTACGTACGGAATACCGTCTCCACGCCGTGGTGTAATCTATTTTCCACCATCACCTTACAAGGATAGGTATAATGGTGTAATGAGTAACTATATATGATTATTATGAAGTAATATTGATACTTAAATAATATATATATACTCCAATACAATTCCACGATCATAGGAACGATATCATCACTCGTGCGTACGTACGGAATACCGTCTCCACGATGTGATGCGACTCGTTCTACATGATCTTCATTTCATAATGATTATATAAATGAATTGAATGAATGAATATGGTATATACTACACTAATAACATTCTGGAAATGAATTATCTATAACCTAAAGATAAGAATAATAATTTATTCGACAAAACACGCATAAGAACAAAAAGTTATAAAGACCCGAGTAACAAGTAACAATGAAATATTACTAACAAGAAGCTAATAATATGACCATATATGATATCATATCAATATGTATGATTCTGGAATAAGTCAATAACATTATTTAAACCATTATACAGGAGCTTCGGACACGAACAAAGCAAATCAGACCTAAGGTAAGGGAAATATCACAATCTCATTTTTATCCGAGATTGTTTATTTGTAAGTATTTACTGGGGTGTATTTTATCATCCACATCCATGTTTCATCAATATGTAATATTATTTCCATCCACCTACAATTTTTTAAATCCATTTTTACCCTTCGGTGAGTTTTTAGTAATATCTATGAAAGGAATCTTTTGTCGTACGAGGTACTTTTTGACTTTTCCGACAAAAGTACGAAGAATGTTTTTTTTAACGTATACGGCATGAATGGATTTTTAAAACATTATTTCCAAGAAGCTTCCTTTACAAGTTTTCAAGTTTATTTTTAATCAACTTCTTTTAGTTTATAATTGTATGACATATTAAGAAAAGAAAAGTGTTTTTGAAGAAGAAAGGATATTTTCCTCAAGAATGGTGTTCAAGTGTTTTATCAAAATTATTTTCCATCTAAGATAATAAATGGTTATGTTTTTATCCCTTTAATTACATTGATTTGATTATGTTGTGAGGGAATTATTTTTATGAAGTCATTTGCCTTATAAGATTTGTTTTATGATGTCATGATGTTTCAAGAATCCCATTTTTGTTACATGTGTTATGCGATGATGTATGTTTTATGATTATGTGGCACACATAAGAAAGGATTCATTATAAGATGGGTGGGACCTATATCTCCCTCCAATGCATTGGGTAAAGATTTTATATCTCATGAGATAGACAGGGCTGAAACGGTAGGTTATACCGGTTCAGTGAAACAGGACTGAAACGAGGGTTACTCGATTCAGAAAGGGACTTTTTCCACTAAGATAGTCTTGGCAATGAGTCATGACTAACAAGAAATGATTTTCCATTATTATGTGTGAATGCCACAAAGTTTCATGTTTCATGTTATGATTATGGGGATCTCATTTTCACTTCTATGATTTATCCCATGTTATGATATTATGAGCTCTTTTGCAGGTTAAGATTTCCAAAAGCTACGTTCTTATGTATATGATGTGATTGATATTTCTTTTGTTTACCCTTACTGAGCATTTGAGCTCACCCTTTTTTGTTTTTCTTTCCCCAGGATATAAAGAAAGGTTTTAGTTAAAAAAAGGGAAGATCTTTATGGGAGATATTTAATATCTTTCACCACGTTTAAAAGATTACGTTCCGAGTTTCCGAAGACACTAAACTATTACGATCCTTGTGTGTGTGTTTTTGTTATGTACTAAGTATTCCGCAAATGTAATGTAATGTCCATGTACGTCAAGATTCGGGTCTCTACAGTTGGTATCAGAGGAAAGGTTTAGTCAACCTTTGGAAACTAGGATGCGAAAACGTTAGTGAGATCCCTAGAGATATTTCTAAGGTATGTCTAGGGATGTCCCTAGGGATAAGTATACGTATAGGTTATAGTAATAGAATTACGCTAACGATCATAGAATTAAACCTAAGATGTTGGATATTGAAGGTACTCCCCCTTTATTATGTTGTTTTCCCTAGCATGATTTTTGCCACTCACACTATTCTATTTGGGTTTTAGACGATGGCTGGAACCCGAAGGAACCGTGTTGATCAATGCAATGGACAATGCAATGATTGCCCTCCTGAACAAACAAATGTTATGGGAGATGGAGTGCAAAATCTTATTGCTATACTTACACAAGCTATGAATCATTCTGGACTTCCAAATGAGCAGAGAAGGGAACAATATTCTATTGAGTCCTTCATGAGGCAACGTCCACCTTCTTTCAGTGGGTCTTCTGATCCACTTGTGGCTGAACAATGGATCAGTACTACTGAAAAGATATTTTCAGTTCTTCAATGTTCTGAACATGATAAAGTCATCTTAGCAGTATATCGTTTGGAAGGTGAAGCTGATCAATGGTGGAATCTTATCAAGAATACGAGGCCAAGAGATGAAATTGAGTCCATGGAATGGGACGAGTTCAAGAACTTGTTTTTCAGTAAGTACTTCCCTCGTATTCTTCGAAAAAAGATGGAGAAAGAGTTTCTTGAACTGAAGCAAAGGGACGATGAATCTGTTGGTACCTATGAAGCAAATTTTACAAGACTTGCAAGGTATGCTTCTGGAATTATCATCCAACCTGAAAGTAAAGTTGATCGATTTTTCAGTGGCTTAAAACCAAGTCTTCGAAGGGCATTAGCTATAAGAGACTTCAGTAGCTATGAAGAAATTGTGCGTTGTGCTATCAAGGTAGAAATGGAAGTTGGTGTTACATATCCATCTCATGGTTTTGACAAGAAACGAAAGATGGAGTTCAAGGAGAAATCTCAGAATAATGGTGAAAGGAAGATGAATGTTTCCTTATGCACAAAGTGTGGAAAGAAGCATGGTGGAGAATGTCTTAAAGGGACTAGAAAATGTTTTAAGTGTGGAAAAGAAGGTCATCAAGCAGCTGAGTGTCGAAGTAATGGAAAAAGGGTTTCTAATGATGTGGATAAAGCAAACACTGCAGAGAACGCACTGCCAACACTTCAATGCTTCAAGTGCAAGGAAATAGGGCATTATGCTAATAATTGCCCTAATCCAAGGGTTAGTGATGATCAACATGAGCAACCACTGAAGGCAAAGGACAAAGGGAAATCACATGCGATCACTATTGGCAATGTTGAATATGACAACGATGTGGTGGAATGATTAAGTTTTTATGTAATGGGATTCCAAAATAATGTTGTATCATTGAGTATTGCAATATTTATTGATGTGGTATTCAAAGTGATTGAGATATTTTTTTGGAAATAAGATGATATGCGCATAATGAAGATGAGAAAATGAAATGTTTAATAGTATTCATGAGCTCATGATTGATATAAGGACTAAGTGATATCATGGTTTGAGTATATAGAATTTTGAGGATTTTGGTAACTTTTAACTGCACTCATGTTTTCACTAAGGTATTCAAGAGAATACACGATTAAGGACTTTGAATGTTTGGAATGTGACCAACAAGACATATCTTATGATATGTGGGGATCAACGACAGTATTAAATCTCTGGTAATCGTTGTCACTATATTATGAGAGTGGACTTCAGTATTATGTATAAGCCTAAAGATTAGACTGGATTATGTTGGACATAAGTTAGTATTGTTTAAGGATAGAAGATTTTCGATATTATTGATGGGATGTTATAGTAACGTAGTTTTAGAAAAAGGGACAACCTACAGGACGGGCGACAACCCATCACTTCGGACAAGGCTGTAGGAATCGAACCCACAACTGAAGTGTGACTGGCCTTTATCGCCTACCACTAGCCTACAGGAAGTCCCTGTTTAGTAGAAACTAGTTTTATTATATTAAACAGTATGATATATGACGTATAAGTCCATTTTAGGAACCATATGTGATTAATCTCACTATAGAATGACTTATGTATATTTAATAACTTTTTCTAACCTTTTGTTTGAGACAGATGGAATGACCCATCATTCTATCACATAATCTTCTAACACTTCACAAATAACAAATTCAACTTCATTTATTTAAGAGATGAAGTAGAAATTGTTCAAGGCACGAACAAAAGTGAGATTGTACCAAAATAAAGTAAGTATTTATTCTATGCAAATTTTCAACTTTAGGGAAATGATCTTGAAAACCAAAAATGTTGTCCTAGTGATCTTATACCTGATGAATCAGATGGTACCTTATATCATCACAAATCTATGGATTTGTGATTACTGGCTTTTCCATAGCCATGTTCTCTACCACTCTCCATCAGAACATGATGGTTAGATTTCTCTTCCATATCCATATTTTCACCTATGTGGAAACCCAGTGATTAGTTTATTTGGGTAATCGTTACATTTCATACTTTAGTTTTTAAAGCCAAGTTTTGGTATTCCCTTTTACGATGTGGGTTTCTATTAAAGAAACTTTCGAATAGTAAACCGTTTATAACCCCGACGAATTTCGAGGGCGAAATTCATTTTAAGGGGGGTAGAATTTAACAGCCCAAGATTTTATAAAAAAATATTCTTTTTAATTTTATTAATGTCTTGTGTTGTACGCTACACAAAAAGGAGCTTGCACAACATGCATCATTGACTTGACTCGCATTACACGCAATCGCGACCTTCCTCGATAGCGTGTGTAATACGCAATACTGAGTTTCACTAAACAACGATATGCTATTAAAATATTATTAAAACTAGCCGTTATGAATAGTAATAACTACCTTTTAAAATTCCGTAAATCTTATTTTTCAAAATGAACTTCATTCTTGGATTCGGAGTATCGAATTTAGCCTAAGGTGAAATTTTGGTACTTTTCGGATAACTTTCATATTCTGATGAATAGTGAAAATTACTAAATTATAATTAAAAATAACTTTTTTAATCAAAACAATTAATAGTGATAAATCATTAATTTGAGTGGTTTTAAAGTATATTTAGAATATATTTTTACAATTTAATACAATGTTGGTCATTGGATGTAATTTCACATTTAAACTAGACATAAACAAGTGTCAATCTTTTGATAGATATTGTTTCTTAAAAACATGCTATTTGTTTTAACAGCGGGATTTAATTATAAAATTAATTAACGAAACTTTTATGTTATGAATTTGGTAAAATAGACTTCATTTTTGAATTCGGAATATGATATATAGCTTGGGATGAAATTTTGGCATTGTTCTGAATAACATCAATTTTTGATGAATAGTGAAACTACTAAGTGGTAGTTAAAAAAACTGAATTTTACATAAAAATTAATTTTACCGCTTCTGTGAATGTAATTTAAAAAATACGAGAGACACGGTTGATGTCAGTAAGTAAAATGTGGTTCAATGAGATGAAAATAATTTTTGGTGAATAGTAACTTTTTACTTTTTTTACCGCGGTTAATAGTAAATAGGGTAACTAAGGGTAAATATGATATTAATATTACCCTAAAACATGTCCTAATTCTATTGGACAAGTGTAATTCGACCAAAAACAAACTTAGGAATAACATATGACCATTTAGGCCCACTTGGATTAGATTAGGACATTTATTATTAATTTATTTAAAGAAGGGTTAAAATAGTTAAAATCAAAGTTTAATAAGTAAATAATTTTTAATATGGGGTTATACAAAAGATAAATTCTATTGTAAATATTAATTAGAAAGCTAAAAAGATTTCCTACATGATGGTATTTTATTTATTATTTTTAGACATTAAATAAGTTAATTTATTTATGACACAATTATGATGCAGTTTTTATCTTATTTATGAAATATTGACATAATTGATGTTATAAACACAAAAATAAATGTAATTTGAGACTTTTTATGAATTCCACTAATTTTCTAGGTTACTATGATATATTATTGTTTATTTAATCAACTTGGTTCTAACATATAATTCTGTTATGACTTTCACAAAAATCATATATCAAATAGTGTCAAAATTGACAAAAAATAGTTTTTAAATAAAATATTATATTATTAATTGTTATTTTATTCCTAAAAATCTAAGGTTCGGCCAAATGACTTAGATAAGGATATATTTATTAATTATATTCAATTTTGGGTTCTTTTGTCATGTTATAGTAAGTGTATTAACCATATAGTGAAAGAAAACAAAAAGACACGGTAAAAGTTAAATTATTTAACTTAGAGTTAAATCTAATTGATAAGGTTAAACTAATACCCTAAACTTGTCTAAATAATATTGGCTGATAGTATTTCTACCCATCCCCACTTTAGCTTCGAAATAAGACCCTTTGGAACCATTATAAACCGATTTTGACTTTAATATAAAATAATATTTTGAGATATTACTAAGGTGCCCCTCTCCTCCCTTATAAAAGGGCACCTCCTCCCCCTCCTCCTCACACCAAATTGAGCACTCAAGCTCGGCCAACCCCTGCCATTTCCTCCCCTCCACTTCCCTAGAATAATCCTAGAGGTCCTTGTCTTCTCCAAATACCAATCTTTGTTCCTTAAGTGGAGGATTCAAAGAGGCGTTCCAAAGAAGAGGTAATTACCGTTACCAATTCTTTCATCTTTATTTCTTCTTCCACTTCATCTTCTTAGGTTGTTTCATTATGAAGTAATAACATCAGTATCAATAATATACTGATATGTTATTATAAGTATGAAACAACCCTATTTCACCATCTATCCATCCTACGGAAAAAGAAATCACCGCGCGTGCGTACGTACGGAATACCGTCTCCACGCCGTGGTGTAATCTATTTTCCACCATCACCTTACAAGGATGGGTATAATGGTGTAATGAGTAACTATATATGATTATTATGAAGTAATATTGATACTGAAATAATATATATATACTCCAATACAATTCCACAATCATAGGAACGATATCATCACTCGTGCGTACGTACGGAATACCGTCTCCACGATGTGATGCGACTCGTTCTACATGATCTTCATTTCATAATGATTATATAAATGAATTGAATGAATGAATATGGTATATACTACACTAATACCATTCTGGAAATGAATTATCTATAACCTAAAGATAAGAATAAGAATTTATTCAACAAAACACGCATAAGAACAAAAAGTTATAAAGACCTGAGTAACAAGTAACAATGAAATATTACTAACAAGAAGCTAATAATATGACCATATATGATATCATATCAGTATGTATGATTATGGAATAAGTCAATAACATTATTTAAACCATTATACAGGAGCTTCGGACACGAACAAAGCAAATCGGACCTAAGGTAAGGGAAATATCACAATCTCATTTTTATCCGAGATTGTTTATTCGTAAGTATTTACTGGGGTGTATTTTATCATCCACATCCATGTTTCATCAATATGTAATATTATTTCCATCCACCTACAATTGTTTAAATCCATTTTTACCCTTCGGTGAGTTTTTAGTAATATCTATGAAAGGAATCTTTTGTCGTACGAGGTACTTTTTGACTTTTCCGACAAAAGTACGAAGAATGTTTTTTTTAACGTATACGGCATGAATGGATTTTTAAAACATTATTTCCAAGAAGCTTCCTTTACAAGTTTTCAAGTTTATTTTTAATCAACTTCTTTTAGTTTATAATTGTATGACATATTAAGAAAAGAAAAGTGTTTTTGAAGAAGAAAGGATATTTTCCTCAAGAATGGTGTTCAAGTGTTTTATCAAAATTATTTTCCATCTAAGATAATAAAGGGTTCTGTTTTTATCCCTTTAATTGCATTGATTTGATTATGTTGTGAGGGAATTATTTTTATGAAGTCATTTTCCTTATAAGATTTGTTTTATGATGTCATGATGTTTCAAGAATCCCATTTTTGTTACATGTGTTATGCGATGATGTATGTTTTATGATTATGTGGCACACATAAGAAAGGATTCATTATAAGATGGGTGGGACCTATATCTCCCTCCAATGCATTGGGTAAAGATTTTATATCTCATGAGATAGACAGGGCTGAAACGGTAGGTTACACCGGTTCAGTGAAACAGGACTGAAACGAGGGTTACTTGATTCAGAAAGGGACTTTGTCCACTAAGATAGTCTTGGCAATGAGTCATGACTAACAAGAAATGATTTTCCATTATTATGTGTGCATGTCACAAAGTTTCATGTTTCATGTTATGATTATGGGGATCTCATTTTCACTTCTATGATTTATCCCATGTTATGATATTATGAGCTCTTTTGCAGGTTAAGATTTCCAAAAGCTACGTTCTTATGTATATGATGTGATTGATATTTCTTTTGTTTACCCTTACTGAGCATTTGAGCTCACCCTTTTTTGTTTTTCTTTCCCCAGGATATAAAGAAAGGTTTTAGGTAAAAAAAGGGAAGATCTTTATGGGAGATATTGAAGATCTTTCACCACGTTTAAAAGATTACGTTCCGAGTTTCCAAAGACACTAAACTATTACGATCCTTGTGTGTGTGTTTTTGTAATGTACTAAGTATTCCGCAAATGTAATGTAATGTCCATGTACGATAAGCTTCGAGTCTCTACACTTTTCTTGAGAGTGACTTCCTATTGTTGAATAGATTTGGGTATTTACAAGAATTCCACTATTCCTACCATCTAAAAGGGACCTACCTATTCTCTAATATACACATATAAAAATACCATTTAGATAAAAAAACATAGAATAATTATCTCCAAAACACTTATAGACACATTATTCAACTTCTGGTATTCCCAAAAGACCATCTTTAGTTTCCTAAAAAAGTGATCAAAATGGGTTTCTTCCAAGAGAAGGTAATCATCTTCATGTAGGTCCTACTTTTTTTGATTTTTACAACCATAAATTGTTTCTAAAAAATTGGAATTTTATAATTAGATATTTACAATATAATAAAATGTTATTCTGTTGATTTTATAATATTCATTTGTCTCATCTTCTATAAAATGGGAATGGAAACCAACGTTTATTTGTATGTCAGACTACCGCCTCACAGACCGTTGTAATTCAAGTTTCCGTATATCCTCTAATGGATGTTCTTCATAATGTATTTAATTTTTTATATTAAATTAATGAAATATTATATATTCTCAAAAAATAAAAAATATTATACATTTTGACCTTTCTTTCAAATGAAAATTGATTACATCATATATTTGTAGGATGGACTACAACATCACAGAGCGTTGGGTATCATTTTTTATTACCAAATCACATTTATGGTATATTTTCGTGTCTATATAGGAATAATTTGATATTTTTTATTGAACACCCCATGATTTAAAAGTAAGTAATTTCTTCAAAGTAATTAAATAGCTAGTACTACATGCAAAACCGAGTTCAAGCACACCAGGACTTAACAAACATGTTGTTCAAAAGCAGTTATGAATAATATTAACTGAATTTTGAACATTATATAATCCTTATAATTTTAGAATCAACTATATGAGTTTATTAGACATAATTTAAGAATAAATTCATTTTTTAGATAAACGAACTATTTTTAAAAATATGTAATTTTAATGCCTTTTAATGGTGAACCCTTTTTAAATGAAATATTTGAAACTTTTATATATTCAGTTTGACGAAATAAACTTCTAATATAGAATTATGAAATAATAATTTAGTTTCAACAAATATTTTGTGTTTTTTTAAAAACATTCATATTTTGGTGAATAGTGAAAAATCCTATATTTTAACTGAAAACAAATTTTTTAATCAAAATAATTTATTGTGATCAATTATAAATTTTAATGGTTTGGAAGTATAAATAGATTATATTTTAACCATTTAATCCAATTTTATTCATTTTAAATAATTTCATATTTAAATTGAACATAAAAAAGAAATAATATTTTATTAGTTATTATTTCTAAAAAACACGCTTTTTGGTTTTGACAATGAGAATTAATTTTAAATTAATAAATGCAACTTTTATGTTTTAGATTTTGTAAAATATACTTAATTTGTTAATTAAAAATATCAAAATTATCTTAGGGTGAAATTTTTTTATTTTTCTGAAAAAATTCAATTTTTTATGAATAGTGAAAAAACACTGAGTTATTGGTTAAAACCGACTTTTAATTTAAATAATTATTTATTTTATTTAAATTTTTTATGTCAAAATATATACATAATAAATATCTATATTCAATATAATTCATTAGAGTCATTTTGAAATATGTTTAGATATGTAAAAATTTTATTGAACATTTTACCATCTTTTACCGACCTCCTACGAGCATTTGCAAATTTTCATAGAACATAATTTTACTGCTTCCGTGAGTTGAATTTCTAAAATCGGAGAGACACAGTTAATATCTGTAAGTAAAATGTGGTTCAATAAGATGGAAATAATTTTTGGTGAATAGTAACATTTTACTTTTATTTACCACGGTTAAAAGTAAATAGGGTAATTAAGTGTAAAAATGATATCATTATTACACTAACACATGTCTTAATTCTATTGGATAAGTGCAATTCCACCAAAAACAACTTTAAGAATAAAATATGAGCTGTAAGGTCCACATGGATTAGATTAGGAAATTTATTATTGTTACTAAAAATATCCATTAGAAGGCCAAAAATATTTCTTTCATAATGAAATTTTATTTATAATTTTTAGACATTATATAAATAAATTTATTTATGATACAATGATGATGCCGTAATTACCTTATTAATAAATGATTAAAATAATTGATATTATAAATACCCAAATAAATGTAATTGGAGACTTCAGGTGAATTAAAATAGTTTTATATGATAATATGACATGTTCGGGTTGATTCGATCAATTTTTTTCAATGTAATATTTCTGTTATGATTTTAACAAAAAACAAATACCAAATAGTGTCAAAATTGACATAAAATGGTTTTTAAAACAAATATTATATTATTAATTGATATAATAGTCCTAAAAAACTAAATTTTGGCCAAATGACTTATATAATAATATATATGACATTATTGAATCAATTGAGGTTTGATTGGAATTTTATAGTATGTTTATTAACAATATAATATAAAAATACAAAGAGATATGTTAAATATAAAACTATTTAACAAAAAGTTAAATCTAAATGATAAAGTTAATATTGTGAACTAAACCTATATAAAACCTATTGTTTGAGAGACTTTCGACCCATCCCCACCATAGCCTTTAAATAATTTATTTTGGAGCCATTGGAAACCGAAAATGAATTTATTATAAAATAATATTTTATGTTTTTCCTAAGGTGGCTCTCACCTCTTATAAAAGGGCACTTCCCCTTCTCACAAATTCACACCTCCAAAGCCATTTGGATCAGCCAACCCCAGCCCTAATATCCTCCTGAAAATCCTAACTTCATCCTAGAGGCATTCCATTGGTCACAAATCCCACCTATGTATCCCTTTTGATCAAATCAAAAGGAAGAAACCGAAGAAGTGATAATGATTTGACCACCCTCTAACATGTTCTTTTATTCTTCCACTTCCTCTTCCTCTATTGTTTTCATTCTAAAATTAAAACTCTTGTATCTTATATATACATTTATTCTATTATAAAAATTCTACCACCATATTCATTACTCTATCCATCCTATAAATGAAAAAGTCACCATACGTGTGTACGTACGGATTACCGTCTCCACGTCATGGTGTAGTGTGTTATTCAGAAAATTCATTACTTTTATGGGAATAATAGTGAGTATAACTAACATAAATCATAAATATAACATGTTAATTATTCTGTGTATATGATATACCATTCAATTAAAAAAGATTTCTCCATCAATATAAGGATATTGTTGCTCGTGCGTATGTACGGATTACCATCTCCATGACACGATGAGATTCATTACTGCATTCACCATTCAAAAATGATTATAAAATATATATCATTAACAAGTATGTAATATATGGAATAATAATGCTACTGGTGGTATAAATTTATATATAAATGTACTTACATATATCTTATTTACTTAGCTTCATGCAATGCGATATGAAAAAGGAAACAACGTTTTTGCGAACGTACGGTCTACTGTCTCCATAAATGGTGTTCTCAATTTCATATATATGTCTATTATATATATTTATATTCTAAATATATATGATGTTCTATAAACATTAAGTATTTATATCATTATTTAAGTTATACAATCAATAAAAACAAGTTGAAACAAGTACGATAAAGAAATCAATTATTATCCAACGTGTTAATTAAACATGGAAATTATTATTAAATGGGTAGTATAAAGTTATAAATGAATCATGTATGATATCGTGAATATTATTATGGTTCTGGTATAAATTAATAACATACTAAGGTCTTCATACAGAAGGTTAAACGTACCCTCGACTAAATAAGAGTGCAAGGTAAGGGTTAATTTCACAATATCTTTATTATTTGAGGTTGTTTTTACATAAGTATCTACCGGTACATATTTATTCTCCATGTCCATGTTACATAAAAGATTTTTCAAAGGGATTATTTTTAGGGGAATTTTTTATAATACATCATTTTAAATGTTTTAAATATCTATTCTTCAAAATCTTTCTCATTAATGTCCATGTCTTCAAAATGGTTTTTAAGGATTTATTTATATGGACATGAATGTTTTTAAAATGTTAATTCATTTGAAAATTTCTAAAGTGGTATGGGAAAATTTGATTCCAAAATGTCTTTAAATGTATTACTTTTTAAATTGTGTGACGTTTAACTGTTTTCATGAAAAATAGATATTTCTCTCAAAGAGTTTTACAAAATCATTTTCATCTATGTCAACATCCTTTGATGGATTTTAAACATTTTTGAAGTTGATTTATTATGATACAAATATTTCATATTGTATTGTAGGATTTGTGATATGTTTGACTGTAGATGTGTTATTTTTATTCCATTCATGGTTTATAGATAATGTTGTAATGATATCCGGTGTTAGGAATTCCTTCATTATGAGATTAGTATTACATGTGTTTATTAGACTTGTAGAATATCCATGTGCATATTTATATGGTAATGTTTGATTTATTTTTGCAATATTATATTTATGTTTATGTTTAAAAGTCTATTTTTTATTAAATATTCTACCTTAAAAGTTTATAGGTTTTGCTAAATTATTTACCCTTAATGGGCATCTGAGCTCACCCATTTCTTATGTTTTATTTTCCCAGGATCCCATGAAGTGTTTTATGTAGGATATGATGGGGTTATACTATGGGAACAATGGAATTCTCAATGGATTTTTTTGTGTTGTATGTTAGAAAGTGTAATGTAATGATCATATATGCAATATATTTTCCAAGACTCCTAAACTGATCGGTCTTTCGGGACATGAATCCATGTAGTCATGCAAATTTATTAAAATAATTCACCGACTATAGGAATCTAGGGTTGGGGAGTTATAGTCAGTATCCAAGGAAGTTTAGCAATATCCATGGAAAATAGATTTAGATAAAATCTGATTAGAAAAAATTACCCCAAGATAGACTTTGAGGATTGGTATAGAAGACCATTCAACAGTTTTGGTAATGTAGAGATTTTGTGTGTTTTCCAAGAAATACATCCCTGTCTAGATACGAGCATGTAGTGGTGGCTCTGGCACAGATGTACCTAGGGGAAAAACCCAAAAACACCGCTTTGAGATAGACTCGAATGTGAACTGGTGCATGATAATGAGCCCTCCTGCACTCTTGGTTATGACACTCTCGGGGGATATTCTTAGGATAATTCTAATTTACATTACAAATCACTATGAAGGATTTACGAGTATATACCACCTCAATGAAAATATTTTTATGAATATAAATTATATCCATAAACTGTTCAATTTACATTTGGTATTTTACATGTTTGGAATTATTCGTTGCAATTCATAAACCGACCTACTGTATGCCATTGTATAGAAATGGTGCCCTATAGAAGGAATGTGAACTGTAGCAATACATATGATCCAAAAAGTAAGAAGATCTTATCCTTCATTATATTAATCCAACATTTAGAAGGGAAAGAAGGATTTTCCTATATGTGATATTTGTGGAAAGAATCACCCCGGTAAATTCTTGAATGGAATGAGATTTTTTTATGAGTGTAGAGAAAAATAACACCAAGTACGTGATTGCAATGATAAGAAAAAGGTTTCATGTGTACAATGCTTCATCTACAGGGAGTTGGGTGACTATGTGAATCAATGTGCAAATCATCAAAGTATAACCCAAATGATGCTATTGGATAATAATAAAGTTGTGATACCATCAAATATGATGAAGAATGATTAGATTTATTATGTTGTTATTAAAGTATTATGTCATTTGAGCACTGTATTAATGATATACATAATACAATAAATATAGAGTATATAAGGATTGTACTGCAGTACTATTTCATTAAGGACTAGAGATTGTGTGGAACCATGAAATGTGACTCAATAGCAGGTTTAATTTTTGGAAAATATATGGGTGGGAGAAAGATAAACCCTAATATGTTGAGTCAATAAGGTTTTCCTTATGATTTTTCCATTCCTTCTTATTTTGAAAATCACAATCACCTTATACTTAAGCAAATCGATATTTTACTTATCTATGGAAATTTTTATTTCTTAAGGAAATTTACCCTAACCTAGATTTCCTTATTCATATCAATATTTTTCTTATGTATAAAAATCGGTTTCATTCATAAAACATTGGAATCATATAGTACATAGATATAAAGAATTATGTTTTCAGATCCAAATTATTGATAGGAACTGTAATGAATTTCCATTCCGAATTCTGGATAGGAATGTAATGAAGTTCCATTCTGAATTCTGGATACGAACTCCAATGAAGTTTCATTCCGAATTCTGGATATGAACTTTAATGAAGTTCCATTCTGAATTTTGGATATGAACTCTCATATAGTTCGACTCCGAATTCTGGATACAAACTTTCATATATTTCTACTCCGAATTCTGAACTTCGAACTTCTATGAGTTCGACTATGAACTTTTACTAAGTTCGACTCTGAACTTTGACTAATTTTGACTCTGAACTTGTACTAGTTTGACTCTGAACATTTACTAAGTTCGACTCAGAACTTTTACTAAGTTATATTCTGAACTTTTACTAAGTTTGACTCCGAACTTGTACTAGTTCGACTCCGAAATTCTACGGGTTTTACTCCGAACTCTGTAAGTTTAGGTTCTGAATTCTAGTGAAACCAGACTCTGAATTTCCTTAGAAATTTACACTCCAGATTTCTACAGAATTCAGGTTCTGAATTCCTACAAAACCGAATCCGAATATCTCTTTATTATAGACTCTTAATTCCATTTTGGTTAGACTCCGATATTTTATATGCTTACATTCCGAACATCAGTTTTTTTATACTTGTTTCATTACAAAACGATGTCGTGATTTCAGTTACACATGTTTTTTTATAAAACAATGTCATCCATTCTGTTTCTTACTAACCATTGGTTGAGTGACACGTATATAGGTCCCTCCGAAATTTAAGGAAAATATAACCATTGGAGAAGCGAGCTGACCGTTCCAACCAAGATTATAAATAGGAGCTCATTTGATATATCTATACACACATCTACAAAAAGTTGATCACTCTAGAGACCACATGCTGTTAAGGTGATTTCTAAAGAGAGAAGAATTTCATGCATTGTGTGTACTGAACTGCTCATTTAGATTTCATTGTGTGACTCCAAATGTTGGTGATTACATTTGAGGTCTTCCAGGTATAGGAAGACATGGGTGCCGACTACCTTGAAGTTCAAGGGCTTCCTGGCTATGGAAGACAGATGATCCAACTACCTTGAAGTTGAGGGCTTGTGGGGATAGCAAGACAGAGACTCTGATCTTCTTATAGAGGGCTTACCCTGGTGTGGGTAAGACATAGTTTCTTGAACGTATAAATCAAGGGACATTTATCCAAGGTTGTTTGATACCCTTCTCTTTGGGTTAAAAGATTTATATCTTGTTACTTGTTTTCGTTACAAGTTTTTCTGCGGCATTTTGTATTGTCAGGAAATTATAACCTTCTTATATGTCCTTACACTTGTACTCTGATTCAATTAAATTCAATACGCATTAAGGTAGAGTCTCATATTGTAAACTTTGGTTATGTTTCATTTTTCGGATACATGTTTCCAGAACCAGTTTTTCGGAATCACTTTCCTAATGTAAGCAAGTGTATAGAACTAGAAGGTTTTAACATCGTACTTTGTTCCAATCTTTCAATTGGAGTTAGAGGTGTTGTGAATTTTCGTAGTTTAACTTTGTTAAACTTAGATATTTCACTATTTAAGGTAAATTTTAAAGTGTACAATTCACCCCCCTCTTATATATTGAGCATCTATATCGTTATTTAGATCCTACAATTTGTATCAGAGAAGGTCTCTGAAGTACTTATATTAACATATAAGTTTTTCTTTCTTATTTTTTCATTGTTATATATTTTTCTTGCTTAGTCCCGTGAATATGAACTTTTGTTATTAACAAGTTTCTGTGTATAAAGAATTTTTATGATGATAGGAATCAATGTTGGTTCCATCGACTCCCTAAATCCTACAAGACCACCAATTTTTTATGGCAATGATTATGAGTATTGGAGAGATCAAATGAAGACTTTCGTTATCAATACTGGAGTAGAAAATTTTGTTTTTCTTACCGGAGGTTATCAAATTCTTGATAAGGAAGTTAATGCTTTCACCAACCAATAGAAACATGATTATCAATTAAACTATAAGGTGTGCAATACTCTACTATTTTAAATGACTAGGAACATATATAGCCAAATTTATTCTTGTGAAACAGGTAACTATATATGGAAGAAACTTGAAGATACTCATTTTGGTACATCTAATGTGATTGAGACTAGAAGAGATATGTTTAGATCTGAGTATCATGGTTTCAATTTTCCTTATGGAGAACCCATTTTTAAGGTACACCAAAGGTTTATAACTATCGTAAACAGCCAAAAATCTATGGGAGAGAAAGGTCTAGATGATGAAGCATTTGTTGACAAGATTATTGATATTATGCCCAATGAGTGGGAATCAAAGAGAATATCTATTGAAGAGAACATGAAGGTTACTCAAATTTCCTTAGATGATCTATTTAGAACTCTTCTCCAACATGAAACAAGAATGAAGATAGATTCTAACAACATCAAGAAGAAAAATGGGAATGTTACTATTTCTTTTACTACTACATTAAATCACATGAATGCTAAGACTCCTGAGAGAGTAACTAGATCCAAGTCTAAAAAGGTTACTATCCAATCCAAATCTAGTGAGAGTGAAGTCTCAGAAAATGAGTTAGCAAATCTTGCTCGATGGAAGAACAAGATATCTAGTCAAAGAAATTTCCAATATAAGTATAAGAAGAAGGATATGAAAGATAAGAAATATTAAGAAGTCACACGCTATGAATGAAAGATAAGTGGACACATAATACCTAATTGCCCTATGCTCAAGAAGAAAGAAAGAAAAGAGAGGCATTCTAAATGGAATATAAAGAAGTATTACAATTCCAAAGCTAAGAATGTTCTAAAAGAAAATGACACCTAGAGTGCTAGTGGTGGTGACTCTATAGAGGAATCTTCTGATTATGAATCCTCAGGACAGAAGAATCTTGGTCTCATAGCCATATTACCTAGTTACAATCATTGTTTTATGGCTAAGGTACACAATACTGAATCATTAACCAATGATTCTTTAAATTATAATGATAATAAATATTGTAACTCTTCAGATGAAGAATCTTATTCTAATGAAGAAAATACTTCACCTACTTATGAAGAAGTTTCTAGGTTTTCTGAACTTCTTGAGATTGAGAATTCAAAACTCTATAAAAAATGTGATAAGGCAAACTATAGGAATAATATTCTTACTAAAAAAATATCAGATCATTATAAAGATCTTGATAAGAAAAATTTGGATTTTGTAATTATTTCAAAAAATCTTGAGGAATTAAATTCTGAGAAGAATAAACTTTCTTAAGATCTATAAAAATTAATTTCTAAGAAAAGTGGTTTCTTGCCAAGATCTAGTTCCAAATATAATGATTTTGAAGATAAAAACATGGTTATAAAACTCAAATCCAAAATATTTTCCTTAAATAAGTGTTTTTGAAACGTTACTTTAGGTAAAGAAAATTTTGGTAAGATGTATTCACAAATACGACCTTTATGAAACAAATCTAGATTTGGTTATACCCATGAAAACCCAACATTGATTAACAATTATTTTGTTCCTCAAAGTGCCCCATTTTATACCAAGTGTCAATAAGTTGGTCACTAGGCAATGAATTATTCTTTAAACAAAACCCAATCTTTAGGTTTTCATAAAGCATATTTTTATAAACAAATGTGGATACCCAAAATTTTGTTATCAGAAAATCACGGATCCAAACAAGTTTGGATTTCGAAAGTCTAATTTTTTTCTTATTCTCAGTAAGATAAAGGAAGTACCAACTGAAATACATGGTACATGGATAGTGTATGTTCCCGACACATGACTGGTAACAAAATCTATTTCGAAAAGATTATCAAGATGAAAGGAGGAAAAGTAACTTTCGGAGACAATGCTCAGGGAGAAATTGTTGGTATAGGTAATATTGTTCTTCTTGGTAAAACTTTGATTTCAAATTTTTTGTTTGTTAAGGGTATTAAGAACAAAATCATTAAAATAAGTCAATTATGTGATGGAGGATACCTTTTGATCTTTAGGAATGATAAGTGCTTAGTACACAATTTCAAGGAAGAGTTTATTCTTTCTTCCCATAGGCAAGAGAATGTTTACACTTTGAACATAGAAGACCATAGGAGCCAAGACATACCATGCCTAACTGAAATGGAAGATCATTCTTGGTTGTGGAATAGAAGTCTAAGTCACTGTAACCTTAGAAACTTATGTAAACTCTCTAGGAAGAAACTAGTTTAGGATCTACCTAAGCTTAGATTTGATTATCCTAATGTTTGTGATCCTTTTCAATATGTAAATCAACATAAATATAGTTTTAAATCAATCGGTGAAGTCTCAACAACTGATGCATTACAGTTGGTGCAAATGGATCTTTTTGGTCCAACACAAACTGGAAGCATTGGAGGAAAATACTATGTGTTTCTTCTAGTTGATGATTACACTAGATTTATGTGGGTCTATTTTCTAGCAAAAAAGTCTAAAGCTTTTTCTTATTTCAAAAGTTTTAGAGCCCATGTTAAAAATGATAAAAACC
Organism: Viscum album; assembly: GCA_963277665.1. Classification (NCBI taxonomy): domain Eukaryota; kingdom Viridiplantae; phylum Streptophyta; class Magnoliopsida; order Santalales; family Viscaceae; genus Viscum; species Viscum album. The sequence goes on along the minus strand of OY728135.1, from coordinate 1,460,301,074 downwards.
TTCCATTGAAAACTATTCATAGTGATCATGGAGGATAATTTCAAAATTATGATTTTGAAACGTTTTGTAGTAGAAAAGGTATTACTCATAACTTTTCAGCACCCATAACACCTCAACAAAATGGTGTTGTTGAAAGAAGAAATAGAATTATTCAAGAGATAACTAGAACCATATTGAGTGAATATTCTATATCTAAACATTTTTGGGATGAAGCTGTAAGTACTGGTTGTTATACTATATATCGTGTTTTGATTAGACCGTGTCTTAATAAAACTCTTCATGAGTTATAGAATAGTATAAAATCAATACTTTCCTACTTCAAGGTTTTTGGTTGCAAAGTATTCATCCTGGATACTAATGACAACTTACATAAATTCGCTCCAAAATCTGATGAAGGGATTTTCCTAGGCTACTCCACAACATCTAAGGCTTATATGGTTTTATAAAAAAACACTTGTACTATTGAGGAAACATTACATGTCAAATTTGATGAAACTGATCCTTTTGTTTTCAAACATTCCCAAACTAAATCCTCAGATGTTTTTTTTTAAAACTAATTATCAACCTTTGATAGAAGATCCTTATGATAAGGATGATGTTCAAGAAGATGCTTCTAAAACATTTACCCCAGAAGAGTTCCTACCCTATGTTGATGAACAGGTTTTACAAAACCCAAATCAGTTGTTTCTTAAGAATCATCCCAGTGATAGTATCATTGGTGATTTCAATCAACCGGTAAGGACTAGAAGTTCCTGGAGAAATATAGTAGAACATCTAGCATTCCTTTCCCAATTAGAACAGAAAAGCACCGATGAAGCATTATGTGATGATGATTTTATAAAATCCAAGCAAGATAAACTAAATGTATTTGAAAGGAATAAATTCTGGAGCCTATTTGAAAGACCTAAGGGAACATCTGTTATTGCAGTAAAGTGGGTCTTCAGAAATCAGTGTGATTAAAATGGAGTCATTGTTAGAAATCAAGCTAGACTAGTTGCTAAAGGATTTAATCAGCAAGAGGGAATAGACTATGAAGAAACCTATGCTCCAGAAGCTAGACTTTAATCTATTCGTATCTTACTAGCCTTTGCAGCATTCTTCAATTTTAAACTATTTTAAATGGATGTCAAATGTGCTTTCCTTAATTTTTATGTTCAAGACGAAGTTTTTGTTGAACAAACTCCTGGCTTTGAAGATACAAAACATTTTGATCATGTTTTTAGACATACCAATGCTTTGTATGGCCTTAAACAAGCCCCACGTGCCTGGTATGATAGAATTAAAATATTTTTACTTCTAAATAACTATGTTAAGGGAAATGAAGATCCAACCCTTTTTATAAAGAAAGATTAGAAAAACGTTTTTATTATTCAAATATATATTGATGACATCATATTTGGTTCAACTTAGCAATCTTTAACTGATTCCATTGCGGATCTAATGTAATCTGAGTTTGAAATGAGTACGATGGGTGAGTTAACATTTTTCCTTGGTTTTCAAATTTCTCATAAACCAGAAGGAATCTACATATCCGAACATAAGTATATTAAAGATATTATTAAAAACAATGGTTATGAGAACACTAAGAGTATAAATACTCATATTGGTACCTCAAACACACTTGATCTTGATGAATCTGGGAAACCATTATATCAAACATTTTTTTGAGGTATGATAGGAAGTCTAATTCACATAACAGCTATTCGACCAGACTTGATGTTCTCAGTATGGTTATGTGCAAGATATCAATCCAATCCCCAGGAATATCATTTAAAGGAACTGAAAATAATTGTTCACTACTTGAAGGGAACCATGGATCTAGGATTATTTTATACATCTGGAAATGATTTTATCCTAAAGAGATTCTCAGATATTGACTTTTCCAGGTGTAGAATGTATATAAAAAGTACATCCAGAACTTTTCATTTCTTAGGAGATTCATTGGTCTCTTGGTCCTACAAGAAGAAATATTATGTAGCACTCTCCACTGCTGATGCTGAAAATGTAGCAGCTGGAAGTTGTTGTGCTCAAGTGTTGTGGATGCAACACACACTCACAGATTATGTCTTTAGTTTTAATAAGACTCAAATTATGTGTGACAACACAAGTTCCATTTCCCTTAGTAAAAACTCTGCACATCACTCTCGTGAAAAACACATAGATATTAGGCATCACTTTCTTAGGGATCACACACTAAAAAGAGATATCATTCTTCAGTTTATCGGAATGCAAGATCAACTTGCTGATATTTTCACAAAATATTTACCCTCCGATAGATTTGAATACATTTAAAAAAATATTGGAATGATAACTGTAAGGTAATCTCTCTTTTTAACTTCTTGTTGGGAAATTCTCCTTACAGTAATAAACCTCTTTTCATAGGGGGGAGTACATTTTCTTTTTAGCATAACCAAAATTTTCGTAGTCCATTTTTCAAAAAATTTTAACTTTTTTTTTTCTCGTAATGATGTTTTAGGAACTGAAATTTTTGGAATGGAAATTTTCAGAATTGAAAATTTTCGTAAAGAAGTTTCCGTATTTGAAATTGTCATACTGAAATTTTCAAACTGAGAATTTTCGTAATGAGAATTTTCTTAATAAGAAATTTCATAATGAGAATTTTCTAATGAAAATTTTCGTAATGAGAAATTTCTAATGAAAATTTTCGTAATGAGAATTTTCATAATGGGAATTTTCATACTCATATTTTTTCATAGTGAGTTTTTCATAGTTCGTTTTTCTTAGCCAAATTTTTCTTCAAGAAGAATATTACCTATTTCTAATAAACTTCCTAGCCAATCCGAAAGGTATTATTTCCTTACTAAAGTTTTTGTAGTCATATTTTTCTTGCTAGTATTTTCATGTGTGTTTTAAAATTTCTCAGACTCTAGTTTTCTTAAATCTGATTGTTTTTCTTAAAACCTCAGAAGATTGGATTCAAGATTTTCTTGCGGATTTGATTTCAACCATCAGATCAGATTAAAATATTTCTCAACTGGTAGATTGTTTTTGGAAGTTTAAAGTTAGCTCCATCTCCTATATAATGGGCACCCCCTTTGGTTGTCCCACATCGATTTCATGCTCCAACGTGTCAAATCTCTACATCACTTGATAAAGCCTGTTCCAAATTCATCTAGAGCTCTTCATTCCAAATTTCTATTGAAGCTACTTCTCATGATATGTCCACCTCAAATCCAATTTCAAAATTCCAAGTGTACATAGAAAGAATGGTCCATCCAAATTTTTACATGTACGATTCTATCATCTCCAAGAATATCAAGCTGAATGGTTGGGAAGATGTATGTGTATTCAAGACAGGTGATCAAGATTCTTTCTATCCGGAGTTACATGTAGAATTCGGTGAATTAGTATTTTTCTATGAGTAAGATGGAAGAGAAAAGTTTTCTTTCAAGTCTTATCGGAGAACGTACAAACATACTTAAACCAAGGAATCAAGCTTGGTAGGGCTGGATTATGAAGGAGAAGCTGAATTTTGTTCACACAAACTCATGGATTCTCAAGGTAGTTTTGTTAAGGTTATGGATTTTCAATTTCTTGGACTTACTCATGTCAAGACTGAAGTGCACTGTGTTGCATTTGTTGTCAATGAGGCATGAGGTTGTCTTGGAATGAATGGAAGTCAAGGAATGTCAAGATGTGAATGACAAAGGTTGTGATGGTGTTGGTAAAGAATGGAGAATGGCCATGGAACTTAGAGGAATGTCACTTAGGAGATTCACTAAGTGGCATTGGAGAATATGGTTGAAACATTCTCCATGGAAATCTGACGATTGTTGAGCTGTTCTTAAAGTTCCAAGAACTTGTATCAACTTGATACAATGTCACAACATGATTAGAAGACCATGCATTGTACTGAAAATTCATGAGGAGTTGAAGAGATCCATCCACAACTTCTAAGTGGATGAAGTGGATTAATGAAGTCCATGCACTAACACTTAGTGCATGTGAATTAGAAGAAGATCCAACTTGATCTCTAATTGGATCATTGAAGAACATTGAAGATTCTGTGATTCAGGAGCTCGGTTGATGAAGAAGAACCTTCAAGAATTCCCATTCCTAAGTGATAAATAAATGTTGAAGATAATGGAGGAATTTCAAATGAAGAAGAAGAGAGGAAGAAGGAGAAATGAGAAAGATAGGCATTTGGCATTTGGCACTTGTCTTATATTCATGGGTTACTTTGTTTTTGACAAAGTAATATTCTGTCCTTTGCCAAAAAATTGGCCAGCCAAGGCCAGCCTTAAGGGTTCAACCCCCAAGGCACATGTGGGCCTAAGGCGCCACGCCCAAGGGGGGATCCCATGTGGCCAGCCCGGGCGGCAGAGGCAGAGGGGGCCGTGTATAAGCCCCGAGGGCACGCGGTGGTGAAGCCCGCGCACCCAGAATGCATAGTGGGCGCCAGTAGCGCGCCTGCAGGAGCAGAGAGTGGGCGCAGAGCGCGCCCGCAGGGAGAACACGGTGCGGGGCGGCACCGTGGAGGAAAAAGATGCAACTGAGGAGTAGCGGCGGGTGCTTGGGTGATAAAGCGCGGAAAAACCGCTGGAGAATTCGATGTGGGACGCGCATTTTTCACCGGGAAGGAATCCCAGCCGCACGATTCATCGCGCGCTCGATCTGGACCGCTCATCTAATCCGCCGCGCCCCCGATTTGATCCAGGCCGTCCGAGGATAATTGATCACCGCATCCAACGGCCCAGCGTCCATCTTTTACCTCGAGCTCGACCGAGGCACCCGCGACGTCCCCGCTGAACCAGGCGCCTCCCCGACGACCGATTTTGAGATCCCGGCCACCATTGCCGAAGATGAAGTGTTCGTTGAGTTCTTCTCCTCAAACCGAATCCATCCATGCAATAAAGAAAGCATGCATGCAATGTTTGGAGGATTTCGAAGTTCGGCCGAGGCAAGCAACGCTGCCGAGGCCGTGGAGGGTTTATGCCTTTGCATGCATGGGATAAAAGAGGCAAAGGTCGTGCATGCGTTCTAATTCGCATGCACGTGGAGGAGAAAAATAAGGAAAGAAACCGCGGTGGAAACTGAGGAGAAAAACGAGATTTTACAGAAACTAAAGATCCGAAGATCTCGGGAGTTTGAAGTTATTTCACGCGGATAGAACCGCCTCTCCTCTGCCTATATAAATGAGGCCGAGCCCTCGAGAATATTTTCTGAAGTTTTGTTGAAGATCCAGAGTCCCGTGAGAGCGCTTAGCCTCGCGAAGTAGAAGCCCTGCGCGCTAATCCTTTGCGCGGCAGGAAGACCTCGTGGCTGCAACACCTTGCGCGCCCGAGGCTTGTTCCCTCTCTGCCCGCACCCTTGCGCGGCAGGAGGAAGACCCCGCGGGTGTTGCACTTGCACGCCCCGCGGCAGGAGGAGCTTGCGCGCCCGCGACTGCCTTGCCTCCTTGAGGCCTTGCGCGGCTGCCCCTTGCACCCGAGGAGGTTTCACTTGCGCGGCCAAGTGATCCTTGTGCCTTGTGATTGCGCGGACAAGAAGTGAAGATATGCCGCACCTTGCATGCCCTTGTGCATCTTGAAGACCTATGCGGCAGTGGGAGAAGAAGAATTGGCCGCACCCTCTTGCATGGCTTGCTTAAAGAAGAAGGGAGTTCGGGTTGTGAAGTGTATAACACACCTTGTGTGTGTGTGCAAGGAGAACCCAAGACCCGAGACCAAGTGTGTGCACAAAGAACAACACCAAGTGGTGTGTGCCAAGTGCTAAGAAGAGCACACCTTTTGTGTGTGCAAAACAAGAAGAGGACCTACGGGCAGTGTGTGCACAAAAGTGGAAGTGCCTTTGGCTAAGTGTGTGCACAAAGAAGGGATTGGCCGAGGCTTGCACAAAGAACTGCACCAAGATTTGTGTGTGTGCAAAGGAAGTGGAGGCCGAGAACACACCTTGTGTGTGCACCAAGTGAAGACACATTTTGTGTGTGCAAAATTGAAGAACAACCTACGGGTTAAGGGTGTGCAACAAGAAGTGAGAAGAGGCCAAGTTTCAAGTGTGTGCAAAATGAAACATGTATGTGCAAAGAGACAATTTGGCCGAACCTAGTGTGTTCACTAAAAGGGTAAACACATAGAAGTAGAAGAAGAGGACAACTCACACCAAAGTAAAACACACTTAAGAGTGTGTAAACAAATTGGATAAAGTGTGTGAAGTTCAGTGAAGGTGTGTGCTTAAAGTGACTACACCCTTTGTGGGTCTACTGCACCAAGAAGAGGAAAGGGAAAGTGCATGCATGCATGCATGCACGTGCACACGTGAACAAAGCTAAATCTGGCTGTGTGCATTTGAGGAGTCCAAGACCAGAGGTTCTTGAAGATTTGAGAAGGCCATGCACTCAGTGCATGAAGTAGAGTTGAAGTGAGACTGGACCAGACTGAAGTTAAAGATATCAGTTGTCTGAGTATTCAGTAGTTGAAGAGTGAAGGCCAGGTCATCCTTAGAAGAAGGTGATAAAGCCTAAGCAAGACGAGAAGACCTGTTCACCACAAGTGATCGGAAGAAGAGCGAGGCCAGCAGCCTTTATCCCAGGCTGCTGAGGATACTTGAAGAACTTAAAGTGAAGAAGAGTTACTCGTGCGACTCGAGGAGCCAGGAGAAGACCCTGTGGGACTCAGGGAGAAGAAGTCTTCAGTGGGATTCTGGAGCAGGCCAGTGGGACTCTTGTAACACTGTGGGACGCAGTCTAAAGACCCTCCTGTGGGACTCAGTAGAGATACGGTGGGAATCTGTATCGACCATTGTAATTCTAACAAGTTATAATGGGAGAATCCTTGCTGGGAGAGCATGGCAAGGATGTAGGCCTTTGGTGCCGAACCTTGTAAATCCTTGTGTCCTGTGCCTTTTCATTACTGCATCATTCGGGAAAGGTTGAGAGATACAAGAAGAGTGGATCGAGGCTTTAACCAGACATAGAGGTTTAATTGATAAGAATCAATTAGTAAAAGTTTTAAGGGATCACTGATTCACCCCCTCCCCCTCTCAGTGATTCACACTGATCTGGGCACTTCAATTGGTATCAGAGGGAGGTTACCTCTAAAAGATCCAAGGGAGTCTTTATGAAGTGCAGATTTGAGGAAACGAGCGACCAGCCTCAAATGGAGATATCTGCCAAGACTCAGAAAAATAGAAAGAAGAAACAGGCCAAGAAGATGAAGAAAGCATGTCCTAGCTGTGATGAAGTTGAAACAATGAATGATCTTCAGAGTGCACTCAAATATCTTCAGAAGACAGTTCCCATGGAAGTGGCAAAGTGTATAGCTACAGACATCCATGATCTTCATGATGAAAAATCACAGTTAGAAGAAGAAGCCAATTCAATGGAAGATCAATTGGCTAAAAGGGTTGGCATAACCAACACTCTCAGAAAGCTGGTGAAGGCTAAAGATGAAACTGTATCTCTTTTCAATGAAAGATATGAAGACACTACTGAAGAATTGCAAAGAAGTCTTTATGAGAAAGAATTCTTTAACATAATGGTCAAAGATGTTTTCCATGCACTGGAAAAGAGGCACAAAGTTTCAATGAATGTCAGAGATTCTCAACTTGAAGAAAAAGTCAAATTGGTGAAGGAGTTGGACAATTCATTTCAAGAATTGAAGAAGGTTCATGAAGACCAGATGAAACAACTGGTGGAGAATTGGGAAAGAAAGCTGAAAATGCTCCCAAGAAGGTTTTGAAAAAGAAAGAGAAGACCTTGGAGTCTAAAGCCAAGAAGGGTGATGCATCCAGAAGGACCACCAAGAAAACATGCTTCTACTGTGGAAAGAAAGGACACATCATGGACCTTTGTAAAGAAGCCATGAAACTAAATAAAAGGAGACTGAACTCCAAAAGACAATCAATCCAGAAGAAGAAGGGATTGATTGAAAACAAGTTGCCTAAGAGAGGTAGCTTGACAGCATCTAAGGAACCATGTGGAACTTCCAGAACTGGGGCCACTTTTCCAAATGATTTACTTGTCATATGGCCACATCAGTTGCAACTTGCCAGAGAACTACAAAGAGTTGAAGATGAAGTTCTGGCAATTGCTAAGGCAAAAGGGAAGAAGAATATTTCACATGAAGATGTATTGAGATCCACACCAGCACAACCATCATTGAAGATCAAATGTGCAAGTGTGAAGACTGGTGAAAATGGGACATCTCGGTTGAGAGAATCTTCTCAACCTTGTTGTTCACATTGATGAACCAAGGAGGTTCCATCTTATTCCCTTATACTCTTGCTATATACATGTGCTAACATTGCATGGAATTGAAGATGATGATCATTCTCAACTGGAGGATGGTTTGGAAAGAATTTAGTGCACCTCTTGAGGGGGAGCCAATCTGGAGAAGATGATATTTTGGGATTTAATATCATCTTGAGAAAAGTGAAGGTATTCCAATCATACTTTCATCCCTTGTTTCTTAATTGTATTCATCATGACAATTAAGGGGGAGTATTGATTGAAGACAAATGGTTGAAAGGGGGAGCTTTATCTTTGCACCTGAACTTTCTAATGAGTTTTGTGAAGTATGTGCAGGATTTAGCAATTCATTGTTATATCTGAAAAATTTCAATCCCCTGAAGCATGATCTCACATGTATAGTGAATGTTGGAAAACACTGAGTACCTTGGTTACATCACTCTTGTTTTCTACACCGGGTTAGCCCAAGTAGACTTAGAGCTGATTTACTAAAGGTTCTTTGCTAAAGAGAACATGTGACATCATCCCTCTCTCAGTGTTTTTCAAGAAAATACTTTTCCTAGGAAGGAAGAGATTTGTGAAAGTGAACCACACCACACCTTTGCATTTGATTTCCAATAAGGGGGAAAAAATATTGGCACACATATTGACCCATTCATATGTGCTGAAGGAGTGTATTGACAACAAATACAAAGGGGGAGATTGAAGTGCACTGTGTTGCATTTGTTGTCAATGAGGCATGAAGTTGTCTTGGAATGAATGGAAGTCAAGGAATGTCAAGATGTGAATGACAAAGGTTGTGATGGTGTTGGTAAAGAATGGAGAATGGCCATGGAACTTAGAGGAATTTCACTTAGGAGATTCACTAAGTGGCATTGGAGAATATGGTTGAAACATTCTCCATGGAAATCTGACGATTGTTGAGCTGTTCTTAAAGTTCCAAGAACTTGTATCAACTTGATACAATGTCACAACATGATTAGAAGACCATGCATTGTACTGACAATGCATGAGGAGTTGAAGAGATCCATCCACAACTTCTAAGTGGATGAAGTGGATTAATGAAGTCCATGCACTAACACTTAGTGCATGTGAATTAGAAGAAGATCCACTTGATCTCTAATTGGATCATTGAAGAACATTGAAGATGCTGTGATTCAGGAGCTCGGTTGATGAAGAAGAACCTTCAAGAATTCCCATTCCTAAGTGATAAATAAATGTTGAAGGATAATGGAGGAATTTCAAATGAAGAAGAAGAGAGGAAGAAGGAGAAATGAGAAAGATAGGCATTTGCATTTGGCACTTGTCCTTATATTCATGGGTTACTTTGTTTTTGACAAAGTAATATTCTGTCCTTTGCCAAAAAATTGGCCAGCCAAGGCCAGCCTTAAGGGTTCAACCCCCAAGGCACATGTGGGCCTAAGGCGCCACGCCCAAGGGGGGATCCCATGTGGCCAGCCCGGGCGGCAGAGGCAGAGGGGGCCGTGTATAAGCCCCGAGGGCACGCGGTGGTGAAGCCCGCGCACCCAGAATGCATAGTGGGCGCCAGTAGCGCGCCCGTAGGAGCAGAGAGTGGGCGCAGAGCGCGCCCGCAGGGAGAACACGGTGCGGGGCGGCACCGTGGAGGGAGAAGATGCAACTGAGGAGTAGCGGCGGGCGCTTGGGTGATAAAGCGCGGAAAAACGGCTGGAGAATTCGATGTGGGACGCGCATTTTTCACCGGGAAGGAATCCCAGCCGCACGATTCATCGCACGCTCGATCTGGACCACTCATCTAATCCGCCGCGCCCCCGATTTGATCCAGGCCGTCCGAGGATAATTGATCACTGCATCCAACGGCCCGACGTCCATCTCCTACCTCGAGCTCGACCGAGGCACCCGCGACGTCCCCGCTGAACCAGGCGCCTCCCCGACGACCGATTTTGAGATCCCGGCCACCATTGCCGAAGATGAAGTGTCCGTTGAGTTCGTCTCCTCAAACCGAATCCATCCATGTAATAAAGAGAGCATGCATGCAATGTTTGGAGGATTTCGAAGTTCGGCCGAGGCAAGCAACGCTGCCGAGGCCGTGGAGGGTTTATGCCTTTGCATGCATGGGATAAAAGAGGCAAAGGCCGTGCATGCGTTCTAAGTCTCATGCACGTGGAGGAGAAAAATAAGTAAAGAAACCGCGGTGGAAACTGAGGAGAAAAACGAGATTTTACAGAAACTAAAGATCTGAAGATCTCGGGAGAATGAAGTTATTTCACGCGGATAGAACCGCCTCTCCTCTGCCTATATAAATGAGGCCGAGCCCTCGAGAATATTTGCTGAAGTTTTGTTGAAGATCCGGAGTCCCGTGAGAGCGCTTAGCCTCGCGAAGTAGAAGCCCTGCGCGCTAATACTTTGCGCGGAAGGAAGACCTCGTGGCCGCAACACCTTGCGCGCCCGAGGCTTGTTCCCTCTCTGCCGGCACCCTTGCGCGGCAGGAGGAAGACCCCGCGGGTGTTGCACTTGCACGCCCCGCGGCAGGAGGAGCTTGCGCGCCCGCGACTGCCTTGCCTCCTTGAGGCCTTGCGCGGCTGCCCCTTGCACCCGAGGAGGTTTCACTTGTGCGGCCAAGTGATCCTTGTGCCTTGTGCTTGCGCGGACAAGAAGTGAAGATATGCCTCACCTTGCATGCCCTTGTGCATCTTGAAGACCTATGCGGCAGTGGGAGAAGAAGAATTGGCCGCACCCTCTTGCACGGCTTGCTTAAAGAAGAAGGGAGTTCGGGTTGTGAAGTGTATAACACACCTTGTGTGTGTGTGCAAGGAGAACCCAAGACCCGAGACCAAGTGTGTGCACAAAGAACAACACCAAGTGGTGTGTGCCAAGTGCTAAGAAGACCACACCTTTTGTGTGTGCAAAACAAGAAGAGGACCTACGGGCAGTGTGTGCACAAAAGTGGAAGTGCCTTTGGCTAAGTGTGTGCACAAAGAAGGGATTGGCCGAGGCTTGCACAAAGAACTACACCAAGATTTGTGTGTGTGCAAAGGAAGTGGAGGCCGAGAACACACCTTGTGTGTGCACCAAGTGAAGACACATTTTGTGTGTGCAAAATTGAAGAACAACCTACGGGTTAAGGGTGTGCAACAAGAAGTGGGAAGAGGCCAAGTTTCAAGTGTGTGCAAAATGAAACAAGTATGTGCAAAGAGACAATTTGGCCGAACCTAGTGTGTTCACTAAAAGTGTAAACACCTAGAAGTAGAAGAAGAGGACAACTCACACCAAAGTAAAACACACTTAAGAGTGTGTAAAAAAATTGGATAAAGTGTGTGAAGTTCAGTGAAGGTGTGTGCTTAAAGTGACTACACCCTTTGTGGGTCTACTGCACCAAGAAGAGGAAAGGGAAAGTGCATGCATGCATGCATGCACGTGCACACGTGAACAAAGCTAAATCTGGCTGTGTGCATTTGAGGAGTCCAAGACCAGAGGTTCTTGATGATTTGAGAAGGCCATGCACTCAGTGCATGAAGTAGAGTTGAAGTGAGACTGGACCAGACTGAAGTTAAAGATATCAGTTGTCTGAGTATTCAGTAGTTGAAGAGTGAAGGCCAGGTCATCCTTAGAAGAATGTGATAAAGCCTGAGCAAGACGAGAAGACCTGTTCACCACAAGTGATCAGAAGAAGAGAAAGGCCAGCAACCTTTATCCCAGGCTGCTGAGGATACTTGAAGAACATAAAGTGAAGAAGAGATACTCGTGCGACTCGAGGATCCAGGAGAAGACCCTGTGGGACTCAGGGAGAATAAGTCTTCAGTGGGATTCTGGAGCAGGCCAGTGGGACTCTGGTAACACTGTGGGACGCAGTATAAAGACCCTCCTGTGGGACTCAGGAGAGATACGGTGGGAAGATGTATCGACCATTGTAATTCTAACAAGTTATAATGGGAGAATCCATGCTGGGAGAGCATGGCAAGTATTTAGGCCTTTGGTGCCGAACCTTGTAAATCCTTGTGTCCTGTGCCTTTTCATTACTGCATCATTCGGGAAAGGTTGAGAGATACAAGAAGAGTGGATCGAGGCTTTAACCATCCATCGAGGTTTAATTGATAAGAATCAATTAGTAAAAGTTTTAAGGGATCACTGATTCACCCCCTCCCCCTCTCAGTGATTCACACTGATCTGGGCACTTCAAAGACAAAAAATATTTCCCACCTATCTCCTAATAATCAGATTCTTCAGATTTGGGTACAGGGTTTATTGGTTCCGAGAATGGGTGATAAATATACCCTTAATATAACAACCCATACATTATATACATGGTTAATACTTCAAAATTGAAGCATACTTATTACAACATATAACAAAACCATGAACGGACCGTATAGGTATAGTGTCTTTAGAAACTGGGAAACATAAACAAATGGTTCATTAAGCATCTACATTGCCTCCCATTTATTTCATCATATATATAGTACCTTTTTGGCATATCTTACTTAATACCCTTCTTCCTAACCTGGGGAAAGAAAACATACCAAAGGGTGAGCTCAAATGCTTAGTAAGGGTAAACAAAAGAAATATCAATCACATCAAAATAAGAACATAACATTTTGGAAATCTTACCCTACAAAAGAGGTCATAATTTCATAACATGGGATAAATTATGGTAGTGAAATGTAATCCCAATAATCATAACATAAAACATGAAACTTTGTGGCATGCACACATAATCCTAGAGAATTATTTCTTATTAGTCAAGACTCATTTCCAAGACTATCTTAGTGTACAAAGCCCATTTCTGAACTGAGTTAACTCCTCGTTTCAGTCCTGTTTCACTGAACCGGTTTAACCTGCCGTTCCAGCCATGTCTATCTCATGAGATATAAAATCTTTACCCAATGCATTGGAGGGAGATATAGGTCCCAACCATCTCATAATTATACCATTCATATGTGTGCCACAAAATCATAAATCATACATCATTGCATAACCCATGTAATAAAAATGAGATTCATAAACAACATGAAATCATAAAACAATTCATATAAGATAAAGGAATTCATAAAAATAATCCCATCACAACATAATAAAATCAATGTAATAATAGGGATAGAAACAGAACCCTATATTATCTTAGATGGAAATAATTTTGATAAAACACTTGAACTCCATTCTTGAGGAAAATATCCTTTCTACTTCAAAAACATTTTCCATTCTTAACAGGTCATACAATTTTAAACTAAAAGAAGTTGATTAAAAATAAACTTGAAAACTTGTAAAGTAAGCTACTTGGAAATATTGTTTTAAAAATCCATTCATGTCGTATAAGTTAAAAACAACATTCTTCTTGTACTTTTTTTCAGAAAAGTCAAAAAGTACCTCGTACGATAAACGACAAAAGATTCCTTTCATATCTTTTACCAAAAACTCACCGAAGGGTAAAATTGGATTTAAACAATTTTAGGTGGATGGAAAAAATATTACATATTGAGGAAACATGGATGTGGATGATAAAATACACCCCATTAAATACCCAAGTATAAAAAATCTCAGATAAAATGAGATTGTGATATTTTCCCTTACCTTAGGTCCGACTTGCTTCGTAAGTGTCTGAATCTCCTGTATAATGATTTAAATAATGTTATTGACTTATTCCAGGATCATACATATTTTTATTATATCATATATGGTCATATTCTTAGCTTCTTATTAGTAATATTTCATTACTACTTGTTATTCGGGTGTTTATTACTTTTTGTTCTTATGCGCGTTTTTTCAAATAAATTCTTATTTTTATTTTTAGGTTATAGATACCTCATTTACAGAATGGTATTAGTGTAATATATATCATATTAATTCACTAAATTCATTTATATAAACATTATGCAATGAAGATCATGTATAACGAGTCACATCACATCGTCGAGACGGTATTCCGTACGTATGCACGAGCGATGATATCATTCCCATGATCATGAAATTGTATTGGAGTGTATGTATACTATTTCAGAATCAATATTACTTTAAAATAATCATATATAGTTATTATTTACACCATTATACCCATCCGAGTTATTTGGTGGTGGAAAATAGATTACACCACGGCGTGGAGACAGTATTCCGTACGTACGCACGCGTGGTGATTTCATTTTCTGTAGGATGGATAGATGGTGAAATTGGGTTGTTTCATACATATAATAACATATCAGTATATGAGTGATAATGATGTTATTACTTCATAATGAAACAACTAAAGAAGAATAAGTGGATGAAGAAATAAAGATGAATGAATCGGTAACGGGCATTACCTCTTCTTTGAAGCGCCTCTTTGAGACCTCCACTTAGGGCACTAAAATTAGTCTTTGAAGAAAACCAAAACCTCTAGGATGTTTATATGGAAGTGGAGAAGAGAATTTGGCAGGTTTTGGCCGAGATTGAATGCTCAAAGTGGTGTGAGGAAGAGAGGGAGGAAGTGCCCTTTTATAAGGGAGGAGAGGGGCACCTTTAGAATAACTAAAAATATTATTTTATTATAAAGTCAAATTCGGTTTTTAATAGCTCCAAATTGATATATATAGAAGCTATGGTGGGGATAGGTCTAAATACTCTCGTCCAATAGAAATTATACAAGTTTAGGTATCAATTGTAACCTTATCATTTAGATTTAACATTAAGTTAGATAATTTAACTTTTACTGTGTCTTCTTGTTTTCTTACACTATAAGGTTAATAAACATACTATATCAAGCCAAAAAAACCCCAATTTGTTTATTATTAATATATATAACCTTATATAAGTCATTTGGCCGATCCTTATATTTTTAGGAATAAAATAAGAAATAATAATATAGTATTTGTTTTAAAAACTATTTTATGTCAATTTTGACACTATTTGGTAATTGATTTTTGTGAAAATCATAACAGAATGATAATTCGGGAAAATTTAATTAAATAAATACTAACATGTCATGTTAAAATATAAAATTATTGGAATTCTTAAAAAGTCTTAAATTACATTTATTTGGGTATTTATAATATCAATTATGTCAATATTCCATTAATAAGATAATTATTGCATCATCATTGTATCATAAATAAATTAAATAATTTTAAGTCTAAAAATTAAAAATAAAATACCATTATGTAGGAAATATTTTTAGATTTATAATGAATATTTATAGTCTAATTTATCTTATGTATAACCCTATATTAAAAATGATTTAGTTATTAAACTTGAATTTTAACTATTTTAACTCTTCTTTAAATAAATTGATAATAAATGTCCTAATCTAATCCAAGTGGGCCTAAATGGTCATATTTTATTTCTAAGGTTGTTTTTTGTCTAATTACACTTATCAAATAGAATTAGGACATGTTTTAGGGTAATAATAATATCATTTTTACCCTTAACTACCCTATTTACTTTTAACCATGGTAAATAAAAGTAAAAAGTTACTATTCACAAAAAAATTATTTTCATCTCATTGAACCACATTTTACTTACTGACACCAATCGTGTATCTCGGTTTTTTGAAATTCCACTCATAGAAGCGGTAAAATTACGTTTTATGAAAAAATTCAGTTTTTTAACTACCACTTAGTGGTTTCACTATTCATCAAAAAAATGAAAGTTTCCAGAAAAATACGAAAAATTTGGCCTAAGCTATATTTGATATTATGAATTAAAAATGATATTTATTTTACCAAATTCAAAATATATCAGTTACATTAACTAATTTAAAAATTAATTCCCGTCATCAAAACGAATAGCGTTTTTTTAAGAGATAATAAATTTCAAAAGATTGACACTTGTTTATGTCTGGTTTAAATGTGAAATTACATCCAATGAACAACATTGTATTAAATTGTAAAAATATATTCTAAATATACTTTAAAAGCACTCAAATTAATAATTTATCACTATTAATTATTTCAATTAAAAAAGTTGTTTTTAATTAAAATTTAATAATTTTCACTATTCATCAGAATATGAAAGTTATCCGAAAAGTACCAAAATTTCACCCTAAGCTAATTTCGATATTCCGAATCCAAAAATTAATTCCATTTTGAAAAAAATAAAATTTACAAAATTTCAAAAAATGGTTATTACTATTCATAACAGCTAGTTTTAATAATTTTTTAATAGCATATCATTGTTTAGTGAAACTCGGTATTACGTACGACACAAGCTATCGAGGAAGGATGCGGTTGCGTGTAAAGCAAGACAAGCTAGTGTTGTGTGTATTGAAAGATTCCATTGATGATTTTTATAACATAAAAACAAAATATTTCTCATAAAAGTCTCGGGTGTTACATTCTACCCCCCATAAAATGAATTTCGCCCTCAAAATTTGTGACTTTGTAACAAAAAGACGAGGATACCTCTCCCTCATCATATCCTCAAGCTCCCATGTAGCTTCTTCTAATTGGTGGTTCCTCCATAAAACATTCACCAAACAAGTGGTCTTGTTCCGTAGGACTTTTTCACTACAATCTAGAATCTCTATCGGCTGTTCTTCATAAGAAAGATCTTGCTCCAGCGGTACAACTTCTGAGCTCAGTACATGTGAAGGATCAGGTATGTACTTTATCAGGAGAGATACATGGAACACACTACTGGAAATTCGGGCTATAGCCACGGTTCTAAACCGTGGCTATAGGCCCTCAAACCGTGGCTATAGGTAATAGCCACGGTTTGGTGAACCGTGGCCAAGTTTGGCGTGGCTATAGGCCTAGACCTATAGCCACGGTTTGGAACCATGGGTTTAACTCTATACCCACGGTCCAAACCGTGGCTATAGGTTTAAAGCCACGGTTTAAACCGTGGCTGTATACCTAATGCCACGGTTTCAACCGTGGCTATACTAAAGGCCGGACAAAATCTATAGCCACGGTTTAAAACCGTGGCACTATGTCTATATCCACGGTTTACAACCGTGGCAATAAATCAATAGCCACGGTTTAAAACCGTGGCTATAGGGTGTCCAAATCCATAAAAAAAACCCCTGGACACACCCTGCACACCCCCCCTGCCACCCCCGGCCAGTCCCCACCTGCCAGTACCCCCTGCCAGTCCCCTCTGCCACCCTCCTGCTTGTCCCCCCCCTTCCAGCCCCCCCCCCCTGCCCACTGCTTGTCCCCCTGCCAGCCCCCCTGCTTGTCCCCCTGCCAGCCCCCCTTGCTTGTCCCCCTGCCAGCCCCCCCCTGCCCCCTGCTTGTCCCCCTGCCAGCCCCCCTGCTTGTCCCCCTGCCAGCCCCCCCTGCCACCTGCTTGTCCCCCTGCCAGCCCCCCTGCCCCTTGCTTGTCCCCCTGCCAGCCCCCCCTGCTTGTCCCCCTGCCAGCCCCCCCTGCTTGTCCCCCTGCCAGCCCCCGCCCCCCCTGCCCCTGCCAGCCCCCCCTGCCCCCTGCTTTCCCCCCTGCCAGCCCCCCCCCCTTCCCCCTGCTTGTCCCCCTGCCAGCCCCCCCTGCTTGTCCCCCTGCCAGCCCCCGCCCCCCCTGCCCCTGCCAGCCCCCCCTGCCCCCTGCTTGCCCCCCTGCCAGCCCCCCCCCCCCCCACCCCCTTCCCCCTGCTTGTCCCCCTGCCAGCCCCCCCTGCCCCCTTCTTGCCCCCCCCAGCCCCCCCCCCCCCCCCAGCCCCCCCCCCCCCAGCCCCCTGCCAGCCCCCCCCAGCCCCCTGCTTGTCCCCCCACCCAGCCCCCCCTGCCCCCTGCCAGCACCCCCCCTGCCCCCTGCTTGTCCCCCCCAGCCCCCCCCCCCTGCCCCCTGCTTGTCCCCCTGCCAGCCCCCCCCTGCCCCCTGCTAGGCCCCCTGTCAGTCCCCTGCTAGGCCCCCTGTCAGTCCCCTGCTAGTCCCCCTGCCCCCTGATCTGATAACCATGTTTATCTGATCTGATAACCACAACATCTTCAGCACTGCCAGATTCGGGTTTAACAGGTACCAATTCACCAATTCTGACATGTTTAGCAGCATGAGATAAGACAGGAACAGACTAAACTACATCAGATTTACAGACCATGTTTAGCACCCCTTCCCCCTGCTGGACACCCCCTGCTGGACACCCCCTCCCTCTGCTGGACAACCCCCCCTGCTGGACACCCCCTCTGTCGGTCAGCATTGCTACAGTAGTCAGCATTGCTACAGTACCCAACCGGATCGGGCAACACCAATCCAACAAAATCCTCATCCGCGAAAATTGCAGGCTACAAGCATTCAGTAGGGATTAATGGAAGAAATCAACATGAATACAACGACAAATATGTTCCTTTGAGGAACAGATTTCAGGGGCTACATGTAGAAAACTCCTATGTTGAGAGTAATGTAAAAAAAAAATCCAAGACTAGTTCTAAAGCACAAACCTCCTGGAAAGACACAAAAAGGGCTTGGAAGCATGAGAAGAACTCACATGATCCTAAAACTAGAAGGATTCATGTGAAAGGGGTGCCCCAAGTCAAGGTATGTACTGAAAATGCTTGCAGGGACAGTCCAAGCAGCAAGGTGATTTGGAGAAAGAAAAATCAACCTATAGTGAAAAGAAAAATCCTTGGTGGTAAAGCTGTCCAAGGAAAAACAGGTTGTGTTTTGGGTTGTGAAGAAGAGAACAAACCTAAAGAAGTTGAGACACAATCCATGGGGTAAGTGTGCTCACAAAGCATATATTTTAGAGCTGAAAACAGATCTGGTTTAGAGCTGGAAGTTGCATGCAGCAATGGTATCAATTCATGCTAAAAGTGGACACCCCAGGACAGACCCCCCCCCCCAAACCCAGACCCCCCAGGACAGACCCCCCCCAGACCCTGGACACCCCAGGACAAACGCCCCCCCCCCCCTCACTGGACCCCCTAGACACCCCATGGACAGACCCCCCCCCCCCAAACCCACTCCCCACCCTTGACACCCCCCTGCACCCCCAGTACCACCTGCACCCAGCCCCCCCCCCCCCAGGATATTATTTGACATTACATCTATAATTGGCATTCCCATCAAAATGGATAGAGCAACTGAGGAGGCACATTATGGGTATTTTGCTAGAATAATGTGCATTTTGCTAGAGTTCTTCTAGAAGTGGACCTTAATTCCACCCTCATTGATCGGGTTGTGTTATCCACAAATGAAGATGACTTGTTTTTGAAAATTGAGTATGAACAACTACCGCCCCCCCTGCCCCCTGCTAGCCCCCCCCTGCCCCCTGCCAGCCCCCCCCCCTGCCCCCGGCCAGCCCCCCCCCTGCCCCCCGCCAGCCCCCCCCCCCCCCCTGCCCCCCGCCAGCCCCCCCCCCCCTGCCCCCGGCCAGCCCCCCCTGCCCCCCGCCAGCCCCCCCCCCCCCCGGCCCCCCGCCAGCCCCCCCCCCCGCCCCCCGCCAGCCCCCCCCTGCCCCCGCCAGCCCCCCCCCCCCCCGCCCCCCGCCAGCCCCCCCCCCCCGCCCCCCGCCAGCCCCCCCCTGCCCCCGCCAGCCCCCCCCCCCCCGCCCCCCGCCAGCCCCCCCCCCCCCCCCCCCGCCAGCCCCCCCCCCCCTGCCCCCTACCAGTCCCCCCTGCCCGGACACCCCCCCTGCCCCCTGCTAGCCCCCCCTGCCAGCCCCCCCCCCCCCCTGCCCCCTGCCAGCCCCCCCTCTGCCCCCCGCCAGCCCCCCCCCCCCCCCAGCCCCCCGCCAGCCCCCCCTGCCCCCCGCCAGCCCCCCCCCCCCCCCCCCCCCGCCAGCCCCCCCTCCCCCCTACCAGTCCCCCCTGCCTGGACACCCCCCCTGCCCCCTGCGAGCCCCCCCTGCCAGCCCCCCCCCCTGTCCCCCTACCAGCACCCCCCACCCTGTCCCCCTGCCAGCCCCCCTGCCAGCCCCCCCCCCCCCCCTGCCCCCTGCCAGCCCCCCCCCCCCCCCCTGCCCCCTGCTAGTCCCCCCGCCAGCCCCCCCTGCCCCCTACCAGTCCCCCCTGCCCCCTGCTAGCCCCCCCTGCCAGCCCCCCCCCCCCCTGTCCCCCTGCCAGCACCCCCCACCCTGTCCCCCTGCCAGCCCCCCTGCCACCCCCCCCTGCCCCCTGCCAGCCCCCCCCCCCCCCCCGCCCCCTGCTAGTCCCCCCGCCAGCCCCCCCTGCCAGCCCCCCCCCCCCCCTGCCCCCTGCCAGCCCCCCCTCCCCCTGCTAGTCCCCCCGCCAGCCCCCCCCCCCCCTGCCCCCTACCAGTCCCCCCTGCCTGGACACCCCCCCTGCCAGCCCCCCCCCCCTGTCCCCCTGCCAGCACCCCCACCCTGTCCCCCTGCCAGCCCCCCCTGCCAGCCCCCCCTGCCCCCTGCCAGCCCCCCCTGCCCCCTGCTAGTCCCCCCGCCAGCCCCCCTGCCACCCCCTGCTTGTCCCCCTGCCAGCACCCCCCACCCTGTCCCCCTGCCAGCCCCCCTGCCAGCCCCCCCCCCCTGCCCCCTGCCAGCCCCCCCCTGCCCCCTGCTAGTCCCCCCGCCAGCCCCCCCCCCCCTGCCACCCCCTGCTTGTCCCCCTGCCAGCCCCCCCCCCCCCCTGCCCCTGCCAGCCCCCCCCTGCCCCCTGCTTGCCCCCCTGCCAGCCCCCACCCCCTGGCCCCCAGCTTGTCCCCCAGCCCCCCCCCCCATGCCCCCCAGCCCCCCCCCCCCATGCCCCCTGCTTGTCCCCCTGCCAGCCCCCCCTGCCCCCTTCCAGCCCCCCCCCCCACCCTGCCCCCTGCTTGTCCCCCTGCCAGAGTTCTTCTTTATTGGTTCATTTCTTGAAGCATTCTTAATTGAGTTTGTAATGTTCATGTTATATAGCATCAACGAAATGGTATTTTGGTTAGATAACAGGGATACAGGCTGTTCATAATAGTTCATATTATCTACAGATTTAGCACCAACAAAAGTTAAATTAATAGAATGAAGAGTAGGTGTACCTGGGTCCTTTGAATCATCTATATTCTGCATCCTGATAGCGTCCAGATCTAATGGAAGGGGCCTCTGCCCGATGGGTTCAAAATGTTCCTGCATTAGCGTGGGGTCTTGTACAGAGGTTGTGCTTCCTTTTGTATGTTTTATAGGTTCCAGTGTCAAGGTACCTTGTTTATCAATGTTAGTGTGTTTTGTTTGTGCCTTAGCCTAAAGAGACTTTAGACTAATATGAGGATTCCTACTTTTTATAGGACAACCAGTGGTATGAATGACGTTTAGATTAGTGGAGAGTTTTCTGGTTTTTATAGCAGTGCCAGTGGCATCCAGAGTTTTAGAGTCATAGGTGTAGTGAGCAGAGGAAAAAGAACCTAAACCATTTGTCTGATTGTTTGACTCATTTATTATCTCTTGGTTTGGTGTGAAATTCAGTCAAAAGCAGACATTGAATTTCTATCACAACAGGCTGATCCGGTTCAGACGACATGTGCAGAGGATGAGGATGATCTGGTTCGGACAACATGTGAAGAGGATGAAGAAAAAGAAGAATTACTGAACAAATATTATGTGATAGATGTACAATAAAATATGTCAAACAATTCCAAACCAATGTTTTCAGTTGAATTGAGCCTTTGTACCACCTGCTATGCACGTTTTGTGGAAAGATGGATGAGAGGCAGCGCTGAGAGGAGATATAGTTTAGGAATGAGGAAATACGAAAAATTAGAGCTAACCATTCAATGTTTCTCTAAGGAGGAGTAACCGCCGCAGGGTGTCGTCCTGGAGCAGGGCCAAATCACGGCGTGACCGCAGCGTGACCACAACGTGTTGGCCTGGTCCGCCGCAGGGTGTCGTCCGCTCCTTCATCATGGCCTCCTTCGTGGACGAGGGAACCGACGGGCACGACCTTCTTAGCTGTGAGAACAGAAAACAAATCTATGTACTTGTCTTCTATTTCCTTTGAACTGTTGATCAGAATGATTTGCGTCGAGCGTTCAATGGTAGAGAGGAAACGTTTTACAGAATCATCAATATCGTGATGGGACACGGGGTTTTTGGACTTCCAGGATGGAGGGGCGACCCCTCCTAATACTGTGATCAGGCTTTCAGTTATGGTGTCAATGATATGAGTAACGTGAGTCTGGATCGTGCAAAGTCTAATGAGAGCAGCCAGAAAATGGTGGAGGTGCAGGGGGCCACGGGAGTGCCCTGGACACTGCCCACTAAGCCAATGGTTGCTGCATTTTTTGAGAGGCTAAAAACAGACTTGAAGGTTGGGAGTTATTTAGAGGTTGAAGTGGTGGATGCAGGTGGTTTGAGTATGATTTTGACTGGGAATTTTTGTGGAACAGAAGCTGCTGATGCTGAGGTGGTGAGATCGGATGAAGCGGTGGATCTGGTTGGCAGCAGTGAGCAGGATGGAAGCAGTGAGCTAAAAGGGAGGGGGAAAAGGAGTAGGGGATGACTGCTGATCAGGGAGGCATGGCTAGGCTTGAGCATAAGGAGATCCCCCCTGAAGCAGTCCCTGGGAGGCGTTATAGTGGCATGGAGTAAGGGCAGTGGGCATGCCAACAGTATCTAGAGGCCAGATATGATTGATGTGGACATGTGTAGGAATACCTAGAGGAATAAAATATGTCAGACAATTCCAAACCAATGTTTTCAGTTGAATTGAGCCTTTGTACCACCTGCTATGCACGTTTTGTGGAAAGATGGATGAGAGGCAGCGCTGAGAGGAGATATAGTTTAGGAATGAGGAAATACGAAAAATTATAGAGCTAACCATTCAATGTTTCTCTAAGGAGGAGTAACCGCCGCAGGGTGTCGTCCTGGAGCAGGGCCAAATCACGGCGTGACCGCGGCGTGACCGCGGCGTGACCGCGGCGTGACCGCGGCGTGACCGCGGCGTGACCGCGGCGTGACCGCGGCGTGACCGCAGCGTGACCGCAACGTGTTGGCCCGGTCCAGCGACATCCGCGGGGCAACATCTTCCACTTAGTTTCAAATAGGATGATATGGATGGCATGAAAGGATGTTTTCTCAGAAGATTTAAAGAAATGAATGCTAATCTGTGATGAATAGAGGATTGGATGACCCCTGATATACCTAATTCGGTGAGGTTTGCAGATCTAGAAATGTGTAGGAATACCTAGAGGAATAAAATATGTCAGACAATTCCAAACCAATGTTTTCAGTTGAATTGAGCTTTTGTACCACCTGCTATGCACGTTTTGTGGAAATATGGATGAGAGGCAGCGCTGAGAGGAGATATAGTTTAGGAATGAGGAAATACGAAAAATTATAGAGCTAACCATTCAATGTTTCTCTAAGGAGTAACCGCCACATGGTGTCGTCCTGGAGCAGGGCCAAATCACGGCGTGACCGCGGCGTGACCGCGGCGTGACCGCGGCGTGACCGCGGCGTGACCGCGGCGTGACCACAACGTGTTGGCCCGGTCCAGCGACATCCGCGGGGCAACATCTTCCACTTAGTTTCAAATAGGATGATATGGATGGCATGAGAGGATGTTTTCTCAGAAGATTTAAAGAAATGAATGCTAATCTGTGAATTATATGTGGACATGTATATAATGAATGTGGACATGTATATAATGATTCTAGAAGAAGTAGTCTTAACTAACTAGATGAATGTATAAACTTTCTGATCCAATACGAAAGGAAACCATAGTTCTACATGAATTATATGTTTTTTCCATCATTCTCCAGAATGTAATAGGGACAAGGAGTGTTCTTTTTACAATATGAAGGGGAATGATGTCTCTAACTATGAAAGTTGGAACGGTAAGATGAATATTCCAATCTATGACTTGGAGAGAAAATACACTACTGTCCCTTATAATGTGGATAAGATAGGGGTTATATCAGTGTAGAAGGATACTGGGAAAACTACAGACTTAATCACTTCAACATCACCTTAGGATGGTCCTTCTAATGAAAAAAACATGGATTATTCTCAGTGTGTTGTATTTACTCTAGAGGGCCCACCCCCGGGAAAATCCTTGAATGAGGACAATGTACCCCTTCCTGATATAGAGATAAACATTGGATAGAACATCCAGTTCGAGGGGCATGTATTTTGGGGGCACCTTTCCCTGATTAAATTTTTATTTTATGTTTGTAAAACTACATGGGAACAAAATAATATGTTAATATCACTCTAATCAAAACCAATAACTGAGAAGTGAAGTTCACATAGATGCCCATTACCAAGAATGGATGTTCCCTCTTGCTTGTCGGTTGCATGCCAACGTGCCCGCATTTGAACCAACACCAACAACCTCGTCCTATGGTAGAAATGATTAATTAGATATATGCATCAATTTGTAACAATAAAGAATTTTTTTATCTAATTACAAACAAAGCATATAACTAATATATTAAAAACAAAAGAAACAAAGAACATAGAGTTCAAACAATCACACAAAATGCATGAATGATACCCACTAGTTACTATATTAACAACTTCAACACATATTCATGGATTTTAATGTAGATGCATGTTAACATTTGAAGTTCAAAAATGATTTTTAGTAAAACATTAAAATAAGCATACACACCAGAATTTCAATACAAAAAGGTAGTAAAAAAGGAAGCAACAACCAACAGATTTAACAAGATGATTTCAGCATACAAAATTTATTAAAAGGCAACTTCCAACCATTTATTTCAACTAAAAAAAAGAAGTGAATTTTCAAGTTTAAGTAGAAAAATCACAGAATTTAAACTATTACTCCCATGGTGTAGATGCTCTATTCATTTGAGATCATTGGAAAAAATTTCCCTTCTTTTCTTGTTGAATAAATACCTTTGGTTTCCAAAATATCATCAACTATAAGTGTAAACATATACATTAATTTATAAAATTTAAAGTTCAAAACAGAACAAAACTAGAGTAAAAACTAAGGTAGATTGGTTCAAAGTTACTATGAAATATAACTTCTCTAGATCTATAAAAATCGTTGAATCTATACTTCAATAGGATGTGAAATTATGCTCACAGCTGCACCCCTCCACCCTCCCCCCTGCCCCCTCCCCCCTGCCCCCTGCCCCCCTCCAACCTACCCCCCTGCCCCCCTGCAACGTGCCCCCTGCCCCCCTGCAACCTGCCCCCTGCCCCCTGCCCCCTGCCCCCTGCCCCCCTCCAACCTGCCCCCCTGCCCCCCTGCAACCTGCCCCCCTGCCCCCCTCCAACCTGCCCCCCTGCAACGTGCCCCCTGCCCCCCTGCCCCCTGCCCCACTCCAACCTGCCCCCCTGCCCCCCTGCAACCTGCCCCCCTGCCACCCTCCAACCTGCCCCCTGCCCCCTGCCCCCTTCCCCCCTCCAACCTGCCCCCCCGCCCCCCTGAAACTTCCCCCTGCCCCCCCTGCCCCCTACAACCTGCCTCCTGCCCCCCTGTAACCTGCCCCCCCGCCCCCTGCCCCCCTCCAACCTACCCCCTGCCCCCCTGCCCCCCTCCAACCTTCCCCCCTGCCCCCTGCAACCTGCCCCCCTGAAACTACTTATTTTGTTATGCGAGGACATCTAAGGCATGGATGCACCATGCTGAAATTTTTATGGAATTCTGCTACTTGTTGAATAATATTTATCTAGGAAAATTATTCTCATAGAGCATAATTTGATGTCTCGACAATTGTTGTTAGCTCGAAGGGATTGAGAATGACCCTCAAGCCTTTCCACAGGCCGACTTGGGTGCTCGGATCAGGGGTAATCCAATTTAGTTTGTGGAATGGATGTTCATGTTTTAAAAGTTCCAAAATACCCTCCTCTTCTTCCTCAACCCCCACATCTTCTTCTTACCCAACCCCATGTCCCAAAGCTTGACAGCACCCCTCACCATAGATGAACCAGTTTCTAATCCTAGTTCTATGAGCATACCGTAATTTGAGACCCTGGTGAGATTCATTGAAAGGATGGCGATGGCCTAAAAAACACATCCTGTATAAAATTGATCTCCATCCTTCATCACTTTGGAGCAACCTGAACATTAACACTCTCAATTAGTTATCAAGAACAAATCATTAGAACATTGTTGCTCAAAAATATGAGGTGCATTGAAGGATGTTAAATTACCAATGCTTTAATTATTACCAACTGAAAAAATCAGGAAACAATATAAATTCATCACCCACATCTAATAATTTTATTATTAAATGAATTTAGTTGTGGTACTCTACCTCAATAACATGCACTACTATGATATCTCTAACCTATGGATTGTACCTATAACCAGTTTATTCACCTATATAAACTGATTTAATGTGAATCTAGTTGGATAGTGTAAGATCCTCTAGTGTCCAATGAATAAAGTACCTATTAAAAAATTGGATGAGGAGTTCCATATCGATTATTGATAACATTAAGCATTATCTTTTACAACAGTCAGTTTTGATTTCTTCCATTTTAGGAAAGACATTGTTCATTTATGGGACTTCCTTGGAATGATCCCTTGTAACCCATCTAACCCAAAAAAACAGAGGTAATAGAAAATTGTTTATAATATCATTGTCGGATGCTCCTCGATATATTGAATAGATACTCCCCTATAGATAAGAGTTTCCTCGCAATAGTTTTTACAGTGTAGAAGTTGTGATATTATATATAGAATCATGATACTCCCCTGAATGTTGATTTCCCAAATGAGGCTACCCTCTTAGTGGATCATGTCAAAGAGTATTAGAAAACATATTTTGATGGTGATTTTCAAAGATCGACTGAAATAATGCTTAATAATTCTAATCTTAATTGAGTAGGCCAGGTGGTTGTCTTTATCACACCAACACAAGACGTCCAATCATACTTTTTCCTATTTTTATAAGGTTTCACTGATGATGAGGCAAATTATTAGGCTCTCATTACTGGTCATAAGTTATCAGATGATATTTATTTCCCCCAAATGGATATGAAGGGAGAATCCAAGTTAGCCCTCAAATATATTAATGGTGACCGCGGCGTGACCGCGGCGTGACCGTGGCATGACAGCCCCCCCCCCCCAAACCCCGGACACCCCTACCAGTCCCCCCCAGACCCTGGACACCCCTCCCCCCCTGGCTGGACAGCCCCTCCCCCTGTTGGACACCCCTCCCCCTGCTGGACACCCCTCCCCCTGCTGGACACCCCTGCCCCCTGCCCCCTGCCCCCTGCCCCCTGCCCCCTGCCCCCTGTCTGGTTTAAGGAATCCACTATGAGAGAACCTCAAGGAGATCACAAATGAATTCCTTCAAAATTAATGGAACTAACAGATGGGGGGAGGGGTCTCTCATAGCGGATTCCTTAAACCAAACAGGTTCTAAGAGATCATAAATCAATTCTTTGAAAATTGATGGAACTGATTGAGAGAGAGGGAGCGATTCTCTCATAGTGGATTCCTTGAACCAAAGAGGGTCTAAGATATCACAAATTATTTTCTTGAAAATTAATGGAACTGGAAGGGGGAGAGAGTTACCAAAACACCGGGTAAATGAGAGGTCTTTTCACGTATCTCCGCACTTATTTCTTGAAGGTCGAAAAGAGTCCCCCCACAAGACGGGCACGAAACATACTCCTGCCACAGTAGTAAAATTCCACACATCAAAATTATCAAAACTACATGATCAACCCAATCATATTATTATCTAAAACCACATCACGTACCGTCTTTGTATTTCGCATCCTTCAACCTTGCAGTAAGTTGAATGATGTATCCCTCACGAAATCAATGTCCTGATCCAGCGCTTCAATTAGAATCCCGTCCCCGAGCCCATCCACAAGAAGTGCCCCGGCATTAGTGCCAGCTTCGATCACCAACTAATCCCTGAAACCAAGATACTTGACTCACACCCAATTGAAGAAACCCAGATGAGTTGCAGGTCATGGTATTGTTCTGTAATTACCTATGGATCCTGTTGGGGAATTGAAGATGATGGATTGCAGCGAAGTTCAGAGCATTGCCTTCCAAAAATTCAAAAACACCAGCATGAAAAGAGGGTATACGGTTATTGAAAACCAACTCATTCCTTGCTTTCCAAATAAATGATAACAATCTAACAGAAGCAGACATCATAAGGGCACGAACCTGTTCACTGCACTGGAATCAGCAAATGGAGAGAAGTAGTGCCTCAATTCCCTAGAGGTCCAGACAGCAGCAGAAAACCATCTGTACATACTCCCATAGTCTGATTGTGAAGGTGCAATGCACGAAAAGATGAGATAGGGATTCATCCGCATGAAGGCAGAAAAAGAAAAATGGAGGAATGGAACGTGATAATAAAATTAGAGAAGATGCTTTACCTCAAATGGGTAGATTTGAATCTTCCCCCTATAAACATTAGGAACCCAACATTTCAATTTGTAATGGCATAGGAAAACTGTAGAAACATTTGATTCATTTGGTCTCTCATTATGACACCAAGATGGGGAAACCTAAAAAATAGGTTGCAGTGAAACTGAAGTGATAAAAAATGGAATGATAAAGATGCCGGCAATGAGGTCGTCGGGAGGAGGAGAGTTCGTCGGAGGAGGAGATTCCATCGGGAGTAGGGGAGTTGCGGTCGTCCGGAGGAGGGGAGTCCGTCGGGGGAGTCCGTCGGCGTCGGGGGAGGCGCTGTCGTCCGGGGAGGGGGGAGGCGCGGTCGTCCGGGGAGGGGAGTGCGTCGGGGGAGGGGAGTGAGTCGGGGAGGGTTCCGTAGGAGTGAGTCTGGGGAGGGGGGAGGCGCGGCGAGGAGGGCGCGGCGGCGAGGATGGCGCGGAGGCGAGGAGGGCGCGGCGTGGAGGAGGTGTCGGACTGGAGGCGTCGGGGAGGGGGAGGGCGCGGTGAGGAATCGCGAGGGGGAGGAGAAGAGCCCGATGGGTTTGGGAAAAAAAACGGAGCAGCTGGATATAGCCACAGATAGAATATTAACCGTGGCAGTATAAAAGATATAGCCACGGACCTATAAAACCGTGGCTATAGGTCCGTGGCTATAGCTCAGATTTGTAGTAGTGACACATCGTGAACTTGAGAGAGATTCGGTGGAATAGCCAATCGATAAGCTATCTTTCCAACACGATCCAGTATTTCGAAAGGACCGATATATCTAGGGCTCAACTTTTCCTTCTTTCCAAATCTCATGACCCTATTCCAGGGAGATATTCGTAAGAACACTTTATCACCCACTTCAAACTCTAGGTCTTTTCTTCTGTTGTCGGCATAAATTTTCTATCGACTCTGAGCTGCTCTTATGTGTTGTTGAATAGATCAGACATTTTCTACCATATCATCAACAAGATCAGGTCCTAATAGCTTTCTTTCCCCTACTTCATCCCAGCAAGTTGGAGTCCTTCATTTCTTTCCATAGAGAGCTTCATAAGGAGCCATCTGAATACGAGACTGAAAGCTATTATTATAATAAAATTCCACCAAAGGTAGGTGTTGATCCCAACAACCTTTTAAATCAATAGAGAAAACTCTCATCATATCTTCTAGAGTTTGAATTGTTCTCTCAAACTGTCCATCTGTCTGAGGATGATAAGCAGTGCTGAAACTGAACTCTGTATCCAGAGTATGCTGAAGACTTCGCCAGAACATCAAGGTAAATCTCAGATCCCGATCAGATATAATAGAAAGTGGTACCCCAAGCAATCTTACCACTTCCTTTACATATATCCTGGCATGCTGATCCAGAGAGAAATCCTCTCTAATAGCAATGAAGTGTGCAGACTTTGTAAGACGATCAACTATGACCTAGATAGCATTATTGCCTTTGGATATTTTAGGAAGTCCTATGACAAAGTCTATAGTGATGTTTTCCCATTTACATTCGGGTATGGGTAATGGTTGTAACATCCCCTTAGACTTTTGTTTCTCAGCTTTAACTTGCTGACAAAACAAGCATTGAGAGACATATTCAGCAACATCTATTTTCATGCCATCCCACCAGAAGTACTCTTTCAGGTCCCTGTACATCTTCGTGATTCCAGGATGAATAGAGAATGAAGAACTATGAGCCTCATCTGGAAGCTCCTTCTTTAATTCTGGGATGGGAGGGACACAAACCGATTCCTGAACATTATTATCCCATCACAATCAAGGTGAATTCAGGAATATTTCTCACCTTCTTTTGTAACTCTACATATTCTTTATGTGCCTCTTTAATCTTCAAATGTATATATGGTTGAACATTCATTTGAGAAAGATAAGATTCCCCCTTCCATTATAATTCCAAGATCCATCCTTTGTAAATCCATAAATATTGGTTCTTTTTTGATCCTCATCATGGATAAGCTAGCATGGTCTTGTCGACTTAATGCATCTGCCACCTTGTTTTCTTTTCTAGGGTGGTAATGAATTGAGCAGTCATAATCCTTAATCAGTTCCAACCATCTTCTTTGGTGCATATTCAGCTCCTTTTGTGTGATAATATACATTAAACCTTTTTGATCAGTAAAAATATCACACCTTTCTCCATAAAGATAATGCCTCCAAATCTTTAATGCAAAGATTACCGCAGCTAACTCTAAATTATGTGTTGGGTAATTTTTCTCATGGATTTTCAACTCTCGTGTGGAATAAGCTATAACCATATCATTTTTCATAATAACACACCCTAGCACCTTCTTGGATGCATCACTGTAGATCACAAACCTTTCTCCACTACAAGGCAGTGTGAGCACAGGTGCACTGGATAACCTTCCTGTCAACTCCTTGAAATTATCTTCACATTCCTCCGTCCAAACAAACTTAACTCCTTTCCGAGTCAACCTGGTGAGTGGATTAGATAATCATGAAAAATCTTTCACAAAACATCGATAATATCCAGCCAAACCAAGAAAACTTCGGATCTCAGTTACTGTTGTTGGTCTCGACCATCTTTCGATAACCTCTGTTTTTTCTGGATCCACAGATATCCCCTATTTTGAGATTATGTGACCCAAAAATGAAAATTTTTGAAGCCAAAATTCACACTTGGTAAATTTGGCATAAAGATTCTCCTTTCTCAGGTTCTTCAATATAATTCTCAAGTGATCTTCATGTTTTTTATTTCTCTTTGAATAGACAATAATATCGTCTATAAAGACCACCACAAATTGATCAAGATAGTCTCTAAAGACTCTATTCATCAGATCCATGAAGATAGCAGGGGAATTAGTAAGACCACATGGCATCACTATAAATTCATAGTTTCTATACCTTGTACGGAAAGCCGTATTTGGTTTATCCTCCCTTTTGACCCTT